>CM074726.1:42701649-45649149 GCA_037306005.1 Rhinophrynus dorsalis | reverse complement strand
TCTGTATATATAGTGTATATCTATATTATATATAGTCAGTGTGTGTGTGTGTATATATATATATATATATATACATACATACACAGACACATCAAGAAGGATTTAGCAGTTCTAGAGCAGACAACTAAAATAAAAATTCATCTTGATTTAAATGAGGATTTTAATGTATTAAGGGGTTAAAGACGCTATTTAACTCTACCGCAATTTGGGAAATTATTTGTCCATTGTTCTACATTTTTTGCGCTATTTCTTCCCATATTTTGTAATGTGATTACTGAAACAGTAGTGCCTCTGTGTGTATCTATCTATATATATATATATATATATATATATATATATATTTATATATATATATATATATACACACACACACACTTGTAGAAATTGAATTATACGCTACAAATCTAATCAGATCGATGTGATCTGAAGAACAGTAAGAGCAAATTGGTTTTAGGGTGATTAGAAGATTTTACAGTATATTGTACAGTGTAAAGTGGATCTAGCCCCGGATTTTCTCTCTCTGCCAAAACAATATTTAAACCCTGTATAGTAAATGCTGAAATAATAAAATCTGGTTAGTTTAACTCCATAGATCAAGATAAACCCCGCTTGGATCCACGGTGGCAATAATCCCGGCTGAGTCCCAATTCTGTGCACATTTCATGCTTGGTATTGTGCTGTCTGGGGAAAGCTGCTTCTCATTTAGCGTTGGCTAAACTACCATCTCTCACTGCACCGCTATAGTGCTAATCATTTCCTACATACAGTAACACAATGAGAGGCTACACAGTCCTACCGCTTCTAATATAGGAAACCTGTAATTGTGTGTGGATGGACAATTAAAAATTAACACCCACTAGGCAGATCTGGGGATAATTTTCTAAATTCACAGTACAGGCTGACCCGCCCATCTATTCAATCCCTTCACTATTAATATAAATAAAGACATTTTTCTTTGTAACCAGATATTCCAAAATTCACTGACTTCTCCTGAGCCGGTTAAGGAATTTTCAAAGCAATTTAAAAAATTTAAAATGAAAACACACACACACACACATATATATATATATAGTAATACATATATGTGTGGTGTACATATTAATACATATATATGTGTATGTTTACAGAGGGATATATATTACTCTCTCTCCCTATACACACACACACACACACTCTCTCTCTCTCTCTCTCTCTCTCTCTATATATACACAGACAAAGAGGGAGTTTTTTTAACCCTTTACCATGAAGAAGTGCAATGCGTTACACACATTCATCTGGTACTCAAGGCGTTGAAGGTTAATCATTATCTAAAACAAAACAATAACAATCTGAAATCCATTAGTCTGTAGCTACAAAGTTAAAAGTGGAGAAATGTAGGGCAAATCAGTTGCACTATATAGGACAAATAAATCATTATTCTAATTTATTTAAATCGGATTTTAAACCATTTAATGTTGGAAAGATCTGTAGTTGTTTCATAGGGGGAAAACATCCCCATTGTTTTAACCCTTTCAGTGCCCGAGGGGTAAGCAACGCTACCCCACTGGCACAGAA
Source organism: Rhinophrynus dorsalis (assembly GCA_037306005.1). Classification (NCBI taxonomy): domain Eukaryota; kingdom Metazoa; phylum Chordata; class Amphibia; order Anura; family Rhinophrynidae; genus Rhinophrynus; species Rhinophrynus dorsalis. The sequence goes on along the minus strand of CM074726.1, from coordinate 45,647,595 downwards.
AGGGTTAACTATACTTTATTAACCCCTCGAACGCTAGAGACGTCTCTAACGCATCTCTTCGCCTTCAGGAGTGTAAAAACTCCATTTGTTATACATATTGTCTACTGCTCGTTTGTAAACCCTTTGAGAGCCAGAGGGAGCGTTGCATTCCCCTCTGGCCCTCAAAGGGTTAAGATAAATCGTATACATTATTATTATTATTCCATATTTTCACAATGTAACAAAACGGATCTGGGAAACTTCTGTGCCGTGTTGATATTGCGCCCTCTGCTGGCGCCACACAGGAACTTTATCAGGATACATTTTATCATTTAATACACTTTATTATTTTCCTGTTGCTACATCAACATATTTTTTTCGTCTATATACATCGACATTTTCATCAATCGATTAATCCGTTAGCATGAATCGATTGATGGTTATAAAATAGATATATAAACTAAATTGACTAAAAATGATTATTATTCCTATTTTATTTATTTATTTTTTTTTTTAATTTTGGCACAGTGTATACCCCCAAGCATTTGCACAAGGACAAAAGCAATATTGGGTTTGTAAATGCGTGTAGGACTGTGTGCAATACTAAAGGATCACACAGTTATAAAATAAATATTATCCTCTTCTGCTGCCCTTAATTACTCATCCAAAGGGCAGAACAATATTAAGATTTGATGATGTCCCTAGAGCTTGGCACATCTTGATCCTAGCTTGAAAAGGAAAAGGGTACAAGCGATTGATTCTCTGTCTGATGAAGGATTTGTTCTTAATAATAAAAGACTGGCTTCAATAAACAGGTTGACCCTTTCACTGCCGTGGGAGCAAAAAAATCCAATATCCGACTGTGATCTGGATTAACTCTTTGAGTGCTAAAGGGGGGTGAGCAATGTATGAACGTGTTGCACAACCATTTTGCACTTAATAAACTCCACCAAAATCACTGCACACTTTGTCTGAGCAAAATTTTGAATAAAGCTTATAATTAAAAAAAATAAAAACATAAAAAATAAACTCCACCAAATGCATTTATTTTCTTGATTCACTTGATTTTTTTTTTACAAGTGTATTTGTTGATCAGCATTTTATTTAAACTACATTAACCCTTTGCGCGCCAGAGGGGTACGCAATTCATTGCTTTGCAATGCGCTGCGTACCCCTCTGGCGCTCAAAGGGTTAATTGAAGCCGATTTACTAAAATGACAGGAGCAATTCTGATACAAACCAAGCTGGGGACCTCTGTAGCATTTAAAAGGTTAAAGTGTCCATTTAAATGAATGCCCATTTATTTTTCTCTCGTATTTTGCAATTGGTTTCCCCCAAAACATTTAGCCAGTTGTTTTTAGAAATGTATTTTGATTTAATTTTTTTAAAGTTAAAGAAATACAGTACATTTTTTTTCTCCAGCAGGGAAGTATCATACCTGAAGGATCTTATTTTATTAATAATACTGTTGGCAGGACCAGATGGCTTTCAGGATTTTCACAAGAACCCTGGGATGTCATAAAATTATGTGTGTGTCAGAGGGATCTAGTGACAATAAGGACACCCATACACCTTGTAATATCGTGATTAGCACTATGAGCTACAGACTCTCAAACGACCAGGCTGACATTTTACACAACTGTGCCACAGGCTTCTACACACTAAATCACTGTTTTATATTTAATGCATACAGATACATTATTTTATCTATCTATCTATCTATCTATCTATCTATCTATCTATCTATCTATCTATATATACACACACACATACACACATATATACATACATACTGGTCGAAACGTTGACCATAAGCAAGTAGTGCCACCTTATTTTTCAGCACAATCCTCAGTGTCAGTGTTATTATATGTATAATATCGCCACAGTTTTTTTTAAAAGACACCTTGTTTTGTGCTTTTACTGTAAAATGATTTGTACTACTATAAGCAGATAACAAGTTTGTGATATATAATATAAGGAGTACAAACATACATTATACACAGTATCGGAGAATATGAATTGATGAACATATCAATACTAATAACGTAAACATACTATAATTTTTTTAATTGTTTCATGCATATATATATATATAAATACATACACCATATATATATATACCCACTCACACATGCATGTGGGTGTTAAAATATACATTTTTACAAATCTAAGAAAAACCACAGCTCTTAGCGAATGAAATAAAAACACATCTAATCGCTTTGGTTAAAGTTTCTGGTCCAGTTCGGGTCCTTTAACAAGACATGTGGGTGTCACTCAGAATTAAACTCCCACAAACACGCCAAGGTACCAAGATGGACTGGAACAATTCATGGGTAAATTAGCTGCCCCACGGGGAGATATAGACATTGTAGTTGAGTATAAGGAGCCTTGAATGCTAGTGATGTCTCCAAAGCATTTCGAAGCAACATGTTGGAAGCTGTCAAGCACTCAAGGGGTCAATAGCCACATTAAAATGAATGAACAGTTTTGGCATGGTGTATACATACACACACATACACACACACACACACACTTGTGTGCATATAGAGAGTGTATTGTTTCAGCATTTTTGTGTTTGCCAATTTCTTTATACATTGTTAAACAATTTTTTCCATTCATTTAGAGCCAAGTGTTTCCTCAGTACTCATATCACACTATATACCTGCCTTCTTTCCTTCCCCACCTGTGCTTTTAACAAGAGCTGCACTTGATGTTTAAATAAAAAAGAAAGTATAAAGCTTTCCACTAAATGGTTTCCTTTTGAATTTTAGTGCCTTAACACTGGATGTTTTCCTTGAGTCTGGTTTTCCCAAACACTAGCACACTTGTACCTTTTTAAAGAACTCTTAACAGAAGAACAATGTGACAATGTATTTAATATCCTAGATTGGTCCATAAAAAAAACAATTCTTAACCCCTTGGACGATCAAAGTGCTGTGCACTGCGTTCAATACCTCTCATTGCTCTCTTAGAGTTAAATCGTTTCCTGTGGGTAAAAAAGGCTATGCTCAGTGCTAGGATATTCATTTTTAAATCAAATTATTAGCAACAGTGCCATCTGGTGACAGGTCACGCTTCTTTTTACTGCAATTTTCTATAGTGGACGCCAGGTGGTGCTGTCCCCATCACTTACTCTGGAGAGCCACAGTCAATGATACTTCCAAAAATATGTTGTTTTTGGACACCAGTTGGCGCTATTGTTTAAAGAGAAATTAATTTGAACTGCAATTATTTTTGAATGAAAAATCTCCCTGCAGCGGTAGTACAATTGTTTTACTCAACAGGGAAAAACATTATATTTTTTTCTCCTAATAAAAAAAAAAAAAAAAACGTTTCTTTACCTACCCCTTGGATGATTAAGAGGTTTACAATGGGGGAGATGCACTAAGGTGTGATAAAGCGCAGATGACTCCTCCAGTTATAACGCTTCTCCAGTTCCTATGTTATTCTATCTAACCAATGCACTAAGACCTCCAAAGCTGGAGAAATTTTAGTCCATTGGCTTCATAAAATAGAGAAGAAGAGCAATCAATGGAGAAGTCATCTCCGCGTTATCACCTCTTTATCACACCTTACTGCATAACCCCCAATGATTTGGAAACACTTCTAGAATCCAAGGAGTTTTAAACATGGGTCATGCACTAAAGCATTAACATGTTTACATCTATGTTCTATAGTTGTGCAACTGCTCTCAAACCATGGAGTGAATGTACCACAACCTTTCCATCTTAAATTAGTACTATGCAGTTGCAATGCCTGCCTAATGGCAATGTACTAAACTAGGTACACCTTAAAGCCTCTCCTTAACACTGCTTGTGACAAGGGGTAGTCAAGACGGCAGTCTGGGTGATTTGGAGTGTTCTTTCAGTCAGGAGCAAAGTCTACTCCATGTATTAACATAGCATAGACAACTTTTGGTGATGTCACTTGTCAGCTTTCCTGTGTATGCTATGTGGCAGTGTTCAGCACTAGCTGATGTTAAAGTCTAATATTGGTGAATTGTGTCCACCGGTATGAGATACAGACATCATATGCTGTAGGGCATACTCATTGGTGCAGCTTAACATTAGAGACCATGGGCGGATTGTCCTATCGGGGGATCGGGCATCCCCCGGTGGGCTGCTAGATCATGGGCCGGTGGGGGAGATCAGAGGATCTCACCTCACCGTTCCACGATATTTTGAAAGAGAAGTCTGTGTTGTCACCGGCACAGACACTCTCTGTGACAGCCTTCGATGCCGCACAGAGACCACAAGGGGGCGTCGATAGGGACGTCGGTGCAGCTAGTGGGCTGCTTTAACCCTTTGAGTGCCAGAGGGGTACGGGGACTCAAAGGGTTAAAAAAATGCCCGGGCTGGTATTCCCCTACAATCCGCCCCTGTTAGAGACTTACGCCATATGTCTGTACTGACTCATTTGTACATATGCCCCATTGGCGCTACTGTACCAAAAAGAACTTGGGCAGGTCTGGACAATTCAACTGTACTACAGGGTACAAATACAATTACCATTGATTTAACTGGGGAATTTAACACCCTTCAATGCCAGAGAGCTCTGAAACACAAATGAGGGGTTAAAAAAACAAAACCAAAAAAAATTTGTCAATAGTCATTTTTATTTCTACCCTGTGGTGTATCTGGTTTGCCCCAAATTTGATCCATTTCTTTCCAGTACATATGCCTCATTGTGTTTGGAGATTGTGAAACCAACTTGGCATTCATGGGTTAACCTGGGCATCAGATGGCAATATTGTATAAGTCTGCTTTATTTAGACAAGACCTGCTCAACCCAGATGCCCCGAGCACTGCAAACAGAGCAGAATCCCCCCTTATGAGCCAGCCACAACTGATTAATAAGATCTGAATCTCATAAAAAAGCTTCTCTTTTATTCAGTTTTTTTAATTTTATTTTTCCATATCCTTTCATGCTTACTTGTACCCTGGTTTAGTCTCCATAACCTTCCTCAGTTTCAACCTTCTGCATTTCATTGTCTGGAGAGGAACAGCGTTCGCCATAAATAAAAGCAATTTGTCAAGAAGTAGAGAGGGGGAAACGTAGGCCCAAACCAACATACTGCATTTAACTTGTTTTTCTTTGTACTTTTCACATAACTTTATTAGATCAAACAACATGAAAATTAATCAGATATTGAAACTGGTAAAAGTCTGTAAAGAAACATATATAAACAGGCCAGGGTTATTTGTTATACCGGACTTGTCAGTCTAAGACAAGTTTAGTTTGTTTTACAGAGAAATAAAATCTCTTATAAGTAATGCTATTCATTTTTCTGTAAAATAAATCGTTTTAGAGGAATTAACCTTTATAGTTTGCTGGCACAGTGTGGCATTTTATGCTAATGCCATCCACGGTATGCTAATTACCTTTGTTTGAGAGAACCTGTCACCGAAGATGAATGTAGTTCACTTAAAGAGATTTAATAACTGCCTTTTTGTTGTACTATTTGCTTGTAATATAAACAGTTTTCTAGAAATTAACCCCTTAGTGATGAGGGCTTTTTGACACTAGAGTAATTTCGGCCTTTTCAGTATGCCTTTGTTCAACCATATTTTTAATTTAATTCATTTAATATACCCACACAACGTATATACCATTTTTAAAACATAAGTAGGGCTTTCTTTTGGTACCACATTTATACGGATAACCCACCATTTCCAAAAAAAAAGAAAAACAATTACCACCCCCCCAAAAAAACAAACAAAAAAAACAACACACATTTTTAGGGGTTTTCGTATGATAATTTGTGCTCAACTTGTTCATTTTTAACAGGGGCTGGATAAAATATATGAACGCAAAAATCCCTTTGTCTCTCTTTTAGGAGATCAGATTGTGTGGTGTGTGTATAAAAGTATCACATTGCTCCACATCAATAAAGCTCAGATTAATGTTTGTTTAAAATTCAGTATATATGTTTTTAAATTACTTCGAAAATAAAATCCTTTGATCTAAATCCTTGCTCTAAATAATTTCTTCAGTAACACAAAAAGGTGGCAGTAGGTCATCAAGTGACCAAACCTGCTCTACTGCTAGTTCTGCCCCCAGCACCTACACTTGAATTATAAGTGCCCCCCTCTTTGGCTATTTGAAGTTGGTGGTATCCTCAGGATCACAGTGAAGAGAAGAGGGGCAGGCAACACTGTCAAAAGCAACGTATACCTTACATTGCCTTTGTCATGTGGATACCCCAGCACATATGAACGCTGTGATCTCATAAGGGATTGAAACAAAAATTGTTAGTACAATATAAAGGCAGATTTTAAATACCTATACAACAAAATAACTTAAACTTAAAGTGGACCTGTCACCTTGATTCAAGTTTGAATATTTCAAGGGATAGTAATATTTCAAAATAAAAGCTGATCCAATTAATCTTAATAGTATTTGGGCCATGGAAAGTGTTATTTCAATACTGTCAGAGTTGTAGTTCAAGAGTAATTGAATGATAAAGTATCCCCCTCCCGCCCCTTTTACCTAGTGTAAACAATCTCCCCTCAGATGTGGAATCTGGTCCCTGGACCAGACAGCTTACAGCAAGAGACAATCTTCTTACTGTGAGCATAAGAAAACCCTGCCCCCTTGACAGTTTTTTCCTCATGATTACTGAAGATTGTCCCTCTCTGACAGTATTGAAATAACACTCTCCATGGCCCAAATACTATGAAGATTAACTGGAGCTGCTTTTATTTTGAAACATTGCTATCTCTTGAAAAACCTCATAAAAAAACAGCAAAGGTACAGTTAAAGAGATATTCATACTTGTATCTTATACTAATGCATGCTAATTGCGGTACCTAAGTGCTACCAGTGATGTTTCATATGCTAATTCTGCTTTTCAGTAATGTTTCATATGCTAATTGAGCCATGTGCTGCACCAGGATACTTTCACTTTTCTCAGAAATTTGTGAATATTTCCTAAACTATAAATCTGCTAGAATTTTGGTTAAAATGACACATATAAAACTTTGAATGAAGGTTCCAAATATGTAAAAAATATTCAAAGTGACAGGTCCACTTTAAGTTGACAGGTTCACTTCAAGGCACGTTTCACACAGGCATGAACTATTGCAATGATTGCATGTTTGTTATGTCAATCTTGGTGAAAGTCAACATGCTGGATGATGGTGCGTTTCACATTAGAGAAGGTCACCTTGTGTCAGTGCGCTAAAGTCCAGCATGCTCAGGAATGCAGTATAGTTGCAATAAAGAAGGCCTACATGTAGATTTATGGGACCTCTTGAAGATGTTTCACGCAAGCTCTGATGGAGTTTATGTTGCTCATCCAACCGCCAAAGAATGGCCAACCCACTAGGGCACCAGCCAGTGATACTATCTGTCGTTCACATGTGCTGACCATCAGACACACCCCTTCTGCTTTGAGGTCGGCGGTGGAACACAAGAGATAGATGAGTGAAAAACACTGGAGACAGAATTCTTACAAGTGGCTGCAACAGTTCTCTAACATGTGAGAAAAAGGCCTAAGGTGACAAGTCTATTTTAGGAGTTTCTTCACAAGGGGGGGGGCATTAGTGCACAGATAATAGCATGTAAAAACTCATATGTCTTTTATCCTTGAGTGGAGTTCACAGACCCACCAGCACTGCTTATCTGATGTACTTATTTATACTTTCCTAATCCCACTCTAGTTCTTGCACATCTCTCCCCCTCTCTCTCTCTATATATATATCTATATATGTATATATCCTATGGAAGGTGTAAGGAAAAGGACATAGTTTGAGCTGATCTCATTTGTACTGTGTTAGTACATGGAATAAATCTGGGTTTAGAGGAATGGTGATCTCCAAAACACTGATACATTCCTACACTGACTACCCCCCTTGGAGCAAATAACACAAATCAGCCATTTTTGTAGTCTATACATTTTATTACATAAACTAAGGTTAGTCAATTGATCGACTTCTAGATGCTGAGTAATAAATCTCCCATCATCCCCAAATAGCCAACGGCTGGTTGGAGCTTATGGGAGTTATAGCCTCACACACCTGGATGTGTAACAATTGACAGCCCTGACATTTGCTAGGTCAAGGTTAGTCCATTGCTAGACTTCCAAAGACTAAAGATTTCCATCTGTTGGGTACTACAGCCGTTGGCTGGTTAGGGATGATGGGACCTGTAGCCCCTTAACATCTGGTTCTGACAATTTACAACCCTGATATTTGATAGGCTAAGGTTAGTCAACTGGACTTCCACATACGAAGGACAGTCAATTGCTGGACTTCCATTGACTACGTTTCTCAATTGTTGGACTTCCATAGACTAAGGTTAGTCAGTTGCTGGACTTCCATAGACTAAGGTTAGTCAATTGTTGGACTTCCATAGACCAAGATTAGTCAATAGCTGGACTTTCCAATGTTCAACATTATATAGGCTAAGGCTAGTCAATTGCTGGACTTCCCTAGACTAAGGTTAGTCAATTGCTGGACTTCCCTAGACTAAGGTTACAATTGCTGGACTTCCAGATGTTGAACATTAAATAGGCTAAGATTAGTCAACTGTTGGACTTCCAGATGTTGAACATTAAATAGGCTAAGATTAGTCAATAGCTGGACTTACAAATTTTGAACATTATATAGGCTAAAGTTAGTCAATTGCTGGACTTCCAGATGCTGGTTACTACGTCTCCCATCATTCCCAACCATCCAACGGAGTTGTAGCCCCAAATATCTGGAGGTCCTACAATTGACAGCCCTGACATCCGACAGGCAGGTACAATTCACAAAATGTTGTTTTTGAAGTGATTGTTGTCATTGTGTTACATGAAGCAGTTTACATATTCTAGCATAGCGCATATCTCAGGCTGCAACTCAGCTTGCTGCAACTTTCCTCTTACAGTTTGCCTTACGCACATACAAGAAAATACAAGCAATTCTGGGGCAAACCAACTTCACCATAGGGGAGAAATAAAATGTGTTATTGACTTTAAGGGAGCTTTTAATCCCTTGAATGCTAGAAAGCTCTCCAGTGCAGTGCTTCTCAATGCTTTGAAGACTCCTCTATCATTCACAGGACAAGAATCACCATTTAAAGCAATGGGAGTTTGGGAAATGTTATTTCACCCTATGGTATAGTTGGTTTGCCCGGGAATTTCTACTTTCTGTGGAGCAATTCTAGAGAAAACCGACTGCACCATAGGGAACAAGTAAACATTGATTTAAATAATACTTTAAACTTTTTGAATGCTATAGAGCAGTGTTTCTCAACTCCTGTCCTCAGGACCCACTAACAGGCCTTGTTGTCCTTGTTAGAGCACAGGTGAGTTAATCAATGTGAATGAGCCTCTAATCACCACACCTGTGCTCTAGCACAGAAATCCCTAAGTCTTGGCCTGTTAGTGGGTCCTGAGGGCAGGAGTTGAGAACCACTGCTATAGAGATCTCCAGCTACTTTCTCTTCAAAAGACTTTTTTTTTTATTTTTTTAGAATTCACTCTAAGGGCAGAGCTTGAGTCGTTGACTGTGGTTCTCAATAGGAGCAGCACCCTCTGGTGGCCGCATTGAAAACTTGCAGTTTAGTGTTTGAAAAAAGCTCCAGTGTAATAACTTTTCAATTAAAAATCATTGCCCCCTGAAAGTACCCTTATTTTACTCAGCAACAACAGCCATATCATTTTTTTTTTCATAAAAAAGGTTTACTTTTCCTTTAAAATCTTATAAGCCACTCTAGTAGTGAAATGGTTAAGAAGAGAAACGTCGGGAATTACTGACATTTTTCTCGGTGTCTGTCAAGTTCACTTATAGTACCGATGACTGATTTATTTTGCACACACAATTAGGCCCAGGTCTTGCATAAAGAAAACTGAGACACAAATATGTGCATTTGGAGAACCTTGCTCACAATAATGTATATATATAAAACTGTGAGTGTTGTAATTATAATCTTACTTGTAGTTCAGTCCTTAAGCCGTTGCCTGCCAGAGGGGCTGTGATGCATTACATAGTGGGTTAAGCTAAGTTTGCCTGGCTTATTACAAAAATATGATCCGGGAGACGCATTGAAATGTATTCCTCAAAGAGTTCACTGTCATTCAGCGGTCAAGCTGGTTGCTTAAAAAGCCTAGTTGCCAAGTTTAATTCAACCCTTTGGATGCTGGAGAGGTCTGCATTGCATTTCTTTGGAGACCTTTCTAGCATCCAAAGGATTCAAAAGAAAATACTTCCAAAAAATATAAGTTAAATTACCAAAAATAAAAAAAGGTTCACCTCTGAAGTTCTTTTTATTATTATTTGTGTAATTGAAATCATCAGATTTCTATATGCAAAATGAGTAAATAATGGGGACTCATTTGAAAACAGCTATTAACTTTTTGTAGGGACAATTCAAAGGTATAGTCTGGAGGAAGGCCCAGATGTTGGTCCAAACTGTTGACAATACATTTTTAATACATTATAAATCCTCTGAGTGCTTTCGTTTTCATAATTTTAGTCAGTATTCAGTCTTAGATTAAGCACCCAGGCATGAATTCTCTTTTAGCGAGAGTGCTTCCTTTTATATGTTGCTCTCTATTATATTATATATCATCATCACTATCAATAAAAGGCCAGATGTATGTTTGTCCAGTGCAGTCATGCACAATAGAGACTGCCCGAATGCAGGATGCAGTTATGCGCAGTAAAGACTGCCTGAACACAGGATACAGTCATGCTCAGTAGAGACTGCCTGAACGCTGTATGTATGTCCAATGCAGTCATACACAGTAGAGACTGCCCAAATGCAGTCATACACAGCAGAGACTGCCTGAACACAGACACAGGATGCAGTCATGCGCAGTAGAGACTGACCGAACGCTGTATGTTTGCCTGATACAGTTATGTGCAGTAGGCACTGCCCAAACGCACAGAATGCTGAGAGGTGTAGTTCTGCGTGACACACTTTGGCCCATGTACACAGGCTTTTACACTAGTATATATATATTTATATATATATATATATATATATATATATATCTCCAAAAGACTGGGCACTGTCTTACTAATACAGTGATTTCCCTGGGTGCCAGTCGATTGTAGAGAATGGATAGAAACTTCAAGAGAGGAGAGCACTCACAGGTCTCAGTTAATGATCACATACAGGGCTCTTTATTAAACAACATTTTGCCCCACACTGAAAATTCGGATGCAGTATTTCCATGGCCTGAAATGGCACGGTGGCGCTGTTGCAACAGTGCCTCTTAAAAATTTCAGGTAATTGAGATACTGCACTCAAAAAAATGCAAGTTTCAGCTGCAATACCTTTTAAATAAAACATCTTAGCAATGGGTATACCCTTGTTTTAATTTACGGGATAAACTCCATTATGTATTATCCCTTTAAAATGCTGCTAGGCCCCTGGACAGAGTTTAAAGTAAAGAGCCCTCATTGCCTTCCAGAGCAGTATACAACACATTCATTTGCAAAGCACTGGAGATCTCACTAAAAAGTGAGTGGTCAGGTTTATAGGAGGGTTACACAGATTAGAGCTTACATTAAAGTGATAGTAACCTTTTACATTATTTTACTTTCCATATCCATAAGTGCATAATGTCTAAATCCAAATTTAACAAGCGTATTATTTTTTCTTCTTCACCTATATATTATTTTTACGCTTTTATCAATTTGAGTGCCAGAGGGGTAAGCAACGCATTGCAAAGCAATTCGTTGCGTACCCCTCTGGCACTCAAAGGGTTAAGCCCCTGACAGTAAGATCGCTGAATCCCTATTTCCAGTGGGCATGCTAGTCCGTGACAATGAAAGAAGGTATAGTGATACAATGTAACACTATCCCTGTATCACAGAGTGATCTGTACACTGTATTCAATGCACTGGAGGCAGATTGTTCTACACTCTGTCAAATGCTTTTATGAACTGGCTCTTTTTACATTGAATCACTACCCCTGCTTGCACAATCCTAGACAGAAAGCTCCCTGAAAACAAATCCAGGGAGCTCAATGTTGTTGGACATAAGGCTTTAAAACAAATAGATGAAGACAAAAAATATGTATAAGCGATTTGGCTTTTTTATGCACCTGCAGAACAAATCCCCCATTTATATATATATACACACACATAACCCTCTTAACCCGTTGAGTCCCAGAAGGCTACTCAATGCATTGCACAGAAATGAGCTACGTACCCTCTGACACTCAAAGGGTTGAGAACACAATACACAATATCAATGCATCTTTAATTGAAAGACAAAATATATTATTTATTGAGGCCTTTTCATTCTCTAGAAGTCATAGTAAAAATCCAATATACTTCTGTGATGGAAAGTCTCCTTGGTAAACCTCTTCCTTTTACTCACCAAAATTCCTTCTCAGTAACCTGACCTGAGTCACGTCCATTCACATAATGAGAAGCAACACCAGTCTTTAGAGCTTGACCTAATATGTTATCAACATGTTCTCTTATCCACTCAAGTAAGGGATGTGCTGTTTTGTACATATACTTTTTGTTTATCGCAGCCTGAATAACCTATGACAAACAACATTGGTGGTATAAGACACAACCTCCTTTTAAACAATCACATATTGACAATAAGTAGGTCTCATGTTAGAACATTTGTAAAGCCTGTTCACCAACAGCCAGTTATGTCCTCTCCAATCTCCTATATATAGACGTTCTGTTAATCAGGTTGCAAGCATCTGAGCCATTTCTCAGTATCAATAAACAACCGTTTTCAATATAGCTTTATGACCCAGTATCTACCAACAACATTGAAATATGTTGCTTGATTACTGATTTTTTTTAATTAAACCCTAAAATGAAATCAGCTACTAAAGTCACCAGAACATTAGAACCGGTTTCATCTGTGGCAGATCTTTCTCTGCATATCTCTGATCTCTTTTCTTAGTTATGTTTTATGGCCTAGTTGGAGTCCAATCAGGATAACCCTCTCTTTCAATTGGTCAAACACTTTCCAAAACTGTTCTTGAAAAGCCTTCTCTCTGGAGTAGTTATACCTAAGACTGAAGGATTGCCCCACAGGTATGCTCTTTATACAATGCATTGGAGTTGCCATCAATGTCTTTAGAGTAAACATCAATAATAACAGAGAGTATCTCTGTAGCTGCAGATAAATATCCCCAAAAGTAATGTTAATGGGAGCCACATCTTTAGTGAATCTTAGACTGAGCTCATTTTCACTGATATAAGTTATGAGTTAGAGATCTATCATATATTCCTTGGCAACTAAAGACTATGTATGTCTACTGACCTTTCTTGTAGAAGGTGGATATGTATATAAATAACAAAAATATTAAGGTTGATATTGGTCCTCTTAAGGTTGAGACAGATGAATTTATTACTGAGGATAAGACTATGGCTGACATCTTAAATACATTTATTTTCTTCTGTATATATACAAAGAAAGTAACAATGGCAGGCTATGGGTAAACAAACAAAACCACAGAATTTCCTCCATCATGTACATGGCTTACTGAGGATAAAGTCCACAACAAACTGCAAAATGTTATGTCGAATAAAGAACCTGGACGTGATGACTACTTAGTTCTGTAATAGCAAGATCATTATATTCAATATTTATTGATTCAGTTTCATCAGGTATAGTGCTCTGTGATTGGAGAAAAGCTTATATAGTACAATTGCTCAAAAAGGGGCAAGATCCAAACCAGGAAATTATAGACCTGTGAGCTTGACTTTCACAGTGAGTACAATATTAGAAGGGTTACTAATTGACATAGAAAAGCTGCAGAACTAAGACCAACAATATTATTAATAGGAGACTGCATGGTTTTATGAAGAATACTGTAGATCATGTCAAAGGAATTTACTTGCATTTTACTAAAGGGTCGGTAGTAATTTAGACAAGGTTTTGGTTTAGAAGGTGATATCTGTGCATGGATAGAGAATTGGCTAAATGATAGATGGCAGAGAGTTGTTGTAAATTGAACCTTTTTAAGTTGGTCTAAATTTGTAAGCAGATTCAGCTTTTGAATTTGTTTATTAATGATCTAGAAGTGGGAATTGAAAGTAATGTCTCAATCTTTGCTGATCACACTAAGCTATGTAAGGAAATACATACAGAGCAGGATGTTTTTTTCTCTCTTCGGAAGGATTTAGATAAAATGAATGAATGGACATAAAAGTGACAGATGACATTAAATGTAGATAAATGTAAGGTTATGCATTTGGGCTGTAGAAACAAACATGCTAAATTTACAATAAAACACTTGGGGAAACCTTATCAGAGAAAGATTTAGGAGAACTGATAGACAATAGACTTCACAGCAGTGTGCAGAGTCACTCAGATGCTGCAAGAGCAAATAGGGTACTAGCCTGTATAAAAAGGGGGTATAGATGCAAGTGATGCAAATATAATGCTACCTCTATATAAATCCTTGGTAAGGCCTCATCTAGAATATGGAGTACTGTTTTGGGTACCAGTTATCAAAAAATACATTATTGAACGGGAAAAAGTGCAGAGACGGGCAACAAAACTGATAAAGGGATTGGAGGATCTGAGTTATAAAGAGAGGCAAGCGAGACTGGGTTTGTTTACATTTGAGAAGAGACGTCTAAGGGATGATATGATTACCATTTACAAATACATTCAAGGTCAATACAAAGAACTTTCCAAGGACCTTTTCACTCAAACACCTGAGCAAATGACAAGAGTTCATGAATTAAGACTAGACGAAAGGTGTTTTCTGACTAAAACAAAGGTAGAGATTCTTTACAGTAAGGGTGTAAAATTATAGAATTATTTGCCTCAAGATGCTGTGCTTGCAGATACTGTAACTGATTTAAAAAAAGTAATGGATACCTATGTATTAGAGAACAATATTGAGAAACATGTCATTTGGCTTCATAGCAGATAGGATGTTGATCCAGGGAAATATCTTTATCTTTATACCCACTTTGGTCATAATTGGAAACATCTTCAGTGTTTTTTTCACCTTCCTCTGGATCAACAGGGGTGAGTTGGCATGGGCTGGACGCATGTCTTTTTTTCAGTCTCAACAACTATGTTACTGTGTATACTTACCAATTATGAGGTGGTGATGTTAAAGTTGCAAGACAGTGTTGTACCTATAATTTCTCCATCTGCCGAAAGTCATAGATCTCGGGACGCACTGGAGTTATCCAGTGCATTGGATACCTACCTGGCACTGAAAGGATTTACCCTTCTACTGCAAGACCACCCTGCAACATCATATCACTCTTAAAGGGATAGTAATGTTTCATAATAAAAGCAGCTCTAATTAATCATCATAGTATTTGGACTTTGATGAATGTTATTTCAATTCTGTCAGAGTTGTAGTACAAGAGTAATTCAATGACAATCCCACCCCTTTTACTGATGTAACACTGTTCAGCCAGATCAGAAGGGAGGTGCCCAGATAGATTGCAGAGAGGGACAATCTTCAATTAAGATAAGGGAAAAACCTGAAAAGCTTGTCAAGGGGGGCAGGGCTTTCATTGTTCTCATAGGAAGGAGATTATCCCCTGCTGTTATCTGTCTGGTCTTACAACCAGATTCCACATCTGAGAAGAGATGGCTTACACTAGGAAAAAGGGGCGGGAGGGGAAACTTTGCTTGTGAATATCTCCCAAACCATAAAGGTTTGAGAGATAAGACATATAGTTCTTCATGTTTTTTTAAAGCCTACAAAATAAAATAAAGATAAAACCAAGTATTGCTATCCCTTTAAAGTGTGTGCAATGTTGAGACAGCACAATGTAAATGGAAAGGTCTGTGGGACTTCCTCTTAGGCTGAGGAGACACAAAAATTACTTAATAAAGAACTTGACCTGATAAAGCCACCCAAACTGCTACCCTTGAAAATATGCCGCTCTAGATCCAGCCTTTCTTGACCTAGGCCTAAATTCATAACGGTGCAGTTCAGATCACCGAGTGTAACGCAGTGGTCTCTACCAGGTGCCGTGGCACTTTGGCTTGCCCTGAGAATTATCTTGGGATGCCAGAGTTCGCCTGTGAAGACTTTGCAAAAAATAGGAATCTTGATTATTAAATCGATATTTAGGGAATTTGTTCTGTAAAATATGTTAATTTTTTTTTATTCTGATTGTAAAATATATGAATAACTATACATTTTTGCATTTCTACGCTTTATACAACTCCGCCCACTTCACTGCCAGTTTTGGTCACTCTCTGCCCTGTTCTTCCCACTTGTCATCCATTTAAGCACAAACCCTTCCTCCTAAACAAGCCCTGCCTTCTATATGATGCAAATCTTGTCATTTGGACACGCCCACCTCCAGAACTTAGTGCATCTTTAGTGAACTTGGTCCACGAAGATAGATTCCCAGGTATGTCTATGGGGACTGTACATGGAACCTGCAAAGATTGTGGCTAAGAGGCTAAGAGGAGATTGGTCCCCCCCCCCCCACACGAATAACTGATAGGATCCATTCTGGGGCCACACAGTGCAACCC
This sequence comes from Rhinophrynus dorsalis, assembly GCA_037306005.1. Lineage (NCBI taxonomy): Eukaryota > Metazoa > Chordata > Amphibia > Anura > Rhinophrynidae > Rhinophrynus > Rhinophrynus dorsalis. Next base: position 45,631,186 of record CM074726.1, on the reverse strand, counting down.
CATGCTTTTTACTAATTTTCTAAAAAGCAGACTTTGTAAAATAGTATAATTGTCCTTTAAAGGATTAGTGTGGAAGAGCTACTTGATTAACCCCTTGGATGCTAGAGGCATTATGAAGCAATGAGTTGGAGACCTCTCTAGCACTCAGTGGGTTAAACAAATAAGTTCTTATGCAATTACAGACAAAATCCATATACTACTAACATTCACCTCCATTGTTCATTACAATCAGATCAGATCCCACAAAAGGTTTAATTTCCTGTCTCTTTAACGATATCCATACAGAGCACATTTTATTGTGAGAATGGCCTGCAGTTGTCTATTTTTTGGGCAGAGAGTTTTTATGTAGTGCAGAGTAAGGAACATTTTGTTTTTTTCTATCTATCAAGTTTTATTATAGTACTGCAGTATGAGATAGTACACACAAAGAAGAACAGCAGATTATATCAATGAGAGGTCATACAAATAAGCTACAAGAAATAAGCAACAGAAAATAGATAAGGGGGATACATTCATAAGTGGCACATTGTATAGGTGAAAAACAAAGAGGCAGGTATTTACCAATAACAGATGTATACTGTATGTAGAATGAGAGTAGCAAATGTGGCATGAACCAACACCATAGAGGACAAGTCAAAATTTTCATGGACGTAAATGAGGATTTAAGCCCTTTGAATGCTTTGCAATATGTACTGTATATAAAGAAATAGGCAGAAAGTGGTATGTTTCACCTCTATTGGGAATACCTTCAAGAAGGAAGTTTCCAGCAATGTCTTCATTTAGCGATGCTGGTGAGAGAGTGTGACAGTGTGCATGATGACACGTTCAATTGAGGCTTAAAAGGATAGTAATGTTTCATAATAAAAGCAGCTCTAATTAATCATCATAGTATTTGGAATTTGGAGAGTGTTATTTCAATTCTGTCAGAGTTGTAGTTCAAGAGAAATTCAATGACAAAGTATCCCCCTCCCGCCCCTTTTATTGATGTAACACTGCTCAGCCAGATCAGAAGGGAGGTGCCCAGATAGACTGCAGAGAGGGTCAATCTTCTATTAATATAAGGGAAAAACCTGAAACACTTGTCAAGGGGGGCAGGGATTTCATTGTTTTCATAGGAAGAAGATTGTCCCCTTCTGTTATCTGTCTGGTCTATGGACTGCATTCCACATCTGAGAAGAGATGGCTTACACTAGGTAAAAGGGGCGGGAAGGGAAACTTTGCTTGTGAATATCTCTCAAACCATAAAGGTTTGAGAGATAAGACTTATATCGTTCTTCATGTTTTTTTAATGCCTACAAAATAAAATAAAGATAAAACGAAGTATTACTATCCCTTTAACCTAACAGGACAGAAGCAATTTGATTCTCAATAGCATTTTCCATCCCACAGGAAACTGTGTGGAAAAAGAAACACTTCTCCTGTTCCACAGTAATACCTGCTAGAAGGAAATAAAACTTGCCACCCATTTCTACTGTTCACAATCGTTCTTTGAACTAGCGTTGCCAAGCTTCTGACTGCAACCGATTTCCAACTATACAGTTACGGTTATGTTGTATAGCAATGTGGGAATTTGTTGCTGATACAAAGTCTAATTTCCCGCCCCCACCTCCAGAAGCACCTCAGTCTTCCCGGGGGGGGAAGGCCCCCCAGTTTGGGAATCACTTTCTTAGATGCTACAAATGCCCTCACAATGCACTGGAGACAAATCTAACATCAAACAAGTGGAAAACCAGATAACATTGTATTTTCCTCTTTTCCTGTTTCATCAGCTGGTTGGCATGCCAGCTTGAAGCCAGTCCGCTTGAAGTGGGTCATGGCTAGTACATTCATTATTAAGATGTCAGTGGTTTCCAATAGGAGATGATTTATCATTGAAGACAAGGCTGTGTCTGAACAGCTTTTGCACAGTTGAATAAAGATTGTTTTGTGAAAAAAGGGCATTTACTTCTATTTATTTAAGCTACAGTTTGCTCTTTTCTACTTGCTTAGAGGTACTTATTATAGGTGAGGGATAGGAAACCATAAGCTCTACAGCTGATGGGAGATGTATCCCCAACAGCAGTTAAGCTAAAGGTTGTCTATCACAGTTTTAGCCAATCACATGACCGATCTACTTCCTTTTGAATAAGTAGTGTGGTGGAGTTTCATGGAAGACCTTTCCTCATAGAACCTCTTTGTACCTCTCCATCAGTGGATCTCTGTGAACAAAGCCTCCAATTGTTCGAATGTTTGCATCTGTTTAGTAGCAGAGTGCTAAAATAAAATGAATTGGTAGAAGCAAATCAAAAAATAATACAGCAGTCAAAACATAACATTTTATGCAAATGTGCACAAATAGTAAACAAAAAACTAAGCTAAACTCAAAAGCAAAAAAAAAAAATGGCTGAAGGAAAAGCGCCAGTGTTTTGGTCAATGGAAAACATTCATAAGAAGGATGGGTTCCTAGAAGAATACACCAAGGATCAGTGCTGGTGCTTATTTTTATACCACACAAAAAAGTATATTTGATGATTATATGATTACATTTGATGATTGAAAGGTAGGCAAGCAAGGCAACAAAGTATTGGTTAAAGCTAGCAGCAATCTAGGTTGTATATTGTATTATCAGCAGAAAAAAGGCGCTATTACCAAATTAAAGATCATTAGTACGATCTCACCTACTGTATGGTGTACAATTATGGAGACCACACTACCAGAAGAACAAAAATCACTGGGAAACTCTAGGTTGTTCGCAGCCCATGAGCAGATCATCTGGTATGGCAAATATGTGTTTTGCTTGTGGTGCCCCCTTTCTTTGACAGGTTAGACATTACTGTACCATTGTCTGAGTGTATCTTCCATGCATGGCTTCTGAGAAACAGTGCTGCCTCCTCCATGTCTCTTCTCACTTCCAGGAGCCCTGGATGATTGGGAAAAACATTTTTTTCTGATGCTGACTAGCAACATTGAAAGGAAGTCTAAAGGAGAACTGCTTCTCATCCAAATTTGCTCCATCTATGGCCATTACTAGCCAGTTTGCAATGAAACAGGGTTTTCACATCGATTGGTTCCTCCAGGACCACCAATGGAGTGATAGTCTGACTCTCAGAGGAATATGGACTAACTTTTTCAAAGGGGATTCCCGTTTCTTCCATTTCTGAATAATTATGTATTCAAGTTGCCTCATATGTAACAGTGCCCACGGAACTACATCTAGTAGCTGACATGTGCCCCAGGACTGATATAAAAAGGGAAGCAACATCTGAGAAGCATGACTGATCCATGTAATCTGGGCCAGTAAGTCGTCTATTCTACTGGGGAGAGGGGGGGATATTTTCCCTAGATCTCAGTCTAAGATGAATCCAAGAAATCTTTTCCAGACGGATAAAATGAGGTCCAGCTTGCTCAGGTTGCCAATCCATCCCAGAGAGCTGAGGAATGATAAACTAAAGATATTGTATAAGAAGCTGTTAGAATGAGACTTTTATGAGCTAGTTGTCTAAGTATGGAATGACTGCTATTACGTTCTCTCTCTCTGATGTGCAGCCACTACTGACATTACTTTTGTAAATATTCTGGGTGAGGTGAATAATCTTAAGGTAGGGCTGAATACTGAAGATTTTGAAGATGTCTATCCATCTTGATGGCTATTTTGAGGAACTATTGGCAGGATTACTGTATTGGAATATGGAAGCCTGCTTCCTGCAGGTCAGTGGTTGCCATGAAGACTCCTGGCTGTAAAATGTTGACAGCAAACCCAATGCCTTTCGTCTTAGAATGTTCTTGAACAATAAACTGGTTCAGGAGGGTGAAGCTGATAACCTCCTGTTTTCTTAGGGACTAGGAACACTGTAGAATGTGTTCCCTTTCCTCTGAACGGGTGTGGAATAGTCATCAGGACCTTGTTGTCCAATAGATCCTGAGCAGACTGCAATAATGTTCCCTTTTTATTGTTAAGTCTTTGGAACTGAGTGATGACAAATTTATTTGGAGGTAAGATATTGAATCTTATGTTATTCCACCAATGATAGCACCCAATAATCAAGGATTATTTTCTATTCTGGCAGAAAAAATCTAATCCTCCTCCCACTTGATTGGTAGGCCTGGTGTCATAACTGAGATTTGGAATGGGATTATGAGATCCTCTTTTAGCATATTCAGATCCTTTAGGGGTGAAAGGTCCTCATGATGATTTTCTAAAGCTCTTGAATGGAGAAAAAAAACCTTACTAGATTTAAATCTCTTGTCCCAGGAGATCATTTTTTTTCTTGTGTCCGATCTTGTCTACAAGGACACCAAGCTCTTTGCCAAAAAGAAAGAAGCCTTCAAAAGGCTTAGATGATAAGTCTGCCACCCATTGCTAAAGCAGATTTCTAGCTGCAGTTCTGACTTTTTCCAAAGGTGGATCACAAATAAAATCTGTTGCTAAGTTCACTGTAGACAAATACTTTATCAGTTCACCTCAAGATAATTTATTGATCATATCCTCTTCTAAATTAGCTATCAATTTTCTGGCCTGTCAAGGTGTAGCAATGCTAGGTCAAAATGATGCGACCACTGCATCTTGCCATCTGTGGAGGGTTATTTCTGCATTCCTATCCATTGTATCTCTGAAGCTATCTATCTTAGTCCTCAGCTGGGATGTAAGATTTTTGGAAAGCCTAGCAACATGCAAGTCTACCTTGAATACATTGTCCCAGAATAATGCTGAATCCTTTTGGTCAAAAAGAAAGATGGATTTTAATTTTCTTGGAAAAGAATGAATTTTTTCTGGTGTATCCCACTTCTTTTTAAAAAATTGCAGTTACCCCAGGAACATAGTGTCTTGTTTGGATTTAACTATAGGATCATCTTCTATCTCTCCCATCTTCTGCTGTGAAAATATGTGTCATCCCTGCTTCCTTCCTCAGTAAAGTCTTCAGAATCTGATGAAGGTATCATGGTAGAGCTATTCTCTCTATACCAGGAAGCATGGGACCGATAGATCATTGGAAATATTTTGCAGAATAGATTTAGAACAGACCCTTTTGGTGTATCCTTATGACAACACGTAATCATAAGATGAACATCTTCTTCCAAAAGAAAGGGAATCAGAGGGTCTAGACATCTAGGAAAACACCAGAAGGAAACAGTTTAGAAGAATTATTCTTACCCCTCAAAAAATCAAAAATAATCAAGAAAAGACCATAAAGTGGCCAATTCCACTTACAGTGAGGTCCTAGAGGGAAGGCTGTAGAAGATACAACCACAGACAACAGCCCTTAAATATATCAAAGCAGTGTGGGTGAGAGGAGGATACCTACCCGGCCGGTAGAACTGCTATGCTCCTTAAAAGCATGTAGTGCTGGTGGGGAGCCCACCTTTGCCAGCTATAATGTGCTTTCCTGTCCTCTTACCTGAAGCAGAGCTCACATCCTCCAGCATCAATGTGAATGCAATGTTTCTGCTCCATGACAGCCCTCTCAGAATCTGATCACCTGTGGGTGGCAGCTTCTGGTATAGGCTGTAAGTACTGCTAAGCTGGCCCAACTGGGAAAACAACAGATCAAAAACAGGGGGTAGCTGGGAAGAACAGACATCTTTTCCCCGGTGATTACCCTCCAGCAGGAGACCAGTGGGAAGACCAGTGGAAGATGGACACATATGAGTGCACCTGCCTCGGAAGGACAGGAACACAAGTGGGGATGGTGGGGTGGGAGGTCATTTTTAAAAGTCCCTGTCCTGCTGCTTCTCTCTATAGTTGTGTCCTACCAGAGATGTGAAGGAAAAGTAATTATTCATACGCTGCAACCCTAAAATATAATCCTAAACTTCCTTTTTTTAACCCTTTGAGTGCCACGGAGGTACCCAACACATTACGTTAAAATGTGTTAAATACCTCTCTGATATTCAAAGGGTTAATGCCTATGTCAGTGTTTCTCAAACAGGGTGCCGTGGCATTTTGGTTTGCCATGGACATCCATTTAGGGTGCCCCATTTTATCTATAAGTATTTAACAAAAATGTGAATGTACACTTACAACTGTATATTTAAAGCTATTACCATGTACAATGTTTATTCTAGTTGTGAGGTCTAACAATAACGCTATATTTATGTATTTGTAGCCTTCATTATATCCTTGACAAATGCCATAAAATGATAGGACTGCCCATGGGCGGATTGTTCTATCGGGGGATCGGGCATCCCCCAGTGGGCAGCTAGATCATGGGCCGGTGTGGGAGATCAAAGGATCTCACCGTTCCACAATATTTTGAAGGAGAGGTCTGTGTTGCCACAGGCACTCTCTGTGACAGCCTTCATGTTCCTTGTTAACCCTTTGAGTGCCAGAGGAGCAATGTGTTGCGTACCCCTCTGGCACTCAAAGGGTTAATGCAGAGATCAAGGATGACATAATATCCTGGCGCCTGCTCTCCAATGCCGCACAGGGATCACAAGGGGGCGTCGATAGGGACGTCGGTGCAGCTAGTGGGCTGCTTTAAAAAAAAATAAAAAAAAATGCCCGGGCTGGTATTCTCCTACAATCTGCCCCTGGGGCTGCCCCGAAAATGCCAGATTATTGCGTGTTAGGGGTGCCTTGAGCAAAAAAAGCTTGAGAACCACTGGCCTAAGTACACTGTCCTATTCAGAAAGCGTTTCATTTTGTTTGTGCTATTTATAATCAAAGCTAAGAGTCAGTTGATTTGTTGTGATTGGTGCACACCGTTCATGTATCATGGCCTATTTAAACACAATCCTCTACAATCAGCTATGGTGCTGAGAGCCCAGGAAAAGACACAAATGGCTGCTTCCTTAAAAACATTGGGCGTTTTTACTACCATGAATTACAGGGTATTTAATTGTATATTAACATTACACTACTATGCAACTATTCAGCAGCATTGCTCACTCCTCTGGTTCTTAACCTTTTTTGAGTGCCGTAGAGGCATACAAAGCATTGCAATGCAATTCTCTGGATTCCACAATGGAACTCAAAGGGTTTTAGGGCTAATGATAGTTTCCTTTTAATCCTGATATTCAAAGCATGTGTACAATAAGAAACTCACTAATTTTCTTGCATGACTAATAGAAAAACAACACACACACACATATATATATATATATATATATATATATATATATATATATATATATATATATTCATATATATATATATAAGCATCATCTTTCAATTATGTTTGACCCTAGGACAGACAGGCCCATTAATGCGACTTTATTCTGAGTGATGTGTGTAATAATCATTAGATCAATGACAGGCCATATTACCATAATACTATGAGAGCTACATTGTCATACCGCAGCCTGCTGTTTGGCACTGCCAGCCTCACACAACAAAATAAATAATTATTCAGGGCAAAAGAGCATCCTCAGTACATGCAGCTGAGGGTGCACCCCATGTAGAAATCTAAACATCTTTTTAACCCCTTGACACTGAAATAAAAGGAGATAACTAATCACATCCGGTAACAAAGGAATTGCACCAGCAACTGTCAGCAAATATAATGTCTTGAACCCACAGGGCGTTTTACATCCACACCTGGGAAAGTGATGCATATTCATGAGGACTGATGAAGTATTATTAGGCCTGTTTCTTACTGGCGACTGAATTGCAATGATTCAAAAGCACAAAATGTATCTTGGAGTAGAATGCAAATGTACACACTGCTAAAAATCACAGAGCGTGTCACATGGTTAAGCAACTTTTGATCTGACAGCAAGATTTGGATTGATTTCAATGGTACTGCACCATATATTGCAGGTTAAGTGGATTCCTGTACAATGATGAAGCGGAAAAAAAGTATTATGGGTGTAAAAGTAGGAATGTATGTGATTCAAATCCCACTGCAAAAAGCGTGTTAATCTCATGTCTTTAATGTGATTTCATATGTGATTTCAAAGCATCAAACAAATCACCAGTACGGACTTAGCTTTAAAAGAACAGTAACACGTAAAAATTAACCTGACTGATATAGTACATTTTTACATAGTAACATAGTAAATTAGGTTGAATAAAGACACAAGTCCATCAAGTTCATCCTTCTCCTCATACCCCAGTAACTGAGAATTGTATAGCTTTCCTGCTATCAATTAAGTTAGTCTTTATCAGACCTTCCTGATCTGCCTACTGATAAACAGTATAACTCTGTATGTTCCCTTTTGAAAGAAATGTATCTAATCTTCTCTTAAATGTATCCACTGTATCTGCCATAACCAACTCCCTGGGCAATGAATTCCACAATTTAACAGACCTTACCGTAAAAAAAACCCTTCCTCTGCTGAAGTCTAAACCTCCTTTCCTCTAATCTCAAGGCTTGTCCCCTGGTCACCTGATCAGGCCATGGAATAAATAGCTCACCGCAGAGATCCTTGTATTGACCTCTCATATACTTGTACATATACTTATACATTTAAATATCATGTACTTACAGCTACCATGCAAAAATGATTTATTTTATTTTAGTTATATACAAAAAAAAAAAAAAAAAGAAGAAAGAGGGTGCCCAGCAGTGCAACACTGCATGCAATAAAATGAAAAAAAGAGATAGTGGAAACCAAGCTGTGGTCAGGAAAAAGTTCCTGATGAGAAAGCATATCGAGAGATGCTACCGTCTCCGTTCAGGGGTGTCTCAGATCTCTGAGATGGATAAAAGGATATCTGTTCTCCCAAAGATATTATCCAAAGATATATAGTTATTGAAAATAATATATGGCAATACAATAAAACAAACTTGGACCTAAATCTTTTTTTCTAACACTTATTTTATATTAGACTAGTTTTAAAGCCTGTGTACACAGGCCAACACTGGCGGCGCTGCAGTCCTGCGCAGTACCTGAAATGGAGCGGGGCGCTCCGAATTCAGACCATGGTCCTCTCTGCACTCCTTCCTGGGACCGCTTGGTCCCAGGAAGGTGCACAGAGAGGACTCCGGTCTGAATTCGGAGCGCCCCACTCAGTATCAGCTGCGGCATGGGCAGTCTGTACTGCGTATGACTGCAACGCACGCAGCAGTCTCTACTGCGCATGACGGCTTCTGACAAACATCATTAGCAAATTATTATATAGGATACTTAAAATGTAATCCTAAACTTGCATTTTTAAAGGGGGATGTAGCAAATTATAAAAAATTTTTACCATATGCTTTGTTAATAAAAGTAGTAATAGGAATCCTGTGTTTTTTTTAAATGTAAGTACTTACAAAGATATTGTATCTTCTGTGCTGAGCACTTCCGCATAATGTGCACAGCACAGCTCTTCTTCACGTCCTGTTTCTCCTCCCACCTCCCTCAGGGAGGATATTCATGCTTCCCTTCGGTGTGCTGTGAATGTCTTCTAGCGTTATCTCAAGCTCCGGTTAGCATTATACTGATGTTGCAACCTCAGTATAATGCTAACCAGAGCTTGAGAAAGCTCTAGAAGCCATTCACACCACACCGAAGGGAAGTGTGAACGTGCTCCCTGAGGCAGCTGGGAGGGAGGTGGGAAGAGAAATAGGACGTGAAGAAGAATTTTGCCGAAGAATCAGCGTGTCCCATTATACTGATCGGCAAAGCCTGAAGATGAAATATCTTTGTAAGTACTTTAATTAAAAAAAAAAGAAAATAGAAAAACAGCTTTCCTATTATTACTTTTATTAACAAAACATATGGAAACACATTTTATAAGGTGATACATCCCCTTTAAAGCATGTGTAGATGGTTCTATTTCGACACCGTTTGGTTAAACCAGTGATTCTCAACCAGGGTGGTGTGGCACTTTGGTGTGCCACGGACATCAACTTAGGCTGCCCTGTTTTTTCTATAAAGACTAACAAAAACTGACTTTTAAATAAAGATTTATTGAAATTGTTATGCACAATATGTTTAGTTCTGTTATTATGATTATAAGACCTAATCATAACTGTATATTTATGTATTGTTCTCTTCATTATGCCCTTGATAAAGTACATTAAATATGTTAGGGGTGCCACGAATGTTAAAGATTACGTGTTAGAGGTGCCCCGAGCAAAAAAAAGATTGAGAACCACTGGGTTAAACCCTTGAATTCTAAATCGATATCAAACTTCACAATGTACTGGAAACATTTCTACTATTCAAGGCATAAAGGAACAAGTAAACTTTTTTCAATTAAAAAACATATTGTAGGGATGAAAAAAATGCAAAATGGAGAAGGTGCCTTTTGTGTAGTATCTTCCAATCTATTCAATATCACCGCACCACCACCAGTGGAATACTACTCACAAAATGATTGACTGGTAACACAGATCTGTGTGTGTACCAGCTACAAGAGCCTCGGGAGTTATTATGGTAGCTTCTCCCTCAATAAGCTTTTTCCCAACTTTGTTGGAATTAGTAGTCTACTTCTCCTCAGTTCTCCCCTCGGGAAGTGTAACATGCAAAAGAACATAGAAACAGAGGGGCGCCAAAAGTGCCTTAGCACATTTGAAATGTGAGTACATTTATTTAGATCATAGATATAGTTTTAGCCTTAGATGTGTTCTATCTTATGACATACACATTCGTATAGCATGCAGAGAGATTCCTACCGTCTCTGCTCAGTATTGGGCGATCGGTATCTCTTCTTCTCCCAATAACATAAAATGCATTTTTCTTGATAAAGTAGTGTGCAACACTACGAAACGCGGTGAAGTGAAGGCGATTTTCAATGTTCAATTTTTAGTTTTTCTATTTTATACTAATAAATTGAGAATTTTTGATACGTGGTTTGTTTGTGGAGTGGTTCTTTTATATCTTGGTGGGAGATGACTAGATACCGATCTCCCAATACAGAGGAAAGACTGTAGGAATCGCTCTGCATGCTGTATGGCTGTATATGTCATGAGATAGAACACAGCCTATTTGAAATGGGAGTAAATTTATTTAGATTGTATATATCGTTATAGCCTTAGATAAGACACTATTGATGCCCACCCCCGTTTCTTTGTTTTCTTGCATATATTGTCAGGATATTTATGTTGAATAAAACAAGGGTGCTCTCAGTGCTGGGAAACATATTATAGTTTAACCTCTGGTATTTTATAGTAACAGTACCCTCTGGTGTCCAGAATGGTCACCTACAGTTCCCCTTGTGTTCCAATGGTTATTCTATTGCAGTGAATCTCAATTTCAGTCCACAGGACACACCAACAGGTCCGGTTTTCAGGATAACCCTAAATAAGCACAGGTAGATTAGACAAAATAGCTGAGCCACTGATTACACACCTGTGATTAAAGGGGAAATAAATTGTTTACTTAAAAAAATCTTTATGTTATAGACATTTTCTATTGAGTGAGACACGTATCTTACCTACTGTTGGCTATTCTGTTAGTCAAATGTTTTAAAACTTCATACTATTATACTCCTTGGAAACAAAGATCCAGGGAGTTTACCTCCTGAAAGCTCAAAAAGGCAGGAAGAGTTATTAAAACATTCTATGGAGGACAGTTGTCAGTGACTCACCTCTTCCATAAAATACAACAGGTTTTTTTTGTTTGTTTGTTTTTTTAATAATCAGAGTTTACTGCTCCTTTAAGCAGGGATATCATTAAAAGCTGACCTGTTGGTGTCCCCGAGGACTAACGTTGAGGAACACTGTTCTGCTGCATTCTTTTTAGAGGTGAGTCACCAATTGAGGATCCCTATAGAACGTGACAGTAACAGCTCCATTACTTCCTGACAGATTGAATTGTTATAAATTCTGAATAAAACAACTGACAGTGGTGGGATTGCTATTGTTTTACATAGAAGAAAAAGTCCCAAAACATATTTATTTATAAATCTTTAAAAGTATATTGCTCCGTTAAGTTTGTTTTTGCCATTTGTAATGAGAGACAAGAGCTAAGGCAGTTAGTTCATTGATATTACAACTCTGAGTTCTGGTATTCAGAAATGCTGTTACCTTATCCCAAGTCAAATACAGACAATCCTGGAGTATCATTTTTATTTCTGTCTCAGGAAGCAAACAGATATTTTTTTAACAGAGGCGTAAATAGAAGCCTCCGGGCCCTCGTGCAAGAAGTGCCACGGCCCCACCACCACCACAGTGGGACCCCTCGAACACACTGACCCCCTCTACAACGCCCCTCAATCTTCACAAAGCCCCCGTCTCCTACCTCCCTGGAGCTCCCGCGCGGTCCTCCTCTTAGTAATGCAGAGCGCTGGGAGATGATGTCATCTCCCAGCGCTCTGCATTACTAGAGTGCCGGAGGGAGATTGCAGGCGCCAGGCGGAGGGGTCGCAGTGGTGGCCGAGCCCCTAGAGTGACAGGCCCAGTCGCAGGTGCAACCCCTGTGACCCCTATAGTTACGCCACTGTATTTTACAGATGCTAGAATTAAATAATAGGTATTTAACCCTCTGAGTGACATAGAGATCCATAATGCATTGCTTCTCAATGTGTTGTGGACCCTCCCGGCTCACAAAGGGTTAAGTGTATATATGACCTCTGATCACATTCGTGTTTTAGTACTCTTGTAAATTATGGGGAATATTGGGTACATGATGCCTTGGAGACCTTTCTAGCATTCAGTGGTTAAAAGTCCTATTTACATCAAAGGGAATATGGGGAATTTTTATTTGCTGTCTATGGTGGTGTTGGTTTGGTCCAGAATCGTACATCTCCTTTTAGGCCTTGTTCACACTTACAATGTTAAATGAACTTTTTGATTGCTAATCCCATGTAAATGACGTGTATTGCTGCTTATGAGGCTGTGTACATAGGTGATTTTGCCAGGAATTAATGCGGATGAATGCACTATGCTGCAACTCAACTGCTTTCTTGTCTAGGGTGCATTTGAAGGGATAGTGATACTTGACTTAAACTTGTGGTTCGAGTCTTCTTTATATGTTTTTAAACATATAGTGCTATATTTCACCACTTACATGTCTGTAGTTCAAGAGCTATTCAATTGGAAAGAATCCCCCTCCTGCCCCTTTCCCTGCGTCACTCTGGCTCAGTCTGGTCCGGATGGAGTGAGGCGAGGGATAATCGCCGGTAAACAAAAGGAAAATCCTGGCCTCCTTCATCAAGGGGTGGCAGGGTTTTCCTTCTACTTACTAAATGAAGATTGTCCCTCACTGCATCCGTCCGGTCCCAAGACCGGATTATAGATCTAAGGGGAGGCGGCCAGAAGGGGATCCTTTCTGACTGAATTCCACTTGAACTCCAAACATGTAAGTGCTGAAATATAGCGCTATGTGTTTAAAATCATATAAAGATGACTCGGACCTCAAGTTTACTTCAAGTATTACTATCCCTTTAAGTTCAGCAGAGGGGATCTGGATAGCAGCCTATGGCGCACAGTGTACATTGTTCACACTGGTGACCTGGATGTCGGTATCAGCATTGCGATATTCCATGAAAGGGTAGTCCACATAGGCATCAGCCAATAATACATGGTTGATGCCGATGTAGGCTGCCCATCAGCTATGGTTCTGCCATGCCCCCCCCCCCTGATAATAGGATCACGGGCAAATTGGAATAAAAATGGGTGGCTCTATATTGCGGCAGTATCAAGTGTGAACACTAAGGCTGATTGCTCTTTGAAAAACTGGCATAAATCTGGATCAAACCAACTGCATCGCAGGGGACAAATACAAATTCCCAAGAAGTTAAAAATTATTTTGGATGCAGAATTACAAAAAATAAATTCTAACTATTGTTTTATACATTTATTTTATTGGAAAATCTCCCTGGAAGTCATGGGATTGCTCCTGACCAGGTAACAGTTTAGGAGACTATCATTGTCCAATATATTCCTTGATACTAAGAAGTGACAGTTAGGATGGGGAGCAATGAAGCCCCTGTCTGCCAGATTTGCACTAGCTGACATATAAATAAAATAAATGATATCAAACCATTTTTTTAAATAAAAATAGGCCATCATAAATATAGCTACTTTCAAAATCACCTTTTTGTTAGAAAGTGACAGTTCTGCCTTAATTTAATGCTCAATATTGGAACTGGACTGGGTTTTAAAATCCATCTAATCAGTGGCAGTTTAAGGCTCCAAAGCCCCTTGGCAAGGTACCAATTTAGGGCCTTGATCTTTATCTGGTGCTGCTAGCAGGTACTGGCATTGTGGTTCTTATGGAAGAGGGAGCAACTGGATGGTGCAGGTCTCTTTCAATGAAAAGTGTGTCTGACACAAGATGATCGCGGCAGCAACAGTAACAGTAGAGCCTCATCACTTGCAGCCAGAGCCCCTCCTATTGCTATGGGCCCTATGTGCAACAGCCTAGGTTGCCATAATCGATGATCTGGTGCTGCATGTAATACCTATTCTAAAACATGAGAGTAAAATACTTGGTTGATAAAAATAAAAGTGTTGTAATCCCTCAAGGCCCAGAGGGAAGCTCAACTCATTGCTTTAAAATGCATTGTACACTGCTCTGGTTCTCAAGGAGGTAAAGGTGAAATGAGATAAAGAATACGGCATTACATGATCAGGAAACTAAAGTACCTTCTTCAAGCACATATAACAAATAAAGCTAAGATTCCATTCATCCATGTAATCACAGCTTTTTGTTAGTCTGTCATAAAGGGGAGCTATACCCTCAGAATAAGTGGAACTTCATTGGTTTAATAAAAAGGCTTACTTATGAATGTGTGATACATTCAGTAGTCAGGTGTACCCATATATGCTATTGGTTTTTTTGTTATTTTTTTTGTTTGTTTTTTTGCATTTCAGCTTTGCTGTAGTCTCTAACTAAGTCTATAGCTGACTAAGGACATTTTACTACCTTGAAAGTGTTTCCAAGGACATTTAGAATCACTGGCCAGGATCTCTGTCTGACTTTAGCCATAGACAGACATCCCTGCCCATGATTCTAATGGGCCTTGGAAACATTCTCAGACACGCATACGTCTCTGTTCAGTTATAGACTACAGCAGAGCTCAAATGTAGGTAAAATATAAAAATAATAATTAAAAAAAAAAAAAAAAAAAAAAAAAAATATATATATATATATATATATATATATATATATATATATATATATATATATATATTTATTAAGTGTTAAGAGCATTTTATTTCAAGGGTAAAGTTCTTAAAAAGGGTATATTGGGAGCTTGCTAACTGGTATGCCCTTTCATATGCTTCTCAATGCATTGGAGATCTCACTATCTTTTAAGGGGATAAAATATCTATGTAAATCAATCGAGATGTTAGTGTCCACACCCCACCATGGTTTAGTTGGTTTTCCTCAGAATTACTCCAGTGCCTTATAATAAATGAAACATTTTCCATTAAAATCAAGTATAATATTTATGTGTCCCCTATAGTTCAGTTGGTTTGCCCCAAAACTGTTGCAGTTCCTTTTAATACATTAGCCTCAATGATCTAGACAGATGGTCAAAAGGATATATATTTTGTGTGTTGGGCAAAGAAATCGGAAAGAGAATCAAATAAAAAAGTAATTCTAATCTGCAAGAAATATTAACTTCAAACGCTAGATCTATTGATTAAATATACGAAGTATAAAGAAATAATAATGTTTGGTTTGGGATTTTCAGGTTATAAAAGTCAGTGCCCATAATCTAAGCACAACAATATGCAACAGTGGTAAATAATGCAGATTGTAATTTTCATTTTAACAAGCCCTCAGGGTGATCTGTGAGACTTTAAATACTTTGCTTTAAAATAAAGATTACTTTCCACCAAAATAAATGTTAGAAAGAGAGCCAACTTAACCACTTTGTTAGGAAACAGAAAGATCACTTTTTTTTTTAATATTATCATTCTAATCGGTTTAATGTGAGTTGGCATCAAACAAAAATACCAGGGTGGCATTAGGTTGAAAGCAGTAGAACGATTACCAAATTACTTTACCCCGATTATGGAAATGAAAAGTATGCCATATGTAATAAACGGTTGGAAGATGTTTCTTTAATATAAAACACAACCACAGATGTGGCTAGGTTGTTCTATATAAAATATATAGCATTTTTTCCGAAAAAACAGATCTTAAGTCACAAAAACAATGTCTGCCAAGTCTGACACCATCCTACCCCCTCTATATTCTAACATCCCTTGTCCATGAAAACAATCCAATTACCTAGCACACTTTAAAGAGAAACTATCATTACATTTTTTGTAATCCAATTTTCCTTCAAACACATCCTTAAAGGGAAAGTATGGTTCAAAAAATAGGTCAGGCTTCATTAATTTTAAAAATGCCTTGACTTTCATCGCTCTGTTCTTTTTAAAGTGTACAGTTTCAATCATCTGATTTTTGTAAGCAGCCACTAATACAAAGCATTGGGAGGAGTAATTATATTTTTGCTAAAGTGAGTTTGCTTACTCTTGCTTATTACCAGGTTGTTCAGTAATAATTCAGCACACACAGATTCACGCAGAAATGTATAGTAACTACAATCTCCATTTTTTAACACTTTGTAAGTAACTAGGTGATATAACAAGGAAGTATATGTGATCACTTCCCCCCACAACACTTTATAACGGTGATGACGTTTTCAAAGTCAAATGGTTGCCTCCAGATAGTATATCTGGAGACACTTGGATAACTCTTGGATACCTCTTTGGCACTCAAAAGTTTAAAGGGCAACTATGATGAGTATAATGTCTTATATGTAGATCTGTTCCCCCTAGGACAAGGCCTGCTGATGGAGTCAAGGCTGCACTGGGAGTCCCAGGAGACCAGCAGTGATTTAGGATGGTGGACTGTTTAGAGACTCCTGGGTCTCCCTCACAGGTACAGAGACTTGTTGGGCTGCAGCCACAGCCTCCATAGATTCTAGTGAAGGTCTACCAAACCTGACACTATGGATTTAAGGAGCTTCTGAGCCACATACCTCCAGTTTGCGTTTGAGCCCATTACACTGCCCCCCCACACACCAAACAGCTGATAGCAGCAAAATGCAGCCCCTAGCTTTTGATTAATACTGCTGGTTATGTTGCTATGTTTGCCTAAATAAAGGCTATTTCTGCTTAATTCCTGTAGTGCACTCTTGAAAATAACTGGGGGTTATGCACTAAGGGGTAATAAAGAGGTGGTCACGTGGAAATTACTTCTCCAGTGATATCACTTCTCCAAATCTGATGTTATTCTATGGAGTGTATGCACTAAGATCTTTCCAACGTTGGAGATCTTAGTGCATAGGCTCTACAAAATAACATAGGAACTGAAGTGATATCACTGGAGAAGTCATCACTTTATCACCTCTTTATCATGCCTTAGTGCATAACCCCCCCAACCCAGTGTTTTTATTTAGAAAATGTTTTACTGTGAAAAATACATTGACATTTCTCTCATTTCCAAGTATGTCCCGCGATATTGCAATTAGGCATGAGGTAATACATTGTGGGAGGTGCCCTATTATGGTAAACTAGTTGAACAGCTCGTGTACACGGGCCACAGTGGCAGGCAGCAACGGCCATGATGCAGTCATGCGCAGTAGAGACTGCCCGGCCCGCAGATGATAATGAAGCGGGGGGCTCCGAATTCAGACCGTAGTCCTCTTTGCTCACGAGTGTGCAGAGAGGACTACGGTCTGAATTCGGAGCTCCCCTCTCCGTTATCAGCCGCGGCGCGGGCAGTCTCTACTGCGCATGATTGCATCACGCACAGTGGAATGTACTGCGCATGACAGCTTCTGACAAACATACATTTACCGAATTATTATATAGGATGCTTTAGACCAGTGGTTCTCAACCCATGCCCTCAGTGGCCACTAACAGACCAGGATTTGAGGATTTCCTTGTGAAAACACAGGTGAGTTAATCAATGTGAATGAGCCTCTGATCAACACTCTTGTGCTCTAGCAGGGGAATTCCTAAGTCCTGGCCTGTTAGTAGCCACTGAGGGCACGGGTTGAGAACCCCTGCTTTAGACAATATAACAAAATGAAATTACATTTGATGAAGTTTTAACAACATGTTCACTTTCATTTTGCCATACCTTTTCTTTGCAGAACTGCAATTTTGACCATTATATTTCTTAAATTACCTTCTGCAGTCAGCCATTTTGCTTTTGAAAACACATCACCGATGCAAAGAGGGTGATCACATTGATTTTATTTCATTCAAGTAATAAATCAGATAAGGGGTGAGAGGTATTCAAAATGTTACTATCTTCTTTTTATGTTGGAGTTATACTCAGATTTTTTCAAAACCTCTTGTATGCTAGACACATGTACAGTGCATTGTAAAGCAATGCATCAAAGATTTCTCTAACATCCAGTGAGGTAAAGTGGCAGTAAAGCTTTACAGCATGCCCAGCATGACAGATATTTAAATAGTTTTGGGTGTGTCATGAACATGCTATACTTCTTGTGTGTTATTACTTGGTTCAGTTACTAAATTAATCTCTGAAAGTTTTTTTAACACTGTTGCAATCACATAAGTGTCCTTAAGTTAGAGGTCACTGGTCTTCAAGATCAAAGTGGCTGGTCCTCAAGTTATAGGTGCCTGGACCTCAAGTCAGAGGTGTCTGGTCCTCAAGTCAGAGGTGGCTGGTCCTCAAGTCAGAGGTGGCCGGTCCTCAAGTCAGAGGTGGCTGGTCCTCGGGTTCAAGGTGTCAGGTCCTCAAGTCAGTGGTGCCTGGTCCTCAAGTCACAAGTTGTCTATGTAGATTAAGGATATTATATATATTTATTTTTTCATTATGATTATTATTATTATTATCATTATTATTATTTTCTTTTCAAATACACCTGTGCTGTTGTACTAAATGGTACTCAAGATGTACAGGCAGAAATAGACTTTTTTCAATTATGCTTAGTTGGTCAATCTACTAATGAATCCTTTGCTTATATATACAGACAATATATCTTACAAATAGGGGCTAATAGATATATATGCCTATACCATACAGAGAGAGAGAGAGAGATGTATACAGACAATATATCTTACAAATAGGGCTATTAGATATATATGCCTATACCATACAGAGGGAGAGAGATGTATACAAACAATATATCTTACAAATAGGGCTATTAGATATATATGCCTATACCATACAGAGAGAGAGAGATGTATACAGACAATGGTTCCCAAAGTATGGAGCAAAATAACACAGCAGCTTCCACATCAAAGATAAAAAATCAACTGAAACCAATTACAATCTAACATTAATATGTGTTGCATTTATTTTGCCCAAGTTATGCAGCACTTTTTCTTGATAATTCTGCTTTTGCCTTGATAGACAGACATATACAGACAGACAGACATAGACAGACAGACATTAAAATGGGAACAGTTGATTGGATGCTTAGCTAGCTCTCTCCCTCATTATGCACTTCTCAGCCGGCTGTCTGACATGTGACCCTTACATTTTTTACATAACACACGCAAGTACCAGGTGCAGATGTGCTAGGGGCTGTGTTTACCAATTGCCTTTCACTGGAGCCAGCCCTGCACCCTGCCCAACACGCTCACAGCGCTCATTAGTCAGCCGGCCTGTGACTACTAGATCATCACCGCAATGTAATCGTTACGTTGCATCTCCGAGTGTTTGTAACCCTTTGATTACCAGAGGGGTACACAATGCATTTCGTACAACTCTGACACTCAAAGGGTTAATTTCACTCGACCCTTGGAGGGGCACAAAGGTATAGAAAGTAATGAGAAGCAACACACGTTTGTGGCGTTCAAATGGTTACAGCGCCCAATATTTCTATTAAAAAAAACCCTGCAAGATTGCTTCTATCCAAAGCTTGAATTGAGTGCCAGAAAGGAAGAAACAGAATTTCTAAGATAAATACATGGTTTAGTGAAGAAATAAATACGAATTTCAATAAAGCATAATTGCTACCTTAACCATTTGAGTGCCGGTTGGTTATCCAACGCATTGCAACCTCGCTAGCACTAGAAGAGTTAATATATTGTCTTATTTTCACCACCCACTTGGAGGCCAGTTAGGGAGGATAAGGGGGTTATTTCAGTAAGAAATAATATTTGCCATTTGATCGAGGGGAATACAAGATAGTGAAGTGAATAAACTGCTATTATTTCTCAGATCTGTTTGTACAAGTGAAAGCGTTTATACTGTACCAGAGAAAACTGTTGAATATGTTTAATATAACTAAAAAGTAATCTTGATTTTAAAATTATGAAGATGAACATACTCCATGCTATCTTGACAAAGATGTACTCCATGCTATCTTGACAAAGGCCCAAAGTGGGGCCGAAACGTTGATAATAAATACTGCATCATTTTTTTCATCAATTGGAAGTCCTGTGAGTGCGGTTCTTGAACTACAAAAACTGTATGTATTCTCCATGGGATCAGGAACCCAGGCTATTGTTTCAGTTTATGGGAGAGTGCACAGTATATGTATATATATATATATATATATATATATATATATATATATATATATATATATATATATATATATATACACACACACACTTCCCATGTACTCCATGCTACCATCAATGAGACGTCAAAGACATACTCTAAATGGAGCAGATATTCCTGCCTTTTCCAAAAATCCTATTAGCAAAGCAATCGTGAAGTGATAGTCTGGGATTGCCTGTAATTGGGCCGATGTAAGATAACAGCATTTCTTGAATACAAGAGCAGTGATCAATGATCACAATAAATGAACAAATTGTTCCTCTTATCTGACATAAACAGGACAATCAAAAATAAAGTCTCTTCTGACAAGCAGTTTTTGGATTTTATTTTAGGGATATAACATAAGAATTATTACTTTTTTGAAATGCTAAATGTAAGTACACAATATTTAAAGTCATGGCAACCTATAATTATTTTTAGTTGTTAAAAATTTAACAACTCACCTCTCTGGCCTTCTGAGGCCAGAGAGGTGAGAAACGGATAGGGTTGAACTGGGGCTCTTATTAAATGGACAATACACTATGTCATGTCAGTATGTGTACATGCATGCTGTATAATATAAATCCACTATACATGCCATGTCATTCAGACACTATGAGTGCTGCATCGGGGATGGACAACCTTAGTCCATTCAGCTGTGGTGGACTTGCCCCCCCCCCAGATTATATAATTCAAATTTAAAACATACAGCATACAACACTGTTATTATTGTATTATTATTACTTTACAAAGTGCGCCCATAATGATTCACTACACTGTACATTATCTATTTCACTAAATACAAGACCCATGTAACTATAATTGACCATTATTCTCCATATCCATTTAGCAATTACAGTAGTGTTTACAGTCTGTTGACTACATGAACTCATCCTTGTTAATGAAGCATCACTTTTATTTTCTTAGAAAACTAGGTCAACTTAAAACGATAATATACTTAATACAACATATCAATGACACACATACCACAGCAATTATTGTTGGTTCTTTAATGTGTGTTTATTTTTGTCCTGTTTGGGGGTCATCTGGTGTTATTTAGATAAAGCCAGAGGTTTAAGTGGGTAATGACAACATTACTCCAAAAGAGTGTCCAAATTAACCGTTTGAATACCGGAGAGATGTGTAATCCATTGCAGAGCGATGATTTACACACACACACACACACACACACACACACACACACACACACACACACACACACACACACACACACACACACACACACACACACACACACACACACACACACACACACACACACACACACACACACACACACACACACACACACACACACAGCGCGGAAAGGGTTAATAAGCTCTTGAACGGGGGAATATAGTAGGTTACTGATGTCCTAATACTTTTTTAAATAAATCAGTGACGGTAAATTACATATATAGGATCTAAATCTGACTATAGGTTCAATATCAGAAGTGGAGCAATTTCTCTCCATCTGCACCACAAGGAAGGGCCCAATTGCCCCATAAGGGGCAAATACAAATGTACCATTTAGTGATCATTCGTTTAAATCGCTTGCTTAACGATTGGTAAACGATTAAGTGCTAGATAGATACCTCCGTAGCATTTAAGAATATAATACACTAATAATTTTAGTATTTTTATTTGTGCCCTATGGTACAGTTGCTTTTGCCCCAGGATTAATCAATTTTATTTTAGAATATATGACAAGTATGTTTCAATCTAAGGTGCATGGAGGTTATTATCTAATTAGTGCCAGAGATGTACCCAACGCATTGCAAGGCATGACAAGATGAACGGTGTTCCTATCACCCTCCGATAAACTTAGTTAATTTGAATGAGAATTAATAAGTGAATATATGTTATACCAGTCTAAAGGTTTTTGATAAATTCCTCTTTACTTGTTGGTGGCATTTTATGCTAATTAGTTTCTTTACTGGGCCAGCATTACCACACACTGTGCTATAAATGAATATAGACAGAGCAGATTCACTTGGGACATTTCCAATTGAACAGTGAGTGGTGAGAGTTTGACCTCAAACAGATCTAATGGTAAATGATGCGGGGAATTAGCATATCATGCCGCACAGTGCCACCAAATACAAAGGTTCATTTCTGAAGAACGATATATATTTTAAAGAAAAAAATGTTTAATACAACATATAAGCGACTCGTTAAAAAATAATAAATGAATAAAATAGTCACAGGGTGATAAGTCAACTTGAAGAAGAGTTTTTTATGGGGAAATATAGCTCCAGCTTGAAGATTATTGTGGATGTTCCAGAGGGTTAGGCAACGCATTGCTTTGCAAAGCGTTGCCTACCCCTCTGGCACTCAAAGGGTTAAGCTTTTGATTGGCTCAAAAAAAAAAAAGACAAAGACAATTCTTAACCTCTTATTAAACTGAAGAGGTCATGATTTTGAAAAATAAGCAACAAGAATGTTTTGCCTAAAGTCACAAAGAGCTGCATAAGGCTCAACAAAGCTGATGCACCAACATTAAGGGGGATATTCACTAAGCGGTGATAAAGAGGAGATGACGTCTCCAGTGATATCACTTATCCTATGTTATTCTATGGAGCCTATGTGTTAGGATCTCCAAAACTGAAGAAATCTTAGTGAATATGTTCCATAGAATAATAGGAATTGGAGAAGAGATAAATTGGAGAAGTGGCATCCACTTTATCACTTCTTAGTGAATATCCCCCTATGTGTAGCAATACTTGACCCTTTGAGTGCCAGATGAGTATGGAATGCATTGCTTTGCAATGCATTCTGTACCCACCTGGCACTCAAAGGGTTAAGCAAACTAACACCACAACAGATCCTTATGCATTCAACCGATTAGAAGATAGAATCCTCTTTTTTCTCTAATCAATATAACACCAACCTGAATTATTACCTTGCAATCATATTTAGAGCTTACACGCGCCAATCGGATATTTACTAAAAATCCCCAAATTAAATTATACATTAACCCTTCAACCTTTTTTAATTTCTACTTGTGTCTTGATAGTCTCATAAATAAATGACTTAACATTTAATGGTATAATTCGAGCTAATTCCTTATAATTAAAAGCTTTTAATATTTTAACCCTTTGAGTGCCAGAGGGGTACGGAATGCATTGCTTTGCAATGCATTCTGTACCCCGCTGGCACTCAAAGGGTTAAGAGATATGTTACAATATAGTTGTATTTATATTTCCAAGAATAGGAGCTAAAATCGATCACAAATAAATCATTATATAACAATGAAAAAATTACAAAAAATAATTTCTACTTAACTAAAATTAATATTTTATGCTACAATGATGTGTTTGAAAAAACAAAGATTTCTGGGAGTTTGAAAAAATAAAATCTTATATTAGTTCACTGCTGCGATTGAATTTAAAAGAAGTTAGGTATTGTAAATTAAATTTGCCATTAAAGTTCATTCTGTTATCCAAGGGGTTAATTATAATATGAAATAAAACCAATGACCCACAAAGTCACAATTAGGAATAAAATGCAAGTATTTTTTCACTTACACAAATTAATCTCATCGCGTTTTATTGATATGGTTAAAATATTGTCAATTTTTTTTTTAGAATGCCACAAAAATTGCCATTGTGATGTAAAAACGTATAAATAATACAGGGATTGAAAATGGTGGAAAACAAGTGTTTTGTATTACTGAATTTTCCATAAAATGGACTATGTTCTAGTTTTAAAATACAGAATTTAAATCACTGTGTACAATTTAGATACTGCTGTGAGATTATAGCACAAAAAGGGAAAATATGCAATTTTACCTAAATCCAGACATGGAAATATGTTATTTCAATTTGCAAGCAAGTCATTACTACAATGAACTAGTTTTATATAAATCTCCCAGGATGCTTTAACAATCATAATTTAGAAAACACATTGTGCAAATATATGGCTTGTTAGTCAGAATTTTCTGAGAAGATGGGGAAATGTGATATATTACGTTTCAGATTTAAGTCTAATCATATTTCTAGGAAGTCATTAACATTTCAGGAATATTATTAAACAGTGTAAATATTGTTTTTTTCTTTTTAAGTTGCAACAAGTAAATTGCATCCATCCTAACAAAAAAACATGTATGAAAAGATTTATTACATTCTAAATAACCTGCACAGATCAAAGTTTAGCTCTTTCTAAAACAAACATTACATAATTTAAATAAAGAACGACTGCCATTTTTTAGGATTTGGAAGGGTATAAATATGCTCTAACAGAGAACAGAAGATAAGCTTCAACGAGTTAACCTGTATTTATCCCACCATGCCAATAATAAAGTTTGTTTGTTTAACTAAACACTGACATTTATAGTTTCCTACCCAGTGGTAAAAGTTTGTGCAAATAAGACCACCAAATGGGTATTCTTAAGATTATTAGAAACTAGTGTAAAAGCCCGTGCACAGGGGCCAGGGTCTGGGTGATGTTAACCCTTTGAGTGCCAGAGGGGAACGCAACGCATTCCCTCTGGCACTCAAAGGGTTAAGAGGCCGGTCCTGCTCTGCGTCCTGCCGCCGACCCAGTCATGTACTGTAGAGACTGGCCCAAAGCAAAGAATGCACCCAGCATTCTGTGAGCTCGGTTAGTCTCTTCTGCGCATGACGGCTTCTGACAAACATCCTAGCCAATTATTATATAGGATTTCTTGTTGGGAAAACAAAACAAAACACTAAATATTTTATTTACAAAGTGTTTTACCAGGAAGAATATATTGAGACTTCCAGCTTACACGTGATAGTCTAGCTCTGAGGCACTCTAGGGGTTAAATAGTGTTGCCTTGCGGCTATGGAGCTTATTCAGCAAGCTAAATAGGTGTATTTGGGGCAAACCAACTGCATTAGAGTTGGCAAAAAAATAAAATAAATCCCAAACTCAAACTGCTGTAAAAGGGTCTTTTAACCCCTTACATACTAAAAAAGGTCTCAAATATGTTGGAGACACATCTAACATTCAAAGCGTTAAAACCTCCATATTTGCATAACGGACATTTTTTATTCGACCCCTATGATGCAGTTGGATTGTTCCTGGATTGCTCCTATGTAGAATAATCCTGAGCAAGGGCTTAACCATTTGAGTGCTACAGAGGTATCCAACGCCTTGCAATGCACTCCGGTACTCAAGGGGTGAAGGGGAGCAATCCAATTGTACATTAGATGGCAAAAATTCAATCAACCTCCCCCCTTCGAGTTCAACTGGGCCTTTAACCCCTTAAATTCCAGAGATTTCCAGTGCAAGGCTCTGTAGACTTTTTCCAGCACTCAAGGGGTTAACCGCAATATTTAAACCAACAGGAAGTCAACGTCCTCCTCCTGCGTGCGCTTGGATTGCTCCAGAATTGCACCTATTTACCTTCCTGCATCAGGGCCATCATTTTCTCTGGAATTCACAATTAAATACAGAATAAAGAAAGATTTATATCCAGACATCTGCCATTTACCCCCTTTTAAACCGAGGCCTTAATTAACCGATAGATCGTACAAATTGCATCCTGTTTCGGAATGACACTCTAATTATTATCTATGGGTTAAGTTTAATGAGCTCATCTGAAAAGGCGTTTCATACTTATACCTATTTATTTAACTCTATTTAGCAAACAATAACTCACAGGCGGCCTCATTCACTGCCAGCACCAGTTACATTGTATCAAGAACATGCCTCTCACTGGCTGAAGGACTGAAGCTGATCAGGCAAGAGCAATGGGTTTCCTTTTTAACCCCTTGTGCGCCAGAGGGGTCTCCAAAGCGTTGAATACCTCTCCAGTATCCAAGAGCTTATTAATATTTTCACATCATTCAGGGTTTGAAAGGAAATGTTAAACCTAAGCTTTCCCCTAAGGAAGTCTTAAATATACACATCATTCCAAAACAAGAGTTACCCAAACCACAGTGTGAAGGCAGAACCTAAAAACCATCTACTCTATAGAGAAGGTATTACGGATGCATATTATATTATACTACATTATATTATATGTGTATGTGTGTGTGTGAATATATAGATATACATACACCACATATATACACACACAAATATTTAATATATATATATATATATATATATATATATATGTGTGTGTGAGTTTGTGAATATATATACACACACACATATATATATATATACATACACACACACACACACACACACACACACACACACACACACACACACACACACACACAGCCACAGACACTCACGTGTAACTTTGTGTGTGTTGAACTGTCTATTTGCAGCAATTATGGAAGATAAAGGATTGCAATAGTTATTTTTTTTGAGATAATACAGATACTAAACAGATTAGAGATGATATATAGACAGACATACATACAGACAGACAGATAGATAAAAATAAAAAAAAAACAATATGCCGATGTTCTTCTAAGAATAATTTGGACTTCATTTAATATTTGCATTACATATTACGTTTGATATCAATTTATTTTTTTCAGGCTTTGTTTAATTGATTAGAAATTCTGAAATGTTTCTCTCCCCCAAATTTAAATTTTCATGCATTTTGGTTTTATAAATGTTTTATTTAATTAGTTTATTTATTTGTTCTGTATGTATGTATTATTAATAGGATTATGATTGATATGATTATTATTAGTTGAGGTAGTGGTATTTTACAACACAATCATCACAGTAATGTAAATCATTTATTTTATCAAAAATGAGATTTTTCACTTTTCAAAAGTAGTTAAATATTTTTTCCAAAGGTGACAAAAAAAAACAATTCAAATTACATGTTTATAACTTGAGAAGTAATCATTGTGATTGAATTATCACCAATATAACTTTCTAAACGAATCTGTTGATTTGATTTCATTTTGCAGTAGATTTTAGTTTATAACAATTGTATCGTAACGCACAGTAATTAAATGATAAAACTATTTCAGACGTATTGCAGGAAGATGGACACATTCTGATACAGAGCAGCGATATTTAACCCGTTAAGAACCAGAAAGCCGTTCAGCGAATTGCATTACAATGTTTTTTAAGCGCCCTTCTGTGGCGTCTGCGTATTTCTAATTGTGCATATTTAATCCATCGTTTACATAACTACCCGATTACAACATATTCAGTGATGAGAAAGAATGTGTGACTGACATGTAAAAATTGCAAACTAAACTTTACACATTAATTCTCTGGATATAGATTTACACGCACAAAATCTGTATATAGAGAGGTAAGGATCAGTAGGGGTTGTCTGCCCTAAGCAAGGCCGAAACGTTGACGAACCTTATTGTGTGATCGATCTATCTATCTATCTATCTATCTATCTATCTATCTATCTATCTATCTATCTATCTGTCTCATTCAATAACACCCATATCTGGACTCATCTCTATATATGTAGATCGTATGTATGTATGTATATATATATATAGATAGATAGATAGATAGATAGATAGATAGATAGATAGATAGATAGATAATATAAACATATAACCAGATATAAGGATTTTCCACACAGACTCAGAAGGAATGAACCATGTAAAACTGGGAGTAATTCTGGAAGGAACCAACTTCAAAACAGGGGAACACAAACATTCTCAATTATTTTAACCCCTTAAATGCTAGACTGCAATACTTTTGAGTCTCTTTTTCTTAACCTTCAGATAGTTAAAAATCTTCATTTATCACTGGGGACATTAGGGCTCTTTAGTAATTTTTATTCCTCCTCTATGGTGCAGTTGGTTCACCCCAGTTCTGTTTAGTGAGTCTATCAGGGTCCCAATGAGTCCGGTGCACAGGATTTGAGTAAAGTCCAGTGTGCATTAATCAATATATTACACCCTGAGCAGTGTGTCTTTCATCTCACCTTCTGGCCTGGTGATTTATGAATGGAGAACCCAGATATTATTAATCATTTACAGGGAATGGAAAGGTGAAGGTGCCTCAGAGAGGGATAGATGCCTTCACACTTGTAAAAAGTCAGCCCAGCCCCTAACAACTCCTAAAATACCTAAACCCCAGGATTTGTGAGACTCTAATGTCAAAAATCCAGAACAAAATATATCAGATTAGGAAGGGATTGCTGGGCCTGCCAGGGGAGGAGGTAATTGAAAGCATATAGATAGTAACTTGACTTCTAATTTTGCCCCTATAAGTTGTTCCAAATGATTTGGGATATACAACCCTAATTCATTTTAACAATAGAGGAGAAACTATGGATCTTAATTTCAAACGTTCCTAATAAATAAGATCAAAGGCACCTAGGACTTGGGGCTCCAATTACCAAAGTACTTTACTCTGAATTTATAGGTTCGATTTTAGGCTGGCTGTGAAAAGAGCTAAAAGGGACATATTGGAGGATGTAAAAAAAAATGTAGGAAAAAAAACCCTTTAAATCTTAGGATAACAAAACCAGACATTGTATTCTTTCCATATTGCATATAAAGAATAGCATTGTGTGTTTGCTGGGAGCAGTAGGTTGGTATAAAGGAAAAAGGCATGCTTAACCCTTTGAGTGCCAGAGAGGTCTCTGGCACTCAATGGGTTAATTTACATACTCCCTTCCCCATTATGAATGCTTATAGGTGTGTGCATATCAGGAACTTTTTTTTTTCTTTTTTTAACCATGTGAGTGCCCAAATTGCATCCAACAAATGTGTTGGGCACCTCTGGCACTCAAAGGGTTAAACGGATATCCTTAACCCTTTGAGTGCCAGAGGGGTATGCAGCGCATTGCAAAGCAATGCATTGTGTACCCCTCTAGCACTCAAAGGGTTAATACTGAAAAATATTTATTGAAGTGCTTATCCTGCTGATTAAAATAAGGTTATTCCTACTGATGAATCATTGTTTTATTAGAAGGTTATTTCAGTTCTAACATGTATTGTTTTGGGTGCAATACCTCTTGGGCCTGAAATCTTATGGTGGCGCTGTTGCTACACCAGAGTATGGACAGGACTGGTTAGCTGACCATAACCCTCCATGGGATGACTTAGCAACAGTGCCACTAACATTCAGGCCATGGATAGATACTGCACCTAATATAAATTCCAGTTTGAGCTTCAATAACTTTTGAATAAAAAATCTCTTAGCAGTGAAAGTGCCCTTGTTTTACTCAGCAGCATAAACCCTGTGTGTGTATATATATATATATATATATATATATATATATATATATATATATATATATATATATATTTATATTTATTTATTATTTTCTCAACATGAAGTGTTACTATCCTTTAACTTGGGGCCTTACATACTTTTAAAAATAAAATCTGGAGCATGCCAACTGCACCATAAGGTACAACTGAAACTTCCCATTAATTTAAATTGGGCTTTTAACCTCTTAAACCTTTGAGCGCCAGCAATGGGGGTTATACGCTAAGGTGTGATAAAGTGGAGATGACTTCTCCAGTGATATCACTTCTCCAGTTCCTATGATATTCTATAGAGCCAACGCACTAACATCTCCAAAGGTGAAGAAATCTTAATGCATTGGTTCCATAGAATAACACAGAAACTGGAGAAGTGATATTATTGGAGAAGTTATCTCCACTTTATAACCTCTTCATAACACCTTTCTGATTCTCCCCCAATGTGTTGCGTACCCCTCCGCAATACATTGTATACCTCTCTGACACTCAAAGGGTTAAGGCCCTGGCTATCTGAAACCCAATATTACCTGTCAGGTTTTGCCAACAAAATAATAATGTTAGGTGGACACAGTAATTGGTGTCTACTTAAAGGGATAGTAATACTTGCAAATTACTAATCCCCATATTGTAGCTTTGTTAAAAAAAAACTTATTGCCCCCAGTGTCATCTCTCAAACCCTTATGGTTTAAGAGATGATAGCGCTCAAAGTTACCCCCTCCCTCCCCCTTCCCTGACTGAACGCTGACTGCAGGGGAAGCTGTCATATAACAGTCTTATTTGTATCAGGCGGCTCTGCAGCTAAGCCGAGATCGCGTTCATAAAAAATAATTCTTTCACTGAAACGGTCTTCTACGTGTGCTTGGTTTGCAACAGGGGAGGGCTGGCAATCTACGGCCCAGGGGGCAAATACAATTAAGTGGCCCATATCTACAATCATCCAAGCCCATTGTCCCACCCTGTTTCCTTAATTTTAAAATTTCCTTAATGCTGTGAATTAAAGCAAGTGATACCACAGAGCTTACTGTTGAAATTGGGCTACATTAGTGATACTACAGTGTTTACAATTTAACCCCGTGAGTGCAAGAGGGGTGCACAACACATTGCTTTTTCAATGCGTTGTGTACCCCTCTGGCACTGAAAGGGTTAAGTAAAGACAGAATGGTGATGCCATAGAGCTTGCAAGGGAAATGGATTATGCTACTAGTGCAGGTATGTTTGGATTGTAGCTCTGCGGTATCACTTGCATATAGATTCATTTCATAAGTTCTGTGGTATCACTAGTGTAGCTCCATTTACAGCAGCAAGTGGGAGACTGAATGAGGCACTGGCCCACCAGCCCAGACACATGGCCAGCCCAGGGGGCAATTGCCCCCCAGGCCAGCCCTCCCCTGGTTTGCAAGCACACATAGAAGTCCGTTTTAGTGAAAGATTTCTTTTTTATAAACGCGATCTCTGCAATGCTGCAGAGCCGCCTGATGTAAGTAATACCGGATATCCCTGCAGTCAGAGTTCAGTCAGGGGAGGGGGAACTTTGAGCACTATAATCTCTCAAACCATAAGGGTTTGAGAGATGACACTGGGGGCAATACGTTTCTTTTTAACAAAGCTACAATATGGGGATTAGTAATTTGCAAGTATTACTATCCCTTTAAGTATTACTATCCCTTTAAGCAGCTGTTACATGTAAAAGCTCGTGTACACGGGCCAAGGGCTGGGTTATGTTAACCCTTTGAGTGCCAGAGGGGTACGCAAGCATTGCTTTGAAAGGGTTAAGAGAACGGTCCTGCTCTGAGTACTGCTGCCACCTCACTTCCCGTACGCACAGAATGCTCCCAGCATTCTGTGCATTTGGGTAGTCTCTACTGCGCATGACTGCATCAGACAAACATTCTAGCGTTTTATTATATAGGATACCCCAAATGATTTCTTAGTAATTGCCCTAGTGCACATTGAGTTGTTATTCAGCTTAAATAATATTTGGGAAACAGAACATAGGACTCTTCAGGGGAGATTCACTAAGGAGTGAGAAAGAGGTGATAAAGTGGAGATGACTTCTCCAGTGATATCACTTCTCCAATTCCTATGTTATTCTATGGAGCCTATGTGCTAAGATTTCTTCAGGTTTGGAGATCTTAGTGCATTGACTCCATAGAATAACATAGGAACTGGAGAAGTGATATCACTGAGAAGTCATCTCCACTTTATCACCACTTAATGAATCTCCCCCCTCATACGGTGAAGAAATGGTAAGTTTAACGGTGAATGTTTTGGTCCTTTGATGGACTTATGTTAAGAAAGGCCCAGCATAGGACGGAAATGTTGACCACTAAACTTTGCAATTTTACAAGTTATGAAGAATCCCATGAGTACTATTTCCCAAAAATATATTAAACATGTTTATTTTATATATATCATAAAAGCTGATATGAAAACAACTGTAAAAAAAAAATGAGCATTCTGAAGGACTTATTAAATGATGGTGTGATGTGAAATTTAATACCAAGGTTTCGGCCCCCTAGAAGGGCCTACGTTTTGAGATAATATTCATTTATGCAGCACCAAGCCATTAACATTATACTTTTGTGTCTATGGAGTGCCCATTTTCACTCTATCTATCTATCTATCAAGAAGGGGGAGGTGGTAGCACTCACTCTCAAAAAGTTTTTGTCCGAGTGCACAGTCCCTAGTCTGCTGGATGAAGCATAAAAGTGAAAGGAGGGCAGCACCCATGGGTCTTTTCAAACACAGCTTTATTGGCACAAATGGTCAAAGGAACATGGTCAATGTTTCGCTCATGAGACCTTTATCAATATGAATATTACTATATATATATATACACATACACATCTCAAGATGTTTACATGTAGTGCCATAATGTTATTACTAGGAGATGTTAGTGTTCCTTTAAGATAAATGGGGTTAATACTAGGAGCCATTGTGTTTTTAGTTGACTGTTGATCTTACATTGCACCATATTGTTTTATATAGATGTCCAATTTATGATAGGACTGAATGATAGTGGATTTTATTATACTTGAATAAAGGTTATTTTTTAACCCTGTTCTTTAGCAAATACATTTACTTTACTGAACTGGTCTCCTGAGAAAGGTAATACTTAAATAGATTAGTCAATAAAATGGCTGGGACTGCTATTTAGATACAAGATCTAAACCTTTACTTCTTTTTATATTAGGTCTGAGTTATTTGTAATGTATTTCATGGTACAATGTATCATTGCCTGGCATCTTAGACATTGCCTTGCCATCTACTTATAAAACGTATATGTTTATGTAATATTGTACGAATATGGGTATTTTGTACAAAATAAAATGAATATATGGAATGCATTTTAGTAGCGTAAACTTGATGGGAATCTACTACATACCTTGTTGTGTTTGTTCTGCCATTATTATTATATGTCTGGGACTTTCCTATGATAACATGCAACATGTGTAATATCTGCTTTCCACTGTATTTATACCATCCAGGGGTGATGAACACATGGCTCTACAGCTACTGTTGGTGTGCAAAATTCAATGGCAGGATGATCATGTTGGTAGTTGTTGCCTTTCTTTAGTTAAAGGAGCAATACACTTTTTTTATGAAAAAATATACAGCATAGGGATTTTCTGCAGGGCATTACTCCAGTACATGCCACTAGGAAGACAATGATAATAATAATAATAACTAGTATTTATATAGTGCGTTTTTCCCAGTGGGACTCAAAGCACTTTCAGAGCATGCTCTAAGAATGAACTGAATAGGCAGCTGAATAATAGATGTTATTATTACCCAATCAATGGTACTCATTTATCGACCTCAGAAGGATGAAGGGCTGAGGTGACCCTGCCTGGATTCGAATCTGCAACCTTGAGGTTTGAACATGATCTGCAATCAGGGTATTTACCACTGAGCTATCTGATAAACTATTACTCGCCACAGCACATCAGTACATACAACCCGCAGAGCAATACACAATTACATGTCACCAGCAGAGCAGTACGCTAGTACATGCCACAAGCAGGACAATGCACCATTCCATACCACCAGCAGGTCAATGCACCATTACATGGCACCAGAAGTGCAATACATCATTACACATTACCAGCATGGCAATACACCATTAGATGTAATTGATAGGGCAGTGCACTATTAGATGTCATCAACAGAGCAGAGCAACATGGGACAGTGCACTATTAGATGCCATCAACAGAGCAGAGCAACATGGGGCAGTTCACTATTAGATGCCATCAACAGAGCAGAGCAACATACCATTACATGCCACTAGCAGGACAGTATTCCATTACAGAATGAGTTGACCTATCATTTCAGAAAATCACTCTAAAGCAAACAGCAAAAATACTAGAATATATTTTGTTTGTAATCTTTTCTTTCCTTTTTTATTCTCACATTTTTTTATGTTTCGAAACTAAACCCAGAGACCACCACAGCAGTGTTAATTTCTTGGTTTTAATTACATAGATTTTTTTTTTTTTGGGGGGGGAATTTTAATTTTACTTTAGGTTCAACAATAAATTGTAAGTAAAACATTACTTTTATTAAAACCATATTCGGTATTTGCCATGACAACCAGAAATCAAAAAACCGAGGCCGTAAAATAGTTACAGGTGAATATAATGAGGCCATTAGTCCGTCTAAATCACATGCTATTTAGAAGAGTGCGAGAGATTAGCAGGTGAAGCCTGTTTCCATTACATCAGATACTAATTAAATGTATATATTTCACTCAGGCCAAACAAGGTGGCATATAAGTCTTTTTATTCAAAGGAAGGAAAGGGGATTTTTAAACAGGAACATAGTGGCACCTGTATTAAGGGGAATAACAAATTAGACTATGTGGGGCAGGGCTAGGCAACCAGAGGCTGGTCGGGGATGATGGGATTTGAAGTCTCCAACAGCTAGAAAGCCAAAGGTTACCTACACCAGATGTAGGGCAATACAGCTATCTCAGTGTCCCATTTATAAAGGGCCAGGTTGTCCATCACAGACACTATACAGTTAAGGCTACACAAATACAAACTCACAGATTTAAATGGGAGCAATGCATTAGAGACCTCTCTAACGTTCAAGGGGTTAAAACCTCAATTTAAATCAATCTGATTTTTTGTCTTCTACAACAAGGGCAATCTTTAGAGGGGTTTATTAGCTGTCCAGAAACTCCTCCCTTTCACTCTGCTGCCACCATCAGGTCAGAAAGGGACACGGCTTCATCACCCTAATCACTTATGTATATATGTATGTATTAGGGGTGCACCGAAATGAAAATTTTGAACTGAAACCGAAACGTCAGGATGCACTTGGCCGAAAACCGAAACCGAAACCGAAACCGAAAATGACTTTAATGCATATTTTAAAACCGTAACCCTGACTTTTAAAAAGTTTTCATAAACTTAGCCTGTTATATTATGTTTTTGTTTGTAAAAAGGAAAAAAAATATTTTGGCCAGGGTTGGGCAAACATAAGAATCTCATTTCTGGTAGTGGAGAAATGAGATTCTTATGACTGCCCAGCAATGGCCAAGATGTTTCTATTTTACAAACAAAAACAAGTTTTAAAAGATAATTTTGTCAAAACTGGTTCAAAGTCAGAGATAGGGTTTTAAAATATGCATTATGAATGTATTTAAACCTTGACTTTGAAAAAGGTTTTTATAAAATTATCCTTTTACATCTAGTGTGGCTTTTTATTATTATTATTATTTATTTTTTCTATAGCTTTTAGTTCTTCTAAACATTTTTGGTATTTTGGATGTGTATTACCAATACCTCTTCTATGGTCCAGCAGAGGAATGCAGGCTGGGCATCAACAGCAGCCACTCAGGGTCTCCTGTCACTCTCGGCACGGAAAATGTCCAAAAGCAGCAGCAGGGGAGCACTGTGGTAACAGCTTACCACCTAGCTGTTTTTTTTGTGTCTGTTGATTTTAAGCAGCCCGCGCTAGCTACGTTGTGACGTAGCGCGGCTGCTCAGTACTAGGATTACTAGGGCTGCAACTAACGATTATTTTTATAATCGATTAGTTGGCCGATTATTTTTTCGATTAATCAGATAAAAAAAACAATATGCTAATTTTTCATTATTTAAAGGGGAACTTTCACCCCGCAATAACTTAACGTTCGCTTGTTGCTCACCTGGCGACTAGCTGCTTAGTAGCGCTAGTCGCCAGCAATATTACCCGGTTCTTCAGATATCGGCTTTTTGCCGATGGTGACAGGAGCAGGAAGCACGGACGTCTCTTCACAGTGACGTCCGTGCGCCTGCGCTGTCAGTCCCTTTTGCACCGTGTGGTGCAAAAGAGACTGACAGCGCAGGCGCACGGACGTCACTGTGAAGAGACGTCCGTGCTTCCTGCTCCTGTCACCATCGGCAAAAAGCCGATATCTGAAGAACCGGGTAATATTGCTGGCGACTAGCACTACTAAGCAGCTAGTCGCCAGGTGAGCAACAAGCGAACGTTAAGTTATTGCGGGGTGAAAGTTCCCCTTTAATGAACAAACTGAGTGTTAAAAACAAACAGTAGAATAAAAAACTTTACACAGTTAACATGCATCATTGTTATTATTTTACTATGGGGTCTATGCACCTCTCTTTCTCTCCCATGTACTTCTTTGTCCCCCCATGTACTTCTTTCTCCTCCCTTGTGCCTCTCTTTCTCCCCCTTGTACTTCTTTCTCCCCCTTGTGCCTCTCTTTCTCCCCCTTGTGCCTCTCTTTCTCCCCCATGTACTTCTTTCTCCCCCTTGTGCCTCTCTTTCTCCCCCATGTACTTCTTTCTACCCCTTGTGCCTCTCTTTCTCCCCCTTGTACTTCTTTCTCCCCCTTGTGCCTCTCTTTCTCCCCCATGTACTTCTTTCTCCCCCTTGTGCCTCTCTTTCTCCCCCTTGTGCCTCACTTTCTCCCCATGTACTTCTTTATGCCTCTCTTTCTCCCCCTTGTGCCTCTCTTTCTCCCCCTTGTGCCTCTTTCTCCCCCATGTACTTTTCTCTCCCTTGTGCCTCACTTTCTCCCCCTTGTGCCTCTCTTTCTCCCCCATGTACTTTTCTCTCCCTTGTGCCTCACTTTCTCCCCCTAGTGCCTCTTTCTCCCCCTTTTACCTCTTTCTCCCCCATGTGCCTCTTTCTCCCCCATGTACTTCTTTCTCCCCATGTACTTCTTTCTCCCCCTTGTACTTCTTTCTACCCCTTGTGCCTCTTTCTCCCCCATGTACTTCTTTCTACCCCTTGTGCCTCTCTTTCTCCCCCATGTACTTCTTTCTCCCCCATGTACTTCTTTCTCCCACTTGTGCATCTCTTTCTCCCCTATGTACTTTCTCCCCCTTTGTACCTCTCTTTCTCACGGTCCCCTGCGGCTGGCTGGCTCTGAGTTCCCTCCTGCCCGCCCGCATCATCACTCGCCCCTGCGGGCCGTGATGACATACATACAGATAAGAGGGCAGAGGCACCGGAAGAGAAGCGCTTGCTGCCAGACAGTAACGATCAGTCTGCTGGCAGCAAGCGCTTCTCTTCCGGTGCCTCTGCCCTCTTCTCTGTCTGTATGTCATCACGGCCCGCAGGGGCGCGTGATGATGCGGGCTGACAACATCTAATCCAGTGCCAAGGATTTTCGGCCATTTTTTTTTATTTCGGCTTTTTGCCGAAAAGGCCATTTTCGGCCGAAACATTTCGGCCACCAAAATTTCGGTGCACCCCTAGTATGTATCTTTATTTATATAGCGCCATGCATGCACACAGCGCTTTACAGAAACAGTAATAGCAAAATACAGAAAATATAGGACAGGGATAAGAGCATCAGGCTAAATTATGATCATTGCATTATTAGTGGAGGATGAATGCAACCAAGAGAATCATACATTGGGAAATGAATCCTGCCCCAAAGAGCTTACAGTCTAAATAATGAGACATGACTGACGCTGCTGTGACAATGACTATGTAAACTGTAGGATACCTACAGTACAGATTGCTTGCCTGTATACATAACTCCCATTGGGAATATGTACAAAAATGATACAAGGCAAAACCAATGCTAATTCGTGTGCACGTGTATAAAGGTGTTTGTAAGCATTTTATACTTGTATTTTAATCACACGGAAAAGTCTCAGTTATGACCTCTTTGTAACATTCGTGTAGTGTCACGTTTTATACATATATTTTACATATGCTGTCTATTTTACCATTTATTGCATTTTATACATGAATTCACATGGGTGATTTTCTCAGCATATTTCACAGGGTAACACAGCTTGCTGCAACTTTGTCTGACGTTCCATTAATGAATAAAGCAGATTTGTAGTATGGATTTAAACAGGATGGAAATCGATTTGCACAGGTAGATGCAATTTCATTGTAATTTTGTTCAACTATCTATACAGAGAGCAATGGATGACAGGAAAAATAGGTACAAAATTACATGAGGATGGTATGTAAAATTGCACCTTTCATAGCAGTTCACGGAGACAAAAACATCACCGGTGTGATTGCTGTTAGAGCTCAACGCCAGGAGGCTTCCTGCTGTTGATGTACTGGTCCAGTAGTGGCCAAGGGGGGCATAACCACAAAAAATATTTAATAGCACAGGATAGGCATATTAACTCAAATACTGTCCAGGGTCACATACTCAATATTTCTCTCCAAGGGGGGAAGCCACGTTGTCAGCTTGGGTCCATGTGTGTCTGTGTATGTGTCTGTGTGTGTGTGTGTGTCTGTGTGTGGATGTGTATGCGTGTGTCTATGTGTGTATATATGTAAACGCGTGTATGTATATATGTATGTGTCTGTGTGTGTATCTATGTATACGTGTGTGTGTGTGTATATGTATATGTCTGTGTGTGTCTATGTATACGTGTGTGTCTATGTGTGTGTCTATGTGTGTGTCTATGTATATGTGTGTATATATGTATGTGTCTGTGTGTGTGCATGTGTGTCCGTGTGAGAGTCTGACACCCCATCCTTAGTGCCCTGGTACCCACAGAACCACCTCTCTGCCTAAGATACACAGGTAATTTAATTAACGATCATCGTGCCAGAGAAACGTCCAGCTCATTGTTTCAACACTTCACTGGCATTTAGACAGTTAAAGTAAATAAGAAAAAAAAAAATCCTGTTGATCTAAATTGGGCTTTTAACCCTTTGATGCTAGGCTGCGGGGCACTTAAGGTTTCTTTCTATGTAGGGTCTCACACTGCCAACCCGCGGTCCTCCTGTTAGACATGCCTGGTATAGGATATGGATGGAAGAGCTTCATAAGTGGATCCATGTTTGTAGCAGGGTACACACTGATGTATTTCCATGGAAATGAATTGTGAGTGAAAGTTCATCCCATCATGATGATTAAAATGCTTCAAATTCATTTTATTAGAAAATAAAATGTATATTGCATTTTTTCTAGTTTTTCTTTCTTTTTAAACAAAATCATTTGGGAAAAAAGCTGCTAATTGAAAACAAAGGAATACAATGAATGTGTCAGATTTTCAATAAGTGCTTCCTTCTGTACAAATGTGTGAAATCAAGCGAGATGGGTATTTTATTACATTTTGTACTGTTTTTGAACAGAATTTTCAAGATATAGCTAAATAAATCCTCACATTCCATATTGCACATCTGCCTTGTTTTATAACAGGCTGAACTAATCATCACCCAAAGGGATCAACTGTCATTTATTAATAGTATAAAAGTATCTGCAATGCTTTAAAGGAAGATTATCCCCTTAATGACCTGTGAAGTGCCAGGACTGTCACATCGGTCCATATGTTAGCCAAGGAAGTTACCTTCCCTTAACGACCGGCTGTGCTGGCACGTTGCGGTCACTAAAGGACCACGGAGCTTCTTTTTTTTTTTCGATTTGGATTACGGACTCCCCGAACGGCGTGCAGACGCAGGGGCACCCCGGAATTCCATGATGGTCATAGCACGTCATGGGTCCTTAAGTCAAAACAACCCATGACGTTCTGTGACCTTCAAGGGTCGTTAAGGTGTTAAGAACCGCTTTGATCCTTGCTGATGCGACAGTACACGTGACCTATTGCGTATACAGGCAGAACGTACAGGCACAACGAGTTGGGGTCTGAGAGAGACAGCTCCAGGCTTGGAGCGGTCAGTTTCAGACCCCGTTTTTATTTACAGCGCTCCCGCAGGAGCCCTGTAAGTAAAAAGTATTTGACATGCTATGACCGTCACATATAACAGTCATATCACATCACTTGCTCCTTAAGGGGTTATGGACTGGTGACGGTCCTGGCACGTCATGGAAATCTGGGCTGGCAGCGTGGCTGCACACAGCACTACCATCCCAGAATGCATCACTCAAAAAAATGTAAAAAAAAAAAAAAAAAATCTGGGCCACCCACCCCCGTACCACAATGTCTTTAAGGGGTTGAAAGCACTCACACTGCTGTCAGATGTTTTAATTAAAAGTTATAACACTTCAAATAATCAGGAAATGGATTTACTATGCGTTTACTTCCTGAAAGTTCTAACTGACAGGAAGTGACTCAGTATTTTCTATCACATTCTATAGAAAACTGTTGGTCTTCAAAAGAATGCAACATAATAACTAATTGGAAACTGACCTCTAGAGGGCACTGTTAATGTAAACAACATTTACCCCCTTAACAACCAGTGACATGCCAGGACTGTCATCCATGTCTGTACCTTAAGGACTGAAGACGGTCCTGGCATATCATGGAATTTTGTCATCACATCGCACCTACACAGTGTGCTATGATCACCCAGACTGAGCCAGCCCCTCTCCTTAACCCTTTGAGCGCCACAGGGGTATGCAACCCATTGCTTTGCAATGTGATTGCATACCCGTCTGGCACTCAAAGAGTTAAGGGGTCACACTGTAATAACTCTCAAAGTACACATTTCTCAGCTGTGGTTGTATCATCGTTTTAATCAACAGGAAAAACCCTACAATATATATTTTTTCATAACAGTTTACTGCTCCTTTAACCTCATAATGCTTTTGATAATGGAATTGCTTTAAAGGGTTAGTAAAGTCAGTTTATAATTTGATGCTATTTTGTAGATTTAAAAAGAAAATAAATTATCTGGAGCAAGTCCCATCTCTCAGACCCTTATGGGTTGAGAGATATAACATTGTAAAGTTCCCTCCTCCTTACCCTTGCACTGTCGTCAGACAGAAGGAGATCCCAGTCCCAGGACCAGCCAGTGGCTCTTCAGCAGAGCCGAAATACCTCAGTCTAAAAAGAAATACTTCATTGGAACGGTCTACACTTTGTAGACCTTTCCAGTGAACTATTTCTTTTTACACTGCAGTATTTCGGCTCTGCTGAAGAGTCACCTCAAGTCGGCCGACACAAATCTCCTTCTGTCAGCTTTACAGCTGACATCAGGGCAAGGGGAGGGAGGCAGGGAACATTAATACATTATATCTCTCAAACCATAAAGGCCTGATAGATGGGACTTGCTCCGGATAATTATTTTTTTTTATCTACAAAATAGCATCAAATTATATATGGACATTACTAACCCTTTAAAGCAGTGGTTCTGAATATTTTTTTGCTCGGGGCACCCCTACAACACAATCTTGAACATTCGGGGCACCCCTAACATATTTAATGTACTTTATCAAGGGCATAATGAAGGGTACAGTACATAAATATACAGTATTATTAGGTGTTATAATCGTAATACCATAACTGAACATATTGTGCATATCAATTTCTACAAATCTTTATTTAAATATCCATTTTTGTTAGTCTTTATAGAAAACACAGGGCATCCTAAGTTGATGTCCGTGGCACACCAAAGTGCCAAGGCACCCTGGTTGAGAATCACTGCTTTAAAGTAGCTATGCTTTATGGGAGTACATCTCATACCTGTAAACCCTCACTTACATTAAAGGAATATATATTAATACTTAACTTGTGGGGTCCCAGGCCCATACAATGTACCTGCTATGCCAGTCCTGTATATTGTACAGATGAAATGCGGTAACTGCATAAGCTGGTGAAACTGACATGCAGTGCAGCATTTAAAAAAACAAAAAAAACATGTAGACCTCGTGGGGAGCATCGGGGTGCCTCCTAATGTCCCCACAGCTACTGATCTGGGAGATCAGTAAAGGCAATGAAGGGGAGTCACATGTCCTACCTGTGCTTCAGGGTAGGAATAAGCAGGATTGGAGAAAGCCTTTCAAGTCATGTTATCTGTGAAATGGAAGGCTTTTCCTGACCCCGCCCACTC
Organism: Rhinophrynus dorsalis; assembly: GCA_037306005.1. Taxonomy (NCBI): domain Eukaryota; kingdom Metazoa; phylum Chordata; class Amphibia; order Anura; family Rhinophrynidae; genus Rhinophrynus; species Rhinophrynus dorsalis. The sequence goes on along the minus strand of CM074726.1, from coordinate 45,589,556 downwards.
CTACTCGGTACTTCAGGTAGGATGGAAGCAGGGGAGCTGCTCTGCTCCCCTGTGTCACGTTTATTAATCTTCCAGACAAATCTGCTGGGAAATCAGTAAGCGGGGGCATCAGGAAAGGTCCTGATGCCCCCATGAGAGCTGAATGAACCCTTTTGAGTGCCAGAGAGACATCCAATGCATTGGATATCTCTCTTTCACCAAAAAGGTTGAAAATACATTAACATAAATAAATATTGACCAAAAAATGCTTTGCAATGCATTTGACATCCCTTTAGAACTCCCTCTTACCCCCAGCCCTCTGATCCAGTGTCTATTCCCCCCTCAAAACTATCTGACCCTCCCTCCTGCCTAGTTCATTTACAGGCCCAACATACACTGCCAGACCCACGAGCTTGGTTCTATTGCCCACTAGAAGTCACAGATCCCATCATACATTGTCTGAACCCCCCAAGCCTGGTACCGCTGCCCACTATTAGACACAAACCCCTGTATTCACGCTTTGATCCCATCAGCCTTGTTCCAGTGGTAGTCACTGATTCAAGCATATGCTGCCTGCTCCTCCAGTAGCCGTGCTCCTAGCATCCACTAGAATATGCCAAACCATACCAATGGTGTGCTGTTTTACTCAGGCTGGCCCTAGGTACTGGATAGACTAGGAAATTACCACAGTCTCTCAGCCTGGCGAGGTTTTAGATTGTGTGTAGGATGGAAAACAAACAAGCTCCTACACAGCTCCGACACAGAGTCAGAACTCTACTGCAGAAGGCTGGGACTCGACAAACAGAGCAGGCAGATGTCTTTAGGTCGCAGAATACAAGAGTGTCAAGGTCGAGCAGGAGTCGACAAGAAGTAGAGTAGAGTAGGATGTGGACAACACAGGGTCGAGACAAACGGAAGTCATAGACAAGCCAAGTCCGGGACACAGAGAGTCGAGCAATGGGATAGTCAGTACCTAGGGTGAGCCAAGAAGCGGAGAGTCGTAGTCGGCCCAGAATCGGTACACAAGGAGTCAAAACAAACTGGAGTTATGAAGAGAGTGGTGAGGCTAGCCGGAGTCGGTACACAAAGGGTCTAACAGAAGACTGGAGCAAACAGTCCGATCGCAGGAACAAGAAGAGAGGTCGCAGACAAAGCCAAGGTCAGGAAGCCAGATATTCCGATACACGGAGTTCAGATAAGGGTCACAACAGGAATCAGGAACACAGGTAAGCTCGATACACAGGTACTAGGATGCTGAGCACAGACCATAGGAGGGCGGGAATAATAGGAAAGTCCCAGGTATAAGTAGGCTATAGACAGGTGTATGAGTTCTGTAATCAAGAGTGAGACCACCTTGAGGGAGGAGGAGCGGACAGGTTTGTGACAGAAATCACATGGTGTTGAAAGATTCTAGTATCTTTGAAGTGACTGAAGCGTACAAGATGTGTTTTTTTTCCCTAAAGCTCCACTTCTGGAAAATTGTAAACACTAGCCTAGGGGAATAAAAACACCGGGCGCCTCATTTAATGCAAGTGAATGTCGACTTTCCAAAATGATATGCCTTACTAACCTTGTATACCTTTCCGTCATATTTCTAATAGTTAGGACCATTTTAGTGAAGGCAGCCTATTTAATAAAAAAAAAAAAAAAAAAAAAAAAAAAAGAAAACAGGTGTCATTTTGTGCTTCTGGCACCCCTATGATATATGTCAAGCCATACCAAAGGGGTACCAATTTTCATGAGGAGTAGATGCTAATGAATGCAGTAAGAAATTACATTGTTTTAAAAGATTTTAGTACATTTGAAGTGAGAGAAATGTAATTTTTGTCCTGTAGTACCACTTTCTGGAAAGATTTGTACACACAAGGCTGGGGTAGAAAGGCAAGTAACCTCTCTTTTGATGCAGTGGGATATCTACTTTCAGGAAACATATGGTTTTGTATACTTATTGAGCCATTTTAGAGTAGTTTTATCATGTAACCAATGGAATGTGCATTTTAACTCAAAGTTGAAAACACCATTTTGCTCTCCTGATAATTAGAAGTCTGTACAGGTCATGCTTGTGGGTAAAATTATACATATTTTTGTACTCAGGAGGTTAGGGGCAAAACAACTGAAATTTTCACTACCAACAAAATCGTTTTGATACTTAATTTATGATAGTGGCAAAATATGTAATTTTGTACATTTTTTGTATTTTTGACATTATACAAGGCAAAATTTAGTTTTGTGAGGTGCTATGATAAAAGAATATATATTTTTCTATGTATAACTATAAAGTTACCAGCTGAAATCATGCCTACAGTTGGATAGCAAAAATGCTGAAATTGTGTGTGGACAGCAGGGTACAAAGAATTCCCCAAGCTACTGGCACTGAAGGGGTTAACACTGGAAAATATATAGATTCCAGGGCTTATACTGCTGATTAAAGCAGGGATACGCCCATGGTTAAGAGATGTAATATTTAAAAGTTATTGCATTTTTGGATGCAGTAGCCTAACATTTTACAATTGTACTGTTGGGACAGCATTGTATGAAGATTTATGGTCACAGATTAGGTCTGTCCATAGACTGATGTAGCAACAGCACCACCATAAAAATTCAGGCCATGGAAGAACTGTACCCAATAAATATGTCTGATCTGTAATAACAGTTGGATTGAAATTCACCCAGTAAGTGAGTCAGAAAAGGACTACATTTTCTCAGCCTTTTTCCAAATCATGTTGTTCCAATAGGGCTAATATATATATTTTAGATTGTAAGCTTTCAGGCAGGGACCGTACTTACACTATTTCATTTTGCAAAGCACTTGTAACCATGTATTGTCTAAACAATTTATTGTAAAGTGCTGCTTACACTTGTGGCGCTATATAAACACATTAATTATATATATATATATATATATATATATATATATATATATATATATATATAAATATATATATATATGTGTGTGTGTGGGTGTATATATTATACTGAAATTGGCATACATATAAGAATGGACCAAATAGCTATTATATTTATACACAGGGGAGGGCTGGCCTGGGGGCAATTGCCCCCTGGGCTGGTCATTGGTCTGTACCTGTGGGCCACTGCTTCACTCACTCTCTATTGCTTGCTGCTTTAAATGGAGCTACACTAGTGATACCACAGAGCTTATAGTTGAAATTGAGCTACACTAATGATACCACAGAGCCACAATCCAAATAGAGCTACACTAGCCATTTGTATGGTATCACTAGTGTAGTTTTACTTAAACTGTAGGCTCCGCAGAAGCTCTAGTGTAGCCTCATTTCAACTGTATGCTATGCGGTATCATTTGCCTTACTTCAAAATATTAACACAAGTTTTAAAATTAACAAAAGTGGGTGGGCTGGGACAGTTGGCTGGAACGATAGTAGAAATGGGCCAGTAGATGGTATTTGCCCCGCAGGCCGCAAGTTGCCAGCCCTCCCCTATTTACACATTATGGCAGGATGACCTTTGTAAGGTGTGCTTTTGCTGCTGGACAGGCTTGGCAGCTCAGGCCTCCTGATAATGGGAAAAAGGTCTATTCAGCCTCAAAGGCCACGACCACCACAATCTCCCCAATGTGCCCGTCTGCACCTAACCTCCTTCCATACACTCATACAACTTATTCTTAACCCCCTCCGATGCCAGGCAGCTTGCAACAGATTACTGTGCAATGCACTGTAAAGTTCCTGGCATTGGAGTGGTTAACTATGGCAAAAATAAACATACATCACCCCATAAACCTCCACAAGCCTAACCAGCCCCCCCCCCCCCCATTAACATCTCCATTGCCAGACTGGCTGGGAATGCATTAGAATCAACAGGTTCCAGCTGGCCCAGAACTTGATTGCTTAAACTTGTTAAAATGAGTAATTCGTTGACTGTAAGGCCAAAGTGTCCTCAAGTAATTTTTCTGCATCTTTCTTGAGCAGATCAAGATGGAGATTTTTCAAAAATTAAAGGGGAAAATAAAACACATTTTTCTTTTTAAAGGACAGGACTTTCCTTCTTTAAAGAATTAAACTAAAAAGAAGTTGGGCCCAGATCTTTCTGTTTCTGTCTGGAAAATTCCCAAACAAGGGGTCCTGGACCTGCTCCTCTGCCCTCCCCTAGGAATAAGAGGTAAAACATTACTAGGGGTCAGGAGATCCCATATTCATCCATGGGAAGGTGTGGGGCAGTATCCTCTTTTTTTTTTGTAAGACACACACACATCATACTTGGGTGTACTGGAAGGGGCCCTGGAACCCATATTTTTGTCACATCCTCTACCTTAGAGAGAGCAGAATATGGGGTTCCTGAAGCTTCATTTATCTTTGTCACCTGACCTCACTACACCACAACTTACTGCAGTACACTCTCTTCTCACTTTCTCACTCCATTCTATGTAATCTCATCCCTCATCAAAGCTATAAAATATAGTAGTGGTGTCTATGAGACATTATAACACAGTACAAAATAATGTGCAACAGTGCAAAATTAACAAAATTCTTTGTTTACGCCAAGTGCATTGTAATGTCCACATTCTTAAAAATGATGTAACCTCTTGAGGAATGGAGAGCGCTGTTTATTGCTGCTGCTAATCATAATGCTATGCATAGTGACAGCACAATCCCATTAATCCACCACCAGACAAATAACTGAATCAGCAAACATACAAAGGGTCGCCTACGTAATCTTCTCCAAATAAATACGAAGGCCAGTACACTATCTTGGTAAAAAAAAAGAAATAAAATACACAACAAAGTTAAAAGTAAACTAAAACCCCTTAATAATAATCCGGTTTATCTTAATCTGGCCAGAAAATCCTAATCGCCCATGTAACATTTTCCGTTGCTCCTAAATTCAAGAGATAACATCTTCAGTCATACCTGGATGTCATGCCTGTGGAGGTAGACATGACAGTTGCTAGCCGGACAACAGGACCTCAAACTCTTCTAACTGTTCATGGATATCTTAATGTTTAAGGACTTTATGGTTTGAGAGATATTCACAAGCAAAGTTTCCCCTCCTGCCCCTTTTACCTAGTGTAAGCCATCTCTTCTCAGATGTGGAATGCAGTCCATAGACCAGACAGATAACAGCAGGGGACAATCTTCTTCCTATGAGAACAATGAAAACCCTGTCCCCCTTGACAAGTTTTTCAGGTTTTTCCCTTATCTTAAATGAAGATTGTCCCTCTCTGCAGACTACCTGGGCACCTCCCTTCTGATCTGGCTGAGCAGTGTTACATCAGTAAAAGGGGCGGGAGGGGGACATTTTGTCATTGACTTACTCTTGAACTACAACTCTGACAGAGTTGATATAACACTCTCCAAAGTCCAAATACTATGATGATTAATTAAAGCCGCTTTTATTATGAAACATTACTATCCCTTTAAGATTTTCTCACCATAGTATGGTAAGTAGGAGATCTTATTAGGAGTCGTAAGTTCTCCTTTTGAGGTGTTTTATTCAAACTGATTCATAGCAAAGGCCAAATGATATGTAAACTACACAGCAAAACCTCTCTAAACGGGAATAATTTAAAATGCGGTAGACATCAGGGGATGAAACATTCAATGTATTAAAATCTCCCTTAAAGGGATAGTAATACTTCGTTTTATCTTTATTTTATTTTGTAGCCATTAAAAAAACATGAAGAAAGATATGTCTTTTCTCTCAAACCTTTATGGTTTAAGAGATACTCACAAGCAAGTATCCCCCCCTGTTCAGCCAGATCAGAAGGGAGGTGCCCAGGTAGACTGAAGAGAGGGACAATTTTCAATTAAGAAAGCTGAAAAACTTGTCAAGGGGGGAAGGGCTTTCATTGTTTTCATACAAAGAAGATTGTCCCCTTCTGTTATCTGTCTGGTCTTACAAACAGATTCCACATCTGAGAAGAGATGGCTTACACTAGGAAAAAGGGGCGGGAGGGGGAAACTTGGCTTGTGAATATCTCTTAAACCATAAAGGTTTGAGAGATAAGACTTATATCATTATTCATGTTTTTTTAATGCCTACAAAATAAAATAAAGTTAAAACAAAGTATTACTATCGATTTAAATATAGAGGCAGAAGGGTAAATGCCACTGCTTCTCCTACATACCTCCAGCCTGTCTGGAAATGCTCCCCTCAGTCTCTCTCTCTCTTGGATCCCTGTGCACTTATGTACCACTCAAATTAGTGATTTGCAGAGGGAGTTGCAATCAAGAGTATCTAGAAATGCTTATTGTGCACTGTAACATTTCTTCAGGTAAGGACAATCACCCCTTACGATAATGGGAAACTGATGATCCATGGAGCGCCCTATAGAATGTCACTTTACTCTTCCTAATGGGTAAGAATCTGTGGCCTGACCACACTGAAGCTGCAAGCAGGAGGACCGTCTTGGTCCTTATTCATCAAACTAAGATGTGTACTTTGGAAGCAAACTAAGTGTCTCATAGGGTCCAACTAAATTCCCCAGTTATTTAATTAGGGCTTTTGATATCTTGAATACTAGACGGATATCCAGTGCATTAAAAGTGGAATTTTCTTTAATGGGTTAAATGTCAAATTTAAATCAAATTAGATAGGTGTTTCCTATAGTACAATTGGTTTGCTCAAGAAATGCTCCATTTTACTATGTATGGCCCCTGTATGAATTAAATTGGAACTGCCGACCTCAGATGCCTTTCGTTAACTTTCAAGAGAATTAAAAACAGCCTCCGTGTTGTACTATTTGTTCGTAATTCATATTTAGAAATTAATCTCTATTTGCTGGTTCCCCAGCCTGGCACTTTATGCTAATTTGTTTATATATAGGCACACACTGGGGTTATTTTAATACTACAGCAAGCGATACGCTTGCCCAGGAACAGAATTCATTAGTATACTGTAGAGGGGATTAGCATTAAGTGTCATACTGTGCCATGCAAATGTAAAAGTTAATTAATCAAAAAACATAATTATTTTATTTATTTTTTTAAAATGGCTAGTAAAACATACAGGCAGATTTTAATTTTCCATTATTATTATTATTATTATTGTTATTCTTTATTTATATAGCGCCAACTAATTCTGCAGCGCTGTACAATTGGGAATAGACATACAGAGGTATTAGACATTACAATCAAATGTGGAGATAAGAAGGATCAGAGGGCCCTTCACGTGAGAGCTTACAGTCTTGATAACAGTGGTTCTCAAACTGTTCTGGGAAATCTCTGAAGAAGTAAAAGGGGTTCCAAAGAAATTTAAATAATAATGGACAGTGGAACAAGACTAGGGTGACCGTGTATGTGTGGTACTGTCACGGTTTGTTAAGACTCTCAGACGCAAAGTTAGGTAAAAACACAACTTTATTGAAAAGTTTAAGACAATCCCATAGGATCTTATACATATACATACACATACATAGAAATGACAGGAAAATGGTAATAATAGCGAGTAAGGCTCTACCGGCCCTGCCAACATACCGGGCAAGGCAGCCTGGGCAAGCAATGGAAAGGTGGCTCTACCAACCCTGCCAATATACTGGGCAAGGTAGCCTATCAAACAAGAAGGAGAAACAGGCTCTACCGGCCCTGCCAATATACCGGGCAAGGCAGCCTAACAGACTATCAGGAATATACAGGCTCTACCGGCCCTGCCAATATACCGGGCAAGGCAGCCTAATGGAACACCATAAAATATAGGCTCTACCAGCCTTGCCAATACCGGGTAAGGCAAAATGGAAACGACTGGAAGGTTCTACTGGCCTTACCAATATACCGGGCAAGGCAGCCTTGGAGGAGATGGTGCCAACCACTATGGCCTCAAGGACTGTCAGATGACAAAGACAGTATGGAGATGGTATATAGAGGCTATGAGAACTACTGGTAATACCAGGTATTGTGCACACACCAGTACCTGTGTACTGGAAGAATAATTAGCTGTCTAGGACTGGACAGCGTGCAGTGAACCAGTGCCCGCGTACCAGGGACCGTCAGTTCAATAATGCCAGCCGTGAGGCAAAGGAGTGAACCAGCGCCCGCGCGCTGGGAACCAGCACTCTCAATGTATATTAAGCCATAAGGCAGTGGAGCGAACCAGCGCCCGCGCGCTGGGAACCAACAGACTCAATGTATAGTAAGCCGTAAGGCAGTGAAGCGAACCAGCGCCTGCGCGCTGGGAACCAACAGACTCAATGTATAGTAAGCCGTAAGGCAGTGGAGCGAACCAGCGCCCGCGCACTGGGAACCAAGAGACTCAATGTATAGTAAGCCGTAAGGCAGTGGAGCGAACCAGTGCCCGCGCACTGGGAACCAACAGACTCATTGTATAGTAAGCCGTGAGGCAGTGGAGTGAACCAGTGCCCGCGTGCTGGGAACCAACAGACTCATTGTATAGTAGGCCGTGAGGCAGTGGAGCGAACCAGCGCCCACGCACTGGGAACCAACAGACTCAATGTATAATAAGCCGTGAGGCAGTGGAGCGAATCAGCGCCCGCGCGCTGGGAACCAACAGACTCAATGTATAGTAAGCGTAAGGCAGTGGAGCGAACCAGCGCTCGCGCGCTGGGAACCAACAGACTCAAGGTATAGTAAGCCGTAAGGCAGTGGAGCCCATGCGCTGGAAACCAACAGACTAGATGTATAGTAAGCCATAAGGCAGTGGAGTGAACCAATGCCCTGTGCTGGGAACCAACAGACTACATGTATAGTAAGCCGTAAGGCAGTGGAGCGAACCAGCACCCGCGCGCTGGGAACCAACAGGATAGAAATGTCGCGTAAGCGACCGAAGATCAAAGCCGTCACAGATGAAAGGATACTAGACGCTGAAGATGAACACGAACCAGCACTACAATGGTCAACCAGGTCAGGAACGGCAACGAGGACTGGCAGCAGGAAGCAGCAACGTCGGGTGACTCCAACCGGAACAGACACGGGAACAGGCACAGCTGATCAGGACACTCAGGAACTGGACGGCTCAGGATAACAGGAACACAGCTTAAGGCCCATTAAGCTTCAGTATGATGAAAGTGAAAGCAGCCAGAGACACCACGAAAGGGCAACCAAAGCAGGGGCGGACTGACCATACGGGCATTCGGTCACGGCCGCCGACACTTCCAGCGCTGCTCAGCAGCTCTCTAACAACGGCCGCCGGCGCGCCGTTCTAGTAATACAGAGCGCTGGGAGATGATGTCATCTCCCAGCCTCTGCATTACTAGAGGCGCGTGGGACTTCATGCAGCCACGCCGCTAGACCACCAGGGACTGGAGGTAGGGGCAGTGTGATGATGAAGGGGCATGGTGGAAGGGCCTATGTGGAGATGAAAGGGGCATTGTGGAGATGAAAGGGGCATTGCGGAGATGAAGGGGGCAATGTGGAGATACGGGCATTGTGGAGATGAAGGGGGCAATGTGGAGATAGGGACATTGTGGAGATGAAGGGGGCAATGTGGAGATAGGGGTATTGTGGAGATGAAAGGGGCAATGTGGAGATGAAGGTGGCAATGTGGAGATGAAGGGGGCATTGTGGAGATGAAGGGGGCAATGTGGAGATGAAGGGGGCATTGTGGAGATGAAGGGGGCAATGTGGAGATGGAGATGAAGGGGGCAATGTGGAGATAGGGGCATTGTGGAGATGAAGGGGGCAATGTGGAGATGGGGCATTGTGGAGATGAAGGGGGCAATGTGGAGATGGGGGCATTGTGGAGATAGGGGCATTGTGGAGATGAAGGGGGCAATGTGGAGATGAAGGGGGCAATATGGAGATGAAGGGGGTAATGTGGAGATGAAGGGGGTAATGTGGAGATAGGGGCATTGTGGAGATGAAGGTAGCATTGTGGAAGGGGTATTGTGGAGATGAAGGGGGCATTGTGGAAGGGGCATTGTGGAGATGAAGGGGGCAATATGGAGATAGGGGCATTGTGGAGATGAAGATGATAATGTGGAGATAGGGGCATTGTGGAGATGAAGGGGGCATTGTGGAAGGGGCATTGTGGAGATGAAGGGGGCATTGTAGAAGGGGCAATGTGGAGATGGGGGCATTGTGGAGATGAAGGGGCATTGTGGAGATGAAGGGGCATTATGAAGATGAAGGGGAAATGTCGAGATTTCTGCAGGGGGCTCAGACCTCTTTTTGGATCGGGGCCCTGGGTCCTGTCAGTCCGCCCCTGAACCAAAGGGTGCCCAAACTTAGTTTTAAATAGGCAAGGTGAGGCGGGCTGAAGGCAGACAGCCAATGGGAGCCCCCTACAGGTGATAGACACACAAAGGCAGCAATCACGGGCACCGTGATAGGTACTCTGTCTTCCAGTGGATCTGTGGAAGATGGGAACATTTCAAAATGTTCCAACTTGTAATAAGCAACACAAAGTTTTGCTTAAAATGTATTTTTATGTTATTGGCATCTACTAGCTTCCAAATGTGTTTGTTACAGATATAATGTTAACCACTTGGAAGCTACAGATGGTGCTAATACATTGAGAAACAATGCATTAGACCTCCCTAGAGTCCAAGGAGTTAGTAAGGTTTGATTGTAAGGGTTCTAAGGAGATTTGATTAGAAACTGAATAGTTCCACCACAGCAAAAGGTTTTAGAACCAGCGTTCTATAAAAACTAGACTTCCCTTAACATGGCAGATCTACTTTCATTACAAGATACTCATTATATCCTTGATTACAAGCATTGCTCCTGTATGGTTGACTCATATGCCAAAAGAGTACTTGCCTTGGAGTACCGAGTATGTAAAGACATGTGATCCCCTTTTATTTTTCCATGTGTAATACCGCAAACCATTTACACACAGTCAAAGTGCAGAAAAACAATTTAACATAAATGAATACTTATAAATCACCCCCTATGAGTCTCATACAGACACAAACATATGGACACAGCAGATTCCCATTGAAGTGTATCAGATGTGTCATCTCCATTGAATTTATGGCTAACAGATTATTTACACTAGGCTAATAGGCTAATTTTATTCAAAGAGGTTTCAGGCAGACTTAATAGAAATTTTTGGGAGGTTCTCAATGGTTGAAATAGAAATGTTAGGAGTTTGAAAGCTCATTGCACATACGGCCAAACTTTGCACTTGTAATCTCAGCACTTGATACCCTCATAGCCTGTTCTCTGTCTCCAATTACCCATTTAGACTGTAAGCTCCTTGGGGCAGGGACCTCTCCCCTATTGTTTCTGTGAATGTGGCACTTATTTTATCCCCTCTTATTTATTGTAACATACTTCTATTGTAAGGCGCTGCGTACACTGTGTGGAGCCATATAAATAAAGATATACATACATACATACAAGTCCAATATAAGTGGAAGAGTGAATTGGATTTGTGAAGTATAGAAACCTCCGTAACATGGCAGAGATGTCAGTAATGCAGTGACAGTCAATTGTTTGTCCACCAGCTATTGAGGACTACAATATTCTATCATACCCCAACCAACCACTGGCTGGTTGGGAATGACAGGAGTAGAAGTCCCAAACAGCTGTTAGTCCAACATTTGACTGCAACTCCTGTAACACTTTGGAAGCACTATATATATCCTATCCTATATAATAATTTGCTAGGATGTTTGTCACGATGCAGTCATGCGCAGTTGAGACTGCACGCGTTTGGGCAGTCTCTGCCTCGTATGATTTATCGCTTGAGTGAGGCGACACAAGACTGCATTGCGTGAATCAGTGAGGTAACAGCCTCTTAAACCTTTGAGTGCCAAAGGGGTATGCAAACACATTGCAAAGGCACTCAAAGGGTTAACATTACACGAACCTTGACCCGTGTACATGGACTTTTACACTATAATATGTATTTAAAGGGCTGGATTTCCCATTAGGCAGACCTGGAAACCACTTAGATCCGCTCTACGTTTCAGAACAGCAAATCCAGTCACAATGCCCTTGGTACATGAAGGCCAGTTTGCCAATTGACATAACCTGTTTACTGGTAATTAAAGGGATAGTAATACTTCAAAATTACTATCCCTTATATTGAAGCCCTTTAAAAACTGAATTAAATGCCACTAGCGGCATCTCTCAAACCTTTATGGTCTGCGAGATAGCCGCTTTTAAACTTCGCTCCTCCCTGCCTCTCCCCTGACGTCAGCATTCTTGCTGAAGCAGGGAAATCCGGTCCCAGGACCGGCGGAGGCTCTTTAGCAGAGCAGAGATCTCGTTATGGAAAACAAGATCCTTCACTAAAACAGTCTTCTACGTGTGCTTGGTTACCATGCACACATAGAAGACCATTTTAGTGAAGGATTGTTTCTTCTATAACGAGATCTGGCTCTGCTGACGTCAGGGGAGAGGCAGGGGGGAGCGAAGTTTAAAAGTGGCTATCTCGCAAACCATAAAGGTTTGAGAGATGCCGCTGGTGGCATTTAATTCAGTTTTTAAAGGGCTTCAATATAAGGGATAGTAATTTTGAAGTATTACTATCCCTTTAAAGGGATAGTATTACTTCAAAATTACTATCCCTCATATTGTAGCCCTTAATAAACTGAGTTAAATGACACCAGCGGCATCTCTCAAACCTTTATGGTTTAAGAGATAGCCGCTTTCAAAGTTTCCTCTCCCCTGCTGTCAGCATTCTGCTGCCAGCAGGAGAACCTGGTCTCTGAATCAAGAGGAGGCTCTTCAGCAGAGCCGATCTCTCGTTATGGAAGGAAAAATGATTAATTGAAACAGTCATCTACATGTGCTTGGTAACCAAGCACACGTAGAAGACTGTTTCAATTAATAATTTTTCCTTCCATAACGAGATATCGGCTCTGTTTAAGAGCCTCTGCCTGTCCCGGGACCGGATTCCCCTGCTGGCAGCAAAACGCTGACGTCAGGGGAGAGGAAACTTTGAAAGCGGCTATCTCTTAAACCATAAAGGTCTGAGAGATGCCGCTGGTGTCATTTAACTCAGTTTATTAAGGGCTACAGTATGAGGGATAGTAATTTTGAAGTAATACTATTCCTTTAAGTAATTCTTTGGATGCTACATAGTTCTGCAACATAGTGTGAGTCAATGCATTAGAAACCTTCTTGGCTGCAAATAGATAAGAGTTTTTATTCTTGTATTTTATAGGCAGCAGTGGATGGGGCTAGGGCTGGAGCCATGTGAAGAGTGGGGATCGGGCTATGGGTGGGGCTAAGGGCACCTTGGGTGGCCTTGCTTAGGGGAGCTACAGATATAAACCCATCCCTGATGTAAGGAACAGAGGTCTATGAAGCGTGGAAAGCTTTGTTCACCAGACAATGAACTCTGTGAGAGTTTGGAAGCACTAATGAAAATAGAGATCGGTGAAAGAGAACAAAGAATTTAGGGTACAAGTAAACAAGTTTGATAGCCACAATAGTCTCAAATGAATAGTGTTGGACACCTCTTACCAATCAAGGGTTAAAGGGAAATGATTATTACTATTATTACTACTATGCATTTGACTTGATTCAATTTATTTTTTAGAATCAGTCACATTTAAACACAACTTTAAAGGTAAAAAAAATTAAGTACATTTTTTTTATCCCCATTCGGATGAAACTAATTTTGTTTATTTCCCCCGTTCAGTTACTGAGAGTTCTGGCAAAACAAATTGATTGATAAACTAAATTCATTCACCTATATTCTGCCCCTTAAGTAAGTACATACCTTGATGTCAGTGTTCCAGAGGTGTCCTCAATGCCCTGGGCCTACTGCATAATCTGTGAAAAAATAAAGAAAAGTTAAAACTCCATTGCCCATGCCAGAATGAGGAAAAATTGAACAGGGATTGGCTTCTATATGGCCATGCCTGTTCAAATGATTTCCCATTCTCCCATTGGATGGGATTGAGGGGTTACTCAGGGCCTGGCATGTGCCCTGCAGTAACTTCACTTCCCAGCCAATCAGCATATAGCTGGAGAGGTCACAGATACGAATAATGTCACTCCTCCAGCTAGCCAATGACTGGCTATATAAATCTTACAGTTTCTCGTTCACTGTGAATAACTCCCTGGGGTGGCAGAAAGGAGGAATTATGCAAAATTCTCCTTTCTGCGCCCTTCCAATGGTATGGCTGAGGATAGCTATAGAATATCAGCATATGATTGTTTATATTTTACCAGACTTTGCAATGTGCAAAGTGCCCATCAGAGAGTTTTAAATCTGCCAGAGCTAGCCTGTTTTTCAGCTCAATGTTCATCCATTCAGGACTAACAGACATTTCTCTGCTCAGTGGTTAGTTTCTTTTCGTTAAACCACACTGTGCATGTTGGTCTTCCTATGTATTTCATCATTAGTTGCAAACACAACACACTGTAAGTTGTGAAAAAATATTAACACAATGTTCTGCAACTGATCCCTTCAATCTTCTTGTTACTTTAAGGGGCTCCAAATAGTGTGTTAACTCTTGCAATACTTAGAGTATATATAATGACACAGACTCCTGACAAACACCAGATTATATATAACCAGAGTGGTGATAATGTGCAATAAAGAAAAGACTTCCCCAATCTTCTATATGATCAACGATAACAACTCACTCTCCAAAATAGCACCACTTCACAATACACTCTTGGTATAAATGCAAGTAATCTTGTAAAAAACAATATATATACAGAGTGGAGGGTTTCAAGTCTACAGATAGCTGAATCGATCAATGCATTTTGCGCGACTATCGCACTAAGCGCGATAGTCGTGCGAAACGCGTTGATTGATTCAGCTATCTGTAGACTTGAAACCCTCCACTCTGTAAGTCTCACTCTTTATTCCATCTGCTGATTATATTGGAGGCAAGAAAAGCAAGTATGTTTTTAACTATCTTTGCAAATAAAATATGATATTGTTTTTTACAAGATTACTTGCATTTATACCAAGAGTGTATAATGAAGTGGTGCTATTTTGGAGAGTGAGTAGTTATCGTTGATCTGCAACTGATCCCCCCATACTCTTTCAACGGTTGTTGAAAATGGATCTTTACAGACCTCCCACACTTATAACCCAGCCTGGAAGTGTGTGATAGCTGTGTACATGCTGCCAAAGACAGAAATGAGAATAGGCCGTGCTCATTGTAATGGATACTTGATAAGAGGGCACTAGTCAGTCCACTGTAGGGGTGCAATCATCACTGAAACTGGTAAAACAGATAAAGGTTGGTACCTGGAAATGTTTAAGAAAACATTCACAAGTCTACAACTGAATTCATTTTCTTCTGTGTCTCTTGGTCAATGACCTCATTGGGGCGTGAACATTCCAAGCTCATGACCCATGGATCATATTTGACTCCACCAATATTTTCAATTCTCAATCCTGACATTAGTAATTGCATTACATTTTACCTCTGTTAACTGTAAAACATTTCTAGTAACTACAAAAAAACATCCATTTAATACATCCCACCTTGATTGTTTAAAAACTACCAGTTTTAGCCCAGTGCGGCTCCTAAGGAAATGGTTTGATGCCAAGAAATGCATAGAGTAGGCTTTCAGTCTCATTTTATATATTTTGATATTTAGTTTAAACATAAAGATTGAGTGCTACCTATTCATTTACGCAAGCAATATCTTGGAGATGTGGTGCTGAATTCCCAGAACAGGGCAGGTACAATCTCCTGCAGGCCCTAAAACCGGTTCTCATTCAGAGACCAGCTGTTATCATTGTAGTATTATTCTTTAAAAAAATTGCATATTTGATTCATACATTTTACAGAACTCTTTCTTGTGTTTTCACCCTTTAATAAAGGCACCTCTATTTTACTCACTCAGTACCAGTTGTGCCTTGACCTCTAATTACCACTGTTATATGTTGGAGCAAGCAACGGTTCCTTTTCCACAGAATTACCTAGAAGTATACCATTAAGGTGTGCAAGTACTGACAATTTACAGACAATACTGCACTATTATGTCTGATACACCTATCAAGCTTGCTATGCTTTCCTGGAGTCCTGCACAGAGCATGAACATATACCTCCAAAGACTAGATTTTTGGCCTCATGTACCAGATATTATTTTTTTTTACAGATGGTAGCCTTGAGTACATGATTATATATATATATATATATATATATATATATATATATATATATACACACACATATGCCATTTATTTCTTTTTTTTAGATATTGATGTTCCGTTATGATACACTAATTCTGATCAGTGCAGTTTCCTTTGAACTACTTTGATCATCAACTGAATTTATGAACTGCCTTGCAGGAATATATCCCAGGGACTGTGCATACTAAAACAGCACATATGTACTATATATAACACAATAACAAACATTGGTGATGCTGACTTAATTTAGATAGAGTCTTACAACCCAAAGCAGGACAAAATTCATATCAGTTGATCAACTTTTTTTTACACTGCATTATATACAAAGACATATCTGGGAAATTCATCCTCTTGAGCCCCCGGAGAGAGATAATGTGCTGCGAACAGGGGGGTTGTAAATGACGTGCTTTGTGTCATAAAGGGGCTGTGGCTTAATCAGGCGGGGGTGATTTATCATCCTTGTGTCATAAAGTGGGCAGAACAAGATGGGGAAGAGGAGAAGTGGGAGGCAAGTGGGAGGAACAGGATGAGAAGGAGGAGAAGTGGGCGGCATGTGGGAGGAACAGGATGAGGAGGAGAAGTGGATAGGAAGTTGGAGGAACAGAATTAAAAGGAGGAGAATTGGTCAGCAAGTGGGAACAGGATAAGAAGGAGGAGAAGTGGGCGGCAAATGGGGGGGGAACAGGATGAGGAGAAGTGGATAGGAAGTTGGAAGAACAGGATGAGAAGGAGGAGATGTGGGGGGGAAGTGGGAGGAACAGGGTGGGAAGGAGGAGAAGTGGGCGGGAAGTGGGAGGAACAGGGTGAGAAAGAGGAGAAGTGGGCAGGAAATGGGAGGAACAGGGTGAGAAGGAGAAGAAGTGGGAAGAATAGGGTGAGAAGGAGGAAAAGTGGGCAGGAAGTGTGAGGAACAGAGTGGGAAGGAGGAAAAGTGGGCAGGAAGTGGGAGGAACAGCGTGGGAAGGAGGAAAAGTGGGCAGGAAGTGGGAGGAACAGCTTGGGAAGGAGGAAAAGTGGGCGGAACAGGGTGAGAAGGAGGAGAAGTGGACAGAGTTTCTCAGGAAACTCACCACCACAGGAGAATCAGCCTCTGCCCCCGGAGACCCGGTAAATAACTCTAAAAACCGGTGTCTCCGGAGCAGATCCGGAGACTTCCCAGGTATGTACAAGGGCTGACCAGGCCTCGACTTTAACCCTTTGAGTGCCAGAAGGGTGTCCAACGCATTGCAAAGCAATGCGTTGGACACCCCTCTGGCACACAAAGGGTTAACCAGGGACACATGAAAAACAAAAATTGCATACTGCAATGCTGTTTTGATTTCAGTGCAGCCCTGAAACATGCATATCTCCTATGTGTCCTTGATTAAAGGTGAAGTCCGGACAACGTAATAGAGTGTAGCCTGTCTGATTCTCTGAATATTTGTGACTGTGACATTTATACCTCCCTCCCACCCACTATCACAATTAGAGAAACTAAACTGCTAGATAGAAAGTGAAGTGTCTTGTCATCTTAAGCTTAAAAATAGTTTGTAATAGTGATAATAACACATTTGTGTGCTCAGCAGCCAGGTGAAGACATGCCTGTGTTTAAATCTCCCCCTCAGGCACCATCTGTCAATCACATTCACACTTTCCCATTAACTCCTTATGTGCTAAAAAAGTCTCCAGTGGATTTTTTTTTTTTTTTTTTGAAGCAGTTTCTCTTATTTATAAACTAGTGCAAATCTGGGACAAATTAAAGGGATGGTACTTAAAGGGATAGTAATACTTAAAGGGGAACTACCACCCCGCAGAGACCGGCTCAAAAGGGACTGACAGCGCAGGCGCACGGACGTCACTGGGACGAGATGTCCGTGCTTCCTGTTCCAGTGACCGTCAGGAAAAGGACAAAATCTTGAGAACCGGGTAATATTTCTGGCGACTAGCGCTACTAAGCAGCTAGTCGCCAGATGAAGAATCAATACAGCTTAGGTCTCTGCGGGGTGGTAGTTCCCCTTTAAGTATTACTAATCCCTATAGGAAAGTCCTTTTAAAAATACATGTATTGCCCCCAGTTTCATCTCTCAAACCTTTATGGTTTGAGAGATGATCGCTCTTAAAATTGCCCTCTCCCTTCCCCGTAGTCAGCGTTCTAGCTGACTGCAGAGAAGCAAGTCGTACAACTTTCAGACGGCTCTCCAGCACAGTCGCGATCGCATTAATAAAAAAGAAAACTTTCACTGAAACGGTCTTCTACATGTGCTTGGTTTGCAAGCACATGTAGAAGACCGTTTTAGTGAAAGATTTTTTTTAAATTAATGTGATCGCGTCTCTGCTGCAGAGCCGCCTGATGATCTAAGACAGGATTTCCCTTCAGTCAGCTACAACGCTGACTTTGGGGAAGGGGGAGGGCAACTTTAGGAGCGATCATCTCTCAAACCATAAAGGTTTGAGAGATGAAACTGGTAGCAATACATGTATTTTTAAAAGGACTTTACTATAGGATTTGTAATACTTAAGTATTACTGTCCCTTTAAAGGGATAGTTTTTAAATATAAAAAAAAAAGAAACTTTGTTGAAGGGTCTATTCCCCTGAGTAAAACAAGGGTAATCTCACTGCTGAGAGGTATTTTATTCAAAAGTTATTACAGCTGAAACTTAACATTTTTTGGTGCAATATCACAGTGGCCTGAAATTGTACAGTGGCACTGTTGCTACACCATCCTATGGACAGCTCTGGTCAGCTGACCATAAATATCCACAGGATGGTGTAGCAACAGTTCCACTGTACAATTTCACGCCACTGTGATAGTGCACCTAAAAAAATTTGTTTGAGCTGCAATACCTTTTGAATAAAACACACTTCAGCCATGGTAGTACCTTTGTTTTACTCAAGGGGATAAACACTACAATATATTTTTTCTTACATTTTAAGTATTACTATCCCTTTAAAAGGACTGTAGTGAACAAATAAAAATATTATCAATATTGCCACTGATTTAAATTGGCCTTTTAACCCCTTGAAATGGCTTGTCTAGCATTCAATGAGTTAAATTTGAATTTAAAGTGACAGTCAACCTCTTGTTTCAGTTTGCAAAGTGTATAATATATAAAAGTGAATCTGCTTATATTTTTTTCACCTTCACCTTTTTTTAACATATATGTACCTGCAGGTTTCCTTCAGGGACTGTGAAAGCAGGCAGCAAATGTTGCACTTTTCCTGCAAAAAAGAAAAAAAAAGGCCTGCTTCCACTACAGTAGCGGTTCCAATCCCAGTCCTCAGAGGCCCCTAACAGGCCATGACTTTAGGATTTGCCTGCTTTGGAATAAGTGAATGAATAAGAGACTCAGTCATTTAATTAAAGGGATAGTAATGTTAGCAATAAAGTAGATCGCCGAGTCTTCTTTATAGTATGTGTAACACATTGGGCTATTTTTAGCAACATTTGTGCTGTATTTCAAAAGATATTAAATGTAGAAGGATCCCCCTCCCGCCCCTTCTGGCTGTCTCCCACTGAAACTACAATCTGGTCCCAGGACCAGACAGATGCAGTGAGGGACAAACTTCACTCAGTAAGTATAAGAAAAACCCTTGACGAAGGAGGATATGATTTCCCTTTCCTTATTGAAGTTTGTCCCTCGCTGCATCCGTCCGAACCAGAGAGAGAGGCAGCAATGATGTGGACAGAAGAGGTGGGAGGGGGATCGTTCTTTTGAACTACAGAAAATGAAGTTGCTAAATATAGCGAAACTAGTTGAACAGCCCGTTACACGGGCCACAGTGCCTCTGGCAGCCGGTCGCGGGGCAGTCACACGCAGTGGAGACTGCCCGCGCCTCGGCTGATACAGAGCTGGACGCTCCTTCGGAGCGCCCAGCTCTGCATCAGCCGCGGCGCGGGCAGTCTCTACTGCGCATGACTGCCGCACGCGCAGCAGTGTCTACTGCGCATGTCGGGCGTTACACACAACTTAGCGAATTATTATATAGGATGTGTTACGCTTACTATAAAGAAGACTTGGGGATCTACTTTATTGCTAACATTACTATCCCTATAACCTGAAGCAGTAATAGCAACATTATAAATATTAAAGGGGAATATACGGGGGATGAAGTGAGAACAGTCCCCAATAGGTAGAGAGACAAAGTGTGTGTTTGTGTGTGTAAGATAGACAATGTATGTGTATTTGTAAGAGAGAGAAAGGGGGTGGAGGGGAGAGAGAAGGAGGGAGCGTGTGTATGTGTGTGTGTGCGTGTGTGTAAGAGAGAGAGAGAATGAGAGAGAAAGGGGGTGGAGGGGAGAGAAGGAGGGAGTGTTTGCGTGTGTATGTGTGAGTGTGTAAGAGAGATAGAATAAGGGGGTGGAAGGGGGAGAGAGAAGGAGGGAGTGTGTGTGTGTATGTGTAAGAGAGACAATGTGTGTATGTGTAAGAGAGAGAGAATAAGGGGGTGGACAGGGGAGAGAGAAGGAGGGAGTGTGTGTGTGTGTGTGTGTGTGTGTAAGAGAGACAATGTGTGTGTATGTGTAAGAGAGAGAGAATGAGAGAAAAAGGGGGTGAAGGGGAGACAGAGAAGGAGGGAGTATGTGTGAGTGTGTTTGTGTGTAAGAGAGACAATGTGTGTGTATGTGCAAGAGAGAGAGAGAGAATAAGGGGGTGGATGGGGGAAAGAGAAGGAGGGAGTGTGTGTAAGAGAGACAATGTGTGTGTATGTGTAAGAAAGAGTGAATGAGAGAGAAAGGGGGTGGAGGGGAGAGAGAAGGAGGGTGTGTGTGTGTGTGTAAGAGAGACAATGTGTGTGTATGTGTAAGAGAGAGAGAATAAGCGGGTGGAGGGGGGAGAAAGAAGGAGGGAGTGTGTGTGTGTGTGTGTGTGTGTGTGTGTGTGTGTGTAAGAGAGACAATGAGTGTGTATGTGTAAGAGAGAGAGAATAAGGGGGTGGAGGGGGGAGAGAGAAGGAGGGAGTGTGTGTGTGTAAGAAATATAATGTGTGTGTATGTGTAAGAGAGAAAATGAGAGAGAAAGGGGGTGGAGGGGAGAGAGAAGGAGGGAGTGCGTGCGTGTGTATGTGCATATGTGAGAGAGACAATGTGAGTGTATGTGTAAGAGAGAGAGAATAAGGGGGTGGAGGGGAGAGAGAAGGAGGGAGTGTGTGTGTGTGTGTGTGTGTGTGTAAGAGAGACAATGTGTGTGTATGTGTAAGAGAGACAATGTGTGTGTATGTGTAAGAGAGACAATGTGTGTGTATGCGTAAGAAAGAGAGAATGAGAGAGAAAGGGGGTGGAGGGGAGAGAGAAGGAGGGTGTGTGTGTGTGTGTAAGAGAGACAATGAGTGTATATGTGTAAGAGAGAGAGAATAAGGGGGTGGAGGGGAGAGAGAAGGAGGGAGTGTGTGTGTATGTGTAAGAGAGACAATGTGTGTGTATGTGTAAGAGAGAGAGAATAAGGGGGTGGAGGGGGGAGAGAAGGAGGGTGTGTGTGTGTGTGTGTGTGTGTGTGTAAGAGAGACAATGTGTGTGTATGCGTAAGAAAGAGAGAATGAGAAAGAAAGGGGGTGGAGGGGAGAGAGAAGGAGGGAGTGCGTGCGTGTGTATGTGCATATGTGAGAGAGACAATGTGAGTGTATGTGTAAGAGAGAGAGAATAAGGGGGTGGAGGGGAGAGAGAAGGAGGGAGTGTGTGTGTGTGTGTGTGTGTGTGTAAGAGAGACAATGTGTGTGTATGTGTAAGAGAGACAATGTGTGTGTATGTGTAAGAGAGACAATGTGTGTGTATGTGTAAGAAAGAGAGAATGAGAAAGAAAGGGGGTGGAGGGGAGAGAGAAGGAGGGTGTGTGTGTGTGTGTGTGTGTGTGTGTGTGTGTGTGTGTGCGTGTGTGTAAGAGAGACAATGTGTGTGTATGTGTAAGAGAGACAATGTGTGTGTATGTGTAAGAAAGAGAGAATGAGAAAGAAAGGGGGTGGAGGGGAGAGAGAAGGAGGGTGTGTGTGTGTGTGTGTGTGTGTGTGTGTGTGTGTGTGCGTGTGTGTAAGAGAGACAATGTGTGTGTATGTGTAAGAGAGACAATGTGTGTGTATGTGTAAGAGAGACAATGTGTGTGTATGTGTAAGAAAGAGAAAATGAGAGAGAAATGGGGTGGACGGGAGAGAGAAGGAGGGAGTGCATGCGTGTGTATGTGCATGTGTAAGAGAGACAATGTGTGTGTATGTGTAAGAGAGAGAGAATAAGGGGGTGGAGGGGGGAGAGAGAAGGAGGGTGTGTGTGTGTGTGTGCGCGTGTGTGTAAGAGAGATAATGTGTGTGTATGTGTAAGAGAGACAATGTGTGTGTATGTGTAAGAAAGAGAGAATGAGAAAGAAAGGGGGTGGAGGGGAGAGAGAAGGAGGGTGTGTGTGTGTGTGTGTGTGTGTGTGTGTGTGTGCGTGTGTGTAAGAGAGACAATGTGTGTGTATGTGTAAGAGAGACAATGTGTGTGTATGTGTAAGAAAGAGAAAATGAGAGAGAAATGGGGTGGACGGGAGAGAGAAGGAGGGAGTGCATGCGTGTGTATGTGCATGTGTAAGAGAGACAATGGGTGTGTATGTGTAAGAGAGAGAGAATAAGGGGGTGGAGGGGGAGAGAGAAGGAGGGAGTGTGTGTGTATGCGTAAGAGAGACAATGTGTGTGTATGTGTAAGAGAGAGAGAATAAGGGGGTGGAGGGGGGAGAGAGAAGGAGGGAGTGTGTGTGTGTGTGTGTGTGTAAGAGAGACAATGTGTGTGTATGTGTAAGAGAGAGAGAATAAGCGGGTGGAGGGGAGATAGAAGGAGGGAGTGTGTGTGTGTAAGAGAGACAATGTGTGCGTATGTGTAAGAGACAGAGAATGAGAGAGAAAGGGGGTGGATGAGCGAGAGAGAGAGTGTAAGAGAGACAGTGTGTGTGTGTAAGAGATAAAGAATGAGAGAGAAAGGGGGTGGAGGGGAGAGAGAGAGGGGGAGTGTGTGTGTGTTTGTGACTTTGCATTAAGATGGATAATTCATCTCACAGTTTAGAATATGAGTGTGGCCAGCACAGTTGAGGCTTCCCTGAAAATGTGGAGCTCTACACAGTTGCCTACTCTGCCTATTGGGAAATCTGACTCTGTTTGCATCAATTTTATATTGTAACTAGTTGAAAAGCCCGTTACACGGGCCACAGTGCCACTGCCACCCGGTCGTGGAGCGCCCAGCTCTGTATCAGCCGCGGAGCGGGCAGTCTCTACTGCGCATGACTGCAGCACGCGCAGCAGTGTCTACTGTGCATGTCGCGGCGTTACACACAATTTAGCGAATTATTATATAGGATTAGTTTCCTGCTGAATAAAACAAGGCTATGCACATTGCTGGGAGATTTTTAATTCAAAACTTATTACAGCTCAAACCTTTTTTAAATAAAATTAAAATACAATGTTCTATTGTGGCCACCATGTGGTGCTGTCACTTTAATGTATTATGGAATACTGTATTGGTGACTCAATCTCTCCCTCAGAGTACATCAGACAAAAAATGAAGTCAAAATTACTGATATAGCTATAAGCATAGAAATACTAGTATAATCCAGAATAAGTCCACCGTTATTAAGAAATCCTATTTGATCTGAGACTGACGGACAGGCATCAGCGCAGACATCTTGCCTTAGAGACATCTGTGCGCCATCACTGTCAGTCCGGGTCTCCTCTAGGATTGGTTAGGGGGATTAGCATTGTACCTTAAGGTACAGGAAGTGACTGACAGCACAGGTGCACAGATGCCTCTAAAGCAAGAAGACTGCCTGTCAGTCTCAGATCAAGGATTTCTTAATAACACTGGACCTATTCTGGATAATATTAGTATTTTTATGCTTATCGCTATATCAATAATTATTTGGGGGGGGCACTTTATTTGGAGTTCTGCTTTAAGTAGGAGCTATAACAATTTTTTAATGAACCGTTCTCAAGAAGTGTGAGTATCAACAAAGTTTTCTCAGCAGGAAATGCACTATAACATTTTTTTTTCTCATAAAAACATTGACTACTTGCTGCTATTACACCCTGAATGCTAGCAGCATCTCCAACATGTTGCTAATGTGCATATCTGGGAACTTCTTATTCTGGCCCCCACTGGAGGGGAGCCCTGTGGTGCTGCTTAGGGAAGAGAAATTACACAATCTGCATAGTAAAAAGGGGCGGAGTTTAATCGTGAGTAGGGGCAAAAAAAAAAAAAACTAGATTACACTGGAGAAGAGGATAAGAGGGTGGGGAGTGGGAGGAACAGGGTAGAAAGGAGCACAAGCGGGCAGAGTCATCAGAAACTCCCCACATCCGTAGAACCAAACTCTGCCCAGGAGACCCGGTAATTCAGTCAAAACCGGAGTCTTCGGGGATAAACCGGAGAGCTCCCAGCTATGCTAATGTGTATAACATCTAAGGGGTTAAAGGGATAGTAATACTTTGTTTTATCTTTATTTTATTTTGTAGGCATTAAAAAAACATTAAGAGCGATATAAGTCTCATCTCTCAAACCTTTATGGTTTATGAGATATTCACAAGCAAAGTTTCCCCTCCCGCCCCTTTTTCCTAGTGTAAGCCATCTCTTCTCAGATGTGAGTCTGGTTGTAAGACCAGACAGATAACAGAAGGGGACATTCTTCTTACAATGAAAACAATGAAAGCACTGCCCCCCTTGACAAGTTTTTCAGCTTTTTCCCTTATCTTAATTGAAGATTGTCCCTCTCTGCAGTCTACCTGGGCACCTCCCTTCTGATCTGGTTGAACGGGGGGGGGTACTTTGCTTGTGAATATCTCTTAAACCATAAAGGTTTGAGAGATAAGACATATCGTTCTTCATGTTTTTTTAATGCCTACAAAATAAAATAAAGATAAAACGAAATATTACTATCCCTTTAAAGAATAGCTGGCATGTTTATTAGTATTTTTGCTGTAAACTCACAGAGATTCACCCTTGTTATCTATTATATACTGTGAACGTGCACGTTACATTTTTCACTAATCATTGCCTCACAGGCAGTGAACCTTTTGACACTTCTTTCTCATCGATCTGCATCAAACAAAGAAATCCCCATTGAAGGTACTGCCATGAAAGGGAACCTGAAGTTTAGAGGCAAGCAGGTCATCATAGATAATAACAGGGCTCACCTCTGATCTCATTTAGACTTAAACATACACCGATCTGACACACCTTCTCTTCACTCTCTCACTGCCAGAGGCTATTTAAAATGGCTGATTTCACACGCATTGCATTGTGAACATCCTGCAAATTTCTGAAGAAATGTTGGAAAGAAGACAGTCCAATAATTTAAAAAATGTCACCCTTCTTCTTGCCAGGAGCTGAGATAGAAGCAAACAATAATATATTAGATTTTTTTCTTTAAAGTTGCATCTCAGCAAATTCTCACATTGGCGCCAGAAATATTTCCAATAAATTGCAAATAAATAAGAGGAAAACTTTTTGGGACAGAGATAGTTAAATATTTGAGGGCTAGAGCATACCTCCCAAGTGTCCCTCTTTAGGACAAGAAATAACTTAAAAATTCTTGGAAATGCCCCGCCTACCAGCCACGCCCCAGAAATGCCACCTAAAACAGAAGTGTTCCTCTTTCACCATTTGAAATGTTGGTAGGTATGCTAGAGACTAGTGCCCTTATGTGAAAGAGTGTGCTATAATACACACACATACATTTAGAATATTCACAATCTTTATAGAACTCAAGCTAGATAAAGTTGCCTGTGGTGTTTTTTAGCATGCTGGGATGGGGTTTGACCTGGCCTTTTTTTCTGCTTGGTCAATGACACAGAACAAAACAACAACCTATCTGACACTTGTGAAAAATGCAACTTGCTCTTAACTCCCTAAAGAAGAGAATGTATAAGGACATATATATGTCACTGCGGCTTGAAGTATAGAAGGTACCTGCTGATGATACAAGATGACCATCACATTGATTAGCTTCATGCAGTAAGCAATGCTTTTTCTAACCTAAGAAGATAATGGGAAGCACATGAGGCATGCTTTCAGTAGTAACTTTCCGCTCCCATGCACACTGCTAGTGAAGAGAGAAGACTGTCAGTGATACCTTGCATCCTCTCTTACTGTTGGGAACTGAATAAATTGGTTCAGAGCAGTAACATTTCAATAAATGCCGTAATATGATAAGTGTAATTGCTGGTGACAGTGATTGCATATAAAAGAGTTGGGGATACCCTGGATCATCTTAGCATGACCACAGCAAAATTAAAATTCCAATTGATTTTAAGGGGGCTTTTCAAAGAGTTGGACACCTCACTAGCATTCAAGGCGTTAAAATATCTATTTAAATCAATATACATTTTGTTATTTTTCTCCTTTCTTACATATGGATTCTTTCTGAATTGCTTCTCCTTTTTTCTGTACAGAATGCACTTCGTATCAAGCCAAAAGCAGAGCAATTTTGGGGTAAAAATATAGCACTGACTTTTGGGTTGACCAGACCTCACCTCTAAAAGGTGACATTTAAAAATGCGTATTGCAGAGCTGCTTTGATGTTAGTGCAGCCCTAAAATATGCATATTTACTATGTGTCCCCGTTTAAAGGTGAGATCTGGTCAGCTTACATAATCTAGGAATGAAAAAAGCCAATCTGATTTATTATTTGATGCATATACTCATACTTGGGACCCTTCTTGTCCTAAGTCCCTATAATATCACTGTACAGATGAGGATGGGAGTGTTCAAATGATGTGTTGCATTATGGTGTGGGTGGGGCTTAATCAGTGGGGCATGGGTAGGTGGTTGAAATGAGGAGTTTGCCATGATATGGGTGGAAAAGTGGGTAGAATGGGGGCAGGAGTGGGCTGAACAGACTAGAAAGTGGGTGGGGTTATAGCTCCAATATGGAGTATCAGTATCTGTTCTTAGAGCATACCAGCGAACTCCCAGGGTTTGACCCCGAGGCTCAGAGATTTGAAACAAATCTCAGGGTCTCAGGTTGAAGGACCAAATTCTCAGGTGAGAGAATCCAGTGTTTCCTACTATATGATTTACTAACTTACTGCTTGTTTAACTCTTTGAGTGCCAGAGGGCTACACACGTACCCTCTGACACTCAAAGGGTTCATGGCCAAATTGTAGACAGTTCTATCAGAAAGATGGAGGGAGAAGTCCTGTTTGTCTTGAGAGGTTTATAAGAAGTGGTATTTCAGGACTGTAGCATGTTACAGGTTCCTTGAGGAGCAAACACTGACATGGCACCTAGAATGTAGTTTCCAGTGACTGTTAAGGGTTAATATTTCAAAGATCTCAGGTTGAGAGCATTTCAAAAGTTCCCAGATATATGCCCCGGAGACCTGGTAATTCAGTCCGAAAACCGCAGTCGTCGGGGTAGGACCAGAGTGTTCCCAGGTATACATATAGATGTGAAATCTTTAGGCCCCAAACTGCTACATTTTTACTGGATACATAGGGTTATAAACACAAAGAAGATAGGTGCAATTCTGACAAACCGATTGCACCATATGGAACATTTCCAAAACCCCCAATGATTTAAATCGAGCTTTTAACCCCTTGAACGCTAGATACGTCTTCAATGCATCGTGAAGCAATGCATTGAAGACTTCTCTAGCATTTGAGGGGCTAATAGCCACATTTAAATAAATAGGACTTGTTTACTTCTTCTCAATGGTGCTGTTGGCCTGTCCAAGAATTGCTCTACTTCTTTGTGCATATGGCCTATAAAATGCAGTTTTTTTGCTCTCCTGTGTTTTACATCCAGGAGACGTTAGTACATAACGCATACAAAATGATAATACAGTTTAAAGTGATATAATTCTGTTTCATTTCCAGGTGTCCCTTTTCCTTTATAATGACGACATGAATCCCACCAGCACAAATATTACACCTGGCAGGATCAGCCCAGGTGATAGCAGACTTTGTATGCAGTGTGTACACAGCAAACACTAGACTCCTTACAAAGCCAGCTCTGCCCAGCCTACATATAACCGTGTCATGGACAGATGAGAAACTAAAGTAATAAGATCACTCAGAATGCATAGAATCATATGTGCCCCTCAATCACACACACTCACATTATGAGGCAGATGTACTAAGTGAGGCATGTCAAACTCAAATATAGTTTAGGGCTGCATACTCAATGATTCATTCTAAGGAGAACAGTACACTCAATAATTCCCTCTATAAGGAGGACCGCATACTGAACAAATCCCTCTGAGAAGGGCTGGATAGTCATTGATTCCCTCTGCGGAGGACTGCATACTCAACAAATCCCTCTGAGGAGGGCCGCATAATGAACAATTCTCTCTACCGAGGACCACATACTTAAAGGAGCAGTAAACTTTTTTTATGAAAAAATATATATTGTAGGGATTTTCCTATTGAGTAAAATAAGGGTACTCCCACTGCCAAGAGATTTATATTTCCAGAGTTATTACAGTTTAAACCAGTGGTTCTCAACCTTTCTAGTGTCACGACCCTTTGATAAAATTTCCCAAGTTGTGGTGACCCCTAACAGTAAAATTATTTTCGTTGCTCCTTCATCGCTGTAATTTTGCTACTGTTATGAATCGAAATATACATATCTGATGGTTTTAGGCGACCCCTGGCAAATCGTCATTCGACCCCCTAAGGGGTCCCGACCCACAGGTTGAGAACCACTGGTTTAAACCCATGGTTTTTTTTTTTTACATTAGCAGTGCCCTCTAGTGGTCAAATTCTAATTGGACTTCTTGTTAGATTCTAATGAAGAGGAAAGTCAGAAAAATCAGAGACATACAGTTCTCCATAGATTGTGATAGAAACTGCCTGTCACTTCCTGTCAGTTAGAACTATCAGGAAGTAAACACAGTAAATTCACTTCCTGATTATTTAACCCCTTAAGGACCGGGAAAATCTGAGTTAGATTTGACTTAAGGACCGGAGCAATTTTGACTTTTTTGACTATGTCTTTGTTCAACCATATTTTCTCTTTAATTCCTTTTGTGCACCCACATAAATTATATACTGTTTTTTTAAGCACAAGTAGGGCTTTCTTTTGATACCACAATTATATGAATACCTCATTGTTTAATTTGATTAAAATAGAAAAAAAGAGGAAAAAAATTGAAAAAAAAACAACATTTTGCTTACATTTTTCTGTCAGGATTTGCATACTATTAGTTAATGAAAAAAAAATACCCCTAAATATATTCATTTACTTCTCCTGAATATAAGAGTACCCCATATGCCTAGTATTTTAGTCCTTTACTCACATTTACAAGGTAAATATTACAAGATGGCTGCCGTAATTTCCAACTTGTGATTTTTCAACAATTGGCATGTGAGCATCATAGCTTAGCTGACGGTGCCAGAACCAAAAATGTCCCACAAAGGTATATGTTTCTGAAAACTACACAACATAAGGTAAACAATCAGGAGAATTTTGGAGTTTTTCATGCAGCTATTTTTCCAGAAAAAAAATTCAAAATTGTGGTAATATTTTGTTTTTTTGCAGTTTTCACACTTACATTTCAATACTACTGTTGATATCAAGCACATGATAGGTGAAGATTTTTAAAAATGCATTGTTTAGTGTTCAGCTCCTTCTTCTGAGTACGGCAATACCCCATATGCATAGGTTTCTCAAGGTTTGGGAGAGCTACGGGGCACAAATTGGAACATGCGTGTTTCCAGTTTCACACTTTGAATTTTCACAGCTTGCATCACTGGTGCCATGTCTCATTTGGGGCTGTGTAACAGTGCTCCACTCTAAGATTTCCCCCCAAAAGTATATATTTTTGGAAAGTAGACACCCCAGGCTTTCATTTTATGTATGTTTTCAATTTTTTTACGCAGCCATTTTACCACCAATCGCTCGTAAATCTTGACGTAAGTTAAAAAAACACCGTTTTTCACACTTGCACTTCAATGTTGATGTGAATTTCAAGCACAGGATAGGTGAAGATTTTTAAAAATGCATTGTTTAGTGTTCAGCTCCTTCTTCTGAGTACGGCAATACCCCATATGCATAGGTTATTCAAGGTTTGCGGGAGCTATGGGGCCCAAATTGGAACATGCGCGTTTCCAGTTTCACACTTTGAATTTTCACAGCTTGTATCACTGGTGCCATGTCTCATTTGGGGCTGTGTAACAGTGCTCCACTCTAAGATTTCCCCCCAAAAGTATATATTTTTGGAAAGTAGACACCCCAGGCTTTCATTTTATGTATGTTTTCAATTTTTTTACGCAGCCATTTTACCACCAATCGCTCGTAAATCTTGACGTAAGTTAAAAAAACACCGTTTTTCACACTTGCACTTCAATGTTGATGTGAATTTCAAGCACAGGATAGGTGAAGATTTTTAAAAATGCATTGTTTAGTGTTCAGCTCCTTCTTCTGAGCACGGCAATACCCCATATGCATAGGTTATTCAAGGTTTGCGGGAGCTATGGGGCCCAAATTGGAACATGCGCGTTTCCAGTTTCACACTTTGAATTTTCACAGCTTGTATCACTGGTGCCATGTCTCATTTGGGGCTGTGTAACAGTGCTCCACTCTAAGATTTCCCCCCAAAAGTATATATTTTTGGAAAGTAGACACCCCAGGCTTTCATTTTATGTATGTTTTCAATTTTTTTACGCAGCCATTTTACCACCAATCGCTCGTAAATCTTGACGTAAGTTAAAAAAACACCGTTTTTCACACTTGCACTTCAATGTTGATGTGAATTTCAAGCACAGGATAGGTGAAGATTTTTAAAAATACATTGTTTAGTGTTCAGCTCCTTCTTCTGAGTACGGCAATACCCCATATGCATAGGTTATTCAAGGTTTGCGGGAGCTATGGAGCCCAAATTGGAACATGCGCGTTTCCAGTTTCACACTTTGAATTTTCACAGCTTGTATCACTGGTGCCATGTCTCATTTGGGGCTGTGTAACAGTGCTCCACTCTAAGATTTCCCCCCAAAAGTATATATTTTGGGAAAGTAGACACCCCAGGCTTTCATTTTATGTATGTTTTCAATTTTTTTACGCAGCCATTTTACCACCAATCGCTCGTAAATCTTGACGTAAGTTAAAAAAACACCGTTTTTCACACTTGCACTTCAATGTTGATGTGAATTTCAAGCACAGGATAGGTGAAGATTTTTAAAAATGCATTGTTTAGTGTTCAGCTCCTTCTTCTGAGTACGGCAATACCCCATATGCATAGGTTATTCAAGGTTTGCGGGAGCTATGGAGCCCAAATTGGAACATGCACGTTTCCAGTTTCACACTTTGAATTTTCACAGCTTGTATCACTGGTGCCATGTCTCATTTGGGGCTGTGTAACAGTGCTCCACTCTGAGATTTCCCCCCAAAAGTATATATTTTTGGAAAGTAGACACCCCAGGCTTTCATTTTATGTATGTTTTCAATTTTTTTACGCAGCCATTTTACCATCAATCGCTCGTAAATCTTGACGTAAGTTAAAAAAACACCGTTTTTCACACTTACACTTCAATGTTGATGTGAATTTCAAGCACAGGATAGGTGAAGATTTTTAAAAATGCATTGTTTAGTGTTCAGCTCCTTCTTCTGAGTACGGCAATACCCCATATGCATAGTTTATTCAAGGTTTGCGGGAGCTATGGGGCCCAAATTGGAACATGCGCGTTTCCAGTTTCACACTTTGAATTTTCACAGCTTGTATCACTGGTGCCATGTCTCATTTGGGGCTGTGTAACAGTGCTCCACTCTAAGATTTCCCCCCAAAAGTATATATTTTTGGAAAGTAGACACCCCAGGCTTTCATTTTATGTATGTTTTCAATTTTTTTACGCAGCCATTTTACCACAAATCGCTCGTAAATCTTGACGTAAGTTAAAAAAACACCGTTTTTCACACTTGCACTTCAATGTTGATGTGAATTTCAAGCACATGATAGGTGAAGATTTTTAAAAATGCATTGTTTAGTGTTCAGCTCCTTCTTCTGAGTACAGCAATACCCCATATGCATAGGTTTCTCAAGGTTTGGGGGAGCTACAGGGCCCAATTTTGAACAAATATTGAATTTTCAAGTCCTGCTTAACTGGTGCCATTACTCATTTTGGGCTATGTTCCAGTGCTCCACTTTAGGATTTCCCCCCAAAAGTGTATATTTTTGGAAAGTAGACACCTCCAGCTTTCATTTTAGGTGTGTTTTCAAATTTTTTACACAACCATTTTACCACCACTTTCTCGTAAACTTGACGTAAGTAAAAAAACAGCGTTTTTTACACTCTGCCTTCATTGTTGATGTGAATTTCAAGCACAGAACAGGTAAAGATTTTATAAACTGCATTGATTAGTGTTCAGCTCCTTCTTCTGAGTACGGCAATACCCCATATGCATAGCTTTCTCATGGTTTGTGGGAGTTACGGGTCCCAAATTGGAACATGCGCGTTTCCAGGTTCACACTTTGAATCTTCACAGCTTGCGTTACTGGTGCCATTTCTCATTTGGGCTGTGTAACACTGCTCTTTTTTAAGATTTCCCCCCAAAAGTGGATATTTTTTGAAAGTAGACCCCCCAGGCTTTCATTTTAGGTGTGTTTTCAAATCTTGCAAACAGCCATTTTACCACCAAGCCTGTGACGTAAGTAAAAAAATTCAGCATTTTTCACGCTTTGCCTTCAATGTTGATGTGAATTTCAAGCACAGAACAGGTGAAGATTTTATAAACTGCATTGATTAGTGTTCGGCTCCTTCTTCTAATTACGGCAATACCCCATATACATAGGTTTGTCGGGGTTTTGGGGGAGCTACTGGGCCCAGTTGGAACATGTTAGTTTCCTTTTACAGACATGCCATTTTTACAGCTGTTGCCTTGTCTCATTTCGGTCTGTTTGGCAATGCTGCAATTAATTTTACCCCCAAAAGTATATTTTGTAGAAGAGTAGACAACCCTGGCTTTCATTCTATTTGCATCTTATCAATTTTTTCGCTGCCACTGTATCACCAATCCCTCCCAAAATCTGCAGTAAGGCAGAGAAACACCATTTTTCACATTTCTATTTTAGTGTTGCTCTGGATTTCAATCAGATTATATTTGCAGATTTTTTAAATGCTTTACATTAGTGTTGAGTTACATTGTCTGAGTACGGCAATGCCCCATATGCATAGGTTTGTCAGGGTTTGGGGGAGCTACTAGGCCCAGTAGGGAACATGTGTGTTTCCATTATCAGAGATAAATTTTGATAGTGTTAGATCTAAGGAGGGATGTGTTTTGAAAAATAAAAAACAGGATATTTCAGGGGGAAAAAGTGGCCAAATAATAAAAGAACCTTTACAGCACTACAGCATTGTGCCTGAATGGTATTCCTTGAAACAGTCACCAATGCAGAGGCCAGGTTTGGAAGGGCAATCAGGACAGTAAGTGGTGGTGTCTGTCCGTATTCCCTTTCTGTAGCAAACCCTGCAGCGCTTCTGTGGTTTGTTCTTTTGGGGAGTTGGGGGGATTTTATAAATAAAATGTACTAACCCGGGTCTTGGTGGAATTATTTCAGACGCACCTTGAAATAAAAATATGGAAATAAGTTGTAGCTGGTACTGTAAAAAGCTACATGTTTGATTGGGGTTTGCCAGCTTAAAAAGTAAAAAGGAATTATGTACAGCAGTCTGCATCATATAGATGGCAACTTTTTTATACCATGCCCTACACTTCCTCATTGCGAGGTATGGCTGCATTAGTTGATCACTCAGATCAACTCCCCCCATGTTTTTATTATAGTCCGTGATGCAGACTGGCTTTCTTATTACCACTGTCCTGCCACGAACAGTGACTGCCACAGATCTGTCCTCATGCATTGTGGTGAGCATGTAGACCTCTTTTTTGTCCCTAAACTTCACTGCCAGCAGCTCCTGTTGGCACAAAGATGATGACGTCCCAGTTTTTAATTTGGTATCTATGAGTATTTTGGGAAACTCCCTGCAATTGCGTCTGACAGTGCCACAGGCCACGGTGTCAAAATAAAACAGAGACCTAAATAAAAGGGGTCTGGTGTAATAATTATCAACAAATAATTGATAGCCTTTATTTAATAAGGGGTAAATTAAATCCCAAACTATTTTCCCACTTGTTCCCATAAATTCGGGGCACCCAGGAGGATCAAGTTTGCTGTCCTTGCCCTCATAAATTCTAAAAGCCTGGGTGTAGCCTGTGGCACTTTCGCACAATTTATAAAATTTGACACCAAATTTGGATCGCTTTGAGGGGATGTACTGCTTGAACCCTAACCTGCCTTTGTATTTCATTAGGGATTCATCTATACTAATTTCTTTTTGGGGCATATACACTTGGGCAAACTTTTTCTGTAAATGGCTTATTAGGGGACGAATTTTGTATAGTCTATCATACTGGGGGTGTTCTTTTGGGGGGCACAGGGTATTATCGTTAAAATGCATAAAGTGCAAAATGATTTCAAATCTGGACCTGGTCATAGTCTTGGGGAATATAGGGGTATCACATACAGGGTTTTTGCTCCAGTAGGATCGGATACTGGGCTTTTTTATTATACCCATTGCCATTATTAAGGCCCAGAATTGCTTAAATTCTATGAGGTCTATGGGTTTCCATATTTCTTCCTTAACTACAAAAGCTGTAGGGTTGGCGGCAGTATACTGGGCTGCATACAAGTTGGTTTGGGACACAATTTCCCCTAAAAGGTCTTCCCCCAAAAATAAATCAAAAAAATTATCATAGTTAAATCCCTCAACATCAATTTGAATCCCTGGGGTGCCTGTAAATTCTGGTATTTGTGGGCAAAAATTTATTGGGGATACCCAATCATTATGATCAGGAGTGGCTGGTGTTGGGGCATTTCTTTGGCCAGATCTTTTTGCAGGTGCTGGGGCAATTGCCAGGGCAGCTCTTGGGGCAGCACTTGGGGCATTCCTTTTGGCAGGTATTTTGCAAAGTCTTTTGGCAGATCTTGTGACAGGATTTTTGGCAGATCTTGTGGCAGGATTTGTGGCAGGAATTGTGGCAGGTGCTGGGGCAGGATTTTTGGCAGGTGCTGGGGCAGGATTTTTGGCAGGTGCTGGGGCAGTTGCCAGGGCAGCTCTTGGGGCAGTGCGTCTTTTTTTGATAGAAGGCCCAGCGTCAGTAGAGCTGCTCTCAGTTTCTGAAAACTGCTCTATTTCAAAATCTGACGCAGTATCTGTTGCCTCTGAGTCAGATGCCAAAAAGGCATATGCCTCTTCAACGCTATAAGTGCGCTGCATTTTGCCCACTAAATTTTTTTTTCCTTACTCTAACGCTATCCCTAAACCTAACTCTAACCCTAAAACTTACCCTAACCTACGTATATCTAGAACCTACCTAACCCAAGTAAACTACCTATCTAAACTATACTTATTATATATATTATTTTTTTTTAGTATTTTTTGTTTTTTTTGGGGTTTTTTTTTTTTTTTTTTTTTCCCTAAACCTAGATCTGTCCCTAAACCTTTCCCTAACACAAGTCTACACTAAACCTACCCACCTACCTACCTAAACTACCTAAATTATATTTAAATCAATTTTTAATAAAAAAAAAATAAAAAAAAATGTAAAAAAAAATAAAAAAAAAAATTCAGAGGATACAAGGGGGATGGGGGGTATCCCACAGATCAGCAGACGCTGATCTGTAGTTTATTGATCACTGTAAAAGTGATCAGATGGGGGGGAACTTGGTGATCACTGTAAAACAGTGATCAAAGGGTTAATATTGTGTTTTAACACTGTTTGCAGGAACACTGGAACGCTGGATCGCAATCTGGCACAATCTCTCTCTGTCTCTCTCCACCTCAGCAGTGTGCAAGATGGAGGGAGACAGAGATATATGACAGGGACAGTATTTACAAATACTGTCCCTGTCAATCAGCATTTGCAACATGTGATTCGCTCATCAAGCGAATCGCATGTTGCAACAAACTTTTTACTGGTTGTTACTAAGTGTCCCGGTATCGGGACACTTAGTAACAAGCAGCCCGCGCTCTCCCATCGCTCCGTGCGGCCGCGATGGGAGAGTTTAACCCTTGACGTACCGGGACCGTCAAGGGTCGTTGAAGCACATTTACCCTTGACGGTCCTGGTACGTCAAGGGTCGCTAAGGGGTTAAACTGCTATAATTTTTGAATAAAACATCTGACAGCGATGGGAGTGACCTTGTTTTATTCAGCAGGAAAGGTTCTGTAAAATAAAAAAAAGTTTACTGCTCCTTTAACAATTCGCTTTACCGAGGGCCACATACTCCGCAATTTACTCTTTGAAGGGCTCAACAGTTTCCTCTAAGAGGGGCTGCAACAATGGCTGACAATATCTGCACTTAACCTCTTACACACAAGAAAGGACTTCTCTCCAACAGATTGCTTCATAGCAAGTCCCATACATCTGACCCATCGCACTCGCAGGGAAATAGACAGTGAACAAGTTGTCTATGCCACATTAACCCTTTGAGTGCCAGAGGGGTATGCAATGCATTCCAAAGCAATGCGTTGTGTACCCCTCTGGCAATCAAAGGGTTAAAACTTGAAGTAGATCATGGCACTGACTAAAGACCCTCAAAAATGCCCAGGGGCTGTCCCACTGCTCTCCCCATGGGGTGAGTGGTATTTAGAAGATACCTTTTGGTATACGGAGCTTAGAAATCTGCCATTAGGGAGATACAGTGACTTACTTATTCCAGAATCTGATTTAGTGAGAAATCACCAGGGGAGGGCTGGACTTGGGGGCAATTGCCCCCTGGGCCAGTTATACGTGTGGGCCACTGGCTCACTCAATCTCTTGCTTGCTGCTTTTAATGGAGCTACACTAATGATACTACAGAGCTTACAAATGAAATGTATCTACACAAATGATACCACAGAGATACAATCCAAATGGATCTACACTAGTAGCATAACCCATTTTCCTTGTAAGCTCTATGGTATCAGTAGTGTAGCTTTACTTAAACTGTAAGTTCTGTAGGATCACTACTGTAACTCCATTTCAGCTGTAAGCTCCGTGTTATTACTTGTGTTGCTCCATTTACATTGTAAGCTCTGTGGTATTGCTTGTCTTACTTCACAACATTAATGCCAATTTTAATATTAATAAAAGGGGGCGGGCTGGAACGATAGTACAAATGGGCCACTTGATTGTATTTGTCCCCTAGGCTACAAGTCGCCAGTCCTCCCCTGGAAATCACCATTGTATATTTGCACGCATTGGTTTTAACCTTCTGCGTACCAGAGGGATGTGTAGTGTATTGCTTTGCAATGCATTGCACACCCCTCTGATTTCAAAGGCTTAGCTTCTTCAAACAATACCTAGCGATGTCCCTCGTTTTGTTTCTGATTTACTAAGATTTGTCCTGGATACAGACGCCGCAGTGGGTCTGTGGCTAAGAATCTAATTTTGAAACCGTAGGCATGGGAAGGTGAAGTGTCATGCCTACAGCAGTGCCAGGCAACCATAATGCACCCCAAGGGCCTCCAGTGTACCCTCACATTCACCAGAGGGACACACATTAACACAGAAGGTGAAATAGGGAGATTAACATCTTGCAATTTGCTGGAAACCTCACTAGCATCTAATGGTTTTAATTATAAGTGGATGCAAAAGAAAGGGGTTGTGAAAATCAGGTGTGTACTAAGTGTTAAAGGGTAATAATATTTTCTTTCCACTGTACCAGAGAACAGACAAGGGACCAGCAGTAGCCTTCTGCCCACCACTGGCCTACAGCTATAAAGATCTAATATGGTTGCCCAGCTTCACAGTTAATGAGAAAAATGAACAATCTAGACCTGGCTCACATTTTAGATGCACATTGCCATCTACAGGTGCATATCTGTCATTGCACCAGCTATGCACCTATGTACTAAACAAAGGGATCCTAACTCTATTGTCAGGGACAGCCAACAGGTCATGACTTTAGGAATTCCATTCTTGTGTGCAGGTGAGTTAATTAAATTATTGAGCCTCTTATTAATTTACTTGTACTCAAGCTCCCTGATGAACTACCTATAGTGGTATGAAACGATTTAGGAGACCCTTTATTCCATTGCGATATTTTAATGTTCCTGATCGGTGGTGACTGAGTGAAAATACTGCCCGCAGTGATAACAAGTGGAAGATAAAGACCCAAGGTAACAATGACAACTTTGTTACTAAAACGGAGAAAAGCCTGGTTTATAAGTCCGCAGTAGGGAGAGGAGAAGAGAGAGAGTAAAACAGATTTATAGCCACATTGAAGACCTGCCCACTTAATAAAACATATATATTCCCTTAAGGATAAAGTGAATGCCTTTACTTACAGCTATCTCACCGATACTGGAACTGTTTATCTGTGCACAGTTTCTTTTTGCTCCGGAGCCACAATTTTGATATTATTAGTCAACGGTAATCAATGGAGAATATTTGGATTAAAGGAGTGTTACTAGTGGGATACCTCAGGGATCTGTACTGGGGCCCATACTTTTTAATATTTTTATTAATGACTAGTTGAACAGCCGTTATACGGGCCACAGTGCCACTGCCACCCGGTCGCGGGGCAGTCACACACAGTAGAGACTGCCCGTGTCACGACTGATACAGAGCAGGACGCTCCTTCGGAGCGCCCAGCTCTGTATCAGCCGCGGCGTGGGCAGTCTCTACTGCGCATGACTGCAGCACGTGCAGCAGTGTGTACTGAGCATGTCGCGGCATTACACATGATTTAGCAAATTATTATATAGGATATTGCAAAAGGTCTTCAAGGTAAGGTATGCCTTTTTGCAGATGATACAAAGATGTGCAACAGGGTAGACATTCCAGGGGGAATAAGCCAAATGACAAATGATGTAGCTAAATTAGAAGAATGGATAAGAATGTGGCAGCTGCAGTTCATTGTTGATAACTGTAAAATAATGCACTTGGGACATAAAAATCTACTATACTATTAAGTGTACTGTGCTGTCAGAGACAACAGAAGAAAGGGATTTGGGAGTAATTATTTCTAATGACTTAAAGGTAGGCAATCAATGTAATAAAGCGGTGGCGAATGCAAGCAGGGTGCTGGGTTGTATAGCCAGGGG
Organism: Rhinophrynus dorsalis; assembly: GCA_037306005.1. Classification (NCBI taxonomy): domain Eukaryota; kingdom Metazoa; phylum Chordata; class Amphibia; order Anura; family Rhinophrynidae; genus Rhinophrynus; species Rhinophrynus dorsalis. The sequence goes on along the minus strand of CM074726.1, from coordinate 45,550,582 downwards.
CATTAGTAGCAGAAAAAGGAAGTGGTCATGTCACTCTACAGATCTCTAGTTAAACCTCACCTACAGTATTGTGTACAGTACTGGAGACCCCATCTCCAGAAGGATATAGATACTCTGGAGAAAATTCAGAGAAGGGCTAATAAACTGATGACTGGTTTACAGGAAAAGAAATATCAGGAGAGACTAAAGGATCTGAACATGTATAGCTTGGAGGAGAGAGAGGAGATATGAGAGAAACATTCAAATACATGAAGGGATTCAACAAAGAGCAGGAGGGAAGTACACTGCAAAGGAGTAGAAATGTTAGGACAAGAGCCACAGTCTAAAACTAGAGGGACACAGGTTTAGACATAATGTAAGAAAGTTTTACTTCACTGAGAGGGTAGTAGATAAATATAATAGCCTACCAGCAAAAGTGGCAGAGGTTAACACAGTGACGGAACTTAACCCCTTGAGTGCCAGATGGCTACGCAACACATTACCTTGCAATGTGTTGTGTACTACACTGGCACTCAAAGGGTTAAGCATGTACGGGATAGTTATAAGGCTGTCCTTAACTTAAGAAGGACTAAGGACCTAATAAGGTTTGAGGTTTTTACAGCAGGAAAATGGGCAGACTAGATGGGCCGAATGATACTTATCTGCCGTCAAATTCTATGTTTCTATGAGCGCATATGGGTTTTTAGACCTAGATATATTGAGTATCATTTTAAATGTCATTTCATTTTCTATGTAATAAATATTTTTTTACTTTTATGATACAGTGCACTGTAGCACTCTCTGTATATATTATATATAGATATATATATATATGAGAGAGAGAGAGTGTCAAGGGACATTTTTTTATTTGTCCTGTAAAATGCAGTTGGCGTGCTCCTGAATTGACCCAGTTCTTCATAGGACTAATTAAGGGGAATAATGACGGTTTTAATTGCTCAATTATGTAGATAATGGATATAATTCTCAAGACCAATAATGTCCACTAAGTGTTTGCTCTTATTTACGCTATCACACACATATATATAGTATATATAGATATCCATGTATGTACCTCATGAAAGACTTCTGTCTAAGTTCTGTTAAAGGGACAGTAATACTTAAAAATTACTATCCCTTATATTGTAGGCAATAAAAAACTGAGTAAAATGACACCAGCGGCATCTCTCAAACCTTTATGGTTTGAGAGATATCCGCTTTCAAAGTTCCCTCTCCCCTGACGTCAGCATTCTAGCTGACAGCAAGGGAATCCGGTCCCGGGACTGGCGGCGGCTCTGCAGCAGTGCGGAGATTGTGTTAATAAAAAAGAAATCCTTCACTTAAAAGGTCTTCTACGTGTGCTTGCAAACCAAGCACACGTAGAAGACCATTTTAGTAAAGGATTTATTTTTTATTAATGCGATCTCTGCACTGCTGCAGAGCCGCCGGCTGCTCCTAGGAGAGGATTCCCCTGCTCTCAGCTAGAACGCTGACGTCAGGGGAAAAGGCAAACTGCTGAATTTTAAAAGAGGATATCTCTCAAACCATAAGGGTTTGAGAGATGCCACTGGTGTCATTTTACTCAGTTTTTTATTGCCTACAAGATGAGGGATATTAATTTTTAAGTATTACTATACCTTTAAGTACATCTAAAGCAGTATATGAATGAAATAGAAGTATACAACAAGTATAATTATAGTTTCCTTTTATTTTTTCCAAATCCAGGGTATCTGATTGCTAACCCCCAAACATACATTGAATTGTTTGTTTGTTTTTATACACCAGGCAACCCCAGAACACAGAATTAGTTGAGAGGAATGCACAGCTGTCTTTTCTGTCATACTTACCCTTCAGCAAAGTCCTATAGACTTGGATTGGAGTAAATATCCGCAATAGCCTATTTCTTAAAGAACAGATTATCCAGACACTTGGTCTCTGCTACTTGAACTTGACCCCTGGTCTAAATTCTTGTCTAGGCTGCTGTCTCAGTGTTTTCATTTTGTTTTAACTGAAATTTAGGAAGAATCTTTGAATATTGCTTATCAAATTACCTCATGAGGACCAGCGGGGAAGAAACACATTGCAAATCACATTGCATAAGTTAATGCACATTGCATAAGTTAATGCTGGAGTATTGCTATACAATGGTTGGATATTGAGAAGACAATATCAATGTGCTTTCTATGAATCTTTCTCATGCAGAGATAACATATCAAAAATAATCAAATTAAGAATCAGTTTAGGGACGTGTTAATAGTCTTGGTTACCAGAGGAATGTACAATGCATTTCTCTGCAATGCACTGGCATTCAAAAGGGTTAAGAGAAATGTCCAACATTCCTATTATTCTACGTTTTAATGTTTCTTCTACGATGTCACTTATGGTGGCTTTTCCTTTGAGTCTTTGTATCTTGTGTACAGAGGAGTAAATATTGGAGTCTAAACAGGATGACCTACTCAGATGCAGCCAGTAGTGCTGAGTGAAACAATTCTGTAGTAACATTATTCAGAGAATATCAGTGGAAGCTTGTTTCGTAGAGGGATGTTAATTATTTACAACAATAGTAAAATCAGAAAAGCAGAAACATGATGTAAAATAAGGCAAAAAGAGCAGCATCAAATACCCTCTAAAATTCTAAATAGGATCCTGTCTAAAATACTACTTTTGTGGAAAGAAGGGGAAGCGCTAGAAAACCTTTCTACACATTATGTAGACAAAGTAGGAGAACTATTGGAGCAGCTAGCTACTTCCAGTGTGGATAAGGTAGAGGAACTTGAGAAGCAGTACGCACTAAGGTGTGATAAAGAGGCGATAAAGTAGAGATGATTTCTACGGTGATACCACTTGTCCAGTTCATATGTTATTCTATGGAGCTTATGTACTAAGTTGAACAAATCTTAGTGCATTGGCTCCGTAGAATAACAAAGGACTTTGAGAAGTGATATCACTGGAGAAGTCATCTCTTCTTTATCACCTCTTTTTCACTCATTAGTGCATCTACCCCCCTGGAGCTGCTTACAACTCCCCCAAGGACAAAGTAGGAAAAGTACTGGAGAAGCTTACTATTCCCTGTGTGGACATGGTAGCAGAACTTCTGGAGCAGATTGCTGCTACATGAGTGGTCCAGGTAGGAAAACTACTGGAGCAGCTAACTACTTCTCATGGATAAAAAGGCAAAAGAACTGCAGAACAGCTTACTACTGCTTGTAGTAGTTCAATCAAAGACCATTCAGTTGAATAAAAATGTTCTAATTAACAGAAGACTCAATTTGCAGATTAAATAGTTACAGTTTTGTTCAACTGTAGCAGAAATTTAAGGGGTCAGACTCTACACTCGTATGAAAGGACAATTTTTCCAGTATGGCACTAATAATTAAAGGGATAGTAATACCTAAAATGTAAAAAAAAATATGTTGTAGGGTTTATCCCCCTGAGTAAAACAAGAGTACTCCCACTGCTGAAAGATGTTTCATTCAAAAGTTATTAATTTTCAAAGTTGAATTTTTTAGGTGCAATATCACAGTGGCCTGAAATTGTACTGTGGCGCTGTTGCTACACGATCCTATGGACAGCTCTGGTCTCAGGACCATAAATCTCCATAGGATGGTGTAGCAACAGCGCCACTGTAAAATTTCAGGCCACTGTGATATTGCACCTAAAAAATTCAACTTTGAAAATTAATAACTTTTGAATGAAACACCTTTCAGCAGTGGGAGTAATCTTGTTTTACTCAGGGGGATAAACCCTACAACATATTTTTTTTTACATTTTAGGTATTACTATCCCTTTAAGGTTAATCCTCTAGATTATTTATGCACATATTTGAACTCTGTTTTGTTCTGTACATATGGGACTATAATGAATTGGTGATATAAAGCTGAGGAAGAGTTCTTGGGTCTTAATCCACAGAGCAGTAAACTGTGACTCCTGTGTTTGGGTCATCTCTAAAGCTGCAACATATTAGAGGAACTGGAACCATGACAGCTCATCATGCAAACAGTTTCCACCAAATCTTATTCTCATAAAGAATTCAATAGATATGGGGTTCTCAATAATTGGTTAATTCATCACCGATAAGATGGCTGCAAAGGGACAATCAGTTGGTTCCTGGTCATGAGGGACCTTTATTTGAGGGAAATGTGAGCACACAGTTGTTCATTAACTTGGTGTAAAGCCCCAATATATAGTAAAACAGAATCCCACCACTCACACCCAACTTGCACATTTGGATAATGTTGTCAAGGTGTAATTCCAAAGCAAAGTAATCTGAAGACTTAAAGGGGAACTATCACCCCTATATATATTTGACTTAAAAGTAAGTTTATAGAGTGACTAGATGGAATACTATTGTCTTTTTTTTTTTAATTCATTGTTTGTCTGAAATTAAATGTTTACCGATGATCCTGTGCCTTCCTTCTGGACAGACTGCGGTTACAGCTCTTCCACTGCTCCCCTCCCTCGATCCAGCCTCCTCCGATGATGGGGGATTTCTGCATGTAAGCTGGAGAGCTCTTTGGCCAATGAGACTTACTTTTAAGCCAAACTTGAATAGGCGTGATAGTTCCCCTTTAAGAAAGGGAACACTCATAGGTCTTTTGTGCAGAAATGTGAAATTGTATGACAGCATAGACTTTTTGAAACACTGGTGGTGTCATCTGAATATACTTCTAGATTTTTTTCCCAAAAGATCAATGTTAGTTCCCTTTCTTTTCATGTATTTTATGTGCATCTCTGCCAGACACATAATGACATCCAAATGAATAAGAGAACTGCATGTCAGAGCTATCAGTACAGTAAACATAAATAAGTACCATTTTCACACTGGATTGTCCATTTCTTTTTGTTTCTGCCAATAAGAGAGTAAACATTTTTATTTATATGTTAGTGAATGATTCCATGCTACCATTTTGGTTCATAGAGCCAGTGGTTGATTTAATCAGTTAGCAATTTGAGGACAGTGGGGTGTTTTGAAAAGGAGACAATACAATAAAACTTAAAATGGCAACCTGCAGGACCAGATTTTCATCTCAGGCACCACTTTCCAAGGCACCCTTAGCCCCCCCCCCCATTTTTCACCTGACACCACCTCCCGTTCCATTTTACTGCTTCCTAGTACAGAAAACATGTTTAGCCTACAAGAGGAGAAGTCAATATTTTAACTTGTTTGTGACTAGGACTCCCATTATCCCCAACCAGCAATGGCTGGTTGGAGACTTGGTGAGTTCTAGTCTTCAGCATCCTGAGGGCCATAGATTGGCTGGCTGGAGACCATGGTGAGTTCTAGTCTTCAGCATCCGGAGGGCCAAAGATTGCTTGCCTCTTGGTCTTGACCACAAAGACATTTTACATAAACTGATCAAAAGAGGGATATGTATACTGGTAAAAAAAAAAAATTCTAAACTAGTATGTGAACTGCACAGTACACCAACATATATATAAATAGATAAATAATCCAGCCCTCATACACCAGTAATGCTTGTCTGATGCTGGCAACTTTTGAATGTTGGGGCCAGATAGTGAAGACACCTCTCATAATTAGGCATCCTTCGTGGTCACCTACTCTGGCTCAAGGGAATTCCAGACCTTGGAAACTACAAGCAGAAAATATAAGAAAAATGTGGTGATGGTGAAATTACAGATGGGAGAAAAAGCAAAAGAAACTTATTGCCGAGAGCTGTAAAACCTTCCATTGATGTTTTCCTGTAGAGAGTTCCACAATCACATGCCAAGACATTCCTGCGATGATGCCATGTACACAACATCATCCATGCTTGCACGAATGAACAATCATTCTCTCCTTTCTGCTGCATGGAAGAGATCAGCAGAGAGTGCCTTCCCGAGGGAATTACCTTAAGAAGCACAAGGCCATTTTTTGTCTGAATTTCTTCCTGCATCAGAAAGCTCTGTGCATCACTAAACAGGGCAGCCTGCTTTCTCCAGCTGCTGATGGGCTCTAACTCCCATCATCCTCAGCCAACCAACTGAAGACAATGAGAAATTTAGTCCACCAACAGCTGGTGTGTCACAGTCTTCTCACCCCTCATTTCTTGTGCATGAATCTGCAATGGACTTTGGATGAAGAATTACACAAAACATCTAGGTGTAAATGAGCAAAGCATTAGCGATTTGCTTCACTAATTTCAGAGAAAATTTGGGATTCATCTGAATTGATTGGGAACAATTCCAAATGGAGAGTGCATGACAATACAAAAAGGGTATGTGTGTGCTTTCTCCTATTTGTCAAAGTCCCATTGACATGGGTGTATTATCAGTAGTGAGCTAAGAAATGAGTCTTGCTTATGGAGTGAGCCTAACCGGCTCTTGTAGTCTTTATAAATGGGCCACCTCTTCTGATAGGTCTTGAAAATACTGTTTGTGGAAAATGGAATAGTGAGAAAAGGACAATGGAAGCACGTGCAGTAAGTGCAAGAGAAGGGGTTGGAGTGGAAATAGGAATGCTGGAGAGTACAGGGGACAGAAGGGGATGGACCACAGAAGATGGCAGAGAGAGAAGGGGAGAAATGGAGAGAGATTGGGGAAAATAAAATGGGAGAAGGGGAGAAAGAAAGAAAAAGATTGTGAGAGAGGAGTGTTGTCCAACAGTCCTGACTGCCTAGTAACCCATGAGAAATCTCTTCTACCAAGGGAAGGAGCCAATCGGATTGACATCTGAAGGTAAGTAAACTTGCTTTTTTATGGATATCAAGTGATTGGTTTTACTGAAATCTGATTGGTTAAAATGGTAAACAAAGTATGAAAATCAACACCGGTTTTGCAAGCCGTGTTTCGTGTCTTGCAAAACATCATGTTTGCTACAAATTCTAAACTTACAAAATTTGTTACTTCTTTTTATTGATGTTTAATACTTATTTTATTTTGTGTGACCTGTCTCTAGAAATTCTGGGTTTGCCCCTGATAGTGGTGGTGGGGGGACAGACATTTTTCCCCTATAACTGTGCTTTATAAAGTACTTTCCTCTTAAGAGAGATTTAAAGGAGCAGTAAACTTTTTTTTATGAAAACACATATTTTATAGAGCATTTCCTGCTGAATAAAACAAGGTCACTCCCATTGCTGTGAGATGTTTTATTCAAAATTTATAGCAGTATAAATAACCAGGAAGTGAATTTACTGTGTTTACTTCCTGATAGTTCTAACTGACAGGAAGTGACAGGCAGTTTCTATCACATTCTATGGAGAACTGTATGTCACTGACTTTTCTGACTTTCCTTTCCATTAGACTCTAACAGGAAATCTAATTAGAATTTGACCACTAGAGGGCACCGCTAATGTAAAAAAACATGGGTTTTTACTGTAATAACTCTGGAAATATAAATCTCTCAGCAGTGGGAGTACCCTTACTTTACTCAATAGGAAAATCCCTACAATATATATTTTTTCATAAAAAAAGTTTACTGCTCCTTTAACATCTCCTAATAATTCCCTCCCTTACCTAACTATGGTCACAAAATGCTTTATGCATCCCTCTGGCCATTAAAGCATTAAATAGGCTCATGTACTACCTGCTTCAGTATAAAAATACTGCCAGCAGCTGTCATGTCTGCCTCCATGGACATGACATCCACAACTGATTGAAGATGTTATCTCTTGAACAAACTTACAAGAGCAAAATTCATAGGCTGTATTAGGATTGTGTGGCCATAGAACGGTAAGTGTGGTGTTACTATTAGGATGAGTTAGTTCTCCTTTAAGTCTAACAGCAGTAATATTCTGATCATGAGATGTCAGCTCTTCTAAGCCCTGGGGTGTGCTGTGTTTACCAGTGTTAGAACGTAGGAAAAAAAATACTTCAAGACAAAAAGAAATAGATCAGGCCTGGGACTGGCGGCTTGCAGAATTATTCCCAACTCTGACATCAAGTCTCGAATGCAGAGGAGGTCAGCAAGTTGTAAAGTTTAGAAAGGCAGCTGAGCACAGGGATTTTGGAAGGATCAGTGAATCAGAAAGATGCTGAGCCAATACAGGCTGTAAAAGAGAAAAAAAGGCAACGTTCCCTGTTATAGACAGAAACTCAATCCCAGGACACCCATTGCAACTTCATACAAACTGCCTCATGCATCACAGAGGAGAGTTGACAGATGCAGCCCCCTTGGTCACATATGCATGATTTAGGAGTAAAAAAAAAATAAAAAAATAAAATGTTAAACAAAAGCGGTTTAAAGTAGCAATAAACTTTTTTAAGAAAAAATAAAAAGATATATCTATAAATATATATTCTGGGACTTTTCCAACTGAATATGAAGGGAGATTTTTAATTCAAAAGTAATCACAATTCAAACTTATTTTTAAATAAAACTGTGCCATCTGGTAACCCAAAGGTTTATTTTTTTCATAATGCACTCTGTGATAGAGTCTAAATGGATAGTAATACGTAAATTTTACTATCCCCCATCTTGTAGCCCTTAAAAAACTGAATTAAATGAGCCCAGCGGCATCTCTCAAACCTTTATAGTTTGAGTGATTTCCTCTTTCAAAGTTCCCTCTCCCCTGATGTCAGCTTTCTAGCTGACAGCAGGGGAATCCATGCAACCAGAGGCTCTTCAGCAGAGCGGAGATCACGTTATGGAAGAAGAAATCCTTCACTGAAATGGTCTTGCAACCCAGGCACACATAGAAGACCATTTCAGTGAAGGATTTCGTCTTCCATAACGTGATCTCCACTCTGCTGAAGAGCCTCCGCTGGTCCGGGGACCGGATTCCTCTGCTGTCAGCTAGAACACTGACGTCAGCGGAGAGGGAAAAAAAAGAACTTTGAAAGCAGATATCTCTCAAACCATAAAGCTTTGAGAGATGCCACTGGGCTCATTTAATTCAGGTTTTTAAGGGTTACAAGATGGAGGATAGTAAAATTTAAGTACTACTATCCCTTTAAGTCACTGACTTTGGCTCTCCACAGTAAGTGATAAGAACAGTACCATCTAGTGACAGCAATATAAAATCGCGTTTAAGAAAAAACTAAAAAGTTTGAGCTGAAACTAAGTTTGAGTGATAAATCACCCAGTAGTGGAAGTACCCTTGTTTTACTCAGCATGAAAACACTAACAAATACTTTTTTTTCGGTAAAAAAAAAGTTTACAGATCCTTTAACTGTTTCAGTGCCAGTGATGTGTGTAACCTATTGCAAAACATACACACACAGTGAACCATATACACAAACAACTGAGCTATAAAACAAAAATTGTATTTACTTTACTCCTTGAAAGCTGGTGGTCTGACACGTTACTTTTCAATGCACTGGAGATATCATCAGCATTCAAGGAGTCTGCAGCTCATTGCTGATTGTATCTTATCATCATGTGGAGCACAGATGGGAAAATCTGTGGTCCTCTAGCTACTGGTGTGGCACAAATCCCATTGCTTGCAGATGACTTTGGGAGTTGCGTTCAACTAACAGCTGGAGAGTCACAGAACGGCCACCCATGCACTAGAGAGAAGGAGAACGTATAAGAATGATGCACTGTAGATGAGGCTTAGGCAACATTTGGCTCTCCAGCTGTTGGAGACAACTATTCCCATCATCCCCAAACAGTCTATGGACTTGTAGGCTCCAAAAGCTGGAGAGTCAGCCACTGTCTAGCCCTCATCTAGAGGCATGCAACATTTAACCCTTTGAGTGCCAGAGGGGTACGCAACGCCCTCTGGCACTCAAAGGGTTAAAGTCTGAGAGTAAACTGAGTAAGATAACAGCTAAAGAGAGCAGAGTGCCTGTCTGCTCAAAATCCCATGTTTTGGTGGATCTATTCTTATAATTACATTATCTTGTAAAGTTTAAAATGACAGTGAACCTCCTTTTTGACTTTTTACATATTGCCTGTACTGTTCATTATTGTTATGAATTGTTATATTTGATTAAATTTTCACACACTTTTATGCCCCAGGATTGAGTGCTCTATTTCTAGAGAGCTTTCAGTTTGGGATTGTTAAAGTGGGTGTAGTGATGCAGTGTTGCACTATCCCTGCAGTAGAAAGGCTTGCCTCCATTACAGTATAAATGGCACTCAGTGCTGTAGGCATAGTGTTTCATTATACTTCAATCCCCTCTTTCACAGTCCCTGACAGAAAGCTGTCTGGAAATAGAAGTTCAGAGTGCTCACTGTCAAGGACATGCAAGTTTTAAAAAATAGTCTCTCTTTATAACTCAGATCCTCTAATCCCTTTAGCAGTTTTGTTGCACGTCTCTACACTTTCTCCAGTTCAATAATGTCTTTTTAAGAGCTGGTGCCCAAAACTGTGCTCCATCCTATATAATAATTCGCTAAAACGTGTGTAACGACCAGTCATGCACAATAGAGACTGCTGCGCATGCTGCAGTCATGTGCAGTAGAGACTGCCTGCACTGCAGCTGATACAGAGCTAGACGCTCTGTATCAGCTGCGGCACGGGCAGTCTATACTGCACATGACTGCCCTGCGACCGGCTGGCAGTGGCACTGTGGCCCGTGTAACAGGCTCTTCAACTAGTATTCTATATGAGGCCTCACCAAGGATTTATATAGAGATAGAATTATATTTCCATCCTGTGCATTTATGCCTTTTTTTATGCGGGATAGTACCCTATTTGCTGTTGCAGCAGCTGAGTGACTCTGCACACTGCTGTGAAGTCTATCAGGACTCCTAAATCTTTTTCTAATGAGGATTTCCCAAGTAGTTTCCCATTTAGAGTATATGTAGCTTGTTTGTTTCTGCAGTCCAAATGCATAACCTTACATGTATCTACATTAAAGGGGAACTATCACCCCAAATAAAGTCTCCCCCTAACAATTAGCCATCTAGCGATACACTTAACAATAGTGCTATCAGCCAGCATAATTACCGCGTTACTCAGAAATCTGACTTCTGCCAGGCTTCTTCCTTTAGAGCCATCTGTGTGCCTGCACCATCAGTCCCTTCCTGTTACCTTAAGGTACAATGCAACGCCTCCTAGAGGAGACTGGGACTGACAGAGCAGGAGACCAGGTGTCTGTAAACAAAGATGTTTGCGCTGTTGCCTGGCCGTCAGTCTCGGAAAGTAGGATTTCTAACTAACGCGGTAATTATGCTGGCTGATAGTACTATTCTTAAGCTTATCGCTAGATGGCTAATTGTTGGGGTGAGACTTTAGTTGGGGTGATAGTTTCCCTTTAAATGTCATCTGCCACTTTTCTGCCCATTCACTCAGTCTAAATCCTAAAATGTCCAGCCCTGTATGTATTTCCTTACACAGCTTAGTGTCATCAGCAAAGACTGAGAAATTACTTGCAATTCCCATTTCTAGATCATTAATAAACAAGAGGGCTCAATCAGATTTTTTTAGTACTACTCTACAGGGCATTTGGTTTGCCCCTGAATTACTTACATTTTTCTAGTCAAAATATAGCTTGCAGTAACATAGTTGATGAGGATGAAAACGACATCAAGTTTAACACTTGCCAGATCACCTTTGTTGATTTAGAGGAAGCCAAAATATAATGTTAATAGGGTTTCTACTAAAGCCATTGACAATTATGACCCAAGCAGATAAAAAATTCCTGCCTGACTCCAAAAGGCAGCTTGATATCTACCTGGGTCAACACTCTATCAGCATTGAATCCAATGGTCATAATTATCTCAGCTAAACAGTCTGTTGCTTTTGAAAGCATCTTCAAGATATTGCCCGTACTGTAAAAAAATGCACTTTAAACAATACTGAAACTCTCAGTCACATATTATACCTAAATTTGGATGGTAACACTACATATGTAGAAAACAATATACTTAATAGGATGCAATGCCTAAAAGGTTCATAAAAGTTGTGAAGTACTAGGTTCCTTTGATGTTTTGCTTTGAAAAAGTAATACATTATTGCTTCATCACTTTTTGTTTTTTGGTAGGCCAATGAAAGTCGAACAGAGTCGATTAATTGTCCATGGGATGGATGTCTACATGGGGAATGGATCACAGGTGGGGGTTAAGAAACCATGGGTTAGAATGCTCTACAGCCATTTATTGCAACTTGACAAATGTAAGCTATAGAGTATTGAAGTGTGCCAAAAATAATAAATTCATAGATATTGTATATATGTATACATTATTATAAATTATTGCTTTATCATTTTTGTTTTGTATTTTGGTAGGCCAATGAAAGTCAAATAGAGTTGGTTAGCTGTCCATGGGATGGATGTCTACATGGGGAATGGATCACAGGTGTAGGTTAGGAAAGCATGGGTTGGAATCCTCTGCAGCCATTTATTGCCACTTGACAAATGTAAGCTATAGAGTATTGAAGTGTGCCAAAATATAATAAATTTATAGATACTGTATATATGTATTTATAATTTTACATTTTATATGATAGAGAGTTTCAGCAGTGTTCAACCACTTCAATGCAAATCATGTTTTCACACTTTTGTTGCAGTTTACAGCCAAAGGAAAATGTTTAGAGCTTTTGTATGAACCTATTTTTCAGTAGTCCCTGCACATTCAAGGCATAACATTAGTTTTTGGACATATAACATGATCAAAATATATTACACAGAACTAAAAAAAAATAAATAAAAAAAAAATAAAAAAAAATTGAAGTTTCAATAAAGTATGTTACAAACAACGGTCTGGATGTGTATTTTTTCTATGGTATACTAGCAAAGGATTATGGTTCTAAGTTTAGTTTCAACTTGCCATTCAAAACACCACAATGCATGTTTTTATGCATATGCCATCCTATAAAAAATTATCAATTAAAAAAATAATTAAAATGTTCTTTCTTTTTTTCTATTTTGCACCATTCTTGATTTTAAGCACACAATAAATGAGAAATAAACAATGTAAACCCACATGCTACATTTTTTAAAAAAAGTACTCAAAATTCCAATTCCTACCCCAACACTGGCTTTTCTATGAAATCTCTAGAAAATGGAGTTATAACAAAAAAGAAAAAAAAAAAAAAGATACCCTCTTTCAAATATGCTGAAATATCTAGGAATCATGGAATACCAAGTTAGGTTAGACAGCTACAGCTAGAGGCCACCTGGGAAAAATGGTACACCACATGTATGAGTTAATATATCATAGGAGGTGCCCAGACCACAAAACTGCATGAACCAAAATCTGTCAGTTTACTTGCTTTTTAATATAATATACCTGAACTTAATGTTTATAAGAACTATAGACAGAAAGAAAAAGAAAATGCATACCATTTTGGAAAGAAGACAACCCATTGCATCAAACAAGGGGTCAATTTTCTTTCTACCCCTAGACTGGTGTGTACATATATTTTCAAAAGGTGGTGCTAGGAAAATATGCATATTCTACCCCTTCAAAGGTACTGAAATCTTTTAAAACTATGGCATTTCCTCCGGTATTCATTAGCAGATCCTCTCCAAAGAGAACTGAAACCCCACTGTTAAAGCTAACATACCATAGGGTTTGTCAGAAGCACAAAACTATCTTTGCCAAATTTTCAATTCTTCAGATCTGATCTGACTGCGCTAAGATGGCGGTAACAACTATAGTCATGAAAAGGTAGAGAAGGCATACCATTTTGGATAGAAGACAACCCACTGCATCAAATGAGGAATTACTTGACTTTCTAACCCTAACCCAGAGTGCACAAAAATGTCCTAGCCATGTTGCTATCAAAAAAATGTATATATACTACGATATATGAAAACCATGGAATTTCCTAATGTGTTCAGCACCTATTACAAGCTCAAGAAAAATGGTATCATACTGGTGTGGATTTATATATCTGTCAATTTTCTTTTTTGAGGTTAATTACCTGCATAAAGAAAAGGTAGACAAGGCATACCATTTTGGAAAGTAGACAATCATATGTATCTGGTGGTGGGTTGCTTGTCTTTCTACCTGTATTCTATCGTACACAGATATTTCCAGAAAATGGAGGTATACCAAAATTATTGCATCACAAAATTAAAAAGTGCATATAGATTTGGCCAAAATTTTGTACTTTAATTGTTTACATTATACGGATTTTCAAATTGCCCTAGCAGCCACGATAAGATGACATAGGTATAAATACCCTTGTTTGGAAGAAGAGCGCATCATCTTTCAACGAGGGTACCTTAGCACCTAAAGAAGCAGGAAGGGGAGAAAGGGCTCTTTTAGAGCTCCCACGCTTCCTTTACTAATTAATTTAAAATACATGATTTTGCAGGATGATCAATGATTACCTGTTATGCAGACCATAATGAATACACTTCCTAGAACGGGGAAATGTTCTCCTTTCCAATAAGGTTATTCTATGTGTTTAGGAGATATGAAAGCCGAGATGTATAAGCAGTGTGGCTTTGTGATTGCCAGTAGATGGTGAATCAAGACTGGGGAAACAGAGTATGTGATTCTGTGATCACCAGTGGACAGTGGATCAAGGCTGGGGAAGCAACTTTTAGATAATGGCAGGTGGTCAGATGATCATCTGGCAGTAACTTCTTCATCAATGGCCTTGTTGAGAAGGAGAGAGTTTCTAGGAGGAGCAGGGGGGTGGGAAGCAAAATATAACCTCTGATAGAGCCTCCCCTTCCTCGCCCGGATGCTCCCTTAGGCCAGTAGAATTTTAGGCCTCATCTGACATCATTGTGCATATGCGCAAATGTGGTGTCCCGCTCATTTTGCATTAGCCAAAATATAGCCAAGACACTGCCCCCCCCCCCTCTCATTTTACAATAGGAAGCAGACCTGAGCAGATACAAAAGACAAGGTTCTAGTAGATTAAATAGGGGGAAAAGAAAAAAAAAATGTGAAAACGTAATTTACCTGATGAATAAAGTTAAGGAAACCATAATAGCTCCTTTTATTAAAATATTGGAAGTGTGCATTTAAATAATTACTAACGACATTAATTTTAAGCAGTTGTTTCTTTAAAGGAATAGTAATACTTAAAATGTAAAAAATAATATGTTGTAAAGTTTATCCCTCCTGAGTAAAGCAAGAGTACTCCCACTGCTGAGAGGTGTTTTATTCAAAAGTTATTATAGCTCAAACTTGAATTTTTTTAGATGCAGTATCACAGTGGCCTGAAACTGTACAGTGGCGCTGTTGCTACACCATCCTATGGAGATTTATGGTGAACTGACCAGAGCTGTCCAGAGGATGGTGTAGCAACAGCGCCACTGTACAATTTCAGGCCACTGTGATACTGCACCTAAAAAAATTCAAGTTTGAGCTATAATAACTTTTGAATAAAACACCTCTCAGCAGTGGAAGTATCCTTGTTTTACTCAGGGGGATAAACACTACAATGTGCATATTTTATATATTAAGTATTGCTATCCCTTTAAACTCCCGACTGTAGCTATTTTTCAGAAATATATTATTCTATTCTACTGTTTGTATGTCCCACGCCACAGAATTTAGAAACATCTAGAGTTCACTTTTTCGCCAAGTATAGCACTTACATCTCATAAGGTACAGTAGGTGTAGCCAAGGTTCTGTCAACTGATCCGCCCCCATTCCGATTTCCTGGCACTGTAATGTGTGGGAGTACAGACAAAATTAGAAAGAAAGTATACATTGAACCCAGTCCCCACAATGTATGCAGGGGGAGTAGGATCCCCTCCTTACCTCTTCTCATTTGCTTAAAGGGATAGTAATGTTTAATTTTAAGTTTCTTTAATATTGTAGGCATTAAAAAAATAATTACATAGATGTAAGTCTTATCGCTCAAACCTTTATGGTTTGAGAGATATAACTGGCTAAAGTTCCCCCCTCCAGGCTGTTTCAGACAAGTCAGTGCTCTAGCTGACAGCAGCAGATTCCGGTCATTTGACCAGATGGTGGCTCTTCAGAAATAAATATTTCATTGGAATGGTCTACAAAGTGTGATTACAAACCAGCCACACTATGTAGACCATTCCAATGAAGTATTTATTTCTAAATAGCACGATTTCGGCTCTGCTGAAGAGCCGCCTGCCAGTCCCGGGACCAGGATCTCCTCCTGTCAGCTAGATAGCAGACTTGTCTGAAACAGCCTGGAGGGAGGAACTTTAGCCAGTTATATCTCTCAAACCATAAAAGTTTGAGAGATAAGACATAGCAACATAGTTGATGAGGCTGAAAAAAGACATGTGTCCATCAAGTCCAGCCCATGCCAAGACTTACATCAATGTAATTATTTTTTAATGCCTACAATATTAAAGAAACTTTTCCTTTAAGTGTAAAAAGTACCTAATCTGTGTTGTGGGGTATCGAGACCCTCACCTCTTGAGTTTTAGGGTTGAGTAGTTCAATACAAATTAAAGGAGGTAGTCAGACCCTCTTACTGGCTAAGAAGTATTTTTTTCAACAAATAAGCAAAGGCTTTATAAACTTTTTTTCCATCTGATGATTGTGAAACAGACAATAGAGCTTCCTTGTAGAAGATCGTGATACAAGGGTGTCCAGATCCTGGTGATAAGATCACACTATTTTGTCTACTCTTTGAAAGACAGCAAATCCAACCATATGTGCTAGGAGGGAGGATATATTAGTCCTCATATCAGAGTACATAGAATGTTGGAACGTGGCTTCTATATTTGTCACCTTGCAGTTCATGGCATGAGGACTGGGGTAGTTAAACCCACCAAACAGATTTATTACTTGCCACTTCAAAGTCTACAGTGTGTTTGAAAGAGAGGTCAGTAGACCTCCCTGGTAGTAAGGCAGTTCAACATTCTCATCACACAAATGAGTAAATTGCCTACATATTGGACAATGCCCATACTTACAAAATCTTTCATGCAAAACAACTACCAAACATCCACTGCACTGCACCAAACCAGACCTTACAAAAAATACAACATACACTAAAAGTTCATCACCAACTTATGTTATTTTCAGACTCCTGGGAGGAGATGCACTAAGGATCGATAAGGGCTTAGGATGGCAATGTTGTGGTGGATCGGTGTTGAAAGCTCATCGCCAATATGTACTAAGAAATCGTTACATCATATCCTGTCAACCCACCACCAATCTGCCATCATCACCATAAATCCACCATGCCTTCGACAGGTTTACGATTTTCCACTTAACACATCAACAATGGCTCATTTGCATATGGAAATGCAGGTTAATGAACCACTGTCATACTCACGTGGGTGTGTTTATATGTTAATGTTGCTGTTCACCACAAGCACTAAGGTCCCATAGCTAACCTCTTGGATGCCAGAGACTCCTATGGTGCAATTAGAAGAAAAGTGTTGGGAACATCTCATGTATTCGAGTGGTTAAGAGTTTTAATGAGTTCTCCCCTATAGTGTTAATGGTTTGCCCCAGAACGCCTCTACTTTTCTTTTGAACTGCTAAAAAAAAATGCTGCATTTAAATCACACCCTTTTCCTTGGGTATTCTATCACACTGCCCACAGGCAAATATATTGGTGAGGGCTGCACTAATACACAACATCTACCATAAGCAGCAGTTGACTTTCTGTGATAAGAGGTGATAAAGTGGAGGTGACCTCCAGTTCCTATGTTATTCAAACTGATGCAATCTTAGTGCATAGACTCCATGGCACATAGGAACTGGAGAAGTGATATCTTTAGAGTAGTCATCTCCACTTTATAACCTCCTCATCACACCTTACCGAAACTCCCCCGTAGAGTTAGAACACAAAATAATAGGAGAATCGTCCAAAGCCGGGCTGGTTCTCGCACTGTTTAGAAATTTAGTTTTAGAGTTATTTAGATGTATTTTTTCTGCTGATTAAGGTATGCATGCATGCACTTCCTGTGTAAATGCTACATTACCTTAGGCTGACCAGATCTCACCTTTAACCGGGGACACATAGGAAATAGCCATTTTGCAGTACTTCACTGAAATCAATGCAGTCCTGCAGTATGCATTTCTCCTATGTGTCCCCGGTTAAAGGTGAGGTCTGGTCAGTCTACATTACCTACAACACTCAATGGAACTCAAAGGATTCAGGAGATCTCACAAACCTGGCCTGTTTATACCTCTCGGGGGATGAACTGGCCATCCATTTGCAAATAAATGTGGACTATTAAAGTTAAAAAAATTCTGCTGGAGGATGCAGCTGCATTTTACTTAGGTTTATTTTAGTAAAATCAAGCTCTGCACCTTAAAGTCCAAATAATTATGTACACGTATAGCTTTGTTCTTACAATATCTTGTTCCCACTTGGAACATATGTAATCATTTTCACTGAGCTCCACCTACTGAGATTAAAACAAAACTGCAGTCTCTCATATTTTTTCACAGCAAAACAATGATATCCTAGTCCTTCACATAGCAGGACACAGACAGCATCTCAAGAATCACTTCTCAGTGGTTGGACAAAGCTATTCACCCTGGGACGTTTACTGCCAAAAGCTTTTGAAGCTTCACAAAAACACTTGGCCAGACTCCACCTCTAAACATCTTTATTTCCTAATCTTTTCCAGTCATAGTCATCTTGCAGAAATCATAGGGTTAGAAAGTCCTTGCCTGCCATTTGATCCCATACAGAACTACTGCAAACCAAATAAAAACCTAAACCAAGAGGTTAACGTTTAAAGGCGTATTAAAGTGGAACTTTCACCTTAATTCAATTTTGCAAATTGGAAAATTGCATTAAAAACCTCCTATGTGTCATGTTAGCCAAAAGACCAGCATATGTACAGTTAACGAGATAGTCATACTTGTAACCATATGCTAAATGTGGCACCTGTGCGGTACTAGTGATGTGCCATATGCTAATTCAGCTTTTCAGCAATGTTTCATATAATAATGGTACCTTTTCAGTGATGTGCCATATGCTAATGAAGGTTTTCAGCGATGTTTCATATGCTAATGAGGGTTTGTGCTGTACCAGGAAAAGAACTCCCTGTGAAGAATAAGAAGGGGAGGCATGTCTGAGCTGGGGGTTGGCAAGAAATACGTTGGTGGGTGGGGACAGGACGTGAGGTGAGGTTGATGGGGGTTATTATATAGAGAGGTTGAATAGTTGTCATTTCCTTTATAATGCTAAGATGGAACAGCTTCCCTCCCTCCCTCCCTCCCTTCTGACTGTACTATGGGGTGGTGGTTGTTCCGGGGTCCTCACTTGTTGGGGTCTGTATGTTTTATATGTCACAGCTTGGTGGGCACTTTGAGCCCTTGCTAATGTGGAGAAGGTCATTAGGTTGGATATGGTTCCATGATGATGGTAGGCCAGTGGCCTAGGGGCAATGACACCCAGACTGTGTCGCGGGTTTAGACACCAGCCTCATTGAGCTGCATTGACCAGCTAATGGGGCGTGGTAAGGTAAAACAAGACTGTGGTGAGCCAGGGGCTCAAAAGGAGGGATAGGCAGGTAAGGCCTATCAAATTGTGGATTGGCAAGGGCTTAAAGGCTAGGTTAAAGGTTATAGTAAAATGTGTATTATGTATTTTAAATAAAGCTGTGGCCTGAGTTAAAACCCATAATTAGTTGTCTCTTTTTCTTGAACCATTACCCCATGCAAAAGACATGTTCCTTTTCTCTATATAGAACTGATCCACTGTGAAACAGAGGACAGAGAGGCAGGAGGTATTCTGCAGTCCTCTGCTACACTACCTGTAGAATATACTTGAAAAAGGGGCCCACCAGGGGATCCTCCAGAATCCCTATTAGATAGCCCCCTTTTTACAAAGCCCCACATATCATAGGGCTGCGGGGGCCTCTGTGTTGCACCTGTGTGGTAAGAGTGATGTTTTATATGCTAATTCAGCTTTTCAGTGACGTTTCATATAATAATGTCTCCTCTTCAGTGATGTGCCATATGCTAATGAACATTTTCAGTGATGTTTCATATGCTAATGAGGCTTTGTGCTGTACCAGGAAATGTTCCTTTTACTATGTAGAAATGATCCATTATGAAACAGAGGACAGAGTGGCAGGATGTACTCTGCAGTCCTCTGCTACACTACCTGTAGTATAAACTTGAAAAGGGGTCCACCAGGGGATCCTCCAGAATCCCTATTACATAGCCCCCTTTTTACAAAGTCCTCCACATCATGGGGCTGTGGGAGTTTTGTGTCCGGTTAGAGAGATGGGCCACCCTGCTTGGCTGTGCCGCATACACAGGTACTGCCTGTAACCCCCCGATTGCAACCCTGCCAAACACCAAGAAGACAGTTGAATGGGAGCATCCCCTGTCCTGACCACAGGACCACATGAGCCCATTGTACATATTGCTTCTATATTATATTCATTTTGTGAGCATATTACAGTATTGTTTCTTCTACAATTGCTAATAGCTAGAGTGCCACTGTGTTGCTCATCTCATGCTGCTTAACTCTGAGTTCCAATGTGTTGGACATCCCTCTGGCACTCAAAGGGTTAAACGGGTCATTGCCCTTAGTACATTTTATTCTCTGGATTAACCACTCGCTTAAACAGGTCATAGATATTAGCATAGTCTAGTCTCAGGAGGAACAGTCTGCTTGAAGCTGCCATTAGTACACTTTGGCCCTAGAAAGGAATGAAACTCTTAACGGATCACTGACATTAGTACACTTGACAGCACGTTATAATCTCTCTTAACTCACCACTGCCAGATGGACACATAACGTACACAATAAATGGTTAAGCCATCTGCAAAAGATGCAATTTCTAAAACCCGCTTGCCAAAAATCTGTCATTCTCTGAATTGTTTCTTGAGCAGCCAGATACCCCCACACAGTCAAGAAAAATGTTATTAGGTTGCTGGGGATTTCAAGGAATAACCTGATTGTAACTCAGAAATTAGAGGAAGCTTCACTGGGAAAAAAATGAAACACATGACCTATTCTTCAAGGGATAGTAATGTTTTCTTATGACTAACTCTGCAATGGATCCTTGTAGTGCATACTACTGATGAGTTAAAGGGATAGTAATGTTTTCTTATGACTAACTCTGCAATGGATCCTTGTAGTGCATACTACTGATGAGTTAAAGGGATAGCAATGTTTCATAATAAAAGCAGCTCTAATCAATCATCATAGTATTTGGACTTTGGAGAGTGTTATTTCAATTCTGTCAGAGCTGTAGTTCAAGAGTAATTCAATGACAAAATGTCCCCCTTCCACCCCTTTTACTGATGTAACACTGCTCAGCCAGAGCAGAAGGGAGGTGCCCAGGTAGATAGCAGAGAGGGACAATCTTCAATTAAGATAAGGGAAAAACCTGAAAAGCTTGTCAAGGGGGGCAGGGATTTCATTGTTCTCATAGGAAGAAGATTGTCCCCTTCTATTATCTGTCTGGTCTTACAACAAGATTCCACTTCTGAGAAGAGATGTCTTACACTAGGTAAAAGGGGCAGGAGGGGAAACTTTGCTTGTGAATATCTCTTAAACCATAAAGGTTTGAGAGATAAGACTTATATCATTCTTCATGTTTTTTTAATGCCTACAAAATAAAACAAAGTTAAAACGAAGTATTACTATCCCTTTAAGTTAGCCATGCTGAAATTGCAATATATACTATACAATAATATTATACATTATCCCCCTCACACCCCTTTAGCAGCATGCCAGGCCATAACCCCTTAGATCTGAAGTCTGGTTGCTTGACAGGACAGATCGCTACGAAGCGCAATCTGCCTCTATTCAGTATACAGAAAGCCCTGACCCCTTGACGAAGGAGGGCAAGCTTTTCCATATACTAAAAGAAGATTGTCCTGCATTGCAATCTGCTTCCAGCTCCGAGGCTCAAAGGATGACATAAGTATAAAGGGCGTGAGGGGGGTGAGTTATAATATGATTCTACAGTATATAGTGCGATTTCAGAATTACTAACTCATCAGTAGTATTCACTACAAGGATTCTGAACTGAAGGACGCATTTCTCTTTTCATCCTCATCAACCATGTTACTGTGTTACTAAATCCCCTTAGGACCCTATCAATAAAATTTGCTAACCCATTAGATGGTTGAGAAGTCCCTGCTTTGCAATGCATCGGAGACCTCTCTAACATGTCCATAACAAATATGAAAGCTAATTGGTGCCAATAACATAAGAATACACTGTTAAGCAAAATATACCCCCTCTGGCACTCAAAGGGTTAATATACATATATTATCTGACATTTTGTGCCTTTTAAGTAGGTACATTGCAGTTACTCCTACCACTGGTCATAGAAACATAATCAATTACATGTCCAGCCAGGGCCGGCGCTGCCATTAAGGCAGAACAGACAGCTGCCTTAGGGCGCCGCAATGGAGGGGCGCCGAAAGAGGTAATTTTTTTTTTTTTTAAAATCACAAATATAGCTGTCTGGGTCTCTCTGCAGTGTGTTACAAAGATGCCGCGAGGGAGCGCTTAGTAGTGTAAATCAGCGCTCCCTCGCAGCGTCTATGTTACATACCGCAGAGAGACCCAGGCTCTGTAGTAATACAGAGCGCTGAGAGATGGCATCATCTCCCAGCGCTCTGCATTACTGAGAGCAGCGCGCGGGAGCCTCAGCTCTGTGCTGAAGGAGGCACAGAGCTTTAAGCTGTGGCACGCCTCTAGACCACCAGGGACTCAAGGTAGGGGGACGAAGGGGCATTATGGAAAGGTCAATGTAGAGGGGGCATTGTGGAGATGAAGGGGCAATGTGGAATGGGCATTGTGGAGATGAAGGGGCAATGTGGAGGGGGCATTGTGGAGATGGAGGGGGCATTATGGATGGGTCAATGTGGAGATGAAGGGGGCATTGTGAAGATGAAGGGGGCAATGTGGATGGGTCAATGTGAAGATAAGGGGGCATTGTGAAGAGGAAGGGGGCAATGTGAAGATGAAGGGGGCAATGTGGATGGGTCAATGTGAAGATAAGGGGGCATTGTGAAGATAAGGGGGCAATGTGAAGATGAAGGGGGCAATGTGAAGATGAAGGGGGCAATGTGGATGGGTCAATGTGAAGATAAGGGGGCAATGTGAAGATGAAGGGGGCAATGTGGAGATGAAGGGAGCATTGTGGAAGGGGCATTGTGGAGATGAAGGGGCAATGTGGAATGGGCATTGTGGAGATGAAGGGGCAATGTGGAATGGGCATTGTGGAGATGAAGGGGCAATGCGGAGATAAGGGGGTATTGTGGAGATGAAGGGAGCATTGTGGAAGGGGCAATTTGGAGGTGGGGAGAGTGTGGAGGTGAATATGTGGGCGGGGCAGGGGATTGTGGCAAGGGGGGGGTCAGGGGAATGTGTCCATGTCGGGGGGGGGGGCATCAAAATGCACCTTCGCCTGTGTATAAAAAAATCCTTGCACCGGCCCTGTGTCCAGCCCACAGATCCTCTTCCCTGGCGCTAATGCTCTGCTCTCCAAAGAGGCAGCTGCTGATTCCTATTGGCTGCCTTGATGTCAACACTCACCTGTATGACCAATACAAATGATGCCGCCACTGACAGCTTCAGCTCTTGCAGAGGTGAGAAAAGTTCCTTACACTGAAAGAGTGTGATAGACAGACAGATACCAGATGACATTCAAGACTGAAACAATGAGCTTTAACCATTTTATGGTTTTATAAATAGGAATAGTTTATCTATATATTATTTTTTGGAATGCAATTTATTTGTAAAACATGAAGTATTTCACTGGTGAAATAATATAATAGATTACAGATACTATTGCGTTCTGTATGTCTTTCAGATAACACACCACTCCTTCTCATTTGGCCCAGCTAACAGTAAACACTGTCTAAGAACCCACACGTTCTCCTCTGCCTAATTCACTTACTGCCTTTTGAAGGCCTAATACACAACTGAGAAAGTGGGGTCATCTGGGAGCAAAGCAGAGGTCCCATAGAAGAGAAATAAAGACAACAAAAAAGAGGATTTTAGTCTTACCTGTTAAATCCTTTTCTCTTAGCCCATACAGGTTACTGGTAACTTTGGGTAGGCGATCAGCCAAAGTTACCAGTAACCTGTATTGGATGACAGAGAAAAGAGGATTTTAGTCTTAGCTGTTAAATTCTTTTCTCTTGGTCCTTACAGGTTACTGATAACTTTGGCTGACCGCCTACCCAAAAGTTACCAGTAACCTGTATTGGACGACAGAGAAAGTAATTTATTTTAATGGGACTTTTAACTCCCTGAAAGCTAGAGAGGTCTCTGATGCATTGATTCACATTCTAATGGTTAATAACCCCATTTAAATTGGGAATTGCGAACATTTTCAGTGTGTCAACAATGGTACTGTTGGTTTGCTCCAGAATTACTACAGAGGTCACTGGTATTCCTCAGAATAGATTACCTTTAACTAAGAGGTCACTGGTATATCACTTACCACAGCTGGTGTTCCCACTGACAGGTATTAGATAGACAGATAGATAGATAGATAGATAGATAGATAGACAGACAGACATATGATAGAGAGATAGACATCTAGATAGATACAGATAGAAAGATAGACACTAGATAGATATCAGAATATAGATAGATAGATAGACAGACAGACAAATAGACAGACAGATAGATAGATAGATAGATAGATAGATAGATAGATAGATAGATACCAGATAGATACATATCAGACTATAGCTACATAGACAGATAGATAGATGATAGAGAGATCAACACTAGATAGACACCAGATACATAAATATACACTATATACCAGAGAGATGGATAGATAGATAGATAGATAGATAGATAGATAGATAGATAGATAGATAGACACTAGATACCAGATAGATAACAGACTATAGATACATAGATAGACAGATAGATAGATGATAGAGAGATAGACACTAGATAGATACCAGACAGAAAAATATACATTATATACCAGATAGATAGATAGATAGATAGATAGATAACAGATAGATAGATAGATAGACAGATATCAGACTATAGTTATATAGACAGATAGATGATAGAGAGATAGACACTAGATAGATCCCAGATAGATAAATATACACTAGATAACAGATAGATAGACACTATATAGTTACTAGATAAACATTGGATAGATGATAGATAGATAGATAGATAGATAGATAGATAGATAGATAGATAGATAATAGAGAGATAGACACTAGACAGATACCAGATAGACACTAGATATCATATAGATAGACAGATAGATAGATAGATAGATAGATAGATAGATAGATAGATAAACACTCTATAGTTACCAGATAGACAGACACTAGATAGATATCAGATACGCCGATAGATAGATAGATAGATAGACAGACAGACAGACACTCTATAGTTACCAGATAGATAGACACTAGCTAGATATCAGATACGCCGATAGATAGATATATAGATAGATAGATAGACAGACAGACAGACAGACAGACAGACAGATAGATAGATAGATAGATAGATAGATAGATAGATAGACGCTCTATAGTTACCAGATAGATAGACACTCGATAGATATCAGATACGCCGATAGATAGATAGATAGATAGACACTCTATAGTTACTAGATAGATAGACACTAGATAGATATCAGATACGCAGATAGATAGATAGATAGATAGATAGATAGATAGATAGATAGATAGATAGATGATATATACAGATAGATAGATAGATAGATAGATAGATAGATAGATAGACACTCTATAGTTACCAGATAGATAGACACTAGATAGATACCAGATACGCAGATAGATAGATAGATAGATAGATAGATAGATAGATCCAAATCAGTAGTAAAATTGCTAATTTATGTCACCCAATCATTACAGCAATGAAGGCGTTAACCCTTTCCGTGCCAGGGAGGTATGTAAAAGCATTACAACTCAAAGATTTTTTTAGAAAAAGGTTTTACTCGCCAGCTACTTTTCTTTGCTTTCTGATGCGGATGTATTAAAGAAGAATAGGAACAATTCCCCAGTTAATTCATTATACCAGTGGCGAAAAACATTCCCACTGATTTAAATGAGACTTTTTTACACTTTAAATGTTAAAGGGACAGTAATGTCCCAAATTTTTTTTTACAGTTATGTAGAGTTTAAAATATTAATTAAATCGCTCCAAGCCCTATCTCTCAAACTGCTATGGTTTGAGAGATATAGGGATTCAAAGTTCCCCCCTCCCTCCCCTTCTCCTGATGTCAGCTGTAAAGCTGACAGCAGGAGAATCGAGTCATACAACTCAAGGCGGCTCTGCAGCAGAGCCACAATCGTGTTACTTAAAAAGAATTAATTCATTGGAAAGATCTAAAAAGTGTCCCTGGTTTGCAAGCACACTTTGTAGATCTTTCCAATGAATTAATTCTTCTTAAGTACCGCGATTTCGGCTCTGCTGCAGAGCCTCCTGCTGGTCCCCGGACCAGCATTTCCTGCTGTCAGCTAAACTCTGACATCAGGAGAAAGGGGGGGGGGGACTTTGAATCCCTATATCTCTCAAACCATTTCGGTTTGAGAGATAGGATTTAGAGTGATTTGATTAATATTTTAAGCTGTACATAACTGTAAAAAGATTTTTTGGGACATTACTGTCCCTTTAAGTCTCCAACACATTTCAAAGCAATGGTATTTCTAACTACTTGATTGCTAGACGAATCTCTATTGCATTGCACAGCAATGTATTGGAGATCTCTGTAGCACTGAAGTGGTTAAAAATACTATTAAGCCTTTGATTGCCAGAGAGCATTGGATACATCTCTGACACTTAAAGGGATAGTAATGGCTATGATTAATCTTCATAGTATTTGGGCCTTGGAGAGTGTTATTACAATACTGTTAGAGTTGTAGTTCAAGAGTAATTGAATGAAAAAGTATCCCCCTTCCCCCCTTTTACCTAGTGTAACACTGTTCACCACAGAGCAGCAAGACTGTCCGGATGGATCGTAGAGAGGGACAATCTTCAGTGAGCATAAGGAAAAACCTGAAAATCCTGTCAAGGGGGCTGGATTTCCTTATGCTCACAGTAAGAAGACTGTCCCTTGCTGCAACCTGTCCGGTCAACAGACCAGATTCCACATCTGAGGGGAGGCGGCTTACACTAGGTAAAAGGGGCAGGAGGGGGAGACTTTATCATTCAATTACTCTTGAACTACAACTCTGATAGTATTGAAATAACACACTCCATGGCCCAAATACTATAAAGATTAATTGGAGATTTTTTTATTGTGAAACATGACTATCCCTTTAAAGGATTAAGATCAATGCTGCCGTTGTTATACTACAGTTCTTCTTTGCACATCAACTTCCATGACCCAACAGATCCTCCCAAAAGCAGACACTCTCTGCACCCCAATCCCCCCCCGGCTTCTCCTTGGTAACATCTTGATCCAAGCAAAGAATCTGAGCACAGTCCTACAGTACAGTCTGGTCTATTTTCCAGCCGAAATACAGATTTCTCCCCCTCCCCTTCAGAACATGTTCTCTTTTCTTGACATAAGCTAAAGCCAAGTGAATTCCCCATTCTAACTCGCAGCTCATATCCCTCTCAGAATAGAGCACCTCTTTAGAGGAAGATATTGCTAAGCAACACTGTGCACGGGAATCTCTCATCCTGGCACAGACTGAGTCATCTAGAAGTACAGCAATGCACTTTCCAGGATACATATACAGTACACAAACAGAAGGCGGCCCTGACCCCTCAAGAGGCCCTCAGAGTCTTCTCCTGCAGGCATAGTCTGTTCTCTAGTACAGTGGGAAGGGGAAATAAACTCCCACCACCACATCACAACTTATTTTTCACCCACAAAAATACCTTTCTTTTGCCTAAAAATATACCTCCCTTTAAACTTACACTGGCCCACCAAAAAGGGAAGTATGCTAATTAATGGCTTTGATTTTGTTGCCGAGAATGATTTACTTAGGTAGGTGTCCTTCCACATTAGTCTGCTACATCTATATTTTTGAGCATTTCATCTTCCTTGTAGTGATGTGCTAATTGTTTCTGTTGGCAATATGATAAAGATTTACTGGACCTTTGTTTGGACATCCCTGATCCATACCTCCCAATATTTCAAATTGCCAAA
Source organism: Rhinophrynus dorsalis (assembly GCA_037306005.1). NCBI lineage: Eukaryota > Metazoa > Chordata > Amphibia > Anura > Rhinophrynidae > Rhinophrynus > Rhinophrynus dorsalis. Next base: position 45,522,772 of record CM074726.1, on the reverse strand, counting down.
GAGGGACACTTGTGTTTTAGGTGCTGTTGCTGGGAGCCTGGTGGGCAGGTGGGGCATTACCGAGAATTTTTAGGCTATTTCATGACCTATCGAAACCTCCTTGTGTAACCCAATAAATTATTTATAACAAGACCACGGTATTTTATTTACACAGACTCATTTCTAAACACATTTACTGATGTTTAACCCCTTAACGACCGGCGATCCTGGGACGTTTCAGTCCCATAAGGACCGCATTGAACCACCTGAAATTGTACAGTGGCGCTGTTGCTACACCATCCTATGGAGATTTATGGTCCCGGGACCAGAGCTGTCCATAGGATCGTGTAGCAACAGCGCCACTGTACAATTTCAGGCCACTGTGATATTGCACCTAAAAAATTCAACTTTGAAAATGAATAACTTTTGAATGAAACACCTTTCAGCAGTGGGAGTACTCTTGTTTTACTCAAGGGGATAAATCCTACAACATATTTTTTTTTACATTTTAAATATTACTATCCCTTTAAAAGAATAGATAACACTGGACTCTCTCACATTGAGATTTGGGTTCTTTACCCAGAGACCCTGAGATCTGTGTCAAAACCCTGAGTCTCAAGGTCAGACCCTGAGAGTTGCCAGGTATGGCCATCAGCCCCAGGGTCCAATAGGATTCATTTACTCCAGTAGGAGACTACTATTGTATTCCGGGGACCAAAATTATGTTCGCTCCAAAGCTAGTTACTCCATTGGGAGGGTTCAGTGCCTTGCTTTGCAATACACTGTGCACCCCCTCTTGTCCTTAAAGCATTAAAGGGACAGTAATGTCTTAAAAAAATAATATTGAGAGAGAGAATGTTTTAAAGTTTCCCTCTCCCTTCTGTCAGCTGACAGCAGGAGATCTGAGTCAGCAGCAGACCCGTGATACTGAAATCTAAAAAGAAATACTTAATTGGAATGGTCTACAAAGTGTGCCTGGTTTGCAAGCAAACTATGTAGACCATTCCAATGAAGTAGTTCTTTTTAGATTTCCTTATCTCGGCTCTGCTGAAGAGCTGCAGGACAGTCCCAGGACCAGGATTTCCTGCGGTCAGCTGGATGCTGACGTCAGGGAAAGAGGAGGGAGAGGAGAACTTTAAAACTTTCTATCTCTCAAACCATAAAGGTTTGAGAGATAGGACTTGCACTGATATATTTCTTTTTGTGTTCTCTACAATATTACTTCATATTCTTTTAAGACATTACTATCCCTTTAATGCTTTAAGGACAAGAGGGGGTGCACAGTGTATTGCAAAGCAAGTAAACTCATGCACTCTGTCTGCTTTATTTTGAAAAAACTGCCAGCAACTGTCATGTCTGCCTCGATAGTTATGACATCCATGGTGTAATTAAGATGTTATCTCTTGAACAAAGGCACAAGCCAAAATTCATAGGGGCCATTCAAATTTTCTGGCCGTAATAAAATAAGAGGATGGTTAATATTAATTGGTGTTAGTTCTCCTTTAATGCATTTGTGATCGAGTTGTTTGGCAGCTTTCTGTTTGTGCTCTGTAATTTAAACAGGTAAACATTTTCCTTAGCTTGAATCAACCTTATACAAAACAAAAAGGCTAATAACATGTTACTAAATAATCACAGCTCTGAGAATCACACTATGTACAATAATTAGGCTGATTATAAACAACTCATTAAGATATTAATCTAGCCACAAACACACCACACCTGGCGCCAGAGATATAGGAAACTTCATTCTCTTCCATTTATAACCCTTTAACACCTTAATGACCCTTAAATGTGCCCGGACCGTCACGCCAGTTCCGGCACTTAAGGACTGATGACGATCCTCGCACATCATGGAATTCACAGGTCACTGTGCAGCTGCACATCGCTCAGGCAACCCCGGAATCCATTAAGACACATCGGCCGGGCGGTAAGGGGTTAAAGGACCAAAGGAGAGGGCACAATATTGCAAAGCATTGCTTAGCCAACATCTCTGGTCCTTAAAGGGATCATTTTCCAAGAAAGAGTCAAGAGAGAAAAAAAAACACCAGAAATTCCCCCAAATAATGTTTTAATATGAAAGGTTATCCGTTACGCATAGATGAAATTGCGCGGATATAAACTAGTAAAATATAATGACCCATATTTATAAAAGCAAACTGGAGTTATTCCGGATAAACCAACTGCACCATAGGAGACAAATTACTGTTACATTAAAACTGGGGTTTTAACCCCTTGAATGCTAGAGAGGTGCCCAGTGCATTGCATGTAAAGGCAACTGCAGCAGAACTAGTCATTTAGAAAAGTTACAACTGGCAACACACACACACATGTATAGCGCCAGACAAGCCTGGATCCTTTGGGATTGTGTGCACAGGTGCACAATGCAGTGGATCATCTTGAGTGGACAGAGCCTATCACCATACAGAGACGAGAAGGAAAGAACACAAACATTTTCTCAGCCAATTCAAAATACGGGGATAGACTATAGAATTTCGACAAAGCCAATGAATGCAGCCACATAGGAGTACAGAGAGATTACAGAAAGTGGAGTTAAGGTCCTAGAGGAGTAGCCATTATATATACTGCTTTGGACAAAATAGTGAATTTGTAAGTATCTCTAGTGATAAAGGCTTAATGCAGCAGGGTCAATACAATTTGATCCAAAAGGGAGAAGAGCCGCATTTTGAACAATTGAGATCAAGATGAGTTTGTAAGAAGGGTATGTCTTTATGAAAGCTAGCTATCAACCAGACGGGAACACAGGGTTACCTATAACAAATACCAATGAGGAAGGATACAGAGCTAGGTTTAGGTTCCATTGGCTAAAATCCCATACCTGCAGAAGGACTATATAAATTTGGATGGGAGTGACGTATTGGAACTTTGGATCACTGTAGATAGAAAAATTGGTGTAAAGAAATACCAGGCAGGGCAGTGATTGGAGCCACCCCCAATTTTGTTTAAGGAAAATTCCAGAAGTTTAGAAGGATTAGTGGCAATATCATCTGACATCTAGCAATCCCAGTGCTTTCATTCTAGTGGATGTAGCAAGACTTTCCCTACTGAACCTAAATTTCTTGCATGCCCAAATAATTGTTGAATAAAAATTGCCTTTGGTTGAGCCACCAAACAGGCAGCCATGTTTGTATTATTTGAAAAAGGTGCAGTATCTTAGGACGGATTATGATTTTGAGAGTATTCTTCCTAGACATGAACGCAAAGGAGGGAAGTTCAGAGAAAATAGATCTGACCATAGCCATGATATGGCCCCAGGCCAGCTTGCCCAGCATGTTTACTTGGAGTGGGCAAGTGCCCCTACATTGAAACACAAACCATGCGCCCTTGGGGCTATAGGTTTTGCCACAAATAAAAATGGCTGTTGTGCCTTCCAGCCTCTGAGTGATATAGAAAGTTCTGCACTCTGGCTTTCTAGTGCTCCTTCCATACTGGGCTCTGCTGTCATTTGTGTTAGCATGGCAGACACAGTTGCTGTGGTGTTCTCCAGCTGTGGGGCGTTTGGTGGCAGTGAGATCACCAAAGCCTATGCACTGCTGGTGCACTTGAGCAGGAGAGCAGCTCAGGTAATAGAGACAGGCACTGCCTGGCCTCCAAGTCATTGTTTAACCATTAGACTGCCACTGTCCATCAAAATGCGTTACATTTCCACCTCTCCGGCATTCAAAGAGTTAAACTGATATTGTGCGTTTGGGTCAATTCATCTGTAAATAACAATCCTCTTTCTGTCATCATATTTGGAAGAATTATTAAGATCAACAAGTTTAGTTCTGCAGAGATCTCATTGTATTGGAGTCCTCTAGCATTCAAGGGGCTCTGTATTGTAGCTATTTTAGTAATAATATATCAATAAAACTGATTTTATTTAACATTTTCCTATTCCACCAATCATTCTGATTTCGCATGGATGGATCGAGGTTTGGTTGGCTGGGATACTGGTTTATGTAAAGCATTAATGATCAAACAAAGGCCCCCAGCTGTTCAGGACTACAGTTCTCATCAACCTCAGTCAGTCTCTAGGGATGATGGGAAATGTAGTCCCAAACAGCTGGAGGCCATAATCTTGCACCTCACTGCTGTACACTATTGAGGGGCCCCTTACAATATTGCAATATTCCCACTAAACATGAAGCTCCAGATGTTCTATTTATTGGGGGAACCAGACGTGCTGATTTTCATTAGCGCACAATTCCCCTCACCTTAAAATGAAAGACATTTAAATCACCATATGCACAGAATAAACTAGCGACAATTCTGGGGCAAACCAACTGCAGTATAGGGAAGAAATTATAATTCTGTTAAAAATGGGTTTAATACTAGAGAGGCAATTCAACATTTAACTAGCATCCAATTAATTAAAATCCTATAATCAGGCCATTTTTATTTGCTGTTTCTGGTTCGGCTGCATTGCCTCATTACTGCACGTGCTCTGTTTGGTCTCACACAGTGTCGAGTCTCCGACCAGGGCCTTTACTGGAGAGGCCTTGCACATCCGCACACACACTCCAACACACCATGATATGTGAGCAGGGGGTGCCAATGATTTTCTGCAACACACCAATCAAAAGGCAAGATGCTTAAAAGCATTTCCACAAGAAAAATAAATATATATCGTAACACACACAAAAAAAATACTCAAAAACTATTCACGGGCAAAGCTGTGTTACATTTTGCTAGTATATTATGAGTATATAGAGATTTAGGATGGGGTTAGGTAGCCAAGCAACAAAGGTAGACTAGGTAAGTAAAGGTTCAAAGGTCAAAGATTGCATTGTCGGGTCAGTATGGGAAAAGGATTCCCAACAGGCAGGATTAATGTAGGGGAAGCATGTGTATGGTAGGGAATGTGAACAAGTGTGTCAGGAATGGAGGAAGGCTGTTTAATAGGGAGACCAATTGGATATACCTCCTTTTTGGGATGAAGAAGTGGAGGAACAGCATCCCTCCTTCCCTGTCTTGGTGTATGGTAGGATGATGGCACGAGGGAACAGGTAGTTGGTTTTGGGGTAGTGTCGGCTTTCATTGTGGGTTTTATTATCACAGCTTTGTAGCTTTTGGTCCTTGCCAAGGTTTAAGAGTTGTTAACTGATTAATTTGTTTGTGAAATGGTTAAGAAAGCTGTGCCTTGTGTGTGAGTGTATTTTGTGTACATTACCCAAATGCAACAAGTCTAGTTCAGCATGATATGTTGTGATGTCTACTACACAATAGGTAAGTCATTAAAAATGTCCAAAAGTTTTGGGTAGTGTTTTTTGATAACGGAAGTCAATCTTTCAAGTGCCATTCCAATATTGATCATAACCAGACAGTCTAGTAAGGTGGGACTTTTATGTTTATTCCAGAACAAAGAAACACACGTTTCCTAAGTTCCTCTTCAACTACAAGAAGAGATGTCACTGGTTTGTAAATATTAAGAGAAGGACATCTGCAACCATACCGGACCCCAGAGAGCTTAATCTTGGCTGAGAGATTTGGGTAAATGGCTTTAATATAAACTAATAAATATTGGGCCAATGTCATAGTGTCTAAGAGCCAATAAAAAAAAAATATAAATATATATATATATATAATTTCCAATTGGGCTTTTGCTATTGGCCTCTTGTTCTGCCCCCTCCTCCACTTTATAATTCTCCTTTCATTTTGCCAGTATAGTTCCTGAGCTTGATCTCCATTGCAGACCCAGTTTTGCCTCAACCAACTCTGGTTGCTTCGACTACGAACCATTGCCTGGTATCCTGCTTGTGATTCTCTGCCTCCAGCTCCAGTATCTGGCTTTCCTTGATGATCCGCTTGCTTGCTGATTCATTAATTTGCTGCTGGTCTTTTTTTTCAAACCTTGATGGTCTTTCCAGTTTTGTTCCTTTCATTTTTCTAACATGCACTTTTGAATTTCCCCCCGTAGCTAGGGAACCCTTAACAACCTTCATTTCAGCTCTATTGCCTTTCTAGAGTTGTACCTTAATTTGTAATCCTGCACTACCATTTGCTGGTCATTGCTGGTATTGCATTCAATTTTTTTTAACCAGTCTGTTAGCACCATCCTTCCTAGTTCTGCTGCAACTACCCTCCTGACCCAGTCCTATGCAGCCTTGCAGCTGGCAACTTTAACCCATGGCTTCAGCAGCAGCAAAGTAGCTGCAGCAGCTGGGTACACTCTCAAGCCCTGCACTCAAGCATCTAATTGCAGGGACGATAGAATCAGGTCTGTATTTTCCCCCCTTTTCTTGGGGTCAACAGATATACGCGTGATACAAACATGATACAAACACTGAAAGACTCAGTCCACCCTTTCAAACACGTTTCTGGAATCTATTGTCAGAAGTAATGTAAACTTGAAGTATGAAGAAGGCTTTGTGACCATACTTAATCTTATTAATGGTACTTTTCTTGACCTCCCTGCCAGAAAAGAACCTTGTCTGGTCCCTATTTATTATATCAGAGACAAGTGGCATGAATCGATTTGTTATAACTTTCGAGTAAAGTTTAATATATTTCATTCAGAGGGGGTATAGGACAGTAGCTAACACAGTTTGGAATCCTTACAGTCTTTGGGGACAATTGTGATGTGAGGTTGTGTTAGTTCTGGATGATGTGTTACATTGGGAGGGGTCTCTCCTTAAATGTCTTAACCTATCTTGTCCACACATTTTTTGCAGAATAGCAGGGGAATCCATGAAGACCTGAGAATTTTTCGGGGAGAGGAGGTTTATTTAATTGCAGCTTATTTCCTTCAAGGAAATGGGTGATTCCAGGTCTTCGTTTTATTTTGGTAGAAGTTTGAAATGGGTGTTGAATGATTTACTGTGATTGTTTGCTTCGGTTCAGTATCATTGACATTATATAGCTGGAAGACAGATGCTATAGAGGGGCAACCTCTTACTGCATTTCCATCAGCTTTTTGAACCTTGGGTACTGGGAGCTCTTTAGGAGTGGCTTTGTCTGTTGTGCATCCACATTTATTGTTATGCTCATAAAAGTCACTTAATTGTAGCAGAACTTTTCTCAGTGTTAGAAAAAACTAGCTCTACAATGTTCTACCTTTGATCAGTTAGGTTGTTTCAGTTATCTGGTTTTCAGTTTTTTGTTTGATTTTTAATGTTTAGTTTCCAATTTCCTAATGGCTAAGATTATATTATGCATTTCTGATTGTTTAATGTTGTTCCTTAGGTCTGTTTTTTTATTGCAGACACCTTTAAAACAACATTTCAGAGTCTCCCAGTTATTAATTGCGGATGTATCTTCATCGGCAAAGAGCGAAGACGGCATGTAAGTTCTTAGAGAGAGGTTTTGCCCCCTCTAGCAATTGTGTAGCATGTACTGTGCCTAGGAATCTGCATGGGAAAGTTAATTGTTAAGTTGATTGGAACATGATCTGACCGTGTGATCAGTAGTATAGTGACTGGATTAATATATTGGGTGAGAAAAGTACTGGTCAGAATATAGTCAGTTCTCAAATAAGATTGACTGGGTTGTGAGTAAAACATGTATTCCTTCACTGTAGGGTTCAAAATACACCAGGGGTCTTTCAAGTAGTCATTAGTAGTCAAGTAGTCATGCAGGCAATGCCTTTCTTAAATTGCATGATTGGGGGTGGGGGTGTAAAGGGTGTTACCTAAATACATTTCTCTCATCAGTCTGAATTTCTGTTCCCTATGATAAAGCAGAATTGTCCATGAATTAATAAATTTTTTTTATATAGCCGCAAATATGTCTTTCCTCTTTAATTTCTCTTGAAAGTACAAAATCCAAATTCAATAGGAAATACTTCCTCCTTTATCTTGGACCTGGGCTTTAATCACAGTTCTTAACTGGTGTCCAGTCAACTGCATAATCTTCAATATTACCTTGTTTGAACGCTTCCTTGATTAGTTATGGTTATAAAAATTTAAATGAATAGTTGGAAAAAAAAAACACAATCATCTTATAGTCATACGTCTCCTTTAATATTGCCTGTCATCTAATGAGGAATGATGTTTCTGTTAGTATTCTAAAATAGGGGAGACAACTGCTGGTCCTGAAGCTTTTAGGGACTACAACTCCAGCATCCCCAAATAGCTAGCAGCTGGTTGGGGTGATAGCAGCTGTAGTCCTAAATGACTGGAAATCCAACAAATTACCACTGTTCTAAAATGTTCTCCCCGGGCAGGACTGACTAGTGCTGAGAGATGTCAAATCATTAGATAGAAGAGTTGTTTGTAGCCGTCACACACATATTTGTGTGAATAGGAGTGTCAAAGATTATGTGCCACTTGTGCCAATTATAAAGGAATACATGACCAATCCTGTAGAATGTTTATAATTGGATAATGACAGTTGTTAAGCATATACTTATAGGGAATGGGCACGTCCCACTCTCATAAAATGTGCATCATCAAAAGAATGCGGTTGGTGTAAATATAGGCAAAGTGACTCCAGAGCAAGATGTTGGCAGAACCTTCAGTATTATACAAGGTGATTCCAGTGTACACAACCCCCAGGATGGGAGGAACTTCCAACAAATATTTTACTTTGAATAATCTTTGTAATCACAGTGTGAAAGAAAACTATTCACCTGTGCCAAGTAAACTCTCCCTGGATCTCCTTCTGTTCTGTTGCTCTACATATCCACTGTTCAGAACGCCTCCTAATCACAGGCTATACACACACAGACACACGTAGATGGGCTAGGTGGTCTTGGAGACATACTCTAGCTCCACCACCACCCCAGGAAGGATTTCTGCGGATGTCCACAGAACAACTCCTTATAACTATTCATGCATTTAGCATCTCCATGTAACATCACCCATTATTCTTTAAAGCCACTACTTCTTGAAGATAAAGTAAAGAGATTTTTTATTTCTTATATATAAAAAAAATTGCATTTACATACAAATATACATATATAGATATAATCAAATACCAAGAGATGCAGTACACGGGACTGTGAAGGAACCCAGTACATCTCAAGGTATTGCAAACAAGGTAAATCCTTATAGTCCAGAGAAATGCACCCACACAAATGTGACATCTGAGAACCCAAAACTACCACACATTATGTTAACTCATTCTTGGACCAGTGAATGGTAAAAGAGAGGTTACATTCTTCTAGGATATGGAAGTAGAAAACAATGGTAGAACTAAAGACGGCATATATATATGCTTTAAAGGGATAGTAATACTTAATTTTATCTTTATTTTCTAGGCATTAAAAAAACATGAAGAGTGATATAAGTCTTATCTCTCAAACCTTTATGGTTTGAGAGATATTCACAAACAAAGTTTCCCCTCCCACCATCTCTTCTCAGATGTGGAATGCAGTCCATAGACCAGACAGATAACAGCAAGGGACAATCTTCTTCCTATGAGAACAATGAAAGCCCTGCCCCCCCCCTTGACAAGTTTTTCAGCTTTTTCCCTTATCTTAATTGAAGATTGTCCCTCTCTGCAGTCTACCTGGGCACCTCCCTTCTGATCTGGCTGAGCAGTATTACATCAGTAAAAGGGGTGGGAGGGGGACAATCTGTCATTGAATTACTCTTATACTGTAACTCTGACAGAATTGAAATAACACTCTCCAAAGTCCAAATACTATGATGATTAATTAGGGCTGTTTTCATTATGAAACATTACTATCCCTTTAAGGGTAAAAATGTTTGCGTGTGTTAGGTGTTGAGTAACAAGCTTCCCTGTTGCCACTTCAACAGAAAACACGAAGGGGGCCAAAGTAGAGGTCGGCAAACATGGATTAATACATAAGTAAAGGTTGTAATATGAAGGATTAAATATTTATGTACAGTTACAAAGCAGCAATAACATATTCCAATGCATACAGCAAAAAACAAAACAAAAAAAAACAAAACAAAAAACACAGAATGATAAAACTACTTTTGGGGTGTTAAAATCTGCCAGTTGAGCTTGTGTAGATTTATATGTTTTTTTTTTTTAATTGGATAGCAATCTTATTGCAGGTGAATCTCTATCTGCTACTATTTAGCCTTCTGTGTGATATAACTGGTTGAACATAACCTGCCCTTAAAGGGATAGTAAAGTTTAAATTTAAGTTTATTTAACCCCTTAATGACAAAGGACTTACCAGGTATGTCCCGCAAAAACTGTCACTTAGTGACAGAGGACGTACCTGTACGTCCCGGAAATTTGGGCCCCCGCGCGGCTGTACGCTGTTCGGGGACTCCGCATTCATTTGCAAAAAAAAATGTGTTAGCTGGGCGTTAAATGATGGCCGAGTGCCTGTCACTAAGGGGTTAATATTGTAGGCAATAAAAAAATAAGTACAACGATGTAAGTCTTATCTTTCAAACCTTTATGGTTTGAAAGATATAAATGGCTAAAGCTCCCCCCCCCCCTCCAGTGCTCTATGGTACAGCAACATATATTCTAGTCATTTGACTAGGCAGTGGCGCTTCAGGAGAGCCGAAATTGCTCTATTGAAATAAATACATAATTGGAACGGTCTACAAAGTGTGCCTGGTTTGCAAGCACACTTTGTAGACCATTCCTATTAAGCATTTATTTCTAAATAGCGTGATTTCAGCTCTGCTGAAGAGCTGCCAGCTGGTCCTTGGACCGGAATCTCCTGCTGTCCACTAGATGGCAGACTTGTCTGAAACAGCCTAGAGTAGGGAACTTTAGCAAGTTATATCTCTCAAACAGTTTAAGTTTGAGAGATAAGACTTACATGGTTATATGTGTTTTTTTTAATGCCAACAATATTAAATAAACTTAAACATTACTATGCCTTTAAAGGAGAATTACACATACAAGAATAAGAGAGAACTGTATTAATTAAGATAGAGTGAGGAGATTCTAGAGCAAAACAACTATAATAGGAAAATGGAAGTCATCTCTAGCATTCAAGGTGTTAAAAGCTCCATTTAAAATCAATGATAGTTTACTGAATTTTTATTTCAATGCTACCGTACAGTTGGTGTGCTCTAGAACTGCACCTTTTTAGCTTGATGAATAAGACCATAAGCATCTCATTTTGTTTAAAAGAAACATCAGGTAGGTATAGATCTATATACTTTTTTTGCATTGAAACACTGTTGTACTTCTTTCAGGGGGCAAATATAGTCGTTGATACCTTTATTGGCTAACTAAGAAGATTTAGGATGCAAGCTTTCAAGATCTCTTAGGTCTCTTCCTCAGGTATGTTAACATGCCTGAGGAAGAGTACTAAGAGGTCTTGAAAGCTTACATCCTAAATCTGCTTAGTTAGCCAATAAAGGTATCAACTTGACTATATTTGTCTCCTGAATTTCTACAGCTAACACGGTACCAACTCTCATCTGTACTCCTTTCAATTTCACACTCAGATCCTCTAATAACTTTCCTGTTAGTACTATAGATGAATGTAAACCCCTGGTGGAAGGGGCACCATAACCTATTGGATTTAAACAGACTAATTTATAAACACATAACTTGAATTGTATTGCTGTGGACCAATGTCCAGTATAATATTCTAAGAAGAGGTAAACATGGTAGGAAAGAGGTACAGTGGTATTTGGGACCCAAGAGGGATACTTGGGAGCTTTGGAGGCATGAATTCCAACTGATTTAAAGGTGTAATAAACTTTAATAAAAATGTACTCCTCAAACACAAATTTTGCTACAATTTTATATATATATATTTTACATAACAGAAAAGCCAGTCTGTGTACCCACACATGTAGAGATTAAAGGCTTGGGTGCTAGATACCAAAACAGTATACATTCTATTTGCTAGAAGATGAACCACACTCACAGCACCTCCTGAAGGTGAAAAAGCATGTCATTAAACAAGTCGCCTATACTAACTCATCTCCGCTGTACCTACCATTCCGACATGGCTGACAGGTGGAATATGCCAACTTCAGTCAAAAACTATTTGCTGATGCCTAAGTGGGGCTCTATTTATTGGATCATTGAGCACCACAACAATACAATTGCCCAGTGCGAATGATCTGCACAGCTGCTCTATAACTGACCACACAGATCAGCAATGCTGGAACTTTACTGTATTCTGCAGGTGAATGAAGTAAAGATGCAGCATCCTGTGATGAGCTCAGATACACAAGGTGAGGGTTGCCAGTGTGAAACGCTCCAAAGGCAACAAATGGTTCTGCACCCACCTAGGACACACCTTCACACTGCATATGACCCCACCCCTTGCCCCACCCACTGTCACCTGGCTAGGGTCGTATTTTCAAAAGAAAAGTGGAGACGTTCTGGGGCAAATCATTTGCACTAGAGGGGGGACTTAAAAATCTCTATTGATTTAAAAGTGGCATTTAAATCTCCATTAAATCCCCAAAGCAATGCGTTGGAGACCTCTCTAGCATTCAGTGGGTTAAGATCCCCATTTAAATCAGTTGGGATTTTTGGAATATTTAGTCTTCCCATATAATGCAAATGGTTTGCCCCAGAACCCCTCCACTTAGACGCCCCATAGTGTAAAACATATTTAAAAAAAAAAAAAAAAAAACTCTTAACCCTTTGAGTGCAAGAGTGGTGCGGAATGCATTGCAAGTACCACTCTGTCATTCAAAGGGTTAACCCCTTGGCTGCAAGACAGCTCTCCGAAAGATTTATTTGTTGCATTGGAGTCCTTTCTAGCATTCAAGAGGTCAAATAATTGTCCTATAACCTGATTAACCCCTTAAGGACCATGGAGCATTTTTTTTTTTTCATTGCATCTGATTCAGGGCTCCCAGAACAGCATGCAGCCCTGAATTTCATGACGTGTCGGACCTCCATAAGTCCTTATGGCAAGTTTACCCATGATGGTCCTGGCACGTCATGGGCCCTTAAGGGGTTAAAAAAATGTGGCCACCATAAAATGTGGTGCTTTAGGCAATTGCCTATTCCACTTAAAGGCATAGTAATGTTTCACAATAAAAGAAGCTCCAATTAATCTTCATAGTATCTGGGCCATGGAGATTATTATTTTAATACTGTCAGAGTTGTAGTTCAAGAGTAATTGAATGATAAAGTATCCCCCTCCCGCCCCTTTTACTGATATAACACTGCTCACCTCAGAGCAGCAAGACTGTCCGGATGGATCACAGAGAGGGACAATCTTCAATTAGCATAAGGAAAAACATGAAATACCTGTCAAGGGGGTAGGGTTTTCCTTATGCTCACAGTAAGAAGATTGCCCCTTGCTGTGATCTGTCTGGTCAAGGCACCAGATTCCACATCTGAGGTGACCAGTGTTACAGTAGGTAAAAGGGGCGGGAGGGGGATACTTTATCATTCAATTACTCTTGAACTACGACTCTGACAGTATTGAAATAACACTCTCCATGGCCCAAATACTATGAAGATTAATTGGAGCTGCTTTTTTTGTGAAACATTACTATCCCTTTAATGAGAAATCGGGACCTGGATTGACAGGTCATCAACAATTTGGTGATTGCAGAACTTTTTCTTATGGAAAGTTTTATTTCCTTGATTTATAAATTTAGGCCTCTGTATGGCTGTTTGGACTTCATTCTGAACTTTGGAAAAACGATTCTTGCAGTTATCGCTTCATTTCAAAACAGGCAACACATGGCTCAAAACCACGTTGCTGGCCTCTCTGTCAGGAAAAGGAATGAGTGATTGCGCCAGCGCTGTTCCTACCGATGATTTGTGAATATGAAACAGCCTCTCGGTCTCCAGCCAAAATCACAGTGAAGGCAGCAATTTGTTTTCATTACAAGTCGAATCTCATCTTGCTCAGACGGCTTGCGGTTGTACTTTTCACCACGGGAATCTCTTGCTCTGACCTAGTCCTCTCTCTCTTATTGAAAACAGAATTTGAACATCTATGTCCTAATGATTAAAACGAAACCTTCTTGGCATGAGAATTTGCATTCGTCATATGGGATTGGGGGGCTAAGATGAACATGGTTGTATCTCCTGTAAGAAGTGCTGTGGTGCATCCTAGATATACAGATGTGTGCTATCTTACCACAACATGGCAGACACTAAACCTTTATAATTTTCACACCCTGTCTGTATCAAAATGTAACTTTTAAAGGGATAGTAATGTTTCACAAAATCAGCAGCTCCAATGAATCTTCTTAGTATTTGGGGCCATGGAGAGTGTTATTTCAATACTGTCAGAGTTGTAGTTCAAGAGTAATTGAATGATAAAGTATGCCCTTCCCTTTTACCTAGTGTAAGCCACCTCCCCCCACTTTGATGTGGAATTTGGTCCTGGGACCGGACAGGTCACAGCAAGGGACAATCTTCATACTGTGAACATAAGGAAAACCCTGTCCCCCTTGACAGGTTTTTCAGGTTTTGCTTACTAAGGATTGTCCCTCTCTCCGATCCATCTGGACATCAGTAAAAGGGGCAGGAAGGGGATACTTTATCATTCAATTACTCTTTAACTACAACTCTGACAATATTAAAAAAAAAAAAAAAATAACACTCTCCATGTTTCAAATACTATGAAGATTAATTGGAGCTGCTGTTTTTTGTGAAACATTACTATCTCTTTAAGCTTGAATCAGTGAGTGTGTTTCATTGCCTCTATCCAGGGAGTCCAAACTTTTTTTTTCCCAAGGGCCAGCCCAAGAAAAGAACACTAAGCTGATGAACATATACTACCCAATAAAGTAATGGCGTTAAAGACCAGCATGCACAAAATGAGTTTTTAGGGATTACTGCATGCAATCCATAGCAAGGCTAGTAAGCTACTTTACAGTTTGCTACATAAACCTGCGCCTTATTGGGAGTAGACAAAAAAAAATGGACACAGTAGGGAATTCTGTGATAAATATGTTTTTGCTGGCAACAGTGAAATAACACTTGCAGTGATTATCTCTTGTTCTGTTTTTTTTAGGCTATGTGGTTTGGAGGTATTTTCGATGAAGTATAGATTGTCTGACATGTAAAAGTGTATGAAAACATTGTAAAATGACAGCCTTGTCTGATTTTAAAAGAGGACAGATTGTTGATGCAAATTTCGCTGGAGCATCTGTGGCAGAAACCACCAGTATTCAGAGCAACTGTGTCCAAGGTTATGACGGCATTCACAAACTATGAGAAGACAACATCTGCTAAGTGAATACTGGTCGAAAACCTAAACTAGCTGAATGGGCTTTAAATGCTATTTCCATTATTTGACCACCCTCTGTACATTTTTCTCATGAAAAAAATATGTATATTGCATTGTTTTTCCTGCTGAGTGAAACAAGTGTACTCTCCCTGCTGAGAAATGCTACATTCAAAAGTTATTGCAGTTTATATTGCAGTTTATATTGTATAATGTTCAACTAGCACTCAGAGTTATTCTACTACATTCCATAGGAGTGATGAGTCACCAAGTGCAGTTCTCCATACCATGAGACTGAAACAGCTTTATCGATTTATGACAGTTTGAACTGCCAGCAGTGACAGTACCTTTGTTTAACCCTTTGAGAGCCAGTGGGGTATGCAATGTTGCATACCCATCTGACGCTCAAAGGGTTAACATAGTAACAGTTGACAAGCCTGAAAAAACACATGCGTCCATCAAGTCCAGCCCATGCTAAACACACCCCTGTTGATCCAGAGGAAGGCAAAATAAAAAAAAAATGCCCTCTGAAGCCATTTCCAATTAAAGTGGATCTCTCACCACTTTACAAGTTATGGTTATTATGTAGAATACTTAGCGAATAATTGCATAAAGTTACTATTTTTTAAAGAAAAAAAAACGTTATTTGAGAGAAAATTACAGTTTAAACTGTGCCCGGCAGCCTACTTCGGGTAGGCTGCTCTTGCCGCTCTGCCTCTGCTCCCATCACTCGACCCAGCATCCTCCGATGACAGAGGAGTTCTGTTAGTAAGCTGGAGCGATCTCATTGGCAGAGATCGATATCTAGCCAATGAGATCGCTCCAGCTTACTAACAGAACGCCTCTGTCATCAGAGGATGCTGGACAGAGTGACCAGAGACAGAGCGGAGAACTTCGGCAAGAGCAGCCTACTCGGAAGTAGGCTGCTGGGCACAGTTTAAAGGGATAGTAATACTTCGTTTTAACTTTATTTTATTTTGTAGGCATTAAAAAAACATGAAGAATGATATAAGTCTCATCTCTCAAACCTTTATGGTTTATGAGATATTCACAAGCAAAGTTTCACCTTCCCGCCCCTTTTTCCTAGTGTAAGCCATCTCTTCTCAGATGTGGAATCTAATTGTAAGACCAGACAGATAACAGAAGGGGACAAGCTTCTTACAGTGAAAACAATGAAAGCCCTGCCCCCCTTGACAAGTTTTTCAGGTTTTTCCCTTATCTTAATTGAAGATTGTCCCTCTCTGCAATCTACCTGGGCACCTCCCTTCTGCTCTGGTTGAACAGTGATACATCAGTAAAAGGGGTGGGAGGGGGATACTTTGTCAGTGAATTACTCCTGAACTACAACTCTGACAGAATTGAAATAACACTCTCCAAAGTCCAAATACTATGATGATTAATTAGAGCTGCTTTTATTATGAAACATTACTATCCCTTTAAACTGCAATTTTCTCTCAAATAACGTTTTTTTTTTATTTGTTTTTTTAATAGTAACGTCATGTAATTATTCACTAAGTATTCTACATAATAACCAGAACTTGTAAAGTGGTGAGAGATCCACTTTAAGCCCCAAGTGGGTAAAAAAATTCCTTCCTGACTCCAAATGGCAGTCAGATAGTTCCCTGGATCAACTACATATCTGCATTGAAGCCAACTGTCATAATTTTCAATATTGTTCTATGATAGATCGGCATCCAGCTCAGCAGGGAAAGCTTGCTACTCATTTACAGGGACCTCCACCTAGTTTATGGTATCTGTATTATTTTCAGGTTATTTTCCCACTCATATATTGCTTCTTTGGAGGAAGTTAATCTTCAGTGGGAGTCCTGGAGTCCAGTAGCAAGGAGTCATGTCCACGTCTTTGAACATGATGTCAGTACTAACAGTCAGTTAACAATGAATTCAAGGTCTACCAGTATAAGCAGAACTGTTTCATAGTGGGCATTAGGATTTTCTGTCCATTTTAAGGTGGGAGTTTATTACTACAAGGCCGTACTGTTCCTTTAATTGTTTGAGTGCCAGAGGGGTGCTCAGCACATTGCTGTCTAGCAGTCAAACATTTTTTCCATCTATGGAAAACAATTCAGATGGAAAGTATATGGGGTGCTGTTTGTCCACTGAATTACATAAAAAATATTTGTGTCTGTAGCACTGAAGTCTTTATCCATTTGAATACCCATGGGGTACTCAGTGCATTGCTTCATAATGTGTTGGGTACACCTCTGTTATTAAGAGGGTTAAAGAGCTTGACACTTGAGTTTATTTTATTATTTTTTGCACAGAATACATTTTTGTGCCACAAGATTATTAATTTTATTAGAAAAATCATGTGTTCATATATATCATGGACCTGCTGAGTAAAACCACTATTAGGAAATCCTTCATTCAAAACTCAAATGTTTTTAAATAAATTGAACCGCACTTGTCTGTAGTGCTCACCAGGTGGGGCTGTTGTTACTTTTTATTAAGAGCTTTAGTCTAAGACCCAAGCTCTCAACAGAAAGAATCGATTTGCTCTCTAGCCTCCAGTTGGCATTGTTGCTAATACTTTGATATAGAAAATAAACCCATAGAATATAAAATAAAAAAACAAATAGCTGGAATAACTTATGGATGTAACAGTGCCAGCAGGAAAATCCCTAATTAGGTATACATGTTTACTGTTCATTTAAATCACTTAATATATTCAAAGGGCATTTTATGAATAATTGTGGTTCATTAGTAGCAAATAGCAGAGGTGAGCCTATCTGAAATTCTGCTCTCCATGCAGCTTAATAAATAGACCCATAAGCCTGCAAATATCTGAACTGAATTGAGCTAGTTACATTATCTGCTGATCGTGTCATTGGAAAATAATTCCCATAAAGCTCTACTAAATTAAATGTGACGCACAGATATCACAGATTAACCTTTTAAGTGGATGCCATCACCTAAAAATAATGTTAGTACTTTCAAAAGAGCTTTTCTAATCACCTTCATGTTGTATTATAGATGTTTTATTTAGAAAACTAGGTTTTGGGCTGCTTAGAATTACAGATGATGTGAATTAAAGCAAGTTGTGCAGGCACATCTCATCTTAGCCCAGAATTACTTTCCCAAAACACTGACACATCCTTTTCATCACTAGGAGATGTAGGCAATGCTTAGGGTACCTTTATATGCCCTGAACATGCATCTCAAAGGGCCAGTGTGCGGTTTTGAAATAAAGAAAATATAAAAGTTTCTTTAGAAAAAAAACATATACAAAAAAACTATTTTATTCTGAAAAATGTATTTTTATGACATATCTTAACATAATCCATTCTGCATTACACAAACATTTATTTTGTATAATTACTAGATTTTGTGAGAATGTATTTTGTGCAACAACTTTGGTTTGTAAGACAAAAATGTATTTTTATAGCAAAATAAGTGTTTTTCTATAACCTTTTGAGTGCCAGAGGGTTACCTCTCTGGCACTCAGAGGGTTAACAAGTTATGTAGACAAGTGTTTTAGCAATCCTGTTGAAAAACTAGAAATAGAATAAAAGACTGACATACTACGCATCATAAATATAACATCTGCATCACAACCACATCGCTGTTCACAATAGCATGAGCCAAACTGTACCGTTAGTAGTAATGTGTGTCTTTCAGATTTTATTTTTTATTATTATTATTTTTTTTTTATTTACAGGAAATTCATTTGTGCCCTCTGCTGGACAGAGATAATAATGCAAGACAAGTATACAGTACATTTAGTTATTACAGGGAAGAGACATAAGTAATAATAATAATGATCTAAGCACACGCATAAAATTGTAATACTAATATAAAAAGAAAAAAAAAACACAACAAACAATACAAATTTAAAACGGAAAATGTACACTAACATATGTACTAAGAAGAAGTGGGACAAACTGCAGCATGGTGAACAAATAAAAAAAAACCCTAATGTTTCATTGATTTAAATGGGGTTTTTAATCCCTCACATTTTAGAGGGGTTTCTACTGGTGAAACGTCTCTAGCATTCAAGAGTTTCATTGATTAGTGGTCTGCCCATGTTTTGACCCCTCTTTGTGCCCTCTGCAACAGCAAGGAGGGCTAATAAAGCCCATCTTTCTCTGCTTAAAGTGTTAGTAATGTCCAACAAAAAGCTTTTTGCATTTAGAAGAGCTTAAAAAGCTGAGCTAAATGCAAAAATACGTATCTCTCAAACCACTATGGTTTAAGAGATACAGACGTTTAAAGTTCTCTGTCTCCTACTGACAGCTGTAAAGCTGTCAGCAGGAGATCCATGTCGGTCGACACGGAGGCACTTGAGAAGTGCCGTGATCTCGTTACTTACAAGGAATCCCTTCATTGGAATGGTCTAAAACGTGTGCCTGGATTGCAAGTACGCGTTTTAGACTATTCCAATGAAGGGATTCCTTGTAAGTAAGGAGATGCAGCACTTCTCAAGCGCCTCCGTGTCGACCGACATGGATCTCCTGCTGACAGCTTTACAGCTGTCAGTAGGAGACAGAGAACTTTAAACGCCTGTATCTCTTAAACCATAGCGGTTTGAGAGATACGTTTTTTGCTTTTCACTCAGCTTTTTAAGCTCTTCTAAATGCAAAAAAACTTTTTGTTGGACATTACTAACACTTTAATGTGTGGAACTGCTAATTTCTATGTCAGCCTAAGATAGTAGGTGTCCCAGCAGGTGGAAACAGACAAGCCTGTTTCTCTTACACACATTTTTATATTATATAATGCGCATGCACATTGGATCTACGGTATTGCCCTGCGAGGACCTTGAGGTCCTCGTAAGACATTACCATTGGCAAGGTAGAAGAGGCCCTAGCAGGGCAATGCCAGAAGCGGGTGGCAGATGCAAGCATGCCACCCGCTGGGACCCTGTCAGGCTGCTGAAATTGGACAACAGAGGGAAAACGGGGATGGAGGAAGCAGTGAGGCAAATTGATTTTTTTTTTCGTGTATAATACACACACCCCACTTCACATAAGGTGAAGAGAGGCAAAATTGCAATTATTATACGCAAGATTTTATGGGTATATAAAATCAGCATTACCATCATCTACAACCAACGTCACTGCAGGATGAAGGCCTCCTCAGAAAGTTTCTAATTATTTCTGTCTTGTGCTTTCTGCTGCTACTGTGCACCAACAAATTTGGTAATTTCATCTACCAATCTTGTCTCTGGTCTCCTTCTTGGGCGTTTAGTATCAAGTGGAATTAATTCCAAAAATGTGTTTGTTCCATGAACCGTCAGGTCTTCTTGCTATGCCTGCCCATTTCCATTCTAAGAGCTTTACTCTTCCAGTGATGTCATAAAGCTTTGCTGACAAATCCATGCACACGTTTTTCAGTCTCTTTTTGTTATGTTCAGAATTCAACACTTCACACTTCTCTCCATAACCTTAAGCTTTTGTATGGCTTTGGCATTCAATGCCCATGTTTTTACAGTCATATTTAAGACTGGTAGGATGCATTGGTCAAAAAACTTAAGCTTGTGGCAGAGTGGTAAATTTATCTTAAAGATGATACTACTACGTTTTCCAAATGCTTGCCATCCAAATTGTATTAGTCTCTCAATTTCCATCTTGCTGTTTCCATCTGTTGACATTTCCAGTCCAAGGTTAACATACTTTTCCACTTCTTCTAGTGCCTGTCCATCTGCTGGGATTTTACTTGGTATGTTAAAGGGGAACTACCACCCGACACAATCTTTAGCTTCACTAAGTCCCCATGTGTCGACTAGCTGCTTAGTAGCGCTAGTCGCCAGAATAATTACCTTATTTAATAGATCTCTGCTCTCTTCCCCGGCTGACAGGCAGGAGGAAGCGTGGACATCTTGCCATTGTGACATCCGTGCGCCTGAGCTGTCAGTCCCAGCCGGGTCTAGTAGGTGTTGCTAAGAGCCATTTGGCTCCGGCTGGGACTGACAGCGCAGGAGCGCGGACGTCACAATGGCAAGATGTCCACGCTTCCTCCTGCCTGTCAGCCGGGGAAGAGAGCAGAAATCTATTAAATAAGGTAATTATTCTGGCGACTAGCACTACTAAGCAGCTAGTCACCAGATAGGGACTTAGTGAAGCTAAAGATTGTGTCGGGTGGTAGTTCCCCTTTAAGTTTGTTAAACATGACTTGCATTTTGTTCATATTAATTTCCAGACAAAAATGTTTGCGTCCCTGTTGCAGCTCTTCAATGCTTTCTTGAAGTTCTTCTGGATTACTGGCAAAGAGTATGATATCATCTGTAATACATAAGATAATATCCAATGGTCTTAACTCCTTTTTTGTGCCAATTCAGTTTGCAGAAAACTTCTTCTAAACAAGGAGAAAAAAGTTCTGGGGAGATTGTGTCTCTGTCAGACAGCTTTTTCATTGTTGATTTGTACTGCTGCAGTTGCATTTTCATATACTAACTGGAGGATATTGATATAAGCTCTATCTATTCCTTGGTTGATCGGGACACTGATCATTGCTTGCTTTTTCACTTGTCAAAGGTCTTTTCATAGTCAATGAAGACTACTCATAATGGTATTTATTATGCCACTTTATAACTTGTTGTACTGTCTGGATATGGCCCATCATAGTGAAACCACTTCTAAGGCCTACTTGTTTGTAGGTTGTGCCACATCAAGTATTGAGTACATTCTTCTTGAAAACTCTGCAGACCACTGACGATAGGTTTATTGGTCAGTAGTTTTTTAGATCAAACTTATCACCTTTTTTTTTTTTTTTTGTGCAGTAGGATAACACATTTTTCCATATTGCTGGCACGTTCTGGAGTAGCAGGTAATTTGAAAATAACTTCGCTAGGTCTTTGAATAAGTTGACTACTGGCTTTCAACATTTCACTAGTGGCTATCAGGTCCAGCTGCTTTGCCATTTTTCATTGATTTTACAGCAGCTTTTACTTCTACCAAAACTTGTGGCACAGCTTCAGCGACTGGCACTGCATTCACATTTGAATACAATTCTTCCACTTGTTTTAGTATTTGTTATTCAAGACAATGCAAATATTTGCCTCCTATGTGTGGCCATCTTCTATCTTGCTCTCTTTAGCCCTTGATTTTCTTCCAGTGTCCTTTTGATGAGATCATCATTGAACTTGAATGTTTCTTCTTTTTTGTGCTTCCTTATGGTCTTGCACATTTTGACATATTTTACCCTATTTCTATTATTACCATTTTGCTTAAAGGGATAGTAATACATGAAAATAAGTTTATTTTATATTGCAGCCCTTAAAAAACATGAAAAATGATATAAGTCTTATCTCCCAAACCTTTATGGTTTGGGAGATATTCAGAAGTAAAGTTTCCCCTGGAGTGATGTCATTGCTCCACCCTTCAGATTTGGAATCCGGTCCCCCGAACAGCAGTGCCTCTCCAGAAGTGCTGAGATCAAGATCTTTAAAAAGAATTTCTTAATTGGAATGGTCTACAAAGTGTGCTTTCAAGCCACGCACACTTTGTACACAGTTCCAATTAAGTAGTTCTTTTCAAAGATCGAGATCTCGGCACTGCTAAAAACCTGCCGGTTGCTCTGTGGACCAAATTCCAAATCTGTCCACTAGATGGCAGACTTGGCTGAAACAGCCAGGAAAAGAGAACTTTACTATGTTTTACATGTGAATATCTCCCAAACCATAAAGGTTTGGGAGATGACTTATATCATTTTTCATGTTTTTTTAAGGGCTACAATATAAAATAAAATTATTTTCAAGTATTACTATCCCTTTAATTTCTCATTGCTTTTTTACCATAGCAACTGTTTCTTTTGATATAGTTTTTTTTCTTGTTTCACAGTAGGTGAAAGGACATGGGCAATGCCTATGATAGTCTCAATTACTTTGTCATTGTGGGTTGAAATGTCTGTTTCTGGAGGATCTTGAAGCACACAAACAATTGTATAGTGCTAATTCCAAATTTTTATGCTTTTTCAATAGCTGGCTAGTGTCGATCGTCACATATGTTGACTTGATCATTTTCCTTTCGTTCTTTATGCAATTTGATTTTTGTTCTCACTAGTTGAATATATATATACTAGTTGAACAGCCCGTTACACGGGCCACAGTGCCTCTGGCAGCCGGTCGCAGGGCAGTCACACGCAGCAGAGACTGGCCGTGCCACTGCTGATCAGCCGCGGCGCGGGCAGTCTGTACTGCGCATGACTGCCGCACGCGCAGCAGTGTCTACTGCGCATGTCGGGCGTTACACACAACTTAGCGAATTATTATATAGGATATATATATATATATATATATATATATATATATATATATATAAGAGATGCAAGATGGAAGCACTCACACTTAAATAGATTAATGCCCGGGTGCTATAGCATGGCAGTGAATATGTAAGGAGAGAGACTGAGGCGCTCACGGGACTTCCAGCATAAAGAAAAGCAAATTTATTGCATTAAGATCTACGTTTCGGCCAGGCACAGCTGGCCTTCCTCAAGAAAATGAAATTCTGAAAACCGAAATATTCTGGAATCTTTTCCGCATACTCAGATTCCCGACATATTACTCTGTGTGCTTTTTGCTTATTCTCTGTTCCGCATATACCGATCCTGAAGCAGCGGAGAAATTCATTGGCGGGTTTGCCAAGGTCATTGCTGATGAAAATCTGACGCCAGAACAAATCTATAATGCTGATGAAACAACACTTTTTTGGTGTTATTGCCCCAGAAAGACACTAACTTCAGCTGATGAGACAGCCCCTACAGGAATTAAGGATGCCAAAGGTAGATTTCAGCTGTACCCCAGTCTCTCCGGAAATAAACGCACAGCAAATTTTTAATAATGTACATTTCCAAAAGAGTATGCATTTTAAATATAACAAACCATTGATCAAAGCTTAGAGATATATCAGGATGGTGATTAGGTAAACTTTTATAGGGGTGAGAATGCCTCTTTAAGTTCTAATGTGTGAATAAGTGTAAGAAAATGATTGCTTATCGGTAGTATACTTTGTTTCATGCACAAAATTAATAAAAATGTTGTTTAAAATTACCATCAGGCTATGTGTATTGTGTATACAAAAATAAATGTATTTCATGTTCAGATATCCCAAGATATCTCACAAATATTCCGAAATCTGAAAAACTGCTGGTCCTAAGCATTTTGGATAAGGGATGCTCAACCTGTATATATACAGTTGGTCCATCACTGGGCTCTATAATGCTATTTTACCTCTGTATGAAAGTGATATGTCAGTCACCAGTAGGGAATGGTGAGGCAGTATCCTAGACTAGTGCTAGTAAGTGTGAGAGTGGGTGTGGGGTATTGAGGACAGACACCGGTGATTTTCAGCCTGGTCATGAGGGTTCCTGTTTTTCTTGGTATTACACAAGACCAGCAAGCTATATACCTTTACATGCCACCGGTCGGGTATTGCACCCTTTTAGTATGAGGTGTAAAAAATCCATGTTTTTGTTTCAGTAAAAAGCACCATTGCTTTAGTCTTAACCCTTTGAGTGCCAGAGGGGTACACAACTCATTGCAAAGAAATGTGTTGCATACCCCTCTGGCACTCAAAGGGTTAATGCATGACCTCTTGATTTTTGTTCAGCTCTTTGAGTAAATCGTTTCACAGAGAGTTCTTTATAATGACCTCAAATATATGTGTAAATGGTAATCATAACCCCCTTAGATGCTCCTCTCTAAGCCAGTTTGGCTAGTCTCACTTTATAACTCAGATACTCTAGTCCCTTTATCAGTTTTACTACATATCAATGTACTTTTTTCAATTCAATAATGTATTTTTTAACAACAACTGCTAAAACTATACTCCATATCCTAGATGCGGCCTTTACCGAGAATTTATAAAAGAGGAAGACTGATATTCCCATCCCATGCATCTAAAACCCTTTTTATACTTGATAGTGTAGGGTATTCAGTCCTCAAGGGTCACCAACAGGCCAGGATTTAAGGATTTCCCTGATTAACGCATGTCGATCAGAGAGTTGGGGGTGTCATGTGGGGAGCAAGGTGTCCGCACAAAGCAGGGTGTTTATCTGTATTCTACACAAAGTAGTGTGTGTGTGTTAGAGTTGCCACCCAGCCGGTATTTTACCTGCAGGCTGGTAAAAAATTGGCTTCTTTCCAATGTTAAGTCTATGGAGGGAATGCCTTGGCCGGTATTTTTTTGAAGAAAAGGTGGCAACCCTAGTGTGTGTGTGTATTTATATTCTACACAGAGTAGTGTGTGTATCTGTATTATACACAGAGCAGTGTGTGTATCTGTATTCTACACAGAGCAGTGTGTGTGTGTATCTGTATTCTACACAGAGCAGTGTGTGTGTATCTGAATTCTACAAAGAGCAGTGTGTGTGTATCTGTATTATACACAGAGCAGTGTGTGTGTGTGTGTGTGTGTCTGTATTCTACACAGAGCAGTATGTGTGTGTGTCTGTATTATACACAGAGCAGTATGTGTGTGTGTGTGTCTGTATGTATCTGAATTCTACACAGAGCAGTGTGTATCTGTATCCTACACAGAGCAGTGCGTGTGTGTATCTGTATTATACACAGAGCAGTGTGTGTGTGTGTCTGTATTCTACACAGAGCAGTATGTGTGTGTGTCTGTATTATACACAGAGCAGTATGTGTGTGTGTCTGTATGTATCTGAATTCTACACAGAGCAGTGTGTATCTGTATCCTACACAGAGCAGTGCGTGTGTGTATCTGTATTATACACAGAGCAGTGTGTGTGTGTGTCTGTATTCTACACAGAGCAGTGTGTGTGTGTGTGTGTGTCTGTATTCTACACAGAGCAGTGTGTGCGTGTGTGTGTCTATCTGTATTATACACAGAGCAGTGTGTGTGTGTCTGTATTATACACAGAGCAGTGTGTGTGTATCTGTATTATACACAGAGCAGTGTGTGTGTATCTGTATTATACACAGAGCAGTGTGTGTGTGTATCTGTATTATACACAGAGCAGTGTGTGTGTATCTGTATTATACATAGAGCAGTGTGTGTCTGTATTATACACAGAGCAGTGTGCGCATCTGTATTATACACAGAGTAGTGTGTGTATCTGTATTATACACAGAGCAGTGTGTGTCTGTATTATACACAGAGCAGTGTGTGTATCTGTATTATACACAGAGCAGTGCGTGTGTATCTGTATTATACACAGAGCAGTGCGTGTGTATCTGTATTATACACAGAGCAGTGCGTGTATCTGTATTATACACAGAGCAGTGCGTGTATCTGTATTATACACAGAGCAGTGCGTGTATCTGTATTATACACAGAGCAGTGTGTGTGTATCTGTATTATACACAGAGCAGTGTGTGTATCTGTATTATACACAGAGCAGTGTGTGTATCTGTATAATACACAGAGTAGTGTATGTATCTGTATTATACACAGAGCAGTGTGTATATTTATACATAGAGTAGTGTGTGTATATTATATATGATATATATAAAAATCAGGGTTGTCCAAGTTCAGTTGTCAATGGCCACCAAAAGGCCAGGAACTTGGACAGTTTGAGTGTGTGTTTCTATATTATATACAGAGTAGTGTGTGTCTGAATATTACACACAGAGTAGTGTGTGTGTGTGCGCGTATTATATACAGAGTAGTGTGTGTGTGAGTATTATATATAGAGCAGTGCTTCTATGTCTCTATATTATACACAGTAGTTTCCATGTGTGTCTATATTAAAACACAGCAGTGTTGTGTCTCGATATTATTCAATGCAGTGTGTGTCTATATTATACACAGAGTAGTGGTTGTGTGTCTCCATAGTGTACACAGTAGTTTCAATGTGTGTCTGTATTATACAGTGTGTGTGTGTATGTCTGTATGTTATACACAGTGCAGCATATGTGTGTATCTGCATTATAAAGTCAGTGCCGCTGATGCACTAAGTTAAAATCAGTGCAACCCAACTGTACCATGGGGAATTAACATGCCAGAAATTCTCATTGATTTTACTGGAGCATGCATGGGGTTAAAAGCCAAATGTATATCAATGGGAGTTGTAATTGCTGCTCTGTCACAGAACTGCGCCAATTTTCTTATTACATCATCCTGAACAATGCATTATACACAGAATGATGTTTATTTCATAATATTCTCAGATATTTTACAAAATGCTTCATACTTATAAATTATACTTATTAACCTATTCACTTCTGCAGATGCCATGTTTTCCTGACCCTCAGTGTATAAATTCCAATATTTGTTTTTCATCTAAATGGATTTTTTGGTTCGGGAACAAGAGATTATACTTTGCGTTCCCAGACGGGGAGATATGTCCCATATGGGGCTGTTTTATTTAGGGAAATGGACAGGGCTTTAGGAAGTTAACAGACAGAGAAGACACATTCTGAGCATTTTCTGCATTCAAGCTCTTGAAATTTACCCTGCGGACAGATCTTTATTTTTTTATCTTCTTCAAAGCAAAACCAGACGGAAAATCAGTCTCCCCCAGCCCCAGGATTCTGTGGTTTAAACAGTCGGGATCAATAAGGAATGTATGAGAGAACTGCAGAGATAAAAAAAAACTGTCAGGGGGCAACAGGCTACAATGGTTACAGGGAATGGTTAAATGGATCAATAGGGAGAGGGATATTAAAGCATTATATGAAGAGGTCATGTGGGAATTCCAGGTTATAAGGAAAGGTTATACGGACCATTAGGAGGAGATACAGGGAGGGCTTATACGGAACAATAGAGGGAGTTATAGGAAGTTATATGGAGCAATAGGGGGAGTTATGGGAACTAGAAGAAAGGTGTTTTCAGGTAAGGGCAGTAAGGTTCAGGGCTGGTGCAAGGATTTTTGCCACCTTAGGAAAAAACCTCATTTTACCGCCCCCTTGGCTCCCCCCCTTGTATCCTGCCCCTTAATGCCCCGCCCCTGTATGTGTATACGTGTCAGTGTGTTTGTGTGTTCCCTATATGTGTGAATGTGTGTGTGTTTATAAGTATCTATGTGTGTGTGTGTTACCTATTTGTGTATGTGTCAGTGTGTGTGTGTTCTCTATATGTGTGTATGTGTCAATGTGTGTTCCCTATATGTAATATAAGTGAGTTAATGTGGGTGTTCCCTATATGTGTATAAGTGTCAATGTGTGTGTTCCCTATATGTGTATAAGCGTGTTAATGTTTGTGTTCCCTATATGTGTGTCCAGGAAGCAGAAAGCCTCCAGTTGAGTAGATGGGGTACTTATTAGAAGGAATTGCCACTCAGAATAATTGCCTTTTAATTCATATAGTGCAGATACAGATTATGAAGCCACAAAGCTGGTATATACACATTCTTAGCCCCATGAGATGGTGTAAGAGAATACCCCAAGTGAGAATAAGAGAAAACATCCCAGCAGGCAATGGTCTCCCATTCATTGCTACAGCATGTGCTGAATACACCTCTAGCATTCAATGGCTTAAAATCCTAATATAATTTAATGGTCATATTTATTTGTCCTCTGTGTTGCAGCTGATTTGCCCCAGAATTGGTCAAGTTCTTAGTACATCAGCCTCAGTGGAATTATTCTGACCCATAATACCAAGGCAGCAAGATAAACAAAATAACTGGAACCAACAGCTGAGGCAGCATTGAGAATGTAATCATTTTCTGTCTGCCCTCAAAACACTACAAATTGCAAGTGCCCACTGAGCCCTGCTTGTCTCTGTATTGGATTCCTTCACCTACGTTGGCCTCAACCTAAATATGGGTGGGTTAGAGTAGGTCAAACCCCATCTGTAAATCTATCGTGTGTGTGTGTGTGTATGTGTGATCACATATACAAATTTACTATAACATGGCATTCATGGCTGGACAATATTTATGTAAGATATCACAAATAAAACTACAATAGGAGCAATGTAGCAAATTCCAGAGCAAACCAGCTGTAACAAAATAAAATGTCCTCTAGATTTATAATGGGATTTTAACCAGAAAAATCCTGGAGAGGTCTCCAACTCATTGCTTCAAAAGCTGTTGGAGATCTCTCTAACATTCATGGGGATAAAATCCCCATTTAAATCAACGTGACTGTTTTGAAATTATATTCGTCCACTGTGTCCAAGTTGGTTTGCCCCAGAATTGCTGCTCCTTTGCTACTAAATTGCTCCTCATGTATTAACACATTAATAAAAGCTCTACATATGACAATGGTTCACATGTATCATCGAAATTTAGATATCACCCATTTTGTACAGGACAGCAGCCCCTACTCAGTTTCCAGGTCACCTAGCAGCTCTCACTCTTCACTAGCAACACCGAGCATAGCACAGGAGGAGGGGGATGCACGGACACCATGGCGTGATAATCAGTATGTGTGTACTGTGCCCAGGGCCGGATTTGCCATAAGGCAAAGTAGGCACCTGCCTACAGGCGCACACCACCGAGGGGCGCCTGCCAATGGGATTTTTTTTTTTAATTCTTTAAAAAAAAAAAAAATTTGCCACCTCGCTGGCTGCGCCGGCGCCCACTCCATCATGCTGCCCTCACATTGCACCCCCCCCCCCCCGTTGTCTATTTCCTACCTCTCTGGCAGATCTGTCATCTGTGCCTCCTTTGGCACAGTCCTGTAAGCGCTGAGCTCCCTTGTCAGATCTGTAGGAATGCAGAGCGTTGGGAGATTACATCATCTCCCAGCGCTCTGCATTCCTGAATAGGAGACCGCGCGGGAGCTTCAGTAACTACAGGACTGACTGTGCCAAAGGAGGCACAGACGACAGATCTGCTAGGGAGGCAGGAAACGGACAATGGGAGAGAGGCAATGTGAGGGCAACATGGAGATGGTGGGGGCAAGTTGGAGCCGAAGGGCGGGCATTGTGAAGGCAATGTGGAGCTGATGGGGTAAATGTGGAGCTGAAGGGGGGCATTGTGAGGGCAATGTGGAGCTGATGGGGGGCAATATGGAGTTGAATGGGGCAATGTGGAGCTGATGGGGCAATATGAGGGCAATGTGGAGCTGATGGGGGGCAATATGGAGTTGAATGGGGCAATGTGGAGCTGATGGGGCAATATGAGGGCAATGTGGAGCTGATGGGCGGCAATGTTGAGATGATGTGGCAATATGAGGGCAATGTGGAGCTGATGGGGTCAATGTGGAGCTGATGGGGGGGCAATGTGAGGGCAAAATGGAGTTGAATGGGGCAATGTTGAGATGATGGGGCAATATGAGGGCAATGTGGAGCTGATGGGGTGCAATGTGAAGGTGTTGGGGGGCAATGTGAGGGCAATATGGAGATTTGGAGCATTGTGGAAATGGCCGGGGGGGGCTTCAGATATCTGTGCCTACAGGCTCCTGAGATGTAAATCCGGCCCTGACTGTGCCCCTACAGCAGGGCTCAGTGCGCCCTATGTACCATTCACCGCTCACTGTCTCCCTCCTCTCCTGTCATTGATCTCCCGCTCCCCGTGGCTGTCGCTCTTTCCTTCTTCACAGCAGCCGCCGAGGTGCGTGCGGCTCTGCTCTGACTGCGCCCCCATAGATGTGCGCCCTAGGCCACTGCCAACCGCGCCTATAGGTGGCACCGGCCCTGAATTGTTTGCCTAGGGAGGCTGTGTTTGCAGATACTGTAGCTGTTTTCAAAATGTATTTTGTAACCTAGAACAATGTTCAGAATTCTGATAGTTGGTTTCAGTACTGATAGGATGGTATTTCAGGGCGAAATCCAACAGCCCTTTGGAGGCGAGATGGAGTTTTGTTTTGTTTTTTTTCCCTTCTTATGGATCAACAACAACAAAGTCTGTATTCATGTCCATAGCTGGGAACTCTCCAGATTTGCCCAAGAGACTCCAGTTTTTGCTGCTAATTAGCGGGTCTCCGGGGCAGGGGCTGATTCTCAGGAAGTGGGGAGTTTTTAAACAAACTCTGCCAACTTCCAAATCTGTTCCTCCCACTCTAGGGTGACCAGACGTCTCTGGTTTCCGGGGACGGTCCCCGGATTCAACTCATTGTCCCCGGAGTGAATCTGTCCCCGGAAATGTCCCCGGATCTCAGTGCCTGGCACTGACATTCTGATTCTCTTCATTGAGTCTATTAGACTCCGTGAAGTGAAGCTAGCTGAATACAGTCCAGATATTTGGGCCCAATCCCTCCGTCCCACCACACTGACACAATGTCCCACTTCCCAGGCTTCTGCCCCACTTCCCAGGCACTGCCCAGCCACATCAGCACCCTTGTAGCAACGAGATGGCGAAAATTTGACTGCGCATGCGTGTTGAGCATCATAATATGGGTGTACTCGTAAGCCACTCCTTGCCCGCCTCTGAGTAATCCTCGGTAGCAGCAGAGCAATGAGTGACTGTGACTGAGCACGCGGACCTGGTTGGCGCTGAGCCTGACTCTGATGTCTGGTCTGAACTGAATTCAAGAGGTAACGGGAGTCATACAATAGAGGTACTGTACTCATTTAATTTAACCCTTTGAGTGTCAGAGGGGAACACAATGCTGTGTGTACCATTCTGGCATTCAAAGGGTTAATGCCACAGAGTATATCATATTGATCCAGCTAAACAATCGTTCTCTTATCGTTACTGAAATGCTCTCTTTAACAAAAGGAAGATATATTAACTGTGGATTGGGACTAATCATGCCACATGAGAATGGCTTCAGCCAATAACCCTTTGTTTGCTGGTTTAAAAAAAACTATTATTATGACAGTCCTGCATCTGATGGCCAAGAACATTTTATAATCTGTCAAGTTTTTGATAGTAAAATATAGCTATCTTTATGTTTCAAGTACTAAAGGCTAACAGGGGAACACAAGTGGTGCAGTGCACTGCTCTACTGAAAGCACCTTGGGGCAGAACTGCATACCTAACAAGTGTCTCTCTTTAAGAGGGACAGTCCCTATTTTAAACCAAAATCCCTCTCTCCATGTATCCCTCCCTGGTGTGCCTGTGTTTAGGTGATCAGACTGTGTGGTGTGAATATAAGTGTATCACACTGCCCACAGCAATAAAACTCACATTAATGTTGGTTTATAAATTTGTGTAAATAAAATAACCTTGGTCTCATACTAAATCATTTATTCAGTGTCATAGAGAGAGCTGTCAGTAGGTCATCAAGTAGCTTAAAATACTCTATAAAGCCCCGCCCACCAGCCTCTCCCCCAGTAAGCTCCCTAAAACAAAGGTGTCCCTCTTTCGCCACTTGAAATCTTGGTAGGTATGATGAACTAAGGGGGGGGGGGCACATATAAATTGCTTCATTGCTCGCACAGAGCATGACAGATTTCAGGGCTCGCCTCATCATGTCAGCTCACTATGGCCGCTACGCCATATCAACAAGGGTCTGAACTAAGATAGGGCAGTGTTGAAGTGGGCAGTGTGTGGAGGAGGACAGGGTAAGCGATGTGGAGTGTGGAAGTGGGCAATGTGTGGAGGAGGACAGGGTGGGCAGTGTGGAGGTGGACAATGTGAAGTTGGACAGTGTGGACAATGTGGGGGTGGATAGTGCTTAGGCGGGCAGTGTGGAAGTGGGCAGTGTGTGGAGGAGGACAGGGTGGTCAGTGTGTGGCGGTGGGCAATGTAGAGGTGGACAGGGTGGGGAGGAGGGCAGTGTGGAGGTGGACAATATAAAGTTGGACAGTGTGGGCAATGTAGGGGTGGACAGTGCTGAGGTGGGCAGTGTGGAAGTGTGTGCAGGAGGATGGGGTAGGCAGTGTGTGGAGGAGGATGGGATGGGCAGTGTGGGCATGGTGTAGTGAGTATGGACAGAGGGTGGGCAGTGTGTGTGGACAGGATGTGAGGGTGGACATAGTGTGGACAGCGTATGGAGGTAGCCCAAGTGTGGGCAGTGTATGGACAGGGTGTGGAGGTGGACATAGTGTGGGCAGTGTGTGGACAGGGTGTGGAGGTGGATAGGATGTGGACAGGATATGGAGAAAAAAAAATGTCCCCTGATTTCATTTTCAAAATCTGGTCACCTTATACCACTCCCCCCCCCCCACTACTCATCCTTTCCCAGCCTATTCCTTCTACTTTGTTCTCGAATATCAAGCCCTGCCCCCACTCATGATTAAACTCCACCCCTTTTTATGAGCATCGCGTAATTTCTTTCTTTCTCCCCTGAGGCACCATAATTCAAGGTTCCCTGGTATGCTCATACCTTTTTGTGGTCTAAGCAACAATGTCAATATGAAGTTATATGGTGTAATAGGAGGAGCTATAGGGAGACATTATATGGATTAATAGTAGGAGTTATAAAGATATGTTATATGGAGCAACAGGAGGAGTTATAGGGAAAATTTATAAGAAGCAATTTGATGAGTTAGAGGGGAAGGTTATATGGGGCAATAGTACTGGTAGCTGCAGGGAGAGGTTATTTGGAGCAATAGTACTGGTAGACACAGGGAGAGGTTATATGGGGCAATAGTACTGGTAGATACAAGGAGAGGTTATATGGGGCAATAGTACTGGTAGATACAGGGAGAGGTTATATGGGGCAATAGTACTGGTAGATACAGGGAGAGGTTATATGGAGCAATAGTACTGGTAGATACAGGGAGAGGTTATATGGGGCAATAGTAGATACAGGGAGAGGTTATATGGGGCAATAGTACTGGTAGATACAAGGAGAGGTTATATGGGGCAATAGTACTGGTAGATACAGGGAGAGGTTATATGGGGCAATAGTACTGGTAGATACAGGGAGAGGTTATATGGAGCAATAGTACTGGTAGATACAGGGAGAGGTTATAATGGGCAATAGTATTGGTAGATACAGGGAGAGGTTATATGGGGCAATAGTATTGGTAGATACAGGGAGAGGTTATATGGAGCAATAGTATTGGTAGATACAGGGAGAGGTTATAATGGGCAATAGTATTGGTAGATACAGGGAGAGGTTATATGGAGCAATAGTACTGGTAGATACAGGGAGAGGTTATAATGGGCAATAGTATTGGTAGATACAGGGAGAGGTTATATGGAGCAATAGTACTGGTAGATACAGGGAGAGGTTATAATGGGCAATAGTACTGGTAGATACAGGGAGAGGTTATATGGGGCAATAGTATTGGTAGATACAGGGAGAGGTTATATGGAGCAATAGTACTGGTAGATACAGGGAGAGGTTATAATGGGCAATAGTACTGGTAGATACAGGGAGAGGTTATAATGGGCAATAGTATTGGTAGATACAGGGAGAGGTTATATGGAGCAATAGTATTGGTAGATACAGGGAGAGGTTATAATGGGCAATAGTATTGGTAGATACAGGGAGAGGTTATATGGGGCAATAGTAGATACAGGGAGAGGTTATATGGGGCAATAGTACTGGTAGATACAGGGAGAGGTTATAATGGGCAACAGTACTGGTAGATACAGGGAGAGGTTATATGGGGCAATAGTAGATACAGGCAGAGGTTATACGGGGCAACAGTACTGGTAGATACAGGGAGAGGTTATATGGGGCAATAGTACTGGTAGATACAGGGAGAGGTTATATGGGCAATAGTACTGGTGGATACAGGGAGAGGTTATATGGGGCAATAGTAGATGCAGGGAGAAGTTATATGGGGCAATAGTACTGGTAGATACAGGGAGAGGTTATATGGGGCAATAGTAGATATAGGGAGAGGTTATATGGAGCAATAGTAGATACAGGGAGAGGTTATATGGGGCAATAGTAGATATAGGGAGAGGTTATATTGAGCAATAGTACTGGTAGACACAGGGAGAGGTTATATGGGGCAATAGTACTGGTAGACAAAGGGAGAGGTTATATGGGGCAATAGTAGATATAGGGAGAGGTTATATGGGGCAATAGTAGATACAGGGAGAGGTTATATGGGGCAATAGTAGATATAGGGAGAGGTTATATGGGGCAATAGTAGATACAGGGAGAGGTTATATGGAGCAATAGTAGATATAGGGAGAGGTTATATGGAGCAATAGTAGATATAGGGAGAGGTTATATGGAGCAATAGTACTGGTAGATACAGGGAGAGGTTATATGGGCAATAGTACTGGTGGATACAGGGAGAGGTTATATGGGGCAATAGTAGATGCAGGGAGAAGTTATATGGGGCAATAGTAGATATAGGGAGAGGTTATATGGAGCAATAGTACTGGTAGACACAGGGAGAGGTTATATGGGGCAATAGTAGATACAGGGAGAGGTTATATGGGGCAATAGTAGATGCAGGGAGAAGTTATATGGGGCAATAGTACTGGTAGATACAGGGAGAGGTTATATTGAGCAATAGTACTGGTAGACACAGGGAGAGGTTATATGGGGCAATAGTAGATATAGGGAGAGGTTATATGGGGCAATAGTAGATACAGGGAGAGGTTATATGGGGCAATAGTAGATGCAGGGAGAAGTTATATGGGGCAATAGTACTGGTAGATACAGGGAGAGGTTATATTGAGCAATAGTACTGGTAGACACAGGGAGAGGTTATATGGGGCAATAGTAGATATAGGGAGAGGTTATATTGAGCAATAGTAGATACAGGGAGAGGTTATATGGGGCAATAGTACTGGTAGACACAGGGAGAGGTTATATGGGGCAATAGTAGATATAGGGAGAGGTTATATGGGGCAATAGTAGATATAGGGAGAGGTTATATGGAGCAATAGTAGATACAGGGAGAGGTTATATGGGGCAATAGTAGATATAGGGAGAGGTTATATGGAGCAATAGTACTGGTAGATACATGGAGAGGTTATATGGAGCAATAGTAGATACAGGGAGAGGTTATATGGGGCAATAGTAGATATAGGGAGAGGTTATATGGAGCAATAGTACTGGTAGATACAGGGAGAGGTTATATGGAGCAATAGTACTGGTAGACACAGGCAGAGGTTATATGGGGCAATAGTAGATATAGGGAGAGGTTATATGGGGCAATAGTAGATATAGGGAGAGGTTATATGGAGCAATAGTAGATACAGGGAGAGGTTATATGGGGCAATAGTAGATATAGGGAGAGGTTATATGGAGCAATAGTACTGGTAGATACATGGAGAGGTTATATGGAGCAATAGTAGATACAGGGAGAGGTTATATGGGGCAATAGTAGATATAGGGAGAGGTTATATGGAGCAATAGTACTGGTAGATACAGGGAGAGGTTATATGGAGCAATAGTATTGGTAGATACATGGAGAGGTTATATGGAGCAATAGTAGATACAGGGAGAGGTTATATGGGGCAATAGTACTGGTAGATACAGGGAGAGGTTATATGGGGCAATAGTACTGGTAGATACAGGGAGAGGTTATATGGGGCAATAGTACTGGTGGATACAGGGAGAGGTTATATGGGGCAATAGTACTGGTAGATACAAGGAGAGGTTATATGGGGCAATAGTACTGGTAGATACAGGGAGAGGTTATATGGGGCAATAGTACTGGTAGATACATGGAGAGGTTATATGGAGCAATAGTAGATACAGGGAGAGGTTATATGGGGCAATAGTAGATACAGGGAGAGGTTATATGGAGCAATAGTACTGGTAGATACAGGGAGAGGTTATATGGGGCAATAGTACTGGTAGATACATGGAGAGGTTATATGGAGCAATAGTAGATACAGGGAGAGGTTATATGGGGCAATAGTAGATATAGGGAGAGGTTATATGGAGCAATAGTACTGGTAGATACAGGGAGAGGTTATATGGAGCAATAGTATTGGTAGATACATGGAGAGGTTATATGGAGCAATAGTACTGGTAGATACAGGGAGAGGTTATATGGGGCAATAGTACTGGTAGATACAAGGAGAGGTTATATGGGGCAATAGTACTGGTAGATATAGGGAGAGGTTATATGGAGCAACAAGAGGAGCCATAGAGAGATGATAAATGGAAAGGAGGAGCTATAGGATATATGGAGCAACAGGAGGGTCATTAGAGAGAGGTTAAATGGAGCAATAGGAGGAGATATAGAGATGGCTAAATTGAGCAATAGAAGGACTTATATGGAGAGGTTATATAGAAAAATAGGAGGAGTTATGGAAAGAGGTTATATAGAGTAATAGGAGGAGTTATAGGGAGAAGTTATATAGAGCAATAGGAGGCGTTATATGAAGAGCTTATATGGAGCAATAAGATCGATTATAGGGAGAGGTTATATAGAGCAATAGGAGGAGTTATAGGGAGAGGTTATATGGAGTAATAAGATCAATTATAGGGAGGGTTTATATAGGACAATAGGAGGAGTTATAGGAGAGATTATATAGAGCAATAGGAAAGGCTATAGAGACAGATTAGATGGAAAAAATTGGAGGAGTTACACAGAAAAGTTACATGGATCAATAGGAAAAATAATATGGAGATGTTATATGGAGCAATAGGAAAAGTTGGAGAGAGTCATATGGAACAACAGGAGGAATTATATGAATTTATTACATGGAAAATTACAGTAAGATGTTATGTGGAACAAGAGGAGAAATTATAGGGAGAGGTTATTTGGAGTAATAGGAAGTGCTGTAGGGAGAGATTCCATGGAGAAACAGGAGTAGATGTGGAGAGAAATATGGAACATTATGAGTTATGGGACTGAAGGGGCTATGGTTAAGGATGGGTAAAAAGTAAATGTTTTCCTTGAAAAAACACAATTTACCTCTGTTTCCATGGAATTTCCTGCATTCACTAAATACATAAATCTCCTCCTTTACACTTCCCTCAATGAAATTCCTTTGAGAACATTGCCAGTTTCCACCTGTGTCATCTATAGCAGTGAGAATTCCAGTTGGAATACCGCTGCTGCAGAGTTCAGAAGCATAGAAATCCACTGTTGAGAGTCAAACGTTTAGCACATCAAGATAAGCCTTAGCAATTTTGTTAGAAGGCTGAGACTGGGGACAATACAGTGACAACAACAGCACCTGATTTCTATGTTGGAGGGATGGTTTCACACTGTCAGCAATCCTTTACTTATGATGTTTCCAGCCCTCTGCAAATTACACTAACCAACCACCGGATTGTACAGCTCTGGCACAGCCGTCCTTGAAAAATACCTTAGGCTTTTTATATGCCAGTGGGGTTCAATACATGATATCAGCTCTTTAAAACCTCTGTTTTCAAAAAAGAAGAGGGTTAATATGTCAAATGACAACATTTTGGAAACACTTTGGGTGTGATGATGACAGTGCTGAGTTTTACTGTCAAGTACACAACAAAGAAACAGCTTGTGCAGTTATGTGTTGCCTCTCTGAAAGTAATGCATGGTGTATCTCTCTATCCACCACTGTTACTGTCATCTCAGGTGTATGATCATCTGCCTGTCGGTCACCTATAAGTGAAGTCTTTTTTTTTTTTTTTCAACTGTCCCTTTCTGTCACTTTCCATAAATCACACACACTCCTGTAGCCAGATGTAACTCCAGCTCCCCCTCTTTGCCTCACTGCCTCTGAACTAGAAGCTCATGCCAACATTTCAGCAGCTTTTTCTCTCTCTCCCAAAGACTGCAGTGTTCATTTTTACAGTATAATGCAGGATACACCTGTTAGCCTCAGAATCAGCTGCTTGAAATAAAAGCTAAAAATGCAAGGCAGATGGTACAGTATCGCAACACCTCAGTATATGCTTGTCCCTCATTCTTGCAGATGTAGGCATGAATGTGTGTAGCGAACACAGTATGACAGGTTTTATACCTGTCTGTCTGAAATGTAAGATGTATTATGACTGTCTGCATAGTATCTGTCACTCAGTCTCAGTGGATTTACTTAGTCTCAAAAGAGTATCAGACTCAGTCACTGCCAGCTCAGGTAGGAAGTAATGGATCACTGGCTTGTCTGTCCCTTATCAGTCATAAGGTTTTGTTTTTCCTTTGCTCGTGTTAACTCTTTTTTTATCAACACCCAGAAAACAACTGTCAGTGCTTAGTACCACAAATATTCCTATCGAGAAGCTACAGCTTCTTCTCTTTGACTGTCTGTGTTCACTAGATAACATATAAATTTCAGCTGCTTTCTCTGTCTTCCCAAGCACAGACAGACAACATGCAGAGAACTGTCAGGAGTTTGCCAGAGCTGTACCTATAGTAATAATATAGTAATTTGTTTAAGCAGGAAGACTTACTTAGCTTGAAGTCTTACATACAGGTATCTAATAGATTCCCCATTTTTCACCATTGCATCTGTAGTTCCCTGTATAAACGCAGCTCCACTGGAGTCTGCATTTTGATAATAACTCCACAATATATGTTTC
This sequence comes from Rhinophrynus dorsalis, assembly GCA_037306005.1. Classification (NCBI taxonomy): domain Eukaryota; kingdom Metazoa; phylum Chordata; class Amphibia; order Anura; family Rhinophrynidae; genus Rhinophrynus; species Rhinophrynus dorsalis. The sequence goes on along the minus strand of CM074726.1, from coordinate 45,483,623 downwards.
AACAGCCAGAATGAAAAATGACATAGAAAACCCCTCAATCATAGTTCTTTAGCATACTGCAAACATTTTAACAAGGAAATGCTACCATCAAGCTACAGTCAATCATAGCTAATAACAAAATTATATTGTTATACTGGATTGCTGTCTCAAGGCTGCATAACTAGATTCATCCTCTTAAAGGGATAGTAATACTTTCAATGTAAAAAAAAAAATACGTTGTAGGGTTTATCCCCCTGAGTAAAACAAGAGTACTCCCACTGCTGAAAGGTGTTTCATTCAAAAGTTATTAATTTTCAAAGTTGAATTTTTGTATGTGCAATATCACAGTGGCCTGAAATTGTACAGTAGCACTGTTGCTACACCATCCTATGGAGATTTATGGTCCCGGGACCAGAGCTGTCTATAGGATCGTGTAGCAACAGCCATACTGTACAATTTCAGGCCACTGTGATATTGCACCTAAAAAATTCAACTTTGAAAATTAATAACTTTTGAATGAAACACCATTCAGCAGTGGGAGTACCCTTGTTTTACTCAGGGGGATACATCCTACAACATATTTTTTTTTTACATTTTAAGTATTAATATCCCTTTAAACCACTGAGCAATTTATTCCTGTATGTGCAGTTTACCTTTAAAGTTTCAATTCAATGTATTAGTATTAAATGTTACCCTTAGCATAAGTTTAATTTAAAATGCAACATTGTAACTGTTTCCACTATGATTTGCCATGCCCAAACATGTGAAGTCCTATGTTTTTTTAATTTATGTATCTTTGCCAAATTAAAATAGGAAGAAAAAAAACAATTCTTAGACTTCCAAACATTATCATCATCATAAACATTATCTTTGAAGAGAAAAAGAAATACTGAAAACTGTTGTTGAAGACAAATACAGAAATTTTCTAGGATGGCAAGTTTTACAATAAATTGTCCATCAGAAATTTTCCAGAATAAAACATTTGCAATCTGGAATAAAAACATCTGAAAGAATAAAAAAAGATTCTCCAAATCATTCAGAAGCAAAACTATTTCAGAGCAATTCTTCAATTCTTTCCGATAAACTATTTTAAATAAAAACCATTCTTTTCACTAATAATTTAGAAGAAAACGATTCCAGGCATTCACCATAATAATAAAAACCTTTCCGTAAACTATAAGGAGAAAACGTTTAGATTGCATTCGTCTGCAGAACTAAAGCTTGTTTTCAAATTATTATCTGGTACCAGAAACTACAGTGTCTCTATTGAATTACCCAACTTATTAATTAACACAACACCTTTTCTCAAGAATTGACAACACATCTCAGGCTGCAAGTCTTTCATCTATATTTATTTCACTCATTGTACAGAGTATTGGATTTTTCACCGAGCTGGACGGCACAAGTAGGAAATAAACATTTTTTTTTAATGGATCAGCTGCAAGGTTTCTTCCTTACTCTGTCAGAGAGAAATGATAAAAAATCCTTTTATCACTCTACAAGTTGTTAATGTTCTACCTCGGGACCTCTTCATCTGTAATAAACATCTTAAGGAAATATGTAGCCCTTGGGAAAGGTCACTTAATTTCCTCACGGCCTCCCATACGTAATGGCTTTTATTACATGCAGGTGCCTGGGTACAATAGCAGAGCCTGCTAATAAACGTCAAAAGGAGAGCAGGTACCACCTACCTCAAGGTGGCAGATGCGCACCTGTTTAAGAAATGTACCTTAAGTGGGGTACGTTAACCCTCTCCGCTTCCATAAAGATTAACAAAGTAAATATTGTCATTAAAATGCACTCTAGATTATATTTTTTCTTTCTAGGTGTTGAAAAGTATAAAATAGATTTGAAACTATCAGTTACGATCAGATGGTTATTCTGGTAAATAGTGGTATAATTTTTCTGGCAATCCTTCCATTATACTGCACTATCCTAACTTACTTGAATGCCTACTCTGTTTAATCCTCTGACAGTGTAACAATTCCCTATTGCTCATCCCCTAATTGCTTATTTTAAATCATGTGCTACAATAATCACATAATCCCACGTTTACATAATTTAGTGTGAACCTTTTATTAAAGGGATAGTAATGTTTCATAATAAAAGCAGCTCTAATTAATCATCATAGTATTTGGACTTTGGAGAGTGTCATTTCAATTCTGTCAGAGTTGTAGTTCAAGAGTAATAAAATAACAAAGTATCCCCCTCCTGCCCCTTTTACTGATGTAACACTGTTCAGCCAGATCAGAAGGGAGGTGCCCAGGTAGACTGTAGGGAGGGACAATCTTCAATTAAGATGAGGGAAAAACAACTTGTCAAGGGGGGCAGGGCTTTCATTGTTCTCATAGGAAGTAGATTGTCCCCTTCTGTTATCTGTCTGGTCTATGGACTGGATTCCACATCTGAGAAGAGATGGCTTACACTAGGTAAAAGGGGAGGGAGGGGAAACTTTGCTTGTGAATATCTCTCAAACCATACAGGTTTGAGAGATAAGACATATATCGTTCTTCATGTTTTTTTAATGCCTACAAAATAAAATAAAGATAAAACGAAGTATTACTATCCCTTTAAGACATTTATTGCACAGTGAAATCAGAGCTGCATTAATGTTGTACTATCCATTTTTCTGTAAAATAAACTGGTTTTGAGAATTGAACCATTATTTTGTGGCGGCTTAGTTTAGCACTTTATGCTATTTCCATTTGCAATATAATTTGTTTTCTACAAGTCCAAAACTATCACACTCTGTGATACTGGAAATAGCCCCAATGTATGGGCCCTGCTAGATTCAGTTATAGCACATATACCAATTAGCATAAGGTGCCACACTGCACCACCAACAAATATATAACAATATTATAAACAAATGGCTAATACAAGATACAGGCATTTTTTAACTGTATTTAAAATTAACTAAACCTATGTGTCTTAGAGTGTCAGGTCCACCTAAAAGGCAAAAATTCTTAATCTGATAGTCTAAAAAGTCATATTATTATTTTATTTAAATCTAGACTATGCCAACATTTTCTCCATCTGTCAATGCAATTTGGGAAGGTTTACTGTGAATAAACTACATTTATTGGCAAATGAAAAAGCCATTTTGCACACTTCATATGTTTATTTCACTATACTGTCAATTGAAGTCTTATAACCACAGGAAATATATTTACATATAAGTGGAAATATCATATAATTTCTGTTTTAGCTAGGATTTTTTTTGTTTTACAAGGGCAGAAAGATGGGATCCATGTGTCCAGATATTACTTTTTCCACAGTAACGAGCATATTTTCATGTTTCAAAATGGCTAGCTTGTAGTGTCTGTCATAAGACCATTGCCAAAATTGAAAATAAGGAAAAGAGAGTATCATATGGAACCATTACTGTAAGAGAAGGTTGTAATTTTCTAGGCAGAATAGTGACTTAAATTCTGTTAACAAATCTGGATAAGCTAGAAAAGAGCGTGTTTTTTCAGATTCTATTACAGTGTTCATAGATTTGCTTTTTATATAAAACTAAATATTTGTGTACTGTTTAGTTTATTATATTTTCTGGTAATAAAAGAATAACTACAGCTCTGAATACTTTAGAGACAAACTAATCAATACAGAGAAGGGAATGAACAGTTTTGTTTACTCTGTTTAAGGAAAAAAAAAATAGCATGATATGGGCAAAAGGTCTACCAGAGAGGGGAACACTTCACATTAAAGTAGCATAAATTGATTAAAAAAAATAAAAAAATAGTTTTCCTGAATAAAAGAATGGTTAGCATCAGGTAAAATATATTAATTCCCCTTTATCCTATCACATCTCCTACTTAAATATAAATCATGTTTGTAATAACACCTTTTTTGAGCACTGACGTCTCAGCTGTTTTTCTATAGCATATCATTATTTCCACAACTTCTACTATCATTTATCATAATTGTTCCATATAACTGCTTCCTACATCTCTTCCTATTACACCACATAAACTATTCCAATTTGTACTCATTTTGTTTGTTTTCTATATAATCTCATCCTAGAACTCCTCCTATTGCTTGAAAATAATGCAACCTATGTTTTGTTCCACAATGTACCATAAATATCAGCACCAGTAACAAATGATGCCTTGAAGTTTTTTTTGTTATTTTTGCTGTATTTGTTAGTTTTGCTGAACTGTTATAACTGGGGGTGCTATTGCAACAAAATATAAGGCGGTCTGAATGTATTGTGTTTTAATAGTCAAATTCATTAAGAACTAAAAGCATAGAGTAATTAAATATATAATTTGTGATGTACATTATGATGTACACTTTTAGAATATCAAAGCTAATATTTGTTTATTTGAATAAAAAAAAATAAAACTTTTACAGCTAACAATGTAATCTGTATAAAAGAATCACAAACCAGTTGACAGGTTTAGAAACTATCTTGAAAATAAAAAACGTTATTCAATTGCTTTTTAATTTCTTTCAATTTTAAAATTAAAATAAAATATATTTTTAAGGAATACAGTATATTTAAAGGAATATAGTACATTAACAAAAATAATGTCAAATTGTACATATTTGGACTTATTTTTGTATTAAACATCATATAATATAGTGGAATCAATATAAAACCAAACTAATGTATTAGCCATTTCATATAAAAAAAGTTTTAAACAATTCAAAGAAAATCTGAAAATAAAGGTTTTAATGGTTAAAAAAAAAAACCCCCCAAACAAAACAGAAATCTTTGCTACCCCAATTATTCACAAAAACAAAATCCCAGATACATAAAGAAATTCTAAACATATGCATAAGCTTCACTGTGTAAATATTCACATAATAATAATGATAATAGATATATAATTTTATACATACTATGCATGTTATGCATAATTTCATATGTTACAAAACACATTAAATATATATCCTTCTATTGGAAACTAGTGTGACCATATTTTAGAATAATCAAATAGAAAATAACTAACATTTTTCAAGTCAATATATACAGGAGTTAATGTGTTAATTTGTTTTAAAATCTTCTTGCTGTAGTTTAGGCTGACCAGACCTCACCTTTAACCGGGGACACATAGGAAATAGGCATATTTCAGGACTGCGTGGAAATCAAAGGAGCCCTGCAGTATGCATTTTTCATCTGGGTCCCCGGTTAAAGGTCAGGTCTGGTCACCCTACTGTAGTTGCCAAGTTGCGTTCTGTATTATTTGCTTTGCAGTATACTATTATTTTGTTAGATAACTTACACTATTTTTATTTCTTCTGCATTGGTTACCGCTGATCAGAATTCTTATTTGACCAATATGCTCTAACTTGACATTTTGCTAGATAAAGCTAGACAAATTACACTGATTTTACATTTAATAAAACAATATTGCATCATTTGGCAGGTTATTTTTTTTGGTGACGTGTCTTCTGATGTAGATAAGGAACCACGTAATTTAAATTCACTAAGAATGCACTAAAATATTTAAATGAAGCCACAAATATAAACATGGATTGATAATCATTAGATTAAGCATTATCGTTATTTTAGTTACATTTTAATAAACTGCTTTAGTTTAAATGTTATCAGAGTAAGTATTAGTTTTTCAAACATTGTTTTCTACAAAGGTGAAACCCCCCAAAAAGTCTGATATACTTAAGCTTTAAAAAGTCACAAATACAAGGCACTGTGGAAAAAAAGTGCATGAGACTATAACATTTAGTTTATTTACTTCTAGGTAAACAACTAAATATAAACAAGCACAACCTTAAAAGGAAATATATAAAATATCTTCATTATAACATTTTACATTTATTCTGATTTACTACTTACTTGAGTTAGCATTGCTTTAATAACCTTTACCTCTTGCATCAGCAACATGCTCTAAAAAATAAAACATGCCTAAAAATGTCACTTTCTACAAAAATAAACAATTGCATATTCCCAAGAATAAAAAAGTGTAAAAGGAATGTTTGTTTGGTATTTGAAGTTAATTAAGGGTAACTTATTTTAGGTGAATATTTTCCTTTTACAATCATATTGCTATTCTAGTCATGATTGGACACCTGTGTACTGCATATCTCAGGGAAAATCAAACAGGACTGGTTTGGCCAAAAGTAAATGAGAAATATATTTATCTAATTTCCTCATCTTTTATGGTATATTTGTCATATATACATTGGCAGAAAAAAAAAAAAAAAAAAAATGTGCTAGAAACAGTCAGGTTGATTCATGTAATGGCTTAGATATAAAGACTGAATTTTATATGAGACCAACCTGTTTCTGTGTGATGTTTCAGTTAGGAGTGCCATCCCAGATGTCTTATGTTTCTTTCCCAGAATCCTTCCGCTACAGCCAGTACAAGGGACTGTCTAAGGGTTGTGCAACCCATGACACTAACTGCTGTTGGACTACAACTCCCCACATAATCAGTCATCCTAGATCAATTCCAAGGTTTATATTTTGTCCGTTATATCTTGACAACAAATTGTATTCAAGCAAGTTGGTAATTAGGGGTTTAATTACCAGTCTTTTCATACAACCTTTTGATCCTTTTCTTTTAACAAGCCTAAACATTTTTATGGGAAAACCAGGGAAATTCCTATTAAGATAAATAAATAAATAAACATTGTGAGTTCCCGGAACCTTAAAATTAAAAATGTGTGGTATGTTTCTCCTTCAATGCCCCTAATTGACACAGTATAGTCTCAGAAGAGGTGGTTTTTTTTTGTTTGTTTTTTTTTTAATCTGTGATTTCATATACCCAAAATAGTTCATAGTTGTTCTTATTAGATTAAGATGGCCAGATCAGACCCTTGTTTGAAGGGAACAGATAAAAAATGCAGACTGAAGGGTTCATTTGATTCCAATGCAACCCTGCAGAATGTGCATTTTCACAGAGGTCATACATAAAAGGGTTGACCTGTTCTCCTTAATTAAAACAAGAAGAATGATTGGAGAAGCAATGCATTGCAGACCTTTCTAGTACCCAGAGGGTAATACAGTATTGGTAACTAGGAACAAGTTTGCCCTGCAATTTTGAATAATTACATATATTATATAAAACTTACCTTTAAAGGGATAGTAATACTTCGTTTTATCTTTATTTTATTTTGTAGGCATTAAAAAAACATGAAGAACGATATACGTCTTATCTCTCAAACCTTTATGGTTTAAGAGATATTCACAAGCAAAGTTTCCCCTCCCACCCCTTTTACCTAGTGTAAGCCATCTCTTCTCAGATGTGGAATGCAGTCCATAGACCAGACAGATAACAGAAGGGGACAGTCTTCTTCCTGTGAGAACAATGAAAGCCCTGCCCCCCTTGACAAGCTTTTCAGGTTTTTCCCAATTCTTAATTGAAGATTGTCCCTCTCTGCAGTCTACCTAGGCACCTCCCTTCTGATCTGGCTGAATGGGGAGGGGGGATCTTTGCTTGTGAATATCTCTTAAACCATAAATGTTTGAGAGATAAGACTTATATCGTTCTTCATGTTTTTTTAATGCCTACAAAATAAAATAAAGATAAAATGAAGTATTACTATCCCTTTAAAGGAGGACTAGCACTTTTTTTTAACCCTTTGAGTGCCAGAGGGTTTAAAGCAATGTGTTGCGTACCCCTCTAGCAATCAAAAGGTTAATAATAACACCCCAGTTAATATGGCAAGAAAATCTTAATGGCCCAAGTGAATGTTGCCCTTATGCCTTTGCTGAAGAGGGAACATCTTCAATAAGTCCATGGAGGTGGACATTATAATTGCTGGCAGCTTTTTTTTTTTTTTTTTTTTAGGCAGACACAGTGCAGGAGCCTAATTAACCTGGAGGTTACTCCCAGAGGGAATATACTATTTCACAGCCCTCTGGCCCTCAAAGGGTTAAGATTGCATTCAGTCGGCAGAGTTTGTGCCCTGTGATCATGCTGGCAACTGTCATGGCTTCCTCCATGGGCATGAAATCCAGGATTGACTGAAGATGTTATTTCAAGGCACAGAGCCAAAATTCATAGGGACAATTAGTATTTTGTGGCCAGAGTACGGTAAGTAGGGAGTTGTTATTAGGTGCGACTTCTAACTTAATGCTTTCGTACGTGCTATCAGGTTCTGCAACACCTACACGTCACTTGTTATCGTTTGTGTGCAAAATACATAAATAAAATAATGTCTTTCAGCAACACCTTCGAGCACCCCAGTCCAATTACTCTAACTAGTTTCACATGGTCAGATGTAATTTTGTAGAGATTAGAGGAATAAAGGGGCAAACCGACATAACAAGTGAAGACGTAATTTGCCAATAAGTAGGAAAAATAATCAACGTTATTCTGTAAGATCATCATTTTTTGTAACTCTCATGTATATTTATATATTTTAACATATGTATAGTTTCCTTGTATTTATAAATACACTAAAGTAATTAATGCAGAATTTGTATCCCATTGAAGATTTTGATTAAACTAGTAAAACGTATAAGGGAGCAGTCGAAATGAAGATGAATGCCAAAACCTGTTTGTAATTTTGGCACAAATTGCACTGGCTTCCTCTGCTGCTGCCCTTCAGAAGCTACTGAGAGTTTAAGGGCAAGGGGGGAGGAGTTTATTTCTTGACTCTTTAGAAGCCAGAAACACCCAACAAACATACTGAGGCCAATGTATTAAAGGAATACTAACATCTAAAAATGAAATAGGTTGTCATTACACTAAATATTATGTTATTACAGCTAGTATATGTAAAATTGAATTACTCCTATTACATTCTTAAAATATAATCCTAAACTCATTTTAACACATGTAAACTGTTCTATTCAGAGAGCACTTGGTTAGTTTTGTTTGTAATGACAGATTAATGCTAATTCAGTTAATTTAGTGTAGTGCTCAGTTTGTCTTATATTGAGAAACGTTGTTATGTTTTGTTCAACCCTTTTACAGACAACACTGCATAATGAGAGGCATTTTAATGCACAGGGATACCCAACATTCATCAGCTGCCTCTGTTTCAGGGGCCCCACCTTGTGCTCTTTCCCAGCAGTCTCAGTTTTACAGAAAGAGCCCAGTGGTTAAATTGTATACCTGGAATAGTTTCACTTCTCCATGACAAACACATAAGTGATTGTCTCAAATAGGAAGCAAAGACATTTAACCCCTTACGGATGGCCGATCGCACTTGCGGCCATCACTTAAGGACCACGGACCATTTTTTTTCAGGGGGGGGGGTGGTTTTTTTATAAGCTTCCCGGATTCAATGAGATATGTGCTTACCTTAGCTGCACAACCCTCCAATCCTCATTGGATTAAGCCATTTGTTAGTCTTACTGGCAGTGAAGCACTGAACTTCCTAAAGGCAATATAAACCCATTGCAAGATACCTTTCCAATGGATTGCTTTACAATAAGACAATGTATCACATGAAGGATAAGACCAGACTTCCCTTTTAACTGATGGCATATGAAAGGGAGACATTTTTCTTACCGATATTTCCTTTTCTTCCTGTCCCTCCACGGCCACTTAAACTAATGGGTTAAGTGTCTCCTCCCTCTAGCTGGTGTAGGACCAATCAAATCATAAAAGGTGGCTCTCAGATCCTTCCACCAGTCATTTTTTGTCCGAGCTAAAAAATTAGAACATAGACAGATTAGAGGGCAGGGTGTGCTGTGGAGAGACACAAAAGAGAAGGAAATATCGGTAAGAAAAATGTCTCCTTTTCCATGCCCATTTAAACTAATGGGATATACCCAAGCCAATAAAACCAGGTGAGAAGAAAGTATAATACAAATATTGTCTAACAGGGATACACATATGCCCAAATGTGTACCCTAATAAACATATCACTGTAAATATACCTTATATCTATAAATTATAAATACACATCTCCATATAAGCCTTACCCAGACCTTGATGTAATGGATTTAAGAACTTTCCATCCAAATCTTGCCTCAGAGACTGACTGGACATCAATCTTATAATACTTGATGAAGGTGGATATAGAGGACCAAGTTGCAACTTTGCAAAGATCATCAGTAGAAGCAGACCCTTTTGCAGCCCATGAAGATGCAACCGCTCTGGTAGAGTGACCTCTAATGATCTTTGGAGGGTCTCTTTCTGCTAACAGATAGCATTCCTTAATACACTCAGTAATCCACCTAGCAATTGACTGTTTGGATGCAGAGGAACCCTTGAACTTTCCTGCAAAGTGAATGCATAGGGAGTCTGATTTCCTAAAAGGCTTAGTCTTTTGCAGATAGATGGAAACACATCAAACTAGTTCCAGGTTGTGCAAGCGACTTTCTTTTCCTCCTTTGGGATTGGGAAAAAAGTAGGGTAAGACAATCTCTTGGTTAAAAAGAAGAGACAACTTTGGACCTGAAATCTGATTCGGTGCGCGGAACCACTTTATCCTGGTGAAAAATAATATAGGGCTTCTTAGAAGATAAGGGTTGAAGTTCGCCGACCCTTCTGGCAGATGTGATGGCAGTTAACAGTATTGTTTTCAGCGTAAGAAATTTTTATAGGGATTTCCTCTAAAGGCTCAAGCTTTGCAGATCTGGCCAGTTGATCTAGGACCAAATTTAGATCCCGTGGGGCAATTATATATTTTATTCTAGGTCTTGCTTTGTCAATTGCCCTTAAGTATTTCTTGACAATATCTGCTTCTGTGAACTGCTTTGCCAAACATGCTGGCTGAGATGCCTGATAGCTGAACTTTTAGCAATGCAGGCCACAAACCTTCTTAAAATCCTTTTTCAGGAAGCTAAGAACCTGTGTGTGGTGAGGCTAAACAATTATGATTAATATTGTTGTTTTTGCACCAGGATGAGCTTATCCTCCAGACTCTGCAGAAGATTTTTGAAGTAGAAGCTTTCCTCCCTGAAAATATGGTATTAATGACTGAGTCTGACAGACCTCTTTCCCTCAGAGACCTGGGACACATGGTCTGGACTGACTGGTAGAGGCCATGAATGTTCTATGGATAATTTCACTAGTTCCATAAATACGTAAGGAGCTATCAGAATTACTGTGGCTCTGTCCTGTCTGATTTTTCTTAGAACTCTTGGAATCATCGGAATTGGAGGAAAAATGTATGCCAGATTGAACTTCCATGGTAGACTCACTGCATCTATCCCCAATGTTTATGGAGGATTTGAGCAGGAGAAGAAATGTTGACATTTCCTATTGTTGAATGATGCCATGAAATCTATTTCTGGTAATCCCCAATTGGTCGTAATCTTGTTGAATACCCTGCTGTTGAGGGACCACTCCCCAGTTCAGCCTCTTTCGACTCCCAAATAATCCGCCTGTATATTTTGGTTGCCTGCAATGTGAATGGCCGTTATCGCCCTCAGATTCTTTTCTGCCCAGAGCAGAATGCGACTTGCTTCCTTGTTCAGCTGGCTGTTTTTTGTGTCTCCTTGTTTTTTTTTGTTTTTGTTTTTTTTTTAGGTATAGTACCACTACCATGTTGTCCAAGACAATTTGCACATACTTGTTCTTCAGGTACTTCTTGAATCCGATTAAACACTGGAAGACTGCTTTTAGCTCCAAAAGGTTTATGTGGAGAGAACTTTCCTGTTTTGACCACTTTCCCTGGGCTACTTTCCAACAGCCTCCCCAGCCCTTGAGACTCGCATCTTTGAAGATTATCTGACATTTTGTGTCCTGTAGGCTTGTGCCCTTTTGATGGTTGTGTTTCACCATCCACATGATAATTCTTTTCTTACTCTGGGGAACAAGGGGATTCTCTGAACAGGATTGTCCATCTTCTTGTTCCAGTTTGTTAGAAACAAACGCTGAAGCTGCCTCATATGCAACGCTGACCAGGACAACACTTGGACTGTTGATGTCATGGACCCCAATAGCTCCATGTAGTTTTGAGCTGTGTATACTGCCAATTTTTTGAAGCTGGATACCTTTTTGATCACATTCTGTATCCTCTCTTGTGAGAGTATAACTATGTTTTTCCTGGTGTCTATAGATAGCCCCAGAAATAAACATTTTTGAGTTGGACTTAGAAGCCTCTTCTGATGGTTTATTATCCAAACCAACTGTTCTAGGTGAAGAAGGGTTTGTGATACCTGGTTCTGTGCCAGCTGTTTGTCTAAATAAGGCAGAATGGTTATGCCCTTCTTCCTTAGGGGTTCCAAGGCTACTGCTAGTATCTTGGAGGAGATTCTTGGAGCTGAGGTCAAACCAAAGGGCAGCGCCCTGAATTGCCAGTGATGATCTTCGAAGGAGAACCTCAGGAATTTTCTGTGACTTGGTCTCATTGGAATATGGAAGCAGGAGTCCTGGAGGTCTATCTTCGAGAGGTAAGAGCCTGGACGAACCGCTTGAATGACAGAAGCTATTGACTCCACCTTGAATGATCTTTGTTTCAGGAGTTTGTTGAGGAGCTTCAGATCCAATATAGTTCTGGATCCTCCTGTTGACTTTGGGACGGTGAAGATACTTGAGTACCAGCCCTGTCTTCTCATTTCTAATGACACTGGTTCTATTACCTTTTTTGATGCTAAGTCCTGAACGGACTGTCACAGCTCCAGAGCTCTTACAGGTTTATTTTGAAATTTTTGATGTTCTGAAACAAGAGCAATTGTGCGGAAACCCAACAGCATAATAGGAAACAAATATTCCCATTGATTTAAAGGGACTGTAAGCTCTGGGGAACAGGGTCCTGTGAACCTTTTGCTTTCTATGTTCCATTTGAACTGTTTATTTTCTCTGTATGTCTGTTCCCTATTCTACAGCACTACGGAATAAGGTGGTGCTATAAAGGATAATACAAAGAGGCTATAAACCCTTTGATTGCTAAACAGGTCTCCAAATGCATTGCAAAGCAATGCGTTGGCGACCTCTCTAGCATTTCAGGGGTTAACCCTTTGAGTGTCAGAGGCAATGCTTCGTTTACCCCTCTGGCACTCAAAGGGTTAAAAGCACCATTTAAATCAACAGGAATTTTATTTGTTCCCTATGGTACAGTTGGTTTGCTCCATAACCGTTCCAGCCCCATGTATTCAAATGACTCAGTTAACGCACCATGTATCACCTGATGTTCATACCTGTGAGCTCTCAGAGACTGACCCAGAGACTCAGGGCTCTGACCCAAATCCCAGGGTGACGGGCCAAAATCTCAGGGTGAGAGAGTTCTGTGTTACCTGCTATATGATTTACCCCAATTAATTGTTTCTTTAGTCTCTAAATTGGTGCCATTTGTACCAGAATCACAGGGGGAGATGTCTTACTTGTCGTGTTTGTGTTTAGGCAGTGAAATCTCTAAGTTGTAGCATGTTACAGGCTCCTTGCGGACCGTCTGGAGCACCTCAGTGTTAGAGCACACAGGTACATATTGCATAAAATCTACATTATGGGAAGCTTAAAGGGTTAATATTTCAAAGATCCCAGGGTCGGCTCATCTTGAAAGTTCCCAGTTATGCTGATATTTCTGCAACGTTCGCTTGAGAGTGAAGGGGTTAATATTTTGTCTTGTGCCTCCAAATAGGCTTCTTTTCCTTGTAGAGTAGTGAGCTCTGGGATAAGGAAGGGGAGGGGGGTGCCCTCTGAAGGAACCTCTGGGGTTAGAAGAGAAATTGGCCTCTACTGAATTCTCCACTGACAGGAATTATTGGCAACCTCCTGACCTCCAGTTTACTCTGCCAGATTAGCTGAGTGGTCCTGGGGGATCAGACCATCCTGCACTGTGTATTGGGGAAAGGGGATAAGCTAAGAACTTTCACACACACATACACAATGACATTGAGCAAGCATAGCAGGTCACATTTAACCCTTTGAGGAATGTGCAATTCATTACTTCTTTGGTCAATAAAAGGTCTATAGAAGGACTTGTTTAGGTAGTAGTTATTTACACATGAATCATAATAAATATATATGTATATATAGAGAGAGAGTCAATTTGATAGGGTGGATAAATCGCTCCAAGATTGTATGGGAGATGATATATGGAAAAGACAGAAAAATGATAATAAAAAGAGATCTAAGTGTAGTTTTCAATATAAACTATGGACACACACATATATATATATATATATATATATATATATATATATATATATATAAAATTATACTTAGCCTGGGGACTCCCCTGGTTGTTGAGCGAGACAGCACACATCTGGATACATACAGAGATTTATTCCATCAGTTTCATTATAAATAAAAACAAACGTTTTTGGTCCTCTCACGGACCTTCATCAGGGCAAGTGAAGTGAGAGGGCCGAAAACGTTTGTTTTTATTTATAATGAAACTGATGGAATAAATCTCTATGAGTACATTTATATATCTACTATTAAGGGACGTGCACCATTATAATTTCATATCTTTATTTAACTGATTCATGCCTGATATGTGCCATTGCCTTGTTTCTTTTATATGATATATATCTATCTAAGTACACCTAATTTTAGAGGAAATAGGAGCTCGACAGAAAACATTTTCAGTATTAAATAATGTATTTATTGTAAGTAAAATAAGTAAGTTCAAATGTATAAAAAAAAGAAATAAATACTAGAAAGTCAGAGTTCTTGATACGATATTTGAAGCTGCTTCAATTGCTAAAACGTACAATATTGTACGGAATGTCTTTAGATAAAAACAATTTATCCCAAAACACAGGTATAAGTTTGATGCAATGTTAAACGTTGATCCAACATTAAATTTTATTTTTCCTTTTTGTAAAAGTTCCTGAGGGTGCTGATTTACGTACTACTATGTTATCCTGATATACGGCACCCGGGATTTTTACTATCCTTGTTGAGAGTGAGTCCCTCACATAGCAAAAGTGCATCTACATCAGTGTTTCTCAGCTCCTGGCCTCAGGACCCATTAACAGGCCAGGACTTAGGGATTTCTCTGCTAGAGCACAGGTGTGGTGATCAGAGGCTCATTCACATTGAATAACTCACCTGTGCTCTAACAAGGAAATTATCATATCCTGGCCTGTTAGTGGGTCCTGAGGACAGGAGTTGAGAAACACTGGTCTACATCATTTTTCATGCACAGATGGAGCTTGTTCATGCTATCCATTCCTTTTAATCAGTGCCAGTCTGCTTGCCTCAGTGGCTATTTTTAGTTAGGCAAGAGGACTGGCACAGAATATAAAAGACAGAGAGCATGAACGCGCTCCTTCTGTGCTTGAACAATGACCTGGACGCGCATTTGCTAAAGAGCGCGCCAGGTCATTTGCAGGAATCCTCTGTCATCGAAGTATGAGAGGAGGCATTAGTGGGGAGGGGGACTGAGCAAGACTGACAGGCTGCGGGCCAGAGCTGTACCCGCAGCTGAGAGAAACTGACATCACCAGCAGAACTTTAAAGGGATTGTGTTGCTTGAAAATAATTTTATTTTATATTGTAGCCCTTAAAAAAGATTAAAAATGATATAAGTCTTATCTTCCAAACCTTTATGGTTTGGGAGATATTAGCAAGTAAAGTTTCCCCTGGAGTGAGGTCACTGCTCAAGCCTTCAGATTTGGAATCTGGTCCCGGGACCTGCCGCGGCTCTACAGCAGTGCCAAGATCACGATCTTTAAAAATAATTTTTTTCATTGGAATGTTCTACAAAGTGTGCTTGCAAGCCAGAAACACTTTGTAGACAGTTCCAATGAAGTAGTTATTTTTAAAGATCATGATCTCGGCACTGCTATAGAGCTGCCCACTGATCTGTGGACCGGATTCCAAATCTGTCCACTAGATGGCAGACTTGGCTGAAACAGCCAGGAAAGGGAACTTAACTTTGCTTGCTAATATCTCCCAAACCATAAGGATTTGGGAGATAAGACTTATATCATTTTAATGCTTTTTTAAGGGCTACAATATAAAATAAAATTATTTTCAAGCAATATCCCTTTAAGAGCCAATATCTCTACATCTACTGAATTGAAATTAAAATAAAAAACAGATTACAGTTTAAACAACATTGAGCTGTAAGAGGAAATCACGTTTAACTAAGGTGAGAGTTCCCTTTTAACAGATACACAGATAATGTATCAGTTTTGTCTCTCCCTGCGTTGGTAGAATGATACATTTTCATGAAACCACAAGTTTTATACAGTGTATCATTCTTCCTGCAGAGAAAACCAGAAGTGGTGCTTTCTCAGAATAGCAGCACTACTGTATGTGTACAGCCAGCCATATCCAAGGGCCAGATTAAATCTGCCAGTACGCCGCATTTTGCTCATCTCTAGTCTAGATTCATACATAGCCCAGTGTGTGGTGCTATTGGGCCAGCACACAAATTCATTAGTATAAAGTGCCATATTGTGCCACCAACAAATAAAGGCTATTTCCTGAAAATGTTTTCATTCTCTTTAAAATTAAAGTTATCATACGGTGACTTGTTCACTATAATGATGTTCTCCTTTATAGAAAGGGTGGTTGATTCATAAAATCATGCCGTCTTTATGAAACCCTCTGTCACCCAAGGGAGCATGATTTTATATTTTATATATATATATATATATATATATATATATATATATATATATATATATATATATACGTAGGGCCCTACTAGGATCTACCTTTTGGTTACAAAGCTCCACTGGTATGTCCTACTCATAGGCAGGTATCTATACCTGGGAACGTAACCCTCTTGAGCTCCTGGAAAGGGCTCATGTGCTGCAACCAGGAGTTTTACATTACGTGAATCTCATAGTAAAGGGTGGGGCTTAATCAGGTAGGTGGGGTTTGTTGCTATTTTGGCTCCTGGGATGTAAATGCAGCCCTATCTGTTCTCATTCAGGATGTCTTCAAGTCCTGGCTGGTTAGTTGTCCCTAAGGACAGGTTTGAGAACAACTGTCCAAGTCTACTGTACAGATCCTTACATCAACAATCTGATCTCTCATCCCTCTTCAACTAAAGGGCACAGCTCCTGTGGAGATTGGACCAGGCAGGCTCACAGTTGACATTCTTTATTAACAACAAAAGGTGAGAGATGCTCAACTAGGCTCATGAGCTAGCAAATACTTGCAAGAAGCTCACTGGGACTGTGTCCTCGCGCCCAGGGTGCAGTCCCTTTTAGCTCACCAGTGCCATACACAGAGAGGAAATCTTCTGAAGCATATCATACTGGTCCTGCCAAATGACAGTCCAGTCACGAAATGCCATATAATTCCTCTCTGAACAAGGGAAACAGCTAACCCCAGACGTACGTTTCGGCCTTCTTGGGCCTCGTCAGTGAGGTGCAGCTGATCCCTCTAGGCACTGTGAGCAAGGGGTCCATGTCTGGATTACCCTCATTACTCTTAGGGTGACTAATCCCAAGAGCAATTTGCATATGTAGAACAAAAGGTGAGAGATCCTCAACTAGGCTCATGAGCTAGCAAATACTTCTTTATTAACAAAAACAAAGCGCTATTTCAGAGAATATTTTAGGGGTACCAGCCCCATGACTGTGGTCACTGTATATGAAGACAGTAATTTCTAAACTAAACAGAGCTAATTAAACCTATTTGTACATGAAATAAGATATACATGAACACTGCTGGGATATCCTCCATGTACAGCTGAACTCCTAGCCACATTACAAAGGTCAGATTTTCACTGTCGTGTAAAACCTTCCAATATTTCTCAGAAAAAATATTGTGGTTTAGGGATACACAGAAAAATGATGTGAGATTGGCAACTGTTCAGTTTCCATGTAGAACAATCACTAAAATATATAATCATGTAATTATATTAAAGAAGAACTCCCTGTGTAAATGATGAATGAGTCCCTTGAGGACCAAAGGTGTGAGCAACATATTGTGAAGTTATAGGAGTAGAATTACCTCAGGGCTACATTGTGCGTTGCCTTAGGGTTTATAAAACTGACCCTTACTGCTGCCACAATTACTTACTGGAAGCTAGTGAACTCAGCACCAAGATTTGGTCATCACTTAAGGATGAATGGAAAGCGTTATGTATTGTCCATTATTTGGAAGCTGATTTGCCACAACTGAAGCCCAAGATTACAAGTTTTCTCAACTCAGAGCCACAGAGGCAGCAGCATAGATCATATTCTGAACCCCAAAAGCTGCTGTTTGTTAGAGGACATACATAAATTGCACAGTGTATCCCAGAGCAAATTGCTGATGTTGATAGATGCCTATAAGCTTTGTATAATTTATGGAATTGTCACTTTATACAAAATAGGAGATATAACAACCTTTCAATATCACCTATATTTGTTAGCAATTCATATTTAAAACAATAGTTTGACCTATTTAGCTCTGTCAGTTTATGCAAATTAGACAGTACAGGCAGGACTCGTGCTTATTCTTATCTCTCAAACCTTTATGGTTTGAGAGATATACGAAAATAAAGTTCTCCTTTCCCTCCCCTTTCTCATACGTCAGCTGTATAACTGACGGTATGAGAACCTGGTCCCAGACCAGACGGCGGCTCTTCAGGAGCGCCGACATAGCGATATCTAAAAATAAATACTTCATCGGAACCGTCTAGTGCCTGGTGTGCGCTCCTGATGGGCCGTGTCTGGTCAGGCGACCAGAATCTGCTTCTGACAGCTTTACAGCTCATCAAGCAGAAAGGGGAGGGAGCGGAGAACTTTACTTAAAGGTTTGAGAGATAAGAATAATCACAAGTAATCTTTTTTATTGTATCTAGGATACAGAAATTACTTTTTAGGTGACATTACTATCCCTTTAACTACCTGTAGTACTTGTTGCTTCAATTTCCACTTTTAGCACTCATTAGGTGATCTTGTTGTATTAGGCTCCCTCTCATAGGAAGCAATGTTTTTGGTTCTGCGACCCGTTAATCTTTGAGCTGGGGACTGCATGACAACCCACGTGCTGGGGTATTGCAATGGTCCACCACTGCAAGGTAGGGATTTGATTCAGATGAAACTGCCTTTTGCAATATTCTCTTTGCTGTCTTCACAGATAACTCAATTTTCCCATTGCTCTGGGGATATCCTGGTGATGAGATGACATGGTCAAAGTCCCTGTGTCTACTGAATTCCTTAAAATCTGTTGATTTGTACTGTGGACCATTGTCAGAACATAGTATTTGGTATTCCACACCGGGCAACATAGTCCTTTAGTTTTCTACACACTGTCAACCTCCCAACAATTATGTTATTAGGTATTCTTTTTGATTGAAATATAAACATACCTGTTCCTACCCTTTCCCATGGCCTTGTTAATAATTCATGAGGATGCACATCTCCTTCTGCTGTCTGGTATCAAATGTATGGCATATCTCACACTGCTCAATGTATGTTATACATTGTGCATTCATACCTGTCCAATAAACTCTCTCTAGCTCTAAGCAGGCATCCTTCCACTACTAAATGTGATGAATGGATCCTTGCCATGGTATCTTGTCTTAGTTCTGACGGAATAACTACCCACTCCCCTTCGAATACCATCCTGAAGACTGAATTCATCACATATGTAGTAGAATGGGGATGCATTTATAAGTACCTATTCCTTGTCATGGGACCATCCCTTTAATATAATCTGTTTTACCTCTTGCAGTACCTTGTCTTTGTCTGTGCTTTGCTGTATAGCCTTGAGTCGCCTGCTTGAAACAGGCAGTTGTTGCACCATGTTTACTGCCTCAGTCTGTTGTTCAACAGAGTTGATCTGCTTAATGTATCTGCCAATGTCAGAGACTTCCCTGGACAGTAATGGATTTATTGTATTTTTGAAGACATTTGGGTGCTTTAAACAAGGGTGTTTTCATGATGCTTTCTAGTGGTTTGTGTTCTGACTGTACCATTATTTCCTGACCATAAGTAAACTGATGAAATTTCTGCATTCCAAAGAGAACAGAAAGCAGCTTCTTTTCTATATGGACATATCCTTACTCTGTCTCAGTCGCTGCCTGATGTGCAAAAGCTAGTGCTTGTTTTGTTTGCATCAATGCTACTCCTAAACCTTTTTCTGATGCATCACATTGCAGCTCTAATGGATCAGCTGGGTCTTAATACTTTACTACTTGGATACTGCTTATTCTGGCCTTAAGCTGTTTAAATGCTACCTCATGGGCCTCAGTCCACTCCCATACATAATCCTTCTCCACTCTTTACATCACAAACTGTAATTACCTTTGCTGTCGTCAATTGTGGCAAGATATCATCAATCGTTGGCAGTGGATAATGGCTTTGCTTTAGCGCTTGGTTCAAGGGTTTTGGGTCAATGCATATTTTTGTTTCCCAGATGGCTTCTTTACTATTACCATACTACTTATCCACTCTGTGCTACTCTCTACTGGTGATATTATACATTGGCTTTCTAAACTGGCCAGTTCTGCCTTAAGGGGACTTATGAAAGAAACAGGCACTTTCCTTTATGGAAGCCTTACTGGTTGTACTAAGAGATCCACTTCTGATTTCAGCTTCCCTTTCAGACAGCTAACCAACTGAAACACCCCTGCATATTCTTTTTGTGTCTCTGACCAGCCCCTCTCAGCAGCTCATGCACCTGTGTGGCTACTTTCATTTTCTACCTGAAAAACATTTTTATGCTGTACAGTTATGAGATTCATGGCTTGCATTGCTCTATTTCCCAGGTTTACATGGTACTCCTATTTTGTCAGTGATCAGAAACTCTGCTTGTTATAACTTACTATTCTTTTGTATTTCTTATTTTGAGTTTGCATTGTCCCATTATTGTTAATGTGCTTTTGTTATACATCTGTAGGACCTTATCACATCTCTGTAGGATGTTATGTCCCTTTAGTAAACTTCACTGGAAGGACATTACAATCTGCTTCATGATCTAGCTGGAATTTTATAGTCCTCTTGTCTAGTAGCATGGTTGCATAAGGGCTGTCTGCAATTTATATACTTTTTCCCCATCAGCATATACGTTAAGTGCTGATTCTAGAGTTATACTCAGAATATCATATTCTTCCCCCGACTCCTTACAAACTGTGTGTAAAACTTGTCACAGCTGCTGATAAATTGAACGGACTGGCTCCTGAAATGCTTAGGTTCACCACATCCATTACACTGCTACCGAATGCAGGGCATTTCTCCTGGAGTCTCTCATGGAGTTTTCCACAGTATACGCATTTCACCATGCTGCTTGGGTTCAGTGGCTTTCTACTTTGTGCCCATTTGAAGGTATGCCTTGTTGCCACCCTATGGACAGGTAATACACTTGTGCTTGGACCCTCAAGCATCTTAATTATTTGACAGAATTCTTCAGCACGGCCAGTTTGTATACATTTTTCCAGTGATTGGTCTACCTCTCGCAGAAGGCACTCTCTTAGTGGAGAATGTTTGGTGCCACACACAGTTCTGTGATAACACTAGCAGCAACATGCAATTTTGGGAACATTAGAGACACACTTCTCAGTTCTGTGCTGTATGCATTGACCCCTTCCTCTTGATTTCTTGTGAAGAAATGCTCTCTCTCTACTGCCACATTCTGTAAGCTAACAATTGTCACTTGCACCTTAATAATCTGTGCAAGTGAAGGAGTTGCACAGGGGAGCAAGAGAGCTCTCTGCTTCCATTGTACCCGAAGTACCCAGGTAGGAGTGGGCGAGATAAATGTCTCATGTCTTCCCTCATTGACGTGAGATGATTTCCTGATCTCGTCTACTCCTACCTGGTAGTAGGGGTAGGTTATAAGCAGGGGAGCCCTCTTGCCTCTGATGATCTCCAAACCAAACTGGCTGGGAGATCGGTAGCTGCGGGGGCACCAGGAGCGGTCCTGAGGTCTGACTTTTAATAAAATGTAACCCTTTCATTGCTACAGAGATATACGAGGCACTGCAAAGGAATGCATTGGATACCTCTCTGGCATTCAAAGGGTAAAAAAAAAAGTTCACCACATGAGCAAGGCCATGCCACACACCTGCTAGTATTTTTATATAAATGACCAATAGCATTTTCCTGCCTTGTGTATGCGAGGCATGGTAATATCATACAAATATGGAGTAAAAGACCCCAGTGCAGTGACACACATACGTATATGTATATACAGTACGTACAAGGCTTCACCAATGGTATTGTATGGCATCCACCAGGCTGAACATGCAGAATGGGAACGTAGATCCACCTGGTATTTGCTCATTGATGAGGTTTGAGGAGTTCCTTTCAGGATGGTGGTACAATACTGGGGTAAACCAAATCCAATATAGATAAATAAAAATTCAAATTATTTAAATTGTTATTTAACCCAGTGAGTGCCAGAGAGGTCTTCAATGAGCTTCAAAACAGTCTATGGTAATATGGAGAATTTTTATTTGCTGCCTTTTTGCAGTTGGTTTGCTCCAGATTTCCTCCAGTTTCTTAGTACATCAGCGTCATTGACAACTCGCAGCTGCAAGCAACATGCAGCCATCCATACACTGTTGGACTACATCATCCCATCAATCACCAACAGTTAACTGAGGATAGTGGTGATAGCTGTTGAACAACATCTAGAGGGCTGCAGTTTTATGCAATGCTGCCATGCAACAGGGGTGGGTAATATGTGTCCCCAGTACACCTCCCAGCAGTTTTTGGACTACAATTTCTAGCAACGTGGAATCTGTAGTCCAACAAGAGCTGAGGATGTCTAAGGTTCCACATCCCTGCAGTAAGTAATGGCTCAAAATTATGCAGAGGTAGTGGTCTATTTCCACACTGATAATCAAGATCACGTGACAACCTCTCTGACACAGCAGTAAAGGCCAGCACAGCCTCCCCATGGGAAGGACAAAACAGCAACACTAAATAACCTACACTTACCTTACTATAGACAGAAAATCCTAATTGCCCTTATGAATTTTGTCATTGTACTTTTGTTCAAGAAATAAAACTTTCAATCAGTTTTTAAAGGGTTAAGTTTACCATGTGTAGTTAGTAGAGGTTTGATGGTGCTCTTGCTAGCAACTGTCATGTCTGCCTTCACAGGGACGTGACATCCAGAACTGACTGAAGAGGTTTTCTCTTGAAGTCAATGCTTTGCACACCCTCTGGTCTTTAAAGTGATAGTAATGTTTCACAAAAACAGCAGCTCCAGTTAATCTTCATAGTATTTGGGCCATGGAGAGTGTTATATCAATACTGTCAGAGTTGTAGTTCAGGAGTAATTGAATGATAAAGTCTCCCCCTTCCGCCCCTTTTTACCTAGTGTAAGCCGCCTCACCTCAGATGTGGAATCTGGTCTCTTGACCAGACAAGTCACAGCAAGGGACAATCTTCTTACTGTGAGAACAATGAAAACCCTGCCCCCCTTTACAGGTTTTTCAGGTTTTCCTTATGCTTCCTGAAGATCGTCCCTCTCTGCGATCCATCTGGTCTTGCTGCTCTGAGGTGAGCAGTGTTACATCAGTAAAAGTGGCGGGAGGGGGATACTTTATCATTCAATTACTCTTGAACTACAGCTCTGACAGTATTTAAATAGCACTCTCCATGGCCCACATACTATGAAGATTAACTGGAGCTGTTTTATTGTGAGACATTACTATCCCTTTAAAAGGTGAAGATTATACCATGTGCAGTGAGCAGAGTTTGAAGTCCTGTGGTGCTGCTCCCAGTTTTCATGTCTGCTTCCATGGGTCTGACTGATATCCAAGACCAATTTATGATGTTATCACATGATCCAAGACGTAAGGGAAAAATTCATACCGGCCATTAGAGTTTTCTGGCAAAAGCAAGGTAATTAGGGATTACTATTAGGAGGTGTTACTTCTCCTTTAAGAGTGGAAGTAAAAATAGTTTTGTTTTGTTTTTTTGTGTGGAAGGATGTGTCTGTAACAATGAAGTCTGCGTATAGCATTATGCCACCCTCTTGTGGTGATATTTAAGAATGACATCGGATGGGAATGTCAGTATTTCTAAGTGCAAAACTACAGCGTGGTGATTCAAGAGTTACTAAATCTGAATTTTCGTGGTATACAGAACTATAAATATCAGAGAAAGCATTTCTTTTTTGTTTTTCCTGTAGATGAAGGGTTAACATCACACATGGTTGACTTGCAGTTCTCCCATTTTTCAGTAAAGCACATCACAAACTGAAAACATGTGAGGAGACTTAACCAGTTTTCTTTGGTTTATCTCCCAGAAATCACTGTCTGGGGACGGATCTGTCCTTGTTCACTCTTTAGATGCAGATTTCTCTGGATTTGCCCGTCTGAACCCTGAAGGATTCACTTGTACACTTTGGGTTTTTACTAATAGAAATCCCTACTAATCCTCCTGACTTAGGCTTCCTTCAACACTCTTCCAGAAGGTTACAGAGAGCGATTTCCCTTAACCAAGGTCATGGGAAAGAATACTTCACCATCTATGTGGAGAGTCCCACACTTTCCCAAGGAGATATAATTTAATTTGTCGTTGGGAAATAGAGACATCAGTGTGACACTTTGTGAGTCTCTGTTCATTGTGATTGGATAACCATTTCTCTCCAGCTGTTGTTGGACTACAAATTTCACTGTTGGCTGAAAATGATGGGAGTCATAGTCCAACAACAGCTAAAAGGCTTCCAATGCCAACCACTGGCATATATCACAGTGCATCAGTTTGCTCACATGTGAGCAACACATCAATGTTCTAGTAAATTTGCTGAATGGTTAAAGCAATAGTAATGTGTGACAAATACCCCTTTGATTATTCCTCAATTATTCTTTTATGTGTGACTAGCAAATGGTACATGGCATTGCCCATTAGACTCTGTGTGCCATGCATGTTGGGAATTCACTTGGGTGAAAATTGCCCACTTAGGTGAAAATTGCCACCCCTGATTTGCTGCATGCGGCAGATCTCCACCCTTTACTGCCCAGGGTGGGGTGGACAGAGAACCAGAATCCACTTAGATTTTTTTCATTTAGTTATTTTTGCTGCTTATATTGAGAGAAAGGGATTCTGGGAGAAAAAAAAAACTTGCTACACTACTGCAGTAAAAATGCAACCATAGGTTCATATCATGTGATTATAAGCAATAAAATATTTATCGGGTGATCATAGCCTTGTGTGTTACATTACCCCCTTGGATGTTATGGGCAACTCAAATGCACAGAGTTAGAAAGGTCATTGATATCACAGGGTGTTCATAGACTTTTAGCATGTAATGTACGTTAGTAAATGAAAACAATGATAAACTATTTGCTGCATCGCTAAATTAGCTTTGCTAGGTTGTGGGTGAGGGCTAAAGCCCCACCTCTTGTTGCCAGCTTTGAGCATGTAACCATGTTAATCTCTTTACTACTAAATGATCACCCGACAGCACTAAGGCAATACCAATGCCTCAGGAAGCTGTTTGTAGCTTTCACACCCTTACTAAACAAAAAAAACCCTTGCTTTTATTTTAGTCAAAAGCACCTTTCCTCTAATAATTACATACAACATCTTGGTTTTTGCTCAGCTCGTTGAGTAAATAGTTTCTCAGAATGTTCTTTGTATTGACCTCCAGTTAACTTATAAATGCTAATCATATCATCACTTAGAAATCTCTTCTCTAATATTTTTGTATATACCCTTTGCAAATCAATGAAATATATACTTGTTGTAATGTCATTTCCTCAACTGTCCAGTTTATGGAAAATGTCTGACTACTACAACATGATACAGAAGTGATGAACAGTGAGAATCTCACTCTGTGCAATGTCATTAAAAGCCAAACCACATGACCTAGTGTACAATGGAGCTTTCCATGTGATAAATTCCCAGTTTGGAGAACTCGGTACCATATTATGCCAGACACAGAGCTCTCTAATCAAAGGTTCTAAACAACAAGCACCTGTCAAGGGCAGCTGAAGGACACCTGTTGTCACAGCATAATGTCTAGTGACTGTCCATCTTTAAGGCCTCAAAAAGGGGATAGCAACAGGTTTTAATTGTTCGGACCTATTTCCTCCAGCAAGCCTGTATAAAGGAAACACATTAATGCTGGGTGGGTTAATGATGTGGTGTGTGTCACTGATATTCCATCAGGTGAACCCTGAAGGGGTCAGAGACAGATCTACCCTCCCCTCCTTTTCCGCTCCACAAGTGGTTTTCATTTTGAGAAACCAGAGGTTACAAAAACAGAGAGAGAAAGAACTCCAGGAACCGCACGATTAATCTACTCAACCTCAAAAGGCTGTTCCTTGTTTAGAGGACAGAGAGAGAAAAACCAATTCATAACAAGGATGCAAGTCCATCCTTATACTAACCAAGACTTCTGGGCTTCAAAGCTCCCAAGATCAAATGAAGGCTCAAGTTATCTCTTAATTTTTAACATTCATTCAAGTAAAGTTTACAGCAGGGCTGCAGTTCTCTTGCTTGTATGTCAGTTTATGATTGTGAGGCGGATGTTGACACAGGTGGATAGATATAAAAAAAAAATTAAAAAAAAAAAGACAGAAATTTTAAGCTTTGCCATAATTCGCCATCTGGATTAAAGATGTCCACAGTAGAAGAAAGTCATTACTACCATCTTGTCATGTATAATATCTTCAGCATAAACTGTAAGTGTTTATAACTTACTTTCAAATATAAACTCTCATCACGGATGGCTTTGGTTAGGATAAAATACACAGTTGTATAAATATCACTTCACAAATGGTAACTGTATATTTAACCCCATGGATAATCATAATTATTCCCAACACACCGCAAGACCTATCCAGAAACCAATGGGTTTAAACATCTAAATTAAGAAATCCAGGTCAGAAATATATTTATACACACATGAACAGAATTAGTAGATTTGGGAATAAATTAATTGCCAGTTTGGGACAATGATTATAGCAAAGGGGTGAGAGACGTACTAAAAGCATTACAGAGCTGATTGGACATGCAGGCAGACATCTTGGAACACAATGAGCTTTATGAATAAAGATAAAAATGAAACAATTCTGGGGCACACGTTAAAATGAAAACTTCCTATTGATCTAAAATGGGGATTTTAACCACTGTAATGCTAGAGAGCTCTCATACGCATTGCAAAGCAAGGTATTGGAGACCTCTCTAGCATTCAACGGGTTAAAATCCCCATTTTAAATAAATTGGCAATTTGTGGAATTTTTTTTCCACTATGGTGTAGTTTCCTTACTTCAGACTTGCTCAGTTTCTAGGCAGTGGATATGGCCAATTATGGCCATGGAGAGTGTTATTTCAATACTGTCAGAGCTTTAGTTCAAGAGTAACTGAATGATAAGTATCCCCCTTCCACCCCTTTTACTGATGTAACACTGCTCACCTCAGAGCAACAAGACTGTCCGGATAGATCGCAGAGAGGGACAATCTTCAGTAAGCATAAGGAAAAGCCTGTCAAGTGGGCAGGGATTTCCTTATGTGCACAGTAAGAAAATTGTCCCTTGCTGTGAGCTGTCTGGTCAAGAGAACAGATTCCACATCTGAGGGGAGGTGGCTTACCCTAGATAAAAGGGGCAGGAGGGGGATACTTTATCATTCAATTACGCTTGAACTACAACTCTGGCAGTATTGAAATAACACTCTCCATTTCGCTCAGTAACCTGCATTTCATATGTGACTTCTAAAATATGTACTGATTGATAATCTAATAAATTTGATCCTGTGACAGGAAAAAGTTACTGTAGCATTGTATTTCAAAGTTGTCCCATTTTCCCTTTTGAGGTTTACTGTTCCCGAACCATTCCTTTTCTTCCTTCTGCATTGCTCAATAAAAACTATATTAAAGGAGCACCAACATCTAAAAGTTACCCGGTGTTACATACACTTAATACACTTTGCTTCATGCTAGCTTCTGTAAAAATTATCTGTTGGTTTTCTGAAGCCTAAAATTTAGACTTAACATATGATCTGAGAGATCAGCCAACCCTGTCTTTTCCAGGGCTCCGACTGATTCTCCGGGATTATTTGTAAATGGGCTGAGATAACAGCCTTTCTGAATACAAGTGAAGTGGGCAGTAATCAAAATTAACCCTTTGAGTGCCAGAGGTGTACGCAACACATTGCTTTGCAATGCGTTGCATACCCCTCTGGCACTCAAAGGATTAACTGACTAGCTATTCTGGCTTTAGCCAGAGAGAGATTGAGTTGGATTCCTCCCTGGAAGTCAAAGAGTTAATACTATTCTTACAGCAGGCATAAGGAAATTTGTTGTACTGATTGCCTCACTGTCTTATTTGTACAAAGCATTTGCCTGGATGCATAGGGAACAGCACACATCTAAATGCTTATACAAACCTATATCCCCCCCCCCTTACTTTGTACAATGTAACACAAAGTGGCTATTTAGTTGCACATATAGACTTATTCAAAGTCATTTATTTATTTTTACACAGATTTTTTTTTTGTATGTTCCTTTATACTTCATATCCCAAAACAGACACACCTATTCTTATACTTGTAAAACCTAGCATGCTGAAGAAACACATAGACTACAGTTAACCCTTTGGATACCAGAGTGGTATGTAAAGCAATTCAGTGCTACTTGTGGTGTTCAAATAGTAGATTATAATTTATTATTCACCAGGATAAAGAAGAGGTTAAGCTAGACTCTTACACAATTCTCACTCACCTAACATGCTGGGCCCTTCTGCCTTCACTTCCTCCAGGAACAGGAGGAAGGGGAGGGGCCAACTACTTCCTGTACTCATGTCAAGGGGTGAGCAACCTGTGGTTTCCCAGGTGATGTTAGGCCACAGAAGCCATCAATCTTAGCCCGTAAATGGCTGGATAAGTATTTTAGGTGCAGTCTAACACTAGCTGGTCAGCCACATGTTTCTCACCTAGTTATTCCATTAAAATAATTTAACAGGGAGAGAGAAAGTAAAGCTACTGACAGCAAGGCATGTAACGTGTGCAAACTCCTGACAGACTTAATGGCTGGGCTCATGTCAACAGCAATAGGGAAAGTGTATCCTTGTCCTGCGGTGTATGGGAGCAGGAGAAGGGGTGCAGGAAAAACTTCTCACTGCAAAAGCAGCTCTTTATTGCTGTTATGCAACTGCCCTGGTTTCTCCAGCAGGAAGGTGTGAAGGTGAAGCAGGAAGTGCTTTCTCTCCAGCACTCTATGGCTGCCTGCTCCTGCTTCCAGTCCTTGGTGGGAGTGGCTTGTCACCTTCAATTTTAACCCTTTGAGTGCCAAAGGGCACAGAATGCATTGCAGAGCAATGTGTTACGTACCCCTCTGGCACTCAAAGCATACCTCCCAACATTTTAAATTGAGAAAGAGGGACACTTGCATATTAGGGGATGTTGCTGGGGGAGTGGCTGGTCGGTTGGGCATTACCGAGAATTTTTAGGCTATTTCATGACCTACTGACACCTCTTTGTGTAGCCTAATAGATGAATTATAACAAGACCAAAGTATTTTATTTACAGACACTAATTTATAAACACATATACTGATGTTTAACCCCTTAGCGACCCTTGACGTACCAGGACAGTCAAGGGTAAATTTGCTCAACTGACCCTTGACGGTCCCGGTACGTCAAGGGTTAAACTCTTCCATTGCGGCCGCACGGAGCGATGGAAGAGCGCATGCTGCTTCTTACTAAGTGTCCCGGTATCGGGACACTTAGTATCGAGTAGTAGAAACATTGTTGCAACATGCGATTCGCTTCATAAGCGAATCACATGTTGCAAAACCGGAATGACAGGGACAATATTTGTAAATACTGTCCCTGTCATGTCTCTCTGCCTCCCTCCACCTTTCACACTGCTGAGGTGGAGAGAGACAGAGAGACATGGTGTTCCAGCCTTACGGTACAAAAAAAGTAAAAATAAAAAAAAAAAGTTTAAATAAAGAAAATTAACCCTTTGATCACTGTTCTGCAGTGATCAATAAATTCCCCCCATCTGATCACTCTGGGAGTGATCAATTTGCTGCAGATCAGTGTTTTCTGATCTGTGGGACACCCCCATCCCCCTTGAATTTTTTAAAAAAATTTTACAATTTTTTTCAATTTTTAATTTTTTTTTTAAATAAAATTTGAATAGTAAATATAGTATAGGTATTTTGGTAGGTAGCTGGGTAGGTTTAGTGTAGACCTGCGTTAGGGAAAGTTTTAGGGATAGATTTAGGGGAAAAAAAAAAAAAAAAAAAAAAAAAATATATATATATATATATATCCTATATAATAATTCGCTAAATCGTGTGCCACTGCCACCCGGTCGCGGAGCAGTCACGCGCAGTGGAGACTGCCCGCGCCACGGCTGATACAGAGCTGGATGCTCCTTCGGAGTGCCCAGCTCTATATCAGCCGCGGCGCGGGCAGTCTCTACTGCTCATGACTGCAGCACGCGCAGCAGTGTCTACTGCGCAATTCGCAGCGTTATACACGATTTAACGAATTATTATATAGGATATATATAATAAGTTCAGTTTAGATAGGTAGTTCACTTGGGTTAGGTAGGTTCAGGATATACATAGGCTAGGGTAAGTTTTAGGGTTACATTTAGGTTTAGGGATAGCGTAAGAAAAAAAAACAAAAAAAGTTTTTAGATTAAGTGGACAAAATGCAGCGCAGGTACAGTGTTGAAGAGGTATATGCATTTTTGGCGTCTGACTCTGAGGCAACAGGTTGAAGTGCTACGCAAAATATCAAGAGAACTTCAAAAGAAATTACATACGGATGAAAGACTTAAGAACATATTCCCACAGCCTCCCTTACTCTCCTTCAGACAACCTCCCAATGTGAAACAACTGATGGTAAGGAGTGCCCTGAATAAAAATACAAAAAACGGCACATCTCCCTGCCTACAAAAGAGATGTGAAACCTGTGCACACAATTACACCACGGACAAGATACCAATTCCAAACACCCAGTTACACCACAAGATCAATGGTACCTTCACCTGTAAATCATCCAATATAATATACCTGACCATGTGTGCAAAATGCTCAACAGCTCTTTATGTGGGAGAAACTGGACAACCACTACATAAAAGGTTTAATTCCCACAGATCCAGTGTTAACAACAAAAAGACAGACACACCAGTGGGAGAACATTTTTGTCAAAATGGGCACAGTGTCAGGGACATTAAGTTAACTGTATTGATGGGACTGTTTCACACTCAGAGGGACAGAAAAGTATGGGAGGTAAAATTAATGTTAAAATTTAATGCTATTTGTAATGTTTTGAATAAGGACAGAGCGTTCTTGTCACATTATCACTTAGTGGGTTGACAATTCCAACAGACCCACTGGCATCATAAATACCTCTAAAGCCTCAGAGGAAGAATGCAATTTACCGCTGACTGATCAAGTATCTGGAAATGGGTTGAGTTCTCTTATCTGATTTCCATTCTAAACAATGCAATGTGTACTTGTATTTAAGAGAAATGTTTTCAAATTTATCTGTATAACATGCCTGTGGAAGAGACCTAAGGTCTTGAAAGCTTGCATTCTAAATCTGCTTAGTTAGCCAATAAAAGGTATCAAAAACTATGGTACCAACTCTCATATGTTATGTATATTGGTCACACCCTGCACCACTGAAGTGGTTTGTAAAGTTTTATGGCAGTATAAGCACCCTTGTACATAGCTGTGAACTCTCTGGATTTGCCCTGGATACTCCGGTTTTCACACTTCTTAACCGGGTCTCCAGGGCACAGGCTCAGTCTCCGAATGTGGGGAATTTCTACCGAAACTCTGCCCACATCTGCTCTTTCCCACTGTGTTCCTCCTTACCTAGCTTATTTTTGTTCTGTCACCCCTGTTAAGTCCTACCATCCCCTGCTCATGTTAAGCCCTGCCCATTTTGATGCAATTCACATAATTTTCCTCACCCCTTCAGCAGCACAGGAGATACATACATTCCCAGGTATGCCCTTCTAGCTTGTCAGTTTGCCTAGTGAATTATCCGGAATGTGACAAAATTTGTACAAGGAGCTGCAGCCAATTGATGACCAGAAATAACACAGACAGTGAGATCTGTGTGGGGTTGGTGAAATATGTCCCACATGCGAGTTTTGTCACTTGCCTTTTAAAGTGTATACTACACTTTTCAGTAGCGTTCTTTTTTAAATATATGTATTTTTTTTGCCTATTGAGGATAATACATTATGTAGTGTTCCTACTGTAATTTCTTTTCATTCTAAGAATGGATTCCTGTTGTGAAGTGTTCTGAACTAAATGCAGATCAGCAAATACATAAACATTAAATACAAAAGCAAAAAGGAAACTTTCTCTCTCTCATATAAAAATGATATTTGATTTAATTAGGGTTTCTAACTCCAATGCATTGAGACCTATCTGTCATCAAGGTGTTGGAAGCTCCCATTTAAATCAATTAGAACACTGGGGAATTTTTATTTGTTCCCTAAGGTGCAATTGCTTTGTGACTATGGCCCATTAAGAGACAATTATCATGTCCTCCAACCTCCTCTCGAAGGGTTCAACCCTTCAAATCTCAAACATTCCCCTTCTTTTGCCCTCCTTTCTCCCCCTCTCCTGTGCTCTTTTGACCACCAGCACCATAGTTAATAAGACAAGCCCCATTTACAATTGTTTCTGTGAGCAATCCCTGCAGTGGTTTGTCTTCACAGAAACATGATTGTCTGTACAGGACACAGTGGTGGAGGCTACACTCTCTTATGGAGGGTCTCACACACACCTCACTCTACTGGTCGGGGCGGAGGGTAGGTCTCCTTCTCTCCTCCCACTGCCGCTTCCAGCCCCTCTCAATCCCACCATCTGTTCACGTTTCTTCTTTTGAAGTTCATGCAATACAGCTCTATTACTCTCTGTCTATGCTCGTGGCTGTAATATACAGGCCTGCTAACAACTCTTCTCCTTCAAGCTTTCTCCAGATTTTGAATCCTGGCTCTCCCTTCTTTCTACTGACAATGCGGTCCTTTATTCTGGGTGATTTTTACTATGATATTGATGATCCCCTCTGTCCTCTGGGCTTCACGTCTTCTAGAGATAACTTCCTCATTTGATCTCTGGTATTGAACTGACTCCACCACTCACAAAGCTGGTCACTGCTTGTATCTCGTCTTCACTAAGAGCTTGGATCTTTCTTCTTTTACAGTTTCCCCATTCCCTCTATCAGACCACCATATTATAGCCTTTCTTTTTCTCCCACTCTGCCCCTTCCCCCCATCCCTCCCCTAAAAGATTTATAAGGGATAACCACTTGCTTGATCTCTCTGGGGTGAGCACCTCCCTTAACGCCAACCTTTCCTCTATCTTGTCCATCTCTGACACAGATATTCTTGTTAACGCCTACAACTCAATCTATCTGCAACTCTACCCTCTGCAACTGATGCCTTTGCTCTTCTGAAACTACAACGGGTTTGTCAAGCCAATCAATGACACTGGCCTAACTCCCATACCTGATTCCTACGTTCTTGCACTCGCTCTGCTGAATGTCTCTGGATGAAATCTTGCTCACAGGCAGATTTCACCCACTTTAAATCTCTGCTGTCTCGCCTACATTCTAATCTACCCTCGCCATCTCTTTGCAGTCTCTGACTTCTTGCTCCATCCTTCAACAGCTTCCTCTCACTCCGTACATCACCACAAACTTCTGCTGAATACTACTAAAAAACAGATTCCTACTCTTCAGTCTCTGAATGTCCCCAAACCCTCTTCATCATATTCTGACAACTTTACTCCAGTAACAGAGGCAGAAGTTTCCCAACTTCTCCTATCCACACACCTTTGCCATTTGCTGCATGGACCCTATTCCTTCCCGCTTACTCAAACCACTTGTGCCAATCCTTACTCCTATATTAAAGCGGAACTACCACATCAACTAAAATCACCCTGCAATACTTAGGCAGGTGGCGACTAGCTTAATAATCATTATTTTACCTCTCAAAGTGCCCCCGAGTAAAGTAATCCTTAAGCTTCCGAGACCAGAAGCCAGGCATCAGTGCAGACATCTTGTCTGCGCTCCTATGCCTTCAGTCCCCGTTGCCCTTCAGAGGCATTGCACTGGCCCGAACAGCTCCAGAAGAGACTGATGGTGCAGGCTGCACTAACCTGGCCGTCAGTCTCGGAATATTACTTTTTACTTTTAAAAGGTAAAATAATGATTATTAAGCTAGTCACCACCCACCTACGTATTGCAGGGTGACTTTAGTTGATGTGGTAGTTCCGCTTTAACACAAATTTGCAACATCTCTGTCTCCACAGGGAGCTTCCCTTCTTCATTCAAACAAGTACAAATTAAACCCCTACTCAAGAAGGCTAACCTAGACCCCTTCTGTCTCCATTCTACCTCTTACTTCAAAACTCTTGGAATACCTTGGCTTCTCCCAAATAACCAAATTACCAGACTGTTACAATCTTTTGGCCCCTTTGCAGTCTGGATTCTGTGTGGTCACTCAACTGAGACAGCTCTCTGTAGATTGGCTAATGATCTCCAGACTGCAAAATCCAAAGGCCAGTTCTGTATACTTATATTACTCAACTTATCCTCTGCCT
Source organism: Rhinophrynus dorsalis (assembly GCA_037306005.1). Taxonomy (NCBI): domain Eukaryota; kingdom Metazoa; phylum Chordata; class Amphibia; order Anura; family Rhinophrynidae; genus Rhinophrynus; species Rhinophrynus dorsalis. Next base: position 45,449,388 of record CM074726.1, on the reverse strand, counting down.
TTGACAAAGTTAACCATTTTCTTCTTGCTCAGATTCTCCATGGTCTTGGTTTCCGCAACCAAGCTGCTTCATGGCTCTGCTATCTCTCACAACGTTTAATTTTTGTGTCTTATGGCAATAACATCTCCTCTACAGTCTTTGTCTGTGGGGGTGCGTCACGGCTCTGTTCTGGGTCCGCTACATTTCTCTGTGTACACCATTTCATTGGGTGAACTTATTAATTAATTTGCTTCAAGTATAATCTATATGCTGATGATACCCAAATTTACATGTCCTCTCCTGATCTTTCATCTCAAATTCAGTTACACATTTCAGACTGCCTTTTGGCCACATCCTTCTGGATGGCCCACTGTTATCTGAAGATAAACATGTCCAAAACAGAACTTCTCACTTTCCTTCAAGACCTTGCCCAACACCCAGCTTCACCATTACAGTTGATGGAATTGACATTGATCTTGTCAGCTTTATTTGATTCCTCCATTTCCTTCTTCCCCCACATTAACTCCGTGGCTAGAGCATGTCTTCTTTCTTTGCAACGCTGCAGCCCGTTCTTCTCCTGAAAAACGACTAAAACTCTTGCGTATGCCCTCATTCTGTCTTGTTTAGACTATTGCAATGTCCTACTAACTGGCCTCCTGCTTCCCATCTTTCCATTATGCAAACTGTCTTAAGCTCCATGGTTTTAATCACCACACTCTCCCCAAAAACTGAACCTGCTCACATCATTCTTAGACATTAGACATGGTTCCCTATATAACAAAGGATCATTACAAACTCGTCCTTACCTTTAATGCTCTCCACACTGCTGTCCCCCCATACATCTTTTCCCTCTTATGTTCCTGTTCCCCTCCTTCGCTCAGTACCCTACGCCCTTCTTGTTACTCCATCCACACCCTCTGCACTCTCCCATCTATAACCTTTTTTCAATACCCGTGGAACTCCATACCTGTCACGGTTTATTATGACTCTCAGACACAAGTTTTAGGTAAAAAAAATCAATTTTATTGAAATAATAAATGATAACTTAGGATGGCAATAACATACATATATATATATACAGAATATAGCACAGAGAGAAGGCAGACTCTACCGGTCCTGTCAATATACCGGACAGGACAGTCTTTAGGCTCTACCGGCCTTGCCAATACCGGGTAAGGCAACCTGCAGATGGAATAGCATAACGGTTTTACCGGCCTTACCAAATTACCGGGCAAGGCAGCCCCAATAGATACACAATGTAGGCTCTACCGGCCCTGCCAATACCGGGTAAGGCAACCTCAGATGGAATGTGGCAAAAGGTTCTACCGGCCTTACCAATACCGGGCAGGGCAGCCCAGAGATAATAGCAGCAGTCAGATGGAACTGGCAAATTAGCAGAATCGTTAAGCAGCAAGGCTTTGGAGCAAACCAGCGTCCGCACGCTGGAAACAACACTGAATAGTATAGCCGTTAGGCTTAGCGAGCTAACCAGTGACCGCACACTGGAGTAACAAGCGAGTAGTATAGCCGCAAGGCTTAGGAGCAAACCAGCGTCCGCACGCTGGGACCAACACAGATTTGTATAGCTGATAGGCTTTGGAGCAAACCAGTGACCGCACACTGGTGTAACAAGCGAATTTGTATAGCCGCAAGGCTTAGGAGCAAACCAGCGTCCGCACGCTGGGACCAACACAGATTTGTATAGCTGAAAGGCTTTGGAGCAAACCAGTGACCGCACACTGGTGTAACAAGTGAGTTTGTATAGCCGCAAGGCTTAGGAGCAAACCAGCGTCCGCACGCTGGGACCAACACAGAATTGTATAGCTGATAGGCTTTGGAGCAAACCAGTGACCGCACACTGGTGTAACAAGCGAGTTTGTATAGCCGCAAGGCTTAGGAGCAAACCAGCGTCCGCACGCTGGGACCAACACAGAATTGTATAGCTGATAGGCTTTGGAGCAAACCAGTGACCGCACACTGGTGTAACAAGCGAGTTTGTATAGCCGCAAGGCTTAGGAGCAAACCAGCGTCCGCACGCTGGGACCAACACAGATTTGTATAGCTGATAGGCTTTGGAGCAAACCAGTGACCGCACACTGGTGTAACAAGCGAGTTTGTATAGCCGCAAGGCTTGGGAGCAAACCAGCGTCCGCACGCTGGGACCAACACGGAATTGTAGCAATGTCCCCAACGCGACCAGGCAGAAGGTCGCCAGGATACTGAAGACAGGTGATGAGATGACAGGAACCAGCAACGATCAGTCAGGTCAGAAAACAGCAGAGAAGTTCAGCAGGAACTGCAACACCAGAGACTAGGCCGGAACCAGGACTGGAAGTACTTCAGCATGCAGGAAACACTGGAACAGTAGAGATCAGGAACTCAGGAACACTGGAACAGAGGCCCAGCTATCACTAGCATAGTGATAGCAAGAAGGTCAGAAACAACACGAAAGGGCACTCAAAGGGTGCCCAATCCAGGTTTAAATAGTCAATAAGAGGCGGGCTATCTGCAGACAGCCAATAGAAGCCCCCTACTGGTGACAGACAAGTAACTGCAGCAAATCACGGGCACCGTGATAATACCTCTCTCCCTATGTCTAGAACAATCCCTTTCTGTCATTGTCTACTCTGAAATCTTATCTTCTGGACCACTAGCACCATGCACTACCATTTGGCAAACTCAGCTCTTGAACTCGCAGCACTTGACATCCTCATACCTTGTTGTTTGTCTCCTATTGCCCATTTAGACTGTAAGCTCCTTGGGGCAGGGACATCTTTCCTAATGGTTCTATGACTGTGATACTTATTTTATCCCCATTTATTTATTGTAATATACTACTATTGTAAGTAACTGAGTACACTATGTGTCTCCAAATAAATATATATATATATATATATATATATATATATATATATATATATACACATACATTAATGATATTAGTAGACAAGTAGATTATATTTTGTAACAACGTTGATCAAGTAATTATTCTTCTTGTATAATGGATTTAAAAACATTTTAGATTAAAATGGCTATTTGTAGAAGCAGTAGATGTCAGCCTTCAAGTTGTAGGGACTGGCAACTTGTGGTCTTCCAAGTATTATTGTATCACAACACCCATCATCCGCTTCCTAAGTAGTCCAACTGCTGGATGGTGGCAGGGTGCTCTCCCTCGCATCTAGTTGTTGTATTACCCCCTTTGTGTGGGGTCTTCAAAGCTTCCATTCAAACTTCTTTATGATTTCAAATTACATTCAGGTTTTTTGATAAAGTGCTTAAAGGGGATCTATCACCCCTATACAAATTGCTCTTAAATGTTAGTTTATATAGCGATTACTTTGAGTATTTCATTAACTTCGTATTTTAAAACTCTATTTGAGCAAAATAGAAGGAATAAATATTGTACTGACCCTACTTCCGGATAATAGGATTTTAGTCTTACCTGTTAAATCCTTTTCACTTAGTCCATAAAGGTCACTGGTACTCTGGGAGGCGATCCGCCCCTTTAATAGGCAGGAACAATTATGCAAATGACTGCAGTGGGCGGAGCCTCCCCTCCTACTTAAGCTGCCTTCAGGCCAGAGCCACTAGATTGATTTGAGACACTAAAACTGACCATAGGTAAGCAAGAAGGAAGACTCCTGTGAGCATGCCCCAAAGGTCTCACACTGAATGCCACAGGAGAGCCAAGCATGGTCCCTTGACAGGGTGGGAGACCAGTGACCTGTATGGACTAAGTGAAAAGGATTTAACAGGGAAGACTAAAATCCTATTTTCACTGTCGTCCAATACAGGTCACTGGTACTCTGGGATGTACAAACATTGAGCTGACCCAGAGGCGGGAAGTAAGGCAAGGACCAGGCGCGAGGCCCCAAGTCACTAGAACTGCTATGAACCAGTTAATTACATAGCCCAAAATGTAAGTGTCAACCGACACCAACCAGGGGAAAACAACCCCTGAACTAACACAGCACACAGAACCAGAGCCAACCGGGCTCAACAGTAAAGAAGCACTAAGGACCACAGAGTAGAAGGCCTACACAGGCAAAACTGCCTCCAGGACCTTCCTTCCAAAACTGGCATCAGCCGAGGCCAGTACATCAACTCGGTAGTGCTTTGAAAAAGTGTGCACAGAGGACCAAGTGGCCGCTCTGCACAGTTGATCAGCAGATGCCTGATTCTTGTAGGCCCAAGAGGCCCCAATAGATCTGGTGGAATGGGCAGTCACCCGGAAGGGAACATGTTTATTCCGCAACTTATAGGATTCACGAATAGTAGCCTTAATCCAAGAGGCAATGGTAACTTTGGAAGCCGGTCTCCCTGCCCTAGGCCCCTCAGGAATGACGAAGAGAGCGTCAGACTTCCTGATAGACTCGGTGCGATGAACATAAAACTTAAGGCAACGCACCACATCCAACAAATGGATATCTCGTTCCTTGTCAGATGACGGATTAGGGCAGAAAGAGGGAACCACAATCTCCTGATTGATGTGAAACTCAGACACAACCTTGGGTAAGAATTCCTTGGTAGTGCGAAGCACAGCCTTATCCTTGTGGAACACCAGGTAAGGAGGTTTACAAGACAAAGCCTGTAACTCTGCTACCCGGCGAACGGAAACAATAGCCAAGAGAAAGGCCATTTTCCACGTCAGGAGATGTAATGGAATGGAAGCCAAGGATTCAAACGGGGGTCGTTGGAGAACTCCCAGCACCAAATTGAGGTCCCACTGGGGAGTAGGACTCTTAAAGGCAGGCCGAACATGAGTCACACCTTGGAAGAAAACTTTGACATCAGGAAGGATAGCAATCCTTTCCTGGAAAAACACAGACAAGGCGGAAGTCTGGACTTTGAGGGAACTCAGACTGAGCCCTTTATCAACACAATCCTGCAAAAAAGCCAGGACAGTGGGAAGATGAAATTCTATGGACATCTTCCGATCAGTACACCAAGCCACGAAGGTGGCCCAGATACGATGATAGATCTTGGAGGACACAGGTTTACGAGCACTAAGCATCGTCGACACCACAGAAGGAGAAAATCCTTTCTTCTCTAGAATCGAGGATTCAACCGCCATGCCATCAAATGGAGATGCTGAACATCCTCCTTCCACAGGTATCCTTGAAGAAGTAGATCCGGACGGGCAGGAAGTGGAAACGGTTCCGCCACCGACATGGCCATCAACTCCGGATACCAGGACTGGCGAGGCCAGTTTGGAGCGATCAGGATGACAGGACAGCGCTCCAGCTTCAGCTTCTGGATGACTCTGATCAATAGAGGAAGAGGAGGGAAGATGTAGGCCAGAGGAAAATCCCAAGGGATTGACAAAGCATCCACTGCTAGAGCAAGAGGGTCCCTCCACCGGGAGCAAAACACCGGCACCTTCCTGTTGTGTCTGGTAGCCATCAGGTCCACTACAGGTACTCCCCACCTCTGGGTGAGTAGGTGAATCTGGATGAAGAGCCCATTCTCCGCTGTCGACTGTGTGACGACTGAGAAAGTCTGCCATGACGTGGTCTACGCCTGGAATGTGAACTGCTGAAATGACAGGCACGTGATCTTCTGCCCAAGATAAAATATCCTTGACCTCCAACCAGGCGGTGCAACTTCTTGTGCCGCCTTGCCTGTTGATGTAGGCCACTGCGGTGGCGTTGTCGGACTCCACTCTGACTGGGCAACCTTCCAGTTGAGCTTCCCAGTGCCTCAGGGCAAGCCGGATGGCACGCAGTTCCAGGACATTGATGGAGAGAAGAGATTCCTCCAGTCCCCATTTCCCCTGAGCACTGAAACGACCCAACACAGGACCCCATCCCCGGATGCTGGCATCCGTTGTAACCGTTGTCCAATAGGGAACTTGAAAGGATCTCCCTTTCAGGAGATGAGAGAGATCCAACCACCAGTGCAGACTCGATTCGACATGAGGAGGTAGAGAGACTGACAGATGCTGATGATCTGGATGATTCTTGCACGTCTGGATCACAAACCTCTGGAGTTCCCTGGAGTGAGCCATGGCAAATGGTACCACTTCGATCGTGGAAATGAACTTCCCCACCAGAGACGTCAACTTCGGTACTGGAACTCTGTCCAGCTCCAGGATCCCAGCTACTCGGATGGCTATCTGATGAGCCACTTCCTCCGGTAGAAACACCATGCATTGGCGAGTGTCGAACAGGAGACCCAGGAAAATGAGCCTCTGAGATGGGACCAAGTCTGACTTGTCCAGATTCAGGATCCAGCCGTGACGGTTCAGAGTGTGAATACACAGCTGCAGTTGTTGTTGGAGAAGCTCCGCTGAGGAGCCTTTCAGGAGGAGATCGTCCATATAGGGGGTCACCCTGACACCTTCTTGGTGAAGTACAGCTATCAAGGAACCCAACACCCTCTGAAAGACCTGAGGGGCCGAAGTCAGCCCAAAGGGAGGAGCTGAAAACTGAAAGTGTCCCCTGTGACAGGCAATCCTGAGATACCGCCTGCTCTCTGGATGAATAGGGATGTGAAGATAAGCATCCTGAAGGTCCAGGGAGGCAAGGAACTCCCCTGGAGACATTGCTGCAATCACAGAGCGCAGGGACTCCTGGCGAAAGTGGGAACTCACAACATAGGAATTGAGATCTTTGAGATCCAAAATGGGACGAGCACCTCCGTCCTTTTTGGCCACCACGAACAGGTTGGAATAGAATCCTGAACCTGTGTCCTCTGGAGGAACCAACTCCAGAACCTCCTTGTCCAAGAGATCCTGAATAGCGTCGTCAAACAGACGTCTTTTTGTGGGTTCCTGAGAAGGACGAGTAAAATGGAACCGAAAAGGAGGAAGGGAAGAGAAAGGGATCCTGTATCCCTCTGATACTACCTGAATGACCCATGGGTCCGCCACTGACTCCTCCCAAGTCCGGCGAAAGATGCGGAGACGTCCACCTACTGCCGGATGCGGACTCGGGTTCGGTGAGTCATGCCGAAGCAGTCTTGGAGGTCTTGGCCTTGGGGGCAACTTTGGGCTTCCAGGACTGTTTGGGCTTGGAGGAGGAGCGCGCAGAGGACGGACCCGTCTGGGACGTGGAGCGTGTCTCAGTCTGAAAGGAACGAAAGGACCGATTGCGTTTGGCTGGAAACTTCTTCTTGAAGACTGAGGGTAGAAGAGTACTTTTACCACCAGTAGCCTCACTGATCATTTCCTTGAGTTCAGAACCAAATAGCAAGTTCCCCTGAAAGGGCAAGGAAAGCAAGGCTTTCTTAGAGGCTGTATCAGCAGACCAAATTTTCAGCCAAAGGGCACGTCTGGCCACCACAGAAGAAGTGGAGGCCCTCGCCATCATGCACACAGCATCAAAGGCAGCATCAGCAACATAATTTTGTGCTTCAGTAATGTTAGCAAGGAGCTGCAACTGCTCAGATACCGGTGCATCCTGGCGGACTGCCTCAGTCAGTCGTTCAGTCCAGGCCGCAATAGCTCTATTAACCCACACCACTGCAAAGGTTGGACGCATGGCAGTGCCAGTGGAGGCAAAAATAGACTTAAGAGAAAGTTCTAGCTTTTTGTCCGTCCAATCCTGCAGGGCAGAGGCATCAGAGACAGCTAAAGCAGTAGATTTGGATAGCCTGGAAACAAGAGCATCCACTTTGGGAGGATGAACCCATTTTGCCAGTTCAGTCTCAGGAAATGGATAAAGTTTAGCAAACTTTTTGGACACTGAGGAGGATTTGTCAGGATTCCTCCACGCCTCAGAGACTAGACGGGCAAGGGTAGGGTTAGTTGGAAAACATACAACCACCTTAGATGGTTTTTGGAAAACGTCAGTTGGATCATGAGTAGATTCCTGAGTCAGAGGAAGGTTGAGCGTAGTTAACACAGCTCTAATCAGACCCTCAGCAGAAACCTCAGGGTCACATTCATAAGGGTCCCCAATGGACCTGTTAGACTCAATAACAGTGCCTTCCTCAGCATCAGAATCCTGTAATAGTTCTTCTTCAGAAGAATCAGACACATCAGGAGCTCCCTGTAGCTTAGGCAGGGAAGTCCTGATAGTAGAGGGGGTCTGCCAAACCTGGAGAGCCCCCTGTACCTGAGAGGGAAAGAGTTGGAGTGTGGATCTGAGATCCCTAGTGGCAGCTTTAAACTCTTTCACCCAAGTTGGCTCAATAGCATGGCTGGGAAGCCCAGGGTTGCTATCACGACAATCAGTGCATTTAGGGCATAAATCACCAGAACAATCTCTAGGCAGCCCAGAGTGACAAGAGGAGCAAAGCGCAATGGGGGGGACAGACACCCCAGCCTCTTTAGTCTTGGGTATAGCCCCTGGCTCCAGTGGAGTAGACATGCTCACAGCGTCAATATACACCACTTAACAATATCACCCAGTAAAAGTGTGAAAGATTAAAGTTTCACCCCTAAAAACAGACTTATCTGGCCAGCGAAGGGTTAATCTGCTGAGAGGAGAGAAGGCTCGGTCCCTGAGTAGTATACTCGCTGAGAAATCACACCACAAAATGGCGGCCGTCAGGTCAGCCAATCAGAAACGAGCGCGAACTGGGCGCTCATGGGAAATGTAGTTTTCTCTCAGAAGTACCCCAAACAGTGCCCGAAGCCCCCCTGAACCCCCCACACCCTGTAAACATACACCGGATGATAGAGCAGGAGCATAGAAGTAAAATGAGCCATCTCTGAAGTTGCTGTGACAAGCGGTTGCAGAGATATGTCCCACACTGTGAAATCCCATAGAGAGTAAAGGAGCAATGGCGTCTAAGCGGGAAAAGGCGCGCTTAAAGGCGCGGAACACCAAATTTTAATAAAGTCCCACTAAACTTTAAAAAGTGCTAAACAGTAACCCAAAACATGAGAAACATAAATAAAATTATACCCAAAGCTCCAGAACCCAGAGAATACCACAGAAATTGCATAAACATGATAAATGCAAATAAAAACACCCTATGAGTGCTGGAGTGCAATGCAACTCCCAAATACAAGCCCATCAAAGGGACACTGTGGGGACAAGTGGACCTTCAGCACTCAAGGGGTGGCTCACCTTTCTGCAGGACTTCTGTCTTCAGGTGACCATGATAAAGTGGGAATAGACCAGAGGTAAATTCCTCAGCAGGGAAGCTGCTTGACTCAAGCTGTTCCCTCTTCAGGGCATAAGGTCCACAGAAAATCCCTGGAAGCTGCACCAGCCACTTTAAAGAGGGCAATTCACAGCCATGGTCACCCTCCTAATGGTGGTATTCCATATTTGAATAAAAATAACAAAACACTAAGATGAATGCAAAGATGTTCTCCACCTGGTGTGCACAGCACACAGGAACAAATCAATCTAGTGGCTCTATCCTGAAGGCAGCTTAAGTAGGAGGGAAGGCTCCGCCCACTGCAGTCATTTGCATATTTGTTCCTGCCTATTAAAGGGGCGGATCGCCTCCCAGAGTACCAGTGACCTGTATTGGACGACAGTGAAAAAGTGCGGGTACAGCTCTGTACCGCAGTCTGTAACTCTGCCTATACCTCCCCTCCCTCTGTCCAGCCTCCTCCGATGACGGAGGCTTTCTGCCTGTAAGCTGGAGCGATCTCATTGGCAGAATTTGAGATGTAGCCAATGAGAGCGCTCCAGCTTACATGGAGAAATCCTCCATCATCGGAGGCAAAGTTAGCAAGACGTATGAAAATGCGGCTAACCGATTTGCTTAATTAGGTGTAACTGCTAAACAGCGGATATTTCAGCCAACTCCACTTTTCTGTGAACAGAAAAAACATGCACAGTTCTGTAACATTTTGCTAATCATTTTGCCATCACAATTACATTGTAAACAGCGACTGCGCACGTTTCTTGCATTCCTCCCCATATTTGTTGGTGACGTCTTAAGAAATCATAACGTACCTAAATGTCACTAATAAGCGTTACTTTCTAGAAAATAAGTATATGCACTTACCGCTATTTTCATTTTCAGCAGTTCCAATTTGGTTAAAATTCATCAAGCCGCAAATGGCTCCATGCAATGCAAGAAAATCGGAGAATGGCTGGATCGTATTTGGCCATCTGGTATCCATCAATGAGCAATAGCCAAGTAAATCCACACATTCCATCTGCAGGCTGGCAGACCCCATTGTAGTTATTGGGAGCAAACACAGATACTCTTCATTTGCGCGAAAGAAAGAAAACAGGGAGTGCTTATCAACTACTCATAGGAGATACTCAACATGGACAACATTCTGTAATGGGTTAAAGTATGACTCAGCACGCTTGGTAGACTGTTGTGTCTCCTCTTAGATCCACTGGGCTAAAACACCTACAGCAGCAATGAAACCATTCCATCTTGTGACCAGCTGTCTCATGCCATGAACCACATTTAACCCAATGTGTTGGATACCTCTCTGGCATTCAGCGGGTTAAAGTGATGTTAGCAGATGTAAATATAGATGTATTGATTAAAATACAAAGAGAAAATTAAAGATACTATTTAACCCCTCAATGTTTTCTTGGCTGCCACCAGCAGTTTCCTCAGGAGGTACTTCATAAGGACATAACTGGTAGCATTGTGCCATGTTGAATATCTCCTGTGTGTAGTGGATAAGTGCAACCTGTTTTTTTGGGTTTTTTTTTTCAGTGGATGATATGGGAGATGCAGATGATATTATTGCTGTTACTATTATTATAATATTAAGATTTTATTAGTGACTATATCCCAGTTTGTTTCTGAGGAAGAAGCTGTAATAGATTTGATTCACTATTGCAACTTGTATGTGATTCCAGAATTTTTTTTACTTTATCCTGGGGGGTGTATATCTGAAGCAGGGTGGATTATGTATTTCCTGCTTGCTTTACCTACCAACTGGTGTTACAGTGGAATTGTGAGTATAAGCTCTATTACCTGCTATTTCCATTGTATATGAATATTGACTGCGCCACTTTATCTTTTTCTCAAGGATTTTTGAGAAGTCTTTGACTAGTGGCTGGGCAGTGGTATCCACGTTCCATTTGAGGAGTGTCTGAGTGGTGGCAGTCTTGAATCCCTTATCCGTTCAGCTGACCACTGCTAGTGGATTTAAATATTATAAGTACAGTGGATTATTGCTGGCGGTCTTTATTATCAGAATATATTTAACTAGGAGCTCACCTCTTTTGTTTTTCTGCAGATGAAGACCGTCAGTCTGTGGAGGTGCAGCAATCCATTAAACAAGAACCCCAATAGCTCCTGTACACGTGTTTGTCATAAAACATCAGTCTGAAGCAAGGTAACCAAATAAAAAAAGTGAGTTGCCATTTGGCGAAACTTTGACTGTTTTATTCATATTGGCTGTAAGTTACACTGGGGGCCCCTGTTTTTTGTCTTTTTATGCACTGTATTTGCATGTATATATCACCATAATGGTGTCATTTACATAAATTTCCATTGTATTACTGTGCCTCAATACACAAAGCATAATCTATCCATTGCAGCAAAGTGCAGTATATTTGATATGCTGCTTAACCGCTGCTAGATGTCTTTTGGCCTTTGTCACCATCTGATTTTAAAGTGAACCCCATGTACATTTATAATCCGTGGCCATTGTTGTACTCTATGGTCAATACACAGGACACGCTTTCCTTTCTGCATGAAATTCAATGTGTCAGGGTCTGACATATTAAATAGTATTATGGCCTTGGGCCAGAATAGATTATGCCTTTATGTTTTAGCTGTAAAGTTAGACTTTATAGGTCAAAAAATGAAAGTTTTCATTGTATTGAGCAACACCAAGCCATAATGTGGCAGCTTTGAACTGAACGTCTAAAAGGTGACTTTTTATAACAGTTTAATTAACGGGGCTCACTCAAATTAAAGTGCCATCCAAATAATTATTCATATAACGACATGCATACCAATGCTTGTACGATCCTGAATAAGTCCAGCATTGTTGAGAAACCCATCTTATTTGGAGACTGACGGGAAGGCTTCTTGCTGTATACCTGTGCCGTCAGTCACTTCCTGTACCTTAAGGTACAATGCAACTCCCACTCACCAATCCTAGAGGAGACTGGGACAGACAGCTCAGAAGCCAAAGAGGTAAAATGTCTGCTCTGATGCCTGCCAGTGAGTCTCCAAACAAGATGGGTTTCTCAGTAATACTGGATTTATTCAGGATCACACCAGTATGGGTATGCATATTGCTATATGAATAATTATTGGGTGGGGGTGGGCTTTAATTTGAGTGAAAGTTCCACTTTAAAGGAATATTATGCTTTACCAACTCTGGTCCTATGGGACTTTCCTGTAACTGACAATTTGTAACATATAAGTGTTCTTGAAAGATATTTCAATGGCACCCAGGCCCGGACTGGGACAAAAAATAGGCCATGGGGAATTTAAGGCTGAGTGACCCATTTTTATTTTTCGAGCAGCCCATGGGGGGCGGCAGGCGTTCGTTCAGTCCGGGCCTGATGGCACCTATATCTGTGTTAGCCTTTTTAAATTTAAAACAATAGGTTGAGATATTTAGCTTTATTTTTCAACTGATGTAAATCAGGCAGTACTACAGGCATGCCAGTCAGAGTCTAACATTCCACACTGTTATTCCTCCCACCAGCCACTGTATAAACCAACCAATAAAGCTATATATCTCACAGGCTATTGTTTGAAATTAAAAGTGATAATATTCCAAAATGGCTTCTGTCAACCATTCTGGGGTCATAAATCCGATCCCATGGGTGGCAGAGGGAAGGTTTACTCTTTCAGTGGCAGAGGTGTATGCAACGCATTGCTTTGGCACTGAAAGGGTTAAAACCCATAATCTGTCATCTTACAACAACAGGCTTCAGTAAGTAGTGGCCTCTGGGCTGGATGGATGGTCAAGGGTTAGCGCCTGCTCTCCCTGTTTCCAAGCATGAAATGTGACATCATGTGTAATAAAAATAAGAGATGAAAGGTTAAAGACAAACTTTTATTTAACAAATTATATTAAGAATACACACTAGTAAACTCACAAGGAAAATCCCCTTTTTTTTAAAATACAAGGGGGTCGTGTAAAATAAATATAAAATATTTATACAGAACTGCACACTTCCAATAAAAACCAACATTGAATGCATAGAATAGCACAACGGTTCAAAACCAACTTGTCTTTTGTGGCAGCGACAAAGTGGAAACTGGGACTGTGTGTGCAATTTCCCACAAATGCCAATAGTTCATCCAGCACAGACCAGTTTAGTTCAACACAAAAAGCATGTTAACTCTTTAGGAACCTGAGGGGGCTGCAACGCATTGCTTTGCAAATGATGGGAGCTGTAGTTTGAAAGCAGTTGTAAGGCTGCAGGATACCCACTCCTACTCTAAACAGTGGGAGGAGTTTGGTCCCTAGAAGCAAAAACATCTTCCCTAGACTCATTGATAAATGTCCAGGGCTAGGACCGAAACGTTGGCATAATAACATTTGCCTTTTTTCACTCCCAAAAGTCCCACTGGTGCTTCCTTTTCTTGGTGTATTATATATCATACATATAATAATAATATTATACATACACACACACACACAGGAGAAAAAGAAGGCAGCACCCATGGGGTTTGTTAAAGAAGTAACAGACAATTTTATTCTGGTCAGGGTTTCATCCCTCTCAGGACCTTTCTCAAGGTCCTGTCTTGAGAACGATCCTGAGAGGACCGAAATTTTGACCGGAATAGAATTGCAAGTTCCTTCTTCAACAAGATCCATGGGTGCTACCCTCTTTTTCCTTGTTTGTACACTCATCTCAATGGGATTGTGTACCTGGGCATTTATATGTTTTGCAGCGAGTGCTTTCACCTCCCCTTTGAAATACATACACATACACTAATGAATGGTGCATGGTGTTGCCCGTTCCATTGTGAGTCAGGGACTCACTGGACTGCTGTGTAGCTGTAGCGATTTCTCACTGGAGTGTGAAGGAAAGCTTAGCCTCCAGCCCAATCCTGTGAAAATTGACGCCTTTGATTCTCTCCACCCCTGCCGCACTGGGGTGGGGAAGACAACGAATCATAAACCACTTAGATCGGGGCTGTCCAAGTTCGATCCTCAAGGGTCAACCAAAGGCCAGAATTTAAGGATTTCCCTGATTTAACACAGGTGAGTTAATCAGTGGCTCATTCATTTTGATTGGCCCAGCTGTGCTTAAACAGGGAAATTCTTACATCCTGGCCTGTAGGTAGCTCTTCAGCTAGTGCCAGATTGCTAGACAGGTTGCCAACATATTGTTTTGTGGGATGTGCTGGAGATCTCTCCGCTATCCTTTTAAATCAACGGAGATATTTGTTCCCTGGAGTGCTGTTCGTTTGCTCCAAAATCACTCCAGTTCTTCTTAGTACATCAGCTTTAGAGGATATAAAAGTCAAAAATCAGAATCTGTACAGGTTCAAAGCCTTCTTCACTACAATTCCTGCTTGTGCTCCCCCAACCCCCAAGTCCAGTTAATATTTAATTAGAGTCCAGCTCTCGCACAGTATTGCATTACACTCTTCAGAATTGCAGCTCATAAACCTTCTTTGTTTTTAATTTGAAAGGATAATTACAAGGAATTGGTTACATGTTAAATATATCCTGTGTGCATCATATAAATACAATTCTACGCCCGACGGAACATCTGCTTCATACAAATGTCCCTCACACGTCCTTTTACTAATCCGCTACCATGTTTAAAATGATACACGTCCATAAATTTACCAGCGGCCCTTACGTCTGTATTTGCTTTTTAATCACACAAAACCGGCTATTGATCTAGTGCAGGGACAGGTTTGGCTCTCCAGCTGTAGGAGAATACAACTCGCATCATTGCTAACAAGGCTACTAGCGGTTGTATATGATCGATGTTGTCTTCTCCAACAGCGGGAGAGCAAAATGTTGCCTATCTATTCTACAGAGGTTTCTAATTCAAGAATCCCTTCTGGGCAAAGGCATTTGTATAGATTGTATAGAAAAGGTGTAAAGGACCACGATCCATTGTGTTGTAAATTATACAAAAAGTCCATATTTAAGAACTAAGAGAGATGCAATTCTGGGGCAAACCAACTACACCATAAGGAAAAATACAAATTCCCCATATTTCGATTGATTGAAATGGGGATTTTAACCCCTTGAATGCTAAAGGGTCTCCAACGTAACCTTTTTAGCATTCACGTGGTTAAAAGCCCAATTTCAACCAACCAGTTTGCCCCTCTGGTACAGCTACTTTGCTCCAGTTGTACCTCTTTAGCTTGATACATAAGGCCCAAATGGTCTTAATCAGGAAGCAATTCAGTATTGCATTTGTTTAAAGGGATAGTAATGCTTCAAAATAAATGCACCTCCAATTATTCTTTATAGTTTTGGGGCCATGTAGAACGGTATTATCATTCTGTGTGATTTGTTGTTCCAAAGTAATTGAATTATAAAGTATCCCCCTCCCGCCCCTTTTACCAGATGTAGGCCTTATCCCCTCAGATGTGTAATCTGGTTGCTTCACCGGACAGCTTGCAGCGAGGGACAATCTTCTAGCTGTGAGCATAAGGAAAACCCTGCTTCCCTTGATGAAGGATGGCAGGATTTTCCTTATGCTAACAGAAGATTGTCCCTTGCTGTGATCCATCCGGACGGTCTTGCTGTGCAGCTTTATGTAGGTAAAAGGAGCTGGAGGGGGACACTTTATCATTCATTTACTCTGGAACTAAACATCGTAGAGAATGATAATAATGCCCCACATGACCCAAAAACTATAAAGAATAATCAGAGCTGCATTTATTTTGAAATATTACTATCCCTTTAAATGGAGCTTTTAACCATACAGGATTCTGAGGAGGTCTACAGCTGAACTGGAGACCTTGCCAACATTCAAGAGCTAAACACACCATTTAAATCAACAGAAATGTTCAGCCATCCCCTATGGTGTAGTTGGTATACCTCTCTAGCTCCCTGAATAGGGTTAAAGAGATAGTAATGTTTTATTATAAAGTAAGGTTCGACCATTCCTTATCCTGTGTACTAGCGCTCTGCACAGTTGCCAATGTTCATATCTGTCTAATTTCTGTGTAATTATGTGTTTCCCTCCCGTCCCTTATACATACATAACACTACCTTCCCCTCAGATCTGAAATCCGGTTGTTGGACCGGACAAATCACAACTAGGGTCAATTATCTGTCCATCAGTATAAGGAAAATCCTGCCACTCTTGAGGAAGGAAGGCCGGTTTTTCCTTATACTGACAGAAGATTGTCCCTTGTCGTGATCCATCCAGACCGGCTTTCTGCTCTGTGGGGAGGCATCGTGACGTATGTAAACTGGGCGAGAGGGGGAAACTTTATAATATAATTACACGGCAATTAGACAGATATGAACACTGACAATGGTGCAGAGAGTTAGTACACAGTATAAAGAATGATCGAACCTTACTTTATAATGAAACATTACTATCTCTCTAAGTACTCAAGGCTGTAGTTATTGAAGACTTTCTGTCCCATCAGTGGTCCCTGATCTTCTTCTCAGGGGTGCTTGACAGTTCTTATCTTTTGGATGTCCTTGCTTGTGCATAGGGGAGTTAATCAGAGGCTCAGTCATGCAATTAATTCACTTGTGAACAATTAGGGGAATTCTAAAGACATGGGGCTGGATTAAAATGCAGGAGATAAATATTAACGCCTGCTTTATCAGAAATGTTCCTACTGAAGTCTATGAGGATACTTGGAGATAAAAGCAGAAATAAAATTAGCACCTGCATTTGAATCCAGCCCAAGGTCAGAGGCTCAGTCATATAATTCATTCACCTGTGAACAATTAGGGGAATCCTAAAGGCATGATCAGAGTCTCAGTCATGTAATGAATTCACCTGTTAACAGTAAGGGGAATCCTAAAGACATGGTCAGAGGATCAGTCAAGGAATTAATACACCTGTGAACAGTTAGGGGAATCCTAAATACATGGTCAGAAGCTCAGGTCATGGAATTAATTCACTTGTAAACAATTAGGGGAATTCTAAAGACATGGTCGGAGGCTCAGTCATGAAATGAATTCACTTGTAAACAATTAGGGGAATTCTAAAGACATGGTCGGAGGCTCAGTCATGAAATGAATTCACCTGTGAACAGTTAGGGGAATACTAAAGACATGGCCTGTCAGGGGTCCATGAGGACAGGGTTGGGAACCACAGACAGATGATAATGTAAAAATATAAATCATTAAACCACTTACATGCTAGAGACCTCTCCAACACAACACTTGAAATGCACTGGAGAGATTAATAGAATCCATTTTAAAGTTCATTTTGCTACATTCATGGAACAGTATAAAATTGTTCAGAACTTGATAGAACATAATAAATATAATATTGAATGCCTGGTTTTTCCAGCAGGTTGGAGGAAAAACAGTTCTCCATGGTCTCATGACTTCCTGCCATCTTGGACATGGTAGAACAGGGGTAACAACTGTAATCTTTGATTTAAATTGGTTTAAGCCCATTTAAATAAATGGGTGATTTTGCAAATGTTTATTTGCTTCCAATGGTGAACATCAGTCACGTAAACAAATAAGAAATAAGAATTTATATCAAAATATAAATGTGACCAAATTGCTATTTTAATGAAGGACCCTTGTTAACCCCTTAACACTACCCAAGCCGGCTGAGGGCGGCCATTTAGGACCGCATTGAATTCTGGGTTGGCACGTCAATGGTCCTTAAAGAGTTATGTTTTTATCAATGGTGACTAAGAATTCATGATGTAGAAAAAATTATGGGCCTTAAAAGGACCCTGTTAAAATACAGGCAAAGGTCTCTCAGATAAAACTTCCCATACTTTAACCATTTGAGTGCCAAAGGGGTGTTCAGCACATTGCAGAGCAACATGTTGTGCACCCCTCTGGCACTCAAATTGTAAAAGCTCATCAGTTCTCCCTGCGGTACCTGTGAAGATTTTAGAGATCTGCAGGGCTGAGTGATGTCAAAATTTCTCTGAGCTCATCTGAGAATTATCTCCTCTCCATTCAAGCCCACTGTTGGTACATTTGTTGACATGAATCTTCTATCAAGTGCAATACTGCAACCTTTCCAATAAGCACAGAGTGTTCTGAAATCAGCCAGCTCTGCAGATCGTGGTGATCTGCAGGGGTAATGGAGAGGGAATGGGTGAGTTTTAAAATACAGGTTTCAATAGCTGCCAGCACACTGCCTATCATTTAAAAAGGTCTTATAATTATCCTTTACTGCTCATTTCATACAGAGGTCGGTCAAAAGAATACAATTTATTGAATGCAGGACATCACTCAATAAATGTGATCCAATCAGCTATAACGTTTATACATGGGATTTTGTGTCACACTGCAAGGGGTTAAATATGCCATTCATTTTTTTTTCATGAAGCAACTTTTTGCACTCTCTAGTAAAATGTCTCCCTTTGTTAATTTTGCTTGGAAAGGGTTAAGGACAAATACAGACTTAAATAATCTGGTTTATTTTGTGTTATTTAGCTTTGTAGGAAAATTATATGGAATAATAGAAGGAAGTATAGAAAGGAGTTATATGGTATATCAGAAGGAGTTACAGGAAGAGGTTAGATGGAACAACGGGAGAGTTATAGGGAGAGGTTAGTTGGCGCAACAGCAGGAGTTATAGGGAGAGGTTAGTTGGCGCACCAGCAGGAGTTATAGGGAGAGGTTAGTTGGAGCAATAGGAGGAGTTGCATAGCAACAGACAAATGTATTACAAGGGTAATAAGGAGGATAAGGAGTTGTTATAGGGAAAAGCTGTACAGAGTAATAGGAGGAGGTTTATGGGACTGGAGAAATCATCAAATCAATAAATGGATTATTACACATGGATCAAACTCTGGTCTGTTTCCTATCTCTTATGTGTGAGCCTGGCACATCATAACACAATGTGTGAACACAACCACTTCAAACTCTTCCAACAGTTAGGACCTGGTGAAACACAGCAGTGCGTTTTATTGTACATCTATTGGATGACGTTGTGAAAAAATATTCTACATTTTTACATCTACTGTGTTCTTGTAAACCTATTAAACATTGGCAAGATTCCTGGCACCAAAATGTTACATCTTCCCCTAAACACTATTGGATATCATATACTAATTTAACCCCTTGAAAGCTAGAGAAATATCCAATGCATTGAATAGCAATGCATTGGAGACATCGCTAGCATTCGAGTAGTTAAAGAGGTTTTATGAAAAAATGTTATAGGGCTTTTCCTGCTGAATAATACAAGTGTACTCACACTGATGGGACATTTATTTAAATTAAAAGATATTGCATTTCAAACGTATTTTCTTTTTACGCGAAACAGCACTTTTCTAGTCTGGTCACCAGGTGGTGCTGTTGATATCAATTACAGTGGGAAGCCATAATCAGTGATGAAAGTTCTCCCATAGAGTTCTTCCATTATAAAAAAAAAAATATACACATTTTGGACACCAGTTGGCACTGTTCAGCTAGAATAACTTTTTAAAGCAAAAATTCTCATGACATTGGTGTTATTCTTGTTTTACACAGCAGAAAAAGCAATAACATATTTTTGCACAATAAAACGTTTACTGCACCTTTTACCCCTAGACGGTTAAAGACATCTCCAAAGCACTGCAAAGCTCTGAGTTGGGGACGTCTCTAACAGACAATGGTTTAAACGTATCCGTTTCAGATTCTGTAAGGAATATCTGATTGACACAGTCACATGCCACTGCTCTAATCCTGTTGATTGCAAGCTCACTTCTCTCAGAAGGCTGGAAGTGTGCAGATGTACTTAGTACTAATTAACACTGTGGCATGTTGAGCCATGGAAGGCTCATAAGTGGTTATACATCTCAGCAATGTTTTTTTTTTCGTTTTTTTTTGTAGCATTTATATTTACAAAATACCGATACAAAACAGATATCGTTAGAAATAAAAAAATTGCCAGCACTCTTCATTGCCGATTGTTCCGGCAGGGAAAGGGTTAAAGGTCAGGATCAGCAGCAATGGTTTCTGCTCAGTAGTATCTGTGCGTGCCACTTTGAATGCCTGGATCTCCCTCTATTCTCAGGGCGGGGGCATCTGTTGGCAGCGAGCAGGGCTAGGGGGCAGGCGGGCTGCAGCGCTCTGTTCAGTCCTGAAGCTGTAGTCATACTGTGGGGAGACAAAAAATAACTATTAGTGAAGAGTTACGTAAATACATATAAAGTTCACCTTTACCTTGCTAACTGTGCTACATAGGTCAATAAGCGTTCATTAAGCGAATTTGATTGTTTATACATTGGTATGGCTAGGACAGAACATATGTGTTCAAACATTGCTCTCTAGTGGCAAAAATGAAATTAGCAGCTAACCACCAAATGGCTGGATGCTAGCAAATTCTGAACAGTGTTGCCCATTCGATTTGGTGCTCCGTGCAGGTCGGGGACCTGTTGGACATTGAAGACAGCGAGTCTCCCTGCATCGATTTTCAAAGGGGTGGGCAGGGGAGCTTTGCCCCCTGTTGTTCCTGGGAATCTCTTTTCAGTGATTTTACCAGGATTTCGCCCCTCTGGACACTCATGGCAAAATCACTACCCCATGGTGATTTGCTGGGTGCAGGTGATCTCTACCCCCTGCCACCCTGGGTATGGGCGGACAGGGAACCAGAGAGATTTATTTATTTAACCCTTTGAGTGCCGGAGAGGTATGGAATGCATTGCCAAGCAATGCATTCCATACCTCTCTGGCACTCAAAGGGATATATCCTATATAATTATTCGATAGGATGTTTGTCAGAAGCCGTCATGCGCAGTAGAGACTGCCCTCACTCCAGTCATGCGCGGTACAGAGTGCCCGAACGTGCCACGGCTGATATGGAGCGGGGAGCTCTGAATTCGAACCGTAGTCCTTTCTGCGCACCTTCCTGGGACCGAGCAGAGAGGCTCCGGGCACCAGCCGAGGCTGCTGGGTGGCACTGTGGCCCGTGTATAAGCTAGTATATATAGAAGACAAATTGGAGCAAACCAACTGCACTATAGGGGACAAATACATATTACATTTATTTAAATGGGGGGTTTAATGCATTGAATGCCACAGAGGTCTTCACTGCACTGCATTTAAATCAAAGGAAATTTGGGACGTTATTTGACACCCTACAGGGCAGTAAGCTTTCCCCAGAATTGTTCCACTGGAGAGGTATAAAATGATCTAAGGCAAAAACCGTAATGTGTCCATGATATGTACAGAGATGTTTGCATGAGTTTTATACATGGAGCGTAGCGCCCAATGAAAGTCTCAATTGCAACATTGATAGAGGCAGACATGACATTTGGTAGCAGGACCACATGACCTCAAACTGTTCACTCCACATGGTATTCCTATCCCTTTAAGAACCGTGGAGGTGTGCAACATATTGATTCACACACCCCTTTGATCCTTCAGTTTGAAAAAACTGCCAGCAACTGTCATGTCCACCCCCATTAGACATGACATCCAGGACAGAAGAACCTTTTGAGTCCCAGAAAAGTATCCGATGCATTGCAATGCAATGAGCTGGATACCACTCTGGCACTCAGAGGGTTAAAGATATTCCCTCTCTTGAACAAAGGCACAAGTACAAAGTTCATAGGGGTTATTTAGATTTTCTGGCTATAGCTAAGTGGGGAGGAAAATTAAATATCCTTCTTTCCCATGATATTGGGCACACAGTACAGTCAGCTCACTGTGAAGTCAGGAGTGAAAACTCTGTATTGTGTGAAGATGGATGTAAGAACCCCCTGTTCTGGGTAGATGCAAGACCTTATAGGAGCAGTAAACATTTGTATGAAAAAATATATATTGTACGGCTTTTCCTGTTGAGTAAAATAAGGGAACTCCCACTGCTGAAAGAAGCATATTTTCAGAATTATTACAGTTTAAACCCATGTTTTTTTACATTAGCAGTGCCCTCTAGTGGCCCAATTCTAAATCATATTTCTGTTACATTCTAATGGAGAGGAAAGTCAGTGACTTACTTACTTCTCCACAGAATGTGATAGAAACTTCCTGTCACTTCCTGTCAGTTAGAATGATCAGGAAGTAAACACAGTAAATTCACTTCCTGATTATCTGAACTGTTATAACATTTGAATAAAACAAATGACAGAGGTGGGAGTGACCCTATTTACTCAGTAGGAAAAACTCTATAACATACATGTTTTCATAAAAAAAAAGTTTATTTCTCCTTTAACACCGAGTGAGGATACACCATTTTATCAGTCCAAATGCAAGTTCAAAATGATGTAAAGCTATTGTAAGCTTTAATACTCACTTTTAGCAGGAGGAGAAAGACCATATTCATTATTCAACTGGATATATTCTTGACAGGTCTCTTCTCCAAAGCATTGCAAAGCAAATGAGTTGGAGTCCTTTCTGGCATACAAATTGTTAAAGTGTTAGTAATGTCTAAAAAAACCTTTTTTTGCATTTAGAAGAGCTTAAAAAGCTGATCTATATGCAAAAAAAACGTCTCTCTCAAACCGCTATGGGAACCACTTGAGAAGTGCCAAGATCTCGTGTGCCTGAACACTAGGCACACGTTTTAGACCATTCCAATGAAGGGATTCCGTGTAAGTAACGAGACTGCGGCACTTCTCAAGCTCCACCGTGTCGACCGACATGGATCTCCTGCTGACAGCTTTACAACTGTCAGTAGGAGAAATCAAACTTTAAAGGGATAGTAATACTTCGTTTTACTATTAAAAAAACATGAAGAATGATATAAGTCTTATCTCTCAAACCTTTATGGTTTATGAGATATTCACAAGCAAAGTTTCCCCCTCCCGCCCCTTTTACCTACTGTAAACAATCTCTTCTCAGATGTGGAATGCAGTCCATAGACTGGACAGATAACAGAAGGGGGCACTCTTATTCCTATGAAAACAATGAAATCCCTGCCCCCCTTGACAAGCTTTTCAGGTTTTTCCCTCATCTTAATTGAAGATTGTCCCTCTCTGCAGTCTACCTGGGCAGCTCCCTTCTGCCTTGGCTGAAAAGTGTTACATCAGTAAAAGGGGCAGGAGGGGGACACTTTGCTTGTGAATATCTCTTAAACCATAAAGGTTTGAGAGATAAGACTTATATCATTCTTCATGTTTTTTAATGCCTACAAAATAAAATAAAGTTAAAATGAAGTATTACTATCCCTTTAAACGTCCGTATCTCTTAAACCATAGCGGTTTGAGAGAGACGGTTTTTTGCATATAGATCAGCTTTTTAAGCTCTTCTAAATGCAAAAAAAGTTTTTTTTTAGACATTACTAACACTTTAAGGTGTCTCTCTACTATATGGTTTGGCTAAGGCCCAGAGTGGCTATAGCCCTTTGAGTGCCAGAGTACTTTGCAAAGCATTCTGTGCCACTCTGGCGCTCAAAGGGTTAAATGGCCCTGTGTCTCACTCACTGTTATTGAGCCACAGTCTATATGTCAGCCTAAAAAGGGAACACATCTTACTCATTATAAATATACAAGGGGCTAGATTCTATTGCAGGTGCTAAATGTTCTCAGCTGTTTTATCAAACATTTTGCTACTGAAGTCTATGGGGAAACCCAGAGATAAAAGTAGTGATAAAATTAGCACCTGTAATAGAATCTAGCCCAAGATCAGCAATTATAAAGACTCATATTCATTATTCATTCAGCAAATGCCACCTCCAGAAGCAAGTTATTTAATCTAGAATCACTTCCCAGTGCTGTAATACTCCTCATCCACCTCCCAGCTTGCGCGGTCATACTTCCCTTTCTTACTGATGTGCATCACGTCTATCATTACAGCAAGCTCTGTTTATCATTATACTGAGCTTGCTGTAACGATAGACGTGTTACACATCTATACGAAGGTAAGCGTGAACAAGCTCCCTGGGATAGCTGTGCGGGAGGTGGGAAGAGAAATGGACGTCTGGGAAGTCCTGTGCCACTGTTACACTGTGCCACAGAATGCAGAAGTGCCCAGCATCAAGTCTACATTTAAAGGGATAGTATTACTTCAAAATTACTATCCCTAATATTGTAGCCCTTAATAAACTGAGTTAAATGACACCAGCGGCATCTCTCAAACCTTTATGGTTTAAGAGATAGCCGCTTTCAAAGTTTCCTCTCCCCTACTGTCAGCGTTCTGCTGCCAGCAGGAGAATCCGGTCTCTGAATCAAGCAGAGGCTCTTCAGCAGAGTCGATATCTCGTTATGGAAGGAAAAATGATTAATTGAAACAGTCTTCTACGTGTGCTTGGTAACCAAGCACACGTAGAAGACTGTTTCAATTAATCATTTTTCCTTCCATAGAAGACTGTTTCAATTAATCATTTTTCCTTCCATAACGAGATATCGGCTCTGTTTAAGAGCCTCCGCCTGTCCCGGGACCGGATTCCCCTGCTGGCAGCAGAACGCTGACAGTAGGGGTGAGGAAACTTCGAAAGCGTCTATCTCTTGAACCATAAAGGTTTGAGAGATGCTGCTGGTGTCATTTAACTCAGTTTATTAAGGGCTACAATATGAGGGATAGTAATTTTGAAGTAATACTATCCCTTTAAAGCTGAACTTTCATGTTAATAACATTGCCCCCAATATATTTTCTAACCTAGTGATATGCAAAGTCTTACTGTCTTTAAGCTTAATAAGTCCAGGTTACTGCAGAAAAAACACTTCATTCGCAGGCATCGGGCTGCACAGAGCTTACAAGAGAAGCTCTGTGCGTCTGTGCGGTCAATCCCTTCCGCTGAGGAACGCCACTCACCAGTGCTGGCAGTGAACGGGACAGCGCAGACTCAGAGGTACATTTTCTTTAAGATGTGTGTGCTGTCTGTCCTCTGGTTCCTGCCAAAGAAGTGATTTTTCAGCTATGACCTGGACTTATTTTGCTTAAAGGCAGTAAGACTTTGCATATCTCTAAGTTAGAAATATATTGTGGGGCAATGTTATTAGCATGAAAGTTCCGCTTTAAGATCAAGTATATTAGAAAGTATGTAAGTAAAAAAAAAAAACATGGATACAAATACAATTTTAATAGCTTAAAAGGACAGTAATGTCCCATAAGAACTTGTTATAGTTTTGTAGAGGACAAAAAAATAAGCTTACTGGCACAAACCCTATCTCTCAAACGGATATAGCATCTAGCTGACAGCAGGAGATCCCGGTCTGGGGATCAACCTGCGGTTCTGCAGCAGAGCCGAAATCACGTTATTGCAAAATAATTAATTCATTGGAAAGGTCTACAAAGTGTGCCTGGTTTGCAAGCATACATTGTAGACCTTTCCAATGAAGTAATTCTTTTTCGGCTCTGCTGCAGAACTTCCTCATGTCGGCCGACACAAATCTCCTGCTGTCAGTTTTACAGCTGACATCATGTGAGGAGGGAGGGGGGAACTTTCAATGCTTATATCTCTCAAACCATAGCTGTTTGAGAGATAGGGTTTGCCCCATTAAGCTAATTTTTTGTCCTCTACAAAACTATAACAAGTTTTTCTGGGACATTACGAACACTTTAAGCAAATGCGATAAAGTGTTTTAGAGGTGAAAGTCCCCCTTTAACCCCATGAGTACCAAAGAGGTGCACAACACATTGCTTTGCAATATGATGTACATCCCTCTGGTCTGGTCTTTAACTCCTTAACCCTTTGAATACCAGAGGGGTATTGCGTTGCCTACACCTCTGGCACTCTAAGAAGTAAGGACCGGTGATGTGCCAAGACGTCACTGTTTTTTTTTTTTCCCTGAAGGACCAGTGATGATCCTGGCATGTCACATAAGTTTTACTTATAGGGCTCCTGCGAGAGCACTGTAAGTACAAACGGGGTCTGAAATGGAACACTCCAAGACCAGAGCAGTCTCCTTCAGACCCTGCTCAACGCGCTGGTACACGTCATAGGTCACGTGGATGTCTTCGTCTTACAAACCTCTTTTACCTATCCCTGACTGCCTGTCGCCTGATGCTATCCTCTCCCTCCATTAACTTGGCTGTTTAAATCCCTAATACAGAGACCAAAGCTGGAATGGAGAATGGCTGGGTAATGGAAGCAGATTTAAACATTTAGCACAAAAATAGAAATGTGTAAAAAGGTTGGACACTAAAAGACTATGTCGTTTTTACTTTGGAAGTTGTCTGAATGGTAGAGGGAGAGTGCGGACATGTTGATGACGATAAAATTGATTAGCATCACTCTCCCTCTCTGCAGATTTCAGTGGGCTGAGAAAAGAGTGCCCCTACTCTTTTTAAAGCAATCGGTCTGGCACTATATATATATATATATATATATATATATATATATATATATATATATATATATATATATATATATATATATATATAGCTTAAAATTTGAAGTTCTTTGCTACTATCCAGATCTGAAAAGTTACTCGCCACTGCAAGCCATAGCATATCCACCAGGGCTGAATTTCTACTCGCCAGGGCTAAATTTGCATTGACTAGTGGCGAGTGGAAATTTTATATATATATATATATATATATATGTGTGTGTGTGTGTGTATATATATGTATATATACATACACTGAGAGCGTGTCCCGTGAACGTACTCTCATTACCTCTGTCTGACCTGTACAAGAGTAATGAAGAAAGCGCGCCAGGTCAGAGCAGTAGATGGGAAGGTTTGTGAGTTGGATTACAGGAGAGGGGAGGTTATGTTAAACTGCAAGGTACAACTTGCACGCCATGGAGCAATACTGTGACATCACAAGTTACCTATTTAATGCCTTATATCTAGAGGTGGACAACTATAAAATATATATATATCATGAGCTACTAGCCAGGCCTGAAAAGTTACTCGCCACCAGTTTCCATGATTAGCCCTACCCATATCCCCACCTTTAAGACCCCCCATCTCAAGTTCTCTTTGATGAAATTACACTGTTGTTCTATGTCTTATTCAGAATAAAATTAACTAAAATATTAAATAACAAACAAACAATGTACACACATAAATTATCAAAAGAAGCACAGCGTTGCCCGTGGTGATAAAGTCATTTGAGTGCTTCAGGGGTATTTAACACATTGCTTGACAATGGTTAATATACTTTTGCACCTGTGAAAGGCTTCAATGTTTCAGAGGCAAAGAGGTATCCATGCAGAGGAATGTGCTGGATAGCTGTTTGGCACCGAAGGGGTTTAAAAAGCATGAAAATGGGCAATGCGTTTGGTTCCTTCAGTTGTAAAAATGTATGCAACACATTACACTGCATAGATACCTCTTTGTCTGTGAAAGACTTAATTCTTTGACTGGTGCAAATGTAGGGAAAACATGTTTAATTATTGTGTCCAATATCCCTGAAGTAGTGAAAGGACTTAATTCCCACGGGCAATGGCTGCTCTATGCACATTTAACCCTTTGAGTGCCAGTGGGGTATGCAACACATTGCTTACCAATACGCTGCACAGCCCTCTGGAACTGTAAGGGTTAAGACCCAGGTCTTTCAAAAGCAAGCAACTTCCCCGGTTAGATTCCCTTGCAGAAATGGAAGAAATGCACATTTTAGATTTTATTTTCTTACTGGCCATTTTTTACATTTGCACCACTGTTACACAGCAGTCTCTCATATACGACAGCACTTTAACCCTATCATAAGCAGGGATGTCTGCTCCTGTACTGAAAGGGTTACAATTTTCTGCTCCTGTATTCAAAGGGTTATAAATTGTAAGCCTCTGAGTAAAGGAGCAGACATTCCTGGTTATGAAAGGGTTAAACTTGTGTGCCATGTGAAAGATTGCTATGTAACCTGCTGCAAATGTAAAAAATGGACAGTAATAAAATATCATGTAAAATGTGTAG
The DNA here is from genome assembly GCA_037306005.1 of Rhinophrynus dorsalis. NCBI lineage: Eukaryota > Metazoa > Chordata > Amphibia > Anura > Rhinophrynidae > Rhinophrynus > Rhinophrynus dorsalis. The sequence continues at coordinate 45,421,701 of CM074726.1, read as the reverse complement.
ATATTTTATAATTGTGATTTTTTTAAATGTAGATTGCAATCTTTCACACCACTTTAACCCTTTCAGTGTCCTAATTTAATTTTACATCAATTGCCTTCCTAGAATGGGCCATGGAAAGGCAAGTGACAGGCAAAAAAAACAACAATGTGGCTCTCAAGTTCTCTGCACATACCTCATGGGTTTGGGGAAGTGTGCGTTTGGAGGTGATGTCCCTCAGGCCAGGACAGTGAATAAGCTGATAAAATAAAGTAAAGGTGGAAGGAAGTGAGGGCGATACACATGAAGAGCTTAAAGAAGAGTGGGCCAGTGGAATGGAAGGAAATTGAGCAATGCAAGACAATGTGTAGGAGTAACTGGGCCAGTAGGACAGATAATGGGCCAGCAAGGTGAAAAACCGGGACTTTGTGATAAGGTGTGGACGGGAGGTAAGACGAGTAGGAATAAGCCTGTGAATTGTGGAAGAGGAAGTGGATGGAAGGGAGGTTGTCGGGTGAGAAGGACTGGTAGATGGCAAGAGAGAGGGGATATAGGAGTGTGGCTGGGGTGGCAAATTGGCAGCAGTGTCAACGGGCCAGCTCCGGAGTTGCTGTAAATCTCTGCTATCCGTTATATGTACATTCTGCAGCTCAGCTGGAGAGCCAATGCAGCACTATCGAGCTTGTGCTGGCTTGATGTAAACCAAGTGTGTTTGACTTGATGTGAGAAGTTCACTTCCAATTCAATGCATTTCGGAGGAGGCTTCCATCTTTGTGAGGAAAGAGTGAAGGCTCTACCGTGCAGTGAAGCACAGTATTACATGAAGCCAGTGCAAGTTCATGGTGTTTCAGTGGGGCTCCAGCTGAGTGGTGGGATATAAGTAGAAGGGCATGGCACTTGCGACAAATGTTTTAATCATTTGAGTGGCAGAGGGCTACGGGATGCATTGCATTACACGTCTCTCTAGCACTGAAACGGTTAAGGGTGAGAGTAGGGACTGCACAGGGTTGAAAGATGATGACAGCATGATCACATAGTAGATCGCATTTAAATATGCTGCAGAATGCGCTGGAGACATGCAGCTGTCATAAAGCTGGTCCCATTGAACTCCGATGGTTTGAGTGAGAGGAGGACTAAAAAGAGTGCTTAAATCGCTGTCAAAATTGTTTACAGCAGATTGTGATGGGTTTATGGAGAACCTGCATGACCCTCAGGTCTGAGGCAACATCATAGCTAAAGCGGGGATTGCTGCATGATGTGCTGGTGTCCTGGAGTATGTGCCAGCTCATTCAGTTACAAGTCAAATGAAAAACTGTGATGTTCCTGTTGAACCACACATACGTGGTTTAGGAATTCCCTGGCAGCAACATTTAGATTCAAAGATTCATAGTGAAGTATTTCCTATTAAGTTAGTCTGCTAGGGCAGTGGGTTAAATTAGGACATTAAAGCAATCGGATGTGGCTGCATTGGAATAAGTAGAAGTATATGTAAAGTGTGTGTTAGGCTGCTGGAGAGGTAGTGTGTATGGGGAAAACAATGAACAGGCCAGGAAACCGGGACAGCAGGGGCTTCAATTTCCACTCACCATCACTCAATTTCTCCTCGCCACATGTGAGGAGGCAAGTGGAAATTTTGAGCCCTGTATATGTGTATATGGTGTAGTAACTCCCTTGCTAAATTGTGTGCAGAGCTGCTTTCAGACAGGTCAGTGACCCCGTATCCTTTGTTGGTGACTTGGTACCTTTTGTCTGTGACTCTCTATTATTTTTTAGCACTTTGATCAGAAAGAATAAGGTGACCTGGTACCTTTCTCTTTAGAAAACCACCTCTGACCATGTGTATTTTGGTATGGAAGAGGTTAATGTTGTAAAGCTGAAGACTGTTTGTCAACCACAAACCTCCCAGAGTCGAGGAGCCGCCTCGATCCTAGTATAGCACATAAAGATGTCGAGCATTTGCTAATTAGCGCTTAAAAAGACACAAATTAGATATGCGTGGCTAACAGCAATTATAATCAAGATGAATCTCTCGTCATTTGGGAACGGAAGGGGGGAGGAAAGAGGGAGAAACATAGGGCGAGAGAGGAAGATCCAAGAGGAGAAAGATATAGTGGAAAGAGAAAAGGTGAGAAAAATAGAAAGACAACAAAAAAAAAATATATGAGACAGAAATGGAGAAAGGGAAGAGCAAGAAAGTTGGTTTCTGGATGAAATCAGCAGAACCTGGACCCTAGAGGATGCAAAATTAATGAGCTTGCAAATATGGTCTATGCAAATAGTAACTAGAGGTTGTATAATCTCTATAAATAGGATGACTCTTGGCATGTGACATTACCAGGTGCACAGCTGTGGTAGACTGGAAGTGACATCACAGCATGACATCACTTCCTGTCCTGTGGAACAGCAGAATTCTGAACTTGTGGAACAGATTCACATCACTAGAAAGATTAATGCACTTATATCTACTATCTCTCTTGATCTTATGTGCCAGAGAGGTATGCAACGCCATTTGGTGGATACAACTCTGGTACTCATCGGGTTAGAGGAACACAAACACCACCATTTACAATACCATGGGGAGATAATCCTAGTGGCCACTGTGAGTTTTGACCTTATGCCTCACAGTTCTGAATTATCAGTTCCAGGAGGAGGCAAAGCAAAAATAACCCCCCTCAGTCCTTATGCAATCCTGCACTGGGGAAGGAGGGCATGTGCAGGAGAGTAGTGCCCCCTATCCCCCCCCCAATGCAAAAGCCCACAATGGAGAAGTGAGCCCTAATTCCTGCCTCCAACAGGAGCTGCTGCAGCCATTTTCTAATAGTTGTAAGTCTGCAGCATGCTCATTAACCATCACTAAAATAACTATTATTCATTTTATGAAGTGCCAGCAGTTTCCGGAGCACTGTAGAATGAGACTACAAACAATATGACATACAATTAAACATTGCCTGAGCTATATAACATAGACATAAAATATAAAACAAAAGGGCCTGAGCACCCTACTCTTGCTAGCATACAATCTAGAAGGTTTATGGGGTGGGGGACACAGAAGGTGAAGGGGCTGTTTGGAGGAGGGTGATCTATATCACATTGAGAGCATCCAATGGATACCTGAGATAGCTATAGCTTAGGGAATAGTGAGAGTGGTAAAAGGCAAAGGACAGCAACACAAGTCTGTACGTCAAATCTATTGTTGCACCTCAGTATCAACACCCTAGTCCAGTTATTCCCAACTCATGCCCTCAGGGCCCACTAACAGGCCAGGATTTAAGAATTTCCTTCTTAGAGCACAGGTGAGTCAAACTGACTGAGTCTCTGATCAACACACCTGTGCTCTAGTAGGGAAATTCACAAGTCCTGGCCTTGGTAGTGGGCCCTGGGGGTATGGGTTGTAGTCACTGTCCTAGTCTGTACAGTCCATAAGCAGGTTGTCCCCCACTCCCAGGGTACAAAAAGTGTATCAAGATATATCAAGTGTTACATTGGCTGGTATAGAAAAATTAGAAATCTCTCCATACCATAATGATACTTATATTTGTATTAAAAGCCCATATAACAGTATAATTAAAACAATTTATATTGGACTTGTTGAGTTTGTGTATTATTGTTTTTATGGGTTTTTAATAAAAGTATCAGTATTATTATGGGATGGAGAGATTTCTCTTTTTTTCTGCCAGCATGTGGAGCGCTTGATATATATTTATACAAGTCTGTATAGCAGCTTTTACAAGCCCTGGTGGAAGGCTTCTTTGAACAGGTGGGTTTTCAGAGGCTTTTTAAAGCTGAGAAAGTCTCACAGAGCGAGGTAGGGAATTCCACAGGATGAGCGCAGCATGGCAGAAGTCCTGGTGATGGGAATGGGAGGAACTGATTACAGGACAGTATTTGGAAGAGAGTATTTGGAATCAAGGGAGGAGATATAGGGAGGTGCAATGTTATAGAGGGCATTGTAGGTTTGGGACAGGACTATGAATTTTTCATTGAGCCATTGGACGGACTGGCAGGGAGAGGCAGCTGATGATGGGAAGGCCATTTAGGAGTGAGTTGCAGTAGTCTAGATGGGATATTATGAGAAAGTGAATGTGCAATTTGGTTGTATCTTACGAGAAAAGGTAGAATCTTGGAGATGTTTCACAACTGGAAGCAGCAGGATTTAGCAAGAGAAGGGAATGTGGAGGGGTAATGGAAAGGGCGTACTCTACTACAACTCTGAGGCGGTGGATTGGGACGTTGCCCAATTGTCAAGTTATCAACAGTGATTATATATTTATGTCTATATATCAACCTGTACATATACATGTGCATGAAGTTTTTCTTGGGACTTGGGGCTATTTTCTTTTAGTCTCGCACAAGTCAATGGTCATCTCTCCCTCAAATGTTTAGAACTTTGTGCTGCACCTTGGTTTAATAGATAACAGTGGCGTAACTATAGGGGTTGCACCTGCGACTGGGCCCGTGCACTCCAGGGGCCCGGCCTCCCCAAGTGACCCCTCCATCTGGTGCCCTCAATCTCCCGCCAGCTTTCTAGTAATGCAGAGCGCTAGGAGATGACATCATCTCCCAGCGCTTTTCATTACTAAGAGGACCGCGCAGGAGCTCCAGGTAGGAGATGGGGGCATTGTGGAGGGGGTCATTGTGGTCGAGGGGGGCCAATGTGGTGGGAGGGGGGCCCGTGGCACTTCTTGTACCAGGGCCCGGAGGCTTCTAGTTACGCCTCTGATAGATAACATCTTCAGTTAGTCCTGGAAGTCAAGTGCATGGGGTTGGGCAGGACTCCTGGACCACACAATTATCTCACTGCAGTAATGACATCATCCGTGGGTTCATGCTCTCTACCTGCTTCAAGATGGAAGTAAAATCCTAATGTGTGTGGCATTTGGGGTCCAGGAGCCCTGCCAAGCAAGACACATGTCCATCATTAGGACTGATTGAAGGTGTTATCTCTTGAGCCAAGGCACAAGAGTATACTTCATAGTGGTCATTAGCTATTTCTGTCTGTAGTAAGGTAAATGGGTGGATATTATTAGGAAGTGTCAGCTTTCCTTACACTTACACATAGACTTATGTCTATCCCAGGAATTCTAGAATGTGTTTACTGTGTTAGTCCCTACTGTTTCCCATGGGAGGCTGTTCAATTAATTTATCACCTTTCCTGTGAAGTGGTGCACATTGCGTCTCAGTTTTGCACCATGTAACTTTGATAATGTGCACTTGTTCAAATATTCCTTTCCCTCTCTTAAAAATGCTTCCCTGAAACGTTATTACATATTTTAATACATGTCAAGTTTTCTACTACAGAGCCATTAAAATGGAGATCCCATTATCTGGCACTCTTACCTCCTTTTCAATTTCTGCCAAGGATTTGATGGTAATTCCCAAAAGGTCAACTTGCTGCATCTAAAAGAGAGGAGACAACTTTCTATTCAGAACAAGATGTATGTTCTAGCACCTTCATACTCAGACAACGAAAGGTAAACATCCGTTAAAGGGATAGTAGTACCTAATTTAAAGTTTATTTAGTATTGTAGGCATAAAAAAATATTAAGAACTATGTAAGTCTTATCTCTCAAACCTTTATGGTTTGAGAGATATTTGCAACTAAAATTTCCCCCTCCGTGATGTCAGCACTCTAGTTGACAGATTTGGATTCTGGCCCGCAGACCGGCCGGTGGCTCTTCAGCAGAGCAGAGATCGCGATCTTTAAAAATAACTTCTTAATTGGAATGGTCTACAAAGTGTGCTTGCAAACCAGGCACACTTTGTAGACTGCTCCAATGAAGTAGTTATTTTTTTATAGATCATGATCTAGGCTCTGCTGAAGAGCCACTGGCTGGTCTGTGGACCAGAAGCCAAGTCTGTCAGCTAGATGGCAGACTTTATGGAAACAGCCAGGGAGAGGGAACTTTAGTTGCAAATATCTCTCAAACCATAAAGGTTTGAGAGAGAAGACTTACATAGGTCTTAATATTTTGTAATGCCTACAATACTAAAACTTTAAATTAGGTATTACTATCCCTTTAACCATTTGAATGTCAGAGATATTCAATGCAATGGTTAAACCAGGGTTAGCTAATCTCTGGTCCTCCAGCTGCTGGAAACTAAAACTCCCATCATTCCCAACAGTGTTGTATATGCAATGCGTTGCTTACCCCTCTGGCACTTAAAGGGTTAAGAAAAGGCTTTGCATAGAGATCTCTCATATAATGATTCAGACAAGACATTGTTATGCTGTTGCACCAGTGACCACAGGAGGGCAGTACAACCAAAGAAATTGAGCTTCTCTCGGTCTTGTCTTTTCCACTGACTCTTCAGCCAAGTGTGTACATTTATCTGTATATATGTGATGCATAGGGATGTATGTATGTATTTTTATTACTATATTTTCATACATTTACACAGCTCGTTACGGAAATAGCACAATACAAAATAATACAGGACAGTTATAAGAGCATTATGCTAACGTGCGATCACTGCATTATTAGCAGAGGACAAGCATAGCAAAGGGAATCATACATTGTGAAGGGTACCCTTTCCCAAAAAGCTTGCAGCCTAATTGAACCAAAATTGGGAAGGGGAACCTTGGGTCACAAGAACACACTGGAGAGTATGGGAGGAAGAGGAGGGATGATAAGGAGGATGAAGAGTACAGGGGATAGCTATGTGAAAGAGTAAACTGGCTAGTGTGAAATAAAGGGGGAATTGAGGAAAGGAGAAATAATAAGTTCTACGGAGGAGGCCCCTCTTATCCTTCAGTTTCAGTGTTCTGGTCAGTCTCTATTGTTGACTTCCTTGTATGAGCAATCTAGTCCAGGGGTACTGAAACCTGTGTTGCGTACCCCTCTGCATAATGGGGAACTTATTCTCTATGAGCCCCAGGAGAGAGCTCGTGGGCTGCCAGACAGGGGATTTCAATGATGTGATTTGCTTCACAAAAGGGGTGGGGCTTACTCATGAGTGTAATAAAGTGGGAAGAACAGGGTGGGAAGGAGAAGAAACTCACCACTGACAGAGAATCAGCCTCCGTTCCCGAAGATGCGGTAATGCAGTCTGAAAACCAGAGTCTCCGGGACATATCCGGTGAGTTCACAGGTATACCCCTCTGGCACTCAAAGGGTTAAACAAGTGAATATTATTAACAAAAGCAAATCCTTCCGTCAGTGGCGTAACTATAGGAGTGGCAGCGACCAGGCCTGTCACTCCAGGGGCCCGACCTCCCCCTGTGACCCCCTTGCCTGATGTCCGCAGTTAAGTAATGCGCAGCGCTGGGGCTCTGTATTATGAAAGTGCTGGTCCGCCAGAGGGAGATCAGTATTCCCTCCGGTAGACTGGCACTCTCGTAATGCAGAGCACTGGGAGATGACATCATCTCCCAGTGCTCTGCATTACTGAAGAGGACCGCGCGGGAGAAGAGGTCTGTAGGGAAAGAGTCACAGACCTGTCCTCTGCCACTGGACCACCAGGGAGGTAGGAGATTTAGAGGCAATGTGGAAGGAACATTGTGGAGATTGAGGGGCATTGTGGAAGGGGCAATGTGGAGACTGGGGGGCATTGTGGAAGGGGCGGTGTGGAGATTGAGGGGCATTGTGGAAGGGGCAATGTGGAGATTGAGGGGAATTGTGGAAGGGGCAATGTGGAGATTGAGGGGAATTGTGGAAGGGGCAATGTGGAGATTGAGCGGCATTGTGGAAGGGGCAATGTGGAGATTGAGCGGCATTGTGGAAGGGGCAATGTGGAGACTGAGGGACAATGTGGAGATGGGGGGCAATGTGGAGGTGGCCAATGTGGTCGGGGGGCCCATGGCAATTCTTGCACCAGGGCCCCGTGGCTTCTAGTTACGCCTCTGCCTTCTGAATAAATGAACCACTGATTGTTCCACCTGAGTTCCTCGAGAAGATCCTGAAAACAGACATTTTTTTGGGCTATGCGAGTACAGGTTAGATCTCCCCTGGTCTAGTACACAGAGAGACAGATGTACTATGAACTAAAGCAGTACAGTTCTGGAGCAAACCAGGTACACTAAAGGGAATGTGTAACAATTTCCAAAAAATTTACACTGATTTAATCCTTTGAGTGCCAGAGTGGCATCTGTTGTATATCTCTCTGGCACTCACAGGGTTAAAAGGCATTTATAAGCCCTCAAATGCTTGAGCGGTCTCTTTGCAATGTATTGGAGACCTCACTTAGATTCAGGGAGGGGTTAAAGGCATCCCATCACCTAAAACAACTTTCAAATATCATCCGGAAGTTGTGTTCACCATTTAGTGTTTAGTAAACTAGTTATTTAGTTGTATAGATTTTTCTAACCAATCCATACTGTGCAGGGTCTTTCTGTAATACTCCATTACCTCTCCTATTCACACTTAACCCTTTGAGTGCCAGAGGGAAATGCAATGCATTGCGTACCCCATCTGGCACTCAAAGGGTTAACCCTTTCAGTGCTAGTGGAGGTGAGCGCTATATTGCTGAGCAGCGTCAGGAGGTAACTTAGGGCTAAAACAGGAAATGCCTACACGGCATGCGTTAATTATCAAGATCTATACATTTAAAACATTGCTAAAGAATGGCTAATACAACGTATAGGTGGTTTGAAAGCTGTTTTTAGGGGATAGCGTCCCTTTAAAACCCCATATTTAAATCCATGGGAATTTTCATTTGTTCCCTACGGTGCAGATGGATTGCCCCAGAATTTCACCAATTTCTTAGTAAACCAGCCTCAGTGTGATGTGAAGTCACCCTATTATACAGTGCTAAAGAATGTGTTGGTGCCTTTAAAATAATAATGATGATGATGACAGGAAAGAGCAGAGGACACAGACAAGTGGAAGTGGTGTAAAAGGAGAGGCATTAGAAGTGGAATAGATGGGGGAGGTGGCAGATCAATACTTTAAAGGGACAATAATACTTAAAATGTAAAAAAAAAATGTTGTAGGGTTTATCCCCCTGAGTAAAACAAGAGTACCCCCACTGCTGAAAGGGGTTTTATTCAAAAGTTATTAATTTTCAAAGTTGAATTTTTTAGGTGCAATATCATAGTGGCCTGAAATTGTACAGTGGTGTTACTACACCATCCTATGGACAGCTCTAGTCAGTCTAGTCAGACCATAAATCTCAATAGGATGGTGTAGCAACAGCGCCACTGTACAATTTCAGATCACTGTGCTTTGGGTACCTCTCTGGCACTCCGTGGGTTAAAGGGATGATCTGGCAACCGCTGGGGGAGGGGAGAGAGAGACACGGTAAAAGAGAGGAAATGGGGGTTAGAAATGTGAAGAGGTGAGTACGGCAGAAGACAGGGCCATATGCAGAAAGATTAAGAGTGGTGCAATTGTAGGGGAAACCCATTGCAATACAGGGAAGAGACAAACATTCCCATTAATTGAATTGTGGCTTTCAGCTCTTTTGATAGATTTGCTCATATACAGGGTAACTCTCCCACTCTTCTCCTCTACCTTTAGTCCTTTGAGTACCAGTGTGATACGGAACGTACCCCTCTGGCACTGATGGGGGTTAAGCGTTGATAAAGGACTTGGCAGTCTTCTTGGAGTGATGTCCACCTCAAGGTCCTTCCAGGACCTTTCAAATCAATGTGTATGGAATCTGAGCATTTAAAGGTCCTGGAAGGACCTTTCTATGTTGTACGTCATCAGAGCAGAGGTGGAGCTCACTCCAAGAAGACTGTTGGTCCGTCATTGAATCTGAAGGGAAAAGGGAGCAAGATGTTCCAGACTGCCTGCTGGGTAGGATTTTCTTCCCATCCAACGGGCCGCCCGAATAAAGGATGACCCTGAATTTAAGGTGGGGTAGATATTTCGGGCTAAAATGCCTGAATACATCTTGTCTTGTATACAAGCAAATACGGTAGATAGGTCTCTGATACACTGGGGTGATAAAGCAGAAATAGCCACTGCAGAGATACCACTTCTCCAATTCCTATGTTATTCTATTGAGTCAATGCACTAAGGTTTCTCCAGCTTTAGATATGTTCGTGAATAGGTTCTATAGAATAACATAGGAACTAGAGAAGTGATATCACTGGAGAAGTCATCTCCACTTCATCACCTCTTTATCACTCCTTAGTGCATAACCCCTGTTGTTTCACAATGTGTTGGAAACCCAGTTCACATTTAAAGGGTTGAAAGACTCAAATAAGTCAATGGGATTTTTCATTTTTAACATGTTGTAGTGGGTTTGTCCTAGAATTGTTCTACTTTTTTTTTTGGTTTAAGGTCCAAAGAGAGAAGAAAGCTGGTGAAGAGAGAACGAAAGGGAGAATTGGTACATTAGTGTGGCAGAGAGAAGTAGAAAAAGACAGAAAAACTAGATGAGAGAAAATTGAGAGAAGGTGATAAAATAAATAATGGGAATAAGTGAAATTAAGGAACAAAGATAAAGGCAGGGTCGGATTAAGGTCTAATGAGCCTGGAGCTGAAATTCATGATATGCCAAATGTGGTATCTAGTCATTGGAGATTTTAGGCCCCCTAACAAAAAAAAAAGAAAGACTAGAACCTACTGGACCATGGGGCAGCGTGGGTGACCACATTTCCATTCAAGGACACTTTGGAGACGAGAGTTACATAGTACTTGTCCTAAGCCCTAGTGCAGCTATGTGGGAGGAGTCACTGGACATCAGTACACAACCTCCAGTACACCACAGAGTTCTAGACACTAGAGGGAGAACTGTCCATTGACTGCTGTGACAGAAAGATACCTGTGCTGGTCTACAAGATAATGTACATCACGCCCAAAGCTTTAGCGTTACACTACAACAAAATTGCATTGCAGCTCCTGTTTGATGTCAGAATCAAGGCTCAGTTTTCTCACTAGTGTTTAGAGCTTTGTCTGGAAGCCATTTTTGTAGTCCAGCAGAGATATCACTTCCTTTCACTGTAGGCAATGGGCAGTTCTTCTTGAGTTTAGAACTCTGGGCTCTGGAGTCTTCATTCCTGGACTTTGTATTGTCCCAGAAGGAGGCTACCTGGGACATGGAACACACATTTAAAATCCGTGACGTGTGGTCACCCTATAGGGCAGCCTGGTATACTGGGCTCTGGCACAAATGGACCTGCTCTAGTTACAGTCCTGTATGGGTCTGTTCTACTGGAAAGGCATACAATGTTCTGTAGATACAACACAGAAGATGGCAAAATGCAACACCCACAGGACTCTTACTCACACTAACACATCCCCAAAATTCCAAGCAGACTCTACAGACAATACTACCCCAAGTTACGTTCTCACTGTGTACAGACACATTTCCACCCCAAGCTACGTGTACGCTGTGTACAGACACATTTTTACCCCAAGTTACGTGTACGCTGTGTACAGACGCATTTCCACCCCAAGCTATGTACGCGCTGTGTAAAGACACATTTCCACCCCAAGCTACGCGTGCGCTGTGTAAAGACACATTTCCACCCCAAGCTACGTGTGCGCTGTGTACAGACACATTTCCACCCCAAGCTGCGCGTGCACTGTGTAAGGACACATTTCCACCCCAAGCTACGCGCGCACTGTGTACAGACACATTTTCACACCAACGTGTACACACATTACCACTCAATGCTCTGTGAACGATGTATATAGTAGACACAAGAAGAGTGTACACAGGGCTTTATTTACCAAGCTAAAGATGTGCAATTGTGAAGAAACCCATGTGCTCCCTAGAGGTATATGAAAATTCCCATTAATTTAATATTCTTCAAAGTCTCATTGATTTAAATGAGGCCTTCAACTCCTTGAATGATACAGCATTCAGGGGGTTAAAAGCTCCATTTAAATAGATGGGAATTTGAATAATATTAATTTCTTTCCTATGGTGCAGTTGGTCTGTTGGAGAACTGGACCTCTTAAGCTTGATGAATAAGGCCCAGTGTGTACTGACATTTGTCACCTTGCAGCTGAATGTATACGGAGTTCAGACAGGAAACTCACCGCCTCGGACGCACAGGCAAACTTCTCTGAGATCATGAAGGGTACTCCATCCATGGCTGTAAGAACAAGAGGGCACTACAATGAGCATATGGACAAGCAAATGGGCACAACTGGCACGGGACAACATTAACAGTGAATACACTGTAAGAGTACACGTTAGCTTTTATCAGGAGTCTGACAGACAAAAACTGGCACACAGCATAGAAACATGCAAACTAGCACTCAATGGATATAGTTACAGTACACAAACTAGAATGCATTAAGAGCATGGAAAGAAAGCAAACTGGCACAAAATGGGTACACGAAATAAGCCATAAACTAAGTAATTGAGAGAATACACAGACTTGCACATACTAAGTACATGGAATGAAAACACAAACTGGAATATACTGGGAACATGGAAGGGACACACATAAGATTCAATATGGATAAAGGGAAAGAACACACATTGGCAAAAAATGGGTACATGGAAACAATACTAACTGGCACAATATGGGTACATGAAAGGAAAACACAAATTTGAATACATTGGGTACATGGAAGGAAGAAAAACTGGCAGTGGTTACGTGGAAAGGTCACAGACTGGCACACACTGGATACATTCAAAGGAAAAACTTGCAGTGGGTATATGGAAAGGTCATAGGCTAGCATGCATTGGGCACCTGGAAAGAAAATGGGCACACATTTGGTACACAGAGCAAAGACTGGGTAACTGAAGACAACACAAAGACTGGCAAACATTGGGCACATGGAAAGAACACACACACTGGCAATGGGCACACCGAAAGAACACAGACCGCTACACATTGGGTATATGGAAATAACACATAATGGCAGTAAGTGGGTAGATGAAAAACACATACAAAGTGGGTTCATGCCAGAAATACACAAACGGGCACTGTGCCCTCAAGCTGGCACTGGTTAAAACAAAACTCTTTATATTTTAATTTATATACACCCTATGGGACCAGATGCATAAAATAGGGACAAATTTTGGGAAAAACTAAATATTTGCATTAATTTAAATGAGGCTTTTAACCCTTCGAATGCGAATTATCCAACACAATACACCTGTAATTTCTACAATATTCAAGGGGTTAAAATCATTTAACCCGTTGAGTGCCCCCTCTGGCACTCAAAGGGTTACACCAGTGGGGATTTGGGAATATGCCTTTGTTCCCTACAGTGAAATTGGTTTGCCTCAGAATTGCTCATCTTTTCTCTGCTCAAATGGATCTATGTACCAGCAAGTCTGCAGCACAATCTGCAGTTCCACAGCAGAAAGAATCGTACAGTGTATATAAGTGTATGTGACACATGTTGGTGTAATACACAGAGAGGTGCAGAGAGGAGTCTGGTATCCCTCTCATCCGGATGCCTGTCAGCCATGAGTTAGGGCACCACTCCGCTTAACGAGCTCTCTCGGTGTCACCTGCAGTCATTAAAACTGAAGCCACTTCATCTGGGCGTTCTGCCACTGTACAGAGTACAGAAAGCAAGCCCATGCCAAGGGCTCAGCAGTGTAATTAGCATCCTCCTAAACAAACGGGTTTCCACACAGCTGTAATTAAGCAGGTCTGTAATTAAGTATATGCCCTTTATCATAGAGATCATGCTTAAAATGGCTTGAAGAATGAATGTGTTATTAATGTGATAACCTCAAATAAGAAGCAATTCACCAAGGCTGTCAAGAGTGTGTGATTGTGGATGTGGATATGTGTGTGTGATTGTGGATATGTGTGTGTGATTATATATATGGATGTGTGTATGTGCGATTGTGGATATGGATATGTGTTTGTGATTATATATATATGGATGTGTGTATGTGCGATTGTGGATATGGATATGTGTGTGTGATTATATATATGGATGTGTGTATGTGCGATTGTGGATATGAATATGTGTGTGTGATTATATATATGGATGTGTGTATGTGCGATTGTGGATATGGATATGTGTGTGTGATTTTATATATATGGATGTGTGTATGTGCGATTGTGGATATGAATATGTATGTGTGATTATATATATGGATGTGTGTATGTGCGATTGTGGATATGAATATGTGTGTGTGATTATATATATGGATGTGTGTATGTGCGATTGTGGATATGAATATGTGTGTGTGTGTGTGTATGTGGATATGTGGGTGTGATTGTGGGTGCGATCATGGATTTGAATGTGTGTGTGTGTGTGTGTGATTGTGGATATGGATATGTGTGTGTGATTGTGGATTTGGATATGTGTGTGTGATTGTGGATTTGGATATGTGTGTGTGTGTGTGTGTGTGTGTGTGTGTGTGTGTGAGATTATGTATATGGATGTGTGTCTTGTGATTGTGTATATGGATATGTGCATGTGTGTCTCCGTTCATGTAATTGTGCTTCTGTGTTTGCACATATATGAGTGCGTGTGCGCATAATTATGTAGGTATGTATGTGTGTGTATTTATAATTGTGTGTTCATACATGGCTATGTGTATAGTGTGTGTGTGTGTGTGTGTGTGTGTGTGTGTAATTAAAAGGGCTTTATCACCCCTATATAAGTTGCTCTTAAATGTTAGTTTATATAGCGATTACATTGGTTATTGCAGTAATTTCATATTTTAAACATTATTTGTGCAAAACAGAAGGAATAAATATTGCCCTGACCCTACTTCCGGGCAGGCTGCGGTTACCTGCTCTGTGCCACAGTCTGCCCCTGCTCCCCTCGCTATATCCAACCTCCTCCAATGACAGAGGCTTCTGTCTGTAAGCTGGAGCGGTCTCATTGGCAGAGATCGATATCTAGCCAATGAGAATGCTCCAGCTTACAGACAGAAAGCCCCCGTCATCGGAGGAGGATGGATAGAGGGAGCGGAGCAGGGGCAGAGTAGCAGACTGCGGCACAGAGCTGGTAGCTGCAGCCTGCCCGGAAGTATGGTCAGGGCAATATTTATTCCTTCTATTTTGCACAAATAAAATTTTAAAATACAAAATTACTGCAATATTCAATGTAATCGATATATAAACTGACATTTAAGAGCAACTTCTATAGGGGTGATAGATCCCTTTAATACATTCTGTTGCATTATCTGTGAGGGGTAAGACACCAACTACAGTTTTCCATACAACTCTCACACTGAATGTGACAATAACAGATCTACCAAAATTTGTGACATTGCGAACTGCAATACATTTTGACTAAATCAACTGCTAACAGTAGTAGTATTATATTATTATACTAGCAATATGGTGATGGCGTTAACCATCACATATTTTTTAATGAATTATTTTTGATTGAAAAGCATGTGTATACGACAGTGTACATGGGATTCTGTGGCTACCAGTGTGCAAGGGAACAAGACTAGGGGACAGGCAGCATCCATGTGGATTTGTGGCTACCAGCCTTGTTTCCCAGCCCACTGGCAGCCATAAAACCCCATGTACACTGCCTGGCCCCCAGACTTGTCCCATTGCCCACTGGTTGCCAAAGGTCTCCATTTACACTGTCTGCCCCCCCACCAGTGCCTTGTTCCCTTGCCTACTGGTAGTCACAAATCACTATAGACACTGCCCAGGCAAGGGAACAAGGCTGGGGTGGGGGGGTGTTAAGTAAGTGTATGCCAATGCCAATGCTGGACACGCTGCCCCACGTTTTGCCAGCACCGTGAGTATTATATTATTGTATATGCCCCCCTCAAAAATAACACATTACTTATCCTTTCACTCCTTGTATATATGTCAATGTGCCCCAGGACATATAATTATGTAAAAGCAGAACACCTCTTAATAACCTTCCATTCACCTTGCTATGGCCAGGAAACCCCAATATCCCCTATGAGTTTTCTCTTGCCCCTTGGTTCAAGTAGATATCTTCAGTCAGTCCATGGATAGGTACCTGACAGTTGCACCAAAGATCACAGGACCTCAAGCTCTGCTCACTGCACATGTCAATCTTAGCCCTTTAAGGCCAAGTGGATGTGCAATGCAGTAGGCTCATACACTCTTTGTGCTTCAGTCCGAAAAACTTGCCAGCAACCGTCATGTCCGCCTCCATGGAAATAACAGCCAGGACCGGTTTAACCCTCTGAGTGCCAGAGGGGTATCCAGTGCATTGCAAAGTAATTTGTTGGATACCACTCTGGCACTCAAACTATCAAGATATTATGTGTTGAACAAAGGCATAAGGGTACAATTCATAGGGGCTATTAGGATTTCCTGGGCCATAAGTAAGGTAGGTGGGCGTTATTCTTAAGGTCGCATTGATCCTCCTTTAACCCTTCGAGTGCTCTAGATGCAATGCAATGCATTGCATGTACACACAAAGATATCTGCTGAGGTGAGTGGAGACTTTCTGTGATGCTGTTACAATGCAGTTACAATGAAGACAGTTTTCTTAGTGAGTTGATATAGTAATTCCTGATATTAAAGGGTAATCAGAGACCAAGACCATAATTACAGAGTGTATTAATGTCGTTTTTGCTTGTTAGTTTGTCCTTCTGTAATTTATGCAGTTTCAGCTCAAAACAAAGGATGCGAAATGGGGAGGGGGTGGGAGTGAGAGGAAAAAGCAGATTACAGTGAAATGGGGAGAAGATAATGAGATGGTGAGAGAAACATAGGAGGGCAGATATGGGTGAGGAGTGATGAGGAAGAAAAGAGAAAGGGGGGGTGAGAGTCTACAGGGAAAAATATATACACTAGATAGGAGAGCACGTTTATAGCATAGGTAAAGGGTGGTAGGTAGTTTAGGGAAGACACAGGGATCCACTCATATCCAACAGCCAAATGATCACCAATCACTGTCTTTAAAAGTAACAATCTTTATTCAAAATCCATAAAAGTAGAGACTACACAAATGCAAGTATTTTCAAAGTTCATGTCTCACTTTGAAAATAATTGCATTCGTGTAGAGTCTCTACTTTTATGGATTTTGAATAAAGATTGTTACTTTTAAAAAGACACTGATCGGTGATCATTTGGCTGCTGGATATGAGTGGATCCGTTTGAGCACACTTTCCCTGTGTCTTCCCGTCTGTTGAATCCTTTGCCAAAGGTTGGAGATTGTGCTCTGGATCCGGATTGAGTAGTTTCTTTTCAAGAGAGACGATTTGTAGAAGTTTATATAGATCTGTGCATATATTTACTGTCAGTTTATGCAAATAAACCAGCAGTTACTGGTAGGAACTGACAGTTGGGAGGGACAGTGGAGTGTTATGCTGGGCAGTACTGCCTAATTTTCATAAACTGCCCAATAATAAGGCTAATTGTTTTGTAAAATACAGTTTTAAATAAAGAATGGCTAAAAGTGCTGTGTAATAATTTGGCACGATATAAAGAATAATAATAATAAATACAGGCCAATTTGAAAGCTCTTTCAAAATCACTTAGTATAAAAATGTAGTTTATTTTTAAGAAGATGAATGCATTCTCCTATGTTCACTGTTAACAAGATGAAAAATGATACACCTAGGGGTGAAACATTTTGTAATAATGGACAAAGAATCAATGATCACAGGGTCACTGTCTTAATGGGAAACTTTCAGACAGAGAGAGAGAGAAGGATCTGGGAGAACAAGCAAATCACCACATGTAATACAACTGAACTGTGACACGGAATTTATATCAAACTGTTTCACACAACAAACATTCTACCCACAAAGTCAATACACTCTTCAAGGGATAGTAATACTTAAAATGTAAAAAAAAAAATGTTGTAGGGTTTATCCACCTGAGTAAAACGAGAGTACTCCCACTGCTGAAAGGTGTTTCATTCAAAAGTTATTAATTTTCAAAGTTTAATTTTTTAGGTGCAATATCACAGTGGCCTGAAATTGTACAGTGGCGCTGTTGCTACACGATCCTATGGACAGCTCTGGTCCCGGGACCATAAATCTCCAAAGGATGGTGTAGCAACAGCGCCACTGTACAATTTCAGGCCACTGTAATATTGCACCTTAAAAATTCATCTTTGATAATTAATAACTTTTGAATGAAACACCTTTCAGCAGTGGGTGTACTCTTGTTTTACTCAGGGGGATAAACCCTACAACATATTTTTTTTTTACATTTTAAGTATTACTATCCCTTTCAATTTTGGCTTGTCAGTTTCTAACTCCCAAAAAACACATTGACCAATACTGAAGCAATTAAAGGGGATGTATCACCTCATAAAAATGTTTTACCATAGGTTTTGTTAATAAAGTAGTATTGGAAAGCTGTTTTTTCCCCCTAAATGTACGTACTTTTAAAGATATTGTAACTTCAAGCTTTGCCGGATAGCATAATGCAGCATGCTGAATCTTTGTCAAAGTTCTTGTTCACTTCCTAATTCTCCTCCCACCTCCCTCCCAGCCGCCCCTGGGAGAGCTTTCATGCTTCTCTTCTGTGTGTTATGAATGGCTTCTATCGTTATTTCAAGCTCCGGTTAGCATTATATTGAGGTTGCAACCTCAGTATAATGCTAATCGGAGCTTGATGTAACGATAGAAGCCATTCACACCACACTGAAGAGAGTCATGAACGTGCTCCCTGGGGCAGCTGGGAGGGAGGTGGGAGGAGATGAAAAGCTGTGCTGAAGATTCAGAGTGCCCATTGTGCGAAAGTGCACAGCACAGAAGATGCAATATCTATCTAAAAGTACTTACATTTAGGAAAAAAAAACAGATTTCCTAATACAACTTTATTAACAAAACCTATGGTAAAAAAACTTATGAGGTGATACATCCCCTTTAACTCCTCAAATGGAGATCTTTCCTCTAACAGTCAGCCACAGTTTATTCATACTGGGAGGCGTATTTTATTGCAGACCGTAAGAGATGCCCACACTAAAGTCTAAGGAGTCATTTCGACAGAGACTGGTGATAAGATTTTCCCCTTCAATGGAATCTAAAAGAATCATGAAGTTATTTCTCACTATCACGAATGAATGATTATCTGCTGTACGATCTATGTAATGATGTAAGGTTTTGTGATCGACAGATGGATGGATTGATAGACAGTTGCAATTCACCTTTTATTCTATAACATGCCATAAGAAGTGACCTAAGTGGTCTTAACAGCTTGTATGTAAAGCTACTCAGTTCGCCAATAAAGGTATCACTTATACTCTACTAGCGTCAAAGTAATAGGCAAAAGTTGGTACCGTGTTAGGCAAAGACCAAGCAAGAGACAGGTAGATTAAAAAGGGATACCTTTATTAGCTAAGTGGTTCTAAGATGCAAACTTTCCAAGACAACCTATTCAAGTGGTTTGAAGCCCCATTTAAGTCTACGGGATTTTTTTTTTATACATGTTTGCTATAGTGCAGTTGGATTCCCCAGAATTGTTCCACTTTTTCATTCTGCATATGTCCCTTCATAAACAAAGGACTGACGGCATAGGAGGCTAAATTCTGCTTGACACCGTTATAAACACAAACGACAATAAAATATTGTATTAATATGGAAATCATGCTGCTGTTACCATACACTGATTAGTATATAAATTACATCTCATTACAAGTTAGAGGCTAATAAAAGCATTGTGTATGGAAAGTTACCATGTCTGCTGTTGATGCATCTCTTCCTTTACATCTGGAGCCAGCATGAGAGTGCATCATTTTTTGAGGTACATCCATTAAAGAGACCACCGCCAAATAATCTCCTCCCTCCTCTACTTACCTTACTATGTCCAGAAAAGCCTAATGGCCCCTATGAATTTTTACTTCTCTCCTTAGGTCAAATGATAACATCTTCAATCAGTGCTAGATGTAACGACCATGGAGGCGGACATGACAGTTGCTCACTGCACATGGTAATCTTATTGCTTTGCAAAATGTTGCACACTCCTCTGGTTCTTAACCCTTTGGGTGCCAGAGGGGTGTGAAACGCATTGCTTAGCAATGCACTGCGTACCCCTCTGGCATTCAAAGGGTTATATGCTTAAGTAGTCTCATGCACACTGCCTTCTACAGTTTAAAAAAAATAAAAAAAAAAATGCCATCAACAATCATGTCTGCCTCCATTATGTCTGGAACAAAGGAACAGGAGTAAAATTCATAATCGTATTTAGGATATTCTGGCCATCGTAAGGTAAGTGTTCAGTTATTATTAGGAGGTTTTCATTGTCATTTAACTTACAGAGGACCAACCACCTTTTCAAATCCTCCCTTTAATAGTGGCTTCCATCTTGAAAGTGGAACTATCACCACAAATAAAGCCCCCCCCCCAAAAAAAAAATTAGTCATATAGTGATAAACTTAGAAATAGCACTATTATCAAACATAAGCACACAGTTATTAAGAAATCCTACTTTTTCTGAGACTGATGGGCAGGTATCAGCACAGGCATCTTGGCTCAGAGACATCTGTGTGCCTGGCCCTGTCCGTCCCGGTCTCCTCAAGGAGGCGCTGCATTGTACCTTAAGGTAACAGGAAGGGACTGACGGTGCAAGAGCGCAGATGCCTCTAAAGCAAGAAGCCTGGCCGTCAATGTCAGAAGAAGTAGGATTCCTAATAACGCTGGACTGATTCTGGATAATAGTACTATTTCTAAGCTTATCGCTATATGATTAATTATTGGGTGGGGACTTTGTTTGGGATGATAGCTCCGCCTTAAACAATTATTCCTCCTTATCACGTAATTCCACCTCTCTGGTGGAAACCTATAGGTTCTAGCAGCCTCAGAAGGTAAATGAAATGTCTTTAAAATTATTAACCCATTTATAAAACAAAAAGCACAAGGTTATGGGCTGTTTAAGTTGATACATTTAAGCTGCCACTTTTTGCTCTTACTTTACACAAATGTACACGCTAAGAAATCAGCTTAGGGAAGTGGACTTTACACAAATGTACACGCTACGAAATCGGCTCAGGGGAGTGGACTTTACACAAATGTACACACTAAGAAATCAGCTTAGGGAAGTGGACTTTACACAAATGTACACGCTAAGAAATCGGCTCAGGGGAGTGGACTTTACACAAATGTGCACGCTAAGAAATCAGCTTAGGGGAGTGGACTTCACACATGTACATGCTAAGAAATCGGCTCAGGGGAGTGGACTTCATACATGTACACGCTAAGAAATCAGCTCAGGGGAGTGGACTTTACACAAATGTACACGCTAAGAAATCAGCTCAGGGGAGTGGACTTTACACAAATGTACACGCTAAGAAATCAGCTCAGGGGAGTGGACTTTACACAAATGTACACGCTAAGAAATCAGCTCAGGGGAGTAGATGTTACACAAATGTACACGCTAAGAAATCAGCTCAAGGGAATGGACTTCACACATGTACACGCTACGAAATCAGCTCAGGGAGTGGACTTCACACATGTACACACTAAGACGCTTTCTGATGACCTGTTACAATTAAAAGAATTTTCTTAGTGGGGCGATATTCTAAATTCCAGATATTAACCCCATACGGACCAGAGGAGTACACAATGCATTGCTTTTCACTGTGATACACTCCCCTCTGGTCCTTAATCCCTTCATGACCAAACAGATGCTCAACACATCATAAAGCAATGTGTTTCTCTGGTCCGTAAGTGGTGGGCAACAAGAAGCCCTCCAGCTGTTATTAGACAACAACTCCCACCATTTCCTTCCAGACAATGGCTAGATAGGAATGATGATAGCTGTACTCTGACAGAAGCTGGAAAACCTTATGTTGCCCTTCCCTGGGTTAATGGGTTATCACAGACCCAGACCAGAATTACAGGGTCCTTTTAAAGCAGTGGTTCTCAACCTCAACAGTAGGAAAATGGGCAGACTAGATGGGCCGAATGGTTCTTATCTGCCGTCTAATTCTATGTTTCTATGTTTCAACCTGCAGGTCGGGACCCCTTCGGGGTCAAATGACGATTTTCCAGGGGTCGCATAAAACCATCAGATATTTATATTTCGATTCATAACAGTAGCAAAATTACAGCGATGAAGGAGCAACGAAAATAATTTTACTGTTAGGGGTTGCCACAACTTGGGAAATTTTATCAAAGGGTCATGGCACTAGAGAGGTTGAGAACCACTGTTTTAAAGGATCTGTTGTAAAGGATATGAACTGCAATGCTAAAGTAAATTTGTAAGATAAAAGTCCCAAAAGGAGCTGTAGTTAACCCATTAAACACTAGAAGTCTCCAAAGCAATTTGTAGGTTAACATGAATGGCATTTTAGAATTCATTCATCAGTACACTTTACATACTTAAATGCATGGGTTTTAACTCCTTGAAGCTAGAGACTAAACCATCTCTAGCTTTCAATATGTTTAGCAATTTTAAAAGTTGACATATAATTATTAACCCTTTGGATACCAGAGGGTTATCCAACATACTGCAAAGCAGTGAGTTGGCTCCCCCTCTGGCATGCAAAGGTTTAAGAGACAGCTTTCTGTGGAAACAGAAACATCTTTACAAGGAAACATGAATCCATTCTGAAGCAAATAAAACTCTCATACGGGACAAATATTCTGTTTCACTTTGACATTTGTTAGATACCGCTACCATTCGAATGGTTAAAAGTTCCTTTTAAGCCCAAGGGATTTTTTTATTTGTTCTCAATGGTGCAGTAAACAGAAGACAAGAGGCAGTCACACTGAAGTTGTGACATCACAGGAAGTAGCATGATAGCACAATGTCTAAAAATGACTCCGTTTCATTTCCTGTGACATCACAAGTATTAGGTCATCCTACGTTTAGATTGCATGCATATGATTTATAAGTATGAAGTATATATAAGAAAAAATAAATAAAAATGTGAAGATTTAGACACCAATATTTATTTTCCACGAAATGTATATAAAATTACACTGGTTGCCCAAAAGATCTAACAATCTAAACGCCTGGCTTTAATCTTTAAATTCCATAATTAATCCTTCTAATTAAGGAATTCTGGTAGCACAGGCCCCAATAAAATAACAGCTCAATGTGCGCAAATGTTCAATTGTCTGGCATTGCAGCTATTAGGATAATTGAGCCTTGTAATTAAGATAATACTCAGTCCCTGAAGCCAATTAACAAGACAACAATTAGTCCCGTTCGTTAATGTAAATCAAAGATTTTTCTCTTTATTAGTAGAGTACTTGCAGAACCCTGGAGAACAAGCCAAAGTGTTTGTACCACTCTGCAGAAAGGTTACTATATTCAGCTATTAATACAGACCTCATCTGAGGGTAATTAGTTATGATTAATCAATTGGTATGGTGAATGCATCTGTCTTATTTTATGGGACTTGACCCTTCATATTCACCTGTGTGTATATCACAAGCTCAATGTGAAAACTGGATCCGATGTGCAATGCTTAATACAAGTTGACGTTTATGCTATAATTTTGACAGGGATTTGTGCAATGGGCTAAAAATGGAATGGGCTATATGTATTAAGTTAAAAGTGGAGCAATTATGTGTTAAACCACCAGCACTGCAGGGAACAACTAAATAACCCCCGCTAATTTAAGGAGTGATAACTTTTTAATATGGAATAAAATGTTTTTTTTTTTGCTGTGGGATGAAATAAGGGTCGTTGCACTGCTGCACTATCCATTCAAACATTATTATTGCTCAACAGTGACATCTGGTGGTCAAAAGGCATTTAAAAAAAAAATGCACTCAATGGGAGTGCTTGAGTCACTGGGCTGCCAGTAGTGATACCACCAGCACCTCCTGGTGACCAGAATATAAAAAGTAAATTTAATAGAAAAAAAATAAAATAAATAAAACTGAGCTGTAATAAATTTTGAATTAAAAATATTCTAGTGATGGGCATATCCATGTATTACTTAACAGGCGAATTCTATAATATTTTCATAATATGTTTTTTGCTCCTTTAAGAGGGGATTTAACCTTCTGAGTGCCAGAGGGGTAGGCAATACATTGGTTCGCAATGCATACCCCTCCGGTATTCAAATTGTTAAACCCCTTGAATGTTAGAGAGGTCTTCAACACATTGCTTTGCAATTCGTTAGTGAGTTCCCTAACATTTAAGGGAATACAAACTCTATTTGGATCAAACCAGAATTTCTTAGGGACCCATTCTTGTAAACCTCCTGGGGAGAGATAAAGGTTGAAGAGGGCTCAAAATGTCCATGTCTTAGTGGAGCACTGTTGAAGGCAGATTGACAAAATGCACTAAAGTATCTTCAACATCACATCCCCATCAGTCCGACAGAAATCTCCCCACATCAACATCCATCCAACGTGTCTTCACTAGGCTTACATATTTTCACTCATCTTATCGACAATGGCCTATTTCCACATGTAAATGAAGCATAACTCCTTTCCATATGGAAATACAGGATAATGAGCCATTAACATATGCAAGGGGGGGTGTTTATATGTTAATGTGGCATTTCACCACATGCACTAAACTCCGATAGCAATCTCTGCTGTCGGAGTTCACAGTCTCAGCTATGCCTACCTAAGGCTGGTGAAGTTGGGATATCCCTATAGTTTCATATGCAGTAACAGACCTTAATCAATCAGAAACAGGGTGGGTTGTGAACTGCTGTCGATATGGAAGGGATGCTCTCCCTCACACATCACCACCAGTACGACAATCCTGAAGTCTGAGATCATTCTCTCTGCTGCCCCACACGGTCAGTACGGGAGTGCAGAGGATCTTTTCAGCACGAAAAACAGCATCACTCCCTTAACCCTTTCAGTGCGATAGGGATGTGCACTGATCTCCCCTGTGGCACTAAAGGGCTAAAAAAAAGTACACCAAGCACTACACAATTATCCCCTCAGCTCTGTTACCATATTTATTCCATATACGTTGTGCAATCCCAAGGAAACAGGGCTGGGGGTCAGGCAACATCCATGAGGATTTGTGGCTACCTGCTACTCCCCAGCCTTGTTTCCTTGCCCACTGGTAGCCATAGAACCCCACGTACACTGACCCCCCCCCTCAAGCCTTGTTCCCTTCCCTACTGGTAGACATAAATCCCCATGGGCACTACCTGGGTAAGGGAACAAGGGTGGGGGGTGTCAGGCAATGTATGTGGTGCAAACACACAATGGTGATGTGCCCCATGCTGCTGCACAGTTCTGTTTTGACAAGGCACCTCTAACCCCCAACATTTTCACAGCACCCTATCATATTATGTACATATGATGTACAGAAAAAACACAATATCAAATGTCGAAATACAAGCATCAACAGAGAGAAGGAGTAGCATAATTATGCACATTCAGTGTTGCGGAACACATGCAGATAACAGTATACTGACAGATAACCCCTAACATAGCAATAATGTGCTTGGATTATATGAGCCAACTGCTATATCAGATAGTTCCTGTAGGGGTAAGAGGCTCGTTCCAGCTCCACAGCAGAGATAGGGAAAGAGATTTAGCAGCGTGTTAATCGGTGTCAAAGTGATGGTGATGGAGAGGGCATCAGTGATGGCGGATTGGACTTCCAACCAGAATTGAGTGACCTGGGGCAGTGTCACTAAATGTGCATAAAGTCACCAGGAAAGGAGAAGGATCTCCAACATTTGTATGGAAGTGCAGGAAATATTCCAGCCAACACAGAAGGAGTGTGGTACCACCGTGTCATAATTTTATAATTCAGTTCTCAAAGCAGAATATCAGTGGGGATAGAGTGTACAGAAGAAAGTGGGTGGTCAGATCAGTTTCCCTACAAAAGGCAATGGGCTGCCTGCCCCGTCCCTCAAAAGTTTATATATCTTGGTAAAACCTATATTCGTATTAAAGTTCCCCAGCATCAGCTGTTCAAATGGCATAAGAGCCGTAAGTGGTAAGACTCCAGTCAATATACCATACAAGATGTTATGGACCTGGCAATATTGCCAGGCCTCCCCGATGGGTATGCCACAGAGTCTTGGAAATAATAGCATCATCGCTTGTTAAACTACCCGGAGTGTGTTACTTACAGTGGTGCTAAGATGCAAACCTGCCCAGCTGCAGGCCGGGAGGAAACTCTGGATTTCAATGGACTGGAATGAAAGGGAAATGGGCTAAATTGAATTTTGCATTAGCCAAACCTCAGAGCTGGAAAAGACTGTGTGCTACTAAACCCAAACCTAATCCGGACATCATGAGCGAGGACTGGGTCCAAAGAAGCTAGACCAAGGAGAGATCTCCTCAGTGCAATCTGCATATTAAGGCCCAATCGGGGGGAGTGGTCTGGAACAAAACCAGATCAATCAGGGCAAGGAGACTGGAGGCCAAGTAATAACTGTGGAAATCCGGGAGATCAACGTCACCTAATGACATTGGCAGAGAAAAGATGGGGCTGCGAAACCTGGGTTTCTTAACTCCCCAAACAAATCCAGTAATCATGGAGTAAAGGGTACAGAAAAAGCTCAGGGGTAGTAAGATCGGTACGGTCTGAAAAAAACAAAAAAAAACAAAACAAAAAACAGAATTTTTAGGGATCATCATCATTTTAATTGTGTTGACCCTAACAAACTATGAGTGAGATCACTCTTAAGAGATTCCAGACGGGGTGTGAAATTGTAATCAAAGATGTCAGAGTGGCTGGCAGTCAACTGTACCCCTGAATAGGGGAAGTGTCAGGCAGCCCAGGTGAAGAGACAAAGTGTGCACCGAGTTCCAGTAGTTGCTCTGAGCCTGGGAAACCCAAGAGTATTTGTCCATATTCAGTCTCTTTAACCACAAATCAAACAATAATTTGCAAATTCCAAATAATCATTCTTGACTACTTCAAATCATATTTAATGTGGCTAAAACAATTTTCTCAATATAATGCATTCGTATATGGAAATTCCACGCCATCTCCACTAATACTCTGGAGGATTACAAGACCCAGTGGAAGACTTGGCTTTAATATACGTCCAATCAAGCCACCTGTTAGTATTTTGTGATCTCCTTGTGAAGCCTCTGGCATTCCCCTACCGTTCCCCTCCCTTCTTATCCCCTCCACCCTCTCCATCACCTCTGGCGATGTGTTCAATGTGTGAACAAATAAAACCTGTGCTAAAACAAACCAAATATGGCAGTAATAAAAATGTATTACTATAACCAATAAAAGTTACAGTAAAAATCCCCAATGAACCAGAAAGCTAACAGCCTAAAAACAAGAAACACTTGTACATCAAAATAAGAACTATAAAACCAATAAATAACTGGAGACCAAACTAAGTCTCTTGTTGGTGATCAGGTGATCGCTACCATTCTTGCAACTTTCACACTTTTGTTTTAACTTTTGCTTTATTGTGCCACTAAACAGTAAGACCTGCATCACATTAACACACCCCATAGCCCATCATTCTTCTGTAATGTGCCCAGCATTGAGGATCCATAACAAGTGACTTTTTTTGGACATAACTATAACTAATCCAGTGAGCAATAACGGGGTTACAGAAATCCCTCTTTTCTTTATCCCCCACAAGGTCTTCTTTATTGCCCTTCCAAGTCTATTTTGTTATCTCCCCAGTCCTTGTCTGGAATGGGCTTATTTTAGGTTTTTCCTCAGTATTTTGTGGTTACAAATGGATATAATGGAGTACTCCTATCATACGGACTGTGTGCTTTCTTCTAAGCTAGTGAATTTTCTCTTAAGAATACGTTAGTATGTCAGGTTTCAGATTCACTTTTATTGGTGTCAGCATCTGTCATTTCATATCCTTTACCTTGTGTCTACTGATTGCCACATATTTTATAACTAGTTGAAAAGCCCGTGTACATGGGCCACAGAGCCACCCACCAACCTCAGCTGGTAGCCGGATCCTCTGTTCTCACTGGCCACGCTGCAGTCATGCTGAATACGGACTGCCCGAACGCGCCACGGCTGGTACAGAGCGAGACAGTCCAAATTCAGACAGTAGTCCTCTCTGAGCACCTTCCTGGGACCACTTGGACAGAAGAAGGTGCGCAGGGTGGACTCCAGTCTGAATTCGGAGTGCCCCGCTCCATATTAGCCGCAGCATGCTCGGGCAGTCAGTACTGAGCATGACTTCAGAGCAGGCAGTCTCTATTGCACATGACTGCTCCGCGCGCAGCAGTCTCTACTGCACATGACGGCTTCTGACAAACATCCTAGAAAACTATTATACAGGATGTTTGAGACCCTTGGTGTAGATCAGGGCTGACCAAGTTCAGTCCTCATGGGCCACCAACTGTCCAGGATGTAAGAATTTCCCTGATTAGGCACAGGTAAGTTAATTAATTTTGATTAACTCACCTGTGCTTAATCAGGGAAATCCTTACTTCCTGGCCTTTTGGTGGCCCTTGAGGACTGAACTTGGGACAGCCCTAGTGTAAATGGTTTGCAACAGAAATATTGCTTTTTTATTTTGTGCATACTGTTCTTTGCACCCAAAAAAAGGCATTTTTAACCCCATGGATTCATTACAGAGTGCTGTACCTTATAAATAAAGCCAATTTTCTATAATGAGAAGCAAATGAGACTTCAGGTAGGATGCATCTAGCACATGGGCCACTTATGTGGAGCCATGTTTTTTTAGTGTATATTCCCATCTGCAAAGCAATGCGTTGGTGACCTCTCTGTATAAAAGCCCCATTTAAATTGATAGGCAATGTGTTTGGGGAATTATATTTATTCCCTAGGGTGCATACAAACCGTGTAGCTCCTGAGCCACAGATACAAGACCAATGAATTCTTGGCAGTGAAATGGTTATTGACACATTAGTAAAATTCTTCAGCATTCATCGCCAGCTCCCCCCATATACAATGGTGTCACTACGTATGCCAATTAGCACCTTATTATTCACTGCTCAGACTCTGGCGGTAATTATCTTGTGCTAATTATATAACAATCACACTATATTGCAGGTAACCTATGACTGTAATGTGGTTACAGGCACTTCTACTCCATGAATTATCCCAGAGACAGGACATCTGAGCATCCTACCCCACACTGATGATCTCCATAACAAAGTGATCCATATGCATAAAGACAGTTGGGCCTACCTAAAAAACAGTGGTATAAAAGTGTTACACACTTTCGCATTGCACTTCACTTATTCACATATTGGCAACAGTGTACACAATAAAACCTGTATTTCTATGTGAATTTATATATCTATAAAAGTGGTGCATTATCCAAGAGTGGTCATTGTGTGTGTGTGTGTTTGTCTTGTACAAGAGTGCAAGCACACATCAGGATGTGGGTGACTCACAGGCTTCACTCTTAAAAGCAAAAAAATAAAATAAAAATGTGTGTATACATGTTTATGTTGTCTGTATATGTGTGTCTCTGTGTGTGTATATGTATATGTCTGGGTTACATTCAGATAAGATTTCATTTCTTTAGAGAGAGGGAAAAGGTTTAGGCCAATTGCAAAGCTGGTCCCCTAAGTTGTTTATAACCTTTTGAGTGCCAGAGGGGTATGGAACGCACTGCTTTGCATACCCCTCTGGCACTCATAGTTTTAAAAATCTAGGATAATCTAAGCAAAAAAGGCAATTTTCTATGTACTGGCTGTAATCATCTTTGAAAACAACTACAAAAACAGAAGGTATTTTTCTGCGATTACATTAGTGCTATTAAGATGTCAAGCATGTTGTAGTGCAATGGATGTTTTTTCCCCCGGGTAACATTTAGAAGGTTCACATGCTGTCCAATTTGTCAGCAATATTCTGTTTTACATCAGGAGAGTGAAAAATTGAAGGCTGAGATTTACGAGGGGGTGCTGGTAAGTATTGAGCCTTACCCAGAAAAAAAAGAGCTAGGAAGCTGTAAATTGCAGGGTGTACTGGCCAATTTGTCTATATTCAATCAACTACCTATGATTTTAACTTATCTTTATTTTTAAGGTCCAAAGTGAACATGGCAGCACCTCCAGAAAAGTTCAATGTGGAAAAGCATAGGACCATAATCAAGTTCCTGTTTCTCCAAGGGAAAGTTTCAAAGCAGATCCATGAAGAAATGTCACAAACTTTGGGTGACAGTGGCCCTTCATATGCAACAGTTAAACGTTGGGTTGTCAATTTCAAAACTGGCCATTTCTGTGTTGAAAGTGAAAAACCCAGTGGAAGGCCTGTTTATGTTTCTGTGCCTGCAAATGTGAAAGCCATCCATGACATGATCATGGAGGACCGCCGAATATCAGCCAGACATATTGCTACATATCTGGGAATATTATGTGAGAGAGTTGGTGCCATTATCCACAACAACTTGGAAATGAGAAAGCTTGCAGCAAAGTGTTTTTGACAACCGAACATTTTGCAAGAAATTAGTCAGATTTCCTGGACAAACTGGTAACTGGTGATGAGACATGGATCTACTGTTATGTTCCGGCGACAAAGGAACGGTCTATGGAATGTAGGCACAATGGTTCCCCCAGGCCAAAGAAGTTCAGTGTACAAAGGTCAGTGCAGAAGCAAATGGCAACAGTTTTTTGGGCTAAGAAGGGAGTTCTGCTGATGGACTACCTTCAAAAGGGTTCAACCATCAATGCAACATATTACTGTGCTTTATTGACGAAGTTGAGGCAAAACATCAAGGAAAATGTAGAGGAAAGCTCTCCAAAGGTGTCATCCTGTTGCATGAGAACGCCTCATCACACACTGCAGGTGACACAATGGCAAAACTGACCTCCTTAGGCTTTCAAGTGATGCCCCACCCACCCTATTCGCCCGACCTGGCTCCTTCTGACTATCATCTGTTCCCCAATCTCAAAAAACACCTAAAGGGACAACGATTTGGGAGTGTTCCGGAGGCAACTAATATTGCAAATGAGTGGTTACACCAGCAGTTGGAAGAATTTAATTTGCAAGAAAGATGTTGCAAGTGCATTGACCTCCTGGGGGAATATGTAGAATAATGTGGCAGTTACAGCTTCCTAGCTCAATTTTTTCTGGGTAAGGCTCAATACTTATCAGCACCCCCTCGTATAAGCTATCCGTTCGGTCCACAAAGCATGTGACACTGCATCAGACACTTCCACGAAATGGCAGATTGACCACAGATGGTTTTGTAAGTGGACACGAGGCAAGTTCCACAGTCTGTGACTCTTACAATTCCTTTGCTGCACTTCAGAACACAGCCTTAGTATTGAGACAACTCCTTAGGTAGAGGCTACTAGGTCCCCAACTTCAAATAAGACTTCAACCACTGACAAAAATACAAAGATAAAAAGTGCAAAATCTTGTGAGAAGCAACATCTATTATTGGGGGACTCTATATTAAGAGTTATGATTTTGGACGATAGTCATGAGGGCTGCATACAAGTGAGGTGTCTTCTTAGTACTACAGCTCACAAAGTTAGAAAATACATTTTGAAAACTGTTAAGGAAGCAAGACAGGATAGAGAGTTGAATGTAATAGTCCATTTAGACACTAAAATGATTTGGCTTGTAATGAGGTTAGTGTGGTAAAATATTTGTAATAAAAATAGGCAAGATCTGTAGCAAATTATATCCACTGTATCTTTTTTTTCAGAGATTGTACCAGTGTATAAGGAACAGGAGGGTAGAGAGCTGTGAACTAGAGACTTTAATTCATGGCTAGGAAAATGGGGCCAAGAACACAGATATCATTCCTATTTGGTGTAACAATGACCTGCACAAAAAGATGGGTTGCATCTTTTGCAAAAGGGAACAGAGGTTCCCAGCCAGAGAGAGGTTCACAAGTTTTATTAAAATGTATTTATAATGGAATGATGAATTTAGGTGTGTCTGCTGCATAGGTTAAAAATCGGTAGGATTCAAGTCATGTGCACCAATGCCTGCAGTTTACAAATAAGATCCCTGAATGCACTATACTAAACTCATGCGAGGATAAGGACTTAGTGGAGATTACTGAGACCTGGTACAATGAAAAAAATGACTGGGATGGAGTAATACCAGGGTATTTTCCATATAGAAAAGGCAGAGAATGTGGAAAAGGAGGAGGACTTGCCATTTAAGTGAATAATAGCTTTAACCCCTTAAGTACCGGAGCGCGCACGCGTGGCCGGCACTTGAGGACCACGGGGCATTTTTTTTTTTTAATTTTTATTTGCTTCTGGTTCAGGGCTTCCAGAGCGGCATGCAGCAGCGCCGGGAGCCCTTAACTCCATGCCGTGCCAGGACCGTCATTGGTCCTGGCACGGCAATGGTCATGAAGGGGTTAAAATTAATCTGATAATCTGAAGGATAAATCACACTGTTTAGAAAGAAAGAAGAAATACTTCATTTGAACGGTCTACAACGTGTGCTTGCAAACAGGCACACGTTGTAGATCATTCAAATGAAGTATTTTTTTCTAAGTAGCGCAATTTTGACTCTGCTGAAGAGCCGCAGGACGGTCTGCTGACTGGGATCTCCAACTGTAAGATAGAAAGCGGACGTCAATGCAAGGGGAGGGAAGGGGGAACTTTGTAAGCGGATATCTCTCAAACCATAAGGTTTGAGAGTTCGAACACGGCACAATTAATTCATTTTTTTACTAGGTGCATTATTAATTGTAATTATATTGATGTATTACTATCCCTTTACACTATGAGCTCTCCAGAATTTTTAGCAAAGTATATCATATATAATAAATATAACAAACAAGGTTCCCAATTTAAGTGCAGCTGTGTACAACACAATCTCTCAAATATATGACTAACAGGCAAGACTACCCAAAAATACCCAATGCTTCAAGGAGTCAGTTATTGCATATATGTTTAGCTGGTATACAGCCTAAGCAGGATTGGATTGCCTAGGATTTCTGTAACCTATCTTACTTTTGTGACAGGCTTCTTTCTTCAGAATTTGGAGATATAATCTAATATGGATGACAGAGGGGTGAGGTGGAAGTGTTTTGGGTGACAGATGGAGGTTGGATGAATAATGAAGAATGGTGAATTTTGTAGGACCTTATGTATCAAAGAAAACAGGAGCAATTATAAGGAAAATCAAATAAACCACAGCGAAGAGAAAAAGCCTTGCGTGGATTTAAATGTGGCTTTGAATCTCCTGAATGCTAGACCGGTCTCTAAAGCTTTGCGAAGCAATGTATTGGAGACTTCTCTAGAGTTCAAGGGTGAAAAAAAATCCTTTTAAATCATTGGTAATTGTACGAAATCATTTTTTCTCCTGTGGTTCAGTCTGTGCCAGAATTGTTCCAAATTTGATACATAAGGCTTATAGCGTTTCGTGCGACAGTGGGTTGAATGGGATATAGACATAGCTCCCAAGATTTCAAATGGCTAAAGAGGGACACATGTTTTAGGTGGTGTTTCTGTGGGCGTGGTTGGTGGGCGGGGCATTAATGAGAATTTTTAGGTTACTTTGTGACCTATTGACATCTCTTTGTGTAACTGAATAAAGGATTTAGACCAAGAGTGGATCACATATACAGAAGTAATGCTCATTAGTTAGAGCATTTAGCGAAAAAGTTTAACAAAAATTAATTTTTAAAACATGCCCAGCAGCCTACTTCCGGCTTGCAGCACTGCCTCTGCTCCCGTCCCACTACCCTGCATCCTCCGATGAGGGAGGCGTTCTTTCTCTAAGCTGCAGCGATATCATTGACAGAGATCGATAGCTAGCCAATAAGATTGCTCCAGCTTAGAGACAGACAGCCTCCGTCATCGGAGGATGCTGGGTAGTAGGGCGGGAGCAGCTTCTGTGCAGCAATCTACGGCAAGCAGACGTAGGCTGCTGGGCACTTTTTTAAACAATAATTTTTGCACAGACTTTTTTTTTTTTTTTTTTTTTTTAAATGAGTAATGTTAAACTTTTTCTCTAAATGCTCTAACTAATGAGCATTACTTCTCTATATGTGATAGATCCACTTTAACTTACACAGACTAATTTATAAACATATACTGAAGATTAACAATTAATGTGAGTTTTATTGCTGTGGAACAGTTTGATACACTTATATACAAACCACACAGTCTGATATCTTAAAAAGAGGGACACCAGGGTAGAAAAGAGGAACAGGGGGATTTGGGTCTCAAAGAGGGACTGTCCCTCCTAAACAGGGACACTTGGGTGGTATGTACAGAGAATGTGTGGGTTTTGTGTGACAAATGGTGGAATGTAGAACATCTCCATGCATGTTCTGAGTGGCACACAAGGGCATAGAGGTGGATAACATAGTTCAGGGGTAGGAAACCATTGGCAGTCCAGCTGTTGGAAACTACAGCTCCCATAATCCTAAATGGCAAAGGGTGGGCAAAAAATGTAGAGAGTCTCTGATAAAAAGTAGCAGGTCACTGACCTGGCTGAAAATCAGCCAGTGGCTGGTTGGGGATAACGGGAGTTGTAGTCTCCCAAAAGTTGTCTACACCTGAGGTTGTATGCATTCTGGGTGGCGAGAATGTAGAATGCCTGCTTTTTGTATGTCACAGGGAGGTTGGTGGAGGATAATGCTGTCACCACCCGGTGGGTAATGACCCGAGTGATGCCGACACTGGTACAGAAGCTAGGGTGCGAGGCTAGAGAGCGATGCTAGGGTTCGGTGACGGCGTGCCAGGTACTCCTGTGCTGCAGCCAAGGCTGGGTAGAGGTGCTGGTCGCGAAACCAGATCGTTCCACCCCAGTTGAGCCGGGGTGCAACCAAGATAGGAGTACACTGGGAACCGTTCAGAACCAGGTCAGCAGGTCAGGCAGAAAGCAGGCAGGTGGTTCTTCAGAACCAGGGGCTGGAGAGTTCGGGGTGGTCAGGAGCAAGCCGTAGTCAGAACCAGGGGCTGGAGAGTTCAGGATGGTCAGGAGCAAGCCGTAGTCAGAACCAGGGGCTGGAGAGGTCAGGAGCAAGCCGTAGTCAGAACCAGGGGCTGGAGAGTTTAGGATGGTCAGGAGCAAGCTGTAGTCAGAACCAGGAGAACAAGCAACTACAGAATACTAGTAAGGCTAACAGAGCTCGTGGAACGGGCACTCTATGCTTGGAGGTGCCCGTTCAAATACTAGAAGTAGCCAATAGGGTTGGAAGAGGAGAGGGGCTCGCCAAGGAACCCTATGTGATAGGCGGGGGCTAGACAAATGAGCAGTGGAGCCGGGTGCATGCGCAGACACCAGAAGGAGGAACGCGGCATCCTGCGCATGCGCGATCTGCCAAACACAGCAACCTGGAAGAGAACACCCTGCCGAGAACGAGAAGCTGTCGGCCGGCGGGGAGGAAGCGGTGACACGGGACACATGGTGACAAATGCAGAGTGTATGTGTCTTCTGAGATGAAGCTCAATCACAGACAAGTCGATTGTCTCAGAGATACAAGAAGCAGCGCATCAGGTCTTGTAGGGAATCAGGCAATGAATGCTCAGTACCCGTGGAAGGTGGCATGGACCGTCATGAGAGGATTTCAGCAGACGGAGAGTGAGAATGAGGTTCTAAGAAGAACTGGAGTAATTCTGGAGTAAACCACATAAACATTTAAGTTAAATGGTGGTTTTAACCCTTTGAATGCTAGAGTGGCTTCCAATGCATTGTGTGTGTAAGAGCAAGTGTGTGTCTAAGAGCGAATGTGTGTGTGTACGTGTTAACAGCAAGTGTGGGCGTAAGAGTGAATGTGTGTGTGATTGCAAGAGCAAATGTGTGTGTGCGTAAGAGCGAATGCGTGTGTGATTGTAAGAGTGTGTGTGTTTGTAAGAGTAAGTGTGTGTGATTGTTTGTAAGACCGAGTGTGCGAATGCGTGTGTGTGAAAGAGCGAGTAATTAAATTATAAAGTGTTCCCCTCCTGCCCCTTTTACCTGTGTAACGTTGACTCACTTCTGAGCAGCAAGACCATCTGGATGGATCGCAGAGAGGGACAATCTTCTGTCAGCATAAGGAAAACGCGCACTCCATCAAGGAGGGCAGGGTTTCCTTATATGGGCAGCCAGAAGATTGGCCCTCGCTGTGATCTGTCCGGTCCAATGACTGGATTCCAGATTTGAAGACAGGCAACTTTACATATGTAAAATGGGCGGGGGAGGGGGAACACTTTTTAAATATAATTTCACATGAAGTGTACACATTATGGCATTGTAATAAAGCTCTACATGCTACAAAAATGTTGAAGAATAATTGAAGCTTAAGTTATTTGGAAACATTACTATCCCTTTAAGGTGTTTCATTCCAGAATTATACTTCTTTAGTTTACTGAATATGGTTCTTTGTTACAGTACATAGCTGGCCTCTCTGTGGCATGGTTTTACAAGGCTGATCATCGTCTAACAAAAGCAGACGTTGTACAGCATAAAAGAGGCCTTCTCTGTTCTGTTCTGCTTCCCCTATTCTCCTGAGCAGTAAATTAAACAGAATTTTACTTCCATCCAGACAAAAATGATTTAGCTCCCGAAACAGCACAGCTCTTTGTGTTCTATACAAAGGGGGAAAAATAGGTTTAATCTTTCTTTGTCATTGAAGAAAATTTACCAGGAAAAGCAGTGCTCAGACAAATGTAAGAACAGATTAAATTCAATGCTGATACAAACGGTATGATAAGAAATCTATAATAATAATAATAATAAAAAAATTTAATTTGGACCAAAATATCTCTGGAGGGATAGAAAAAAAAACGGTAATAATTTCATATAATCAGTGAGTACCATCTGGAACAATTAACAAGCGTTCTATAGAAATCGAGAGTCATTCACATTACGTTATTAAGGATCTGAAATTATACATGTAATAAATTCTTTCGAAACAAAAAAAAATGGAAAAAAAAAAAGCTATTTTCTCTGGCTTGTCAGAGTGATTTTAGCTTTGAATACAGAAGAACAGTTGATAAAGAAATTAATATTATGCAAATGACATCCGGTATTTAAATTTCTCAGAGATGGCACAGGTTTTAGTGCGGACCCTGTGCGCTTGGTTCATGTATAATTCATGCGCAAGTTCACCTGTCAGTTTGCAATCAGCGATACGGTGGAACGTTCACAAACAGCAGAAAGCGGCCCTTTAATTGGAAAACTCCGCTGCATCTTTCAATTATTAAGAGTAAATTAAAAGCAGATGCAGGCAGCGTATTAAGGATTTCCGAGAGGAGAAGGGGGGGGGGGGGATCACCGATTCATTGTTGTTGATCCAGTTGCTGGAAATTTGGAAAATTGAGTCAATTTTCGTAGCAAAATCTGTCTGCGCAATCTAATTGTTTTTCCCTTTATTACAGCTGGAAAACTTAGATTAACCCTTTAAGGACTAGAGAGGTAGGCAACACGTTGTAATACAGCATTCGCTGCAAACAGATAGCGCTAAAGTGTTTTCAATTATAGTTTTTTTGGTGGAATAACAGTGTGTTTGTGTATTAAAAAGTCAACCTGTTAACCCGCATTGTGGAGCAATGCGCTGCATACCCCTCTGGCACTCAAAAGGTTAAAAGCTAGGAAACATGCTAAATGAGTATAAAGGGCAATGGAATTGGTCAACCGTGTTATCAGAAGGCAACAATGCATTGCAATGAGTCTGTACATTGCTCTGGCACTCAAAATATTAACCTCTAGAAATAAAATTGGTATTTACCAGTTATCCTTCTGTTATGTACCCAAAGTTTACTAATAACCCAGCAGGTTGAATGCATCACAAAGAAATATTGGACAGCCCTATGGTGTGGTGCTCAATGGGTTAATGGCATACAATCTAATGTTCTAATCCTCCAACATCTAGGGATCATGGAGTTAAGTTTTTTGGGCCACATGCACAAATAAAAAGTGGAGACATTCTGGAGGAACCCAAATGCATTGCAAGGGACAAAGGATTCATCAATTTCCATTTATTTAAGTCAATGGGAGTTTTTCATTTGTCTCGTGATCAACCCTTTGAGCGCCAGAGGGGTATGGAACGCAAAAAACAATACATTCCGTACCCCTCTGGCACTCATACGGTTAAACTGTTTTGTCCCAAAAGTTGTTCACTTTTAATTTGGGCATATAGAACTTTTTCACTTATGAAGCCTGGTCCTCTACACTTGAGCAATACTGAACAAATAAGCTTGTTTCTATCCAGAGATCCAATCAAGCCTCTTTTGCTCATGGTTCCCCTTGTGGCTTGACTGCTGAAAGCTCATACCTAGTTGTCATGTCCTTAACCAGACTGTTACCAGTCCAATCTGATAAAAATGATGCTGTACGATGAATTTAAAGGAGCAGTAAACTTTTTTATGAAAACACATATTTTATAGAGCTTTTCCTGCTAAATAAAAAAAGTCACTCCCACTGCTGTCAGATGTTTTATTCAAAACTAGTTTTAAAGCCAGTGAACGCGAGCCAACATTGGCAGCGCTGCAGTCATTCGCAGTACAGACTGCCTGCACTGCGGCTGATATGGAGAAGAGCGCTCCAAATTCAGACCGGAGTCCTCTCTACTTACCTTCCTGGGACCCCACTCACACAGCAGTATCTACTGCGCATGACGGCTTCTGACAAACATCCTTAGAGAATTATAATATAGAATGTATAGCAGTTCAAATAATCAGGAAGTGAATTTACTGTGTTTACTTCCTGATAGTTGTAACTGACAGGAAGTGACAGGCAGTTTCTATCACATTCTGTGGAGAACTGTATGTCTCTGACTTTCTTGACTTTCCTCTCCATTAGAATCTAACAGAAAAATGAATCAGAATTTGACCACTAGAGGGCACTGCCAACGTAAAAAAAACATTGGTTTAAACTGTAATAACTCTGGAAACATAAATCTCTCAGCAGAAGGAGTACCCTTATTTTACTCAATAGGAAAATCCCTACAATATATATATTTTTCACAAAAAAAGTGTATTGCTCCTTTAACTCAATTGATGATTTTTATATTGTACTCTACTGTACCAGTCTCTTTAGAATTACATTATAAACAAGAGAAATAACCTGAAAAATAATTTAGAAGTATGCAGCCTATTTTTTTGGAACTTTTACTTCCATTCTCCATCAGGCAAACTCAGGCTTTAAAGGGACACTATCACCTCAACAGTAACACAATTACTGGAGGAAAAGAAAAGAAGGATACCCATACATGCCAAACAGCCTGTAGGACCTTCCTTCAGCCAAAGCCAGAACACTGACAAGGTATGTTCAAATGTGTGAAGAGAAGGACACACCACCGTGCCCAAGTGCCTCACAAAGGTCTGATTCTTATAGGCCCAGGAGGCACCCAAACCCTAAAGGGGACGGACCAGTTTCTTGAGACCTCAGGACTGTTGAATGGTCACATTAAACCAGGAACCAACTGTCACCTGAGAGAAAACTAGGCCTGAACAAGGGCCCTCAGGAATGACAAAAAAACAAGTCTGAATTGCTTTGTGTGAGGGACATAGCACTAAAAGCACCTAACTATGTGATTGCAATTAAGCTCCTGCTCATGTCTGTTAGAAGGAGCCAGACAAGGAGAAAGAAAAACAATATCCTGGATAATGAGAAACCCAGAAACAACCTAAGGGTAAAGCCCTACAGCAATCCTCAAAACCACACAATCAGAATGAAAATTCAGAAAGGGAGGCTTACACAAGAAATCCTCTAGATCCTCCACACAGTGAACAGACACAAATACAAGAGGGAATGCTATAAAAGGAGCCTTCTGAAAGGCTTTCAAAACCAAGGTCAAGTCACATGTAGGAGTGGGATCCCAAAAGACTGGTTACGCATGAGCCACCCCTGCACAAAGGATGCACATCCAATAATAAGACTATTTGCCTCTCAAAAGACACAGACAGTAGAAATTGGGACCTTAATAGAACTAAGACTAGGCCATTTCTGAAGAACATTATGAAGAAAGGCTAAAAACGCTAGAAAATAAAAAAAAAGGACCAGCAGCATCCCGTGGTCTTCACACTACTTGAAGTACAAGGACCATACGCCACAATACACCTTGGATGACACTGGTTTGAAAACAATCATGATATTTAAAAAGACAGAATCAGAGAAGCCTTTCTCCAGCAGTATACTGGCTTCAAAAGCCAAGCTGTCAAAACCAACATCTCCTCCTCTGAGAGGCACGCAGATCCCTGACTAAAGATGGATGGAAGGAGCAGAAGCCGAAAAAGGCCAGCTACATAAAGAGTAAGAACTAAAGAAAACTAAGCTTGGAGGACCCAGAATGGAGCAGAATCCAATGAGCTTGCTCTATACTCACTTTCTTCAACACCATGGTAATCAGTGGGAATGAAGGAAACAAATGCTAGAGGAACCGTCCACAGAAAGACCATTGCATCTACAAAAAATGAGAATGGTGCTGGGATCTGGAGAGAAACAGGGAAACCCTGCAATTCAACATAGAGGTCAAACCATAGCTGGAAGACCCCACAGACTGACCATAGTGTTGACCACCATCTGGTCAAGTTCCCAGTTTTCTGACTCACTGCTGATGGCTGAGTAAATCTGCCACAATGTTGTCAATTGATGTAAACCATGCAACTGCATTGTCGGACTGAATCCGCACTAGCAGACCCTGGAGGGACTGCAGTGCAGCAGAAAGAGATGAATTGCCCACTGCCTATTGATGGGCAGAAGACTCTCACTCTCAGAAAGAAGGTCCTGAGCCATAGGAAAGTGGCACACCAGCCATTTAGGCTGGCATCCGTCAAGGCACACCATTCACTCAGGCTGGCATCCGTCAAAACGATCACCCAATTCTGAATGGCCAAAGGCCATTTCAATCAACAGATTAGACACAATCAACAAAGCTCCAATTTTGTCCAGTGAGAGACAGATATGGCAAAGATAACACTGCTGTCTGCAACAATTCCTTTGAATCTCCAGCTGCAGCTCCCGAGTTTGGAACTGGGCAAATTGGACTGCTTCCAGAGAGCCTTTTACAGTACATGCCCTGCTCTCCTAAAGAAGGATACCCCCCCCCCCCATGGATCATGTGTTCCAGGATGGAAAAGAGACAGGTGAGGTTTAATACAGATAAATGTAAAGTTATGCATTTGGACTGCAGAAACAAACATGTTACATAAACACTAAATGGGAAACTACTTGGAGAATCCTCGCTAGAGAAAGATTTAGAAGTAGTGATAGACAATAGACTTCACAACCATGTGTGGAGTCTCCTGATACAAGAGCCAGTAGGGTACTATCCTGCATAAAAGGGGTATAGATGCATGGGATGGGAATACAATTCTACCTTAAAATAAATCCTTGGTAAGGCCTCATATGGAATATGGAGTACAGTTTTGGGTACCAGTTCTTATAAAAGATGCTATTGAAAGAGAGACTGACCAAACTGGGTTTGTTTAAAGCAAGCGGTCATCCATTAAGAATAGAGGAAAGGTGCTTTTGATGAAAACAAAGGCAATGATTTTTTTATATTAAGGGTAGTAAAATCATGGAATATTTTGCCTCTGGATGCCATGCTTGCAGATAATGTAGTTGCTTTCCAAAAGTAAAGAATATATTTCTGGCAATAATGAGAATTATGACAGCTGGTACCAAAGCAGATAGGTTGTTGATCTAGGGAACTATCTGAATTCCATTTGGAGTCAGAAATTACATTCATTTACACACATGGAGCTTAACTGGAAATGGCCTCACTGTTTTTTTTTCCTTCCTCTGCATCAACAGGGGCAATGTGGCATGGGCTGAACTTGATGGACACGTTTTGTTTTTTTTCACCCGTTTCAGCCATGTTACTATGTGTATGCGACATAGGACGAAATAGAAAGCTAAATAAGATTTTAAAAGCTCTTTCAAAATCACCAAAGTTGTTATCGGGCGATAGGTTCCCTTTTAAAAATGACTAACCTTTTCAAAAATGACTCAACAAATTTCTTCAGACCGTACTGGCTAGCATGCCAACCAAATACTAGCATTCCACATTGCTCTCCATCACAAATGCCATACCTTGCAATTCAGTAAATTAACCCCTTAAGGACCAGCGTGCACACATGCTGCTGACACTTAAAAAAAAAAAAAAAAAAAAAAAAAAAAATTCCCTGTGGTCCTTAACGAATCGATTCAGGGCTCCCCGTGTGGCGTGCAGCCGCGCAGGGAGCCCTGAATTCCATGATGTGCCAGGACCATCACTGGTCCTTAAGTGCCGGACAGCAGTGACGGTCCTGGCACGGCAGTGGACGTTAAGGGGTTAATAAATAATGCTACATATCAAAAGGTATTGTTTAAAATAAATAAAAGGGTAAAATAAACATAGGTGACTTGATAGCTCTTTCAAAATCTCTTATCTGTCAAAACATTTGAGTACCACTATAAAGCTTATGGAATTTACACTAGGAAATGTACTATTGTTATCAACATAAGATAATAATAACTAGATATGCAAAAATGTATTGATAGAACAACTTTTTACTGCTTAAATTCCAGAAGTAATGAAACCAAATAAGTTAACTAGGTGGAGTATTTCTGGCTCTTCATGAAAAATATAGAGCAGTGGCTCTTAAAGGGATAGTAATGTTGCTACATAAAGTAAGCTGCTATCATTCATCATATATTTATATGTATTTTTATATAAGTAACGCTGTCTCACCTCACACGAGTAAGCCAATCCGGATGGAGTGTGACAAGGAACAATCTTCTGTGAGCATAAGATAAAGTCTACCCTTCTTCATCAAGGGGGGCAGGATTTTCCTTATACTAACAGCAGGGAGATTATCCCTCCCTGCGATCTGTCTGTCTGATGACCGGATTTCAGATCTGAGGGGAGGCGTCTTAAAATAAGTAAAAGGGGCGGGGGGATACTTTACAATTTAATCACAAATTAACTATACAGTGTACAAAGTTGTAATAACGCTCTGCATAGTAGAAAATATATGATGAATGATCGAAACTTACTTTATGT
Organism: Rhinophrynus dorsalis; assembly: GCA_037306005.1. Lineage (NCBI taxonomy): Eukaryota > Metazoa > Chordata > Amphibia > Anura > Rhinophrynidae > Rhinophrynus > Rhinophrynus dorsalis. Next base: position 45,379,207 of record CM074726.1, on the reverse strand, counting down.
AGCAACATTGCTATCCCTTTAAACCATGATTTTTCCTAGAATATGCTCTATAATCTAGCTCCTGTCACCTAGTAACTGTACCATACACATTTATGTCTAATATTTTAATCATAAATTTCCATCTGCATCTAAAATTCAACTACATTTAATACTGATTATGTTAGCGCCTTGGATGCTAGAGAGAACTTCAACACATTGATAGCCAATGGGGCAGAGACATCTCTAACAGCCAAAGGGTTAAAGTGGACCTGCCATGCCTAATACAATGTGCTAATTTTACAGGGGTTGTCATAGGAAGCCTGGTAAACATGAGCCATTCTGTTTTATTTTTATCAATAACCATTCATGTATATATCATCATATCTGAGACAGGCAACATTTTGGGCTGGGCTTCCTCCCTCACACTCATTGTCACTACAAGCAGGGATTTTTTTCCTCTTTGAGCAAGCCCATGTTTGGGCAGATCAGGTTACACAACAGCTTCACTTCCAGTAATAAGCTTACCAGTGACCTAGTAACCCATATTGGTGTGTGTGTGCTGGAGGTAGGCTTCATGCCATGAACTGTGGGAGAGAAACTTGACTGTGCTGATGTAAAACATATGCATACCTTCCAAGTGTCCCTCTTTAGGAGGGACAGTCCCTCTTTTAGACCTAAATCCCCCTGTCCCTCTTTCCCACCCTGATGTCCCTCTTTTTTAGGAGATCAGACTGTGTGGTGTGTATATAAGTGTATTACATTGCTCTACAGCAATAAAACTCACATTATTGTTTGTTTAAATGCCAGTATATGTGTTTATAAATTAGTGTGTGTAAATTAAATACTTTGGTCATTTATTAGGTTACACAAGGAGGTGACAATAGGTCATGAAATAGCTTAAAAATTCCTGGTAATGCCCCGCCCACCAGCCACACCCCCAGCCACACCCCCTAAAACATAAGTGTCCCTCTTTGGCAATTTGAAATGTTGGGAGGTATGCATATGGGAGGGGAATGGGAGGATTTAAAGAACTGCAGTAAAACCCAGCAGTGACTAAGTCATGAAAATATATGAGCTATGCCTATGAGACAGAATTGAAATTAGGGGCTCTTGTCACCAGGAAGGGGTTGGATTATTAACAAAATACTTCTACAGCTCTTCATCTACACATAGCAGACAAAAATGAATAATGGAATCATCTTTCTAATGATATGAAGTCTATTTTACATGACAAGTTCTCTTTAACCTTTGAGTGCCTGAGAGGTATTGCAATGCAGTGGATACCCCTCTGGCACTCAAAGGCTTAAAGGCTTTGTTTGTCAGTGTGCCACTGAACCTTCCTTTCAAACTAAAGGGTTCTACTATGGCAACAAATTTGACAACCACTGCTACAAAACTGTTGTACTTTCAGGAAATTAAGGAAAAATGCGGTAAGATAATGCTATGAGAGAAGAAAGGCTTTAGAGAAGGGATAATCAATAAGAAGGGAAGTATGTAGAGGAGGTAGCATTATTAAGGGATTTAAAGTGGGTCTGCCAGCTTAAAGCGGAACTTTCATTATATATATATATATATATATATATATATATATATATATATATATATATATATATATATATAGAGAGAGAGAGAGAGAGTCCCAAATCATAATTACAATAGCGATATGCATAGAATTAACTTGCATCTTCAAGAATAATTGCGGCATTAGTGAGAAATTTTCGGCAGGCAGGCACCGGCAGGGATCTTGCAGTAGGCACTCTCTGCACTGTCAGTCCTTTTGGTGCCTTAAGGCACAAAAGCATTCAACTCACCAATTGTGGAGTTAAAGGGGGCTGTCTGCGTAAAAAGGTCTATTTTCACTATTGCTGCAATAATACTTGAAAATTCAAGTAAGTCTATACATATCGCTATTGTAATTATGATTTGGGGCTCTATAAGTTCTGCTTTAAGAAAAATGTAGCTAATTTTAAGGATTTCAAAAACGGCTTATATTTTGCACTAACCATTTGTTTGCAGTGAAAGTATGTTTTGAGAAATGAACCTGTCGTTGGTACACAGTGGCACTTTATGCTAATTTGTTTCTGTACTAGGCCAATTTTATAGTACTATGAAAGAATGAATGATTCTAGATAGAGACCACACAGTGGGGCTTCCTAATAACAAAATTAGATATACATCTGGCCTAGGAAAGTGGTTACCAACCCTATCCTCAAGTACTCCTAACAAACCATACCATTAGGAATTCCTTACTTGCATACAGATGAATCAATCAGAGGCTCAAATAATTTAATTAACTTACCTGTGCACAAGCAGGGCAATCCTAATGATACGGGCTATTAGGTAAAAGGTGGTTCTGTGTTAGAAGTAGAAAAAACAGTCTCATTGTCTGTTAGAGGTCCTTCAAATTAGGGTTTGAAAACACTGGCCTAGAATATAACTACTTTGCATAAAGTGCCACACTAAGAGGTTTCTGGTTTGCTGTCTGCCCCACCCTGAGGCAGCATGGGGCAGAGATCGACCACCTGAAGCAAATCAGGGGAGGTGATTTTCACATGTGTGGGCAGGGGCCTTCACCCCCACCCACTCCTGTGAAAATCGCTGCATCAACACTCACCATTGCAAAGGTCCATCTGGTCCCCGATGTGCATGGTGTGCCTGATCGAATGAGCAACGTCATGGACGATTCATTAGTTCTCTATAAAACTAAACTTGTCTCGAGGTGACAGAGCCACTAACTTAGAGTGAGGGTTCTGAATCAACCCTTTAGGAAATGGAAGCCACTGGAAAGGATTATATAGGATAGTTGTAGGCGAGATCTGGCTGAAGATTTTTTAATTGATTGTAGCAGGGAGAGAGGAGTTTGCAGAAGTTGCGATGAGGATCTTGGTGACATCTTACTCAGATAAGAGCTTATCATAGAGATTTCTTATAGTTAATAGTGGCTGCATGCACAGAAGTAAGGTTAAGAAATTACGGGGCAAATCAACTGCATTGTAGGTGTCAAAAAACATTTCCAATTTATTTAAATGGAGCAGCTAACCCCCTGAATACAGGAGAGACCCTCCAATGCATTGCAAAGCATTGAAGGTTGACAGACATAATACCCACTTCCCCCTTAACAACGTCCACCCATGCATGCAGCAGACAACGAGAAGGTGTTTCTTTATTCTTATTATGTCACGTGTACACAGAATAAAGCAGAGAGAAATAAATCACCAGCTAACACAGTAGACTGTCATGCTGAACTACTCATACTGGTTTATTTCTGTAGGTCATTTAGGTGGTAGTTATTACTCCACAACTGCTCAGCACTGTATATGTTGGCACTTTATAAATAACAGATGTTATGAACATGGAACAGTTATTAAACTCTCTCTCTCTTTGCCAGGAAAATCAGCAACACATTGTTTAACAAGTCACTCTTGCAATGAAAGAATCTACGATGTGGGGGCACTGAGACAGTATGTAAAGCATCATTTTAAAGAGAGCTATAATGCTAGAACAGGTGTAGCCAACCATGGTCTTCAAGAGTAACCAACAGTGCACGTTTTAACTATATTCTTGCTTGTGGACACACCAATCAATTAAAGAAACTAAGCCTCACTTAGGATATATTGAAATCTTGCACTGTTGGTAGATCTATGTTAGAATAATTGTCCCTTAGTTTAACAGAAGGGCCTATCTAAGACAGCGAGAGCGTGAATATGTGTGTATTAGTTTGAGTGTGAGAAAGTGTGTGTGTGTGTGTGAATGTTTCTGTTAATGTGTAAGTTTGAGCGAGTGAGTGTGACTGTACTTCCCAACATTTCAAATGAACAAAGAGACACTTTTTTACTTTAGGTTGTGGAATTTAAACAAACAATGTGAGATAAAAGGGTAGGAAAGTGGGATTTGGTTCTCAAAGAGGAACTATGCCTCCTGAAGATGGACACTTGGGAGGTGTGTGTGTGCGTGCGCCTTACACACATACACCTTAAATGTCATGGTTGTACTCTATACCTACATAATGGCACTTCACAAGCTTAAAAAAGCTTGTATTGCACTGTCGCTGATAAGTTAATCAAGGATTTTAGCTAAAACCTTCTCCACAGACTTCAGTAGGACTCTGTTAGATAAACCAGTGATAGCTTATCAACTGTATTGTAACCCAAACCAAGGTTCTGATGAATCATGGGACAGGCATTATGGGTACACTTATTCAAACTGTTTACAGGGCAATTATCAAGTCCACTCCAATGACAGCAGAAAACGGTAACCTTTGCCTGGAATGCACTCGAGAAGTCTATTGCCCTCAGCCACTAATTACAGGTTTCCATGTATATTCTCCATAGACCTGATGTATCAAACTTTCACCTTCTGCAGCCTTGGGCCTGTACTCCTAATGCGCTTTTAGTGCACTATGCAGCCCAAATTCACTACTACCACAAGAGAGATTAGCACCATTACAAATCCCAAGCTAGCAACATGACCCGTGTGCTTTAACCCTTGTGTTGCAATTCTTTGGATACCATTCTGGCACTCATATCTGCTGTGTATGAAAATGACTGGTGTATTGAATGCAGCAAGTTTTAACCCGCTGAGTGCCAGAGGGGTATGTAAAACATTGCTTTGCTATGCTTTGTATACTCCTCTGGCGCTCAAACGCTTAAGATATCCCTAGAAGCAGTGGCTATAGCAAGAATTTTGCCACAGTCAATGTATATAATTATAATAATTTGCAACAATGTTAGGATCAAATCAGTGCATATCATTTGTCTGCCACCCTCTCCTTAAAGGGGGAATACTGCATTAATTTGTTTAACAGAAACACTTCCCTATGTGTGCATCCTTCAAGTAGAATCAGTTTATTTGTATACTGTTTTAGTTGGTATGGTTTCTCTCATAGTCTACTACTAATTGTTCCTGTTTACCATCTGATTAAAGGAGTTGTAAATTGTAGTGCTTTTCCTGATGAGTAAAATAAGAGTACTCCCACTGATAAGCGATGCATATTTCAAGAGGTATTACAGTTCAAACCCATGTTTTTTTTTACATTAGCAGTGCTCTCTTGTGGTCAAATTCCAATTAGTTTTTCTGTTACATTCTATTGGAGAATAATGTCAGTGACATACAATTATCCACAGAATGTGATAGAAACGACCTGCCACTTCCTGTCAGAGCTATCAGGAAGTAACTGTACAGTAAATTCACTTCCTGATTATTTCAACTGTTATAGATTTTGGATAAAACAACTGACAGCAGCAGGAGTACCCTTGTTTTACTGAGCAGGAAAAGCTCTATAATATATAGGTTTTCATTTAAAAAGTTATAGGACCCATTTATTCCTAAGGAAAATGTCCTTTTTACCCTTTGAGTGCCAGAGAGGCATCCAGCGCATTGCTTTGCATCCCGCTATATACCTCCCCAACACTCAAAGGGTTAATGTAATTACAAATGTTTATGTATTTTAAAGGAATGTATAAATCTGACCCATAGTGAATCCCATTTGAGGTTTTTTCTATGATCAGTGTGTACAGGATGTATAAAATGGATGCAAACCTTTTAACCACAGAACATTATGACAGCTGGTTACAGTGCAGGTAGGATTTTGATTAAGGGAGATCATAACTGGAAATGAATTCAGTGTTATTTGTTTTTGTCACTTTTTTTGTGCCTTCCTCTGAATCAACAAAGGTGATATGGTAAAGGATGAACTGTATGTTCACATCTCTTTTTTTCAGCCTAATCAACTATGTTACTGTGAGTTAGTCAGAGAGTATTGGCCACTTAAACGCGACCAGGCCACGGTATAATAACAAAATATCGGCCACTCTGTGCATCGACCTCCATGCACCCTTCCCCACCAACACGGTCGTGAAAGAAAAAAAAAATAAACCGCAGTGTCACTGCTTACAGAAGAGCATACCTATTAAACACTAATTAAACACCAAAAATAACAAGCAACCCTGTAAGGATCTCAGGTCTTTGCAGTTGCATTCTGTTATCTTCCCCCTCTAGATAAAGGTGCATGATCTCCCCTCCACATTGTAAGGTCCTGAAATATTAACCCCATAATGTATGTTACTGTTCTCATCACCAGAATATGCCAACTGTCATCCCCATAAAGACTCACTCCTTCATAAACCTGCATAAGCCTTCACCTCTGATTGTGGCCCAAACACTCTCTCATGAACCCACAAAAAACTTTAATCTCAGAATGTGGTCCAAAGAGGAAATAGGGTGAGGGATGAGGGTGGAGTGGGTTGGTGGTATAGTTAATCCCTGAACCACAGCTCCACAACACAGGAGAAGTGCTAGACACAGAGCTTAATCCCATTATTAACTCTGTGGTTCCTCCTTGGAGGACACCGAATAAAAACTAAAGATGGGCGAGGCTAGGGAGGGATTTAGCAAAGCTGAGAGGACTTTTTTCTATAAGTGCCCCACCTCCTATTGGCGGGACCTTAGCCTCATGGTCTCTATGTCCCCTGGTGGACAAAACAGAAAATAATGTTTATATATTACTAGATATTATGTTCATGGAGGCATGCATAATTTTTTTTGCAGTACCCCAAACTCCTCCTTCTGAAGTTGTCTTTAAGAGTTTGGGGTCCTGACGGCCGGAAACAAAGATTCATGTCCACCTCCACTGACATGATAGTCAGTACTAATTAAGATTTTTTTTTAAGATGTTTTTGGAGAATATACAATATTAACGTGTATTAAAGTAAAAATATTTTACATTGTGTAGAGATGAAAAAGTTGAATTGAATGCAAAAAAAACATATCTCTCATACCGCTATGGCTTAAGAGATATCTGCATTCAAAGTTTGATGTTTCCTGCTGTCAGCTGTAAAGCTGTCAGCAGGAGATCCGTGTCGGGCGACACAGAGGCTCTGCAGCAGAGCCGCAAACGCGTTTCATGTTATTTAAAACAAATGACTTCATTGGAATGGTCTAAAAAGTGTGCCTGGTTTGCAAGCATACTTTTTAGACCATTCCAATGAAGACGTTTGTTTTAAATAACGCGATTGTGGCTCTGCTGCAGAGCCTCCGTGTGGGCCGACACGGATCTCCTGCTGACAGCTTTACAGCTGACAGCAGGAAACAACAAACTTTGAATGCATGTATATCTCAAACCATAGTGTTTTGAGAGATACATTTTTTTGCATTCAATTCAACTTTTTCAGCTCTACACAATGTAAAATATTTTTACTTGGACATTACTAACACTTTACTTCATAGTGACTATTAGTATAATTTTTGATAAGATGGAAATAAATGGGGATTATTATTAGGTGGTGTTAAGAGTTCCCTTAAGAACTAATTTTGGGGAATTAATCCACCAAAAATTGATTCACAATGGTCGCCAGTTTTTTTTTTTCTCTCCAGATTAATTAATCTCCAGAGTAATCGCTTAAAGGGATAGTGATGTTTCAAAGTAAAAGCAGCTCCTTCTTAGTATTTGAATCATGGCAGTGTTATTTCAGTACTGTCAGAGTTGTAGTTCAAATGAAATTGAATGATAAAGTATCCCCCTCCGCCCCTTTTACCTAGTGTAAGCCTCCTCTCTTCAGATGTGGAATATGGTCCTGGGACGGACAGCTCACAGCAAGGAACATTCTTCTTACTGTGGTCATAAGGAAAACCCTGCCCACCTTGACAGGTTTTTTCCTTATGCTCAGTGAAGATTGTCCCTCTCTGTGATCCAACTGGACAGTTCTTCTGCTCAGAGGTGAGCAGTGTTACATCAGTAAAAGGGGCTGGAGGAGGATACTTTATCATTCAATTGCTCTTGAACCACACCTTTGACAATACTGAAATAACACTTTCCATGGCCCAAATACTATGAAGATTAATTAATTAGTTGTTTACACACAACTATTACACCTGTATTTTGAATGTGTTCCATATCATGCCTCCCTTACTCACTTCAGACCGACACTACTAACACGATGATGGTGCTGTGATAATGTTGCCTGTGCCAAAAGGTATACTGGGGGGCTACGGTGCCTTTCACATGGGTTACTATTACCTTGCAGGTATATGACAAGGTCCAGCAAGCTACAATTTTGCTGTGCTCATGCAGGAATTAAGTAAAGCTGAAAAATGGCTGATCTGCACGACAGACACACAAGTTACAATGGAGGCTGCAATGCTCTTTATAATCTCCAACGAATGGTCGACCAATGTGAGTGGCAGCCAATTATATTGCGCTTATGTATATGTGGGCAAATGTCAGCCACATGCCCTTCCACCACAAAATCAGCGGGAGAATGCAGGAGAAAACTGAATTAGCTCACAGGTGAAAAATGTAAGTGGGGGGCTGCTACAGTCCTGTCGTTCATGTTAAAAAGCCCCAAGGGCTACATTCCATTGCAGGGATAGTAATGTCTGTTATAAATGTCATTTGCCGAGTCTTCTTTATATTAAAAGTAACAGATTGCACTATGTGTAGAAGCTTACTTGTTTGCAGTTCAAAAGTTATGAAGTGAAGAAAGATCCCCCGCCCACCCCTTCTGGCAGCTTCCCATTGAATGTGGAATCTTGTCCTGGGACCGGAACAGATGCAGCAAGGGACAAACTTCAGTAAGTAAATATAAGGAAAATCCTGCCCCCTTGATGAAGGAGGGCAGGATTTTCCTTTGCATAAGTTTGTCCCCCGCTGCATCCGTCCAGACCAGACTGCAGATTCAGCCTGATGTGGCCAGAAGGGGAGAGTGGGGGATCTTTCTCCACTTCATATCTTTTGAGCTACAAACGAGTAAACGTCTACACATAGCACAATCTGTTACTTTTAATATAAAGAAGACTCGGTGAACGACTTTTATAACAGACATTACTGTCCCTTTAACTTTATCACTAATTTTATATACAAATGTCACCACTGACTTAAAAAATATGTGATATTAAACCAGTGCTAAAATATATTGACTGTAATGAATCCAACCATTAGTTTGAGGCAGCCCCACTCCTTTTGATTCATTCTATGTAATGCACTTCAAAGCTGCTCTGTTGTTGGAACCTTAAAGTGATAGTAATGTTTCATAATAAAAGTAGCTCCAATTAATCGTCATAGTATTTGGACTTTGGAGAGTGTTATTTCAATTCTGTCAGAGTTGTAGTTCAAGAGTAATTCAATAACAAAGTGTCCCCCTCCCGCCCCTTTTACTGATGTAACACTGTTCAGCCAGAGCAGAAGGGTGGTGTCCAGGTAGACTGCAGAGAGGGACAATCTTCAATTAAGATAAGGGAAAAACCTGAAAATCTTGTCAAGTGGGGGCAGGGCTTTCATTGTTCTCATAGGAAGAAGATTGTCCCCTTCTGTTATCTGTCTGGTCTATGGACTGGATTCCACATCTGAGAAGAGATGGCTTACACTAGGTAAAAGGGGCAGGAGGGGAAACTTTGCTTGTGAATATCTCTCAAACCATAAAGGTTTGAGAGATAAGACTTATATCGTTTTTCATGTTTTTTTAATGCCTACAAAATAAAATAGAGATAAAACGAAGTATTACTATCCCTTTAATTCTGTCAGGTGCTGAGGATACTTGTGCTTCTGTATGAACATATACATACATCACTATGCGAAAAGATCAAGTACTCACCTGATATTGCGTATAAGTTTGACTGCTGGTTTTCAAAGTCTGGACGAGTGTTATTTCTTCCACGGAAAGTCGCAGGAAGAGTCAGGGAGATGTGTCTGTATTGAAAAGTCATATTTCACAGTTAAATACCATGAAAAATAAATATATTTACAAAAAATTATATAATACACACGCATTACATGAAAGGAATGCGTATCGAAGTGCGTGATAATATTTCTTTATTGTATTAACATTCAATCTTCAGGACAAGCTTTTCGAGAATAACAACCTCTCTTTATCAAGTCAAAAGCAATTCTAATCATCAAAATAACGTTTCATTCATGTTTCATTTTAATGATTAGTTTTGCTTTTGACTTGATAAAGGAAGGCTGTTGCTCTCAAAAGCTCGTCCTGAAAATTGAATGTTAGACCAATAAAAAAAAATATATATTATTACATATACGATACTCATTCATTTTGCATCTACACCACTGCACTAACATGGCAAACCTAAGTATGTGCGTATATATTATATACAGTATTTCTCTGGATAGAATAAGTTTGTTTTTGGTAACCTATCCCCCAGAAAAAAAATATTATAATTTTGTCTGCTAGTTTGCATAAAATTTGTGGACTTGTCATAAAATACATAAATAGCATCCACTAGTTGTCACACTTATAAAAACATCCTATATGTAAAGATTTTTGGTGTAGTTTTGCAATTATAAGGTTAAAAGTACTTATATATTTTAGAAATATAAAATAAATATTTTTTATCAATCTGGGACACACAGCCCCTTTAAATGTTGAACCCAGTGTAAAGTATATAAATAGGCTAATAGTCTTCAAGGGTTTCTTACCATTACAATTATATACAGGTTTCCTCTAGCCTCATAGAGAAATCCATCTCTCTAGGCACAATTGGAAGTATTTAATTTCAAAACAATACGCTCCCGTCCATTCTTTTTAATTCTTGTTTCAAAGCCTGCATCATTGTGAGCACAGAGCAGGAGCATATGGCAAATCAAATGCCACTTTAAAGTGCATCTCCCCCACCCGTTCCCCCGAAAACATTCAGGGACACGTCTCCATTCACATTACAGTCTTTACAATTAATCATCATTCCAGGAAACTGTGCTGACACAAACAACCGCTCTGACTGTATAATTAGAACAAACTTCATCATATTAAGTTCAGAGCAGGGAGACTGAAACAAGAGCATTAACCCGTTAACAGCTACTCGGTCGTATAGTGATGATAGAATTGCATTCTTCAGGACAATGGAATATAATTTGTTATTGCAGATGTATTTCTCAATAGGCAACTGACTACAAGCTTCACCTTTTGAGGGGCGCCTCAGCTGTGGTGGCCACACCCACATTCTGAATTGTGGGTGTGGTTAAAGCTGTCTCTGCACCAGTTTTATACCCCTTTACAGCCTTCTATTTAACCCCAGGGATGCTAGAGGGAGAGAGAGATCTCCAACGCATTGTAGTGCAATGCGCTGGAGCTCTATCAACCAAGCGGTTAAATCTTTTTTTTGTTCTTGCTTGTTATAGGTCAAGGATATTTGCTGTATCAGGAAACAGTGGATGGGACTGGTGGTGGGGTCATGTGAGGAGTGGGGGTGTGGCCATGGGTGGAGCTAATGGCACTAGAGTGTTTCACCTAGAGGTGTTGGCGATGTATACCCAGCCCTGGGTGTCCAAACCTGTTCTAGACGCCTGTATACATTTGCAGGGTCTGGGAATATCCTTTACTCAGCATGGGTGGGTTAATCCAAATATATGAGCCTGATACTCCTGGGTTTAATCAGGTATATCCTCAAATCCGGGCCTGTGTATGTCCCTTGAAGACAGGATTGGACACCCCTAATTTATGTGGTGTTAGTAGTGGACCAAGCAAAATCAGATATGACCGACAGAGAGTTATATAGTACAAAATTTGGGCACTAATGTAAAGAAAAATGGAGAAATTATGGGGCAAAACAACAACCGTTATTTTAAATGGGGCTTTTAATCCCTTGAATGCATGAGAGGTCTCCAAAAAACTGCAAACAAATGTGCTGTTGACCTCTCTAGCACTCAGCTGTTTAACAGTTTCTGGGGATTCCTGTCTCCTATAGCAAGGACACTCAGATCTGTCCTCAGCCCCCACCTTCCAATGGTGCAGGCTTTCAGGATATCCTCAATCATACACAGACCACCAGTGGTTCAGTCTTTCGAGTGGGGTGTGCCAGAGATTATTACATTCACGTGGTTTAACACTTTTAGTGCCAGAGGGGTGTGCCTGCGTCAATTACATTCACTTGGTTTAACCCTTTGGGTGCAGTGGGGTGTGCAAAATTAATTAGGTTAACCTGGTTTAACCCTTTGGGTGCCAGTGGGGTGTGCCCTATTTAATTACATTCACTTGATTTAACCCTTTGAGTGCCAGGGGATGTGCCCGAGTTAAGTACGTTCACTTGGTTTAACCCTTTGAGTGCCAGACTGGGGTGTGTCCGAGTTAAACACATTCACTTGGTTACTTTGAGTGCCGGCGGGATGTGCAACGCATTGCTCTGGCACTCAATGAGTTAACCGCTGAGGTCCTGAAAACATGCTCTGTTGGGAGGGGCTTGAGGACAGATTTGAGTTCCCTTACTCTATGGAAAGGTTCATCTGCACCACTTTTGTTATTAACAAGTTGACCGATTTTTTCCAAAACAGGAAGTTCCTGTGTATTCCGGTGCCATTATTAGGTGCAATTTGAGCTTTGAGTGGTGGAACATCTTACATTGGAACAAATGAGCCTGCCATTGTCAGCAATGCGCTGTTGATGTCTCTAGCATTCAAGTGGTTAAACATTCCATTTAAACCAATGAGAATTTTTATTTGGCTTCTATGTTACAGCTGATTTACCCCAAAATTACTCTCTGTCGCCTTTTTGCATAAGGTCCTATGTAGTATAATGTGGTGGCACCATAAACGTTAAGAGTAGCAGGTAAGCTAAATGATAATTTCTCAGCCACACTTCTTAAATGGTCTTAACCCTTTGAGTGCAATGCGCTGCGTACCCCTCTGCCACTCAAAGGGCAAACAATTCAAGTGTTTAGGTTATCCATGCCTGAGCACAAGTGAACTGATCTATATGTCCATCAGTAATAACACACTTGTGCAAGATATTTTCACACAGCACTGTTAAGAATTCCCCACAAGAAACTAAGAAGGGGAATCATGCCTGGGCTGAGGGGACTAAGTAAGGCCCCTTGTTATTGGTTGGGGAAAAGAAGTTGAGGGGAGGGAATGGGAGGGACTGCTATTAATATGCTTGTCTTACCAGTCATTTCCTCTTCTGGATCCAGTGGAAATCTGCCCGCCCTCCCTCCCTATTTGTCTAGGGGCTTTTGGGTGGGGGTTCCTCACTGTTCAGGTCGTAAAAGCACCTGTGGGGGTTTGGTTCTTGTCACAGCTGTTAGCGCTTTGGGCCCTTGCCAAGGGGTACAATTGTAAACAATTGTGTGGTGTATATATATGGTAACAGGAAGATGTTAGGCCAGCGGCCTAGGTAAACACCCAGACCACGGTTGCGGGTTCTGGTCATCGCCCCCCATTGAGCTGCACAGACCAGCTAATGGGGTGTGGTGGGGTGGAGTTTAAAAGGGGCTGAGCTTTACGCTCAGTAGGGGTGGGGACATAGGATTATGTCCCAGATTCTTGGCAAGGGTTCATAAGCTGGTTGTTGTATGGAAGTTGTTAATTCAATAAAGCTGTGGCCTGTTTTACATCCATATTATGGTCTGTGTGCCTTACTTGGATCATTACTGCATGCCCAAGACAAGGGTAATTGAGGACTGGAGCTGACAAACTGGCAAGAGAGCACTGAGGCTTTTCCAAAATGGGGGACATAAAAGTAACGGCCACCTGTAACATTTCCATCTCCTGCATTCTGAGCTCCCCTTCTCTTCCGTACTTCCAGTGATACAGTCAAAGAGGGGTATGCGTCTGACTGCCAGTTCATGCAGGCATCAGCCAGATATTATTGGCTAATGTGCCCACAGAGGCTGTGAAGAGCATGGCAACTTTCAGTATATCTTCAGTGAAAGACCTGTCCACAAAGGCCACAGTGCAGCTGCAACTTTATTGCATTCCAGTGTGAACAAAGACAGGTTTGCAGCTTGCTGAACTTTGGTGCAGTCATGTGAGGTGATAATCACCCATGTGAAATTCACCATAGTTCAGATATATACCCTTCATCATGGGTGACATTACCAACTGAGCATTGCTACACTGATGCCACGTGTGTGACAAGAACTAGAGCAATTATGGAGTAAACCAACTGCATCATGGGGGACAAAAATATTCCAACATCCACATAACAGTCTGGACATCTCTTGAAATGTGAAGAGATTAGGAATCGAAAATTCCTGAACATTTTGAAGCCATGGATACTAATTTAGTTTATTGGGTGGGGGGATATTAGATATACGGTAAATGCAATATTTCTTTTCTTATCACCCTTTACAAATCTAAACTGACTTTGCTGTCTAGCCTCTTAAGCAACGCACTGTGTACCCCTCGGTTCATTCGGGGTTAAAGAACATAAAATGAATTGCATATAACATGGTTTCTTCATGAAAATTATCTTGACTGGTATATTACATTTCAAATATAGTTTATTCAAAAAATAATTAGTAATTACCTTACCCAGAGGAAGGTCTCAATTGTTAATGGAAACGTTGGCACTTTAAATCACATTTAATCATCACTTTCAAGCCCTAAGCATGCTTCTGCACTATCATCATATTTTATATAATATAAATAAAAATATACACACACACACACACACACACACACACACAAACATATATATTTGTGTCCTGAGGAAGGCCAGCACAGCCTGGCCGAAACGTTGATCGAATAAATTTATTGAAATCTCTATTGGAAGTCCTGTGAGTGCTTGATCCATACACATATGCTGATTACTCCAGTCTCATCGTAGCACCCAGGCATTTTGGACTTTTTAAGTAAGAGTGCCTCCAACTCGTTTTGTATATATATATATATATATATATATATATATATATATATATATATATATATATATATATATATAAGAGAGAGAGAAATTGGCAGCAACAGTGGGACTTTTTAATGGCAAAAAAGGCAATTTATTTGGTCAAAGTTTTGGTCCCAACTTGATAAAGATACAAGGGGCTAGATTCTATTTCAGGTGCCAAATGTTAACACCCGTTTTATCAAACATTTTCCTGTTGAAGTCTATGGGAAAAACTAGAGATATAAGCAGTGATAAAATTAGCACCTGCAATAGACTCTAGCCCCAAGTTGAGACTGAAACGCTGACCAAATAAATTGCCTTTTTTTGCCATTAAAAAAGTCCCACTGATGCTGCCTAGTAAGCCTTCATATTTACATGTTTTCTGTATATACAGTAGAAGGATACACACACAGCTACATTTTTCTAGTAAATATTCCAGACTCACAATGACTGTTCAAACATGATAAGTGGCTGAGAACAGCTCTCTGACACACAGGCCATAAAATCATGATAAGTTTTGGAGAGACATAAACATCTTGACAGTGAAGTCGGCCGCTCATTATAGTCAAAAGAAAGCTCTGTCATACATCTGCAAACAGACAGCCTGGTTTTACTGTACGTCATTAATAGAACTTTCAATTATTCCGCAGAACACAGTACGTTTTAACTCAACCAGATTACAATACATTTTATTCTGACGCTTGTTTTATTTGCTGAGTAAAACAAAACTGATTCAATTTCCCTACAAAGCAATAAACTGCAGTGAGAAAAGAACTTTGGGATGAATCTTCAGTTACTTATAAGAGAAAGAGACATGCCAATTATATTCTTCGGAGAACAGCTTGTCTCTCTCATGGGCTATGAACTGGGATTTTAAACGGATCCATAAAGATGTATAATGCATCTTTTTATACACGGAATTTAAAATCTAGTACATAGGGCCATTTTAACAGCGAATGTAAGAGATCGTCAGGCTGATGTACTTAGATGAACTTGCGTCATTCTGGGGAAAATCAACTGCTCTATAAGGGACAAATAATAATTCCTAAATTTATTTTTAAAGTGGACCTTTTATGTCTATCCTACATTCTCCTATCTGAATCAGAAAGCAAAACTGGTGGTGTAGTTATTTTTTAAAAATTGCTGTGGTTTTTAGTAAAATTAATGTTTAAAGTATACCGTCTGACATCATTCAGGAGGCCACCTGCGGTACAAGTTGTACCACAGGCATCTAATTGCAATGCTGGCCGTCCATCTTTTTCCACAGTGATCGGGATTAGGATGGAGGAGTGCTGCCAATCAAGTTCTATGTAGTCATGATAGCTACGCTCTTCCTCATTGATGCACTCCAAAAGTAAGGTGCTTTTAAAAGATTTAATTTACATAAAAAGGGACGATTTAGAGACTACTATATATATTTAAAAATATTGGGGGGGGGGGGGGGTTAAGGTGACAGGTCCACTACCTCTTGAATGATAGAGAGCTGTCCAATGCCTTGCTTCTCAGTATGTTTGAGATCTTTCTGGTATTTAAAAAGTTAAAGGCACAGCAATGTTTTATTTTAAGTTTATTTAATATTGTAGGCATTAAAAAAATAAGTACATTGATTTAAGTCTTATCTCTCAAACCTTTATGGTTTGAGAGATATAACTGGCTAACTTCCCCCGCCAGGCTGTTTCAGACAAATGTGACATCTAGCTGACAGCAGGAGATTCCGGCCTCGGAACCAGACGGAGGCTCTCCAGCAGAGCCGAAATCTCGCTATTTAGAAATAAATACTTCATTGGAACAGTCTACAAAGTGTGCTTGCAAACCAGGCACACTTTGTAGACTATTCCAGTGAACTATTTATTTTTAAATAACGCAATTTCGGCTCTGCTGAAGAGCCACCGTACGGTCAAATGACCAGAATCTGCTGCTGTCAGCTAGGTCACTGACTTGTCTGAAACAGCCTGGAGGAGAAACTTTAGCCAGTTTTATTTCTCAAACCATAAAGGTTTGAGAGATAAGACTTACATCGATGTAATTATTTTTTTAATGTCTACAATATTAAATAAACTTAAAATTAAACATTACTATCCCTTTAAAAAGTCCCATTTTATTTGTCCACTACAGTACCAGTTGGCTTGCTCCACACAAAAGGTTAATTAATTTGTGTTCAATGCAGAAACTGACATTTACTGACATTTATTCAAGGAAGTTTAACAAATATTAGCAAATAAAATTATTTATTGAAACAGGGGAAATATGTATGCCTATTTATGGAGATGTTAAAATGTTGCACTGTGTGCTTATTAGCATATGCCAAAGCTTGTAAAGTACAGCAAAGCAAGGACACTGCTGGGTTCCACATGTGTGTAGACTCAGCTCAGTCACAGATACTCCAGTAGAATCGATGGGAGCTCTGGAGCAGGCAGGAAAGATAAATATATATATATTTTTTTACAGATGCTAGCATAAATACATGTTATTTAAGGGTATATAACCCAACTTCATTTTTAGTTGTTTGTGTTCATTTTAAAGATCCAAAGCATGTGTCACTAATGGAAGTTCTGAGATGGAAAACTCTCTCTTCCATATCTTTACTCTAAGGCTAAGACCACACTTGTGTTCATCAGATTGGCATGACTAAGCTCCTTTCAAGCTGCTCTGCGTATGTTCCTCTTGTCATCCTACTTGGTTGTGGGGTGGGGGGCATGGCAGAGGTGCTGCTGCTATGCAGCCTATGTCATCAGCAATATATTATTTTTGGCTGATGGCCACATGGGTTGACCCATTCCAGATCTCCAGTGTGAACAGTCTGCAATGAATGCAGCTGAGTTGCATCATGGTGCATTCAGCTGCATTCATGTATGGCGAAATCACTAATGTGAACAACCTTATAGCTAGCAATGCTCCCATACCTGAGAACCTTCTTCCCCCAAGACTCCAGATGTCCACTGAGGTCTAGGGTGGGAGTGTCTTAAAGTAGGCAGGGCTTGAAAGGGGTGGGTGGGACTAGGAAGGGAAGTGGTGTTTGTCTTTAAAATGGGTAGAGAGTAAGAAGAACAAGGAGATAGTGACCAGAACTGGCAGCAAAGTAGGTGGGGTTACTCACTGACCCCTGAGAAACAGTCTCTGTTCCTGGAGACTCAGTAATTAGTACAAAAACAGAGTCTCTGGAGCAGATTTGAAGAGTTCCCTCTTAGCACAATGTTCAAAAACAAAATATCACAAATGTGAATGACTCAAAAGAAAAGTGAATTTGATTAAAGGGATAGTAATGTTTTACAAAAACAGCAGCTCTAATTAATCTTCATAGTATTTGAGCCTTAGAGAGTGTTATTTCAATGCTGTCAGAATTGTAGTTCATGAGTAATTGAATGATAAAGTATCCCCCTCCTGCCCCTTTTACCTAGTGTAACACTGCTCACCTCAGATGTGGAATCTGGTTGCTTGACCAGACATCACAACAAGGGACAATCTTATTACTGTGAGAACAATGAAAGCCCTGCCCCCCTTGACAGGTTTTTCAGCTTTTTCCCTTATCTTAATTGAAGATTGTCCCTCTCTGCAATCTACCTGAGCACCTCCCTGCTGCTCTGAGGTGAGCAGTGTTATATCAGTAAAAGGGGCAGGATGGGGATACTTTATCATTCAATTACTCTTGAACTACAACTCTGACAGAATTGAAATAACACTCTCCAAGGCCCAAATACTACGATGATTAATTAGCGCTGCTTTTATTGCAAAACATTACTATCCCTTTAAGAGAGGCACACCAACATCATATCTCTAAGGGCAACAATTCCCCAAACCCCCATTGATTTAACCCCTGTAGCATTCAAGAATTTAAAATACCCATTTAAATGATGGTCATTTCTGATTTGTTACTTTCCCCATGATGCAGTTTGTTTCTGCAC
The DNA here is from genome assembly GCA_037306005.1 of Rhinophrynus dorsalis. Lineage (NCBI taxonomy): Eukaryota > Metazoa > Chordata > Amphibia > Anura > Rhinophrynidae > Rhinophrynus > Rhinophrynus dorsalis. The sequence continues at coordinate 45,360,723 of CM074726.1, read as the reverse complement.
AGCTGGTCCTCTGTAATTTCCTGAATACAGCCCTATAAGCAGAACAGATGTTGTACTTAATTTGTATGGAAACCCTACCACTTGCAAATAGGTGATTAATCCAAAATTTAAAGTGGATCTACTCTAATAACAGTCCAGAAATCACTAAATTCAGTTACAGATGGAGATGTCTTTTTTCCAATATTTACTGTCATACCAGGAAGCTCTACATACTAGACCCAGAGACACCGGCTTTCAGACTGAATTACTGGGTCTCTGAGGACAGAAGTGGATTCTCCTGATTGGGGAGTTCAGCTATAACCCTGCCCATCTTCCCAGTCCATTCAGCCCACTGCCTCCCCATTCCTACCCATTTTATGTCAAGCTCCTCTTTTCAACCACCCTCCCAAGTCCACTCAATTAACCCCTTAAAGACTGTGTGACGTGCAAGGACCATCACTATTTTTTTCCCTTAAGGACCGGTGATGGTCCTGGCAGGTCACATACTTTTTACTTACAGCTCTCCTGTGGGAGCAGTGTCTGAAATTGACTGCTCCAAGACTGGAGCGCTCTCTCTCAGACCCCTGCTCAGCTTGCTGGAACACATAACAGGTCCGAGTGGAGACGGATTTGTATTCTCCGACTGTCTGAGCATCAGCCCTGAGAAGCGCAGACAACTGTGTTTGTGAGTATATTTATTCATATCTTGTTGATTGGGTTGTATAGGAATAATGCACGATTGGGCACCCTCTTCTGTTTTGCATGTTGTTTGAGCCTCCGGCAGAGCGTGTAGAGATGGTGCAGCCCATTAATCCCATACATTCTAGGGATCTACCTTCAATGAAAGTCGGAGCTGTGTTGGGACAGCTTAGAATTCTTATCAGGTGTTTCTGCTGTTTTTCCACATAGGTGATTGACAGCCATTACTTATGTGAATAGAACTCACTGAGGTGCTATTGGTGGTGGTTGTGATTCTAAGATTCAGCACTATGAGCGCCCCCCATGTTCGCTCCCCTTCTTCTTTTCCTTTCATCTCCTGTTAATATCCCAAAACTTACCTTACTATGGCCTGAACATCCGAATGGCCCCTATGAATTTTGCTTTTATACCTTTGCTCAAGAGAAATTTTTCAGCCAGTCCTGGATGTCCTGTTCATGTAGGCGGACATGACACTTGTTGGCAAGACCACAGGACCTAAAACTTTGCTAACGGTACATGGTCATCCTAACAGTTTAAGCACCAAAGTGATGTGCAACTCTCCGTTCTTGAAAGGGCTAAATAATCTCATGGGCTTTGCCTGCTTCAGGTTTGGAAAAACTACCAGCAACTGTCATGTCCACGTCCATGGACATGAAATTCAGGACTTTTTAGCAAAATGCACGAGGGCAAAACTCTGGGACCCTTTACGATTTTCTGGCCATTTTAAGGTAAGCAGGGTTTATTATTTGTAAGTGTTAGTTAATTTTTGATCTTCACATTTCTGCCAACGATGAATGAATGACTGAATAAGTTTAGCTATACAGTACAGCAGCGTTTTCAGCACTGTACAATTTAAGTTTTTGTACCATACAGAGTAACACAACCGCTCTAGATCTTACAATATAAAGTACTGGAAAACTTTGGGTATAATACGCGCACCTGTGTATTATACACAGTTGTAAATTATAGCCAAGTTTTTAGAGGGAAAAATAAAGGTAATGTGTATAATATGCACCCCTGATATTCCCTCCCTCTGCCCACAAAATCTGATCCCCTTCGATCTGCTGAATGTATATTGCTGCTTCCAATGAAAAAACAAAACTGTGTCCATGAAGCTCTATGTATATAATCTGGAGTGAAAAAGAAAACCCTGAGTATTTAACAGCGGCTGCTGTTTTACATATATGTTTTCTTTATAGCAAGTTTGACTTATAAATTTAATGATCAAAAAACAAAGACGAAGATGAACTAAGAACAACAGTTTCTTTGCCCCCTCTACCCACCTCCATTCCTGATGACCTCCTCAGCAGGCTTGCAGGAGACCCGTCCAGTAGGTGTGCATGCTTGCATTTGCCACCCTCTACCTCTGTGCCACCCTGTCAGAATACAACAGAAGTTATGGTAGTGCTCTATCAGGACTTTTTTAGGTCCTGGCAGGGTGACACAGAGGCAGTGGGCAGCAAATGCAAGCATGCCACCCACTGGACAGATATCTCACATGCCTGCAAAGGGGGTAGTTGAGAAAGAGGGGGATAGTTGGGGGAGAGGTATTATTATTCTTTATTTATATAGCGCCAACTAATTCCGCAGCGCTGTACAATTGGGAATAGACATACAGAGGTATTAAATAGTACAATCAGATGTGGAGAACAGGAGGATCAGAGGGCCCTGCTCGTGAGAGCTTAAAGTCTAGAGGTAGGTACAAATACTGGTCTTAGTTCATCTGAAGCTTTGTTTTTTTAATCACAAAATGTACAAATCAAACTTGCTATAAAGAAAACACTTATGTAAGACATCAGTCACTGATAAATATTCAGGGTTTTCTTTTTCACTCCAGATTAGACATATGAAGCTCTATGGACACAGTTCTGGTTTGTTTTCATTTTTTTTCATCGGAAGCAACAATGTGCATTAAGCTAAATGAGGGGGATCATATACCTGCATTTCATCATTTTTCCAATGTGTAATAGCCCCACTACACACACACACCTTCCTATAAGGGAAAAAGAAGTAAAAAGTGCATATTATACTCAAGATTTTACCTAACTATTGGAAACATACAGTGCACATAAGGGTCATGTTCAGAATGCAATGTAGATACGCATGTTAGGATTAAACAAAAGTGGAAATGCCACCTAGCTTGTTAAAGCTTCATGAAAGACATGCACTTTTAAGCAAGAATTGAAGATGCTGAAAAGATTTTATCAGCAAACAGTTTATGTTCCCTGTTCACACAAAGAGTTTAGTGCACGAAGTATGGATCATGGAAGGCCACAGGTAGATTACTAAAGTGACATTAACAACTAATAATTACCTTATTATGGCTAGAAACTCCTACTGGCCACTATGAGTTTTGCATTTACTCCATGCATCATCTTCATTCAGTCCTGGATGTTGTGATGGAGGTGGACATGACTCTTACGGACCTGATTACTGAAACACAGTATTATGTCCTCACCAACTGAGCACAAGACTCCATAGAAGATGTCAGTCTGAGTCAGGTGTTTGGGGTCTGAGAGTCTAGAAAGACATCTCCACCTCAGTGGACAGGACATCCAGGTCAGATCGAAGAGGTTACCTCTGGAACCATGGAGCAACAGCAAAATCCACTGGGACCATTAGGATTTCCTGGATATATTAAAGTAAGTGTGGGTGAAGGGTATTACTAGAAGGTGTTAGCGTTTGGGTGGATTCCCTAGGACTTTACAATTTCTTGATCACAGTTGGAGACATAGTTCTTTTTTCTTGGTGCTTGCTGTCAAAGGAGATGATAACATAAGTGAACCACTGCCTTGTTGTCTTTCCCAGATAATCACTTAAATGCTAGAGATGGCTCCAGTACTTGTCAAAGCATTGTGGTGGTGATGTCAGTAGTATCAAAGGGGTTAAAGTGGAAAGTGGGAGCGATACGGTTTATTCAGGGGATATCTTAATGAGGCAAGCTGTCTGTAGATTAAAAAGGAATTTAAATAGAAGCGCTAGGTTTCTCTAAACATTAAACGGACAGGAGGTCATTTCAAGTGATGAAAACAGATGGGGAAGGCCACCTGTTGGGGGAGGAATTAGCAGCCATATGAGAAAGGATCACTTTACAGACCACTGGTGAATCCTCATCTAACCTACTGCTCTTCATTGCTGGAGAACATATCGCCAGATGGACAGTAATAAATTGTAGTTGAAGTAAGAAAGTGGTTAAAAATTATGCAGGGGAAATATTAATATTCCCAATGTCTGTTTTCTTGAGTGACTGTGTTGTTGCAGTGAAACTGCCAGAAGCAATTTCTCAAAAGTGTATACATTGCCCCCATGAGGCTCTTCACACAGGGGCACCTATAATGGTGATAGTTATTTTTGGATGCAATATGCTGCAACTTTCGAGTGACTGTCAGTAGCCTCCTGGGAGATATAGTATGAAAAGATTGCATGGCAGCCAGTGGGGTCACAGTGCAGAAAGTCACACAAGAGACTTGATGGTTGTGATGAACATGCCAAAACTCAATCTATGTGGGCTGCACATCAATGTCAGCAAATCATGCCTGGCTGACATCCATTCTCCTGACCACTCTTCCTGCCACTCAGCACCTTCATTTTCAGGGTATCCTTGGGCTACTAACAAAACAGACCACTGGCATGAAAAGGACGACATGAGAATCCCGTCCATACCAAAAGGGCTAGATTCTCATGTTGAGGGCTTAAGCGTCGCACATTTGAGAACAACTGGGGTATGCTTGCTCCAGAACCACTCAACAAGGTTCTCACATAAAAAATTACCTCAAACAAGGTCAAAGCTTTAAAATGCATTTTTAGCAGTTCTTATGAAATCTCTGGGGACAAAGAAAGAAAGAATACATCTCCTTGAGGAACTGTACATTGGGAATCACCATCACCCAGATGAACACTGCCTAAAAGGAAGTCATCATAGGCAATAAGGCATTCAACAGGCTCAAGGTGCGTCCATTTATTGTATCCAATTGTATGCGTTATGGAATTAGTGTGACTGTTTAATTGACCAACCATTCTTCAGTAACCTACACGTTCATTAGTTTGCATGCAGTAGGTTAAACGATAATAAAACACTCATATTACTGCTGTATCCATGTTGATGATCCCATCCATTCACCATTTTCACATTCTTTCATCTGTGATAATTCCATTTCTAAACTTCAGCTTCAATATCTCCCCTTGTATGTTTCCATGTGGCTTCAAACATGCACTCTAAAAATACCTATCCTGACCCAGACACACTCCTTACCCATCAACCAATCTCTCTTCTACCCTGTTCCTCTAAGCTCATTAAGCATTTTGTCTGAAATTTCCCACTTCTCAATCTCCGATGGATTTGCTACAAACTGGATTCCATTCCTAACATTTACCAGAGACTGCACTCTTTATCAATGATTTTTCGTTGCCAAAGCAAAGGGTCAATATTCCCCAACTATCATGGTGCCCGTGATTGCTTCCAGTGTTTAGTTGCTGTAACAGCGACCTTTGTTACTTCCTGGCTGTCGCTCTATGCAGGTTGCTGCTCTTATAGGTCACTGGTTAGTGATGTCATCTTTCCACCCACCTACTAGGCCTCAGCATTTCCAGTTACCAGTGCCCTTTCGTTGTGTACCTGAGCCTAGTGCTGTGTTGGTCCATTGCTGTTCCTGTGTATTACTCCTCCTCCGTCTGACTACCCAATTCTCCTCTGACACCTGGCAACGTCTGACTACCCGATCCGGCTCTGACTCCTGGCTTTGTCTGACTACCCGATCCGGCTCTGACTCCTGGCTTCGTCTGACTACCCGATCCGGCTCTGACTCCTGGCTTCGTCTGACTACCCGATCCGGCTCTGACTCCTGGCTTCGTATGACTACCCAATCCAGCTCTGACTCCTGGCTTCGTATGACTACTCTCCCTCTGTTGTGCTCCAGCTTGTTACTACCAGCCTCAGCTACCCAGCCCCAGCTTTTGCGATCCTTGTTGCCTGGTCCTACTGTTTCACAGCGCTCACTACCCCTATAGCAGTGCTTGTCGGTCAGTCAATGTCACTGACCTCTTGTAGTCTAAGTCCGGTTTGGTTGTTGCCTCACCTAGCATTCTAGGTGCCGTTTTACATTGCCTCTGGTATACCCCCTAGTGGTAGTGTATAGATGCGCTATTCTTAACCTGCCTGGTGAAAGACTGAGGAAGTGCCGTGCACTGTCCTCCTATCTAGTCTTGTGAAGGTTACCAAGGGCCGTACGGATACTAGCTACACCTGCCTAGTGAAGGGTTGAGGAAGTGTCTTGCACTGTCCTTATACCTGGCCTCGAGAAGGTGGTGGAGTTAGAGTCACTACTGTGTTGCTCCAGTGTTCTGGAGTTCCTCGCTCCTGTTGCCTGGGTTTACCCTAGCGTTAGGGTACAGACATGAGTCATATCACACTTGCCTAGTGAAGGGTGAAGAAAGTGTGCGCACTGTTCTTCCCTGGTCTCATGAAAGTATATTATTATTTCTGCTACTATTGTCTTTAAATAAAGTCTATTTAATATTTTATCGGTACTCGTCAAGTGTCTTTATTTCACAGTCACTCCGTGACACCAACTCACTATTCCCTACTGACACTTCTCAAATGCTCTGCCTCTTTTGATACTAGAACACCCACGTCTCTGTCAAGCTGTCTATATCTTTGAGTTCCACTGTCACTGTCTTTCCCTTGCTCTCTGACCACTCATTTAGGTATCCTTTCCAGGGACCATTTCTCCTTTTAATTGGTGTACCCCAAGGCTATGTTATGGACTCACTTCTGTTTTCCACCTATACTTGGTCTCTAGGCATGTTTATCAATTCATTTGAGTTCTAGAACTATCTTTATTCCCATAAGGACCAACTTTGCCTTTCCTCCTCTGACATCACTCATTCTCTTGTGGTTCAGGTCACCAATTGTCTCTATGAATTTTCCACCTGGATGTTCTCCTGTTAACTAAAACTCAGTCTATCCAAAATGAAACTTATCCTCTTTCCTCCATCCACCAAATCCCCTCAAGTGGTTATCATTTTGAGCAACCCCACTATCGCTTACTCTTATACTTCCAAATAAATGAAACATCAAAATCACCAAAGTTGATTTTAGGTGATGGTGTCCCTTTAATAAATGATGATGATAATAATAATAATTCAAGTAAAAGTACAAAGAAAAGTCAGAGATGCTCAACTAGGCTCATGAGCTAGCAAATACATACAAGAAGCTCACTGGGACTGTGTCCTCGCGCTCAGGGTGCAATCTCTTTTAGCTCACCAGTGCCATACACAGAGAGGAAATCTTCTGAAGCATATCAAACTGGTCCTGTCAAATGACAGTCCAGCCACGAAATGCCAGACAAGTCCTCTCTGAAAAAGGGAAACAGCTAACCCCAGACGTACGTTTCGGCCTTCTTGGGCCTCGTCCGTGAGGTGCAGCTGATCCCTCTAGGCACTGAGCAAGGGGTCCACATCTGGATTCCCTTCATTACTATTAGGGTGACCAACCAGAAGAGCAAGTAAAAGTGTCAAGATTTCAGCTGACATTTCAGCTGCTCTACACAACCATCTTTCCTAACTCTATTACAACAGTAGAATCATAACATTTATATTTGACATAAAACAGTGCAGATTGACTACTACTGTAACCTGATCATTAGAATACAGGGTTAAATAAAATGTCCAGGGGTCTATAAGGAAGGAGGTTTCTAATATTCATTTTTCATCACAGTGGCAATCAGATGTCTCTCTACTATCAATGCTTTGAGGCATATCTTCCTGCAGTGGTCTTTCCAGGGGGACAGGACGGGCCACTTCTAGATATAACAAGACAATAGATATATTTGGTATGTGTGTTTTGAAATGGAGGAAATCCCAGAGTTGCTCAATTCCAGATAACAGTGGTTAGTGTCTGAGAGAAAAGTCAGCAGACTGATGGAAACATTTGCTTTGTCTGAAGATTCTGGGAATGAATGCACATCTGGCTTCTGTGACTTGGGAAAACGACTGCTCACAAACTGTTACTATAGCCATTTGGTACCTTATTACAAGAGTAAGAAGCAGGGTTACCACCTTTCACAGTCTCTTCTACTCTACCCAGAAGGCAGCTGAGTGTAGTCTTGACTCTAATTTACATCATGTCAATGTTTAAGGATCAGTGGGATGTGCACATGCCTCTGTGCTTAAAGGGGAACTATCACCTGTATTAAATTTGCCTTATTTCCAAAGCGTCTTTGCATTGAACAGGTGATCTTAATTAGTTTTTTTTAAATACAATTGATTATTCTCCATAGTATTCGTTTTTAAATTTAATGCAAGTCAGGACAGGCTGCAGATCAACTCTGCCCGCAGCATGTCAATCTTCATATGTTCCCCTCCCCAAGTAGCACCTCATTCCAATCTCCTCCAATTATGGAGTATTTCTCCATGTAAGATGGAGCAATCTTTTGCCAATGAGAGCGCAGAGTTGGCCCACAGACTGTCCTGAAATGATGTCACTGCATTAAATGTAAAAGCTAATAACTCAGAGAATACCAAATTATTCCAAGGAACATTGGAATTGAATTGGGGTGTGGCTGGTGCAATCTCCATGTCCCTGCATCCATTTTATACTCCTTTACAGAATACTATTTAACCTCTTGGGTGCTATAAAGATCTCCAGTGCATTGTGTACCAAGGGTTAAAGCATTTATGTTGCGGTCAGGGTCAGCACTCAGCTCAATATATCAAGATCTGCTAGGATAGCAGGCCTGGCCCCTTACCGTGTGTGTGTGCGCCAGTCGTCTGCCCCCAAAACCTACTGCCAGTGTGCACCTGCTGCCACAAGTTGCATCGCCTCCCAAGAGAGCGAGCGGGGGGGTCTCTTCTACACAGCCTGCCATCGCCTGACCATTGGTGTGCTGCGTAACGTAACACTTACCCCTCCCCCATGCCACTGTGCCAGGACACAAATCCTGACACATGCGCATGGGTGGCAATGACATGAAGCGTCCAAAGTGAGCCGCAGCAACATCTACATCATTGAACTGCCACTGAGAGTGAGCTCAGCTGAGCACCGATGAGGTTTCCGCTGGGCCCCCAGCCTCATTTGACTGGGCGGCCAGCCCCAAAAAGAGTCAGTGTGGCATAAATAACGTAGGGGGAGCCGGGAGGGACTTGGGCAGCACTGAAAGCAGAGTCCAGAATGAGGTTTTCCAGGTCCACCCTCATTTGGCCGGGCCCTAGGCAGGCGCCTTGTCTGTGATCCGGCTCTGTGAGCAGCTAGTCACCAGATGGGTAATTATTTGGGGCCATGTTTCTAAGGGGTGGTAGTTCCGCTTTAAATTGCTGAGATAGGGGTGTGTGTGCATGCACAGAGGCAAGAGAAATAAGTCACTTGTTGAGAGATAAGTGTTTATGTGTATTCACAGATGAAAGAGAAGCACTGAGAGGGGTAGGTATATCTGTGTCTTTAAAGAAGTTGGACCCAATGCAGTTTTCTAACTTTACACAGACTCTTCCCTCCCTAATCTCTACCTTCTCCTGCTCTGACGAGGCAACTTGAACATGAAAAACCTAAAGGCATTACGGACCAGCGGGTTATCCAATGCATTACTTCTCCATGTGTCGCACACCCCTCTGGTCCTTAAAGAAGCAGTAAACTTCTTTTAATGAAAAAAATATATATTTTAGGGCTTTTCTGGTTTATTAAAATAAGGGTACTCCCACTGCTGAGAGATGTATATCTCCAGAGTTATTACAAGTTAAACCTGTGTTGTTGTTTTTTTTTTTTTTTTACATTAACAGTGCCCTCTAGTGGTCAAATTCTAATTAGTAATTCTGTTCCATTCTAATGGAGAGGAAAGTCAGTGACATACAGAATGTGATAGAAACTGCCGTGTCACTTCCTGTCAGTTAGAACTATCAGGAAATAAACTAACAGTAAATTCACTTCCTGGTTATTTGAACCGTTATAACGTTTGAGTAAAACAACTGACAGTAGTGGGCGTTCCCTTGTTTTTCTCAGCAGGAAAAACTCTATCACATATAAGTTTTCATAAAAAAGTTTCCTGCTTTCTTTAAAGCATTAATTCCAGTCTTTCATCATGTAGCACTGCCACACACAAATTCTCACCTCACTACCTGTCCACTTGACACCATTCTCTCACAGCATCTTCATCCTCTCTCTGCTATTATAACCCCATAACTAACCCACTTATTTACTGTCTCTAAATATGGAAATTGTTCGACCTCTTGTAAACAAGTGCTTATCAAACCCATCCTAAAGAAACTATCCCTTGACCCCACTTCCGTTGACAGCTACCATCCTAGCTTCTTCACTTCCTTTTGCCTCCAAGTTATTTGACCAACTGGTTTATAACTCTCTTACCTCGTGACTCTCCTCTAACAATTTCTGTGGTCCTCTCCAGTCTGGTTTTCACATTCAAGACTCCACTAAGCCTTCTCTTACAAAAGTAGCAAATTACTCTCTGCTAAGCACAAGGGTCACCTCTCCTTAATCCTTTTTGACCTATCCTATGCCCTTCCTAATCACTCCTTCAGAGTTTCTTTTTCTGGTTATTCTTCTACTATTTTTGCATTTGAGGAACTGCAAGGGCCGAGGCCTTTTACTCTTTTACATCTATACCTCCTCCCTTGAGAAACGTATAATCTCTTATGGCCTTCAATATCCACTTTATGACAATGACAAACATACACACAGATATATATCTTCTTTCTAAACCTCTCATCTAATTGTATATCTGCAAAATCCTCCTAGTCCAAAAGCTATCTAAAATTAAACGTATCAAAACAGAGCTTATATTATCCCTCATGCCACTTTATCCATATCTGACATCACCATAAATGCTAAGATAACCCTCACCACTCAGACCAGTTGCCTATGGGTCACTTGACTCTCTCATCACTTGACTCTCTCATCTCCTTTTCTCTTTGGATACAATCTCTCACAATTTCCTGTCAGTTTCACCTCCAGAACATATCTAGAATTAAGTCTTATACAGGATATTACCAAAACCTTAGTCTACGCCCTTACCATGTCTGAACTATTACAACACCCTCCTAGCTGGACTTCTTCTTGCAAGACCGCACTCACATGTTTCACATTCTTTGCAATCCCACTCTGACATGTCCCTGTACCCTCAAGGTTTACATTTAAAATCATGTCAATCTCAACATAACAAAAGTGATGGCCAGTAATTGATATGCTGTGTGATAATGAAAGAGATACCCTTAATTTGATATGCATGTTAAAAGAGAGAGCATGTTTTTACAGTAGAGAGACAAGGAGCTCCCTGGATTGACCTCACAGTTTATATGTACTACCATATTCTCTCTAACAGATTACAAAAAAAACTGTGAAACTATTGAGTTCCAGAGGAGTGCGCACACAACTGGACACCCATTTTGGAATGGAACACATCATAGAACTTCAAAATATATATGTTTTCTGAATGTTACCCACAATCATAAGAAAAGCTTACTTCCTGCAATCACCAATAAATATACCTGGGCAGGTTTGGTACAGATGCAGAGGTGACTACAGCAGAAGGAGAGGAAGGAGTAGAAGGCTGTGGCGATTCTGGGGCCCGAGGGACCCTACCCATTCTGTACCAGATGCCCATACTGTTCAGCTCTCTACAAAAGAAAATACGCACAATTTAAGGGATGTTTTATATTAAAAACAATCAACATTAAAAGAGCAGTAAACATTTTTTTTTATGAAAAGGTATATATTGCAGGGCTTTTTCTGCTGAGTAAAATAAGGTACCACCACTGCTGAGAGATGAACATTTCCAGAGTTATTACAGTTTAAACCTGTTTTTTTGTGTTTTTTTTTTTGCAACAACAGTGACCTCTAGTGGTTAAATTACACTTAGTTATTATGTTGCATTCTAATGAACAGGAAAGTCAGTGACACAGAATTCTCCACAGAATGTGCTAGAAACTGCAGAGTTACTTCCTGTCAGGAGTATCAGGAAATAAACACACTATAATTCACTTCCTGATTATCTCAGCTGTTATAACTTTTGAATAAAACAGCTCGAAACATATAGGTTTTCATAAAAAAAAGTTTACTGCTCCTTTAAGGAAACATTTTGTTCTCTGCTTCAGGATCAATAAAAATGTACAAAGTGGCCAAATGTATAAAATCAAAGGTGAACAATTCTGGGGCAAACCAAATGCACCATAGGGGAGACATACAAATTCCCAACATTACCATTTATTTAACCCTTTGAGTGGCAGACAGGTCTCCAACACATAGCAAAACAATGCCTTGGCAGCCTCACTAGCATTTGAGATTAATACCCACCATTAAAATCTCCTGGGAAATTTAATTTGTCTGTTTTGTTCCAAAATTGCTCCATTTTTATTTGTGAACACAGCCTTATGTGTAAAAGTTTAGGTGATACTTATTTCTTGAGAGTGACGGATTCTCTTGTACAAAGCAGTGATAGAGCAAGATTGGGGCAAATGGACAAATAAAGATTTCCATTGATTTAAAGGGATAGTAATGTTTCACAAAAAACAGCAGCTCCAATTAATCTTCATAGTATTTGGGCCATGGGGAGTGTTATTTCAATACTGTCAGAGTTGTAGTTCAAGAGTAATTGAATGATAAAGTTTCCCCCTCCTGCCCCTTTTACCTAGTGTAAGCTGCCTCCCCTCAGATGTGGAATCTGATCACTTCACTGGACAGCTCACAGCAAGGGAAAACAATGAAAACCCTGCCCCCATTGACAGGTTTTTCAGGTTTTTCCCTTATGTTAATTGAAGTTTGTTCCTCTCTGCAGTCCACTTGGACACCACCTTTCTGCTCCGAGGTGAGCAATGTCACTTGGACACCACCTTTCTGCTCCGAGGTGAGCAATGTTACATCAGTAAAAATGGGTGGGAGGGGGATACTTTATCATTCAATTACTCTTGAACTACAGCTCTGACAGTATTGAAATAACACTCTCCATGGCCCAAATACTATGAAGATTAATAGGAGCTGCTTTTATTATGAAACATTACTATCCCTTTAAAATGGACTTGTAACCCACTGCATGCTAGATAGGGTGCCAACACATTGCAAAGCATTCTGCAGCATTTAGTGAGTTAATAGCACATCAACTGGGGATATTTGTTTTGTCCTCCATGACATAGTTGGTTTTCCGCAGATTTTTTTCTCCACTTTTGTATTCACGCACATTGTCCGATATTTGCAAAAGTAGGAATTTTCTAAGTGCATTGAGAACCATTTTGCTTTGTAACAAACCTAATAGGGAAATCTCCATATCTGCCCTGGAGAACCTGTTTGTTTATTTTTGTTTTTTAAAGGGATAGTAATGTTTCACAAAAACAGCAGCTCCAATTAGTCTTCATAGTATTTGGGCCATGGAGAGTGTTATTTCAATACTGTCAGAGTTGTAGTTCAAGAGTAACTGAATGATAAAGTATCCCCCCTTCCGCCCCTTTTACCTAGTGTAAGCCCCTCCTCTCAGATGTGGAATCTGGTCTTGATACCAGACAGGTGACAGCAAGGGACAATCTTCTTACTGTGAACATAAGGAAAACATTGCCCCCTTGAAAGGTTATTCAGGTTTTTCCTTATGCTCACTGAAGATTTTCCCTCTTTCCCATCCATCTGGACAGTCTTGCTGCTCTGAGATGAGCAGTGTTACATCAGTAAAAGGGGCAAGAGGGCAATTCTTTATCATTCAATTACTCTTGAGCTACAACTCTGACAATACTGAAATAACACTCTCCATGGCCCAGATACTATGAAGATTAATTGGAGCTGCTGTTTTTTGTGAAACCTTTCTATCCCTTTAGGAGTTATTTACCTGATCTCCAGGGACAAAGAGTGATACTCCAGCTTTGGTGAGTTTCCCAGGTAATCTATTTCTACCCTATTTCGCCTACTTGATGCACTATATTCCACCCCCTTGCTGCCCATTGTAAAATATACCATTTTGCCTACTTTGTACCCTGTTCTGCCCGCTTCCTGCCCATTGAATTGTGAAACCAAACCTTTTATCCTCTCAATCCCACGCAAGCTATTAAGCCCCACCCACTTTAACATAATTCCCAGCCCACAAGCCCTCTCAGGGAGCTTAAAATAAGAACATTCCCAGGAATGGCAACAAATGAGTCAGCAATTATCAGCTTGATAAGGAAGTGTAAAGAACCCCTTTTCCTTACCAATCTAGGAAAATAAGTTTAAAGGAATAGTAATACTTTATTATTACTATCACCCATATTGTAGATATTTGCAAAATAATTTAATAGCCCCCAGGTTCATCTCTCACACCTTTATGGTTTGAGAGATAACCGAAAGCAAAGTTGCCCCCTTCCCTGAAGTCAGCGTTGTACTGACTGCAGGGGAAGTCTGTCATACGACAGGCTTGCGGCTCTGCAGCTGAGCCAAGATTGCGTTAGTAAAAAAGAATTCTTTCACTGAAACGGTCTTCTACATGTGCTTGGTTTGCAAGCACACATAGAAGACCGTTTCCGTGAAATAATTATTTTTTACTAATGCAATCGCGGCTCTGCTGCAGAGCCTCCTGATGAAAGTCAGACCAGATATCCCTGCAGTCAGTACAACGCTGACTTCAGGGAAGGGGGAGGGAGGGGGGAACTTTGCCTTCGGTTATCTCTCAAACCATACAGGTTTGAGAGATGAACCTGGGGGCAATTAAATTATTTTGCAATAACTACAATATGGGAGATAGTAATAATAAAGTATTGCTATCCCTTTAAGTCTCGCTTTATGCAACATAATAAGAACAGCAAATCTAGCAACAGAGTTCCTAAAAGGAAACTGCTCTATCACAAACAGATTTCACAGTTAAACTGCTTTTTTACTGACCACCAAAGGAAGCAGAGAGAGAGAGAGAAATAAACACAGGAAGGTTAGATATGGGGAAGACAGAATTAACCCTTTGGGTCCTAAGTTGACATCCAATGCATTGTGACGCAATGACACTCATTAACGCAACACTAACACCAAAATATTAAAGACTGATACAACGTTAAATATCACATACATACAGGTAGTGTATGTAATAAGTATTCATATGCTACATCCCTAAAATATAAATCTAAACTTGCTTTTAACACGTGTAAATTGTCCTGATCTGAAAGCCTTTATTTAATGTTGTTTATGTTGTCTGTAATCAGTTAAGAGCTAAAGTTAGTTATTTGACTATGATTAAAGGGAGAGTAATATCATTTCAACTTTACCTCCGAGTATTAAGTACAGCTTTTTTAACATATTGCTCTATATATATTTACTTACATATGTGTAGTTCAAAAGCATTGAAGGGGAAAGGATCCCCCTTCTGGACACCTCCCCTTGGAGCTGCAATCTGGTCTCGGTACCGGACGGATGCAGCGAGGGACAAACTTCAGCCAATAAGTATAAGGAAAACCCTTTCCCCTCCCTTTGATGAAGGAGGGCAGGATTTTCCTTTGCATACTGAAGTTTGTCACTCGCCGCTCTCCATCCGGACCTGCATGAGAGGATCAGTGACATGGCCAGAATGGGCGGGAGGTGGATCCTTTTCACTTCAATTGCTTTTGAACTACAAATATGTAAGTAAATATACATAGCGCAACATGTAAAAAAAAAACTTGTACTTCATACTCAGTTGAAATTATATATTATTATCCCTTTAATGTCTACTGCTCCTGTATCCTGTTATCTTATCCCAGCCCATTTACAGACAATACTGGACAATCAGTGAAAGTCCAGGAAAAGACAGGAATGGCTGCTCTGTCAGAGCATAAGGAAAACTAGATGATTTTAGACTTCAGGAAAAAAAAAAAAAAAAACCCAGAATGTATACAAATGCCAACATGATTACAGGTTACTTTAACTCCTTAAGGACCCATGACAGTCCTGGCACGTCATGGGTTGGACGTGCGATAAGGACCCATGACTTGACAGGACAGTCATGGATTTCATGGCTCCCCACACCCCTGCACGTCATTTGGGGGAGCCCTGCATCGGACAGGAAAAACATTTCTCTGTGGTCCATAAGTGCTGTGAGCAATCAAATATATATAACCCAATCTCATTTTTTGGTGTTAATGTTCCTTTAAAAAGGATAAAAATTATTTAAAAAAAAAATACAAAAAAGTGTGCACGCCTTTCTGGCATTAAAAGGGTTAAAAGCTGGTGTTCACACCTGAATGTATAAGAATAGTAAGAGAAGGGTGCTGATCTGAAGTTTAGACTCACCCTATGAATGTGTACTGAGGAGGGGCCTGTTTTGAGCGGCTCAGGATGCGGATGTCACAGATGGCGGCTTCTGTGGAATCCCGAGGAATAAACTTGATGCAAAGACGTTTCTTTCTGAAGGCGACCTCCTCTGTGGGGCGCGCACACCCAGCATAAAAAGATAAACAGAATTGGTTAAGTGGTGTAAGTACTAAGATGATCAAATCTGGAACATACCAACAGCGGTTCACGTAAACATCAAGCTGAAACGGTGCAATTCTGAGTCAAACGAAAACGCATAAAATTCCCATTTATTTAAATAGGGCATTCTAGTATTCTAGGGTTAAAATTCCCCTTTAAAACATTGGGGATTTTCATCTGTCCCCTGTAATGTAATTGGTTTGCTCCAGATGAATATGAGTCTAAGTGGTACGCAAAGCAGATCATCATTCACATTTATATAACAATGTTATGTAACTTACGTGTGTCCACCGTCTCCTGGATGGGAATAAAGCCAACGGGTAACGTGTCCTTTATATCAATCAGTTTCATATCAACTAGCACATTTCCCAAATGACTCTGTTGAAAACAAAAAGAAAGTTTAGTGAGGGATTAAAACATCGGACAGAAGAGGAAAAAACAGAGAGAAAAATTATCTCTACGCTATTAGAAAAGCAAGATAGATTTCATTAAAGGGATAGTAATGTTTAATTTTAACTTTGTTTAACATTGTCGGTATTAAAAAAAAGAATTAAAATGATATAAGTACAGTCTCTCAAACCTTTATAGTTTGAGAGATACAACTGGCTAAATTTCCCCCCTCCTGGCCGTTTCAAAGAAGTATGCCCTCTAGCTGACAGCAGAAGACTCCAGTCATTTGACCTGATGGTGGCTCTTCAGTAGAGCCGAAATAGCATGAACTAGAAATACTTCACTGGAACGGTCTACAAAGTGTGCTTGCAAAGCAAGCACACTTTGTAGACTGTTCCTATGCATTTATTTCTAGATTGCACTATTTTAGCTCTGCTAAAGAGCCACCGGACAGTCCCGGGACCAGAAGTTGCTGCTGTCAGCTAGAGGGCAGACCTCTCTGAAATGGCCTGGAGGGGGGAAGTTTACCCTGTTATATCTCAAACCATAAAAGGTTTGAGACCCCGGACTTAGATAAATGTAATTCTTTTTTTAATACCTACAATGTTAAACAAAGTTAAAATTAAACATTACTATTTCTAACTCTTTGAGCGCAAGAGAAGTACCCAAGGTATTGTGATGCATTGCATTGGACACTTCTCTGGCACTCAACAGGTTCATGTGGGTACTCTAAAAACTGGGGGTGGGGGGGGTTGAGACTCATCAATTCTACATTAAAAGGAAAGTATCATTTTAAATGTTATATCCAATTATATTCTTAAACAATAGTTACCGTATCTTTATACTCTGTATTACATACAGGACTGGATTTCTCATTAGACAGAGTAGCACGTTAAGTTTTAAGAGGTGATGGCCACGCCCACATTCTGAATTGTGGGTGTGGCCAGAGCAATCCTGCAGCAGACACATACTTCTTAATTTATCTCTTTACATACCTGTTTAAAGGGATAGTAATGCCTACAATAAAGTAGATTTCCAAGTCTGCTCTATTGTAAACATAACACCTAACACTATGGTAAATAACTTACTTTTCTGTAGTTCAAAATATATTCAATGTAAAAAGATTCCTGTCCCACCCCTTCTGGCCACATCACACTTCCTCTGACTGTGGTCTGGATGGAGAGCAGTGAGGGACAAACTTCAGTAAGCAAAGGAAAATACTGCCCTCCTTTGTCAAGGGGGACAGGGTTTTTCTTATACTTACTGTGTGAAGATTGTCCCTTGTTGCACCTCTCCGTTCCCACGACCGGATTGCAGCTCTAAGGGGAGGCAGCCAGAAGGGGTGGGAGGGGGATCCTTTTACATTGAATATATTTTGAACTACAAAAAAGCAAGTTATTAAACATAGAGCAAAGTGTTATATTTACAATAGAAAAGACTCAGAGATCCACTTTATTGTAGACATTACTATATTTGACACATTGGATGCTAGACCTCAGGAGCAGCCAAGTGGTTAAGAGCTTTTAATAGTGCTTGAAAAATGCACGCTGTGCTATTGGATGGGGTCGGGGTAGAGTCATATGAAGAGTGTGGGCGGGGCTGGTCAAGGGTGCAGCTAAGGGAAACTTGGGATCCTAGCCTAGGGGTATCTGGGATGTAAATTCCAGCAGCATTACTTGAAACCAGCAGGAGAATAAACAATTCCATGTCAGCAGCAGGGCAGTCCACCATTACAGAAAGGCATTGTGTATTGCCCTGCTGGTGTCATATAATGATGCATTGCACATACACACATACTAGTCTGGGGAGTAATGATCAACAAATTATAAAGTAACTCAATGACAGTAAAGAATGAAGCTACCTGACAGATTTCTATTTAGGAATTACCACTGAGTGCAGTATGCCACACTAAATGTCTTTCTCAGACATCCAGAACATATACCTGTCATCCTGCACTGATAGAAAAGTAGGAGGAAGTGTCCATATGTCTCTTTCTCCTTGTATCAACTACACAGTGAGTGCACATACCAAGGGTGCAGTGAGGGAGCATTGAGCATATATCAATGAGGCAGTGAGGGAGGACTGAGCATATATCAATGAGGCAGTGAGGGAGGACTGAGCATATATCGATGAGGCAGTGAGGGAGCACTGAGCATATATGGATGAGGCAGTGAGGGAGCACAAAGAATACTTGAGTAAAGCATGATACCATGTTAGCGATAGAAAATGTAGGAGACTAGTAGAGTAAAAATGATACCTTTATTGTCTTAGTGGCTTTGGATGCAAGCTTTTTGAAAACTTGCATCCAAAGCCACTCAGTTAGCCAATAAAGGTATCATTTTTACTCTACTAGCCTCCTAAGAATACTTGTGCATTTTTTCTTCTTTTATCTTTTATTCCAGGACTCTGCTTGTGATAATAATGTCCAAAGGACAAACAAAAATGTACACATGAACACGCATTGCTGGCTCATACTGAATCAACAATGCAATGGACAGAAACATGAAGGAAAGACATGTATCCTTCTTCCTACTGTGCTTTTACTGAAGGATGTCCTGATGATGACATGATTATCCGGGGAAGGGCGCTTACTGTGGAAGGCTGCACTGTTATTTCAGGGCACCTTGGGACATAAGGGATTTCAAAACACTTGTCTCATAGTGATGCTTGGCGATGGCCAACCACCATCTGAAAAAAATGGGAGTTGCAGTTCACAACAACTAGATTTCTGGCCACCCTAACTTTTAGCTGCTGGGAGAGATATACGGTAATTAACCTATTCTAAATTTTATGGCAAAAACTGTATGTAAGAAAAAGAAAATAAAATGTAAAGAAAGAAAGTGGAGTTGGGAACAGGAGTCCTTTTTACTAATTTGTTTACCCCCACCCACCCCAACCTAAAAGTCCTTCCTTGGCCTCTGTTCTTTTTGAAGAAACACCAGTACCTCCTAATAAGCATAGCTGGGAATTCACCAGATTTGCCCTGGAGACTACAGTATTGACTCTGTATTACCGGGTCTCTGCGGTAGAGGCTGATTCTCCAGATGTGGGGAGTTTCTACTGAAACTCTGCCCACTTCTCCTCCTTTCTAATGTGTTCCTCCCACTCCATGCCCACTTCTCCTCCTTCCCCTTTCTCTTTCATTTTATAACATCTGCCCTCGCTCACAATTAAGCCACGGCCTATTTTGGAGCAAATCTCATCAGTTTTCTCCCCCAGCCTCACCACAAGAATCACCTCTCCAGGGAGTCCACACCAAAAAGTTCCCAGGCATGCTAATAAGATCCCTACTTATATAAACCTGAGAAGCAAATCTTAATGACCATTATGAATCAATTCTACATGGATTGTTCCTTCAAAAATGAGTCTTTCATTAGAACTGGATTTCATGACAATGGAGGCCGACATGAATTTTTTGTTGCCCAGATACAGGATTTCATAGTCCTCCCGCTGATATCATGTAGACTTCAATAGGAGGAGTCTGGGGTCTGAAAGTCCTGCAAGGAGAATTATGTGTCCCTCTGTTGATGTGCCATCTAGTACTAATGAATTATTATTTTGGGGAACTGATCCAAGCAGAATTGGTTAAAAGTGGCCATTAAGACTTTCTAACCTGATTAAGATAAATGTCGATGTATATTTGGATGTGCTGGTGTTCATTTATTCTAAAGGTCTTCTTTGCAAGCAAGAGATTGTTTAAGAAGTTTGGGGGGAAGGGGGTTGGTGGACAGGGATTTAAAAAGGACGAGATGGGAACTGGAGAGTTTATCACCAGATCAGTTATTCCCACAAGAGGAAAGAAAGTTGAGGAAAGAAAGAATAGTATGAGAAATGAGACACATTACATGGATCAGAGAGAGAGAGATGGAGGTCAGAAAGATAATAAAGAATGAGGTCAGTGGGGGGGATGGAATATCTAGGATAAAGAGCAGATGGAACAAAGAGAAACAAGGCTAAATGAAAAGAAAATAGGGCTTTATTCAGGAAGCTAAAAAGGAGCAATTCTGGGGCAAACCAATTGAACCGCAGGAGTCCAAGCATTCGAGTGACTTAAATGGGGCTTTTAACCTCTTGATCGTCAAAGGTCTCCAAGATGTCTCTATCATTTAAATGGTTAAAATAAAAGTCCCATTTAAATTAGTGGTAATTCTCATTTTCCCCTGGGGTTGAGTTGGTTTCTCCCACAAATACAAATCAAAAAAAGGGCAGTAAACTTTGTCTTATGAAAACCTATATGTTATAGAGCTTTTCATGCGGAGTAACACAAGGCCAGTCCCACCATAGTCAGCTGTTTTATTCAAATGTTATAAAAGTTCAAATAATCAGGAAGTTAACACAGTAAATTCACTTCCTGATTGTTCTGACAGGAAGTGACAGGCAGTTTCTATCACATTCTATGGAGACCTGTAAGTCACTGACTTTCCTCTCCATTAGAATAGGAGAACTAATTGTAATTTGGCCATTAGAAGGAACTGCTAATGTAAAAAAACACAGGTTTAAACAGTAATAACTCTAGAAATATGCATCTCTCAGCAGTGGGAGTCATCTTGTTTTACTCAACAGGAAACGCCCTACAATATATATTTTTTCCATAAAAAAAGTTTACTGCACCTTTAACTTTCTGAATATGGTCCATGGACCTTAAAGTAGACCTATCACCCTAAGACAACAACAGATTTTTTTTTTTTTTTTTTTTTTACAGAGAATTAAAATCTGCCTGGATGTTACACTAGCCATTTTTTTCAGTAAAATAAATATACTTTTTGAGAAATGAAGATTTTATTTTGTGGTGGCACAGTGTGGCACATTATGCTAATTCCATACACAGTATGATAATTAGTCCTAGACTGTGTCACCCAAAGCATGAATAGGAAAGTACAAGAAGCTCTCCCTGACTTTTTGAGACCAAACTTATTACATGCTGTGCTAGTAGGAATGTCCCAATTGCAAGGGTAATATACTGGACCAGCAAATAACTAATTAGCATAAAGGGGGAAAATGTACCATCAATAAATCAAGGTTAATTTCTCAAAAACATTTATATTACAAATGATTAGTATAAGTTATAGGCAGTTTTTACTTCTCTCTACAATTAACTAAAATGGTCTTAGGTTGACATGTCCACTTTAACGCACTGTAGACTAGAGGGGTGCGTAATGCACAAAACACTATGATCAGGATAAGATTTACATCTTAGGCCCCCCTAGACAAGGCTCTCTAGGTGCCATTAGCTCCACCCATGCTCACACCCCCCGTTCTCACATTACCTCACCCCCTGCCCCATCCACTATTTCCAGAAAATACCCTTGGCCTATAACATGCAAGAACCAAAAAAAAAAAAACGTTGACCCCTTGGTTCCTAGAGAGATCTCTGGAGATCTCTCTAGCATCCAAGGAGTTCAATAATTGCCTAAAATGTGTATAAAACTGGCAAAGGGACACTGGTCACATCGACAATATAGAATATGGGTGTGGCCAGCACAGCTGACGCACCGCCCCTCAGAATCTGGAAGCTCTAGGCAGTTGCCTAATCTGCCTATTGGGAAATCCAGTCCTGATTATGTACCTTTCTGGTTCTCAAGAGCTAAACAGGTATCCTCTCTGGCACTTAAAGGGTTAAACACTTAATCAGAATGCCAAAGGAAACTATTTTTTTTAATTTCCGGAGACAAAATAACCAAATACGTGCTTCTCTCAGGGCTGTAATATTATAACGAAGCAAAACAAAGACTCTAAACATAAACCTAATTTGCACACAGAGCTCAACAGATGTCCTTTTCATCCTTCCTTTACAATCCTAATGGAACTCACGTTCTCACGGGAGAAGGTTCTGGTGAAACACAAATATCTTGTCACCTTGGACTTGAACAAACCATCTTTCCACAAGTCAGCGTCCAGCCCATCTGTCGTTTGAGAAACCTAAAAGGTGAAAGAACGAGACAGAGTCACAGAAGGCCAGCAAAATAGCAAGGAAAGGACACAGAAGTTTCCATTAAAAAAAGCAGCACGTTTATTATTTATTATAGGGCTGTTTCTGTCAAGGTATAGAAGGGACTCCCACTGCTGGTAAGTGCCGTTTTCCAAAGTTACTACAGTTCAAAGGTTTTCTTTTTTTTTTAAACTTGGCAACACCAGCACCTAGTATCTAGGCATTTTTTTTTATTGAATTCTATGGAATAAGTCACAGACCAGTTCTCCATTGTATGTGATTGTAAAGGCTCTGCAGCTTTGTGACAGTTTTAAAAGGGATAATAATACTTAACCCTTTGAGTGCCAGAAGGGTACGCAACGCATTGCTTTGCAGCTAGCATTCAAAGGGTTAATATGAGGGGGGGGGGGAGAAATATATATATATATATTTATGTTCTAGGATTTATCCCCCTGAGTAACACAAGAGTATTCTCACTGCTGAAATATGTTTTATTCAAACGTTATTACAGCTCAAACTTGCATATTTTAGGTGCAGTATCACAGTGGCCTAAAATTGTACAGTGGCGCTGTTGCCACACCATCCTATGGACAGATCTGGTCAGCTGACCATAAATCTTCATAGGATGGTGTAGCATCAGCGCAACTGTACAATTTCAGGCCACTGTGATACTGCACCTAACAAATACAAGTTTGAGCTGTAATAATTCTTGAATAAAACACATTTCAAATGTGAGAACAGCCTTGTTATACTCAGGGGAATAAACCCTTCAACATATTTTTTTCACATATTAAGTTTTAGTATCCCTTTAACAACAATTGCTGCTTCATCAATCATCTCCCAGCAGTGGAAGTACCCCCATCTTACACTGCAGAAAAAGCCCTAAAATATACAATTAAACACAAAAACGCTGCAGTATGAGACTGCTGACTCCCATATTTCACAAAAAATACATTAACCCTCGGCATCATGTATAACGTCAATAGTGCAGCAATTCTAGGGCAACCAGACTACATAGTTGGAAAAACATAAAAATTCAGATTTGTTTAACCCCTGCATTACACACTCCTCTGGTCCTTAAGGGGTTAAATGGAGTTTTTAATTCCAATCCATTATAGAACAATGCAGTGTAGACCACTCTAGCATTCAATAGGCGGTTAAAATCCCCATTTAAATCCCCTGAAATTTTAATTTTCTCCCTACGATGCCCGTTTTACATGAAGCAGTACCTTCCTATCTGCATCAGTAAGTAATGGGCCACTTAACATTTGGACAAGTTAAATGGAACCTTCCTTTGAGCACTCCCCCCACTCTGTCTATTAATGAATTTAGGGCTTGTGATAAATATATTTTTTCAACTACCAACAGATGTGTTGCCATTATTATGTGCTTAGCCCAATTAACACAATGATGCTAAATTATAGAAATTGAGAAGGGGGATGTATTGAAAAATTGGCAACACTGAGAGCAAAGGATTATGGGAAAAAAGGAAGCAGCTCTATATGACTACCAATCTGGTAAATCTATTCCAATTTAAATGAATGGTAATTCTTAAAATGTAAAAAAAATCTATCTATCTATCTATCTATATATATATATATATATATTGTAAGGTTTATCCCCATGGGAAAAACAAGGGAACACCCACTGCTGAAAGGTGCTTTAGTCAAACATTATTACAGCTCAAATTTGATTTTTTTATGTGCAGTAACACAGTGGCCTGAAATTGTACAGTGGTGCTGTTGCTACAACATCCTATGGACAACTCTGGTCAGTTGACCATAAATCTTCATATGATGATGTAGCGACAGAGCTACTGTACAATTTTAGGCCACTGTAATATTGCACCTAAAAATTTAACTTTGAGCTGTAATAACTTTTGGATAGAACCCATTTCAAAAGTGGGAGTACCCTTGTTTTACACAGGGGGATAAACCCTACATTTTTTTTTGATTATTACTACTATCCCTTTAAAAAATGCTTGTTCTAGGAGGGTTGAGCCCTTTCACGTGTTCTAATACCAGAAACATTATCCAATTTTGTGTGTGTCTGGCTGGAAACTGCTGGCCATTTGGCATGTTTCCACAAGGTTGAGTGTTTGTCCAACATGTTTAGTAAATTACATACTTCTATAATTTCATATAAAACAGACCAGCCAAGTTCCAAACCTCAGAAAACTGCCCGCAATCCCCCTTGAGAATATGAAATACTTAACAAGCTGTGAATTGGTTTGGTTTGAGAAACAGCTTTGGACAATATTTACATTAATTTGAGGACAAGAATATCTCCCTATAAGGTGCAGCCCACGACTGCAATAAAAAAACATTTATTGCAATGAGATGTCATGTGGCAGTCTGCCTACAAAGTGTAAAAGTCACACGCAGGCTATATAGAAAACTGCCAATACCCATGTAGAATCATATTCAATTAGGGACTTCGAGTGCCAGTATGCAGAATACCACCCGAACGATAGGAGAGAAATGAAAATATTCTATGATCTAAATGGGGTTATTAACCCTTTGATTACTAGAGAGGTGAATGCAAGAGAAAGTCTTCAACATATTGCTTTGAAATGCGTTGGAGACCACTAGGAGTTAGTAGGTTTAAAGGGATAGTAATACTTCGTTTTAACTTTATTTTATTTTGTAGGCATTAAAAAAACATGAAGAATGATACAAGTCTTATCTCTGAAACCTTTATGGTTTAAGAGATATTATTATTATTATTAAGAGATATTCACAAACAAAGTATCCCTTCCCTGTTCAACCAGATCAGAAGGGAGGTGCCCAGGTAGACTGCAGAGAGGGACAATCTTCTATTAAGATAAGAGAAAAAGCTGAAAAACTTGTCAAGGGGGGAAGGGCTTTCATTGTTTTCATACAAAGAAAATTGTCCCCTTCTGTTATCTGTACTGTCATACAACCAGACTCACATCTGAGAAGAGATGGCTTACACTAGGTAAAAGGGGCGGGGAGGGGAACTTTGCTTGTGAATATCTCATGAACCATAAAGGTTTGAGAGATAAGACTTATATCATTCTTCATGTTTTTTTAATGCCTACAAAATATAATAAAGTTAAAACGAAGTATTACTATCCCTTTAAATCAAAAGGGAGTTTTGAGAATGTTCAATTTTTTGCTATGGAGAAATTGGCTTGCTCCAGAATAACTCCCCTTTTGCTTGCGGACTAAGGCCCTTAGTGCATGGGAGTCATTCCAGCACTCAGAAACATAAAAACATAGACTGACAGCAAATGAGAACAATTTGACACATCTAGTCCTGAGAAGCACCACCTAAGGCAGGGAATACATAGTAGTCCATAAAGTTCCACCTTTGCTTCATAACCCAGAGAAATGAGAATTATATATGTTTTCCTGCTTCCGAATAAGTTAGTCTTTATCTGAACTTCCTGTTTTACCTACTAATACACACTCTGACCCTGTATGTTCCTCTTGAAAGAAATGCATCTAATTCTTTCTTAAATGTATGCACTGTATCTGCCATTACCACATCCTTGGGCAAGGAATTCCACAATTTAACAGACCTTACTGTAAAAAACCCCTTTCCTCTGCTGAAGTTGAAACTTCCTTTCCTCTAATATCAAGGGTTGGCCCCAGGTTATTTCATCAGCCAACCGAAGGCTGAACTGAATGGATGGGAGTTGTAGTCCACAACAGCCAAAAGGTTGCCTAACCCTGATTAGGGCCTTATGCACAAAATGAAATGAGTCATTTTGGGATAGAGCAATTGCGCCATTGGGGAGAAATATACATTTCCCAAATTTTCAGACCTCTCGAGCATTGAAGAGATAGAAAGTCCCATTTCAATGAATGATAATTTGGAGCATTTTAAATATAATTTCTCCCCTGAAATGCAGTTGGTTTGCTCAATAATTGCTCTAGTTGTTGTTGTTAGTACATCAACATCCATTTCCCTGTCCCAGTCTTTATGTACGGCTGTGTGGGTATCTTTATGGGGGGGGGGGTCTGTGCGTGAAACGTTTGTTGACTGTTACAATAAATTGAGTCTACACGTGTAAGTTATTTTATGTGCAGAGCAGAAGAGGACTGATTCTGAGTAAACCATAAGTAACATATTATTTTTTCCAAATCCCCACTGATTTAAAAGGTAGTAACCCTTTATTTGGATACTACGTTTTGCAAGTGCATAATATGTTTAGTCGAAGGAATGAAGACAAAGCAATGAACACCACCCCAAATACTAATAATAATAGCGAAATGCATCTATGTTCTTGTAATTTCAATAATAATTGAAGCATTAGTGAAAAATAGACCTTTATAGGCAGACAGACATCAGCAGGGATCTTGCCGTAGGCCCACTATGAACCTACGCCGTCAGTCCCTTCTGGGGCCTTAAAAGAGCATTAAGCGAAAAAGTTGGAACACGTTATTCATTTTTAAAAAAAACCCGTTAGCTGCGCAAAAATTAATGTTTTAAAAGTGCCCAGCAGCCTACTTCCAGATTGCCAAAGCTTGCTGTACAGAAGCCGCTCCCGTCCCACTACCCAGCATCCTTCAATGACGGAGGCTTTCTTTCTCTAAGCTGGAGCGAGCTATCTCATTGGCAGAGATCGATATCTAGCCAATGAGATCGCTCCAGCTTAGACACAGACAGCCTCCGTCATCGGAGGATGCTGGGTAGTGGGACGGGAGCAGCTTCTGTGCGGCAAGCTTCGGCAATCCGGAAGTAGGCTGCTGGACACTTATAAAACATTAATTTTTGCACAGATAAGTTTTTTTTTTTTTACTAAATGCTCTAACAAATGAGCATTACTTTTCTGTATAAGAGATATCCACTTTAAGGTAACCAGGCATTCAACTCACCAATCGTGGAGGAGAGGGGGACGGATAGCGCAGATATCTTTCAGAGAAGGCATCTCTGTGTCTGTGCTATTTGCCAATGCCTGTCTGACTATAAAGGTCTATTTTTCTGTAATGCCGCAATTATTATTAAATTTACAAGAACGTAGATGCATATCGCTATTATTAGTATTTGGGACTCAATATAATTTGGATGATATTTCTGCTTTAAGGGGAAAGTTCCACTTTAACAACCAAGATACAAATGTTACATGGTGTTTTCACTACAGCAGTAATGTTAAGCCAACTCAGAGATCAGAGTTCTCCCAGAAAGCACGCTCACCACCATAAACTGCAAGAATATTCGAGGCCTTCCCTATCCAGTGTCCTCTCAAGGATATCTCATATCTACATTCTAAAATAAGCCTATATATATGGGCACAAACATTTGAGAATGAAACTGAATATTCTTTGTGCACAGTACAGTAGAGACTTGGGGTGGAATAAAAGAAACACGATCAATGTCAATTTACAAGGTACTTTTGATAGAAAAATGATTAGTACCATAATGTTTCAAAATGATACCTTTTTTTTATGAATTACAGGTTGTGTGTCTTTTTTCCCCTCAAATGCATTTTTAAAAGTAGGTATGCCAAGAGTTTTCTGTTTTGTAAGAGGATTAGCTATTGCACCTAATTCAACAAAGCAATTAGCACTAATTTCCACACTTCTGGTTAACTTTCTTTAGAAATTTAGGAGCATGAGCAATTTAGCAAAAAGGTGTTAGTATGTTTCTTGCAGGCCCGGCCTGGGACAAAAAATAGGCCAGGGAATTTAAGGCTGAGCAGCCCATTTTTATTTTTTGAGCAGCCCATGGGGGGGAGAGGTCACTCACAGGGTTGGGCTGTTGGCCGACGGTGATAGTGGGTGGAGCTTATAATCACGTGTGGTGCGCCACACGGCCGCATGTTGATTGCCCACCCACCAGGAAACTTGTAACGAGGTGTCCGTCTTTCAGAAAGTGAAAGACGGCCCAAACTCGTTTAATGATTAATTTTTTTTTAAACGCCCGGACCGGCCCACCAGGCAAATGCCCGGTATGCCCGATGGCCAGTCCGTGCCTGGTTTCTTGCATCAAAATGTGAGCACATAAATTTATGTTTTTAAAAAAAATAGCTTATGTGCCAAATGAAAATTGTACATGTTTAAGGAGGCAGCAAAAGGTCAGGGAAATTGGTGAACTTTGGGCAGTTAACTGACAGCTATGGCAATTAAAGTCCCTTAGCTTAAAACTACTATAAGTTGATAATCTATTTCTATTTACCCTGCAGATCTCTGCAATCTGTAAGGCTGGGTGCTCCACTCAGCTCTTCTGTGTCCCTGTAATGTTGATATGAAACAGTAGCATAAAACATAATTAGGTGAGGTGTAGCAAGCGAAGCTGGCTGGAGAAGATAACCAACTACGTAAAAAAGCAAAAGATACACCATAAACACAGTACAGCAACAGACTACCCCTTGGATAACTTTGGGTCACCCCAGTAGGAAAGATGCTAGGGAACGGAGAATAGAGAGAGTTGCTCCTCTGGCACTGAAAGGGTTAACTTTATATTCTACAAGTGCCTAATATATACAGCCAAATTGTCTATACTTTTTTGATTATTACATTTTTTTTTGATTATTTTTTGATTATTACATCTTTTCATCACAGCGGCCCACGGTGACTTCACAAACTATTGTGTTGTAGAATATGTAAAGTCAAACATTTGGTTGACTGTCACTTTAATATCGCAACTCCACGTCCCATAATATTACAAAGTATCATCAGTGTATAAAAACGGTTTAGGCTGCTGGGCAAACCACAGCATGTGTACATTGGCTGCAGTGGTAGACTGGGAAATGTTTCTCTCGTGCTTGTGGCGGATTTGTGTGCCACAGTCCCCAGTGAAGTACACAGAGGTCTGGAAAAATAAGCACGTCGTCTTGCATTGTGGGATTTCTCTAGAACCACAAATTTCATGGAAACAGTTTTTTTTTTTTTTTTTTTTAACAAACAAACAAAACATATTTCCAATATATAATATTTGCCAACTACACTCTTTAGATCTTAACAAACCAGTTTGACAGATGCAAAGTACCCAACATTAACACTTCAAGTGCCAGAGGGGTAGCCAACACATTACAAAGCAATACTTTAGCTACCCTTCTGGAGCTCAAAGGGTAGAATTAGCACGATTGATTCTGCACCCCACAGTGTATGGGAGAATGCTATGATTTAAACCAGGGGTGTCCAAGTCCAATCCTCAAGGGCCACCAACAGGCCACGACTTCAGGACATAAGCCCGGGTGATTCAGTCAGTGGTTCATTCATTTTGATTGGTCCACCTATACTCAACAGCGAGATTTTATTTATTTTTAAAACATGCTCATATCCCTAACAGGGATCCATTAGAATTTGTTTTCAGAAAGCTTTGTGTATGGCACGGTGAAAGCAGAGGGACTTGGACAATGTAAAAAGATACAATGTAAAAAAAAAACAAAAGTGAAACAAAGTAGAAAAGCCTGCCTTTATATCATACAGATCACTCAGAGTTGCAGGGAGACTGCAACATTGTATATATATTCTGTTTTCGCAGTCCATTACTAAAACCTCTCTGAAAACAGATCCAGGGAGCTCAAAATCTGGGACACAGAGGTGTGAAAATAATTGTGAAAAATGCACTTGCAAAGTATGTAAAGTTAAAAAATTCACCGTTTCTTTAAGGGATTCAAAACCACATTTAAACATTCAAGACTATTTAGTTGTCCCATGCGGTGCAGTTTGCCCCAGAACATGGCCGTGGGATGATTTTATCTGGCCTTTTGATCTGTCTGGCTGTACAAACACAGCAGTGCTGCTATACAGAGAACATGGTATTTCAGGCCTTCCCTGCGAAGTTGCACAGAGCACAGGTTTGATACAAATGTGTCATTCTGTCTGTACAAAGAGAAGCTAGAATTGATAAATGATCCTTGTAGGAGCACAGTTGTTAAATCATACGTACATGAAACAGGGAGATATAGCTCACTTTTATTCACATTTCAGTCTACTATTTACAAAGAAAGTGAAGCAATTATAGGGCAATCCAACTGCCTCACAGAACAAATAAAAAAATCTATTAATTTAAATTAGTCTTTTAACCCCTTTAATGCTTATGAGATTTCCTATGTTTTGCTTCACAATATCCAATTGCCTTTTGTAGTCAGGAAGGTCATTTTACTGCATACATTAAAAGGCTTCGGTTTGGGTGGTGATATCTCTGCATGGATAGAGAACTGGTTAAATGATAGATGGCAGAGAGGAGTTGTAAATGGAAAGTAATATCTCAATCTTTGCTTATGACACGAAGCTGTGTAAGGAAATACATACAGAGCAGGATGTTTTTTATGTACAGAAGGATTTAGATAAACTGAGTGAATAACACCTCATACACACCCTATTTTCACCACACATGAGGTTTACTGTAGACAAATGTAAGGTTATTCAATCGGGCTGTAGAAACAAACAAGCTAAGTATACACTAAATGGGAAGCTACTTGTGGAATCCTCATTAGAGAAAGATATAGAACTACTGATAGACAATAGACTTCACAGCAGTGTGCAAAGTCACTCAGCTGCTGCAAGAGCAAATAGGGTACTATCCTGCATAAAAAGGGGTATAGATGCACGGGATGTAAATTTAATTCTACCTCTGTATAAATCCTTGGTGAGGCTTCATCAAGAAATACAATACAGTTTTGGGCACCAGTTTGTTTTTTTTTAAAGGATTATTGCACTGGACAAAGTGCAGAGACTTGCAACAAAACAGATAAAAGGATTGGGTGATCTGAGTTATAGAGAGAGACTAGCCAAACTGGGTTTGTGTATATTAGAGAAGAAATGTCTAAGGGGGTGATATGATTGCCATTTCCATATATAATTGAGGTCCATACAAAAAACTCACCAAGGAACTATTTACTCAAAAGAGCAGAGCAGATAACAAGCGGTCATCCATTAAGACTAGAGAAGAGGCATTTTCAACTAAAACAAAGAAAGGGATTTTCTTACAGTAAGGACAGTAAAGTTATGGAATTATTTGCCTCGGGTTGCAGTGTTTGTAGATACTGTAAGTAAATTAAAAAGTAATGGATACCTATCTAGTATAGAACAAAATTGAGAATTATGACAGCTGGCTTCAAAGCAGATACGTTGTTGATCCAGGGAAATATCTGGCTGCCTTCCTCTGGATCAACAGGGGTGACCTGGCATGAGCTGAACTTGATGGACTCATGTCTTTTTTCAGTCTCATAAACTAGGTTACTAAATTTTAAGGTTTGTTTGTTTGTTTTTTCCCAACTTAAAACACACACACATATTGGGATTTTCATGTTCAGTAAAACTGTGTTCCAACTGCTGACATATTAAGAAGTTATTATAGTCCAAACATGTTTTAATCAAACTGTTAGCAACACTGCCAACTAATGTCCATATGGCTTCTTTTTTTTTTTTTACGACTGTATGAAAGCGATCAAGGCTCTCCAATTGTGCTTTAATAATATTTTAATGCATTATCACGCACTCCTGTGAGAATTGCTGCAGTTTTGCTGCTATGGTGGCCCAGCAGGTCCCCGGTTTGCAAGGCGTGCCTAATCAGGGCAATGCCATGAACCATCCACTAGCATATATAAAGGTTAATGCTCCTTTAACCCATATAGGACCAGTTAAGTGTACAATGCATTGGGAAGCAATAAGTGTTCCTCAAGGGGTTAATTGTATGCAATCAAATACAAACTTAATAGATAGAGTGCAAAACACTTTATAGGTGATTAGTAGTCTGCTGACTGGCTAACTAGGACAACAGATCAGGGTAATTTGGTAGATATAACATATCTGACCACGCTCAGACACATCTTATCAAGATCAACAATACATACAGAGTCATGATCAACAATACATACAGAGTCATCACAGAAGTGATCCAATCAATACTAATTAATTCAAGTCAACCAAACATGCAAAATGACATACAAGGGAACAGCCAGCATCCATATACAAGTTAGTAGTCAGCAATCTCATTCTGAAACCACAAGCATCACAGATAAGAATGATACAGAGCCCATTACTTTTCAGGACTGTGGATAGAATTTAATCGGGAAATTAGGTAGAAGATAATAGACTACAACCTATAGCTACTATTTTATGGTATGATCCAGTGATTGGCTGTCAGATTCCCCAGAGGGCTGTGGGCTTAATGTCCACCAAAGAGCCACAATATGGTTAACATTTTTCATTAAAGATTGGATGTACAATGCATCGGACATACCTCTAGCACCCAAAAGGGGTGAAAGTAGGACTGTAATGTGAGGTAGGTTCAGGTGAAAGAAAATGTGTGGTTTTTGCTGTGAAAATAGGGTGTAAATGAGGTGTTATAGCAAAATTAAATCCTCTTCCAAAAGAACCGACCGGGTCCACAGGAAAATCCTACGAAGGCCGAATGTTGCATAGGGTGGCCACATTTCCATTCTGTCATTCAGGGACACTATTGAGATGAGATCAGCAGAATACATGTCCTCAGCGATAGGGCAACTATACAAGAGGGGACATTATAGATCACTGGACATCAGGTTGCAACCTGCTTTTTGCCTGGCACATCACAGAGTTCTAAGCACTACTGCGACAAAAGTGATGCCTCTTTTAGGCTACACCGAAAGCCTTAGACTAGCATTACACTAAAACAAAATTGCACAACAGCTCCTGTGTGACGTCAGGATTAAGGCTCAGGTCTACCTCCAGTGTTTAGGTCTCTGTCTGGAGGCAATTTTCTTGTAACCCAGCAGAGGCATCACTTTCTGTCACAGTAAACAATGGACAGTGCTGTGCTCTGGAGTCTTCATTCTGGGACTTTGTATTGTCCATGAAGGGGGCTGCCAGGGACGAGGGATGCACGTATAAAATCAGGGACTGTCCTGGGCAATCAGGGACATGTGGTCACCCTAATGTTGCACCAGTGCTGCCCGTTACCCACCGCTGGCATAACCACACTTAATTAACCCTTTGAGTGCCAGAGGGGTATGCAACGCATTGCTCAGCAATGCATTGCGTACCCCTCTGGCACCCAAAGGGTTAAAAGGATGCCATGTGTGGTGATGGAATGGAAGGTAATTGAATGGACAAGCTGTTTAAAGGTAAAGGAATGTGATAAATGTGGCTGTTTAAAGGTAAAGGAATGTGATAAATGTGGCTACTTTTAAACTTAATGGAATAATTTTAGGTGACTCGTTGCTAGAAAAAGACCTGGGTATCCTTGTCAACTACAAACTTGGAAACAGTGACCAGTGTCAAACAGCAGTAGCAAAGGCAAACAAAGTCCTGTCTTGCATAAAAAGAGGTATTGAAGCAAGAGTGGATAACATTATTTTGCCATTATACAAATCATTGGTAAGACCTCACCTTGAGTATGCAGTGCAATTTTGGGCACCGGTTCTGAAAAAGGATATACTAGAACTAGAGCGGGTACAGCGGAGAGCAACAAAATTAATTAAGGGAATGGAGGACTTGACATATGAGGAACGACTAAACAAACTTGGTTTATTTACTCTAGAGAAAAGACGACTAAGAGGAGACCTTATCACATTGTACAAGTATATGAGAGGTCAATACAAGGATCTCTGCAGTGAGCTATTTATTCCAAGGCCTGATAAGGTGACCAGGGGACACCCCTTGAGATTAGAGGAAAGGAGGTTTAAACTTCAGCAGAGGAAGGGTTTTTTTACGGTAAGGTCTGTCAAATTGTGGAATTCATTGCCCAGGGAGGTAGTTATGGCAGATACAATGGATACATTTAAGAGAAGATTAGATACATTTCTTTCAAAAGGGAACATACAGAGTTATACTGTTTATCAGTAGGCTGATCAGGAAGGTCTGATAAAGACTAATTTAATTGGTAGCAGGAAAGCTATAAAATTCTCAGTTACTGAGGTATGAAGCGAAGGTTGAACTTGATGGACTTGTGTCTTTTTTCAACCTAATTTACTATGTTACTATAAATGGAGCACATTCAAAAGCAAATGCAAATCACCAGTCAAGTAAGGCATTGATCCAAACGAGGACCAGGGTATTAATATCATATTAAATGATACAGGAAATTTTCCAAAACATGGAAGTTCAGACTTTAATGACACGAGATCTATTTTTTTTTCGTACTTACCCATACATAACCTACTACCTTACCAGCAGGCGTCACTAATCCCTCGCCATCACATTCAAACACGTTGTACAACACACGTACATACTTATAGATTGCTCTTCTATATAGAAAAGCATTGGACCCCAATAATGTGTTAACAAAAAGTACCTCTGGGGCAAACCAACTGTGCCATAGGGAATAAAACTTTCCAGATCTCCCATTCAATTACTGTGGCTTTTAACCCATTGAGTGCTAGTGAGGTATCCATTGCATTGAGACGGTGTGACAGAAATCATTCAAGAGGTTAGAAGCCACATTTAAATCAACGGGAATATTTAGCTTTCCCCTAAGGACAATTCTGTACCATCTGAGTGCTGGATGGTTGAGCAACGTATTGCTTTACAATGTGTTGTGTATGAATCTGGCATTCAAACGGCTATGACAAGCATCATTGTAATCCTGTGAGAGATTGGCCTTAGTGTGCTTTGATCCTATGGAGTTCTGACCCATAAAAATGTCAACAGCATTAAAGCGGAGCTTTCATGTAGTATAAAGTTGCCCTCCAATAACTAGACATATGGTGACTAGCTTCATAATAGTTCCATTACCGCTCAGAAGTGCCAGATTCTAAAGTAATCCTTAATCTTCGGAGATCGGAAGCCAGGCATCAGCGCAGACATCTTGTCTTAGAGACGCTTGCGCTGTCAGTCCCGGTCTCCTCTAAGAGGCACTGCCTATGCCACAAGGCACAGAGTCTCCGAAGATTAAGGATTACTTTAGAATCTGGCACTTGTGAGAGGTAATAGAAATATTATGAAGCTAGTCGCCATATGTTTCATTATTGGAGGGCGACTTTATACTAAGTGAAAGTTCAGCTTTAAGAGCGGACATACTGTATGTAACTGATAAACTCACTGTGGGTGAATTTTTTCACAGTGATTAGTAGGTGGCTGGTCTCTGTCCATCTAGCACTGGAGAAGTTACTAGGCTCCATGAGGTAGGAAATGTTACTTCCTCAATAGTGAATACATGTCTGCCAACTGTCCTGATTTACGCAGTACAGTCCAGGTTTTCGGGTTCAATCCCGCTGCCCCTCTGCATTCAAAGGATGTCCAGCTTTCTAGGCCTCTGCCCCCGCTTCCCATGTTAATGCCTGGCTGCTTCAGGACCCTTTAGTGTATTTCACGTACATTCCCTTTTGCTCAGGCTGAGAGATTCCTAAAATTGAACTGCGCGTTACGCACGCAACATATATCATATTTTACCATTGGCCGTGGTCGTCTACAGTTAGTCCTCCTCGGTGCTAGCTACGCACACCACACCAGCATGCGGATGCGGTGATGAGGCCTGAGCTAAGTCAACAGGTTAACATTAGACCATGCAGGTGTCATCCCTGACCAGGTATTCCCGAGTCTGTCTCATCATTAAATTTAACATACTGGCGGGAGATGGAGAATGCTTAGCTTGCCAGACTGCATGTTCTAGTCATGCGGTGCACCATTCTGTAATTCAGAGGGGTGAATTGTGTTGTCAGACACAAGTAGTAGATTTGCACAGCCAGCAGAGCTGCCTTGTTCTACTTGGGCTCTGTCTTGCTTGCTATTGAGGCAGTCATTAGTATATGTTACTTCTTTTAACCTACTGGAGACCAAGGGTGTGCAATAACAATGTCTTGCCCACCCCTCTGGTCCTGAATGGGTTAACTCTCTGCAAGAATGACTCAAATCATTGTGCTTTGGATGTGCAGTGCACTAGCAGCCTAGGAGTTAATATTTATCAATTAGTAAAAAGGCAAACAAATTGATACCCAATTATCTTCTTAACCCTATTATCTTCTTAACCCATTGATTGAAAGTAGGTTAAGAAGAAAATTAGGTATATATTGTTTGCCCTTTTACTGACTGATAAATGTTAACTACTAGGATGCCAGTGCACTGCACATCCAAAGAACAATTTATTTCAGATATTTCTTGTAGAGAGTTAACTAATTGAGTGACAGAGAGGTATGCAACGCATTGCAAAGTATACGGAATTGAAAAGTGAGTGAGAAAAAGTTGCCTGGGAGGATAAGAGCCGGGGGGGGGGGGGGGGTGCAGTTATGGTGGTGTTGGGGGGAGTCTCCCTCTTTGGCCATTTCAAATGTTGGGAGGTATGGTGAATTAGTTTATTTGGTAAGTGTGACAAAAAGGTGACAGCATTGCAGGGGTTAAAACGGTTACAAACTGAACATATTAACTTATTCAGTGTTGAAAGGACTCAGCAAACACTACTTGACATGAATCTTCTCTTAGCGATTTACTGGTAGACCGCGATTTACCAACTGGGCACTCCAGCATAAAAGGTAAGACAAGAATTTTTATGAATGTCACAAAGATCCGTAACATGGTTTGAATTCCAGGAGGTTAATGATTAACGATATAAGTAAATCAGAATTAGAAAGAAGTGTGTTTCAGAAATTTGTGCAAATAAATGCAAACTATTTCAGTTGTGAAACAAAACTCAGAGGCAGACTATGGGATTAATGGCACTTTACTTCTGTCTACAGCAACAAAGAAATACAGGAACTAGGATATATCATTTCATATGATTTAACTCCTTAGTGAAAGCCACGTTCGTACGCGGCTGTCACCTTAATGCCCGTGGAACTTTTTTTTTTTTTTAAATGATTCTGGCATCTCCGAACGGCGTGCAGCCGCACGGAGATCCAGACTTCCGTGACTTACCTGGTAAGTCAATTGTTGTTAAGTGGTTAAAGTGATAGTAATACTTCAATTTAATTTAATTTTATATTGTAGCCATTAAAAAAACATTAAAAACGATAAGTCTTATCTCTCAAACCTTTATGGTTTGAGAGATATTTGCAAGTAAAGTTTCCCCCTGATCGCAAGATAGAAAAATAACTACTTCATTGGAACGATCTACAAAGTCTGCTTGCAAACCAGGCACACTTTGTAGACCATTCCAATGAAGTAGTTATTTTTATATCTTGCGATCTTGGCTCTGCTGAAGAGCCGCTGGCCGGTCTGTGGACTGGATTCCAAATCTGTCAGCTAGAACACTGACGTCAGTCAGCGGGAATCTTTACTTGCGAATATCTCTCAAACCATAAAGGTTTGAGAGATAAGACTTATATTGTGTTTAATGTTTTTTAAATGGCTACAATATAAAATTAAATTAAAGTATTACTATCGCTTTAAATATAGGCAAGCAATGAAACAGAGCAATGCATAAAACCAGCTGGATAATTGCTTGTGTAAGAAAAGAGGAGTTAGAGAAGGAAGTTACATAGTTACTTCAATTGCTGATGATGTTGAAAATAGACATGAGTCCATCAACTATAATCTCTGCCAGAAATGTTTTTTTGCAATGTAGCAAACTGAAAAATAAACACAGGACGAGGCACAGTATTAGCAACAAAAAAAATACTGGTCAGAGAGATGCTCAATTGGGATTATGTACCTGCAAGGGTTTGAAATCAGTCCATACTCAGAGAAGAAATATTCCAAAACGCATCATACTGGACCAGATGACAGTGCAGTCACAAAATGCTAGATAACTTTCCTCTGAACAAGATAAGCAGTCAATCCCAGGCATACTTTCGGCCTTATTGATGAAGTGCAGCCGTTTCCTCTAGACACTTGTGTGCAACAGGACTAAGTCTGGATTCCCCACTTACCCTTAGTGTGACCAACCCCAAAAGCAATTTACATGTTGCTCAGCTGGGATTATGAACTTGCAAGGTTATGCAATCGCCTCATTAGGACTAGTGTCTTGCCAAGGTTGCTATCTCTTTTAGCTCACAAGCATCTCTAGGATCAATACTTAAAGTGGACCTCTTACCTTGATTTTTTAACATCTTTGAAAACATCATTCAAAATTGCCTATGTGTCATGTTGACTAAAATTCCAACAGATGTATAGTTAAGGAGATATTCACACTTATTTCTGGGAGAAAGTGAAAGTCTCCTGATGCAGCACAGCACTTCTTTAGAAAACATCACTAAAAAGGCTTAACTAACTTATGAAACATCACAGAAAAGTTTCATTATTATACAAAAACAAACAGGTACCATTATTAGCATATGGTACCAAATATAAATATCTCTTTTAACTGTACATTTGCTGGTCTTTTGGGCAACATGACACAGAGGCAGTTTTTAAATGAAGTTTTCATATGTACGAACTCGAATCAAGGTTACAGGTGCACTTTAACCCCTTCAGAAGTAGAGGAGTGTGCAGCACATTACAAAGTTATCAGTTGCACCCTCACAGGTACTTAATCCTTTGAGTGCCATAGGGTTACGAAAAGCAATGCGTTGAGTACCCCTCTGGCACTCAAAGGGTTAAAGAGTTTGAAGTGGACTGCCTAAGATGTTTAGTTAAAGCGGAACTTTCACTTAAGCACAAGTTTGCTTTAATCCATTTATTATACCGATTCTAACTGTGCTGGTTTTGTTTTGTTTTTTTTTTTAAAAAGGTGACACCACCTTGCCAATGAGAATACAGGAGAGATCCTCCTCCACTCTGGTCTGTCAGTAAGCTGGAGTGCTCTCACTGGCTAGATATCGATCTCTGCCAGTGAGAGTTCTCCAGCTTACTGACAGACCAGCGGGGAGGAGGATCTCTCCTGTATTCTGATCGGCACAACTGTGCCGATCAGAATGAGAAGACATTGAGAGGGAAAAGGTAAACCCTCAAACTTCATTTCTTTCACTTTTTTTTTTTTTTTTTTAAACAAAACCCAGCACAGTTACAATCGGTATAACAAATGGATTAAAGCAAACTTGTGCTTAGGTGAAAGTTTCGCTTTCATTTTTAAATTATTATTAAGGGCTGACAATTAATAATAATAGCATTTAGTTTGTAATATAAATAGATTGAGAAATTAACCTTTGTTTGTGGCACAACCTGACACATTATGCTAATTAGTTTATGTGCTGGGCCAATATTGACGCACACTGTGCTGTGACAGAATGTAGGCAGAACCAACATACTGGAGACATTTCCAATAGCACAGTGAATGATACATTTGGTTTTCAAAAGACGTAATTAGCATAGGATGAACTGGAGGCAACCAGGAAGTATATGACCACCTACCACATCATAACCTGTGGGTGCACGATTCCGCGATGCTACTACCCCAACGCCAGTGATGGGATCCATGGACAAATCCGTTAGAGCATCTGACAGGTCCCGCACCTCAGGCATTATAGGGTGATCCTGAAAAGAGAAAAAAGGCAATATGAAGCAGTGATTTGTTAACCAGTCCTTCTACATATTGGACTGTAAGTACAAAAGCAAAGGAATACAATTCTGGGTCCAACCACCTGCATTTCACAAATTCTCATTGATTGTAATGGGGTTTTTAACCCTCTGCATACAAGCGATACAAATCCCCATTAAAATACAAACTTTCCGTAATTGTAACTGAGTTTTTTAACTCTCTGAATTCCAGACAAATCATAGACAAATCCCTATTTATATAAGTGAGAATTTTAACACCCCTCCTGAACTGCACTGATTTTGTTTCATGAATAAGGAAGGATTAATGGATTTGTGTGTGCGTGTGTGTGTGTGTGTGTTTCCTGATGAAACAGCTTTACTGGATGAGAAACGCGTTGAGTTTTTTATAAAAAAAGAAGCTACAAAATTATATATATTTAATATTTGAAGCGTTGGCGATTGCTTGCTTTAAAAAGAGTTTCCCGAGTGGAAGTGGGCTTATTACTTCCTCGTGCTGTCTGACCAGCAGTGCATTTCTACTCCAATCTGCCAAAATTATACAGGCTGCCAGGCCCGGACTGGGACAAAAAAATAGGCCCTGGCATTTAAGGCTGTGCAGCCCAGTTTTACTTTTTAAGCAGCCCATGGGTTGGGCTGTCGGCCGACGGTGATCGTGGGCAGAGCTTATAATCATGTGCGGTGCGCTGCACGGCCACACGTTGATTGCCCGCCCACCAGGAAACTTGTAACGAGGTGGCCTTCTTTCAGAAAGTGAAAGACAGCCCAAAGTCGTTTAATTATTAATTTTTTTTTAATTCAATCAGAAAGTATCCTCCTCCTGCCCCTTTCCCATGCGTCACTCTGCCTCAGTCTGGTCCGGATGGAGAATGGCAAGGGACAATCTTCAGTAAGCAATACAAAAATCCTGCCCTCCTTCGTTAAGGGGGTTAGGGTTTTCCTTATACTTACTGAATGAAGATTGTCACTCGCTGCATCCATCCGGTCCCACAACCAGATTCCAGATCTAATGGGAGGCAGCCAGAAGGGGTGGGAGGGGGATCTTTTCTGACTGAATAGCGCTTGAACTACAAAACTGTAAGTATTGAAATAGTGCTATGTGTTAAAAAAAATATATATATAAAGAAGACTCGGACCTCAACTTTAATACAAGTATTATTATTCCTTTAAAGATTAGAAAAATCAAAATGTAGTAACAATCAAACTCCAGATATCTTAAAAAATACTGCTTCTCTCATTCAAGACCCTTCTCTCCACTATCCCTTCCTACACTTTCACTCTGATCTCCCTCTATACACCATCCCACCACCTACGGTCAGCCAATGACAGTCTTCTCTCAGCTCCTTTTTTGTCTACAGC
The DNA here is from genome assembly GCA_037306005.1 of Rhinophrynus dorsalis. Lineage (NCBI taxonomy): Eukaryota > Metazoa > Chordata > Amphibia > Anura > Rhinophrynidae > Rhinophrynus > Rhinophrynus dorsalis. The sequence goes on along the minus strand of CM074726.1, from coordinate 45,319,712 downwards.
TCTCTCTTTTATCAAATCCTTTTTCCTCATTGCTCTTTATCTACCTCCCAGCTTATGCCACTGCATTTTTCTTGAGGTCTTCAAATCTTGTTTAAAGTCATGCCTCCTCAACAAGGCTTCAATAAGCCTGAAGGCTCTGACTTCATACATCCCAGGCTTTTATAATTTACTTATTTATGTTCCACTATACCAACAGAAACTGTTCATTGTATTCCACACTTAACCCTTTATGTTCTCTGTATGTCTCCCTTTACCACTTTAGATTGTATGCTTTCGAGCAGGGACCCCGTTTCCAGTGTTTTGTTTTCTTAAAGGGATAGTATTACTTCAAAATTACTGTCCCTCATATTGTAGCCCTTAATAAACTGAGTTAGATGACACCAGCGGCATCTCTCAAACTTTTATGGTTTAAGAGATAGCCGCTTTCAAAGTTTCCTCTCCCCTGCTGTCAGCGTTCTGCCGCCAGCAGGGGAATCCGGTCCCGGGACAGGCGGAAGCTCTTAAACAGAGCCGATATCTCGTTATGGAAGGAAAAATGATTAACTGAAACAGTCTTCTATGTGTGCTTGGTTACCAAGCACACATGGAAGACTGTGTCAATCAATCATTTTTCCTTCCATAACGAGATATTGGATCTGCTGAAGAGCCTCCGCTTGATTCAGAGACCGGATTCTCCTGCTGGCAGCAGAACGTTGACAGCAGGGGAGAGGAAACTTTGAAAGCGGCTATCTCTTAAACCATAAAGGTTTGAGAGATGCCGCTGGTGTCATTTAACTCAGTTTATTAAGGGCTACAATATGAGGGATAGTAATTTTGAAGTAATACTATCCCTTTAAGCACTTGTTGCCCTGTATTGTCCAAACCCTTAAAGGGATAGTAATGTTTCACAATAAAAGCAGATACAATATTCATAGTATTTGGGCCATGGAGAGTGTTATTTCATTACTGTCAGAGTTGTAGTTCAAGAGTAATTGAATGATAAAGTATTCCCCTCCCACCCATTTCACTGATGTATCACTGCTTACCTCAGAGCAGCAAGACTGTTCTGATGGATCGCAGAGAGGGACAATCTTCAGTGAGCATAAGGAAAAACCTGAAAAACCTGTAATGGAGGCAGGGTTTTCCTTATGCTCACAGTAAGAAGACTGTCTCTTGCTGCGACCTGTCCGTTTAAGGGACCATATTCCACATCTGAGGGGAGGCAACTTACACTAGGTAAAAGGTTGGGGGATACTTAATCAATTACTCTTCAACTACAACTCTGAAAGTATTGAAATAACACTCTCCATAGTCCAAATACTATGAAGATTAATTGGAGCTGCTGTTTTTGAGAAACATTACTATCCTTTTAAATTGAAAAGCTCAGCATAAACTTGTGGCACTATATAAACATTAATTCATTCAAAACATTCCCTAGTAGTCAGCAGAGAAGACAAACTGATGTAATAAGTGCTTCCTGATCCTAGTAAACAAGTGAGCTAATTGTTATAAACTATGGTTGTAGAATGATTATTTAGTAATGGAGATTCTGCCAATCATGAAAGAGTCAAGACCTTGGAAAAGATATGTTGAGAGGCCTAGGTCTGAAGAAAAGATGTGGGGAGGGTAGAATCTCTTAGGACAAAGCCAGGGGAGATCATTTTCTCTCACTCTCTCTCCCTAACACTAACTCAATGGGGGAGATTCACTAAGTGGTGATAAAGTGAAGATGACCTCTCCAGTAATATAACTTCTCCAATTCCTATGTTATTCTATGGAGCCTATGTACTACGATTTCTTCAACTTTGGAGATCTTATTGAATAGGCTCCATAGAATAACATAGGAACTGGAGAAGGGATAAACTGGAGAAGTAATCTCCACTTTATCTCCGCTTAGATGATCTCCCCCAATATCTTTCTGACCCAGTCTATGTAAATATCTTACATATTCAAATCTAACTAACTTTGTTATTCTAAACAATCACAAAATCAGACAGCATGTCTGTAGAAACCTGAACGATTCAGTACATTAATCAATCATCTTTTGGTATAATAAGCTTACTTAGAATTTATTTATGACCTATTGTGACCTACCTAACACAAAATACATACTAGGTAATAATACTATGCTGAAATAATTAAGTACAAGCATATGAGTACCTAACAGATTTATCACTACCTTATCTACACCAAGCAGATCTATTTTCATTTCCCTGGACCGTTTCTCACAGGTGTGACCTACATGCAGCTCAGTATACACAGACAATTGAAGAAAAAAATGCCAAAATATAGTATAAATAGATATATCAGCCTGCTCTATGGCAAACTCCTACCTACACAAGCCCTTTAAAAATGTATACTAAGGTTTAAATGCAAGTTGTTCTTAAATGAAAAGGAATGTTGTAACAGTTATACATATAAATATGTCAGTTACCATTTCTTCATAGATGGGGGTGATTTTCAGCCAGGGGAGTGACCCAGTATTTATTTATTTCTTTTTTTACAGCTACTTATGTATAGACTAGAGGTAAGCAACCTATGGTTCTCGTCAGCTATTTATGTATAGACCAGAGGTAAGCAACTTTTTTTTATTTATTTAGTTTTCGTAAAAAACATACATAATCACATCTTCAAATCAGCTACTCTCAAGACAAGCATTCATCACTTCTGAAAAAATTAGGTAATTACATTAAGCATGTCTTTATAACAACCTTCGTTCCAGCTTATTCCCAATTCCTCATACTCTGTCACTCATGCTGTTATCATAACGTCTTGCATACCATCTAGATAAAAAAATCTATCATACTCAAAACCTATTCAAATCTCATTTCGACCTACATGTAAATCTCTCCTTGGATCCCTGAGTGTGCGAAAACACCAGTCCCATTGGGGTATTATCTTAATTGTAGCCATCTGGATGCCAGAAGTCACATATCTAAACCAGGGCCGCCATATATTCTCATATTTTATCACAGTGCCTGCAGTGACATGGCCATGCTTGCCTGAAATGCTATCTGTGAGGATACAGAGGTAAGCAACTTATGGTTCTCATCAGCTACTTATGTATATACCAGCAGTAAGCAACGTATGGTTCTCATCAGCTACTTATGCATATACCAGCAGTAAGCAACTTATGGTTATCATCAGCTATTTATGTACAGACCAGAGGTAAGCAACTTATGGTTCCCGTCAACTATTTATGTATACACCAGGGATAAACAGCTGAAGGTTCTCATATGGATGTACTTTACACTACAATATCCATCATCCTCAGCAAACAAAAGCTGAATGAAAGTTGAAATTTGTACACACATATATGCACAACAACAACAATAAATGTGATTCGTTATTGGGTTGCCAGGGTCAACAGAGACTTTAGAGATTAATGGCAGGGTAAATGGGAGGCTTCTCTTGGGTTGCCCTTGACAGCATTACAGAATGGGGTGACCTGGTAAGTTTCTTTTTTTTTTTTTTTTAGAAAATCTCCCTGTGGGGGTGGGGAATATTTTACCTATAAAGGAGGGCTGGTGGATCCATAGTCTTCTTGGACAGGTACCCACTCACTGAAGGCCAACAAAGTTTTTTTTTATGCCACGTAAGTCTTTCTTTACACCTTTTTAAATAGCTGTATGTTTTTAATTACAGACACTGGAACCCCCAAGCATTATAATTATTATATTTAAGGGTCCCCTTCAACACGTTTATTACAACACTTCCTCAGGGATTGTTTATAATCTAGATAGGGCTTTGCAGGTGCATTAGATTAGGACTTGCCATATATTGAGGTACCTTGACATGGTTGGCAAGCTTACACATTGTTTGGCCAAATTATGGAACAAAATCCTAATATTTAATAACAAAATGGTATTATATATGCCCAATACAAGGCACACATTTGCATTTTGTATGGAGGAGAGCAGGTCTGTTTCTTTTGTCTTATGTTTGCACTTTAGGTTTCGGCCTAATACCTGGGAGACTGGAGAACCCTCTCATTCTTTGCTGCCATCTATATATTCAGTCTATTGACCTTATTCTAACTTTTTTAATTACATGTATACATTATGGTGAGTTAGCGCTGTGGGTTATTCTTTTTCTATTAATTAATGTTTATTTATATAGCGCCAGAAGTGTATGCAGCACTATAAAATTTAAGGGTTTGTACAATACAGGGTTACAAGTGGTTTGCAAAGTGAAATGCTGGAAGTGAGATACCTGCCTGAAAGCTTACAATCTAAAGTGGTAATGGGAGACATACAGAGTACATAAGGATCAAGTGCTGAATACAGAGCTAGAGTTCTGGTCAGGACAGGGGACATAAATAAAGTTCATGCAGGTGACTATCCTGCCTGTGAATCCAGTTCCATACAACATGAGCAACTTCCCTTTGTTCAGTGCAAAACCCCGGGAAGACTTAGGAGGCCTGAAATGCATATTGGAGGTTTTGACTCTAATCATAAATGCCAATCACTGGCAGACGCATGTGGGCCATTGACAGTCACATAAGACTGATGCCAATGATAGAAACATCTCTGCTCAACTGGAGCGATGAGTTGGAGACAACAATAGTAATCAGGGTTGCCAGATCATCAATTTAAAGTGAGAGATGCACAAATAAATGCATGTTGCAGGGCTTTAGTGATTATTACTGGGCTGCAATGGTTCTCGGGACTCCGTACAGCATGCATGGTCCTTAAGGGGTTAAAGTGATGATCCGGAAAACCTACTATCATTCAAGAGTTCAAATACACTATTTAAATCAATGGGATGGTTTATTGGTCTTCTGTTGTGCAATTGGTTTGCCCCCAAATTCTCTGTTTGCCTTTAGAGAACACCAAATATGTTTCAACCTCTTTAGCACCCAGGGTTTAAAGGGATAATAATCCTATATAATAATTCGCTAAATCGTGTGTAACGCCCAACATGCGCAGTAGACACTGCTGCGCATGCGGCAGTCATGCGCAGTAGAGACTGCCAGCGGCGCGGCTGATACAGAGCTGGGTGCTCCGAAGGAGCGTCCAGCTCTGTATCAGACGCAGCAGGGGCAGTCTCTACTGCGTGTGACTGCCCCGCGACCGGCTGCCAGAGGCACTGTGGCACAGGTTTTTCCTTGTGCTCAATGAAGATTGTCCCTCTCTGTGATCCATCTGGAAAGTCTTGCTGCTCTGAAGTGAGCAGTATTACCGTAAACTCTCGGTATAACACGCACCTTATGTGAAGTGGAGTGTGTGTATTATACATGAGAGTTTTTAAATAAAATATTGAGACTGGCAGATACCTTCCCTCCCTCCCCTGGCACTATCTGCTCTCAAAATAAGACTTACTTGGTTAAATTTAAGTCCCCACTGAAGTCCTCATCTTTTGAGGAGCAGGCATAATACAAACTACCGGTATGTAAAGCTTCCGTGCAGGTAGCATGCTTCCATTTGCCGCCCGCTTCCTTCAATGGGCTTTCAGGACCTTCCACCTATGGAATTGCCCTGTGAGTACCTTGAGATCCTCACAGGGCATTGGCTGGAGGCAGAAGGTCCTGAAAGCCCAATGAAGGAAGCGGGCAGCAAATGGAAGCATGCTGCCCACACAGAAGCTTTACATACTGGTAGTTTGTATTTTGCCTGCTCTTCAAAAGATGAGGACTTCAGTGGGGACTTGAAATTAACCTAGTAAGACTTATTTTGAGAGCGGATAGAGACAGGGAGGGAGGGAAGGTATCTGCCAGTCTTAACAATTTTTTATTAGTAACAGGGAAAATAAGGGTGTGTATTATACATAGGCACTCTTGTTTTCCCCTAAAATCTTGGGCATAATACACACCTGCATATTATACACGGGTGTGTATTATACCTGAGATTTTATGGTACATCAGTAAAAGGGGCAGGAGGAGGATACTTTATCATTCAGTTACTCTTGAACTACAACTCTGACAGAATTGAAACAACACTCTCCATGTTGTGAAGATTAATTGGAGCTGCATTTATTTTGAAATATTAGTATCCCTTTAAGACTTTATGATCAGTTGGAGTTATTTACATAACAGTCAACAAGAGACTGAAAATCCCAGGGTGTCTGATATTGCTCACACAGAATACCTACACACAAAAAATACTAAAGATATTTACAGATAACATACCCTTGTCCTTAACCCCTTAACGCACGCACGCGGTGGTCACTAAAGGACCACGGAGCATTTTTTTTTAATTTGCCGATTCGACTCAGGGCTCTCCGAACAGCGTGCAGCCACGCGGGGAGCCCTGAAATCCGTGACGGTCCTTGTTCGTCATGGGTCGTTTAGTCACTTTTACCCAAGACGTACCAGGACCGTCAAGGGTCGTTAAGGAGTTAACCTTTTGCGTGTGGCAGAGGGGTATGCGACACACTGAAAAACAATGCATTGTGTACCCCTCTGGCACGCAAAGGGTTAATAGGATTTGGACAATATCATTAAACATTTTTATTTTTCCCTGTAAAACTTGCATCATATCAATGAAAACTACTGTACTGTTGTAAAAGGGCTAATATTTTCCTCTTATTTACATCACTTTCTTTATTCCAGATGGAAAAACAAAAACAGGCTTGCGGTTTAAACTGTGAGTTGCTTAAACCCTTAAGGACCAGCCGCGCAAACACGTGGTGGTCACTTAACCCCTTAATGACCAGCCGATAGGTGCGTCGGGGTCACTTAAGGACCACGGAGCATTTTTTTTTTGCTGTTTCCGTTTCCATGACGGTCATAGTACTATGACCGTCAAGGGTCGTTAAGGGGTTAAGGACCAGGGACCCATTTTTTGTTTTTTGCAAATCCGATTCCGGACTCCCAGAACGGCGCCCGGAATTCCATAACTGTCAAAGCCTGTCATGGGTCCTTAAGGGTACAACAACCCATAATAGTCCAGGACTGTCATGGATCCTTACGGGGTTCAAATACAATAAGTTTCCATACAGATCAACACAATCATTGTGCTCTGTTACTGCAGCACCCGGCAGCCCCACAATGGAATCCCAAACTTGGTGACAATTTTGATAACCCCTTTGGTGCAAGAGAAGACTTCAAGCCTGAGCTGAATATAACTAGCTCCTGAAAGCACTGTGGGTGACTGCTGCATCCTTGCTTGCTATGTTTTATATATCTTTTTTCTCTCTTTATGTAATTTATTGAAGTTTTTATACTTGGGTCACGCACCCAGGTTTATGCACTTTTTCTCGGAGTTAAAGTGATAGTAATACTTAATTTTTTGTATACTTAGTATTGTAGGCATTCAAAAAATATCAAGAACTATGTAAGTCTTATCTCTCAAACTTTTATAGTTTGAGAGATATTCGCAACTTAAGTTACCCCCTCCGTTACATCAGCGCTCTAGGTGACAGATATGGATTCTGGTCTGCAGACTGGCCAGTGGCTCTTCAGCAGAGTCGAGACTGTGATCTTTAAAAAAATGATTCATTGGAATGGTCTACAAAGTGTGCTTGTAAACCAGGCACACATTGTAGACCATTACAATTAAGTGTTTTTTTTGTTTTGTTTTGTTTTTTAATAGATCGTGATCTCTGCTCTGCTGAAGAGCCGCCGGCTGGTCTGCGGACCAGAATCCAAATCGGTCAGCTAGAGAGCTGACGTCACGGAGGGGGAAACTTTAGTCGCGAAGACTTACATAGTTCTTAATTTTTTTTAATGCCTACAATACTAAATAAACAAAAAAATTAAGTATTACTATCACTTTCAATTTTACCACAGTGCTTAAGTTTTGGTTCCGAATCCTAGCGCTGCCGCAAACTATTGCTGTGCAGAATCTTCCGTGTTGCCCTGGTTGCAAAACTGTTAAATGAGATCACAGGTCATAGGACTCTATTCATCTTATAGGGCCTGCCATACCATAACCTACGCTCACATTCATTTTTTTTTATGTTGCCTTATCTTTCAGATCAGGGATGGGCAACATACTGACCTCCAGCTGTTGTGGACTAAAATGCCTTTCATCTCTAGCCATCTGTCCACAACAGCTGAAGGGCCTCATATTGCCCTCCCCACACTAGATTACCCAGTCTCCTGAGTATGGACCTCACTGCATTTGTTCCTGTCATGTCTGTTTCTAGAATACACTGATACATTTGTATAAAGACAACATTGGAAAGATTCTGGAGCAAAAGGATTCCACCATCTTGTATATATAAAGATCCTCATTGATTTAAATTGAGCTGTAAAGGTTTTCAGTGAAAGACAACTCCAACATCATACTTCACCTCTACAGCATCAAAGACAGAAGTAGGCAAAAAAATAGCCAATGGTTCATATCCAGTCCGCAACCCAATTTTCTCTGACCCTCACATGTGTCTGGCTGTTCAGATACAGTAGTACTGCTACACAGAAAAATATCACTTCTGGTTTTCTCTACAAAAGAAAAGTGATGCATTTTATCACACAGCACAACAGTGATACAATGTATCATTCTTCCAAAACTGATATTTTTCACTGTTTCATGGAAAATGTATCAATTCGCATTCCTATCAGACGGCCAGACTCACAACTTGTGTCTCTCTCTGTCACAAGAACATCTCACTCTATTAAAGCGGAACTATAATTCCAAATAAAGTGCCCCCCAAATAATTCTTCACATAGCGATAAGCATAGAAATAATAGTATTATACAGAACTAGTTGAAGAGCCCGTTACATGGGCCACAGTGCCACTGCCACCCGGTCGCGGGGCAGTCATGCGCAGTAGAGACTGCCCGCACCGTGGCTGATACAGAAGGAGCATCCAGCTCTGTATCAGCCGCGGCGCAGGCAGTCTCTGCTGCGCATGACTGCAGCACGCGCAGCAGTGTCTACTACGCATGACGCGGCATTACACACGTTTTAGCGAATTATTATATAGGAGGATAAGTCCAGCGTTATTAAGAAACCCTACTTGATCTGAGACTGATGGGCAGGCTTCTTGCTGTAGAGGAATCTGTGCACCTGCGCTGTCAGTCACTTCCTGTACCTTAAGGTACAATGCTACTCCCCCTAACCAATCCTAGAGGAGACCGGGATGGACAGCGCAAATGCACAGATGTCTCTAAGGCAACATGTCTGCGCTGATGCCTGCCTGTTTTTCTTGGATCAAATAGGATTTCTCAATAACGCTGGACTTATTCTGGATAATACTAGTATTTATATGGGTATCGATATATGAATAATTATTTGGGGGTGATAGTTCCACTTTAAGCATTGCTGTTGGTGTCCAGTGCATCGCTTGCAATGAACTGGACACACCTCTGGCAAACAAAGGTTTAACCGTTTGAGTGCAAGAGGGGACAGCAACGCATTGCTTCTCAATGAGTTGCTCACCCCTCTGGCACTCAGACAGTTAACAGTCAGGAAGGGTATTATGCAGAGGTTCTATGTAGATCATATATTTTCATATCTGTATGTTGTTCTCTTGTTCTTGGACAGAGTCAACACAATAGGATCCCTACACTTTCCCTATAAAGGGTACTGAAGAAGTCCCAGTTGGACATGTGTTTCCATAATGCTGTGTCCCTCTGTGACTGTGACTGCATTAGTAGCAGAAAAAGGGAAGTGGTCATGCCACTCTACAGATCTCTAGTTAGACCTCACCTAGAGTATTGTGTACAGTACTGGAGACCCCATCTCCAGAAGGATATAGATACTCTAGAGAAAATTCAAAGAAGGGCTACTAAAATGGTGACTGGTTTACAGGAAAAGAATTATCAGGATAGACTAAAGGATCTGAACATGTATAGCTTGGAGGAGAGAGAGGAGATATGAGAGAAACATTCAAATACATGAAGGGATTCAAGAAAGTGCAGGAGGGAAGTACATTTCAAAGGAGTAAAAATGTTAGGACAAGAGGCCATAGTCTAAAAATAGAGGGACACAGGTTTAGATGTAATGTAAGAAAGTTTTACTTCACTGAGAGGGTAGTAGATAAGTAGAACAGCCTACCAGCAGAAGTGGTAGAAGTTAATACAGTGACAGAATTTAAGCATGCATGGGATAGGCATAAGGCTGTCCTTAACTTAAGAAAAGACCAAGGACCAAAAAAGGTTTGAGGTTTTTACTATAGGAAAATGGGCAGAATAGATGGGCCGAAATGGTTTTTACCTGCCAACAAATTCTATGTTTCTATCTTTACCATATGAACATTCCATCGGTGACTACTAGCCCCCAATTTAATCTGTGTGCATGTGCTACACCTCCTGTTGTACTAATATTTTCAAGGTGTGATATATTTTATATATCATAAATACAGGGCTCAAAACTTCCACTCGCCACTAGCCAATGGCAAGTCAAAATCTAGCCCTGGCGAGTAGAAATTGAGCCCTGGTGGGTATGTTTTGGCTTGCAGTGGCGAGTAACTTTTCAGGTCTCGCTAGTAGCAAAGGACTTCATAATTTAAACCCTGATAAATATATATATCATAAATATATATATAATAAATATATATTTATATTTATTTATTTATTTTTAGTAGGAAAGTTGACGTGTATCCGGTTGGCTGAGGGGGCAGGGGGTGACAGTCAACTCGGACTGAGTATTTGGTTGAGGAGGCAGGGGGCACAGCCAACTCAAACCCTGTCCCATACATCCTATTACCTGAAGCCATTAAGCCCACCCTGGCATGTGGCTTCCAACAATCCAGAAACCCTTTTTCAAGGCGCCCAAAACAGGGCTAGCCTTTATATATGACAGATAAACATTATATATACAAATGAAATGTAATTATGACTCTCTGAATAAATTTTAAATAGAGATGTGGCCCTAGGGCCAAAATAATTGTCTACCCCTCATCCCAGGGATTAATTTAAAGGGATAGTAACCTCGAAACAAAAGTACAGGCAAATTGATAGGTACAATTAACACACACTTACTGCCCTCATTCCCATCTCTCAAACCGTTATGGTTTGAGAGATATAAGAAAATTAAGACCTCCTCTCCCTCCCCTTTCTGCCTGACGAGCTGTAAAGCTGTCAGAGGCAGAATCCGGTTGTCCGACTTTAGGCAGCTCTTCAGGAGCGCTGACATCGGTATATCCTATATAATAATTTGCTAAGTTGTGTGTAACGCCCAATATGCGCAGTAGACACTACTGCACGTGCGGCAGTCATGCGCAGTAGAGACTGCCCGCGCCTCGGCTGATACAGAGCTGGGCGCTCCGAAGGACCGTCTAGCTGTGTATCAGCCTGGCGCGGGCACTCTGCACTGCGCGTGACTGCCCCGCGACCGGCTGCCAGTGGCACTGTGGCCCGTGTAACGGGCTGTTCAACTAGTCTAACTAGAATTACTTCATCGGTATGGTCTACAACGTGTGCTTGCAAGCCAGGCATACATTGTAGACCATACTAATGAAATAATTATAGTTATACATCTTGATGACAGCTCTCCTGAAGAGCCGCCTTCTGGTCCCGGAAGCAGGAACTCATGACATACGCTATACAGCGGACGCATGAGAAGTGGGAGGGAGCGGAGACCTTTATTTTATTACATCTCTCAAACCATAACAGTTTGGAAGATGGGAATGAGGGCAGTAAGTATGATTTAATTGTACCAATAAATCTGCATGTACTTTTGTTTCGAGGTTACTATCCCTTTAATGATTATATCTATATACGTAGGCCTCACTGTATGTTAATATCTCCACCCTCATTGTGTATTGATATGCCAGCACACAAAGAATAAATGATAATTTATGACAGAGCTTCCCAACAGAGCCCACTGACCCCCGCTGTCAATGGTTTATAGAAGGAAGGCTCAGACACCGTCATGCTGACTCACTTGTGCGGAATCAGAAGAATATTTTGGGTATGTTCACTCAGTTGACTATTTTGTTGCAGTGAAATCAAGTGAGGGAAAAAAATATACATTCTGACTGAATTTTTCATGAGTTTTTAACTGTGTTTTAGATGTGATTTATATATGTGAGTTTGCATAACCTCGGATAAGTCATAACTTGCTTTCAATAAACCAGCAGAACCAAACACATGGCAAATGCATCTACTTGTATTACTTGGAGTGATTCCATTGCAAACCCCATACACAGTGTTACTAAACATGATTTTTCTCATGCCTTGAAAATATTGTCCTACAATCACCAGTGTGACTTTGAATGCTACAGAGGTCAGTGGCAATTCATGGGATATTTCTCTGTCACTGAAAGGGATAATCCTGTTTGTGCTAAAGGTATTATTACTATTCTTTAGCTATAAAGCACAAACTTACACTACAGCGCAGTACAATGCAGAGATGAGGCTGTGAAATGAGTTTCAAGCATCTCAGACTCATTACCCGCAATTCACAAGGCCCAACTGCTATTGCAAATAAGGAAAACTGCCCAGCCCAAGGGCATACTATAATTATGGGAGATTTTAATTATCCAGATAGCAACGGAAAAATGAGACCTGTCAGAGTGCTAAGGGTATCAGGTTTGTGAACATACTTCGTGAAAGCTACATGTCACAAATGGTGGAAGTGCCGACAAGAAATAATAAATTGGACCTAGTGATAACGAATAACAAGGAAATGGTATCCAATATTAAGGTACGTGAACATTTGGGAAACAGTGATCTCAACATGGTTACATTTGAGACCAGTCTGGCAAAGCAAAACTGTATAGGTTCAACCAAATCTCTTAATTGAAAAAAAGCCAACTTCAAATTGTTAAAGGTTTCAATGTAACACATAGACTGGGATACATTATTTAAAGGGGAACTGCCACCCCGCAATAACTTTACATTAATTAATTCTTCATCTGGCGACTAGCTGCTTAGTAGCACTAGTCGCCAGAAATATTACCTAGTTTCAAAGATTTTCCAGTTTTTCAGAGGCTCACAGTAGCAGGAAGCACGGACATCTCGTCATAGTGATGTCCGTGCGCCTACGCTGTCAGTCTCTTTTGGAGCCGGCCGGCCGAAACTAGGTAATATTTCTGGCAACTAGTGCTACTAAGAAGCTAGTCGCCAGATGAAGAATTAATTAATGTGAAGTTATTGCGGGGTGGTAGTTCCCCTTTAAAGACAAAAATACTGAAGATAAATGGTGAGTATTCAAATTTAAGTTGCAGAAATGTACCCAACAATATATACCAAAGGGGAACACATGCAAAAGAAGTAAGTCACAGCCAATGTGGTTAACTACACATGTAAAGAAGGAAATGACAAAGAAAAAAAAAGCATTCAAACTATTTAAGTCTGAAGGAACTGAACATTCTTTCTTAAAATACAGAGAGTGCAACAAAGCTTGCAAAAAGGCAATTAGTGTAGTAACAATACAAAACGAAACTCGAATTGCCAGGGAAAGCAAGACTAATCCCAAAAAAGATTTTCAAATATATAAGTAGCAAAAAAAACTTAAGAGGGAGTGTATTGGACCTTTCAAAAATGAGATGGGCGAGTTGATTAGTGAGGATAAAGAAAAGGCCGATGTTCTAAACACTTTCTTTGTATCAGTATATACAAGGGAGCAAGGAATGGTAGAAGAGCCTCAACAAGTATCTAATAAATCAATACAAGAGCAGATATTCGGTTAACTCAAGAAGATGTCATGGGTAGACTGAACAAAATTAAGACTGACAAAGCTCTGGGTCCTGATGGTATACATCCAACTTAGTGCAGTGCTAGCAAAACCCTTATATTTACTCTTTAAAGATTCTCTCACCACAGGCTCAGTGCCACAAGATAGACGAAGAGCCAGTGTAGTGCCTCTATTTAAGTAGGGAACTAAAACAGAACCTGGAAATTATTGACCTGTGAGTTTGACCTCCGTAGTGGGAAAACTGCTAGAAGGGATAATAAGGGACTATATTCAGGATTACAACACAAAAAATAAGATCATTAGCAGGAATCAACATGGATTTATAAAGAATAGATCATGCCAAACTAACCTTTTCAGCTTCTATGAGGAAGTAAGCAGCAACCTTGATAATGGCAAGGCAGTTGATGTAGTATATCTAGACTTTGCAAAGGCATTTGATACAGTGCCACACAGAAGGCTGGGGTATAAAATAAGGAAAATCGGGGCTAGGAGATGACCTTTGCAATTGGATACAAAACTGGTTGAAGGATAGGGAACAATGTGTGGTTGTAAATGGACAATTCTCCAATACAGTAAAAGTGGAGAGTGGAGTACCTCAGGGTTCAGTATTAGGTCCGCTGCTGTTTAACATATTTATAAATGACCTAGAAATAGATATAGAAAGCAAAATATCAATATTTGCAGATGACACTAAATTATGCAGGGTAATTAATACAGAACAGGATAATTGCTCTCTACAGAGGGATTTATATCAAATGGCAGATTGGGCAAACAAATGGAATATGAAGTTTAATGTGGGGAAGTGTAAAGTCACGCATTTGGGAGGAAATAATCCTAAGGCTACTTATGAACTTAATGGAATCATTTTAGGGGACTCGTTGATATAGAAAGACCTGGGTATCCTTGACAACTACAAACTTGGAAACAGTGACCAGTGTCAAACAGCAGTAGCAAAGGCAAACAAAATCCTGTCTTGCATAAAAAGAGGTATTAAAGCAAGAGTGGATAACATCATTTTGCTATTGCAAAAATCTCTGGTAAGACCTCATCTTGAGTATGCAGTGCAGTTTTGAGCACCAGTTCTGAAAAGGATACACTAGAACTAGAGAGGGTACAGAGAAGAGCAACAAAATTAATTAAGGGAATGGAGGACTTGACGCATGAGGAACGACTAGACAAACTTGGTTTATTTACTCTAGAGAAAAGACAACTAAGAGGAGACCTTATCACACTGTACAAATATATGAGAGGTGAATATAAGGATCTCTGTGGTGAGCTATTTATTCCAAGGCCTGATCAGAGAGTAGAGGAAAGGAGGTTTAGACTTCAGCAGAGGAAGGGTTTTTTTACAGTAAGATCTGTTAAATTGTGGAATTCATTGCCCAAGGAGGTGCTTATGGCGGATACAATGGATACATTCAAGAGAAGATTAGATACATTTCTTTCAAAAGGGAACATACAGAGTTATACTGTTTATTAGTAGGCAGATCAGGAAGGTCTGATAAAGACTAACTTATTTGGTAGCAGGATAGCTATACAGTTCTCATGTCACTAGGGTATGAGGCAAAGGTTGAACTTGATGGACTTGTGTCTTTAGTCAACCTAATTTACTACGTTACTGTGTTACAAGCAGAGAAATTAACCAGAAGATTATTTTTGTGGCTATTCACACCAATCTGATTTGGTAGATATCTCCAATCTATCGTGCTCTGCAACAGAATTCTGATTAGCTCATCTGGGTCTTCCCACAGACATACACTGATGGTGGACTATGAAATTCTATAAATTGACCAGATTCCCCTCTTTAAAGGGGATCTCTCACCTAATTACACTTAATGCTCATTAGTTAGAGCATTTATCTAGAACACTGAAAATAGTGTTCATTAGATTTAAAAAGTAGTTACAGGCGCAAAATGTAAACTTT
This sequence comes from Rhinophrynus dorsalis, assembly GCA_037306005.1. Classification (NCBI taxonomy): domain Eukaryota; kingdom Metazoa; phylum Chordata; class Amphibia; order Anura; family Rhinophrynidae; genus Rhinophrynus; species Rhinophrynus dorsalis. The sequence goes on along the minus strand of CM074726.1, from coordinate 45,304,283 downwards.
AAAAAGTGTCCGGCAGCCTACTTCCGGCTTGCCGACCAGAGACAGCTCTGTCCCACTACCCATCATCCTCGCATGACGGAGGCTGTCTGTCACTAAAGTGGAGCGATCGCATTGGCTAGATATCGACCTCTGCCAATGCGATCGCTCCACTTTAGTGACAGACGGCCTCCGTCATGCGAGGATGATGGGTAGTGGGGCGGAGCTGTCTCTGGTCGGCAAAGTTCGGCAAGCCGGAAGTAGGCTGCCGGACACTTTTTAAACTTTACATTTTGCGCCTGTAACTACTTTTTAAATCTAATGAACACTATTTTCAGTGTTCTAGATAAATGCTCTAACTAATGAGCATTAAGTGTAATTAGGTGAGAGATCCCCTTTAAAGGGATAGTAATGTTTCATAATAAAAGGAGCTCTAATTAATCATCATAGTATTTGGACTTTGGAGAGTGTTATTTCAATTCTGTCAGAGTTGTAGTTCAAGAGTAATTCAATGACAAAGTATCCCCCTCCCGCCCCTTTTACTGATGTAACACTGTTCAGCCAGAGCAGAAGGGAGGTGCCCAGGCAGATTGCAGAGAAGGACAAGCTTCAATTAAGATAAGGGAAAAACCTGAAAAACTTGTCAAGGGGGGCAGGGCTTTCATTGTTCTCATAGAAAGAAGATTGTCCCCTTCTGTTATCTGTCTGGTCTATGGACTGCATTCCACATCTGAGAAGAGATGGCTTACACTAGGTAAAAGGGGCGGGAGGTGAAACTTTGCTTGTGAATAAAGGTTTGAGAGATAAGACTTATATTGTTCTTCATGTTTTTTTAATGCCTACAAAATAAAATAAAGATAAAACGAAGTATTACTATCCCTTTAATGCAGGACATTTACAGAAAACACATGCTGCAGGTTTATACTCGTATGGGGCCCTGAAGACTGAACTTTTATAAATATTCTGGTTTAGGCTATAATCTCACTGGCTCTATTAGCACAGTACTTATCACCATAAAACGGAATAGATTGCCTCTAATGTGGCTGTTCACACTACTGATTATCAGACTTCTATTTACTTTGGATCAAACAGAAGCAGATACTAGTGATATCATTATCTCAAATACATTCCTCAAAGTAAGAAAAATAGATCACTTGAGAGATACAACCATTTTCTATTACAGTAGGACTTATCACAAAAGAAAAACAGCACCATAGGGAACACATAAAATATCCATTTGACTTAAAGGGATAGTAATACTTAAAATGTAAAAAAAAAAAAAAAAAAAAATAATGTTGTAGGGTTTATCCCCGTGAGTAAAATAAGAGTACTCACACTGCTAAAAGGTGTTTTATTCAAATGTTATTACAACTCAAACTTGAATTTTTTTAGGTGCAATATCACAGTGGCCTGAAATTGTACAGTGGCGCTGTTGTTACACCATCTTATTGACAGCTCTAGTCAGTTGACCATAAATCTCCATAGGATGGTGTAGCAACAGTGCCACTGTACAATTTCAGGCCACTGTGATACTGCACCTGAAAAATTCAAGTTCGAGCTGTAATACCTTTTGAATAAAACACCTTTCAGCAGTAGGAGTACTCTTGTTTTACTCAGGGGGGATAAACTCTACTATTTCCTACATAATAATTTGCTAGGATGTTTGTCACGATGCAGTCATGCGCAGTAGAGACCGCCCGCTTTCAAGCAATCACTACTGCGCATGACTGCATCGCGTAAGTGAGGTGACGCAAGACTGCATCGCATGGAGCAGTGAGGTAGCGGCCTCTTAACCTTTTGTGTCAGAGGGGTACGCAACACATTGCAAAGCAATTCACCGTTAGTGTGGGATGCTTATGAAAAACACATAATTCAGGGTTACACTGGTTCCAGTACAGATTAACATTCTGTTCTGCTTTGGACCCTAATCACAAGGACACCAAATGGAGATGTAGCACCTGTTTACTCAACTCTGATTTCCTGTGTTTCCCAAGCGATCCTGTCATACGGGGGACCTAGTAGAGGCTGTTCAACGTTAGCATTAGCCATACAGTATTTGCCGATGCCCACAGGGGTCACCTAATTATTGGAGATTGTGAAGAGCACCGCAACCTCAACCATACCTCCCAAGTGTCCCACTTTAGGAGAGACAGCCCCTCAATGACACCCAGATCCATCTGTTCCTCTCTCCCAGCCTGGTGCCTCTCTTTATAGGAGATCAGACTGTGTGGTGTGTGTATAAGTATATCACATTGCTACACAGCAATAAAATTCACATTAAGCTTGATTAAACTGCAGTATATGTGCTTATAAATTAGGCTGACCAGACCTCACCTTTAACCGGGGACGCATAGGAGAAATGCATACTGCAGGACTGCATTGACTTCAGTGAAGTACTGCAAAATGGCTGTTTCCTATGTGTCCCTGGTTAAAGGTGAAATCTGGTCAGCCTATTATAAATTAGTCTGTTTAAATAAAATACTTGGATCTTGCTCCAAATCATTTATTCAGTTACACAAAGAGGGGTCATGAAATGCCTAAAAATTCTCAGTAATGCCCCACCCACCAGCCGTACTCCCACGAACTACCTAAAACAAAAGTTTCCCTCTTTGGCCATTTGAAATGTTGGGAGGTGTGCCTCAATTGTCACCCATGTGAATTATCTGCACAGAGGTCTCATAGACCTCCATGCAGATCAGGCATGAAGCTACTGGGGTGTGTTCTCTGATGAATGCAAAGTAGTAGTACAATGCTATTATGGCCTGCAGCACAAGCTGCACACACATTGCTACAGACATCCACGTGAACAGGCCCATAGGCGTGAAGCTGTTATAGTTTTATCTTATTAATGCAGAGTTGAAAAATGGTGTGTCACCTGCGTGAACAGGATATTAAAGGGATAGTAATGTTTGACAAAAAGAGCAGCTCCAATTAATCTTCATAGTATTTGGGCCATGGAGAGTGTTATGTCAATACTGTCTGAGTTGTATTTCAAGAGTAATTGAATGATAAAGTATCCCCCTACTGCCATTTTTACCTAGTGTAAGCAACCTCCCCTAAGATATGGAATCTGGTCCTGGGACCAGCTCACAGTAAGGGACAACCTTCTTACTGTGAGCATAAGGAAAACCCTGCCCCCATTACACGGTTTTTACCTTATGCTTACTAAAGATTGTCCCTCTCTGCCATCTATCCAGACTTGCTGCTATGAGGTGAGCAGTGCTACATCAGTAAAAGAGGCTGGAGGGGGATACTTTATCATTTAATCACTTTTGAACTACAACTTGGACAGTATTGAAATAAAGCTCCCCATGGCCCAAATGCTATGAAGATTAACTGGAGCTGCTGTTTTTGTGAAACATTACTATCCCTTTAAGGGGAGGTCTGGGCGCATGAGATATAGGAGCTTTTTTAGAAGCAGGCACCTCTTCCACTTTCACTTCCTGATACTTCACATGTAGCAGAACAGTAAGGTTTTAAACCTATATATATAGAAAATGTATCTGAGCACTTAAGATACATTTTCTATATAGAATTGTTGGTATTTTGGGGACATTTAAGTGTGGGTCTGCTTTTCGAAGCTGCTTTTGGAATCTTTCATGCTATCTTCCCAATACTGCGCTAACAAATACATCTACTTTATATTTGGGTTTTTTAAACCTGTCCTTGGAGAGCACTAATGTTCCGAAACTTGAGGATCCCCCCTTTTTTATAACACAGCCTCACAAGCGTACACAGCGTTTCTGGAACCAGTGTAGCCCTGAATTATGTATTTTTCATAAGCATCCCACACTAAAAGGTCAATTAGTAATATGTTTTATGCCTGCAGGCCTTGTGAAGCATTAAGTAACCTAGTACACTGGCAGTGGCATAACTATAGGGGTCGCACCTGCAACCGGGCCCGTGCACTCCAGGGGCCTGGCCTCCCCCTGCGACCCCTCCGCCTGGTGCCCGCAATCTCCCACCGGAGCTCTAGTAATGCAGAGCGCTGGGAGATGACATCATCTCCCAGCGCTTTGCATGACTAAGAGGACTGTGTGGGAGCTCTAGGTAGGAGTTGGGGGCATTGTGGAGGGGGTCAATGTGGTGGGAGGGAGGGGGCCCGTGGCACTTCTTGTACCAGATCCCGGAGGCTTTTAGTTATGCCTCTGCACACTGGGACTTATGCACAAAGAAAAGAGGAGTGAATCACACTTTCTGAGCCTCTAACTAACTCAATTGTGCTCATGTGCAAGTCATGGCCTGTTAGTGGGCCATGAGGACAAGGATGAGATCCATTGTTGTAAAACATAGGATCCGGAAGAGAATGTAAGGATTACTTGCATTTAACTGCTTGACCAATGCATTGCTTTGTGATGCATACCCCTCTGGCACTCAAAGGGTTAAACACAGTAGATGCAATATCCTACATGGTAAGCTGTATCAAAGCATGGAATCTTTCACACACACACATCTATGAATGGAGCAACCTGCTCTCTTAGTTGTATCAGTGCGTCTACACAGCAGTCCACTATAGACACACAATACCGCACACACAGGTCTGCGCACATACACAAGTACATGAAAAGCCATTTGTCCAAACTAAAAAAGTGTAGCAATTCTGGGGTAAACCAACTACACCACAGGGGACAACTACAATTTTCTAAAATCTCCATTGATTTAAAGCGGAACTATCACTCCAAATAAAGTGCCCCCCCAATAATTATTCATATAGCGATAAGCATAGAAATAATAGTATCATCCAGAATAAGTCCTGCATTATTAAGAAATCCTATTTCAACCAAGACTGACTGGCAGGCTTCCATCTGTGCCCCTGCGCCATCAGTGACTTCCTGTATTTTAAAGTGATAGTAATGTTTCAAAATAAAAGCAGCTCCAATTAATCTTCATATTATTTGGGCTATGGAGAGCGTTATTTCAATATTGTCAGAGTTGTAGTACAAGAGTAATTGAATGATAAAGTATCCCCCTCCTGCCCCTTTTACCTAGTGTAAGCCATCTCCCCTCAGATGTGGAATCTGGTCATGTGACCAGACAACTCACAGCAAGGGACAATCTTCTTACTATGAGAACAATGAAAACCCTGCCCCCTTGGCAGGTTTTAACTTATGCTCACTGAAGATTGTCCCTCTCTCCCAACCATCCGGACAGTCTTGCTGCTCTGAGGTGAGCAGTGTTACATCATTAAAAGGAGCAGGAGAGGGATACTTTATCATTTGATTACTCTTGAACTACAATTCTGACAGTACTGAAATAACACTCTCCATTGCCCAAATACTATGAAGATTAACTGGAGCTGCTTTTACCCCCTTAAGGACCGGCTGCACACGCACAGCGCATTCACTTAAGGACCAGGGACCATTTTTTTTTTTTTTAAATCGGATTCCAGACTCCCGGAATGGCGTGCAGCCGCGCGGGGAGCCTGGAATTCCATGGAGGTCCAGGACTGTCATGGGTCCTTAAGGGGTTAAGGAACAATGCAACTCCAACTCACCAATCCTGGAGGAGACTGGGCATCGCAGGCGCACAAATGTTTCTAAGGCAAGATGTCTGCGCTAATGCCTGCCTGTTCATCTTGGATCAAGTAGGGTTTCTTAATAACACTGAACTTATTCTTGATTATACTAGTATTTCTATGCAGATCGTTATATGACTTATTTGGGGACACTTTATTTAATAATATCAAAGTATTTTACCAGGAAGGACACATTGAGATTGTTTCTTGTTTTCAAGTATGTGCTAGGGGTATTGATATTTTATCTACCTCCGAAGGATGAAAGTTTGGAGTGATACTTCCGCTTTAAATGGCGCTTTTAACACATGCTAGAGGTCTCCAACACATTGCAAAACAATTTGTTGGAGAGCTTTTTAGCATTCAGTGGGTTAAAAGTAACATTTAAAATCAATGGGGTGGAGTTTCTGTGTCTCCCTTTTGGTTTTTAGTTGGTCCAGTAGGCTCGTACTGCAAGTGTATGGTGACCAGATATCCCTTTAAAGGGATAGTAATGTTTCACAAAAGCAGCAGTTCCAATTAATCTTCATAGTATTTGGGCCATGGAGCGTTATTTCAATATTGTCAGAGTTGTAGTTCAAGAGTAATTGAATGATAAAGTTTCCCCCTCCCGCCCCTTTTACCTAGTGTAAGCTGCCTCCCCTCAGATGTGGAATCTGGTCCTGGGACCGGACAGTTCGCAGTAAGGGACATTCTTCTTACTGTGAGAACAATGAAAACCCTGCCCCCCTTGACATGTTTTTCAGGTTTTTCCTTATGCTCACTGAAGATTGTCCCTCTCTGCGATCCATCAGGACAGTCTTGCTGCTCTGAGGTGAGCAGTGTTACATCAGTAAAAGGGGCAGCAGGGGGATACTTTATAATTTAATTACTTTTGAACTACACCTCTGACTGTATTGAAATAACACTATCCATGACCCAAATACTACGAAGATTAATCAAAGCTGCTTATTTTATGAAACATTACTATCCCTTTAACTGTAGGAATTATGAAACACACACACTGCACGGTAACCATGTAGAATTACATTTTCATAAGTGTCATGCATTTTACCCTTTGAGTGCCAGAGAGATATCCAATGAACTCTCTGGCACTCAGAGGTTAAGTGTATATCTGGTCATTTTATGGAAGAGCTACCCAGAGACTCCGTTTTATGTTTTCTATTGTGCAAAATCTCATTAATGATGGAAATATCCCAGCTGTGTTTACACAGGCCTCACACATCCCCAGAGGAATGCACTGCCGGCCCCTGGTACACATGATGTGAAAATATTCCTAGGAAAATGGACTTTCCATTTTACATACATTTGTACAGTAGGGTGACCAGAAATCACCTGTAACCAGAGACACATAAAAAATGCATACTGCAGGGCTGATTTGATTTCAGTGCAGTCCTGAAATATGCCTATTTCTTATGTGTCCCCATTTAAAGGGAAGGTCCGGTCAGCTTATTGTACAGAAAATACACTTTTGTGATAAGAAAAAAAAAATATTTCCTATTGATAAACAGAGGGAAAGTGTTAACACTGAGCGCTAGATGGGTAAACAACTAATTGTTCTACAAAGCACTGCACATCCCTGACACTAAAAGGCAGGAGGGAGCAAGTAGTTAAGAACTGTATTTCCCATTATCCCCAGCCATGCAACTTCTGTCTGAGGATGATGGGAATTGGTTCTCAGGATACTCACCCCCTACTCTAAGGGCTAAAGAAGGTAAAGAGGTATTACTACTACAGTAACCCACAAACTTTAGTTAGGAGGCAGCCATTTTGTACCTATGATGTCATCATGCATTTGACCAAGGAAGCAGACCTCTTAAAGGGATAGTAATGTTTCAAAATAAAACAGCTCCAATTAATCTTCATAGTATTTGGGTCATGGAGAGTGTTATTTTAATACTGTCAGAGTTGTAGTTCAAGAGTAATTGAATGATAAAGTATTCTCCTCCTGCACCTTTTACTGACATAACACTGCTCATCTCACAACAGAAAGGTGGTGTCCAGATGGCTTGCAGAGAGGGACAATCTTCAATTAGCATTAGGGAAAAACCTGTCAGGGGGACAGTTCTCACAGAAGATTGTCCCTTGCTGTGAGCTGTCTGGTCTTAAGACCAGATTCCACATCTGAAGGGAGGTGGCTTACACTAAGTAAAAGGGGTGGGAGGGGATACCTTATCATTCAATTACTCTTGAACGATAACACTGACAGTATTGAAATAACACTCTCCATGGCCCGAATACTATTAAGATTAATTGGGGCTGCTTTTATTTTGAAACATTACTATCCCAATAAACTGAAATTAGTGACAGTCGGATGACTTTCAAAAAAGCTTATATTATATTGTCTCCATAAACCAGGATTGTTAAACAACAGCTAAGTGGCAATTCTAATTGTGTGAGTGAAAGGTGAAATATATTGATTATAGGGACCTTATACAGATACCAAATGAGGAGTTGTTCTGGAGCATACGAAATGCACCATGAGGATGTGTTTCCAACCATTGTCTGTATGCATTTTTCATGTGTGTTCCGTTAAAGATGAGGTCTGGTTGGTCTATGTAAAGGATGCACCCATTCACTGATTAATGTACAATAATTGATGGCCATCTTAGAAACTTTAACACAACAGCAGCTATGTACAAAGTATTGCAGGGGGTGGTCAATTTAAACCAGTCAGCTGTTAATGGACTACAAACCTCATTATACTCAGTCAGAGTTAGGGTTGGTCAAATGCTACGGCTGCAGGTTCCTTACAGATAAAGTAGTGTGATGCCCTGTATTATTTAATGGAACTTGGGCCTATATTTATAAAAGGAAACTGGAGTTATTCTGGACTAAACCAACTGCACCATAGGGGACAAATAAACATTTCTAAATTTTCATGCGCTTGAATAGAGCTTTTAAACCCCATGAATGCTATAGTGGTCTCCAATGCATTGCAAAGCAATGCACTGGAAACCTCTCTAGCATTCAAGGGGTTAAAAGCCTGATTTCATTAAAAACAAATGTTTATGTGTCCCCTGTGGTGCAGATGGTTTATTCCAGAATAACACCAGTTTCCTTTTATAAATACGGGGCCTAGTCCAGGTGTAGGAAACCCTCAGTGCTTCAGTTTCTAGACACTACAACACACCGCCCAACATTTCAATTGGCCAAAGAGGGACACTTGTTTTACGTGGTATTACTGGGGGCGTGGTTGGTGGGTGGGGCATTACTGAAAATTTTTAGCCATGAATGGCCTATTGATACCTCTTTGTGCAACGTAATAAAGGATTTAGTGCAAGACCAAAGTATTTTATTTACTCAGACTAATGTATAAACACAGTTACCGAAGTTTGAACAAACATTAATGTGAGTTGTATGGCTGTGGAGCAGGGTGATACACTTATATACACACCACACAGTCTGATCCCCTAAACACAGGGACACCAGGGTGGGAAAAAGGGACAGAGGAATTTGGGTCTCAAAGAGGGACACTTGGGAGTTATGCTACAACTCCCATAATCTCTCCCCAGGCTGGTTGGGGATGAGGGGCAGTGTAGCCCCCAACAGCTGCCATTTGCCCATTTACTGAAGTGTCTTACACTTCACCAACAGCTCACTACTCTTTAACCCCTTGGATGCTAAAGACCTCTCCAACATACTGCAAAGCATTCAAGGGGTAAACCCAACTGCCCCATACGCCTCCATATACCCGCCACTCCTCTGTGACATAAAAAGGTTGCTTTCAAGTTTAATCAATTATTCCTGCCGTTATCCATAGGCTTTTCACACTGAGGGTTTGTGTGACAGAGCATGTGTCAGAGAACCGAAAACCCCATAATGCACTGTGTCTACATGGCAGTCCCAAACACTACGTTCCTCCTGCCTATGCTTTGATCGAAACAGAGACACAGACGGTGGCTTTTAAGTAGAGCCTAAAAATCTCCTAAATACCCCCCCCCCCACACACACACACACACACTTACATTATTATGCCAAGAAACTCCTAATGACCCCTATGAGTTTTCCCCTTGCATCTTGGTCCGAGAGATGACCTATTCAGTTAGTCATGGAGGCGGACATGACAGTTGCTGACAGGACCAAAGAACCTCACACTCTGCTCACTACAAATGGTCATTTTAACCTATTAAGGACTAAAGGGGTGTGCAACACATTGCTTATCAAAATGTTCTACAAACCTCTCCTCTTTATAAGGGTTAAGCAGGCTCATGCACTCCACCTACTTCAGTTTGGTAAAACAGTCAGCAACTATCATGTCCGCCTCCACGGAGATGGAATCCAGGAAAGACAGAAGATGTTATATACTTTACAAAGGAATAAGGGTAGAATTCATAGGGGCCATTAGGATTTTCTGTCTATAGTAAGGTAAGTGGGAGGTTGTTATTAAGAGGGGTTAGTTCTCTTTTAACACTTTGTGCGTCAGAGAGGGATCCAATGCACTGCAATGTGTTGGATACCTTTCTGGCACTCAAAGGGTAGTTTTGCCAGTGATGCACTATTGTTGGGTTGGGGGAAAAGCAACAGGGTTATGCACTGGGACCACTAACTACACCGCAGACCAATAAAGTAACAGCAATAGTAATATGAGCGTCTCCCTGCTTAGTTCACCTCCTCCAGGTTTTCCTGTTTAAGGCTGGAATACCCTGGCATCTGATACCTTCACATCAAACACAAATACAGGATGCAGTCATTACAAAGCACTCCAGTGAATGTATAATTGCATGTGTTTTAGTACAACCAATCGTACTCCCACTTCAGAGAAATCTTCTGTTTACCTTCCCTCCCCTCCGTCAGACTAATAGCGAGAGCTGAGTGACATCACCGCAGTCACAATCACAGTGATGTCAGATGTGACCCATGTCTGTAGCAACCAGATATTAGGAAATGACATCACCACCAGGAGGGATTTTTGAAATTGCATAATTTATCAATAAAGGTTCTCCCAACAACAGAAGTACAAAGTGGGAGAACTGGTTTTTGTTACCTTCCCGACAATATCAGTTTGACAGGACACATCCCTTCCCCAGAGACTACAACCTAGAATCTTACTAGGATATTGGATGCACAAACTACATCTATTAACATAATAATAATAGCATACATATAACCCTTTGAGTGCCAATGTGTTGCATTCCCCTCTGGCACTCAAAGGGTTACAACAATGGGGACTTTTATTTGTTCCATTTGGAAAAAAATTGAGACCTCTGGCATACAGAGGGTTAACTATCAAAAAAGCATGTACACACACACATACGGAAATATATTTTTATACAAAATGATGTGCATAATATCTGTAATGTTTATAAGCACTTCATGGGCTTTTATTTAACCCTTAAAAGGACCAGTGGTGTGTGTCCCAGTCAACCCACCTCTCTGGTCCTTAAAGGCCTAATGAACACGATGAAAACATTGAATATTTTTCATTTTCATCTCACAAGCATTACTACATTTTCTTTAAAACAAGGTGACCACATATTCCTTTAAATCAGGGACATTTATTAACTCTTTGAGAGCCAGACAGGTATCCAACCAATTGCAACACAATGCGTTGGATAGCTCTTTGGCAGATGTGTGTGCAATACATTGCTGAGCAATGTGCTGGGCACCACACCAGTCTTTAAAGTGTTCATTTAAAAAGACAAACTGCAATTAAGGTCATCCCCTTCCACAGTAGTGACAAAAGAGTTAACTATAACTTTAAATGGTCTGTACTATTATATATATATATTATATACATACACACACACACACACTTTTGTTATAAAATTATAAATCCATTCATGCAAAATAGGCAGGTTACATTGTACAGATGAATGTTACATTTCAATATATTCCACAGCACTGTACAGCTGGTGATAAATATATGCATCTATATTATATATATGTGTTTTATCCAGAACTGTATGTATGTAGAATATAGAGAAACAAATACATATTTCTACAATATAGGACATGTATTTTGTACATAAATAATAAAACATATAAACATTTAAACCAGTTATTGACCAGGCCAGAGATAAGGAAAGGCCTCACGTCTCCTTTAGTTAACCCTGTAAGGACCAGAAGAGTATGCAACGAATCGTGATGCGTTTATCACCGCTCTGGTGCTTAAAGCGTTAAATACCAAATACTGATGCTTAGGATGACAAATCCTTTTATATTATGTAAACAGCAGGCAGGCAGCAAGATTATAAGAATAGCTCATCCCTCTCCATTCATCAGACAGGGTTCTCATAACATTCTACACAAGGACAATAAAATCATTCTGTATTTCGGCAAATCTATGTTTATACAAATAAATACACATTTTTAATGGGGACGGCAAAGCACATACCCAGTAATATCTCTCTACACACAGATGCCGTGGGAAGGAAGAAGGAAGGATGACAGATGACAAAAAGGGAAAAAGGCACAATGAAAATGTCATAGAAACTGAATATTTGTGTTTTTCCTTTGTTAAATTTGTGCTTAACCATTAAACCAAGAGGACAGGAGAGAGCTGGAGCTCTGCATGTGAGGGGTTAATACATGAATCTACAATCCGATAGGCTTGGGCCTGGAGGATCTCTGCAAAACATCTAAAATAAAATGAAAATTAAACCTTACAGTCAGAATTTTGTGATTCCCCATTGAACAACAAAGAATAAAAATACAAATATACAAGGGCTGGTTTATATACATGATAAGGAGCTAAAGGACACTTAACTGTTAAGCGTGGAAAATCGTCCCTTCTTTTCATGCAAAGGCAGCTGTTCATTGCCAAGCGAGGAGGGAGAGAGAGTGGAGGGAGGTCTGGGAAGGAGGGGGAGAGGCAGAGCAGAAAAAAGGAGACAGATATCATATACACACACAGACATTAGAGGAGGGGAGAAAGCAGCCTTACCCAGAATCTGCCAGGCTTAGGGGAGATGCCCTGATCCCCCCCTTCCAAGCTGTACAGGCTGCCTTGAGCTTACATCAGCCACCCCCTGGGCATTTAAACTTTAGTCTCCACAACCAGCAGTAACAAAGTGTTGTGGACATGTGAGTGTTTGTGAGCAAAGAGGAAGGAGGCAGCCCCCAGTGGCCAAGATGCACAATTGCAGGGGTGTGTTTTTTTTCTCTGTGTATAATTGTTACTTTGAATGTGTGTGTGAGTGATTCTGTATCTATATTACAATTCATTATTGTCATTTTCATAACTCGACATGTATGTGGCATTTTACATTAATGCCAAAATTATGATATATAAAATAAATAACTTACACTGAATAAATACAGAAAATCAGCAGAAAAACCAAACAACAAATCTTACATTCTAATTTTGGGTAAAGAAACATTAGAGTTATTTTTAATGTGGACACTTTAACCCTTTGAATTCCAGAGAAGCACTGAACGCATTGCAACGCAATGTGTTGGATACCTCTGTGGCACTCAAAGGGTTAACACGGGATCCCAACAAAAAATACTCACTTCAGGGATGAACTGGTTCCTATGAAGTCCAGAAGACTGAAAATGTAACAAGCGTCCACAATTAACCCTTTCATTGCTAGAGGGGTACCATGCGTTGCATACCCCTCTTTCACTCAAAGGGTTAAAAGTCCCATTTTTTTTTATTTTATTTTTTTAAGTCAGTGGCATACGTGGGAACTCTCTGGATCTGCCCCAGCAGATTGAATTACTAGGTCTCGGAGGACAGAGGTCTATTCTCCAGCTTGGTGTGTTCAGCTATAACCCCGCCTACTTTCCAGTCTGTTCAGCCCACTCTCACCCTATTCTTCTCATTTTCCCACCCATATCACGATAAATTCCTCCTTTCAACCAACCACCCATGCCGACCCAATTAAGTCCCACCCACAATATGATTAGAAGTGCATAAATTGGACACTCCTATCTTCAGCTCTACAGGTACTTAGATATGATCACTGGGCATACCTGAGAACTTTCTCACCTTGTGCCCCTGGAGAGGGCTCATGTACTGCCAACAAAAGGATGTCAATGACGAGATTCCTGTCATAAAGGGGTGGGGTTTAACCAGATGGGTATGGCTTAGGCATATTTGTGTCATAGTGTGGGTGGGAAGTGGGCATAACGGAGTGGGAAAGCAGAGACGTCGGTGCACTAGCACACGTGACTGATGATGCGTACCGGCGTGCCGAACGGAGGTCTGAGAGAGTTCGCTCTGGTCTTGGAGTGGTCAATTTCAGACAGGAGTGCAGTAAGCACAAAGTGCGTGATGTGCCATGACCATCACCGTTCCTTCAGGGAAAAAAAAATGGTGACAGTCCTGACACTTCACCAGTTGTTAAGAGACTCACACTTTTAAGACTTTTTTTTTCCTTTCAACAGAGACCATGGAACTGAATGCATAAAATTAAGGTAATGTGTCTGAGAACTGACAAACCATGACGTAAGAACTTTTTCAGAAGGATACAGACTGTTTCAGTTACCACAACTTTTTGAACATCTTGTTGATACTCCATTCCAGCAGTTATTGACTCCACGTTGGTCTGGGGAGGGCAATTGACTTTGGCTAGCCCCTGATGTGAGCTTCAGGACATGCCCACAGCTGTTTGGTGACTGTATAGGGAAGTGTCTGTAATGGTTTGTTTGACACACAGACACAGTGGTTTAGGATAAAACACAGTTTTATTGAAATCACAGTAATAAAATAACCCTCACAGGTAGTATATAAGCTGAATAATAAAGACACACGACAGGTTACATATACATATGCCTACACAGGTCCAGTATAACCATAAAGTCCACAGCAGTCTAAACTGACACAGGTCAGGCAGAATATGTTGGATTCCCAGGAGAAAGGTACTGCATGGGTTAATGGTCTTCAATGAGTGTACACAGTCCCATGTGCACAGAGGTCTGTGATGGAGCTCTCTCCATATAGATAGCTTAAGGATTCGTAACTCCCAGAAACAGGTTAGCAGAACAAACGTGAACTGCCAGAGTAATAATAGGAATTGAGCAACATAGGACACTGCCGTAGCAGTAACAGAGACCAGACCACTCGCACTCTGCCGAAGCAGTAACCGAAACAAGACCAATGACACACTGCTGTAGCAGTAACGGAGACAGGCCACTTGCACTTTGCAGGCGCAGTAATGGAGACTAGGCCAATGGCACACTGCCGTAGCAGTAACGGAGACAGACACTTGCACTCTGCAGGCGCAGTAACGGAGACTAGGCCAATGACACACTGCCGTAGCAGTAACGGAGGCAGACACTTACACTCTGCAGAAGCAGTAACGGAGACTAGGCCACTGGCACACTGCCATAGCAGCAACGGAGACAGACACTTGCACTCTGCAGGCGCTGTAACGGAGACTAGGCCAAAGGCACACTGCCGTAGCAGTAACGGAGGGAGACACTTGCACTCTGCAGAAGCAGTAACGGAGACTAGGCCACTTGTACACTGCAAGAGCAGTAACGGAGGACAAGGCCAATGGCACACTGCCGTAGCAGTAACGGACACTAGGCCACTTGTACTCTGCAGGAGTGGAAATGGAGACACAATTGGCTGATGGATCAGAATGTCGCCAAGGCGACACAGAGCAGGAACGCCAACCGAGCCGGGTCGAATCACGGAGCAGGAACGTCAGCCAAGCCGGGTTGAATCACGGAGCAGGAACGTCAGCCAAGCCGGGTCGGTACACAGGAGCAGGAACTTCAGCCGAGCCGGGTCGGTACACAGGAGCAGGAACATCAGCCAAGCCGGGTTGGCACACAGGAGCAGGCCCAGAAGAATAGTCAGGTAATCCGGGTCGGTACACAGGCAGGAGACGAGATGCAGAGTAGTCAGGCAGGCCAAGTCGGTACATGTCACCGCCCGGGGGGTAATAACCTGACTGATGCCGACACTGGTACAGAAGCTAGGGTGCGAGGCTGGAGAGCGATGCTAGAGTTCGGTGACGGCGTGCCAGGTACCCCTGTGCTGCAGCCGAGGCTGGGTAAAGGTGCTGGTCGCGAAACCAGATTGTTCCACCCCAGTTGAGCCGGGGTGCAACCAGGATAGGGGTACACTGGCTACTGTTAAGAACCAGGTCAGCAGGTCAGGAGGCAGGTGGTTCTTCGGAACTAGGTTTTGGAGAATTCAGGAGCGAGCCGAGACAGGTACCAGGGGCTGGAGAATGCTGGATAGTCAGGAGTAAGCCGAGTCAGATGCCAGGGGCTGGAGAACGCTGGATAGTCAGGAGTAAGCCGAGTCAGATGCCAGGGGCTGGAGAATGCTGGATAGTCAGGAGTAAGCCGAGTCAGATGCCAGGGGCTGGAGAACGCTGGATAGTCAGGAGTAAGCCGAGTCAGATGCCAGGGGCTGGAGAACGCTGGATAGTCAGGAGTAAGCCGAGTCAGATGCCAGGGGCTGGAGAACGCTGGATAGTCAGGAGTAAGCCGAGTCAGATGCCAGGGGCTGGAGAACGCTGGATAGTCAGGAGTAAGCCGAGTCAGATGCCAGGGGCTGGAGAACGCTGGATAGTCAGGAGTAAGCCGAGTCAGATGCCAGGGGCTGGAGAACGCAGGATAGTCAGGAGTAGCCGAATCAGATGCCAGGGGCTGGAGAGCGCAGGATAGTCAGGAGTAGCCGAATCAGATACCAGGAGACAGCAAAGGCCAATACTAATGTCAAACAGAGCTCGTGGAAACGGGCACTCCACGTCTGGGGTAGCCCGTTCAAATACAGAAGGGAGCCAATAGGGAAGGAAGAGGAGAGGGGCTCGCCCGGAATGCCTATGATGATAGGCGAGGCTGGACAAATGAACACAGGCGCCGGGCGCATGCGCAGACGCCAGGAGAGGAACGCGGCGTCCTGCGCATGCGCGGTCTCGCGATCCCCGCAACCCGGAAGACCAGACCCCGCCGTGAACGGGGAAGAGAGCGGCCGGCGGGGAGGAAGCGGATACAACCGTGACAGTACATTGGGAATCACTGAACAGAAACAAGTACTGGTACAGGAACACCACAAAAGGGCAACGGAGGGGTGCCAGAGCCCAGTATATAAAGGCCATACTGGGCGGGACAAACACTGAGTAGCCAATGGGAGCAAAGCACAGAATAGACTGACAGAAAACAACAAGGGGAGCACGGGCCCCGTGATAGTGTCCCTTCATTCCCTCTGGCCTGGGCACTGGTGCTTTGTCATTCCTGAGATCTCTCAGGGATTGACCCCGAGACACCAGGTTTTGACCCATTTCTCAGTATCTTGGGGTGAAGGGACAAATTCTAAGGGTGAGAGAGTCCAGGGTTTTCTATTATCTGATCTGCACCAACTAGCTGCTCATTTAGTGTCTAAATGAGTGACGTTTGTACCAGAAAGAAAGAGGGGGAAGTGATATCTCTCAACTAGCATGTTAAAAGTTCCTTAAGGACTGAGTGGATCATCTTTGGGTTAGAGCAAACATGGGCAAAGCACCTAGAATCTACTTTTTTTCAAAGCGTTAAGCTTTAATCATACCTGGGAACTCTTCAGATCTGCCCCAGAGACTCCGGTTTTTGCTGCTGATAGCCAGGTCTCCGGGACAGACACTGATTCTCCAGATGTGGAGAGTTTCTAATGAAAGTCTGCAGACTTCTGCTTCTTCCCAGCCTGTTCCTCCAGCTTCCCTCCCACTTCTCCTCCTTCCCCAGCCTATTCCTCCCAATTTATGATGTCCATTAAGCCCCACCCCTTTTTTTGCACAAATCAATTATCTCCTCCCAGAAGCACCAAAGGAGTCCCCTCTGGGGACTCCACAAGACAAAGTTCCCAGGTACGGTTTTAATATTGCAAAGATCAGGTGACCACGTTTCAAAAGTTCCCAGGTATATGCGTGATTTTCCTACAGTCTTGGTCTTTATCCACCAGTGTAAAAAAAAAAACATGAGTTTAAACAGTAATAACTCTGGAAATATGCATCTCTCAGCAGTAAGAGTATCATTATTTTACTCAACAGGAATACCTTTACAGTATATATTATTCGTAACACAAGTTTACTTCTCCTTTAAGTTTTACCGAGTTGTGGAAATGCCTACAGATATGAGAAAGCATGATCTAACAGGCTGAAGCATATGATAGGAAGTTATATTTTAGCATTATCTGATTTATCATCTGATAATTCCCCTTCAGCAGGTCTGATACTGTGGAAACAGATCTTGCCAGATAACTGTGACTGCATTAACTCTTTAAAGACCAGAGAGGTATTCAAAACTCTGCTCCTTATAGAGTTTAAAAACATAATTAAACTGTCATAGATTTTGAATGAAAAATCTCCAAGAAGTGGGTATACCTTGTTTTACAGAGAAGGAAAAGCCTTGTAAAATATATTTTTTCATAATAAAACTTTACAGCTTCTTTAAACAACTCCCATGTGATCAGTCAGACAGACAAACCTGGGATCATGAAACAGGCCCAGTGGATATCTGGTTAGTCATATGCAGTGGAACTGAGAGATGTGGAAGTCTCGCAGTTCAGGTTACAGAACTGTGTCACCTGTCAGACATATGCTACCTATGGAGATGGCATTTCTGTGATCATACCTCCCAACATTTTAAATGGCTAAAGTGGAACACTTTTGTTTTAGGTGGTGTTGCTGGGGGTGTGAGTGATGGGCGGGGCATTATCAGGAGTTTTTTGACTATTTCATGATGTACTGACGCATCTTTTGTAACCGAATAAATGATTTAGAGCAAGACCAACTATTTTATTTATATACAAAATAATATATACTGAAGTTTAAACAAACATTAATGTGAGTTTTATTGCTGTGGAGCAATGTGATACAATTATATACACATCACACAGTCTGATCTCCTAAAAAGAGGGACACCAGGGTAGCAAAGAGGGACAGAGGGATTTGGGTCTCAAAGAGGGACTTCCCCCATAAAGATGGACAATTGGGAGGCAGTAGCTTAACTATAGGGGTCGCACCTGCGATTGGGCCCGTGCACTCCAGGGGACCGGCCACCCCCTGCGACTCCACCGCCTGGCGCCCGCAATCTGTCTCCAGCACTCTAGTAATGCAGAGCGCTGGGAAATGACATCATCTCCCAGCGCTCTGCATTACTAAGAGGACCACGTGGGAGCTCCAGGTAGGAGGTAGGAGATGGGGGCATTGTACAGATTGAGGGGCATTGTGGAGGGGGTCAATGTGATTGAAGGGGGGCCAATGTGGTAGGGGGGACCATGGCACTTCTGGCACCAGGGCCCGAAGGCTTCTAGTTACTCCTCTGTTGGGAGGTATGAGTATGTGATGGCATGAACCACAAGCTTCCCATATGATGTTCAGTGCCCATACCAGAATTGAGAGTCCGCTTTCTAACATGTAGTGCAGAGTTCAGACCCTGACTAAATTCTAAGTTCTGTACTCAAAAAGTTAAGTGGAGCATAAGGCCTGAAGAGTTTATCAACTACAAAAGTTATCTCCTCTTTATTACACCATAGTACTATCTTCCCCTGCAGGGCCAAACCATTCTTACCCCTGCATTAAAGAAACATAACTCCCAAATGCCCCTCTTTAGGAGGAACAGACCCTCTAACTCTGTAGTATCTGTTGTTAGGAGGGACAGACCCTCTTTGAGACTTAAATCCCTCTGTCCCTCTTTCCCACCCTGGTGTCCCTCTTTGTAGGAGATTGGGCTGTGTGGTGTGTGTGTGTTTAAGTGTATCACATTGCTTCACAGCAATAACACTCACATTAATGTTTGTTTACTCTTTGTGTTCCAGAGGGGTATGCAACGCATTGCATACCCCTCTGGCATTCAAAGGGATAAACATCAGTATATGTGTTTATAAATGAGTTTGTGTAAATAAAATACTTTGCTCTTGGTCTAAATTATTTATTCAGTAACACAGTGACCTAAACATTCTTGGTAATGCTCCGCCTACCAGCTATGCCCCCAGCAACACTACTTAAACCAAACATGTCCCTCTATGGCCAGCTGAAATGTTGGGCCATATGCACCAATGCTAATATGCAATTTGCTGATAAAGGAAAGAGCATGTCATAACATTCATAGAGCTATATGTATATACTCCTCAACAGAACTTCAGATACATGCAATTCATGTGCTCTTTTTCCAGCTGGCTGGGGGAGGCACTTTTCATTGCACTCCCTAGTTTCTGGTCAGGAGGATGTACTCTGCAAGATATAACAGGAAAAGCGGAGTGTTAATGGAAATTGTTTCCCCACCAGTGGTACTGCTAGTTAGTATCTGTGGGGACTCAAGCCACGGGTCTTCTAGTATCTTAAACTACAAATCTCTTTTCCCATCTGGGGCATTTAATTGGTGTAACAGGGTGCATACCTCTAAAATGTCATTCTTTCCCACCCTGGTGTCCCTCTTTTTAGGAGATCAAACTGTGTGTTGTGTATACAAGTACACATTGCTCCAAAGCAATAAATGTCACATTACTGTTTGTTTAAATCTTAGTATATATGTTTATAAATCGGTCTGTGTAAATAAAATACTTTGGTGTTTCTCTCAATCATTTATTCAGTTACACAACAGAGGTGTCAATAGTAGGGTGACCAGACCTCACCATTAACTGGGGACACAAAGGAAATAGGCATTTTTTCAGGCGCGCACTGAAATTAAAGCAGCCCTGCAGTATGGATTTTTCATGTGTCCCCGGTTAAAGGAGAGGTCTGGTCACCTTAATCAATAGATCATGAAGTAACCTACAAGTTCTCAGTAATATCCTTCTCATCAGCCACATCGCCAGCAACACCACCTAAAACAAAAGTGTCCCTTTTTGGCCATTTGAAATGTTAGGAAGTATGAGGGTACTGCTTTCCATAATGGTAATTACCTATTCCACTACACGCAATGAAATAACTGTCTTGAAAACAGGTGAACTCTCTGGACACCAGATGGCAGTGTTAATGTAAAAAACAGTTTAAACTTTAATAACTCTGGAAGAATGTTTCTCCCACTGGGAGTAGCCTTGTTTCTGCTCAGAAGGAAAAGCCATACAATATATATGTTTTTCAAAACAGAGGTTTACTAAAAGTTTACTGCTCCTTTACAAGCTCCATTTAAAGGGATAGTAATACTTAAATATTACTAATCCCCCATATTAGTAATAATTAATTATTACTATCCCTTTAAATCAATGGGAATTGGTGGAACTTGTATTTGTCTCCTTTGATGACAATTGCACCAATTGTTCTTACTATATACACCTCACAATGTCAGTAGTACAGATGACATCATCAGTTCCTGCAGCAACTGCTATAACTAGGTAACGGAGGGCATCCTAGGAGTAATGATATTGTATGCAATCTTGTTCTGTCATTGATGCATGTGGACAAAGTCATAGTTTTCTCTCTTTGTATCTAAAATTTCCAGGGATAAAAAGTGATCAAGGTCATAAATGTGATCAAGGTTATTCTGACACAAAAAGGGATCCATTCATATCATCTGTGCTAGCTGAACAGAAGGACATCCCATCCCCACCCACTCTGGGTGACTGTAGGGCCATCTGTGGGGGTTGGGGCTGTGTGAGAAATTCTATTCATGGTACACACCCAGCACCCTGAGGCTACATTCTTTAACGTTCAAAGTCATCTATTCTAACATCACCACTAAAGATGTTCCTATACAGACTATTTATCATGTCCCTACATATCCTCTTACCTCTCAGCTACCTAGTCACTTGTTCTGAAACACAAAAGTACTACTGCTTTCTAATATAAAGATCAATCACATATACTGGGAGATTAACTTCTTGACGACCAGAGTTACATAAATTATTGCACAGCAATGCATGGAAAACCCTGTGGTGCTTAAGGGTGTTGACATTTCCCTTAGTCAACCTGATGGAATTTGAATAAAAAAACAGCTGGAAAGTCACATGTTTCCAATCACAGCTCTCACAAGCAGCTGCACTGCCTACAACTGTACTGTACCCTCACTCATTGTTTCAGTGCAAGACGCTAATTATAATGGTGGCATGTTCAAAAGAAAAGTGGAGGAGTTCTGGAGCAAACCAATTGACCTATAGGTGAGAACTAAAACAAATCCAAAAATCCCCCCTTGAATGCTAACGAAGACTCCAATTAAATCAATGGGAATTTTTAGTCCCCCCCCCATAGTGTTCTTTTGAACAAACAGATGCAAATGTCCACAGTTAATACAGTTTAAACTCATGTTGTTGTTTTTTATATTAACAGTGCCTTCTAGTGGACAGATTCCAATTAGTTATTCTGTTACATTCTATTTGAGAGGAAAGTCACTGACAAACAGTTATCCATAGAATGTGATAGAAACTGCTGAGTCACTTCCTGTCCGTTATAACTATCAGGAAGTAAACACACAGTAAATTAACTTCCTGATTATCTGAACTGTTATATCATTTGAATAAAACAACTGACAGCAGTCGTAGTGCCCATGTTTTACTCAGCAGTAAAAGCTTTATAAGAGTTAAGGGAAGAACCATTTTTTTTGGATCACTCATTTACTATTTTGTGATGTTACTACTGAGGATTACTTGCTTAGCACTTTTGTTAATTATAGCTTGTGTTTTAGTGAGTAATCCCACAGGAGTAGTAAATTTTTGAACATTTATATTGGCGGACTACAACTCCCACCAATTCCAACCACTCCAATGATAGTTACAGTCCACAACACCAGAATGTCCACTGCATTAGAATCCCAATATGAACAGAAATAACAGCAGAAAAATGTAGCTTTTCACTACACAACAAACTACTCTCTGGTCACCCTAACTTCTTACCCATCATTCATAGCACCAACAAAGGATGATGACATCTCCTTCCACCATACTAGTTATAACCACCTCACAACAGATGCTCACCATTAATGACGTTTATGTCTGAACTTGCACTTCGCATCTACAATTATCTTGCACTTTGTATCTAACATTATAATCTGACGGTACAACTCTTTATTCACCAGTCACTGTACATATATATTGCTGACATTTGTGATATTGCACTCCATTGCTTCTCTACATCTGTAAGTCTGTAATAGCCATTATATTTTACTAAGTCTGCTTTTAGAACCCACTAGCAATGTGGGACGGCGTTGCCCGTCATGTTATGACCGTTGGGCGCACATGTGTGAAATGCAGACACACTGATAAACACAGACATATACAACACACAGGCAGACACATACCATACATCCCAAGTGTCCCTCTTTAGGAGGGACAGTCCCTCTTTGAGGGCCAAATCCCTCTGTCCCTCTTTCCCACCCTGTTGTCCCTCTTTTTAGGAGGTCAGACTGTGTGCAGGGCAGCTCCACCTATAGGCGACGTAGGCGCCGGCCTAGGGCGCACACGTACTGGGGGCGCGGGCATGCAGAAGAGAAGAGCTGCGCCCGCACACATACCACGCCGGGAACCACAACACAGTCAGGTCTGTGTCACTACAGCGCTCCCTCATCTGGTCGGATCTTTAGTAATGCAGAGCGTGTTGGGAGTCATGATCTCCCGCCGCGCTCTGCATTACTGAAGAGAAGACTGCGCGGGAGCTACAGGTATGTGATGGGGGGCAAGTTGGAGCTGAGGGGGCATAGTGGAGCTGAGGGGGCAAGTTGAAGCGGATGTGGGGCAAAGTGGAGATGATGGGGGCAAGTTGGAGCTGTTAGGGGAAAGCTGGAGCTGAGGGGGCATAGTGGAGCTGGTGGGGGCAAGTTGGAGCTGATGGGGGCAAAGTGGAGCGGATGAGGGTCAAAGTGGAGCTGAGGGGGGGCAAGTTGGAGCTGAGGGGGGGCAAAGTGGAGCAGATGGGGGGCAAGTTGGAGCGGATGGGGGGCAAAGTGGAGCAGATGGGAAGCAAAGTGGAGCAGATGGGGGGCAAGTTGGAGCGGATGGGGGCATAGTGGAGCTGGTGGGAGCAAGTTGGAGATGGTGGGGGCAAGTTGGAGCGGATGGGGGGCAAGTTGGAGCTGATGGGGGTAAGTTGGAGAGGATGGGGGTCAAAGTGGAGCTGATGGGGGCAAAGTGGAGCTGGTGGGGGCACGTTAGAGCAGATGGGGGGCAAAGTGGAGCTGGTGGGGGCACGTTGGAGCGGATGGGGGGCAAAGTGGAGCTGATGGGGGCAAGTTGGAGCGGATGGGGGGCAAAGTGGAGCTGATGGGAGCAAGTTGGAGTGGATGGGGGGCAAAGTGGAGCTGATGGTGGCAAAGTGGAGCTGGTGGGCCAAAGTGAAGCTGATAAGGGGCAAGTTGGAGCTGGTAGGGGGCATCTCTTACAGGCATCTCCAGACCAGGGGCAGACTGGCCCAGGGGGCAGAGAGAGGACAATCATGAAAAGAGGTGGGGTATAAGTAGGCAGGGTATAAAGGGGTGGGACACAAGGGGCGAAGCGAAATGGGTGGCAAAATTAGGTTTTGCCTAGGGTGGCAAAAATCCTTGCACCAGCCCTGACTGTGTGGTGTGTTTTACTTTGCTCTCCAGCAATAAAGCAATAAACGTCAGTATATGTGTTTATACATTAGTCTGTGCAAATAAAATACTTTGGTCTTGAACTAAATCATTTATTCAGTTACATAAATAGCCAGTAATAGGTCATGAAATAACCTAAAAATTCTTACTAATGCCCTGGCCACCAGCCACGCCCCAACAATATCACCTAAAACTACAGTGTCCCTCTTTGGCCATGTGAAATGTTGGGAGGTATGCACATACACACAGTGAGCGGCAGAAACATGCAAAAGACACGCACACACACAGACTCACTGGAGATGCACACATATGTAACAGATGTACACACACAGACACACTGGAGATGCACACATGGACACATATATGTAACAGAGATGGACACAAACACACATGCAACATATGTGAGCAGAAACACATGCACTCATGAGTTGTGCACCCCTCTGGCAGTCAAAGGGTTAAGATATACAGAGGCATGTGAGAGTTAAATAGCAGTGGGAAGTGTGTTCATACCTAGAAACTTTGACTTGTGGAGTCCCTAGAGGGGACTGATGTGGTGCTGATGTGGAGAGACAAATGGGGCAATCTGGGTTAAAAGGGGGCGGGGCTTAATCGCGAGTAGGGGCGGGGCTTAACATAAATGTGGAAAAGTGCTAGTAATAGGCTGTGGAAGGAGGAGATGTGGGAGGGAAATGCAAGTTTACAATGTGAGGGGTTTGAACACACTCCCTGAGGGCTAAAACTTGATACACAACCCTGTGGCAGTCAGTGAGTTAAGTGTGAATCTGATGGCTGTCTGTCCTGTGTCTTGCATGCCAAATGATGACAGTGAAGAAATAATTGAGCAATGAGGGCCTACCTTAAACCTTTGAGTGCCATTTTGTTCCCCTGGTGCTGCACTACAGGTCCTGCTGAGGCCACTGGGAGTCAGGGTGAGTGAGTGTGTGTGTCAGCCATATTTATTTCTGGCTTTGTGTGTGTATGTGGTGCTGTGTGTGTGAGTGGGAGCATGTGTGTTTGGTGCTGTGTGAGTGGGGCATGTGTGTGTGTGGTGGTCTGTGTGTGTGAGTGGGGCATGTGTGTGTGTTTGTGTGGTGCTGTGTGAGTGGGGCATGTGTGTGAGTTTGGTGCTGTATGAGTGAGGCATGTGTGTTTGTCTGTGGTGTAGGAGCAAGTGGCGGCCATATTGTTTTTTTCTGACTTTGATAGTGGTGGGCGGGCTGCATAGTGGGGGAGGGCCAACTCCCTGCATGATTGAATCACCCAATGGGAACAGTAAGTCCTCCTTAATACCACCCCTGGGTGTGTTTTGGCAGGCACAAAGTCTTCTTTTATATATATAGACAAGTCCCTGGCAGAATTGTGAGTGGAGACCCCCCCCCCAAATATGAGTTAACATTTAGCATCTTCTTAAATTTAGCTGAAACCTTCCTTTTCTTTCCTTCATATCTGTAAGACAAGCACATATATGAGAACACTCTGCCCCAGAAACAGTTTTTTTACATTGTACCCTTTGAGTGCCAGAGTGATGTGGAGCACATTGCTCTGCATTGAGTTAGGGAAGGGAACAGAGGCAGAGTGATGGACTGCGGTTACAGAGCAGGTACCCATAATCTATGCTGAAGTAGGTACAGGGCACAGTTTATAATTTCATTTTAGACCAACATGAGCAGGGGAGGGCTGGCAACTTTTGGCCTGGGGGGCAAGTACAAATAAGTGGCCTTACCGCTCCAGCCCAATGTCCCAGCCCACCCCCTTTTGTTAATGTTATAGCTGGCATTAATGTTATGGATTAAGTCAAGTGATACCTCAGAGCTTATAACTAAAATGGTAGCACACAACTGATATCACAGAGATGACAACTGAAGGGGATCTACACTAGTGATACCACAGAGCTTATAACTGAAATGGATCTACACTAGTGATACCACAGAGATTATAACTGAAATGGATCTACACTAGTGATACCACAGAGATTATAACTGAAATGGATCTACACTAGTGATACCACAGAGCTTACAATTGAAATGGAGCAACACTTGATATCACAGAGATGACAATTGAAATGGAGCTACAATACTCGTGTAGCTCCTGAAATTCTGTTTACTATATTTACAGCAGCAAATGAAACATTGAGGGAGGCAGTGGCCCACTGGCCCATATTCATGACCAGCCTGGGGGGCAATTGCCCCCTTTTCCCCCAGGCCAGCCCTCCCCTGAACATGAGCTTTTTTTAAAAAGAAATGAATGCACTTTTACTTATATCTGGTGGATAATCTAACAATCCAGGCTAACTTATATAGGAGTGATACATCCCCTTTAAAGTGGACCTTCCACTTTATAAAAACAAGCACTTTTGAAAGAGCTTTCAAAAGCACCCATTTTTGTTAGCCGTTTTATTATTTTTGTATTTATTTATTTATTGAAACAATAGTTTATGATATATTTATCCTTATTTGTCAGTTTATGCAATTCAGATGCAAGGATCACATTTGCTCCCAGATACTTTCCATCTCATCTCCTCCTGAAATCCCTCAATTGGCTACCTATAAAGTATCATTATGAATTTAGTTTAGATTGTAAACTCCTTGGGGCAGGGTCCCTTTCCCAGTGTATGATTCCCTTGCTGCACTTTCCCCCACAAATAATGTAATGATTGCACTTAACCTTAAGGCTCTTAACCCAGTTCTGTAGTTTTGCATTATATTATTTCAACTTCTGTTAAGCGCTGTGTACATGTATGGCACTATATAAATAAAGTTACATATAACACATATAAATAGAAACTAATATATAATAAACTATTATTCCAATAAAAAAAGATGGTCAACATGGCTATAGGTGTTTATGAAACCTTTCAAATTCACGTATTTCTTACAAAGTGACAAGTCTACTTTAATAACCGGCTCTCCAGAAACAGAGGCTGATTCTTCGTCTTTCCTCCTTCCATTATGCCCACGTTATGAAGAAAATAGAATTATTTGGATACTCCCATATCCAGCCCATCTTCTTACTCTGGGGGCCGGGGACAAAAAAGTTCCCAGTTATAGAAAATAAGCTACATTTTCGCACTGTGTATCCATAACTTTCCCACTAGTCTCTAATAATCTGGCTGCAGGATTACATTTGTTTCTTTCTGTAAAAATAGCTCTGTTGTGCCATTTTTGGACTATTTTCAGGATTGGATTTACAGTCCAGGGTCCCCGAGGCAAGGCACTGTAGGTGCCGTTAGCTCCTCCTATGGCCCCAAATCCCACATGACCCCCCCCATCCACTGTTTCCAGATACAAAAAAATACCCATGGCCTATAACAAGCAAGAACTAAAAAAAGGGTTTAACCTCTTGGTTGCTAGAGATATCTCCAATGCACTGCAAAGCAATGCGTTGGAGACCTCTCTACCATCCATGTGTTAAAGGGGAACTAACATGTTGTTCCCATATGAAAATGGAAGAAAAGAAAATATTAAAATGCCATGTCATTTTTTTTTTTTTTTTGCTTTGTGTTTATTATAATTTTACCTTATACATCCTGCATATATCGCTGGCTTTGGCACGTCAGCACCACATGTGGGAAAGTATATCTGCCCATCACCTTCCCCTTTCCTGCAGCAGTTTGTCTAAACAGCTGCCTGCAGGCAGTATTGATGTTAAGGAGCAAGCCGGGCAATTAATACACCGTAAACAGCAATGTCCTGCGCTGATAAGTGCAGGACGTTGCTTCTTACAGTGTATTCATTGCCCTGCTTGCACCTTCACGTCGATGCTGACTGCAGGCAGCTGTTTAGACAAACTGCTAGACGAAGGAAAGATGGCAGTTTCACCTACAGAGAAAAACTATAGTAGGTGAAACTGGTCTCTTTATGACATTTACTAGATAAGCAATTGATTTTTTGGGGGGGTCTTATATGGTGACAGTTCCACTTTAAATAACAGCCCATAGAGGGGTATACAATTGGTGCAGAAACACTGAACTTGCTCTGGCCTTCACAGCTGAGCTGCTTCTCAAAATCTGGAGCTCAAGGCGGTTGCCTACTCTGTCTATTGCAAAATCCGGCCCTGACTATAATAAGTACTGCCACATATGAACTTATTATATTTCTCATTGTAGTTTAGTGTAAGCATAAATATCTGTATAATTATTATTTTTGCCAAAAGTACATGGATACCAGATGTGTGTAGGTTTATATTTGTGTGCAAATAAGGACCACAGCTTTGAAGGAACAGCAGCTTAAACATGTGATTGGCACTGATAGCAGAGGAAGCAGTCAGCAGTAGTTAACCCCTTGGATACCCGAGATGTCTCCAATGCATGTAAAACCTATCAATTGGCAATACATAGTAGGAGTTATGTGCTAAAGCTCCCTGAATGCAAAACAAGGGGAAAACCCTGGAAAAAATCCACTCTACATGCCATATGTATAAAAACAAAAGTGAAGCAATTCTGGAAATAATTAACCAACAACATAGGGAACAAATAAATATTACTATTGGACTGACTAACATCCTGGATTCTAGATGTCTCCAACACATTGCAGTGCAATGAGAATGTATAATTTGGTCCCTATGGGGCACTTGAATTGCTCCACTTTCTTCCAGTCCAAGAATCACTCTTGTACAGAGGCCCATTCTGAGATACACAGACATCTGGTGATTACACACTAAGACAATGACAAGAAGAGACTTAAATACAAGTTTCCCTACCTATGAAATAAGTCTGCAGAGGTGCCAGCATCAGCTCTTACCAAGCAGCTTTCACTTCCTGTTTCCCAAGCCCCTCCCTTTCCTGCCCTATATCAATGTTCCCAACAGCATTCAACAGAGCTGTTGGAGGATTGCACAGTGTGGTCTACTCTGGGTTGCCATAAATGGGGGACTGCTGTCCCCTGGCTCAGTGAGAAAGGGAGCTCAGTCTGGTCAGGTCACTTAAACAATGATGGAAACACTTATTTAAACAGATCATCAAATATCATTAACAAAAAATGCCCAGTGTATAGGTATGGTGACTCAGGGTTCCAAGAATACAGAGAGGCTGTTATCATCAGAGCCCCATTTTATATACACTCCCACACGTCTCAATACTATAGTAACAGAGACCCGCCCCATATATTCCTCTGCAGGGCTCAGACTGAGCTAATCAGAAAGAGGCAGAGTAACACAGGCATCTGCTCTTAGTATAGTATTACTAAAGCAGTTCAGCGGAGACACTGAAATTGCGTGATCTTCTTGTAACAGCTGCCCTGTATCCCGGTAGAACCTAAGATATTATAACAGATCTCTTTGATCATTCCTAGAATTTGTTTCATTAACTGATAGGTGTTCTACAGCACAGATGGACTATCAGTGGCCCTAGACTACAGTTCCCATCATCCTCAGGTACTAGTTAGTAGACAGAGAGTGATATGAGGCATAGTGAGACAGCAGATGTAGGGCCACAGGCTGCTAATATGATAGTGGTGGGCAACAGGCACTCGGGCCATGTGATCCTAGGGTTTTTCCTGCAGCCCCAGTCTATCATCTCTTCCCAATGAGCCCAAGAACAATTTGCTTCTCCTACATCATCACACACATATGCTATTGCAACCCCCTAAAACACCTGACCTCTCTATTGCCTCAAAGTAAACCTTCCTTCACAATTACAAAGCTCCATTTTAACCCATTGGGGTTAATAGAGTTTCTTCAAACTCTCCAGCAGGCAGAGTTCACTTTTACTATTTTCTTAATGTCAAACACCTCCCGTCTTCCACACAGGCAAATAAGTCGTATCGTAGAAAATCAATAAGTTAAAATTCAAGTACTCTCTTCTTGGATGTATAATCAAAACTCTGCCTGCTGGAGAGGAGATATATCCCATGTGCTATATCGCTATATAATAAATCTTGAAGCTTGTCAATGAAACATACTGTGGAGCTCATGTACTAATTACAGTGGGAAGCACTTCAAAACCGTGAGGATGGGAGAATAAGCACACTTATACTACCTTATATTAATCTGCTACACCTGCCCGCCTATATACTTAACACACAGAAACTTTTCAGTGACTGTTACATTGAAGTTGCATCAAAATAACTATATTGGTATAATTTTATTGTTGCTACACAGTGACTACTATCAGTCAGTCATCTTTGGATTTTTACTCCATTTGAGTATATATATTTGTCCCATGTACTGTTTATGTTGGATGTTTTTATTGTATTTTTAGTTCTAGTAGTGACGTCACACTATTTATTCTTGTACCAGAACGATATACATATTATATATGTTTGGTTATATATTTTTATTCTATTCCATACTTGAATTAAAATGTTCATATATATTTTTTGAACAAAGAGTGCTTTTCTTCTTATTTGTTGATATATACGTGTATATATATATATATATATATATATATATATATATATATATATATATAAGCCCCAAGCTTTGTCTGAAGCCCAACAAACCTAGAGGCTGCAGTAAGGAGTTATGCATATCTCCTCTATACTGCCTGTCACATTGTTGTAAGCATGGGGCAGGATTTTCACAGGAGAGGGCAGGCCTTTGAAAATCTCTTCAAGGACTTCACCCTCCACCACATTACACACATCTTCCCTCTACACACTTTCTCCCATTCTACTACAGGACTTCACCCTCCACCACATTACACACATCTTCCCTCTACACACTTTCTCCCATTCTACTACAGGACTTCACCCTCCACCACATTACCATAGCTGGGAACTCTCCGGTTTTGCCCTGGAGACTCAAGTTTTCACGCTGCATTACCTGGTCTCCGGGGCAGAGGCTGATTCTCCGGATGTGGGGAGTTTCTTCTGAAACTCTGCCCACATCTGCTCCTTCCCCATCTGTTTCTCCAAATTATCTTCTGATTTTGCAGGTTTGTGAAGCTCCTCCACCACTTCCGATTAAGCTCCGCCCCATTTTTGACTCAAATCGAGTCATCTATCACCCACAGTGGCACAAAATGATTCCCCCTCTGGGGACAACAAGATAAAAAGTTCCCAGTTATGCATATTACACACCTCCTACTAATAATATTGTTGGTCTTCACATAGTTCTAAATACTGTCACTAACCTTTCTAATATCTTACCCACTGTAAAAGTCAAGCTCACAGGTCTATAATTTCCTTGTTTGGATCTTGCTCCCTTTTTTTAACAATGGTACTACATCAGGTTTCTTACAAACACAGGACACGATGCCTGATAAAATTGAATCAATAAATAATAAATATAATGGTCTTGCCATTACTGAAATAACTTCCTTAATTACCCTTGGGTTTATACATCAGGTTCAGGTGCTTTGTTCACAATAACCTTTTCCAGTCACTTTTGGTCGTTGTCCTCTGTAAGGAGGACATTTTGTGGTTTTGTCTGTTTGCCAATAGCCTGCCATTGTTGCTTCCTTTGTATATACAAAAGAAAAGAATGTGTTTGAGGTGTCAGCCATAGCCATATCCTCACTAATCAATTTGCCTGTCCCAGCCTTAAGAAGACCAATATCAACCTTAATCTTTTTGTTATTTATATAGAATTGTTTATGATTTTTCTTGTTCTCGTTGCAATGCTTCTCTCATTTTAAATTTTAGTTAGCCTAATTGCATGTTTGCAGATTATATTACATTCTTTATATTTTTTTAAATGATGCATCTGACCCTTCTGACTTAAACACTTTAAAAGCCTAATTCTTATTTCTCATTTCCCTGCAAAGCTTTATATTAAGACACATTAGTCTTAATTTGCTCCTCTTCTACTTATTCCCCAATGGTATATATTGACAAGTATATTTATCTAAGAGCATTTTAAACAAATTACATGATTATTGTGCATTTGAAGATTACATCCTACTGAATATCATTTAATAATGCTTTTAGCTTTGTAAAATTAGCCTTTTTAAAATTAAATGTTTTGGTTAAACCCTTGCTAATAGGTTTCCCATAACAAATTTCAAAGGATACCATATTTTGATCACTGCTGCCTAAATGTAACTTCACCTGTTTACTGTTTATCATGTCAGACTTGTTTGAGAGCACTCGGTCAAACAAGGCCTCTCTTTTAGTTGGCTTCTCTACTAGTTACCACATGACACTGTCATTAATAATGCTTAAAAAATAATTCCCTTTGTTGTGCTGGAAGTCATATTTCTCCAGTAAATTTCAGATAGTTGAACTCTCCCATCATGATTATATTTCCTGACCAAGAAGTCTTTTCCAGTAACAGCTGGGCTCCTCAAACTCCTCAATATTAGGTGACTTGTAGCCAATCACCATTAACATCTTTTTATTATGTATATACCCATTGCGTATTTCAACCCATGGTTCCTTTACATTTTCACTGGACCATTCATTAATATCTTCCATTCTACTAGGTTTTAAGGCATGCTTTACATATAGTCATATGCCTCTCCACTTTTATTAACCCTACCAATGCTAAAAAGTGAAAAACCCTCTAGATTGACTGCCAAGTCATACATATAACCTATCCAGTTTTCAGACACACCAATTAGATCATACTGCTATACATTGCAACCAGTTCTAGTCCACCCATCTTACCAGCCAGACTTTGAGCATTTACATGCATACAATTTATCTTACTGCCATTCTGAAAACATACATTTAAGTGTGTATTTGCCTTTTATGAGGTCTATTAGAGGAACTAGCCCATTCCCCCTTTCCACCACCATGCTCCTTCTCTAATCGCATTTACCCTGCCATCCACATCCTGTGTTGCATCACCATTCCCCCTTTCCTAGTTTAAAGTCTCCTCCAACCATTCTAACCCTTAGCACCATAGCCCCTTTTTTCCCTCTAAGGTGCAATCCAACTCGACTATAAAGATTGCTCCCAAGGGAAGAGACAACCCAATGCACTAAGAACAGAACCCCCTCCTGCTCACACCCAGTCTTTAGCCATGCATTTAACTCCCTAATCTCCCCCTTTACCTTTCTGATGTAGTGCATGGCGTGGCACAGATAGTATTTCAGAAAATAATACCTTAGAGGTCCTTTGCCTAAGGCTATAACCTAAATCCCTGAAATCCTTCTTAACGGACCTCAGTTTTCCATTGACTTTGTCATTGGTACCAATATGTACCATAACAGCCAGATCATGCCCAGCCCCCTCCCTCAACAATTATCAACCCGATCTACTACATGTCGAACCCGAGCACCCGGGAGATGTCAAAGTGTTCTGTTGTAGCTATCCTGTCATGAAGTCTCTGTTAGTCCTTGCATAAATGTATTATGTTTGGGTAGGTCTGACAAGTGAGACTCACATAGCATAAGGGGAATTTTCCCTCCTGCCTCCCAGGCCAGTTCCCCTGAGTCCCTAACCTGCAATACAAACACCATATGTGCCAAAGAGTGTGGGTTTTTATCTGGTCTTGTGTCATCCCAGCATCATCAATGATGTCAGTGGGATGACCTCAATCTTTACAGATACCTGAAAGGTCTCTCCAGGCCTTCTTGGTGCTTATTGGTCTGGTCTGCCATTATGATATGCCCCAGAACTACAAATCAGTGAGAATGAAGTAAGAACTCAGCTGAGCACATTCTCACTAACATGTAGCTCTGAGGCACTGGAGCCACAGATCTGAGCGTGTAAACAACAGAGAGATCTGGGGAGTACTCAAGATATTGATTCAGATGTTATCAGTGCAGTGTTTGTAATAACAGATTGGGTAATGCCCCAATGTTTTTTTTTTAAGCTCTGTATTCCATGTAGAATAGAAAGTTCCTCTGGCTCATTCTCTGGTGTTTCATTGTTGTCCAAAGGTTCCTTCACAGATGTTTATTCATTCTCAAGAGGTTTTCTCCACTCTTGTTCTGCCTTCTACTCGAGAAGCAGCTTGTCAGCTGGCTCATTCCCTGGTGTCTCATGGTTGTCCAAAGGTTCCTTCCTAGCTGTTTCCACATCTTCAAGAGGATTTTTCCACTCTTGTTCTGTCTTCTGCTTCCTCCTTCTCCTATAGATCCAACTCTGAGTTGTCACTCTTCAATTCAAGTAGGAGAGTAGTACTAGCCCAGGCACCAATAGGGCACACACAGAGCAAATCACCCAAAGTGAAGACATCTCTCCAGGTTTGCAGCTTGTGTAAATATCCTCTACTTTAAGTGCTGCAGGACTTTATATACCCTTGAGAAATTAGGTCACAATGCACCATTGTACTATGTTACAATGACCCCACAGATTTCCACTGGTAGCTCTGCATGTTGATTATTGCTCAACGTTTATATGGCACTGAGAAATGATGTCACGATGCACCACTGGGCAAAGATATCACAATTACTGGATGTGATAATGACATCATAGATTTCCAACAGTAGCGCTTTATATTGCTTTTCCAGACACACACATCCACAAACACACATTCACATTTAGATACACACATGCAGATATAGACACATAGACACACATACATACATCCTCAGATACACTCATGCACACCTACACTCAGATACACACATGCCGATACACATATTCACACACATCCACAGACACACATTAACCTTTAGATACACACACATGCAGATACAGACACACATACACACACACACACACATACACATATCCTCAGATACACTCATGTAGATACATATACACATCTACACTCATATACACACATGCAGATACACATACAAATTAGGATTTTCTGACCACAGGTGGGGGTAGTTCTATAATCGCAAAAAAGTTAATACTATTCAAATCTATCAGATAAATCAAGACATGACCACTTTGGTAACTGTGTTATGTCTTAATCTCTTGGTACTACCAAGTTTTCTTTGTCCCAGAGTTATTTCTCAGAACTTTCCCCATCCTCTAAATTCCACCCACTTCTTAGTCTCCCACATCCTCATTCATTTTCAGTCCTACTCACATTTTCCACTTCCTCTGCAAACAATAATCAAGGAGTCTTTCATCTCTGCTCCACTCTGTTCTTCTCTTTATTCTCTCCTTCCCATGAGGGAGAAACATAATAGACCTAATTCACGAACATCTGATATTGTACAAGTCATTGGGCCCTGTGGTCAAAAGGAAATGTTTAGACTACCCTTAATTAAATACAAGTAAATCAATTAAAACGAATGAGCCACTGATTACCCACCTGGGCTCAACTCGAGAAATCCTGAAAACCTGAATGGTTGGTGTATCCCTACTCGAGCACTAACACTGAGAAACATTGGGTTAGACAGAAGAGTAGCAGGGGGCATAGTTCAAACTGCATGGAGGGACAAGAAAGCAGTGATCTATTATAGGAATTTTGGATGGACAAAGAACAGCATAACAATAGCTGCCCTCCCACAGCAAATCATTCAAATGAGTGAACCCACTATGACATTATTAGAATTTTAGTTAACAAACTATTGGGCAGATGTGTTAGAGGCCATAGGTAGGTGAAATGACATTGTCAGTAATGTGCATCATATTTTATAATACACATTATAATAAAATGCATGTTTACCCTTCTGGTACCTTTTATGAAGATGAATATTTTATTTTCATAGTCCATGAATTACTCACCAAGGCATGGAAAGAACACAGGCAAACTGAGGGGAGATTTCCAGTTACCCAAAAACACATTTGCACTCTTTTGCCCAATGAGATGAAAAAGATAACAAACACCCCAGTACTGAGAATTTTGTCTATGCCAGAGTTAGGGAACTTGCAAGTCTCTACCTGCATTACATTCCTAAAATTGTTAGTAAACCTTCAGCTGTTGTTGAACTACAACTTCCACTTGGATTCGCTGTACAATAATGATACCAAATCAGAATATAAACCAAACAGAACAATGTCACAGAGCCAGGAATGTGGCTTCTTTCCATAAAATCAGGTATAATACGGGCCTGTGTATAATACGCAGGTGTAACTTTAACCCACGATGTATGGGGAAAACAAAAGTGTCTATGTATAATACACAGATTTGTTTTCCTTCCCTCTATCCACCAAAACACATTAGTAGATCCAATGCATAGACCTCTGCGCACTGAAACTACAGTAGTGCCCTGTGAGGACCTTCAGGGCACTACCATTGTTTTGAATTAACACAGGTCCTCACAGGGGGATACAGGAAGAGGGCTGCAAATGCAAGCACACCGCCTGCTGCACAGACATCCCAGATGCCTCCAGAGGGAGAGGGTAGAGGGAGGGGATGGTGGCGGCATATTGAGATGGGTGGGGGAATGGAAACAGGCATGGCAGAGGGAGTGGGTAGAGGGAGAGGATGGTGGCAGCATATTGAGATGGGTGGGGGAATGGAAACAGGCATGGCAGAGGGAGTGGGTAGAGGGAGGGGGTGGTGGCAGCATATTGAGATGGGTGGAGGAATGGAAGCAGACATGGCAGAGGGAGTGGGTAGAGGGAGGGGATGTTGGCAGCATATTGAGATGGGATCAGGAATGGAAGCAGACATGGCAGTATCATGGTGCCCGTGTTATCGCTGGCGACATTGTGATTCAGTGCTACTTCCTGATTCCTTTTATTGGCTACTGTGGATTTGCTCCGCCCAGTGCTAAGCCCTTATATACTGAGCCCTGTCACTTCTGCAGTGCCCTTTCGTGGTGTTCCAGTCTCTAGCACTTGTTCTTGACTTCTGTGTGAATCCTGTGTATGACCCGGACTGCCTGACTACTCTGCCTGAATAAGTTTCTGCTCTGTGTACCGACCCGGCCTGGCTGATGCTCCTGCTCTGTGTACTGATCCAGATTGGCTGGTGTTCCTGCCCTGTGTACTGACCCGGCCTGGCTGACATTCCTGCTCTGTGTACCGACCCGGCCTGGCTGACGTTCCTGCTCTGTGTACCGAACCGGACTGGCTGATGTTCCTGCTCTGTGTACCGACCCGGTCTGGCTGACGTCCCTGTTCTGTGTACCGATTTGGTCTGGTTACCCGCTCCATCCGGTGGTCTGTTTGGAGATTGTGCTTCCAGTGCTCTCACTGTCTACTGACAGTTCCTTTGGTTGCCTCATATTCTCTGCTCAGGCAGTCCCGTTTACTGTGACCCAGTCTCCAGTTTATGTGCCACGTGATCCTTTCACCCTGGTGTTTGAGATCAATCAGGTTGCACCACGGTATGCTTGACCTGGTCATTACAATATACCTGAGGTTGGTTTGTTCCCCGGGCGCCTCGCTTGTCCTCACGGCCTTGCAGCCAATTTCAGGTCTGAGCGTTCATTTAACCCCTTGGGGGTTGGTGTGGTTGCACTTTGGGTCACAGTGTATTGCAGGTTACGGTTGGCGTTACTCAGTGCTATACCGTAACAGTCACCCTTGACTGTTCTGGAAGTCTGTCACTTCTAGGGCCTTCGTTTACCTCTGTGTGGCCTCTGTCGCTTTGTGTCACTCTGCATAGAGAGTGTCCTGTGGGCCTCAGTACTATTAGGGCCTGTCCATACCTCTTGGCCTAATAGCATCCAGTTCTCC
Organism: Rhinophrynus dorsalis; assembly: GCA_037306005.1. Taxonomy (NCBI): domain Eukaryota; kingdom Metazoa; phylum Chordata; class Amphibia; order Anura; family Rhinophrynidae; genus Rhinophrynus; species Rhinophrynus dorsalis. Next base: position 45,267,002 of record CM074726.1, on the reverse strand, counting down.
ACTGTCTCTTCTAGGATTCAAACAAACTGTAAACTGACCTGTGGCAGTGTTGTACCTTAGTGTTTCACTGAACCCGTGTGGGTTACTGTATACTATTGTAACCTGACCTGTGTCAGTATTATTTCTGTATATTATATACTGGACCTGTGTGGGTTACTCTAATTTCTGTGTTTTCAATAAAACTGTGTTTTTACCTAAACCTTCTGTGTCTGAGTGTCCTAAAACCGTTACAGGCAGAGGGAGTGGGTAGAGGGAGGGGATGGTGGCAGCATATTGAAATGGGTGGAGGAATGGAAGTAGACATGGCAAAATTGTGATTATTATACGGGAGATTTTACAGTAGTCTTTTAGTGCCTGGGTCCTGAAAAAAAGAGAAAAGATAAATTACTTCTTCCTTAGAGATTGTATCTGGACTGTGTCACTCACTAAAAACATATGGTCCATTGCCTAACTTGTTTGTTGCTGTTGTCCTGATCTAGTATCCGTTTCTCCCTCTATTTATAATTTATTGCAAGTAATTTTACTCTCAGTTGGATACAGGAGGTCCATAATTCGGACACGGAGAAGTTCAGCCTTGATGGAATTTATTTAAGTATTGTCCACTGACATTGGACAAAATGATAACAAAAATGGAGGCCAAGAAAATATTACTGAGATATAACATACTACAGCCAACGTGGATATGGAGGAATGAAGAGGTAGAATGGTATAATGGAGGAGAAAGACTATATGGGTGAGCTTAGGCAAACATGGAAATAAGGGCCTTACTCATCAAGATAAAGAGCTGAAATTAGGGCCTACTCATCAAGTAAAATATCTATAATTATGGAGGAAACCAAATGCTCCACACATTTGAAATGAAAATTCTGCAAATTTCTTTTTATTTAAATAGGACGTTAACACATTCAATGGTAGAGAGGTCTCCTATGAATTGCTTTACAATGTGTTGATGACCATTTTAGCATTAATAGCACAGTTTGAACCAATGGACATTTTCATTTAACCCTGTGGAGCAGTTGGTTTGCTCTAAAATTGAACCTCCTTAGCTTGATGAATAAAGCCCCAAGTGGCAAGAATATGTGTTTATTCTGATGAATCTAATTAATTAAGAGGCATGTAGTGCCCAACATGAGGCAGGGAAGGGATTGGCTGAGGTCTTGAGTTGAGACTTCCAAATCAAAATGATACTACCATAGAGCCTGAGTATTCTAATTTATAGATGGGTCTTGTTTTAGAAATGAAAAAAAGGAATGAGGGACATTACTGCATCACAGCCAGGGGAGGGCTGGCCTGAAGGGCAGGGGGGCAATTGTCCCCTGGGCTGGCCATGTGTCTGGGCTGGTGGGCCAGTGCCTCACTCAATCTCCCTCTTGCTGCTGTAAATGGAGCTACACTAGTGATACCACAGAACTTATGAAATTAATCTATATGCAAGTGATACCGCAGAGCTACAATCCAAACATAGCTGCATTAGTAGCATAATCCATTCCACTGCAAGCTCTATGGCATCACCATTCTATCTTTACTTAATCCTTTGAGTGCCAGAGGGGTACACAACGCATTGAAAAAGCAATGTGTTGTGTACCCCTCTGGCACTCTCAGGGTTAAATTGTAAGCACTGTAGTATCACTTATGTAGCCCCATTTCAACAGTAAGCTCTGTGGTATCACTTGCTTTAATTCACAGCATTAAGGACAATTTTAAAATTAAGGAAACAGGGGTGGGCTGGGATAATGGGCTTGGACGATAGTAGATATGGGCCACTTAACTGTATTCGCCCCCTGGGCCGTATGTTGCCAGCCCTCCCCTGATCACAGCAACTTAGTGAACCATGCTCCAAGTCATAAACTCAATGAAGTTTATTAAACAAAATTAAAAAGTAATACAGCACACAAAAAACACATAAAACTTCACATGAACTGGATAAATACAGGTTATGGATGGCAGAAGGAGAACAACATCTGACACATTTTGCATGTAATAATGAAAGTCGAAGATTAAGCATGTTGTCCAGCTTACAGTTAAGTCTCATGCAACTGTTTGTGCTATATTACAATGTCAACTTTATTCAATAAATTACACTGATTTCATGATCTGGAGAGTGGTTCTCAAAGTTAGAGCGATGTGGTCTCCATCTTTCTGTCTTCCCTAACAAGACAGGGACTAGCACCTGTACTGCATCAGATATGCCATATTTCAACATCTTCCATTTATTTGAATGGTTGTTCACTTGGTATATCTTCTTTCAGAGGAGCAACATTGGCTGGAATTCAAGTCAAGAAAGGAAGCATGTTTTTGCTTCCAGTGATTACCTATAAGGAGTCTGGCTGTTTCTAATATATGTGATGCTAGTTTATCCTCATAAGTACCATTGTTTTATTTCCTGATCACATGGTTTGTAACAGCCTGTATCATGATTTTTATATACTGCTCTCCAGCTGTTATTACTGTACATAAGCAGGTGATAAGTATCTGTGATATTTACTGCATGTATAGCATAAAATGCATGATCCTTCATGTAATGAATGAAGTTCATAGCACAGCTCAACATGTTGTAATACTTGACTTAGGATCTCCCTGCAACCCACATGTGTGTGACTTTTCATATAAGTGAGAGAGGGATTGTTCATGTTATTCACCAAGGCTGCTGTGCCAAGATTAACTGGTGGGTTATGCACTGAGGTGTGACAAAGGTGTGATAAATAGGCGATAACTTCACCAGTGTGATAAACTTTTCATTTCTTATGTTATGTTATGGAGCCTATACACTAAGATCTCTCCAACTTCAGATACCTTACCCCCTGAAGGACCAGCGGTCTGGGGTTGGTTTCCCTTTAAGGACCAAATTGAGGACATTAAGGCACTTTAAACAGGTTGCCATGATGAAAAGGGCAACATGAGAATTGCGCTGCATCAAAGACTGAGATTTTCACTTTGTCTCTGTAAATGTTGCAGGAAACATTTTAGTACCCGCATACCTTAGTACGGCTGGATCTTGGTGCCCAGAGAAGAATCACACACCTGTCACTGATCACTTTCATGTTGTGAGGCAATGCAAACAGGGATGTCTGGGGACAGTGTCAAGAGTGAATTCTACCAGAGGATTACTTACACTTTCCAGCAGAGGGCATACTTTAAGGCTGGCCGCGGGATCTTATATTGCCATTAGATTACAATGCACTCAGACTGTACCTATGAAACCAGGTACAGTAACCATGCCATTCAGGATGCAGGATATAGCGACAGTATGGCATGCAGCCTTAAAGTATGCCCTCTGCTGGAAGGTGTAAGGAATCTTCCTGTAGAATTCACTCTTTCCTCTACACATTGCCTCGCACAAGCAGAACAGGACAAAATGACAGTGATCAGTGACAGGTCTGTGATTCTTCTCTGAACACCGAGATCTAGCCACACTAAGGTATGCGGGTACTAAAATGTTTCCTGCAACATGAGAAACTTGCTCTTTGATGCAGGGCGAGATTCTCATGTCGCCCTTTTCATCGTGGTGACCTGTTTAAAGCACCTTTATGTTGCACGCAAATTTCTGTGAGACATTTTAAAAGGATACCCTCACAGTGCTCCCGCAGGAGCCATGTGAGTAAAAAATACATGACTTGATAAGACCATCACCCGTCCTTTAGGTAAGGACATCAGTAGCGGTCCTGACACGTCACTTGTCCTTAAGTAGATAAGCAGAGCTATTCAACAATAGTCCTCCAGTACCCCCTAAAATGAAGGTTATCTGGAGTTGCCTGCCGGATTTCAGGTGTGTAATTGTGGGTTATTTAACCTGATTAAGTTATCTGTGCACAGACAGAGAGATCTGACCGTAGGACCTAAATTGTTAGGTGTACTTGAGGACCTAAAGCATTTAAGGGGTTAAAGCACTATTTAAACCAGTAATTTGTTAAAAGTTATTTGTCCCCTATGGTGTAACAGTTTTGCTCCAGAATTATTCCAGTTCATCTTACTATTGCACATCAGCCACTATATGTTATTTTTCAGCGATGTACTGTTAGGCATATGGACAACAAAAACATCATATGCTGCGGTGGGATCTTAATATTGATAAAGCCACATACATCATTAGGTACAATTTACATGTTAGGTATCACCTCTTGTTCTTAGTATAGAGAGGTAAGGTTTGTGAGCATCTTATTACTGAGTACTGGATGTTGAATAAGCAGCAGAACAGGTGGGCCACCAGAGACATGAACCCACCAATTTTATATTTTTCTGAGAGCCAATGTTCTTTTTAGGTTAGGGACAGGCAATATGCTGCTCTCCAGCTGTAATTAGATTAAAATTACCATCATCCTCAGCCAGCCAGCAGATGGCTGCAAGTTGCCCACCATTACTGTAAGCTATCGAGTGAATAAAAAAAAAAAAAAAAAATGGGTATAGATACTTTAAACAGAAAATAATCGGCACTCTCGAATTTCATAAAAAGTACACTAAATTTTCAGTTCCCACTGAAGCCTTAATCAAAACAAATTGCATTCAACACTTTATCTCTCTTATACTTCACAAACAGTAATGGAAATCAATGTACTTCATGTGACGTAATCTCAACCCCTTAAAGGGATAGTAATATTTCGTTTTATCTTTATTTTATTTTGTAGGCATTAAAAAAACATGATGAACGATATAAGTCTTATCTCTCAAACCTTTATGGCTTGAGAGATATTCACAAGCAAAGTTTCCCCTCCCGCCCCTTTTACCTAGTATAAACCATCTCTTCTCAGATGGGGAATGCAGTCCATAGACCAGACAGATAACAGCAGGGGACAATCTTCTTCCTATGAGAACAATGAAAGCTCTGCCTCCCTTGACAAGTTTTTCAGGTTTTTCCCTTGTCTTAATTGAAGATTGTCCCTCTCTGCAGTCTACCTGGGCACCTCCCTTCTGATCTGGCTGAAAAGTGTGACATCAGTAAAAGGGGCGGGAGGGGGATACTTTGACATTGAATTACTCTTGAACTACAACTCCGACAGTATTGAAATAACACTCTCCAAAGTCCAAATACTATGATGATTAATTAGAGCTGCTTTTATTATGAAACATTACTATCCCTTTAACACCAACATTTGACTATAAAGATAAAAACAAATGTGCTAGTTTCTATAAATTCTTGAGATATTAACCCCACGACTGTTAAAAAGTACACTTGATAAAACAGCCTATCACATATATCCTGAATATGACTTTCTCACTAACTTTTTAGTTACCCTAACATAATCATTAACCTTAACCTATTCTTGAGATATTCTTAAAGGGATACTTATTTTGCATTTGAATCATGTGACTAGCAGAGATCGAGGATTTCTTTTATTTTATTTTTCTTCTGGATCCTTATAACTTGAAGTGCTCCAGTGTCTCTACTTTGTTTCTTCTCATTATTTCTTCACCCACCACATGGCAACAACCAGATATTACATGCATGCAAATGAGGTGATGTCATATTCAGTCCCGCTCCTTTCGGGGTTATATGGCATTTACCCGTTGAATGCTAGTGAGGGTCTTGAACGCCCATTTAAATCAATGGGCATTTTTATTTCTCCCCTAGGGTGCAATTGGTTCGCCCAAATATCGCTCCACTTGACTTCACGACTTCCATACCCACAACTAAGCCCATATCCACTGCTATCACTATACCCCCTGAGTGTCAGATGCCAATTCGATGAACACCCCTCTGGCACTCATAGGGCTGAGAACAGTATTTGTTACAAAAGACATCTAATGTTTTTAGCTTTTTATTTTTTAAATCTTTGAGAATCAGAGGAGTGTTGATCACATTACAAAGAACTGTGCTGCACATCCATTAAGACTAGAGGAAAGGCGCTTTTGACTAAAACAAATGCAAGGGTTCTTTACAGAAAGGGTGGTAAAGCTATGAAATTCTTTGCCTTGGGATGTTGTACTTGCAGATAATGCAACTGTTTTCAGAAAAAGCAATGGATGCCTATCTAGCACAGAACAATACTGAAAACTAGTGTAAAAGCCCGTGTACATGGGCCAAGGTCCCGGTAATGTTAAGCCTTTGAGTGCCAGAGGGGTAGGCAACGCATTGCTAAGCAATGCGTTGGGTACCCCTCTGGCACTCAAAGGGTTAAGAGGCCATTACCTCACTACTCCACGCGATGCAGTCTTGCGTCGCCTCACTCACGCGATGCAATCATGAGCAGCAGAGACTGCTGAAACGTGGTCAGTCTCTACTGTGCATGACTGCATCATGACAAACATCCTAGCAAATTATTATATAGAATAGGAGCTTCAATACAGATAGGATATTGAGCCAGGGAACTATCTGACTGCCATTTGGAGTCAGGAAGGAATTTTTTTTACCAACTTGGGGCTTAATTGGAAATGGTTTCAGTGGTTTTTTTTTTTGCCTTCCTCTGGATCAACACGGGTGATTTGGCATGGGCTGGACTTGATGGACACGTGTCTTTTTTCAGCCTCATCAAATATTACTATGTCTGGTTCTCAAATGGTTAAAATGCATTTATATAGTAGGAGTCTAATAAAGGAATAGACTTTTCCTTTAACACTTAGTGTGCCTGACGGATTTGCAGTGAGTTGCATGCATCTCTGGCACCAGAGGAGGGCGGCAATAGCCCCCTGGGCTGGCCCTGTGTCTGGGCTGGTGGGCCAGTGCCTCACTCAATCTCCCACTTGCTGCTGTAAATGGAGCTACACTAGTGATACCACAGAACTTATGAAATGAATCTATAAGCAAGTGTTACCGCAGAGCTACAACCCAAACATAGCTGCACTAGTAGAATAATCCATTTCCCTTGCAAGCTCTATGGCATCACTATTCTATCTTTACTTAATCCTTTGAGTGCCAGAGGGGTACACAACGCATTTGAAAAGCAATGTGTTGTGTACCCCTCTGGCACGCGCAGGGTTAAACTGTAAGCACTGTAGTATCACTTGTGTAGCCCCATTTCAACAGTAAGCTCTGTGGTATCACTTGCTTTAATTCACAGCATTAAGGACAATTTTAAAATTAAGGAAACAGGGGTGAGCTGGGACAATGGGCTTGGACGATAGTAGATATGGGCCACTTAATTGTATTTGCCCCCTGGGCCGTATGTTGCCAGTCCTCCCCTGTCTGGCACTCAGAGGGTTAACCCTTTGAGTGCTGGAGGGGTACACAATGCATTGCAGAGCAATGTGTTGCGTACCTCTGCGGCACTCAGAGGGTTAGACATTGTTATAATGCTGCGCACTGTTCACAGATGAAGTGTTTACTGTTCTTACACCCCTCTCCATTACACATTTCTTGTAGCCTGGACTCCTCTTCTTATTATAGGAATTCCTGTGAGTAACATAGGCTCTGTTTTTCAGTCTTGCTCACAGTATGCCAACGATGTGAGTACATATTACAAATACCAGCAGGGGGTCTGTATTTATTTTCTTTCAAATGCGCATAACAACCATGGTAGTCTGCTTGACAACCATATTGTTTTCTCTGCTTTTTTTCCTTTTATACATGCTATAATTTTGTGTGAAAATATAATCATTTTGATACTGGTTATATGCGCCAAAGCTTTGTGGATTTAATGTCTGCTTATTATATTAATTCCAATTAAAGTTACTTTCTAAATTGTGGCCTCATGAGTGCTATCTAGAGTCTTTTTCTATCTGCTATTTAGCTCCATTTTTCGAGCAAAAAAACATCATACTTTGTGTATAATGTGGAAAGGAAAAGATTAGCAATTCTGCAGCAAATCAACAGCACCATGTAGGGGGAGTGAACATTCCCACAGATTCCCTTGGCCCTGACTTTTAGGTCCCATTCACCACTCCCTTTAAAGGGATAGTAATACATAAAATATAAAAAAAATATGTTGTAGGGTTTATCCCCCTGAGTAAAACAAGGGTACTCCCACTGCTGAAAGGTGTTCTATTCAAAAGTTATTACAGTTCAAAGTTGAATTTTTTAGGTGCAATATCACAGTGGCCTGAAATTGTACAGTGGCGCTGTTGCTACACGATCCTATGGACAGCTCTGGTCCCGGGACCAGAGCTGTCCATAGGATCGTGTAGCAACAGCGCCACTGTACAATTTCAGGCCACTGTGATAGTGCACCTAAAAAATTAATTTGAAAATTAATAACTTTTGAATGGAAGACCTTTCAGCAGTGGGAGTACTCTTGTTTTACTCAGGGGGATAAACCCTACAACATATTTTTTTTTACATTTTAAGTATTACTATCCCTTTAAAGGAATAGTAACCTTTTAATTTCACATGACATTCCACTCTGGAAGTACATAACATGTACAGCAAAGTGCCTATACTTTTTAATATTTTCATTTCCTCTTCACCTCTTTACTTTGATGCTTTTATATCCCTGACAGTGAGCTATCTGGGTCTCAGTTTGCAGGGAGTTTTATGGTTGATACACCATCACAGCAGGATGTAATACAATGTTACATTCTCTCTGCAGCACTGAGTGTTCTGTGAGATGTAATGCAATGTTACATCTCAAATAATACAGTGCTACAGTCTCTCTACAGCACCGAGCGCTCTATGTGAAGCACTCTGCAGCACTGAATACTGTGTGATACAATACAATGTTACAGTCTCTCTGCAGCGCTGAATATTCTGTGTTAAATAATACAATGTTACAGTCTCTGTACAGCACTGAGCGCTCTCTGTGAAGTAATATAATGTTACAGAATCTGCAGCACTGAATGTTCCATGTCATTTAATACAATGTTAAACACTCTGCTACACTGAGCGCACTGTGTGATGTCATACAATGTTAGAGTATCTCTGCAGCACTGAATGCTCCGTGTTATAAAATCTAATGTTAGAGTCTTTCTGCTGCAATGAGCACTCTGTGTGATGTAATACATTGTTACAATCTCTCTGCAACACTGAATGCTCAGTGTGAGGTAATACAATGTTACACTCTCCCTGCAACATTGAATGGTCTGTGTGATGTAATACAATGGTACAGTCTCTGCAGCACTAATGCTCCGTTTGATGTAATACAATGTTACAGTCTCCCTGCAGCACTGAATACTCTGTGTGATGTAATACAATGGTACAATCTCACTGCAGCACTGAATGCTCTGGTTAATGTAATACAACGTTAAGTCTCTCTACAGCACTGAATAATCAATGTGATGTAATAAAACATTGTATAGTCACCCTACAGCAATGATTGTTCTGTGGTATAATGCAGTGTTACACTCATAGCACAGCTCTGAATCTGTGTTGTGTCCTTTATGTGACTGTGTCTCTTTGTGATGTAATACAACGTCACTCTCTCCCTGCAGCATTGAATGTTCTGTATGATGTAATATAATGAAACAGTCTCCCTGCAGCCCTGAATGCTCTGTGTGATGTAATACAATATTAATTCTCTCTGCAGCACGGAATGCTCTGAGTGATGTAATACAATGATACACCCTCCCTGCAGCATTGAATACTCTGTCTGATGTAATACAATGTTACAGTCTCCCTGCAGCACTGAATGTTTTGTGTTATGTAATACAATGTGACAGTGTCTCTGCAGCATTGAATACTCTGTGTGATGTAATACAACTTTACAGTCTCCATGCAGCACTGAATGCTCTGTGTGATGTAATATAATGTTACAGTCTCCCTTCAGCATTGAATACTCTGAGTGATGTAAAGCATTGTGACTGTGTCTCTTTGTGATGTAAAACAATGTTACACTCTCCCTGCAACATTGAATGCTCTGTGTGATGTAATACAATGGTACAGTCTCTGCAGCACTAATGCTCCATTTGATGTAATACAATGTTACAATCTCCCTGCAGAACTGAATACTCTGTGTGATGTAATACAATGGTACAATCTCACTGCAGCACTGAATGCTCTGGTTCATGTAATACAACGTTAAGTCTCTCTACGGCACTGAATGATCGATGTGATGTAATAAAACATTGTATAGTCTCCCTACAACACTGACTGCTCTGTGGTATAATGCAGTGTTATACTCCTAGTACAGCTCTGAATGTGTGGTGTGTCCTTTATGTGACTGTGTCTCTTTGTGATGTAATACAATGTTACACCCTCCCTACAGCATTGAATGTTCTGTATGATGAAATATAATGAAACAGTCTCCCTGCAGCACTGAATGTTCTGTATGATGTAATACAATATTAATTCTCTCTGCAGCACGTAATGCTCTGAGTGATGTAATACAATGATACACCCTCCCTGCAGCATTGAATACTCTGTGTGATGTAATACAATGTTACAGTCTCCCTGCAGCTATGAATGCTCTGAGTGATATAATACAATGTGACAGTGTCTCTGCAACACGGAATGCTCAGTGTGATGTAATACAATATTACACTCGCCCTGCAGTATTAAATGCTCTATGTGATGTAATACAGTGTTACACTCTCACTGCAGCATTGAATTATCTGTGTGATGTAATACAATGTTACAGTCTCTCTGCATCATGGAAAGCTCTGTGTGACGTTATACAGTGTTACACACTCCCTGCAGCATTGAATGCTCTGTGTGATATAATACAATGTTACAGTCTCTGTGCAGCACTGAATGCCCCATGTGATGCAATACAATGTTAAACTCTCCCTGCAGCATTGAATGCTCTGCTTGATGTAAAACAATGTTACACCCCTGTGATGTAATACAATGGTACAGTTTCCCTGCAGTACTGAATGCTCTGTTCGATGTAATACAATGTTACACTCTTGTGATGTAATACAATGTTACACTGTTCCTGCAGCACTGAATGCTGTGTGTGATGTAATACAATGTTATTCTGTTCCTGCAGCATTGAATGCTCTGTGTGATATAATACAATGTGACAGTCTCTGTGCAGCACTGAATGCTCTGTGTTATGTAATGCAATGTTACACTCACAGTACAGCACTGAATGTGTGGTATGTCCTTTATATTTTGCCTTTTTTAACATTGTATCACTAGATCTGATTCCATATTCCCTTACAGAAAGCATTTTGCAAACACATTCAGGTATCTCATTGTCAAGGGCAATATTATTATGTTCCTGCAGAATATGTAAAGGCAAAATAAAAGCCAGACTACATCTAACCCTTTTCTGCTATACTCTGACTTGTATATTTTGATCCTCCATTTTGCAGATTTTGATTGGTCAACTACTCTTTACTCGCTTGACCAATCAAATTCAATAAAAGTAGTGTATAATATGTTTTTGATGTCCCTAGTCTGCTTGAGTTTCAGTACTTTTTTAGAACCATTATTTTAGATCAGTCAAGTTAAATGCGTGTATTTAATCAAAGAGTTAAACCATGTTAAATCTAAGGTACATTTTATTATGTATGTATGAATGTATGAGCTGATGAATTATGACTTTCCATGAAAAAATGTACTACCCATTTTCAGCACTGTAACTTTAAAACGATATATCCCAGGAATGGAGGAACCTCATTTTTATTCCATAAATGAAAGTGAATAGTCTTCCATAACATCTATCAATGTGTCAGATTTGGTGTCTATCTGTTCAGTCGATTTTTCTGCAGCCTTGATGCAATTTCCTTTATGGCATCCAAATCTATAATGGGAAACTACTCATTTTTTCCATAACTGTGTATATTTAAAATAATGAAAAGATTTATACTACAATTGCAGGTTTTATGGGGGCGGGTAGTAACTCCTGGACTGCCAGATTTCAGGCAAATTTGTCAAGTCATATAAATGTTATAAGCATTTGAAATCAGCAGCTACTTAACAAAGAAGTCCTATTCAGACTTTAATCCTTTGCGTTACAATGCGTTCAATACCTCTCTGGTACTCAAAGCGTTAACTATGGATTTGAAACCAAGCAGTCATTAAAGGGATAGTAATACTTAAAATGTAAAAACAAATATGTTGTAGGGTTTATTTCCCTGAGTAAAACAAGAGTACTCCCACTGCTGAAAGGTGTTTCATTCAAAAGTTATTAATTTTCAAAGTTGAATTTTTTAGGTGCAATATCACAGTGGCCTGAAATTGTATAGTGGCGCTGTTGCTACACCATCCTATGGAGATTTATGGTCCTGGGACCAGAGCTGTCCAAAGGATCGTGTAGCAACAGCGCCACTATACAATTTCAGGCCACTGTGATATTGCACCTAAAAAATTCAACTTTGAAAATTAATAACTTTTGAATGAAACACCTTTCAGCAGTGGGAGTACTCTTGTTTTACTCAGGTGGATAAACCCTACAACATATTTGTTTTTACATTTTAAGTATTACTATCCCTTTAATTAGCACATTATATAATTTATACATGTAATACTTTTGTGAAATTCACCTTAAGTATTGCTTACCTTTGAATTTTTGCAGATGAACCTGGGGATTTTGTAATGATCCAGAGTATATCTGCAACATGAGAGCAGATGAGAGTTGGTACTTTGTTAGTTGTAGAAATACAGGAGGCAAATATAGTCAATTTCATACCTTTATTAGCTAACTAAGTAGATGTAGGATGCAAGCTTTCAAACCTCTCAAGTCTCTTGCTCATGCATGTTATACACATAAATATGAAAACATCTCACTTAAATACAAGTACACATTGCATTGTTTAGAATGGAAAGCAGATAAGATCAGCTCAGTCCAGACCCAGATTCTTTGATCAGTCAATGGAAAAGGAGTGTGATATAAACTGCAGTCATCTGCAGACTGCCTCCCAATTTAAAACAACTGAAGTTAAGGAGTGCTTTGAATAAAAATACAAGAAATGGCACATCTCGCTGCCTACAAAGGAGGTGTGAAATGCACACACATTTACACCACTGACAAGGTACCCATACCAAACTCTCAGTTACACCATAAGATCAATGGTAACACCATAAGATCAATGGTAACTTCAACTGCAAACCATCCAATGTAATATACTATTATACTAATTATTATAGAGGGGTACTTATATCTCCACAATAGTTCTGCTTTAAGAAAGATGTTTTCATATTTAGCTTATAACATGCCTGAGGAAGAGACTTGAGAGGTCTTGAAAGCTCATATCCTAAATCTGCTTAGTTAGCCAATAAAGGTATCAACTTGACTATATTTGCCTCTGACATGACAACTGCACACAGTAACTTCAGCCCATAACATGTCTCCCAAGTATTCCTCTTTAGGAGGGACAGTCTCTCTTTGAGACTCAAATCCCTCTGCCCCACTCTGGCGTCCCTCTTTTAGGAGATCAAACAGTATACGTGTTTGTAAATTAGCCTGTGTAATTAAACCTCAGTACATGTGTTTATAAATCAGCCTGTGTAATAAAATCCTGTGGTCTTGCTCTAAATCATTTATTTGGTTACACAAAGAGGTGTCAATAGGCCATTAAATAACCTAAAAAGTCTCCGTAATGCTTCCAACCCCCTTCCCCCCCAGCAACAACACCTTAAACAAAAGCATCCCTCTCTGGCAAGTTGAAAGTTGGCTAGGCTGACCAGACCTCACCTTTAACCGGGGACACATAGGAAATAGGCATATTTCAGGAGTGCACCAATGTCAAAGCAGCCCTGGAGTATGCATTTTACATATGCGTCCCCGGTTAAAGGTGAGGTCTGGTCAACCTAAAGTTGGCATAAGGATTTATAACTCATCCTGAGGATATCGCACATACTGACATAATGCTATTGGTTCTATAAAAAAAATCAGTAATCATTCGTAAATGTGCTCCCACAGGTTGTGCAGAACAAGGTGCTGAGACGTGATTCATTTCACATATTCATTAGTGATAAAACTTCAACGGAAGGTGAGCTTTTTCACAGGACAAAATCAAATCACAAATGATTTCAATTAGAAGAATGGCCAAGAATCAGAGGCGTAACCAGAAGCCACTGGGCTCTGGTACAAGAAGTGCTATGGGCCCCCCTGACCACATTGACCCCCTCCACAATGTCCCCATCTCCTCCCTGGTGCTCCCGCACGGTCCTCTTTGTAATGCAAAGCGCTGGGAGATGATGTCATCTCCCAGCGCTCTGCATTACTAGAGCACCGGCGGGAGATTGCGGGCGCCACACGGAGGGGTCACAGGGGGAGGCCGGGCCCCTGGAGTGCACAGGCCCGGTCGAAGGTCCGACTCCTGCAACCCCTATAGTTACACCACTGCCAAGGATATGGGATCAGATATGTAAAGCAAAATAATGTAATGCAAAATAAAAAGTACAGAACAGAAAAACCCAGACGTGGAATACAGACTTAATGGTACTTTAGTGCCAATGACAACAAAGCAGTGCTCTGTATTTCAGCCAATAAGTAATCTGCTTATCATTATCAGGGTCTGGGATGATTTTTTTCCTCCAGTTTTTCAGAAACACAGCAGCTGTTTTTTAATGTTTTGTTCTGATCACTTTATTCTGGATTAACATGGCGTTAAAGGAGCAGTAAACGTTTTTATGAAAAAATATATTTTGTAGGGCTTTTCCTATTGAGTAAAATAAGGGTACTCCCATTGCTGAGAAATTTATATTTCCAGAGTTATTACAGTTTAAAGGGATAGTAATACTTCATTTTAACTTTATTTTATTTTGTAGGCATTAAAAAAACATGGAGAATGATATAAGTCTTATCTCTCAAACCTTTATGGTTTAAGAGATATTCACAAGCAAAGTGTCCCCCTCCTGCCCCTTTTACTGATGTAACACTGTTCAGCCAGGGCAGAAGGGAGCTGGCCAGGTAGACTGCAGAGAGGCACAATTTTCAATTAAGATAAGGGAAAAACCTGAAAAGCTTGTCAAGGGGGGCGGGGATTTCATTGTTTTCATAGGAATAAGAGTGTCCCCTTCTGTTATCTGTCCAGTCTATGGACTGCATTCCACATCTGAGAAGAGATTGTTTACACTAGGTAAAAGGGGCGGGAGGGGGAAACTTTACTTGTGAATATCTCATAAACCATAAAGGTTTGAGAGATAAGACTTATATCATTCTTCATGTTTTTTTAATGCCTACAAAATAAAATAAAGTTAAAACGAAGTATTACTATCCCTTTAAACCCATGTTTTTTTACATTAGCAGTGCCCTCTAGTGGCCAAATTCTAATTAGATTTCCTGTTACATTCTAATGGAGAGGAAAGTCAGAAAAGTCAGAGACATACAGTTCTCCATAGAGTGTGATAGAAACTGCCTGTCACTTCCTGTCAGTTAGAACTATCAGGAAGTAAACACAGTAAATTCACTTCCTGTCAGTTAGAACTATCAGGAAGTAAACACAGTAAATTCACTTCCTGATTATTTGAACTGCTATAAATTTTGAATAGAACATCTGACAGCGATGGGAGTGACCTTGTTTTATTCAGCAGGAAATGATCTATAAAATATGTTTTCATAAAAAAAGTTTACTGCTCCTTTAAAGCGGAACTTTCACCTGTAATAAACCCTGGCTTATGTTATTAGTGCAGTGTAATGTGTCTAAATCAACCAGTTGTTTTTATTGTAAGTCCATAGTTATTGAGAAATTTGCTGTCAAAATTACATTCCTGGATCTATTTCCGCATTCTGCGGCACAGGCTAACGGCAGAGCAGCGGCGCAGAACTTCCCAGTCCTGAAATTCTCCTCCCACCTCCCTCAGGGAGCGTGTTCATGGTTCCCTTCGTACTGACGTGCATCATGTCTATCTTTACAACAAGCTCTGTTTATCATTATACTGAGCAAGCTGCACGTACAATGCTGACAACGGGAAAAGGGGCTGGAGGGGTAAACTTCTGCATAAAATAACATTGTAATTGTACAGTTTTGAACAATAAGAGCAGCAGCCGGCAGTATTATTGCTTATGATGAACAAACTGAGCTGCTTTGGTAACGTTCTATCATTATCCCTTTAAGTAGGCTCATGGGCTCTGCCTGCTTCAGTTTGAAAACAATTGCCAGCAACCGTCATGTCCGCCTCCATGGACATGACAGCCAGGGCTGATTGAAGATGTTATCTCTGGAAAAAGAATACAAGGACATAATTCCTAAGGGCCATTAGGTTTTTTTGACCAACGTAAGGAAAGGGGGAGCATTTTAACAGGTGCTAGCTCTCCTTTAAAGAGAAAACTTACTCAGAGTGCAGTGGGCAATGGCCTCTAACTTTTTAAGTGCCAGAGAAGTATCCAGCGCATTGCAAAGCAATGCATTGGATGACCCTTTGGCATTCAAACGGTTAAGATTGATTCCCTAACCATACAAATTAAAAGACTGGATCGCAAAATCTGGTGAGGCCTGGTAAATTAGAGCCATGGCTATGCACCCGGATCACTTTATATGAATTGATACTGTATATACATAGATAATTATATTGTGCATGTGCAGGATTCAGTCATTTATTTTCCTGGGGGGTTAACCCCTTCAGTGCCATGGAAGTTTGCAACACATTGCAAAGCATTAGAGCAGGTAAATAGGACTGGATAACATGAGGACCTCCAGCTGTTGAGGACTATCAATTTTCATCATACGTCCACCAGCTGTTGACTGGCTTGGATGTGTTGGTAACTATAGTTTTCAACAGCTGGAGGGCTACAGGTTGCCCAACCCTAAGTTAAATTATGCTTTGGGGCTTCAACTATCCTCTTTCAATGCCCTTGTGTGGGACTGCCCAACCAGTAGTGCCAGCCGGGCGCCATCTGCCACGACACTTGGACCTCATAATATTCCCCTTAATTACATTAGCAGCGCCATCAGTTCTGGCATTACAAGGGGCGGGCAGAGTATCCTCTGCCAGCCTGCAAATCTCCACTAATTACACTAAACAGCAGTGGCCAGATGTGAGAGAGGAGGGAAAGAGGAGAGAGCGGTGAGAGAAGGAGAGGGGTAGAAGAGAGGAGAGAGCGGTGAGAGAAGGAGAGGGGTAGAAGAGAGGAGAGAGCGGTGAGAGACAGAGAGGGGTAGAAGAGAGGAGAGAGCGGTGAGAGACAGAGAGGGGTAGAAGAGAGGAGAGAGTGGTAGAAGAGAGGAGGGAGCAGTGAGAGAAAGAGAGGGGCAGAAGAGAGGAGAGAGCGGTGAGAGGAGGAGAGGGGTAGAAGAGAGGAGGGAGCGGTGAGAGAAGGAGAGTGGTAGAAGAGAGGAGGGAGCGGTGAGAGAAGGAGAGTGGTAGAAGAGAGGAGGGAGCGGTGTGAGAAAGAGAGGGGTAGAAGAGAGGAGAGAGTAGTGAGAGGAGGAGAGGGGTAGAAGAGAGGAGAGAGCGGTGAGAGAAAGAGAGGGGTAGAAGAGAGGAGAGAGCGGTGCGAGAAGGAGAGTGGTAGAAGAGAGGATGGAGCGGTGCGAGGAGGAGAGTGGTAGAAGAGAGGAGGGAGCAGTGAGAGAAAGAGAGGGGTAGAAGAGAGGAGAGAGTAGTGAGAGGAGGAGAGGGGTAGAAGAGAGGAGGGAGCAGTGAGAGAAAGAGAGGGGTAGAAGAGAGGAGAGAGCGGTGCGAGAAGGAGAGTGGTAGAAGAGAGGATGGAGCGGTGCGAGAAGGAGAGGGGTAGAAGAGAGGAGGGAGCAGTGAGAGAAAGAGAGGGGTAGAAGAGAGGAGAGAGTAGTGAGAGGAGGAGAGGGGTAGAAGAGAGGCGAGAGCGGTGAGAGAAGGAGAAGGGTAGAAGAGAGGAGGGAGCGGTGAGAGAAGGAGAGGGGTAGAAGAGAGGAGAGAGCGGTGAGAGACAGAGAGGGGTAGAAGAAAGGAGAGAGCGGTGAGAGAAAGAGAGGGGTAGAAGAGAGGAGAGAGTGGTGAGAGAAGGAGAGTAGTAGACGAGAGGAGAGAGCGGTGAGAGAAGGAGAGTGGTAGAAGAGAGGATGGAGCGGTGCGAGAAGGAGAGTGGTAGAAGAGAGGAGGGAGCAGTGAGAGAAAGAGAGGGGTAGAAGAGAGGAGAGAGCGGTGCGAGAAGGAGAGTGGTAGAAGAGAGGATGGAGCGGTGCGAGAAGGAGAGGGGTAGAAGAGAGGAGGGAGCAGTGAGAGAAAGAGAGGGGTAGAAGAGAGGAGAGAGTAGTGAGAGGAGGAGAGGGGTAGAAGAGAGGCGAAAGCGGTGAGAGAAGGAGAAGGGTAGAAGAGAGGAGGGAGCGGTGAGAGAAGGAGAGAAGAGAGGAGGGAGCGGTGAGAGAAGGAGAGGGGTAGAAGAGAGGAGAGAGCAGTGAGAGACAGAGAGGGGTAGAAGAAAGGAGAGAGCGGTGAGAGAAGGAGAGTGGTAGAAGAGAGGAGGGAGCGGTGAGAGAAGGAGAGGGGTAGAAGAGAGGAGAGAGCGGTGAGAGAAGGAGAGTGGTAGAAGAGAGGATGGAGCGGTGCGAGAAGGAGAGTGGTAGAAGAGAGGAGGGAGCAGTGAGAGAAAGAGAGGGGTAGAAGAGAGGAGAGAGTAGTGAGAGGAGGAGAGGGGTAGAAGAGAGGAGGGAGCAGTGAGAGAAAGAGAGGGGTAGAAGAGAGGAGAGAGCGGTGCGAGAAGGAGAGTGGTAGAAGAGAGGATGGAGCAGTGCGAGAAGGAGAGGGGTAGAAAAGAGGAGGGAGCAGTGAGAGAAAGAGAGGGGTAGAAGAGAGGAGAGAGTAGTGAGAGGAGGAGAGGGGTAGAAGAGAGGCGAGAGCGGTGAGAGACGGAGAAGGGTAGAAGAGAGGAGGGAGCGGTGAGAGAAGGAGAGAAGAGAGGAGGGAGCGGTGAGAGAAGGAGAGGGGTAGAAGAGAGGAGAGAGCAGTGAGAGACAGAGAGGGGTAGAAGAAAGGAGAGAGCGGTGAGAGAAAGAGAGGGGTAGAAGAGAGGAGAGAGCGGTGAGAGAAGGAGAGTAGTAGACGAGAGGAGAGAGCGGTGAGAGAAGGAGAGTGGTAGAAGAGAGGAGGGAGCAGTGAGAGAAAGAGAGGGGTAGAAGAGAGGAGAGAGCGGTGAGAGGAGAGGGGTAGAAGAGAGGAGGGAGCGGTGAGAGGAGAGGGGTAGAAGAGAGGATGGAGCAGTGTGAGAAGGAGAGGGGTAGAAGAGAGGAGGGAGCGGTGAGAGAAGGTGAAGGGTAGAAGAGAGGAGGGAGCGGTGTGAGGAGAGGGGTAGAAGAGAGGAGGGAGCGGTGAGAGAAGGAGAGGGGTAGAAGAGAGGAGAGAGAGGTGAGAGACAGAGAGGGGTAGAAGAAAGGAGAGAGCGGTGAGAGACAGAGAGGGGTAGAAGAAAGGAGAGAGCGGTGAGAGAAAGAGAGGGGTAGAAGAGAGGAGGGAGCGGTGAGAGAAGGAGAGTAGTAGACGAGAGGAGAGAGCGGTGAGAGAAGGAGAGTGGTAGAAGAGAGGAGGGAGCAGTGAGAGAAAGAGAGGGGTAGAAGAGAGGAGAGAGCGGTGAGAGGAGAGGGGTAGAAGAGAGGATGGAGCGGTGTGAGAAGGAGAGGGGTAGAAGAGAGGAGGGAGCGGTGAGAGGAGAGGGGTAGAAGAGAGGAGAGAGCAGTGAGAGGAGGAGAAGGGTAGAAGAGAGGAATGAGCGGTGAGAGACAGAGAGGGGTAGAAGAGAGGAGAGAGCGGTGAGAGACAGAGAGGAGTAGAAGAGAGGAGAGAGCGATGAGAGACAGAGAGGGGTAGAAGAGAGGAGAGAGCGGTGAGAGACAGAGAGGGGTAGAAGAGAGGAGAGAGCGGTGAGAGACAGAGAGGGGTAGTAGAGAGGAGAGAGTGGTGAGAGAAGGAGAGTGGTAGAAGAGAGGAGGGAGCAGTGAGAGAAAGAGAGGGGCAGAAGAGAGGAGAGAGCGGTGAGAGGAGGAGAGGGGTAGAAGAGAGGAGGGAGCGGTGAGAGAAGGAGAGGGGTAGAAGAGAGGAGGGAGCAGTGAGAGAAAGAGAGGGGCAGAAGAGAGGAGAGAGCGGTGAGAGGAGGAGAGGGGTAGAAGAGAGGAGGGAGCGGTGAGAGAAGGAGAGGGGTAGAAGAGAGGAGGGAGCAGTGAGAGAAGGAGAGTGGTAGAAGAGAGGAGGGAGCGGTGAGAGAAGGAGAGGGGTAGAAGAGAGGAGAGAGCGGTGAGAGAAGGAGAGTGGTAGAAGAGAGGAGGGAGCGGTGTGAGAAAGAGAGGGGTAGAAGAGAGGAGAGAGTAGTGAGAGGAGGAGAGGGGTAGAAGAGAGGAGAGAGCGGTGAGAGAAAGAGAGGGGTAGAAGAGAGGAGAGAGCGGTGCGAGAAGGAGAGTGGTAGAAGAGAGGATGGAGCGGTGCGAGAAGGAGAGTGGTAGAAGAGAGGAGGGAGCAGTGAGAGAAAGAGAGGGGTAGAAGAGAGGAGAGAGTAGTGAGAGGAGGAGAGGGGTAGAAGAGAGGAGAGAGCGGTGAGAGACAGAGAGGGGTAGAAGAGAGGAGAGAGCGGTGAGAGACAGAGAGGGGTAGAAGAGAGGAGAGAGCGGTGAGAGACAGAGAGGGGCAGAAGAGAGGAGAGAGCGGTGAGAGAAGGAGAGTGGTAGAAGAGAGGAGGGAGCAGTGAGAGAAAGAGAGGGGCAGAAGAGAGGAGAGAGCGGTGAGAGGAGGAGAGGGGTAGAAGAGAGGAGGGAGCGGTGAGAGAAGGAGAGGGGTAGAAGAGAGGAGAGAGTGGTGAGAGAAGGAGAGTGGTAGAAGAGAGGAGGGAGCGGTGAGAGAAGGAGAGGGGTAGAAGAGAGGAGAGAGCGGTGAGAGAAAGAGAGGGGTAGAAGAGAGGAGAGAGTAGTGAGAGGAGGAGAGGGGTAGAAGAGAGGAGAGAGCGGTGAGAGAAAGAGAGGGGTAGAAGAGAGGAGAGAGCGGTGCGAGAAGGAGAGTGGTAGAAGAGAGGATGGAGCGGTGCGAGAAGGAGAGTGGTAGAAGAGAGGAGGGAGCAGTGAGAGAAAGAGAGGGGTAGAAGAGAGGAGAGAGTAGTGAGAGGAGGAGAGGGGTAGAAGAGAGGAGGGAGCAGTGAGAGAAAGAGAGGGGTAGAAGAGAGGAGAGAGCGGTGCGAGAAGGAGAGTGGTAGAAGAGAGGATGGAGCGGTGCGAGAAGGAGAGGGGTAGAAGAGAGGAGGGAGCAGTGAGAGAAAGAGAGGGGTAGAAGAGAGGAGAGAGTAGTGAGAGGAGGAGAGGGGTAGAAGAGAGGCGAGAGCGGTGAGAGAAGGAGAAGGGTAGAAGAGAGGAGGGAGCGGTGAGAGAAGGAGAGGGGTAGAAGAGAGGAGAGAGCGGTGAGAGACAGAGAGGGGTAGAAGAAAGGAGAGAGCGGTGAGAGAAAGAGAGGGGTAGAAGAGAGGAGAGAGTGGTGAGAGAAGGAGAGTAGTAGACGAGAGGAGAGAGCGGTGAGAGAAGGAGAGTGGTAGAAGAGAGGAGGGAGCAGTGAGAGAAAGAGAGGGGTAGAAGAGAGGAGAGAGCGGTGAGAGGAGAGGGGTAGAAGAGAGGATGGAGCGGTGTGAGAAGGAGAGGGGTAGAAGAGAGGAGGGAGCGGTGAGAGGAGAGGGGTAGAAGAGAGGATGGAGCGGTGTGAGAAGGAGAGGGGTAGAAGAGAGGAGGGAGCGGTGAGAGAAGGTGAAGGGTAGAAGAGAGGAGGGAGCGGTGTGAGGAGAGGGGTAGAAGAGAGGAGGGAGCGGTGAGAGAAGGAGAGGGGTAGAAGAGAGGAGAGAGCGGTGAGAGACAGAGAGGGGTAGAAGAAAGGAGAGAGCGGTGAGAGAAAGAGAGGGGTAGAAGAGAGGAGAGAGCGGTGAGAGAAGGAGAGTAGTAGACGAGAGGATAGAGCGGTGAGAGAAGGAGAGTGGTAGAAGAGAGGAGGGAGCAGTGAGAGAAAGAGAGGGGTGGAAGAGAGGAGAGAGCGGTGAGAGGAGAGGGGTAGAAGAGAGGATGGAGCGGTGTGAGAAGGAGAGGGGTAGAAGAGAGGAGGGAGCGGTGAGAGGAGAGGGGTAGAAGAGAGGATGGAGCGGTGTGAGAAGGAGAGGGGTAGAAGAGAGGAGGGAGCGGTGAGAGAAGGTGAAGGGTAGAAGAGAGGAGGGAGCGGTGTGAGAAGGAGAGGGGTAGAAGAGAGGAGGGAGCGGTGAGAGAAGGAGAGGGGTAGAAGAGAGGAGAGAGCGGTGAGAGAAGGAGAGTAGTAGACGAGAGGATAGAGCGGTGAGAGAAGGAGAGTGGTAGAAGAGAGGAGGGAGCAGTGAGAGAAAGAGAGGGGTGGAAGAGAGGAGAGAGCGGTGAGAGGAGAGGGGTAGAAGAGAGGATGGAGCGGTGTGAGAAGGAGAGGGGTAGAAGAGAGGAGGGAGCGGTGAGAGGAGAGGGGTAGAAGAGAGGATGGAGCGGTGTGAGAAGGAGAGGGGTAGAAGAGAGGAGGGAGCGGTGAGAGAAGGTGAAGGGTAGAAGAGAGGAGGGAGCGGTGTGAGAAGGAGAGGGGTAGAAGAGAGGAGGGAGCGGTGAGAGAAGGAGAGGGGTAGAAGAGAGAAGGGGGTGGTGAGAGAGAGAAGGGAGAGGGAGAGCAAAGTGAGAATGGGGAAAGACCAATAGGAAGCAATCAAGTGGTTAACTGTCCATTTATATCAATAATAAGAAAACTCAATAAAAGTTGATGAACCTCAGAATTTCTGCACTTTTTCTTTACATGTAAGTCTCTAAGGGCCTAATTCAGCAACATTAACCCCTTAAGGACCCTTGTCACGCCAGGACTGTCGTGTGTGAACTTGTCATAAGGAAGCATGACGGTCCTGGCATGTCATGGATCTCTGGGCTCCCTGCGTGGCTCTGTGGTCCTTAAGTGCTGGTCGTGCATGTGCGTGCATGCCGGTCCTTAAGGGGTTAAGGTCCAGTGACGGTCCTTGGCACGTCATGAATTTCCAGGGTTACCGCGCAGCTGCACGCCGCTCAGCGTTCCCGGAATCCATTGCGCACACATACAAAAAATGCCCCGTGGTGCTTAACGGCCTGCTGTGTGCCTCGTCAGCCGGTTGTTAAGGGGTTATAGTAGAAGAGTTATAGGGCAAACCATCTGCACCCTAGGGGACACATGACAATTTCCCAGAATTCCCAAAGAAAGGTCTCCAACACATTCTGAAGCAATGCTCTGGAGAGATCTCTAGCAGTCAAGGGGTTAAAAGACAAATTTCAATTACAGGAAATTGTCATTTGTCCCTTATGGTGCAGTTGGTTTGGCTTAGAACTTTTCTGCTTTAAATCGTTAATCGCGTTAAGCCTTGTCGCAAAAGAAAATATAAGCAATACTGGGGCAAACCAATTGCACCGTAGAGGGGTAACCAACACCTCCCATTGATTTAAACTGGGCTTTTAACCCCTTAATGCTAGAGATGTCTCCAACGCATTGCTTTGCAATGCGTTGGAGATATCTCTAGCATTCAAGGAGTTAAAAGCCCCATTTAGAGCAATAAGAGATTGGAGAATTTTTATTACTCCCCTATGGTGCATATGGTTTATTCCAAAGCTGTTCAACTTTTTCTTCTTAATTCCTATCATTAGGGACTAATATCCAAATATAAAAATAAATCTGGAGCAATTTTGGGTCATATCAAGGGAGGACTGGTAACTTGTGGCCTGGGGGGGGAAATACAATCAAGTGGCCCATTTCAACTATCGTACCAGACCATTGTCCCAGCCCAACCCCTTTTGTTAATTTTAAAACTGGCATTGATGTTGTGAAGTAAGGCAAATTATACCACGTAGATTACAACTGAATTTGGTGTACACTGTTGAAACCATAGAGCTTACAAGGGAAATGGGTTAAGCTACTAGTGTAGTTCCATATGCTTTGTAGCTCTGTGGTATCAATAAGCTCTGTGGAATCACTAGTATAGCTCCATTTTTAGCAGCAAGTGGGAGACTGAGTGAAGCAGTGGCCTACCAGCCCAGTCATATGACTGGCCCAGGGGGCAATTGCCCCTCTGCCCCCCAGGCCAGCCCTCCCCTGGGTCATATCAGCTCCATAAGGAGCAAATAAGTTGAACAAGGATTTAACCCTTTGAAATATACAGAGATCTCCATTGCATTACGCTAAAATGCACCTGTGGGATATGAGGCATACCTGGGAGCTCTCCACATCTGCCCCAGAGACTCCAGTTTTCAGACTGAATTACTGAGTCTTCCAGGACAGAGGCTGATTCTCCAGTGGTGATGAGTCTCTTCTCCTTCCCACCCTGTTCCTCCCACTTCTCCTCCTTCTCACCCTGTTCCTGCCACTTCTGTCCAACTTCTCCTCCTCCTTCTTACCCTGTTCCTCCCACTTCTCTTTTCCATCCTGTTCCTCCCACTTCTTCTCCTTCTCACCCTGTTCCTCCCACTTCTCCTTTCCATCCTGTTCCTCCCACTTCTTCTCCTTCTCACCCTGTTCCTCCCACTTCTGTCCCACTTCTCCTTCTCACCAGGGCCAGATTTCTCGTAAGGCAGAGTAGGCATCTGCCTACAGGAGCACCCCACAGAGGGGTGCCTGTCATTGGGACCCGTTTTTTTTTTTTTTTTATTTATTTTTATTTATTTATTTTTTTAATTATTCTAACCCTCTGTTTTTCATGTCTGTGCCTCTTTCGGCACAGACCTTTAGCTGCAGAGCTCCCTCATGAGCTCTTCAGTAATGCAGAGCGCTGGGAGATGACATCATCTCCCAGCGCTCTGCATTACTGAGCAGAACACCGTGCGGGAGCTCCAGCAGTTACAGGTCTGTGCCGAAGGAGGCGCAGACCTGTCCTGCCACGCCGCTGGACCACCAGGGAGGAGGTAGGAAACGGGGGTGGCTGCAATGTGAGGGCAAAGTGGAGCTGAAGGGGGGCAGTGTGAGGGCAAAGTGGAGCTGATGTGGGCAATGTGAGGGCAGTATGGAGCTGATGGCTGGCAATGTGAGGGCAATATGGAGCTGATGGGGGCAATATAAAGCTGATGAGGCAATATAAAGCTGATGAGGGCAATATGGAGCTGGTGGGGCAGGTTGTAGCTGATGGGGCAATACGGAGCTGATGGGGAAATGTAAAGATAAGGGCAAAAAGGAGCTAATGGGATGCAAGTTGGAGCTGATGGGGCAATATAGAGCTGATGGGGGGCAATGCGAAGGCAATATGGAGCTGATGGGGGCAATATGGAGCTGATGGGGCAATGTGAAGATGATAGGGGCAATGAGAGGGCAATATGGACATGATGGGGGCAGTGTGGAGATTAGGAGCATTGTGGAGGTGTCCAGTGGAGATGGCCAATGGGGAGGTGGGCACCTCAGATTTCTGTGCCTACAGGCTCCTGAGATGTAAATCCGACCCTGCTTCTCACCCTGTTTCTCCCACTTCTTCTCATTCTCACCCTGTTCGTCCCACTTCCCACCCACCTCTCCTCCTTCTCACCCTGTTCCTCCCACTTCCCACCCACCTCTCCTCCTTCTCACCCTGTTCCTCCCACTTCCCACCCACTTCTCCTGCCTCCCATGCTGTTCTCCCCACCCACTTCTCCTTTTCACCCTGTTCCTCCCACTTCCCACCCACTTTTCCTCCTTCTCATCCTGTTCCTCCCACTTCTCACCCACTTGTCCTGCCTCCCATGATGTTCTTCCCACTTCCTGCCCACTTTTTGACACAAATATCCATAAGCCCTGCCCACCCAATTAAGCACCACCCCTTTACGACAAATCATGTCGCCTCTTGTCGGCAGCACACAAACCCTTACCAGGGGCTCAAGATGAGTAATTTCCCTGGTATGCATTTGGGGCGTACTTACAATGAAGCCTTAACAATGGCATAATGTGCATGCCAGCAGGGCTTCCAGCAGAAATCTTGGGTCCCAGTACAAGCATAAAGCCAGGACCCCCCCACACACACCTCAGGCATTTGCATTGTAACCTGGAAGTGTATGTACAGACAGAGTCCTTGGAACTGCACCACAATGTGCGTACCTTGGAACGTTCAAAATTATCTGACCCTCGGATCTTGTAAATATTAACCCTTAATGTTCCCATAATAAAGATCCTCTGCTATTTTTCCCTGATCGCGGTAATTGTGAAGAAGCCATTAATATACAACAATTTAAAGGGACAATAATACTTAGTATAAAACCATATATATATTGTAGGGTTTATCTTCCCAAGTAAAAGAAGGGTGCTCACAATGCTTAGAGGTGTTTTATTCAAATGTTATTGCACCTTAAACATTAACTTTTTAGGTGCAGTATCTCAATGGTCTGGCATTTTACTGTGGTGCTGTTGCTACACCATTACATGGACTACTCTGGTCAGTAGACCATAAATCTCTATAGGATGGCGCAGCAACAGCACTACCGTAACATTTCAGATCGTTGAGATATTGCACCTAAAGAATTTGAGTTTGAGCTGCAATAACTTTTTAATAAATACTCTCTGCAGTGGGAGTACACTTGATTTACTCAGGAGGACAAGCCATACAGTGTGTATTGTTTTTTTCACATATTAAGTATTACTATCCCTTTAAATATATCACTGCATGAACACACACAAGACTAGCAGGACTTCTCCCTCTGCCTTACTGGTACAAGTGGCATCCATGTAGACACTAAAAATGCAATGAAATGAGCAGAAAATATGATAGGGAGCACTGGACTCCCTAATCCTGAGAATCTGTTCCTTCAACCATAGACCCTGAGATATGAATTAAAACCCTAAGTCTCATGGTCAAACCTGGAGTTCCCAAATATGAATATGTGATATGATCTGAAACAGAGGACATGGCAACAGAGGTGCTCCCCAGTGCTATTCTACCTACAGAATATACTTATAAAGGGGGCCACCAATACATCCTCCAGAATCCCCCACTCTGGTAATTTTTTAACACGGGGCGTGCCACACACACACATCACTGGGGCTACAGGGACCTCTATCTCTGATCGGGGAGGTGGGCCCCCTGCTTGGCTGGGCCCCATAACAGTAGTGCCTGTTATCTCCCTGATAGCAGCCCAACATGCAGTATAAACTAAAGTGACCATATATACCCATACCTGGAAACTTCCTCCTGTGGACCTCCCAGAGAGGGCTCATGGGCTGCAACCAGGCTTAAGTTAATGAAGCGTTTCACATCATAAGGTGGACAGTGCTTAATTGGCTGGAGAGAGCTTAACCAGGATTGGGCTGGGAAGTGGGTGAAAAGGAGTAGATGTGGGCAGAGTTTCTCAGGAAACTCGCCACAGCTGAAGAATCAGCCTCTGTCCCGGAGAACCAGTAATTAGCACTAAAATCCAGAGTGTCCTTGGCAGTTCCCAAGACTTACCAGGTAAGTACATACCCTGCAGTGATAGTGCATGATTGTTATATTAATATGTGAGTGCAGGAATGGAGCTACCACTTCTATATACATCTTTCTCTCTCACTACTGCTTCTTGTGATATTTTTGACTTTACAGCAGGCACGTGCACACATAGACACCAAGGGGAGCTTGAGCACCTGCCCTTTTTGTTCAAAGTGCCCTCATGCCCTTTTAACAAAAAAAAAAGTTGCCTCGCCGCCTGCACTATCCCCCCCACTGCCCAGTCAGGTCTGTGCTCCCTCGTTGGCTCTTTAGTATTACAGAGAGCTAGGAGATGACATCACCTCCCAGTGTTCTGCATGAAGAGAAGACCGCGCGGGAGCTCCAGCAGCTACAGGTCTGTGCCAAAGGAGGCACATACAGACCTCTCCTGCCACTGGACCGCCAGGGAAGAGGAAGGAAACAGATACTGGGGGGCAATGTGGAAATGATGGAGCAATATGGATCTGATGGTGGGCAAAGTGGAGATGATGGCAATGTAGAGATGATGGGGCAATGAATGTGAGGGTAAGTTGGAGCTGATGGGGGGCAATATGGAGATGCAAGGGGCAATGTGAGGGTAAGTTGGAGCTGATGGGGCAATATGGCACTGATGGGGGCAATATGGAGATGATGGGGGCAATGTGAGGGTAAGTTTGAGCTGATGGGGCAATATGGAGCTGATGGGGGTAATATGGAGCTGATGGGGCAATGTGAGGGTAAGTTGGAGCTGATGGGGGCAATATGGAGATGATGGGGGCAATGTGGAGCTGACAGGGGACAATGTAAAGGCAATATGGAGATGATGGGGGCAATGTGGAGATTAGGAGCATTGTGGAGGTGTCCAGTGGAGATGGCCAATGGGGTGGGGTGGGGCGCTTCAGATTTCTGTGCCTACAGGCTCCTGAGATGTAAATTCTTTTCTTTTTTTTAAATATACATTTTGAATAAATAATTATGAGAAGTGCCCTTTTTTTCATTTGAGCCCCTGCCCCCCCAAAATGTCTGTGCACGTCCCTGCTTTACAGAGCATCTCTGCTTTATCTACAATGAAATACTACATACTTAACCCTTTAAGGAACAACACTTTGCGCACACCCCTGGTCCTTCAAGGGTTAACATCTGACAATATAACATTTACACTGGAGGTAGCTGTGCAGACAGCACCTTATCCAAGTAAATCCACACTAAGCTCCGACACTGCAGTAAAACAAACAGAGTCATAATTATTGTGATTTTTATAGCTGTTTTAATTCAGCTCATCTTAGAGAAGAAAAAAGAATTTGTGACAAGGAAAAAAAAAAATCCTCAGTATTTATAACAGCGTCCTGAGAATAATACATTAATCTGATATAGCAAAGGAAGAGTCATATTAATAGACTTCAATTTATTGAAGCATAATAAAAAGGAGATAAATAATTAGGCAGGATATATTGGTGCTAACTTTGTCCCTGCCCGTAAATCTGACCCCTGTTTGCAGCAGAGTAAACATCACAATTTGGGATTAACCACCCTTCATTTACCATAGGAGAACATGTAGGGCCGTATACATCATATTAAAGAGTAATATTTCCATGAGAAACTAAATGCGCAATAGAGGGGAATAAAAATTTCCATTGAGTTAAAGGTGGGTTTGCAATGCATTACGTACCCCTCTGGCACTCAAAGGGTTAACAGCTTGAATACTAGGAAGGTCTCCTAAGCATTGCATTAAAGGGGTTAAAATTCCAATTAAAATCATAACAACATATATGGTAAAAAAAAAAAATGATGAAGCTGAAAAGGGTTACCGTACTATTGAAATGTCGAGCTAGTATTCGTCAGCATCAGAATGGCAATGGTGTTTAAGGTGCAATTAAAATGTCTCCCTATTGCGGGGCTGTTATGACACCCACAACACCGCACTGCAATGATGCTCGCCATTTAGGCAGCGTAACTTCAGTAGATTACTGGCTGAAAAAAAAAAGACACAAATCCATCAAATACGGATGGACAAAATGTCCAGTTTTATTTCCAGCTGGAATTTATGCAGAAAGCTGGCAATTTGCCACTTTTTCTGCAAAAACTTCCTACACATAGAACCCCCCCCACGCTAATTAAAAAAAGTCCTCATTCTCACTAACTCCAGAAATGTCTCCACAAGGGGGACTAGTAGCTGCAGTTCTGGCTATCCTGATATACAAGTGCAATGAGATAAGGCTGGTGGTCGCTACAAGTGGTTCTATGACTACCAATGCAGAGGGACAAGGCTAGTAGACCAGTTTATGTGGTTTTATGGCTACCATGGGACAAGGCTAGGGGAGTGTCACAACAGTGGTAGGCAAGGTGAGGACTTCCATCAGGTGCCATATTACAACTTCCATTATTCCTCAAAACTACCAGATGGTGGAACAAAGCTGGATGAGGTCATTATGTGAGATTGTGTGTCTAACGAGTGACGTGGCTGGGTGGTCAGTATGTGTGGTTCCATGTATACTGTGGGACAAGGCTGGGGTGGTCAGTATGTGTGTTACTGTGACAGCTGGACAAGGCTGAGGGTCAGTATGTTAGGTTCTATGACTACCAGTGCAGGGGACAATGCTGAGGGTAAGCATGTATGTTTTTTTGGGCTGCTGTAAGAAAAGGCTGGGGGTTAGTATGTGTGGTTCTGAGGCTATCAGTGCACTGGAACAAGGCTGGGGGTCAGTATATATGGTTCTGTGTCTGCAAGTGCAGTGGGGCACAGCTGAGGGTCAGTACATATGGTTCTATGACTACCAATGCAGTGGGACAACGCTGATAATCTTGTACTCTGGGAGAAGGCTGGTGGTCAGTATGTGTTGGTGTATTACAGTGGAACAAGAATGGGGGTCACTGCAGAAAAACAACATTTCTTGCAGGAATTACGACAGAAGGATAAAAGTGAAATGTTTCACACTTCTCTCTTTTGGACAAACATTTTCACCCAACCCTACTATTAAGTTAAACTTTTGCTGTATCACCCTTTTTCATTGAACCAGACAAAGGCAAAGAAAAACATTGAAACCATTTCCAATTACATCTAAGAAAAACTCCCTGTTGACTCCAAAAGGCAGTCAGTTATCTCTGTGTATCAACTGCCTATCTGTATTGAAACCAGCTGTCATAATGATTTATATTTTTCTGAGCTAGATGAGCTAAATGGGCATCCAATACATTTTTGAATGTGTACATATATACCAACACAGCATCCTGAGGCAAAGAATTCCGTTTCCTTAGCGCCCTTAGTGTAAAAATCCCATGCCTTTGTTTTAGTTGAAAGTGCCTTTTCTTATAAGATACCTCCTTGTTTTTTTTCTCAGCACTTTGAGTAAAGAGTTTCCCAAAGAAGGCCTTGTATTGACTTTAAAGACAGTGGTTGAGCTTCAGCAAAAGCACTAAAGTGTATAAGCACTGTATTGCACACAGATGTACAATCTCCTCCAGTTTTATGAATGTCATGCCAACAAGCCCCTTACACCTGCCCCAGAGCATGCTCAGGTGAACTGTGTTAAGTCATTCCAGTTCCTCTACATCTTGTTTAATATATGGCTTCAAACAAGGCTTAGAGGAATTTCTATTGGGATCACAGAACTCTATTGGCATCAAAGTGTATGAGTCAATCTCTGCTAGGACCAAACTGTAGTATTGGCTGTAATATGTATGAGTCAGTCTCTGCTGAGAACAAAGAGCATATTTATAGCACTTTGTATGGGTCAGTCTCTCCTTAGACCAAGGGATTCTATTGGCACTGATGTATATGAATCAGTCTCTAGTAGGACCAAAGAGTATTGGTGGCATTAAAGAGCACTACTGGCAGTGATGTGTATGAGTCATTCTGTAGTAGGACCATATACCTTGATAGTATAGTGTATAAATCAGTCTCTGCTAAGAACAAACAGTTATATTGGCAGTGATGTGTATGAGTCTGTCTTTATTGAGACCAAAAAAGTACTATTTGTAGATGTGTGTATAGGTCAGTCTCTGTTAGGACCAAAGTGATACTATTTGTAGTGATTTGCATGAGTCATTCCTGCCTTAGTCCAAAGAGAACTGTTTGTAGTGATGTGTATGACAGTCTCTCTGAGGATCAAAAAGAGTTATGGCTAAGTGTGTGTGGCCATAGTTAACTGGCTGGAACCCAATAGCTGGTAACAGTTGAATAGATAGCTGAAAAGATATGCACTGATATATAGCTGTTAGCATAGAGAGACAGGATTCTTCATCACCAAAGTCTGAAATGTTTACTTAGACATAGGATGTTCTGTCTTTACCCCTTCACACAACTCAAAAGTAGGTTGATTATCCATATTGGCTTGGATGCTAGATCTTAGTTCAACAAATACAATGGAACAATAAAGCAATAGTGCTGAGGAAAGATCCATCGATCCTGCAGCAGCAATACAGATACAAAGATTAGTAAAATAGCTCCCTCTGCTGGGCTGAACATATTAGGTAATACTATTCTGTAGATCATATTTAGAATCCTCCTTCAAGTAATTTAGAGGGCAAACAAACAATAGCTTTTTTGGTTGTAAACAAAGAACAGGCTGTCAAGTCTAGTACACATATAAATGCTGACATCACAGCAAAGATGGTACACTGTGTAAGTGGTCAACATGCACATGTATTGCTGAACAGAAGTCTAGAGACGTCCTCACTAGGCAAAGTCATAGCATGAGCAGGCGCTCCTGCCACACATGACTTTAAGAAGGAACCCAGAGGCTTCTGGGAAGTCTAATACTTGGGAGTAGAAGCACACGATGTGGACAGTGGCACATCACAATTATTATTATTATCCTTTATTTATTGATTGCCAAAACATCTATCAGTCCTGTACAAAATAGGACTGAGGACATTAAGTGACATACAGTACTGGATTGAAACAAATGGTAGTGATGGTCCTGTGCACAAGAGATTACAATGTTGGAGTACAGACCAATAATAGTCCTTAACAGCAATCAGTGATTTATAGCCATGCCCCCTAGTGAGCCAGAATCACTTAGGTTTTTAGATATATAAATTACCAGGTCACTGGGGACAGAGGCTGATTCTCCAGCTTTGATTAGCTTCCTGGTTAACTCCTCCCACTTCCTGCCCCAACCACTGTATGCCGCAATTCACATTATTTAGACACTCCAGTTCTCAGCCCATGAACCCTCTCTGGGGCCTCCAAAGAAAAAAATTCCTGGGTATGCCTATCTATCATTCAAGGGGATAATATCCTCCTCCAAATCAATGGGAATTTTTATTTCTCCTCTGTAGTACCGTTAGTTTGACCCTGGATTGCTCCAATTTTCTTAGTGCATCAGCCTCAGTGATTGGCAGGTTATGCGTATGGTGAAAAGCCTGTAAGCATTATGCCATGCCATACTTAAGTAATGTGTGGATGTTAACTCTTGACACATATTTGGCATTGGGTTGATATTTATTTTGTTAATTCAATTTTATTTAACTTATCACATTTTCTTAAGCGGCGGTGCAATCCATCAAACTTGCTTAAACACTACATCAAGGTGACAACATAAACACATCTGTATATTCCAGTCTTATAATCCTTTGACTACCAGAGGGGTGAGCAACACATTACTTTGCAATGCACTGCGTAACGTTCTGGAATTCAAAGCGTTAAACTAGTCCAATAATCAAATACAATTAGACATATACAAAACAACTAAAACATCTGCCAAACGGAAAAAAAACTAATAAGGAATATAGTAAGCATTACAGGATTTTTTAAAGAAGATGCATGGTATATGTCCAGCTGGCATTGCTGGGGACATGGAGATTTTTATCTGTGGTCTTTATTTTATGTTAATAGTATTGCCACTCCATGGCTATCTCAATAAGATATGACATTTCAGCACGTCCTTCCACTTACAGTCAGCCTAGTTATATACCTGCTTCTACTTGCACTGTCAGTTAATTTGTTCCTGTGATGGAAAATGAGACTGTAGCGGGTTATGCGCCATTACTTTGAACAAACGGAAGGGAATTCCTGTCCTTGTCATAGACTATGATCAACTGGGATAGATTCCGGAACACTTAGGACTGTTGGAACATTCACGACCTCAACTGACCCCGTTTGATGTGACATACGTATTCGACTCTAGGTCGTACAGGGCATTCCACCCACTGGTTCGACCCTGGGGTTAACTTAGTCTTTCGACGCCTGGTCATAAGGTTAACGGAATGGCGGGAATACCGACACCCTGTTGTACGACAAAGGAATGTCAAGGCGTCGACCCCATTGGTCGACAACACATACTTTGCGACACGGATTGGTCACAGTTAAGGCGGGCTAGTTCGAACTGCTCGACCAACAGTCATAGACGTTGGTCTTTGTGTTTAAGAATGTGTATTACGACCCATATAAACTGTACCCCCCCTAATCATGTCTGGCCATTCAACCACTCAGTTCTGTGTGTCACGCTCCACCCTGGTCCCAGTAGGTCTGGGAAACGGACCAGTCGGGTGATGCTTAGTGTTGTCGCTCCTTTTCCCATTGGCCCCTACTGTAACTCCAGCCCTTGGTCACACTGGCCCCTCCTGGTCTGATTGTTTGCATTGTTTCAAATGTGTATAAAAGTATGTCGGTTTTGCCAATAAAATGTTCTCGTTTGGAGCAAGCAGTCTCCGTGTGTCATGCTTGCGTGGGTGGTCTAAAGAGTCCTCTCTGACTCCCACCCCTGATAGGCGTACAGAGCGATTCACTATTCCTTTCCAGCTGTTCCCGACTTCTACCCACTAACTTCTCGACCTTCTTCCAGCACTGCTCAACCTAGTTGCAAAGATTCGACGGCTGGCTTGTTCGACACACTCGACTCTGCGTTGAACCTCAGAAGCGATTGCCTAGAAGTTAGTCGACGCCCTGCCTCTCTGTTCGACCGGTCAGTTCGACTATTTCCAGACAATCCCAGGAGGGAGAATCCAGAGACGATGGCCCAGGACTCCCCAGTGTCTTGGGTTCCCATTATAGAGACTTCTGATTGATTCTCATCTCAACAAAAGTCACAAGAAAATGCTATGATGAAACCCAAACTTACAAGAGAATGGAAAGAACCCAGGGACAATATGAATTACTTTATGCAAAGTCTGCTTTACAAAGATGATCAAATCCATTCATCCTTGGGAAAATTAAAATAACACCTGAGATATTGTCCAATGGATTGGCGAGTTCTTTCAGTTTAACTATTGGATTATGGATGTTTAGCCACAGATATCAAGATTTAATATTCAGAGATCAACAGTTTTCCTAACACTATGTAGTAAATTGAGGAGCTCTGTCCAAAATTATGCAATCTGGAATACAATACTTCTTGAAGAACAAAATCCATAGTTCCCTCAGCAGAAAGCAGATAAAAATGGGACAAAATTAACCAGTTTACTAAATCTATCCACTACAACCAAAATATAATTGTGCTCTTTAGAAAGAGAATGTTTACCAGTAAAGTTCAAAAAGACCATATAAAGATACCATCAAAAATTGTACAACAGTTATCTTCTATGTGTATATTCACAAGGTTAAAGGTCCCTCTCAAAACTAGTTTAGAAAATATTGTTTCTAATTGTAGCCTGTCCAAAAGTTCAGGAATGAGATGCAATATACACTGATTCTTGACTTGCTTAATAAACAGTAGTCATCACAGGGGTGAAGAGTTTCATCCCTTTTCAAGGCATATCAGACAGTAGTGCCTGCAGGATAAGAAGTTGGCTGAAATAAATGATTGTACACATTTTCTTGAAGATATTCCTTAAGGTACTTAAGTTCAAGTTCAGAGAGATTAAATATATATAAAAGGTATATTGGCTCCTGCAAGCAGCTCTGTAAGACAGTAATAGGGATTATGGAGAGGATATTTGGCGGCCTCATTGTTATAAAAAACAACAGATAATTCATTATAATGTAAAACTTGGAGATACTGGTGAAGCTTTTTAGACTGAAAGAACTGGCTAAAAGACAAATAAGATTTTTTTTCCAAATACGTCTTCAAAAAAAAAAAGAGTCCAAACTATTCTTCCCAGAAACAAGGGCAATCCAATGACAAGATAAAAATTAGGTGGTGGGAATGATATAAAAAATTATTCCTTCTTCAGAACAGAATCATCAATCATCTCTACAGGAATATGTTGACACGTGGCACGAAGAGGAATTTGAAACATCTTAGTAAAGTTTGAGTCCATGAAGTTTCCTCCAGCACCAGAATTCAATATAGTAGCCAAAGAGAACTGATCAGAACTATTTTGAATCATAAAGTACAATGATAGACTAAACTGTCCTAAAGAAAAAATGATTAGGAATTAGTATAGAAACTTAGACCAATCTTAGACTTGCTTATTAGGAAAAGGGGTCTAAATTTTAATAGGATAAACGCAGCAAAAATGTATACCCCTGGTCACAGTAATAAGACTGGTTATTGGACCATAATCTAATTTTATTCACCATGGTGCAGATGGTTTGCTTCAGAATTACTCAAGGGGGGGGAGATACACTAAAGTGTAATATAGAGATGATAAAGCAGAGATGACTTCTCCAGTGTTCTAGACTCTCCTATGCTATTCTGTTGAGCCAATGCACTAAGATTGTATCAGCTTTAAAAATCTTAGCACATTGGCTCCATAGAATAGCATAGGAATTGGAGAAGTTGAGATGCCCTTCTGAATCTGGCACTCTAGGAAGTTGTCTTCTCCGCTTCTTGGGAAATCTGTCCCTGTACTCTCTCTGACACGTGCACTATGTGAAACCCCAGCCTTCTTCCATTGTCCACCAGTAGTTACAGAACCGCACATACACTATCTGGCACCACAGCCATGTTCCACTGGTAGTCAGAGATCTGCACATACACTACCTGGCACCCCAGCCTTATTCCACTGGTAGGTACAGAACCACACATGCACTGTCTGGCAACCCTGCTTTGTTCCACTGGCAGTCACAGAACCAAATATACACTATCTGGCACCCCAGCCTTGTTCTACTGGTAGTCACAGAACCACACACACACACACACACACACTGTCTGACACCCCAGCCTTCTTACACTGGTAATCACAGAATTGCGCATACACCGTCTGACACCCCAGCCTTATTCAACTGGTAGTTGCAGAATTGCATATACACTATCTGGCACCCCATCCTTGTCCTGTTGATAGTCACAGAACCACACATACATTATCCGGCACTCCAGTCTTGTTCCACTGGCAGTCACAGAACCACATATACACTATTTGTCACCCCAGCCTTGTTCCACTGGTAGTCACAAAACCACACAAACACCGTCTGACACCCCAGCCTTGTTCAACTGGTAGTTGCAGAATTGCATATACACTATCTGGCACCCCATCCTTGTCCTGTTGATAGTCACAGAACCACACATACATTATCCGGCACTCCAGTCTTGTTCCACTGATAGTCACAGAACCACCCATACACTATCTGGCACTTCAGCCTTGTCCCACTGGCAGTCACAGAACCAAATATACACTATCTGGCATCCCATC
Organism: Rhinophrynus dorsalis; assembly: GCA_037306005.1. Taxonomy (NCBI): domain Eukaryota; kingdom Metazoa; phylum Chordata; class Amphibia; order Anura; family Rhinophrynidae; genus Rhinophrynus; species Rhinophrynus dorsalis. The sequence goes on along the minus strand of CM074726.1, from coordinate 45,230,445 downwards.
GTTGTTCTACTGGTAGTCACAGGACCACACACACTGTCTGGCACCTCAGCCTTCTTCAACTGGTACTCACAGAATTGCACATACACTGTCTGGCACTCCAGCCTTGTTCCACTTGCAGTCATAAAACCACATATCCACTATCTGTCACCCCAGCCTTGTTCCATTGGTAGTCACAAAACCACACATATACCATCTGACACTCCAGCTCTGTTCAGCTGGTAGCTGCAAAATTGCGTATACACTATCTGGTACCCCAGCCTTGTTCTGTTGATAGTCACAGAACCACATATACACTATCCGGCACCCCAGCCTTATTCTACTGTCCACTGGTACATACAGAACTACACATACACTACCTGGAACCCCAGCCTTGTTCCACTGATAGTCACAGAACCACACATACACTATCTGGCACTCCAGCTTTGTTCCACTGGCAGTCACAGAACCACATATCCACTATCTGTCACCCCAGCCTTGTTCCACTGGCAGTCACAGAACCACATTTACACTATGCAGCACTCCAGCCTTGTTCTACTGTCCACTGGTAGTTACAGAACTCCACATAACCTGTGTGATACTCCAGCCTTGTTCCTCTGGTAGTCACAGAACTTAAATGGGGATTTAACTCTTTGAATGCTAGAAAGGTCTCCAAACCATTGCTTTGCAAAGTGTTGGAAACCACTCTAGCATTCAAGGGTTAAACACCCCATTTAAATTAATTCGAATTTTAGAAATGTTAATAAGTTCCTATGGTATTGTTGGTTTGCCCTAGAATGCCTCCACTTTTCTTTTGTGCACGTGGCCTGGAGATTTAACAGCGGCATTATGAACAGCAAGAGATCTGATAAAGTACACATATAATCTGTAAATAAATGAACAAAATTCATTGTTTACTTCAATTTCTTTTAAAGTTCTCTTCTTGTTGAATCAGACAACATTTCTAGTTGGCGAGAGAGCAGAATGAAGAAATTCATATATATATTTGATTAATTGTGCAGAAACTGTCAGGTCTGCAATTATTTGCTCCTTCTAAGCAAACAGAGCAGTGAAAATTCATCATATTCAGATCAGACAGATTCCCTAAATGATGGAGAGCTTTTTTTTTTCTTCCTATTGAAATCATCCACTTTATCCTAAATTATGCGCTCGCAACTGATCTGGTGCCTGGTTTAATTTGGGGTAACCAGAAGGGATTTCTTGAAGGGGTGTATGGACACACAGCAGTAATTTATAAGACTCGTTGTATCAGTCTGTTGCTCATTAGGAGTGATGTGCTCAACGGAGCGTTGTGGTGGCCTCTGGCAGTGAAAGGGTTGTGGAACGTCCCAGGTAAACACCAGATACCTGGCTCATTCATCATCATTTTGTTCCTCTCGTTTTGTCACAGCTGTGAGTATTTAAGGAAGATCGATGATACAAGATGTCTCTTCTTCTTCTGCTCTCCTCCACCGCCCTCCCAACTCTCTCCGCTCCGGGGGCTGCGTCCAACACAGAATCATTCAGGGCCTCTATCATTTTCCAGTCAGCGTTTGTCAGTCTTTACTGAGGTGCTGTCATGGCAGTGTCTCACACGGGATTGTGGGTCTGTCCTAGAATAGTCAACTAGTCCAGTCACATTGACAACACAACTAAATGAACCTGGTCTTGAAGAGACATAAACACATCCTAGTAACCCCTTGTGGACCAGAGTGTTGTACAAAGATAATTCTAATGGTCACTATGAATCAATTAATTGTAAATCAATCAGACATTGTATGTGTGGTTCTATGACTACCAGTGGAACACTGGGGTATCAGACAGTGTATGTGTGGTTCTGTGACTACCAGTGGAAGAACACTGGGGTGTCAGACAGTGTATGTGTGGTTCTGTGACTACCAGTGGAAGAACACCGGGGTGTCAGACAGTGTATGTGTGGTTCTGTGACTACCAGTGGAAGAACACTGGGGTGTCAGACAGTGTATGTGTGGTTCTGTGACTACCAGTGGAAGAACACCGGGGTGTCAGACAGTGTATGTGTGGTTCTGTGACTACCAGTGGAAGAACACTGGGGTGTCAGACAGTGTATGTGTGGTTCTGTGACTACCAGTGGAAGAACACCGGGGTGTCAGACAGTGTATGTGTGGTTCTGTGACTACCACTGGAAGAAGACTTGGGTGTCATACAGTGTATGTGTGGTTCTGTGACTACCAGTGGAAGAAGACTGGTAGTCAGACAGTGTATGTGAAATCTTTCACTATTATTGTTATATGATTTTGATAAAGCAACAATTGCTGAGAAATGTGTTGATCAGTTTATTACTGTTTTAATTGATTTTAACTTAAAAAAAAAATGAAATTGTTGAAGACACGAGACAGTCTTTTGTAGTCCGAGTTGATACCAGAGAAGAGATGGGTTTTTGATCTCTGTGAGCTGTTACTGTTGGAAGACGGTATATGCCACTTTCAACTACCGAATCAAGTGACTGCATCTTTATTGCTTTCTTCCTTAAAGGGATAGTAATACTGCGTTTTAACTTTATTTTATTTTGTAGGCATTAAAAAAAACATGAAGAACGATACAAGTCTTATCTCTGAAACCTTTATGGTTTAAGAGATATTCACAAACAAAGTATCCCCCCCGTTCAACCAGATCAGAAGGGAGATGCCCAGGTAGACTGCAGAGAGGGACAATCTTCAATTAAGATAAGGGAAAAAGCTGAAAAACTTGTCAAGGGGGGAAGGGCTTTCATTGTTTTCATACAAAGAGAATTGTCCCCTTCTGTTATCTGTCCTGTCATACAACCAGACTCACATCTGAGAAGAGATGGCTTACACTAGGTAAAAGGGGCGGGAAGGGTAAACTTTGCTTGTGAATTGTGTGATAAAGCACTTTTACGCCCACTATTTTTTTTTTGCTGATCATATTTTGGATATGTCTTGGAGAGCTGCCATTCTATCAGATACATCGAGAGATCATGTGCTGTTGTTGGAATAATGTGTGAATTGCTGAGTCAAATAAATGTGTCTGACTCAGCCATCATCTTTGTGAGTAGTATTTAGTTGGTGAAAGGAATCAGGGCTGTTAATACATGGTTTGCTTCCATCAGTTGCATGACAACACAAAATGTACAAATTCTGCACACACAACTGCGAGGAACTTGTAATATGAGCACGGATGTATGTAAAAGTATCCCACATATGTATATATGTGTGTGTGTGTGTGTGTGTGTGTGTTAGAGACAGAGGCTATGTGAGGAAGAAGATTTTTCCCATCTAAACAGAACACCACTGCCTTCCTCCTTCAAACAGAGCTCAGAAAATATCTTGCAGTCATTTAGAAGCAGGACCAAATCACTGTAAAGATGACCTGATGACAGCCAGTCCCTGTCCCAGGTAAGTGCTGTCTCGCATTAATCACACACATAAATTATGCAAGGCACTGCCACTTGCAACTTACAAGCATCAATACCTAGCCTAATTTATATGTGAATGCAGAAGTTGTGATATAATTTACATGTGAATGCAGCAGAGCTGGGCCTAATTTACATGTGTGATTACAGACACGAAAGATGCAGGAATGTAATGGTCAGTAGGTAACCTTACAGCCTGCCATGGAAGTATCTCCAGGAAGCAAAGTAAAAGGATGACTGTCATACTGGAACTGATTCCTTATATTGAAAATCAGACACAGCTCCTTATGATTTAATTGGCGGCTACTGAAACTTCTGAGTGGCTGAAAGGCATCAACCAATGAAGGGTCATACCAGCCAGGGCCGGATTTATAATAAGGCAGAGAAGGCATCTGCCTCCAGGCGCACCCCACAGAGGGGCGCCCGTCATTGGGATCATTTTTTTTTTTAAATTAAATTAGCCTCGCTGGTTGGAGCTGATTGGGACAATGTGAGGGCAATATGAAGATGACGGGGGCAATGTAGATATGATGGGTGCAATGTGAGGACAATATGGAGATGATGAGGGGCAATGTGGAGGTTAGGAGCAGAGCTTAAAATTTCCACTCGCCACTAGTCAATGGTGAGTGAAAATTTAGCCCTGGTGAGTAGAAATTTAGCCCTAGTGGGTATGTTATGGCTTGTAGTGGTGAGTAAATTTTCAGGTCTGGCTAGTAGCAAAGGACTTAAAATTATAAGCCCTGGTTAGGAGCATTGTGGAGGTGTCCAGTGGAGATGGCCAATGGGGTGGGGGGCGCGTCAGATTTCTGTGCCTACAGGCTCCTAAGATGTAAATCCGGCCCTGATACCAGCCAATCAATTAAATCACAGTATATGAAGAAGCCAAGAAAGTGTGGGTCAGTTGATCAATTGTGCGCGCAAACACACACACACTATGAAATGCTCATACCAGCCAGTCAATTAAATTATAGGGCACAGGGAAGCCAAGAAACAGGGGGAAGTTTGGTGCAGAAGAGAAGCTGTGCACACACACAAAGCTATGCAATGAAAATCCTCAGTGCACAGATGCCATTTCTCACTGCATGGGCAAGCTGGCATGCTGGAAGGCATGTTTAAATAGTCACTGAGTTGAACAAGACTTGGGTGTCACATAGTATATCTGAGGTTCTGTGACTACCATTAGAACAAGGCTAGGGTTGACACAGTGGTTCTGTGACAACCAGTGGACAGTAGAACTAGGCTGGGGTGTCAGATAGAGTATGTGTGGTTCCAGGTTCTGTAAATACTGGCGGACAACGAAGCAAAGCTAAGGTTTCAGACAGTGAATGTAACAAAGTTAGGGTTTCAGACAGTTTATGGATGGTTCTGTGACAAGCAATGGAATGAGATTTGGGCTGTACACAGTATACAGGGTTATATATCTTCCAGTGGAACAAAACTAGGGTGTTACACATTGCATGTATGGTTCTGTGATTACCAGTGGACAGTGCATTAAGGCTGGGTTGCCAGGATGTGTCAAGTAGTATATGAGCAAAGATCCGATGTGGGGCAGCAAGCTTTAATTGACCACTCCTTCTGCTTCTCTATTTCAGTTTACCATGCAGTGTACTGCGACTCATACTTACAACCTAACGCATTTTTGAATGACACGTTATGTCAGTTTGTAGTTATGAATCTCAGTACATTGAATTTTGGGGTGCTGGAAAAGAAAGACAGGCAAAATGGCAAATTCAGACTTGCTCCTCCCCCTGATAGGATCCAGAGGTGGAAATAAACAGGAGGAAAAGAGGAATCAAAAGACCTTGGTGCAGCCTCCTAGTAAAACGAGAGCCTTATTGAAAGAGATTACTGACAGCAACATGGTTGATATGAGAGTTTTAAAGGGATAGTAATACTTCGTTTTAACTTTATTTTATTTTGCAGGCATTAAAAAAACATGAAGAACGATATAAGTCTTATCTCTCAAACCTTTATGGCTTAAGAGATATTCACAAACAAAGTATCTCCCCCCTGTTGAACCAGATCAGAAGGGAAGTGCCCAGGTAGACTGCAGAGAGGGACAATCTTCAGTTAAGATAAGGGAAAAACCTGAAAAACTTGTCAAGGGGGGAAGGGCTTTCATTGTTTTCATACAAAGAAAATTGTCCCCTTCTGTTATCTGTCCTGTCATACAACCTGATCCACATCTGAGAAGAGATGGCTTACACTAGGTAAAAGGGGCGGGAGGGGGAAACTTTGCTTGTGAATATCTCATTAACCATAAAGGTTTGAGAGATAAGACTTATATCATTCTTCATGTTTTTTTAATGCCTACAAAATAAAATAAAGTTAAAACGAAGTATTACTATCCCTTTAAGATAATTGATAATGATGAACTATGACTGGCATTAACTCTTATGTCTGCATCCAACATCTCATGTCTATGCGAGGTGATGTGGATGTTGGTTACAGACCACCTTTTTTGTTTGTTTTTTTTACACTCCTCTATAAGCCTGCCTGATGTGGTCTCATGCTATCATTGTCTTCTACTAACTAGTGCAGCATTTTTCTAGATGCAAGTCTGGTTTCCTACTGGATGATAATGGTACCAGTCTATATTATATATTGAATGCTCCTATCTGTCCATAATATCAGATGGAACTTATAACATCTCAGTCCAGGATTATAACACAGTGACAGTCTGGACATTTCTCTGTCAGGGTTTTTCATTACTACATGCATTGAGGGGTGGGACATCTGTTTTCTAATATACTTCTTTTCTTGATTTTATATTTTGGAAAGTGAATTGTTCATCTATATAGGATCGTTGTATTATTTATAAAGTTATATGCTGTTATTGTTACTTGTAATTTGGCTGAAATACATTCATATTTGAAGATGTTTTGAAGGTGAAACAAGCATTATCAAGCTTTATGGGACCCTATCAACCTAAAAATGATTGTGGTCATTTTGAAAGAACCTTTTAAATCACCTCTATGCTATATTAGCCATTTTATAGTTAGAAAACTAGTTTTGAGTTATTTAGATTTATAGATGATTATAGGTAATAATTATAGGTGAGCTACTTAGATTTATAGATTATGCTATTTAAGCTGTCCAAGTTCAGTCCACAAGGGCCGTCAACAGGACAAGATTCATGGATTTCCCTGATTAAGCACATGTGAGTTAATCAGTGGCTCATTCATTTTAATTAACTCACCTGTGCTTAATCGAAGAAGTCCTTAAATCCTGGCCTGTTGGTAGCCCTTGAGGACTGAACTTGGACATCCCTGATTTAAGTCATGCTACATAGACACTTCCTGTCTTAGCTTGACATTACCTTCCCCATTTCACTGATACCTCTTCTAGAACTGAAAGGTTTAAATGTCAATAGGCGGGAGAGGTAATGTAGGGTTAAGACAGGAAGTGCCTGCATGGTAGGCCTTGATTAATAATAATATCAAAGTATTTTACCTGGAAGAATACATTGAGATTCTCTCTCGTTTTCAAGTATGTTCTGGGATATAGATGTTATTACTAGTCAATTTAATGGTACTCATTTTATCTGCTTCTGAAGGATGAAAGGCTGAGTTGATCCTGCTGGGATTAGAACCTGCACTCCTTAGGATTTGAACAGATTCTGTTGGTGGCACATTAACCAACTATCTTGGAAATTAGCAACATAAATTATTTAGAAATCTCTTTCAAAATGACCATAGTTGTTTTTTGTTTTTAGGTCATAAGGTCCCTATAATTCAACGTCTGGTGCAACTATATTGTTTGAAAACTTCATTTCATATGAATGATAAATGTGAGAAATATTTATTCTGTGGTTACAGAAACATAGAATTTGATAGCAGATGAGAACCATTTGGCCCATCTAGTCGCCCCCATCCTACTGTAAAAACCTCAATCCTTATTTGGCTTATAATATTCTTATGTTCAGGATAACCTTATGCCTGATACATTCCCTCATTGTATTAACCTCTACCACTTCTATTGCAGGGCTATTCCACTTATCTACCTCCCTCTCGATGAAGTAAAACTTTCTTACATTACATCTAAGCCTCTGTTAAATGTTTTACTTCACTGAAAGGATGTTCCAGTTTATTTAAATGCTGTACTTATTTTAATACTTTGTTCTTTTTTCATGATGTCACTTATCCTACTCTTTCTAAAAATGATTCATGTATAGAAAAAAGTACTGGGATGTTATTATATATGCTTTTTAAAGTAGAACTGACACTTTGTAACAAACTGGTGATTTTGAAAGCACTTTGAAAACCACCTATGTAAATGTTAGCAATGTTTTTATTTCAAACAAAGTTTATGAGAGTTTTATGCAAATAAGCATGTACTGGCCAGAAAGGAGTAGCGAATGGGATGGAGAGCAATGTGATACATTGGTAGCTGGCAGGCATGCCAGTCAATACTGTCTAATTTGCATAAATTCACAAATAAATAATGCAAAATATCTTGTAAATGATTGTTTTAAGTAAAAAATAACCAACATAATTTTAAGTGATTTCAAAAGAGCTTTCAAAATCACATATTTGTTACAAAGTGACAGTTTGACATTAATATCACTGTTTTATCAACTGCAAAAAGTTTGAGAACTTGGGGTGATGGTTCCACTTTAAGAAATTGAGAAATATGGATTCAAAATAAAAGTTGCCTAAAAAAGTCTAAATGTTATCATAACTAGACTGAAGTGGTCACTGGGTCATTATGTTGTTGTCTAAACCAGTGGTTCATAAATGTTTTACTGTGATGGAACCTTTTTGTTTCAAATGTAATCTACCTTTAGACTTCTAAAATGCTATGGTGGTTTCCAAGGTTTGACTTCATCTTGTTTAAAGGAATAGTAATGTCTTAATTATATAAAAAGTAATATTGTAGATCATAAACTAAGAAATCCATCGTTGCAATTCCTCTCTCTCAAATCTTTATGGTTTGAGAGATAGAGCGTTCTAAATTTCCCCCCTCCCTCCCCTTCTCATGACATCAGCTGTAAAATGACAGCAGGAGTTCCTGATCCAGGGATCAACAGGCGGCTCTTCAGCAGAGCCGCAATAGCATGATTTAAAACGAAATTCTTCATTGGAACGGTCTACAAAGTATGCTTGGTTTGCAAGCACACTTTTTTAGACAGTTCCAAAAAAGTATTTCTTTTTAAATCTCGCTATTGCGGCTCTGCTGAAGAGCCTCCGCTTGTCAGCCGACACGGATCTCCTTCTGTCAGCTTTACAGCTGACATCAGGGAGGGGAGAACTTTAGAACGCTCTATCTCTCAAACCATAAAGGTCTGAGGGATAGGAATTGTTTCGATTGATTTCTTATTTTATGGTCTACAATATTACTTTTTATATAAATAAGACATTACTATCCCTTTACAGGGATAGTAATGTTTCCTATAATGTGTAGCTCAGAACATTGTGCATATGTAGTAGTAGTGCTGTGCATTGCTGCTACAAGTCAAAATGTGCTAGTTACAGTGTAATAATATGATGAAACTGATCCCTCCCGCCTCTTTTGCCGATCTAAGCAATGTTGTCCCAGATCAGACAGCGGATCACAATGAGGAACAATCTTCACTCATTGGGGGAGATTCACTAAGCGGTGATAAAGAGGTGATAAAGTGGAGATGACGTCTCCAGTGATATCAGGGCCGGTGCAAGGATTTTTGTATACACAGGTGAAGGTGCATTTTGATGCCCCCCCGACCTTGCCACAATCCCCTGCCCCCACCCACATATTCATCTCCACACTCTGCCCACCTCCATACTGCCCATCCGATCCTCCTCCCCACCTCCACATTGCCCACACTGTCCACCTCCACATTGCCCACCTCCACATACTGTTCACACTGCCCAACTCATCCTAAGCACACAGTCTCTCTCTCTCTCTCTCAGACTAAGCACACACACACTCTCTCTCTCAAACTAAGCACACACACTCTCTTCTCACTCTCTGACTGAGCACACTCTCTCTCTCAGACTAAGGGGAGTTGACCTACCAGACTTCTAGAAATACTAAGTGGCCTCCAGTCTGACTGCTTTGAGAGCTCTAGTGTCAACCCATCCACCCGCCGACTGAGCATTGATTGACTTATCACATAGAATAGCGGAATCAAAACATTGCCTGCCAGAACACTTAACACCTTCGCTGCAGTGTACACTCATCGGACACTTATTGGCTCTCCCAGGTCACCTCTGTAGCCACATACAGCTACCCCATGGATTTAAAGGCTACTTTGACAGTATACAGTTCTCCCATGTATTGTATGCAGGCCTACGCATCCCATAATACTCAGCCAGCCAATCGGAAAGAATTTTCCCTATCTGAAAGTACGTAGGATTACCATCCATCACACCAAGAGAACGACATGTTTTCCCCTTTCTCCTGATTGTAGGTGGGGTCTGGTCCATAGACATCACTTTACGCATCATCCTAAATGCCTCTAAGGTTAAAAGCAAAAGACTTACTGTTTTCACCGCCCCATTCTGCCAGATCTGTCAGAGACCCCAGCTCTCTAGCCAGGGCCGGCCCAAGGCATTATGCTGCCTGGGTCCATGGATGAAATGCTGCCCCCACCCCAAAAAACACCCACTAAAAAAGTAAAAAGGAGAAAAAAAACATCTTGGTCAGGCCTGGGCAATCATAATCTCATTTCTGCACTAACATAATGCTAGTGCAGAGATGACATTTTTATGATGCCCAAGCCTAACCACAGTTTTTCCCCTTTTACCAATACAAAAATAAACTTAACAGGATACACACATTGCCCCCCCATATCTCCACAATTCCCCTTCCACAATGCTTCCTTCATCTCCACAATGCCCCTTCAGCTCCACATTGCCCCTTCCACAATGCCCCCTTCATCACCACATTGCTCCCTTCATCTCCACAATGCCCCCTTCATCTCCACAATGTCCCTTCCATAATGCCCCTTCATCTCCACAATGCCCCCTTCATCTCCACAATGTCCCTTTCATAATGCCCCTTCAGCTCCACATTGCCCCTTCCACAATGCCCCCTTCATCTCCACATTGCTCCCTTCATCTCCACAATGCTCCCTTCATCTCCACAATGCCCCTTCCACAATGCCCCCTTCATCTCCACAATGCCACCTTCCACAATGCCCCCTTCATCTCCACAATGCCCCTTCCACAATGCTCCCTTCATCTCCACATTTCCCCTTCCAAAATGCTCCTTCATCTCCATATTGCCCCTTCCACAATGCCCCCTTTATCTCCACATTGCTTCCTTCATCTCCACAATGCCCTTTCCACAATGCTCCCTTCATCTCCACATTGCCCCTTCCACAATGCCCATTCATCTCCACATTGCCCCTTCATCCCCTACCTTGAGTCCCTGGTGGTCTAGCTTCGGCAATCCAGCTGAAGGTCCCGCGCGCGGTACTCAGTAATGCAGAGCGCTGGGAGATGATGTCATCTCCCAGCGCTCTGTATTACTAGAGCACCGGCCGCCGCAAGATAAGCTGGATTGCTGCCCTCGGCACCCTGGCTGTCAGAGTCTGTGGTGTGTCACATCATAGACACCGCGAGGGAGCGCTTGGTATCGTAAATCAGCGCTCCCTTGCGGCAGATATATAGCTAAAAAAATAAATGAAAAAAAAAAATTCCCGGCTCCCCCCTTTTCGGCGCCCCTCCGCTACGGTGCCCTAAGGCAGCCGCCTATCCTGCCTTATGCTAGCGCTGGCCCTGAGTGATATCACTTCTCCAGTTCCTATGTTATTCTATGGAGCCTAGGCACTAAGATCTCCAAAACTTAAGAAATCTTAATGAATTGGATGCATAGAATCACATAGAAATTGGAGAGGTGCTATCACTGGAGAAGTCATCTCTGCTTTATCACCTCTTTATCACCGCTTAGTGAATCTCCCCCATTATTAGGAAAAACCTGCCCTCCTTCATCAAGAAGGCCAGGGTTTTCCCTTATACCGAAGGAGAGGAGATTGTCCCTCGTTGTGATATGTCCGGTCAAGGGACCAGACTTCAAATCTGAGGGGAGGCGGCTTCTGAATGGGGAAAGGGACAGGAGTGATCAACTTCAAAACTAGCAAGTTTTGACGAGTAGGAGAATCGCCCAGCACTTCTATTACATATGCTTAACATTCCGACCTGTCATATGAAACATTACTATCCCTTTAACACCTCTCTATACTAGAATCTTATTTGGTACCAATAACTTAAAGGTATAGTAGCACTTAACATATAAAAAAGGATATATTTTGTAGGATTTATCTTCCTGAGTAAAAAAGGGAACTGCTGAGAGGTGTTTTATTCAAAAGTTATTACAGCTCAAACTTGAATTTTTTCAGGTGCAATATCTCAGTGGCCTGATATTTCCCAGTTGTTCTGTTGCTGTACCATCCTTTGGAGATTTATGGTCAACTGGCCATAGGACAGCTCTGGTCAGTTGACCATAAATCTCCATAGGATGTAGCAACAGCGCCACTGTACAATTTGAGGCCATTGAGATGCTGGACCTGAAACATTCAAGTGTAAGTAGAAATAACTTTTAAATAAAGTGCCCCTTAGCAGTGGGGGTATCCTTGGTTTACCCAGGAAGATAAACCCTACAATATATATTTTATACATATGAAGTATTACTATCCCTTTAAGACTATTATTATTAGGCTAAAATATATTGGGTAAGAGATCAGATAAGTGTATCTGAAATATTTTTTTTCTCAGAAGAAATTAGTTTAAAGTGTAACTATCACTCTAATTAAAGTGACCAAATCATTATGCACATAGCGATACGCATATCAAAACTAGTATTATCCTGAATAAGTCCGACATTATTGAGAAATCCAACTTGTTCTGAGATGCACAGACAGGAATCTTGCAGTACCAGCATCTGTGCGCCTGTGCCGTCAGTCCCTTCCTATACCTTAAGGTACAATGCAACTTCTCCTCACCAATAGAGGAGAGACCAGGATGGGCACTGCAGGAGCAAGATGTCTGCGTTGATGCCTGCATGTTCATCTCAAAGCGAGTTGGATTTTTTGCAATAATGCCAGACTTATTCAGGATAATACTAGTATGGATATGCATATCGCTATGTGCATAATAATTTGGGGACACTGAGTGACAGTTTCTCTTTAAAGCAAACTAATAGAAATTACACTGTAAACAGGAAGTGACTGAATCACAAATGCACTGTCCGACACCCCAGTCATGTTACCTTGTCTGCCATGACTTACATTTGTCCCACGGATCCTTTACATGTCTACAGAGCATCCTGGGGTTTACATAAACCCGTCTGATAACCACTAGTCTAAAAGAAGTACACATAAACATATTATAGGACTTTGGTAATCAATTGTCAGACCTCCTGCTGTTGGGGCCTACAACTCCCATTGACCACAACCAGCCGCCGGCCTATAACAAGCAAACCAATAAAATCTTTAACCCTTTGGTTTTTAGAGAGAGCAGAGCAATGCATTGGAGATATCTCTAGCATCCAAAGGGTTAAATAATAGCCTGCAATTTGGTATAAATCTGGTGCAGGAACATTGAGATTGCTTTGACCACAGCCACAATTCCCCCATCAACTCTCCCCCACTCTCCCAGGCCATTCATTCCCTCCCTTCTCTATCCCTTGCATTCTGCAATATTATAATAGGCTGACCAGCCCCCTCTCCCTGTCCTATGCTTCTCACCTCTCTCTGTGTTCCTTCTGTGTTAAAAATGTTTTATATTATAAAGATAAGCAATGTGTAACAATGTTACTTGGTAAAATGACAGTTGGAACCAACAACAATTTAAGCAAAGTAAGACTTAAAAATAGAGATTTAAAGGAGAAGTAGAATGTCCTAATAAAACAGCCTCCCTCTTACTTTACTATAGGAGAAATTCTAAATGTTCATCAGACAGTGATAGGGGTGTTTAAATAATTTCATTTGAAATCCAAAATGGCACGCTAACAGAATATGAGAAGGAAATTTAAATTCTCTTATTCTTTCCCCTTTGAATGTTATCCTTGTGTCTTTGTTAGGCACCTTAAAGGGAAACTACAACCTTGAAAAAGCACTTACCTAAATAGGAGACCTTAATAAAGCATTCTGGTATACCTATTTACTGCCTGATTGTTTTGTTTTTTTAAAATAATTTGAACTCTGCTGTAGTCTATAGCTGGACAGTAACATTTTACTGTTGTTTGAATGTATACCTGATTCTAAGAAGGCATGCATGGGTGATACTTCCTGTATATGACTAATCTCATTCGGTCTGATCAAGATAATTCCTATTAACAGGAGTGAATTAAACACAGATCTAATATGGAGGATCAGCAAACTGCAGATACTATGAAAACATATATGAATAGATACAACTGACAGCTGTATGAAGGGCTCCTAGATAAGACTATTCCAAAGACACTTATCTTTAGACAGTTCACTTTTAACCTTGAATGCTCTACACCATTGAGAAGGACTTCTAGCCTATTACCACATTTGGGCAGTTGGCATTTCCTATGTGCCATTAGCAAACTTGACCACCCTAGGCCAATGTTATCTATCTGGGCTAATTCCTGTACTGACATTTGCCTTTTCTAGACCGATCAGAGCAGGCATATCATGTCACCCCTGGCATGCCTCTCTGGCTGAATTGGGAAATAGATGTCAGTTGGAGATTGACTTTATCAACACAACAGGGAAAACACTATATGTAAGGGATACAAATCTTTTTACCCTTTGAGATCCAGAGAGGTAAGCAACCTATTCTGAAGCAATAAGGTGAACACAGCATGGGTCCTTAAAGGGTTAAACGTTCTCTGTCTCATTTCTATTTGAGCCTTCCTCAGAGACCTACAATTTGAAACACACACCACATTAAATAAACTTACTTGCAGTTATTCAGACTTGCCACAAGGTGGGGACATTGTAGTCCATATGACAATATTTGTATCGCCTGTATACACTGTGATGGTGAAACTTTGCAGAATTTGCTTTTCTATCACTGTGTTAAGGAATTTTTCAAAAGAAGAAAAAAGAGAAAAAAACACCTTTAGGTTTTTAATTTTATTACACGTGATATCTGTCTCTGACACAGTTTCACTTATCTACAAAAAATGTTGAAAATTATATATTTTTAATTTTCTGCAGATGACGCCATACTCTACTCCCTTAGGGGAGAGATCAGCAACACTTATAAGCATGGATAACTCTATGGCACTGGTATGCTCTTGTTCTCAAAACTCGTCAGATATTTACATGGAGGATGTTATATGTATCTAGAGCTGCCCTTAACCTCTTCTCTCTCCTTTTGGCTATAAGACATGTAAAAGAATTGAAATCATTATCATAATTATGTTCATGTGTATATTTTAGGATTATCATATACCTGGGATTTTAAGAATATGTCCTCTTTTTGGAGGGTTTAAGATGTTAAAGTCTGCTGTAAATGTTATCGATTTCACTGTAGGAGAGTGCAGGTGAACTTTATTTAATCTCTACCTCTATTACATTCTCTGTGGTGTTTGTGAGAAGCATTCCCATGAGCCCTACGACTATGTTTCTACTGCTGCAGGTCCACGTGAGTCCTGTGAATGTGTGAAGGTGACTTGTCATACACTGCCACAGAGTAAGCAATTTGGATCAGAGTAGTGGTTCTCAGTCCTTTTGGGCTTGGGGCTCTCATAACTTGCAGTCTGGAATTCTCCCATAAAACGCAACCTGGAATTCTTTCTCTATAACACACAGCCTGGAATTTCTTTAGGTCAAATATCAAGGACATAATTAAAGGTACAAATACAAAGCAATATATTTTTATGTCTCACAATCAGAATTACAGTGATTTGCACACTGTGTATAACAAATTCCTTAAATACACACCTGAAAATTAATTAAAATAAATAAATAAATAAATAAAACCTTGTTAGGGGAACATCAGAAACTCTGATTTCCCCACACCCAGTACTGATTACCAATCCGATCAAGATAGGAGATCAGTAATGATCAAGAAGGCAAACACTTCCTCCACCTGGCATTGCCAGTACTTACGGGTAGAGTAGGAGGAGTAGGAAAGCGCACTCGCCTAATCTCTGATATCACAATGACGCTGTGTGTTCCCTAGTACTCTCACTCAGTCCTGGACTTAAGAAAATACCAGTCTGAGTGAGATGGAAGGAAGGAAACGAGTGCCCTCTGGTCCCCATCATTGATAATTTACATGATTGGGTATGTGAGCAATAGTGGGAAGGCAGCATCGGAAGGTGTGAATGTGTTGCTTTGCAATGTATTGGACACCCCACTGGCATACACACATACATTACCTGTTTCCCCAACCTGATCCCACTCCCCTCTGGTAATCACAGATCCCTAGGTACAGTGACACCCAGCTTACATCTACTGCCCACTGGCAGTCACAAATCCCGCATATGCTGCCTGGCCCCCCAGGCAGTCTCCACTACTCACTCTTAATCACAGAGTCTCACATACACTGCCTGTCCATCCAGCCTGTTCCACTTCGCACGGGTAGTCACAGATCCCCACATACACTGACACCCCACCACCTGGTTCCTTTGCCCACTGCTAGTCACATATTTCCACATACACACTATGACCCCCAACCCCCAGCTTGGTTCCACCTTCAAGTGGTGGACACAGATCCCTGTACACTGTCTTGCACAGCAGCCTTGTTCCACTGTTCTTTTGATATCCATTAAACAATACATACACTGCCTGCTTCTCCAACCTTTTCCTGCTGGAATCCATAGAAATACACATTACACTGTCTGACACCCCAGCCTTGTTCCACTGTTAACCATAGAATTATACATACACTGTCTGGCTCTACTATGTCATTCCATAACATCGAGGTAACATTTTTCTTATTCTGGCTCTACTATATGTAAAGTGGTGAAAATGTACAAAAATGTATTTTTTTCCCATAGCATCCTACAGAAATATCTGCCTTACTACCCCTAGGCTGGGGTGCACAAACAACCCCTTTCTGATGCAGGTGAATGTCTGTTTTACAAAATGGTATGCCTTGCATACTTTTTTGTTTATATTTCTAAAAGATATGACCATCTCAGAGCAAGCAGCCAATTATAAAAAAGAAAACAGGTAGGCTTAGTTTTGTGTTTCTGGCACCCCCTACAGATATGTTAACTCATACCATTTCTCTCAGAAAAGCAGTAGCTAATGAAAACAGTAGGAACTTCCTTAGATTTCAAAGATTTCAGTACATTTAAAAGGGTGGAAATGTAAATAAATATCTATATTTTCCTTCAGCACCACCCTCTAGAAACATTTATGCTCACCAGGTTAGGGATAGAAAGGCAAATGGCCCTCCTTTGATGCAGTTGGTTGTCTAATTTCAAAATGCAATGTTCTGTTTATATTTTATTCATTTATGCAGTTGTTGTTATAAACCACTTTAGTACAGACAAGTCACATTTAAAAAAACAAGAGCCTGTACTTGCTGTAATTTTGCATACCATTGTGATGTAATTTTTATTGGAAGAGGATTAACTATTGAATACAGTAGGAAATTCCATAGTTTTCAAAGATTTCAGTGTACTTCAAGGGGAGTATATGTAAAAAGAATGCATATTTTTTTCCTATACCAGCAACCTCTGAAAAAATCTGTGCACAACAGGTTAGGGGTAGAAAGGCAAGTGTGATGCAGTGTGATATATACTTTCAATAAATGTATGCTTGTAGGGGATTTTTTTGATGTTATTTGGTAAGTATGCCTTCAGACTATCTTTAGTGCATTTTGGTTATGTCCATGATTCGGTTATACACTGTTACCAATTTGGGGCCCCACATAAGGACATACATTTGTGTACCTAAATATATTTTAGGTATCATTACACTCAGGATATATATTGTATTCATATATCATATTTTTGGTTTGTTATACTAAGCTTTCTTTAGATGTTGCACAGTAAATTGTCACTTTGGTGTAAATGTCTGTAACCTTTCTGAAAATGTTATTTTTAAGCCAAATTTCCTTGCTTCATCATTTCATGTAGGAAGAAACTTCAGCCATTTTCTGATCTGTAAATTAGACTACTTTCAGGAAATAAATGCTTTTATGTTGTTATGGAGTCATTTTAGGGTAGTTTTACCATGTAAGCAAAGGAATATGCACTGTTTTGTTCATAAAGTTGAAAATGCCTTTTTTGCTCTGCTGTTAATTAGGATTCTGTGCAGGAAAGGCATGTAGGTAAAACTATGCATATTTGGTATTTTTGTACTCAGGGGATTCAGGGCTTTTAAAAATAATTGAAACTTTCACAAGCAACATAAATGCTTTTGATAGTGTATGATACTAGCAAAATAAGTATTTTATTTTTACGTTTGTGTTTGAATTTATGGCACCATAGCTTGTTGAGAAATGCAGAATGTACTTCACGTGGGCACTATGAAACTGTTGAATTTGTTCTATAAAAACAAGAACAATAAAAACAATACAAAATATAGTTTTCTTTATATAACTAGAAAGTTACCTACAGGAATCAAACCAAAACAGATGGATAGCAAAATTCTGAAAATGTGTCCAGCCCTCAGGGTACAATTAATGCCTTAAGCCACTGATATTGAAAATGTTAAAGGAGCAGTAAACTTTTTTACAAAAAAAAATATATATTATACGGCATTTCCTGTTGAGTAAAATAAGAGGACTCCCACTGCTGAGAGATACATATTTCCAGAGTTATTACCATTTAAAGGGATAGCAATACTTAAGTTTTACAAAACTGCATTTTGTAACCCTTAAAAAAAGAAATTAAATGCCCCCAGTGCCATCTCTCAAACCTTTCTGGTTTGAGACATAATTGTATTTAAAGTTGTCCCCTCCCTGTCAGTGCTATAGCTGACTGCAGGGGAATCCGGTCCCGGGACCAGCGGAGGCTTTGCAGCAGAGCCAAGATCACGTTATCGGAAAATAAATCTTTCACTGGAACGTATGCTTGGTTTGTAAGCACACTTAGAAGACCGTTCCAGTGAAGGATTTGTTTTTCAATATCTCAATCTCGGCTCTGCTGCAGAGCCACCAGCTGGTCCCGACCGGATTCCCCTGCAGTCAGCTAGAGCGCTGACGTGGGGGGTGGGGGGGACTTTAAATATGATTATCTCTAGGGGCACTGGGGGCATTCTTTTTTTAAGGGCTACAAGATGCAGATTTGTAAAACTTAAGTATTACTAACCCTTTAAACCTGTGATTTTTACATTAGCAGTGCACTTTAGTGGTCAAATTCCAATTAGTATTCTGTTACATTCTAATGGAGAGGAAAGTCAGTGACTTACAGTTCTCCATAGAATGTGACAGAAACTGCTATCACTTCCTGTCAGTTTGAACTATCAGGAAGTAAACGCACAGTAAATTCACTTCCTGGTCATCTGAACTGGTATATTATTGGTAGAAAAAAAGACATCAGTGGGAGTACCCTTGTTTTTCTCAGCAGGAAAATCTCTATAATAGGGTGACCACATGTGCCAGATTGCTCGGGACAGTCCTGGATTTGAATTGCATGTCCCTTGTCCCAGGCAGCCCCCTTCTGGGACCATACAAAGTCCCAGAATGAAGACTCCAGAGCACAGAATTCTAAACAGTAGAAGCAAAATAGCCCATTGTCTACAGTGACAGGAAGTGATGTTTCCAATGAGCTACAAGAAAATGGCTTCCAGACACAGCTCTGAAGAACAGAGAGAGAACTGAGCCTTTATCTTGACATCAGTTGGGAGCTGCAGTACAATTTTGTTGCAATATGATGCTAGTCTAAGATTTTGGGCTTGAGGAATATTTTCTTGTAGCCCACCACAAGCATCACTTTCTGTCACAGCAGTCTATAGGCAGTTCCTGAATGGCAGAAATGAAATATGGTCACCCTGCTCTAAAACATTTACTGCTCCTTTAATTCACACATACATATACTCACACAAAAGCCAATATGATGTCACAGTGTGCGCACACACACACACACACACACACACACACACACACACACACACACACACACACACACACACACACACACACACACACACACACACACACACACACACACACCACAACACACAACATACACGTGCTCCGTTACCGTGCTGATATATTACCCTATGCTTTTGTATTCATGCGTTTCTACTATTTATCTGTCTCATAAATGGGCAGTAAGTAAAACTTTTGAAACAGCTTTATCTGCAGTCTTAGTAGTGGGCCCAGTGTTGCGTGCGTGACAGAATAGGCTGTGGATAATGACATGTAATCCCACACTTGGGCAGCGTCTGTATCCAGATCTCCCACCGACACTCAGAGATTGCATTTCACTCTGGAGTATCTGCACGGTTCAGCATGTCGCCTCCAATATCCGTTCCCTGCCAGTCCCCATTCTCTATCCGGCCGCCTTTCAATCACACTCAGCAGCACCTTTTCTAGCAAATGTCCCGACTCACTGTTAATGTGACAATCACATCTTCCACACTGAGACTATTATACTAAGAAGAATAATTCTAAGGCAAACCATCTACAGCCAGTGGTGCAAAAGCTGAGGCCCTTGAGCTGCTGTGGACTACAACTCCCATCATCCCCAGCCAGTGAAAGGCCGGCTGGGGAAGATGGAAGTTGCAGTCCACAACTGCTGGAGGGTCTCAGGTTGCCCAATCCTTAACTAATCCATAGGGGACGAATAAACACTTAACCCTTTGAGTGCTAGAGGGATAAGGAACGCATTGCTTTGCAATGCGTTCAGTACCCCTCTGGCACTCAAGGGGTTAAATTGATTTAAATGATGCTTTTAACCTTTTAAATGATAGCGAGGCCTTGAGACCACTCTAGCATTTAAGCGGGTTGAAAGCTCATTTAAATCATGGGAAATTTGATCTACCCTATAGTGCAGATGGTTTGATCCAGGAGGAATCTAAAATCTCAAAAGGATACAAAATGTTGCAGATTTTTGAGTGCATGTCACAACAGTACATTTAAAATGTTGCTAGCGTCAAAATGTCACATTACTGAAACAGCTTCTAGCATTATGGCATGTTTAAAATGTTGCAGGAATGAACCCAAACCAGCACCACAACCTCCAAACCCTAACTGTACCCCTACATTACCCTAACCTAATCCAATCATCCTCCACCCTAACCTAACAATTAAACTAACCTAACCTTACTAGTGTTGAGCGAGCGTGCTCGGCCGATGCTCGGATCGGCTCGAGCATCGCTCTGCTCGGCACATGGCGGTACTCGTCGAGTACCGCCATGTGCTCTCCCGCCATGTTCGGGTGGCGGGGATCTGTGCCGGAAGAGGCACAGATCAGAAGACGCTCCGCTGGACCACCAGGGACTGGAGGTACGGGGGCATTGCGGAGATGAAGGGGGCATAGCGGAGATGAAGGGGGACATTGTGGAAGAGGGGCATAGACTCTATGCCCCTCTTCCACAATGTCCCCCTTCATCTCCGCTATGCCCCTCTTCCACAATGTCCCCCTTCATCTCCGCTATGCCCCTCTTCCACAATGTCCCCCTTCATCTCCGCTATGCCCCTCTTCCACAATGTCCCCCTTCATCTCCTCTATGGCATAGAGGAGATGAAGGGGGACATTGTGGAAGAGGGGCATAGCGGAGATGAAGGGGGACATTGTGGAAGAGGGGCATAGCGGAGATGAAGGGGGACATTGTGGAAGAGGGGCATAGCGGAGATGAAGGGGGACATTGCGGAGATGAAGGGGGACATTGCGGAGATGAAGGGGGCATTCAGAGATGAAGGGGGCATAGCGGAGATGAAGGGGGGCATTGACCAGGCACCCTCCCCTCATCAGAGCAGGGGGTGCCTGGTGAAATGCTCGTGTCGCCCCATGCTTTTCAATGGGGCTCGGGTGCTCGGCCGAGCACTCGAGCCTCAGGGGGTGCTCGGTCAGAGCACCCGAGCATCGGGGTGCTCGCTCAACACTAAACCTTACCTAACCTTGCATATAACCTAACCTAACAAATTAACCTTACCTAATCTATCATTTAACCAAACTTAACAAACTGCCTAACATACCAACTTAACCTAACACTTAATCAACTCTCATTCAATGCCGCTAGGTGGCATAATGTTATACGTTGTTACAATAAGGTGACATTTTAAATGGCGCTGCTTTGACTCTTGATATCTGCTAGTTGCCAATACCAATAGTATACCCATGGTGACCACAATACAAAACTACAGTTTAATGTAAAAAGAAAAGTCTGAGCTGAAATTACTCTATGAATAAAAAAAGTACCTTTACTTTACTCAGTAGGAAAGGTCTATAATACGCAAGTTTATACATCATCATCATCTTTAGCCTTTATTGATCCACTGCAGGATGAAGGCCTCCTCAGCAAGCCTCCAAAAACTTTGGTCCTGTGACTTTTGTTGCCACTCCGTCCCAACAAATTTGGTAATTTCATCTACCCACCTTGTCTTTGGTCTTCTTAGGTGTTTTGTATTGAGTGAAATCTATTCCAAAATTTGTGTGGTTCATACAAAAACTTAAGGCTACACAGAGAAGTACGGAACGGGGGATTCTAAACATAACAAAAAGAGACCAAAAACTGTCGGTATGGATTTCTCAGCAAACAAAGGTCTATGACATCATTGAAAGAGTAAAGTGTCTGAAGTGCAGGCCACATAGCAAGAAGACTTGATGGTGGATTTATATAAAGTTACAGTGATATCACTCATCTGAAAGCAAGCACTTACAGGTCTTCTTTCTTGTGAAGCCAAGTGTTGTGTTTATTATCAACCTTTCGGCCCCCTTGAGGGCCTTTTTCAAGGCTGATTGAAAAAGTACCATTTCCTTACTCAGGACCGGAGCAGTCAGTTTCAGCCATTACCTGGTGGATCTGTACCTGTGATAATAAGCTGACATTTTAAATGGCGCCACATGACAAAGACAATGTAAAGTATACATTGCCATTGTCAGTGTTCTCTGCCTCTTTCTTCCTCAATTTGATTACGTATAGTAAACATTCCATCTGTCACTGTTCTCTGCCTCTCTCCTCCTCATTGTGATCATGAGGAAGAGAGAAGTAGAGAACAGAGCTCCCAGTGCCTCAAATGGCCATAAATGAGGCACTTTTGAGGTATTGGGAGCAGGACTGGGGAGGGTAGGCTTAAAAACATTTTTTATTACAATTTGTCTAACTGAATAAATAATTTCCAGCAAACGCAAAGAATTTTATTTACACACATTTAAAGGGACAGTAATGTCCCAGAAAAACTATTTTGCATTATGTAGTGCATAAAAAGTAGAGTAACCATAATTATATGAATACCTCATCGTTTAATTTGATTAAAATAGAAAAAAAAGAGCAAAAAAATAAAAAAAAACATTTTGCTTACATTTTCCTGTCAGGATTTGCATCCTATTTGTTAATTACAAAAAAATACCCCTAAATATATTCATTTGCTTCTTCTGAATATAAGAGTACCCCATATGCCTAGTATTTCAATCCCTTTCTCACATTTACAAGGTAAATATTACAAGATGGATGCCATTATTTCCAACCTGTAATTTTTCAACAATTGGCATGTGAGCATCATAGCTTACTTGACGGTGCCAAAACAAAAAAGATATATGTTTCTGAAAACTAGACAACATAAGGTAAATAATCAGGAGAATTTTGGAGTTTTTTTATGCAGCTATTTTCCAGAAATATTTTTCAAAATTGTGGTAATATTTTGTTTTTTGTAGTTTTCACACTTACATTTCAATATTGCTGTTGATATCAAGCACGGGATAGTTGAAAACTTAAAAATATGCATTCTTTAGTGTTCAGCTCATTCTTCTGAGTACGGCAATACCCTATATGCATAGGTTTCTCAAGATTTGGGGGAGCTACAGGGCCCAAATTGGAACATGCGCATTTCCAGTTTCACATTTTGAATTTTCATTGGTACCATGTCTCATTTGGGACTGTGTAACAGTGCTCCACTCTAAGATTTCCCCAAAAAAGTGTATATTTTTGGAAAGTAGACACCCCAGGCTTTCATTTTATTTATGTTTTCAAAATTTTTACGCAGTCATTTTACCACCAATCCCTAGTAAATCTTGACATAAGTAAAAAAAAATCAGCGTTTTTCACACTTTGACTTCAATGTTGATGTGAATTTCAAGCACATGATAGGTGAAGATTTTTAAACATGCATTGTTTAGTGTTCAGCTTCTTCTTCTGAGTACGGCAATACCCCACATATATAGGTTTCTCAAGGTTTGGGGGAGCTACAGGGCCCAAATTTGAACATGGGTGTTTCCAGTTTCACACTTTGAATTTTCACAGCTTGCATCACTGGTGCCATGTCTAATTTGGGGCTGTGTAACAGTGCTCCACTCTAAGATTTCCCCCGAAAAGTGTAAATTTTTGGAAAGTAGACACCCCGGGCTTTTATTTAATGTATGTTTTCACATTTTTTACGCAGCCATTTTACCACCAATCCCTCGTAAATCTTGACGTAAGTTAAAAAAATCAGCGTTTTTCACACTTTGACTTCAATATTGATGTGAATTTCAAGCACAGGATAGGGGTAGATTTTAACAATTGCATTTATTAATGTTTAACTCCTTCTTCTGAGTCAGACAATACCCCATATACATCGGTTTCTCGTGGTTTGGGGGCGCTACGGGGCCCAATTTTGAACAAATATTGAATTTTCACATCTTGCTTAACTGGTGCCATTTCTCCTTTGGGGCTGTGTAACAGTGTTCCACTTTAAGATTTCCCCCAAAAAGTGTATATTGTTGGAAAGTAGACAACCCCAACTTTCATTTTAGGTTGTTTTCAAACCCATTTTACCACCCATTTTACCACCACTCTCTCGAAAAACTTGACGTAAGTAAAAAAATCAGCGTTTTTCACACTTTGACTTCAATGTTGATGTGAATTTCAAGCACAGGATAGGTGTAGATTTTAAAAACTGCATGTATTAATGTTTATCTCCTTCTTATGAGTAAGACAATACCCCATATACATAGGTTTCTCAAGGTTTGTGGGAGCTACGGGGTCCAAACTGGAACATGCGCATTTCCAGTTTCACATTTGAATTTTCACAGCTTGCATCACTGGTGCCATTTGTCATTTGGGGATGTGTAACAGTGCTCCACTTTAAAATTTCCCCCAAAAAGTATATATTTTTTGGAAAGTAGACACCCCAAGTTTTCATTTTGGTGTGTCTTCAAATATGTTACACTGCCATTTTACCACCAATCCCTCGTAAAACTTGACGTAAGTAAAGAAATCAGCGTTTTTCACACTTACATTTCAATGTTGATGTGAATTTCAAGCGCAGGATAGGTGTGGATTTTAAAACTGCATTGATTAGTGTTTAGCTCCTTCTTCTGAGTAAGATAATACCCCATATGCATAGGTTTGTCAGGGTTTGGGGGAGTTACTGGGCCAAGTTGGAATATGTGCGTTTCCTTGTACAGACATGCCATTTTTACCACTGGTGCCTTGTCTCATTTCGGACTGTTTCATTCTATTTGCATTTTATTAATTTTTTTGCTGCTACACTATCATCAGTCCCTCCCAAAACCTGCAGTAAGGAAGAGAAACACCATTTTTTCAAACTTATATTTTAGTGTTGCTCTGGATTTCAATCAGATAATATTTGCTTTACATTAGTGGTGATTTACATCGTCTGAGTACAGCAATGCCCCATATGCATAGGTTTGTCAGGGTTTGGGGGAGCTACTGGGCCCAGTAGGGAACATGTGTGTTTCCATTATCAGAGATGGAAAAAACTTAGGGTGCTTTGCTTTCCATTATATTTTGATAGTGTTAGATCTAAGGAGGGATGTGTTTTGAAAAATAAAAAACAGGATATTTCAGGGGGAAAAAGTGGCAAAATAATGAAAGAAGCTTTGCAGCACTACTGCATTGTGCCTGAATGGTATTCCTTGAAGCAGTCACCAATGCAGAGGCCAGGCTTGGAAGGGCAATCAGGACAGTAAGCGGTGGTGTCTGTCCGTATTCCCTTGCTGTACCAAACCCTGCAGCGCTTCTGTTGTTTGTTCTTTTGGGGAATTGGGGGGATTTTATAAATAAATGTACTACCCCGAGTCTTGCTGGAATGATTTCTGGCGCACCTTGAAACAAAAATAGGGAAATAAGTTGTAGCTGATACTGTAAAAAAGTACATTTTGGATTGGGGGTTTGCCAGTTTGAAAAGTAAAAATTAATTGTTTACTGCAGTCCGCATCATATAGATAGCAACTTTTTTGTACCATGCCCTACACTTTCTGATAGCGAGGTATGGCTGCATTAGTTGATTACACAGATCAACTCCCCCCATGTTTTTATTATAGTCCCTGATGCAGACTGGCTTTCTCAGTACCCCTCTCCTGCCATGAATAGTGACTGCCACAGTTCTGTCCTCATGCATGGTGGTCAGCATGTAGACATCTTTTCTGTCCTTGAACTTTACTGCCAGCAGCTCCTATTGGCACAAAGATAAGGACATCCGAGTTTTTAGTTTTGTTTCTACAAGTTTTTTGGGCAGCTCCCTGCAACTGCGCCTAACAGTGACACAAAAAAGAGACTTAAATAAAAGGGGGCTGGTGTAATATTTATCAACAAACAACGGATAACCTTTATTCAATAAGGGGTAATTTAGATCCCAGATGATTTTCCCATTTGTTCCCATAAATTTGGGGCAACCAGGAGGATCAAGTTGGCTGTGCTTGCCCTCAAATTCTAAAAGCCTGGGTGTAGCCTGTGGCACTTTCACACAATTTATACAATTTAACACCAATCTTGGAGCACTTGGAGGGGATGTATTGCTTGAACCCTAACCTGCCTTTATACTTCATCAGGGATTCATCTATACTAATTTGTTTTTGGGGCGTATATATTTGGACACATTTTTTCTGTAAATGATTTATTAGGGGGCAAATTTTGTACAATCTGTCATACTGGGGGTGTTCTTTTTGGAGGCACAGGGTATTATCAATAAATGCATGAAGTGCAAAATCACTTAAAATCTGGACTTAGTCATTGTCTTGGAGAATATAGGAGTATCACATATGGGGTTTTTGCTCCAGTAGGATCTTATACTTGACTTTTTTATTATCCCCATGGCCATTATTAGGGCCCAGAATTACTTAAATTCTGTGATGTCTGTGGGCTTCCATACTTCTTGCTTAACAAGGAAAGCTGATGGGTTGGTGGCAATATACTGGGCTGCATACAAATTGGTTTGGAACACAATTTCCCCAAAAATGTCTTCCCCAAAAAACAAATAAAAAAACTGATAGTGGGTAAATCCTTCCACATCTATTTGAATTCCTGGGCTGCCGGTGAATTCTCGGATTTGTGGGTTTAAATTAGTTGGTGATACCCATTCGTTTGGATCAGGAGGAGTGGCAGGTCATGTGGCATTTCTTTGGACAGGTCTTGGGGCATTTCTTTGGGAAGCACTTGGGGAATTTCTTTGGGAAGCACTTGGGGAATTTCTTTGGGAAGCACTTGGGGAATTTCTTTGGGAAGCACTTGGGGAATTTCTTTGGGCAGCTCTTTGGGAATTTCTTTGGGAAGCACTTGGGGAATTTCTTTGGGAAGCACTTGGGGAATTTCTTTGGGAAGCACTTGGGGAATTTCTTTGGGCAGCTCTTTGGGAAAGTCATTTGGCAGGTCTTTTGGCAGTTACTGGGGCAGCTCTATCCCTAAGCCTTACCCTAACCCATGTATTCCCTGAACTTACCTAACCAACTACCTATCTAAACTAGCTTATAACACAAACTTTAATAAAATAAACTCTTTTTTTGTTTATTTGGGTTTTTTTTTTCCCCTACTCTACTCCTAAACCTAATTATAACACTAAACCTTTCCCTAACACACGTATACACGAAACCTACCCAACTACCTACCTAAACATAAATAATAATCAGTTTTATTTAAAAAAATAAATAAAAACAAATAAAAAAATACAAGGGGGATGGGGGAAGTAACAGAGATCAGCAAAAGCTGATCTGCAGCAATTGATCACTTTTAAAGTGATCAGAGGGGGTGGATTTTATTGATCACTGCAGTGACAGTGATCAAGAGGTTAATTTGGTGTTTTAAATCTCTTTTTTTCAACTTTTAATACTGGAACAGGCTCTGGAAAACTGGAACACAATGTCTCTCTCCACCTCAGTAGTGTCTAAGGTGGAGGGAGGCAAAAAGATGTGACAGGGACAGTATTTACAAACACTGTCCCTGTCATTCGGTTTTTGCCACATGTGATTCGCTCATCAAGCGAATCACATGTTGCAACAATGTTTCTACTGGCTGTTACTAAGTGCCCCAGTACAGGGGCACTTAGTAACAGCCAGCCCGCGCTCTCCCATCGCTCTGTGCGGCTGCAATGGGAGAATTTAACCCATGAAGTACCGGGACCGTCATGGGTCCTTGAGTCACTTCTACCTATGACGGTCCCAGTACATCATGGGTTGTTAAGGGGTTAAAATGAATTACTTCATTAGAATGGTCTAAAAAGTGTGCTTGCAAACCAGGCATAATTTTTAGACCATTCCAATGAAGTCATTCATTTTAAATAACGAGATTGCGGCGCTGCTGCAGAGCCTCCGTGTCAGCCGACACATATCTCCTGCTGACAGCTTTACAGCTGACAGCAGGACATATCAAACTTTGAATGCAGATATCTCTCAAACCATAGTGGTTTGAGAGATACAGTTTTTTGCATTCAACTCTAATTTAAATGGGGGGGGGGGTTATTCGTATACATGTGTCATCAAAAGAAAGCCCCCCTTACCCTTAAAGGGATAGTAATACTTTGTTTTAACTTTATTTTATTTTGTAGGCATTAAAAAAACATTAAGAAGTCTTATCTCTCAAACCTTTATGGTTTAAGAGATATTCACAAGCAAAGTTTCCCCTCCCGCCCCTTTTACCTAGTGTAAGCCATCTCTTCTCAGATGTGGAATCTGGTTGTAACACCAGACAGATAACAGAAGGGGACAATCTTCGTCCTATGAGAACAATGAAAGCCCTGCTCCCCTTGACAAGCTTTTCAGGTTTTTCCCTTATCTTAATTGAAGATTGTCCCTCTCTGCAGTCTACCTGGGCAACTCCCTTCTGATCTGGCTGAGCAGTGTTACATCAGTAAAAGGGGAGGGAGGGGGACACTTTGTCATTTAATTACTCTTGAACTACAACTCTGACAGAATTGAAATAACACTCTCCAAGGTCCAAATACTATGATGATTAATTAGAGCTGCTTTTATTATGAAACATTCTATCCCTTTAAATGGTATATAATTTGTGTGGTATACTTAATGGATTAGAAAGAAAATAAGATTGAACTAAGAATGACAAAATTGTTCTTGAGCTCTGCAGTACAAACGCCATAGTCAAGTAAGGGGTTAAACCTTTGAACTCCAGAGGGGCATCCAGAGCATTGCAACTCAATGCACTGGTTACATCTCTGGCACTCAGAGGATTAACATGTTATTATGCCACTGCTCAGGGATCCTGTATTGTGTGGAGCAGTCTGTGCATTTACCCTGTAATCTTCAAATATACAGCAAAACAAAGCATGCTTTTCATTCCAGTCTTGTAATGCAGAATCTATAGCCCCAATTTCACTTGTTAAAGTATAAGTTAAATCAGGCGAAGCCTGTAATATTTTCTCCTTTTTAGACTTAGTCTTATCTTTATAAAGATAGTGCAAAACCTTTCAAAGGTCAGCAGAATCTGGAAAATCAATACAAAAGACTGCACCCATTTTTTCAATATAACTCAGCAGGAAGTTCAAAAAGATCTTCCTCAAACATTACCTGTAACATTTTCATTGCTTTGTGCATTTAAAGAAATCCATCCTTGCTGTAATAAAGTTTTCTCCTTTAATTCCTCTGGAATGCAGCCAGCAGCACAACGAAAGGCTCCAGTCAATTAGCAGGAACACATGACATACAGCATCCAAAAGTTCAGTGGTAGTCCTTATTAATTCCATGATGGAGAGAACAGAGGACAGGACCGGGACCCCAAAAATGTTGGAGCCTAGGTGTATGATGGGGATACTGTCCAAGTAACAGTAAGTCGCACCTCTACTTTTGTTCCAGGTCTCACATATTCTGTAATTTCTTGTATATTGCAGTCATACTCATGGCTGGATTTCACATAAGGCAAAGTAGGCAACTGCCTTGAGCTTATCCTTTTGAAGGACACCTTGGGTGTGCTGGTCACACCAATACAAAGGCGGCACTGATAGTCATAAGGGCATATCTACAATTTAACTCACAAGACACTGCAATGACTTTCCCGGTGCAATCCTAGAGAGGCAGTCAAATATACGTAATGGAGAAAAAGGAAAGATGTACTTTGGAGGATGTGTCTTGATGAAATAAAATCCAGTTTATTGACGCACATGACAAAGACAACGGGGTCAGACAAGACTAAGTCTCACGTGTTTCACACTATACGTGCTTAAAGACCCCGTTGTCTTTGTCATGTTTGTGCTTCAATAAACTGGATTTTATTTCATCAAGACTCTAGAGTGCATCTTTCATTTTTCCTCCATTATGCTGGTCACACCCACATTCTGCATTGTGGGTGTGGCCAGAGAAATCTCAATTTTCCTGCACCAGTTTTTTACCCCTTTATGTAAGAGAGATCTCCAACACATTGGTCTGCAATGTACTAGAGATCGCAACAATAAAAGCTTTTTTCCATTCTGCTTGTTAGAGGCCAAGGGTATTTTCTGTGCCAAGAAACAATAAATGGAATGGGAATGTGGTCATGTGTAAACAGGGGGTGAGGCCGAGCTAAATGCATTTATAGTGCTTTGCCTATGGGCATCTGGGATGTAAATATTGCCCTGGTTATACTCCAAAGTCTTCATTGATATTTCTACAAAATTAAGTATTTTGCAACTCTGTGTAGATACATTATATTTTATAACAGACTAGTGTAAAAGCCTGTGTACACGGGCCAAACGTTCGGGCAGTGTCTACTGCGCATGACTGCATAGGACGAATATATATCTGGCCTGTGTTCGCTGGCTTGTGTTTGGGCAGCCTTTACTGAACATGACTGCATCGGGCAGTCTCTACTGCGCATGACTGCGTCGGACAAACATACATCTGGCCTTTTATATATATAGATGGATGAGATTTGGTACCATGTTAGCCGTAGAAATACAGGATGCAAATGTAGTCAAGTTGATACCTTTATTGGCCAACCAAGCAGATTAAGGATGCAAGCTTTCAAGACCTCTTAGGTCTGCAAAGCTTGCATCCTAAATCTGCTTATTTAGGCAATAAATGTATCAATTTTACTATATTTGCCTATTACATTTTATGGCACTGGTGGTGAGCAATCTCTCATGACAAACCAAATGCTCTACAGCTGCATCTGTCCAGAGAAGGTAAGATGCCAAGGTCACCAGGTGAACAATTAATTGATACAAAGCTTCAGTCATCTACTGCTGATGTTACCAGGCTATCGCATTGAGTGAACCTTTCCTGTAAAAACTCTTATAAGGACGTTCCAAAATCCTTTTTGAGTTTATTGCCAAAGTCCAACACTTCAAAGAATTTTGTGCCATAAAGACTGTATAATATATGGCATGATCTATATTGTGAAGAACTTTTATACTGCCATTAATGCTAATCCTACATGAACCTATATTTTTATTCCTCTATATTTACATTTTGTTTTGCTCATTTTGACATTTTACAGCCCAAAGTATGATAGGAATATATGTAAATACAATGAAAAGAAAAATAAAGAGGGGGATTTGTGAGAAATTGTACAGGGAAAAGAACATACATCTGTTAGATCTGTTTGCTATAAATATGTTTATGCTTAAAGGGTCAGTAAACTTTTTTCATGAAAACACATATGTTATAGAACTTTTCCTGCTGAATAAAACAAGGTCACTCCCATCACTGTCAGATGTTTTATTCAAAATTTATAGCAGTTTAAATAACCAGGAAGTGAATTTACTGTGTTTACTTCCTGATAGTTCTGACAGGAAGTGACAGGAAGTTTCTGTCACATTCTATGGAGAACTTTATGTCTCTGACTTTTCTGACTTTCCTCTCCATTAGAATCTAACAGGAAATCTAATTAGAATTTAACCACTACAGGGCACTGCTAATGTAAAAAAACATGGGTTTAAACTGTAATAACTCTGGAAATATAAATCTCTCTGCAGTGGGAGAACCCTTATTTTACTCAATAGGAAAATCCCTACTATATATTTTTTCATTAAAAAAAGTTTACTGCTCCTTTAAATATAATTATGTAGAGTATTAATATTTAGCATACATTTTTAGTATAATCCAATGTATTTTGTGTAAGCTAGGTCCATAACAGGTTATATAGAAGCTCTAAAGTAAGCTTGTAATGCCTTGTTAATCTAAGGTTGTGTGCTGAACTGTTTTAGGTTTCTGCAGACATGCTGTCCGAGTCTCTGGCTGTTTAGAATAGCAAGGATAGTTAGAATTAACCCATTCATGATGGGTGACATGCCAGGACTGTCATGTCGGTCCCGACATTAAGGACATGTGATGGTCCTGGCACTTCATGGAATTTTGTGATCACAGAGTACCTACATGGTATGATGTGATCACTGGGAAAGCCGATTAAAAAAAAAATGTGTTGGTCCTCCAGCGCACCCAATACCTGGACAGAGCAATCCCAAAGGGGTTAATTATGTAATATTGGGAATCAAATAAAAATGAAAGATAATATCTTACATGTGGTTCTGTGCTTGTAATATGTGGCAGCAAATGGTTAGACTTCAGTGATGTTCCAAACTGATATCTGCATCTATCAGGAATGGTCAATATGTGCCGCAACTTCCATTATCTTCAGACTTAGACAAGCACTGAAAGAGAAAGACAAAGAAGGAGATAGAAGGAGAGAGAGAAAAAAACCAGAAGTGAGGACATTAGAGGGGCACAAGGGAGAGAGAGGTAAAAGGGAGACAGGAAACACAAGGGAGTGGAAGAGAGTGCAAGGGACAGGGAATAAAAGGGAGAGAGAGAGAAAGAGAGCCCAAAAAAGAGGGAATGCAAATGAGTGCAATAGAAAAAGGGAGAGAGAAAGCACAGAAAAGAGAGTATGAGCATGAAAGAGAGCACAAGATTTTGTGCAAAAGAGACATGGGGAGAAGCAGGAAGACTAAAACGGCAACACCAAATGATAGCCTGACAGACAATGAGACAGAGAGGACACAAGAGGGAAAGAAAGAGCATAAGAAGAGAGATGGCATGAAAGAAGAAAACAGAGCGAGCTCTCAAGAGAGAAATAGCAACAGGAGAGAGAGAGTGAGTGTTAGCAAGTGAGAGATCAAGCAAAGAGACTGTGAGAGAGCAAGAAAGCTCACACTAAAGAGGCTGACAAAGCAAGAATAATGCACAAGAGAGAAAGAGACAAACTACAATGGTGATAGCAAAGACAATAAGAAACTGAGAAAAAAATAGAGACACTGAAAGGCAGAGAGAGGAGAAGTACAAGACAGAGGTAAAAAGAGAGCGAAAGACACACACACACACACACACACAAACACACACACACACAAACACACACACACACACACACACACACACACACACATATAGCAGGGAAGCTCATAAGATAGCAGGGCAGAGACTGAGATGGTAATGGCAAGCTGGGTGAGATAGTGAGAGACATGAGACTGGCACCGATGAGTGTCTTTGTGTAACAATCTGTATGTTGCACACCAAGGCAATGTTAGGCCAATTAATGCTGATTAACTCTTTCAGTGACAGTGCTAAGCAATGCATTGTGCACCCCTTTGGCAATGAAAGGCTTAAAAGGTTGAGAAATACTGTAATAACTTGCTTTTACATTACGGTGCATTATAAATCCAACAGTGTTTTGATTAAGACTCTGATGAATATTCTCTCTCAGCTACTACATATAATATACTCACTATACATATCGAAATGTAATCTACTGCTACCACAGTAATCTTACAGGAACACTTCCTATTATAACCTCTCACTTATATCACTTACATTACTGTGACCAGAAGAAGCATCATGTGCACTACAAATGTTGCTCTTGCTTCTGTGTTCAAGATATAACATCTTCAATCTATCTTGGGTGTAATGTTCATGGAGGCAGAGGCGTAACTAGAAGCCATGGGGCCCTGGTGCAAGAATTGCCATGGGCCCCCCGACCACATTGGCCACCTCCACATTGCCTTTCAGTCTCCACATTGCCGCTTCCACAATGCCCCTCAATCTTCACATCGCCCCTTCCACAATGTCCCTCAATCTCCAAATTGCCCCTTTCACATTGCCCCCATCTCCACATTGCCCCTTCCACACTGCCCCCATTGCCACAATGCCCCTTCCACATTGCCTCTAAATCTCCTACCTCCCTGGTGGTCCAGTGGCAGAGGACAGGTCTGTGCCTCTTTCTGCACAGACCTCTTCTTCCGCCCGGTCCTCTTCAGTAATGCAGAGCGCTGGGAGATGATGTCATCTCCCAGTGCTCTGCATTATGAGAGTGCCGGTCTGCCAAAGGGAATACTGATCTCCCTCTGGCAGACCGGCACTTACGTAATGCAGAGCCCCAGCGCTCTGCATTACTTAATTGCGGGCATCAGGTGAGGGGGTTGCAGGGGAAGGCCAGGCTCCTGGAGTGACGGGCCCGGTCCAGGTGCGACCCCTATAGTTACGCCACTGCATGGAGGTGGACATGACGTTGTTATCAGGACTACTGGACATCAAACAGGTTGATGGAGTACAGTTTTGGGCACCAGTTCTTAAAACAGACATTACTGATCAGATAAAACTGATAAGGGGATTGGAGGAGCTGAGTTATAAAGAGAAACTAACCAAATTGGGTTTGTTTACATTAGATACGTCTAAGGGGTGATATGATTACAATTTACAAATATATTCAAGGAGAATACAGAGAACTTTCCCATGTACTATTTACTCAAAGAGATGGGTTATGAGCAAGGTGTCATCCATTAAGACTAGAGGAAAGGTGTGTCCGACTAAAACAAAGGCAAGGATTTTTTTTACAGCAAGAGCAGTAAAGTAATGGAATTCTTTGCATCCAGATGCTGTGCTTACAGATATGGCAATTGCTTTCAAAATAGTAGTGAGTTACTATGTAGCACAGAACAATATTGAGCATTATGACAGTTGTCTTCAAAGCAGATAGGATGTTGATTTAAGGAAATAACAGACTGCTACTTGGAGCTTAATTGGAAATAGCTTCAATGGTTTTTTTTGGGTGAGGTTTGCATTCCTCTGGATCAACAGGGCTGATATGGCATGGGCTGAACTTGGTGGACGCAAGTCTTTTTTCAGCCTCATCAGCTATGTTACAATGTAAGCTTCACCCACTGAACATGGTACTCTTCTGTGACTCATGCATTCTGTCTGTTTCACTTTGGAAAAAACAAACAAAAGAAAAATCAGAAGTTCTAGTGGGTGGAATTTTAGGAAGCTAGCAACCGTCATGTCTACCTCCATGGTCATACAAAAACAAAAGAGTGTAACAAACACCGAGAAAGAACAAAATAGTTTTGCTCAAGGCATGGTAGCCTCTCAGGTGCTGCTCAAGTCATGTTTTTCACTCCCATGTGCTATTGCAGAGAGGAAATTTCCTTATTCACATCAGACTGGTCCTGCCCACAGACAGTCCAGCTCCGAAATGTCAGGCAAATCCTTTTTGCACGAGAGAAACAGCACAACCCCAGATGTACGTTTCGATCTATGTGGACCTCGTCAGTGGGGTGCAGCTGATTCCCTCTAGGCACATGGAAGCAAGGGCCCATGCCTGGGATGCTCTTCCACTTAGGGAGAATATGAAAACAAAAGAGTGTGATGAACGCACACCGAGATGGATGTCTCCATGGACATGACATCCAGGATAGATTGAAGATGTTTTCTGGTGAACCTAGGAGCAAGGGCAAGATTTATGGTGGCCATTTGATGTAATAGTAAGGTAAGAGAGAGGCTATAATTAAAGGGGAACTACCACCCCGCAATAACTTAAGCTTCACTGATTGCTCATCTGGCGACTAGCTGCTTAGTAGCGCTAGTCGGCAGAAATATTACCCGGTTCAGCAGATATCATCGTTTTACCGATGGTGACAGGAGCAGGAAGCACGGACGTCTCTTCACAGTGACGTCCGTGCGCCTGCGCTCAGTCCCTTTTGAACCGCGCGGTGCAAAAGGGACTGACAGCGCAGGTGCATGGACGTCACTGTGAAGAGACGTCCGTGCTTCCTGCTCCTGTCACCATCGGTAAAACGCCGATATCTGCTGAACCGGGTAATATTTCTGGCGACTAGCGCTACTAAGCAGCTAGTCGCCAGATGAGCAATCAGTGAAGCTTAAGTTATTGCGGGGTGGTAGTTCCCCTTTAAGTATTAGTGTTCCTTTAATATTTTTGAATATTTCCTAATTGTGATTGGGGCACTAACGTCTCAGCTCCCTGAATACCACGATGTGGGGCAACACATTGCTCTGCACTGAAAGGGTTAAACATCATTGTTATAAGTGCACTCTGGTCCTTGGCAGGACACCTTAAACATAATAATAAAAAATAATAATTTCACCTCCGCTACCCATGATAAGAATACCCCTTCCCCCCGCTCCCTGCTATAAGGACTAAAATGATAGTTTTTTTTCTCATTTCTAGTAAATGAAATGAGCCAGATGTAGATGTTCACACCATTATCCTGCGCCTTTTCATTAAGGGATGTGCCGGTCTGTCGTCAATAGAATCTTAATTGAAAGTCTGATTGCTGGAAAAAAAGGCTCAGAAGGACTGGAATTATTAAAACCCAGTCCTGGCACTACAATAAACAATTAATTGAAGGAAATGCAACTCCTGTTATCTCTTGTACTGAGCAGAGAACCTTCTTTGTAGCCTGAAAATTCCAGTGTAAATGGTGGCTACTTCGTAAGGCTGCTCTGGGCCCTATAAGCAGGGCCGGATTTCCCAAGAGGTGGAGTAGACAACTGTCGAGAGCTTCAAATTTTTGCATTGTGGATGTGGCCAGAGCAATCTCAATGTCTCTGCACCACATTTATACCCCTTTCCAAGCTATTACATAAACCCCATGAGTGCTAGGAAGATCTCCAACACAATACTGGCCAATGCTTTGAAGCACTAGCAAAGAAGGGGTTAAAGATTTTTCCATTCTTACTTGCTATAGGACAAGGGTGTTTTCTGTGCCAAGAAACAATGGATGGGACTGCGGGTGGAATTATGGGAGAAGTAGGGGCATGGCCATGGGCAGAGCTAAGGGCACCTAGCATGCCCTGCCTAGGGGCTTCTGGGATGTAAATCCAGCCCTGCCTAGAAGAGTTTTATGTGACAGTCATACGCACAAAGAATAGTGGAGCATTTTTCAGGCTAACCAGCTGCACATTTGGGAACAAACAGAAAATCCAGTTACTTTAAAAGTTTAGAAGTTAGAGAGGTTTCTGATATCCTTGTGAGCAAACCAACTGCACCATAAGGGAGAAATAAACATCCCAAAATGCAAACTGATTTAAATTATGCTTTTACTCCCCTGAAATGCTTGAGGAGTTTCCAGGGTCTTGCTTCAAAATGCGTTGGAGATTGCTCATGGGATTAAAAGCTCCATTTATATAAATGGGAAGGTATTATTCCTGTATGATGCAGTTCATTTGCTCCATAATGACTCCTCTTTTCTTATCTGCATTAGGGCCCAGGAACTGCTTATTCCCATGGTTATAGTTCACTTTAATATTTCCTTGGCCTTAAAGGACCCCAAAATGTGAAGCTTTTGCCTGTTGCCTACTCTGCCTAATGGAAAATCTGGCCCTGCTGCTCCCACATCAGGCATGTGTATGTATGTTTGTGGGCGTGTGTGCGGAAGTGTGTGTGTGAGTATGTGTATGTAAGAGTGTGTGGATATGTAAGTCTGTGCATATATGTATGTGTGTGCGCGTATGTGTATGTATGTATATATGTGTGTATGTAAGTGTGTATGTATGTTTATGTGGTGGTGTGTATGTGTGCATGTATATATATGTGTGTGTGTGAGTATGTGTATGTAAGTGTGTGTGTATCTGTGCATATATGTATATGTGTGTGCTTATGTGTATGTGTGTATATATATATATATATGTGTATGTATGTATGTATGTATGTGTATGTATATGTGGTGTGTGTGTGGGCATGTGTGGGTTGTGTGTGTGTGTGTGTATATATATATATGTGTGTGCGTGTGTATGTGTGTATGTAAGTGTGTATGTGTGTGTCTGTGCATATATGTATATGTGTGTGCTTATGTGTATGTGTGTATGTGTGTGTGTATGTATATGTGGTGGTGTGTGGGCATGTGTGTGTGTATATATAGTGTGTGTGTGTGTGTGTATATATATATATATGTGTGTGTATGTAAGTGTGTGTGTGTCTGTTTGTATGTAAGTGTGTGTTTATATGTATATGTGTGTGTGGAGCGTGTGTGTATTTGTTAGTGTGTGTGTATGTTTATGATGTGTGTGTCTGTGTGTATTGTTTGTGTCTATGTGTGTGTATGTATGTGTGTGTATTGTTTGTGTGTATGTGTATGCGTGTCTGTGTGTATATGTGTGAAATAGAGTGTGTGTGTGTGTATATGTGCATGGTTCAAACTTGCTCAAGGATTGCAGACCATCTTCTGCATCTGCCCAACCTCTGAGATGCATCTGAGTCATCAGTTAACCCTTTAAGTGATCAGAAGGGAGTCTAAAAAAAACAATTATTTTTACAACCCTCTGGCACTTAAGGGGTTAAGGGACTGCTGCTGTTCTTGGTGCTGAAATCTCTATGTTTCTGAGGGTGAACGCATCTGCTCTGCTCACCCCTTGCCACCCAACGCATTGGATGCTCTACATCAACCTTTTATGATAATGATCACATTCTATCCCCCTCACATTGTGTGTGTATGTGTATATATATATATATATATATATATATATATATAAAATTCTTTGTGCATATGGTAAAGTCTGTCCTATTTTTCATAGCCAAGAAATCCCCAGACACACTTCAACATTACATTAAACTTTAATACATCTACCCCCACGGTCTATGGTGGCTGGATTATGATTACTTCAAAAGTTGTTACAGCTCAAATTAATGTTTTTCGCATGCAGTACCTTCATGAACTGAACATGTATGGGGGCACTGTTGTTACAGAGGTCTACAAACAGCTATTGTTGGGCTGCTGTGGCAACAGTGTCACTTTAAGGGAGAGGGAAGTTTTAGTACAACGAGAAATGGTGGGTAGATTACCCGTCCTGCAATGTGCACATATACAAAGTTATACAGTATGTTTGTGTGGGGTGTAAGGTCCGCTGTGTATGAGAGTGAGGAAGCTTCAGTTAGCAGCAGTATGTGTGATATCGGCCAGGCTGTGTATGCCAGAAGCTGGACACAGTGTGTCTCAACGGTCAGGCTTACCCTGTGTTTGCTCTGGC
Organism: Rhinophrynus dorsalis; assembly: GCA_037306005.1. Taxonomy (NCBI): domain Eukaryota; kingdom Metazoa; phylum Chordata; class Amphibia; order Anura; family Rhinophrynidae; genus Rhinophrynus; species Rhinophrynus dorsalis. The sequence continues at coordinate 45,191,636 of CM074726.1, read as the reverse complement.
TTCTCTTCATGTGTCACAGCCCCTCTAAGTAAAGTGGATAATTAATGGTATGGCAAATGCCATCCACACACCACAGATATGGGGAGTCCATCTGCTGTATGGTGCACACACTGATAGTTGTGCCACGCACAAACTGCCTGCTTAACACATCAAAAATGTGCTATGTATACTGAAAAAGACAGACAAGAGCCAGTGTTTATGTTTGTGCTTTCTGTCTCTTATCCTTCAGTGTGTGTGTGTGTGTGTATATATATATATATATATATATATATATATATATATATATATATATATATGAATGTGTGTGTCTCTGGATCTTTCTGTATGTGTGTCTTTCTGTCTCTTTCAATGATCTTTTGTGTGTTTATAACGGTGAAGATCAGCTTGTATTTGTGAATTCCAATGACCCAAATATAGCTTTTAACACATTAAACATTAGGGAGATCTCCCATGCACTGCTTCACAATGTAGATATCTTTCAGACTGCCTGTATATTTCAGTACACTGTTTGTGTGTTCTTTCAGTCCAGTGTGTCTGTATATTTAGTGCAGTGTGTGACTATGTATCAACATCTTTCAGTGTATGTGTGTGTGTGTGTTTCTATCCTTCAGACAGCAAATTTACATTTCAGTGCAGGGTGTACTTGCGTGTCACTGTCTTTCAGTATATGTGTGTATCTGTACCTTTCAGTGCAGTGTGTGTGTTTTTTAGTGTCTAAGTGTGTTTATCTGCGTATTTCAGTGCTCTGTGTGTGTGTGTGTATATTTGTCAGTATGTCTTTCAGTGTGTGTGTATGTGTTTGTGTGTATCAATGTTTCAGTGTGTGAGTGTGTGTCTGTATCTTTCAATGTGTGCACGTCTGTATATTTATTTTTCATTGCGGTGTGTGCATGTGTCAGTATCCTTCAGTGTGTGTATATTTGCATGTCAGTATCTTTCAGTATGTGTTTGTGTGTGAGTATCAGTGTATTTCAGCGTGAGTGTGTGTGTGTGTGTGTGTCACAAGGCTCGCCCTTAGCTTACTGTGTCCCTGAAACTAAACTGTGTGCACTTCTGTAATCTGATAGTGTCTTGCCCTGAAGTTGTACATCAGCTTGTACCAGTGTCCAAGCACAGATTTATATACCTGAAATACTACTCATCTGATTTTCTTGCAATGGCTGAAGTTAAGCTGACCAGAGACTGCTGATGAAGGTCTACTTTTTGGGACTGAAATGATGGAAACCTTGCCTTGTGTAACACTTTCTTAAAGGGATAGTAAAACTTCATTTTATCTTTATTTTATTTTGTAGACATTAAAAAAACATGATAAACGATATAATTCTTATCTCTCAAACCTTTATGGTTTGAGAGATATTCACAAGCAAAGTTTCCCCTCTCGCCCCTTTTACCTAGTGTTAGAAATCTCTTCTCAGATGTGGAATGCAGTCCACAGACCAGACAGATAACAGAAGGGGACAATCTTCTTCCTATGAGAACAATGAAAGCCCTGCCCCCCTTGACAAGTTTTTCAGGTTTTTCCCTTATCTTAATTGAAGATTGTCCCTCTCTGCAGTCTACCTGGGCACCTCCCATCTGATCTGGCTGAACAGTGTTACATCAGTAAAAGAGGCAGGAGGGGGATACTTTGTCATTATGTCCAAATACTATGATGATTAATTAGAGCTGCTTTTATTATGAAACATTACTATCCATTTAAACTCTTAAGAGATTTTCAAAGATTTTGAGTATACATGAGTATCTCTCTTATTGTAATCTACATGACCCAAATGTATGGATAGTCAGTGTGTCTCCCTACCCAAGGCAGTACTGGCAATACGGCAAAGGAGGCAGTTGCTCAGGACCCAGTGGTGGAAGGGGCCCCCCACAGTCAAGGAGAAACTCTGTTATACTGCAGATCTGATAACCCTCTTGATCTCTCTCTTCCTGATGATCTGGAGCACAAAATACAGTGTGTTCATTGTGTAAAAAGTCAGCGTTATGTGAGGATGGGTGTGATAACTCAGCATCTGCCCAAGCTACTTTAGGTTTAAGCACATAAGATTATGTGAATCTTACTTTGAGCTCTGAGCATTCTAATGTGAGCTCAAGCTTGTGTGAAGCTCCTATAAGCCAGAGAACTCACGTTATGAAGGTGGAGAAAACAGGTGCCATGGCCATAACTGGGAACTTCATCCTCTTGAGGTCCTGGAAAGAACTCACATGTTGTGACCAGGAGTATGTCAGTGATGATATTTGCATCATAAAGGAACAAGGTTTAATCTGGAGGGTGAGCCTTACCATCATTGTGGGAGGGAAGTGGGCGGAACAGGGTGGGAAGGAGGAGAAGTGGGTGGGAAGTAGGTGGAACAGCGTGGGAAGGAGGAGAAGTTAGTGGGATGTGGGCAGAACAGAATGTGAAGGAGAAGCAGTGGGTGGAAAGTGGGAGGAACAGAGTGAGAAGAAGGAGAAGTGTGTGGGAAGTAGGCAGAACAGAGTGAGGAGGAGCAGTAGTGGGCAGAACAGAGTGTGAAGAGGAGAAGTGGGTGGGAAGTGGGAGGAACAGAGTGAAAAGAAGGAGGAGCAGTGGGCGGGAAATGGGAGGAACAGGGTGGGAAGGAAGAGAAGTGGGCAGAGTTTCACAGGAAACTCACCACACCCACAGAAACAGCCTCTGTCTCAGGAGACCTGGTAATTAACTCTAAAAACCAGTGTGTCTGGGGCAGATCCGGTGAGTTCCCAAGTATGGTCATAGCACTGGAATAAGTGGGCCAGACTTCCTTCTATGTATATTTCAGGGCTGCACTGATATCAAAGCAGCTCTATATAATATAATTTCATGTATCATCAAATAAAGGAATATGTGGCTTTTTGTGGCTCTTAGTGGTTCTTATTAAGCTTGGTTTCAGCCATAGCTGTATCTATTTTTTTATCATATTTGCAGTTTTCTGTGTATAGGGATCCCTATTCAAGCCTGCCTATAGGTCACACCTCCTCACAATTGGCATGAGTAGATCGTTGCTCCACAATGCATCGGACACCCCCTGGCACTCAAAGGTTTAAAGGTCTGGTCTGATCAGTCTACCACAGAGCTCCATTTCCATTGAGAGACTATGAGAAAATAATTGATTTCGTTATTATAAAAAAATAAAGTTTTTCTTTTTTTTTTTTAAATCAAAATAAGAAAATGCAAGTCACATGACCACCGCAAATGAGCTCATCAGAGCAACCAGAGAATTAAAGGGACATAATCACCAGAAAATTAAAATGGCTCAGATCCATTCAATTATCACATATTCCTAAACAGAATTTTTTTTTTTTTTTTTTAAATTTCTTTCCTTTGGGAAAAAAGCTGTTTAATAATAAAAAGCAGAAGTGGCCATTTTGTCCACTTTTTATAAATTCTTTTAAAATGTGATTAAACAATAAACAGTTATAATTTTAGTTTTGTTCCCTGAAACTCATTTATTTCTTGACATAAATCATGCCATACATTGCACTTATCGCTTTTACATACAAAGTCATGTACAATTGCCTCCACATTACAAGAAAAAGCAGGCATAGATAATACATTTTTGGGGTTAATGCAACCAAGAAATTATCTTTACAAACGCTTGCTAGGAGTATACGATATTTAAAAGGGTATGAACTCTATTAATTTTTAGACGATAATCTCCCTTTTACACATTGAAAGCCAGAAAGATGTCCAAGGCACATTGCTCTGCAATGTATTGGACACCCTTCTGGAACACAGAGGGTTAAAACATTTTCTGTTTTACAACACTGCAGTAGATTACTCAGTGTTACACCCCTTGGATGCTAGAGATGTCGGAGGTCTTTGGCATCTAATTGGTTAATTCCCCCCCTCTATACAAAATAATCTTCCTCTAACAACTAGGATCCTTTAACAAATGCCATTTTATTATTTTTTCTTTGACTCAAACACAAAAACCCTGACTTTCTGTCTTTCTATAACCTGCACAAAAAATACAAACATATATATATATATTTTTTTTATATATGTGAAATATTAGTTTAATAAGACATGAGAATAATATTAGGGATACAATTGAGGTTCATTCATTATTTATACGAGCAGCGTGATTTAAAGGACGCATTCATAACGAAACAGCATCTCTCTCCTTATATATTAAAACCAGAAAATACAGCGTACGCCTAGAGAGTCTGTCCGCTGATCTGGGATGATGTGATTTAACATACACACTTTATCAAGGCTGGCCTGTTTCATAGAGGAAATTGTGGCTTTTATGTAGAGAGATAAATAAGCAAAGCACATAGCAACTTTAAATTACTTCTAATGTGTTTTACTTACGCTCCCTCAAGAACAATACATGACAATAGCAGGGATATTCAAAGTAATAATATTGGTGCATTTAGAATTTTTTAGTAGTATTGTGGAATGATATTGCTTTTGTCGCGGTCAGTGAAACACTAAGGGCCTTATGCAGAAAGAAAAATAGGAGTATTTCTGGAATATATTACTACAACATAGGAAACAAATACAATTTCCCCCACGTCTCATGAATGCTTTGCAATGTTATAGAGATTTCTCTAATATTCAAGAGTTTAAACTCCCCATGTAAATAAATGGAAATTTGTATTCCCCCCAAACCCTCTAGAATTCCTAATTTTTGTTTTCTGCATAAGTCCCTAACGGCCTTATCCACAAAAGAAAAGATGAGCAATTCTGGAGCATATCAGCTGTACTATAGGGGGATAATTAAAACTTCTCCAAATTCCCACTGCTTAACCGTTTGAGTGCAGAGGGGTATGCAACGCATTGCAACCCCTGGCACTCAAAGAGTTATAGCAGGGTTTTAAACCCGTTGAATACTAGATACATCTCTAATGACTTATAAATAGGACTTTTAGCTTTTTGAATGATTATAGAGGCCTCTAAAACATTGTGAAGCAATGCCTTGGAGTCCTCTCTAGCATTCAAGGGGTTAAGCCCCATTTAACACAATGTAATTTTAATTTTCCCCCTACGGTCATACCTGGGAACTCTCCTGCTCAGCCCTGGAGACCCCAGTTTTTAGAGTCAATTATGGGTGTCCGGGGACAGAGGCTGAGTCGCCAGCATTGGTGAGTTTCCTGAGTAACTCCGCCCATTTCTCCTCCTTTCTTCCTACTTCCCACCTTGTTCCGCCCACTTCCCAGCTCAATCCTGATTAAGCCATGCCCACCCAGTTAATCCTCGACCACTTTAGGATGGGATTCATGCATTTACACAAGTTCATGGGTCCTCTCCTGGGGCACCACAGAAAACAGATCTCAGGTATGCCTATGGTGCAGTTGGTTTGTCACAGAATTACACCTCTTTTGTATTGTAGATGTGGCCCTAAGTGTCTTATGCACAAATAAAAAGTAGAGCTGGATTTCCAATCCATGTGTCACTAGGCAATGCACCCAAGGTGTCCTTAGCTCCACCCATGACCACACCCCACTCTTCACATGAACCCCTCCATAGTCCTGTCCACTGTTCTCTGGCACAGAAAATACCTATAAACCTTGACATATAAGCATAAAAAACAATGTGGGTGTGGCCACCACAGCTGAGGCTTCCCTTAAAATGCGGTCCTCTAGACAGCTGCCTACTGCCTAATGGGAAATCTATTCCAGGGCTGGCTTCTCCATTAGACAGAAGTGACAGCTTCCTAGAACAACTAATTTTGAAGGATGCTTAATCTATGCAGCCCATGCCCATTTCACAAAGTTGCAGAAGTAGACAACACAGACCCAATGCCCATTACACAACAGACTCTTGCTGCTGATGGCTAGTTAATTTGTCAGGTTATATATGTTGTTGTAATATCCCGTTTATATAGTAATTTAATATTCACTGGGGCCTCCAGTTTCAAGGAGCCTCACTTTGGGTTTCCTAAGTTCTTATATTTTCAGCAGGAAACCAGTTTCATCCAATAACCAGAAAGGAGACAGACTGTCCTGGCTGAAAATCACGCCAATGTGGCAGCCTTTTACACAACCATTAATGGGAAGAAAACCATGAAATCAAAATGGATTATACATGTATTTACTATACTTGGAGGCCAAAATTCACAATTTTGCCTCAAAAGTTCTTAAAACGACCCAGCACCTGATTTTAATGAATACCAATTGTTTTTGGTTGCCTGTTGAGAAGTTGGGTTGGGCAAGAATTGCTCCACTTTTCTGTAATATATCAGCCTCTCAGGGAGGGCCGTTCTACGTGGCTGTTTGACCATTTGAAATGTTGGGAGGTATGCATCTGTATTATACACAGAACAATGTCTGTATCTGTATTATACACAGAGCAGTGTGTGCGTATCTCTGGCAGCTATTAGTGGCAAGACTTTAAAGGGCAAGTAACAATTTTAAAAATAAGCATTATGGTACAATGTTTTATTAATAAATCACTGTGATTCTTACTTATAAGGGTAGCACCATTGTAAAGTTAGAGCCCAACAGTACAAGTCCACCTCAAGCTTCCCACTTCCTGCAAGAACCTGAAACTGCTAGTGGCTGCCTCTCATAACACGCTGCCTCTCAATAACTAACTGCACAGCTCTAGGTAGGAAAAGGCTTTCTTTTCTCTTTAAAATGGGGGGGGGGGTGCTGCATATTGATGGCTGCCATGAGTAGAACACTTGAGTATTAACCCTTTGAGTGCCAGAGGGGTACAGGATGCATTGCTTTGCTATGCATTCCGTACCCCTCTGGCACCCAAAGGGTTAACATATGAGCTTTTTTTCTTGTAAATGCAATTTGTCTTTAACCCCTTGAACACCGAGTTGCACACCTCTCTGGTTCTCAAGGGGTTAGTAATGAAACTGCCATCATTTCCACTTACGTGCAACGCCTGGTGAAACAAAACTGCAATTACGAAAGAATAAAATATTTTCACTTTATTAGCTACTCGGCTGCATTTTATTACCTTTTCAGCCAATTAGGAATGGCCCTAAACATTGCAATAAAATTCAGCATATATTTTCTCTTCCAACACATAACTAAAATGTTTCTTATAGCGTTAGTTCTCCAACTTTTTCATATGATAGAACTCTTTATTTTCAGCCACAATCCACATGGAACCCAAATAGTTTACTCAGTTAGCACATTGTATGCAACAGAGATCTCCAACAGATAAGGGACATGTACTAAAGCTATTAAACTAAGCTCTGGAACAGAGTTCTTAGTACTGCCCCAATTTACCAAGCTAAAAATTCTCCTCTGTATGCCGCTTGTGCTAAGGCGAGGACAATGAGATTAGTATATAGTTTTTATCGGTGTTCATTTCCACAGTGCCTTGTTTAAAACAGAACTGTCACTACACACAACCCCCCCGAATCAATGATTTACATGATAAATAGTACAATGCGTGTAGTGTCACCTACTAAATAATTTCACTGTAGGTCTACATCTTCAGCAGAGACGAAGGAGAGCGCAGCCATCTCTCCTCTGTCACAGCGCTCTCCCCATCTTCTGCCTTAGTGCCTTCCCCTTTTCTTCCAGCAGTGCATCTAAACAGCTGCCTGCAGGCAGCAATGATATGAAAGGGCAAGCCGGGCAATTAGTACACAGTAAAAAGCAATGTCCTGCACTGATAAGTACAGGAAGTTGCTTTTTACTGTGTATTCATTGCCCATCTTGCCCCTTCATGCCGTTGCTGCTTGCAGGCAGCTGTTTAGATGCACTGCTGGAGGAAAATGGGAAGGTGGTGGTCAGCATATAATATCGCAGGCAAGCTGTATAGTGAATTTATTAAAGTGCCGTCCTACAAAAATGGATCAAATTTTAAAAAAATGACACTACTTTTTATGTGGTTTTTTGCTCCCTCTTTCATACGGAAGCAAGTTATTCTAAGGTGACAATTCCCCTTTAATGAGATATACTAACAGAGGAAAGTGGTGTAACTTCAGATTCCATGTGCTTCGTACACAGGGTGGCAAACAGGGCTTGCAGGCATTAAAGACTCAAAGACATCAGACTGTACACACCAGTATGCACTAAATCTATCATACTCTCTACTACATTCCACATGCAGACGCATCTCAGCCTAGAAAATTGCTGCTGCAGCAGATTTGCACACTTTTCCCATTACTTCTTTATTCATTGGAGATGCCTCTGTAAAGAATGGCCCTACATCATCTTAGAAATGGTCCATCATGACTGGAAGTAGTTTTCCAGCAGGAAGGAGTCTTTACGGGAATGTTTTACTAGGTTAGGTTTAGGGCTTTAGGGGAGGCCTCAAGTTATTGTTTTTTAGTCAGGGCATATATACGGAGGTCCTTCGATAATTCCCTTCTTTTTTGGGACCTTGCATCACCTTAGTCCTATCAGTATGGATATTTTTCTCTGCAGACTGCAAAGGGAGGTTGCGAACAGCAGTCTGGGGTTAGTGGGTTCTCCTGGTTGCAAGTTGGCTGGGGTCTATAGCCAGCTTCTATAGTTATTTTGGGCATGGGAAGGCCTACTTATGGCTGACCTGATTGGGACCATTACATGCTCACTGTCAGGTGACTGTCATAGGTACTTGCTCGACTTGCCTGTCGGCTAATGGGACTGGCGCTATCACGTTTATCTCATTATGTTTATGGCTTATGTGAGATGGCTCATTTGGTTAAGGCACCAGCTGTAGAATCTGTTCAAACCGCAAGGTTGCAGGTTCTAGTCCCAGCAAGGCGAGCTCAGCCTTTCATCCCTTCTGAGGTAGATAAAGTGAGTCCAGGACGTACTTGAAAACAAGAGATAATCTCAGTGTATTCTTCCTGGTAACATACTTTCACAAAAAAATATATATATATTGAAGGATGGCTTGTGTTCTAGTCATCTATTCCATGGCTGCTTACCTCCATCTGTTTTGCAGAGTCCTTTACTTTATAAAATCTTTTGGTTAAGGATGGGATTTTGGTGACCTGTTCATGTGTGCTGGTTCACTATCTGACAGTAAAGCTTGGTAGTAGCAGAAACTTAAGACTTCATAATTATGAGAAAATTAATCAAGTAACAATAATCTGGTAATTGTGTCTAATATCTTTTTTTCTCCTTCTGGCAGGGGTAAAGGACAGATTCTCACTACATACTAAAACCTTTAGGAGAGTGGATGAACTCTCCTTGACTGGTTGAACCAGACCTTCTGGAGGAGTCGAGAACTGTTAGATGGCAGATGCCAGAGGCTGGATTGTAAAGTCTATGCCAACATTGCCAGCAGAGTCAGCAATTGATGTCGGTGGGAGGGGAGTGTAGTGTCCAACATAGTAAATAATATGCCTTTATTCCACAGTGATTGTGAATGCTTTTTATGTAAGTTATCCTAATATTATACTATGGATGTTCTTTCTTATCTCCTCTATTGTTAAGTCTGGATTTTAAGACATGCTTTGCTCCATCACAGATACATACATACTCCCCAGTTAACTACCATACCTGGGAACTTTCTTGTCCCAATTCCCTGAAGAAACACTGTGGAGCTGAGGATGGGAGTGTCCAAAGATGCATTTTGTGTCATATTGTGGGTGGATCTTAAATGGGTGGGTGTAGTGGGGAGCTGAAAGGAGGAATTGTCCATAAAATGAGTGGCAAACTAGGCTGAATGCTGGTTGTAGCTTTCCATTTCTTTATTTCGTAGTTGTGGTCCTGTCTGACCATCTAACTACAGGACTGAAATGGTTCCTTTCTGTAAAGCTGTGACTGTTGGGAGCTCAATGTGAGGCTCCCTGAGGCTGGAATACTCTGGCGAATGCCGGTATGCCCATGTTTTAAAATGCCCATGCCTGATCTAGAATAAGGAAGTCCAAGTTTTTGAATTTGTGGGCCACATGCTCATAAAGCCATAAGTGTGAGGGCTATATTATTTATTTTATTGATAAAGATGGTGGCATGGGCGTCCACAGAAGCGGTAAAGCCATAATATGACCCCCAGGTTAGTCTGCCCAAACCCTATGTTTATGTGGCATGACCAAGTGTAGGGGTGGCAAGTGCCCCCCCCCAGGACATCCGTGAATGGTGAATTATAGCCTCTCAGCAATTCAAAAATATCTATTTATTTATTGATCAGTACACTGACCATACTGATATTTAACAAACATCTATTCTTGATCTGTACAGTACTGGCAAGCCGGGGGTTAGGTCTTACTGGCCTACTATTTTTTGAGACATCTCAAGCAGGCCTCACCCTGGAGTCAGGTGGGCCACATTTTGTCCATGGGATGCACGTTGGAAGCCCATAATGTAGATCAACCATTAAAATAATGCTGATAATAATATACTACAAGTAATGCTAAATATTCAGAGCACAGGACATTAACTCAAACATAGGCTATCGTTCTCCTGCATTAATCTGCAATTATGTCTCTTTTTACTTATGCAAATGGTGTCAATATTATTTATGTATTCAGAGTAAGGCATAAATAATATATAAAAGGGCTTATGTTCTGATAATTGCAGAAACTTAATTTGTAATCGTCTGCTCAAATATTAAATATTTAGAGTACAATATTTACCTGGCACTGTGAGTTTTACCAGTCGTTTTAGCAGTTCCTCCTGGAAGCAGATACTTAGAAAGAAATAAAAGGAATTAGCAATTTCCCGCTCATTTAACCATTTTGCTTGCAGAGGGGACCACAGTGTGCTAACCTAGCTAACAGTAAAGTGTTAATGAATTTACAATGGCAATGCACCATAAGCACAAAGGAAAAGGGTGAACAATTATAGGGAAACCATCAGCAGCACTGGGGAAAAAAGAAAGAAAATACCCCACAGATTTAAAGGGATAGTAACGTTTCATAATAAAAGCACCTCCAATTAATCTTCATAGTATTTGGGCCATGAACAGTGTTATTTCAATACTGTCAGAGTTGTAGTTCAAGAGTAATTGAATGATAAAGTATCCCCCTCCCGCCTCTTTTACTGATGTCACTTCTCAGCTCAGAACAGAAAGGTGGTGTCCAAGTGGACTGCAGAGAGGGACAATATTCAATTAACATAAGGGAAAAACCTGAAAAACCCATCAAGGGTGGCAGGGTTTTCATTGTTCTCACAGTAAGAAGATTGTCCCTTGCTGTGATCTGTCTGGTCATGTGACCAGATTCCACATCTGAGGGGAGATGGCTTACACTAGGTAAAAGGGGCAGGAGGGGGATACTTTTCTCATTCAATTACTCGAACTACAACTCTGACAGTAATGAAATAACACTCACCATGGCTCAAATACTGTGAAGATTCATTGGAGCTGCTGTTTTTGTGAAACATTACTATCCCATTAACTCTTTGAGTGCCAGAGGGGCATCACAATGCATTGGATACCCCTCTGGCAATCAAATGGTTCAAACCTTTTTGGTTGCCTAAGAAGCAGCCAATGCATTGTAAAGCAATGCATCTGATACCCCTCTGGCACACAAACGGTTAACGGAAAGCTGACACATTAAAAAAAATGATCTGGGGTTATGTACACTTAAAGGGATAGTAATGTTTCATAATAAAAGCAGCTCTAATTAATCATCATAGTATTTGGACCTTGTAGAATGTTATTTCGATTCTGTCAGAGCTGTAGTTCAAGAGTAATTCAATGACAAAGTATCCCCTCCTGCCCCTTTTACTGATGTATCACTGCTCAGCCAGATCAGAAGGGAGGTGCCCAGGTAGATTGCAGAGAGGGACAATCTTCAATCAAGATAAGGGAAAAACCTGAAAAACTTGTCAAGGGGAGCAGGGCTTTCATTGTTCTCATAGGAAGAAGATTGTCCCCTGCTGTTATCTGTCTGGTCTTACAACCAGATTCCACATCTGAGGGGAGGTGGCTTACACTAGGTAAAAGGGGCGGGAGGGGAAACTTTATCCTTCAATTACTCTTGAACCACAACTCTGACAGTATTGATATAACAATCTCCATGGCCCAAATACTATGAAGATTAATTGGAGCGGCTGTTTTTGTGAAACATCACTATCCCTTTAACCCTTTGAGTGCCAGAGGGGAGAACAATGCATTGGAGACTACCTACATCACTTACTTTTTGCAGACAATATCATATTCTATGCCAATAATCCTGAAGAACTGTAAGAACGCATTGAAGAGCTACAGCAGGAAAGCAAAGATTTTGTATGGAAGATGAATATCAACAAAGCGCAAGTCATGTTTAACAAATTTACCATACCAAGGATAATTACTGTCGATGGACTAGAACTACAAGAAGTGGACTATGTTTACCTGGGACAGGAAATGTCAACAGATGAAAACGCCATGATAGAAATTGAGCGTCAAATAAAATTGGGATGGGAAGCATTTGGAAAACTTAGCAGTACTATCTTTAACCCCTTAATGATGAGTGTTGTGCCAGGACCGTCATGCATGTCAGACATTAAAGGGATAGCAATGTTTCACAATAAAAGCAGCTCCAATTAATCTTCATAGTGTCTGGGCCATGGAGAGTGTTATATCAATACTGTCAGAGTTGTAGTTCAAGGGTACTTGAATGATAAAGTATCCCCCTCCCTCCCCTTTTACCTAGTGTAAGCCCCCTCCCCTCAGATGTGGAATCTGGTCTTAAGACTAGAGAGATCACAGCAAGGGACAATCTTCTTACTGTGAAATCAATGAAAACCCTGCCTCCCTTGAGAGGTTTTTCAGCTTTTTCCCTTTAATTGAAGATTGTCCCTCTCTGCAATCTACCTGGACACACCCTGCTGCTCTAAGCTGAGCAGTGTTACACTAGGTAAAAGGGGCAAGAGGGGGATACTTTATCATTCAATTACTTCGGAACTACAACTCTGACAGAATTGAAATAACACTCCCTAAGGCCCAAATACTATGAAGATTAATTGGAGCTGCTTTTATTATGAAACATTACTATCCCTTTAAGGACCGGTCCTGGCACGTCATAGAATTCTGGGATATCCACACAAGGAAAGAGAAACCAAACCAGCAAGACCCTTAAAAGAGGCACTCAATCAACAGTCTTTAATACAAAAATATATATCAATTTGTTGTATACAAAACATAAAACAAAAAGTAATACTAAAACATAATTAAAAACAGGAGAAGGAAGACAAATGGAGGCTCAAAATAAATCAACTACTCTCAAACTCTCAGATAGCTAACAATAATAATATATATTATAGTTATAGTAAAGAGAAGAGTAAACAACAATATATAAAGGTACCTGGACCTCTAAACATAATCCAAAACAGTGTAAATGGTACCCCTACCTAATAATATACAAAATATGCATAGCACGTTTAAAGTGCTAAGTAAAATGTGCAAAATGCAGCAAAATACAAGTAAAAAAGACAATACTTATCAGTACAAACACCAAAAATCTAACAGGTCACAGGTAGAAAAAGTAACCTCCTAAATGCCTCCCCCACCCATATAAACCAACGCGTTTCGCCGGAAGGCTTTGTCTGGGGATGCCCTTACGAAGCCTTCCGGAGATAAGCGTTGGGTTGGGTGGGTGGAGGAGGCATTTAGGAGTGCACCAGAAAATTCTTTGTCCTTACCTTATCTTGGTCTTACTTTTTAGTACTAGTGCTGGCCAGATCTCTTTTTTGGTTTAATAGAATTCTGGGATGGCACTGTTGCTGCACGCCACTCTACCATCCCAGAATGCATCTGTAAAATAAAAATAAAAAAAGTGCCATGGTCCTCTAGGGTGGCCCACCCTCAGATTGCTTAGTCCTTAACCCCGTAAGGACCCATGAGTGACTGTCATGGATTTCAGGGCTCCCCACCTGACTGCACGCTGTTTGCAGAGCCCTGATTCAGATTTGCTTTAAAAAAAAAAAAAAAAAAAATGGTCTGTGGTCCTTAAGTGCCGGAATTTAAAGGGATAGTAATACTTGCAAATTACTAATCCCCATATTGTAGCTTTGTTAAAAAGAAACTTATTGCCCCCAGTGTCATTTCTCAAACCCTTATGGTTTGAGAGATGATAACGTTCAAAGTTCCCCCCTCTCTCCCACTTCCCTGACTGAATGCTGACTGCAGGGGAAGCTGTCGTACGACAGTCTTATGTGCATCAGGCGACTCTGCAGCTGAGCCGAGATCGCGTTTATAAAAAAGAGTTCTTTCACTGAAATGGTCTTCTACGTGTGCTTGGTTTGGAAGCACACGTAGAAGACCGTTTTAGTGAAACATTTCTTTTTTATAAACGCGATCTCTGCAATGCTGCAGAGCCGCCTGATGCAAGTAATACCGGATATCCCTGCAGTCAGCGTTCAGTCAGGGAAGGGGGAGGGAGGGGGGAACTTTGAGTGTTATCATCTCTCAAACCATAAGGGTTTGAGAGATGACACTGGGGGCAATAAGTTTCTTTTTAACCAAGCTACAATTTGGGGATTAGTAATTTGCAATTATTACTATCCCTTAAGACAAATTTACACTCTGCCTCAAGCAAAAAAAGGTTTTTGAGCAACGTATCCTCTCAGTCTTTAATTATGGCTGTAAAACATGAACACTGAATGCCAAAAGCCATACAAAAACTTAACCCTTTGAGTGCCAGAGGGGTACGCAACACATTGCAGAGCAAAGCATAATCAAACGGTTAAGGTTACACAGAGAAGTATGGAGCAGCGAATTCTAAACAAAAAGAGACGGAAAAATGTGTGCATGGATTGGTCAACAAACAAAGGTCTATGATGTCACTCAAACCTACAATGGTTACTGTTTTAACACGGTTTATGTAGAAAAGCGAGGGTTGGAAATGCATGAGCTAGCCAACCAACGTACTAGCAATTCCACGGAACAAATATAATATTCAAACTTCATATTCTATAAAGTTAACTAATGCACTAGGTTAAATTAGATGAATTATTTGGATGTCCCTTCCTTTAAGAAAATAGGAGTTACTGGTTCTTGTGTATGTAAAGCGTTAATACACCAACGCTTATATTACAGTGAAGATGAATAGTAATTCTATATGGTAACATACAAAGATCATATAAATCCTAGACAGGCTTTCTACTGAGGTCATTCCATCAGTGCCATTAAAATCTCTTCATTAGCTGTTATGACCATAATCCTTCCCATTGATAGGATTAATGCCTTATCAGTGGGACAGATGACGGAGACATTTCCACTGTGAATGTCATTGTCTCACACTCAGGTTAATCAGATACACAATCCTCACTAAATCTCGCCACCATTCCTTTTGTGTTTATATAATTAGACAGCTTCAGATTCATCTCATTCTACATTTATCGAGAAGCTCACATTGCTGGGGTAAAGGGATAACAATTTATTAATGATTACTATTTTAATGGTTCATCATTTTTAGGAGAGTTGATTTTTGTTGGTATTAAATGGTGAATGTATTTTGGTAATTGGCAAGCAATGTTAAAAAGTGTTTTTTTGTATTTTTTTGTACTATAGTTAACCTTGCAGAGCAGGGGTGGGCACAGGGCTGGATTTGCATTTTAGATGCAACTACACAAGACATCCTTTGTGCCCTTAGCCTCACAGAAAATACCCTTAGCCTATAATTGGTAAATGTAAAAAAAGTATCTTACCCTTTAGTTGATATAGAGGTCACCAACACCTTTTTACACCTCTCTAGCACCATCAGTAAAGCGATATCATAAACTAGTACATAAAATGGCCACCAGAAACCAAGAGCAAATGCAGGGTACAGAGCTATTGCTAGTGCTCTGGCAACACCCACAGCTCAAGATGTGGGTTTGGCCATAATCTCTGAGGTGCCCTTAAAAATTTGGAGCTCTAGGAATCTGCCTACTCTGTGTAATGAGAAATCTGTCCCTGAGTGGGCAACCTCCAGCTATTGTTGGTCTACGGTTCTCATTCTAAGATCGTCACTTTCATGTAGTGTTAAAATTAGTCAACAGTGAGGGCAGGAGGCCTTCCCATACAGCTTTAGCCAATTCATTGGGTGAAATAATGGTCATGTTCCATGTCTCACCATTCAGAAAGTTTGTTCAAGTTTAGGCCCTACCCTCTATACAGTTTAACTGGAGAAGAGGATGTTTTAAAAAATGACTGAGGTCCTAAAACCTTCTAACCCCATGAATATGTATGTATTTGCCAATGGTGGCTTTATGGATCCTACCTTCTATTCCCCTAGAAGACTACTGTATTAAAAATAAAGTGGTGCTGTGAGGCCTTGCAATGCGTTGCATAGCCCTTCTGGCACTCAAAGGGTTCAAGAGATTTTGAACAAAATGAGGTAAAGGTATTGGACAGGAATGGGAGAGAGAGGAAAAGGTGAAGAGGGGATGGTGAAACATAATTCTGGGGAATTGTAATATTTTTGGGAGGTAAGGAAGGTAATATTTCTTCTCCTCTTTGGATTCTAATACTGTTTCTACCATATGAAAAAGCTCAGACAGCCTGGACCCATGGTGAAAGTGTGACATTATTAAAGGGGAACTTTCACCCCTTAATAACTAAATCTCCCTTTACTGCTGACCTGGCGACTAGCTGCTTAGTAGCGCTAGTCGCCAGAAAACTTACCCCGTTCTCAAGATTTCGCCGTTTGAAAGGATCAGGAAGCACGGACGTCTCTTCACAGTGACGTCCGTGCGCCTGCGCTGTCAGTCCCTTGTCAGTCCCTTGTGCACCGTACGGTGCATACGGTGCACAAGGGACTGACAAGGTACTGACAGCGCAGGCGCACGGACGTCACTGTGAAGAGACGTCCGTGCTTCCTGATCCTTTCAAACGGCGAAATCTTGAGAACGGGGTAAGTTTTCTGGCGACTAGCGCTACTAAGCAGCTAGTCGCCAGGTCAGCAGTAAAGGGAGATTTAGTTATTAAGGGGTGAAAGTTCCCCTTTAATCCCAGCCACTACTCCAGACCTGCCATTGGCTGCTGCTAATCGACCTTTCACCTTGAATCAAGTTTGAAAACTTTATTAAAAACTGCCTATGTGTCATGTTAGCCAAAAGACTAGCAAAAGTACAGTTAAAGAGATAATGATGTGTGCATATGAAGTTAAGGTAGATTATTCATTATCATTACTAGTTTTAAAGCCCGTGTACACGGGCCAACACTGGCGGCACTGCAGTCATACACAGTACTGACTGCCCGTGCCGCAGCTGATACAGAGCAGGGCACTCCGAATTCAGACCATAGTCTTCTCTGAGGACTCCGGTCTGAATTTGGAGTGCTCAGCTCCGTATCAGCTGCGGCACGGGCAGTCTGCACTGCACATGACTGCAGCGCAACACAGCCGTCTCTACTGCACATGACGGCTTCTGACAAACATCCTTAGCGAATTATAATATAGGATACTTTTTTATGACAACTGTACCATTGTAAGTGTCCATTATGTTGTATTCTTCATGTAATTTTATCTTAAAGTTCCCCCTATTGCCCTTTTCCCCTACGTCACACAGAGTCTCCTCAGAGCAGCAATCCAATCAGGACAGAAAGCGATGAGGGACAATCTTTTGTCAGCATAAGGAAAAACATGCCCTCCTACTCAATGGGGGCAGGGTTCTCCTTATACTAATAGACACAATATTGTCCCTTGTTGCCATCTGTCCTTACAAGTGACTGGCTATCAGATCTGAATAGACTTTGCATGCTGACCTTAACTTCATATGTGCACATTACTATTGCTTTAAGGAGATATTCACACTTATTATTTATGCTAATTGCAGTACCAATGCAGACCAGTGACATTTCATACTCTAATTACATTTTGCAGTGACATTTCATACACTAATGTATCCTTTTTCAGTGATGGTTCACATGCTAATTATTCACTGTGCTGCACTGGGGGGCTATCACTTTCACTTTCCTCCCGAAATAAAAGTGTGAATAGTTCATGAAATATGACACATAGGTAGATTATAATTACATTACTATGATTGTTCATTAGCTGGAGTTGAGAAGCAGAGCCACTACACTCTTGAAAGGACCTCTAGGCCTACAATGCCATAGCTCTTCCATCCCTAATTCACCATAATCAGATTGGTCTGAGAGGTAAATGTCCCCATGTCAGCCTACTGTGATGGCAACATATTGTTTCTCACTCCTTACCTTGATGATATTTATAGGACTGGAAAAAGTTAATTTACCCAGAAGAGGAGGGAATTTTAAACTGACACTGCTTAAAAGAGCAGTAAACTTTTTTATGAAAAAATATATATTGTAGTGATTTTCCTATTGAGTAAAATAAGGGTACTCCCACTGCTGAGAGATTTATATTTCCAGAGTTATTACAGTTTAAACCCATGGTTTTTTTTACATTAGCAGTGCCCTCTAGTGGTCAAATTCTAATTAGATTTCCTGTTAGATTCTAATGGAGAGAAAAGTCAGAGACATACAGTTCTCCATAGAATGTGATAGAAACTGCCTGTCACTTCCTGTCAGTTAGAACTATCAGGAAGTAAACACAGTAAATTCACATCCTGTCAGTTAGAACTATCAGGAAGTAAACACAGTAAATTCACTTCCTGGTTATTTGAACTGTTATAAATTTTGAATAAAACATCTGACAGCGATGGGAGTGACCTTGTTTTATTCAGCAGGAAATGCTCTATAAAATATGTGTTTTCATAAAAAAAGTTTACTGCTCCTTTAAAAGATAAATAATGTGGTTAGACAGATTAGGTTGACTATGCAATGCACATGTTATAAGGGAGTGTAACTGGCAGAAAATGCTAATGTGATTGACAAGCATGAAGTGTTATATAGGTGTTGGTGTAAAATACTGATCACTTTCCCTTTTGAAAATGGCATCTAGCATGCTGAAACAAGTTAAAGATGTTTGATATGAAATAATAAAACTTTTTTTTTTTTTAATAGAAGCCAACTCCAATGCCTGGATATATCTACATCCTGTTATAGGACTCACCTAAGTGTTCCAAATGTTAGATGTCTGAAAAACTACACATCTAGCTGCGGAGAAATCATGAAATACATTTAGTGAACTGGATGAGTTCCATTCCACAGTCAGACAAAAGAAAGGTTCCTAGTGGAAGAAATAAAGTGACTACAGTGGTGAGAACCATTTTCCTTCAATCTCGATTTGGACTATGCTTGTTCATGCATATATACATTGTTACAAGTGTTATACTTGGATACATAATATTTCCAAGATGTTTCACCAGAGCGTGAGAAACAGAGTAGCTATCATTGTTATGTCTAGCGTCGACCACCTAATATACAGCTCCGCTATGATATTATACTACCTGATGGCCACACATACCACAGATGAGGCACTTGCGTAGTGAGAAATTGGAACTCTTAACGAGAACATTGGCCACACCAGGACCATTTCTTTAGGATTTCAGAAATATGCAAAGGTAGTGGCCTCCCCTGCAACTCTGGGCTCTGTCTCAGCTGTGACAGTTGGTGTTATGCCATTGTTCATATCATATTTTCATCAGTTCTTCTGGCAATTTCCAAATAAAAAAAAAAGCCTTAAAATTTTGGAGAAAATTAAATAAAAGTATAAGGATAAAGTATCCTATGTAATAATTCGCTAACGACGCAGTCATGCTCAGTAAAGACTGCTACGTGTGCTGCAGTCGAGACTGCCCGCACCTAGGCTGATACAGAGTCAGTGGCATAACTATAGGGGTCTAACCTGAGACCGGGCCCGTGCACTCCAGGGGCCCGGCCTCCCCCTGAGACCCCTCCGCCTGGCGCCCGTAATCTCCCACCAGCGCTCTAGTAATGCAGAGTGCTGGGAGATGACATCATCTCACAGCTCTCTGCATTACATAGAGGACCGCGCGGGAGCTCCAGGTAGGAGATGGGGGCATTGTGGTCAAGGGGGCCAATGTGGTGGGGAGGCCCATGGCACTTCTTGTACCAGGGCCCGGAGGCTTCTAGTTACGCCTCGGTACAGAGTCCAGCTCTGTATCAGCCACGGCGCGGGCAGTCTCTACTGTGCATGACTGCCCCACGACCGGCTGGCAGTGGCACTGTGGCCCGTGTAACGGGCTCTTCAACTAGCATATTTTATTAGCCTATATTATATCAAGCCTATGTTATTTCTTATGTATACTGGATTTTTCTAAATGAAAACTAATACACTACTGAGGAGGCTGCACCAAATAAGCAATTCTGCTGCTTCCACCTTGGTGTTAGTGGCACACACTATCCCTGAACAAAGCGTAGAGAGTTCCTTCTTGCACAGGCACCCACCCTTTCATTTAACTCATTCTGTGCCATATGGGTATCCAGTGCATTTCTACGCAAGTCGTTGGATACCCCTCTAACACGGAAAGGGTTAATTCTGTTTGTTTATGAATACCTTTCTTTGCCTGTGAATTTTATTGCCTCTTCATTTTTTATTCCTTCACAATTAGTTTATGAAATGCAAATAATGCAGATATGAGAGAAGCCAAATCCAGCTGATGAATGCAAATGGAAGTGAATGATAGATTAGAAGCACAAACAATAAATAATACAAACATAGAAGCAACAGGGAAAAAAAGGTGTAAAATTTAGTTTCAAATATTTATCACCTCTCTTAAGTGTCTGTCTCTGGACTTGAGGCTGTTCATCTCCTAAGCAAAATTATAACCTCGCAAAAGACATGGAGTTAAATTTCCCCTATGAGATCTAAAGCAGGCTTCTCTTATTTGCATTTTTAACATTAATCCACATCCCGAATGCCGTCAGTCTTTCCAGTGGGTGCGGGGTCTAATTTACCTGTCATGCTCTCCTAGACACAAGTCACTGGCTGACCTGAAGTGATGCTATAAGAAGACGGTATTTCTGAGGCCATGGTTCTTTGAGACTCAAAACCACAGAATTCAGTTCTGCAAGTGGTTTGTTTGAAAATGTTTTTAACCCTTTAGGGACCAGAGGGGTGTATAACAAATTACCAAGCAATGTGTCGAGCAGCTATGATCGTTGCTGGGTTAACTTTGACATTTATAACTTGGGATGAGATATATTATTTGGTTTGGTATTCCTGCAAAACATGCCTTGTGAAACAGGTGTTTAAAGGGATAGTAATACTTCGTTTTATCTTTATTTTATTTTGTAGGCATTAAAAAAACATGAAGAATGATATAAGTCTTATCTCTCAAACCTTTATGGTTTAAGAGATATTCACAAGCAAAGTTCCCCCTCCCGCCCCTTTTGGCTAGTGTAAGCCATCTCTTCTCAGATGTGGAATGCAGTCCATAGACCAGACAGATAACAGAAGGGGACAATCTTCTTCCTATGAGAACAATGAAAGCCCTGCCCGCCTTGTCAAGTTGTTCCCTTATCTTAATTGAAGATTGTCCCTCTCTGCAGTCTACCTGGGCACCTCCCTTCTGATCTGGCTGAGCAGTGAAACATCAGTAAAAGTGGCAGGAAGGGGATACTTTGTCATTTAATTACTCTAGAACTACAACTCTGACAGAATTGAAATAACACTCTCCAAAGTCAAAAGACTATGATGATTAAGTAGAGCTGCTTTTATTATGAAACATTACTATCCCTTTAATGCTGTTTCATGTTTTTACCAGTTAGATAAAAGGAAAATCAACCACACAATGTCCAGGTAAAAAAGAAAAAATAGGCTTACATTCAGACATCAAGTCTAAAAGGTTCCTCTCTAGATCACTCGTCTGTGCAAGGCCCATACTATCTTCTTCGTCAGGTGGCAAGAATGCTAGATGACTCTCCCACTCAATTTCCCTTGGGCTCTCCATGTTCTCTGCTACTAGTTCATTCCCCCTATGCTACTCATCCCCACCTGGTAGTCATACACCCACCCACAGGCACATGCTTACTTTGTCTAATGGATAATAAAGGCCATCATGCATGTACACACTTTCTTAGGACCTCCCAGACAGGAATATCAAACCCTTGGGTGACTAGGGATGAGCAAAATGATTGTTTAAGTTTGAAATTTGCAACATACTGGCACAAAACGTGTCTTGGGAAACAGGTGTTTAATTTCAGGTTTCGTTTTAACCAATCAGATTGCAGAAAATGTGATCATGTGATGTTCAGAAATGTAAAAAAAAAGTATACCTGCCTACCTTCAGGGCCCTGTCCAGGTCACTTTTCTGTACAAGGCAGAAGGGCTGCCATCTTTCTGCTGCACTCCCACCTCGTCTCTCTCTTCCATATTCTCCAGCACTCCCACCCCACAATCTCTTATGATCTCCAGCATGTACATTATGCTGCCCTTGTTCCTTCCTGCACCTTCCATTGCACTAATGTCTATAAGCTACTATTGTATTCATTCTGTACCCACGTGATGCTTCTGGAATCGCCCTCTTAAAAAGGAACACTGTTGAGTTATGAGAAAACACTCTTGCACAGCATGCAGTTCCTGTTATAAGATGCAGTAATTGTGTGCAAATCCTCACAAGAAAAAGCTATGAAAAATTTTGCATTTTTTTCAGGTTTGCCATATATATCATCATCATCATCATCATCAAATTCCTCTTCAGCCATTGTCGATCCACTGCAGGATGAAGGTCTCCTCAGCAAGCTTCCAACAACTTCAGTCCTGTGCCATTTGTTGCCACTGTGTAAATTTCATAACTTAATCTACCCATCTTGTCAATGGTATTCCACTTGGTCATTTAGTATCAAGTGGAATCCATTCCAAAATTCCTTCGGTCCATCTACTGTCAGGTCTTCTTGATATATGGCCTGCCCTTTTTCATTTCAGGCTCTTTACTCTTTCAGTGATATCATAGACCTTTGTTTGCTGACAAATCCATGCACACGTTTTTCGGTCTCATTTTGTTAGGTTTAGAACTTGCCGTGCCATGCTACTCTGTGTAACCTTACGTTTTTGTATGGCTTTGACATTCAGTGTCCATGTTTTTATAGTCCTATTTAAGACTGGTAGGACACACTGATCCAAAATCTTTGTATATATAAATATTTATATAGCTCTATATATGGAAATATATATATATATATTATAATCCCTACTTATCCTAATGAATTAGAGGGAAAATATGGTTGAACAGACATACTGAAAGGCCAACATTGCTCTTGTTCTCTGCTGTCACCAAGGGGTTAATAGATATCCTCCTTTGCCACTGCACATTTCTATATGAACAAGTAACGACTGTATAGCACACCAGTACATGACATACACAGCACTAAACCCATAGAAAATAGTATTTCCTTCCATGTGTAAATACATGGAATAGATACATTTATACATGGATATAATGATACACATCTATCTATACTTATATGAATAAAAAAAAAACAACAGAGAAAAATATATACAAAGAAAAATATATAGCCCACATAATTGGAACATATAATGTGAAAGAACTACTTGGACAAAACCCAGAGCAATTAGATGCATAACATAATATTTCTCACACAACGGACCTTGTGCATAACCGGAGCATTCCAACTGTACCACAGGGAGAAGTAAACACTCCTCATATTCCCACTCAGTTATAGTGGACCTGTCACGTACGCAGTTTTAGTCTCATTAAATGTATCTATTGAAACAACTTATACCTTGTGCTTTTCGCTTTGCAGTCAGGTTCATATTTTTAGAGATTCTTATTTAGTAGTTAGGAAATCTAATCTTAGCAGAGCTTTGTTCTCTGATCTGTCTTCTAAAGCTGCATAACGAATTGTTCTTATGTCCAAGAAAATCCCCTCTCCCACATTGTTAGGCTACCAGAATCAGCTTCCACCAGTGGGGTAGAATAAATTAATAGGGAGGAATGATCATGCAAATCCATTGAAGATGGAGGCCCCACTGAGGGGAGCATTTGGAAAGTTGACAGGTCCTCTTTAAACCAATCTTTTTATCCCCTTGAATGCATTTGAATCCTCTGTAGAATGCCAGGGTTTAAAAGCCCCCCATTTACATTAACTGGAAGCTTTATACTACTTTTGTCTATTTGCTCCTGAATTTCTCCACATATGGTCAGTTATGGGCTACATAATAATACCTGGGAACTTTTTCTTGTGGACTCCCCGGAGAGGGGGAATCCTGTGATGCCGCTGGGGGAGATAAATGAATCAATCTTTGTAAAAAAGGTGTGTGTGGGGGGGTTAATCATGAGTGGGGTGGAGCTTATAAACCATAGGAAAGCATTTGAGAAATAGGCTGGGGAAGGAGGAGAAGTGGGCGGGGATTGGAAGGAACAGGCTGGGAAGGAACAAAAGTGGGCAGATTTTCATTAGAAAACTCCCCACATCTGGATAATCAGCCTCTACTCAGGAGACCCGTTAATTAACAGCAAAAAAACTGAGTCTCCGGGGCAGATCCATAGAGTTCCCAGCTATGTGCATAATACATACCCACGTGGAAGAAATAATAAATCCCAATGATTTCAATGTTGCTTTTAACCTCTAGAATTGCTTCATAATGCATTGGAGAACTCTCTAGAATTCAAGGGGGTTAACCCTTTGAGTGCCAGGGGGGTAAGCAACGCATTGCAGTGCAAGGCGTTGCTTACCCCCCTGGTACTCAAAGGGTTAAAAGCCCCATTTAAATCAAAGGGAGAATTTGTTGGTTAGATTGCTCCAGGACTGTTCTACTTCAGCTTTCTGAATAAGCCCGGTCATTCATAATTTGCATCAGCTATGGAAGTTGAACCCTTTCTTTATATTATTCAAACACAGAGTTTCATATTAAAGGAGGCAAATCTGCCCAGTGCCCACAACAAACCTACATCCAACCCCCATTTATTCAGACAATCATCTGGAGGTTTAATGCCCACAGCTTTTCAGTGAGATGATGCCCCTGGAAACCATCAACTCTTCAGTCCAGTGGCGTAACTAGAAGCCACCGGGCCCTGGTGCAGAAATTGCTGCTGCCCCCCCCCCTTCACTTTGCCCCATGTACATTTCCTACCTCCATCTCTCGCGCGGTTCTCAGTTATGCAGAGCGCTGAGAGATGATGTCATCTCCCAGCGCTCTGCATTACTAGAGCACCGGAAGATCAGCTGAGCTGCTGTGGGCGAGTGGCGATGGGTTCGCAGGGGGCGGCCGGGCCCCTTGGAGTGACGGGCCCGGTCGCAGGTGCGACCCCTGGGAACCCTATTGTTACGCCACTGCTTCAGTCACCAGTATGTCCTCATGTCTGTAACTACAAGCAGTGAGAATGTGCCAGAATATACCATAAAGCCCCAACCAGACCTTCAGGTCAACCTAGGGTGACCACATTTCAATTCTGCCATTCAGGGACACTGCGGAAACGAGTGCACAATGGAGTACTAATCACTAGAGGGAGAACTGCCTATTGACTGCTGTGACAGAAAGCAATGCCTGTGGTGTTCCACAAGATAATGTACATCATACCAAAATCCATAGACTAATATTACACTACAATAAAAATGCACTATCGCCCCTGTTTGATGTCAGGATCCAGGCCCAGTTCTCTCTCTAGTGTTTAGAGCTCTGTCTGGAAGCCATTTTCTTGTAGCCCAGCAGAGGCATCACTTCCTGTCACAATAGGCAATGGGTAGTTCTCCTTATAGTGTTTAAAACTCTGTGCTCTAGAGTCTTCGTTCAGGGAGTTTGTATTGTCCCAGAAGGGGGCTGCCAGGGACAAGGGACACACACATTTAAAATCAGGGAATGTCCTGGGCAATCAGGGATACGTGGTCACCTTACCAGAAGGAGCGTCAAGACCACCAGCTGACTGTGACAACTTTATTAAAAACAAAACACATAATACATTAGGTACACCATATCTCTACGTAAATAAAATAACTTACATCCTAGCTACTTAAACCACGAACTATGACATCCTACACTGCAACATACAATATGATATATAACAAAATCAAGCTTATCTATACTTCACCATAACACACGTAACAAGTACATAAGGACAACTTGTCACGGTTCCCAAAAGAAGTACAGGAGTCAGTACGGTATAGTAAAATGCAATTTATTAAAATAACAATAAGGTAGCACACAGAGGTTAATAGAAGGTGCAAGGAGAGGGTCACAGCCAGCAAGTGCTACTACCAGAAACAGTAAACTGCCATGGAGGACCACTCTACTAGGCACTAGGCCTAAGCCACTGGTAGTCTCTGCAGGAACCAGGAACTAGAACAGGAACAGAACAGGAGCAGGAGCAGGAACTCGAAATATTGATCCGAGGTAGCGAGAATTCTGACTCACACCTGCAATAAGGAAGCATATACTTGACTCACGCCTGCAGTCAGTATATGACCTAGTCTGCCAGAGCCCCAGGTTTGCACCAGATAGGGTGTCTGCTAGGTACAGGAGACAAACAAGAGAATAATCAGACAGAGCCACAGGTCAGCACCAGAGAGGGTAGTCAGACAAGCCAGGACATACACAGTTCAGATAGTCAGCTAGAGCCACAGGTCAGCACACAGAGCCCAAAGTAACAGAACTACTTTGTACAACAACGCAAGGGCAACTGATACAGGACTCAGACTGCCCTTTAAACCCCTCCTCAGGAAGTAGGTAGGAGGAGCAGGCTCAGAGGAGGTAGGAGGAAACTACAGGAGGCATGACATAAAACAGAGGCCTGCTTCACTCTGAAGCCTCGCACCTGCAGATGGCGCGTGAACTGACGCAGAGCGTCGCTGAAGTGGAGGCGCTGGAAACAAGGTAAGCTTGACACAAATGCATGAAATGGAACTGCAGCCAAATCTATAATATAAAGAAAAAAGTGAATACCCAAATCAAATGCCAGAAGTGGTAGGGATACTCCCCCCAGCTGACATACAGGGAGCAAAGAGGTAGTACTTCCTGTTTCACTCTCCTAACACCCTACTGCCTGACCCTTCTTACACTAAACCCACCCTGGCTCCTCTATACTGTCCCTCCTGTCCCAGCTGATACTTGGGCCATCCCAGACAGAAGGAGACAGATCTGGGCAGTACCTATAACAATTAAAAGCCACATTTAAAGCAGACTTTTGATCTTGTAAAAAAATAGGTGATTTTGAAAGAGCTTTTAAAAGCACCTATATGTATTTGTTGTCCATTTTTATTTAAAACAATCATTTATGATATAGATAACTTTATTTTTTTTGTCAATCAGTGCAAATCTGGCAAGTGCTGCCACACATCTCCCCATCCCAACTGTCATTTTCCACCAGGAAGAACTAGTTCATTTGCATAAACTGACAAATAAATAAATCTAAATAAATCAATAACTATAGTTTGAAATAAAACATCTAACACAAATATAGGTGTTTTTAAAAGCTCTTTCAAGATTGCCTCTGTTACTAAGTGAGAGTTCCACTTTAAGCAGACGCGCGCGCACACACACACACAGACACACATATATATACACACACACACACACACACACACACACACACACAAACTCTGTGTACATGCTGCATGGTCTGTAATCCTCTCTGCGCTCTGATCCTGTCACTAAATATTTGCTGACCTTTCTGTGTATGATTCTTGGAAAATGGCTCATCAAAGGGAGGGTGCGAGAAACTGGGGCTTGTAAAGGGAGCCTAGGGGGGAAATCTGTTAAACATTTACAGCTCCTTGCACCCGTAGAAACCTTACCATGTCATTCTTCATAGCAGCCAGAACTCAACATTTTGAAACACACACACCTGTTTTGCGTGTGCATAGCATTTTGCATATACTGTATAGCTTATTGCCTAATAGCACTGTGCGTTTTGAGCACAGTGTTTTGCCTGTTGTGTTTTACATATAGCATATTGCATTTTGCCTACTGAGTATAGCATTTTTTCTATTGCATATAGCATTTGCCTACAGTGTTTGGCGTATAACATTTTGCTTATAGCGTTTGGTGTATTACGTATATCGTGGCATGTAGCATTTGGTGTACTGCTTATAGACTATAGCATTTGGTATACAGCGTATTGCATACAGCATTTGGCATATAGCGTTTGGTATATAGCATTTGGTGTATACAGTATTTTGTAAAGCACTTTGCATTTAGCATTGGTGCATAGAAAATGGCGTATAGCTCTCTGCGTATTGCAGTTGGCGCATAGCATATGGTGTATAGCTCTCTGCACATTGCATCTGATGCATAGCATTTGTTGTATTGTGTATATAGCATTTGGGATGAAGTTTAAAGGGATAGTAATACTTAAGTATTACTAATCCCTATATTAAAGTCCTATTAAAAATACATGTATTGCCCCCAGTGTCATCTCTCAAAGCTTTATGGTTTGAGAGATGATCGCTCCTAAAGTTGCCCTCTCTCTCCCCCTTCCCTGTAGTCAGCGTTCTAGCTGACTGCAGGGAAGCAAGTCATACGACTTTCAGGAGGCTCTCCAGCACAGCCGCGATCGCGTTAATAAAAAAGAAAACTTTCACTAAAATGGTCTCCTACTTGTGCTTGCAAACCAAGACCATTTTAGTGAAAGATGTTTTTGTTTAATTAACGCGATCGCGGCTCTGCTGCAGAGCCGCCTGATGATCTATGACTGGGTTACCTTCAGTCATCTACAACGCTGATTTCGGGGAAGGGGGAGGGAGAGGGCAACTTTAGGAGCGATCATATCTCAAACCATAAAGGTTTGAGAGATGACACTGGGGACAATACATTTATTTTTAATAGGACTTTACTATAGGGATTAGTAATTCTTAAGTATTACTATCCCTTTAAGAAGGAGATCGTATAGAGATTGTCTATTAGGTTAAGGGTGGGTTAGTCAATCTTTGGGCCTTTGGCTGTTAGGGACAAAAATTTCCATCTTTCCCAGCCAGCCAATGGCTTTTCAGAGGGGTCATTTGTGTTTCAACCCCATGGTTGGATTACCAAAATCTCCAGAAGATAGTACATTATAGGAAAAAGAAAAAAATAAATACAAATAGAGAAATTAATACATTTCCACCATATTACAGATTCTGAATTATTTGGAAAAAGGTGGGATTACATCAGGTTAGGGAGCAAAAAACATAAAGAGTTTAAGATTACTAATTGCTCTGGGTTGATATAACATAAGTAGTGCCATAAAATGGTTTCTTAATGATCAAGGAGTAAAGATTGCTAGGGACTTCAGTCAGACGTACAAGTTAAACTACACTCCCCTGTTCAGAGAATTGAAATCAGAGACAGCCATGTGACCAGCAAGGGAAGTCTTGGTTTGGAAGAGAGACTCTGAACAAGAGTGTGGTACTGCCGGATCTGTTGGTTCACTTTTAAAACGTTGAATTCATAACAGTGTGCACCTACACAGCACATTCAGCATATCGCCATGGTGAAAAGAGAGACATGAGAATCTTGCCCTGCATCAAAGCTTAAGATTTTCATGTTGAGTCCTTAAACTGCACTACAACACACAGCATCCAATTTATTGGCCAAGAGTGATGATTACCCCAGACGCAGAAATGTTGAAGGACTTTGACCCCTGCTTCCAATTATAGCAGCATCCTGCAGCCAAAGAGAAAATTGAAGACAAATTAAGAGCGGTTATGGATGCCATGTTTTAAAAGGATACCACAAGAAAGACTTCTCACTGTATTAACAGTCCTTGTTTAATGTACCTCTGGAGACCTTTCAGCAATAAGGATTCTGGCTCAAAGATTCAGTCTACAAATCAATTCTAGGCCTCTCTTCCGGTGCCAACTTGTTGGAGTCTGCTGTTATTGTTCGCAGGGAGTCCTCATCAGGAAGAAAAAATAATAAGAAAAAAGGAATCCTCTCCCAAATTTCCCCCCTGCACTGACCATCATCTAGCAAACGCTCTCCTTTTTAGCCAACTCTTCCCATGCTGATTCTGATGTGTTGCATAACCCTCTCTCACTCAAACGGTTAACAGAATGAGCAATGCATTCAGAATACCCCTCACTCAAATGGTTAACTGAATGAGCAATGCATTCAGATCTTCTGTAGGTATGTGGCCAATAAATTGGATGCTGCGGGTTGTAGCGCTGTTTAAGGACACAACATGAGAATCTCGGTTTTTGATGCAGGGTGAGATTCTCATGTCGCCCTTTTCATTACGGAGACATGCTGAATGCGCTGTGTAGGTGCATGCTGTTATGAATACAACATTTTAAAAGGATACCGGTCTTCGACTGGTGTGTCCTGCTCATAGTGGTACAGAATGATATAGGTCATGGAGAACTTCCTGTCATCTTTGATGATGTTTATATGGAAGGCCTGTAGAGCTCTAATAGGGCTTTTATCACTGACCACAGCAAGAGGAAGACAGGCCTGATTTTCTCGTGCTTTAAATTCTACCACAGAGCACCAAGGCTGGCTCAACTGATTGAACTATTACAGCTGAATCCCCCAAATGGGCAATGCTGGAATGATCCCTTCAGAACTATATCCAACGTTAATGTCTGCCAGACAGGGATTGGAAGAAGAAAGGGTGTTCTTCAACTTTCACACCACTTCACCAGATCCACAGAGTTTCTCCCATGGATTACGACATGCAGCCTGGATGTTGATATATCCTGATTTAAAGGGATAGTAATGTTTCATAATAAAAACAGCTCTAATTAATCATCATAGTATTTGGACTTTGGAGAGTGTTATTTCAATTTTGTCAGAGTTGTAGTTCAAGAGTAATTCAATGACAAAGTGTCCCCCTCCCGCCCCTTTTACTGATGTAACACTGCTCAGCCAGAGCAGAAGGGAGGTGGCCAGGTAAACTGCAGAGAGGGACAATCTTCAATTAAGATAAGGGAAAAAGCTGAAAAACTTGTTAAGGAGGGCAGGGCCACTAAGAGCCACAAAAAGCCACATATTCCTTTATTTGATGATACATGAAATTATATTATATAGAGCTGCTTTGATTTCAGTGCAGCCCTGAAATATACATGGAAGGAAGTCTGGCCCACTTATTCCAGTGCTATGACCATACTTGGGAACTCACCGGATCTGCCCCAGACACACTGGTTTTTAGAGTTAATTACCAGGTCTCCTGAGACAGAGGCTGTTTCTGTGGGTGTGGTGAGTTTCCTGTGAAACTCTGCCCACTTCTCTTCCTTCCCACCCTGTTCCTCCCATTTCCCGCCCACTGCTCCTCCTTCTTTTCACTCTGTTCCTCCCACTTCCCACCCACTTCTCCTCTTCACACTCTGTTCTGCCCACTACTGCTCCTCCTCACTCTGTTCTGCCTACTTCCCACACACTTCTCCTTCTTCTCACTCTGTTCCTCCCACTTTCCACCCACTGCTTCTCATTCACATTCTGTTCTGCCCACTTCCCACTCACTTCTCCTCCTTCCCACGCTGTTCCACCTACTTCCCACCCACTTCTCCTCCTTCCCACCCTGTTCCGCCCACTTCCCTCCCACAATGATGGTAAGGCTCACCCTCCAGATTAAACCTTGTTCCTTTATGATGCAAATATCATCATTGACATACTCCTGGTCACAACATGTGAGTTCTCTCCAGGACCTCAAGAGGATGATGTTCCCAGGTATGGCCATGGCACCTGTTTTCTCCACCTTCATAACGTGAGTTCTCTGGCTTATAGGAGCTTCACACACGTTTGAGCTCACATTAGAATGCTCAGAGCTCAAAGTAAGATTCACATAATTTTATGTGCTTAAACCTAAAGTAGCTTGGGCAGATGCTGAGTTATCACACCCATCCTCACATAACGCTGACTTTTTACACAATGAACACACTGTATTTTGTGCTCCAGATCATCAGGAAGAGAGAGATCAAGAGGGTTATCAAATCTGCAGTATAACAGAGTTTCTCCTTGACTGTGGGGGGCCCCTTCCACCACTGGGTCCTGAGCAACTGCCTCCTTTGCCGTATTGCCAGTACTGCCTTGGGTAGGGAGACACACTGACTATCCATACATTTGGGTCATGTAGATTACAATAAGAGAGATACTCATGTATACTCAAAATCTTTGAAAATCTCTTAAGAGTTTAAATGGATAGTAATGTTTCATAATAAAAGCAGCTCTAATTAATCATCATAGTATTTGGACCTTGGAGAGTGTTATTTCAATTTTGTCAGAGTTGTAGTTCAAGAGTAATTCAATGACAAAGTGTCCCCCTCCCGCCCCTTTTACTGATGTAACACTGCTCAGCCAGAGCAGAAGGGAGCTGCCCAGGTAAACTGCAGAGAGGGACAACCTTCAATTAAGATAAGGGAAAAAGCTGAAAAACTTGTTAAGGAGGGCAGGGTTTTCATTGTTCTCATAGGAAGAAGATTGTCCCCTGCTGTTATCTGTCTGGTCTATGGACTGCATTCCACATCTGAGAAGAGATAACTTATACTAGGTAAAAGGGGCAGGAGGGGAAACTTTGCTTGTGAATATCTATTAAACCATAAAGGTTTGAGAGATAAGACTTATATCATTCTTCATGTTTTTTTAATACCTACAAAATAAAATAAAGTTCAAACGAAGTATTACTATCCCTTCAAGGAGAGGTCATTACCTCATGAATCGACTGACATGTCTGAGAAGCTAATCCTAAGGGGCTCTAAAATGACAGTCACGGTCTCTTTATCTATCATGATTCTGAAGAGCTCAGTCACACAGTTTCTTTGTATGTCTTACTTGGAATCCCCCCTGAGTGAGTCTCTGGAAATGACTGGCAAGAGATCCTAGAACACAGATCTAGAACACACCAGATTTACCAAAACATTGGACTACAGGAGCCATCATATAGAACCCTACGTAAGATTTAAATCAAGGTTTTGACCCCTCGAATGTTAGAGAGACCTTTAATGCACTGCTTCACAATGTGATTAGAGCATTTGTAGCATTCAAGGGGTTAAAAGTTCTATTGAATTCAATGGTCATTTTTGGAAATGTTATTTGTCCCCAATAGTGCAGTTGATTTTCTCCAGAATCGTACCTCTTTAGCATATTGAATATGTCCCTTTATGTCTGAAATCATAAGCATTATGTATTCATGCATGTTGCGAGCAGCAATATGTCTGTTAATGCATCAACACAGCAGGAGTTTTGGAAACAATGAATATACCGGCAGTTTCCTCAATGATTATGTATATGAGCAAATTAAATGTACATTTGTTATGCAAATGACCTGTTATCGTCTCAATGCAAATTTCCATGTATGTACTAAGCTCTGACAGGGCCGTTAAATAGAAGGAGCTGCTTCAATTGTCAATTCTTTATCTACTGGGAACGAGACGCATCAACCTATTTACTTATATTTGTCATTCAAGATTTAGATTAAAATAATGGTTTATGGCTGTGGTGAAACAGGCAACATTAGATATTTCTAGAATGTCACCCTATACAGGACGTAACATGGGAGTCTAGTTGGGCTGTTAACACAAGAGGGTATTGCCTTGTAAAAATGTTGCCCAAAGAAGCTTGCTGCAACTACTTCACCAAGTGCAACTCATGATATAGGAAATATGATCTGTGAGACTGGCAATGGGCTGTTGTGCAGATTGTTCACAAAGACACAAGGCTGTGATACTCATAACAACCCCCAATGTATACTGAGCATCAGCCACTCATGTCTGTTTTATGAGGGCCAGGAATCAGTCATGCCCTGTGATGGGATCGGCAAGGCTGCACAAGTAATAACCTGAGAGAGTAGACCATGGCAGCCTTTCTGCTTGTTTCTAATCTCCTGTGTAGACTAACGCTTAGTCTGTCTCTCTCTATTTTGCCATATATATATATATATATATATATATATATATATATATATATATATATATACATATATATACACACATACACACACATCGCAACATTGGAAATGGCCAAAGAGGGACACTTTTGTTTTAGGGGGTGTTGACAGGCCGTGGAGCAGTGAGGTAATGGCAGTACGTAGAGCAGGACCGGCCTCTTAACTCTTTGAGTGCCAGAGGGGTACGCAAAGCAATGCGTTAAGTACCTCTCTGGCACTCAGAGGTTTAAAATTACCCGGACCTGCTCTGCGTACTGCCGTTACCTCACTGCTCCACGGTCCGTGCACACAGGCTTTTACACTAATATATATATATATATATATATATATATACACACACACATACATACCTCCCAAGCGTCCCTCTTTGAGACCCAAATCCCTCTGTCCCTCTTTCCCACCTTGATGTTCCTCTTTTTAGGAGATCAGACTGTGTGGTGTGTATATAAGTGTACCACAGCTATAAAACACACATTAATGATTGTATAAACCTCAGTATATGTGTTTTTATAAATTAGACTGCGTAAATAAAATACTTTGGTCTTACTCTAAATCATTTATTCAATTACACAATAGGTCATGAAACAACCCAAAAATTCTTGGTAATGTCCCACCCTCCAGTCATGCCCCAGTCAACACCCCCTAAAACAAACAAACGTGTCCCTCTTTGGCCATTTACAATGTTGCGATGTGTATATATTTTATATATGTGTGTATACTATATATAACGGCAGTACACAGAACAGGATCGGCCGCTTAACTCTTTGAGTGCCAGAGGGGTACACAACGCGTTGTGTACCTCTCTGGCACTCAAAGGGTTAACATCACCTGGACCTGCTCTGCGTACTGCCGTTACCTCACTGCTCCACGCAATTGCGCCAAACACGTGTAGTCTCTACTGCGCATGACTGCATTGTGACAAACTTTCTGGCCTTTTATTATATAGGATAGGATATATATATATATATATATATATATATATATATATATATATATATATACACACACATAATACTGCAGAAGCCATGGCACACACAAATATGGTAATATTTAGTGAAAAACAGGATGAAAGTCCCATATAAAATACACAAATATACTCAGTCTGGATGTCCCAAGAAGAAAAAGCACTCTATGAAGTATTTCAGCAAAAACAGATGAGTTTATTCAAAAATATCCATCATTAGCCACATGTTTTCTGTTGAAGTGTGTGTGTATGAGCTCAAAACTGTTGTTAAAAGGCACTTATTAAAATGGTAGATTGTAGAATAGTTATCACTGTAACACATAACAGTAATAAGTAGAATGGTCTCATTGCCATTGAAATGTAAAATAAATTTATTAGGTGTAAAAACCAATACGCACAATCAAAGAAATCACAAATGATTAACCATTTCAGTGCCAAAGGGGTACACTAAAAATCATAGCTTCAGAGAATATGTAGATGAGAAATTGACCGGACATATCTTATTGGTATTTCAGTCTTAGTGCATACCTGACTGGCACTCAAGGGGTTAACTTAGTGATGATCTTTATCTTTTCATTGTATTGAACCTCAGGGTTTCTCTCATATCTAGAATCTATTTCGAATGTTTTTTTAACAGGAAGAATATATTGAGCTTTCTCTCATTTTCAAGTATGTCTTAGAGAGCTTTTACTATACAATTGTTACACATTTTTTCACACATAGAAAGAAGAACATAAAAATGATACATTAGCATTTATATGCAGTTTCAGGCATTTTTAGGGATTTTAAACTGGCAGATGATTTTTTTTTTGGGTGCATTATCTTGGGCTTGTGGAGCTCTGTATGAGAAGGCTGACCTTTTTTCTTTGTGTAATGAGGAATAGTAAGTGAATTGCTGGCAGTGGACATGAGGCTATAGGAAGTTGGAGTAAGCATACTGATCAGATAGTATGGTAGCTTTCCAGAGAAGTTGTTATAAACCAGACAAGAAAGGTGAAGGCTGTGTCTGGATTTGAGTGTTATATAATTTAGTCCTTTTAATCTATAACAATGATGGGTAGTCTAATTCAATTGGAGAACAAAGTAGCACAATGAATTATTCACAGTGTTGACTTTACAGAGATGGATTTGTGGAGCAGAAGTGTATACTACATCCCCGTTGTCAATGACTGGCCTTAACATCTATTGCCCCATACATTTTCTTACTAGGGGAGTTGGACAGGATTTGTTTCTGAACAGAGCTCCTACTCTTGGTTAAAGTTTGGATGTTAATTTATTAACACTTAGTCCAAATGTGAGGTTGGGGATCTATCCACAAACCAAGATATTTATAGGAGTTGACTGAGGCTAAATTACAATTAGTCTTTATTATCATGCTTAAATGGGTATGTGAAATGATTTCTCCTTAGCTCCAAATAGTATTGTGAAATTGTTAGTATTTAAGAACGGTTTTGTAGTTAAGAAAAGTGATTAATCTTTCAGCCTCAAAGAAGTATTTAGTAATACAACCTCAAGTGGTGATATCATTGGATTTGTTTGATGATGTCTGCATTTATATTTGCAAAGCGGAAACATTGCAAATGATGGGCAGATCATTTAAAGGAGACGTAAACTGTTTTTTTATTTAAAAGAAACATGTATTGTAGGGCATTTTCTGTTGAGTAACATAAGGGTTCCCCGACTGCTGAAAGATGCATATTTCCTAAGTTATTACAGTTTAAACCAGTGTTTATTTACATTAGCAGTGCCCTCTAGTGGTCAAATTCCAACTAGTTCTCCTGTTACATTCTAATGGAGAGGAAAGCCAGTGACTTACAGTTCTCCATAGAATGTGATAGAAACTGCGGAATCACTTCCTGTCAGTTAGAACTATCAGGAAGTAAATGCACTGTAAATTCACTTCAGCAAAGCCTTTTTTTAGTGGACTAAAATTAAATTTTAGGGAAAAGCTTTCAAGAGGAAAGCATTGCTCTTGAAAGCTTTTCCGTAAAACTGAATGCTAGTCCAGTTATAAAGGTATTACTACATACTGCGATAATCATTCATTTGGTATATGCATGTGACATCCTCAGTGGCTGGCTACTGCCACCAAAGTGCAGTGGCATCATAGATGAAAACACTGGATTTAGTAAACACACTTCCTTAAGCCTTTAAAGGGATAGTAATACTTAAATATTACTAATCCCTATATTGTAGCTATGTTAAAAAGAATTTAATTGTCCCCAGTGTCATCTTTGAGAGATAACCGTACGCAAATCCCCCCCCCCACTTCCCTGAAGTCAGTGTTGTACTGACTGCAGGGATATCCGGTCTTATTTTCATCAGGAGGCTCTGCAGCAGAGCCGCGATCGAGTTAGTAAAAAATAATTATTTCACTGAAACCAAGCACACGCAGAAGACCGTTCCAGTGAAATAATTCCTCTTTACTAACGCTATCTCGCTCTGCTGCAGAGCCGCAAGCCTGTCGTACGACAGACTTCCCCTGCAGTCAGTATAATGCTAACTTCAGGGGAGGGGGAGGGAGGGGGGAACTTTGCAGGCAGTTATCTCTCAAACCATTAAGGTTTGAGAGATGACACTGGGCACAATTAAATTATTTTTAACATGACTACAATATGGGGATTAGTAATATTTAAAGGGATAGTAATACTTGCAAATTACTAATCCCCATATTGGAGCTTTGTTAAAAAGAAACTTATTGCCCCCAGTGTCATCTCTCAAACCCTTATGGTTTGAGAGATAATAGCGCTCAAAGTTCCCCCCTCCCTCCCCCTTCCCTGACTGAACGCTGACTGCGGGGATACCCGGTATTACTTGCATCAGGCAGCTCTGCAGCATTGCAGAGATCGCGTTTATAAAAAAAGAAATCTTTCACTAAAACGGTCTTCTACGTGTGCTTGCAAACCAATACTTTGAGCACTATTGTCTCTCAAACCATAAGGGTTTGAGAGATGACACTGGGGGCAATACGTTTCTTTTTAACAAAGCTACAATATGGGCATTTGTAATTTGCAAGTATTACTATCCCTTTAAGTATTACTATCCCTTTAAGTGTCCATGTGTAAAGCTGTCATATTGATAAGTTATGTATCAAGGGAAGCTTTACTCCTCCCAAAATATCTGATAACAGGATTACATTGGTTGCTTGCAGAAAAATGGACACAAGGTGAATAACTTGGTGAATGCTGGGTATATTCATGGATTTAACCCCTCTGATCCTCAACGGTAAACACCCCTGTTGCTGAATACATCGGCAATCCTACACTATACAATCTGGTTCTTCTTATCAATTTTCCATTTGAAGATGTTTCTAGTTTGAACCAATACTAGTAAATTTCTCTATCCCGTATATCTGTAATTGATATTTTCTGCCTTTTTATCCCCACTAGCTTTTTATCTTAAAAAAAATAAAATAAATTAAATTCTCATTAGCATTACCGCTACTAAATGTCACACATGGATATTTTGTTAGACGTTAGTAAAACTGGCATGCAGAGGCCACAGGATAATTATGCCCTGCCTTATCAAGGGATTTACATAATTTCAGACAGCAATTAAAGAATCCGAGGGAATATATTTTTTCTGTCTCTCTCTCTTGCAGTTTCTCGTATAAAGAAAGCGTTCGTTTACATTAAGGACTCAGCTCGAAGCTGCTTATTTGCATAAAATGAAAGGTTTCTGTATTGTGAACCAGCAGGGTACCATTTAAAATTCCGTTTTAAAACGCTCACCTTAGAATAAGAAAATGTTAATATCATTTTGCAGCCTGCGTGAGCAATCGCCAGATGCCTGCTCATTTCTAACTTTTATACAATACTGTTTTTTCTTCTTCTAGTTAAGATTTCAGTATTCTTGATAATGATTCTGCTGAAACGAGCATTATGTTTGTTCCTTGCAACCCTTTGTTCATTTAGGAGACAGGGTGTAGATAGAAGTGTGAAAAAAAGATCATGGGGTGAAAATGCACACGATCCCTTGTCCACTGTTAGCCTCCTCGATCCCTCTTTCACCAAAGCTTTCGTCTTGCTTTCCCCCCACACAAATACACACTGCTCACTGGTATCACCTTCCTGCCTATAGATTGGTGCTTCCCTTCCTCTTCAACTACTCTGGTGCTGCCAAGAAGAGCTTTAGAAATCCTTAGATTTAAAGTGGAACTATCACATATAGAAAAGTAATGCTCATTAGTTAGAGCATTTAGAGAAAAAGTTAAACATGTTATTCATTTTTGACAAAACCCCGTTATCTGCACAAAAATTAATGATTAAAAGGTGCCCAGCAGCCTACTTCCGCTTGCCACTGCGGCAAGCTGCTTGCCACACAGAGGCAGCTCCCTGTCACGGTTTTATTGAACACTCAGACAATCTGGTAAGATAAAACAATGAAGCTTTATTAAACAAATCAATAAAGGACAGAGATGCCCTTCACGGGTCCAGACTTCAAACAGTGGATAGTAATATTGAATCTGACACAGGTCAGGGCACAAACAGTTAACAAAGTAGGCAATAATGACTGGAACAGAGACAGGAACAAAACCTCAGCAGTACAGGTCCAGAGAGGCTCTAAGAGGGAACTATACTGCAGGGCAGACACCCCAATATAGGGAAGTAAATAGGCTCTCTCAGCCTTACCTATAACCGGGTAAGGTAGCCCAAGAAATGGTACCAACGAGTATATAGAGGAGGCTCTACTGGCCGTACCTATATCTGGGTAAGGCAGCCCAAGAAATAGCACCAACGAATATACTGAGGAAGTGCCCAGAGGCACACAGAGTAGGCACTGTCTGCACGGGGTGCAACAGGTGTTGATATAGGCAGACTGCACTAAATAGCGTGACCGGACTGATAGGTGGTAGAACCGCTAGTGACTGTAGCGCACCGGCTGTATACTATGCAAATGGAGACTGCAAGGAGGCACAGACTGAGAGGCAGCGCAACCGGAGGCAGCGGATAAGAGCAGACTGACAGGTGGTAGCACCGCTAGTGACTGGAGATCACAGGCTGTATAGCATACAACTGAGGCAACAAGGAGGCACAGGCTGAGAGGTAGCACAACCGTAGGCAGCAGGTAAGAGCAGACTGACAAGTGGTAGCACCGCTAATGACTGGATGGCACAGGCTGTTTAGCATGTAACGGAGGCTGCAATGAGACACGGCTGACAGGTAGCGCAACCGGAGGCAACAGATAAGCACCGACTGGCAAGCGACCGTAAAGGCAAAGGCAGAGGGCCACTAACCGGAGACCGGAGGCGTGCAGAGGAGGTACGTCACCACAGTAGCCCAGCCGGGCAGGATCCACACACACAGAGCAGGAACATAGGCCAATCCGAGTCGGTACACCACGCAGGAACGTCAGCCAGGCCGGGTCAGTACACAGAGCAGGAACGTCAGCCGGGCCGGGTCGGTACACAGAGCAGGAACGTCAGCCAATCCGGGTCGTACACAGGCAGGAACAAGATGCAGAGTCATCAGGCAGGCCGGGTCGATACATTGAGATCACACAAATAACAGGAACAAGCGCTGGTACTGAAACACCACGAAACGGCACGGGAGAAGTGCCAAAACCCAGCATTTAAGGACAAATGCTGGGGGGACAAAGACAGTGCAGCCAATGGTGTAAGCAGGAGTGGAAATTGACAGAATGTCACTAAATAGCACGGGTACTGTGATAGCTGGGTAGTGGGATGGGAGCAAAGGCAGTGCTACAAGCCAGAAGCAGCCTGCTGGGCACGTTTCAAACTTGAATTTTTGCGCAGATAACGTTTTTTTTTTTTTTTTTAAATGAGTAACATATGAAAGTTTTTCGCTAAATGCTCTATCTAATGAGTATTACTTATCTATATGTGATAGATCCACTTTAAAAGCTGAACTAGCACATTATAATGTATGTATGTTTGTATGCATGTATATTTTTATTTATATGGAGCCGCACATTGTACACATAGCCTTACACATGTATGTTACAATAAATAACAGGGTATATAATGAGTGTCAAATTCATAGAAACAATAGAAGAGAGGTCCCTGCCCAAATGAGCTTACAGTCTAAATGGGTACTAAGAGACAGACAACAGGGTAAGAGGGTGTCAAGTGCTGAAATTACAAGAGCTGAGTTTGCCCAAAGGTAGTGCATGATGCTAGTGCTTCAGAAGATAGGATTTTAGGGTAGACTTGAAGACAGATGAGGATTGTTCTAGACGTAGGGAGAGAGGTATGGGATTCGATAGGTAGGGAGCGGAAAGTGAGAAAGGTTTGAGACAGGAGAGGGCAGAGGGTGTGGATTGTGCAACAAGAAGGGCGTTGTGTGCTGAGTGAAAGTGGTGGCCAGGAACATAAGAGTCGATGAGGGAAGAGATGTAAGGAGGGGGAAGCAGTGTGGAGAGAATTAAAGGTGAGACGAAATGGTGAAATAAAGTAAAGCAACAATGGTTTTTTTTCCCTGTGATT
Organism: Rhinophrynus dorsalis; assembly: GCA_037306005.1. Lineage (NCBI taxonomy): Eukaryota > Metazoa > Chordata > Amphibia > Anura > Rhinophrynidae > Rhinophrynus > Rhinophrynus dorsalis. The sequence continues at coordinate 45,150,777 of CM074726.1, read as the reverse complement.
TAAGTGGATAAAATGAGAAGCTGCTAAAGTGAGCTGAAGGAGATATGTGTACAAAAACAGAAAAAGAGAAGAAAGCTCGCAGCGCTAACTCATCATGAAATATCCATATAATAAATATAAATAACTTATAAATATAAAGATGAAAGATATAGATAGCAGCAAGAAATGAGAGGGTTCTCCAGTCCCCCTGACATTGGGCCTAAACCCAAAAGTGAAAACACATACAAACAACCAAATCTGCGCTCCTCTATATGTGAAGAAAAAAAAAAGAAAAAGAAAAAAAACACATTATTGCTTTACTTTATTTCACCATTCCTTTCCTTCTCTATCCCACTTGGCCTTTAAGAACCAGGCTGTTTGGCCTGTTCCATTGTGTATATCCCCTGTCTGTTTGGTATCAACCATCCCTCACATGACTTGTGGGGAAGGTTACAAATGGAACATAGTTCTCTATGTAATCACTTTATTAATGCAGGCCCATAAGGTTCCTGCACTAGGCAAGTCCTTCATCTACACCTTTTTTTTTTATTTTATTTTATTTTATTGTATGTCTGTTGTTTTTAATTGCACTACACTGGGACCCACAAATAAGAATAAAAACATCAAAATAACATTTAAAGGGTCCCCTCCGACGTGTTTCAAAATAACATCTTTCTTCAGGGATTTTTAATTTAGATAGTATTTGTAGGTGTATTAGAGTAGGACTTACCATAAAGTGAGATACCTTGGCGTGGTTGGTAAGCTTACACATGGATTGGCCAATTCGTGGGACGAAAGTCTCACTTATTTTACTTAGATTTAGTAAGGATTATTATATATGCCCATTACAGGGCACACATTATTCACAGCATATAGAGGAGCGCAGATTTGGTTGTTTGTATGTGTTTTCACTTTTGGGTTTAGGCCCAATGTCAGGGGGTTATTTATATTTATTATATGGATATTTCATGATGAGTTAGCGCTGCGAGCTTTCTTCTCTTTTTCTGTTTTTGTATATATATATATATAACTATTTAAACACTACTGATAAGCAAGGTAGAGCTCACCAGGGTTTTGTGGGGGGTTTTAATAGTGGATTGCCACTTAGGTTACAGCTAGGTCCTCTTCTCTTCAATATAATCATTATTTTTATGTTATTAGTGGTATTCAAGGTAAGGTGTGCCTTTTTGTAGCTGACATAAAAATCTAAAATAAGGTTGATGACTTGACACTCCAGGAGGGATAATCAAATGAATGAGGATTAAAGAAAACTAGAGGAATGGAAAAGAGAATGGAATGTAAAGTTATCACGGTCCCCGTGATTCCCTGTCAATCTCTGTGATGATACCTGTGCATTGGAGGAGGCTGATTGGCCTGCCCAGAATGTTCCTTTATATACTGGGCCTATGGCACCTGTCAGATGCCCTTTCGTGGTGTTCCTGATCCTGCGCTTTGTTGCTGTGTTCTTGCGTTCCTGTGTACCGACCCGGCTCGTCTGACCATTCTCTGTTCCTGCTCCGAGATTGACCCGGTTTTGGCTGACGTTCCTGCTCCGTGATTGACCCGGCTTTGGCTGACGTTCCTGCTCCGTGATTCGACCCGGTTCTGGCTGACGATCCTGCTCTGTGGTTGACCGGGCTTTGGCTGACGTTCCTGCTCCGTGATTTGACCCGGTTCTGGCTGACTTTCCTGCTCCGTGATTGACCCGGCTTTGGCTGACGTTCCAGTTTCGTGATTGACCCAGTTCCGGCTGACGTTTCCTGCTCCGTGATCACATCCTGTGTTTCTGTGTTCCCGGTCGCCTGCCGGCGACATTCTGAACTGTGCATAGTATTGCTCTGACTAATCACTTCTCTGCTAAGCCGAGCTGTGGCCTCCGTTACCATGCAGTCTTATAGCCTTGCTGAGCTGTTGTCTCCGTTACCGAACCTGCCCTATACCCTTGCTGTGCTGGTTGCCTCCGTTATCGAGCCTGCATCAATACACTTGCCAAGCCTGTGCATTCCATCCGAGTCTATTACACTTACTGAGCCTGTGCCTTGGTGACCTAGCCTATCCGTTCACACGAGCATTGCAGTTTCCGTTTCGGTGCTCGGTCTGCACCGTGGTAGCACCACCCGGTGCTAGTGGCCTCCTGTTTGCTCTTGCCGTGTGTTGCTCCGTGATGGCACCGGAAGGGTGTCTCGGCTCTGGTCTCCAAGTGCTCACTGTGTTACACTATCTATCGCACTACCAGTGCGTTGGCTCACTATCGCTTGTGCAGTGTTGGTTCATACTGGCACCCAAGGAGTGTTCTGGCTCTGTTTCCGTTGGCACGCAGGGTTTCTTCCAGTTGCGAGTGCTAAGGGCTTTTCAGGTTCCAGTTCCATGTGCTCCAGCAGTGGCTTCCATCCATTACATTCCTCTAAGGAGGTATTAGCCCAGCTCTGGTCTAACCTTTGCTGTTCACTTGGGAGTCCTATTATACAGCTGGCAAATATAGTTTTTGATACCTTTTATTGGCTAATTAAGCAGATTTAAATGCAAGCTTTCAAGACCTTAGGTTTCTTCCTCAGGCATGTTATACAGATAAATATGAAAACATCTCTCTTAAATAGAAGTACACATCACATTGTTTAGCATGGAAATCAGATAACAGAATGCAGTCCAGATCCAGATATCTTTGATCAGTCAGTGGTAAATTGCACTTATAGCTATTATACAGCTAGCTGAGAGTGATTCAGTTCAGTTGCCTACCACACCTTTCCTTTACACCATCTAGAGACTGATATTAACTTCTGGGCGTTGGCTTATTACCATCACAAAGACTGATCAGTTGCTCTCTCTTTAACCCTTGTCCATTCATTTATTCTGATCATTATAGTTTACTCATACGTATTTGAGTCTGTCTACTGTCATTACTGTTTATGCCTGTCTTGGCCCCCAGGGGCGCTGTCCTTTGATTTTATTTCAATAAAACTGTGTTTTTACTTTTAACCTTTGTCTGAGTGTCAGAAAACCGTAACAAAAGTTTAATGATGTAAAGTGTAAGACAGTGCATTTAGGACAAAGAAACCCATAGGTGGAATACAGGCCCAATGGCAATTTGCTGGTAAAACCATCAGAGGAACAGGACATGTGAGTTGATGGTAGGCAAGCAATGCAGTAAAGCAGTTGAAAAAGTAAACTAGTTTTCTAGTTGGATAGGAAGATGCATTAGCAGCAGGGAGATTGCAGTATTAATGTCACTCTATAGATCACGGGTAAGGTCTCACCTGGAGTACTGTGAACAGTTCTGGAGACCACATCTCCAGAAGGACATTAATGAATTGGAGTTGATTCAAAGAAGAATCTTTAATATGGTTTAGGATATTCATGACATGGGGAGATATGATAGAAACTTTTAAATATATTAAGGATCTAATATAGTTCAGAAGGTAAATATGTTTTAGCAAAAGAGGAACTCTACAACAAGTTATACAGTGAAAAATTAATTATTCTTTATCACAAAAAGGGTGATAAACTCATGGACCAGGCTTCCAGCAGAGGTGCTAAGGACAAATGCTGTAAAGAAATTCAGAAATACCTGGGATAGACATAAGTGTATTCTGAGAAGTACGTACAATTGTGCATTTTAATTAGATAGGAAAATGGGCAGACTGGATGGGCCACTTGATCCTTATCTGCTGTCAAAATCTATGTTTCAATAGAACAATGTACAATGGGGAACAATGGGAGTATGAGAAGTCCCTGCTTTCTAGAGCAGAGGTGGGCAAAATAAAGCTTTTTAGCTGCTGCCGAACTACAAATCTCATTATCTCCCACCAGCCAATGACTAGCTGGGGACGATGGAAGTCGTAGTCTGGCAACAGCTGCAAGGCCTCATGTTGCCAATTCCTGCTCTAAAGCTCTTACCTTTAAATCAGGTTTATAAAGATACCACTGTGGCCATTTTGAGTCCCAATGAAACATATTCTAGATCACCAACATAATTCTGAATCTTCCACTGAGGCCCATGATTTGTTTAAGATACAAACCAAGCAACTGAATAGACTAGAGTACAAAAATGAGGTTTTAGTACAGCAGGGAAATATATTCTTGTCTATCTGTGTCGTGGAGAGGAGACATTTTGCGGCAGTGAAGAATGCTGATAGGAGACACTAAAGCTTTCCTGTAGAAAACTCCTGCTCACAAGAGCATTACTCTGAACCAATAAATAAAACATCTGAACGACAGTAAGGAAGAGATAGATATCTATCACTTGGCAGGCTCCCCGGTGTTACCAAGACTTGTGGGCTTGAGGATTTATTTCACATCAGGGCTTGTCCTCCATATGCAACAGTACTGCAGTGCAGATTAAGACTGCATCCTCTTGGTATGTACTGGCCACTTTCGATATATGTAGAGTAGTGCAGATATTAGTACATTTGTTCAGTGCAAAATAAAAGAGATCAAACAGAGGAAGTGAACAATTACTTTAATATAGGGGGCTTAGATCACAGTAATCCCTAGGAACAAGGACAGGATTTTAATATTAGGAAAATGGAAAGAGTATGCTGAAAATTTAGGTTGGTTTAGCTTCCCCGTTTCTAACATCCTACCTTCATGCTGGACACATGCCCCATAACATGATACACACATTAAGCAGGCCAAATACTGAGCCGGAGTAGAAGTAAGAACTGGCGATGGTAGGGCCCTCCACTTTTTACATGCATCTGCAGCCCCGGTGGAGTTCTAGGAGTCATGATGGCCTTTACACCTATTTGGTGAATGAGCATCTCAGCTTGTGCAGGTGCATGTGCATGGGTAGTTATTCAACATGAGGTAGTTGCGCGATGTTGAGGAGTAACTTCCTGCTTCTCAGGAAGTAACGCACAATGACATACCTGCTCAGGGAGGATGATGGTCTGCTCTCCAATACCATTTAGGTAAGAGAAGAGTTAGTCGACATATGGCTGTCCAGCTATCATTGGATTTCAACCTCCATCATGCATTTCCAGTTTCTTGCCTGGCTGATGGTGATGAGAACTGTTGTGAAACTACAGCTGTAGAGCCAATGCAGCTTCCATCCTACAGAAAATTACTGTGGAATAGGAGAGATGTTGCTTCTGTGAAAGTTTTCTTCTACCATGCACACACCATCATGCGTAAGCGTATGAATACACACACACACAGATTTTGACTTTTGAAATATAAATTTTGACAGCAGAAAAGAACCATCTGGTCATCCAGTTGGCCAATTTCCCTATTTATTTTAAAGTACACAAACTTCTAAGAATAGACGTGTCTGTCTCAAGAATTTTTGAAATCACTAACAGTATTTGTCCCTACCACCTCTGCTGGGAGGCTGTTCCATGAGTCTATCACCCTTATCGTATTACTTATGTACATCACTTTCAAATTTTCTACCCTCTAGCTTTAGACAATGACCTTTTGCTATAGTATTCCTCTTTTTCCAAAAATGCTTCTGTCCTGAGCTATATTAAATCCCTTAATATATTTAAAGGTTTCTATTGTTAACCCTTCCCTTGCTGTATTGTGTGATGCATTTTATGTTAACCTCTGATATTTGATAACACTATCATAACACACCTTCCCTTCTTTCTCCCAAACTGTACATATAAAGTTCTTTGAATCTATCCTGGTATCCTGTGTCATGAATCCCCTGCACCATTTTAGTGGCTATTCTTTGAACTGTCTCCAATTTATTAATGTCTGTCTGAATATGTGCTGCCCAGAACTATACACAGTACTCCATGTGAGATATTGCAAGTGCTCTATAGAGTGGGATTAGTACCTCACTCTTCCTGCTGCTAATGTCTATGTCTATACAACCAAGCACGGGTTTGGTTTTCCCACTGCTTTACTTCGTTGCTTGCCTAACTAAAAGTCATCTGAACTAATAACTCCCTTTTATCTGCTATTTTGATTGACCCTTGTGGTATTCCACTAATAACCCATCCTTCCTCTGAATAAACACCATTGCTTATGACACATTGATTCTTCTCTTTCAGTCAATTATTTATCCAGTCAACTAATTTTGTGTTCATTCCCAAACGATGCATCTTATGAATCAGCTTCTTATACAGTACTGTGTCACAAATTTTAATAAAATCCGATTAAGAAACGTTTACTTTCCACCCTTGTCTATCACTCAAAGTGATAGTATTGTCTATTTAAAATTCATTTACCAAGTCTTCGGTATTTTAAAAGGAACATATTGCGCTATGTATAAGCTCTTACTTCTTGTAGTTCAAAAGTTATGAAGCACTGAAGATCCGCCACCATCCCCTTCTTCCAACGTCACTCAGAAGATGCAGGCTGGTCGGGAAGCCTGCAGCGAGGGACAAACTTCTGTAATCAAAGGGAAATCATGCCCTCCTATGTCAAGGGGGCAGGATTTCCCTTATACTTACTTACTGAAGTTTGTCCCTTGCTGCAGCTGTTGAGTCACATGACCCAATCTCAGATTCCATGGGAGGTGGCCAGGGTGGAGCGGGTGGTGGATCTTCAGTGTTTCATAACTTTTGAACTACAAAGAAGTAAGCACATGGACATACATCAATCTGTTCCTTTTACTATACAGAAGACTTGGGCAACTAATTTTAAAGAGACTTTACTATCCCTTTAACCCCTTAATGTCCAGTGCCATGCCAGGACAGTCACGGCTGCCCAGCACTTAAGGACCAGTGACGATCCTGGCATGTCATTGAGTTCGGATGCACGCCGCTCAGGGAGCCCTGAATCGGATAAAAAAAATGCCCTGTGGTCCTCAATTGTTGTTAAGGGGTTAAGTAACATAATCCAGCACATACAGCAATCTAGCATGCACATACATACACATTACCTCCCCTCATATCTCTGAGGAAAGACATTAACAGAAATGGACGTCCGATGGGAAGCAAAACAGGTAATTTCCCTTGATTTCTTTCCATGGCAAACTTTTTCTCTCATCCCTACGAGGTAGTCTTGAAAGCTTGCACTCTAATCCTGCCTAGGAAATAAAGTTATAACCTTTGCTCCAGCTATTTTCCACTTTAATAAACGACTACAATTGGGTGGGCGCTGCATAGTGCTTAAGTTGTATGTAAGCGTTTCTAATTAAAATTACAAAATGCCTTGTGATTGTTGAGAGTCTAAAATGTCCTAGAAGATTCATCATTTTGTTACCCTCCCCCTAAGATGGGTAGTATTCAACGGTTCACTTTTGAAAGGTTGCATGCAAAAGAGCGTGCAACCTTCTAACTAATTTACCACGTCGCCTTGATCAAAATGGAGACATGACAATCTCGCACTGCATGACAGCATGAGATTGTCACGTTGCCTACCTAATGTCAGCATACGGAGGAGCTACAGCTAAAAGTGTCTCTTATTTAAAATGTTGTAGCAGCTGGAACGCCACCATGTGTTGCAGATAATAAAACAGAGTAGGCTACTAAGACAGTAAAACAGAGCAGACTAAGACCGCTAAACTAAACCAAAGAGGTTCAGACTGAAGCCTCCGAAACTCCAGCTGTCATATCATGCTGCTGGCACAGCCAAGCAGAGAAGATACGCTAGAGAGAAACTAGACTGTGTCCTCAGCTGGGGCTCTGCATAGGAGGTGCTAAAGCCGAACAGCTGTTTTCCACTGGAGGAAGGAACTGGGAGACAGTGCCAGCAAGGCAGCCAGAGAGCGGCAAGACATAGTGTCACGGTTACCAGAGAAGTTCAGGAGTCAGTACGGTACAGTAAATGCAATTTATTAACAATTAGATAGAAAGAACAAAACATATACAGGAACAAGCAGAAGGTTACCAGCCAGCAAGCACTATTATCAGGAATAATAGGCTGCAAAGCTAGACCACACTGCTGGAGACTAAGCCTTAGCCACTGGTAGTCTCAACAGGAACCAGGAGCAGGAGCAGTAGAAGGAACCGGAACTCAGGATCTTGATCCGACGTAATGAGTGAACTGACTCACGCCTGCAGTCAGTAGGGAGCGAACTAGCCACGCCTGCAGTCAGTATGGAGCGAACTGACTCACGCCTGCAGTCAGTATGCAAGTCTACCAGAGCCCCAGCCCTGCACTATATTGGGTGTCTGATCACCAGGGGAAAAGACAAAAGAATAGCCAGACAGAGTCACAAGTCAGCACCAGAGGGGGTAGTCAGACAAGCCGGGTCATACACAGTTCAGGTAGTCAGCCAGAGCCACAAGTCTGCACCAGACTGGATGTCCACTATTAGGGGTGAGGCAAAAGAGTAGTCAGACAAAGCCAAAGGTCAGCACTAGAATGGATGGAAGACTAGCCAGGTCATACACGGAGCCCAAGGTACAGAACTGCTATGAACAGTAACTCAAGGGCATCTGAGTCAGGCCTCAGTCTGCCTTTTAAACCCCTCCGCAGCTCAGCGGGAGGAAGTAGGAAGTTGGTAGGAGGAGACTACAGGAAGCAAACACATAAAACAGAGGCCTGCTGCATGCTTGAAGCCTCGCGCCTGTAATAATGCTGAAGTCAAGGTAAGCTGTAACACACAGCCCACGATGGAGGCGGGAGCTGCAACAGAAGGGGTGCGGCCACTCGAATCAAAATGAAGCCAAAGTCACAGGGAGCAGAAAGGATAATGGAAAGAGAGAGCAAGCCGCTCAGGAACAAGCCAGGAATCAAACAGCCAGAAGTCAGTCAGTGGAAGCTCCTCCATATGCGACCATTAGGTAGGCAACACGCAGTCATGCAGTGTCATACAGCGCAAGACTGTCATGTCACCTTTTTGATCATGGAGTGTGGTGGATTAGTTGAAATATCGCATGCTCTTAAGCATTTATTTTTTTTTTAAATTATATGTTATATAGCTTTTCCTGTTGGGTAAAACAAGGGTACTCCCACTGCTGTCAGTTGTTTTATTCAAGTGTTATAATAATTTAAATTGTTAGGACGTGATTTACAGTGTGATTACTTCCTGAAAGTTCTATATTAATAACTGAATGAAGAGCCAGAGGCTGAAGCTATTCCAGAAGTTTTGGTACAAGAAGTAGAAGGTGCAATAAAATCAATGAAAAATGGGAAAGCAGCTGGACCTGATCAAGTTGCTATTGGAATGTCAAAATGCCTACTACTCGGCACTGTGCCTGAAACATGGAAAAATGCAGAAGTTATCCTACCGTAAAATGTGAAAAAAATAAAATAAAATCAAAAAACCTACTGGCCAATAAGCCTATTGACAGTGGTCTGAAAGGTTTTCACAAAGGTACTATCAACAAGAATGGACACAATAATTAGCACTGCAAAACTAAAGAGCAAGCAGGCTTCAGGAGCAGTTTCAGTACAATGGACCATATCCAGATAGTGAGAAAAGTTACAACCTTCCATCATGCACAGCCTTCAGTGACTATGAAAAACGATATACATACACAAGATGGAGGGTTGGAAGCACTTACTCTGCAAGGCCATAGGGCCCAGGTGCACAGATCCCCAAAGACGAGTAGTATATAATAATAGGAGAGGGGCGGCACCAGTAGGATTTTTTAAATGAATTTATTGAGCAAATATCAGCAAAAAAATGGTCAACGTTTCGGTCCAATGCTGACCATTTTTTTGGCTGATATTTGCTCAATAAATTCATTTATTTTTTTCTTCCATAAAAAAGTTTACAGATTCTTTAAGAGGCATATTTCTAGAGGTTTGCCCACCTTACCAGCATAATCTCAGGAATAGAGTACAGATCGAATCTTGAAACAAATACAGCAGGGCAATATTTACTAAACTGTGAAATTAGAAAATGTAACAGCTCTATGTGTCAGCCTGGTTCCCATAGATTAACACTGATACTATAGAGGACAGAGCCATGAGCAGAAATCAGAGGAGGTATCTCAGGCCTTGCAGGTCTAGATGTCATGCCATCAGAAAAAATCTAATGAGTGGCTGTTAGCCACATCGGCAGTCTGATGTCAAAATCTGCAATCGCATTTCGACTGAGGGCGTGAATCTGATTGGTGCATTAGGTTTTTTGGCTTAAAAAAATGCTACATTTGGATCCTTTTGGAGAGCTGAAAAATGCTCAAAAAGATTCCAAAACAAGGCTCAAGAAGACCAGCAGAAGCAGCTGGAAACTGAGGGGTAAACCAAAGTGACTGGGGAAAAAATGTCACCTCATCATTCCAGCTAAACTTATAACTAACTCTTTGAGTGCCAGAGGGGTATGCAATGCGTTGCAAATTAATGTATTGCATAACCCTCTGCCACTCAAAAAGGTTAACCCTTCTGCTGCACCTGCAGAATATGTAGAGTCAAGAAGGAGGTTGTTTCATATTTACCTCAGAATTGCTTCCTTCTCCTTTGTACATATGGTGTTATAAGTCTATCACACCCACACCTACCTGCTTCATGCTTTCTCATTGCACTAAGCATTTTAACTGCCAATTGTATTTGCAGCCCTATCATAAATATTATCAAAGCATGGGAAGCTGTCCTAGAGGTATTAGGCAATAGAAAGAGTAGGTGTGAATAGGGATAGCAGATGCAGCAGCACGCAAGGAGGGGGAGAAGCATGACAGGTGTCATTCCGAGACAAAACACAGATATGTGACAATAAGAAGTGTCATCATAAACATGACAGAATCAGTAACTCAAGGGAAACACAGGCTGTCATTTGAAATATGGAACATAAGTGACAGCAGATGTACCAGCCACCTCGAGGCAGAGACCAGCGTCCTGGCCTCCCCCAGTCACCACAACATGTGTGACAGAATGTTACTGAGTCCCCTCTCTACAAGGTGCAGGCAGGTGTATTGGGCTCAGCACTGCCCTACATATAGCTAGACTGGATTAGAAGAGAATCATAGAAATCACTGGGGGAGGTTTATAGAAGGGGAGTTGAGAGAATATTGGCTGTAACCTATGCCCAAAATAAAGACTGACATTTATGAAATGGATTTATAAAACTGAGACTCTTAATGATCTCTCATAAGCGTTTTAGTTGATCCAACGTTAATTCTGGCGAAAAAAATTGGAGCGACGTATTTATAAACAAAAACGTTGCAATACACAACAAAATTGTGACAAATTTTTCGTGACAAAATTAACTCCGTGCATGTTGTGTTCTTAAACCAAAAAAAAAAAAAAATTGACTGGACTGTATGAATTAATTTTCTGATTAACACTGTATTCATAAAAACCGACATTGCACATTTATAAATATCAACTCAAAGAAGAAACAACGCCTGTATAATGACCTTCACTCAAATATGTTCTAGAATAAATACAATTTTTTTTATAACTATCCCTTAAAGTAACCAACAGTGCCTATTTAATGTCTTAATTACATAAAAAGTCATATTGTAAAATAAGAAATCCATTGACGCTATTCCTATCTCTCAAACCTTTATGGTTTGAGAGATGGAGCGTTCTAAAGTTCTCCCCTCCCCGATGTCAGCTATAAAGCTCACAGAAGGAGATCCGAGTCAGCCGACACGAGGAGGCTCTTCAGCAAAGCCACAACAGCGATATTTAAAAATAAATATTTCTTTGGAACAGGCTAAAAAGTGTGCTTGCAAACCAAACAGACTTTGTAGCCCGTTCCAATGAAGAATATCTTTTTAAATCGCGCTATTGTAGCTCTGCTGAAGAGCTGTCTGTCAGTCCCTGGACCAGGAACTCCAGCAACGATGGATTTCTTAGTTTGTACCCTGCACTGTCAGTCCCTTCCTGTACCTTAAGGTACCATGAAGGAGACCGGGAAGGACAGAGCAGGAGCGCAGATGTCTCTAAGACAAGATGTCTGTGTGCAAGCCTGGCCGCCGGTCTCAGAAGAAGATTCGGTACTTGTGTACGATAATAGCAATGTTTCTAAACATATCTAAATATACCTATTTTTTTTGGGGGGGGGGGGCTTTATTTAGGGTGATGGTTTAGCTTTAACACTTTGAGTGTGAAAAGGGTGCTCAGTGCATTGCTTTGTAATGTGTTGCGTACCCCTCTTGGGGTTTAATTTGACCCTTGAGACTGACTGGTGGTACACAAACAGCAGTCCTACTATGCTGATAAAATATCACTTATAACTTTCTCTGCAGAGGTTAGAATGATACATTCTCCAATAAAGCATATGTTTTAGTCAATGTATTATTGAAACAGTGCAGAGAGAGAACCAGAACTAATACGTTGTCTGTGCAGCTGTGCGATCAGGTTAAAACCAGACTTAACCCTCTCATTTCTACTCACATCACAGTTAGAAGGTGGGATTTCTAATGGGGCAGGGTGTGAGGCAGATATTGTTGCACACTCATACATAATATACAGATACATGCATACATATGTGCGCTCAAAGCATACATATGCATACATATGTGGCAGCTACTGGCAAGATTTTTTAACCCCTTAGTGATGGGGGCCTTATGACACTAGGGGGAAAGAGCAATTTTGACTTTTATAATATGCCTTTGTTCAACCATATTTTTCTTCTAATTCATTTAGTATACCCACACAAATTATATAGACCATTTTTTAAGCATAGGTATGGCTTTCTTTTGATACCACATTTATTTGCATAACCCCCCCCCCCCATTTAATTTAATAATAAACAAAATGAGAAAAAAATATTTTTTTCCATAGGATTTCCTGTTATTAATTTGCTCTCAGTTGTTTTTTTTTTTTTAATAGGGCATGGATAAAAGGTATGGATGTCCATTCATACCTCCCAGATGCCCTTTTAGTGGGGGTACTGTCCCTCTGAGGCAAAAATCCCTATGTCCCTCTTTCCCACCCTGGTGTCTCTCACATTATAATTGTGTAAATGTCACTACATGTGTAAATAAAATCCTTTGGTCTTGCTCTAAATCATGGATTCAGTAACACAAAGAGGTGGCAGTATGTCATCAAGTGACCAAATCTGCTGTACCTCTAGTTCTGCCCCCAGTACTTACATTTAAATTAAAAGTGTCCCCCACTTTGGCCATTTGAGGTTGGTGTGAGGTGTGTTCTCTGCTTTGTTCTTCCTCACAATCACAGTGAGGAAGAGAATCAGTGAGCATGGACAAAGGCAATGTATGTTTACATTGCCTATGTCATAGAGCTGTACTGGCACATGTGATTGCTGTAGCAGCGATCACATGTGCAGCACCACCAGGAGCAGTCAGTTACAACCTCCCAGCAATGATCACAGTGCACACTAAGATGCTCTTTATTCATAAAGTCTTGATGTGCCAGTGAGGGTCCTTGCATGTCAACCATCTGTAACGGGTTTATCTGAAGCAGGCAGAGTGTGGGTTGCCAGTCACCTGTCCTGTTTCGGGCTCCCCTATCTGGTTTGGTCAACACTGTCAGGGTTTCAGTTTCAACTTGTGTGCTCCCACTGGTTAGAGTAAACATCAATCACCAGAACACTAATTCTAATTGACTGGTCATGCAGCTGCTCCCTCCTGATTTTAAAAGGGACATTTAATTCTTTTAATGATAGAGAGAAGTTCCAAAGGTGTTTCGTGCATGAAACAGCTTACAATTGGAAATAATTCTAAGGTTAGAAAACTAGCACCAAAAATGTGGCCCATTGTGCTGTGTATAGAACAAAGCCTCATGACTCCGTTCCGTTTCGGCAAAATTAAAAATTAAAAGCTGGCAACCTCTGGGTAGAGGGCAATAGCCGACGAGACCACCTAAGAACCAGAGAGGTGTGCAGAGCAGATTTAGGGCTCTATGGGCGTACTTTTGATGGCAAAATGATTAAACCCAAAATGTTACTAAATCAAGCATGTTTTTTCTGAATTAACTAACGTTTGCTCTTTTTTTTTAGAGAATGTGTGTAAAAAAATGGGCATGGCTAAAGGATCTGCCATTTTGTGAGAGGATTAACGATTCAGCCTAATTCAGTAAAGCAGTTAGCACAAATTTTCTGCTAACATTGCCAGTAATTTAGAAGCAATTGCTAACTTTGTCATTAATTTAAGAGCATGCGCTATTCAGTACCAAGGCGTCTGTTTCTTTCTTGCATCAAAATACATGAATATATGGCTTTCAAAAAATAGCAAATGACCCACTTTCTTGCATTCCATCTTTTTTTTGTTCAAAAGAAAAACACACACTGGAACAAACCAGTTGTACATGTATGTAGTAAACTCTTTGGGAGTGTGTGAGTCATAAATGTTGGCACTTCATAGTAAGTGATACAGACAGCACCGCCTACTGACCACAATAATAACATGCATTTTATTGGCAGTTTGAGCTGTAACCATTTTCAAATAAAAAAAAAATAAATCAAAATGTACTCATCAGAACACTTACAGCATGTTTTTTTCATAAAAAAAGTTTACTGCGCCTTAACCCCTCTTATGTTAGAGATAATGCCAATGCGATCCATTTCTAGCATACAAGGGGTTAACAATCACATGAAAAACATCCAACTGTCTAAGTGACGCTATAAAACTTATTAACAACAGCAAAAGCTTTTTGTTTTCTGTTTATTTGTCCACAGATATAGCCAGACAGAATTTGACATTAGTTAGAAGCTGCATGGTCACAAGCTGGAAGTGGCGTTTTCACTAAACTCCCATAGAGTAAAATAATACAAGGTGACAAATTTGCATGTTTGCAAGAGCAGTGGGACAAAATAATTCTATTGTTTGAGGAGGGAGGGGAGGGAATACAATTTACTCAAGTTGTCGAAATGAAAACTTTACTCTGTCGTCTCCTCCCGAGCACTGACAGCCCGGGCTGTTTGACGAGACACTACTTCATTTGCACAAAAAGGGCCTTGGAATTTGAAAGATTAACTTGTTTATTCTTAGTAACAAACAGTTTCCCCTGTATTTCTGGTAATTTCAGGCCTGTCACCATACAGGATTGAGTAGTACAAAAACCTCAACGGGAAAGAGAAAGGGGGAACGGTTTTAAAATACCCCACACGCTGATAACATGTACAGGCCTAATTACCCTGTCCTTCTCTGATAGTATTTTTTTCTTACTTAAATGCTTTAAATGTTTTTGAAAGGTTGTTCTCTAGCACTTCGAGGGCTGAACACACAGTCCCAAGTTAAAACAAACTTCCAGCCATATATTTACTGGGTGAGCAAGGACACAAGTAAATGTATTTAATAAACTGATTTTATAGAAGGTAACAGGTTAGCCTGACAGCGACTAGCTGAAAAGTCATGTAGTCACTAGTATAAAGAAAAACAAGCTAAAAAGCACTAAAAAAAAAAACCCTAAGAACAATTACTAACGCTGAAAAGCAAAATATGTGGATTTCTTCTCTCAATATAATAAGGAAAAAAAGAACAGTTCAGCTCCTACTCAGTAGGTCCTCACCACTTCCATCTATCTGTAGCAAAAAAGAAGTATCAAAAATGTACGTGTGTCACCTTCACAACATGCCCTAAAGGTGGGTACTCACTTCCCAAAGAGGCTATAACAGCCTCTCACAGTTAGAATTTGTCTGGTATAGACTTCAGTATGGCCACTGGACAATAGTCACTGGATTCCAGAGGTTTTACATGTAAAATATAAGGGCACACATCTGGGTGCAGGATCTCAATAATAAAACCACCACCAAGTGATGACACTCAAATATGAATAGGCTACTCACGTGGTTGAGAGACTAAACACAGTCTAGTAGTAGTATTGGTAGTAGCAATTGAATTCTCCAAGTGTATGCAAAACAATTAGGTCCAGAATAGAGTATAATTCTGACTAATTCACTAGTATAATTCCTGTGTAAGCCATTCTCTGCCACTTTGCATATTGTATTGTGAATTTTGAAGCCATGGGCTACATAAAAGCATAGCATAGCAAAGCATAAAAGGCCTACTCTAAAGGACGTGTGCAGTGTAAAGTTCAAGACAACATAGACCACTCAATGACACATACTCCAAAGGGCCTGGATTCCATTGCAGTTAATACAATGACTTTATCTACAAATGTTTACATAGACTTGAATAGGAATATGTTACATAAAACTAGTGATAACGCTTATCAACTGCAACGTAATCAAGGCCATAGCTGGACAGGCACATTGTCATAACAGTAGACCCATTAACTGAAGAAAAATGTAGCTAATTTTAATAAGAATATAAAATTGGGTGTACATTGTATCTAAATAATTTTTAAGAAATTAAGCTTTATTTGTTGGTGGCACAGAGGGGCACAATATGCTAATACATTTCTGTGCTGAGCTGATATTACCTCTCACGATGCTATAAATTAATCTAGGCAGAGCCCACACACTTGGGACATTTCTAATAGAGCAGCCTAAGTTTGGCCTTGAACAGAGCTAATTACAATACTGTGTTGGGAATTAGCATAAAGTACCATACATTAATACCAAATATGTAGTATTAATTCTCAAAACAACTACTCATTTTACAGAATATGGTTTACTCATCAGTAAAACAAAGTAAACTATGGTAGATTTATACTAAAGGAATTATCACTGCATCTATTTCTTGGCATCAGGAATATAAGCTTCATTATCCATAGTATTTATAATGTTGTGAAGGCCATTTTCTTGTAGCATATATTGGGGCTGGTGCTGTGCTGCTGTCTTGTTCAACTAACTGCACACAGCGGATGTGTTGAAGCTAACGTTATAGTAAAACTCAACATTGCTATCATTATGTACACCAAACACGTTAGGGGTAAATTGAAAATAAAACAAAAGGACTGTGGCCATGGTTGATGCAGCTTGTGCAGTAAATGCAAATTATCTTCCCACCTCAGAAAGCTGTTTGTAAAAGTGATATGAAAAGTTCCACTACCAATAGTAATAGTACTAAACCTTTTAACATTAAATACCATAGTGAGTAATATTTCAGTGTTCTTTTTATAACGGAGGATGATTTAGCTGTAGTAAGACTAACTGCTGCTTCTAAATGACACACTGCTGTGGACTAGTGGCCAGTATTATCTAAATCCTCTTAAAAGGATAGTAATATTTCGTTTTATCTTTATTTTATTTTGTAGGCATTAAAAAAACACGAAGAACGATATAAGTCTTATCTCTCAAACCTTTATGGTTTGAGAGATATTCACAAGCAAAGTTCCCCCTCCCGCCCCTTTTACCTAGTGTAAGTCATCTCTTCTCAGATGTGGAATCTGGTTGTAAGACCAGACAGATAACAGAAGGGGACAATCTTCTTCCTATGAGAACAATGAAAGCCCTGCCCCCCTTGACAAGTTTTTCAGGTTTTTCCCTTATCTTAATTCAAGGTTGCCCCTCTCTGCAGTCTACCTGGACACTCCCTGCTGTTCTGGCTGAACAGTGTTACATCAGTAAAAGGGGCGGGAGGGGGATACTTTGTCATTGAATTACTCTTGAACTACAACTCCGACAGTATTGAAATAACACTCTCCAAAGTCCAAATCCTATGATGATTAATTAGAGCTGCTTTTATTATGAAACATTACTATCCCTTTAAGGGGAAAAGTAAAAAATAAGCTTTTTAAGATTTTAAAAAACCTACCTGAATAAAGTAGTGGGGAGAAAGAAAATTTGGTACTATCGGATGCTGCTGATGGTGCTGACCTAATTATTGATAATGATGATGATGTTGCTTTAGAATATGTCTCTTCACTCTCCTCCCCTGCCTATGATACAGATCAAGTAGAGAGGAATGTAGATAAGGCAAATAAATTAGCTGAATCTAAAAATGAGTAATAGTAATATTGCAACATCTAGCCTCTGTAGTAGTGATAATGTAATATGCAGCAGTCCCTCAGGATCCCCTCAGTCTTTGAAATCTATAATAGGGAGATACTTTACTCATGATCTAAAGATTAAACATGTTGCTATCTATTGTCACTGTAAAAAATATTTGAGGGGAGGAAGCAGGCATATACCCACTGAGATCCCACCCGAAGCACAACCACAGAAATGACTGGGAAACACACACATAGACCGTCAGAAGTGAGAGGACTAGCAACAGTCATAAAAGCTTACAGGGCCGAGGGGAACATAAAAGAAGTGTTGCAGGTGTCTCAAGGAGTGGGACAACTTTTTCCTCATTAACAATAACACTCATGTTGTGCAAATGCAAAGTACAGAGGAAGCTACATCTGAGACTGAGTAATTGAAGGTTACAAGAGTTATAAAGTTCCCATATGTGCTACACACATCGCAACCACCACCACCACCACTATTATACTACACAGTTATTCTAACCCTATGGAATGGCAAATGTGCTAAAATGTTGGATGGTGACACACTGCCCTATTCGTCTGTAGAACAATAAGTGGACAGGGTACAGACTAGATGACTGTCACTGGGTAGCTTTTCCACTAGCGAGCAGCAGCATGCAGAAGCAGCAGGTCATAGCCAGTGTAATAAAGTCCAGCAGCAGGGTATCCCATTCCATTGCAAAGCTATTTTATGAATTTAAGCGCTCAGAATTACAATCTCACAAAGCTGTAGATGGGTTAAACTGCAGCAGGTCATACACAAATGGCTTCAACATTGCCCCTTGAAAGCTGGCTTTGTGTCTGATGACAATCGTTCCAATATTATAGCTGCTATGAATGTAGCAGATATGTCGCATATGTCCTGCCCATGTCCTCTTAGAATCACAAAATCACAAACCATGAAAGAAATGCCAATAGTGTAACCACCTGCCCTATCACCAGCCCAAACAGAGGCCTTTACCAGGTGGAATTCCATATGGTACATGGTGGCGCATCTGTTAAAGCAGAACAAGGCCACTATCAAGTATACCATGCTAACTGGAGGGGGTCGCTTTGTTACCTGGTCAGTGGCAGCTAATGTGTGACTTATATGGCCTTCTGAAGCCTTTGAGGAGGCTACCTTGCTGGTTAGTCTTGCTAGTAAAGGAATCAGTGAGATAGTTCCACTAATAAAATTAATACAGAAAAATTATGAGAATGGCAGATGATTCTTACAATAAGGACAGCATAGACATGAACCAGCTGGTGAATCCCTTTATCATGCTTTGAGAGGGATTGTCACATAGTCTCCTCTAAAAGAATAAAGGAACACATTCTTACTGTATTGCTGGACCCCCGCTTTTAACATTTCTGAAGTTGTGCCAAATCTTGAGCAGCAACTCTCTGAGCAACTGGATTCTGTGAACCCATATAAAGAAATCCTTACAGTTACAGTGGAAGAATGTACTGTAGAGGATCAGATAGAGTAATGTAAGGGCAAATTAGTAGCAAGCATAGAGTAAAGGAAGGGAGCATCATTATTATACCCCCACAATCAGTAACAACATCAACATCTTGCAGAAGATGTCATCAACACCGTCTATCTCCAAGGACCTGACCCTTTGCACGTGAGATGGTTAAAGCATACTTGCAGCAGAATAATGTTCTAGGTTGAAACAACAGCCCACTTGAGTAGCAACAAACAAAACAGTGTGTGTGTGTGTGTGTGTGTGTGTGTGTGTGTGTGTGTGTGTGGTCAGCACTCATGTCTACTGCTGTAGAAACCCGGAGATGCCCACCAGAAAATATACAAGCAGAGCAGGTTTTCAGTGCAGTAGGTTATATAGTTAATGACCATAGGACATGTCTATCCACCAGCAGTATTAGTAGACTTCCATTTTTAAAAATAAACCAACATATAGTACCATATGAGCATGTAACATAATTGATAATAAAACCCATGAGACAGAGAAGAATACAGCACATGTAGTGGTTGTAACAGCACGGACGAGGAGGGATTTGTATAGTTTCCATCATCATTGACAGTTGGGACCAATGCTATGATCATTCATAAATGATTGACAAATAATGCATTATTATATTGGAATCATACATACTGCATATAATTTGCCTAGCATTCTTTCATACTCCTAATATATTCACCACCATCCACCACATTCATTTTAACCTTTCATTATTAAATTATAAAAATGTTGTTGAATGATGCTTATTATAATTTAATGTAATCACCATGTTTGTTAAGTAGTGTAATATAATTGTTAGCATAGCCTACTACAGCAAGGTAAGCCTTGAAAAAAACGTTAGATGGACTACAGGTGTTCATGGGAGGTTTCTGCCCTCCTTGAGCTCGTCTTAGGACACCTGCGTAACCGTGGCTCCAGTTATGCCACATTATGGTGTTTGCTTATGTAGTTCCTGCAGGGTCATCTGAGCATCAAAAGTCACAGGATCAGGTTGTGTGTATAAGGGTCACGATTACCATGTGCAATAAGCAGAGTCTGGGGTCATGTGATCCTGCTACCACTCATCATGTCTACTTCCATGGATATGACATCCAGGACTAATTGAAGATGTTATCTACTGAGAAAAATAGCAAGGGCACAGTAGCCATTAGGATCTCCTGGCCATAGTAAGATAAGTGGGGGTTATTTCTTAGGAGGTGTTCTCCTTTAAATACAGTTGCAGATTGTTCATATACCTATTGAGATTCACATATACACTTGACTGGATATATATTCCTATACACCTACAGATAATCCTGTATAAACCTCAGATACACAGAACATTTTCAGATGAATACACCAAACAGGATACATTGTAACACTGTGAACATTTTCTAAAAGGTCATTTCTGCAATTTGAACCTTTCAGTAAAATCTGAAGCAACAGAAGGGGATTGTGACCAGAACGTTCAATTAGCACAAAAACATCTCCACGTGTAAAATATTCTCACATTAACCCGTCCACCATCCATCCATCAGGTTCTGTCCTGAGCAAATCTGCCCTGAGAGCACATTAGTTTAATCAGGCTGGGGGGTGTTAATACTTTATTGATTGAAAATGCTGCTACACTGTGTTAGCCCAGGTTCCATATTCCTCCAGCATGTGACATTCAGGTACATGTGAAAAATTATACCAATTATGAAATCAGCCACTTACTGCCTTAAAGTGCACTCGTGTGTCACAGTGTAAAGTGCTTGCTACCAAATAATATTAGATGGATCCTGAGCTTGAGGGAAAGTGCTGAGAGGAAAGACTTTAACCAAAGGGCAATTGCATGAAATTTACTTAGAAATAGCTATTTATCACCCTAGGATTTCCTGCTGTTCACATCCGATGCAGACACTTTATGGAATGAAACAGCCATCCAGCCGGTGTAACGCAGCCATTGTGAGAAGTGTTTTTTTTTTTTTTCCACTGCGCTGACATTAAATGAAAAATTTAGAAGTCATTTTAACAGCTTAAAGATGCATTATCCTCCTTGATGTGCCATTTGAGCTGCACATAAAAAGCCATATAAAATAACCCCACAGAAATAAAAGGAACTTTAGAAAGTTTTATGACATGCCGTTTAATGTGGCACTGGCTCTCTTGTTCTTTCTCCCTTGTTCTTCCTTGTCTTTTCTTTTCCATTTAATGCACCTTTCTCCCTCATTTTAACTGTCTTATTCAACAATATGCCTCGTTGTGGAGTTAACCTTGGTCTCTCTGTCTATTTCTTTCCAGTTTTACCTTGTTTGATCTCTCTTTTGCTTCTTTCCGTTTTAGAAGAAGATAGAAGGAAAGAGGTTCAATCGAGGCCCAATGTGTAACTCCGTAAGCGCCAGGGTGGTGCACAACGCATTGCAAAAGCATTGTGTGATAAAATACCTTTGGTCCTTAAGGGGTTAAAAACAAACTGAAGCAGTTCTTGGACAAACCAACTGCACCATAGGGGACAAATAGAGTTAAATGAGTATTTAACCCCTCAATATTTTTTTTTGTGCAATGAATTCTAAGATTGCAGAGCGGCGTGCAGGCACAATTCAATCCCAGAATTCCATGACGTGCCAGGACTGTCACTGGTCTGTAAAGGGATAGTAAAGTCTCCTGAGAAGTATTAGCTGTATTGTAGATATAAAAGAAAAAGATGACTTGAGGTTAGTTATATGTCTCAAACTGTTATGGTTTGAGAAATATACAATGATAAATTAACCCCTTCCCTCCCCTTTTCTTGACATGAGCTGTAAAGCCATCAGAGCTAGATTGTGGTTGCATGACCAGCTGGCGGCTCTCCAGGACAGCCGAAATAGCGATACCTAAAAATTAGTACTTCACTGGAACGCTCTACAAAGTGTGCCTGGTTTGCAAGCACACTTTGTAGACAGTTCCAGTGAAGTATTTATTTTTAGGTATCTCTATTTCGGCTGTCCTGATGAGCCGCCGGTTGGTCCTGTGACCAGGATATTATGCTGTCAGTTATACAGGTGACATATGAGAAAGGGGAGGGAGGGGAGAACTTTATCCTTGTTTATCTCTCAAACCATAACGGTTGAGAGATATGACTAACCTCAAGTAACCTCTTTTTTATAGCTACAATACAGCTAATACTTCTCAGGTGACTTTCCTACCCCTTTAACCCCTTAAGGACCCAATGACGTGCCAGGACTGTCATGGGTGAACTTGCCATAAGGACCCATGACGATCCTGGCACATCATGGATTTCAGGGCTACCCTCAAGGCTGAACACGATCGGCAGCGCGTGTCGGCCCTTAAGGGGTTAACGTCCAGATCACTGAGATGGTTCTGGCACATCATGTGTCGCTATGGGGTTAAATCCCTTGAATACCAGAGAACTCCAGCATATTACTCTGCAATACACTGAAAACGACTCTAGCATGCAAGGAGTTAAAACACCATTTAAATCCGCAGGAATTTGTATTTGTCCCTGTTGTGCAGTTGGTTTGCCCCCGAATGACTTCATTTTTTTTTCCCCTTAACCTTCTGAGTGCCAGAGTGGTATCCAATCATTGCAATGCAATGTGTCGGATGCCATGTTGATACCTCTCTAACACTCAAAGGGTTAAGGAGCACAGGGGTCTGCAACATATTGCTTTGCAATGCTTTGTGCACCCCTCTTGTTATTAAGGGGTTAAATATAGGGCCTTACTTGGACCTCATTCTATCTCCTCCTTATAGGCAGATGTATAAAGACATAAGTGGAGTAATTATGGGGTAAACCATCCACACCGCAGGGAACAAATAAAAAATCCCCACGGATTTAAATGGGGGTTTAACCCCTTGAATACTAAAGAGGTCTCATATGCACTGTGGAACAATGTTTTGGAGATCGCTAACCTTGAAAGGGGTTAACCCTTTGAGTGGCAGAGCAGTATCCAAAGCTTTCGCAATGCGTTGGATACCTCTCTCTGGCATTCAGAGGGCTAAAGAAAAGCAGTGCAGTTCTGGAGCAAACCATTTGCAGTATAGGGGAGAGCTACACGTTCGCTGGCAACCTCTCTAACATTCAGGGGGTTAAAAATTGCCATTTTAATTGATGTGAATTTTGGGAATTTTTACTTATTTTTACTATAGTGCTGATGATTTTCCCTAGAACTCCTCCATTTTTCTTTTAAGCATACAGTCCAAAGGCTTAACCCTTTGAGTGCCAGAGGGTTACACAATACATTGGTCTGCAATGCGTTGCGTACCTCTCTGGCACTCAGAGGGTTAAAAGTCTTATATGGACATATTTACTGGAGGGTGAAAAGCCATTTGTATAAGAAATTCGGAGCAAGATAACGGTTACTTAGGGTCTTTTGCATTAAGCTAAGGAGATGACATTTTGGAGAACCAAATGAACCATATGGGGGGTGGATTTAGATGCCCATTGATTCAAATGGGACTTGTAACCACTTGGAAGCAGAGGTCTCCAGCAAATTTTTTCACAGTTCTCTGCAGCATTTAAGAGATTAAAATCCCCATTTAAATCAATGGGAATTTGCTCAGTTTTCGACGTAGTTGGTTTACTCCAGAACTGAACCGGTTTAGCTTGATGAATTGAGGCCCTTGTTTCCTAATTTGCCTTATTTACTAAAAGAGTTATGCATACAGCCTGAGCGGCGAATAGAGTTATGCATGCAGCCTAGGAGGCGAATAGAGTTATGCATGCAGCCTAGGAGGTGAATGGAGTTATGCATGCAGCCTGGGAGGCGAATGGAGTTATGCATGCAGCCTGGGAGGCGAATGGAGTTATGCATGCAGCCTGGGAGGCGTTTGGGATTTTTGCTTGCTTTCCATTCTACCACATTACACTAATACCAGTTAACTTCTGAATTTCAACACAGGAGGTTCTCGAGACAAGTTAATTATCATGGACATTGTCAGACTGAAAGCGATAGTAACGCTTAACCCTTTGCGTGCCACATGTGTACACAATGCATTGCATACCCCTCTGGCAGTCAAAGGGTTAGCATTGAAAAACAATTTATTGCAAGGTTCATCCTGCTGAATAAAACATGGTACGCCCGCTACTGAGAGGTGTTTTATTCACAACTTACTGGAGCTCAAACCTGGATTTCTAACGTACAGTACTGCCAGTACTTCTGCGTACCTACAACTGAGCATTAGTGTATATATGACTCAAATTGCATTGTGTGTATCTGGGAAAGTTGCCTGTGTGTGCTTCAATGTCTAAGTATAGCAGTAGGTAAAAGGTGGTATTGTTCATATATGGGAACTTCATCCATTTGGGCCCCAAGGGAGGGCTCATGTGCTGAGACTGAAGGTACGTAAATGACGTGATTTGCATCATAAAGGGGGTAGGGCTTAATTGAGTGGGCAGGGCTTATCATCCTTGTGTTGTGAAATGGGTGAGGAAGTGGGAATAACAGAGTGGGAAGAAGAAGAAGTGGGTGGGAATTGGGAGAAACAAGGTGAGAAGTAGAAGTGGGTGGGAAGTGGGAGGAACAGGGTGGGAAGGAGGAGACGTTGGCAGAGTTTCATAGTAAACTCAATATGGCCGTAGAATCAGTCTCTGTGCCCACAGACCTGGTAATTAACTGTAAAGACTGTAGTCTCTGGGGCAGAGAGTTCTCAGGTATGGTACTTTGTTAGCCATAGAAAATGCAGGAGACTGATAATGAGCATTGTGCTGCACAACTGTCAAACTCTAGCAAGTCCAAGGGCCTTATTCATGAAGCTATAAAGGTATAATTCTGCAGAAAATCAATTGCACTATGGAACTGAAATTTTAATTCTGTAAATTTCCATTGATTTAAATGGGAAATGCATTAATGCAGTTCTAACTAGCACACAAGGCGGTTAAACACATCATTTCAATCAATGGGAATGTTCATTTCCTTCCTATGGCAAGACCTCAATGTTAAAGGAGCAGTAAACTTTTTTTATGAAAAAATATATATTGTAGGGATTTTCCTATTGAGTAAAATAAGGGTACTCATGCTGCCGAGAGATTTATATTTCCAGAGTTATTACAGTTTAAACCCATGTTTTTTTACATTAGCAGTGCCCTCTAGTGGTCAAATTCTAATTAGATTTCCTGTTAGATTCTAATGTAGAGGAAAGTCGGGAAAATCAGAGACATACAGTTCTCCATAGAATGTGATAGAAACTGCCTGTCACTTCCTGTCAGTTAGAACTATCAGGAAGTAAACACAGTAAACTCACTTCCTGATTATTTAAACTGCTAAAAATTTTGAATAAAACATCTGACAGCAGTGGGAGTGACTTTGTTTTATTCAGCAGGAAATGCTCTGTAAAATATGTGTTTTCATAAAAAAAAGTTTACTGCTCCTTTAATAAAAGACACATATGAAAACTCCATACTGCAGGGCCACTTTGATTTCAGTGCATCCTGAAATATGCCTATTTCCTATGCTTCCCCATTTAAAGGTGACATCTGGTTAGCCTATCCTATGGTACACTTGAATTGGTCCAGAATTGGGCCTTTCACCTTATGGATAAGGCCCTAAATAGAATGTACTGCAGTGTCTATATTGGAGAAAGTCTGTGTTTCACTGAGGGTATGTGTGAGCTGTCATACATGTAACAATGTATATGTATATTGGATCTTACTGAGACCATAACATTAAATGTGTATATATTGTTTGTATATAGTATATAATCCGTATTCTTCAACACTTATAATTTTTTTGTCTTTTTATACACTGCATGCTATTTCTCTGATAATTTTACAAGTTGTGCTAAAAAAACAATAATAACAACTGTTTATATCGGAGACGTGCTGTGTAAAAAAATGCTCAGATATGTGAACCAGCAGGGGTAAAAATGATCAGTCTGCATATGTCCAGATTCCCATAAGCAAAACAATATTTAATTCTGATCATGTGCAAATTCTGGAGGAAAGAGTTTCATTTTTGCAAAATTAAAAAAAAAAAAAGACAATTAAGATTGCAATTGAATGTTTGGTTTTTCTGGTGCTGCATGTTCCAAGGATTCATAATAATGAATCTAATACACTCACTTGGTTACAAATGGAGGACTTTCATCAGTATTAGCCTGGGGCCAAGGCAACTGGCTGGTCATGCCAGTAATTCCTGTGGGACCTTAGGAGCAAGATCTAACCTGATGGATAAAGAATGCAATGTTACCGACCACCTAGAAGCGATTTGGCAAGGTCTGGGAGGAGTGGCGTGAGCTGAAGTTCTCGATCAATGATTTGTCAGATATTGGGAGCAGGCTTCTAGGACTCTTTTGGCTCTTCCTGCAAATGTGAGGGGTAGCCCTGTCTATTTCGGTTCTGAAATCCAGATAAGCAGGTTTAGCGTTTTGGTTTGAGCTCTTGGGCTATCTGAACATTACTAAAGAATCTGTGGTCTGCATGGCACAGAGGAGTCTGTTTAAGGGCAAGCGTCTAGGGATTGGAGAAGGTCAGTTTCATTTGAGCTATAGCTTTTGAGGGATCTTGTTGATATCCTTCATCAGGTTTGACCCTTGTTTTTTAGCTTTGTCTTTAGCCTGGCCTTCTTCAGCACTATGGGTATCAGCAAGTTAGTCAGAAAAAGTAGGAACAGTATTGGGAGTTCTACGTGGGATCAAGTTTCATTTCATATTCCCTTTGTTTTAAAATTGCCACGTCCAAGACTGATGTAAATTCTAGAGGGTCTTTGGATATGCTTTTTCATTTACCTGGTTTGGTATTTTACCCAGTGTCTTCGCTTAGGGATTTTTGCCTAGTTCACCTATCACTGGAGGGGCCTCTCCTGATACATCAGTCTGGCCTGCCACGCACAATTTCTTAACCACAGTATTTCTGCACATGTATATATAGATTGGAGCCCAATGTTAGGGGGTTTGTTGGGAATTCTTTTAGAATTGGAAATACAATGATTAAGCATTCAAGGACATTGGTTACTGGGAGTCAAACAGGTGTAAGCTGTATGTCGGATTGGCTCCCTCATTTGTGAGCTATTTCCTTCCTTACCCTTCTCCGCTCTCTTATTTAGTCCCGCCAACCTTCTTAATTCTTCTTCTGTCTCCCTAAGATGGACTATCTCGTAGATGTAAATTGTAGGACAATCCTACAATGGCCTACGTTTCTCTCGAGAAGTCTGAGACTGAAGACTCTTGATTCATTACACCTGGTATGAAGTGGGGCCAGCTGTTGATGGATGTACTACAGTTTGCTGGCTTTACAGGGCTCAATGTCCTAGTGATTAACTTTGGAGGAAATAATCTTGCCACTTCTCCAGTGTAGAGTTTACATTTAGGTGACACAATGAACAACTAGATGAGAATAGCATAGTTTGCAGTTTTGCTGAGTGGTCTATCATATGCTTTTAATAGAGAAGGATCAACATTTCTTTCAGGATGAAGAGTCCCCACCAATGCAATTGGTCTAAGTTTATGGGGGCAGCGGAACGGGCCATGGCTTTATTCACTGCGGAATGTGATTTAGGTATAAACCAGTGGGACTGTGGACTGTTGTCCTTGCCATTAAACAGGAATGTGAGTTATAAAAGTTATCTGCTTTTCCAGAACTGCTACTGGATTTCAGGTCAGTGGTCTGCACGTTTTACTGAGCTTCAGCTGTGGGAAATATGTGACAGTACACATCTGGCTTTCCTGCCTGGCCTGTGAGGTACTATTCAAGTAAATGTTTCAGTCCATGCTTGGACAGGTTAATGTTCAGTGGTGCTTAATGTAGCTGGCAAGCGCAATGAGAATTACCATATAACCATATCTGGAAAGTATCAGGCTTTGTCCTTGAGACTCAGAGTTTTGATCAGTTTTTGAATTATTTGTTTTTGCCCGATTTAATCCACAAATTAATTTTGTGGGGATCGTACTATATGCATTGGACATATGTGTATGTCAATGTACCTGAAGCAGACCATGCTATGTTTATCAAGTTATTTAAAAAAAAAAATCAGACTACACAGCGTGTATCAAGGTCTAGAAAATTGGTCAGCACCGTGTCTATCAAGCAGAGGCATTGCTAGGTACTGGATGATGAAGCTAAAGTTTCAGGTTTCACTCCTTGCTCTTGTTGCCTGTTTGGTGCATGTAATGGTGCTGGTAATAGTGCTATTGGGCTGTGCAGCTCACTAATAACATATTAGGGATCTTTTGAGAGCCTAGCAAATCCCCTGGTATTAACAACATTTCTCATTACTGAGACTAAAAAGAGTTTATGATATCCATCAATCTAACTGGCCACTCAAAGGGCTAGAAGCAGGGATTTAATTCCTGAGTATATATTTTAAATTTATATTTGGAATTTTTCATTAATCATGTTGATTGGGTGAAATAAATTATTTTTCACAATACCGCCTATATCAGACATACTTATTGCATGACTCTTTTATGCCTTTCATTTTTTTTTAGATTTCTTATCTGTCCTTCCTTTCCCTTTATTTTAATGGAGATTTAAATAAACTACTTACATTTTACAGTTATGGTTCTTATTTCAATCATTCTTTCCGTTGGGTCCCAATTTTAGATCCGCATTCAGGGGAATAATTCAGGAGTACAACATAGGTAATACTATTGTTCTATCATGGTGCCCGTGCTCCCTGTGCTGCCTTCTGTCAGTTTTGGCTGCGCGATGCTCCCATTGGTTGATCTGCAGTTGGCCCGCCCAGTATGGCCTTTATATACTGGGCTCTGGCACCTATCCGGTGCCCTTTCGTGGTGTTCCTGTACCAGTGCCTACTTGAGCTTCGTGGATTCCAGTGTACCGACTTGGCCTCATTTGACTACTCTGCTTCTTGTCTTCTGCTCCCGTGATTCGACCCAGCCTGGCTGACATTCCTGCTCCGTGTCTCGACCCAGTTCTCCTGTTCCAGTGTTTGCTGTGTCGCTTGGGTGACATTCTGACTACCTCTGTGCTTGGGGGCCTAGTGTCCATTACTGCTACGAGCAGTAAGCCATTGGTTGTATCCTCCGTTAACTCTTGCAGAGCCTCCGCGTTGCCTCCGTTACTGCTACGGCAGTGTGCCATTGGCTGAACTATCCATTTATCACGGTGCCCGTGATCTTTATCTGTCACTCTCGCTTGTGGTGCACTCCTATTGGCTGAGCTTGTTTGGCCCGCCCATTGTGGTCTTTTTATACCTGTCCTTTGGCACCTGTCAGGTGCCCTTTCGTGGTATTCCTGAGCCAGTGTTGCTGTTGCTGAGTTCCAGTGCTCCTGCTTCCTGTGTACCCGGCCTGGCTGACTTCCTGCTCCGTGACCTGAACTGGCTCGTTCCTGACTGTGCCTCTTTTCCTGCCATTGCGCATTGCTGCTTAATGTCGCCTGGGCGACATTTTGACTTCCGATGTGCTGTGGCAGGGCTGATTGTGTCACTGCCTCCTGTACTGGGCCTCTCCATTTCCTCTGCTGAGCCTGATTACTCCGTTTTCCCCTAGAGCACTGTGCAGTCGTTAACACTTGCAAAGCCGTGCTTCTGTTCGCTGAGCCTCCAGTAACACTCGCAGAGCTGTTGTCTCCGTTTCCTGAGCCTCCATTAACACTTGCAGAGCCGTTGTCTCCATTCACTGAGCCTCCAGTAACATTTGCAGAGCCGCTGTCTCCGTTCACTGAGCCTCCATTAACACTTGCAGAGCCGTTACCCTGAGTCCTCCGCTACACTTGCCGAGCCTGGTTATCTTGCAGCGTATATCTTTAGGGCTGTGGCTCATTCTGTCTATCTGTGCAGTGTAGTCGGTCTCCGCTACCGAGCCTGCGGGAGGCGCTATTGGCTGTAGCTCTTGCAGTGTTTAGTCTCCATACTACGCCCGTGGGGGCTATTGGCTCTAGCTCTAGCAGTGTTTAGTCTCCGTTAATTCGCCCGTGGGGGCTATTGGCTCTAGCTCTTGCAGTGATCAGTCTCCGTTACTACGCCCGTGGGGGCTACTGGCTCTAACTCTGGCAGTGCCGCTCTGTCTCCGTTGCAATGCCCGTGGGGGCTTGTGGCTCTTTCTCATCAACTAAAGCAGAGTATTTGGCCTCAGTTCCTGTTCAGCATAAGCAGTAGTCTCTGTTCAATAGACTGTTGGTGTTTCTTTATCTAGCACCACTTGCTGCTCCTTTACCACCTTATGGGCGTGTCAAACACCCCACAACACAGACTGATTGATTTACATGTACTTTAACCATTTAAGTACCCTTATGTTTTTATGCCTGTCCTGTGACAGTATATGTTTATTTAATCCATCGGTATACTGGGCCTGAGAAGGCATCTGTACGCCACTCTCACTCTATTTCTCAGTATTGCCTATAGAGGGCAGTCTTTCTTGTTTTATTACTAAAACTGTGTTTTATTCTAACCTGCTGATCTGAGTGTCCTACAAAACCGTTACACTGTTAAGCTCTTGCAGAGTCTCAGTGTTGCCTCCGTTACTGTTACGGCAGTGTGCCATTGGCGGAACTATCAGTTAAGCTCTTGCAGAGTCTCTGTGTTGCCTCCATGACTGCTACGGCAGTAATCTTTAGTCTCAGTTACCGCTCTGGTGGAGTGCAAGTACTCTGGTCTCCGTTACTGCTTGGCAGTCTCCTACGTTGCGCTATTCTACCATACTGGGCGTTACTAATAGAACTCATCACAGACTTCTCTACACAGAGACTGATTATACCCATTGGAGAACTTTACCCATGCTGAACTGTTGCTCTGGGTATACACCCTTTCCTGCCTGACCTGTGTCAGTATAAGACCACTCTGGACTTTCAAGTTATACTGGACCTGTGTAGGCATATGTATATATAACCTGTCTTGTGTCTGTATTATTCTGCAGAAGTACTACAGGGCCTGTGAAGGTTATCTTATTATTTACGATTTCAATAAAACTGTGTTTTATCCTAACCCACTGTGTCTGAGTGTTGAACAAACCGTTACACATTCCCTCTCTTGTAGTGACGTTTTTCTTTGTGTTGCATTTATATTACCTTTGCACCCTACAGCCAATTTTCATAGGTGATAAACCATAGGTGGTACGATCTGTGACCCTTTCGGGTCCCTCCAGTTCAGCCATTAACCCTTTGAGTGTCAGAGGTGTATAGCGTTGGATACCTCTCTGGTACTCAGAGAATTAAAGGGAATGTATCACCTCAAAAAATTTTTTACCATACGTTTTGTTAATAAAGTATTAGTAGGAATGCTGTTTTTTTTTTTCTAAATGTAAGTACTTTTAAAGATATTGTCTCCTTTCTGCTGTGAACTTCTGCATAATGGGCACTCTGAATCTTCAGCACAGCTTTTCATCTCCTCCCCCCCCTCCCTTCCACTGCCCCAGGGAGCACGTTCACGCTTCCCTTCTGTGTGGTGTGAATGGCTTCTATCATTATATCAAGCTTCGGTTAGCATTATACTGAGGTTGTGTGAATGGCTTCTATCATTATATCAAGCTCCGGTTAGCATTATACTGAGATTGCAACCTCAGTATAATGCTAACCGAAGCTTGATATAATGACAGAAGCCATTCACACCACACTGAAGGGAAGCGTGAACGCGCTCCCTGGGGGAGGTAGGAGGAGAATTAGGAAGTGAGCAAAAGCTTTGCCGGTGATTCAGCGTGCTGCATTATCCTGACCGGCAAAACTTGAAGATACAATATCTTCAAATGTACTTACTTTTAGAAAAAAAAAAAACCCCAGCTTTCTTACTACTACTTTATTAACAAAACGTATGGTAAAAAATTTATTTGAGGTGATACATCCCCTTTAAGTTATACGAATCAGTTTGGCTGGGTGTATCAATGTATCTGAATCTGGCAGCACTGAGTGTATCAAGGTATGGAAATCAATATAAATGTAACAGAGTCTTTCCTGTATTGTACATACTCTCACTAATCAAAAACCATTGTATGTATAAATGGCTCTAAGCTATACCATAATGTTGTTTCCGCTCCATAGTTTTTTGCTTTTCCAAATCTAATGGTGGTTTTAATGATTTTCAAAACAGTCTTACCATTTTTTTTATCACTAGCATCATCCTTGATTACGCAATCTCATTTATGAAAATGACCAATTTTTGAGTTACATGTTTTTATAATTGTGGCATAGAACTCTACATATGGGGTCAGGGAAGACGACATCTCCTCATTAACAAACGGCCGTATGCACTAAATAAAACATGAGCAATTGTGGGACAACCCAAATGCACCATAGGGGAGAAATAAACATTACACTAATTTAAATGGGGGCTTTAAACCACCTGAAGGCATAAGAGGTCCTTAGAGCATTGCTTAGCAGCAAATTTGACAACTCTGTTGCATTCAAAGGGTTAAACAACTTTTTAAAATCAATTATAATTTTTTTGTCCATTAAGGTGCAATTGTGTTGTCCTAGAATTTATGGGGGGTTTCGGATTTCCTGGCCATATTAAGGTAAGTGATGGCTTATTATTAGGAGGTCTTAGTTCTCCATTAACAGATGAGAGTTGGTACCGTGTTAGCCGTAGAAATACAGGAGGCAAATATAGTTTTTGATACCTTTTATTGGCTAACTAAGCAGATTTAAATGCAAGCTTTCAAGACCTTAGGTCTCTTCCTCAGGCATGTTATACAGATTAAAGCGCAACTACCACCGCACAACATCTTTAGCTTAATTAAGTCCCCATCTGGCGACTAGCTGCTTAGTAGCTCTAGTTGCCAGAATTATTACCTTATTTAATAGATTTAAGCTTTCTTCCATGGGTGACAGACAGGATAGAGTGCGGACATCTTGCCATAGTGACGCCTGCGCGTGTGCGCTGTCAGTCCCAGCCGCGTCTAGGAGGAGTTGCTAGGAGCCGGCCGGCTCCAAAAGGGACTGACAGCGCAGGCATGCGTATGTCACTATGGGAAGATGTCCACGTTCCCTGCTACTGTCAGCTATGGAAGAAAGCATAAATCTATTAAAGAAGGTAATAATTCTGGCGACTAGCGCTACTAAACAGTCGCCAGATGGAGATTCTTCAGCGTCAGCTGAAGATTAACATGGCCAAAACCGAACTCCTAATCCTCCCACCAAGACCTTGCCGAACACCTAACTTCACCATTACAGTTGATGGAATTGATATTGATCCGGTCAGCTCAGTATGCTGCCTTGGGGCCATATTTGATTCCTCTCTTTCCTTCTCCCCTCACATTAACTCTGTGGCTAGATCATCTCGCTTCTTTCTCCATACCATTGCTAAAATCCGCCCGTTCCTCTCCCAACAAACTACTAAAACTCTTATACGTGCCCTCATTCTGTCCCGCTTAGACTATTGCAATATCCTACTAACTGGCCTCCCTGCTACTCATCTTTCACCTATGCAATCTGTTTTAAACTTAGCTGCACGAATCATCACACTCTCCCCAAAAACTGAACCTGCCCACATAATTCTCAGATATCTGTCATGGCTCCCAATTCAGCAGCGCATCAATTACAAAGTCCTTCTTCTCACCTTTAACGCTCTCCACACTGCTACCCCTCCTTTCATCTCTTCCCTCATCTCCTATTATGTTCCTGGCCGCTTCCTTCGCTCAGCACACAATGCACTTCTTGTTGCACCATCCACACCCTCTGCCCTCTCCGGTCTCAAACCTTTTTCGCTTTCTGCTCCATACCTATGGAACTCCATACCCCTCTCCTTACGCCTAGAAAAATCCCCCTCTGTCTTTAAGTCTACCCTGATATCTTATCTTCTGGAGCACTAGGACCATGCACTGCCTTTGGCCAAACTCAGCACTTGTAATCTCAGCACTTAACACCCTCTTACCCCATTGTATGTCTCCCTTTATCCATTTAGACTGTAAGCTCCTTGGGGCAGGGACCTCTCTCCCATTGTTTCTATGAATTTCGCACTTATTTCATCCCCTCTTATTTATTGTAACACATGTCTATTGTAAGGTGCTGCGTACACTATGTGGCGCCATATAAATAAAGATACATACATACATACATACATGGGAACTTAATTAAGCTAAAGATGTTGTGCGGTGGTAGTTCCGCTTTAAGTACAAAAGGGATCAAATCATGTGGCAAACCAATTGCGCCATAGGGGGTCAAATAAAATTCTTTAAATCCCCATGGATTTAAATGAGGCTTTTAACTCATGGAACAAGAGAATAGTATTCCAACGCTGTGCAGCGCAAGGGGAAACTTCATAAGGGACATTAGGAATTTCTGGCCATTGTAAGGGAAGTAGGGAGGTTTATTATTTAGGAGAGTTAGTTTTTCTTTAAGATCCAAAACATTCTCCTATAATCCCTATACTAGTGCAGCTACTGGAAGCTGGTAGTAAAGTGCAGAACATAGGATATGAATACAGGAAGTCTTACTATTGAGGTGGCATGTGTGTGTGTGTGTGTGTGTGTGTATGTGTGTGTGTCTGTGTGTGGGTATGTGTGTGATGCTCCATGCTCTGCCGCACCTGACCCTCCCTCTTGTCTGTAAATGAAATGAGCTGAGACCGGTAATACAGTTTGCTGTGTGTGAGTGACAGGCCTATTCCTCCAGAGCGCTGCCATTAAGCAGACAAGACAGGAGCACAGGCAGCTACCAGCCCCCCAAATATAATGAAGGATCACTCTTTGTGGGGCATATATGGACCCGTGGGGGCATCCAAGTGAGGAATTGAATTTCTGGCCATTCTGGAGAGCGACGGCTCGTGACGATTGCAATCTCCTGTCACTGGGGGGTCGGAGGCACTGAGAGAAGGGCTGGACAGCCGCAGAATTGAATGTAATTACATTTCACCAGCGTTGCTCACATCATGCCATGGGCAATGCTATGAACTCTGCATTAATAGGGTCGCACGGACCTAGCTATCAGCATGTAGAACCAACACAAACACACACAGTGTATCGTTACAGACACTAGCATTTACTGATTTGGTTTCATACACCATAAGCTTCACATGATACTTTAACACCTTGTATGCTACCAAGGTATTCAGTGCACTGAAAATCAGGGAAGTTGACAGATGCTCAAAAAATTTGGAGCTCAGACCCCACCATGATTCATTCTTACGGTCCAATGTCCACAAGGAAACTGCAGAATTTCTGAGGTAAAGCAACTGGGGTGGGGGGAGACAATAAAAATCTCCATTGATTTAAAGGGCAACTATCGCTCTGATTGTACCGTATTGACAAATCTGCTTCCCCTGGGAAAAGACTTGACAATGAAGCTGGGACTTTGCAGTGCATTGGAGGACTCTTTAGCATTGAAGAGGTTAAATTTAAATACGTTACTTAAAAACTACCCATGGGAACATCACCATTGAGAGCATCTAGAACAGTGCTGTCCATGTGAACTAGGCCTCAACTAAAACACAAAGGGCCTTATTCATCAAGATAAAGATGTGAAATTCTGGATCAAACTATTGTACCACAGGGAAAATTACAATTATCATTCATTTTAATGGGAGATTTAACCTCTTGAATGCATTGGAGACCTCTCCATCAGTCAAGGAGTTAATAGCCCAATTTAAATCATTGTGTATTTTGTTTTGTTTTTTTTAACCCCGCTATGCAGTTTTTTTGCTCCACAATTTAGCTTAAAGCCTAGTGACTTCTGAGCTGGCTCTGACATTGTGTGAATTACACCTTTGCATATTGTCTTTTACTCAATGACAACAAAAAGGTAATTGCTTTTTCCCCACATCTGTTACTTGAGTTATAAAACTTTACAAAACATAATTAGGTTCTAACATCCCAAATGCAAAGAAGATTTTTTTTTTTTTGAGGGTAGCAGTAGTTTGAGAATTGTAGAATTCTCTCTTGAAAATATAAGCACTTTTCCTGTTTAAAGAAGCACTTAAATATTTTCAATTATAATTCAGCAAATGTTTAAATCTCAGAGGGCACGAGTGCACCGATGTCTGCTGAAACATACAGCGTCCGCCAGCAGTTTTGTAATGGGCAACTCTTTTTATGAGGCAAGGTTTCATTTCCTCGAATGAGCATTCTGTCAAATGTTACAGAATTAAATTAATGAAATAAACAGGTCCAGACAACTGCATAAAAAATAGGTTGCAGTTAACCATTTGATGTCCACAACAAAGCATGGGGGGGTGCAGATTTAATGTTCACACAACATTAACTGTAAATTTCTATGCGCTTGTTATTATAAGTGAGAACTTAAATTATGGCTTTAATGAAAATTGTTTGACTTTTATATGTTACTAGCAATAAGGGGGTGAGTGTGTGGAAATGTTAGGGAACTGGAGTTGCATGATAAAATGATCCTTTTGGTGCCAGGGTGGTCAGAAGGCATTACAGAGAAATGTGCTGCTGATTCCTGTGGCACTGAAAGAGTTACAAGTTATGTTACAGATAAGAATGCGGATGGGAGAGGTGATAAAACGAGAAGGAGGGAGGAAATGGCAGCAGATCATGTCTAGAAATCTCTGGACATGCAATCAATTGACTTGTATGATAATACAACACTTTCAGTGCCAGAGGTGTCAGTAAGCCTTACAGTGCAAAGCACTGATGCTAACTTACTAAAAGGGTTAACATTTAAATTAACAAATGGGAGTGGAGACAAGAACGGCAAGGAGGGAAGAAGGAAGGAAACTGTAATTGCTCTTAATAGAAAAGATGGAGTTTGGTATACACTGTGACTGGGGCAGAAATGACAAGTAGACAAAGACACTCCGTAGAGATTTGTACAGTTAATTAGATATGCGTAAGCAGAGGGGCCCCTTATTCCCTCATGTCCAAATCAAAGCCTGTGGATGAGACTCAATGGTGTGGGTCTCTGAAGTGATTTGTACAAGAGTAGGCCTAAATCTGCCAGCAAGGCAGGGTCACTAGCCTTTTATATAAAGTGCCTTGCAAAATTATTCAGACCCCTCATTAGTTCTCTTATGTTGCTCAATTACAAAAGTTTTACTGAACTTTTTCTTTGAATGATATTTTAAAACGCTGAAACTCAAAATCAGTTATTGTAAGATGACGTTGGTTTTATATTCAGAGATATTTTCAAGAAAAAAAACCCCCTAAGATATGTTGCTTGCATAAGTATTCAACCCGTGTCCCATGGAGGCCCCCAGTTTACAGAGATAAAGGAAAAGAAATTGCCCTAAAAAGGACACAATAATCTTACAATTGGCCTCCACATGTGAATCACTACAGCTGCCATCACATTTCCGAGATAAAAATCCCACCTTGAAGGATCATTGGTCAGGATGTGGATCTGAAAGGGATATGAAGACGAAAGAGCTTTCTACAGACATTAGAAAAAAAAACCCTAAGATATGTTGCTTGCATAAGTATTCAACCCATGTCCCATGGAGGCCCCCAGTTTACAGAGAGAAAGGAAAAGAAATTGCCCTAAAAAGGACACAATAATCTTACAATTGGCCTCCACATGTGAATCACTACAGCTGCCATCACATTTCCGAGATAAAAATCCCACCTTGAAGGATCATTGGTCAGGATGTGGATCTGAAAGGGATATGAAGACGAAAGAGCTTTCTACAGACATTAGAAAAAAAAAACCTAAGATATGTTGCTTGCATAAGTATTCAACCCATGTCCCGTGGAGGCCCCCAGTTTACAGAGATAAAGGAAAAGAAATTGCCCTAAAAAGGACACAATAACCTTACAATTGGCCTCCACATGTGAATCACTACAGCTGCCATCACATTTCCGAGATAAAAATCCCACCTTGAAGGATCATTGGTCAGGATGTGGATCTGAAAGGAATATGAAGACAAAAGAGCTTTCTACAGACGTTAGAGACAATTTAATAAAAACGCATAGATTCGGAAGATGTCAAAAAATAATATCCAAGTGTTTGGATATCCCAGTGAGCACATTTGGATCAATAATCAGGAATTGGAAGCTGCATCACACCACGCAGGTACTGCTAAGAAAAAGCTGCCCATTGAAACTCTGAGCTCAAATAAGGAGACCTGTAAGAGAAACTGCAGAGAGGCCAAGAAACACTCTGAAGAACTACAGAGTTAAGTGGCTGGGAATGGAGCTATGGTGTATCAGTCAACCATATCAAGAGCTATGCATAACACTGGCGTATATGAGAGGGTGGCAAAAAGAAGATGTTACACAAAAAGTACCAAATGAAATCATGTCATGAGTTTGCCAGAAAGAATGAGAGAGAGGCTCAGCTGTAATGTGGGGAAAGGTTTTGTGGTCAGATAAGACCAATATAGAGCTTTCTGGCCAAAACTCAAAGTGCTGTGTGGCACAAATCAAACACTGCCCATGACTCAAGAGACATCATCTTACAGTGACATATAGAGCTGGAAGCATCATGCTGTGGAGATGCTTCTCATCAGCAGGGGCTAGGCATCTTGGTGAAACTGAAGTTGGGGAGGAAATTCTGCTTTCAGGAGGACAATGATCCCAAGCACGAGGCCAAACAATTCAAATTCCTATTTAGTTAAATGAGTCTTAAAAAAACAAAGTGTTGGAGACCTGATCATCAAGTGCTTAGAAAGTCCATATAAATCAGTGGCCATGTTAACTTGTTGAGTGCCAGAGGGGTATGAAAAGCAATGTGTTGCATATCCCTCTGGCACTCAGAAGGTTAAATATGTTGCCAATGGTGCCGCTGGTTTGCCCCACAATTGCTCCATTTTTGCTTTGTGGACATGGCCCATAGAATTGGATCCATTGAGTGATTAATGGCTTTACCATCTCCATTTTACCTAAAGCAATCGATCAAATATTATTTCACTGCCTCTGAAGTTCTCCATATGATGCTGAGCAAAATCGCTTTATCACCCTGGGCCATAGCAACCGCAATTAGATAGTTCTTTATGGTAAGGACTCACTGTCAACAAAATTATATCTACATTAATAGAAGGATTCAAAAATAATATATTCCTATAAGAATTTGCTCCATAACATTTCTGCATCAGTCGATCTACACTGTTGTGTTAAGGATGGTTTGATGGATTGAGGAAACGCGCACTGAGACCAATGTAATATGCAGAACTGAAGCAATTCTATAGAAAAACAAAAGGAAGTTGAAATATCCATATATTTAAAGGGGGGGTTAACCCCGTAACCCTTTGAGTGCCAGAGGGGTACGCAACGCATTGCGGAGTTTACATATCCAGGGTAGACAAGTACAGGACCAGAATTATCTCCAAGGTGCCCTTAGCGTCACCCATGGCCACACCCCCAATCCTCACATGACCCCACCCCATGGATGTCCGGAGGGGGACAAGGGGAAGTTGCCCGCTCTACACTTACCCCCTCCATGTAAACATAAGGGCTGGCTAGGCTGGCCTTGGGGTTATATTATGGCTTTCCCCACCTGGAAACATTTCTGTGGATGCCCCTGCCCTGCCACAGTCTCATCCACTGTTTGTATCCTTAGTGCCACCCATAACCCCACCTCCAATCCCAGCCACATTTTCCTAGCACAGAATGTACCTTAGGCCTGAGTCAATCTAGAATGAAAAAAAGCTTTAACCCCTTGGTTGGGGATCTCTCTAGCATCCAAGGCGTTAAATAATGGCCTGTAAAGGGGTCTAGAACTGGTGCAGGGAGATTGAGAGTGCTCTGGCCACACCCACAATTCAGATGTGTGGTGTGGTCAGCACAGCTGAGGCATCAAAATGTGGACCTCCAGGCACTACCTGTTGGGAATTTCGGCCCTGGACAAGTCTATACCAAGTTACCCAACAATAGCCTTAGACATCTTGATTGCATTATCTCACCTTCCCAATGATTCAGCCAATATACAGTCACAGAGTATCAGTTGGGTTTGATATACTCACTGCTCGGATAGGTCTGAAGATGGAGCATGCTATGAAGCCGTTATGACAACACAAGAACCACGGTTCAGAGCAACATCTCAGTTAAAATAAATGAGTAATTATCTCACCAGTTTAATTAACCTGTTGCTGTCTCCGTGACTTGACAAGACCCTATATGTCATATTAAAATATAAATGTGCAGCCAGTCAGCCTACAGAAACATTCTTGTCCGCTAATGTCTACTGTCAACCCTTTGTGTGCCAGAGGCTTGCCCAATGCGCTACGCAGCAAAGTGCAGGACGCCACTCCGCCACACAAAGGGTAATATGCACAAAGAAAAAGCAAACAATTTAGGGGCAAATCAACTGCACAACAGAGAACAAAAAAGTGTTAGCAAAATTCCCATGAACCCTTTCAGTGTCAGAGGGGTATGCAATGCATTGCGTACCCCTCTGGCACTGAAAGGGTTAAGTTAAATGGGGTTATTAACCCCTTGAATGCACTGTTGTACTAAGAAGAATCCAAAGCAAATGAATTGCACCATAGGGAACACATGAAAAGTCGCCAAATTCCCACTGACTTAACCCTTTGAGTGCCAGAGTGGTACGGAATGCATTGCTTTGCAATGCATTCCGTACCACTCTGGCACTCAAAGGGTTTAATTGGGGCTTTCAACCTCTTGAATGTTGCGGACCTCTCTGGCACTCAAGGGGTTAAAAGCCCCATTTAAATTCATGGAAGTTTATATGCGTTCCCTGTGGCGGAATTGGTTTGCCCCAGAATTCATCCACTTGTACTTCATGTATGTGGCACAAAGGATTAGTGATATGAGGATGACATGGCTCTGGATCTATTGTTATCATGCCAGAAGAAACATTGAGACATCTATTTTAGCAACTGATTTCTCTTTGGGTATAGATTTTTTTGTTTTAACAAGACAGCTGTTAGTATGGGAATACATTTCAAGAGAAAAATCATAGCAACATGTAACATTTATTCAACTGGTATTGCAAACAAACAAAAAAAATCTTAAGCCTTATGCAGAATGCAAAATTCGGGAGAACACTACTTGATGAAAACATTCCCCAAATCTCCCTTCTCCGGGTCAGATCTGAAGAGTTACCAGATATATAGAGAGGTAAGACAATGCTTCACAATGAGTCGGTGGTCCTTCTATCATTCATTGAATGGGTGCAGACTTGAGACAGTAAAAAAAAAAAAAAATTGGGGGCTGCTCCGTGTGGCCCCAAAACTGCTCCTATCAGCCATTAGGGGGGGTTAGAAAACTGACCCCTTTAGATGGAATGGAAAATTGGAAATGTGTGACCGTCACCCATAATCTGCTGGGTTGCACATGCATTCCGCTTTACTATGAATTATCTCGTACAGGTGAGAGTGCGCATCAAAATTATGTGTTCATGAAGTCTCAGGAGTCAAAACTACACATAGAATGTCACCATTAAAAAATAAATAAATAAAAAAAAAAAATATATATATATATATATATATATATATATATACTGCTCTCCAAAATGTGGTATCAAAAATATATATCATAGTGTTCTTAAATATTTTTTTGAAAGTTGTTTACCCATAAAAAGTCTCAAGCGAGGTTGTATGTGATCCTCAGATGTGTTGCTCCTTCTATGGCTCCTACAGCGATCACCTTTGTATTCTAATACAAACAAGTAAAGAGGAAAAAGAGAGCACACATCTGAGAGCGAAAACCTGATAAAAGGAACTAATTACTTCAATATGTTGTACTTACACAATGCTTTCTTGCTTCGATGCATCAAATATAATCACACTATCGATCAAGGCAATCCTCTCGTGTGCTGGGCACAACACTGTATATTTTATGGATCTGCTAAGTCTGAGGTTGTCCCCGGCCTCCAAACAAAACAGTCGCTATTCTTTGAGATGATAGAAGACAAGTGT
The DNA here is from genome assembly GCA_037306005.1 of Rhinophrynus dorsalis. Taxonomy (NCBI): domain Eukaryota; kingdom Metazoa; phylum Chordata; class Amphibia; order Anura; family Rhinophrynidae; genus Rhinophrynus; species Rhinophrynus dorsalis. Next base: position 45,109,097 of record CM074726.1, on the reverse strand, counting down.
CTTGCAGATGTGTTGGTACCCTTTTCATACGTGCAAAACCAATGCAGTGATACTACACTGGATCTGGCAAACCTAAACCTTGAAGGTTGCCAGATCCAATGATTCCACATCTGAGGGGAAGTGGCTTACACTAGGTAAAAGGGGCGGGAGGGGGATACTTTACCATTCAATTATTCTTGAACTACAACTCTGATAGTATTGATTTCTCTGTCGTCCAATACAGGTTACTGGTAACTCAGGGTAGGCGATCTGCCCCTTTAATTGTAGGCAGGAACAATTCTAGAATTGTATGCAGGGGGTGGAGCCTACCTTCCCTTCTTGGCTGCAGCTAGCCAACCAGCTCCAGAAAGATTTGTTCCTTGGTGAAGATAACTCAGGCAAGAGAACAGTTCTGCTATAGCTTTAGAAGTTTTTTATTTTTCTGTTAGGAATGGAATACCACCATTAGGCAGATTACCATAACTGACAATGCCCTTAGATGTGGCTAGCTCAGTGACCAGGTGCTTTTTGTGGACCTTAAGCCCTGGGGGGAAAATCTTTTCTAGAAGTTCTTTCCTCAGGAGTTGCCCACCGAGGCTTCTTCTTTAAACATGGTAATCTGAAGACAGAAGATCTGCAGGAAAGGTGAGCAACCCTTTGAGTGCTGCAGGTCCACATTTTCCACAGTGCCCCTCCGCACAGGGGTTTTCATTTGGAGTTCCTATTGCACACTCCTGCACTCATTGGGTCTATCTGTATGTCTGTTGGGTGTTTGGAGCAGGTTTATGTGGTACTTAACCCTTTAGCTGCTTGTTTTGCATTCATTTGGGGAGGTTTCTAACACTTTTCCTACTGGTTCAGTGTTTTTTTGGTTATTCTAACATGTTCTAGTGATGTTCCATGTCTTTTAGTTTTACACTTACAATTTTGTAAAATTTTAGTAAAGGCATGCTTTACCACATAGGCGCCATTGCTCTATTCACTCCTATGGGACTGTACAGTTTGGGACATATCTCTGCAACCGTTTAACCTAGCGACTTCAGAGATGGCTCATTTACTTGTCTGCCCTTGCTCTATCATTTGGTTCATGATTCTAGTGTGTTGGGGGGCTCAGAGGGCTTCGGGCACTGTTTGGGGTACTTTTCTAGGAAAACTACATTTCCCATGAGCGTTTGCTTTGTGCGCTCGTTTCTGATTGGGTCCCGCCTTGGCAGCAATTTTGTGCTATTTCCAGAACGAGTATTCTACACAGGGCTTGAACTCTCCTTCTCTCCTTTGCTGATTAACCCTTCACCTGCCAGATAAGTCTATTTTAGCGATTTCTGGGGTGAAACTTTAATCCTACACACTGTAATTGGGTGATTTCTTATACAGTAAGGTTATTTGACACTGTGAGAATGTCTATAACGTTGAAGCTTGGAGCCAGACCTAAGACTAAGGATGCTGGGGTTTCTGTATCCCCTATTGCGCATTGCTCTTCCTGTCATTCAGGGTTACCTAGAGAATTCTCAGGTCCTTTATGCCCAGCATGTTCTGATGTCCCTGAGAGTCTTCCAGGGACTTACAGCCATGCTTTAGAGCCAGTTTGGGTGCAAGACTGCTACCAGGGACCTTAGCTCCACATTGCAACTCTTTCCATCCCAGTTAAAGGGGGTCTTTCATTCTTGGCAGACCCCCTCCTCCGTCAAGTCTTCCCTGCCAAAGCCTCAGGGTGTACCTGATGTGTCAGATTCCTCTGAGGAGGAACTGCTGGTGGATTCAGATGTTGAGGAATGTTCTGCTATGGGCTCCTCTCAGTTTTTTGGGGACCCTTTTGAGGCTGATCCTGAGCCCTCAGCTGAGGGCCTGATCAGGGCTGTTTTAAATACCCTAAACATTCCCTTAGTGCAGGAGGTTCCTTCTGACCCTTCTGATGTATTTCAGGAGCCTAAAAAGCCCTTTACTTGCTTTCTACCTAACCCCACTCTTGACCGCCTTGTGTCCGAAGAGTGGAAGTCTCTGGACAGAAAACCTTCTGTCTCCAAGAAATTTGCCAAGCTTTATCCCTTTTCTGAGGCTGCGCTTGCTCAGTGGGTTCATCTTCCCAAGGTGGATGCTCCTATCTCCAGGCTATCCAAGTCTACTGCCTTGCCAGTGCCTGATGCGTCTGCTCTAAAGGACTGGACTGACAAGATATTTGAGGTCTCTCTCAAGTCCATCTTTGCCATTTCTGGTTCTGCCATGCGTCCAGCATCCGCAGCAGCATGGGTGAACCGGGCCATTGCGGTCTGGACTGAACAGCTCACTCTGGCTGGCTGTCAGGGTGCTCCTACTTCGGATATGTTGCGCCTCCTTGCCAACATTTCTAAGGCACAACACTATGTTTCTGCTGCCTTATTTGATACCATCCGTTTGGTGGCTATGGTTTCTACCATGTTTGTGGTTGCCAGATGGGCTCTTTGGCTCAAGATCTGGTCTGCTGACACTGCTTCTAAGAAAGCATTGCTCTCCTTACCTTTTCAAGGTACCTCTTTGTTTGGGGCAGATCTTAAGGATCTGATCAGTGAGGCCACCGGGGGTAAGAGTACACTTCTACTCTTAGTTCCTAGGAAGAAAACACCGCTTAAGCGTAACTGGTATTTTCCTTCCTTTCAAAATGAGACAAGACCGGCAAACCAGACGGTTCCCTCATCTCCGTGTACCTCCTCCAAGCCCAAACAGCAATGGAAGCCCAAGGTCTCCTCCAAGCTCTTCGGCATGACTCACCAAACCCGGGTCCACACTCTGCTGTGGGTGGTTGTCTGCGTCACTATCACAGCATTTGGGAGGATTCAGTGACAGACCCATGGGTTTTACAGGTGGTGACGGAAGGGTACAGGATTCCTTTCTTCTCTCTTCCTCCCTTTCTCTTCTTTCCTTCTCATACACCTCAGGGTGGAGAGAAACGCCGTCTGTTCAACGGCGCTGTTCAAGCTCTTCTGGAGAAGGACGTTCTAGAGCCGGTTCCAGTTCAGGACAGAGGTATGGGTTTTTACTCAAACCTCTTTGTGGTCTCCAAGAAGGACGGAGGTTGTCATCCCATTTTGGATTTAAAGGATCTCAATTCCTTTGTGATCCGGACTCATTATCACCAGGAGTCTCTACGAACGGTGATTGCTGCCATGTCCCCGGGGGAATTCCTTGCATCTCTGGATCTTCAGGACACGTACTTACACATTGCCACTCATCCAGAGAGCCAGCAGTACCTCTGATTTGCCTGCGACCGGGGACATTTTCAGTTTTAAGCTCTTCCATTTGGTCTGACAACAGCTCCTCAAGTCTTCAACTGTGTCCTGGAAGCCTTAGTGTCCGTCCTTCACCGAGACTGCATCAGAGTTACTCCATACATGGACGACCTGCTTCTGAAAGCCCCTTCTGCGGAACTTCTTCATCAGCAGGTTCAGCAATGCGTTCATGCTCTCACCCATCACAGGTGGATCATCAACTTGGACAAATCAGATCCTGTCCCATCCCAGCGTATGGTCTTCCTGGGCCTCCTCTTCGATACCCAGAAGAACATGGTGTTTCTCACGGACAAAGTGGCTCACCAGATCGCCCACAGGGTTTCTGCGATCCTGGCTCAAGATCCAGTTCCAGCCAAGAAGCTGTCATCTCTAGTAGGGAAATTCATTTCCATCATAGAAGCGGCACCGTTTGCCATGGTGCACACCAGGGAGCTCCGGCGGTTTGTGATCCAGGTGTGCAGGGATCAGCCAGACCTGAAGATGTCAGTGTCCCTTTATGTGGAACTGAATTTGTCGTGGTGGCTAGACCTCTTCAATCTGCTGAAGGGCAGGTCCTTCCTGGTATCCTTCTGGACCACTGTGACGAAGGACTCCAGCCTCTCCAGCTGGGAAGCGGTCCTGGGTAGCCTGAGTGCTCAGGGTCAGTGGCCTCCGGAGGAATCTCTCCTTCCCATCAACATATCGGAGCTTCGGCCGATATTTCATGCCCTTCGTCATTGGACATATCAGCTGGAAGACTGTCCAGCCCGGGTAGAGTCCGACAATGCCACGGCCGTGGCTTACATCAACAAGCATGGTGGAACAAGAAGTTGGTTGGAGGTCAAGGCTATATTGTCCTGGGCAGAAGAACACGTTCCTGCCATATCCGCAGTGCACATTCCTGGTGAAGACAAAGTCTTGGCGGACTTCCTTAGTCGACACATAGTGGACAGCGGAGAGTCGGAGCTGCACCCAGAGGTGTTTACCCTCATTATTCAGAAATGGGGACTTCCTTACATCGACCTGATGGTGACAAGACACAACAGGAAGGTTCAGAGGTTCAGAGGTTGATGGAGGGACCCTCTAGCTCTGGCGGTGGATGCAGTGTCCATTCCTTGGTTATTCCCTCTGGCCTACATCTTTCCTCCCCTCCCAATGTTGCACAGGGTGTTTACGGAAATTATGACTGGAACATTGTCCAGTCATTCTGATTGCTCCATACTGGCCTCACCAAGCTTGGTTTCCAGAGCTTCTGGATCTGTCAGTGGCGGAGCCCCTTGCTGTCCAGATCTACTTCTACTGGGTTACCTGTGGAAGGAGGATGTTCATTGTCTAGCCTTGACAGTTTGGAAATTGAATCCTCAATATTAAGGAAGAAAGGGTTTTCTTTTGGTGTGGTGACTACTATACTCAGTGCCCGCAAACCTGTTTCTTCCAAGATCTACCATCGTCTCTGCACAACCTTCCTATCTTGGTGTGCTGACAAGGACCTGTCTCAGGAATTTGATCTGCCTACGGTCCTGGCTTTTTTGCAGGATGGTGTGGATAAGGGCCTGAGTCTATCAGCAATCAGACGCGTTGTTCGTCATTCCTGAGGGTCCTAGGGTAGGAAGACCTGCATCCAAGGAGACTATTGCTTCTTGGATCAAGTCCACTATTCATAAAGCTTATGAGCAGAGGAAGGAGCCTGTCCCTTTCAGGGTCATGGCTCATTCTAATTGATCTATTGGGACCTCTTTGGCTTACAAGAATCAGGCCTCTGCTGATCAGTTGTGCAAGGCTGCCACCTGGTCATCTGTGCACACCTTTTTGGAGCATTACCGTGCTGATGTACTGGCTTCGACTGACGCCAGCTTTGGGAGGAAAATTCTGAGAAAGTCTTGCCTGTCTAGAATTTTCTTTGGTTCTTGGTGCTTCCTTCACTTTTGAGCCCCGTTGGCTCTAGTTCAGTGTGCTGTGTAACTGTTGGGGTGTTGTTACCCCTGTTCAGTATCTGTTGACACTTCATTGTTTGTTGGGCTATCTCTGATCTGATGGTTCATATCTGCTCTGGTGACTTTGGGGGCCTTGCACCTGGTCCTTGCCTTACTTCCTGCCTCTGGGAAACTCAATGGTTGGACATCCCAGAGTTACCAGTAACCTGTATTGGACAACAGAGAAACAATTCTAGAATTGCTCCTGCCTACAATTAAAGGGGCGGATTGCCTACCCAGAGTTACCAGTAACCTGTATGGACTAAGACAAAAGGATTTAACAGGTAAGACTAAAATCCTCTTATAACATTCTCCATGGCCCAAATACTGTGAAGATTAATTGGAGCTGCTGTTTTTGTGAAACATTACTATCCCTTTAACAACTTGAAATGCTTTGGATAAGAGAGTTAATAATAGTTTTATATATTGGCTTAAATGCCTTATTTTATACTATTTTAATGAATATCCTTTGTACAAATTTCACTCCTGGCCCAACTTCCTTCAGAAGTCTGGAGGTACCTGAATAATGGAGGACAATTTTCACTGCCTTTTAGTGTTGAATTATTAGAACAGGGGTGGTAACGTCCCCTGATACCCTCAAGCAGGATAGTGTTTATGCATTCATCAATCTATTCTAAATAAGAGTTATATACACATTCCATGCATTGAGGCCTCTCTAACATTTAAATGGTTAAAAGCCTCATTTAAATCTATGACATTTTTTGGAAAATTGTAATGCCCCTCTGTGGTGCAAGTGATTTGCTCCAGAATCGCTCCTCTTTCCTTTTGTGCATAATGACCTGTATTTATACATTTGTGTGTCTCTGGATACGTCCACATGTAAACTGGCTGTCATTTGCAACCCTCAGGAGTGATCACAATCAGATCCTAAGTCAATTACTCTGTCATTTTTCAGGTAGTGACCTGGTACACAGCAGCTCAATACAAGTGAGAGGTGAATTAATCAGTAGGTGATGAGCAGAGTTCTGTCTGCCACTGGAAGCGTATGATCCAGTTAGATTCATTTACCATGTCGATACTGTGATCTGCCGGACACAGAGTTATGGATGCAGGCATCTGTATGACTTCATTATATATCACAGACCTGCAGAGAAGGAGCAATACAGCCAGTAATATAGCTCAGACATCCAAATTATCAAGTGTCTGCAGTATAGGCCCTTGTGTGCGTACATTTGTATGCATCTCTGTACTCTGCATTCAGATTATCCATATGTGTGTAGTACAGTATCACATAAAAGAGATGTAACATCTCCTATTAATGAAGTCCCCACTTACCTTACTACCACTAATAAATGCTAATAGCACCTATGAATTTCATCCTCCTGTTGTTTAAGAGATAACGGGGATTATGCACTAAGGAGTGGTGGAGAACTCTTAGTACATAGGCTCCATAAAATAACATAGGAATTGGAGAAGGGAGTGCTGTGCGTGGTAGAGGGGACTGCAATTGAAGTGCTCACTATCAGCACATGTGATCAGTCACGTGTGCTGGCACGTCAAACTTCCCTATGTGGTCCTTAAAGCAGCACTAAACTTTTTTTATGAAAGCACATATATTACAGAGCATTTCCTGCTGAATAAAACAAGGTCACTCCCATCGCTGTCAGATGTTTTATTCAAAATTTACAGCAGTTTAAATAATCAGGAAGTGAATTTACTGTGTTTACTTCCTGATAGTTCTAACTGACAGGAAGTGACAGGCAGTTTCTATAACATTCTATGGAGAACTGTATGTCTCTGACTTTTCTGACTTTCCTCTCCATTAGAATCTAACAGGAAATCTAATTAGAATTTGACCACTAGAGGGCACTGCTAATGTAAAAAAACATGGGATTAAATTGTAATAACTGGAAAAATAAATCTCTTGGCAGTGGGAGTGCCCATATTTTACTCAATAGGAAAATCCCTACAATATATATTTTTTCATAAAAACAAAAAGTTTACTGCTCCTTTAAAGGACAACCATCCCCGGGACTGCTGGTCCTTATGGGGTTAACCCTTTAAGTGCCATAGGGGTATGCAAAGCATTGCAAAGCAATGCGTTGCATAGCCCTCTTGCACTCAAAGGGTTAATATCTTGAATGTTAGAGTGGTTTCCAAATCGTTGCAAAGCAATCAATGTGATACAAGCCACCGTAGCATTTGGCGAGTTAAAAGCCCCATAAAAACAATGGAGATGTGGTAAAATGTTTATTTATTGCCGATAGTGTTGCTGGGTTGACCATTACATTCACTGTGTATAGGCACCAGCGTGTGTGCAGTAGATTGTAATGTGGATGCACACCCCAGATCCAAGTGCTGTAAAGTCTCTCTCCTGTGTCTTGATCAAGGATTATGGTGCTGTGTCCACCAACCACTTCAAAGAGAAGTTATGGATAAGGCCACCCTCATGGGTACCTTGTACAGTAATCAGCTAATGCTGATTTTTATTAAGTGTGAAGTGAAACAAATGGGTCATGCTTCATCAGGCATGCCTCATATTTGTTTCATTCTGCATTTAATAAAATTATGGGTTAGCGGATAACTGCTCAAAGTACCCATTAGTGTAATCTCATACAACACGTGCTAAATCTGTCTGTGTGTGTAGGCATCACTGGGGCCACTGTACTAAGTAAAAACGGTGCAATTCTCGATCAATCCAACAGCACTGTAGATAACAAACACAAATTCAGAAAATTGAAATGGGGATTTTAACTCCTTGAGGAAGAGGTCTCCAAAGCATTCAGGGGGTTAAAATGCTGTTAAATCAAAGGAAATTTTTATTTGTCCCCTGTGTTGGAGTTGGATTGCCCCACAATTGCTCTAGTTCATTTTAGTACATCAGCATCTTTGTCTTAAAGGGACAGTAATGCTTAGAGTTTTGTAGCGGTTAAAAAAAATAAACAATATGACACAAAAGCTATCTCTCAAACCGCTATGGTTTGAGAGATATATGCATTCAAAGTTCCCCCCCTCCCTACCCTTCTCCTGACATCAGCTTTATGCTGACAGCAGGAGTTCCTGGTCCAGGGACCAACAAGCGGCTCTTCAGCAGAGCTGCAATAGCGTAATTTAAAAAGAAATAAGTCTTTGGAACGGTCTACAAAGTGTGCCTGGTTTGCAAGCACACATTTTAGACCGTTCCAAAGAAGTTACTCTTTTTAAATCGCACTATTGTGGCTCTGCTGAAGAGCCTCCTCTTGTCGGCCGACATGGATCTCCTTCTGTCAGCTTTACAGCTGACATCAGGAGAAGAGGAACTTTAGAGGAGGATATCTCTCAAACCATAGCGGTTTGAGAGATAGGATTTGTGTCATATCGTTTTGGTTTTTTTCACCTTGACAAAACTCTAAGCATTTTTTTATAGGACATTACTGTCCCTTTAACATGCTGGTGTCTTCATGTGAAATCTGGATAACACTGAAAAGCTATTAAAGGGATAGTAAAGGCTGATTTTAACAAAGTTTAATAAAAAACAAATTAATTAACGTAACTCCGGTTTCTCAAACATTTATAGTTTGAGAGATACTTTTCTAAAGATCACCCCTCCTGCCCCTTTCACAGACATCAGCGATCTAGCTGACAGCATACGATCCTGGTCGTGCGACCCGACGGCTGCTCTTCAGCAGAGCCGAAATAAAGCTATCTAAAAAGAAATACTTCACTGGAACGGTCTACAAAGTGTGCCTGGTTTGCAAGCACACTTTGTAGACTGTTCCGATGATAGCTGGCCGTCCCGGAACTAGGATCTCCTTCTGTCAGCTAGAACGCTGACGTCAGTGAAAAAGGCAGGAGTGGGTAAATTAAGCTGCTTATATCTCTCAAAGTATACATGTTTGAGAGACGGGACTTGCACCAGTTAATTTATTTTTTTAATATGTACAATATTACATTTTATTAAAATCAGACAATACTAACCCTTTAACATGCTGGGGTCTTCATGTGAAATCTGGCTAATGCTGAAAGGCTATTAAGCCTTTGGAAGATAGAGGCATCGCCAATGTATTGCAAAGCAATGTTTGCTGAATACCTATGATTTTAAATGATGATTATTATATACATATATATAAGGATTACCTATATTTAAAGAGTTGTGCAACAAACATGGGAAGAATGCATTAACACCTTAATGACCAGAAGGGTGTGCAACGCATAGCTGCACCCCTCTAGTTCTATAAAGGGCTTAAGATTAAAGGAATGGAGCTTTCAACAACCCCAAAGGAAAGGATTTTTTTTGCAATAAGGGCAGTAAGGATGTGGAATTCCTTGGATTCGTTGGTGGATACTATAGTTATGTTTAAAAAGTACTGGATACCTTTTTGGCAAAGAGAAAAAAATACAGCATTATGACAACTGAAATCCACTATGGGCCATATGTACAAAGATAAAGAGGAGCAATTCTACAGCCACAGGAGCCAAATAAAAATACCCCAAATTCTTGTTGCTCTAAATGGGGCTTTTAAAGGAATAGCAACACTTAATATGTAAAAAAATATATATTATATGGTTTATCCTCCTGAGTAAAACAGGGAACCCCCACTGCTGAGAGCTGTTTTATTCAATAGTTATTGCAGCGCTATCCCTTCCACCCTCTGCTTGTCAAGAAGGCGTAAGAAACATCATTTAAATCAATGGGACATTGCATTTGTTCCCTCTAGCCGCTAGTTTGCTCCAGAACTGCTCCTGTTGCGTAACATTGCTAAAATCCAGCCCTTCCTCTGTTCTTCCAGAGCTACAATTCTTATACAAGCGCTCATCCTCTCCCACATGGACTACTGCAACCTTCTGCTGTCAGGAATTCCTGCCTCCCATCTCCATCCACTTCAATCCAAACAGAGTGCTGCAGCACGAATTACTCTTTTGTCACCTAAGTTTGTGCCTGCCCCACTCCTCCTCAAATCTCTCCAGTGGCTGCCTATCAAACTCCAGATAGCTTACACAATCTTTTTTCTCTCATTCAAGACCCTTCTCTCCTCTACTCCTTCATACATTTCCACTCTGATCTCCGCTATACCCCATCCCGTGATTTACGTTCAGCCAATGGTTGTCTTCTCTCAGCTCCTTTTGTGTCTACAGCCCTCTCACGTAGCAAACATTTTTCTCTCACTGCTCCTTGTCTATGGAATTCTCTACCATCCAACCTGCACCACTGAACCTCTCTAATGGTCCAAGTCATACTTGAATCTACACCTCCTGGATATAACCTCAATATGCTAGAAGGCACTGACACTGTACAAAGAAAACTCTTATAAATGATTTTCTTTACTTGTGTCCCCTATCATCACCAGAACCCTAGCACTGAATTCAGCACTTGACATTATGTACTATGTATGTCTCCCATTACCACTTTGGATTGTAAGCTTTCAGGCAAGGACCTCACGCCCAGTGTTTCAATCTACAAAGCATTTTTAACCCTGTATTGTCTAAAGCCTTAAATTGTAAAGTGTATGTATGTATGTATGAGCTTACCATTGAATAATATGGGATATAACAGACCGAACCAGGCCACAAATTGTGTTTTTCCATGAAGTATCCTTGTATGCTTCCCAATTCACTGGTGACCTCTCTGGAATTTGACAGGTTAAAATCCCCATTTAAATCAATGGGAATATTTAGATGTATTTCCAAATTATTCTACTTTTTTGGGTGGAAATGGTCCTGGGACTCTCAGCCCTGCTGGCTCTATATACTACATTTAACAGGATAGAGTCAGTCATTTCTGCTGCAGGGACATTCTTACACTGGCAGTACCTGTGAACTCTCTGGATCTGCCCCAGAGACTCAGGTTTCTAGTGATAATTACCAGGACTCTGGGGACAGAGGGTGATTCTCCAGTGGTGGGGAGTTTCTTCTGAAACTCTGCCCACTTCTCCTTTACACCCTGTTCCTCTCACTTCCCACCCACTTCCTCCCACTTCCCACCTACTTCTCCTTCATACCCTGTTCCTCCCACTTCCTGGCCACTTCTCCTTCCCATCCTGTTCCTCCAACTTCCCTCCCACTTCCAGACCACTTCTCTTTCACACCTTGCTCCTCCCACTTCCCACCCATTTCTCCTTCACACCCTGTTCCTCCCACTTCCCACCTACTTCTCCTTCCCATCCCGTTCCTCCAACTTCCCTCCCACTTCCAGACCACTTCTCCTTCACATCCTGTTCCTCCCACTTCCCACCTACTTCTCCTTTATACCCTGTTCCTCCCACTTCCTGGCCACTTCTCCTTCCCATCCTGTTCCTCCAACTTCTCTCCCACTTCCAGACCACTTCTCTTTCACACCATGCTCCTCCCACTTCCCACCCATTTCTCCTTCACACCCTGTTCCTCCCACTTCCCACCTACTTCTCCTTCCCATCCTGTTCCTCCAACTTCCCTCCCACTTCCAGACCACTTCTCCTTCACATCCTGTTCCTCCCACTTCCCACCCACTTCTCCTTCACACCCTGTTCCTCCCACTTCTCATCCACTTTTCCTTCTCACTCTGTTCCTCGCATTTCCCGGCCACATCTCCTTCTCACCCTGCTCCTCCCACTTCCCACCCAGTTCTCCTTCACACTCTGTTCCTCTCACTTCCTACCTACTTCTTCCCATCCTGTTCCTCCCACTTCCAGACCCCTTCTCCTTCACACCCTGTTCCTCTCACTTCCCACCCAGTTCTCCTTCACACCCTGTTCCTCCCACTTCCTACCTACTTCTTCCCATCCTGTTCCTCCCACTTCCAGACCACTTCTCCTTCACACCCTGTTCCTCTCACTTCCCACCCACTTCTCCTTCACACCCTGTTCCTCCTACTTCCCACACACTTTTCCTTCTCACCCTGCTCCTCTAACTTCCCGACCACTTCTCCTTCCCAGCCTGTTCCTCCCACTTCCCACCCACTTCTCCTCCTTCCCACCCTGTTCTGCCCACTTCCCTTCTACTTCCCTCCCACTTTATGACAAAATTATGACAACCCCCATCCACCTGATTAAGCCCAGTCCCATTTATTACTCAAATTGTATGATTTATAAACCCCTGGCTGCACAACATGAACCCTCTCCAGGAGATCAGGAGAAGGAGGTTCCCAGAGATGTACACTGGATCAAACAGATTGCTCCCTATCAGTGACATAAAAAGTACAGTAATAATAAAAAAGTATAGATAGTTTACACACCACATATTTGAATAATAAGAAAAAAGTAAAAAAACGAGGTTTACTGTCACTTTTGCTCTTTGAGCGTCAGAGAAGTATCCAACCCTCTGGGACTCAAAGGGTTAAACAACAGTAGGATTTAAGAAAAAAAATGATTGTTTCTGGTTATGACCAAGAATAACTAATGTTGTTTAACCTCTTCGGGGCTAGATATGTTTCCAAAACATTGCTTCACAGTAAGTTGGAGACATTTCTAGCATTCAAAGGATTAAGAACTAAATGTAAGTATTGTCTTTGTGCCATTACAATATTGCCATAAGAACAGGCCATGTAGCAGGGACTAATGGGGTCAAGAAACTGCAGGTTGTTCCTGGTATCCAGCCAACCTGTAATATCCTGATAATGTAATCCTATTATACCTTGCCGTGTGCAGGGCATCCCTTATATACTGACCTGAACATAATGAAACTGAACACACACAACACTACGAGAGGTACCAGAGGTAATTTTCTTAAAAAAAAAAAATCCAAAAAACCCAACATGATGTGTTACCCCGCTTCCCAATCATCATATTATACATTATGCTTGGAAGTGTATACAAGATATAGGGATTTATTATTTTCTCTTTTTGTACGTATGCACAGTTTAATTATTGTAGTCATGTTTAGGGCGACATATTGGGTCATCTTTATATTATTCATATTTATATTCTGTTCTGATATCTGTGTGTCAGATCAACAGGAGTGCCACTCAGAGATACTTTAGACAACACTTTTGCACCCGTACCAAGAGATGGGGTTGCCTCTTATTCACAAATTCAGTGTTATGTGTATACACCATGACTTTAGCGTTCTCTGTTTGTATTTGATGAAACTCTCTGGCTTTGTCTCCAGCTAAATATAGTCATACATTCTGTTTTCCACTTTAAAGGGATAGTAATACTTAGTTTTATCTTTATTTTATTTTGTAGGCATTAAAAAAACATGAAGAATGATATAAGTCTTATCTCTCAATCCTTTATGGTTTGAGAGATATTCACAAGCAAAGTTTCCCCTCCCGCCCCTTTCACCAAGTGTAAGCCATCTCTTCTCAGATGTGGAATGCAGTCCATAGACCAGACATATAACAGCAGGGGACAATCTTCTTCCTATGAGAACAATGAAATCCCTGCCCCCCCTTGACAAGATTTGCAGGTGTTTTCCTTATCTTAATTGAAGATTGTCCCTCTCTGCAGTCTACCTGGGCACCTCCCTTCTGATCTAGCTGAACAGTGTTACATCAGTAAAAGGGGCGGGAGGGGGACACTTTGTCATTGAATTACTCTTGAACTACCACTCTGACAGAATTGAAATAACACTCTCCAAAGTCCAAATACTATGATGATTAATTAGAGCTGCTTTTATTATAAAACATTACTATCTCTTTAAAACCATGAGATTGAGTGTCCATTTGGCCGATTGCTGGTTTATTAGGCTAGTTGGCAGTATTCACCATTCACTTTTATCTATTGCCTTAGATGGATAAGATGATATATTTATTGCAATTATATTTTATGATTATCTATTCGGTAGATTATTTTGACTGGTGCTTTAAAGTTATATTTACAAATTTTGCATTTAGGGTTTCAAGTGGAGAGACATTCTGTCTACATACTAATAATGTATAAGTTTTATTCTTAAACTTACCATAATTTGAGGCGCATTTAGATAGGTTTTTGTATTTGTAGAATGTATACAACCCACATTACACCACATATCCTATTATAGATTGTATGCTCTCTGTGTAGGTCTGCTGCCTCATCCCTTTGATAACTGATGCTTATGGAAGCTGCATACTACAGGGTCTTATGCTAACAATTGCAGCACTGCAATATGCATATTTCAAAAATAGAAAGTACTGAACAGATGAAGTGAGATCCCTAAACACTACTGATTTTGCAATCAAATTAAAATGATCCATACTTTTAGTTAAGACCTTGTAATCTAAAGAAAATGACCCAAATGAAATCAAATGTTAGTACATAGCAAAAAACAAGGAGCAGTGGAAGAGTACTCCTCAAAACTCTCATAATGTCCTTACCTTGGTGGAAGCAACATAAAGAGGACATTTTGTGTGTAAGTAGTTAGCATATAAGTATGAGGCAATGTAACACATAAAATTGGTTCCTGTGCCTATTTTAGAGCGGAATCACATTCCTACATGTACAGGGCTGAAAATTTCCACTAGTCTGTGACCAGTAAAAAAAATAAAGCATCTAGATAATAAATAATGCTGTTTTCAATGTTTACAATGGGGTCAATTAATAAAGTTTCATCAGTTGACTAGTCACTTTTTTCCTTGACTGGTGAGCATCAATAATATTTTTCCATCACTGTACATATATCCCCCAAAATTACTTTAGATGTCTAGGCAAACATATTGATAATGTAAAGGGTTCGCACTCATAGGATTCATGTTGAGAAAAAAACTAATTTAAGGTTTCAGCTCCAACCAAAAGTCTTGATAAACAATGACCATTAAGATCAATCCACTCAATTTTTTTCCTTGGAGCTGAAATTGTTTTCTTAATAATTATGTTATGTGTGTGTATATATTGTTATATATAATCTATATTATAATATTATATATAAAGTTTAATTAATGATGACATATGTCAGTGTACATATAGTATCTGTGTAAAATATTTGTATCACACACTTATAATAGTAACATACAGTGTATATCTTGATATATCCGTAGAGATGTCTCTCTATCTACCTATCTATCTATCTATCTATCTATACTTACCATTACGTAGATCAGCTCTCACAGTACTTTTAAACAAAGATGCTTGATAAAGATCCCAGTGGGGATCGGAACATTGATCAATCATTAAACCTTTCTTATATGGTTAAAAGTATCCTGTGAGTGCTGATCTATGTAATGTGTGAATTTATTATTCAGCACACAGATTATCACCCTAATTGTTGAAAGCACGTCCTACGGATGAAATAAAAAAATAAATAAATAAATAAATAAATATATATATATATATATATATATATATATATATATATATATATTTATACACTAGTTGAAGAGCCCGTTACACAGGCCACAGTGCCACTGCCGGCTGGTCGCAGGGCAGTCATGAGAAGTAGAGACTGCCCGAGCGCTCAGTCTCTACTGCGCATGACTGCAGCACGCGCAGCAGTCTCTACTGCGCATGACTGTGTCATTACACAAGTTTTAGCTAATTATTATATAGGATATATATGTAAATATATAATAAATATGTACATTCAGACATACATACATACATAGATACACACTAAGACAGACTTAATAACAACTGGAGCAATCCAGCTGGACACAAATACAAATTCAGGAAAATTTACATTTATGTAAATACTTCTTTTAACCCCCTGAGTGCTAGAAAGAAATCAAATACATTGCTTCACAAAGAATAGGCGGACTCTTTAGCATCAAGGATTAAAGCACATTTTGTATCAATTGGAATTTTTTTTCTCTCCTGCGTGGAAGGGGGTTTGCTCCAATTCTTCTTAAACCAGCTTCGTAGACTCAGATATTTATATACTAATCTATAAAATCATACACACAATTATCATGCACATATGCATATTATTTGAGCAGAGCTCTTGTAGCATGGTTACAAATCCTGTTACTGTTTCACACAAAAAAAAAAAAAAAGAAAAAAAAAAAACAACAGAGAAAGATCATAATATCTGTCTTTTTCTGCAACAATATCATGAATATTTCATCCCCGGATGAACTTCAAAGCCCACTCAACAAGGACAGGAATAGTGAGGAAACCAGTGAGAAAGAGAGGGGAAAAAACACACAGAGAGAGGAATAGAGAGAGAGAGGAAGAGAAGAACTCAAAAGCATAAAAAGGGGGAGATGATTAAAGAACCTTATTAAAAGGCTGCGTGTAGGACTGGCTACATGAAAGAGAGCACATCGGAGGGTTTATCCTTCTAAATGACAGCGTGCTCTCACCAACACGACGAAACCTGATTATACTGACAGGGCCTGAGTGATACTGCAAACTTGTTAATAGCATCAAAATTAGAAGAGCCTCATGCAAAGACGGGAGATTAATTTTCGCTGGGGTAGTTCTCTCGCAAATTGCAAACTTGTGAATATGTTCTCAGATAATGAGCATCCGCAGTCCTCAGCCTGCCTGTCATTTTCTGTAATTAATGTTAAGCAAGACTCTTTCCTGATGCGCAGAATTAGTCATGTAGCCGAAAAATATCTTCAGAGAAATAATTTCCATTTATTACCATCGTCCTGTTTGTGTGCTTTATTCCGCCGGAACAGGAATTTATGGCTGAGCTGTTTTGCCTTCTTTTTTTTCCTCTTTGATTAGACGTTATATACACTCGCATATACATGTGTATATACGCACGTTTGTATATACATTTCTTATATAAATTTAAATAGAAAGAATTCTTATAGATCTATAAATACATAAGGCTTTTTATATCTCGAGTGTCTGAATTTTGACAAGGTTGCACAAATTCAATTTAAATTTAATTCTGACCGATAGAGCTCCTTTTTTCAGTGTATTAGGAAGATAAATATGAACAGTTCTGGTGTAAACCAACTGCGGTGGAGGAGGGGGGAATAAAAATTTGAATCACTTGAAAGCTAGAAAGGTTTCCAAAGCATTGTGCCACTTTATTCTTAGGTTGTAGTTCTTCTTTAAATACGGTGAGACTGAAATACTATGAATATCTGGAGTCATTGTGGGGCAAACTAACTGTGCCATAGGGGACAAATAAAAATCCCAGTTTATTTAAATGAGGCTTGTGCCCTTAACCCTTTGAGTGCCAGAGCAATGTGTGGCATACTCATCTGGTACTCACTGGGTTAAATGTTAGCGCAGTCTCTAATGCAATGCAAAGCATTCAAGGGGTTGAATTACGGGAGTCCACGTTTGATCATCAAGGGCTATCGACAAGCAGCGTTCCCCTCTAAGGTGTGCAGGAGAGAGTGACCCAGCACTGAAACTGTTAAAGTGGACCCCTCACCTTGATTCAAGTTTCACATCTGCAAACTTTATTAAAAACTGCTTATGTCTCATGATAGCCAAAATACCAGCAAATATACAGTAAACTCCTTAACGACCGTGGTCCTGGGGAGTGGATACCCCTTTAAGGACAAATTTGATCTCATTCGGAGATTCGTCACATGTGTGCCGCCTCACTGAATGAGGGTCTGATATTGACCGCTCCGGTCTTAGTGAAGTCAGTTTCAGATTCAGATTGGTGCCGATTATTGGCAAATATAAGAAACCAGTGTAAAAGCCTGTGTACACGGGCCAAGTTCCGGTGAGGTAATGAGGCTGGTCCTGCTCTGCGTACTGCCACCACCTCACTGACGGCGCACACGATGCAGTCATGTGCAGTAGAGGCTGCCCAACGCACAGAATGCTCCCAGCAGTGCTCCCAGCATTCCTACACCACCCACCATTCTGTGCATTCAGGCAGTCTCAAACATTCTGGCCATTTGCATTATAGGATGATCAACTGGGTTTAGATCATAACATCTGTCCTCTATATTTGGATATGAAGTTTGGCATGAAATAACCCATCATATATATGTATACTTTTATTCATTTTAATTTGTATTGTATGTTTCCCTGAGATATTTTGATAAAAAGTGATTTTACATTTACAACGTGGTCATCTCCTCTTTTTTTGGTTGTTGCCTATGAGTTTATACATATCATCGAGATTAACTCTTTCACTCCAGATACCAATTGTTTATAAATCTTTTTTGTGACAGTAAGACTGGAGTCATAATCAGGCTGCAGTGGTGGTCTTTCTCACCTGTTTCTTCATTTCAGATTGCCCTAGTGAGCACAGCATTCCTGCAGAAGCATTGATCACAAAACCAGAACCGTCATTGGTCCTTAAATCAAATTCACAGATGACAGTCCTAGCACATCATTGGTCGATAAGGGGTAAGGAGATATTCATACTTGGTATATTATGTTGCTGTATGCTATTTGCAGTATGCATACAGTAACAGTGACATTTCATATGCTAATCAACCATTTATGGGACTTTTCATATACTAATGAAGGTTTTCAGTGACATTCTGTATGCTAATTAAGCTATGAGCTGCTCCACAAGACTTTCACTTTTACTTTTCCTAGAAATAAAAGTGTATTTCTTAAACTAAACAACTACTGGACTTTTCGTTAACATGACTCATAGGCAATTTTGAATGTGTATAAACAATTTAAGGTGACAAGTCCACTTTAAAAGAGCAATTGAAATTTGTCAGGACTCATCTGTTATTCCACTACATCCTTTCAGATATAGTCCTCTTTAACTCTTTCAAGGCTGGATTTCTCACCTGTGCATAACGTAGAGAGAGAACACTGCACACAGCTCAGGATTTATGGATTTCCCTGATTAAGCACAGGAGAGGGAATGAGTGGCAGATTCATATTGAATGATCCACTTGTGCTGAAGAAGGGAAATCCCTAAATCCTGGCCTGTTGGTGACCCTTGAGGACCAAACTTGGACACCCCTGGGTAAAAATTCCCATTCAAATTAATGGGGATGTGGGGATTTTTTTTTGTCTTCTGTGGTACAGTTGAATTGTTCCAGAAATACCCCCGTTTATCTTCCTGATTAAGATTTACTCTAGAGGGATTCAATAAACCAATAAGGAGAAAACCAGTTCCATCTTGGGCATACCAGGTAACTTTCCTGTTCTGCCCAGAAGATAATTTTTTTCTGGCTTAATTACTGGTTCTCCGAGAACAGAGGTGATTCTCTGGGTATGGAAGATATGTGGAACCCCACCTACTTTCCCACCCATTCTACCTCCCACTCTGCACTTCATTCCACTCATTTTTGGAAAAAACCCTATCATCCCTCATTCCAATCCCACCCACTTCTACAAATCCCCACCCATACTAAGACAATCTGCATAATTTGGACACTCCTACCTTCAACCATACAGCTGCCAACAAACTTCCTTGAATGCAACAGAAGTCTCCAACACACCACACCACTTATTCTTAGGGTCGAGTTCCCCTTTAAATACGAGGCTGATGTGTTAAGAAGAAATGGCGTGTGTGTGTGGGGGGGAGGTTAGTCAGTCAAGTGTGATAAAAATGTGATAAAGTGCAGATAACCTCTTCAGTAGGATAGATTAATAATCCTTTATTTATATTATTAGGATAGATTCTCCAGTTCCTATGTTATTCAATGGAGCCAATGATTTCTCCTACTTGAAGGATCTTGGTGTATAAACTCCATAGAATAACACAGGAATTGGAGAGTTTATCAGACTGAAAAATGCATCACCTCTTTATCAAACCTTAGTGCATCCCATCCGGTACTCATTCATCAGTGAACAAGGACAAGGAAATTCACCATATTCATCCAGGTGCTGGCTTGTTGTTCCCACACTAAGCCATGATGGAAGCATAAGAATACACAAACTCTATATACGTATGCACATGAAGAGCTGTTATGGCAGCCTTTGCAACAATTTTTTTTTACCAGGATAGGTAAATATGGCTGAAAACTGATAAACACCCAAAGGTATCTATGAGATTACTGAAGAAGAGTAGTGTATTAGATACACTACAATGATCACCCTTACACAAATAAAGAAACAACAACGATTTTACGGAAAGGTGATAGATATATGGGAAAGCCCCCCCCCCAGAGGAGGTGGAAGAGGAAGAAAGTAAGTAATTTAAAGGGGAAAGAACACCATAAAACAACACAGATTATCTTACATTTACTTGAACATTAGACTGCTATAGTTTTTACATTTTCTAGCAAATCAAGTACTATGAAAAAATCCAAAAAGCAATCACTTACCTACCACTGTATTAGTTAACTCTGCGGGTGACCATTTTTTTCACATGTTCAATGTCTGACAGAAAAAAAGAAAATAAAAGATTAAGTAACATATCACTGAATTAAACAGCCAATACGCACCTAAATGCTCTTGTATCACACTACTAGAAGATGTTACTGGTTGCACCATTATAATGAATTGGTTATTCTTCTGCACCATGTTGCATACCTCCCAACATTTCAAATTGCCAAAGAGGGATAATTGTGTTTTAGGGGGTGTGACTGGGGGTGTGGCCAGTGGGCGGGGCATTAAAGAGAATTTTCAGGCTGTTTCATGACCTATTGACACTGCCTTGTGTTACCTAATAAATTACTTATAAGAAGAACAAAGTATTTTATTTAAGCACACTAATTTATAAACACATATACTGACGTTTAAAGAAACAAGAATGTGAGTTTTATTGCTGTGGAGCAATGTGATACACAAATATACACACCACACAATCTGATCTCCAAAAAAGAGGAACATTAGGGTGGGAAAGAGGGACAGTGGGATTTGGGTCTAAAAGAGGGACTGTCCCTCCTAAAGAGGGACACTTGGGAGGTATGATGTTGGCATTTGTCAAAGATGGCGGCTTCCTCCATTTCCCAGCATGCTACAGTATTACATATTCTATATAGGTAACATTAATGAATTTGGGGTTTAGACACATTTATTTTAATTCTTAAATTTAATGGATGCATTTTAAATAAGTGTTAAGAACTTTCAGGGGAGGTAAATGGCTATTATATGGATTTAAAAATCTGCGAAATTTAAAGATTGAAACAGGCAAACTTAACTTGCAAATTGGTTCTTATCTATCATCAATTTCCATATTTCCATGTTTCCATGAATAAGACAGGGTGATGGAAAGATATTTGTAACCTTCAATCATAATTCCCTTCAATCTTCTTTGAGCATAACATTATTACAAACGATTTAATCCCAAAGAAACACAAAGCAATGCGTTGCAGGCATAGCAAGTAACCAAGGGGTTAAATTGTGCACTATTAAAATCAATATGCGTATTTAATTTCTAAAAATTACATTAATGAGGAACATAGGAATGCACTCCACATCACCCTTGTCCTCAAGGGCCTAATACAGCTTTTCTTGCATAAAGTACCTCTGATTTTAACCCTTTGAATGCCAGAAGTGCATTGCTCACCTTCATGGTGCTAAGAGTGTTACGTAATTACAGTACTAGAAAAGTCAAAGTGGTTCATGTCTAAAGCCAAAAACCAATAAATTGTAATTTGGCATTTTAATTTGTTGAGGACTAAATCTTAAAGGGATAGTAATGTTTCCAAAAAGAAAACAGCAGCTCCAATTAATCTTCATAGTATTTGGGCCATGGAGAGTGTTATTTCAATAATGTCCGAGTTGTAGTTCAAAAGTAATTGAATGATAAAGTATCCCCCTCCTGCCCCTTTTACCTAGTGTAAGCCACCGCCCCTCAGATGCGGAATCTGGACACTTGACCACACAGGTCACAGCAATGGACAATCATCTTACTGTGAGTATAAGGAAAACCCTGCCCCCTTGACAGGTTTTTCCTTATGCTCACTGAAGATTGTCTCTCTCTGCAATCCATCCAGACAGTCTTGCTGCTCTGACAGTATTGAAATAACACTCCCCATGGCCCAAATACTATGAAGATTAAAGCGGAACTACCAACGCACAACATCTTTAGCTTAATTAAGTCCCCATCTGGCGACTAGATGCTTAGTAGCGCTAGTCGCCAGAATTATTACCTTATTTAATAGATTTAAGCATTCTTCCATGGGTGACAGGCAGGACGGAGCGTGGACATCTTGCCATAGTGATGTCTGCGCACCTGCGCTGTCAGTCCCAGCCGGGTCTACTAGGCATTGCTAGAAGCTGGCCGGCTCCAAAACGGACTGACAGCGCAGGCACGTGGACGTCACTATGGCAAGATGTCCGCGCTCCGTGTTACTGTCAGCTATGGAAGAAAGCATAAATCTATTAAATAAGGTAATAATTCTGGCGACTAGCGCTACTAAACAGCTAGTCTCCAGATGGGGACTTTATTAAGCTAAAGATGTTGTGCGGTGGTAGTTCCGCTTTAATTGGAGCTGCTTTTATTGTGAAACATTACTATCCCTTTAACAGCATTCAAGGGGTTAAAAGTGCCATTTACATACATTCGAATATTTCTTTTTTGGTTCCCTTATAGTACAGTTGGTTACCCCTCCACTTTTACCTTAACCCTTTGAGTACAGAAAGCATGTTGGCTACATCTCTGGCGCCCAAAGGGTTAATACGAATGACCCAAAATGTCTTCTAAAGAATAAATCCTACCTCTTGGACAATTGTACAGTGATGCAATGGGAGAGCAAAAATGAAAATAGAGCAACTTTTCCTTTGTGTGTTTCTTTTCCAGAAAGGCTGATTTCATGCTGTTATTTTGCCACGTGGCACCTTGCTTCCTATGCTACAATATTTCACTTTGTTTTGCCCCCCCCTCTCTCTAACTCCTCGAGTTAATTAAAGTCACACTCCATCAGTGGGGAGCGTGTGGAGCCTCAGCCTGTGATGAGATACAGATTGCCTCGCGTGCTTTATAAACCCAGCTAATGATCCCTCGGTGCAACCTAGCACTCAGTGGGTTAAAACCCCAACACTATACCCATAAAGGGCAACACCTAATAGGTGACAAGGCTACCAGTCCATTAGAAGGAATTGTTTCTGCTAATGCCTTCTTCCACACTTCCAGTAATGGCTTCCTGGTGTACTAGTTGTAATTTCCACACTTGGGGTTCTGTGCACAAAGAGGAGAGAGGAGCATTTCTGGAGCAACATAACTGCATCAGTGGGGTGAAGTAAAAACTCCTACTAATTTACATATTAACTGCTTGAATTCTAGCAGGACTGGCCCAAGACATTGTGCTGCCTCAGTCCAAGGATGAAATGCTGCCCCCCCACACACACACCAAAACCATGCCCGCTAAAACACGCAGACCTCACAACCATGCAGGAGCCTAACCTCCAGTCGCGGGAAGGATCCTGAGAGGAGGAAAAGCTGTGCAAGCCTGCGTTCGGGCGGCTATGGGAGGTGGGGGAATGATGTCCGCAGAACGCAGCTAAGCTAATGACAGTGTTCGGTGTACACACCGAATGCTTACTGGCACCCAAAAGAACATGCCTTGGGGCAGCAAATTGCTGCCCCTGTCAAAGTGCCACCTGAGTCCCATGGACCCACCGGGACCCATGTAAGGGCTGGCTCTGAATGCTTCGGAGGTGTCCAACACATTGACTTGCAATGAATTGGACACTTCTGTAGCATTTAAGGGGGTAATAGACCAGATGAATGGCAAGTTGGGGAATAGTTGCTATTTTGCTCTATCTGTAAATTAGACATTACAGTTTTCCCTTTTAAAGGGGTATGAAAGTGTAAAAGAAACATTAAATTACCATGTTAATACCTGCTAAATTAATGGTTTCCAATTTTAACCCTTTGAGTGCCAGAGGGGTATGCAACACATTGCTCAGCAGTGCTTTTAGTTCCTATATGAGGGACTACTTTTTCTGCTGCAAGTTTCTGGGCAGAACAGTTTATATGACAGTTTATACTAATGATACTGTCAGTGCAGCGCAGCATTTAATTGCATAAGAATCCATATTGAAAGATACTTTTACTTTTTCAGAAATGAAAGAATCAATATCTCTGACCTAAAGTATACATCTGCTGATCTTTTGGCTAACAAGGCAGTTTTGAATAAAATTTTCAAAATGCAAACTTGAATTCAAGGTGACTAGGCCACTTTAACCCCTTAACGACCCATAAAGTGCACGTACATCATGATATTGGGGTCCCTAAAGGACCAAGGACGTACATGTACGTCATGGAATTCCGGGCTCCCCATGAGGCTGCACGCCATTCGGGGAGTCTGGCATCAGATTCTAAAAAAAAATGCCCCGTGGTCCTTAAGTGACCACCGCGTGCGTGGTTGGTCTTTAAGGGTTAAGATAACTATCTGGAGAGTGTTAGAGAATATGAGGTTGCTTTAGATCAGGCATTTCAAATCTGTGGCCCCGGGCCAAATGCAACCTGCGGGCCAGCTATGCTAAACCTGGCATAGAGCGAAACTTTTTAAGTGTCCGGCAGCTCGACATCAAGGGGTTAAAATCCTTATTTAGATCAACTGGATTTTTTCCTCTCAGTCACTTTAACCCTTTGAGTGCCAGAAGGGTACGCAACGCATTGCACTAGCAGAGTGAACTCTCTGACTGCTTAAAGGCATCCAACACAGTGCTTTATATGTGTATAAGTATATATATATATATATATATATATATATACATATACACACACACACATATACACACACGCACAGACCTTAGCAGCCAATGCTGCTTTAGCCCTCCTTGGAGGGAAATATTGAGTATGCGGCCCTGTAATTTTAACCCTATACTGCCCCTTTAAGCTGTGTTATAGCCTGACTACCCTTCCCCATCTAGCCAAAAGATAGCTATCCAGGTGTCCACTAGATGTTGTCAGTCTACAATTCCCATCACCTTTAGCTGGCCAGTTGGATGCCGGAGGATGATAGGAATTGTCCAATAGCAGCTAGAGGGCTGCAGGGTGACTTAATGTGATGTACAACACACAACACTCCTTTCAGGCTTCTCTACTCACAACTATTGAATCTTTCCACATTATGGGACAAAGAGGAAAAGACCTCAGTCTCCTAAATGTATAAATCTAATAATCTAGTCCACTAAAAGGTACAACAACTTGTAGAATGCTCAATTTGATGAATGTATTTCAAGTCTTTCACCACCTAGGATTGCCATATTTGCTGGAAAAATGCCTATCTCTCCTGTTTGTACCTCTTCGTTATGAAGTCATATTGGTCCCAAGGAAAATATTTCAAATAATTATGGCTTGTTCTGTGCTTCGCATCTTGGCAATTATACATTGCCTACCACTGAAGATTGATGATTATCTTTGACCACAGGAGTCATACATGGCTGCTTTCATTATGGAAAATATAGATATGTACATATTAAGTTCTTGCTTAAAGGGA
Organism: Rhinophrynus dorsalis; assembly: GCA_037306005.1. NCBI lineage: Eukaryota > Metazoa > Chordata > Amphibia > Anura > Rhinophrynidae > Rhinophrynus > Rhinophrynus dorsalis. The sequence goes on along the minus strand of CM074726.1, from coordinate 45,083,847 downwards.
CAGTAATACTTTATACATAAAAACTATATACACTGTAGGGTTAATCCTCCTGAGTAAAACATGGTTACTGCTCAGTGGCCTGAAATGTTACAGTGGCGCTGTTGCGACACCATCCTACAGAGGTTTATGGTCAACTGACCAGAACTGTCCCTAGGATGGTGTATCAACAGCGCCACTGTACAATTTCAGGCCATTGAGAGATTACATCTAAAAAAATTCAGGCTGGAGCTGCAATAACGTTTGAATAAAACACCTCTCAACAGTGAAAATATCCTTGTTTTACTCAGGAGTATAAACTCTACTATATATATATATATATATATATATATATATATATTACATATTACACATTATTATGTCTTGTTATCCCTTTAACCCCTAAAGGACCGAGGACGTACATGTATATCATGGGGTGAACATCCCTAAAGGACCCATGACGTACACTTGCGTCAGGGATTTCAGTTGCACGCCATTTGGGAGCCCTGAATCGGATCCTGAAGAAAATAAAAATGTTCCATGGTTCTTAAAGGGATAGTAATACTTTGTTATTACTATCACCACATTGTACATATTTGTAAAATAATGTAAAAGCCCCCATTTTTCTCTCTCAAACCTTTATGGTTTGAGAGATAACCAAAGGCAAAGTTCCCCCCTCCCTCCTCCTTCCCTGAAGTCAGCATTGTACTGACTGCAGGGATACCTGGTCTGACACTCATCATGTGGCTCTGCAGCAGAGCCGCAATCACGTTAGTCACAAAGAATTATTTCACTGAAACGGTCTTCTACATGTGCTTGCAAACCAAGCACATGTAGAAGACCGTTTCAGTGAAATAATTCTTTTTCACTAACAGGATCTCGGCTCAGCTGCAGAGCCGCAAGCCTGTCGTACGACAGACTTCCCCTGCAGTCAGTACAACGCTGACTTCAGGGAAGGGGGAGGGAGGGGGGAACTTTGCCTTCGGTTATCTCTCAAACCATAAAGGTTTGAAAGATTAACCTGGGGGCTATTAAATTATTTTACAAATATGTACAATATGGGGGATAGTAATAATAAAGTATTACTATCCCTTTAAGTGCTGGCCACACGCGCCTTAAGGGATTAAGGAATAAAAAAGGTGGGGTTTTTTATCCATTTATAAACAATTAACCCTAGAACCCCAAAATAAATGCAGGACTGGACAATGTTTTAATGAAGTCACTGAAATGGTTACACCACAACCTTCATTGCAAACTACAAAAAAATGCAGGGTATGACAACTGTACAGTTGACTCAGTGATTTGTCTTTGCAATTGTATTAAGAAGAATTAAAATGGTTTGCAAACCATGGAATACAGTTATGCATGGAAGGTTATTGCACACTCCTCTGGTACTGAACATTTTTATATTATATATAGAACTTCAAACAAAGGTACAGACATATCTCTGCCTAATTAAAAATAAAACACAAGGTTAACCCTGCAATGTGTTGGATACCCACAGGCACTCAAAGGGTTAAAATGCGCAACGTTTTGGCTCCCATGAGAGGCTTTGTCTAGAACAGCAAAACCTGCCTATACATTATTATTTTTATCTATGCTTTTTTTTCTGCTCTGGACAAAGTCTCCCGTGGGAGCCAAAACATTAAGCCTATTAAACCTTATGTTTGTTTATGAAGATGAGGTGTGCATGTGTCTTTATTTTGAGATTATATTTCTTTATGCAAAATACAGAACACCATTCAGATTATATTGCATTATGGAGTTCCTCAGTTGATATTTTACTTTAGATCGAAAAATTTGCAAAGCAATTTCATTCATCCAGAGAGTTTGGCAGTGCAATGAAACACACTCACAGGTCTTATGATGAATAAAGTGATAATGTATTGATAAAAAGGATTGTTTCGGCCCCAATGTGGGCCTTTATAGGGACAACAAGCACCATGGACTAGGAAATGTATACACTCCAAAAAACACAGAGTTTAGAGGTAACTCACTGCAACCAACCAGAAGGTATGATGTCACTGTTGTTAACATGCCAAAGAGAAAAATATGCACCAATCTTTGATGAGACCAGTCTCTACTGCTGTGTGATAGGTAATATGTGCTATTCAAAATATACATTGCCATACGACCCCACAATGATGTGTATTAAATATATCCAAGCCCTCACTATTTACAAAATTGTACAGTGTTCAGCACAAAGATTTTATAGAGTTCCAAGCTCCATACCACTATCCTGTAATCAGTAATACATCTCGAATCTACCACAGGAACACACAGAGTATGCATAAATGGAAACTCTCTGGATTTTTCCCAGTGACTCTGGTTTTTGAGAGTACGTTACAGGGTCTCCGGGGCAGAGGCTGATTTGCCAGACGTGGGGAGTTTCCTTTAAAACTCTGCCCACTTCTGCTCATCCCATCCTCCCACTTTTCCTCCTCCAATCACCAAGTTCCTCCCACTTCCTGCCCACTTTTGTGATGCACCTGGAAAGCCCTGCCCCACTTGAGGCAAAACCCACCCACTTTTTTGCCATGATTTGCGGTAATTATACCCCCAGCAGCACCAGAAGTTCCCAGGTATGAGAATATGGGGGATGGTGAAAAATAGAGTGCTGCATAGATTAATTCCTAGATAAATGCCTCTCCCCTGCCTTAGTTAAAGGAATAGTAACCATTTATTTTTACTTTCCATAAGTTGTCATTGCATACTGTGTAAAGTTAAATAAATGTATTCTTTTGTCTTCACCTACCGGTAGTTTTTTACACACTATGTCTTAGCCAATGAGCTCCTTATAGCTATTTCCAGACAGCTTTCTGACAAGAGCTATGAAAGCAGGTGTATTGATACAATGTAGAAATTGTCCACTGAAAAAAAAAAGACAGCATACAGAGCACTCGGTACTGCAGCTATAGTGTTATATTATATCACTGTCTTGCTTTGATAGCGACTGACCAGAAAACTCTCTATAAAAGAAGGATTCAGGGAGCTTACTGTCAGGAACACATTCTACACTTGTAGAATATGTTGTCAAAATAAAATTTTAGTAATCCTTTAATAAATAGATCCATTTTTGGACTGTCTCACCTCTGCTCAAGGGGCGTTGCACTGTACTGGCTCGGGGGTGCTAAAGTCCCAGGTCTCATACTAGAAAGGTCTCATGTGTTGGAGACTTCTCTGGAATTCAATGGGTTAACAGCCTCTTTTAAATCAATGGAGATTGTATTTGTTCCCCATGGTGCTGATGGTTTGCAGAATTGTGTTAGTTCTAGTTCTTAACCCTTTTAGTGCCAGAGAGATATCCAACTCATTGCAACGTATTTGAATGGATACCTCTGTGGCAAGTAAAGGGTTAAAGCAGCCGACTGGAGCTGCTCTCTGCACTCTCATTGTTTCGCAGTCTTACTAACTGGTTCTCTTTATTGTCCCATAGACATAGGTGACATTGTCATGACAGAAAATCCTGGGGGAAAAACATGAGTTGTGTACCAGTGTGTCCTATGAGGCCTTTTACACAGAGATCATGAGCTGCAATTGTCACTCAGAGGCCCTGCATGCTGCAACTTCCCCAGACAGTACAATAACATATCTACCAATTTATAGTATTGATTTCAGTGGAATCACATTGACAGCATTAAAATAGTGTAACTGTTGCAGTTAGTCCTGGTTACCCTGCAATTTTATTATTTCTGTATCTATTGAGAAGATGACGCTGGAAAATTATCACAACATTGTAGCACTAAAAATGCAACAACATTATCTTAACTGGGAACTCTCCAGAGTTCTCACTGAGACTCCCAGAGGCCTCCGGGCCTTGGTGCAAGAAGTGCCATGGGCACTCCCACCCCCCCTACCACATTGGCCCCCGGGCCCTCCACAATGCCCCCACCTCCTACCTCCCAATCCCTGGTGGTCCAGTGGAGTGTCAGGAGAGACGGGCTGGCGCGTTGTCCTCTTCTGTAATGCAGAGCGCAGGTAGACAATGTCATCTCCCAGCGCTCTGCATTACTAGAGAGCCGGAGGGAGATTGCGGGTGTCAGGCGGAGGGGTCCAGGGGTCAGCCGGGCCCCTGGATTGACGGGCCCGGTCACGGGTGCAACCCTTGCAACCCCTATAGTTACGCCACTGGAGACACTGGTTTTGGCTTCTAATAACCGGGTCTCAGGGGTAGAGGCTGATTCTCAGGATGTGGGGAGTTTTTAATAAAGCTCTACCCACCTCTGTGTCATCCCAGTCTGTTCCACCCACTTCCCCTCCCACTTCTCCTCCTTCCCCAGCCTATTCCTCCATTTTTTTGTATACTTATGAAGCCCTGCCCCCACTCACAATTAAGTCCCACCCCTTTTTTTGATGTGATTTGTATCATTTATCTCCCTCAGCTTCACCAGAGGACTTCCTTCCAGGCAGTCCACAAAGCAAAGTTCCCAGGTATGAACACAGTGGCGTAACTATAGGGGTCTCAGGGGTCGCACCTGCAATCAGGCCTGTCACTCCAGGGGGCCGGCCACCCCCTGAGACCCCTCCTCCTGGCGCCCGCAATCTCCCTCTGATGCTCTAGTAATGCAGATTGCTGGGAAATGACATCATCTCCCAGCGCTCTACGTTACTTAGAGGACTGCGTGGGAGCTCCAGGAAGGTAGGAGATCGGGGCATTGTGAAGATTGAACGGCATTGTAGAGGGGGTCAGTGTGGTCGAGGGGGGGCCATGGCACTTCTTGCACCAGGGCCCGGAGGCTTCTAGTTACGCCTCTGTTGCTAAAAAAAAAATAAAAAAAATCACACCATAAAGTCACCTGTGTGAAAGAGCCATGAAGGCGATCCGCAAATCACACAGGATAAAGAATATAAGAATGTTACAGCCTTGATTACACACCAAGGACATTACATTTTAAACACTTTATTTTTGCTATCATCGTCTCCAGTCTATTTGCACAAGATTACAGTGACTGTGTTTGCAGGAATTCCAGGGATAACCATTTACTTATATGGCGTTCTTATTCATGGTCCGTCTCTGGAGGGGCATCATGTTACAGTATTCTTACTTTAGTTTGCCAAACACTGCTTGATTATAACAGAGGAGTGTGTGTTTCTGTTAGAAAGTTGATTTTGAAGGACACTAGTCTTCATCAGAGTAACCAAACCTTTGCTGTGAAATTTTGATGTCCAATGTCCTCTCCCAGATCAAAAGTGCAAACGCGGCTACTTTCTTGATTTTATAAACTATTATTACATCAGTGTGACCCTCGGATGCTTCTCATGTTGCCCCAAGACTTAAAGGGACAGTAATGTTTCAAAATAAAAGCAGCTCCAATTAATCTTCATAATATTTAGGCCATTGAGAGTGTTATTTCAGTACTGTCAGAGTTGTAGTTTAAAGGGATAGTAATACTTCAAATGTAAAAAAAAAATGTTGTAGGGTTTATCTCCCTGAGTAAAACAAGAGTACTCCCACTGCTGAAAGGTGTTTCATTCAAAAGTTATTAATTTTCAAAGTTGAATTTTTTAGGTGCAATATCACAGTGGCCTGAAATTGTACAGTGGCGCTGTTGCTACACCATCCTATGGAGATTTATGGCCAATTGACCAGAGCTGTCCATAGGATCGTGTAGCAACAGCGCCACTGTACAATTTCAGGCCACTGTGATATTGCACCTAAAAAATTCAACTTTGAAAATTAATAACTTTTGAATGAAACACCTTTCAGCAGTGGGAGTACTCTTGTTTTACTCAGGGGGATAAACCCTACAACATATTTTTTTTTACATTTGAAGTATTACTATCCCTTTAAGAGTAATTGAATGATAAAGTATCCCCCTCCTGCCCCTTTAACCTAGTGTAAGCCACTTCTCCTCAGATGTGGACTCTGGTCACCTGACCAGACAGCTCACAGCAACGGACAATCTTCTTACTGTGAGTATAAGGAAAACCCAGCCCCCTTGACAGGTTTTTCCTTATGCTTACTGAAGATTGTCCCTCTCTGTGATTCATCCAGACAATCTTGCTGCTCTGAGGTGAGCAGTGTTACATCAGTAAAAGGGGTGGCAGGGGGATACTTTATCATTCAATTACTCTTGAACTACAACTCTGACAGTATTGAAATAACACTCTCTATGGCCCAAATACTATGAAGATTAATTGGAGCTGCTTTTTTGTGAAACATTACTAGCCCTTTAACCCCTTAAGGACCATTGACATGGCAGGACCGTCACCCTGGTCCGGCACTTAAGGACCAGTGACGGTCCTGGCACGTCATGTACTTTTACTCACTGCGCTCCTGTAGGAGCGCTGTGAGTAATAATGGGGACTGAAGTTGATCGCTCCAAGACCGAATCGATCTCTATCAGTCCCCCGTTCAGCATGCCGCTCCACGTGATCAGTCACGTGGTACTGCACATCAAAGTTTCCTATCTGGTCCTTAAAGGACAGCACACCCTGGGACCACTGGTCCTTAAGGGGATAAAGACTGGAAAGAACTTTCATGTCCGTCTCCATGTATATGACATCAAAGTCTAACTGAAAATCTATTTAACAAAGACATGAAGATAAAATTCATAGAGGCAATTAGGATTTTCTGGTCAGAGGAAGTTAAGTCAGGGGTTATTATTTGGATATGTTACCTTTCCTTTAACCCCTTGGGTGCTAGAGAGATAGCGGACACAATGGTTTATATCCAGGGCATTAGAATATCTTACCTAAAAACCCAAGAAAATGATAATTATTGTATTTGCAACTCTGGATTAATTTAATAATCACAGACAGTTAATTTCCATTTTAAATATAGTTGCTTTGTATAAACCCAGAAAGATGAGGACAATCACACATGCTAGATGCTTTTTAACCCTAATTGAATTGATGTTATCATGGGTAATTATTCATTTCTATTTATTTTTCCATTTCACTAAACCAAGAAGTCGATGAGTATTGTGTGTATTCACTCTGCTTTGTATCCCTAAATCAGTGGTTCTCAAACCTCTCCTCGGGGACCCCTAACAGGACATGAATTTAGGATTTCCCTGCTTGTGTAGAGTTCAGTTAATTAAATGACTGACCCTCTGACTAGCCTTTACAGTACCACAGAGGTTCTCAATGCATTGCAAGGCAATGTGTCGGATAGCTCTGCAGCACTCATAGGGTTAACTCATGTGATCTGAAGCAGGGAAATCCTAAGGACTGGTGAGTATTGATAATGGCCGGCCACTATAAATAATGTATGCATTTCTAACTGGTATATATATCTAATATAATGTTATCAGTCTATCTATCTATCATCTATCTATCCATCTAATGTAATGTTATCTATTTATCTACAGTATCTATCTACCTACCTATCTGTCTATCTAATGTAATGTTATCTATTTATCTACAGTATCTATCTACCTATCTATTGTAATGTTATCTATTTATCTACAGTATCTATCTACCTATCTGTCTATCTATTGTAATGTTATCTATTTATCTACAGTATCTATCTACCTACCTATCTGTCTATCTATTGTAATGTTATCTATTTATCTACAGTATCTATCTATTTCCCCTCCCGCCCCTTTTTCCTAGTGTAAGCCATCTCTTCTCAGATGTGAATCTGGTTGTAAGACCAGACAGATAACAGCAGGGGACAATCTTCTTTGTATGAAAAGAATGAAAGCCCTTCCCCACTTGACAAGTTTTTCAGCTTTTTCCCTTATCTTAATTGAAGATTGTCCCTCTCTGCAATCTACCTGGGCACCTCCCTTCTGATCTGGCTGAACGTGGGGGGGATACTTTGCTTGTGAATATCTCTTAAACCATAAAGGTTTGAGAGATAAGACTTATATCGTTCTTCATGTTTTTTTAATACATACAAAATAAAATAAAGATAAAATGAAGTATTACTATTCCTTTAATGTAATGTTATCTATCCATCTATCTATGTATGTCGCATTTATATCCCAGCCGTCCCTAGGCAAGGCAGTCTAGGTGCCCTTAGCACCTACAAAATTGTAGAATCAGACCATGATCTGACAGACACTTTTGTCAAGTGTCACTTATCTGCAGGTCTTGGGATCAAGCTGTTGCCCCAGACGATCTGCTGTCAGTATGTCTAGTTGTCTGTCTGTCTATCTTTCTCTTATGCATACGTTCATAAATACAAGTATAGATATATTTACATGGAGCTGAAGAGTGTGCAGTGAGCAGGCACAGTCGAAATCTGTTAGATGTGAGTAGGTGGGAGGCCTTATAACTAAAATCCATAGCCAAGCACTAAGCGTTCACACACGTGCTGACCTCCCTAATGATCCATTTCATTAACTGAAGATCGCAGTCACGCTAGCCCTCTAAGGTGCACTTACTTGCCCTGCAAACCTTGCTCCATGAACCAATACATTACAGGTAACTATTGTATCTGTGAGTCTCCCAGCAAAGCACTTAAACTGTAAGATGAGCTGGGAGCATACATCAGAGATGGGTCCACACGCACAAATAAAGAGCAACCGTTCTAGAGCAAACCAACTACACCACAGGGGGACCAATAAAAAATTCCTGCTAATTTAAATGGAGCTTTTAACCCCTTGAAAGCTAGAAAGGTCTGCAATGTATTGAGAAGAATTGCATTGGATGTCTTTCAAGCATTCAATTAGTTAAAACTCCATTTAAATACATGTAAATGTTGGGAATGTTTACTGATTCCCTATGGTGCACTTGGTTTGTGGGAGTGTCCAAATAATTCAGACTGCATCAAAATGTGGGATGTGCTTAATGAGAGTGGGCGGGACTGATGGAGAAAAGGCAGGGTTTGCCTTGAAAATAGGGTGGGAGTGGGTGGAATTGGTGGCGTAATGGGAGGGGTTGCTAGGGAACTCACTCACTCAGAGAATCTTTCCCATCCCAGATAGGGTTGCCACCTTTTCTTCAAAAAAATACCGGCCAAGGCATTCCCTTCATAGACTTAACATTGGAAAGAAGCCAATTTTTTACCGGCCTGGGTGGCAAACTGGGTGGCAAACCTAATCCCAAAGACCATACCTGGGAACGTTCTTGGTCTTGGAGAAACAAACAAAGATGGGGATAGGAGTGTCCACATGATTTGATTTGCATTATTAAGTAGGCGGGGTTTAATTAGGGCTGGCAGGGTTAGAAGGTTTAGAGGAGGAATTTGTCCTAAAGGGGGTTGGGAAGTGGGTGGAATAGAACAGAAGTTGGCAGAACAGGTAGGGTAAGTGAACAGGGTTCCCCCTAAACACATGAAATGGAGAATCGGCTTTTGTCATCGGGAGACCCAGTAATTTAGTCTGGAAACCAGAGTCTCTGGGGCAGATCCAAAGAGTTCCCACATATAATGGAGATCCAGAAATCAGCTCAGAAAACTGGAGACTACGGGGCACACTTGGAGAGTTCACCAGTATGTCCATAATGTGATGCAGCCAGAAAACTGAACGAAGCAAAGTGTTCTAAACAGCATAGAAAGAGACAAGCTGCAAAAAAAGAGATTAAAAGATATTTATCCTATGGGATCAGACTTAGTAAATGTAACCTGGGCCTGGTACCCCAATATGCCTTAGAAAACCGACCCTCCTCTACTGTAATGCAACACAGAAGCATGTGGCTTTCAGCACACAGTCAACATAGACTCTCTCTCTCAGGTTTTAAAGCCTGAAGCAGAGAGTCCATAGGAACTGTGTCACACAGGACGAGATTTAAAGGAGCAGTAAACTTTTGAAACTTATGAAAACATATATTTTATGGAGCTTTTCCTGCTGAGTAAAACAAGGTCACTCCCATCACTGTCAGATGTGTTATTCAAAAGTTATTCTGTACAAGGGAAACAGCTAACCAACCCCAGACATATGTTTCTGCCTTGTTGGGCCTTGTCGGTGAGGTGCAGCTGATCCCTCTAGGCACTGTGACCAAGGGGTCCGTGTCTGGATACCCCTCATTACCCTTAGGGTGACCAACCCCAAGAGCAATTTGCATATATAGAGAAGAAGTCAGAGATGCTCAACTAGGCTCATGAAATTGCAAGGGTATGCAAGGAGTTCACTAGGATTGTGTCCTGTGCCCATGGTGCAATCTCTTTCAGCTCACAAATGCCATACACAAAGAAGAAATATCCTGAAGCATATCATACAGGTCCCCTTACTCACAAGTGCCAAGATGGATCAGCTGCACCTTACCGACAAGGCCCAACAAGGATGAAACATACGTCTGGGATTAGCTGTTTCCCTTGTTCAGAGGAGAATAGTCTGGCATTTTGTTGCTGGACTCTGATTTTGGTAGGACCAATATGATATGCCTCAGAATATTTCTTCTCTGTGTATGGTACTTGTGAGCTAAAAGAGATTGCACCCTGGGCACAGGACACAGTACTAGTGAGCTTTTTGCATATCAGCTTTCACGAGCAGGGCCCTCTGATCCTTCTGTTCTCCACATTTGATTTGTACTATTTAATACCTCCGTATGTCTATTCCCTACTGTACAGTGCTGCGGAATTAGTTGGCGCTATATAAATAAAGGATAATAATTAGTGTTGAGCGAGCACCCCGATGCTCGGGTGCTCGGGTGCTCTGACCGAGCACCCCCTGAGGCTCGAGTGCTCGGCCGAGCACCCGAGCCCCATTAAAGTCAATGGGGCGACACCAGGCACCCCCTGCTCTGATGAGGGGAGGGTGCCTGGTCAATGCCCCCTTCATCTCCGCTATGCCCCCTTCATCTCCGCAATGTCCCCCTTCATCTCCGCTATGCCCCTCTTCCACAATGTGCCCCTTCATCTCCGCTATGCCCCTCTTCCACAATGTCCCCCTTCATCTCCGCTATGCCCCTCTTCCACAATGTCCCCCTTCATCTCCTCTATGGCATAGAGGAGATGAAGGGGGACATTGTGGAAGAGGGGCATAGCGGAGATGAAGGGGCACATTGTGGAAGAGGGGCATAGCGGAGATGAAGGGGGACATTGTGGAAGACGGGCATAGCGGAGATGAAGGGGGACATTGTGGAAGAGGGGCATAGAGTCTATGCCCCTCTTCCACAATGTCCCCCTTCATCTCCGCAATGCCCCCTTCATCTCCGCAATGCCCCCGTACCTCCAGTCCCTGGTGGTCCAGCGGAGCGTCTTTGGATCTGTGCCTCTTCCGGCACAGATCCCCGCCACCCGAACATGGCGGGCGAGCACATGGCGGTACTCGACGAGTACCGCCATGTGCCGAGCAGAGCGATGCTCGAGCCGATCCGAGCATCGGCCGAGCACGCTCGCTCATCACTAATAATAATAATAATACCTTTCAGGCTCATGAGCCTAGTTGAGCATCTCTAGCTTCTTCTACTATCCCTGGCTCTCCCACTGACAAACCATCTCTGGCTATTTCTTGGATGACAGTATAAGTAGGGTGGCTTTTGCTTTTTGGAAAGCTAATAATATTTTAAATAGGATGGCTGTCACCAGTGGTATCCTTTTGAAATGTTGCACGCTTAAGAGAGAGTGCAACATTTCAACTAATCCACCACGTTGCCATGATCAAAATGGCGACATGACAATCTCGCACTGCATGACAGTGCAAGGTTGTCATGTCACCTACCTAATGGTTGCATGTGGAGGCGCGCCAGCTAAATGTGTCACTTATTTAAAACGCATACCTAATGGTCGCATACGGAGGCGATCCAGCTAAAAGTGTCTCTTATTTAAAATGTTGTAGCAACTGGAGTGCCTTCGTGTGCTGCAGAAACAACACCTACCATTAGTTCATATAATGCAAAGTGAACCCCTCCAGAGTACCTGCAAACCGTGTTTCTTTGGTGGGATAGCTTTCATTGGATTACCCACTGGTGGTTCCTCAACTCTACTTCCAGTTCCCCAGTTGAGCCGGATGGGATTTGGGGAAATAAAAGTAAAGGATTTCTCCTCTACAATCTGTCCTAAGTTGTTTCCTCAGTTGCTGGAAATTTTTCATGAGACCTCTCTAGTTGAAACTTGAAAGATTTCCAGAAATAATTTGTTTAGTCCAGACCAGCTGTCATGAATCTTCCACAAATCTATAACGTGCAGCAAACAAATGCGCTCCAGCTGCTACAACATTTTAAATAAGAGACACCATTAGGTAGGCGACATGACAATCTCACACTGTCATCCAGTGCGAGATTGTCATGTCTCCATTTTGATCATGGCTCTTAAGCATGCATCATTTTAAAAATGAACCGCCACCAGTAAACTCTGACTCTGAGGGATTTGCTATTGGTAAGGCTGAACCCCACCAAAACCTCATGATGCTATTCCTGTGTTGATGATCTACCCTTCGCTCTCTTACCGGTAGCCTATCTGTGGTCCTCTGTCATGTAGCTCACCCCCATAAGTAGGCCATCCCTACCTCTATCACTAGTAGCTTATCCCTGGTCTATCCTTGGTAGGCCATCCATGGCTCTGTCAAAATATCAATATGATACTAATAGTCTTGCTTTTTTTCTTGAGTTATGTCTCCAACTTCCATTATGAAATCCCTGGATTTCTCAATAGCAGCTCATCCCTGACTTTGTCATTAGCACCCTAAACCTGTTTTTTTATTATTTGGCCATCCCCGGCTCTCACAGGAACCCATCCACTAGCTATGATATGCAGACCATCTCTGACCATATCACAGTTTATCATTGGTATATTATCAGTGGCCATCCCTGGATCTCACTGGCAAACAATCTTTCCTCTCTTGCTCTGGGAAATTAGCACTGGCAGCCCACTTTAGGCTTATGCAGATGATCTGTCACTCACTCAATGGCAGGTCATGTCTAGATCAATTTCCTCATACCAGATCCCACTCATTCTTTGGAAAGATCCCTTGTTCTGTCCTTCTCTGGCTGCCCCATTATAACTCTCTATCTAGCAATCTCATAATCACATACTTCCTAAAGATCTAGACTTCCAGTTGCTTCTGTATTCTTTAGTCCATATTTATATGTCTTAACAGAGCACTAACAAATACCAATAATACTCCACTGTTTACCTTAATCTGGGCAGAAAATCATAATGGCTACTATGAATCAATTGTGCATGGATTGATTAATTAGCATTGGGTATATCTACATGGAGGCAGACATGATTCTTTGTTGCAGGACTCAAGAACCTCCTCCCACTTAAGTCGTCTTATGATGCCATCAGTGGGATGGGTTTGTGATCTTTGACCCTACAACAAAGAATAGTTGCTCCCATAGGCATGGATGTCCAGTTCTAATTAAAGGATAACCTTGGATAATTAATCCACACAGAAACTATTCAGAGTGGCCAATATGATTTCATGCTCAGACTAATAAAAGCAAAGATTTATTGTTGGTATGTGTTACGTACCCCTCTGGCACTCAAAGGGTTGAAGTTGAGATATATCATGGAATACTGAGGACCCACGCAGCATTACATACCGATTCATGGGGCAGCACAGAAACATGACATTAATGTGAGAGCTGGGTGTATATACATTAATTTATATAGCTCAATCATGTACGTATCATTGTACAAGGCTATATACAGACAGGAAAGTGCAGGCACAAGGTCTTGACATAAGCAGAACAGAGGCCCAGCCCAGCAGTTAATAATGTATATTTCCTATAATAAACTACATTTTGCAAAACACTCATTTTAACACTATTTTTTACATGCATTTCATGATCGTGGTGTGTTTTCATCTAGTCTCAAGCAAATATGTGGGCTAACAAAGCAGATGTTCTTCTGGTTAATGCTCCTGAAGATTATAATAATGGGGCAATTCGTACCCAGCAATACCACTACCACATTCTTGTTGCCTATGTCCCAATTATATCAGTGCACTTCTCTTCCCCTGAAAGCCAATTGTGGGGGAAGGTGTGTAATGGAGAGGGCAGGTTCAGACCACGTGATTGTTGGCCATACAGGATTGACAGATGCTCATATTGGCCAGTCATGGATTAGATCACAGTAATTCATTAGTTACGCTGAAACATCTACATGGCAACCACATTAGCTACTGCAGACCATCCTTACTAAAAAATTCCAAGTCACTATCAATAGTCACCAGGAAGTTGTAGCATGCTATATCCTTGGGCATCTGTCAGCTGTCATAGTCTCCCATGTGCACTACTCTTTAAAGAGCCTCAATGTTTCCTTACAGTCCTCCATTTAATGTTCAAACCCAGTGCAGTCCAAGTATCTTCCTTGAAGGCATTATACTGAAGCAAAAATATACATTAACATATTGCATAGATATTTAAAAAGCAGAGATGATTGCACGCAAATGTAAAAAAGCTACAGTTCTGGCCTGGTAAACGTATTTGGCCAGTACATCTTCAAAGGTCCATCCGCGTTTAACCTCTTCCTTGCCAAGAAGGGGTTAATGCAGCCAGCACGAAAGACAGTCCATACAAGGCAGCCACTGACGGGCGGGGTGAATGGCTTATTGTATTTTTCTGGGAGTGATTTTATCAATGTCGTTAGAACATTCATTGAAGTAAGTGAGAGATCCATCACCAGCTGACAGCTCCCTGCTCACTAATGGCTGTTAGATGGTAATCATTTTAATATGGTTTTTATTTCACTTAATTTCATATGTGCCTGACAAAAGGTCCTGTATCATCGGGGCGCTGTATGGAGCCGCTAATAGTCTCCTGCGATGCTCCATTACATTCAGTCATAGTGAAGACACGGAGAATGCTTTATAGGAGAAATGTGAAGAAGTGCCAATTTACCAAAAAGGGGTGGATGATTCATGGACTAGCTTTCCAGATGAGATGGTAGGAGGCTTGAACAATAAGGGTCATGGGACAGGCATAAGGTTAGCCTTCATTTAAATGTACTCAAGGGATCAAATAGGGGTTTTACTAGTGGTGTGAGGGAGAGAAGTGGATCTCATCTTTCACGAGGTTCTATAGGTCATATACTGAAAGAAAAAGATGAGCAATCCTGAAGCAAACAACTGCCCTTTAGGGGACAAATAAAAACCCCTCCAAATCCCCATTGATTTAAAGCGGAACTATCACCCCAATAATTAATTTATAAATATAGCGATAAGCTTAGAAATAGTACTATTATCCATTGTAAGTACAGCATTAAGAAATCCTACTTCTTCTGAGACTGCAAGGCATCAGCGCAGACATGTTGACTTAGAGGCATCTGCGCACCTGTCTCCTGTAGGAGGAGTTGTGTGGTACCTTAAGGTAACAGGAAGTGACTGACGGTGCAGGTTCATAGATGCCTCTAAAACAAAAAGCCTGGCTGTCGGTCTCAGAAGAAGTAGGATTCTTAATAACGCTGTACTTATGCTGGATAATACTACTATTTCTGAGCTTAACATTATATGACTAATTATTGGGGGGGGGGACTTTATTTGTGGTGAGAGTTCCACTTTAAACTGGACTTTTAATCCCATGAATGATCGAGAGGTCTCCAGCACATTGCTTTAGCATTCAAGGAGGGTTAAAATCCCCATTGAAATGAATGAAATTGTTTGTGTTCCCTCACGGGGCAAGTCATTTCCTCCATAATCTCTTTCTGAATACAGCCCTATGTCCTGTGTTTATAGAATGGGGAGTTGTTCGTGTGCAACCAAGAACATGAGTCTTAACCCTTTGAGTACCAGTACGAAGTGCAGTGGATTGCATTGTACACCCCCCCCCAGCACTTAAATGGTTAAATTTCCTCCAGCATTTAGAAATAAGGAAATATATTAGGAATATGCAGTATAAAAAGCCTTAAAGAAAAAAAAGTGTACAAGCCATAAATCCCTAGACTGTGATTCTTTGTCCAATTTATCATTATGGTGGCCTTATTCTGTTTGTGTCCAAAAATATGCTTATTGTATTGTTTTATATTCCTATCTAAATTACTGAGCAGGTAGGGGGATACTTTAGAAAGTATGCATGGTTAGTTAGAGGGTTGTTGCTGGGTTGCTTGCAGTAAAAAAATGTAATACAGTCTACTATGGATTAAATATATTTAAATAAATATATATATATATATATATATATATATATATATATATATATATATGTATATATATATATATATATATATATATATGGACTTCCCTGTTAATTCATGGCAGCACAGTAAAGCTGTCAATGAGAACTACCACCTTCTAATCATAATTCCCACTCACCTTACTATCGTCAGGAAATCATAATGGACCTATGATTTTTGACCTTGTGCCTTGGTATGAGTTATAACATTTTCAATCAGTTACCACTGTCATGTCCATACCTGGGACCTTCCTCCTCTTGAGCCCCCAGAGAGGGTTTATGTGCTGCCGACTAGGAGGATGTATATTAAGAGATTTACATTATAAAGGGGTGGGGCTTAATTGGGTGGGAGGGACTCATAGTTCTTGTGTCACAAAAGGGGTAGGAAGTGGAAAGAACAGGGTGGGAAGGAAGAGAAGTGGGCAGGAAGTGGGAGAAATGGGCAGGAAGTAGGAGGAACAGGGTGCGAATAAGACATGGGTGGGAAATGGGAGGAACAGGGTGAGAAAGAAAAGTAAGCAGGATGTGGGATGAGGAGGAGGAGAAGTGGATGGAAAATGGGAGAAACAGGGTGGGAAGGAGGAGAAATTAGGCAGGAGGTGGGAGGAACATGGTGGGAAGGAGGAGAAGTGGGCAGAGTTTCACAGTAAATTCACCACCACTGAAGAATCAGCCTCTGTCCCATGAGACTCCATAATTAACTGTAAAAAACAGAGTCTCTGGGGCAGATCTGGAGAGTTCCCAAATATTGTCATGTCCATGGAGGCGGACATGACAGGTAACAGCAGTTTTTCTAAACTGAAGCAAGAAAAGTGCATGAACCTACTAAATCCTACTAGAACCAGAAGTGGGCACAACACATTGGGAATCAATACATTGCACATCTCCCTGGGGGATAAAGAGATATTATCACTTAAAGGGATAGTAATGTTTCACAATAAAAGCAGCTCCAATAAATCTTCATAGTATTTGGGCCTTGGAGAATGTTGTTTCAATACTGTGTGAGTTGTAGTTCAAGAGTAGTTGAATGATAAAGTATCCCCCTCCCGCCCCTTTTACTGATGTAACACTGCTCACCTCAGAGCAGCAAGACTGTCTGGATTGATCGCTGAAAGGGACAATCTTCAGTGAGCATAAGGAAAAAACTGTCAAGGGGGCAGGGTTTTCCTTATGCTCACAGTAAGAAGATTGTCCCTTGCTGTGAGCTGTCTGGTCCCGGGACCAGATTCCACATCTGAGGGGAGGCAGCTTATACTAGGTAAAAGGGGCAGGAGGGGGATACTTTAGCATTCAATTACTCTTGAACTACAACTCTGACAGTATTGAAATAACACTCTCCATGGCCCAAATACTATGAAGATTAATTGGAGCTGCTGTTTTTGTGAGACATTGCTATCCCTTTAATACCGAAAAAAAAAAATATATATATATACGTTATAAATATATATATATATATATATATAAATATATATATACGTTAAAAGCCTTTTAGTCAACATTTAAGATCTTCTTAAGGTTAGTTTTAACCTTCATTTTTTTATATATTTGTGTAAAAAGCAGTCTCAAACTGAAGGTCCCTGGCAAATGCCAAGGATGCCCATACACTGAAATGCCCCAGGTGCCAGTTTGAGCACTTATAGCTCAAACTCTAATTGAATACACTGTAGCATATTTATCAACAATTCGCTGGCATCTCATGGATTTTCTTGGTCGCCGATATGCTAAACTCTCAATTATGGGGTGTAGCCTGGTGCTTCTGGAGGAAATAGCGTTTCTTCACTGAGGTGCAAAGCAAACCTCCTTGATATAAAGGAAAGAATTACCAACACCTCAGAGGTGTCTGTAATCCATTTCTGCTGGGAGCGACAGGGGGATATTTATTATGTAGCCACTTTGATAAATATCTTTGAAGAAAAGGATCAGTACCTTCAAAGTAGCATTTATATTGATAAATGTATCCCAGTGTATGTTAAATGGAACATACAGTGTAATCCATTAGATTGTGCATTATCGGACCTCAACCAGTAGCGAGTTATTTCTCTGCCTACTGGGGTGGATCCCAGAGACCTGCCAGTAACCCTTACTGTTTGTACTGTTGGTCTGAGGTCATTAACCCCATACCAAACTCACATGCAATGCACACCTAGGGTTAATAGATGAATTTCACTGTTTTCATTACATTGTGTTCAATCTTTCAGTTACTTGAACTCTGCTGACTGGCAGAGCTCTCCTCAAATGATGGAGATGTCACCCTGACATTCCCATGCTCCCCTGTTGCCTGTACTGGTGTTGCTAGGACATTAACAGTATGAATGCCAGAGTGCACACAATAGTATGCAATTCAGAGAGCAACAAGGATCTTCAGCATATTAAGAAGTAATAGGGGGTGTATATGCTTTCTAATTCCTTGGAGACCTCTAGCAATCAAATAGTTGAAAACTCATTTATATTAAAGGAAAGCAAACACCTAATGGACATTATATACACTTAAATACTCTGTACTTCAAGCTGGTATCTGTAAAAATCATTTATATGTTTTTTGAGGAAGCAGACATTCCTGTCTTTTTCAGGTGATTGTTCGATATTGTCTGTAAATGGGTTAAGATAAGTTAAAAGCCTTTCAGAATACATGAGCAGTGGTCACTAATCACAACTAATTGACTTTAATTCTTTTGTCCTATTACAGACATCACCAACAAAATTAGATACATAATCTCTGAATAGGACAGTGAACACCTTCGTTGTGATGTAACATATGAATAATTACTTTATGATAACGGTTTGTGATATTTAAAGTTATATCAACCTATATCACATTTAGGTGTTAATGTTGCTTTAATGGGAATTTTAATTTGTCCCTATGATGCTGTTGGAATGTCTAAGAATTGATCTACTTTGTCTTGCGCATATGGCCCATCAATGATGTATTAAAGGGACACTTGTTAAAGGAAAATGCCTGTTTCTCTTCTCTATCTAATGCATGGATGGGCAACCTGATGCCCTCCAGCTGTTTAGGACTACAGCTCTCATCATCCCCGACCAGCTTTTTATAGTAATTGTAGTCCCCAACCATGGGATGTGAAAAACTTTAGTCAATCAATTCATTTTGTGGAATATCTAGGCAATGTGGTAACCAATAATGGATTCGGTGAGATATTTTATATTTATATGTATATATATATATATATATATATATATATATATATTATATATAAATAACAAACAAAATTAATATCTTGTAATACCTTCGTTATTGGAATTACAGAATTATGGATTGACAAGCTTTTGGAATAAACTCCCTTTCGCAAGTCTAAAGCATTTCTGAGCACAAGGACACAGAATTCACAGTTAAACCAGTTAATACAGTTAACCCCAGCAAACAACACAGCTTAAGATTCATTGTATTAACTGGTTTAACTGTGAATTCTTCGTCCTTGTGCTCAGAAATGCTTTGAGAAAGGGCGTTTATCCCGAAAGCTTGTCAATCCATAATTCTGTTAGTTCAATAAAAAAGTCCAATAAAAAAGGTATTACAAGATATTAATTTTGTTTGTTATTTTACATCTATATCACTGGACTAATACGGCTACAATCTTATCTTAACTACCTCTCTCTCTCTCTCTCTCTCTCTCTCTCTCTCTCTCTCTCTATATATATATATATATATATATATATATATATATATATATATATATATATATAAATCACTCGGGGTCGGCACTCACACAATCCAGTGCAGTAAGCCTGGGCAAGCACTCACAGGACTTAAAATGTTAAAAAAGTTTATTCATTTTCTACGTTTCGGTCCGGTAAGGACCTTTATCAAGATAAAGGTCCCTACCGGACCGTATATATATATAAAACAACATTCTGTGGATTATATTATTTTTGTGACACAACTGATGACATTTTGTGGACAAGATATAGGGTTTACATACCACACCTGATACCCAACGCCTCAAGTTTCTCATCCCTGATCTAATACCTTTCTACCAAAGAGATTCTAAAGAGAAAGCCCAGATTTGTTATAACCCAAAAATATCATCTACTTCCAAGTACTGATGGTTGTACAATGGAAAAGGTACAGAACCCTAGAGGTGCAATTCAGTACACTAAACAGGAATTATTCTGGAGCAAACCAACATAGGGAAGAACTGAAAATTTCCATTAAAGTGGAACTTTATTTAAAGTAGCCCTGCAATAGTTAGGCAGATGGCCACTAGCTTAATAATAGTTATTTTACCTCTCAGAACTAGCCAATTCTAAAGAATTCCTTAATCTTCGGAGTCAGAAGCCAAGCATCAGCGCAGACATCTTGTCTCAGCTCCTGCTCTGTCAGTCCATTAAGAAGCATTGCACTGTGCCACAAGGTAACTGGAAGGGATTGACAAAGCAGGCGCTCAGACAGCACTAACCTGGTTGTCAGTCTCCGAAGACTAAGAATTACTTTAGAACTGGCTCGTTCTGAGAGGTAATATAACTATTATTAAGCTAGTCACCATCCACCTAATTATTGCAGGACGACTTTAAATAAGGTGAACGTTCCGCTTTAATTTCAATGGGACTTTTAACCCTTTGAATGCTTGAGGATGCAATGCATTGGAGACCCTCAAGCACTGAAGGGGTTAAATGCCCCATTTAATTCTGTGGAAATTTGTGAAATTATTATTCATTTATGGCTGTTTAGCGCATGGAATTGCACCTTTAGGGCCTTATTCATCAAGCTAAAAAGGTGCCATTCTGGAGCAAACCATCTGTAGAATGGGGGGGGAGGGGTTCCATATATTCACATTTATTGAAATGGGGATTTTAGCCACTTGAATACTCCGTGGTCCTTAAGGGACCGCAAAATACGTGCGTGACTGGTCTTTAGGGGGTTAAGTGCTAACTGCAGTCAGTTGACTATTTGGAAAAGTGGAGTAGAAATGGTCTTGTCCAAATAAGAATTGTGGTGCAATGTATTGTAAAGAAATGCGCCAATTGCTCCAAAAATAAAGGCAGTTTTAGTGGTAAAATCTTAACTCCAGGTATAATGGAAGTATATAGTGATCGATATGTGTGCAAAATAATATTCTCAGTTGCGAATTTTCTGTGAATTTTCTCAAAATATTTTCAGATAGTCATCTGACAGAGCAGGACCATGGTGTTAAGGACACTGCTGGATGTCCAACATCGAGGTAAGGGGTAACATATGGGAAAGAGGAATGGAGCCAAGATTAAATTAGTGTTGGGAACTTAAAGGGATAGTAATGTTTCACAATAAAAGCAACTGCAATTAATCATCATAGTATTTGGGCCATGGAGAGTGTTATTTCAATACTGTCAGAGTTGTAGTTCAAGAGTAACTAAATGATAAAGTATCCCCCTCCCGTAACACTGCTCACCTCAGAGCAGCAAGGTGGTGTCCAGGTGGATCGCAGAGAGGGATAATCTTCAATTAGTATAAGGGAAAAACCTGTCAAGGGGGTCAGGGGTTTAATTGTTCTCACAGTAAGAAGATTGTCTCTTGCTGTGATCTGTCTGGTCTGTGGACCAGATTCCACATCTGAGGTGAGCAGTGTTACACTAGGTAAAAGGGGGGGGAGGGGATACTTTATCATTCAATTACTCTTGAACTACAATTCTGACAGTACTGAAATAACACTCTCCATGGCCCAAATACTATGAAGATTAATTGGAGCTGCTGTTTTTGTGAAACATTACTATCCCTTTAATTGGAAGTGTTAGGTTTAGTTGGGGGTACTTCTGGTATTAGTGCTGGTAGTGTTTGGAACCGTGGGGAGAGGGTGACAGTGAAACCAGCTCACAGTAGATGTTTGACACAGTGTAATACATTGAGTGTTAGTTTAATTTGAAGTTACCATTTTTTCAGGATATCTCAGTCAAGTCTTATTCATCTGGCCTACACTTGTCGCTAATTCAGCTGGACAGCTGATAGAATACTTCCGGAAACTAGATATTTTTTCCGGTTGGTTGCTACTTCTTTTAGCCCTAATGACTTTTTTAAGGGGCCTAATAGAACTGACCCCTTGTCTTAAGGATTAAAATTCTGTAGCATAAGTGATAAGAAATGGTTCAGATATCATTGTAAGGAAGATATCTGTGCTCATGTAGGGAGGCACCTGTAACATAGATAGTTACATCTCCATTAGGGTGAACATTGTTCACCAGCGTAATCACAGAAGGAATTAATCAGACAGTTAATTGATCTGTTTTGTCAGGCTTTTTCTACTTACTTCCCCTGAGTCCCACTCACATTAAAGAGTGGGTTTCATTAAAGAAGAAGAATCACCTCCACACGCCTATTGCCAGAAAATCCTAATGGCCCTAACCATTTTGCCACTGTGCCTTTGTTCAGTCTGGGATGTCATGTCCACGAAGGGGGACATGTCAGTTACTAGTCATTTTTTTAAAGCAGAACTTTGATGGTAATAAGATTGCCCTTGAATATATTACTAACTTAGCGATATGCAAAGGCATGCTAACTTTAATCTTGATAAATTAGTGGTATTGCAGTAAAAACATATCTTCTACAGGCTTCAGGCTGCACAGGGCTTACAAGAGAAGTCAGTCCCTTCCGGTGCCATAAGGCACGAAGGACACCACTCACCAATGCTGGCAGAGAACAAGACAGACTGCAGACTCAGTGGCACATTTCCTCTAAGATGTCTGTGTTGTCTGTCATCTGGTTTCTGCAGAAGATGTGTTTTTACTGCCATACTCCTAATTTATCGAGCTTAAAGATAGTATGCCTTTGCATATCGCTAAGTTAGCGTGCATGAGCCTAGATAACACTATAAGGACCAGAGAAGTGCTAAACACACTGTACAACAATCTACTGCACTGCCCTCTGTTCCTTAAAGGGTTAATATTACTATGTGCAGTGGGTGGAGTTTGTGTCCCGTGGTCCTGATCGCAACTGTCATGTACGCCTCCTCCATGGACATGATATCAGGGACTTTTTGAAGATGTTATCTCCTGAACAACGGCAAAAGGATAAATTTCATAGGACCATAAGGATTTTCAGGGCATGGTAAGGTAAATATATATATGTGTGTGTGTGTGTGTGTGTGTGTGTGTGTGTGTGTGTGTGTGTGTGTGTGTGTGTGTGTGTGTGTGTGTGTGGTGTTACTACCTGGAGGTGTCACTTCTACTTTAATGTATGAAGTGTATGTTTCAGGATATCACTACTTGAACACACATGGATAATCTGAATCTGCCACTGTTAGTAGCTCTTATCCACCTGACCTATCCTGGTCTACTGTTTCTAATGTGAAGATGACAACGAACAAGGCAAAAAGGGGTGGCCCTCTAGGGTTATGACCCCACAAATTTTATGACCCTTTTAGGACCAATGATTCCTCTAAGACAGGAAGAACCTACAGCCATTGTTGGATTGAAATCATCATCCTCCACATATGGCCATATCTGGGAACTCTCCGGATCTGCCCTGGAGACCCAAATTTTCAGACTGAATTACCGGGTCTCTGGGGACAGGCTGACTGTCCAGTGGTTGTGAGTTCCTCCTCCTTCCTACCCTGTTCTTCACACTTCCCGCCCACTTTATGACCATAGATAGTAAGCCACACGCACTTAATTATGTTGCACCCCCTTTATGACACAAATCATGTCACTGACATCCCCCTGATCAGCTCAAAATTAGCCCTCTCTGGGGGTTCAAAAGGAAGAAGTTCCCAGGTATGCAAATGGCCAGCTGCTGTCTGAGGATGATGGGAGTTGTAGTCAAAAAATAAATGGATACTGCAGGTTGCTCTATGTGACCATTCATAATATAATTATATATTCAATATGCACATAAGCAATAAGGAGCAATTCTGGAGCAAACCAACTACACCATAGTCTCTCAGATGGGGTGCCAGGGTAGACAATACATGTACACAGGGTAGACAATACCCTTAGTGCTTGTGGGTTGTCCATAGTACAATAGGAGACCCCCAGGGGGTCCTATGTTCAGATAGGTGCCTGATGTTGGGCTAGGGGGAAAACAAAGATGGATCGGGGAAAGATTGCCATGGCCCTTCCCATTGTCTGATAACAATGAATGAGAAGAGGTGGTGTCATGTCGAACATGGTACCAGAATTCTGACTGGTGGATTTGTATGTCCCAGCCGGAACTCTGGCTCAAGATTAGTTGTCACCCCTCCATATTTCAGATGGGGTAGAGTTGTTTGTTGTGGCCGATCTAGGGTTCCAGATCCCTAGGTATAAAAAGTGGATAGAGAGACAAGTTTTGGATTGTATTGCAGATTGGTCTAGACTCCAGTCAAGGTCCGATGTCCCAAGCCCGTATGTTGTTGTGAATAAATCCTTTGATGGTGAAAATCAGCACAATTTGGATGTGGCTTCTTCCCTATACTGTATGAACACACAAAAGGGCTCCACTGCCTGGATAAGCCTCTTCAAATTAAGTGTGTGACATAAATTGTGCAATCACATTCAGAGTACTTAAAATACAAACACATTGAGAAGTCCTGGGGAGGAGGTTCAAGGATCTTGAGACCTTCTGTGTCAACTAGTAACATCCCTTTATAGTCCTTTCAATTTCAAATATATGTGCTGTGGTCTCAGAGACTCAGCAGAGACAGGGCCCTGTCTTGACAGGGAATGTCACTCAGTCACCTTCCTGATGCCCTTTTAATATCAAGCAGGACCTTTATCCCTGTAAGCTGCCTCCAAGTTGCAGTCGTCATCAGGCATGTGCCCCAGAGACCTATCAAACTGCAACAGAAATGTGAGTTGAAACCACAGCATAGCAGAAGAATTCATTCCATCCCCAGTTCTCTTGATTGGACCCTGCCTTGTAGGCACTACATATATTAAGGGCACGCTGTTTTAACATAATCTGTTTTGTTTGTATACTATGGAATATGGCTGGAGCTCTTACTGGACTTCATATTCATCCTCACCAGTCTTGAAAGTACATCCATTACTATAGCCTATATTTTGACAAGGACTGGATCATGGTGGTATGATGACGAGAAACAGATTGTAAGCCTTGTTTATCCATGGCTTTAAAGGGATAGTAATACATCGTTTTATCTTTATTTTATTTTGTAGGCATTAAAAAACATGAAGAACGATATAAGTCTTATCTCTCAAACCTTTATGGTTTATGAGATATTCACAAGCAAAGTTTCCCCTCCCGCCCCTTTTACCTAGTGTAAGCCATCTCTTCTCAGATGTGGAATCCAGTCCATAGACCAGACAGATAACAGCAGGGGACAATCTTCTTCCTATGAGAACAATGAAAGCCCTGCTCCCCTTGACAAGTTTTTCAGGTTTTTCCCTTATCTTAATTGAAGATTGTCCCTCTCTGCAGTCTACCTGGGCACCTCCCTTCTGATCTGGCTGAACAGTATTACATCAGTAAAAGGGGCAGGAGGGAGATACTTTGTCACTGAATTACTCTTGAACTACAACTCTGACAGAAATTAAATAACACTCTCCAAAGTCCAAATACTATGATGATTAATTAGAGCTGCTTTTATTATGAAACATTACTATCCCTTTAAACTCTTCCAGTATGTGGGTCCATTCTTCAACAGACTGCAAACTCTGTGGGATAATTTCTCTATTCCTTTCAACCCCCATTGATCAGTCCCTCTATAGACTACAAACTCTGTGGTTAAGTTTCAATCTCACTTTCAAGTCTTGCAGCTACGTTTCCTGCTTAAGGCAAGCTCCGTGGATTGATTGCAAGCTCAGTTTCTATGTAATGACCACTTTAAGAGAAGTGTCAAATATGGTGAGTGGCCCAGAGACAAATTTTCCCTGGGGCCCAGAACATTTTGTTAGGCCTCTGCTAATGCCAGTGCAGCTGCTCTAGTAGATTTGTACATTACCCCTACAATCTCTTTATAACAATGCAAGCAGCATAACCATACTGGTATTGTGTTCCCTTTTAAATAAAGGTATCACTCATGCTTTTTGACAATCTTATGGCACAATGCCCTGTGTAAGATCATTTCTGAAGATTAAACATAGCGGTTTGGCCATTTCAGAAGTAGTCTGAACTCCTGTCTAAAACATTTTAATTGACTACAAATACAAAAGGAATAACCACATAAGTACCATGCACACGCCATACATTTCAGATCCCCAAAAAAGGAACCAAACCCTCAGCTTAACTCTCCTGACTTTATGTGCCCCACCTTGGAAAACCTTACCCCCTCATCCTTAAAAAACTCCATCACTATATGCATTCTTCTGATAGTGATACATAATTAATAAAAGTTTCCTTAGGTCTATAAATTAATCATACCTGTGGGCACGTACCTACAGGGGATGCAGCCATGATGGTGCCCAACACCCAAGGGAGCCCATTATCTCCAGTGATTGTGCGCCTGGGAGAATAATTTTTTTTGCTAGGATCCCCTAAAAAGTATTGTACTAGGTCCCACCAGTGACTAGTTGGAGTTGCTGTTTT
This sequence comes from Rhinophrynus dorsalis, assembly GCA_037306005.1. Taxonomy (NCBI): domain Eukaryota; kingdom Metazoa; phylum Chordata; class Amphibia; order Anura; family Rhinophrynidae; genus Rhinophrynus; species Rhinophrynus dorsalis. Next base: position 45,057,479 of record CM074726.1, on the reverse strand, counting down.
TGTGAAACATTACTATCACTTTAAGAGGCTGATGTTATGTGATAGTCTTCCTGAAGAAGTGGGTTTTTTGGGACCTTTTATAAGTTGTCAGGCTAAGGGAGAGTCATACAGTGAATAGCAGGGAGTTCTGTAAGGTGGGAGAAGGAGTGAGAGGTGGTAATTAGAGAGGAGAGGTCATGGCCAGAGAGGAGGAAAGGTTAGGGATGTATTTTGAGACAAGGTTAGTAATACAGAGAGGGGTAGAGTTGATTAGTGCTTTGTAGGGTAGAACCAGGATTTTAAATGTAACTCTAGATGGAACATGCAGTCAGTGCAGGGATTGTCAGAAGGGAGTTAGGTTAGTAGCGTGAAGAGTGTGGAAGTTTAACCTTGCAGAAGAATTTTGAACAGACTGAAGAGGAAAGCCTGTTAGAAGAGTCTTGCTATAATGTAGTAGAATGATAATAGTCTATGCCATTGATGGATAAAGAAACTTTTCTGAACGCTACATAGAACTGGCCTCAAGGACACTGAGACTTGAACATTTTCTTTCTGGATAGTCCGTCAGAAAATGACACATTTTATTTATGTTTGCATTACTGGGATGGACAGCTTTTATGTGCTATTATTTAAAGAATGATAGATAACAATGTGAAATATTTTATAAATTATATATGCAGGCTCAAAAAAAGAGGCAAAAGTCTTGGAATTGTTACATATCTAAAAACATCTGAATATTTTTCTTTCCATTGCAAGTGGCAGAGTATAAGGATAAGGTAACATATGCTTAAACAAACAGCTTTAACCTCTTAAGGACCACGCGGTCCAGGGGTTGGGTGCTCTAGAGGACGACAGCACTTTTTTTTTTCGCCACTGAATTCTGGGATCGCAGAGTGACGTGCAGCCGCTCTGAGATTCCAGTATTACATGACTTGCCATGACCATCACCAGTCCTGGCACATCATGGGTCGTTAAGGGGTTAAGGCATGGTATCATGGGTCCATTGCATTTTTCTTCATCCATATTTCTCCACAGAACATCCCATCACCACCACTGCTTCATATAACAGCTTCCTATAGTCATAGTTTGAACTTGGTGGGCCCCTAAGCAACAAAGGTGTAACTAGAAGCCTCCGGGCCCTGGTACAAGAAGTGCCACGGGCCCCCCACCACCACCACATTGGCCCCCTTGACCACATTGACCCCCTCCGCAATGCCCCCATCTCCTACCTGGAGCTCCAGCGCAGTCCACTATGTAATGCAGAACGCTGGGAGATGATGTCATCTCCCAGAGCTCTGCATTACTAGAGCGCCGGCGGGAGATTGCGGGCACCAGGCGTAGGGATCGCAGGGGGAGGCCAGGCGCCTGTAATGCACGGGCCCGGTCGCAGGTGCGACCCCTATAGTTATGCCACTGCTAAGCAAAATGTGTACATGGGTTCCAGACCTTTCTCCATTGGTCTGATGGTGGTCAGAGTAGATGAGAACAGCATGGGACAGTAACAGAGCCCCAGAGGACTGACAATTGCTTTGAGGGCAGGCCAAAAAGTGAACCCTTTAAATGTCAGAGAGTTTTTATGTGCAATGTTCTAGACCCTCATATGATGCCCAAAGGGTTGAAACTGGCTTGCCATTTTTGCACCTTGTCTGAGAACACTGAAAAGAGTGTTATGTCTGTCTTCTCAAAGGTTACCTCAGCTTTTGATTCTGCCAGTTATCTCAGTCTTGCTTCATTCTTAGAGAGCCATATATCTATACCAAGAGTTATTAAATTAGTTTACTGTTGTAGCATCAACCACAAATGTTGGAAAGCTATTACATTTGTTGATCACTGTTTCCATATTTTTTTCTTTTCAATTTTAAGGAATGATCTCTGATTCTAGCTTTCCTTTTATTGTGAAAAATGTATCCCACCTGAACTTTATTAAATCCCCTAAATAATTGAAGATTTCAATCACATCGCTCCTCACTAGTATCATCCAAGCTATACATATTAAGGTACTGGAATCTTTCCTTATATGTTTTGTTTTGTTTTCTAGTCCATTTCAGTGGCCCTTCTTTGAATGATCTCAAATTTATTTATGTACTTCTGAAGATATGGCCCCCAGAACAGGACACCATATTTTAGATGAGGTTGAATCAGAGTTCTGTAATGTGGCATTTGAACCTATATTTTTCTCCTGATGATGCCTCTTTCTCTACAACCTTGTACCTTGCTGTCTTTCCCCATGGATTTGCTGCACTGCTTGTCTACTTTCAATTAATCAGATATAACAACTCCCAAGCCCATTTCCTCTGCTGTTGATGTCAGCATAGTAATATTAAGGCCGGGAGTCATCAAGGTGCGAATGGCTTAATGGGCAAGAAAATCGGAGGATTTCTTTAAGCATTAACAATTCGTTCATTCAGGAACTTATGGATTGTATTTGGCCATCGCTTATTCATCAATAAGCGATGGCCAGATAAATCCGCCAATTTGATCTGCCAGCTTCAAGCTGGCGGATCCCATTACAATGTATGGGGCGATCACACGCATACACATTTTTTGCTTATGAATATGCATGAGTTTTTTCGCCTGACTGGACAATTTACACAGTTTTCCCTGCTTTGCTTAAACAAAGCAGGGGAAACAGTCCAAATCATTGATGAATACCCAAAGGTATCCATCAATGATCTCAGTGAAGAGCAGCGTATTTGATACACTGCTCTTTCCTGCAGTTTGATGAATCCCGGGCTAAGTCTATTTTCTGATATAGGATTTTTGTGTTCTCTATACGCTATTTTGCATTTTCTGAGATTTCAATTTGAAATTGGTCCATTCCCCCAACTTTTTAAAATAATTTCTCACTTGACTTACCCCTTTCCGAGGGATGCTAGCCCTGTTACAGATCATAGTTTAATCTGCAAAAAATGGCTCACCTTCCCTAGAAGCCCACCAGTAGTAGCATTAATAAAACTAGGGCTACTAGGACTACAACCCTTTGTCTTCAGTCCTTCAGACAATATTTTATCCAGCCAACTTTCTTTGAATTCAATCCCAAAACATACAGCTTTTGGTACAGTGTCAAAGGCTTTACTAAAATCCACATAAACTACATCTATTGCACCACCCTAATCTATGATTTTAGTTGCAAAGGTAAAATAAAATCTATAAGATTTGCTTGACAAGACTTTCTAGAAGTAAATCCATGCTAACATTGATCTTACAAACCTGGAGATTGCAGATAAGCAGCAATTCTCCCTTCTCCAATATATGATGTTAGATTCACAGGCCAGTAGTTGCCAGAGTATTTCCTACTACACTTTTTATAAAGCGGAATATTATTAGCAAGCCCTAATTATCAGGCACTGTTCCTATGACTTATTAAAAAGTTCAGTTAAAGGCAAGGCAAGTACATCCCTAAGTTCGCCTAATACTCTGGGATGTATTTTATATGAGCCAAATGACTTTCCTGCTTTTACTTTAGATAGTCCATTCAAGACTTCCTTCTCAGTAAATAAACTTACTTCCTATTACTTAAATTTAACGGTTGTTTCTTTTAACACCAGTTCTCACATATCACAGTAATCTTTAAAAACTGAGCAAAAATAACTATTTATGAAGTCAGCTATTGCCTTATCACCTTCCACATATCAATACATTTTTGTCTTAAGTCTAACAATATCTCCTTTTGTTTTTTACCTATCACCTAAAGAACGTTTTGTCATTCATTTTCACTGACTGGGTTATTTTCTCTTCTGTCTGGGTTTTGGCGTCTCTGATTATATGCTTAGTTGCATTTTTATTTTACCTTTACTAACATGCCTGATACAGAGTTCATGTACATCTAACATTGCATGTTTTAATTGTCCCCACTGTTTCTGCACTCCACCCAATAAGTTCCCTTCTGCCAAAGAATTACTCAAGTATTTTCCCATGCATGAAAAATCAAACTTTTGTTTTAGTGGGATTACATTCCTCCTTTACTTGTATACTAAACTACACTGATCGGTGATCACTGGATCCCAAATTTTCTCCCACCAATACATTAGACACTACCCACATTTCCAAATATTGAATCAAGTACTGCTTCTAAGTGAGTTGGCTCATTAACAAGTTATCCAGATTATGCCCATAACAAGGAATCTGGACATCTAAAATAACCCAGAACTATTACTTCACCTTTTGAAATTTTACATATTTGTTCCATGAGTTATGTATGTAATAATTCATCTTGCCCTGGAGGCCTATATATTACACCAGCAGAACAACTGTTCTATCTCAATTGTCTAACCAAATGCTCTCTAGCCTGTCTTTATGTTGTTTTCAAATAAAAAAGCCACTACTCCACCCTTCTATCCTATTCTATATTTTCGGAACAGACTGTAACCTGGTATGACTAAGTCACTGTTCTCATTGTGCCAACATTCCTCCAAGTCAATGTCATACCTATTCAGGACTGGAATTTGATCTGGTGATTGTATCATAACTAAAAGCATTTGTGAGTATACTACAGAAATTGTCCTTATTGTTCTTACAGCCACCCCTCTGGCACTCCAGGTTAATATTATATGGATCATCCTTATTGCCAGAATAGTAAGTAATGCATCTGGGATGGTGCATGCTCCTCACAGTAAAGTGACTGAGGAGCGTGGCTGCTTACATCCAGCCCGAATGCAGCACAGTAAGCCTACAACCTGCCATTCTGCTACTTCCATCTAGCGATGTTAGCAAGGAGATGGTCCCACTTCCTCCTTCTGGACAAAGCAACCTTGGTGAACAGGAAATGCATTCAAGGACAGACACTGTGGGACCAGTCAATAGGTGAAAAGCAATTTTAACAGCTTAAGGACCACATGGTCCGGGGGTGAGCTGGGGGTAGAGGACCAAGGCACTTTTTTTTCCTATGCATTATGGGATGACAGTGCGGTATGCAGCCACTCAGCAAATCCCGGAATTCCATGATATGCCAGGACTGTCATCGGTCCTTAACGTCCGGACAGGCGTGACTATACTGGCATGTCACCGGTCGTTAAAGGTTTGTGGGGATTAATAGTTTGAAGGTTGGGCTGTGCTGGAGACGTATTGCCTCCAAGGCTGTGTTAGGAGATGGGCTAATTAAGTACAATGAGTTTAGAGATCAGCACTGGCTGGTAGTAGCTGTATTCCAACAGCTGGAGAATCACATTTTTACAGCTGTATCCTGAAAGCCCAATTACCCAACATTATGCTGATTTAAACGACACTTTAAAGGGATAGAATGTTTCAAAATAATTGCAGCTCTGTAGCATCATTCTCTATGATGTGTAGTTCCAGAGTAATTGAATGATACTCCATTTTACCTATTGTAAGCCGCCTCCCCTCAGATGTAGAATCTTGTAAAAACTTACTTGTGAAAATGTTTTGGCTCTGTTGCTAACAGTTTGCTAAACAAAAAGAAAGAACAAATTTTGAATGAAGTATCCCAGGAGTAGGAGAACCCTTAATTTACACATCAGGAAAAGGTTTTTTTTTATCATAAGAATGTAGAACGTGATGCTGGGACTGAGCTCAAGAGACCCGCATACTACCGCATTGACTGCATCATCTGGTTCTCGAAGGTTTCAGTTGTCTGAGCCCTCGTTTCAGCTCTAGACCAGTGCTACTCAGGGTATACCGACAGTGCAGGATTCTAGATATCCCCGCTTGTTATCAGGTGTGTAGTCAGTGGCTCAGTCATTGTGATTGCTCCACCTGTGAGTAATCAGGGATATCCATAACACCTGACCAGAGGATGTGTCCCAATAACCAGAGCCGAGAATCACTGCTCTAGACCTTTCACTGCTACTGTGGTAGTTATGCCCTTGGTTCTTGTACATTTCCTACCTCTAAAACACTACCATCTGATTCTAACGTCTATAGTTCTGTGTTAATGATCCCTCTACGCACTTGAACCTCTGCTTACAAATGATCTTTTCGTATATCTCTCCCTATAACTCCTCCTATTGTTCCATATAACCTCTCCCTATAATTCCTCCTATTGTTCCATATAACTCCTCCCTATAACTCCTCCTATTGTTCCATATAACCTCTCCCTATAACTCCTCGTATTGTTCCATATAACTTATCCCTATAACTCCTCCTATTGTTCCATATAACTCCTCCCTATAACTCCTCCTATTGTTCCATATAACTCCTCCCTATAACTCCTCCTATTGTTCCATATAACCTCTCCCTATAACTCATCCTATTGCTCCATATAACCCCTCCCTATAACTCCTCGTATTGTTCCATATAACTTATCCCTATAACTCCTCCTATTGTTCCATATAACCTCTCCCTATAACTCCTCGTATTGTTCCATATAACTTATCCCTATAACTCCTCCTATTGTTCCATATAACTTATCCCTATAACTCCTCCTATTTTTCCATATAACTCCTCCCTATAACTCCTCCTATTGATCCATATAACGTCTCCCTATAACTCCTCCTATTGCTCCATATAACCTCTCCCTATAACTCCTCCTATTGTTCCATATAACCTCTCCCTATAATTCCTCCTATTGTTCCATATAACTCCTCCCTATAACTCCTCCTATTGATCCATATAACGTCTCCCTATACTGTAACTCCTATTGTTCCATATAACTTATCCCTATAACTCCTCCTATTGTTCGATATAACCTCTCCCTATAACTCCTCCTATTACTCCATATAACGTCTCCCTATAACTCCTCCTATTGCTCCATATAACCTCTCCCTATAACTCCTCATATTGTTCGATATAACCTCTCCCATAAGTCCTCCTATTGTTCCATAGAACTTCTCCCTATAACTCCTCCTATTGTTCCATATATCCTCTCCCTATAACTCCTCTTATTGCTCCATATAACTTCTCCAAATAACTCCTCCTATTGCTCCATATAACCCCTCCCTATAACTCCTCCTATTGCTCCATATAACCTCTCCCTATAACTCCTCCTATTTCTCCATATAACCTTTCCATTTAACTCATCCTAATTGCTGCAAATAACACCTCCCTATTACTCCTCCTATTACACCATTTAAGCCCTCCTATTGCTCTACATAACCTCTTCCATTATCGCCTGTCTTTAGTTTTAACATTTATAAATTATCCTGGCTTGCACAGGTTTTCACATTTCTTGCTGTCATCATTTCCTCTTATGCCAAACATCAAATAAACCTCAACTCTTATCTGCTGTAACCTCTCCTGTCTTGCACTCTGGCGTCAAGCGAACCTAGCATGATAAAACAGTACTGAATAGGATATCAGTGACACCCTGCAAGGGTCTTGCACAGCCTGTCTGATACACAGTTCCCACAGCTGTCTGTCAGGGGATACAGTGGTCAGGTGACAGCATTACCAAGTCCTTCCTACAACTGACAGATGCAGCTCACAGTAGCACTGGGTCTGCTAAAGAACTAAGAAGTTGGTATAGAGATTTGTCTATAGATCAGAACTCCAGGGCAGTTATAACAATAGGGAAAAATGAACAACTGCCCAGGACCCAGAGGTGGAAGAGGCCCTCCCAGAGTCAAGGAGAAACTCTGCCTGTCATACTTCATAGTTGGGAACCTCTTGAATTTCCCTCTCCATGGTGATCCGAGGCACACAATTCATTCTTCTCAGGTGTAAAAACTCAGCATTGTGTGAACATGATTGTGAAAATTATGCATTCTTTCAAGCTACTATATGTTTAAGCACATACCAGGTGTGAATCTAGCTGTGAGTGCACAACATTCTATCAAGTAATTTTGATGTAAGCTCAGAATTGTGTGAAGTTTCTTTACGCTTGAAGACATATTTTTAGTAGGAGGGGAAACCAGGTATTTTTTAACCACCTTCTTTGCTAGAAAGGCCTCCAACAAAACGGATTAAGGAAACTCGCCCCTTTATACTTTGTCTAGAGCTGTGCGGTGGCTTAAAATAACCCTGCAGTACTCACACATATCCATACCTGGGAACTCTCTGGCTTTGCCCCGGAGACTCCGGTTCTGACAGAGCTTTACCGGGTCTCTGGGGCAGAGGCTGAATCCTCCGGATGTGGGGAGTTTCTATTGAAACTCTACCACATCCGCTTTTTCTCCCACTGTTTCTCCGTCCCCAGCCTTCAGTGTGACACCTTTAAGCCCTGCCCCCCGACTTGTGTCAAGCCCCGCCCCTTTTTTACACGATTAGCGTCATTTTTGTCACCCCCTGCTGAACAGAGGACTCCCTTCCGGGTAGCCATCAACTGGAAGTTCCCAGGTCTGCACATATCTAATATTTAATAAAAATACCACATGAGAGATTTCTTCTAGAATTCAACTTTGTCTTGTAGGCAGCTGTTTACTGTGGAGTGAAAATCCCTTTATACCTGTATTAGGCATGGTATGCAACAAGAATCTAGCTCACCTCACCACTTATTATATGTCCGATTGTTATTTTTTTTAAAGGATGGAGATGCTTTCACTCAACTGCATTTCCATCCCTTTGCAACAACCATTCCACTCAGTGGCCTTAGGTCCATATGCACAAACATATGCCGTAAGGATAAAATGTAAATGTAATACATTCCCATGAATTTAAATGGCGTTTTAAACACCTTGAATATTAGATTGGTCTCTAATCCCCTTGCGAAGCATTCAGGGATTTAAAGGAGAACTAAGTCTCCTAATTATTATTGTGCACTGCAAGAAAACTTGTCTAACCCTTTAAGGACTGCAAGATACATTGATGGTCTCATACAATGGTCTGATGATCTAACGGAATAGAGTAATGCACTCACAATCTCACAAACTGGGATAATCCTCAACTATGTATGGTCTCATGGTATGGGGTAATGACCTGGTGAATTCATATTATGGGACACTTCTGTGTTCCACGGCCATTTACATAGGGTGCCCATGTTTTCTATGAAAACTGACAAAAAAGTTGAATATTGCCGTTTAAATGTTGTTTTAAGTAAACTGTTATGCACAATATGTTTAAGAGGGACCATGCATCCTGAAGAGGGACACTTGAGAGGTATGTTCATACAGGGCTAAACAAATTCCGGGCACCAGGTTGTCATGGTGACTAGAAACTGGGACCTGGAACCCAGCAAATTTGCCCTGCATGTAGGGAAGAAGTTTCCCTACACTGCAGGGCAAGATTTCACTTTAATATATACACACTTACTCAGTTGCTCCCATGAGAATGGGAGTGATCCTGTGAACAAAACAATTTACATAGTGCGGGATCTCATGATCCCACACTATATGCATTTCAGAAAAAAAGGTGATCAATGCTGCGACCAGGAAGGTATTCGTCGCCTTCATTCTAACTCTTCCTCACTAGGTCTGATAAAAATAATATAATATATAATCATTAACCCCTTAACGACCCATGACGTACCGGGACTGTCATGGGTAGATTTGATCCCCCATTGCGGCCGCACAGAACAATAGGACCGCGCGGGCTGGTTGTTACTAAGTGCCCTGGTCCCGGGGCACTTAGTAACAGCCAGTAGAAACATTGTTGCAACGTGATTTGCTTGATGAGCGAATCACATGTTGCAAAAGCCGAATGACAGGGACAGTATTTGTACATACTGTCCCTGTCACATCTCTCTGCCTCCCTCCATCTTGCACACTGCTGAGGTGGAGAGAGACAGAGAGACATTGTGTTCCAGTATCCCAGATCGTGTTCCAGCGTTCCTGTAAAAAAAACAAAAACACAGTTCCCCCCATCTGAGCACTCTAGTAGTGATCAGTTTGCTGCAGATCAGTGTTTGCTGATCTGTGGTACATCCCCCATCCCCCTTGTATTTTTTTTACTTTTTTTTTTTTTTTTTTTTTTTTTTTTTTTTTTGTGTTGGGGAAAGGTTTAGGGTTAGACTTAGGTTTAGGAGTAGCATAGGGAAAAAAAAAAAACAAAAAACCAAAACAAAAAAAAAAAGTATAGTTTAGATAGGTAGTTCACTTGGGTTAGGTAGGTTCAGGGTATACGTAGGTTAGGGTAAGGTTTAGGGTTAGATTTAGGTTAAGGGTAAAGTAAGAAAAAAAATTAAGTAAATAAAAAAGTTTTTTAGAGTAAGTGTACAAAATGCAGCGGAGATACAGTGTAGAAGAGGCGCATTCCTTTTTGGCGTCTGACTCAGAACCCACAGACACTGCATCAGACTTTGATATAACGCAGTTTTCAGAGAGAGCTCTAGTGATGACGCTGGTCCTTCTGTAAAGAAAAGGTGTACTGCCCCAAGAGCTGCCCTAACAACTGCCCCAGCACCTGCCAAAAGACCTGCCCAAAGAAATGCCCCAAGTGCTGCCCAAAGAAATGCCCCAACACCTGCCACTCCTGATCTTAATGAATGGGTATCACCAACCAATTTATGTCCACAAATCCCAGAATTCACAGGCAACCCTGGGATTCAAATTGATGTGGAAGGATTTACCCATGATCATTTTTTTATTTGTTTTTGGGGGAAGATATTTTGGGGGAAATTGTGTCCCAAACCAATTTGTATGCAGCTAGTATATTGCAGCCAACACTACAGCTTTTGTTGTTCAGCAAGAAGTATGCACAGAAATTGCAGAATTTAAGCAATTCTGGGCCTTAATAATGGCAATGGGTATAATAAAAAAGCCAAGTATCCGATCCTACCGGAGCAAAAACCCCATATGTGATACCCCTATATTCCCCAAAACTATGACCAGGTCCAGATTTGAAGTAATTTTGCACTTTATGCATTTTAGTGACAATACCCTGTGCCTCCCAAAAGAACACCCCAGTATGACAGACTTTACAGAATTCATCCCCTAATAAATCATTTACAGAAAAAGTTTGCCCAAGTATATATGCCCCAAGAAGAAATTAGTGTAGATGAATCCCTAATGAAATATAAAGGTAGGTTAGGGTTCAAGCAGTACATCCCTTCCAAGAATTCCAAGTTTGGTGTTAAATTTTATAAATTGTGCAAAAGTGCCACAGGCTATACCCAGGCTTTTAGAATTTATGAGGGCAAGGACAGCCAACTTGATCCTGCTGGTTGTCCCGAATTTATGGGAACTAATGGGAAAATCGTTTGGTATCTAATTTACCCCTTACTAAATAAAGGTTATCAGTTATTCGTTGATAAATATTACACCAGCCCCCTTTTATTTAAGTCTCTTTTTTGACACAGTGGCCTGTGGCACTGTTAGGCGCAATTGCAGGGAGTTGAACAAAAAAACTCATAGATACCAAACTAAAAACTGTGACGTCCTTATCTTTGTGCCAACAGGAGCTGCTGGCAGTTAAGTTCAAGGACAGAAAAGATGTCTACATGCTGACCACCATGCATGAGGACAGAACTGTGGCAGTCACTGTTCATGGCAGGAGAGGGGTACTGAGAAAGCCAGTCTGCATCAGGGACTATAATAAGAACATGGGAGGAGTTGATCTGTGTGATCAACTAATGCAGCCATACCTTGCTATCAGAAAGTGTAGGGCATGGTACAAAAAAGTTGCCATCTATATGATGCAGACTGCAGTACATAATTTATTTTTAATTTTCAAACTGGCAAACCCCAATACAAAATGTAGCTTTTTACAATATCAACTACAACTCATTTCCCTATTTTTGTTTCACGGTGCACCAGAAATCATTACATCAAGACCCGGGGAAGCACACTTTATTTATAAAATCCCCCCAGTTCTCCAAAAGAACAAACCACAGAAGCGCTGCAGGGTTTGCTGCAGCAAGGGAATACGGACAGACACCACCACTTCCAAACCTGGCCTCTGCATTGGCGACTGCTTCAAGGAATACCATTCAGGCACAATGTAGTAGTGCTGTAAAGCTTCTTTTATTATTTGGCCACTTTTCCTCCCTGAAATATCCTGTTTTTTATTTTTCAAAACACATCCCTCCTTAGATCTAACACTATCAAAATATAATGGGAAGCAAAGCAACCTAAGTTTTTTCCACCTCTGATAATGGAAACACACATGTTGCCTACTGGGCCCAGTAGCTCCCCCAAACCCTGACAAACCTATGCCTATGGGGCATAGCCGTACTCAGACGATGTAACTCACCACTAATGTAAAGCACTTAAAAAATCTGCAAAAATCATGTGATTGAAATCCAGAGCAACACTAAAATATAGGTGTGAAAAAAATGGTGCTTCTCTGCCTTACTGCAGATTTTGGGAGGGATTGGTGATAGAGTGGCAGAGAAAAAATTGATAAAATGCAAATAGAATGAAAGCCAGGGTTGTCTACGCTTCTACAACATATACTTTTGGGGGTAAAATTAATTGCAGCATTGCCAGTCTGAAATGAGACAAGGCACCAGCTGTAAAAATGTAAAAGGAAACTAACATGTTTCAACTGGGCCCAGTAACTCCCCCAAACCCTGACAGAGCTATGCATATGGGGCATTGCCGTACTCAGAAGGAGCCGAACACTAATCAATGCAGTTTATAAACTCTTCACCTATTCTGTGCTTGAAATTCACATCAACATTGAAGTCAAAGTGTGAAAAAATGCTGATTTTTTTATTTTTACTTCCGTCAAGTTTTCACAGGATTGGTGGTAAAATGGCTGTGTACAAAATTTGAAAGCACACCTAAAATGAAAGCTGGGGGTGTCTACTTTCCAAAAATATACATTTTGGGGGGAAATCTTAAAGTGGAGCACTGGAACATAGCCCCAAATGAGAAATGGCACCAGATAAGCAAGATGTGAAAATTCAATATTTGTTCAAATTTGGGCCCCGTAGCTCCCCCAACCCACTAGAAACCTATGTATATGGGGTATTGTCTTACTCAGAAGAAGAAGCTGAACACTAAACAATGCATTTTTAAAAATATTCACCTATCATGTGCTTGAAATTCACATCAGCATTGAAGTGAAAGTGTGAAAATGTAATGGTTTTGTAAGACACTCAGACCAGGAGGTTAGAATAAAACACAGTTTTATTAAAAGACAAGGAACACTGCCCACTACAGGCTAGTATGGAAAGACAGGTAAATGATATACAGGTATATGTATGCCCTCTCAGGCCCAGTATATAGAGCAAGAACAAATACTGTCACAGGACAGGCATAAATAAGAAGTATCAGTATCAAATGGGTTAAAGTTCTAGGTAGGTAATCAGTCTCTGTTGTGGTGTGTTTGACAACACCCAGTAGATGTTAAGAGTAGCAAGAGACTGTGGTGCAAGATGTAGAAGCACCTTAGCAGTGAGGCAGAACTGACACACTCCCAGGTCAGGCAAGGAGAGGAGATACACAACACTCTGCAAGAGCTAGCACTACTGTTGAGCCGTGGGCACCCGTGCGGTGCCGTAACAGAGGCAATGCACATTGCAAGAGCTGAATGGAACCAGAGCCAATAGCACCCTTCCGGTGCGGTAATGGAGTCACAAAACACTGCAAGAGCTGAATGGAACCAGAGCCAATAGCACCATTCCGGTGCGGTAACGGAGTCACAAACACTGCAAGAGCTGAATGGAACCAGAGCCAATAGCACCATTCCGGTGCGGTAACGGAGTCACAAACACTGCAAGAGCTGAATGGAACCAGAGCCAATAGCACCCTTCCGGTGCGGTAACGGAACCCTGTACACTGCGAGAGCTGATGGAATCGCCCAATAGCACCACCCGGTGCGGTAACTGATACACTGCTCGTAGTGAGGGTTAAGCGGAAGCACAGTGTTAACGGAGGCCACAATGCTCTGCAAGTGTAACCAGGAGGCTCGGTATAACGGAGGCTGCAATGCTCTGCAAGTGTAAACGGAAGGCTGAATAAATCGAAGGCAACAGTGCTCAGCAACTGTTAACGGAAAGGCTCAGTAAAATGGAGGCAACAGTGCTCAGCAAGAGTTAACGGAATGTTCAGTCTGCACAAACACTGCTACTATGAAAGTTCCGAATGTCACCAAGCGACACAGGATCAGGATTGCAGCTGGAACACTCTCAGGATGTCAGGATAGCCAGAATCAGGTCACGGAGCAGGAACGTCAGCCAGGCCGGGTCAATCACGGAGCAGGAACGTCATACAAGCCGTGTCAACGTCAGACAAGCCGGGTCAGATCACGGAGCAGGAACGTCAGCCAGGCCGGGTCAATCACGGAGCAGGAACCAATGAGTGTAGTCAGACGGGCCAAGTCGGTACACAGGAACGCAGGAACAGTAGCACTGGTACAGGAACACCACGAAAGGGCACCTAACAGGTGCCAGAGGCCCGGTATATGAAGGCCATACTGGGCAGGCCAAACAAGCTCAGCCAATGGGAGCACACCACAGCAAAGAGTGACAGAGAGATCACGGGAACCGTGATAGAAAAATGCTGGTTTTTTTACTTATGTTAAGATTTACGAGGGATTGGTGGTAAAATGGCTGCGTAAAAAATTTGAAAACATACATAAAATGAAAGCCAGGGGTGTCTACTTTCCAAAAATATAAAGTTTTTAGGGGAAGTCTTAGCGTGGAGCACTGTTACACAGCCCCAAATGAGACATGACACCAGTGACGCAAGCTGTGAAAATTCAAAGTGTGAAACTGGAAACGCCCATGTTCCAATTTGGGCCCCGTAGCACCCTTAACCTTGAGAAACCTATGCATATGGGGTATTGCTGTACTCAGAAGAAGGAGCTGAACACTAAACAATGCATTTTTAAAAATCTTCACCTATGATGTGTTTGAAATTCACATCAACATTGAAGTCAAAGAGTGAAAAACGCTGTTTTTTTTTACTTATGTCAAGATTTATGAAGGATTGGTGGTAAAATGGCTGCATAAAAAATTTGAAAACATACATAAAATGAAAGCCTGGGGTGTCTACTTTCCAAAAATATACAGTTTTGAGGGGAAATCTTAGAGTGGAGCACTGTTACACACCCCCAAATGAGACATGGCACCAGGGGAGCAAGCTGTGAAAATTAAAAGCGTGAAACTGGAAACGCGCATGTTCCAATTTGGGCTCCCCCAAACCTTGAGAAACAAATGCATATGGGGTATTGCCGTACTCAGAAGAAGAAGCTGAACACTAAACAATACAAGTTGGAAATAATGGCATCCATCTTGTAATATTTACCTTGTAAATGCGAGAAAGGGGTTGAAATACTAGGCATGTGGGGTACTCTTATATTCAGAAGAAGCAAATGAATATATTTAGGGGTATTTTTTGGTATTGAACTAATAATCATTTTAATCAAATTAAACAAAGAGGTATTCATATAATTGTTGTATCAAAAGAAAGCCCGACTTGTGTGTAAAAACAGTATATAATGTGTTTGGGTGTACAAAAGGAATTAAAGAGAAAATATGGTTGAACAAAGTCATAGTCAAAAAAGTCAAAATTGCTCCGGTCCTTAAATCAAATCAAACTCAGATTTTCACGGTCCTTAAGGGGTTAAACAACAGTAACAAAATAACAATAAAATAAAATCCCATCCCCTAGTCTAGCCATACACTATCTGGCACCCCCACACCACACACACACACACACCAGCCTTGTACCCTTGCCCACTGGTAGCCACAGATCCCCATATACTTGTCTGACCCCCCTTAGGGGTCCTACTGCCTCTGGTGGCCATACATCCCCTATATACACTGTCTGAACCCCCCATCCTGGTGTCTGCTGGTAGTCACGGAACCCCACATACACTGTGTGACAAATCCCCCCCCCAGCCTAATTCCACTTGTAGTCACAAAGGCCCACATACTCTTTGCCCCACCCCTAGCCTGGTTCCACTGGTAGTCACAGAGCATCACATATACTGTCTGGACCCTAGTCTGGCTCCACTGTTCCTGGTAGCCACAGATCCCCCATATACACTATCTGGCCTCTCACTAGTAGCCACGGAATTACACTTTACTCTGCCAGTCTTGCCTTGTTCCATTGGTTGCCAAAGAATCCACTAGGCTCTGATGGAAGGTTCTCCCTTGTGATGCTCCTAAATTTTTGGTCTAGCACCAAGAGTCAAACCAAATTTGTCAAGCCCTGTGCTAATAAATTCACTAGAAATACATTGCGTGCACAATCTGTGTAAAATATAAAATATTTTTAACCATCTGCCTGTAAAAAAAAACAAAACACTGTTCCCGGAAGTCATTTAAAACAAAATCTGGTTACCTTACTTTAAAAGAGCTCTGGCTTTAGTTTTAACAATGCGAATGAAAAGAATTTGGCTCACCTCCTAAAACTTACCAATGATTGACAAGGATTGATCCTGTGGTTATCCTAACATTGACAGGAGCCATTAAAAAACCTCACACACTACCCAAACCTCACATCTTCATAAAGCAGTCAAGACACATTGGGTATTTCCTACAAAATGGAACCTGTTCTGACATGTGGAAGGCAGGGTGGGGGGGAGGCTGGGGAAGGGGGGGGGTAAAAACTGATGAGAAATGAGAAAGGACAGGGCTGGATGGAGCGACTTGATGGATTGCAGACTTATCAATTTATGAAGGCCAGGCTTTCAAGTGCAGCAGACTCAGTGAAATTTACATTATTAATCTCTTGTAATAATCTATGACTCAAGCAGACTGAGAAAATAGCAGCAGAGCACTGACCAGCAAGATATAAATAACGTCTCTCCGCTCAATTTAATTGCACTTCAGTGAGAGTGCTCATCTCGTATCTTTCTAATTACTTTAGTTTCATTAGGTCTTGCAGGAAAAGAAGAGAGAGAGAAAGGGAAAAAAAGAAAGATCCAGAGAGTGCAGCAACAATGAAAAATTCATATTCTGCCTTTTTTTTTTTTTTTTTTTTTTGTTCTGTGAAATATTTAAATGTTAATAGCCATTCACACTTGACACGCTATCTCTGCAGCTCTGAGTTAAACAGAAAATCTATTTAATCTTAAGGAATCTCATTAAACGGTCATGGCAAGAATGAGGAGGGTTTCTAGGTACAAAAGGAGGGGAGTGAAAGGGGGAACATCTTATAAGATTCTTTAATTTAATTTATCGTTGTGCATGAGGCAACAAAAAACGCATAAGCGCTCCTGCTTGTGTACCTCCATTTGAGTAGATAATGATTAAATGTTTTCTTTTGTGTTACAGCTGGTATATATTATTACAGAGGGAGCAAAGGAAAAACACTAACCCTCAGCGGTTTTGACTCCTTTCCAAATATTAGCTCCTTTTAAAGCCATTAAAAGATTATCACTGATTTAACCGAATGTCTGTTTAGAGCATTAGTACCAGACTGCTCTCCGATTCCCACAATGCTGCTGATCCCGGCTTCCTGCTCTATTATCGCATCTACCCAGCAGTATTTAATTTCAATCCATGAATATGCAATGAATTTAATTTTGAACACTATTTTCATCTGCTCCTGTAATCACAAAAAATGCTGGTGTAATTAGTTTCTAATTACTTGCTTTAATTGTTGTAGTAATCATTTTAATTACCCAAATGCGCAGACATCAAACGCTAAAAGGAAAATAATCCCGCTGAACCTCCTACCTTGTCTATCTAGAGCAGGATATGATATCAAGGTTCTGACATGAGTGACCTTTCAGCAAGTTAAGAGGGCACAAATATTTTCCTGAAGCCGATGCGCCAGCGCAGGCCATCCCTGAAATTGTTGCGCGCCGCAATCTGCTCGCTGGAAAATTTGCATGCCCCAAAAAGCCATTAAGTTAAAATATACAGTTATTGTACCTTCCTGGGCACGCTGCCATGCAAATGCTTATTGCCTGTGCTCAGAGCCTGATGGAGCAGATGGTAAATCATGAAATTTTATGAAATTATTACGCCGGCGAGGTGTTTTGAAAAGGAGCAGCTGTGAAAGAAATGGGACCTTACAAAACTCACAGGTGTTCTAGCTTTCCCACCGCCAGCCATAACATAAAAAATTAAATTATAAACAAACAGGCAAATGCTGTAATTCCTTATGCAGACACACAACTTACAGGGCAAATTGCTCCGAGTAAGCAAAAGAATTCAATTTTGATTCGCATAAAATATTTAGTGAGGAATGAGAGGGGGGAGAATAGGGGGAAAGAATCTGGCATGGGAGGGTTGAAGCTGCCAAAGCGGTTTCCCTCCCTTCCCCGAAAACGAGAGAGGCCATGCCGAGGAGCGAGAGGGGAAGACGCGAAAGGGTATTAGGGACGAGCCTCTCAGGGCCACTTCAGACCGGCGCATATGGACGAGTGTAGCTAATCGGAGAGGGCCGAGTGATGCCAATTCCACTAACCAGATTGTTTTTCTCATTAAGTTTTTATTTCTACCTAAACCGGCAATTAGGCTCTTAAAAGATTTTTTTTTCTTTCCACGGAGGGGGCCATGTGGAATTCACAGCCGTTCACGCTCTGTACAAATTTTCGGAACAGGCCCAAGGTGCTTGATTTTTAGTTTATACTTAACTCCAAAGCTGCCAGAGGGCTGTGTAAACAGATTGTGCTGCAGGCCTTTCTAGCAGCAGAGAATTGGCAGTCTTTTAATTTAAATAAGTGACATATTGAAGCTGATCTACTAAGGGAACTGAAGTAATTCTGGGGAAACCAACTGTATCATAGGGGTCAACTAAAAACTCCAAAATGTCCTTTGATTTAAATGCGCTTTTAAACATTTGAAAGCTATTTCAATGCATTGGAGACCAGTCTAGCATTCAAGGGGTTAAAACCCCAATTTAACCCTGTGAGTGCCATAAAGTTAATCAATAACTTGCAATGCAATGCTGTTGCCTACCTCTCTGGCACCCAATGGGTTAAACAATGGAATTGCTGTAAATGGGGCTATTAACCTCTTGAATGCTACAAGTCGCCAATGCACTGAAAGGCCAAATTTTGGTGATCTCTGTAGCATTAAAGGGATAGCAATGCCTCAAACAAAACACAGCTCCGATTCTTCTTTATACTATTTATCCCACTTACAGCTGTATTTCAAGACTATCAGACTTGTAGTTCAGCAGCAATTGAATGATAAAGGATCCCCCCTCCCATCCCCTCCAGAGACAATCGACTGGAAGCACAAGGAAAAACCTGCCCTCCTTTATCAAGGGATGCAAGGTTTCCTTATGATCACAGTAAGGAGACTGTCCCTTGCTGCAAGCTGTCTGGTCAAGCGACCGGATTCCATGTCTGATGGGAGGCGGCTAAAAGAGGTGGGAGGGGAATCCTCTCTCATTCGATTGCTGCTGAACTACAAGACTGATAGTACTGAAATACAGCTCTCCATGGGACAAATAATATGAAGAAGAATCGGAACTGCATTTTGTTTGAGGTATTACTATCCCTTTAAAGGAGTTAAATCCCCATTTAAATATTATTTTTAAGGGATAGTAATACATCAATATAATTCCATTTAATAAAGTACCTAGTAAAAAAATGAATTGCGCAGTGTCCGATCTCTCAAACCCTTATGGTTTGAGAGATACCTGCTTGCAAAGTCCCCCCCCCTCCCCTTGCACTGCTTCAGCTTCCTATCTTACAGATGGAGATCCCGGTCCTCAGAAGTCCTGCGGCTCTTCAGCAGACCAGAAATTGTGCTCTTTAGAAAGAAATATTTCATTTGAACAGTCTACAACATGTGCCTGGTTTGCAAGCACACGTTGTAGACCGTTCTAATGAAGTATTTATTTCTAATGAGTGCGATTTCGGCTCTGCTGAAGAGCCGCAGGATGGTCTGAGGACCGGGATCTCCATCTGTAAGATAGAAAGCAGACGTCAGTGCAAGGGGAGGGAGCGGGAACTGTGTAAACTGATATCTCTCAAACCATAAAGGTTTGAGAGATCGGACACCGCGCAATTAAGTCATTTTATTACTATGTACATTATTAAATGGAATTATATCGATGTATTACTATCCCTTTCAAACCCGGGGTGCAATTGGTGTACTCCAGATCTGCACCTCTTTACTTTGATGAATAAGGCTCTTCATTTGCCCAAAATCTGCTCCAATTTACTCAGTAGCTCAGCCTCGTTTTGCGCTTTGATGGAGAGAAAAGCATGGCAGCAAAAAAAAAAAAGGGTTAACCCTTTTGAATGCCAGAGGGGTATGCAAAGCATTTCACATCCCTCTGGCACTCAAAGGGTTAAACAGCATATGGTATCATATAATACAGCACTTTTGTATCTATTTTATCACTATATCTTACTGGGCTATGAAGAAATCACTGTACCACCGATGGAGTGCACTGTGTTGGCATGTTACAAGTAAATGATCATAAATGTGATGTTGATGCAGAGAGACAATTTCATGTCACATCCCTTTGTATCAATGCATCAAGGGGCTGCGTGTCAGTTTCACTCTGATTATGACAGTGAGAGATTTAGAGATATGATATAGGAGAAACTAATGGAAGATGTATAGGGTGGTTTGATGAACAGTTGTAGGAAATGCTTATATAAACGTCAACTGTCACCTTATTTTATTCTTTTTTTCTGTAATATATCAGTACCATTGACAAGTAATTTATAATATACTGATTGGCAATAAATTAGGTATAATGTAATAAAAACTATCCTTTTTCTTTTATCCCTGTTCAGTAGTATTACGTGGCTTCTGGCTTTCAATCCAATCCCTACTCCCTAATCTTGTTCACTGCAGCTCCATTTTAAAGCTTTGATATGTTGAGAGTTGATGGTGTAAGGGAAGATCTGAAGCCACCAAGTTAGGACTACAATTCCAATCATCCAGCTGTGTTCAGTGGTATTACATGGCTTCTGGCTTTCAATCCAATCTCTACTCCCTAATATTGTTTACTGCAGCCTCATTTTAAAGCTTTGATATTCTGAGAGATGATGGAAGAGTGGGAAGATCTGAAGCCTTCCACCTGGTGAGGACTACGACTCCAATCATCCAGATGGCAAGGCATGATGGGAATTGTGGTCCTGAGGTTGCCAAGCCAGCACCTGAGAGCTATGCTATCACCAGTCTGTGTAGTAATATTATTTTACACAGGCTCAACATTAAGGCCCTATTTACACAGGTTTAACAAAATGCATGATATTGGCACAATTTTTACTTATAATATTTTACACACCAGCAATTATTAGCACACAACACACCAGAATGCTGAAATGTAGATTTGTTCCACACAGAACCCATCCAAGTTGTAGCATGCTTGATCAGTAATATGGTCTCTCAGGCCATGCAGATCATTCAGAGGGGTGACAATGGTAGTTGAGATGCTCTGCACAGTCTCAAATTAATTGCTTACCCACATGGGCATCCATCATATATGGATGAATCTGAGGTGGGACGATCCCCATCACATACCTGTCATGCCCTTTCAGGGATAGCATTATAGAGGGGAATGCAGGACATCAGAATAGAGTAAATGGGTGGCTTGAGCAGTGCACTAGAGACCTCTCTAGCATTCAAGGGGTTAAAATCCCCATTTAAATCAATGGGAATTTTTAGTTTTCCCCCATAGTACAAATGGTTGGCCCCAGAACTAGTCCACTTTTTCTCTGAACATACGGCCCTTAACCCTCAGAGTTCCAGAGAGCACGTAGTGCGTTGTGTACTCGTCTGGCACTCAAAGGGTTAAGGTGAAGTCCATTTTATAGGGATTCCATCTTACGCTGTACAGAAAAGCCATCTCCAGCAGTATACAGATACTTTTTCAAGGCGATGCACTAGAAAGAGAAGCATTTTGGCGTGGAACATGAAATAGTGTTAGGAAATGAGAAAAAAAAATAAAAGATTTAAGCAAGAAAGAGAACTAATGAGTCTGTAGTCTGGAGGTAACAAATGCTTTGTACCAAGGGAGTCTAGACAGAGGATGCGGGAACATGTGATCCAGCTCAGTCACTCGAGGAGGGCAGGGCACCGATAAATCAGCACACAGTCCTAAAAGCAGCTAAAACCCAAAGGCGCTCTGCTGGTCCTATTAACAGTTTACTTCCCATTGCTCAGTCAAGGAAAAAGTCAGATTGCTTGCTGTGATGAAAGGGTTGCTATGGTATGCAAAGCAAACACATTTAACCCTTTTAATGGATCAACCCTGAGCCAGTGTTTACCCTGCATTGTGGGAAATGACCAACCATGAAATGTAATGAGGTCCTGAAGTTGCAGTTGGACTACAACACCCATAATCCTCAGGTGGCTGTTGATCAACTGAGCATAATGGTATTTGTAGTCCAACAGCAGCAGGTAGGCCAATATCTCATATCCCTACAGTAAGGGAATGGAATAAAACTTCTGTTGGCAATTCTGGAGTAAACAATAGCACTGTGTGTGTTGTTGGAGGGTAGGGTTGCCACCCAGCCATTATTTTACGGGCAGGCCAGTAAAAAATTGGCTTCTGTCCAATGTTAAGTCTATGGAGGGAATGCCATGGCCGGTATTTTTTTTTTAAGAAAAGGTGGCAACCCTATTGGAGGGGGATAACAATCTTCATTGATTTAAATGGGGCCTTTATCCCTGTGGCTGCTAGACAGGTCTTCAACGCATTGTGAACCAATACAATGGAGACCTCTCTAGCATTTAATGGGTTAAACGTCCCATTTAAAGTGTAAGAATCGCAATAAACTGTCACATGGATCCTATCCTAACAGCAGATATGCTTCTCTTGTTTGTCCCATGGGAAGAGACTAAACTATAAGGCTATAAACATGCAAAATATGAGAGGCTTCTGAGGACTAGCAACAACACAATGGCCCAAAAGGGCGGTCCAGTTCACGGGAACAGCAGCTAACCCTCAACATACGTTTCGGCCTTGTTGGGCCTCTTACATTTTGTATGCTTGTTTTGAATATTATTAGGGGGTTTCAATAAGAGTGAAGGGTAATCCAGATGTGGACCCCTTGCTCTCAGTGCCTAGAGGGTCCAGCTGCCCCCTCCTGACGAGGCCCATCAAGGCCGAATCATACGTAGGAGGTTAGCTGGTGTTCCTGTGCAGGGGGGACTTGTCAGTCATTTTGGAACTGGACCACCCTTTTGGGTGGTATTAGTCTAATAATGTATGTGGAAATTTCTCCTCTGTAATGGCACTAGAGAGCTAAAATGTGATGCTTCTGAGCGTCGGCTAGCCGTAGAACAGGTCATTGTGCTGTTGTTCATCCTGAGAAGACTCTCATGTTTTGTATGCTTAAACTACAAGGCTGAAGTCTCACATTCATACCTGGAAACCTTCTTTACAAAGCCTTCTGAGGTCCACCAAGTCCTTCCTAGGACCAAAGTGTACAAACAAAATGAAGCAATGCATACCTCCCAAGTGTCCCTCTTTAGGAGGGACAATCCCTCTTTTAGATCCAAATCCCCTTTTCCCTCTTTCCCACCCTGATGTCCCTCTTTTTAGGAGATCAGATTGTGTGGTGTATATATAAGTGTATCACATTGCTCTACAGCAACAAAACTCACATTAATGTTTGTTTAAATGTCAGTATATATGTGTTTATAAATTAGTCTGTGTAAATAAAACACTTGGTCTTGTTATAAGTAATTTATTAGGTTACATAAGGAGGTGTCAATAGGTCATGAAATAGTCTAAAAATTATTGGTAATGCCCCGCCCAACAGCCATGCCCCCAGAAACACCCCCTAAAACACAAGTGTCCCTCTTTGGCAATTTGAAACGTTGGGATGTATGAGCAAGGTGTTGCGTACCCCCTCTGGCACTGAATGGGTTAACACATACAAGGCAAATAGGACTTCTCCCTTAGCCTTTCTGGTAGAAATAAAATCAGTTTAGAGACTAAAGAGCAGTTAATTGGTGCCCCTCATGTAGCAGTTAACAATCGACTCTCTCACCCTGAGATCCTGAGATGCACCCCTAGGCAAATCACTAAAGGCTCCCTTAGCCTCACCCATGGCCACACCCCTATTTGCCACATGGTCCCTCCCTCAGTCCCATCCACTATTCTTTGGCCTGTATCAAGCAAAGGCCAAAAAAAAACCCAAAAAACCTTTAATCCCTTGTTTACTATAGAAATCTCCAATGTAGTGCATTGAGATGACTCTGACCACACCCACAATTCTGAATGTGGGTGTGGCCAGCACTGCTGAGGCGCCCCTCAAAATTTAGAACTCTAGGCAGATGCCTATTCTTCCTATTGGTAAATGTGGACCTATTTGGGTAAAACCCTGAGAGTTCTTAGGTTTGCTTTTTCGCTTTGAAAATGTGTAATTTAAATGACAAATTATTTATGTCTGGCATGAAACATTTCTTTTAAAGGGAAAGTAATGTTTCAAAAAAACAGAAGCTCCAATTAATCTTCTTAGTATTTTGAGTGTTATTTTAATACTGTCAGAGTTGTAGTTCGAGAGTAATTGAATGATAAAGTATCCCCGTCCCGCCCCTTTTACCTAGTGTAAGTCACCTCCCCTCAGATGTGAAATCTGGTCACTTGACAGGACAGATCGCAGCAAGGGACAATCTCCTTAGTGTGAGCATAAGAAAACCCTTCCCCCCTTGACAGGTTTTTCCTTATGCTCAGTGAAGATTGTCTCTCTCTGTGATTCATCCGTCTTGCTGCTCTGAGGTGAGCAGTGCTACATCAGTGAAAGGGGCAGGAGGGGGGGTACTTTATCATTCAGTTACTCTTGAACTACAACTCAGACAGTATTGAAATAACACTCTCCATGGCTCAAGTACTATGATTAATTAGAGCTGCTTTTACTGTGAAAGTATCCCTTTAAGATTAGTTTTTTTTTTAACCCAGGGGGTAAGATGCAGTAATGAGTGATAAAGAAGTAATAAAGACTTTTCCAGTGTGATGGATCTACCCCAAGGTCCATTCAATTACCTAGATAATGTATCCTTTATACATCCACATAGCTGGGAACTCTCCGGACAGGGTCGGATTTAGAATAAGGCAGAGTAGGCATCTGCCTACAGGCGCACCCAACAGAGGGGCACCTGTCACTGGGATCATGTGTGTGGTGTTTTTTTTTATTATTATTAAATTCGCCTTCCCGCCCGGTGCCATGAAGACAGGTCTGTGCTTCCTCCTTCAGCACAGACCTGTAGCTGCTGCGCTTCCTCGTCGGGTTTTTAGTAATACAGAACGCTGGGAGATGACATCATCTCCCAGCGCTCTGCATTACTGAAGACCATGTGGGAGCTCCAGCAGCTACAGCTCTGTGCAAAAGGAGGAGCCACAGAGCTCTCTTGCCACTGGACCACCAGGGAAGAGGTAGGAAACGGACACTGGGGCAATGTGAGGGCAATATGGAGATGATCGGGGTAATGTGAGGGCAATATTGAGCTGATGGGGGGGCAATGTGAGGGCAATATGGAGCTGATGGGGCAATGTGGAGCTAATGGGGGCAATGTGGAGATAATGGGGGCAATATGGAGCTGATGGGGGGCATTGTGAGGGCAACGTGGAGCTGATAGGGCAATATGGAGCTGATGGGGGGCAATGTGAGGGCAATGTGGAGCTGATGGGGGCAATGTGGAGCTGATGGGGGCAATGTGAAGGCGATATGGCATATGGAGATGATGGGGGCAGTATGGAGCTGATGGGGGCAATGTGAGGGCAGTATGTTATATGGAGATGATGGGGCAATGTGAGGGCAGTATGGAGATGATGGTGGCAAGTTGGAGCTAATGGGGGGCAATGTGGCGATGATGGGGGCAATGTGAGGGCAATATGGAGATGATGGGGGTAACGTGGAGATTAGGAGCATTGTGGAGGTGTCTAGTGCAGATGGCCCACGGGAAGGGGGGGGCACTTCAGATTTCTCTGCCTACAGACTTCTGAGATGTAAATCCGGCCCGGTCTCCGGATTTGCCCCGGACACTCCAATATTTGCAGCGAATTACCAGATCTCTGGTGAGAGAGGCCAATTCTCTTGTGGTGGGGAGTATCTTATGAACCTCTGTCCACTTCTTCTCCTTCCCAGCCTGTATCTCCCAATTCTTCATGTTATATTTTGTTTTCTGCTTTTCAAGGGTTAATTCTTTCATTTAGTATACAGACAGCAACTGAAGAGTTAAAGTCTTTTGTTACCTCTTAAAGGACCACAGCTGGAGAGAATCAGTAGTAGAAGTTCTTTTATTTGCCAAAGATTTGACAAGATAACAGGCGTATATGATGTTACAAGTTGGTTCAGCATTTCAGAGGTTAATGATGTTATGGGACAGCATGATGGTAAGCAGTGTCCCCTTCAACTCTTTTTTCTTTAAACGCTGAGATTTTATAGTGTAAATAACACATTGTCATCAGCTATAATCCATTGCATATGTTCAAACATGGAAGTACTGTGAGTCTTCTAATGAATATTAATTAACCACGTGTAATGCATATATATACATTTGATTGACTTGCACAGATGATAACTATGAAGTCACTAGTATGCTAGGATAGGCTAATGCTAGGAGGAGTGGCAGATAAATTTAAAGGGATAGTAATACTTAAAATGTAAAAAAATATGTTGTAGGGTTTATCCTCCTGAGTAAAACAAGAGTACTCCCACTGCTGAAAGGTGTTTCATTCAAAAGTTATTAATTTTCAAAGTTGAATTTTTTAGGTGCAATATCACAGTGGCCTGAAATTGTACAGTGGCGCTGTTGCGACACGATCCTATGGACTGCTCTGGTCCCAGGACCATAAATCTCCATAGGATAGTGTAGCAACAGCGCCACTGTACAATTTCAGGCCACTGTGATATTGTACCTAAAAAAATTCAACTTTGAAAATTAATAACTTTTGAATGAAACACCTTTCAGCAGTCAGAGTACTCTTGTTTTACTCAGGGGGATAAACCCTACAACATATTTTTTTTACATTTTAAGTATTACTTTCCCTTTAACTTAACTTTGAGAGCAAGGTGATCTAATTCTATACTTATATGTTGATAACTTAAAGAGATAGTGAAGCAATTCTGATCTAACACTTCTCCTTCCCCACCCTGTTCTGCCCACTTCCAGACAACTTGATTAGACAGCCCGTTAAGCCCTGCCCACCTATGATTAAGCCGCACCCCTTTGTGATGTGACCCACGGCATTTAGATCCTTCCACCGGCACCATGAGTTCCCGGAAGAAAAAGTTCCCAGGTATGATCATTCAGGTATATTGTCTCGTGTTTGAATCGTATCTTTACTTTCCTGTATATAATGTTCTCTGTTGAAGTCTGAATCTAGGTCATATCTCCTCATATCCAACAATAGGCTTCATTTGACTTGGATGGCCCAAAAAGGACACAGATTATCAGGTTGCAAAATAAAACAACTAGCAACAAACTAAAACAGAGATCAAATACACTGAAAACATTAAATCTCTTAAACACTAAAGGAGCCACTTATTAATTCAAATATAGTTCTCCTTTAAATTATTAAGAAGTTTGAAAATGCCACTGTATTAGAAATGTAACAGCCAAGATGTGTGATGTTAAAAAAAACTTCAATTTATTGCCAATAAGGATTCCTGGAATCTCTAGACAGGCAATTAAACCCGAGCATTTCTCACGCTTAGGTTTTCTTTTTTTTCTTCATTTCATTAGAAGAGCACACCGATAAGTTTGGGGGTAATTTGTGAGCATCTTTAATTACCACATTTTACATTTCTAAACTCCTGATGAACAAGCGCATAAACACTAAGACCTATTACAGTTCTTCGATGCTTTATGACATCAGCGGCGCACCAAGGACACTCTCCCATTGTTAATTAGGGGCAGGAAATAAATGCTTTGGTCCTTATTAATTGGAAGTGCTTTGTTTTTGCTCATTAGAAGTCGGTTCACAGGGAGAAGGTTAGAAAAGGCAAACGAGCAAAATTAGAGCTAGATCACATTCTTCCATTCATTTCCTGGTAAATTTCTCCAACATTCTGTCCCCGGTATAAAGTCCTTGAAGAGCTCAAGGTTATGGGAGTCTAGTGTAATACTTTAAATGTCAAAAGGCATACAGCCCATTGGCCTAATTCCGTGATTCTCAAAGTCAGTCCTCAGGAACTAAGAAGGGCCATATGTGCAGACACACAAGTGGAGTAAGTCTGGAGCATTGGGGATTTTAACCTCTTAAATCCCAAAAAGGTCTCCACTGCATTGCAATGTGTTGAAAACCTCACTAGCACTCATTCAAATCAACAGGAATGTTGGAAATGTTTTCCCTTTGGTGAAACTGGTTTGCCACAGACTTGCTAACCTTTCTGTCTGTAAATGACGCTAACTGGTCAGGTTTTGTTTCCAGCTTTGAGCATGTTATGGTGACAATCTTCCTGCTAGTTATGGTGCAATTGGGCTGCACGAATGGACTATTAATGCATTAGGTTAGCCCAAGCTGCAGGTCTCTGAGACCTAGTAAAGTCCCTGTTCATACCATTTTTGCAAGTGTAGAGGGATTGTCTCCTTTGCCCAGGGGTGAATGTATTGCTGGAGCTTCTTCTCCCACAAGATATTTTATTTATTATATGTATACCTATAACAAACACTATTAAAGCCGGTGGTCCAGAGAGTGTCATGGATGCTCAATTGAGGTTGAGACTGCCAAATACTGTAGTGACCTTATCCTACTCAGGGTACATTTTCCATTACCTTATAGGTGCAGTGCATAAAAAAGAAATGCCCTGCAGTATATTATCCTGATCCTGCACAGAAACGGAAGTTCAGCCACAATATGCCAGATAATTCTCCTCTGAACAAGGGAAGCAGCAAACCTCAGACATGCTTCTGTACCTTATTGGGCTTTAGGTAGGAGATGGTACCATATTAACTCTAGAAAAAGAAGGAGACTGGTAGAGTCTAACAGTCTAACTGAGTGGCTCCAGGATGCAAGCTTTCACAACTCTTTAGATCTTTTCTTCATGCATATTAAGAGTGAAATCTAAATACAAAATACATGACAGGTTATACACTCTTGCAAATTGTTTTAACATTTAAATTCCACTGGCTGTGAATTTCTTATTAGTTCTGTCTATATACATATCATCTATATAAAATTATATAGAAAATACCGATAAGAAAGTCACTTCCACTGGAATGTAAATGGTAAAACAATGTTCATGAATGTGTATATCTTGTTATGTATTTTGTATTCAGACTTCATTCCAAGTGCACTTGATGAAGAGACCTAAGCTGTCTTGACAGTTTGCATCCTAAAACTACTTAGTTAGCCAATAAACATATTGTGAAGTAGACCTCTTTAGGCATTTAAAAAGGTTAAAAACTCAATTTAAATAAATGAGACTATTTCTTCCAATATGGTATAGATGCTTTGCTTTAGAATTGTTCCACTTCTTCCTTGTGCATGTAGACACTTGTATTGCTGTTATTGAATCTTGCTGTTTTTTTTTTTTTCATGTTTCTGTCATTTTTATACTTTGTTCCTTTTCCGTGCATAAAATATCATTAATTTCCAATAGCGCTTATTGTTTTTTTTATGTTCGCACAGCAGATAATTGGTCAGAGCATATACAAGATTTCTTTTCAATCTGGAGTGCAGTGGCTAAGTTGAGTCTTGATCCTCTTAAATGATTACAACAAAACAGCACGTTCACCGCTCTCTAAATCATATCACCACTTGGACTTGCGTTGAAGCCAAGAACCGGCTGCTAGCCAGTAAAACCCGCTGAACTAACTTCCTGGTGATAACACTGAAATTTACGGAGGTTTTATCTCTTGCATAACTGGCCAGACATATGGGAAATAAAATTTTTATGCCTGTGAATGTGGAAATAGCAGAGAAGGCTAGCCTCGTTATCGTAAACCCAGGAATACAGTGACAGCCCGGATGTTGGGGACAGAGAGGCAGAGTGTGGGTGGGGGTAGAGAGGACCTTGCTTAACAATCAAGAGCATTAAACAGTGAAATAAATATAAGAAAGAAGAAGTGCAGATGCAGGTGGATGTGTGAGGTTATAACATTTGCTGGTGTTTGCATGCAATATGCTAGGTGCTTAAATTTTAAGATGAAACTAAAACTTTATATGATTGGTGGAAAGCTCTGTGAAGGTCCTAAAAGAGGTAACCCCTTCAGTGCAAAGTCACAGGTCACAGTAACGCATTCAGCCCATACCAAATCCCCCCTGTTGATCCAGAGCAACGCAACAAAAAAATAAAAAAATAAAAAACAAACAAACATTGAAGCCATTTCCAATTAAGCCCCAGGTGAGTAAAAAAATGTCCATCCTGACTCCAAATGTATCCCTGGATCAACATCCTATCTGCTTTGAAGCCAACTGTCATAATTCTCAATATCGTTCTATGCAAGATAGGTACCCATTTTGTCCTTTTCAAGCCCCCTGTCCATCCCCCCCATGTTCTTTAATCCCTTAAGGACCCATGATGTGCCAGGACCATCATGGGTAAAATGTGCAATAACGACCCATGACGGTCCTGGCACATCATTGATTTCAGGCTTCTAACCTCTACAGAGCTAGAGATGTCTTCAATTCACTGTGATGTAAAGCACCAATTCAAATCAATGGCAATTATTTCTTTTTTTTCAGTTATTTATCTGTATTGATTTGTTCCTTACAGTTGTATGTCCCAAAACTATTACATTTTTGTTTTTGTGCATATGGACCAAAGTCTATAACAGAGGTAGGCAACTTTTAGCTGTCCAGCTGTTGGGGACTCAACTGGCATCATCCCCAACCAGCTGTTGGCTAATACATCATCAGACAATAAAAAGAGGGCAATGGGAAGAAACCATTGGTCTCTTTTTAGGACAGGGAAGAAAGTGGAGGTCAGTGTCTACCTTTTACAACATAGGTAAATGTGCTACTGTTGTGTCTTCCTCCCAATCCGAACCCCCTACCAAGAGTTCCATACAGGACTATCTACCTCCAACACATTCCTATGAGCAATCCACCTGGCATAGGTTTGTCCTTATTCCCTCACTCTTGGGAGGTTACTTTTTTTTTCCCTCAGATATACATCTTACATTACATTATTCGCATTGTATTTATCTTACATTGAGTATATTATACCCTACATCTGCATGAACTGTTCATAAGGAGCAGGAGAGTTGCTATGTTCTATTTGAGAAGACTAAAGTTCCAGGTCTTGCGCTTAAAGCTCCTGGTCAGCTTGGGGCTTGTAATGGTGCTAGTCTACCTACTGGCAGTGTGAGTCCAGGCAGTGATATCTCTGTTGTTTCATGTTGAGGGTTTCCTTTTGGATTGACTGGAACACCACTGAGTTAGAGGAACAGGGATATATTGCATAAAATATATGTTCTAGAGAACTTTATGGGAGAACTTTAGGAGTTCCATCATGCAGACTATATGGGAGACTATATGCAGATAAGTTTTTGTAGAGTACCATTATTTAACTTGCAGGATACTCCTGTGTGTGGAACTTTGTGGGTGCTCATCTAGATGTGTGTGCACAATTTATCCATGTAATTCATGCACATCAGTTAGCTTGTGCATGTGCTTATCACAATTGTGTGGGTGCACCTGTGCACAGCGACACATACTGTAGCATTGGTTGTCTGCTATCTACCTATTTAGTTCCACTTCTGTATTGGGCCTGTGCTTAGTTGTCTTAGGTTGCACTGAGTAGCTAGGTCTTTATTCTGCTGCTTCTCTGGATTCTAACGTCATGCTAGGAGCCAAGCTATCCTTGAATTTAGCCAGCCCTACCCTCAGCCCATGCCAAATCCTATTTTGCCTCAATCATTGGTACTGTGCTTCAGTGTCTGGGTGCACTGGCTTCCATACAATTCTTGGGGCTCAACTCCTTGGCAGGAGCTGGTGTTTCAGTGTGGTTCAGACCTTCCTGATTACCCCATATTCACAAATTTCTACACAAACAATGAGGCTCAAATCCTTGGTGGGAGCCAGTACTTCTAAGTGACACGCTAGTGGAATTGCCATCAGGAGCCATCCTATTAACCCTGTGACAGGACAACTGAGCTAGTCACTGACCCAGCAGCCATTTATGGTTTACCATGACCAGTAAGCTGGAAGCCCTTTTACAAGCTAACCTCTAGGGTGGTCTAACACAATCACATCATCAGTTCAGGAGATCTGAACACGTGTACCAGTATTGCCTGTCACTCATGTCTCACCCCTTACTATGGCTAGTCACCACCAAGGAGCCACCATTTCTCTGCCTGAGAAATACTGTGGGGACCTCTCTCAATTCTAGAGTTTCCTCAACCTAGTAAGACAGTGTTATGCTTTGCAGTGAGAAGCACCTTATTCAAGTCAATAGCTCTCCTCTGTAGGACCTCTCTGCATTGTTTACATTTGCATATTGATGGCTGTGATTTCCTCTAAAGGGATGTGCCTTTTTAAACTGAGCAATTGAAAAAGAAGTTAGAATGTAGTTTTTCCACATCATATTTTGTGCCAATGTAGGGATGTCTCAAGTGTTTTAGTCATTCATAAAATGGCAGAAAGGTGGATATAATAGTGGAGAAGTCATTTGTATTTTACCTTGTGCATTTTCTGTCTGGTGTGTAAATGTGATGTTGTTTAGCACCCTTGTGTGTTTTGCCATCAGTTTACTTTACCACATCTTCTCCCCTGCTAACAGTGGGATTTTTGGACCATAGGAAAGCTTTATCTGTTTTTACAATCCAAATACCATAGAACTACATCCATATTACCTAAAACAGCTTCCGCATCATCTTGATGCATTTTTGTTTCGAAACACAAGCCAGCTATAATATCATTTCAGATTCTAACCACAGAAAAACCCAGGCCACGGAGTACCCACTGTTACTACTTTTTGCAGGTCAATACATCTTTGCATGATTTTCCACTGGTCCCACAATGCTAAATATTTTCTCTAGGTCCAAACTGGCAATTACATTTATTACCCATCCTATGGTTTGACCACACAAACATGCACCAACATTTTATGAAGATAAAACAAGCACAAATGCTCTAGGTGTCTGACATACTCACCAATAGTCCCAGATGCCCCTTCCATGTAGGCTCCTCTTCACTATGCAAAACAGACTTCCCTTCAGGACTAGAGGGTCCTGTTTATGGGCCCTGGAAACAAAATGATAAATTGCTACTTACTTATTTACGAGAAGAAGCAAACTTCACATCTTTCCAAAAAATACAGGAATATTTGGGTCTTGTGGCAGGGGAGCACTCTAGATACCACTAACTTCATATCCCTCAATAAAGCAGTATGTGGCATATCTTCTATTTATAACAGAAAGAAATAAATACAATTGCCGCTGCTACCAATCACTTAAAGCTTGTAACGCTTATAAAATCCACTCACCAAAGCCCCTCGGCTGTGCGGATCCGGAGCACTCTCTCCAACCCCAGGCGAGAAGGTTTCAACAAACAGGAAGACAACAGGGAAAGTGTGCTCTACAGATCCACTTGTAATAAACGGCTATCACACTATCTCGCTGATACTGCTGTCCTATTGGCTGCTCTGTACTGCTCCTCCTAGTGACAGCCTTTTTATACCCTGGGCTGTCACTCTGCTAGTGCCCTTTCATGGTGTACCTGATGACTGGCACTAGTTGTTGTTGTTCTGATCCAGTGTTTGACCCCGGACTGCCTGACCACGCCATTGTCTCGTTCCTGATACTGTGTACCGTTTCGGATTGGCTGACGTTCCTGCTTCCTGTTCTGACCCGGCATGGCTGGCGTTCCTGCTCCGTGTACCGACCCGGTGAGATTTACGACCCAGCTCTGTGTACCGACCCGGCGCGTCTGAGGATCCTGCTCCGTGTACCGACCCGGCCTGGCTGACGTTCCTGCACTGTGTACCGACTCGACTTGGAGGTGGTTCCTGCTTCTGCTGTGTGCGGATTGCACGGCATTTACCGCAGCCTGCTCTACCTGTGCCCGTGCCAAATCCCCCAGACACTTTCCAGTGGGGTTGCTACAACCAGTACCCAATGGAGAACGTCTGTGGCCTCATGTTTCTATCAACTTCTTGGGGGAGTTACCGGTGTCTAGGGGACATTTTTTTATTCTGATGATAGTTGATAGATTTTTGACAATGGCACACTTCGTGCCTTTGCCCGGTCTTCCCTCTGCCCAGGAGTTGGCAAGGGTATTTGCCAGGGAGGTGTTTCGATTACACGGTGTACCCAGAGTATTGGTATCAGACCGTGAGAGCCAATTTGTGTCAGGGTTCTGGAAGGCTTTCTGTGCGCAGATGGGCATACAGTTATCATTTTCGTCTGCATATCATCCCCAGACAAACGGAGCCGCTGAGCGTGCCAACCAGGGCTTGGAACAATTTCTGCGCTGTTTTGTGTCTGACCATCATGATAATTGGGCCGACCTGTTGCCTTGGGCGGAGTTTGCCAGGAATTGTGCGGTTAATTCATCGGCTGGAAGCTCCCCGTTTCTCATCAATTACGGGTTTCAACCTTGTCTGCTTCCGGACTCATTTCAGTCACAGCAGATTCCAGCTCTGGATGAGCATATGGAGCAACTCCGTTCCACTTGGGCACAGGTGCAGAGGACCCTTAATGCCTCATTCCAACGGTATCAGCGCCAAGCTAATCGCAGACGGCTGCCGGCGGTCTCTTTCCAGGTTAGGGACAGGGTCTGGCTCTCCTCTAAGAATCTTAACCTTCAGACTCCTTGCAATAAGTTGGCTCCCCGGTTCATTGGTCCGTTCAAAGTTATTCGCAAAATTAATCCTGTGTCTTATGCTCTGGACCTCCCACCATCCATGCATATTCATAATGTGTTCCACGTATCTCTGCTGAAACCTCTGGTCTGTAATCATTATACTACCACCCCCGTGGCACCAGGGCCCATTCAGATCCAAGGCCAGGAGGAATATGAGGTGCAAAATATTGACTCATGCAGATTCAGAGGCAAATTGCAGTATTTGGTCCATTGGAAAGGTTATGGCCCAGAGGAGCGTTCATGGGTGCATTCCAAGGACACAGCACATTTTGCATACCAAGTACCCCCGGAAGCCTGGTCCCTCTTCTCGGAGGGGGGTCTTTGAGAGGAGAGTACAATCACTGCACCCCGTGATCTGGGCGACATTCTGTCCATCTCGCTGATACTGCTCTCCTGTTGGCTGCTCTGTACTGCTCCTCCTAGTGACAGCCTTTTTATACCCTGGGCTGTCACTCTGCTAGTGCCCTTTCGTGGTGTACCTAATGCCTGGCGCTAGTTGTTGTTGTTCTGATCCAGTGTATGACCCCGGACTGCCTGACCATGCCATTGTCTCGTTCCTGATACTGTGTACCGATTCGGATTGGCTGACGTTCCTGCTTCCTGTTCTGACCTGGCCTGGCTGACGTTCCTGCTCCGTGTACCGACCCGGCGAGATTGACGACCCAGCTCTGTGTATCGACCCGGAGGATCCTGCTCCGTGTACTGACTCGACTAGGCGGTGGTTCCTGCTTCTGCTATGCCCGGTTGGGCTCCTCCGAACTGTTCCTGCTGCTGCCTGTCTGGCACCGTTACAGCTTACTGGGCCTCCTAGTATTCCGTTATTCCGGTTGCCAGTATACTCTGCCAGTGGTCAAGAGCCTCATTGCCTCCACACCGTGTTGCACTCGCTTGGTCTTTGCGGTTCAGTTGAGCGCCTCTGGTGGTTGCCGTTATCCAGACCATAGCACTATTAACCACTTCGGGGGCCTCGTTATACTACTACCACTCTGGGTTTGTTGGGCTCCGTTTCAGTGTGCTATTAGTCTCCATTTGGTTCCGCTGGGCGCTTCCGGTTGCCATCCATTTATACCATTGCCCATTAACCCTTTCAGGTAGTACGTGCACATGGTGTTGGGCTGCTCTGGTAGGGCCTCCGCTTTAGGCACGAGCTCTGACCAGTCTGTGTATCGTTGGTGGGCATCCACCATTGCTTCCGCTTACAGGCGTCCAGTGCCTGTGGTTGCAGTCCTGTCATTGTCGCCTCGCATTGTATCAAATTCATTAACCTGACCTGTGTCAGTATTGTGTGCATATTACATACTGGACCCGTGTGGGTTAAATTGTTTGTAACCTGTCTTGTGTCAGTTTCCACTGTTGTTACTGGACCCGTGAGGGTTACTTCATTCCATGTGTGCCTTAATAAAAGTGTGTTTTTACTAACATCTACCGTGTCCGAGTGTACTGAACCGTAAAACACACACAGATATTCTCAGATTCTTTGTTTCGTCCATCAGGACTTACTCATACTCACAGGAGTAAGTCCTGATAGACAAAACATGTTAGACGGATTGTCTCATGTTCAGAACTACTTGCATCGATACATTGTACCTGTTTTTATGGATTTTAATAAAGAACAAAGAATCTGAGAATATCTGGGTGTGATGGCCATTTGTTACAAGTGGATCTGTAGACAACACTTTCCCTGTTGTCTTCCTATCTTCTATTTATAAGCTACTAGCAAAAGGGGCACGGCATTGCCCGTGTGGTTTAACCATTAGAGTGGCAGAATTACAATGTCCCACTAGTAGTCAGAGAGGCTCAGAAACATTACGTGAAACCCTAGCCTTATAGCATCGAAACCCCAGTGGTAGTGTAAGAGTCATAATATAATGCAACATTTTTACATAACAGTTTCTCCAACATGTTGGAGATGTCAAAATGGCATTGGTAATATAGCTTTGTGTGGTGGAAGTGTTGCAAAATATCAACATATCAGGTCACATATGCTGCATACAATTTCAAATGTTCTGGAAATCGCTTTAGACCTCAACCTCATCCAAACATTGTACTGCATCTTCCCACCCTCCCTATCTACAGACTCTCCAAAAAGAAGACCTTAGTCATACAAAATAAGCACTGCCAGAATGGCAATACCAATGAAGTAAAAATCTGTAACACACCCTTCACTGTTGGACTGGCAGGTGTACTTAATGAACATCCAGATCATGAAAAAAATCACAAACAGTCACACCAGGTAAATTCACATTATACAAAAATATGGAACCCATGGTAGGATATTTCCTTGCAACCAACTGTATCCATAGATCAACGTCTCATCATCCTAATCCCTTAACCACGTAGGAGGTAGCCCACCCCTTTGAACCTTTGTTTTACTGCACTTCATTTACATTACTTCATTTGCTATGTTGCCACCTATTTTCGCTCCCTTTCCACTAACCCAAGTTTGTTTCCTTCCTGAATTTTTCCTGTTCCATCTATTATTATTCTACCAATTTGAACTTTGTTTCGCTCCTTATATAATGCAAGGTTTTCAGTTAAATTGTGCGATAAGCACATGTGCCACATATTATCATTAAAACAAACTGATCTTAAAATAGTGGCAAAACAGTCACAATGGTATTTGTTACAAAGAGCAAATTACATAAGCTCCACAATACCCTTTTCACATAATAAAAAAGTATAATCGTAAGTTGAGACCAGTCCATGTAGCTAGACCTCAACCTCACTTTTGGTCTTCATTTTGATAAATTAACATCCAATCTTTATCCTCAAGTAGACGCTCTGTTTATAAACACATTCTGTTTACTTTCCCGGGTATGAAAATGCATTGCGCATCAGATGTTAATGCCAGTCATTGACTATGTGGCTGTAGCATATGAGTCTGCACCACGAATCCATCTTTGCAAACTCAGCACACTATATGATTCGGGGGTATCAAATATGTGGCTCATGGCCAAATGCAGCCCGCCTAACTCCTGGATGTGGCCTGTCTGAGATCTTAAAAACAAAACCTGGTTTTTATACTAAATTAACTAGCACACAGAACTAGTAGGTCAGAAAGACATAAGTTGGTGCTTGCCAGTGCCATACAGTTCAATAATAGATGTCTAATATCAGTATTATCATTGACTTGGTCAATAAATAAATCAATCAATCAATATCTTTGCGTAGCTGTCAGGCTAAAATTCACCATCATTATCAATAAAAAAAATAATGCAGCCCTCACACTTACTGTTTTCTGATAATTCATTGTGCTGCTTTGTCCTCCAGTGAATTTACACTATCCATCATTGTGATATGTTTAAAGAACTAAATTGTCTAACACTCAAATCCAGATGTACCTTTCACCTTTCTTGCCAAGTTTATAACTATTTCTCTGGAAAGCTACCAGACTATCTGAGCTTTGCAGCTTTCCATATATCCTATAACCTCCACTCCCCTGCCAGCAACTCACTCACTATACCAAATTCCAAGAAAGAAGCTAGTCAATATGTATTCTCCTACAGAGCTCCCAAAGCCTGTAAAAACTATCCTGCCAAAAAAATCTGCTCCCAGTTTAAAATACCTTAAATAACTGCTTCTTTGTATTAAAAACAACATGTAATTGTGTATAAATTTTAATGTTAGTTTTAATTATTTATTGTTTCTGTTTTGTATAAATGTGAAACTTTTTACTGTAAATGCTCATCAGGACATATCTGAAAATTAGAGAAATCTCAAAGTATTCTTCTTGATAAACCACATTCTTAAATAAATAAATAAAAAACTAAACAAACATTGTCAAAAGCTTTGCGTTTCCTTCTGTATGGAGATCCCTGCCTGATCTCTGTAATTTTGTTTTTCTACACCCAATAAAATCTATAAATAAGTAAATAATTCTACAAACTTAATTTCCTTATAAAAATCTCTGCCTTTGTTTTAGCCAAATATGTCTTCCCTCTCATCTTAAAGTATGATCTTTTGTTTTGTTTTTTTTTAAGTTTTTTGAGTAAATAATTCTGCAGAGATTTATTTACATTGACCTTGAATATAATTGTAAATGGTAATCATATAACCCAGGCACGTGCACACATAGGCACCAAGGGGGGCTTGAGCACCTGCCCTTTTTGCCCAAAGTACCCTTGTTCCCTTTTAACAAAATAAATAAATAAATAATTATGAAAAGTGCCCTTTTTTTATTTGAGTCCCTGCCCCCCAAAATGTATGTGCACGTCCCTGGCTGTCCAGTTTGATAAAGTATTTTTAAGAAGTGGTGCTCAAAATGGTTCCCCATATTCAAGATGAGGCCTTACCAAGGATTTATATTTAAGCAGAATTATATTCCCATCCCATGCAGCTATGCCTCTTTTTATACATGATGGCACCCTACTGGCTCTTGAAGCCAATCTACAGATCTCTCCTAGACTATTGTGTGATACTGGATAACCCATCTCCAAAAGGATACAGATATTCTGGAGTACGTTCAGGGAAGGGTTTACTGCATAATAATTATCAGGAAATACCAAGGGATCTGGATATGTATCTCTTGAACGAGAGGAGAGAGAGGGAGTATGACAGAAACATTTCAATACATAAAGGGATTAAAAAAAGAACAGGAGGGAAACACATTTAAAAAGGAGTAGAAAGAGTCTAACACTAGAGGGTCAGAAGCTTACATGCAATGAGGGGGTGGTAGTAAAGTGGAACACACTAACAGCAGAAGTGGTAGAGGTTAATACAGCGAGGGAATTTAATCATGCATGAGATAAGCATAAGGCTATTCTGACCATAAGACATGACCAAGGACCAAATAAGGTTTGAGGTTTTTACAGTATGAAAAATGGACAGACTAGATGGGCTGATTGGTTCTTATATGCCATCAAACTGTATGTTTCTATGAAGTGGTTGAGTGAAACTGCACACTGCTGTGAAGTCTACTGTTTATCAGTACTCCTAAATCTTCCTCTAACAAGGATTTCTAAAGTAGTTTCCCATTTAGTGTATATATAACATGCTTGTTTCTGTAACCCGAATGCACAACCTTACATTTATCTATATTAAACCTCATCTGTCACCTTTCCACCCATACACTCAGTTTATCCAAATCTTTCTGCAGGGAAAAATCATCCTGCTCTGTATGTATTTACTTACACAGTTCAGTGTCATCAGATATTTAGACATTACTTTCAATTCCCAATTTTAAGATAATTAACAAACAAATGAAAGGGATAGTAATGTTTCACGAAAAACAGCAGCTCCAATTAATCTTCATAGTTTGTGGGCCATGGAGAGTGTTATATCAATACTGTCAGAGTTGTGGTTCAAGAGTAATTGAAGGATAAAGTTTCCCCTCCCGCCCCTTTTACCTAGTGTAAGCCACCTCCCCTCAGATGTGGAATCTGGTTGTAAGACCAGACAGATAAGAGCAGGGGACAATCTTCTTCCTATGAGAACAATGAAAGCCCTGCCCCCCTTGACAAGTCTTTCAGGTTTTTTCCCTTATCTTAATTGAAGATTGTCCCTCTCTGCAATCTACCTGGGCACTTCTCTTCTGCTCTGGCTGAGCTGTTACATCAGTAAAAGGGGCGGGAGGGGGAGACTTTATCATTCAATTACTCTTGAACTACTACTCTGACAGAATTGAAATAACACTCTCCTAGGTCCAAATACTATGATGATTAATTAGAGCTGCTTTTATTATGAAACATTACTATCCCATTAAAAGGCATTGGGCCCAGGACTGAAATATGAGGAACTCCACTTACAACTATAGACCGACTTGAAAAAGTTCCATTTATAACAACTCTATGCATTTTATATTTAACTGGTTCTCTATCCATTTTTTATACCACCTCCCAAGCCAAATCCTTTTAATGTATGCTGCTGTGAGGCACAGTAACAATGGCTTTGGTCAAATCCAAGCATTCCACAGAAGCAAAAATACCCTTGTCCAAGTTACTATTTGCCCTTTAGTAGAATACTAGTAAATTAGTTTGACATGATCCATTTTTCATAAAACCATGCTGACTCCTAATCATAATGTTGTTGGTTGTCACATAGTCCTGAGTATGTTGATCCCGGGAACTATCAGAATTCCATTTGGAGTCAGGAAGCAATTTTTTTACCCACTTGGGGCTAAATTGGAAATGGCTTCTTGGGGAGGGATCAACAGGGGTGTTTTTGGCATGGGCTGGACCTGATGGACGTATGTCTTTTTTCAGCCTCGTCAACTATGCTGCTATGCTGCACTGGTTAGCAATATCCTACCCAATTCTGAAGTCAAACTCACAGGTCTATAATTTTCTAGTTTAGATCTTGCTATAGTGGTCTTGCATTAACAGGACTGAGGTCCTTCAATACCATTGGGTACATACCATCGGGTCCTGGTGCTTTATCTACCATAACTTTTCCAGTTTCATTAAGACTTTGCCCTCAGTAGCCACATACATGAAGTAGGATATTCTGTGATTCTCCCTGTTTGCCCAAAATGTGCTATCGTCACTTCCTTTATATAAACAGAAGAAAATAATTCATTTAAGGTGTCAGCCATTGCCTTATTCTAATTAATTAATTCACTAGTCTCAGTTTTAAGGGGGCCAATATCAACCTTAATCTTCTTGCCATTTATATACTTGTACAACTGTTTAGGATTGTTCTTGTTCTCCCTTTCAGTATATTTTTCATTTTCAATTTTAGCTAGACTAATTGATTGTTTGCAGATTGTACTGGATTCTTTATATTTTTCTTCATTTTTTAAATTATGCATCTGACCCTTCTGACTTAAATAAGGTGATTCATTACAGATATATCTCAGTATAAAGGATTTAAAGCAGACAGAATTCTATTTCTTGTTCAGCGAAACAACCAAGAAAACAACAAGTCTTAAGTGTTTATGGCTACATAAAAAGCCAGAATGTTCATGGATCAGAATGTTCACATTCTTTAAAAGCTCTTACATAAAAATTATTATATAGAACCTACTATGTCTTGTGTAGCTCTTACGCTATTGCACTAAATGGATAATCTTGTAGTCCTGCATACAGAAGCTGGTGACAGATAGATTTCCTAAAGCACTTTGTCGTTTCTACCTAGTATAAAGTGTCAGACTCTTCCTGAAGAGATTGATGCAGAATCTCCTGGCATTCTCCATCTGACGCCCGGCTTGTTACTTATTTTAATATACAGTCTGGACTAATGCACAGCTCTTCCACTGATGATCTCACCCAATGAATCACCAGCACTCAGGCTGACATCCAGACACCAGGCCATTTCTCTTATTGCCTTGTCTATTGCACTGACACATGACTTTACTCATTCTCAAGCCAAGTGTCTGACCATTGGGCTACCAGCAATCAGATAATAAAGGCTGGGGCACTCATGGATTGGTCCTCTTGTTGGGTCTAAGCAGTGGTTACTGTCCTTGTTCCCATTTATTCCCAGTTAATCCAATCCTGGCAATAATGCGTTATGTGTCCCTTTAAAGAGTAAATTAGTTAAATCATTGAATGCAATCCATACTTCAGATACAAAGTCTCACACTTTCCAACATACTCTGAGAAATTCTGAGCCAGATGGACAGTTTATTAGGTACACCAAAGTGGAACTGGTTAAGGCCTCCTTTGGCCCTTAGAACATCCTCAAGTCAAACTGACTGTCTCATGTCACAGGACTGTCATTGCGTATATGTTTGCTGGTTACTGAACTATTCTCAGTACACGCTATACCACTGATTTCAGACCTGGTCTTTTGGGGCACACCAGCAGATCAAGTTGTAAGGATATCCCTGATTAAGCACAGGCTGTACGATCACAATGACTGATGACTGAGCCACTAATCACACACCGGTTAACAAGCAGGGGAATCTTGAAAACCTGAACTGCTGGTGTGCCATGATTCTTAATGAGAAACATTTCTCTAGATACTGCTGGGCAACACAGGGTGGTATCCATGATAACCGCATGTCTGGCACAGACTATCATTCCACCCTTAAAATAAATTAGATACTGCTTTTGGCCTATTCTTTCATTGAAGTGCACAGGCACTCATGTGAAAATACACAGACAAACCTAGGTATCGGACTACCTGTTATATATATATATATATATATATATATAGCCTGGTACAGGCCCATGAAACTATAGACAATATCCAGCTTGAAATCTCTTCTCAGACTTCTGCATAAAAGTGGAGAAGGGTACTATATCTACATAAAAAGACAATGGTTCCTGTATGCACACAGCTGCAGCTTTTGAACCTTATCTTCTTAAAAAATGACAATTACATTAAAAAAAATTGGAAAATCAAAAACCAAAACAGAATTCAGTCTGCTTACATGAATATGAAAATGACATCATGTAGGGCTTTTCGTGCTGAGGGTACTTCCACTGCTGAGATACTACTTTCATAAGCTATTCCATTACAGTCATGAATTGGTGGAATGGTTACCATCACATTCTATGGAGACCTACAGTGTAAAGCTCACATTTCCCACTGAATGGTGCATAAAAACTGTCTGGAAACCAGGGATTATTGTTACTTACAGTTTCATATATATCTTTTCTTTTAAAAACATTTGAGTGGCAATAACTTTGGACCGGAGCATCTCCCAACAGTGGGAATACGCTTGTTTTACTAATCCAGAAAAAGCCATACAGTGTATGTTTCTTTGCTTTCAATATAACCCTTTACTTTCCTTTAAAATGTACTTATATCCAATTTATATTCCTGATATCAACATTAGTGTACCCCCATATTTTCCTATTTAATTGTTCCCCTCAGAGCCTAATGATAATCCACTTTAAAGAGTGACTTGATCTCTAGCTGTTAGCTTTAGCTCATATCAACCCTCTGTGTGCCAGAGGGGTGAGCAA
This sequence comes from Rhinophrynus dorsalis, assembly GCA_037306005.1. Classification (NCBI taxonomy): domain Eukaryota; kingdom Metazoa; phylum Chordata; class Amphibia; order Anura; family Rhinophrynidae; genus Rhinophrynus; species Rhinophrynus dorsalis. The sequence goes on along the minus strand of CM074726.1, from coordinate 45,014,248 downwards.
TACGTTGCTTACCACTCCAATGAGCAAAGGGTTAAATGAATGGCATTCACAGACACAATTGTGACCCATTGGGCCATACACATACAAAGTAATGGAGTGCATTTCTTTGGATGGGGTACCGCAGAGAAAACATTAAAATAAAACCTATTGATTTAAAGGGAAATTAATACCTCCTAATAAGAACCCCTCACTTATGCTGATATGGCCAGAAATTTATAATGGCCCCTCTGTATTTTTCTTTTTGGCCCTTGGATCAAGAGATAACATTGTCAGTCTGTTCTGGATATCATATCAATGGAGGAAGACATGACAGTTGTTAACAGAATGATAAAATACAAACTCTGCCCACCACACATGGTAATCTTAACCATCTGAGTGCCAGAGAGGTATCCAATGTATTGTGTTGCAATGCACTGGATACCTTTCTGGCACTCAAAGGGTTGAAGACCAGTCGGGCGGTATGGTAATGGACTTTTATGCACACGGCCCAGTGTGTAATTGTTAAAGCCGAACTATCACCCCAAATAAAGCCCCCCTCCCAATAATTAGCCATATAGTGAGAAGCTTAGAAATAGTAGTATTATCCAGTATAAGTATTGCGTTATTAAGAAATCCTACTTCATCTGAGACTGACGGCCAGGCTTCTTGTTTTAGAGGCATCTGCGCTCCTGCACCGTCAGTCCCTTCCTGTTACCTTAAAGGGATAGTAATACTTCGTTTTAACTTTATTTTATTTTGTAGGCATTAAAAAAACATGAAGAATGATATAAGTCTTATCTCTCAAACCTTTATGGTTTAAGAGATATTCACAAGCAAAGTTTCCCCCTCCCGCCCCTTTTTCCTAGTGTAAGCCATCTCTTCTCAGATGTGAGTCTGGTTGTATGACCAGACAGATAACAGAAGGGGACAATCTTCTTTGTATGAAAAGAATGAAAGCCCTTCCCCCCTTGACAAGTTTTTCAGCTTTTTCCCTTATCTTAATTGAAGATTGTCCCTCTCTGCAGTCTACCTGGGCACCTCCCTTCTGATCTGGCTGAACAGGGGTGGGGGATACTTTGCTTGTGAATATCTCTTAAACCGTAAAGGTTTGAGAGATAAGACTTATATCGTTCTTCATGTTTTTTTAATGCCTACAAAATAAAATAAAGATAAAACGAAGTATTACTATCCCTTTAAGGTACAATGCAACGCCTCCTAGAGGAGGCTGGGACGGACAGCGCAGGCACACAGATGTCTCTGAGCCAAGATGTCTGCAAGGATGCCTGGCCGTCAGTCTCAGAAGAAGTAGGATTTCTTAATAACACTGTACTTATGCTGGATAATAGTACTATTTCAGGCTTAACGCTATATGACTATTTACTGGGGGGAGGGGGGGAGACTTTATTTGGTGCAATAGTTCCGCTTTAACACTCACAATGAAAGCGGTAGCCCTATCAGGGTTTCTGAGACTATTCCGGAAACTAAGGAGATGAAATTCCGGGGCAAACCAACTCTACCATAGGGGCAACCAAATATGTCAAACATTTCCATTGATTTGACTGGAACTTTTAATGTCTTGAAAGCTAGAAGAGTCAAATCAACCCTTAACAAAACAAACTCATGGCTGAGGCTGAGGTACTAGAATGAGCACAAGCAATTCTGGAGCAAACTAACTTCACCATAGATGGCAAATGAACATTTTCAATTATGTAAATGGGGCTTTTAACCCCTTGAATGCTAGAAAATGCATCACAATCCCATTGAGACTTCTCTAGGACTGAAGTGGTTTACAGCCCCATTTAGATGAGTGGGAATGTGTAGTTGCTTCTATGGTACAGCTGGTTTGCCCCAAAATGGCTCCATATTTATTAGTACATCAGCCTCACAGTGCAGAATTGTCATAACTGGGAACTTTACAGATCTGCCCCGGAGGCTCCAGTTTATAGAGTTAATTACCAGGTCTCCAGGGACACAAGGTGATTGTCTGTCTGTGGTGAATGTCCTGGGTAACTCCTCCCACTTGTTCTTTCTTCCTGATTCCCGTCCCACTTCTCCTCCTTCCCCAGCCTGTTCTTCATACTTTTTCTTCATTTTATAAGCTCCACCCACTCCTGATTAAGCCCTGCCCCTTTTTGACCCAGATCGCATCATTTTTCTCCCACAGTTGCACAAGTAAAGGTTCCCAGGTATGCTATTATGAAGATCACACATTACACAGCTGAAAGGGGTGGCCCTCTGGGGTTATGGCCCCACCAACTTTATGGCCTTCTTATGGTCAATAACTCCCCTAAGTCAAGAGCAAAAAAATCTCCAGATATTGTTGGACTGCAATTCACATCATGCACGAATAGCCAGCGGCCACCTGAGAATGATGGGAGTTGAAGTCCAACAATAACTGGATTGCTGCAATTTGCACCGTGTGATTGAATAATGTAATTATCTATTTAATATTCTTTCTGCATTATTCTGAAAAGTAACAAGGTTCAATTCTGAATCATAGGGGACAAGTAAATCGTCCCAGTGATTTAAAGGGGTTTTAACCCTTAGAATGCTAGAGAGGTCTCCAACCTCTCTAGCATTCAATGAGTTAAAAACTCCATGTATATCACTGGGAATTTTGATTGCTGTCCACTGGTGCTGTTGATTATCTACAGCATTGCTCCTCTATATTCTAATGTCCTTAATCTTCCAGGCCCGAGTTTGCCCAAATAGATATCCAAAATAAGGGCCAACTAGAGAGACTGGCAGCTAGCTAGAGCTGCAGAGTGCCAGCTAACAAGAGAGAGACTTCCATTCACCACAAAACAAAGACAACCAGCCAACTAGACAGAAAGACAAACTGCCAGCCAACTGGAGACAGTCACCAAGAGCGCCAGACTGCCAGTCATCAAGTGACAAACTACCAGCCAGCTAAAGAGGCAGAATACTAGCCAACTTGAAAATCTGCCACATAACAGTAGACATAAAAAGACAGCCAATAACCAAGCCTGTTCATTAGCAAGATATACAGAGGCTCATGTTCTACAAAGAACTGGTGTCATTGTGGGGCTAACCAACTGAATCATTGGGGTGCATTTAAATTTCCATTCATTTAAAGGGATAGTAATGTTTCACAAAAACAGCAGCTATGATTAATCTTCATGGTATTTGGGCCATGGAGAGTGTTATTTCAGTACTGTCAGAGTTGTAGTTCAAGGGTAATTGAATGATAAAGTATCCACCCACTTCGCTTTTACCTAGTGTAACACTGTTCACCTCAGATGTGGAATCTGGTCTCTTGACCAGACAGCTCGCAGCAAGGGACAATCTTCTTACTGTGATCATAAGGAAAACCCTGCCCCCTTGACAGGTTTTTCAGAGTTTTCCTTACGCTCACAGATTGTCCCTCTCTGCAATCCATCCAGAAAGTCTTATTGCTCTGAGGTGAGCTGTGTTACATCAGTAAAATGGGCGGGAAGGGGATACTTTATCATTCAGTTACTCTTGAACTACAACTCTGACAGTATTGAAATAACACTCTCCATGGACCAAATACTATGATGATTAATTGGACCTGCTTTCACTTTGAAACACTACCATCTTTTTAAATGGGATTTTAACTCCTTGAATGCTAGAAGATCTCCAATGCATTGTGAAGAAACGTGATGGAGACCTCTCTAGAATTGAAATGGTTAAAAGTCACACTTAAATTGATTTTTTTTTTCATTTTTTTTTATTTGTGTACTATGGTTAAGTTAGTTTGTTCCAGGTTCTTTGAAAGGTCAGCTGTCACTCAGATGTACCCTAGAAGCTGATCTTTTCCTGTGGGCAAAGACCTGCCGAGGACACCGGAGTTGCTTTGTTAGCCCCGAAGGACCAACCAGGTAGCAGAACAGGGGTCAGAAAAAAGACCCCAGGGCTCCCTAGTTTATCCCGAAAGAATAAACTAAACTGAAGTCTCCCAGTTCAGTATGTTGCCCAGCATGATGTGGTCCACATAGATCCTTGGTGTATGGCTTGAAAACCTGACACATATTGTCTATGGAGACTGCACACAGCTCGTGATGTTTGTGGTTGAGATCCACATAATTCAGGGTTCTGTTCCAGCCCATAGGGTACATTTTCGAACCATCCAATTGGCTGATAGGAGCCATTAGGACTGCACATAGAAGCAGACGTATCAAAACACGAAAAATAACCTTTAAATACATCAGCCTCAATAGTTATATTTCACATTTCACAAATTATAACCAGCCTAGCAGACTCGATTTCACCATCTTCTTCAACAGCCAGTGACCCTATCAGGATCTCCTTTAGGGAGCCCTGGGTACATGGGAGATTCATTAAGTAGTGATAAAGAGGTCATAAGTAGAGATGACTTCTCCAGTTTATCACTTCTCCAATTCCTATGTTAATCTGTGGAGCCAATGCACTAAGATTTCTTCATCTTTGGAGATCTTAGTGCATAGGCTCTACAGAATAACAAAGGAACTGGAGAAGTGATAAACTGGAGAAGTCATCTCCACTTTATCACCTCTTAGTGAATCTCCCCCAATAAATTTTTCCTGTGTGCAGATCCCCATTTACCGTGAGTTATCGATGGTGCTGAATCAATTGTAAACTGCTCCATGACATTTCTCAAGCTAACAATCGTGAACATAGTCTCCTTTAGAATTCATCACAACTGTAAAAGTCTTTATCTAATTATATGACAGATATATAAAGCTGTTACATGACCAAGTGAAACAAAGCACAGTCACTCAATGCAAAATGAAAAATTCTTCAAAATTACCCAAACTGCATGCTTGTTATTCACAGAGTCAGATTACCACATTTACTCACTTATAGGCTGCACTTTATCAACTGGTGAATAGCATAATCAGAGGATTTCCTTAGGCATTAGACATTCAGCAGTTCTTGAATGGCTGAATGGTAGTCCGCCCTCAATCCTTGATGAATGAGTGATGGTTAGTGGATTGGATCCAACAGAAGTGTGTGGCAAATGAGTGATGAAAAGAAGCAGAAAATCCTAATGGCCCCTGTGATGGGGGTACATGGGTTACTGATTGGTAAACCGAGGGTTAAGCGATTTATCCAGCCAGACAAAACGATAATAAATTGCATTTATTAGAGAGGTCACGGCACACAAACATAGGACAACAATTACAGGCAAACAAATGGGTAAAACATAAAAACTACAAACTTCTGCTGTTCTCTTCTTGATGTGCCAGCAAAGTTGCACAGATTGCCAGGGGTTACACATCACTCACAGTCCATTTTAGCTTTAAGCTGGAGCTTACACATAGTCCCACTAGAGGCAAGAGTGGGCATCCCACCCACTACACATGCTGCTGGATAACATGAAGGTTCCTTGTATCTTTTAGTCCTGACAGAGGAGTTGGGGAAGACACCCTTGAGATTATCCCCTGCCACTTTCTTTAGTCTTGGGCCATAGCCACCGAAGTTTGGCTTCCTGGCCACAGTCCTTGTGGGGGAACATCAGGGTACTTTCTGTGGCTGTAGCCGCCTTGACTTACAGCCCACAACTGAAAAGGTCACCTGGCCGCTATAGTGCCCACTCACTCTAACTCTTCCGGTGAGGGCACTCACTAGTCACGATTTCGCCAGTGCTCCTTTAGAATGCCCATGGACCCTAGACCTCCCACCATTATGGAGAGGCCTCCTCTCCTCTTCCTACATTTTTTCAACTCTGTCCTTTCTCTTTCATCTTAGGCTTTTTTCTACCCACCTCCTACAGGATCTGATGTCACAGGTAACATTTTCAAGTTCTCTTTTTGCTTTGCCTGATTTAAGGGGGAAGGTACACACATTCCACACACAGATTTGCCCTACCCCCCTCTATCTGACCAACACTGGCTATCTCATAACACAATCTCTGTGGTCAGCTAGACTGGATGGCACCATCCCTCTGTACACCATACACACTATCCAATCCATTCAATGCTGGTAAATGGTCAGCATTCTCTAATGCATGCACACACAGGGGACATTAATGTTTTCAAGAATGGGAACACATATGAAACAATGGAGATCACTGAAAACAGACAGGGTTCATTCTCAGGGTGACAACCATTCCGTCACAGCCCCTTTGAAGTTTTTCACTCATGCTTGGTATAAGAGATAGCACTTCAATCAGTCCTGGAAGTCATGTCCAAGGGGGTCGACATGACAGTTGCTAGCAAGACCTCCGATATGGAAGTGAACTTTAAAACAAGCTAAGAAAAATGTTAAGTGACCAGTGGATGTATTGCTATGGAACCCTAACTTAAAGGGTTAGTAATGTCTTACATACATAAAAAGTAATATTGTAAATAATCCAAAAAGAAATTAATCGATGCAAGTCCTATCTCTCAAACCTTTATGGTTTGAGAGATATAATGTTTTAAAGTTCTCCCCTTCATCCCCTTTCCCTGAATCAGGGTTCAAAATGTGTGTGAATGGAGAAAAAAAAATTAACCCTTTGATTAGGGTATACAACGCATTGGCCAGCGATGCATACCCCACTGGAACTCAATGGGTTAAACAACAACAACAAAAAATAACGCCAAAAAGTAAAATCAACACTTACCAGTAATCCTGATGTGCAGAGCGGTCTTCTACACCCAGGTCTTCTTCTCCAATTCTTCTACTGTCATCTTCTTTCTTCACTTGTCATCTTTCTTCATCTGTGCTCCTCTTCATAATTATTTAAATGTAGTGTGGTAACTGATCAAAAAAAATATAGTTATTAATAAAATCTAACATTAAACATACACTGCCACCAGCAGGAAACAATAGCAAGAATCCCACCTCCTTGCACCTTTCGGGCCACTGCCCTATGCACACTAAGGGAAATTTGAATAGGGATTACCTTTTATATTGCCAGTCCCTGTTCAAACTAATTCCCACACTCCCATTGGCTGGGATGTGGGGTTATGCAGGGCAGAGAATGTGCCCTGCAATAACCCCCACCTCCCAGCTAATCAGCTTCCAACGCATTGATTCACCCCTCCAAATGGAAGTTGATGGACTGGGAGATGGAGTTACTGCAGGGCACTTTCCGTTCAATGCGTAATCCAACATTCCAGCCAATGGGAGTAGGAAGTGACAATCCCTGTTCAAGGGGATTAAACAGAGCAATGCGCTGGATACCCCTCTGGCAGGCAAAAAGTTAAAGAGAGGACACTTATGAAAAATGCCTGTTGCAGGGCTCCAGTGGTTACTTATTAACCCTTTGAGTGCCAAAGGGGTACGCAATGCATTGCTCTGCAATGCGTTGCATATCCCTCTGGCACTCAAAGGGTTAAGTTGCAGTATTTCCCATGTATCAATATAGCAGACATTTTTCATGTGTGTCCTCTTTTAAAGGGATAGTAATGTTTCATAATAAAAGCAGCTGTAATTAATCATCATAGTATTTGGGCCTTGGAGAGTGTTATTTCAATTCTGTCAGAGTTGTAGTTCAAGAGTAATTGAATGATAAAGTATCCCCCTCCTGCCCCTTTTACTGATGTAACACTGCTCACCTCAGAACAGCTGGGGCATATCCAAGTAGACTGCAGAGAGGGACAATCTTCAATTAAGATAAGGAAAAACGCTGAAAAAGGGGGGCAGGATTTTCATTGTTCTCACAGTAAGAAGACTGTCCCTTGCTGTTATCTGTCTGATCTTACAACCAGATTCCACATCTAAGGAGAGCAGTGTTACACTAGGTAAAAGGGGCAGGAGGGGATACTTTATCATTCAATTACTCTTGAACTACAATTCTGACAGTATTGAAATAACACTCTCTATGGTTCAAATACTATGAAGATGAACTGGAGCTGCTGTTTTTTGTGAAACATTGCTATCCCTTTAAGGGGATAATCTGCATTGCACACACCTTTGGCACCCAGAAGGGTTCAGTCATGTCAGAGCTGTAGTTCACGAGTAATTTAATGATAACATGATGATGTAACACTGATCACCTCAGAGCAGCAAGACTGTCCGAATGGATTGCAGAGAGGGACAATTTTCAGTGAGCATGAGGAAAAACATGTCAAGGGGGGCAGGGTTTTCCTTATGCTCACAGTAAGAAGATTGTCCCTTGCTGTGATCTGTCCTGTCAATAGACCAGATTCCACATCTGAGGGGATGTGGCTTACACTAGGTAAAAGTGGCAGGAGAGGGATATATTATCATTCAGTTACTCTTGAACTACAACAGTACCGAAATAACACTCTCCATGGCCCAAATACTATGAAGATTAATCAGAGCTGCTTTTTTGTGAAACATTACTATCCCTTTAAGCACTACTGCTCTGACAAGTTTGAAAGCTTGTCTCTCAAAGGAAAGCTGTAAGATGCACATCAAGAACGGATGTCGGAGGTCACTGGCAGAGAAAGGGTTTATCTTTTGAACGCCAGGGAACCTGGTGCTCAAAGGGTTAATGGAGCCCAAATCTCCTCTCTAAAATAACATTGATTAAAGGAGATGAGAGAGCTGGGTGAGGAAGAGATAGCCAGAGCTCGCTCTCTATCACTGCAGACATATATTGACAGACTCTGGATCAGTCTCTCTCTCCTGGCTACTGATTGAGCTGCCTGTAGAGGCTAAATGAGCTTTGTATAGACATCATCCTGCAGTCTGCAGATAGCATAGGCCCCTAATGAAAGATTTACACCCAGGGGAATGATGGGGGGACCAGATGAAATAGCTTTGCAGAATTTGCAACCACAATGCATGGGGCAGCAGAAACAGGTCCTATAGGTGCAAATCAATAGGATAAAGAGGTGGAATTCTTTAGTACACCAACTGCACAGTAGGGAACGAGTAGCAATTTTGCAAATTACAATTGATTTAAATTGTGCTTTAACCCCTTGAATTGAAAAGCCCCATTTAAATCAATAGGAACTTTCATTTCGTTCCTTCAGTGAAGGTGATTTGCTTAAGAACTGAACCTATGTAGTTATTATGCACCACTGGAAACAAATTAAAATTCATTTTGATATAAGTAGTGGTTTTAACCATTTGAATGCCGAGAGGTCTTCAGAACATTGTGACGCAATGTGTTGGAGACCTCTACAGCATTCAAGGGGTTATAATCCCCATTTAAATTCTTTGGTGCAGTTGGATTGCCCTGAAACTGCTTCACTCTTGTATTTTAATATTTCACTCTATGGTTAATGTGAGCAGATTTCCCTACCTGGGAGAGGAGTCATGTGCTGCAACCAGGGGGGATGTAAATGAAGTGATTCGTGTCATAAAGGGGGTGGTGCTTAATTGGGTGGGTGGGGCTTATCATCCTTGTGTTTTAAAGTTGTCAGAAAGTGGGCAGAATAGGGTGGGAAGGTGGAAACGTGGGAGGGGAGTGGGAGGGACAGTGTAAGAAGGAGGAGAAGTGGGAGGGGAGTGGGAGGAACAGTGTAAGAAGGAGGAAAAGTGGGCAGGAAGTGGGAGGAACAGGGTGAGAAGGAGGAAAAGTGGGCAGGAAGTGGGAGGAACAGGGTGAGAAGGAGGAAAAGAGGGCAGGAAGTGGGTGGAACAGGAAGAGAAGGAGGAAAAGTGGGCAGGAAGTGGGAGGAACAGGGTGAGAAGGAGGAGAAGTGGGCAGAGTTTCACAGCAAACGCACTACTGACAGATTTCGTTGATTTGGGTGGAAGAGGCCATTTATAAGGAGCTGCAATAAGGGTTCCATTGGAAAGAGGTAATAAAGTGGATACTATCATCATTAACATTCCATTTGTCATCCTATTTCATCTTCATCATTTCATCATTTTTCATCCATTCTCTATTATTGGACTGGACTATCAAGTATTTATTATTATTATTTTTTATTCTGTTTTGTTTTTTATTTTATGGGTATTTAGATTTCATTTTTTTTTTTTTTATTATTTTTTATTATTTAGTAATCCTATATAATAATTCGCTAAGTTGTGTGTAACGCCCGACATGCTCAGTAGACACTGCTGCGCGTGCGGCAGTCATGCGCAGTACAGACTGCCCGCGCCGCGGCTGATACAGAGCTGGGAGCTTCGAAGGGGCGTCCAGCTCTGTATCAGCAGTGGCGCGGGCAGTCTCTACTGCGCGTGACTGCCCCGCGACCGGCTGCCAGAGGCACTGTGGCCCGTGTAACAGGCTGTTCAACTAGTTTTAGATATTAGATTAGATCAGAGAGACGTACAGTATTTCAGGTAAAACTGAGCGCATTTCTTTGCAATTATTGTTTTGCACTACTGACAGAGACTAAGTCTTTGTCCCTGGAGACCTGGTAATTAACTCTAAAAAACGGAGTCTCCGGGGCAGATCCGGCAAGTTCCCAGGTATGCAGATTTCACATGCTTATGATAAACACACACACAACACAGTTGCACTGGTTCCTGTGCCGCCCTATCTTCCTGCATTATAGAGGAGGTCTGATCACCTTATCTATGTCTCCTATTTATAAGGGGAGAGGTTAGAAGTGAGGATAAATCTGCAGCTCTAAGAGGTTTTACTAAGAACTGGAGCAATTCTAGAAATAACCACAGGAGACAAATAGAAATAACTATTGATTTAACGGGAAATTGTGTGACCTCACTAGCATTCCAGAGGTTCAAAGTCCCATTTAAATTAGGTGGATTTTGTATCTGTGCCCTATGGCGCAGATGGTTTGCTCCAGACTTACTCTTATTATTAACCCTTTTGTGCCAGGAGGACGCAACGCATTGATGAACAATGCGTTGTGTTCCGCCTCTTTCACTCAAAGGGTTAAATCAGTCTCTATCAGCAATAATGGCAGTGTTAACCCCTTAAGGACCCATAACTTGCCAGGACGATCATGGGAAGACTTCCCTAAAGCACCAGTGTCCATCCTGGCACGTCATGGATTTCAGGGCTCCCCGCTCATGTGCACGACGTTCAGGGAGTCCTGAATCGGATCCAACAAAAAGAAAAAAAAATGCTCCATGGGCCTTAAAGGGAAAGTAATGTTTCACAAAAAGAGAAGCTCCAATTAATCTTCATAGTATTTGGGCTACAGAGAGTGTTATTTCAATACTGTCAGAGTTGTAGTTCAAGAGTAATTCAATGATAAAGGATCCCCCTCCCGCCCTTTTTACCCAGTGTAATCCACCTCCCCTCAGATGTGGAATCTGGTCAGTTGACCGGACAGATCACAGCAAGGGACAATCTTCTTACTGTGAGCATAAGGAAAGACCCGCCCCCCTTGACGGGTTTTTCAGGTTTTTCCCTTATGATCCCTGAAGATTGTCTCTCTCTGCAATCCATACGGACAGTCTTGCTGCTCTCAGGTCAGCAGTATTACATCAGTAAACGGGGTGGGGGGATACTTTGTCATTCAATTATTCTTGAACTACAACTCTGACAGTATTGAAATAACGCTCTCCAAGGCCCAAATACTATGAATATTTATTGGAGCCACTTTTATTGTGAAACTTTACTATTCCTTTAAGTGCCGGCCGTCCTTAAGGTGTTAAATTCTCCTATTTACTAAAGTGTGAGAATGAGCACATCACATGCTAAGATTTACCTATTCCTATAAAACATCTCCCATTGACTACAGCTGAATTACATGCATGCCTAGCCATTAAAAAAAGGGAAAAATCTGAGAAAATGGATCTCCGTAAATCATGGAAAATCGAAATACAAACAAAATGTTTTCCCCTGCACTATAAATGGCAGATAATTTATTTGTGCTTTTTCTGTGCATAAATAAATGCATTGGAGAAGAGACATGCATAGGAAGTCTACATACTCAGCATTAAATGTCTTCATTATGGGTAAAGATCAAGTAAGAATTATTATGCTTTGTAGCAGGCCATAATCCTTTTATTAAAGGGGAACTGTCACCTCTAGTAAACTTGTGTTCATCTTAAAGTTCCCTTTTAGTGAAGCTGTTATCCGTTTTGTTTTTCGCAATATAATTCTTTACTGCCCGTCAATCTTCCTCTGTTCCCCTCCCCAAGTATTGCCTCATTCCCACCTCCTTCGATGATGGATGATTCGGGCATATGAACTGGCGCGCTCTCTTGCAAATTCGCATCCAGGTCATTATACAGGCACAGACTGAGAGCGTTCATGCTCTCAGTCCTTTATAAAATGTGGCAGTCTGAACTAAAAATCTCCACAAAGGCAAGCGGACTGCCACTTTTTATAAAGGACTGAGGGCCTGTACAATGACCTGGATGCGCATTTGCAAGAGAGCGCCAGGTCATGTGCCAGAATCCTCCGTCATTGGAGGAGGTGGGAATGAGGCAATACTTGCGGAGGGGAACAGAGGAAGTCTGACAGCCTGCAGGACAGAGCTGTACCACAGCCTGTACAGAACCTACGTCACCAGTATAACTTTAAAAGGCAATATAACGGGCAATAAAGTATTAAAAAAAAAAAAAGTGGAAAACAGCTTCACTACAGGGAGACAAGTTTACTAGAGGTGATAGTTCTATTTTAAAGAAGAAATAACACCTCCTAATAATAACCCCTACATTTACCTTACTAATCCCAAAAATTCCAATAGCCATCATTAATTTTGCTCTCGTGCCTTTGTTCAAGAGATAATAGTCAGTCTTGCAAGTCATATTTATGGAGGCAGACATAGTGCTGGACTGGCCTATGGGGCACAGGGAAATGTGTTGGTAAGCTGCGTGTCCTGGGCCCAGTCTTGCCGCCAGACACCTCTCACTGGCAGCTCTAGCACCTTCCCCATGCTTATAATCCATGAGAAAAAGTGAGATCTGTGCTAGTAGTGGCACAGATCTCTTCACAGGCACTCCCTTGTGGTCTTGCACTTTGTGAAGGACTTACTCACTGATGGAACCGCACAAGATATGACATCACATTCAGCACTTGGCTGTAACAGCCTACCTTGGTTTCAGCATCATCTGCAGACGTGAGGCTTCAATCATGCAGCAGGCCTCTGTTTTATGTGTTTGCTGCCTGTAGTCTCCTCCTACCTACTTCCTCCCTCTGAGCTGCTCCTCCTACCTACTTCCTAAGGAGGGGTTTAATGGGCTGACTGAGTCCTGACTCAGTTGCCCTTGCATTATCGTACAATACAGTTCTGTTGCCCTTGGGCTTTGTGTATGACTTGGCTTGTCTGACCATCCATTCTGGTGCTGACCTGTGGCTCTGTCTGACTACTCTTTTGCCTGCTCCCATTGTGTAGTGGACACCCAATCTGGTGCAGACCTGTGGCTCTGGCTGACTACCTGAACTATGTATGACCCGGCCTGTCTGTCCATCCATTCTGGTGTTGACCTGTGGCTCTGTCTGACCATTCTCCTTGTGCGTTCCGATTTGGCTTAGACATCCATTCTGGTGCAAACCTGTGGCTCTGACTGACTATCCGCTCCGTGTATGACCTGGCTTGTCTGACTACCCACTCTGGGGTTGACCTGGGGCTCTGCCCACTGCGCTTCCAGCATACCAACGCTTCAGTGGATATCCTATCTGGTGCAAACCTGTGGCTCTGGCTGACTATCCGCTCTGTATATGACCCTGCTTGTCTATCATTTCTGGTGCTGACTAGGGGGCTCTGTCTGTTTCCTCCGTGTGTTGGTCCCCGCTCCACAGACACCCATCCTAGTGCAGACCTGGGGCTCCATCAGACTCCTAGACTGACTGCAGGCTGAGCCAGTGCTAGTCCTTTGGGTGTTCTGAATTACCTCGAGGCTCCAGTGGGGTGAGGCCTAGTCTCGGACAGTGTGGTGGATCTATTGGCAGACTGCTATTTATTATGCAGTGCTTGCCTCTTTGATCACCCTCTGTGTGTTATCTGTTTACATGTATGACTGTTATTATTCTAAATAAAGATTGTTTTACTTTACCGTACTGACTCCTGGTTTATTCCTGGGAACTGTGACAGCGGCTCTGTCTTCAATTACTCGCTTCTTGACACACAGGAGGACCATGAGGGAATAACAGATCTCTTCTACCCTAACCTATCAAACTAGACCACCAGTGAAGTCGCCCTCCCTGCAAAAAAAAGGTGTGCAAATGACAGGGAGGACCTCATTTTTGGGATACTGGGTATATTTTATTCTGTAAGGGTGGATAGGTAGATTAGTTGGGGAGCTGTTAGATGCCAGTTGTAGGTATGTGGGCATGGGTGGGTCTAATTTTACACATGGGGAGGGGCAGTGAGTTTCATTGTAGGACAAGAGTTAGAGGGAGCATTAATAGGACATGGGTGGACATTAGCTGGAATAATAATACATGGATTGTGTGTTAGAGGGAGGATACTGGGACATGTGTTTGTGTTGGAGGTAGCGTAATAGGAGATTGATGGGCATTGGGGAAATTATGAGACATGATTATGTGTTGGGGAAATGTTGACCTGGTATTCCTTTTTTTCCCAGGGCTGAATTTTATTCCAAATCTGGCACTGCACCACTAAGTTTTACAATCTAAAGAAAGTCCCATAAGAGACAGCAGAGCTTACAGTGTAAAGACTGGGTCCCAAATGATACAACAGAGCTTACAGTCAACAATCTATTGGTCAGTGATCAGATACACTGCTCTTCTCGCACTATGTTGAATGCCGGCTCTAGTGCCTTTTGATCTGATTCACAGAGTGTGAAGATTCTGCTTACAGGGATAGAATTGTCTATTTAAAAAAAAATTAATCTTGTAGCCATTAAAAAAATAAACTAAATGACCCCAGTCCTATTCACAGCTAAATTTCTCCCCTCCCATCCCTTTCCCTAATGTCAGCGCTCTAGCTGTCTGCAGGAGAATCCAGTCCCGGGACAGATGGAGGCTCTTCAGCAGAACCAAGATCGCAAGATATAAAAATTTCATTGGAATGGTCTACAAAGTGTGCTTGCCATCCAGGCACACTTTGTAGACCGTTCCAATGAGTATTTCTCCTGCAGTCAGCTAGAGTGCTGTCGTCAGGGAAAGGGGAGGAGCTTTAGCTATGAATATCTCTCAAACCATAAAGGTTTGAGAGATGGGACTTGGATAGTTTACTTTATTTTTTTAATGGCTACAATATTTTTATTTATTTATTTATTTTTAAATTAGACAATACTGTCCCTTTAAAGTGGACCTGTTACCCTAAGATAAATTTAGTTAAGTTTTAAACAGAATTAAACCTGCCTGTATGCTGTGGTATCCACTTTCTTGTTATATAAATCGTTTTTGAGAAGTTAAGCCTTTGAGTGCTAGAGAGGTATCCAACTCATTGCAAGGCAATGCTTTGTATACCTCTCTGGCACTCAGAGAGTTAACTTTTATTTATTGTTGGCACAGTGTGGAACATTATGTTAATTCGTTTATATGCTGGGCCAGTATACCACAAACTGTGCTATGAATGAATCTAGACCAAAGCCACAAAAGGGGAGCGTAGCTAGTAGCACAGCAAGTGATACGTTTTGCCTCAAATACAACTATTTAGTATAGAGGGCAGGAAATTAGAATAAAGTACCAGTCAGTCCCAACAACATACAGGTTAATGTCTCAAAAATAATTTTACAGTAAAATGGTTAGAGCAACACACATATCTCTCACACATACAGATCTCCTTTACAGATTGATTTTAGTTGATTGCATAAACTGAGATTCAGGCTACAGAAACATTTAGTCATTGATTCACCATATGGGCTTTGCTGTAAGTGCTAATGATATGTACTGCAACCTGGATAATCAGTACAGGAGCAGGACCCGACACATTAATCCTTTGCTGCCAAAAAGTCCCATAAAGCTGCCTTAGAAAGGGCTGAGTTCCTGTCATTTGTACAGTAGGTGACCTCTTGACTGCAGATTATCATAACAATGTCATATAGTGCTAGTTTACTTTCTGATGTAGGGTGATTTCCTTGCAGATTATCAGGATATGTTCAGACAGTGCTTGAATTTTAACTAATGTATAGCGAGTTTCTTATTGCATACCAGGACATGCACAGACAGTGCTGGGTTCCATTTAAGGTAGATAACCATATTGCAGAATACATGGACAGCCACAAATCCCAAAGGGATTCTGTCTAATAAAGGGCAACTTTCTTTCAGGATATCAGGACTGGTACTAACAGTGCTGGGATTCTATCTCATGTAGGGAGGCCTCCTTGCAATGTATCAGGGTTGGACCAGACAGTGCTGGATTGTTATCCAGTGGAGGGAGACCTTGTAGCATATCAAGATATGTGCAGACAATGTTGGAATTCTAGCTAATGTAGGTGGACCCCCTTAAAGAATATCAGGATAGGCATAGACTGCTGGGATTCTATTTAAGGGAGGGTGACCTCCTTGCATGATATCAGGACAAGCATGGTGACTGCTGGGATTCTATCTAAGGTAGGATGACCTCCTTGCGTGATATCAGGACAAGCATGGCGACAGCTGGGATTCTGTCTAAGGTAGAGTGACCTCCTTGCATAATATCAGGACAAGCATGGCAACTGCTGGGATTCTGTCTGAGGTAGGGTGACCTTACATGATATCAGGACAAGCATGGTGACTGCTGGGATTCTATCTAAGGTAGGGTGACCTTCTTGCATTATATCAGGACAAGAATGGTGACTGCTGGGATTCTGTCTAAGGTAGGGTGAACTCCTTGCATAATATCAGGACAAGCATGGTGACTGCTGGGATTCTATCTAAGGTAGGGTGATCTCCTTGCATGATATCAGGACAAGCATGGTGATTGCTGGGATTCTATCTAAGGTAGGTTGACCTCCTTGCATAATATCAGGACAAGCATGGCAACTGTTGGGATTCTGTCTAAGGTAGGGTGACCTCCTTGCATGATATCAGGATAAGCATGGTGACTGCTGGGATTCTATCTAAGGTAGGGTGATCTCCTTGAATGATATCAGGACAAGCATGGTGACTGCTGGAATTCTATCTAAGGTAGGTTGACCTCCTTGCATAATATCAGGACAAGAATGGTGACTGCTGGGATTCTATCTAAGTTAGGGTGATCTCCTTGCAGGATATCAGGACAAGCATGGTGACTGCTGAGATTCTACATAATGTAGGGTGACCAGGATATCAGGCCAGAATCTACAGTGCTCATTTCCACCCAAACGAAGGAAACATACTGATTGTAGATTATAGGACTTGCAGAAGTGGAGAAGTCCTGGGCAAATCAATTGCATCATAATGACCAAAGAAGATTCCTTAAATTCCCATTGATGTATTTGGGGCTGTAACCTCTTGCAGTGAAACCTTTCTAACATTCAAGGTATTAAAAGCTCCAATTAAATCAGTAGGTATTTTTATTTGTACACTATTTTGCAGCTGGTTCACCCTAGAATTATTCCACTTTTCTTTGAGTATATGTCCCTAAAAAGGGATCCCGTGCATTGAAACCCTGCACATTATGTAGTTTGTCATCATGAATAAACTCAACCAATCCTGCATTTTACATACTTGAGTGTATAGGATCTATAGGATGACAGTGTAATTGGCATATTATCCTTCAGTGACTAACAACCACAGCCCCCAAACGATTAGCTGTGGGGCTTGCAGTCGAATAGATCCTACAGGCTGCCATAACTCATATTAAGGGCAACAAGGGAATGACTACAGGACACATTACTGATTGCAAGGTCTTTAGGACAGTCAACAGAAAGGAGAACTTTCATTCTCCTTTAGTGCATGCACTGGGTGCATTTGTGTCCACAGAGCAAATTGATAACATGATACATATATTAATATAATATAATTGTACACTAATAGCGAGGGGGGGGGTCCATAAAATGTTGACGCTGAAAAGGGGGGCTCAGTCCAGAAAGTCTTACTATGCCCATATTTGAAAAAGACTAGAATATATTTCTGCTGGAAGCATGTGGAAGAGAAGGAAGATTGTTAGATGAAAAGTATATAAATGGAAAGTCTGAGAACATACAATAGGTCTATTTACAAAGGAGGAAGTTCAACTAGAACTCTTCAGATTAAGTGGATAAGCTAATGGGGTCACTGACATAAGGCAATGTCAAACATGTAATTACTGCATCTGTACGTATGCTCAGTGCTCCCAGTCTCTGCACACAGAATTGGTGTTTGATAAAGCCAACACTTAAAAAGCATAAAATAAACAGGACCATTAGCATATAGAAAGACATATTCCAGGAAGTTGAAGAAGTGCAATTATACTTTAGAGAAGAAATAAAAATTCACATTGATTTAAATGGGGTCTTTAACTCCTTGAATGTTAATGACGTCTCCAATGAAATGTGAAGCATTAAATTGGTTAAAAGCCCCATTTAAACCTGTGGGTATTTCTATTTATCCCCTGTGGTGCTGTTGGATTACCCCATTTCCTCTATATCAGGCTCGCAAAACACTAAGGCTGGCATCCTCTCTTGACAGTTTGAAAACTCATCTGCCTCCACTGCAGCTGATAAGCCAATTGTTCCTGCTTCTCTCCACCAGAAGCTCTCAGCTACTCAAAAGCAGACACCCAGTAGCTTTGAAGTCCCAACGGGAAGGAGAATGGATGTCCTTAACTCCAATAATTTTGCACTGAGACATCTTTTAGTTGTGGTAGGCCAATCAGGTATAAACACAACCTTGATCTTGTATCTGCTGTGGAGATCTGCTACAGAATAAAGCTGCTGTGTGTAGCTTGGGAGAGATGTGTAATGCAAGTGTGACCATGCTGCAACTACTAGCCATGTGTAAAGTTGTCCAGCTCAAGATCAAATAGCCAGATATGTAAAAAGATGGTCGCACTTACTCATTGAAGGAGAAGGCAAGGTACCCAGAGACACAACGCAAGATATAAGTACAAGGACTGCAAAACCAGCAACTTCGGAGGAAGGCTCACAAGAAACCTTGGTCAGGAAAGTAGCAGAGGTCTGTACTGGTTGTAAACAAGCAAAGTGAGGAACAAGCTGAGGTCAGACACTGGAAACAGAAAACAAAGCTCTGGTACGCTAATCAGTATACACATGTTGTATGCACACTACATTGCTAGTAAGGGTGGTAGCTAAAAGGTGTGGGTTGTGTGACCAGCAAGTCAGTCAGGAGCACAAGTAGTTTCTGAGCAGTCATAAGTGGAGGGTGTGTGTGTGTCCAGTGAAGCAGACAGACCATCAGGTAAAAGCAGAACAAGAGCTCTAGGAGTATGTTCCCACATATGTATGGTGAGCACAGCGTCTTGTAGTCCCTACTAGCAACTGTCACCTCTGCTTCCATGGACTTCACATCCACGACTGAATGTCTCTTGAATCAAGTAGCAAAGGCAACATTTATAGAACCATAGATTTTAACAGCAGATAAGAACCCATCAAGTCTGCCCAGTTTCTTATCTATATAAAATACATAGTCTTACATAGTTCTTAGAACAGGCTTAGCTATATATCCCAGGCTTCCTCTATTAGACTGTTCCATGAACACGTTACCCTTTCCATGAAATCACACTTGCACACATTTTGTGAATCTTCCATATCTGGTCCTGCCCTCTAGTTCAAGAATTCTTACCTCCCGAACTTTATTAAATCCATAAATAGATTTAAAAGGTTTCAGTCATATCCCCCTTTGACTTCTTTTTTGCAAACTATTCTTGCTAAGTTCTTTGTGTCTATCCTGGTATGTTTTGCCATGAACACATTTCACCATTTTAGTGGCTTTTACTGAACTGCCTCCTTTTAAAGATTTTCTGGACATAATAACGTAAGGAGTGGTATTATCAGAATATGTCACACGCCATTTAATAGAGTGCATATAGCACAAGGACAGAATTCCCACAAAGCACAATTGTGATACCTCTGTGGCAAGGAGCATTCTGGGGACTTGATTAAGACGATGCTTATTCAGTTTCAACTACATCTAGACCCTACAATAGGTCTCTGCGATGTCTACACAGTGCAGCATGCGTAGATCCAAGGGTCTACTTCATTATTGTAGTACTTCATTATATAAATGTAATTTTCCCATCATGTCAGACTCTGAGACTAAACCTATATTGACCATACATTGCTATATAATGGTTAAGACCCTACAATAGGTCTCTGTGATGTCTACTTAGTGTAACACACGTAGAGCCAGGGGTCCAATAAGCATCTTATCGTGTTGTCATTAATATATGTGGTTTGCACTTTATTGTCTGTTTTTATTTCAACTGAATAAGGTCTCTACTCTAACCTTAGAGATGAATTCATGACGTGACTTATCGTGGACAATAACCCTATACTAGGTCTCAGTCTTGTCTGTCCTAGTAACAGCTGACGTGGAGCCAGGGGTTAATAATTGCCTACATCGGGAGAGTATTTGGATCACAATTCCTTCATGTCTGGATCCAATACGTGACTGTTTCTTTCATGACTCTTCAATTTTGGCAATGTATAGGCTTGCAACCTAATAATTGGATCATCCTTACATAGATACCACCTCCATCGGGAGGCGGATTGGTATCTCACTCATCCTACTCATCCACTTTTCAGACTTACATACAACACGGGATGGATAGCCCATACAACAATTGTTACATGATGTTCGCTAACATAATAATTGTTAATTGCTTTTTCTGTGTGACTATTTAACAACTGCTGTTATTCAGGTGCTTTGAGTCTCACAGAGTGCGCATCACTTGATATTTGATAATATATGTTTTTTTCAATTCTTCATTTTTTGACTAGCATCGGACAACCTGCGGTTTCGGGTTTAAGTTACCGTTGCAGTGCATTAGATATGTTTTTATTTTAACATAAGGTTCTTATTGCTTCATGGGCATGAAACTTAAATGGCATTCCATTGGTCATGTATAGCCAGTGATGCTACTTAGGACAGGTCAGAGGTTAACCTCTGACGTTGCAGATGACCTTACAGGTCAATTTTGGTGCCCTGCTTTCGATACTATCACTGTATAAATGGTCACATTTTTCTTTTGCTTATTGTCTTGAGGAAGGCCGAAACGTTGACGAATTAATAAAATTTAACACACTTTTTGAGATTTATCAAGTCCCCGGAGTGCTCCTTCTATTCAGTTTTCGAACTATAGACTTTTCTTATTTAAATATTTGGGAAGCACCTGGGCTAAAGATAACTTTCAATCTGGAATTGGAGTGCCCACCTCTACCTGCTATATATATATATATATATATATATATATATATATATATACACACACACACACACACACACACTAGTTTAAAAGCCTGTGTACATGGGCCAAGGTCCAGGTGATGTTAACCCTTTGCATGCCAGAGGGGTACCCAAGTGCACAGTCATGCACTGTAAAGACTGCCTGAAAGCACAGAATGTTCCCAGCACAGAACTTCCAACATTCCGTGCTCCCAGCATTCTGTGCATTCGGGCAGTCTCTACTGCACATGACGACTTCTGACAAACATTCTAGCAAATTATTATATAGGATATATATATATATATATATATATATATCCTATAACATAAAGTGGTAGAATGCATCGCTCAGTGTGAGCCATAACCGCACATGCGAAGTAGAGAGTCTCTACTGTGCATGTGTGGTTCTGCACACAGCAAGCTTCGCTGTGAGCCGTCTGGAGCTCCCCACTAAGGATCAGCGCGTTCGGTGAGTCTTTACTGCACATGACTGCAGTCATGCGCAGTAGAGACTCGCCGAACGCGCTGCCCTGCTCCGGACGGCTCACGTCATGTCTCTGCTCCCGGCTCCGGGGCAGCAGCCGGAGCAGCTGGGTGCACTTTAGCCCGTGTATACGGGCTTTCATACTAGTGTGTATATATATATATATATATATATATATATATATATATATATACACACACACAGACAGAAAGAGAGAAAGAAAGAGAGACACAGAGAGGGAGAGATAATAATAGAGTGGGTAATACGTGTGTGAATTTGTAAGCATTTTCTGGAAGATCAGCAATTATAATGCTTTTTAGGTGGTGGAAATCTCAGAGGAATCATATATACCAGATGTCTAAGCACACGGTGCATTGATAATATAACAGAAAGATTTAAAAAAATGAATAGATAACAATAGTACAAAAAGAACGCATTTTTGAAACTTAAAGGGATAGTAATACTTAATATGTAAAAAATATATTTTGCCAGGGTTTATCCTCTAGGGTAAAACAAGGGTACTTCCACTGCCAAGACATGCTTTATTCAAATTTGATTGCATCTCAGACTTGAATTGTTTTAGGTGCAATATGTCAATGGCCTGTAACTCTACAGTGGCACTGTTGCTACACCATCCTATGTACAACTCTGCTCAGTTTACCACAAATCTCCATAGGATGGGGTAGCAACAGCGCCACTGTGCACTTTCCAGTCATTGTGATATTGAACCTAAAAAATGCATGTTTCAGCTGCAATAACTTTTGAATAAAACACCTGTCATCAGTGGGAGTACCCTTGTTTTACTCACCCTGGAATATATATTTGTTTACATATTAAGTGTTACTATCCCTTTAACCCCTTAACATCCAAGGGTTTACATGTACATCATGGGGTGAACGTCCTTAAAGGAACCATGATGTACACGTACGTCATGGATTTGAGAGCTCCCAGCCCGGGCTGTTCAGGGAGCCCTGAATCGGATCCCCCCAAAAAAACAAAGCTCTGTGGTCCTTAAGGGGTAAAGTACATTTGAATCAGTCAACAGTGCACAACTTCTATGTGGACAACCCTTTAACTCCACCCATACAGCAGGAATAAGGAAGAGGAAGCTTGTTGCTCAGTGTCCTGTTACTACAAAGCATATGTCAGGGAGCAGAGGAACAGCACACTCTGCAAAGCCCACACAATCCCACACCTTTGGAATCACGATGGAATTTTTCTACCCCCTTGAAAAAGCAAGCAGTTTTTTTTTTACCTTCAAAAGCAACAAAAAAAATTCCACAACATGTTTAAATTAGTAATGCACACTATTAACAAAGGCAGAGATTTTTACACAGTTCTCACTCAGCTGACATGCTGGGTCCTGCCTTCACTTCCTCCAGGAACAGGAGGAAGGGGAGGGGCCAACTACTTCCTGTACTCATGTCATGAGCAACCTTTGGCTCACCAGGTGGTGTTTGCCAACACATGTCGTTATCCTCAGCCAGCAAATAACCAGCTGAGGATTATGGGTGTTGTAGTCTAAAACCTGCTGGTGACCCACAGTGGAAAAATTATTTTATAAGTAGTTTGATAATAAGAAACTATGCATCCAATTTTTTTTTTTACCTTGCATGGTTTGATGGTACTGTCAATTAGACCTGCAATCGTCCAAGATTTCAGTCAAATAACAGAAACTTTGTTGAAACTTAACCATAGCATACCTCACATGTGTTATCAAATATCAAGTTTTTAAACATAAGATACATCACACAATATAGCAAGGGAAGGGTTAACCAGCACCTAAAGAGACAGCAGAAATGTTCTGGTCTCCAAAAAGAAGCTATGTCACTCTTTCTTACCCCTCCCATCTCCCTGCCAACATATTGATAAGAAGAGAAACTCACAGCTCATTCTCTCCCCCCTTCACATAGGTTGATAAGATATTTTGCTAAGTTAGGTTAAATCATAATGTATTATATTTGCTGAGAACTAATGTTTTGTTATTTCCAAATATGCAAAGCTTGTAATTCTAATAGAGGGTGGAAACTGATTATGTTATTTGGGTGGAGGAGCGAGCAATATTAGGGGGTGGAAACTGATTATGTTATTTGGGTGGAGGAGCAATATTAATGCTTTACTATTGGACTAACGAAATATGCAATATTGTAGTTTACTGAATATGTAATTTTTGCAATTTTTGTTTTCTGTTAAACCAATCATCTTATTGCTCAAGGGTGTGCTATTAGTATATTAGATACCCCCTCTGCTCATAATTTTCAGAACGGAACAAGTTTTCTTTCCATGCTAATGTGCTGTACTGTTCTCTCTATATTCGAATAAAGAAAGATTCCTGTTTTGCTCTCCTCCCATCTTGTCTCTTCATTGGCAGAGCGGCAAGAGGACAGGCGTTTTGCTATCAAATTTGGCGACTCTGGTGGGACCCCAATCGACAGAGGAACTGCGTTTCTTACCTGCTGGACCAGTGACAAGGCATGTATAGGTAAGCCGGCTAAAGTGGATCCATTGTGTCCATCCCTGTGCATGCCCTTCATTGATCTTACAGGACCAGTTCACTCCAATCCATTGGAGTCCTAAGAATCCAGGACAAGAGCTAACAGGAATCAGTCAGGCTAACCGTGTGTCTCATCCTGTAGGTAAGGTGTTGTATTTTATATACATTAATCCTTGTTTTGTGATCATTTGGTATACCAGTGTCTCCCAGTTTTGTACTAGGTACTTTTGTTTTCCTTGGTATAGGCCGATGGGTTTTGAGTCCAGTAAGTGGAAGAGTGAACCTCTTCAGTGTTTCAGGGACCAGTCATCTAGTTACCCATGGGTCTAAGGAATTTGACTGGCAGACTTTGGGGCTCTTATGTACTAAGGTCTGGCCAGTATGGGTGTCGGTTGGCCGCCGACAGGGAGTGTTTGGAGAGAGACACAGTGGTTAATCTGAGACAAAGACTGCAGTCGCTGGGTAAGTGGGATCCTGATTTTGGGTTTTTAGAAAATGTGTAAAACTTAAGAAAAAGTAAATGTTAATGTTTTTAAGCAATAAGAGTACTGAATTTAATGAGAATGTGTTTTCATGTGATTTAACCTCCAGAAGAACTAGTTATATATATGCATATATAGCAAACTGATAATACTGCTTCCCTGAATGTGACAGGAAGAGGTTAAAGGATTGTTGATACATATAGAAAATTAACTTCTGATTTAATTAGAGACTGATAAGCCCTCTTAATGACACGACTGATAATGTATTAATGTTTAATTGTATCTAGACTCTGACACCCCTTTTTAGACCAGATGACTTTGTTGACAGAATAATTCAGACATTCAGAGGAACTTGAGTAGGACTGAGAGTGTGTTGTGTAAGCCAGTAAGTGAAGTAATGGAGAAAGCAAAGAAATAAGTTATGTACAGAGATACAGACAGAAATCCACAGGAAGAAGGTGCATATGGCAGTGGTGATACAGACAGAAATGACTCCCATAATAAGACAGAATAGAGTGGATCAGGAGCAGTCTTTATAGCATTAGCCTCAGGGGAGGGCTGGCAACTTTTGGCCTGGGGGGCAAATATAATCAAGTGGCCCATTTCTACTATCACTCCAGCCCATCGTCCCAGCCAACCCCCTTTTTGTTAAGTTTTTACTTGGCATTAATGATGTGAAGCAAGGTAGGTGATACCACAGAGCTTGCAGTATTACAAATCACTGATCTTACAATTGAAATGGAGCTACGAAGTGATACCACAGAGTTTACAATTGAAATGGTGCTGCACTAGTGATACCATAGAGATTACAATTGAAATGGTGCTACATTAGTGATACCACAGAGCTTACTACGTTGTCAGTCTACAACTCTCATTGTTCTCAATCAGCAAATAGCTGGCTCTAGATAATTAGCGATGTAGTTCACTAACAGTGGGAAGGCCACAGTTTGCCCATCCCTGCTCTGTCTAGAGTAAGGGTAGCTACCAATAATGCAGGTTTTCAAGATATCCCAGATAAATCAAATGTGGACTAATTAGCGGCTCAGTCACTTTTATTAATCCACCTGTGCTCATTCAGGGATATCCTGAAAATGTGCACTGCTGGTAGCTCTTAAAGTCCAGGGTGACTACTCCTGGCCTAAAGTCATGTGTGCGTATAAAATATATACCACAGGGCACCTTATACTGACACGCATTCACACTCCAGGGCCCTTCACACAAACATGCACACACATACCTCCCAACATTTCATATTGGCAAAGAGGGACAATTTTGTTTTAGGGGGTGTTACTGGGGGTGTGGCTGGTGGCGGGGCATTATTAGAATTTTTAGGCTGTTTCATGACCTATTGACACCTCCTTCTGTTACCTAATAAATAACTTATGACAAGACCAAAAGTATTTTATTTAAGCACACTAATTTATAAACACATATACTGACGTTTATAGAAACATTAATGTGAGTTTTATTGCTGTGGAGCAATGTGATACACTTATATACACACCACACAATCTGATTTCCTAAAAAGAGGGACATTTGGGTGGGAAAGAGGGACAGAGGGATTTGGGTCTAAAAGAGGGACTGTCCCTCCTAAAGCCCTCCTAAAGAGGGACACTTGGGAGGTATGCACACATGTGCACAGATCTGATTTTTAAACTTTTAAATTATTTCAATTTAACACAGTTATTTTTGAGATACCACAAAGCTTACAATTGAAATATGGCTTCACTAGTGATATCTCAGAGCTTACAATAGAAATGAAGCTACACTATTGCTACCACAGAGCTTACATTTGAAATGGGACACCAATAGTGATATCACAGAGCTTACAATTGAAATGGTGCTGCACAACGATACCAGAGCTTTCAAATATATTATGTTATATTATTGATACTGCAGAGCTTACGACTGAAATTAATCTACACTGCTGATACCGCAGGGCTAACAACTGAAACAGAACTACACTAGTGTTCCACAGAGCTTACAATTCTATGAGTGTCACTGAGGGGAAAAAGAAAGAGGGAAAAGGAGAGAAAGGTAGAGAAGAAATAAAAGGGGGAGGGCAAGATGAAGAAAAGAGAGGTGAGGAATAAAGGCAAAGGACAGATAAGGGGAAGAGAGGGGGGATGGGATTAATATGGGCAATGGGGTGGGGAGATATAGGAGAGTGGGATAATTGAGAGGGGGACACATCACACATATGAACCCTTTGAGTGCCAGAGAGAGGTCCAATGGCTGACACCATGATGGCACTGAAAGGATTAAGGGACACATTCAGTGAGCCTCAGCTCCATTTTCTACCCATCCCAGAAGCCTTATGAATGCCAATGGGTCATGCAAAGCACAACCCACTGGTGATCAAATGGTTAAAGGGAAGGTTAGAAAAGGGAAGTGCAGTCTCATGTATTTTTTCTTTACCCCCTACACCCCCATTATGCAGATGTCGATACTTCAATGAAGAGCACCATGAGAACATTAAAACTGCAGTGTGTGCTGGGTACCTCTATTTAACCTCAGTTAGAGCACCAATTTCAAAACATGCTCAGTGACTGACAGCATGCCTGAACTTAGCACAACAATGTGAGGTTACCTGTCCGAAAAAGAAATGCCTACTAACTGCTGAACTTTCCCTGCGGTTGAGAAACACTGACCTAGGGCAACGAGACTATTCAGGGTGAGATCCTGAGATTTAGGTCAAACCCTGCGAACTCCAACATATGACTACATTACAATAACAAAATTCATCAGCAAGACAAGAATAGTTTGCACAGATCTTGCATACAAACGCAAAGGAATGGTATGAATTGCCAGTACACTCCCACGTTGCCCACTTCTTGTCACACATGGTGCAAAGCAGACATAAATGTGTACAAAAAGGTAATGATCAGGTGCAGTACACAAGAACAGTTCTTTACATTTTTTAGAGCAAGACTGGATTTGTGCTTTCTCCTTACATACATATACCGTTGCCCATGCAACACAAATGTGCTTGTACACAAAATGTGTACCCCCTTGGATGCTAAAGCCAAAGGTGTGGATGAAGCTAGTATCCAATGGGTTAAATAACCACCACCACAGACAATTAAAGTTCAAACTAAACAAGAAACACAAGCTACATTTAACCCTTTGTGTACCAGAGGTTTGTGTGAGGTAATTTATTAAAATGCATTGCATACACTTATATTATTGAAAGAGATTTAATGAAGTATGGTATTCCCATACACAATGTCACTCACATATCCACACTCATACTCACCCATACTCTTAAACACAAAAACCCACACTCATACTCTTACACACATACCCACACTCATACTCTTACACACACATACCCACACGCATACTCTTACACACATACATCCATACCATCTGACAATTTTACACACTCTGCCACTGTATTACCACAAGTCAAGCTCCCCTTAACCCTTTGAGTGCCATGATGCTCATCGCATTTCTCTGAAATGCTTGGCACTCATCTCTTGCACTTGGAGGGTTAACTCCCCTGCACTGTCTGTATCCCTACAGACTTCATCCATTTCAGAGCACTAAACTGAACACAAGTGAACACATTCATCCTGACTCTGTCAGTAATATAAAGTATCTGTCCCCTACATAGGTGGGGCTATGCACAACTCAACTCTTGTATTAATTGCTGTCTGACACTATGTGCAATGATAAGAGTAGCCCAGTTTTGGTCAGATACAAGTCCCTCCTTTGCCCCTTTGCTCCCCTCTCTAGGGATATAAAGCTTACTGTATTTCAGATGAATAATATGCAGCAGTGCACACAGATAGCAGTCCTTCCTGAGCTCTTCCATGCTGTTAGATACAAGCACTCTGTCGTCTTCAGAATGGTCATGTGACCTGCCTCAATATCCTCCTGCAAGTGTGCACTGTCATTGGTGGAGATGGTGAGTGGGTTCTTCAAGCTGAATCCTCAGTGAGGGGAGAGAATCTTATCCCTAATCATATTATTTTCTAGCACAGCTGAAGTAATACCCACTCCAGCACAGCACATGACATAAACTTGATTCACACAGACAGACCTGACTGATGGTCCCTGACACAGACAAAAGTATTCTGTGTCTCTACTTCCCACTACACGCACTCGCTGGTTGCTTGCTGCTCTCTTACTCAGCATCACATTCATGTGACTGAGTGATAGAGGCAAACCATCCGAAGAATAAACGGGGGCAGTAAGAGTTCATGCAGGCCTCTTTGATTTATTACAAAATGGTAACTCTTTTAGTGCCAGAGAAGTATTGGATGCCTCTTTGGCACTTGAAGAGTTAACCCTTTGAGTGCCAAAGGGGAAAACAACGCACTGTTAAGCAATGTGTTGTACATCCCTCTGGCACTCAAAGGGATAAGTGCCACTGGCCCAACACAGATCAGGGACAAATAATGCCTCTCCTGAGTCTCCTCCTACACACTGAATAAATTAAAGAGGAGGGGCCGGTCCAGACTTGCTGCTCTTTGTGGCAACAAATAAAATCCTTGTGCTGATGGATCGAAGGTGCTGAGCAATGGCCCCCAGCTTGATGGGACATTACCCACTGGGAGGTCCATAATATACCAGTGGGACAGTCTATACTGCTGTATCTGCAGAGTGCTCCACTGCACGCCAGCCCAACACATTAAACAAGCCTTTATCCTCTAGTTGCTGATCGTGCAGACAATCTCGTGCACGCCTCCTGCTGGCAGGAGATGGCTTGATGCTGCGGCCCATTCACTCAGATTTAAGGACGGCCTGGGGGGCAATTGCCCCCCTTCCCCCCGGCCCAGCCCGCCCCTGATTAGCCTACAGTACAGAGGGGGAATTCTTAGTGAGAAAACTACCAGCATAGAAGGGGTGGATTGAAGTCCCTCCTCTATGCCATGTATACAACCTATGGAAGTTACCACAGAAGGGACTATTGTCCAGGATAAGTTTTCTCCTATCAGAGTTATGCCCCACTGCACTATATGGAAGGGATCTGTTGACTAAATTAAGGACAGGAATTACATTTGTCACTGACGAGATATAAGTATATGTATCTGTGTATTATGAACTGACTCCAGATGGAATTGAGACACATTTCCCAGGATAGTCCTGGAGGAAGTGCTGCGCTCAGTACCCTCTGCTGTTTGGCAGCTGGAAAGGCATGGGTTGCTAGAGATGCCCAACCTGTTATTGACTTGTAGCCTAACACAGGACTGGTCTAAGTCAGATAGTTCCTCATCAGCAAAGAATCTAGGCAAGGGTTAAGACCAATAGTGGACAAATATGATTTGCCTGACAGGATAGTCTGGGATGAACTATCTGTGTGTGATTGTGACAGTCTGAAGTTGGTGCTGATGTCTGTCCCTGCTTTAACTCTGCCAAAACCAGTTACCCTATTGCCAAGTGACAAAGTGACTCTCCAGAACCTGACTGTGTAGAAGCCCTGGAGGAATTGACTTTACCCAGACCAGACCTGAGTGATGTTCCCCTCCCTAACCCTGAATTGGAACTATTTGTTTTAGCTGAGGGACTCCCTAATTTTCTCTCAGCTCAGGATGCTGAAATCATAGCGTTGACTAAAGCATTGCAATGTGCCTGAGACCAATCTGTAAATGTTTTCACTGATTCAGAATCTGTTTTTGACATTGTTCATGTTTTTGCTATTTTGTGGGAGAGAGGGGGGAGTTTGTTGCAGCAGCTGCCTTGAACCCCTATCTTCAGAATATCTGTGGTAATCCCACAATAATGATTCTGTTATTAACAAAGGTGCAGGCTGTATATACCCCTGAGGACTGGTAAAGTTGGCATATCAGTACCATGCCCAGTTGATTGATAGTAGCTGGGTTAACCCAGATGGCAGGGTATTTCTGCCTAGGTTGGTCATGGTGCAGATTTTGCGCAATATGTATGAGAACACTCATCAGGGAAGTGATGTTATGGCAAACACCTTGCTGTGGATAGCTATAGGACCAGATTTGTGCATAGTAAGTCAGAAAATTGTTAGTACTTGTGTGATATACCAGATACATTGAGTTGCCACCTGTACACTATCTTTTTGGTAATAATTGATTAATTGTTTAAGTGGCCAGAGACTTTGTCTGGAAAAGTGCTACTGCAGGATCAGTAGCTAAGGAGTTAATGAGAGAAGTAATTCCAAGATTTGGCGTACTAAGAACTATTGAGTCAGACTAGAGACATTGTAAAGAATTGTGTATTACTTTGGTGGAAGGTTGAATGGAAATATCACCATACTGTATACTGAACTCAAATGGACAGTTCCTAATGGCTCTGACTTGCATCAGAGCAAACCCCCTTAAAGACTCTAAAGTTGAATCCCTATGAGATCCTTTTTGTTAGGCCCTGGAACAGGATTGTTCAGCATCAGGGACCTACCTTAGAGACTGGTAATCAGCAGATCAAGGGCTATGAAACTGCCCTGCAGTCTACCCTCTCTTCTCTTCACAGATTTACTGTTCAGCACCAGCCTTTGCCTTTGGCTGATCCAGTGCATGCCTTCCAGCCTGGAGGGTGGGTGTATGTAAAGACCTGGAGAACAGACCGTTTGGAGCCCCAGTGGAAAGGTCCATTCCAGATTTTATTGACAAGTCACAGTGCAGTCAAGCTACATAAAGGAAAGACCTGGGTACACCACACCAGAGTGAAAGCTGCACCAGAGCCTGAGCAAGATAAAGGCCCTGCTCCCTCCCAGTGCCCAGCAGATGCCCAGTGGGAGGTAGAACAGGGTGAAGGCCTGAGGCTTTTGTTCCGGAATACCAGCAAGTAGGTGTTTTGACAGGCATAATACTTCCTGACCACCTACCACCGCAGACCAGCAAGCAGGCTTCTTGCACCGCCTGCCACCGTGAGATTATCAAGCAGGTGTTTTGTCGGGGCACAATAATCCCTGACCACCTGCCTCCGTGGGATTAAAAGCAGGCCTACTGCACTACCTGCCTCTTCAAATCATCAAGTGGGTTTATTGTATCACCTACCTACGTGGGATCTGTGTATCATGAAAATACACCCTTTTGGGAACCCCAAGCCTACTGGTGCCTCCCACCCCCTTACAGAATCACCAGATAAGGTCAGTGAACAGGGGGTGGTGTTCCTCATAATCCTGGTATTCGGGGTGATGGGATGGGTTCTGTACTTTACATACATCCCGCCCCCATCCCTTTGTGGCCCCAAGATCCACAATATGGCCATGGATCCTTCTGCCCTTACCAGACATTTCAGGGCTGCACCACAACAACTGTCTCAGGAGGTTTCCAACGTTTGGGTGCATTTGGCTCAACAAGTGATGAATATTTCAGACTTCTGCTTATCCCGGATGGTGAGTGTCACTGATGTTCTCACTACATGTCTCATCAGTGTACCAGCCTCCCTAACTACTCTTGTGAATTTTACTTTTTTGCCTCCAAACACCCCTCGTGAGTCTCTGGCTCCCCACTTTTGGGTAGTGCTGTCCCAGATGGGCGCCTACGCCCTTCCTTCCCAGCCTAATTGGTCTAATATGACTTCTGTCCGTACCTTGAAGATTGTCCCTGCAGACCTCTGCTTCTCCTTTGTTAACTGTACTAAGCAAAAGACTGGTAAACACTGTCTCTCCCTTATCAATGATATGCTCTGTAATTATACCATGAATGTCTCTTATACTGCTAAACCCCTCAAGTTACCTAAGGGTTGGTTTATGTCATGTGGTATCACCTCTTACTCTTACATCCCTGCTAATGCTACTGGGGGGCCGTGCTCCCTTAGCAGGCTTAGTCTCTTGCTTCCCTCCAGACACATAGTTACCTCATCTGTTGTTAGGGGTAGCCGACCTAAGAGAAGTGCCCCGTTACAGTTGCCCGAGGACTGTGACTCAGATGTTCATTTGATGAATAATGCTGAAATTCTCTCACTGGGCATCTCTATTCTTGGAACACCAGGGTTGGCTGTAGGGACAGCTAGGACTGTTAATAAGCTTGCATGTGCACTAGTTAAAGCTATCAACCACACCTCTGCAGCCTTAGACGGTCTCTTAACTGATGTTAAAGGGGTCCATGATATGTCTCTCCAGAATAGAGCTGCTATTGATTATCTTCTGCTTAAACATAATCATGGGTGTGAGGAATTTACTGGCATGTGTTGTTTTAACTTGTCTGATCATTCCAAATCCATTCATGATCACATACAGGGACTGCATGAAATAGTCAAGAACATCAAACAGGATGTTGTCGGGGACGGGTGGTGGAACTGGCTCTGGTCCTGGCTACCGAATTTTGGATGGCTAAGACAGATCCTCATAGGATTACTTCTTTTCATTGTTCTACTAGTCACTATGTGTTGTTGTATCCAATGTTTTCCTACCCTACTTACCTGCATTCAGTCTGTTCCTACTCCCAAATATGGTCAAGTGATTTAGGTGGTCATGTGGATCACACTTATAAGGTGATCCAATGACCAAAGGGGGGATTGTTATCAAATATCAAGTTTTTAAACATAAGATACATCACACAATATAGCAAGGGAAGGGTTAACCAGCACCTAAAGAGACAGCAGAAATATTCTGGTCTCCAAAAAGAAGCTATGTCACTCTTTCTTACCCCTCCCATCTCCCTGCCAACATATTGATAAGAAGAGAAACTCACAGCTCATTCTCTCCCCCCTTCACATAGGTTGATAAGATATTTTGCTAAGTTAGGTTAAATCATAATGTATTATATTTGCTGAGAACTAATGTTTTGTTATTTCCAAATATGCAAAGCTTGTAATTCTTGGAAACTGATTATGTTATTTGGGTGGAGGAGCGAGCAATATTAGGGGGTGGAAACTGATTATGTTATTTGGGTGGAGGAGCAATATTAATGCTTTACTATTGGACTAACGAAATATGCAATATTGTAGTTTACTGAATATGTAATTTTTGCAATTCTTGTTTTCTGTTAAACCAATCATCTTATTGCTCAAGGGTGTGCTATTAGTATATTAGATACCCCCTCTGCTCATAATTTTCAGAACAGAACAAGTTTTCTTTCCATGCTAATGTGCTGTACTGTTCTCTCTATATTCGAATAAAGAAAGATTCCTGTTTTGCTCTCCTCCCATCTTGTCTCTTCATTGGCAGAGCGGCAAGAGGACAGGCGTTTTGCTATCACATGTGTCCCTCTTTAGAAGGGGCAGTCCCTCTCTGAGAACCAAATCTCTCTCTATCCCTCTTTTCTACCCTTTTGTCACTCTTTTTAGGAGAACAGAATGAGTACTGTGTATTACATTGCTCCACAGCAATAAAACTCACATAAATGTAGGGTTGCCACCTTTTCTTCAGAAAAATACCGGCCATGGCATTCACTCCATAGACTTAATATTGGACAGAAGCCAATTTTTTACCGGCCTGCCGGTAAAACACCGGCTGGGTGGCAACCCTACATAAATGTGCTGTTAATCTTCAGTATATGTGTATATAAATTAATCTGTGTAAATAAAATACTTTGGTCTTGCTCTAAATAATTTATCAGTTACACAAACAGGTGCCAATAGGTCAAGAAATAACCTAAAAATTCTTGGTAATGTCCCACCAACCAGCCACGCCCCCAGAAACACAACCTAAAACACAGGTGTCCCTCTTTGGACATTTGAAATGTTGGGAGGTGTCAGGAGTACCATAGGATCACTGTTAGGGTTGCCACCTTTGCTACAGAAAAATACCGGCCATGGCATTCCCTCCATAGACTTAATATTGGACAGAAGCCAATTTTTTACCGGCCTGCCGGTAAAATACCAGCTGGGTGGCAACCCTACATAAATGTGCTGTTAATCTTCAGTATATGTGTATATAAATTAATCTGTGTAAATAAAATACTTTGGTCTTGCGCTAAATAATTTATCAGTTACACAAACAAGTGCCAATAGGTCAAGAAATAACCTAAAAATTCTTGGTAATGTCCCACCAACCAGCCATGCCCCCAGAAACACAACCTAAAACACAGGTGTCCCTCTTTGGCCATTTGAAATGTTGGGAGGTGTCAGGTGTACCATAGGATCACAGTTAGGGTTGCCACCTTTTCTTCCAAAAAATACCGGCCATGGCATTCCCTCCGTAGACTTAACGTTCGACAGAAGCCAGTTTTTTACCGGCTAGGTGGCAACCCTAATCACTGTTGAGCTTCTATTTTTTTTTTTATGTTTTGCTAATGACAGAAAAATCTGTAACATGGTTGACATTGCAGGAGTGGTAAACAAAATGACTATAATGATTAAGAAGCTTAGAAAATAGAGAGGAGAGAAGAAGCTACAATTTAATATGAATAGCTAGAAAATAATCCATTTACAATACAAAATTGCAAAGGGAGGATGTATGATTAGCGGTATTATACTTCTAACAGCATAAGAGGAGAGGAACCTGTAAGTTGTTATTTCAGATGGAAGTTGGCAAGCAATACAGTGCAGACAGGAGAAAATCGAGTGGGGGTAATGGACTGTTTAAGACAGGAAGAAGTGAAAGTTAGTAGGCCATATGTAACAGGAGGAAGTGAAAGTTAGTAGGCCATATCTATAAAGAGAAAAGTGGAACAATTCTGGGTTAAACCAACTGCTCCATGAGAAACATTAGAACTGAAAATGTCCCAAATTCCCATTGAATTAAATGTGTCGTTTAACCCATCATACCTCCCAAGTGTCCCTCTTTTAGACCCAAATCCCTCTGTCCCTCTTTCCCACCCTGGTGTCCCTCTTTTCAGGAGATCAAACTGTGTGGTGCATATATAAGTGTATAACCCCGGAGTCCCTGTGTTTAGGGGATCAGACTATGTGCTGTGTATATAAAAGTGTATCACCCTGGTGTCCCTGTGCTTAGGAGATCAGACTGTGTGGTGTGTATATAAGTGTATCACCCTGGTGTTCCTGTGTTTAGGAGATCAGACTGTGTGGTGTGTATATAAGTGTATCACCCTGGTGTCCCTGTGCTTAGGAGATCAGACTGTGTGCTGTGTATATAAGTGTATCACCCTGATGTCCCTGTGTTTAGGAGATCAGACTGTGTGGTGTGTATATAAGTGTATCACCCTGGTGTCCCTGTGTTTAGGAGATCAGACTGTGTGGTGTGTATATAAGTGTATCACCCTGGTGTCCCTGTGTTTAGGAGATCAGACGGTGTGGTGTGTATAGAAGTGTATCACCCTGGTGTTCCTGTGTTTAGGAGATCAGGCTATGTGCTGTGTATATAAAAGTGTATCACCCTGGTGTCCCTGTGTTTAGGAGATCAGAATGTGTGGTGTGTATATAAGCGTATCACCCTGGTGTCCCTGTGTTTAGGAGATCAGACTGTGTGCTGTGTATATAAGTGTATCACCCTGGTGTCCCTGTGTTTAGGAGATCAGACTGTGTGGTGTGTATATAAGTGTATCACCCTGGTGTCCCTGTGTTTAGGAGATCAGACGGTGTGGTGTGTATAGAAGTGTATCACCCTGGTGTTCCTGTGTTTAGGAGATCAGGCTATGTGCTGTGTATATAAAAGTGTATCACCCTGGTGTCCCTGTGTTTAGGAGATCAGAATGTGTGGTGTGTATATAGAAGTGTATCACCCTGGTGTCCCTGTGTTTAGGAGATCAGACTGTGTGCTGTGTATATAAGTGTATCACCCTGGTGTCCCTGTGCTTAGGAGATCAGACTGTGTGCTGTGTATATAAGTGTATCACCCTGGTGTCCCTGTGTTTAGGAGATCAGAATGTGTGGTGTGTATATAGAAGTGTATCACCCTGGTGTCCCTGTGTTTAGGAGATCAGACTGTGTGCTGTGTATAGAAGTGTATCACCCTGGTGTCCCTGTGCTTAGGAGATCAGACTGTGTGCTGTGTATATAAGTGTATCATATTGCTCCAAAGAAATAAAACTCACATTGTAGCCTTCAGTATATATGTATATAAATTAGTGTGTGTAAATGAAATACTTTGGTCTTGCTCTAAATCATTTACTCAGTGACACAAAGAGGTGTAAATAAGTCATGAAATAACCTAAAAATTCTCAGAAATGCCCCACCCACCAGTCACGCCCCCAGCTGCACCCCCTAAAACACAAGTGTTCCTCTTTGGCCATTTGAAATCTTGGGAGGTATGCCCATTGCATGCTGGATAGGTCTCCAATGCATTGGAGAACTCTCTAGCATGCAATGGGTTAAAAGCCCCATTTAAATAAGTGGGATTTTTGCCCCCTATAGTGCAGTTAATTTCCCCCAAATTACTCCTCTTTCCTTTTGTATAGGAGGCCCAAGGAATTAGAAAAATTAAATATAGCCAATTAGATTTTCTGGCCATAGCAGGTGGTTTATTTAAGAGGGTTTAGTGTTCATTTAATATGTTTCTTTTAATTATTTAATCTGTAATTTCGTTCATGATGTCTCCGTCCTTTTGACCATCACGTAGCACATCTCCGCAGAATATGGCAGTCATTTAAATTTAAGAGGTAATAACAGTTTGTGTTTTATGTTATCTCAGCACTATACAGTAAGACTTGTCACAACGATTCTTTGGTTATGCCTTATAGAAGCACATATTGCACAGTCTGTAATATTTGCTTTTGGGCAGCTCAGACAGGCTCACTGCCGTCAAACACACACAAAAAAAAACCCGCTGAAAGGTCAGTAGCTTTTCAAACCCAGTCCCACCGCAAAAAAGGGATTTAGAAGAATTGATTGTGCCTCCTGTAGAAATTGGATCATAAACACAAGAGATAATCGCATGAAAGGTCAAGAAGTATACATTTATATTTGATTTAGTTTGCAGTGTTTATTTTGGCCCAAACCCTGACAACTCTCAGTCCAAGTGCATTGTGGGAGATTTGCAATGGCTTCTTAGTAGGCTTCTTTTTTGTTTGAATGGCGCGATGACCTTCAGATGTAAATCTTTGTTTTAAAGTACCTAATCCTGGGAGAGTTGGCACAGCTCTCTAGATTTTGCAAAGTTTAATTTAACTGTTTAAGGTTCAGAAGGGTGCACAACACATTGCAAATCAATGTATTGCACACCGCTCTCTTCTTTAGTATAATACATTCCTTGGTTACTTTACACACAGACACACACTCACGCTCCTTAACATTTTGTGCGCTGTACGAGTACTGTACTCCCCTCTGGCACGTAAAGGGTTAAATCTTATGTTTGATAATTATTGATGAAAGAAGCAGTAAAATTGCTTCATGTTTTTATATTCTAGTGCTTTTCCTACTCTGTAAAACAAGGAAAATAATGCTTATCAAAGATTCTTTATTCAAAAGGTATTACAGTTGAAACATATATTTTTTTGAAGGGATAGTAATACTTAAAATGTAAAAATATATTCTAAGGTTTATCCCTCTGAGTAAAACAAAGATAAGTTATTACAGCTCAAACGTGTATTTTTTAGGTGCAGTATAACAGTGGCCTGAAATTGTAAGTGGCGCTGTTGCTACACCATCCTATGGGCAGCTCTGGTCAGTTGACCATAAACCTCCATAGGATGGTGTAGTAACAGCACCACTGTACAGTTTCAGGCCACTGTGATACTGCACTTAAAAAAACTCAAGTTTGAGCTGCAATGGCTTTTGAATAAAACACCTTTCAGCAGTGGGAGTACCCTTGGGGGATAAACACTACAATATATATATATTTTTACATATCAAGTATTAATAACCCTTTAATCAAGCTGTTATCAACCAGTATCCAAACGGCATTTTTTAAAAATAATGTATTCTGTGGGAGAGTTTGAACAACCGACTAAGGTTCTCCATAGTAAGTGACATAAATAGCACCACCTAGTGTCTACAGTAGAACATTTCAGCACATATTCTTTAGTTCATAATATGTAAACTCGGATTTTCTATACTTTTAATATTTTTTCACCTTACACTTTTTTTTTTACAGTTTTATGTCCCCGACTAAGCTCTCTGCATATCTTTTGCCAGAGAGTTTTCTGGTAAGTCGACAATGAGACAATGTAGCAAAATCCCTGCAGCACTGCGTGCTGTCTTTTTACATTAAATCTGTACACTTTCTTTCACAGTCTCCGGAAGATCTGTTGACAAATCAAGAGACCTCAACCTCAGAGGCAGAAACATAAAAAAAAAAAATTGGTAAAGACTAAAAAAAGGAAAAAAAAATATGTTAAGGGGTTAAAGAATCATCTGCTGGCAATGAGAGTCCACTTGTTTTATTCAGTAGGAAAATAAGTTACATTATATATTTTTTTCATAAAAAAGGTTACTGCTCTGTTAACCACTCATTTGCCAAGGAGAATTGTGCCTCTTCTAAAACCAGAATGTG
This sequence comes from Rhinophrynus dorsalis, assembly GCA_037306005.1. Classification (NCBI taxonomy): domain Eukaryota; kingdom Metazoa; phylum Chordata; class Amphibia; order Anura; family Rhinophrynidae; genus Rhinophrynus; species Rhinophrynus dorsalis. The sequence continues at coordinate 44,975,569 of CM074726.1, read as the reverse complement.
CAACTAAAGTGTACCAGTCACCTTGATTCAAGTTGACATATTTGAAAACCTTATTAGAAACTGTCTGTGTGTCTTGTTAGCCAAAAGACCAGCAAATGTACAGTTATGGAGATCGTCATACTGAGTACTGTATGCTAATTGCAACACCCATGAGTTACTAGTGACATTACATATGCTAATTAAGCTTTTCTGTGATGTTTCCTATGCTAAGGAAGCACAGTGCAGCACCAAGATACTTTCACTTTTACTTTACCGAGAAATAAAAGTGGGACTATCTCCTAAACTATACATTTGATGGACCTTTGGTTAATGTGACACATAGGCACAAATATGTAAAAAAAAATTCAAGGTGACAGGTCCACTTTAAGGGACATATCTTATTTTTGGAACATGTTTCATCATTAATAAGAGCTTTTTGTGCTCAATGATAGTTTGTAGCAGTTGTACTGATATTTGCAGTAACCTTCTGTACAAGAATAATTGTCTGCAGTCTCTCCTGTTTTTTTCTCACCAGCTCCCTATGTGACGATGACAAATGTGAATGCCTCAGTAAATTAGACACTCTGGCTTGGCCCGTTCTCTGTTTCTGCCTGAATCCCCTTCACCTCACTGTGTGATTTATAGACTACACACAGCAGCAGAACTGACCCACACACACTGTCTGAGCTGACCCCATGACTACATCACAATCCGAGTACTGGCAGCACAATAGGGCAGAATTCACCTAGACCTGGAAAGGAGTATATTGCAAAAGATAGCAATATTGTGTCAGAATGTCGACATTATTAAGAGCTGTGATACAGCTAACAATAGGAAATTAGATAAGGAGTTGTTTGAGTTTTTCTTATTAAAGAGTGGCTGATATCAGTCACACTCTTTAGTTCTAACTTGTGTAAAAGATGTTATATTTTTAATATCCCTCTTTCTACCTTTTTTTCGTTGATATCAGAAATATATCCAATGAAGGGTTGATAGATTGATATTCATGGCAACTCAAACATACACGCATTCGCTGACATATTGTCCACGTGTTATTAGATTGAATGCATCCTGAGCACTGATCTTTATGTCTCCATGTAAGTGAAGAGCGAGTAGACTTGTCACTGCAACCAATCTACTGACCGTTCTGCCACTTTCCTAGAGAAGGGGCTGATATCAGGGAAACTGGTGGGAGAAGGGATATTAAATATTTAATACCATTTAAACTAGTGGGTATTAAAGAGTGAGGGACATCAATCAATACCTTTCTGTGCACTAGAAATAATAAAAATGGTGGCAACAACACTTAATCAGATACTTTTCATTATTTATCATTTAATTTAATTATTTAACATTTCTTTATTTATCATTAACTCATTTTATCACTCATATTACCCTTCCTTCTGTGTCTTCAGATAGCCACTTCCACAGAAGTGTAACTAGGGTTTGGTACGGAGGGGCAAACACAGAGGTTACAATGTTAGATTAGCAAAACAAATCTGTAAATTTGTTTTTCATCTGAAACAAGCAGTTTCTCAAGACCTAAAACATGGTTTCATTAAACTAAACAAACAAACAAAGATCACCGCTTAAGTTTAGATATCATTCACAACACGTTCCTGTCTATGTCAGTCATCTGAAGAAGGTAGCTAGGCGAATGTTTCTCTCCTGCACACGAAAAAAGCTGCACCACTGAACATAATTAAGCGTTAAAGACACAAAATAAGTTGACTGTGGTGTTTCACGCTGGTAGACCTGGTAATTGTAAGTCTGAACAAGAATGGTGCATTATTTTAACATCGATTATTAAAGAAGAGTGTTTTTATATGACCACTCTCGATATTATGTTCAATGGTGCAGCTTTTTTTGGTTTGTTGGGTACCATTTTAAGGGCTGGGGATGCCTTTAGCGAGCACATGGACATATATTGAGTTTGGTGGCATGTCACTCAAGTTTGTGGATACTCATTATGTCCTGTTTGGCATTGGCATGCATTTTGAGGAGCTGAATTTGTTTTCTTGATTTGTTTAACTTTTCTAGCCATCCACTTTCAAGTGCCCAATTAGCAGTTTCTCAGTCTTTGTGTCAGATCCCCCATTACCTTTCCTTAGCCCACTCCCCTCCCTTTCATCTGCACTAGCCCACTGCACTCCCTTCCATGTACTCTGTTAGACTATCCCCTGCTTATCCTCCAGCCTGCTCCCCTCCTTTGAATCTCCTCTGGCACTCCCTTTTCTTTCATAATTTTTGACCTGCACTGCCCCCCTCCCATTTCTTTGGCTCTTCACTTTTCTGCTGCCCATGGCACACACTTTGTACTCTACACATTCTCACCAGCCACCTCTTGCTCCCTGTCACTGCTGTCCCATTCTTCTCCTCCCTGTGCCTCCCTCAACCTGTCCCCCTTTTCCACTGCCCCTCTGTGATTCATTATTACTATATATATATATATATATATATATATATATATATATATATATATATATATATATATATATATATGACATAGATATACACACACATTGTTGTTTTATGTTGTAATGTCAGCTATTGTGGCCCATCTGTTACACTACATGATTCATACCACCCACCACCAGTGGCCTCTCACAAATTGTTCTGACCATAAAACCATTGACTACATTTTTTTGGTTGTAGGGCCATTCTCCACACAGTCTAGACACTGTTGGGCATGATCACGCTAGCAGTGTAGCTACATCCATAATACATGCACCTACACATCTGGCACCTACTGTTATACCATTTTCAAAGTAACTTAAGTTGTACAGTTAGCCCATTCTCTCCCAGAAATGTGCCTACAAGCTATTCATTGGTACCTAACCACTTACTTTATACAGCCTAGGACAGATGCTAGTCAAGGTCCCTGACACAGTGGTCGTTTACTTGGATGAGAAGATGTTCAAGGCTGGAAAGTTTCAGTAGTCTGAAAAGTAAAATAAAATATGTTTCCTATATTTAACATTCAATAGACAGGAATGGTCTTACCCCCGACTAGTAACTTTTTTTTCTTGACTGGTGAACCTCACTAATACGATTTCAGTCCTGGGGACGTACCAGCCACTGAATATACAGTAATCAGAAGGTTTGTGGCACATCTCATTTCCTCAGTCTGATTAAAACAATTAGCACAATTAATCAATGGCTGCAATCTACAGCTCTGTACTCATCTTTCTTGGTCTGGTAGAGATCTGATATCAAGGCAGCTCTATAAAGTGGTGCATTAAATAATAAAACCCTTTACAGCTTATTTAAAGAAAAAAAATGCAAATAATTATTCCAAAGGTTTTATAGAAATATACCAAATTTTAATATCTTATTTAACCCCTTAGGTGCCATAGATGAGTAATTAAAATATGGTACGTTTCCTTCAAAACCTTTGTAATTATTGTTTAAATGTTCCCCTTTAAATAATCACTGACTAATAGAAATGATTCCCCTAGGTACAACTAGTATGAATTTGGATAAAATCGATTAAACATAAGGTATGTTCTGTTTCTCATATTTATTATGGCTATGCCCCTTTAAGTAATCTCTGTTTCTATGTGTGCTGTGAATAATATTTATTTAACTTTTGATGTATACAAAGGGTTATTTATTTCATCTCCTGAGATTTTATGGGAAGATAATTTTTGTTGGATGCCATCTTGCTAATCTATTAAAATGATTGATGGATCTTCCACCCTGTTGGAGTGATATCTGGTTAATACCGGAGAGTATTTAATGTGACTATCAGGAAATTATGTTATCTTGAAAATGTTATACGGGTAAAACAGGTAGATCTGGAGGGAGAAGTTTTCTGAGGACCATTCTTTGGATTCTTGATTGCAGCCATGAGTCATGATGATATTTGCTGAGTATGACAGATGTAGAATTAAATTTTTGCTATTAGAGCTTATGCCAAGATTGTATATTTTATTTCAAAAAAGAGCCACCATACTGGGGGAGGAGTCACAATGTCAAATAACAAAATAATTATAGTCAAGTTGATACCTTTATTGGCTAACTACGCAGATTTAGGATGCAAGCTTTCAAGACCACTTAGGTCTCTTCCTCAGGCATGTTATACAGAAAAATATTTCTCTTAAATACATGTACACATTGCATTGTTAAGGATAGAAATCAGATAAGACAGCTCAGTCCAGACCCCGGTCACACTCCTTTACCATTGGCTGATCAATGAACCTGGTTCTGGAATGAGCTATATTATATGATTTGTATTATAAACAATGCAATATGTAGGTGTATTTAAAGGGATAGTAATGTGTGCTGTTAATAAACTTTAATATTGTAGAGATATAAGGTTTTAAATTTCCCCCTTCCCTCCCCTATCACTGATGTAAACTGTAGAGCTGACAGAAGGAGATTCAGGTCGTGTGACCCAACAGCGGCTCTTCAGAAGAGCCAAAATAGAGCTATCTAAAAAGAAATACGTCATTGGAACTGTCTACAAAGTGTGCTTGCAAACACGATATTAAAGTTTATTAACAGCAGGCATTACTATCACTTTAAGGGCAATGTTTTCATATTTATCTGTATGCCTGAGGAAGAGACCTAAGTGGTCTTGAAAGCTTGCATCCTAAATCTGCTTAGTTAGCCAATAAAGGTATCAACTTGACTATAACTGCCTCCTGTATTTCTATGGCTAACACGGTACCAACACTCAGCTTTTAAATAACAAAGCGACAGTGGAACCACATGAACTGAGAAGGAAGACGATGTGGACATTCTGTAACTCCAGGAACTAGATAGTGAGAGTTCTGGTGTAGTTGACTAAGTGTTGCAGAATTCTTCAAAGCCTTTCATTCCTACAGAATCTGTCACCTTTTTTAGGTGGACCTCTGATGCTAGTTATACAGTACACCATATGTATATGTGAACACTTTGAATCTTCATTACATTCACTCCACTCATCCCATGTTATTGGTGTCTCAAGATATAATCATGATCATAATTTTCTGTTGGCTCTATAAAATTTTGAGATATTAGTATTCTGAAGTATTTTTGGTCACTGATTTTATCTGATGAATTGGGCTCTTGGTTGCTGCTATAATAATTCTGATTATTAAATGTATCAATTAAAGCGGAACTTTCAGATAATAGCAGGTCACCATGCATTCATTAAATGCATGGCAACTAGCTTGAAAATAGATGTCTTACCTTAAAAAAATACATATGTCTAAAAAAATCCGTCCCGTTTGGAGACCAGAACTGAGGCTAGAGCGCAGACATCTTGTCTATGCTCCTGCGCCGTCATTCCCGGTCTCCATAGAGTAGACTTCTTTGCACCATATGGTCACCGAAAGGGACTGACGACGCAGGCTCACAGACCACACTAACCTGCCCGTCAGTCCCGAAACGGGACGGATTCCTTTAGACACATGTATTTTTTTATGGTAAGATATCTATCTTCAAGCTAGTCGTCATGCATTTAATGAATTATTATCTGAAAGTTCCGCTTTAAATTTGGGAGCATATATTTTTTACATTTGTTTATATTTATACAACAGTACAGGTATTATGATTTGCTATGGATAAACTATTTATTTGCCTCCAGGTTCACAGATGAAATTATCGCACTTAATTCTTTCTATATAATGATTATTGTGGAGAAATTATTTAGCTAGGGATCCGTGTGATGATTTATAAGATACTATATTGTTAAAAAAAACAAAGTCTCGATATACTCTCCATGGTGAAACATTTTCTAAATAAATATGATTACCTCTGCTGCCTTCTTTTGTTTTTAACACAACATTGTAATTTTAGCATAGGGTTTGTGGAGGGACGTAACGAATGACAGAGATGGTTTGATTTAAGATTTTATATTTTTGTTACATCAATAAATTTTGTATTGATTTTTCATAATTGTTCCAAATTATTACTTATCTTATTGTTCCATATAACACTTCCCAATAACTTCTCCTATGGCTCCATATAACCTCTCCCTATTACTCCTCCTATTACTCCATATAGGCCCTCCCTACAACTCTTCCTATTGCTCCATATAACGTCTCCCTCTAACTCCTCCTATTGTTCCATATAAGCCCTCCCTATAACTCCTCCTATTTCCCCATGTAACCTCCCCCTATAACTCCTCCTATTGTTCCATAGCCAGTATATTTGCAGCCACTTCACATTACTGACATCTTGAGACAGGCACTGGCAAGGATGCCTGTTTATGGGCCTATTCTGTGTTGCCTAATTGGGTCTCGCCTTCTCCTGCTCCTTTATAAACTTCCCTGGGGCTGGGAGTCATTGCCCTTACATGGTGTTTCCGCTAGTGTCTCTTGTGCTCTGTTGTGACCCATGCTTTATCTGAGAATCCACTCCGTGTATGGCCCCGGATTGTCCTGACCTGTGGCTCTGGCTGACTAACTCACTCTGTGTATGACCTGGCTTGTCTGACTACCCACATTGGTTTTGACCTGTGGCTCTGGCTAACTAACTCGCTCCGTGTAGTCCCCGATTGTCTGACCTCTAGCTCTTGCTGACTATCGCTCCATGCAGTCCCTGACTTGTCTGACCTGTGGCTCTGGCTGACTACTTGCTCAGTACCCTCCTAGAGTGCCTGACCATCAGTCTCAGTGTTCTGTGGTTCAGGCCTGCTCTCGCTCTCTATTGCCACCGGTTGCGTGACCGGAGTGGAGACTGGTGCATCAGTACTATCCCCTCTGTTGTTTCATCCGCACTTCGGGCCTAATCTCCAGTATCTCACAGTAGTGCAGTGCACAGCACAGTGTGCAGCTCCGGGTAGGAGCCTGGGTAATATAATGCCGAGTTCTGGGGTTGTGTGGGCTATACTATTATTTGCAGTTCATTATAAATAAAGGTGGTTATTTATATTTTACGACTGTCTGTCCTCTTTGCCTGAAAACCGTTAACAGTATTGTTCCATATAATCTCTCCCTATAACTCCTCCTATTGTTCCATATAATCTCTCCCTATAACTCCTCCTATTGTTCCGTATAATCTCTAACTATGAATACTCTTTATAACTCTCCCTATCATTTAAAATACAGTTGTTGCTCACTAGTAATCCTTTCAGTTACTGTGATGGTTAAATAGTTATTACTGTAAAGTTTTATATTTTCCAAAACTGTTGAACTAATTTCTGGCCTCCGATTTATTTAATTTCAAAAGCAACAGGCTCCACCTTTGATTGTAAATGATGCATCTCTTCTAATTAAATGAAGTGCCTTCAAACGATCTTTTCTTCACAAATTATCTTGATGTTAAAGAGCTTGGGTAATTACCTACTTTTTTTTTCTAAATTTTTTTCGTTTCTCTGTTTTTGAAATTGCACACGGGTATGGTCTGTTAAACTGCCAGTACACATTAAGGCAGAAGAAAAAAGATCTTAACGAGAGAGAAGCAATCAAGTTCATTATGATTTGAGTACGAGTCATTAACATGTTCAATGAGGTCACAGCCCATAAATTAAGTAACTTCTTAATATGAAATTGTCATTTTGCAGGATTTGAAGTAAGGATAATGTCTTTAATTGGTCTCTTTAAACATTTTTTCAGGCTTTTAGTAAAAGGTGTCCTTCCCAAAGATATTTTCCTGTAAGGGCATGTGTGCTATCTAAGAAAATTAATTAATTTTGTTTGTGAGTCAAACCCAGCAGGTTTTTTGGGCCTATATTTACATGGAGCAATTCTGTGACCAATTGCATTGCAGAAAGCAAAAAAGTATTTAAAGGAGCAGTAAACGTTTGTTATGACTATTATATTGACTTTCTGTACTATTTGTTCAGGCAATTTTGAATTTTATATACTGTTGTTCATGTATGTTATGTTTTTATATTTAATATACTACTATTTCTAGAGTATTTAGCGCTCTCCTTTTATTTTGTGTTTTTCATGTTATATACACACATACATACACCAACACACACACATAATGCTGAAAGCTGCATGTTTTCAGAGTTATTACAGTTTAAACGCTTGTTATTTTCATTAACAATGCCCTCTAGTGGTCAGATGTCAGTTATTTATTCTGTTGCTTCCTCTGGGAGAGGAACTGACAAACAGTTCTCCTCTATCTGGTCCTCTATCGTCGATTTATCAGCGACATTTTGATTATTTGGAGGGGTGTCGAGTTTGGACTCAGGAAGCTTGTAGAACACATGAATGATAATGTATGGGGCATGGAGTTTACTAGTTCTATAGATAAGATCAAAATACAGTTTTTGGATTTAGAACTGGAGGGAGAAGCTACGAATAGTATCCACACCAAGACCTACTTTAAGGAGTTCGACAAGAACAGCTTCCTCCAGTTTAAGACCATTTCAGTGAAAGATTTCTTTTCTTTTAACGCGATCTTGGCTGTGCTGCAGAGCCGCCTGATGGTCATACGATAGGCTTCCCAGCAGTCAGCTAGAATGCTGACTTCGGGGGAGGGAGAGGGCAACTTTAGGAGCGATTATCTCTCAAACCATAAAGGTTTGAGAGATGACACTGGGGGCAATACATTTATTTTTAATATGACTATTATAGCGATTAGTAATAATTAAGTATTACTATCCCTTTAAAGGTGACTTTAAGTGTTGTAGTACCAGATGCCAAACTTGCTCTATGATTATAGATAAACGTAAGAACTTTACTTCTAGTGTAATAAATGAAGTTTTTCCCATTCAAAGTTTTATGAATTGCAATACAAGTTATGTACTTTATCTCCTAACATGTACATGCAATTTACAACATGTAGGGCGTACAACTCAAAAATTTAGGGAGAGAATGGGTCAGCACCGAAGAAATAGAAGTAATGGTTATTTGAAACATAGTGTTTCTATGCAAGCTTTCAAGACCTTAGGTCTCTTCCTCAGGCATGTTATACAGAAAATATGAAAACATCTCTCTTAAATACAAGTACACATTGCTTTGTTTAGCATGGAAATCAGATAATAGAACTCAATCCAGATCCAGATACTTTGATCAGTCAGTGATAAAATGCACTCTTCCTCTTTATCAGCATAGCTTAGCTAGGACATCAATAGCACATTTTAGAATTTTTGTAACATAGTATTTCAAGAAATACACATTCACCAGGGAGGGACACACTATATAGTTACAGTTAGTATTTTTAGTACTAACAATATATTACTCAGATTAGTCACATAGTATCACACATCTCACACATTTCATTACTATGTAGGTTCTTTATAGAGTCTTTGACTTGTTATCACACGTCTATTAACCCCTTAAGGACCAGCGGTCCCGGGGTGTGCAGTCCTTTAAGGACCAGATAGGAAACTTTGACGTGCCGTCCCACGTGACTGATCACGTGGGGCGGCACGCCAAACGGGGGACTGAGAGAGATCGCTCTGGTCTTGGAGCGATCAACTTCAGTCCCCAGTATTACTCACAGCGCTCCTACAGTAGCTCGGTGAGTAAAAGTATGTGATGTGCCAGGACCGTCACTGGTCCTTAAGTGCCGGACCACCGTGACGGTCCTGGCACGTCAATGGTCCTTAAGGGTTTAATCACCATTATCATACTTGCATCACCATTATTCATCACTTACTGAGTTTTTTCTAATATATTTGTTGTATTATGGCTCACTTGATCTGAGATTTTTTGGTCCATTTGATTGTTGTCCTAAGATGTGGATAAAGGATACAGTTAGTTGTCCAATGAGCTATATAGATAACATCTATGTCTTTTAGCTAGAAACTGAGTAATATTGAATAATTAGCTATAGACAATAAACGGGATCTTTTTTCTTACCCTCAAAAAATGTTTTCACCATTCGATATACATATATCATATGGATATAAGTAGCCCTTTGACCATCTAGACAGATTGGGCTTTGAATATTTCACCTCTATTCCTATATTTTTTATTTTTATTCATTTAATATCATTATAATTTATCATGATGCTTTTTTGTTTTCAACCCATTTCAATTTTATTTTTCATACTTTTTATTTTCATTTTTCACATATTATTTATATTTTTTTTATTTTTATATTTGAGGTTATATTATTGCTGTAACCATTATTATTTAGATATTTTATTTATCACCTTATTTATTAATATTATTAATATTACTATATTTTTTCAGTTCACTATATTATTAATCCTTAACTTTATATTTAATTCACATCTTGTTCCTTTTCATAGTAACATTGTAATTTAGGTTGAAAAAAGACTTGCGTCCATCTAGTTCAACCCTTTTCCTATTCCTGTTTACCATCGTTGATCCAAAAGAAGGCAAAAAAACCCCTCAATATAGCAATTTCAAATTCTGCTTTGAATGGGGGGAAAACATTTCTTCTTGATTCCAAATAGGAATCAGATTTCTCCTTGGATCAACAAGCCCTAACTACATATTAATCCCAATACTAACTTACATAGCCCTTACATAGCCCCTTATGCTCCTTTAAATAACTATCCAGGCCCTTTTTAAAGGCATCTAATGTATTCAATAGCACCACCTCCTCAGGCAGTGAATTCCATACCTTTATTGTCCTTACTGTAAAGAAACCCTTCTGCTGTTGTAGATTAAATTTCCTTTCCTCAAGTCTAAGTGGGTGGCCCCTTGTCCTATGTACTGTTCTGTTAATGAACAGGTCTTTGGAGAGCCCTTTGGAGAGCCCATATTTATATAGTGTTACCATAGACCGTTTCTCTAGTGTGTACAAGTTTAACGTTCTAGCCTTTCTTCATAACTAAAACTTTCCATTCCCTTTTTGTTTTGTAGCCCTCCTCTGCACTCTGTCTAGTTCCATAATGTCCTTTTTCAGAAAGGGCGTCCAGAATTGAACAGCATATTCTAGGTGGGGTCTTACCATGGACCTTTAAAGAGGAATAATATCTTACTCCCTTGAGTCAATACCCCTTTTAATACATGCCAATATCTCATTGGCCTTTGCAGCTGCCATCTGGCACTACATGCTACTGCTAAGTCTATTGTCTACCATTACTCCCAAATCCTTTTCATTTCATTCTATTTTATTTCATTCAAGTCCCTTTTACACTTTTATTCTCATTATTATTATTATTTATTTTCATCTATCTCATATTATTCTTTATTTTATTCTTAATTATTATCCCATCTCGTTTTCTTTCTTATTTCTATTATTAGTTCTACTAATAAACCCATTATATATTTAAAGCGGAACTTTCAGATAATAGCAAGTCGCCATGCATTCATTAAATGCATGGCGACTAGCTTGAAAATAGATATCTTACCATAAAAAATACTTGTGTCTAAAGGAATCCGTGCCGTTTGGAGACCGGAACTGAGGCTAGAGCGCAGACATCTTGTCTGTGCGCCTGTGCCGTCAGTCCCGGTCTCCATAGAGTAGACTGCTTTGCACCATATGGTCACCGGAAGGGCGCAGGCTCACAGACCGCACTAACCTGCCCGTCAGTCCTGAAACAGGACGGATTCCTTTAGACACATGTATTTTTTTACGGTAAGACATCTATTTTCAAGCTAGTCGCCATGCGTTTAATGAATGCATGGTGACTGGCTATTATCTGAAAGTTCCGCTTTAACACCTTTTATATAACACAATTTGTTTATAATTGGTTTAAAAATGATTTATGATTCTGTTTAAGATATATTTATGTTTTGTACCCTTGGGAATGTCATGCCATTCGTTGTTATATATACTTCACTACTGTTGATACTGAATTGGAATATTTATTGTAATTTGGAGAATATTCTATATGTCCAGCCTTTATTACTATTGGGTTCTTTGATCTATGAGATATAGGATCGTACCGCATTATTGAGAGGACGTACACACTCCCTTTACATTGGGAAACATTGAGATCAATTGGTCTGTACGGCCTCGGATTATGTGCATCCCCTCCATGTTGGGATATGCTAGTTTAGAAATGTATTGGCCATGTACATTTATGGATATATATGAATGAGGTTTAGACTCTCGCATAGTAATGAGGAGAGATGTTTGGACCACATAACGAAAAAGATAATTATATTGTTTCCAATGTGTTTTTTAACCATATAAAATGTGATCCTGGATCTCCCTCTCTTAGTATGCTGACTTAGGGGTTAAAGGAGCAGTAAACTTTTTTTATGAAAGCACATATTTTACAGAGCTTTTCCTGCTGAATAAAACAAGGTCACTCCCATTGCTATCAGAGGTTTTATTCAAAAATTATAGCAGTTTAAATAATCAGGAAGTGAATTTACTGTGCTTACTTCCTGATAGTTCTAACTGACAGGAAGTGACTGGCAGTATCTATCACATTCTGTGGAGAACTGTATATCTCTGACTTTTCTGATTTTCCTTTCCATTACAATCTAACAGGAGATCTACTTAGAATTTGACCACTAGAGGGCACTGCTAATGTAGAAAAACATGGGTTTAAACTGTAATAACTCTGGAAATATAAATCTCTCGGCAGTGGGAGAACCCTTACTTTACTCAGAAGGAAAATCCCTATAATATATATTTTTTCATAAAAAAGTTTACTGCTCCTTTAATGTTGGATTGTATGATCAATTAGACCTCATCCAATTGGTGAGAAGCTTTAGGATTCAAATAGTTAGGTTTTACCTGGCAGCAGCGCTTTGTTTTCTTTGTTTTATTGTTACATCAGGTTATCATTTTTGCTTTGATAAAGCGACGTTTGTCTAGCCGTGAAACGTGTCAGAGTTAATTACATGTGTGTTTTATAATTTTAATAAATTATATCTTATATTTGAGACACTTGAGCCTCCGCCAGTGATTGAATCCGCTGATGAGCTATATACCCGAACGGAGACGGTATAATTCTCCGCAAGCTAGTAAACTAGTATCTTTGATAACAAGCATCTGGCAACAACTCAGTGTGAGTATATAAGAATAAGACTTATTAACCAGTCTATGCTGTAATAACGTTATTGCACTATTGGCGCTCATACTATTTTTTTGTATTTTGGAATATAAAAAACATAACTATACATAACTGTCTGCTGTGTGAAGGTGTCACGGACTCAAGAACGAGAAGTGGACCAGTACTGTAGGTAACACAATCTTTATTAAGATATACACGTACAGAATGAACGGCAACAGCAAGAACACAATACAATATAGCAGACGTCAGGAAGGATAGTGCTGCTGTGGAGGTATCGAGCTGAACCCAGAAGGCAGGCTGGAGATAAGCCGCCTCAGGTCCGCACCTGAGGATCTACTACAGGTCCGCACCTGTACAGACAAGGTTCCTGAGAAAGGCTACTACGCTACAGGTCCGCACCTGTATAGACAAGGTCCCTGAGAAAGGCTACTGCGTTACAGGTCCGCAACTGAACACAGCAGTATATGGAGAGAGACAAGGGGATGTCTGCCAGAGCCACCAGGAGTACCCAACCAGTTATCCACTGGAGCGTTGGTATACTGGGTGCACAGTGGACAACCCCAGGTAGCACCAAGGTGGGTAGTCAGACAAATCAGAATATACATGGAGCAATTCGTAAACCAGAGCCGCAGGTCGCACCAGATTGGTTATTGGACTAGCCAGGGTCATACACAGAGTGGGTAGTCGGACAGAGCCACAGGTCAGCACCAGGATGGATAGTCAGCCAGGCCAAAGGTCATCCACGGAGGAGTTAGTCTACCAGAGCCGCAGGTCCACACCAGAAGGAATGTCAGCCAAGCCAGGGTCATACACAGAGCGGGTAGTCAGACAAACCAAAGGTTGGCACCAGAACGGGTAGTCAGATGAACTAAGTAATGCACAAATGCAAACCAACTGCACTGGACACCATAAAAGGGCAAATGAGTTAGTGTCCAGGCAGTTTAAATACTCTTAGCTCCACCCCGGAAAGTGGAGCACTGTCTCTTTAAGAGCCTGCATTACATCACTACGGAATCCCAGTGACGCACGCCTAACTCAGCAGGCCAGCAGAGGGAGCCAAAGCAATGCGGCAGGAGCCTACACGCACAGCCCAGAGGAACATCATCCGGGACGCCAAGGGGACCGGCTGCCGAACGGAGCACTAGGGCAGCCAGCTCCCTAGTAAAGGTAAGCGTGAACGCTTACAGAAGGTAATGTCCTTCTGATAAACAAATTAAAAGCCACTTATTCTTGGGGTATAGTTCCTATTTCATGAAGAAGTAAACTTTTTTTAATATAAAACAAATACTTTATAGGGCTTTTTTTACTGCGTAAAACAACAATACTGCCACTGCAGGTAGATTTTTCATTCAGAAGTTATATAACTCATGCTCTCACATTAAACTGCAATGTTCTATTGTGGTCACCAGGTGGTGCTGTCTCTAAGCATTGTCATAATTAGCGCCTCAAGCTCACCTACAGAGAGCAGTATAAAAAAATTGCATTTTGGACACCATTGGGTCTTGTTGCAAACAGACTGATTAAAATAAAAGTTAAAGCTATATTAGCTTTTGAATGAACAATATCAAAGTAGTGGGAGTAGTATTGTTTTCCTCAGCAAAATAGCACTGTAATATTTTTTCACAAAAAAAATTTACTGTTCCTTTAATTGTTCCCGGAGTTCCATGAACCAGTCTAAACTGACCTTGTTTCCCCTCTGATTAAACTATGTTCTACTGTTGTCTGTTCTCACCCACTTCCTCCAACATACATAAGAACATCTCTCCTGATATAATTACTTTCTTTACTGATTAGCCAAAACTTGATAAACTCACTCATTACAAACGTAATAGAATGGATCTCATAACAAATGCAATAGAAATGATGGCTAAATTAAACTATTTATCTCATACAAACTGAACAATGCCATAATACACATTACTTTTTAACATGTGATGCAATAATATCTATTCAGACGGATACAAATATACAGTATCCCTTGCCTTAAAGGGATAGTAATACTTCGTTTTATTTTTATTTTATTTTGTAGGCATTAAAAAAACATGAAGAATGATTATGGTTTTAACCTTTATGGTTTGAGAGATATTCACAAGCAAAGTTTCCCCTCCCGCCCCTTTTACCTAGTGTAAGCCATCTCTTCTCATATGTGGAATGCAGTCTATAGACCAGACAGATAACAGAAGGGGACAATCTTCTTCCTATGAGAACAATGAAAGCCCTGCCCCCCTTGACAAGTTTTTCAGGTGTTTCCCTTATCTTAATTGAAGATTGTCCCTCTCTGCAATCTACCTGGGCATCTCCCTTCTGCTCTGGCTGAGCAGTGGTACATCAGTAAAAGGGGCGGGAAGGGGATACTTTGTCATTGAATTACTCTTGAACTACAACTCTGACAGAATTGAAATAACACTCTCCAAAGTCCAAATACTACGGTGATTAATTAGAGCTGCTTTTATAATGAAACATTACTATCCCTTTAAATGGATTAATAATGTTAAAGGGGAAATTTACCCTTGATAGAAGTAGTTCTTAATTTGTTTAACAGATATCTTACTAATGAATTTGTACCTGTAAGGTCCCTTTCATAGGGGTGACACCGATGATAAGTTGAGGTAGAATACTGTACTTTTCACAAGGGCAATGATTGCTTTGTGTGATGGCACTAAAGTCCAACAACTACATCTTTATTGTAGAATACAAAGGAGGTTATGCACTAAGGGGTGATATCGCTTCACCAGTTCCGATGTTATTCTATGGAGCCAGTACACTAAGATTTCTCAAATGGGAAGGATCTTAGTGCATTGACTCCATAGAATAACTTAGGAACTGGAAAATTGATATCATTGCAAAAGTCATCTCCATTTTATCACCTCCCTATTAAACCTTAGTGCATCTCCCCCAAACAAAGAGACAAAAAAGAAGCTTGATTGCATGAAAAATCTTTCACCATAAACACATTCAGTGAGTGGAAGCTCACAATGGAGATGGCTATGAGCCTACTTATGAAGGCCTTCTGGGATATCCCACTGTCCTAGATACAGTCAGTCTCGGAATACACAAGGGCAGCTCCCGAGGAACCCATTCTCTCCACCCGGTCAGAATATACAAAAAGCAATGGTGCAGCACTGCAAAACACGTTAGACCCATTTATTTGCCATATATACAGAATTATTATTGTATCTTTGATCAACCGATATTTTATTACTTTTTGACTTTAATAAATAGTACACTTATTCACATCAAGAGCCGTCTATTGTCTTTTCCATTACCTCTGACATCATTCTCATTGCTGTTTGTGATGGATATCCGTCTGTGGAGAATTAAGGTGTTCCGGATCCAGTACACTCTCTTTAGATACCCGAGTGGAGACGGGTTATTATCTCCACCTGCCTACTATGTCAGACTAATATCTGACCCCCATATTTGTGAGTTCCATTTTTCTATTATATGTGATACTGATCAACACAAATTTACATTATTGGGTGCCCTGTTTGTGGGTTTTTTGTTTTTTTTTTGAGCTTTTGCATCTTTACTGTGTTTGCACAGGAACATGGTAGAGAAGCAACAAGGAAGATGTGCAGTAGCAGGAAGAAACCACTGTTCTGTTGGTTAGGTGATTAAGGGAGAAAGTCTACAGCTTTACAATATTCTCCTGCCTTTTGGAGTCAGGAAGGAATTTTATGACTCGAGGCTTAATTGGAAATGGCTTCAATAGGATGTTTTTCCTTTCTCTGGATCAACAAGGGTGATATGGCATGGGCTGAAAATGATGATGCAAGTCTTTTGTCTACCAGCAGCTTTGCAATATCCATCTTTTGGAGTCAGGAAGGATTTTTTTCACACACTTGAGGCTTAATTGGAAATGGCTTCAATAGGGTTTTTTGTCTTTCTTGGGATCAACAAGGGTGATATGGCATAGGTGTTAAGACCTGTTTTTGTATGTTGTGCTTGACAGACCCAAAGTGTAGGCAACATGGGTGTTCATGGACATAATCAACTGGAAACTCTCCATATCTCTCACGGAGACACTGGTTTTTAGAGCTAATTGCCAGGCATGATTAAGAGGTGATAAAGTGAAGATAACTTCTCCAGTGATATCACTTCTTCAAGTCTTATATTATTCTATGGAGCCTATGCACTAAGATTTCTCTAGCTTTGGAGATCTTAGTGCAAAGGCTCTACAGAATAACATAGGAACAGCTTAGTGCATAACCCCCCATGTCTCTGAGGACAGAGACAGATTTTCTTTGGTGGTGGAGAGCTTCTTTTGAAACTCTGCCCACTACTCTTCCTTCTCACCCTCTTCTTCCTAATTCCCGGCCACCTCTCCTCCTTCCCACCCTGTTCTGCCGACTTTCCACGACTTTATGCCAAAATGGCAATAAACTCAGCCCACCTGATTAAGCCCCACCCCTTTATGACGCAAATCAAGTAATTTACAAACCCCTGGTCGCAGCACTTGGGCTCTCTCTGGGGGCTCAAGAGAATGAACTTACCAGGTATGGATGTGTATTACCCCTAAAAAAAAACCAACCTTTTCATTACCCCCTTTATTCTGAAGGGCTTAATTTCGACTTAACTGTCAGAACACTGAATCCAAAACAACCCGATGTGCTTTAGTGATTTCATACACAGTATGGACCAGTATTTAGTTATTTCAATAATTCTTTAAAGGAACACTGATATATAAACCTTAAAACGTATTAGATGACTTAAAAATGAACCTGCCTCCTTGAATTAAGTTAGAATATTTGAAAACATCATTCAAAACTGCATATATATATATATATCATATTGGCCGAAAGCGATGTCTCTCTCAGTGCCACCCAGGATGCTAATTCACTCTCAGTACAAAGCACAGCTTAATTATACTACAATGCTGCACTGAGACATCTATTTCAAGGTATCAAGGTATCATAGCACCTAAGCCTTAACTACATATCTGCTCTTCTTGATGGCTAGCATGATCCAAAGGTCATTTTGAATGAAGATTTCAAGCATGTAAAAATAATTCCAGGTGACAGGCCCACTTTAAATATTATGTACTCCAAGCTAGCGTCTCTTAAAATTATATATTAAATTCTAGATCACTAATATCCAGTCATACATTTGCTTTTATAATGTACGCATAGAAAGCAGTGGCGCTATGTTACAGCTTACCTTGGTTTCAGCGTCATCTCAGGCGCGAGGCTTCAAGCATGCAGCAGGCCTCTGTTTTATGTGTTTGCTTCCTGTAGTCTCCTCCTACCTACTTCCTCCCTCTGAGCTGCTCCTCCTACCTACCTCCTGTGGAGGGGTTTAAAAGGCAGACTGAGTCCTGACTCAGTTGCCGTTTTGTGTTGTTCTTCAGAGCAGTTCTATTACCTTGGGCTCCGTGTATGACCTGGCTAGACTTCCATCCAACCTGGTGCTGACCTGTGGCTCTGTCTGACTATTATTTTGCTTATCCCTATAGTAGACACCCAACCTGGTGCAGACCTGTGGCTCTGGCTGACTACCTGAACTGTGTATGACCTGGCTTGTCTGACCACCCCCTCTGGTGCTGTCTTGTGGCTCTGTCTGACTACTCTTACGTTTGTTCCTTGTACCAGACAGACACCCAACCAAGTGTGGACCTGGGGCTCTGGTAGACCAGCTCTGATACTGATTGCAGGTGAGTCAGCTATCTATTCCATTCTGACTGCAGGTGTGAGTCAGAGTTCACTCCATTCTGACTGCAGGCGTGAAAAATTAAAAAAAAAAAAAATCACGTCCTGGTACACCCACTCAACTGTATACAACGGTAATACAGTCTGCCACAACAAAATAGGAAGCAAGGTATGGACAAAATTTCCTGCTGGCTGCGGCAGTACCAATGTATACAGTTATGTGAGTGAAAGAGATAAGGAAGAATGGCCACAACATTCAGGGTTGCCCAGAGCTACACTTGGGGCTTCAGCCCCTTAGCCCCCCCTAGAGACACCCCTGGCCAGAGGTGTGCAATGCATTGTTTTACAATGCGCTATTCACTCCTCTGTTCCTTAAAGTGTTAAGGATGCCCCCTGACTACGTCAGTTTGAAAAAAACTGCCACCAACTGCCATGGTCTCCTCCATGGACACTACCATACCTGGGAACTCTCCAGATCTGCCCCAGAGATTCCGGTTTTCAATCTGAATTACCGGGTCTCTGGGACAGAGGCTGATTCTCTGACAATGGTGGTGAATTTCTTCTCCTTACCTCCCACTTCTCCTCCTACCCACCATGTTCCTCCCACCCACTTCTCCTCCTTCCCACCATGTTCCTCCCACTTCCCACCCACTTTATGATACACAGATGAGTAAGCCCTGCCCACCCAATTTAGCCCCACCCCTTTTATGGCACGGATCTCATCATTGACATCCCCCTGTCCGGGGGAAGGGACATCTGGAACTTATTGAAGATGTTATTTCTTGAACAAAGGCACAAGGTCAAAATTCCCAAGGGACATTAGTGTTTTCTGGTCTTAACCCTTGGAGTGCCCGAGAGGTATCTAATGTGCGTTGGATACCTCTCTGGCACTCAAAAGATCAATGAGGTAAGTGTGGGGTTATTATAAGGTGCTCATTCTCCTTTAAAAGTAAAAAGCATCAATAGCACCAAATGGAGCTTTTATTTTCTCATTTACACACTCGCTGTATCGATTTTAGACTTCATTTGGCTCTTGCAGGAACCACACAGGTTCCATCTCTAAGAATCCACAGTGTAATTTCCCAGTGGGTTTGTATATGTGTATATGTATGCATACAGGGCTTCTGTCTGTGGGAGCGCTTCCTAATCTTTTGTAACCCCTTGAGGACTAGGTGGATATAAGAATGCAGTATTTGTAAAGCATTTGGTCCTCAAAGGGTTAACTGGACAAAGAAACTAGTACAACCCTTGAATTTCCCCCTAAAAATACATTAATCTTATTCTCCAGAAATAAGATCTACATATAATATGTGAAAAATGAAATGTAATACCTCCGGCATTATAACCCATTTGATGTAAGAGATATCTCCAACGCATTTGTCTTTCTCAATGTTAATTAATTAATCGATAAAATAGTTGCAAAAATGACAGAGAGGAAATAAAGCACACAACTGATATGCTGAAGGTAAACTATACTGTAGGATTAAAGAGATAGTAATACTTAAAATGTAGAAAATAAATTATGTTGTAGGGTTTAACCCCCTGAGTAAAACAAGGGTACTCCCACTGCTGAAAGCTGTTTTATTCAAAAGTTATTACAGCACAAAGTTGAATTTTTTTAAGTGCAATATCACAGTGGTCTGAAATTTTACAGTGGCGCTGTTGTTACATCTTCCTATGGAGATTTATGGTCAATTGACCAAAGCTGCACTTAAGATGGTGTAGCAACAGCGCCACTGTACAATTTCAGGACACTGCAATACCGTACCTAAAAAAGTTTAAGCTGTAATTACTTTTGAATAAAACACCTTTTATCAGTGGGAACACCCTTGTTTTACTCAAGAGGATAAATACTACAATATATATTTTTTGACATATTAAGAATTACTGTCCCTTTAAGTGGTTCTCAGTTTGTGTAACCCTTTAAGAACCGTTGCAAAAGGTTAATAGGTAGGCGTCCATCTTACAGTCATTAGGTCTGTCTGCATAGTTTACTTTGTGGATTTGATCTCTGTTGCAGTCCATGGCTAAATAGTTTCAGTTTACAATCTGATAAAAATAATTGATCTATACAAGTCATTCAGGACTACTGAAGACCACTGCTTGTTGTATGTGTGACCTAGAGGTAGGCTTCAATAGGATCACTATATACATAAAATAATGCATAAAAGAGAGTACTTTGTTTGCTAACAACTTTGGGACTCGGTTCCCTCATCCCTTTGTCATGATATACCCTTGCCCTCTAAATACATATTCATGTTATATGCTATATCAATAAAAGTGGATTTTAACTACAACTGTGAAAATCTGTTTTAAAAGGATAGTAATACTTAAAACATGAAAAAATATATGTTGTATGGTTTATTCACCTGATTAAAACAAGGGTACTCCCACTGCTGAGAGATATTTTATTAAAAAATTATAACAGCTCAAACCTGAAATTTTTAGGTGCAATATCACAGTAGCCTGAACATTTACAGTGGCGTTGTTGCTACACCATCCTATGAACTGCTCTGGACCTTAAATCTCCATAGTATGGTGTAGCAACAGCTCCACTGTAAATTTTCAGGCCACTGCGATATTGCGCCTAAACAATTCAAGTTTGATCTGTTGTCATTTTTTAACAAAATATCTCTCAGCAGTGGGAGTACCCTTGTTTTATTCGGGGACATAAACCCTACAAAATATATTTTTTTACATCTTAAACATTACTAAAACTTTAAGTTCCGGCGTCTGGCTGCACCCATTTTCTTCTATATGAAATAATACATATAATGCAAAATGTATATAAAATGCATCTGTCACCCCCAAGACAAGTTTCTTTTGTTTTATACACAATTGAAATCTTCCGATATGCTGCAGGAGCCATCTTCGATAAAATGGCACAGCGTGGCACTTTATACTAAATATCTGCATAGTATGCAAATGCTTGTGTTCTGTTTCTCTCTCAGCATACCTGGGAACTTTCATTTGTTGAGTCCCCAGAGGGAACTCCTCTGATGCCGCTGGGTATTATTATTGCCGCAAATCACGGCAAAAAAGGCAAAGCTTTCTGGGGCATCACACAAGTGGGCTGGAAGTGGGAGAAACTGGGTGGGGAAGGAGATGAAGTGGGAGGAACTGGGTGGGAAGGAGCAGAAGTGGGCGGAGTCTTAAAGGAAACTGCCCACTTCCAGAGAATCACCCTCTGCCCTGGACAGCTGATAATGCGCCCTCAGAACCAGAGTTTCCGGGTCTAATCCCAGAGTTTCCAGGTATTTTGTTCAGGTGCCATTAGAAATGCCCATAGTTCGTGGGCTCTGCCTGGAAATGGGTATGTGAGTGTTAACCCTATGAGTGCCAGGAGTATCCAAAGCATTGCATTGCAATGCGTTGGAGCCATCCCTGGCGCTCAGAGGGTTAATATTGGCCCAGCACAAAAAGCAAGTAATGTATGGTAATATTGTTCTAGAACAGAAGTTAATTAGCATAGATTGCCCCTTTGTGCCACCAACAAAAAGCTTACAGCATATTTTAATTGTCTTTAACATTAACTAAATGTATCTTTCAGTAACAGGTCTGGTTTAATTTCTAAAGCAATTAAAAATGACCCACAAGTATAACAAAGTACAACTGATATGTTAAAGGGGAACGTTACCATAGGAATAAATGGTTTACATTTCTTAAATACGACTTACCTTACGCAGGAGTCCTTCTTACAGTCAGGTATAGCTATGTCATTTATTTTAGTGCATTTGATCTTTTGTGGTTGTCTAAAGCCAGTTGATTTCAGTTTACAATCTGATGAAAGCAAGTGAGCCATATGAGTCTTTCAGGTCTGTTGTACTGAAAAATAAAGAAAGGAGATTTATTTTAAGTTACAAAGTATATAAATTAAAACATTGACAGGGTAAAGAGATAACTGTTCTAGCGTGATTAAACTCTCTAATCCCTGTGTTATTCTATGGAGTCAATGTATTAAGAAGGAACAGTGCATTGGCTCCACTGAATTACATAGGAATTGGAGAGTTTATCAAACTCGAGAGACATTGGGGGTTATGATAAAGAGGTGATACCGTGTTGATGACTTCTCTGGTGATATCACTTCTCCAGTTCCTGTGTTATTCTTAGGGTTGCCACCCAGCCTGAATTTTACCGGTAGGCTGGTAAAACATTGGCTTCTGTCCAATGTTAAGTCTATGGAGGGAATGCCATGGCCAGTATTTTTTTGAAGAAAAGGTGGCAACCCTAGCTATTCTATGGAGCAAGTGCACTAAGCTCTCCACAAGGTTGTGTTAATCACTGTTAAAACAATTATTGGATTTTTTTTAAATAAAAAAATAAATTATAATCTGTTGGACACATTTCTAGAATACAAGGAGTTAAAGTTATTTTCTGCATACTAGAATTTTGACAATAAAACAAAAGATAGAGAAGGGTCTAGCATCTGTGGAGTTAATCTATAATAACCCTCCACTGAATGAAAGTAACAGTTTCAGTTACTGAGTGTTGTTTATGGACGGCTCTAGAAATCAGCTGTGGATACTTGGCTGATGCTCTACCCCCTGATGGCGTCTCCCATCCATCTCTGATCCCGAGTGCGTCCGTATTACAGTCTACATGAATGTGATAGATCGGAAGCAGGGTGGTGCTTGGAAATTAAGCGTCATGCTTCAGGGATCCCGAACCTAAATCAACACATTAATTAATGCAATTAGCGATTTGCTTTGAATTATTGTCACTTTCAGGGCTAGTAAATAATCGGAATGGGGGCCAGTAAGAAAATGCTTTCACGCTTGGATAACCGATTGCTATTAACCCTTTGGCTGCGGAGGATAATTATAAACACACCATAACACAATTCTTCATTATGAAGTGTGTTACAGTCAAGGAAAAGTAACTTTGTTGGTTGATAGAGCTTGCAGTCTGACCTGCAGATTGTTAACCCTTTGAGTGCCAGAGGGGTATTCAACGCAATGCGTTGCAAACCCCTCTGGAACTCAGAGGGTTAACCAGAGGCATAACTAGAAGTCTATGGGCCCTGGTGCAAAAATTGACATGGGCCCCCCTGACCACATTGCCCCCATTGGGTATCTCCACTTTGCCCCCAATGTCCACCTCTCCACAGTGCCCCCAATATCCATTTCCACTTTGCTCGCAATGTCCACCTCTCCACATTGCCTCCCAATATCCACCTCTCCACACTGCCCCCCAATGTCCACCTCTCCACATTGCCCCCAATGTCCACTCCCAATGTCCACATTGCCCCCAATGTCCACCTCTCCACATTGCCCCCAATGTCCACCTTTCCACATTGCCTCCCAATATCCACCTCTCCACACTGCCCCCCAATGTCCACCTCTCCACATTGCCCCCAATGTCCACTCCCAATGTCCACATTGCCCCCAATGTCCACCTCTCCACATTGCCCCCAATGTCCACCTTTCCACATTGCCTCCCAATATCCACCTCTCCACACTGCCCCCCAATGTCCACCTCTCCACATTGCCCCCAATGTCCACTCCCAATGTCCACATTGCCCCCAATGTCCACCTCTCCACATTGCCCCCAATATCCACCTTTCCACATTGCCTCACAATATCCACCTCTCCACACTGCCCCCAATGTCCACTTCCAATGTCCACCTCTCCACATTGCCCCCAATGTCCACCTCTCCACATTGCCCCCAATATCCACCTTTCCACATTGCCTCCCAATATCCACCTCTCCACACTGCCCCCAATGTCCACCTCTCCACATTGCCCCCAATGTCCACTTCCAATGTCCACCTCTCCACATTGCCCCCAATATCCACCTTTCCACATTGCCTCCCAATATCCACCTCTCCACACTGCCCCCCAATGTCCACCTCTCCACATTGCCCCCAATGTCCACTCCCAATGTCCACATTGCCCCCAATGTCCACCTCTCCACATTGCCCCCAATGTCCACCTTTCCACATTGCCTCCCAATATCCACCTCTCCACACTGCCCCCCAATGTCCACCTCTCCACATTGCCCCCAATGTCCACTCCCAATGTCCACATTGCCCCCAATGTCCACCTCTCCACATTGCCCCCAATATCCACCTTTCCACATTGCCTCACAATATCCACCTCTCCACACTGCCCCCAATGTCCACCTCTCCACATTGCCCCCAATGTCCACTTCCAATGTCCACCTCTCCACATTGCCCCCAATGTCCACCTCTCCACATTGCCCCCAATATCCACCTTTCCACATTGCCTCCCAATATCCACCTCTCCACACTGCCCCCAATGTCCACCTCTCCACATTGCCCCCAATGTCCACTTCCAATGTCCACCTCTCCACATAGACCCCAATGTCCACCTCTCCACATTTCGCCCATTGACCCCAATGTTCGTCTCCTACCTCCCTGTTGGTCCAGCGGTGTGGCAGGAAAGGTCTGTGCCTCCTTCTGCATAGACCTCTATTAGCAGCTGGTGCTCCCAGCACTCTGCATTACTAGAGTGCCGGAGACAGAGAGGGCGCTCAGCTGCTAGTAGAGGTCTATGCCGAAGAAGGCACAGACCTCAGCTTGTTGCGGCGCCGGGCTGGGGTTAACCATTTCAGTTCCAGAGGGGTGTCCAAAGTATCCTTGGTTTGAACTGTGTTGGATACCCATCTGTCATTAAAAGAGTTAATGAGGCATCTTTTTGTTTATTTGATTTTATTTTGGGGGGGGAGGTTCTCATACAAATACTTTTTCATTACTATCTGATGGGGCATAAAATGAATTTTAAGGATTAAAAAAATGGTTTGCAATATAAATAGTTTTTGAGGGATTTTATTTGTTGGTGGCACACAAGGCTGGGTTTACATTTCAGGTGCCCCTAGGCAACCCCATGCTGGGATCACTTAGCTCCTCCCCTAGCCACATCCTACTCTACATACAGCCACACCTCCTGTCCCATCCACTGTTACCTAACACAAAGCACAATCTTAGCCTATAGCAATCAAGAACAGAGAAAACGCTTTTAGGTGATTGGCTGCTATATCCATTATATTGCTTTGCAATGCTTTGGAGAACTCTCTAACATCCAAGCTATTAAACGGTAGCCAGAAAAGTGATATTTAAACTGATGCAGGGAATAGACATTGCACTGGCCATACCCACAATTCAGGAAGTGGGTGTGGCCAACACAGCTGATGGTCCCCTCAGAACTTGGCTTTCTAGGCAGTTGTCTACTATACCTAATGGGAAATCAGGCCCTGGTGACACAGTCTGGCACCTTATGCTAATTAGTTTATGTGCTACTGTACACTGTGCTATGAATTAATCTTGGCAGAGTCCACACACTGGGGCAATCTCTCATGGCACAGTGATAGATAGGTGTGTTTGCCTCTGAACAGAATGAATATACTGTATAGGGAATTAGCATAAAGTTCCAATGTGTACCACCAAAACATTAAAGTTAATTTATAGAAAAATGTCTAGTGTAACATACAGACATATTTGAATTCACTATAAAGCAATCTAAACTTGCCTTAGGGTGACAGGTCCACGTCACATCTCTAATAAGCAATCTGTTACCCAGCTGTGGATGATGGGAACTATAGGCCAACACTAGCTGAAGGGAAACAAGTTGCCAACTCTGCATTTAGGCTTGAATATTCTACATCTGAGAAGTGATCTGACCAGCTGGGACAAGTTGCTTGTCTAATTTTTATTTTGCATGTGAAATAGAAAATAGAAAAATACAAAAAATAAAATAATGATGAAAATCAAGAAGAGGAATCATTAATTTAACAGGCCCACTGGCACTGATGTAGCTTAATGATTCTACCGGCCTTATTAATTGGATTCAGCTCTTAGCTTGGGCTACAGGGTAATGAGTTAGTACGGGTGAGAAAAGTCACTCTGCAGCTATCAAGGCATTGGCCCCATAGACTTTATAACCTACTCCAATTTAATATTCCCTTTAAAGGGATAGTAATACTTAAAATGTAAAAAAATATGTTGCAGGGTTTATCCCCCTGAGTAAAACAAGCATACTCCCACTGCTGAAAGGTGTTTCTGTTTCTTTCAAAAGTTTTTAATTTTCAAAGTTGAATTTTTTAGGTGCAATATCACAGTGGCCTGAAATTGTACAGTGGCGCTGTTACTACACGATCCTATGGATATTTATGGTCCCGGGACCAGAGCTGTCCATAGGATCATGTAGCAACAGTGCCACTGTACAATTTCAGGCCACTGTGATATTGCACCTAAAAAATTCAACTTTGAAAATTAATAACTTTTGAATGAAACACCTTTCAGCAGTGGGAGTACTCTTGTTTTACTCAGGGGGATAAACCCTACAACATATTTTTTTTTTACATTTTAAGTATTACTATCCCTTTAATCTAGAAGAGTCTTTAGGCTTTGTTATTCTACATTTCCCATCATCCTCAGTAGGCCAATGGGCAGATGAAGATGGTGAGAGTTTTAATTCAACAGCTGGAGTCCTGCTGGTGTCCCAGCCCGTCTCTAAGCTGTTCTAGGATTGCTGATAATATAATGGCCTATACAATATGCTATATGGATTATGACTATATTGTAAGTAAGAAACAATAAAATAAAATGTAAACTTAAAAGAGGAGTAAATGTTTATACATATATATAAAAAAATATATATATATTGTATTTTCCAGTCAAGTAGAACAAAGTCACTCCTACGGCTAGTATATTTTTTATTAAAAAGTTGGTGCAA
The DNA here is from genome assembly GCA_037306005.1 of Rhinophrynus dorsalis. NCBI lineage: Eukaryota > Metazoa > Chordata > Amphibia > Anura > Rhinophrynidae > Rhinophrynus > Rhinophrynus dorsalis. Next base: position 44,948,420 of record CM074726.1, on the reverse strand, counting down.
ATCAAACTTGTTTACTTTATTGAGATTAAATGGAACGCTGTAGTCTATGACTCAAATCCCCCTCCCCCAGAGTGCATTGTAAAAACAATTGTGCTTTTCTGGACCCCAGTTGGCGCTGTTACCAGCAGTTTAATTATACATTATATGTCTGAGCTGTATTAACCTTGGAATTATACATTTCTCAGAAGTGGGAGTTCTCTGCAGGAAAAGCACTATAACATTTTCATTAAAAAAAGGTTACTGCTTGTTTTGTTGGTAAGATCTGGGGTATCATGGGATCTTTGTTCCCCCTAACAAAAAGCAGCTTGAACAAGAACTATGAGGAAATGTGGAGAAGCCAGAACAAGATTGCAGAAGTGATTGGTGTGCTGCCTATTAAGGCTTTCATGCAAGAATTGTTCTAGTAAGGCAAACTTACTTATACTGCGTATAAGAGTACGATATTGATATGCATTTGTACAAGTTCCTATCCGTAAGAGCACTGGCGGTTGCATATCCCTTTGGCACTCAAAAGTTTAGTTTATGATCCAAACACTCAGAATAGACATTAACAAATTTCCTATACCAAACAAAATTGTTCATCGAAATTCATACTAACTTTTGTTTCATCCAAACAGGTAAAAAAAAATGTCCATCAAGTCCAGCCCATGCCAAGTCACCCCTGTTGATCCAGAGGAAGGCACAAAAAAACAAAATAAAACAAAAAAAAGACATTGAAGCCAACTTCAGAGAAGCCCCAAGAGGGTAAAAAAATCCTTCCTGACTCCAAGCAGCAGCCAGATAGTTCCCTGGATCAACAACCTATCTGCATTGATGTCATCTGTCATAATCCTCAGTATTGTTCTGTGCTACATAGCTATCCATTACTTTTATTTTTAAAAGCACATATAGCATCTGCAAGCACAACATCCCAAGACAAAGAATTCCATAGCTTTACTGCCCTTACTGTAAAAAATCCCTGCCTTTGTCTTAGTCGAAATCACCTTTCCTCTAGTCTTAATGGGTGACCTCTTGTTCTTAGCGCCACTCTTTGCATAAATAATTAATTGGATAGTTCTTTGTATTGACCTTGAATATATATGTAAGTGGTAAATCAAATTAGTGGTGGTTTTGCTAAAGAGGTATTGCGGTTGCATGGGGTAGCTAGAGTTCTGGTGTCCGACTGGGGGAGCCAGTTCGTGTCCAGATTTTGGAGAGCATTTTGTGAACACATGGGCATCCAATTGTCTCTTCTCTAATGATACGAACTAAAACACATTTTTTTTGCTGTGCACAAGTCTACAAAATAGCATACAGCTATAACAAACTGGTGATTGAAGGATATCTACCTAATACAGTGGTTCTCAATCATTTTTTGTTTGGGGCACCCCTAAAATGGGGCACCCCTAACATATTTAATGTAATTTATCAAGGGCATAACGAAGAGTACAATACATAAATAGGCAGTTATTATTAGGTCATAATAACAAACTAAACATATTGTGCTTAACAATTTCTATAAATCTTTATTTAAAACTGCATTTTTGTTAGTCTTCATAGAACGCACGGGGCACTCTAAGTTGATGTCCATGGCACACCAAAGTGCCACACCACCCTGGTTAACCAGTTAAGGCCGAGTGGTCCAGGAAAGTTACCTTCCCTTAAGGACCGATTTGATCCTTGCCGACGTGCCGATACATGTGACCTGTTATGCGTACTGGCGTGCCTCTTTGGGGTCTAAGAGAGACCACTCAAATTTGGAGCGGGCAATTTTGGATGCTGTTTTTACTTACAGCGCTCCCGGTGGTGTGCTGTAAGTAAAATGTACATGACGTACTATGACCATCACTGGTCCTTAAAGGGATAGTATTTCTTAAAAAATACTAATCCCTATAAATAAAGAAGAAAAATGCCCCAGCGGCTTTCAAAGTTCGCCCCTGGCTGACGTCAGCATTCTAGCTGACAGCCTGGGAATCCGGTCCCAGGACCGTCTGCGACTCTGCAGCAGAGCCGAGATTGCGTTAACAAAAAAGAAATCCTTCACTTAAAGGGATAGTAATACCTAAAATGTAAAAAAAAATATGTTGTAGGGTTTATCCCCCTGAGTAAAACAAGAGTACTCCCACTGCTGAAAGATGTTTCATTCAAAAGTTATTAATTTTCAAAGTTGAATTTTTTAGGTGCAATATCACAATGGCCTGAAATTGTAGAGTGGCGCTGTTGCTACACGATCCTATGGACAGCTCTGGTCTCAGGACCATAAATCTCCATAGGATGGTGTAGCAACAGCGCCACTCTACAATTTCAGGCCACTGTGATATTGCACCTAAAAAATTCAACTTTGAAAATTAATAACTTTTGAATGAAACATCTTTCAGCAGTGGGAGTACTCTTGTTTTACTCAGGGGGATAAACCCTACAACATATTTTTTTTTACATTTTAGGTATTACTATCCCTTTAAAAGGTCTTCTACATGTGCTTGCAAACCAAGCGCACGTAGAAGTCCTTTTTAGTGATGGATTTCTTCTTTATTAATGCGATTTTGGCTCGTCTGCAGAGCCGCCGGCTGATCTCAGGAGAGGATTCCAATGCTGATGTCAGCCAGGAACGAACTTTGAAAGTGGTTATCTCTCAAGCCATAAGGGTTTGAGAGATGCCGCTGGGGGCATTTTTCATCTTTATTCAAGGGCTTTAACATAGGCATTAGTATTTTTTAAGTAATACTATCGCTTTAAGGGTATAAGGACGGTGACGGTCATAGTATGTCATCCGGTCCTAGAAGGATTAAGATACACTGGCCTAGTAAGTCCATATGTTAAGTGCCATATATAAGTGTCATTATTCCTAGGGCAATATTCCTTATACAGTTGACTACAACTACTACTGTCCTTAGCTGTGTGGTACCTAGCTGATGATGATGGGAACTGCAGTCAAAACAACAGCTGGAGGGCTGCAGGTTTCCTTCTCTGGTCTGCATGCAAGTAGATGTAATGACTTTTGCATGCAGAATTATAGAAAAGAACATCTAGGCATGTCATTTCATTACTTTTATTTTTAGCTATTTTTTTTTTTTTTTTTTAAACCCTTCTGTGAAAATCGTGGGTTTGCCCTTGATCTCCCTGTTATCATAGTGGTCCTACTATCGGTCCGTAATTGGACTCAATGTAGTCTTCACTGTATTTGTTTATTTATTCATTAACTTATTTAGCTTGGCTATGATAAAATCTGCAGGGGAAAATCACAGAGTAGCATAATAAATGCAATAAAAGTATTATATACATTATATAAACAGACAATTTATGCACGTATAGGCAGATATGCAGAGATACACTGTACTGGAGGATTGAGCAACCTGAGGCTCTCATGTTGTTGAGGATTACAGCCCCCCTCCCCTCTAGGCTACAAGAGTTGTAGTATTCAACAGCTGGAGGGCTTCAGGTTGCCGACCTCTATAAATCAGTGGCAGGCTTCTCAGTGTGTTGAAGGCCTCTCTAGCCTCCAGTGGGTTAAGGTAGCATATTTCCCAAGTGTCCCTCTTTAGGATCCAAATCCCTCTGTCCCTCTTTCCCACCCTGATGTCCCACTTTTTAGGAGATGCAACTTTGTGGTGTGTATAAAAGTGTGTCATTTTGCTCCACCTCAATAAAACTCAATTAAAGTTTGTGTAAATGTTTCTGTATGTGTTTATAAATTAGTCTGTGTAAAGTAAATGCTTTGGTCTTGCTCTAAATAATTTGTTCAGTTACACAAAGAGATGTCACTAAGTCTTGAAATAACCTAAAACTCCTAGGTAATGCCCCACCCACCAGCCATGCCCCCAGCAGCACCACCTAAAACTACAGTGTCCCTCGTTGGTCAATTTAAATGTTGGGAGATATGAGATAGAACAGTAAATATAAAGTCAGGTGTGGTTTAAAGGGATAGTAATACTTCATTTTATCTTTATTTCATTTTGTAGGCATTAAAAAAACATATAGAATGATATAAGTCTTATCTCTCAAACCTTTATGGTTTGAGAGATATTTACAAGAAAAGTTTCCCCCTCCCGCCCCTTTTACCTAGTGTAAGCCATCTCTTCTCAGATGCGGAATCCAGTCCATAGACCAGACAGATAACAGAAGGGGACAATCTTCTTCCTATTACAACGATGAAGGCCCTGTCCCCCTTGACAAGTTTTTCAGGTTTTTCCCTTATCTTAATTGAAGATTGTCCCTCTCTGCAATCTACCTGGACACCTCCCTTCTGCTCTGGCTGAGCAGTGTTACATCAGTAAAAGGGGCGGGATGGGGATACTTTATCATTGAATTACTCTTGAACGACAACTCTGACACAATTGAAATAACACTCTCCAAAGTCCAAATACTATGATGATTAATTAGAGCTGCTTTTATTATGAAACATTACTATCCCTTTAAGGCAAAAGAAAGAGGGTGTGCATATATTGGGGGTGAACACAGGGTGTTTGATATGGGGAGAGAATTTATCTCCTAGTTCAACTATATCAGAGAACAGATTACATGCCGCAGAGGAGACTATGAAACTGTTGATGTACTAAGGGTAGGCAACATTTGGAACTCCAGCTGCTGGGGACTACAACTCCCATCATCCCCTACCAGCCAATCTTTGGAGTGATATAGTTTGCCTATCTCTGCACTAAGAAAAAGAGGAGTATTTATGGGGCAAACCCAACTGAGGGGACAATGGGGGCAAATGCATACCCCCACTGGTTTTAATGGGACTTAACCCTTTAAGTGCCAGAGGGGTACTCAACGCATTGTGAAGAAATGCGTTTCACAACCCCTCTGGCACTCAAAGGGTTAAATTTGTTCAGTGGCATAACAAGTCATTGGAGAACCCAGTGCAAAACATTTTTTTGGACCCACTACATAAAAATAATTTTCATAGAGGCATACATAGAACCTAATGGACCCTTGGACAGATGGGGGCCCCTGGGATGCTGGGGCCCTGTACACTCCATGTAATTACACCACTGAATGCGTTAGACTGAAGGTGAACAACAAGCTAGGATGTGGAAATATCCCTGTTTGAGCATTGTTGGGTCAGTCAAAATGAATGAGTCATAGAATGACTCACCCATGCATTAAGCAGTGTTAGCCTTAACTCCTGGGACTGTGCATCCAATGAAAATGGGGCATTGCCCTCCTTTGCCCTAACTTGCCCACACTCACAAAGTCCAGACAGGAGGTGCCGAGCGGTTGTAGGAAAGGTGAATATATTCATCATAGATACCATGCACGGCTCCTGACTCAATCATTCTTTTTAATAGCTCCAGAGCAGCCAGAAAATAAAGTATTCATGAAGATTGAAGAAGATGGTCCTCTGAACCTCAATTTAATTGGTGCAAATTAAAACGATCCATCTCTCTGCACTGTCCGTCTCTCTCCCATCATCGCTCTCTCTTCAAAACGGCACCCTGATTACAATTATTTTTTAATAGGAAAACTTGTCAAGATTTTTTTTCCCTTCCTCTGATTTACATTAGCGAAAAAATGTACTGAAATTTTTAACCCTTTTGCGTAAAGAAATTCTGCAATGCATGACAGAGATGTGGTGGAGGCAAATGTGGGAAATAAATGGTTAATATCTCTTGTTTTATTTCTACATTTGTGGGTTAATTCATTTGGCTGCAGCAATGCGTTAACCTATTAGTTGCTAGATAGGTCTCCAACACATTGGAAAACTTGCTTTGGGGAAGTTTTCGGCAACCAACGGGTTAATTGGTGCCACTGGCACCGTTTTACAATTCATCTTCATTAAGGGACATGCTAGGATCCCAAAAGACTTGGGGTATGGGCCCAATTAACACTATATGTGCTGCATGCATCAATTCTGGAGCAAACCAACTGCACCATAGGTGAGATATGAAACTTCCAATTTATTTCAATGGGGATTTTAACCCCTCAAATGCTATAGTGGGCTCCAAAGCATTGTTTTTGATGTGTTGGCGCCCTCATTACCATTTAAGGGGTTAAAGGTGATCTATCACCTCTATACATGTTGGTCTAAATAGTTAATTTATGTAGTGACTAGATGTTTTAACATTTTCATTATTTTTTATAAAATCGCTATTTTGCTGAAATTAAACGAATAAATATTGCCCTATGCCCTACTTCTGGATAGATTGCAGTTACCAGCTCTATACCGCAGTCTGTCACTTTGCCTCTGCTCCCTTCCCTCGATCCAGCCTCCTCCAATGACGAAGGCTTTCTACATGTAAGCTGGAGTGCTCTCCTTGGCCAGAAACCACTCCAGCTTACATGTAGAAAGCTACATAAACTACATAGACCAACATGTATAGGGGTGATAGATCTCCTTTAAGTCAATGAGCATTTTAGGAATTTGTATTTGTCCCCTATGATGCAGTTTGTAGCTCCGGAATCCTTCTTGTTCTTCTTAAAAAAGGCCATTACAGTTGATAAAGAACTCTCCTGAGATCCTAGCATAGGGGACACATGTAAAAGGGGAAGGTTAGGAAGTGAGGTAGAAGGGGTGGGATGTTAGTGTGCAGGAAGTAAGTGGCATTCACGGAAGGACGTGGAAGAGGAAGCATCCCTCCCACCTGGCACTTTCGTGTAGGGCAACTACATTTCCATTCTGCCAGTCAGGGGCACTGCGGAGACAAGAGCCGCAGAGTACTAGTCCTTGGCACTAGCACAGCTATGCGGGAGGCGTCACTGGACATGAGTGTGCAACCTGTTCTTTCCCCAGCGCACCACAGAGTTATAGACAAAGAGGGAGAACTGCCCACTGCATATCTCCCAACATTTCAAATTGCCAAAGAACGACACTTGTGTTTTAGGGGGTGTGGCTGGTGGGCATTACCGAGTATTTTTAGGCTATTTCATGACCTATTGACACCTTCTTATGTAACCTAATAAATGACTTATAACAAGACTAAAAGTATTTTATTTACACAGAATAATTTATAAACACATATACTGATGTTACACAAACAATAATTGTATTGCTGTAGAGAAGTATATACACACAACACAATCTGATTTCCTAAATAGAGGGACAATAGGGTGGGAAAGAGGGACAGAGGGATTTGGGTCTAAAAGTGGGATTGTCCCTCCTAAAGAGGGACACTTGGGAGGTATGCCACTGACTGCTGTGACAGAAAGCAATGCTTGTTGCGGGTTACTAGATAATGTGCATCATCCCTAAAACCTTAGACTAGCATTACACTACAAAATAAAAATACACCTCAGCGCCTGTCCAATGTCAGTTCAAGGCTCACTTCTCTCAACAGTGTTTAGAGCTCTGTCTGGAAGCCATTTTCTTGTAGCTCAGCAGAGGGGTCACTTCCTGTCATGGTAGACAATGGGCAGTGTTTAGACCTCTGTGCTCTGGAGTCTTAATTCTGGGACTTTGTATTGTCCCTGAAGGGGGCTGCCAGGGACAAGGGACACACATATAAAATCAGGGACTGATCTGGGCAATCAGGGATACGTGGTCACCCTACTTTCGCTGGATGTTTGGGGAAGGTGTATGGGGGGTACTTGCCTTGGTGGTGGGTTATGTTTTAAGTGGTAACGAAATAAATGAAGATGGTTCCTTAGGGAGAAGAACCCTATGGAAGGATTCCCCGGACTTAGGTCCTGTTGGAGATGACTTGGTCTGGCCCAGTTGGGGTAAATGGTAAATCCGTTTTAGGAATTATTGAAAATTGTAACAGTTTTAACCACTATCCCAGTTTAATTTGGCCATACTCGTATATCGATAATATGGATAAGTTTTATTTTTCGGCACAATTGTTGAGGTTTTGTGTCAAGTTGCTTATGTTATTTATATATGAATAAAGCGATGGCTGTTCTTACCCAACATTTGGTGTACTTTCCATTCCTTATACCCTATGCCTTTTGAACGTTATTAAAGGGATAGTAATGTTTCACAATATTAGCAGCTCCAATTAATCTTCATAGTATTTAGGCCAGGGAGAGTGTTATACTGTCAGAGTTGTAGTTGAAGAGTAATTGAATGATAAAGTATCCCCCTCCCACCCCTTTTACCTAGTGTAAGCCACCTCACCTCAGATGTGGAATCTGGTCCCAGGACCAGACATCTCACAGCAAGGAACACTCTTCTTACTGTGAGAACAATGAAAACCCTGCCCCCCTTGACAGGTTTTTCAGGTTTTTCTCTTATGCCCACTGAAGACTGTCCCTCTCTACAAGCCATCTGGACACCACCTTTTTCTTCTGAGGTGAGCAGTGTTACATCAGTTGCTGCTTTGGATCTGTCACCCGTAGGGAAAGCTAAAATCTTGGACTACAGTGCCTTGCAATTGGAGCAATTATCTTTTGTGATCACATTAAATTCAAGAATACTGCAACTTTACTGCATTCCTACAGGAATACCCTAAAGCTGCAGTAAGGAAAGACTGTCTATCCAGCAGCCTATGGGGCCACTAACAGACCCTGCATGCAATCTGAGCTGGAGGCTGAGATAATCATCACAACCTCCAATGTATGTCTGACCCTTATGAGCAGCAGCTAAGAATATTGGTTGAGCTCATTTTTTTTTTTTTTTTGTCGTTCGGAGGATCCTCATATTGGACCAGTCCTGTTCAACTCGGACGAAATTCAGTAACATTACGAATTATTCAGCCGAATTTAACATACTTTAAAAAAAGACTCTCCCTTGTGGTGGCAATAGGGTACTAGGCCTGCCTACACAACTTGAGACTGGCTGTGTCACTCTGAAAACTATTAAAACAAATTCCTAATATTTTTTTATTTTGCACAGGAACAAAGATGACTCTCCAGTGCAGTGGCAATAAGGTACTAATGTTGGCTGCCTGCCTATGCTACCTGCCTGCCTACACAACAGCTGGACACTCTCTATCTCCTTCTGCTGTCTCTCAGCTCCAACAACTGACTAACAGGAAATGCAGGCTGTCTTGGTGTCGGACATGTCATTAGTCCAACCCCCATCATGAATCGAAGAAGCTAATTGGACTAGAGAGGGAGGGAAAGTATGGAGGGAAAGTATCGCGCGCGAGGGTAGTTGTTGCCGAATGTCCGAAATTTTTGACGACATTCTGAACCAGGGCTGCCCGGATTCGGTTTTAAAAAAACAAACTACTTTTTCCTTTCAGAAGCCCAAATGATACCGAATGACTCTTATTCGTCCAAATTCCGAAATCGGCCAAACCGATTCGCACAGGTCTATAAACCAGTGATAACTTCCTGCAAAGTCAATGTAATCTTGGCCTAAATTAGCCTCCATGAGTTTTCCTTTTTGCCCCATTCTATTCCAGACTTTTTATTGGTTGGAAGGATTATTATTATGTCTTTTGGAGATGTACTTTCATATGGAGAATCATTTTGGAGAAGTTGACAACTTGATTTTCTTTTGGCATGGTTCTGTTAATACTAATAATAATCTTTACAATTTAAAAATGAACCCAGACATCTTATTACAAGGAGATACATTTCTTAGATGTAAAATTTGAAGCTGAATATAATTGTGACATTTACGCTAACATTTGTTACAAGTGACGAGAGTTGTCACTTCAAGTTACTAATGAATAATACTCTGATAATCTCATTGCTTTGGATGAGAATTTGTTCCAATTTTACAGGTTTTTAAAAGCAATCATTAATTATTTATAATACATTTTTTACGAAGATGTTAAATCTACCCTTTCATATATCCTTTTAAATGGAACAATTTACCTTATAACAACTCAGAGCACTTACATTATATCAAAGTGTTTCACATTAAAGTGTTTTTATTTTTTTATTTCATCTTTACCACGTCCATGTAGTATGAGTTCTACCAGGGATGGATTCCATCACCGGTGATGACTTTCATTAGATTTAACACGTTAAGGACCCATGACAGTCTTGTCATTTCACGGGTTTGGCGAGCCATAAGGACCCATGACGTGCCAAGACTGTCATGAATTTCAGGGCTCCCCACGCGGCTGCACACCTTTTGGGGAGCCCTGAACCGGATCGCAAAAAAAAAAAAAAAAAAAAGATCAATGGTCCTTAAAGGGATAGTAATGTTTCACAAAAACAGCAGCTCCAATTAATTTTCATAGTATTTGCGCCATGAAGAGTGTTATTTCAATACTGTCGGAGCTGTAGTTCAAGGGTAATTGAATGATAAAGTTTTCCCCTCCTGCCCCTTTTACCTAGTGTAACACTGCTCACCTCAGATGTGGAATCTGGTTGCTTGACCAGACAGATAACAGCAAGGGACAATCTTCTTACTGCAAAAGGTCTTCGAGGTAAGGTATGCCTTTTTGCAGATAATACCAAGATCTGCAATAGGGCAGACATTCCAGGGGAAATAAGCCAAATGACAAATGATTTAGGTAAATTAGAAGAATGATCAAGAGTGTGGCAGATGCAGTTCAACGTTGATAAATGTAAAATAATGCACTTGGGACATAAAAATCCAAAGGGAAAATATACTATTAAGAGTACTGTACTGTCAGAGATAACAGAGGAAAGGGATTTGGGAGTAATTATCTCTAATGACTTAAAGGTAGGCAGGCAATGTAATAAAGTGGTGGGGAATGCAAGCAGGATACTGGGTTGTATAGCTAGGGGCATTAGTGGCAGAAAAAGGGAAGTGGTCATGCCACTGTACAGATCTCTAGTTAGACCTCACCTAGAGTATTGTGTACAATACTGGAGACCCCATCTCCAAAAGGATATAGATACTCTAGAGAAAATTCAAAGAAGGGCTACTAAAACGGTGACTGGTTTACAGGAAAAGAAATATGAGGATAGACTAAAGGATTTGAACATGTATAGCTTGGAGGAGAGAAGAGAGAGAGGGGATATGATTGAAACATTCAAATACATGAAGAGATTCAACAAAGTGCAGGATGGAAGTATATTTCAAAGGAGTAAAAATGTTAGGACAAGAGGCCATAGTCTAAAAATAGAGGGACACAGGTTTAGATGTAATGTAAGAAAGTTTTACTTCACTGAGAGGGTAGTAGATAAGTGGAATAGTCCACCAGCAGAAGTGGTAGAAGTTAATACAGTGACAGAATTTAAGCATGCATGGCATAGGCATAAGGATATCCTTAACTTAAGAAAAGACCAAGGACCAAAAAAGTTTTGAGGTTTTTACTGTAGGAAAATGGGCAGACTAGATGGGCCGAAATGCTTCTTATCTGCCAACAAATTCTATGTTTCTATGCCCCCCTTGACAGATTTTTCAGCTTTTTTCCTTATCTTAATTGAAGATTGTCCCTCTCTGCAATTAGGGTTGCCACCTAGCTGGTATTTTACCAGCAGGCCGGTAAAAAATTGGCTTCTGTCCAATGTTAAGTCTATGGAGGGAATGCCATGGCCAGTATTTTTTTTAAGAAAATGTGGCAACCCTATCTGCAGTCTACCTGGGCACCTCCCTGCTGCTCTGAGGTGAGCAGTGTTATATCAGTAAAAGGGGCAGGAGGGGGATACTTTATAATCCAATTACTCTTGAACTACAACTCTGACAGAATTGAAATAATACTCTCCATGGCCCAAATACTGTGAAGATTAATTAGAGCTGCTTTTATTATGAAACATTACTATCCCTTTAAGTTCCAGCCTTGTGGGAAAGCAGACGGTCCATAAGGGGTTAAAGAGAAATAACACCATCTAATCATAACCCTACACTTTCATTAATATGGCCTGTAAATCCTAATGGCCCTATTTATTTGCTCATGTGCCTTTGTTTAACCGCCAGAGGGGGATGATCCCTCACAGGCACTCAAAGGGTTAAGAGAGAACATATTCAATCAGTCTTAGATTTCATTCCATCTGAAGCAAGCAGACTGCAGGATCCTACTTAATCTTTTAAAGATCAGAGAGGTTTGTAACGCATTGCAAAGCAATGAGATGCTGCACACCTGTCTGTTCCTTAAAGGCACAGTAATGTCCCATAAAAATTTTTTCTAGTTTTGTAGAGGTACAAAGAGGTACAAATCTTATCTCTCAAACCTCTATGGTTTGAGAGATGTTTGCATTGAAAGTACCCCACTTCCTACCCTTCTGACGTCATCTGTATAGCTGACAGCAGGAGATTCGAGTCGTATGACTCGAGGAGGCTCTTCAGCAGAGCCGAAATTGCGTTATTTAAAAATAATTATTTCATTGGAGCGGTCTACAAAGTACGCTTGCAAACCTCTATGGTTTGAGAGATATTTGCATTGAAAGTACCCCCACTTCCTACCCTTCTGATGTAATCTGTAAAGCTGACAGCAGGAGATTCGAGTCGTATGACTCGAGGAGGCTCTTCAGCAGAGCCGAAATTGCATTGTTTAAAAAGAATTATTTCATTGGAACGGTCTACAAAGTGCGCTTGCAAACCAGGAACACCTTGTAGACCTTTCCAATTAAGTAATTCTTTTGAAATAAGGCGATTTTGGCTCTGCTGCAGAGCCGCCGACTGGTCCCCGGACCAGGATCTCCTGCTGTCAGATAGACATTGACATCAGGAAAAGGGGGGGGGGGGCTTTCAATGCAAATATCTCTTAAACCATAGCAGTTTGAGAGATAGGATTTGTGGTACATAGTTTATTATTTTATCCTCTGCAAAACTAGAAGATCTTTTTATGGGACATTAGTGTCCCTTTAAAGAGTTAAGCATACCATATGTAGTGAGCAAAGGTCGAGGTCATGTGGTTCTCCTAGCCTCTTCATGGACATGACACCAAGATACAATTTGCACCCATTATACACACTGAAAAAGTGGATGGATTTGGTATACAGTTACATGTGGTGGCTTGTAACACACGTTAAGGGACGCTCTATTTTTGGATAAGAATAGTACCTAGCAAACCTAGGTGTTGAGTCCCTAATGTGCATTAACCCTTTGAGTGCCAAAGGGGTATGGAATGCATTGCTATGCAATGCATTCCATTCCCATCTGGCACTCAAAGGGTTAAAAACCACCACTGTGTAGTAAAACAGTGGTTTCTAACACACAAACACATATGCGTAGCTAGTCATCATTATACTAGCGACCTAAGCCCCATATCAATACATCCAAGGAACAAAAAAACATGAGTGAAAAGAAAAGATTAACCCTATGAGTGCCAGTGGAGGATGCAACGCATTACAGAGCGTTGCATACCCAACTGGCACTCACAGGGTTAATCCCCCTAAAGCTAACAACGTTCCGGAAAAATAAACATTTACCTGTAAGTATGATGTCCACTGTAATTCTTCTTCTCTGCATCTGCAAAAATATGTCACTACAAAGAAAAAATTATAATCTCCAATTACTATTGCCCCTAAGATGTGCTAGCCCATAAGAAACTGCTGCTACCACTGCTGGCTGGCGGCGACAAAAAAACTGAACAAAAATACCCCCCTCAGATACCTCTTGGGCTGTTGCCCAAGCCATACAGAGGGAAATTTGAACAGACACTGACTTGTACATGGTCAGTCTCTGTTCAAAATGGTTCCCTGGCTTCCACTGGCTGGGATGTTGGGTTATGCACCTTCCAGCCAATCAGCTTCTAGCGGGAGGGATGACATATCTTTGAGCCAATATTAATTGGAGATTAAAATTTTTTCTTTATAGTTACATATTTTGGCAGATACAAAGAAGATATGAAGACAAAATGAAAGAAGATGAAGATAGAAGATAACAGATGAAGGATTACAGTGGGTGACAGGTGTTATACAGCTATGGGGTATGTGTAATAGGATAGTGTTAGAGCTAGTATTGTTTCACTTTATTGTTAATGTTAGGGATAGGGAAGTGTGGGGAGGGTGACTGTGTTTTGAGCTAGTTTCCTATGATGTACCAACAACTCACGTTATTCATCGTGCATTGTGGGAACAAAAAGCTGCAACAATCATTTGGCTTCAACTTGGACTTTTGCAACCAACAATTGTTGCAGTGGATGCTGGTCAAACAATAGAATTCCGACGGTACAACTGTGTGTGTGTGGGGGGCTAGCTCCGGGAACTCCTCTGGCTCCTAACAACGCTTTTAGCACTGTTAATAGTATCAACCCCCTAGTGTCTTGAAAGATTGTATCCTAGAGGCATTCAATTAGCCAATAAAGGTTTAATTTTTACTCTGTCTCCTGCATTTTTACTGGGTCACTGGCGAGCAAGGGTAAGGGCTTTCTCAGTTCTCAATTGACAGGATTGTAACAGCCCCTGCTACAGTTCTGTTGCTGGTGTTGTAAACTCATCTTTCTCCTGCATTCCACCGCTGATCCAGAGATAGGAGGGGTGTGTCTAATGGCTATGGGCTGGGCACAGCCCCTCATCTGAATGTCTACTAATATCCTCTACAGGATGAGGAGAGTTGTAGTCTCACAACAGCTGGAGACCTGCAGGTTACCCAACCATGTTCTAAGCTGTTGTATGATGGACCAGTTTGGGTTCATTTAGGTTATTCACCTTTCCCCCAACCATAACATGTTCCTTGACCTTTGTCTTCCTATATAGTAAGGATACAACATGAACATACTGCAGTAGGAGAAAGGTAGTAAAAGTGGCAATGTCTCTCCTTCCTTTGCATTACTGATGCAGAGTGATTGATCATGGAGGCCGGTCATTCAGTTTATCTCAGACCTCCTCTTCCTCATGTCCTGTTTTTTTCCCCAGTTACCAATATATCAGCAGCAGTGTCCTGCTGGTAGGATTAGTTTGATGTCTGAGATAAAATGTGATTCAGTGATGGAAGGAGAAGGGATTCATGGTGGGCACACCCACATTCTGAGTTGTGGGTGGGGCCAGTGGCATCTTATTGTCCCTGCACCAGTTTGTATACCCTTTTACTTGCTATTATTTAACCCTTAGATGCTAGAGAGGTCTCCAATACATTGCAAAGCAGTGTTGGAGATCCTTCTAACAACCAATGGGTTATAAGGGTATTTTCTATGCGAGGGAACTATGGATGGTACTGTGGGTGGGGTCATGTGAGAAGTGAGGGGAGTGGCCAATGGCAGAGCTAAGGGTGCCTAGGGTCATTGCCTAGGGGCACCTGTGTGGTGACATGCACATGTTGGAAATAGATGGGGGCATTTTTTGTGACATCACAGCCTTTAGCCAATAGGAAATAAGGGGCGGGGCTAGAACGTAGGTAAGAGTATGGAGCAACTGTTGTTCTGGCTAGTTCTCTTCTCATCCAGTTTTGTTGGTGGATCCAGCCTCCTCCTGTGTCTTCTCCCCCTCCCCCTGCCCCCATTTCCTTCCTATCCCTCCCAACCTCTGTTTGGCCTGGAATCTAAGTTTGGGTATGGGTAACTTAATGCAATGATAAATCATAAAAGTTGTAAGTATTTATTATTTTAAATAGGCACATATATTAATGAAATACCACACCTGTAATACAAATCCGGACCTGCAAATTACCATTAATTTCAATTGCTATTTTAACATCTTGAATGCAAGAGAGGTCACCAACACATTGTAGATATGTATATGATTGTCTTACCTTCATTCATGCTTACATTATATCATATAGATCTATCCATTGGCCCCTAGCAATATCAAGGAGGTTCACTTATCAAAGGACAAAAAAGTTATATAACATCATACGTATAGTTCTAATCTAGACTAACCTCTAAATGCCCATAGTGAATTCTATTAGAGATGGAGTGATTTTGCTTCTTGGAACCACTGACCCAAGTCTGCTGTCAGTTTACTCAGTTCTAGCCTGACAAACTGGAAACAAGCACCTTAATGGAGATTGTATGGCTTGTATCATATTGCAGATTCAGCACAAAACAAATATCTGTCTTTTGACCCTCTGATTCACCAATGTGATTCAAACTATAAATTCAGAGAGATGCAGACCAACACTGTTGTCTTCTGCTGGTTCAGGTTATGTTTTAAATCAGTTTTTTGTTGCACTGCTAATCTTTCCCCTTATAACACAGGCATTCGACAAGAGGCCCATAAGCCATTAGTGTCCTATCTGATACTTTGTTGCAACCAACCTGAGATTTATAACAAAAATATTTTGTACCGTATTAGCTAGCTCACACAAATTAACAGACCATTAGATCTTAACCACTTTCATACCACTAGATTTGTATAATTTGTATCTTACAGTTCTCAAGTAAAGTTTAAGCTGTAAAAAAACAGAATTCTCATTTACTTGGATCAAAACTAGCACTAGGTGTGTAAGTGCATTTTGTAATGAATACAACTGATTCAATTTTAAATATGTATTTAATAGTTAACAGGTTATACTCACTCCTTCATTGTTATCAATTAAAATAAATAATGCAGTCCTCAAACATACATTTTTCTGATCATGTAGTCAACAACTTAAAAAACTCAGATTCCTCTAACATACATATTACACACACTATATAATATTTTATATATCATAATGAATGGACAGATCACCATTATACTTTATTTTGTCTGATTTAAAATAAATAAATAAATAAACATACACTTGTACCTTTTCAAAAGGAATCTGAATACATACCATATGTATTACTCCCATGAGGACCAAAAGGTTAAAAATATTCTATATCAAAATGGTTACGTAATCACAATACATACGTGTGCTTAAAATAAATCATATGTTTTAATATTGTGCTTCACTCCATATTTTATATAAAATCTCTGCCCTAGGTGTTATCATCAGCAAATGAAAAGTGATAAATGTTGGCATATTTGTTTTGAACTTATCAAGGGACATGTCTAGAATGATTACTATGAAATCACATATGGTGTCAGAAGTGGGATAGATGGATGGAATAGGAGATAGTTATAATCAGAGACGATGAAAAGCTAAGAAGAAGTACAATGTTCAAGAGGCGTTTGAAAAGAGGATTTGGCTGTGAATTACAGAAATTACATTTGCATCTTTAACCAGTAAATACTAGGGTTGAAGTCAAAAGTAATCCAGCTGCAAAGATGGTATGCAGTCATAAAATAAAGATTAAATCTCTTATAGGGGAATTATAACTGTAGGAATAAGTGACTGTTAATGGGTTTATAGGGATAGTACTGTCTCACAAAAGCAGCAGCTCCAATTAATCTTCATAGTATTTGTGCCATGGAGAGTGTTATTTCAATACTGTCAGAGTTGTAGTTCAAGAGTATTTGAATGATAAAGAATCCCCCTCCTGCCCCTTTTACCTAGAGTAACACTGTTCAACTCAGATGTGGAATCTGGTTGCTTGACCAGACAGATAATACCAAAGGGACAATCATCTTGCTGTGAGAACAATGAAAACCCTGCCCCCCTTGACAGGTTTTTCAGGTTTTCCCTTATCTTAATTGAAGATTGTCCCTCTCTGCAGTCTACCTGGTCACCTCCCTTCTGATCTGGCTGAACAATGTTATATCAGTAAAAAGGGCAGGAGGGGGATACAACTCTGACAGAATTGAAATAACACTCTCCAAGGCCCAAATACTATAATGATTAATTAGAGCTGCTTTTATTCTGAAACATTACTATCCCTTTAACAGAAGTACTTATCTAGGTAGGAGTCATTTAAACACCAGTCAGATGTTTCTATCTATATATTTGGTAAAAGAACAACACAAAGCTTGACGCTTTAGTCCCATACCACACTGCAAATAGCTGTAGATATTAATATTTACACAAACAAAACATTTTTTTTAAATATATATATATATATATATAATGTATATAAATGTGTGATAAATTGACCCTTCTGTGTAGACAATGTAAAATCTTTTCAAAGGATGCAGCTTCTATTTAAATGTCCCCAAGTACACTCCACAAATAAATCTAATGCAGAAAAGAAGAAAGAAGAGCAAAAGCCTTTGACAGTAGCATCTGATAGTAACTATCTGGGTCTTCCCTATCTAGAGTGCTTATACTCACAAAATAGATAGTAAAATCAGGCTCCAATTGGCTATATCTACTGAATTCGATTATGATCTCCTAGGAGTCCTCCCTTTTGCCTCAGAAAATCCTCCCAGGAATTTGATCCTATGCCTCAAGGATCTCTTCCGATATAGTTCTTAGCGAAGCTTAAAAACATAAATGGACACGCTGGGCAACAAGCCCTCTAAGGGTAACACAGTAAGGATTATATGTGATAACCCCACTCCATATATACCCCGCTTATCACGTTGTAAATAAATCAATGCCTCAATCGAGGTAATAAACGTGGAGGTCTGGTGGTCCTTATACTCACAGGTGCACTAAGCAGTTCTCACAAAAAGGTTTTATTAGCATATAAAGTATGTTTTATGAACAAAGTAATAGAATATTTCGAAATGCGTAGGGAGAACTACATTATAGCGTGACATATGTATGCCTTTTCCATGAAAAATTTGCATTGTAATTCTTTTCCTGCTGAGTAAACAAGAGTACTCCCACTCCTGGAAGAGTTTTCATTGTAGCTCAATCTTCTTTTTTTTTATTAAACTGCAATTTTCTATTGTGGTCATAAGATGGTGCTATTTGTATCACTTACGATGGAAAGTCGTAGTCTATGACTCATTCTCTCTCATACAGGGCATTGCAGAAAAAAAAGTTGGCTTTTTTTACTCAGCAGCAAAGACACTAGAAAAGAGGCAGTAAACTGATGTACTACCAGCTGTTGGAGACTACAACTCCCATCATCCCCTGGGGATGAAGGAAGTTGTATTCCCAACAGCTTGAGGTCTAACAATTGTGTACCTCATGCACTAGAACATATATATTTTCATTAAAAGGTTTACTGTTACTTTAATCCTTACACTGTCAGCAAATGTAACACTGTATAGCTAATTAGATGCAAGAGATATCACCAATCAAGGTGTTAATCATAACTCAACTACACGTGTCTGCCTAACCCTTCTCCAGAAACAGGATCCTGAAACTCAGTGCGAATACGTAGATTCTGGCACATGGAAAGTACCAGTAACCATCTAAAATCTCCAACCCCAACATTCAGAGATATGTGATGTCATTAATAAGGAAAAGTAGAGATTTTGTTTAAAATATTTTTTCATATCTGATTGGATTCTCAGTTCATGCATAACATATTTGCAAATGGGCAGGAGCCTAGTGTCTTCTGGGAACTCCATCCATTTAATCACATCGATTTTATAAAATCCAATACACAACACAATGAGGATCTAAGACAGGATTGGGTAAGCATAGATCCTCCAGCTATTCAGGCCTAATATTGTATTATTATTATTATTATTATGGCAATGTACAATAGGGAACAGACATACAGAGATATTAAATAGTACAAATAGAACATGGAAAATAAAAGGGTCAGAGTTCCCTGCTTGTGATAGCTTGCAGTCTAGAGGGAACAACTCCCATCGTCATCTGAGGATGATGGGAAATATAATACTTGGCAGTCGGAGGGCCTCAATTTTGCCATCACTGATTTTATACATTCATCCTTAATAAAGGACCATTTATAGGTCCAAAATGTCACCTATTTATTGTGCTTTGATGGGGCACAATAAATAGGTGACATTTTGGACAAGAAGTGTTGGTCTTGGTATATGATAAAATGTCTGCTTCCACCCAAGGCCATTGCTAGATGATGGCTTAGGAGGGTAAAGACCCAGCTCTCGTGTGTAAAGTTCTGAGTCTTTTTGTTGCCAGTGTGGGAAAGGGGGTAATGATGCCAAATCTACTAGCAGGTGCAATTTGGCAACATAGTACACTAATAATGCATTTAGCAAGACAAAGAAAACTGACGTGCTGCACTCAACATGTGTATAAAATGAAAGCTTTACTGTAGAGATTAAAAACTGTAAGAGGCAATTGTAGTCAACTTGACACCTTTATTGGCTGGCTAAGCAGATTCAGGAGGCAAGCTTTCAAGATCTCTTAGGTCCCTTCCTCAGACATGTTAATGCTTGAGGAAGAGACCAAAGAGGTCTTGAAAGCGGCATCCTGAATCTGCTTAGTTTGCCAATAAAGATATCAGCTTGATTACAATTGCCTACTGTATTTCTACAGCTAACGCAGGACCAACACTCATCTTTTAAAAAGTGTAATACCACTGTCCAATCATGGGAAACTAGTACAGTAGAGAGGCCGCTCATACACAAAATTATGGGCTAAAGTAGAGGCATGGCCACAGCTGACAGCTGTTTTGTGGCCATTTCTCAAGGATCAACACTAAATTGACTTTTGTTCATTACTAGAATAGACTATAAGTGTACCTCCTAACCTATGTCACACTATACCTGTTATAAGGATCTAACCACTCTATGGCCTTATAAACTGGAACACTTTATAATGATCTGGGTGATTTTGAAAGAGCTTTCAAAATGTCCTAATGTTATATTAGCCACTCCAATTAAAACTATAGTTTCTGAGATATTTAGCTTTCTTTAGTGGGCAGTTTATGCAAATTTGACAGCACTTCCTGTTAGGAGTTATGCAACACTCCCCTATGGTGATTGGCTGAGGAGGAGACGGGTCAAAACCAAAAAACTTCTTCCATCCTATGCTAAGTACAGAGTAGGAGAAAGCAGGATTGGGAAACTTTCCCTCATTTACATGAAAGGCTTTCCAGATCCTGCCCACTCCTACACAGTAATTCGGGTAGTATGCAAGCAGGGGAGCCCTGTTTTGTCTGTGTCACCTTTATTCAACTCCCAGCTGAATCAGCTGGGAGATCAGTAGCTGGGGTCATCAGGAAGGGCCCTGATGTCTCACCACGATGTCTGACTTCAAAAATAGAATCATTCCAAAAACAGAATGTGTTCATCACGCAGGTGAAGCTGTTCCACAAGTACTAGAATATTTTATTATATAAATTTATATATATATATATATATATATATATATATATATATATACATACACACACACACACACACAAACAAACTATATGCAAAATGTGATCATGCTTAACTACTATGTATTACTACAAATGTATTCATCGTAAGTCATGCATAATGTATTAGGTCCAAGCCCCAGCTTTTTGGCAATTTAACAAGTCCCCTGCTGAAGCTGCTTACTGTGAGCACCTGTGTGTGTGCTATGACATTCTAACTTCTAGATACTGGATAGTGTTACCCAGTTTCGCTGATTAGGACAAAAACATGGGAGTTTCAGACTCCAAGTTCTTTGCATTAGCAAGGAGTGTGCCATATACTTAACAGTATAAGGACCAGAAGAGTTGGCAATGCACTGCAAAGCATGTAAATTTACAGATTAAAGGGATAGTAATACTTTAAAATTACTAATCCCAATATTGTAGGTGTTAAAAAAAATAAATTATTTGCCCCCAGTGATATCTCTCAAACCTTTATGGTTTGAGAGATATTCACTCGCAAAGTTCCCCCCTCCCTCCCCTTTCCCTGAAGTCCGCATTGTAGGTGACTGCAGGGGAAGTCTGTTGTACGACTGTCTGACTGCTCTGCAGCTGAGCCACGATCTTGTTAATAAAAATAAATCATTCACTTAAAAGGTCTTCTACGTGTGCTTGCAAACCAAGCACATGTAGAATACCTTTTAAGTGGATGATTTCTTTTTTATTATCGCGGCTCAGCTGCAGAGCCGCCGGATGATCGTATGACATACTTCCCCTGCAGTCAGCTACAACGCTGACTTCAGGGAAAGGGGAGGGAGAGGGGAACTTTGTGAGTGAATATCTCTCAAACCATAAAGGTTTGAGAGATATCACTGGGGGCAAATGATTTCTTTTTTTAACACCAACAATATTGAGATTAGTAATTTTAAAGTATTACTATCCCTTTAAGGCTTATAAGGTCTCAATTTAGTTGAACACACATGCTCATCTTAACATGAGTGTCTGGCTCCCGGTATATGCGTTGTGTGTCTATGCTGTGCTGAACAGGTACGGGGCGGCATCCCTCTACAATGGAACACTATAGACACATGCACATTTTTCTGCTTCTGTGACTGGCTGATGTGGTAAAGAGATGACTACAGTTCCCCCCCCCAGCCTCACTGCTGTCTCACCTTCCTGGTTAATAGGACAAATTCTGTTTTTTATTGAATATGTTGGGCTCCTTGATCTTTGAGAGACTTCAGAATCACCAGGCTCAGAGGGTTCCCTATTAGTGAATGGCATATTAATAGATAAATATAAGAACAAGATGCTGCTGTATGCATTTTATCTTTAATCAAACTTTTAGAACCCCTTTAATGCTACAGATGCCTTGAAGGCAACGGAGAAGCAATGTAATGAAGACTACTCTAGAATTACATAATAACATAGCAACATAATTGAAGATGCTGAAAAAAGACATGTCCTTCAAGTTCAGTCCATGCCATAAATTGAAGCCATTTCCATTTTAGCCCCAAGTGGGTAAAAAAATCCTTCCTGACTCCAAATGGCAGTCATATAGTTCCTTGGATCAACAACCTATCTGCTTTGAAGCCAACTGTCATCATTCCCAATAATGTTTTGTTCTAGATAGGTATCCATTACTTTTTTGATAGCAGTTACAGTATCTGCAAGCACAGATTGAGGAAAATAATTCTATAACCTTACTACCCTTAATGTAAAGAAGAAAATCTCTGTCTTTGTTTTAGTCAAAAGTGCCTTTCATCTAGTCTTAATTTATGACCTCTTGTTCTTTGCTCAGCTCCTTGAATAAATCGTTCCTTAGAGAGTTTTTTGTATTGACCTGGAACACACTTGTAAATGGTAGACGTCTCTTCTCTAATGTAATGTGATGACAGACAGGGGGAGGAGTGTTTTTGTTCCTATACGGGACTCCACCCTCTCATATTTGAATTTTAACCTATCACCCTTTCACCGAGGTTATGTTTGTAAGGTGTGTTATGGTAATGATTCAGTCTATGAGTAAGCGCTAACTAGCGTGAAACATGTTAGATTGATGGGACTCCCCCATGTGTGACCTGCCTCACTTCCACCCCATATAGTTTGTTACTTTTTATCATTTTTATATGATGATTCAATAAAGAAGATTTCTTTTACATTTCAAGTTTATTACTGTGCTGTCCGAGTGCAGCTGTATCATTCTGTATACTTCTAATGTAAACAAACCCAGTTTCACTAGTCTTTATCTCTCCTCCAGTCCCTTTATTAGTCTCTGCAAATTGTTCTGTTCAATAAAGTCTTTCTTAAGAACTTCAGTGCATTGGAGACTTCTTGCACTCAATGAGTTAAAATCCCCATTTAACTCAATAAGTTTTTTTGTTTTGGTTTGTTTTCTTGCGTTTTAGTTCTCCCCCGTTGGTTTGCCCCATCCTGTACTTTCCTTCTGAACATACGGCCCTGAGTGATATTTACACTGTTAATAACAACTGCAAGATGAATATATTTGCTTTTCCCGGTTTCATCAGCTGCATGAAATAGCTAGAGGTATCAATATCCAATTTATTCCTATCCATGGCATTAAAAGAGCAAATAATATTGTTAGCCTGGTGCCAAAACAGGCTTTTCGCTGTCCAGAAAAAATATTGAACCTGATTCATTTTGTTTAATTAAACCCTATTAACCTTAAATCCAGGAGAAGAAAAAAAATTATTTTCTTCCACAAGGGACCCTAAAATATTGCTTCTTCCAAAACACAAGTTGTTCTTTTTCTAACCATTCGAGTGCCAGAGGGGTACCCAACGCATTGAGGAGCAATGCGTTGGATACGCCTCTGGCACTCAAAGGGTTGAGTTAACCCCTCGGGTGCCACAGTGGTCTCCAGCACATTGCTTCACATTTGAAATCTCTGCAGTGCCCAAATTGTTAATGTAAATAACCGCCTCAAATCCAGAGCAGAATTTCAGGTGTTTGTAAAAGATATGGATTACACACAGAGATAAATGAGCCAATTGTAGTTTCAGTTCAAAAGCGGTTAAAGTGATAGTAATGTTTCATAAAAACAGCAGCTCTGATTAATTTTCATAAAATTTGGGCCATGGAGAGTGTTATTTCAATACTGTCAGAGTTGTAGTTCAAGAGTAATTGAATGATAAAGTATCCTCCTCCTGCCCCTTTTACCTAGTGTAAGCCATCTCCCCTCAGATGTGGAATCTCTGGCCACTTGACCGAACAGATCGCAGCAAGGGACAATCTTCTTACTGTGAGCAAAAGGAAAACCCTGCCCCCCTTGTTTCAAGTTTTTCCTTATGCTCACTGAAGATTGTCCCTGTCTGCGATCCATCTGGACAGTCTTGCTGCTGTAAAAGGGACAGGAGAAGGATACTTTATCATTCAGTTACTCTTGAAATACAACTTGGACAATATTGAAATAACCCTCTCCATGACCCAAATACTATGAAGATTAATCAGAGCTGCTTTTTTGTGTGAAACATTACTATATCTCTTTAACTTTGGGGTGTGGTGGAGAGGAGATGACTTTTTGAGTTGGATGGGCAACCTAGTTCCTACATTGTTCTATGGGACAGCTTTACTCTAGGGAATACTTGAAAATGAGACAATCTCAATGTATTTTTCCTGGTATAACAATGTCAGTGGGTGACTGTGGCCTAGATCAGAGATTCTCAACCTCAGTCCTCAACTATCCCTAACATTGCAGGTTTTCAGAATTTCTCTACCTGTGTACATTAGTACTAATCAGAATAAAAGATCCACAAATTATGCACCTGTGCTCAGGCAAGGACATACACAAACATGCACTGTAAGGCTATGTTCTCACTGGTAAATTTAGCACAGTTATTAATGATGCACTTAACGCACTTATGTAGAACAGCTTTCCCCCCAATGGTACTGTTCACACAGGTGATTTCTGTCTTGTAAAATTCCATGGAATGCAGCATGCACGTGGATGTGTGTGCATGCATCAGAAACATCCATGTTACAGCATACCGTTCTGCATGGTGGCCTGTGGACCAACAGGACTGGATTTACATACCAGGCTCCTCTAAGCAAGGCACGCTAGGCAACCGTAGCCCCACCCATGGCCACACCCACACTCCTCACATGTCCCCACCCCCAGTTCCATCCACTGTTTCCTGGCCTAGTTAATACTCTTGGCCTAGAATGAGATCTAGAGTGATCTTCAAAGCATTGCATAGAAAGGAGTTAGAGATCTCTCTAGCACCCAAGGGGTTAAATAATAGCCTGTAAAGGGCTATAACATCGGTGCAGGGACTTTGAGATTGTTTTGGCCACACCCTCAATTCAGAATCAATGTATAAATTAGAATCAATGTATTGCACACCCAACCACCACCACCGAGTGGTTCTTTAACCCCTTAACGACCCTTGACGGTCATAGTACGTCAAGGGTCAATCTGACTGAACGACCCATGACGTACTATGACCGTCATGGAGTTCCGGGCTCCCCCCGCGGCTGCACGCCGTTTGGGGAGTCCGGAACTGGAAAAAAAAAAAAAAAAAAAGCTCCGCGGACGATGAGTCGCGTCGCTGATACCCAGGTCGTTAAGGGGTTAAAGGGGTAAGGTTAGCGGTGAGGAGAGTTTCAGGTTCCGTAGCCCAGCTAGCTACTGTCATGGCTGCCTCCATGAAGATACCATCCCCAATCTGTGCTGGATGTTATATCTTGAAATTGAGAGTTATTATTAGGTGTTAGTTCTCCTTTAAGAGGAACTAGCATCTTGTGAAGTGATGTGTTTTACACACCAGCCCCTGGTCCTTAAAGGGTTAATAAAATGGCTCCCAGTATACAGTACTCTTGCATATAGCTAAGAGGGCCCAGCTAGTTGCCATTATTTCCATGCCAGGCATGTAAGAGTCGTATCTAATGTCAGGACAGTGTGGGACTGGGGCCACTCTCTTGATTTATCATGGGGGGGGGCAGAAGAGGTTGATTGAGACAAAAAGCTCCTCTGGTAACGGTGGGATGGGGGTGGGGCAGGATTTTCAAAGAGGGGTTTCCAAAAGTGTGTAGTAGTCATACCAAAGATTAGTATGATATACTACTGAGACCAAAAGTCTAGACCTGCAGTCTTTCAGCTGTTGCTGGATTACAATTCCTCAGCCGACCCGACCATATTTAATTTTGCCTAATTCACCGGACTAGTACACGGTCCTTATGGGCAGTCTTGGACACCCCGTTGTATGATAGAAAAAATATATAGAAATAGTTGGCAAAGATACAAGGTTACATCTGGAATTAAAGGAGAATTAACAACTACTTCTAAGTCTGCACTTACCTTACTATGGTAAATAAAAAATCCTAATGGCCTCCACGACTTTTGTCCTTGTGCTTTTGTTCAATAGATAACATATTCAATCAACCCTCTGTATCAGGTCCTTGGAGGCGGACATGATCGTTGTTGGCATTTTTTTTTTTAAACTGAAGCAAGCAGAGTATATGAGCCAAGTAACCCTTTACAGGCAAGAAGGATGAGCACAACCTTTTGGTCCGTAAATGGTTAATGTGTAGTGAGCAGAGTTTGAGATTCTGTGGTCCTAACAGCAACTATCATGTCGGCCTCCGTAGACATGACATCCAAGACTGATTGAACAGAGACGTAACTAGAAGCCACAGGGCCCTGGTGCAGAAATTGCCATGGGCCCCCCTGACCACATTGCTCCCAGTCTCCACATTTCCCCCCACTGCCCCCAATCTCCACATTGCCCCCCCATCTTTACCCCCCCATTTCTACATTGCCTCCCATCTCCACATTGCCCCCCATCTCAACATTGCCACCACATTGCCCCCCAATGTCCACCTTGCCCCTATTGAACCCCTTACTGTGTCCATCTCCTGCCTTCCTGGTGGTCTAGTGGCGTGGCATGAGAGGCCTGTGCTTCCTTCGGCACAGACAGCTACAGAGCTGGCGCTCCCACGCGGTTCTCAGTAATGCAAAGCGCTGAGAGATGATGTCATCTCCCAGTGCTCTGCATTACTAGAGCAGAGAGGGAGATCTTCTGTTAAAGGTATGTGCCGAAGAAGTCACAGACCTACTTGCTGCAGACACCGGGCGAGGGCGTCACAGGGAGCGGCCAGCGGCTGGAGTGACGGGCCCGGTCGCAGATGCGACCTCTGCGACCCCTATTGTTACGCCAGTGAGATTGAAGATTAAATCTTTTGAACCAAGGAGCAAAGGAAAAATTCATAGGGGCACTTAGTATTTTCTGACAATAGTAAGGTCAGCAGGGGGTTGTATTAGGTTGTATTAGTTATCCTATAAAATAGAAAGCAAAGTATACAGTAGAATCTAAAATGTGCTACAGCCCCTAACAAATGGTGAGAAAGGTTCCAGAAGATAATATATTTTTAATTCTTTTTTTTCTGTAAAATATGTGGTGCATTAACAGGGTCTGCCTCCTAAATGCTTCCCAAAGATCGGTGGTTCTTCATGGGTTACAAGCCACCACTTCCCCCCACCTCCCCACTTGTTTTTAGTCTGCACAGACGATACTCGTTTATTTGAAATCTCTGCAGACATCCTATTACTTTCATTACTTCACACGCAGCTTCAATGAAGCGTTTTCAGATATTTCATTTTTCTGGCTCAAACCACCTCCCCTTCCCCCAACCATCGCCTCTTATCAAGAATCTTAGTCCAGCCGGCCAGGAAAAGTCTCCTCTTGGTCGTCATGCAATCAGAAAGATTATAGTCACAAACATGGTAGTGGATTCCTGGACTAGCCTTGCAACAGAGATGGTAAACACAAATACAAGGAAAATACTGACTAATATAAAAATATTTATACAAAAGAAACATAATCATTTTTACTCTGCTAGTCTTCTGCATTTTCTGTGGCTAACACTGTACCATGCTTTTACCCATAATCCTGTCAGAGAGGTACAAAATACATTGCTGAGGAATGCACAGGGCTGTGATCTGGGGCTCAGGGAGCTAAATATGGAACATATGTAATACAAATTTCAATATATGATTTTAAGCTTTTCAGGACAAGAACTTCAATCTCCTTTTGTTATTTGTATTTGTACACTTTCATGTGGTAACCAGATCTCAAGACCGACATATAAAATACATGCTGCAGAAATGCTTAGATTCCAGGTCAGCCCTGAGGAATGAATTTTACATTGATCTACCCTGGCACTTATTCTCTGCACCTTACTCAGTATTGTAAGCTTATACAGAAGTACATACACTGTTGTTGTATTATAAATAAAGTTTCATAGATCTTGAGGTGTAACAGCAGTCTGAAATGGTCAAGCAATTTCTCTCTCTCTTGTCACAATAGGTGTATGTACCACTACGATGAATGGGGATATGTATGAATGTGCCAAAGCATCACTTTTAGAGTTGGAGTCCAACTCATGCAGTTACACTTTGACTTATATACTACAGCATATTATTGTTTTAGTTCAATTTCGGCACACATACTGCTTTTGTTAAGACTTAAAGGGATTGTAATGTTTTCAATGTCTTCATAGTATTTAGGCCGTGGAGAGTGTTATTTCAGTACTGTCAGAATTGTAGTTCAAGAGTAATTGAATGATAAAGTATCACCCTCCCGTACCCTTTACTGATGTAACACTGCTCAGCTCAGAGCAGCAAGACTGTCAAGGATGGATCGCAGAGAGGTACAATCTTCAGTGAGCATAAGGAAAAACCCTTATACTCACAGTAAGAAGATTGTGCCTTGCTGTGAGCTGTCTGGTCAAGAGAACAGATTCCACATCTGAGGGGAGGTGGCTTACACTAGGTAAAAGGGGCGGGAGGGGGATACTTTATCATACAATTACACCTGAACTACAACTCTGACAGTATTGAAATTACACTCCCCATGGCCCAAAGACTACGAAGATTAATTGGAGCTGTTTTTATTTTGAAACATTACTATTAATGAAAGCAAGTCCCAAATGCCTGCCTGGCTGTTAGGGGATGGTGGGATTTGTAAACAGCTGAAAATCCAAATACATGAAGGGTGTAGTTTCCTGTTACCACCTTGGAAGCTAGAAATGTGTCCAACACAAAGTTGATGTTCAGCCAGATCAGTAACCCTGTACCTTATCAGTGGCGTAACTATAGGGGTCGCAGGGGTCACAACCACGACCGGGCCCGTCACTCCAGGGGCCCGGCTGCCCCCTGCGACCCCCTCCTCCTGGCGCCGCAAGCTCCCTCCCGCGCTCTAGTAATGCAGAGCGCTGGGAGATTACATAATCTCCCAGCGCTCTACATTACAGAAGAGGACAGGGCGGGAGCACGCCACACCAGCCCGCCTCTCCTGCCACTCCACTGGACCACCAGGGATTGGGAGGTAGGAAATGGAGGCATTGTGGAGGGCCCGGGGGCCAATGTGTTCGGGGGTTGGGGGGGCCCATGGCACTTCTTGCACCAGTCCTGGACCGTTCTAGTTACACCTCTGTACCTTATGTTGCTGACAAAGTACTTTTATCAGTGACTCTACATCTTTGGGAAAGTGTCCACCAAGACTAAGGTAACCTGGTATTCTTCCTTTTAAAAAAAAAAAAAAAATTACCATCAAGTTGAGAAGCAAAACTTTAGAGACAGGTCTAGCACCCAAAGACCTAATTCACACTGGTAGCTTTGTTACACCAATTGTGCTGCAACATCAAGTCTCACAGAACACGGATCATTCAAGTTTCACAGAATACAGATCATTCTATTAGGATAAGTGTTTCTCAACCACAGTCCCATGGCACTTTGGTGTGCCACGGACATCCACATAGGGTGCCCCATTTTATCTATAAGGCTTTTTTCACAAAAATGTGAATGTAGACTTACAACTGTATGTTTAAGGATATTACTATGCACAATATGTTTATTTTAGTTGTGAGGTCTAACAATAACTCTATATTTCTGTATTTGCAACCTTCATAATACCCATGACAAATTACATAGAATGATAGAGATCCCCCCAAAAATGCCAGACTGCATGTCAGGGGTGCCTTGAGGAAAAAAAAAAGCTTGAGAACCACTGTATTAGGTAGTTCATACCCGTCACTTTTTAAAACACAGTCATTTTAAATGGCAACCTTGTGTTCCTACTACATCTTGCGAAGCTGCTACACCAAAATCACCCATATGTTAAATAAATTACTCAATATAATGAATCTGTGTTGGCTTCTTGTCTGTGTGTAAAGAAGCTGACACCCACAGTATGAACATAGCTAAAGGGTTTATGACTATAGCAGTGCAACTTATGATATTGGAACTGTCCATTAGTTAGTGCTGAATAGGATCAGCTTTTTTAGCTGATAATGTTTACCTATGTAATTCCAGATTTGAAATTACTATAAGAATAAACACTGTGACATTTCTATGGGTTTTAACTGAGTGATATAAAAAAAAAAAAGTAGACAAAAGTATATTTTTCATTTTATAACTTGAATTATTCTGTGTGATCTTTTCTTTTCCTATGAGGAACTAGAGGACATTCTGCCATCATGGAGGAGGTGGGTACGAAGCACAACTGGGGAGGGGAAGAGGCGAAGATTGACAGCCTGTGGTACAGATCTGTACCGCAGCGAGCTGTGAAGTGACATCATTATAAAGGCTAATTTCTCCTTAAAGTGTTAGTAATGTCCACAAAAAACTTTTTTGCATTTAGAAGAGCTTAAAAAGCGGAGCTAAATGCAAAAACCCGTATCTCTCAAACCGCTATGGTTTAAGAGATACGGGCGTTTAAAGTTTGATTTCTCCTACTGACAGCTGTAAAGCTGTCAGCAGGAGATCCGTGTCGGTCGACACGGAGGCGCTTGAGAAGTGCCGCAATCTCGTTATTTACCACGAATCCCTTCATTGGAATGGTCTAAAACGAGTACTTGAAAACCAGGCACATGTTTTAGACCATTCCAATGAAGGGATTCGTGGTAAATAACGAGATTGCGGCACTTCTCAAGCGCCTCCGTGTCGACCGACACGGATCTCCTGCTGACAGCTTTACAGCTGTCAGTAGGAGAAATCAAACTTTAAACGCCTGTATCTCTTAAACCATAGCGGTTTGAGAGATACGTTTTTTGCATTTAGCTCAGCTTTTTAAGCTCTTCTAAATGCAAAGACATTTTTTTGTGGACATTACAAACACTCTAACAAGAATGATTAAAAAAAAAAAAAAAAAAAAAAAGGCTTGAACATATATTGGGAATCAACTATAAAATTAGGATCACTTTAAAGCAGGAGAGGGTTACCCTTTATAGATTTATAATGCATTAACCCTTTGAGTGCCAAGGGGATATGCAACACATTGCTTCACAATGCGATGCATACCCCTCTAGCACTCAAAGGGTTAGATGACCCATTTAACTTATTGGGAATTGCCGTTTTCCACTTATGATGCAGCTGGTTTGCTCCTCTTTAGATTACTGAATGTGGCCTGGGTTTTCTTGATTACAGAAAGTCAAAGGCCCTGGCTTTGATTTAATAAATAATGGCTCTCGGGCTGTCTCTGCTCTGGTTCTCATATTTCAGTCACGCAGGTACATACATTGCACACAGTGATTTTGTGATAGAAATTTGAGGGCTCGATATTACCCATTTAGTAATGAGCAAATACAATTACATTCATACATACAGTATATATAAGAAAAGCCCTTGACAGCCTTGATATTTGTGTATATTTTTTTTGGAAACTTGTATAATCTTTCACCATCTATATGAGATGTTTAGATACCTTTTTATTAATGAAGAAGAGACCTGTGAGGTTTGGTTGGGTCTCTGTCACTAAAGAAGAGACTTATGAGGTTTGGTAGGCTCATTATCAATGAAAGAGAGACCTGTGAGGTTTGGTTGGCTCTGTGACTCTAAAGAAGAGACATGTGAGGTTTGGTAGGCTTGTTTTCAATGAAAGAGAGTCATGGGCGGTTTGGTAGGGTCTGTGTCACTGAAGCAGAATCCCCTAGATTTAATAGGTTCTTAATGAGGAGTACCTGTGAAGTTTAGTAGCATCTGAATCCCTGAAGAAGAAACATAGATGGTTTGATTAGATCAGTGCCACTGAAGCAGGCTGAGGTTTTGTAGTTTCTTTGCCACTTTAGAAAAGACCTATGCAGTTTGGAAAGTTGGGCATCATTGAAGCAGAGACATGTACAATTTGGAAAGCTCTGTGTTAATGAAGAAGAGACTTGTGAGGTTTTGAAAGCTCTGTATTACTGAAGCAAAGAGTTTTGCAGACTGGGAGGTTCTGTAGCACTGAATAAGAAACCTGTGAGATGTGTTTGACTCTTCATCACTTAAGAAGAGACCTGTGAGGTTTGGTCATGAGAAAGTAGCGTTATATATATATAAAAAAAGAGATACATAAGATTTACCAAATCTCACAAATCGCATCAACCTCCCCCCCTCCGGCCACTGGCTGATGCAGGATGCTAGGCAGCTAGGCATTGTAGTCCAGATATAGCTGGAGAGCCCACATTGTCAACTGGTCTAAGCATATGTACACATTTTGAATAAAACACAATAATTACATGGCAGGTTCCCTCCAATCAAGTCCACATCTCAGACGAGGGGGGGGACCTGGACAGGGTATGTGTGTTTGGGCTGCTCTCCATTCTTTTTTATCTACAGGAGAAGCAGGTTGATTAGAAAAAATATCAGGAAATGTCACAAAAAGAACAAAGGCAAAACTGTGACAATACAAAGAGAACGGCTCCTGGAGAGGAGCATTGTTGTAAATGTTAAAATCCTTATAAATATTCAACAGGCCAACGAATGAAAAGATTCAATTATTCATGGGCAGATCCCGCCCGGGCAGGAAGCTAAATGTTTTCTAGAGGACGGAGCTCGCACTAATTTGGATCTCTGTATTTTTGGCAAACTCCAAGTAGACTGGAGGGGGTGGGGGCAGAGATGTGTAAGGGAAAAAAAGAGAGAGGAAAAAAAGATAGGAGAGAGGGGAGCTGGAGACAGAACGACAGACAGACAGATAATACTGAGACGGATAAATGGACATATCTTAGATAAAGAGAATTATGGGATAGATAGATAGATAGATAGATAGATAGATAGATAGATAGATAGAGATTTTTTTATATTGTACAGCGCTGCAGAATTAGTTGGCTATATAAATAAAGAGTAATAATAATAATTTATGTATGTATGGATAGATAGATAGATAGATAGATAGATAGATAGATAGATAGACAGACAAACAGACAGATAGAGATAGTTTTAGTATATGGATAGATAGATAGATAGATAGATAGATAGATAGATAGATAGATAGATAGATTAGATTTAGTAGATGTATGGATAGATAGATAGATAGATAGATAGATAGATAGATAGATAGATAGATAGATATATTCAGTATATGGATAGATAGATAGATAGATAGATAGATAGATAGATAGATAGATAGATAGATATAGGATAGATAGATAGATAGATAGATAGATAGATAGATAGATAGATAGATAGATAGATAGATAGAAATGGGATAGATAGATAAGGGATAGATAGATAGATAGATAGATAGATAGATAGATAGATAGATATAGTTTTAGTATTTGGATAGATAGATAGATAGATAGATAGATAGATAGATAGATAGAGTTTTAGTATATGGATAGATAGATAGATAGATAGATAGATAGATACAGATAGTTTTAGTATATAGATAGATAGATATAGTTTTAGTATATAGAATGATTAAACAAATATTCTCAAGCTGATATACTTAGGGCCATATACTGAAAAGTGAAGGATTTCTGGGACAACCAACTCCACTACAGGGGAGAGCTAAAATTGATTTAAATTGGGATTTTAACACCTTAAATCCTAGAGAGGTCTCCAACGCTCTACAATGTGTTGGAGACTTCTCTAGCATTCAAAGGGTTGAAATCACCATTTAGTCAATGGGAATTTGGGGACTTTTTATATTACTAACCCTGTGGAGCAGTTGGTTTGCCCTAGAATTCCTCCACATATTTTGAACATGAGGTCCAGAGAGGACATGGAGCAATTCTGGAGCAAACCAACTTCACTATAGGGGACAGGACAATGTAAAAATGTTTTAACTCCAAAGGATATTTCGTAAAGTTCTCAAGCCATATGCACTGTATTCAGAAAAACAGAGCAAAAAAATGGATTTAAAAGAGTATTTTAACCCCTTGAATTCTAGTGAGGTTTCAGAATGGGCGGACTGCAAGAAACACACGCAATCGGTATTTACAATGTACTTTTGATGGCAAAATGATTAGCACCAAAGTGTTACTGAATTGGTAATTAGCAAACATTTGTTAATTTTTTTTTTTTAGGAAAGTGGGCGTGGTTAAAATGTCAGCCATTTTGTGAGAGGATTAGCAATTGTGCCTAATTCAACAAAGCAAATAGCACACATTTTTCATAAGTCTGGCCACTTTGTCCTTAAAGTGATAGTAATACTTATGTTTAAAAATGTCTAAAATTGTAGAGATTAACAATAGAAGTAGAATAACCTACCTCCTATGTCTCAAAACATTATAGTTTGCTTGATCGTACCATGTAAAGTTCCCCCTCACTCCCTTTCCCTGACGTCAGTGCTCTATGGGACAGAAGTGGATCCTGGTCATTTGACCGGCAGGTAGCTCTTCAGCAGAGCCGAGATAGCACTATTTAGAATGAAATACTTCATTGGAACGGTCTACAAAGTGTTCACACTTTGTAGACCGTTCCAATGAAGTATTTCATTCTAAATAGCGCTATCTCAGCTATGCTGAAGAGGCGCCTTCCAGTCAAATGACCAGGATCCACTTCTGTCCCATAGAGCACTGACGTCAGGGAAAGGGGGAGTGAGGGGGAACTTTAAATGATCCGAACAAATAAACTATAATGTTTTGAGACATGGGAGGTAGGTTATTCTACTTCTGCTGTTAATCTCTACAATGTTAGACATTTTTAAGCATAAGTATTACTATTCCTTTAATTTAGGAACATGCACTATTCAGTATCAAGGCGTTAATAGGTTTCTTGCATCAAAATACTAGCAATCACAAATAGCACATATGTTTTATGGCTTTTATAACATAGCAAGTGCTCCACTTTCTTCCATTCTACCCTTTGTACCTAGTGCAGTTGGTTTTACTGCAGTTGGTCCAGTTGTGCCTAGTACATCAGCCTCATGACTCCCTGCTGCTGTTCTTGTTGCTCATTGGATGAAACTCTTCAGGTATTTCCCAGTGAGCGAGTTTCTTTTCCTGTGCACTTGCAAATACCAGGCCAGGGCTGATTATCAGTAGGGCCATGCCAGGTCATTGACCTGTTTATTTTCTGTCACTAAAGAAAACCAGGAGAGCATTACCTCAGCACAAGCCACCAGCAAGGCATTACACGAGAGGCAAGAGCAGCACACTATTACATGCTGACAGCATGAAATTGTACTGCCATTACAGAATGAGGTGACCTGAGGGAAGATGCACTAAGGTGTGATAAAAAGGTAATGACCAGGGCCAGAGCAGGCAACTGCCTACAACTCCATATTTTGAGGGATGCCTCAGCTGTGCTGGCCACACCCACTTTCTAAATTGTGGGTATGGCCAGAGCAATCTCAATATCCCTCTGCCAGCTATTATTTAACCCCTTGGATGCTTTGCAATCTGTTGTAGATCTCTTAGCAATGAAGGGGTTAAAGCATTTTTTTGGCTTTGCTTTTATAGGCCAAGGGTATTTTCTGTGCCAGGAAACAGTGGATGGGTCTGGGGGTGGGGTCTTGTGAGGAATGGGGGTGTGGTCATAGGTGGAGCTAGGGACCCTAGAGTGCCTTGTCTAGGAGAGCATGGGATGTATCCATCCATGGAGATGATTACTCCAGTGATGCCATTTCTCCATTTCCAGTGTTATTCTAGGCACCCTATGCACTAAGATACCTCAGGTGGGAAAGATCTTAGTGCACAGGTTTCACAGTATAACACAGGAAGTGGAAAAGTGATATAACGTTATTGCCTCATCATTATCACACCTTAGTGCATGACCCTCTGGTGACTTTCCCTTTCACTACGTAACAAATCAAGTCTGGGAATATATCTGTGATATCCACCTGCTATTGTCAGGAGGGGGCTGGTGGGAACTGTAGTTCACAACAGCTGGAGATCCAATAACGTTTATGTGCATGTGTGGATGCACTAACATGGGATATGCCAGCCGTAACCTGGCATAGTTGTATTTGTGTGACAATTCCTTGTACTCTATATCACTGATAAATGTATAAGTACTAGTTTATCCCCACTAACTGCTCAATACGAAACACAGATTCACACAGCAGAAAAGAATAATCTGTCCCATCCAGTCTGCCAATTTCCCTATCTAATAAAATACACAAAGTCTTACAAACTTCTCAAAATAGACCTATGTCTATCCCAGGCATTTCTGAATTCTCTAACAGTGTTTGTCCCTACCACCTCTGCTGGAAGGCTGTTCCATGAGTCTATCAGACTGTCTGGGTAAAATAATTCTTACAGACATTACTTCTGAATTTTCCACCTTGTAACTTTAGATTATGACCTCTTTCTAGTATTCTTTTTCTGAAAAATGTTTCCTTCTTGACCAAAAAGAACATTTTTGAAGATATGCCAAAACGATTGTATTTTAGTCATTGCACACTCCTCTGATGTACAAAAGAGTGAGATATTAGTACATTCAGATCATTAGAGAGTCACAGATCTGCAAAATTTGGCTACCTTGAGACACTAAGCAAATATGAACCCAGTCATCACTAGAGATGAGCAAACCATGTATGATTTTTTTTTATCTGATCAATTTGGAGGACACGGAAAGATTATGGGATAGGGGGAGGAGAGAGAGAAAGGGAGTAGGAGACTGGGAGAGAGGGATAAAGGAAGAGTGAGAGTGTGTGTCCAGAGGAGAGAGAGATGGGGAACAAGGGATAGGGGGTAGAGAAAGGAAGAGAGAGATAGGGGAGAGAGTGTGACACAAAACATTTTCACTTAATGTACATTGTAACTTGCAAATCAGTTCACTCAGAATATTGTTCAGCTCTAATGTCTATGTAATAGGGTTCCTCCTGGGGGGAATGTAAAGTATAGCCGTCCCTTTAAGGATAGAATTACTGTATTATGTTAAAGCAGAACTACCACCCAATAATAAGATAGCGTCACATCGTTGCCCATCTGGCGACTAGCTGCTCAGTAGCGCTAGTCACCAGAATTCTTACTGGATTAAAGAGAAATCTCTATTCTTCATGGACTGACAGCAAGACAGAACACAGACATCTTGCCCTAGTGACGTCCACGCGCCTGCGCTGTCAGTCCCAGCCGGGTCTAGGATGCGTTGCTAGGAGCCGGCCGGCTCCAAAAGGGACTGACAGCGCAAGCACATGGACGTCACTACGGCAAGATGTCCATGCTCCGTATTGCTGTCAGTCCATGAAGAATAGAGATTTCTCTTTAATCCGGTAAGAATTGTGGCAACTAGCGCTACTGAGCAGCTAGTCGCCAGATGGGCAATGATGCGATGCTATCTTATTATTGGGTGGTAGTTCCGTTTTAAAGGGATAGTAATACTTCGTTTTAACTTTATTTTATTTTGTAGGCATTAAAAAAACATGAAGAACGATATAAGTCTTATCTCTCAAACCTTTATGGTTTATGAGATATTCACAAGCAAAGTTTCCCCCTCCCACCCCTTTTACCTAGTGTAAGCCATCTCTTCTCAGGTGTGGAATGCAGTCCATAGACCAGACAGATAACAGAAGGGAACAATCTTCTTCCTATGAGAACAATGAAAGCCCTGCCCCCCTTGACAAGTTTTTCAGGTTTTTCCCTTATCTTAATTGAAGATTGTCCCTCTCAGCAGTCTACCTGGACACCTCCCTTCTGATCTGGCTGAACAGTGTTACATCAGTAAAAGGGGCGGGAGGGGGACACTTTGTCATTGAATTACTCTTGAACGACAACTCTGACACAATTGAAATAACACTCTCCAAAGTCCAAATACTATGATGATTAATTAGAGCTGTTTTTATTATGAACCATTACTATCCCTTTAAGGGCTGTGATGGTAGCCTTGTGTTTAACCCCTTAACGACCGGCGGTCCTGGGACGTTTCCGTCCCATAAGGACCGCATAGGACCACTTGGACGCGCCGGTACACGTGACCTGTCGCGTGTATCGGCGCGTCACTATGGGGCCTGATAGAGATCACTCCGATCTTGGAGCGGTCAATTTCAGGCCCTATTTTTACTTACAGCGCTCGCGGCAGAGCGCTGTAAGTAAAAAGTATGTGACGTACTATGACCGTCATCGGTCCTTGAGTATTTCAAGGACCGTGACGGTCATAGTACGACACATGTCGTTAAGGGGTTAACAGGCCACTGCTGTGGGTTTGCATGGGAATAACAGATCAGTCTGAAGGGCTTTAATTCCAGGAACACTCCAGGGTGTCGGAGAATGCCTGAAGACTATGACCACCCAGAGATGACAGAGAAGGGGGAATAAGTACAATAAAACTCATTGGACTCTCCTCTTCCTTTATAACCCCTCCCTAACAATGGGCTGACCAGTCTAACCCTCCCCCTGAGTTTCCCATAATTCCATCAGCCTCCTGTGAAAACCACCTCCCCTGATTCACTGCATTCAGCTGATCTCCACCCCCATGTTGCTCCGCCCAGTCCTGTAAAAATGACTGCAGTGAGACTCATTGCTGCAGCACTCAGCTGAGTCCCCGACATGCATGGTGTATCCAATCACACAGACAACGCCTCGCACCATTCACTAGTGTATATATACTCTGTACAAACATACACATGTTCATTGTATAAATAATACATACTAACACACACACACACACACAATAAATATTTGCTGTGTACAGAATGAGGATGCACCATGGAGTTCTGTGTCTACTGTACAGGCCCTCCCAGTGCTCTGTTAGCCAG
The DNA here is from genome assembly GCA_037306005.1 of Rhinophrynus dorsalis. Classification (NCBI taxonomy): domain Eukaryota; kingdom Metazoa; phylum Chordata; class Amphibia; order Anura; family Rhinophrynidae; genus Rhinophrynus; species Rhinophrynus dorsalis. The sequence goes on along the minus strand of CM074726.1, from coordinate 44,909,815 downwards.
GTCTTTCTGCGGTTTCGTGGGATTTCTTTGGCATCAGATTAACAAATTGGTAATCATTAATAATTCTAAACAGGCGGTGATAAATCGGATCTCTCCCGTGATGGAGCCCGACACAGGCTCATAAATCACTCAGATTACTGGCGGATTTTTTAAAATGCAACGTCAAAATGTCACAGATACTAATGGCTCAGCTAGATGTGGATTACTTATCTACACTACATCTGAGGAGTGACATGGGGCCGGGAGGTGAGAAGTGCAACGCTTGGAGCACACAGCAGTGCATGCAAAAGAGGGCAGGTGTACGAAAAGGCATCCTGGGGCAAACAAACTGCACCGCAGGGGACAAATTAACTCTCATTGATTTAAATGGATCTTTGAACTCCTTGAATGCTAGAGATGTCTCCAAAGCATTGCGAATGCTTTGGAGATCTCTCTAGCATTCAAGGGGTTGAAAGTCCCAATTTAGATCAATTTTGATTTTGGGGATTTCTATTTGTCCCCCATGGTTTACTCAAAGATTGCTTCAGTTGCTCCTAGAATATCAGTGTCAGTGAGTCCGACTCACGGAGGCCTGTTCCGAGCAGCATGTACATAAGGGTCTCATTAACACAGGGGGTGAATGTACAAATAAAATTCCCACTAAATCTAGTGCTGCAATCGATTATCTAATCCTACGTCTGCCACACAAATTTTTAAGCTACTTACGCTAACAGAAGGGAATGGGGCAGTGCAGTCTATGGGTCTAGCAGGCGTTTATTTACTTGCATTTAATACTATGTATTAAACAAGGTGTAGAGTAAACAATGTGATTTTATATCATTTTTCTGCACATGCTGTGGGGCAGGTGAAAGCGGCTTGTTGGTATTATGAAGGTGGAATGTATGTGTCGATATGCACTACAATGATCCTACACTGTAGTATAGCCTGAACTTGGCTGGATAATTACTACATCCACCACTACAAAGAGCAGCACAGAAGTACAGGGTCTCAACCAGAGATATACATAAAGAGTAGATAGACAAAGTGATAGAGATAGATAGATAGATAGATAGATAGATAGATAGATAGACAGACAGACAGACAGACAGACAGACAGATAGATAGATGGTCTTAAGAATACCGAGACATAAAATGTACAGTATGAAAAGTACCCTTAATCTATACTTAAAATGATGATATCTCTACAGCAATATGTGTTGGTGTGCGGGGGGGGGGGGGCTATGTACTATCCAGCTTTGGCAAAACTTGTATCAACTAGTTATGTAAATAAAGCATTATTGTATTGTACTGTACTGTATTGAAAGAATGAAAGAAAAAGATACCAACAGTGTGTGGCAAACAGACGGATAGATAAATATAAAGGACCCTTATGTATAAAAGAAGACTGGAACAATTATGGATCAAACCAACATAGACACACAGAGACATGCACAGACCAGCGCACGAACACAGATATACAAAGATTTGCACACAGACACCTACAGAGTCACATGCAGACAGTCACATTCACACACACAGTCACACATGCACACACATGCATAAAGTTATGCACACAGACATACAGATACACAAACAAGTGTGCACACAGATGTGTACACAAACAAATGCTGAGTCAGAAGCAGTCACAGTCACATTCACATACAGACATGCCTGTAAACACAGTACAGCACATACAGATACACACAGTCAGACACATGCATTCTCAGGCATACACAGCCATGTGCATGGTCACATACAGACACTCACACACACAGACACGTGCACTCATGCACAGACGTGCATACAAAGGCTTGACCAAACACTCATGCACAAACACAAACACAAACACAGTCACACAAACACTCAGAGAAACACACACAGACATACGCATAGACAAGCACAACAGACACACACATGCACAGTTGCACAGACACATGCACGCACAGACACATGCACCATTTGTTGCAAGGCTCTTTCAGCTTGATACAGTTTACAATGGGGATTCAGTAACAAGCATTTCATTCATTACAAGTCTCTGCAGTTTATTTTCCGACCACAAGCAACAGTGGTATTCAGTATCACTATCCAGTGCCTTCTCTGTACAAAGACTATGCTTCATTCGCTGTCTTCAAACCTCAAATGCATCTCTTAGGACAAGCGACGAGGCAGGAAAGTGTGTTCAATTTAGGGGCCGCATGAGAAAAAACCCATCTCCTTGCAGAAATTAGCATGCGGAAAATAGGGAGGGGGGAGAGGGGCGTCCGCAGGAATCTGGGGGGAAAGATCGTTAGGAATCTTTCATTATCTCTATATTGCCAAGGTCAGGCAGGCCATATTTCCTCTTTAGCACTGCAGTGGGAATAAGCCTTGGCTGCGGTATAATAGAGCAGAGAATGCCCACGCGGGGACTGATGGTAAATCAATATACCTCATCAATAGAAGGCCGACATTCCCTGAGAGCTGCAAACCGCTTCCAACTCATCAACTTCTTAACTGCTCTGTAACCCCTTCGGTGCCAGAGGGGGAGAGCAAAGCCCAGCAATGATTTCAAGCCTTTTTTTCCTGGTTGCAAATGGGCTAAACCTCTCCAATATGGAATCATAGTATTTGACAACAAACAAGGACATCTTAGACCATGCAGTCTGTGCTTTTCTACCTGCTACAGTGCATACCTGTATACTCTCTGGATATGACCTTGAGAATCGGGGTTCTCACCCAAATCTCAGGGTGAAGGGGCACATTCTCAGGGTGAGAGAGCCCAATGTTAACTATTTTCTCATCTATACCAAATAACTGCTTATTTAGTTCCTAAATTGCTACCATTTCTATCAGACACACCGAGGGAGACATCCTGCTTCTCCTCTGTATTTTCAGGCAGTGATATTAAAGCGGAACTATCACACAAATTAAAGTTACCCCCAAATAATTATGCGCATAACAATAAACATATCCATACTAGTATTATCTGGAAAATGTCCAGCATTATATTGAGAAATCCAACTCGTTCTGAGGCGGTCAGCCAGGTATCTGTGCAGACATCTTGCCAAAGAGACATCCGCGTGCCTGCGCTGTCTATCCCAGTCTCCTCTAGGAGGCGTTGCATTGTACCTTAAGGGAGAGGAAGGGACTGACAGCGCAGGCAGATGCCTCTACAGCAAGCTGCTTGCCTGACCTTCACAGAATGAGCTGGATTTCTCAATAACGCTGGACTTATTAAGGATAATACTAGTATGGATATGCTTATCTTTATGTGTATAATTATTTGGGGGGTAACTTTATTTTGGGTGATAGTTCCACTTTATTGGTTCTTGAGATCCGATACGAACACTTCCCAGTTAGTTCTAGTAGGAATATACTGTGGAAATCTACATTCTGTGGAAACATACAGGTTAATGTTTCAAAGATCTCAGGGTCGGCCCATTTTAAAAGTTCCCAGCTATGTATACGTGCTCAGGTCTTGTGTGCAGAGGTGGATTTGCCTGTGATGCAGTAACCACAATAGACCATATTCATTAACCCTTCAAGTGCCTGAGGGGTACGCAATGCATTGCAAAGCAATGCGTTGTGTACCCCTCTGACACTCAAAGGGTTAATCCTTTGAGTGCCAGGGAGGTATCCAAAGCATTGTTTTGGCTACCTCTCAAAGGGTTAAGCTAAAGAGGTTCAATTCTAGAGCAGACCAGCTGCACCATAGGTAATTTGACCAGATTGCCCTTTTAATGTGTAACATTTGTTAAAGAGGAACGTTCATGAATATTAAAGTGCCCCCAAATAATTTGTCACATAGAGATAAGCATATCAATACTTGTATTATCCTTAGTAAGTACGTCACTATTTAGAAATCCAACGTCTTCGGAGACTCACCGGCAGGCATACTTATGTAGAGGAATCTGTGCACCTGCACTGTCCATACCTTTCTGTACCTTAAGGTACAATGCAATTCCCCCTTACCAATCATATTCATGCAAGGAATTGCATGTGCTGTTTTGCGGCAAGCTTCCTGCTTGTTCAGTGGCAAAACAGATATTTGATAATTTTGCCCTCCAGGGGAATATACACAGGTCAAACAATTGACTTATTGATCTCTAGGAGACTTCAGACAGCACATAGACCTCCATGTACTCATCTAATTAATTTGAACTGATGGATCTCCAGATGCCCTTCATACCTGTGAACTCACCGGATCTGCCCCAGAGACTCCAGTTTCTACAATTAATTACCGGGTCTCTGGGGACAGAGACTGATTCTTCGGGAGTGGTGAGTTTCTTCTGAAACTCTTCCTACTTCTCCTCCTCCCCACTCTGTTCTGCCCACTTCCCACCTACTTCTCCCCCTTCTCTCCCTGTTCTGCCCAGTTCCCACTTATGTCTCCTCCTTCCCATCCTGTTCTTCCTGCTTCCCACCCACTTCTCCTCCTATACACCCTGTTCCTCCTACTTCCTGCCTACGTCTCCTCCTTCCCATCCTGTTCTTCCCACTTCCCACCTACTTCTCCTCTTTCCCACCCTGTAATGCCCACTTCCCACCTACTTTTCCTCTTTCCCACCCTGTTCTTCCTGCTTCCCACCCACTTCTCCTCCTTCACACCCTGTTCCTCCCACTTCCCACCTACTTCTCCTCCATCCCACCCTGTTCTGCCCACTTCCCACAACATAAAGACAGTAAGCCCCATTCCCTTTAGGAAGTGAATCTCGTCATTTACATTCCCCTGGTCAGCAGCACATGAGCCCTCTGAGGGGGCTCAAGGGGAGGAAGTTCCCCAGGTGTGATGTTCTTGGACGACAACTGCTCAGCTGGATATTTGTCTAGGAACAATGGGGGTGTGGTCCAACAACAGCTGGTGCTCCACAGGTTGGCAATCCCTGTACTGGACAATGCCAATATTGCGGGTTCTAGAGGATGCCTGGTATATCCGTATGACTGCCTCAGAGTAAAGTCCATTTTGTTTCACAAAATGCTAGATAAATTAAGGACTACACAGTGTGAAACAGAAGCGGGAGTGTACCTTGTCTGCTTTAACCCCTTGAATGATAGGAATATCCCAATACATTTAACCCTTAAGGATGGCCGATTGCGCATGCAGGCCGCCACTTAAGGACCACGTACCATTTTTTTTTTCTTCGCCCAAAAGGCATGCAGCTGTGCGGAGGGCCCTGATTTCCATGACTGTCCTGGTACGTCATGGGTCCTTAACGCAAATCTACCCATGATGTGCCAGGACCGTCAAGGGTCGTTAAAGGGTTAAAGGAGCAGTAAACCTTTTTATGAAAAAATATATATATATATTGTAGTGATTTTACTACTGAGTAAAATAAGGGTACTCCCACTGCCAAGAGATTCATATTTCCAGAGTTATTACAGTTTAAACCCATGTATTTTTACATTACCAGTGCCCTCTAGTGGCCAAATTCTAATTAGTTTTTCCTGTTAGATTCTAATGGAGAGGAAAGTCAGAAAAGTCAGAGACATACAGTTCTCCATGGAATGTGATAGAAACTGCCTGTCACTTCCTGTCAGTTAGAACTACCAGGAAGTAAACACAGTAAATTCACTTCCTGATTATTTAAACTGCTATCAATTTTTAATAAAACGTATGACAGCTATAGGAGTGATCTTGTTTTATTCAGCAGGAAAAGATCTATAAAATATGTATTTTCATAAAAAAAAGTTTACTGCTTCTTTAAAAAAGTCTCACAAATCCAAGGCATTAAAAAAAAAATACAATATTTTTTAATGATCATTTCCCTTTAAGTGTTTTGAGCCTCATGCAGAAAGCAAAAGATTTGCAATTCAGGAGCAATCCAAGTGCACCATGGGGCATATAAAAGACCTCTTTGATTTGAATGTGACTTTAACCCCTTGAATGCTAGAGAGGTCTCTAGCATTCAAGGGGTTACAAGTCCCATTTAAATTAATGGGAATCTGCGTAACATAAAAGTGCCCCCTGTGATACAGTTGGTATGATCCAGAATTGCTCATCTTTTGGTTTCTGCATAATGTCCTTTATTACGTATAAACTGTATTGCCTTTTAGTTGTCCTTCTTTATTACACCACACCTAATTTATGAGTCCTCCCGGAGAGCTGGTCTTCAATACTGGATTTGTTTTCTATTTCATGTGTTCATTAACTGATGTCCAACTAAAGTACCGTTTGCCTGCTTTCAATTTATGTCTCTCCATGTTGTAGTATCGCATTAAGGGTCAGGCTGACCTGGGTGGCTGGACACCCCCACTTACACATACACACTTTTGGGTAGTGTAATAAAGATCACAGCTGCTATTCAATCTCTTGGGAGAAAGAGCTGTCAATCACCTTGTCTACTTCACAAAACAGAAAGTAACAGCTCTGCTTCCAAAGAGGTTCTGCAGCAGTTAAGGACTTTCCTAGCGGATAGGGCTATTGGGTTTTCCAGCACTGTCATTATGTGCATTGAAGCTATAATAGCTTTAGTAACATCTACTGTTTAGGGACTATAGTGGTGCACAACACATTACAAAGCAATGGCGTTGCACATATACCCAGTCCTTAAATGGGTAATTGCTTTCAAGATACCTCCTGTAGAATGTTCTAGACTATTAGAGATGCATGGCCACTATATCTATAACCTCTGTCATTTCATAATCGACTCTCTCAGAGCTTAAAGGGATAGTAATGTTTCATAATAAAAGCAGCTCTAATTAATCCTCATAGTATTTGGACCTTGGAAATTGTTATTTCAATTCTGTCAGAGTTGTAGTTCAAGAGTAATTCAATGATAAAGTATCCCCCTCCTGCCCTTTTACTGATGTAACACTGTTCAGCCAGATCATAAGGGAGGTGCCCAGGTAGATTACAGAGAGGGACAATCTTCAATTATGATAAGGGAAAAACCTGAAAAACTTATCAAGGGGGGCAGGGCTTTCATTGTTCTCATAGGAAGAAGATTGTCCCCGTTGTTATCTGTCTGGTCTTACAACCAGATTCCACATCTGAGTGGAGGAGGCTTACACTAGGTAAAAGGGGAGGGAGGGGGAAACTTTATCTTTCAATTACTCTTGAACCACAACTCTGACAGTATTGATATAACACTCTCCATGGCCCAGATACTATGGAGATTAACTGGAGCTGCTGTTTTTGTGAAACATTACTATCCCTTAAGGCTTAGTTCACCCTGGCGACTGGTTTGATGCTCTAAAATTAAATAAAAATATGTCTGTGATTGATATGCTATTTGCATGTGATTATCATGACTTTTCATGTTTCATCACATGGATTTCTGCTTATCCTCCCGTTACACCCTACAAAGAAAAACGCAAGTGCAACTTTGCATGGTAATTGTGATAACTTGATATATGGCGTGATACCTTTGAAATCAATACAAATTGCAGAAAGTTGCTTTAATGCACTGTCAGACCAAAAGATATAGCAAGATGTGTTGTCTTGCAACACGTGCCTTGTTTTTTAGTAGCATGAACAGTGCCACACGACACAATGAGGGAGAGGCACTAAAGTGTGATGAAGAGGTAATAACGTGGAGATGATTTCTCCAATGAAATCACTTGGCCAATTCCAATGCTAATCCATGGTGTCTACACACTACGACTTCTCAACATGAGAGATCTTAGTGCATAGGTTCCAGAAACTGGACAAGTGATATCACTGGACAAGTTATCTCCACTTTATCACCACTTTCTCACACATTAGTACATAACCCCCAGTGTATTTTTTTCATGAGTTTGAGGCGCTGAGATTCAGTCTTCAGCATGAACTAGGTCTAAACGAAAACCGGCGCTTCCTAATAATAGCTATCACTATCACTTCCTGTCCTAAGTCTCCAGAGGTGGGAATGACTAAATGACATGATTCGTATCATGACTGGGGTGGGTGGGACTGGGAGCGGAGGAGATTGTTCTTAAAATGGGCAGAGTCAGAAGAACAGGGGCGGAAAGTGACCATAACTGGCAGTGAAGTGGGCGGAGTTACAAGGGAACTTCTTGCACTGTGAGAATCAGTCACGGTCCCTGGAAATCACTAATTAAAGTATAAAGACTGGAGTCAACAGGCCAGATCCAGACAGATCCCAGGAATGATGATTAAGCCACCCCTTTAACACTTTGAGTGCCAGAGGGGTATGTAACGCATTGCAAAGCAATGCGTTGTGTACTCCCTGGCACTCAAAGGGTTAATAATTTTGCGTTCCAGAATGATATCCAACGCGATACCTCCCTGGAACTCAAATTAATGCAGGATGCCTATGAAAAATACGCGCTGCAAGGTTGTCCTGGTTCTTATGTAACCCTGCACAAAGACATTTTTATACCATTAAAGGGATAGTAATGTTTCAAAATAAAAGCAGCTCCAATTAATCTTCATAGTATTTGAGCCATGGAGAGTGTTATTTCAATACTATCAGAGTTGTAGTTCAATAGTAATTGAATGATAAAGTATCCCCCCTCCTGCCCCTTTCACTGATGTAACACTGCTCACCTCATAGCAGCAAGACTGTACAGATGGATCGCAGAGAGGAACAATCTTCAGTGAGTATAAGGAAAAACCTGAAAAACCTGTCAAGGTGGGCAGGGTTTTCCCTTATACTCACAGTAAGTAGATTGTCCCTTGATGTTAGCAGTCTGGTCCCAGGACCAGATTCCACATCTGAGGGGAGGAGGACTAGGTAAAAGGGGCGGGAAGGGGATACTTTATCATTCAATTACTCTTGCACTACAACTCTGACAGTATTGAAATAATACTCGCCATGGCCCATATACTATGAAGATTAACTGGAGCTGCTTTTATTTTGAAACATTACTATCCCTTTAAGACTTCAATAACTATTATGATGTCATTTCTTCAAGCCACACATGACCCATACACTTCAGTACATACACAGAATCCTTGTTATCGTTTACATATAAAGTATCTGTCACTCATGTAATAATGCTTTGGAGAGGTTTCTACAATCTAGTAGGTTAATAAATTATTGATTCATATTGTAAAACTCTCTGGGGACTATAAAATAAACATTTTTACAAAAACAATAAAGTGTTATTGTAATCAAGCTACATGTTGATATTGTTGAGGTTTTGGATATATATAGAATTAAAAAAATATATGGATTTTTAACTCAATGGATGCTATAGAGGTTTTTACCATATAAGGGGTTAAGGACAAATGTATTAAACATCCAACAAGTTATCAAGTTGCAGTTCTGGAGCAAACCAACTGCACTAACTCCCCAAAGCAATGCTTTGGATACCTCTTTCGCATTCAAGGAGTTAAAAAGCTCCATTTAGACCACTGAAAATGTTTTTTTTCCTTATTATAAGCAGTTATGGACCATATTCCCATTGATTTAAATGGATAATTTAACTGCAATGCGTTGGAGGTTTCCTAGCATTGAAGGGGTTAAACCGACATTTAAATAATTTGGAATTTATATTTCCCCCAGCACAGTGCAGTTGGTGTTCTCCAGAATTGCTCATCTTTTTTTTTTTCTGTTAAGGTTCCAATTAGTCTCTTTGCTGTAATGACATATCAGAGGATATCATCCAGAATTTTATTAGTCTTAATCCTTTCCTATATGAAGTTTTTATCTGATACTTATACTTTGCGATGACCCCTAATTACCAATTGATCCTGCCAGTATCTATATAAAGTGAATTATCTACAAGAGGTTTAATGCATCCTTACATCTGTCGTTCTGTATCCATTTATTAGATGGTAAAAATGTTAATATGAACATCAATATGATTAAGGATAATGGTCCATTGATTAGTATGGGCCAACTCTTCCACCTCCTAACCAAAGGCATTTCATTGGCAATCAGTAAAATATACAGTGGAGGCTCATATTCTAAGATGGCCTAGAAGAATTCCGGAACAACGTAAGGTCTGGATTCTAGTGCATCCGGAAATATTTGCTAATAGGGTTAGCTAATATCTTCAGCTGCTTAAATCTGCAATCAGAGTAAGAGCTAGATAGCCAAATAGCATTTTTTTATTCAACTAAACGCTCTATCGGAATCCTTTTTGAGCTTTGATAATCGCTCCAGAACAGCCTCAATGTGAAGCTAAGAAGCCCAAGGGCAGTGGCCTGGACTGCTTGAAGAGGTCCACCTAACTTTCAGGTTCTCTTCCACAGCCTGTAGTGGCAGGAGGACATTAATCCATTTGGTTTCAGCTCATTGCATAGTACCCCAATGGTGCTTGTAAAATAATTCAATAAAATGTGGGTGTTTAATATTATTTAACATATTGCCTCCTCTACAAAAATCAATAAAATGTGGTTCCCACTAGCCAACATTACAAGGGTATAATTCTTTCAACCCCCCCTTAGGTGTGGATTGAGGGGTAATAAAAATACTATGTGGGGGTCCATAATTCCCAACATTTAAGTACATTCTTCACTGGGAATGAAATCACCCCCTCTGCCTTCAACCCATTGACAAAAGTAGTGGGAAATTTTATAATTCCGTATACAGCTTTAAATTGTGCAAGGGCTCTGTGTCACTTTCACTACTGCACAAGAATGTCCCTCTTTCCAATACAGGAGGATGCCAATGAGTCCCCTCTGGACACCCAGCTATTGAGCCTTGGCACTTAAGAGGCATACACCTGAGTGACACTCAAAAAATGTACATTTTTAATAACATAAATAATTTTAACATACTTGTCCAGATCAACAAAAGCACATAATCCTCAATTCACCCAAAGATATAGAAAAATATAGGGGGGCATAAAAGATAAACTTTCCTAGAGCCAACACTGTTAAAAAAATGGGACAAAAAAGTAAATAAAAAAAGTGATACAAAAAACTCTTACATTTTTAAAAGAAGTCTGTGAAGGAAGTGCTTGCATGAAATATCCTAAGATCTATCAGTGTATGGAAATGGTTACCTATATATTGTTAAACATGTTTGTTTACATAAAAGCAGATTGTATTTTAGCATTCATTTAAGCCCTTGGATGCCAGAGACATCTCGCATTGCCTTACCATGCATTGTTGGTGTATTGGCCGGCTGGTGGCATGTAATAGTGTATTGCTCTGCTGGTACCGTGATGGTGTATTGGCCTGCTGGTAGCATGTAATAGTGTATTGCTCTGCTGGTAACTTGTAATGGTCTGCTGGTGGCATGTAATAGTGAATTGAGAGCTCTGCTAGTAACTTGTACTGGTGTATTTGCCTGCTGGTGGAAAGTAAGAGAGTGTTGCTCTGCTGGTAACTTGTGGTGTATTGGCCTGCTGGTGGCATGTAACAGTGTATTGCTTTGCTGGTAACTTGTAATGGTGTTTGCTCTGCTGGTAACATGCAGTGGTGTATTGCCCTGCTGGAGGCATTCAGTGGTGTATTGCCCTGCTGGTGGCATTCAGTGGTATATATCCATGCTCATTGTATGCTGTGGATTATTGTCTTGCTAGTAACCTGCAATGATATATTGTTCTGCTGGTCTCATGATATTACCATGTGTGTCTCTAGCATTCAAGGGGATAATATATTATATTATACTATAGAAAATTGGGGTTTTGCACTCTGAAATGCACAGTTAACCCTCTGAGCGCCAGAGAGGTACTCAATGTATTGCATTACAATGTATTCGGTACCTCTTTGGCACTCAGATGGTTAAGCTAAATGGACAGGTATTCTTAGCAAAGGCAGACTTGTCTCTGCGCTAAATAAAAATTATTTTATGGCCATCATAAAGCAGACAGATAACCCTGCCCTCTGTAAAATGTGTAATTTCAGACAGATAAATTGCACAGTATATAAAATTAACATTTATGGTGGAAAAAAAAAAATCAATTTGTGATTTTCTAATTAGAAATGATCATAATCATGTTGTCCAGTTATATAGTATTTTACAATAAAATCTGAAACCTAACACGGAGTACAGCTGTTAGGATAACATCTCAATAAGAAATATCTCCGGTACTAATCTCTGTCTAGGATAACTACACATAAACAGGAATGTGTGTGTCTGAGTGCTGCAGATAAGAGATTTGTAATTTCTCCTATTGTCCCTAAAATCTGATATTAACCCTTTGAGTGCCAGAGGGGTATGCAATGCATTGCACTCAAAGGGGTCATTAATAAATCTCTCAGTTGTAAGGGATTGTTTAGATGCATAATTGGAACACTGTAATAATGCTGCTAAATTCCAATCACCCTTGTAAATTATCACTGTCCTGCTTATTCCCGGCGACCTATTACTGGGGATGTGGTTGGGGCATTGTTGAAGGAAAGCTCACATTGGGCTCAGATAAACATGACTGGCTGATTTCAGTGGGAGACTGATATTCATTGGAGGGTATGATGAACATCATCACCAATGATTTAGCGCAATTTATCTCCAGAAAAGCACCATAGGCTGTCTTGAAGGCTTTTGATTTGATAACTTCCAACATGAAGTGAAAAAGTGGTGTGGTTTCATAGTCACAGTCTGGAATTCTATTATCTGTGCTGTAAGCCATTGTTCACAGTAAATTAACACAATATTCTCATAGTTGCCAACATTCTCAAAAAACTGGGGCACTTTAGGAAAGAAACCCAGCCCTGTGACATCACCAAGCCCCACTTTATGACATCATGTAAAAGAGACCTGCGACATAATGGGGGTTAGATACTAAGAGGTGATAAAGTGGAGATGACTTCTCTAGGGATATCACTTCTCCAATTCATATGTTATTCTGTGGAGTCAATTCACTAACATTTCTTAAGTTTTGGAGATCTTAGTGCATAGGCTCCATAAAATAACACAGGAACTGGAGAAGTAATAACACTGGAGAAGTCATCTCCATTTTATCACCTCTTTATCACGCCTTAGTGAATAACACTCAACATATTTTAATATGATACTTTTAAAGATGAAAAATACAAAAAAAAATCTAATTTTATTTTAAATGTATATATATCAGCATCCTAATTTTAAAGATCTACCTGCTGAATTTGATTGTAATGTAGCAATAATTATTATAAATATAAAATGCTAGCCTGCGAAGATCCCTGTGTGCGTAACTGCACATGCGCAGTAGAGACTGCCGGAATGATGCAGTCATACACACTAGAGACTGGTGGAACGTGCTGTTCTGGAGCGGGGCGCTCCAGACGGCTCACTTCCTGTCTCTTTCCCGGCTCCAGAGCAGCAGCCGGAGCCGCTGGGTGGCACTTTAGCCCATATACACGGACTTTCACGCTAGTTCATTTATAAAGCACCAGCAGTTTCCGCTGTGTTGTACAATAGAATGGGATGCATTATGCCACGTGTATTTAATATTTATTAATATTATTAAGAAACATGCCATCATTGCCTAATGCACTGCTACACTGTAATCTTAAATCCATTACTTTTAAAGCTGTGGTTGTAGGGACTTTTTTGATTAGGACGACTAGAAGTCAGCACAGTTGGCAAGTATGCATTCTCTAGAATTTCACCTATTATAATCAGTGGAAATATTTGTTATTCTATTGCATGCAGTGAGCCTTAACACAAGTTAGCTATTTGTGTGGCAGAGAAATATTCAATGCTCTGCCCCTAAAAATCCACATATAGAATGACCAAAGCACGTTAAAAATGATCATCAGATATTAATTTATTTTATTTATATAATGCCACAAGTATACGCAGCGCTTTACAACTGAAGGTCCCTGCCCTAAAGCATACAATATAAAGTATCTAAAACATGAGCATTAGACAAAACACTTGCGTATTCCCTGGAACATGAATTCTGGGATATCCCCGATATAGAACTCTCATTGGTTTGAAAGGATCCAGATGTCATGAAATGGAAGGCACCAAGAGACACTATAAGTTGAATGGACATCTGTAATTTGGAAATTTTCTTTGTTTATATACAGTACAATACATATATCTTTCCCAATTACAGAGCAAAGATAAAAATAAGTTTTATGTTTCTATTTTCATACAGATATCTACTGTATCTCCCAGGAACTAAGCATAAGGAAGATACATGCAGAGGTTATCTGTATGACCTGATCACATACCCTCCCTTCAACTGATATTTATTTTTCCCAGTCACCATAGCTGGGAACTCTCTGGATTTGCCCCGGGGACCTAGTAATTAGCAGCAAAAACTGGAGTCTCTGAGGCAAATCTAGCAGAGGCTGATTCTCCGGATGTGGGGAGTTTCTAATTAAACTCTTCCCACATCTGCTCCTTCCCATTGTGTCCCTTCCACTCCCGCCCTCTTCACCTGCTTCCCCAGCCTAATCATCATACTTTTTCCACGTTATAAATTGTGCTCCCACTCGTGATTAAGCCCCACACCATTTTGAAACAAATCGCCTCATTTTTCTCCCCCAGCTGCACCACAGGACTCCCCTCTCCAGTGAGTCTACAACAAAAAGTTCCCAGGTATGCCAGTCTCTGCTAATAAATATCAGTAAAAGAAAAAAACACAAGGAAAGCGCTAGTATTATTTACTATATTTATATGTGGATATCAAATAGACACAGACAACAATATTACATATGTTATAAATACATAGTAACACAAATAAAACTAAAAATAAGAAACATTTATAATGCTGATTATAGAGACTACCTCTAAATCAATAAACTTGGCCAATAATAAAAGATACAAAAAGCTCACATATATAAGACCTCTGAAATAAGTGCTGGATAAATATAGCACAGTAAGTCCTCCAAAAGATGGAGTAAAAGAGAATCTCCAAAATATCCGCTGGTAGTGTAATGATAAGCGGGCAGGCTTTCGTGCAGTATAGTCTGTCTTCCATATAAAACAGTCTGTCTCCTCTCCCGTCCATAAATAAAGGAATATGAAATGCCCTGGTTAAGACGTATATTGCGGGCAGAGTCACTTTTGATACAAACAGTGTCTTCTGTCTTTAAGTCCACAATGCGGTATATGGGACTAACCTCTTGTATAGTGTAGGTCCCGGGTGCACTTCGAATGAAGCAAGCGTGCAGAGGGAATGGCAGTGTAGCGCCATTTCAAGCCTCCCGTCCTTAAAGGGATAGTAATACTTCGTTTTAACTTTATTTTATTTTGTAGGCATTAAAAAAACATGAAGAATGATATAAGTCTTATCTCTCAAACCTTTATTGTTTAAGAGGTATTCACAAGCAAAGTTTCCCTTTTACCTAGTGTAAGCCATCTCTTCTCAGATGTGAATCTGGTTGTAAGACCAGACAGATAACAGAAGGGAACATTCTTCTTACAATGAAAACAATGAAAGCCTTGCCCCACTTGACAAGTTTTTCAGCTTTTTCCCTTATCTTAATTGAAGATTGTCCCTCTCTGCAGTCTACCTGGGCACCTCCCTTCTGATCTGGCTGAACAGGGGGGGATACTTTGCTTGTGAATATCTCTTAAACCATAAAGGTTTGAGAGATAAAACTTATATCGTTCTTCATGTTTTTTTAATGCCTACAAAATAAAATAAAGATAAAACTAAGCATTACTATCCCTTTACTTGATGATAATGGAGATAATAATGGAGAGCAATGCAAACAGAGGGCAAATGTAGAGCTGGAAAGGTTGCGGCTCTCAGGTGTCTAAATAGCAGTACCTTATAAAAACGTATGTTCTGTAAATACTACCAGCACTTTTTTAAATAAGCTAAAAAGTGGCAATGCTGGAGAAAGGGGAGAACTGAAAATTTCCCATTTGCCATTGATTTAAATGGAGCTTTTAACCAAGTCGAATGTTCGATAGGTAGCCATGCAATGTGACGGAGAGTGTAGACCTTTCTAGCATGTAAGGCGTTGAAAGTCCCATTAGAATCATCGGAAGATTTCATTTGTCCCCTATGGTGCAGTTAGTTTGCTCTATAAATGCACCTCTTTAATTTATTGGATAGCACCTTACATCAGTGGTTCTCAACTCCTGTCCTCAGGACCCACTAACAGGCCAAGAATTGATTTCCTTGTTAGAGCACAGGTGAGTTAATCAATGTGAATGAGCCTCTGATCACCACACCTGTGCAGAGAAATCCCTAAGTCCTGGCCTGTGAGTGGGTCCTTAGGACAGGAGTTGAGAACCACTGACTTACATGTATTGCAAGCAGAATGCGCACTATGAGTATGACTTGTGTCCAGATGATATACCCATTAGGACAAACTGGATCTTCGCATTGATGCATTGCTTGTGTACTTGTTTTGTAATCTTCAGCATGCGTGAGACAATGGTTAGACAACTGGTAGCTTCTCAGCTGTTTAATGAGCTCCAGCATTTGTTGTATCTGTATACTGCTGATCCTGGTGTAACATGGTGTTTGGAGACAGCAATCACATCTGCATTTCACATTTAACAAAAGTGCCCTAATCCTTCGAGCTCCAGAGGAGTTCCCATCACATTTGTACACACAGTAAGTGAACGAAGTGCAGATTAATTGGCCATTTTAAAATGTGGGTTTGGCCAGAGCAATCTCAATTACCTGCACCAGTTTATATTCCCAAGCTATTATGTAGCCCCTTGAATGCTAAAGAGATCTACAAAGCATTGTGATGCATTGGAGTTCTCTTTAGCAACCATGGGATTAAAACTTTTTTTTTTGTCCTCCCTTTTTATAGGCCCAGGGTATTTTCTATGCTAGAAAACAGTGGATGGGACTGCGTGTGGGGTCATGTGAGGAGCGGGGATCTGGACATGGGTGGAGCCTTGTCTAGGGGCAGCTTGGATGTAAATCCAGCCCTGGGTACAGATGTAATGGGATTGTGCTGGTGATATTCACAACCTGACACAGTGAGAGGGGCCAGCACAGATGAGGTGCCTGTTAGAATTAGGGGCCTTGGAAGATTGCATGCTCTGCCAAATAGGAAATCCAACTGTCTGTAGAATTTGTATTTCATACATCTGATGCTGTCTCCGAACTCCAGCTCTATTCTTGTATATGAGAACGTGTTGTGCATCTGTACTTCATCATGCTGAAACGTATTCCATTGCCTTGGCAGATCTGACACCATCTCATCATGCCTCTTCCTCTCCACAGGTTCTGCTCATCCGCTGCTGCTTCAATTGACTTAGCGGTGACTGTAGCAGCGACCTGTCTGATGTATCGCTCATCAGGGCAGCCTCCCCCCCCAGTCCTGCTCTGTGGTCAATGAAGCTGTAATTTGGTGGTGAGCCACTAACAGAATTTCTCGAGCAGCAGCCTGTAAATATTCTGTATGTTCTCTTTGAGACCTCTGAATGGCATTTTCCCAAGGATAACAGACTTTTTTTTATTATTTAACCCATGGTGTGCCAGAGTTGTATGCAATGCATCACGAAGCACACCTCTCTGGCACTCAAACGGTTAAAGGGATAGTAATGTTTCTCAATAAAAGCAGCTCCAATTAATCTTCATAGTATTTGAGCCATGGAGAGTGTTATTTCAGTACTGTCAGAGTTGTAGTGCAAGAGTAATTGAGTGATAAAGTATCCCCCTCCCCCCCATTTACAAATGTAACACTGCTCACCTCAGAGCAGCAAGACTGTCCCGATGGGTCTTAGAGAGGGACAATCTTCAGTGCGCATAAGGGAAAACTTGAAAAACCTGTCAAGGAGGCAGGGTTTTCCTTATGCTCACGTAAAAAGATTGTCCCTTGCTGTGACCTGTCTGGTCTGTGGACCAGGTTCCGCATCTGTGGGGAGGCAGCTTACACTAGCTAAAAGGGGCGGGAGGGGGATACTTCATCATTCAATTACTCTTGAACTACAGCTCTGACAGTATTGAAATAACACTCTCCATGGCCCAGATACTATGAAGATTAATTGGAGTTGCTGTTTTTGTGAAAAATTACTATCCCTTTAACACCTGCACCTTGTATTCTTAGGTGTTGAATTTTGGAAATAGAGTTTATTCCTGGCTAAAAGTCCATTCTGGAAAGTTAATCCTTTGAGTGCCAGAGGGGTACAGAATGCATTGCAAAACAATGCATTCCATACCCCTCTGCCACTCAAAGGGTTAAGCCTCATTTGCACTCGCTGAGAAACAGGGGTTGTGCACTAAGGAGGAATCAAATGGTGATAAGGCAGAGACAGCGTCCCCAGTGATGTCACTTCAGTTCCTGTGTTATTCTATGGAGCCAGTGCACTAAGATCTCCAAAGGCGGCGTCAAATTAAAAATCCCATTGTTTTAAATGGGTATTTTAACCCGTGACTGCCAGAAAGGTAGCCATTGCATTGTGAAGCAATATGTTGGAAGCATTTCTAACACTGAAAGGGTTAAACGTGCCATTTAAATCAGTTGGTTGGCTTCCATTGTTCTTAGAACTTCAGCCTCCAAGTATGTTCAGAAGAAAAATGGGGCCAACCATTCCCACTATAGGGGAGAACTAAAAATCCCCATTGATTTAAATTGAGATTTTAACCCGTTGATTGCTAGAGAGGTTTCCAAAGCATTGTGAATACATTGGAGACCGCTCTAGCATTCAAGGGGTTAAATCCCCCAATTTAAATCAATGTGGTGTTTTTAGTTCTCCCCCTGTAGTGCAAATGGTTTGCCCCAGAACGCCTACACTTTTGTTTTGAACATACGGACCTAAAGTGTTTCTGAAGAATCATTCTAAGAGACGTATGTATATAGGGTGACCACATGTCCCAGAATGCCTGGGATTGTCCCTCAATGGAGGTCTCTGTCCCGAGTCCCGGGTCACCCCCCACTGGGACAACAAAGAGTCCCGGAATGGAGCAACAAAGCCAGCACCCAGAGCACAAATGATCTCTGCCACTCACTGAGCCGTTTGCAATTTCCACTCTGCTCCACAGTAGCTCACTCAACATCACTGACACAGCCTACCTAGTGCAGCACGCACCACCACCACCAGCCAATGAAATGTATTTGCTATATGGTCCTCATTGGCTGGCTGGTGCGTACGTGTGTGTGAGGCAGTACATATGCCGGCACATGCAATCATTTTTATCAGTGAGAGTGAGTGTCTGGATGCAGTGACAGATGGACGGAAAGGAATAGAATGATTGGAACAGCAGCACACACAGATTTTAGTTCAGGGGTCATGTGACATCACTTTAATAGTGTCCTGGAATGGAAGAAGGTAATGTGGTCACCCAATATGTATAACAGTGCATCAGGACAATTCTAGGGCAAACGAAACTTCAATACAGGGGGTCTAATAAAAATTCTAATTGCTTTAAATGGAACTTTGAACCTCTTGAATGCTAGAAAGGTATCCAACACATGGTGAAGCAATGTATCGTAGACCTCTCTGCATTCAAAGGGTTAAAAAGCCCAATTTAAATCAATGGCACTTCCAAACCAATGACTTAACACAAACAGATTTAGACTGGGTTCAACTCATCTTTCCTAGACCCTCATCAGTGTCAATTCTCCAAAACCAATCAGTCCAGGTTAAAGCAGAACTATCACTCCAAATAAATTTCCCCCCAAATAATTATTCACATAGCGATAAGCATAGAAATACTAGTAGTATACATAATAAGTACAGCTTTATTAACCCCTTAAGGACCGGGAAAATCTGAGGTCGTTTTCCCTTAAGGACCGGCGCAATTCTGACCTTTTTGACTATGTCTTTGTTCAACAGTGTTTTCCCTCTTAGGCTTTTATTCCGCCCCCATAAATTATATACTGTTTTTTTAAGCATAAATAGGGCTTTCATTTGATACCCTATTTATATGGATAACCCACCATTCACTTTATTAAAATTAAAAAAAAAGGTAAAAAAATGTAAAAAAAAAAAAACATTTTTGAATTTTCTCTTGGGATCAATTGGCCACAAAGGGTTAAATTTTTATGGTGACTGCATGAAAGGTATTACCGGTCAGTCATACCTACAAATTGCGCAGTTTAAAGTGGCAACTGTCCCCCCGGGTGAAAATCCCCATGTCCCTTTTTCCCACCCTATTTTGACACTTTTTTGTCCCTGGCATTTGGTGGTATATATAAGTGTATTACATGGCTCCACAACAATCACACTTGCATTATTGTTTAATTATATATATATTTTTTTAATAAAAATATGTTTTTGTAAAAAAAAAAAAAAAAAAAAAAAAAAAAAAAAAAAAAAAGGGTTTTTTTTTTTTTTTTTTTTAAAACACAAGTGTAAAATTGCAGGTCAAAAATTGACCTGCATTTAGCCAGCCTCCTGCACCAGCAGTGAAGGGGTTAATACCCCCAACTGCTGTATTTTTTTTAACCACTATGTGTCGCCCGTCTACTTCTGTCTCCCTTACTTTGAGAGCAAGGGAGACAGAGGCAGACGAGACAGGCACAGACAGCATGCTTTGCATGCTGCCTCTGTCTGTCACTATGCCGGTACATGTGATCGCTGATACGGCGATCGCATGAACCGGAAGAAGCAAGAAGGGCTGAGACTGAATGCCCCGGTCTTGGACCGCTCAGTCTCAGCCTGGATTTAATGATAGCAGCGTGCACGGAGGCACGCTGCTATCATTTAAGCCATGACGGTCCTGAACCGTCATGGGTCGTTAAGGGTATAACAACCCATGACGGTGCAGGACCGTCATGGGTCCTTAAGGGGTTAAGAAATCCTTCTTGATCCGACACTGATGGGCAGGCTTCTTGCTGTAGAGGAATCTGTGCTCCTGTGCCGTCAGTCACTTCCTGTACCTTAAGGTACAATTCTACTCCCCCTAACCAATCCTAGAGGAGACTGGGACGGACAGCACAGGCACAGAGATGTCTCTTAGGCAAGATGTCTGCTCTGATGCCTGTTTGTTCGTCTTGGATCAAGTTGGATTGTTTCTTAATAACACTGGACTTATTCTGTATAATACTAGTACTTCTATGCTTATCGCTATAACAATAATTATTTGGGGGCTTTTTATTTGGCGTGAGAGTTCTGCATTAATGACTATTGACACGAAATGGTAAGTGTCGAAACCCATACACTGGCTGGTCGGGATGATGGGTGGAGATTTCATACCTTTGATGTATTGGCATACCCAGGAACCTTCTCATCCCTAACCCCAGGAGACACAGGGTGGCCGATGGGAGTATCTAAATGAAGTTAGTTATCAGAATGTGGTAGGGGCTTAATCAGAGTGATGTAGAGTTGGAGGGCTGAGAGGTGGGATTTACACTTTAGCGGGTGGGGAAGTAGGGACAAGCCGGGAGTGGTCAGAACACGTAGTAAATTAAGCAGGGTTGCCACTGAACTCACGAAGCTGGAGCATTAGTTTTTGTCCATGGAGATCCAGTAACTCATTCTGATAACGGAGTCTCCGGGGCAGATCTGGAGAGTTCCCAGGTATGTGTATGGGACAGTACTGTATTTAGGGCCTTATTCACTAAATAAATGAGGAACATACCTGGGAATCTTCTTCCTGTCCCTAGCCCTTGGAGAAACCAAATGCCCCATAATATTATTTTACAATAATGTATGTAAATAGGCTTTTGTTGCTTTAAAAAAGCAGCTTTCCAGCCGTGAAACGCGTTAGTGTTCAAGCCTTGTTAACTTTAATGTTTTGACAAATTTTATACATGTAGCCTGATCTGTATATGTGAAGAGTAAGAAGCAACTCAAGGATTTTGCAAGTGACCTGAACAGAGACAGGCTATATTCTCTGTATGCTGTGTTGTCAGGTGACTTTGGTACCAGAGTCCTGACCACTATAATCTGTGAGTGTTATTTTTATCTTCATTGTGAAAGTTTATTGGAATTTACTACACGCTCCCCTCTTTTTCCCTTCCCTTTGCTGATCCGATATAGTGTACTGCACACTCTCACCCTCTATGACCATAGAATTAACCCTTTGTGTTCCAGAAGGGTACGTATCACAGTGAAGAGCAATGCGTTGTGTACCCCTCTGGCACTCAGATGGTTGAACTGGTTCCTTTCTGAGAAAATGGGCTAATGGGAACCATGTTGAGGGCCCCCTGAAACAGAAGCCCCCCTGGTGAATGCTGGGCATGCCCATTCATTAAAACGCAGGTCTGGCTAGCTGAATACATACTGCTGCTATGCGTAGAAAAAATACTACTTTTGGATTTCTCTGCAGAGGAATATCAATACATTTTATCATAAAGCAGAGCACTGATACAATGGAGGAGAGATGCACTGAGGAGTGATAAAGCGGAGATGACTTCTCCACTTCCCTTGTTATTCTGTGGAGTAAATGCATTAAGATTTCTCCAGCTTAGGAGATCTTAGTGCATAGGCTCAATAGAAAAACATAGGAAATGGAGAAATGATATCACTGGAGAAGTCATCTCCGCTTTATCACCTGTTTATCAAGCCTTAGTGCATAACCTCCAATGTATCACTCTTCCAGTGTTGTGCTAAACTTATCCATTTTCTGTAGAGCAGCACAGCTGTTAGAAAGTCAGCCAGAAGTGGGATTAGATTACTTTGCAGTTGATAATTGTTATCTGTGGTTTTAGTGAAACTCTGATAAACTGATCAACTGCAATGGAATCTAGGCCAAATATTCTCAAATTCCCATTGATTTAAAGCAGAACTATCATCAATCTTATATAGAGCCCCAAATCCTAATTATAATAGTGATATGTATATTCCACCTACTTTTATTTTCAAGAAAAATTGCAGCATTTGTGAAAAATAGAACCTTTTAGGCAGACAGGCAGCGGGAAACAGCGCAGACATCTTGCACAGACGGCATGTCTGCATTGTCTGTCCCCTTCTCCAACAGGACTGGTGAGCTGAATGCCTGGTTACCTTAAGGCACCGGAAGGGACTGACAGCGCAGGCTCAGAGAGCGCCTACAGCAAGATCCCTGCCGATGCCTGTTAACATAAAAAGTTCTATTTTACACTAATGCCGCAATTCTTATTGAAAATTCAAGTAGGTATATGCATGTCGCTATTATAATTAGGATTTGGGGCTCAATATAAGATTGATGATAGTTCTGCTTTAAATAGGGCTTTTAACCCTTTGAGTGCCAGAGGGGCACGAAACGCATTGCTTTGCAATGCGTTGCAAACCCCTCTGGCATTCAAAGGGTTACATTTGGAGCCATATGCAAAAGCTGGGGGAAACCAACTATAAAATAGGGGACAAATAAACTTGTCCCAGTGATTTAATTGTGGCTATTAATCCCTTGAATGCTAGAGAGGCATCCAACGTATTGCAGAGCAATGTCTTGGAGACCTCTCTAGCCGTCACAGGGTTAAAAGCCCCATTTAAATGAATGAGCTTTTTTTCCCATTTATTCACTATTGTGCCCTTGGTTTGCCCCAGAATGACAACAATTTTCTTTTGTTGCCATTTGGGTCAAATGTCGAATTGCTCTATTGCATGACAATTAAAGTCAATATTTCATGGCACAGCAATAATATTGTGTAGCCGTCCGATTAAGCCAGCGCCCATTCTGATGCCAGTCGGCACAATACTAAAATAGCCGAACTGCTAAATTTAGGGCAGTTTGACGCATGGCTTGTTTTCAGACACACAATGTACTTATTGTTTAACTAATCTGTACCATGTCTGCTATTATTATAAATGGATCTTAGTCCTCCTGGACCGTGTGATAAGGGATTTCATAGGATTAACTCCTTCATAGCCCATGGAGCTTGAATTGTATACCCTTGCAGTGCTTTGATTGGCCCTCTGGCAGTATAGGGGTTAATGGGAAGGAATGTACCGCCCCTTAATGTCTTATCAAGATAGGGCACACAAAGCTTATCATTCATCATTCTATTTTAGGAGTCTGAATTTCCCTGGGAAATGACTTCTGGCAGGAAATCTGCACTAAAAAAATAAATAAAAAGAAGGATTCCCAAAATATGAATTTTCAATTTGAGAAAAGAAACCTACTCTATTGTATTCTCAGTTACAATAGTATACATTATTTATTAAGAGCACACACATTCAGCGGATTAATTCAGTTCAGGAGTAAAAATAATAAACAAGCGATGCACAGATACACAGAAAGGCTAATGTACTAAGGGTAAGTGGACCAACTTTGGCATTCAATGCAGAGGCATCCGCAGAGATTTTTCTGGGGGCTGGGGGGCAAAGCAGAGGCGTAACTAGAAGCATCCGGGCCCTGGTGCAAGAATTGCCATGGGCCCTCCCGACCACATTGGCCCCCCTCAACCACATTGGCCCCCAATCTCCACAATGCCCCCATCTCCTACCTCCCCGGTGGTCCAGTGGCGTGGCAGGAGAGACCTCTACGCAGTTTGAGCTCCTGCACAGTCCCATACCTCCCAACATTTCAAATTGCCAAAGAGGGACACTTGTGTTTTATGGGGTGTTTCTGGGGGCGTGGCTGGTGGGCGGGGCATTACCAGGAATATTTAAGCTATTTTATGACCTATTGTCACCTCCTTGTGTAACCTAATAAATGATTTAGAACAAGACCAAAGTATTTTATTTACAGACACTAATTTATAAACACATATACTGACGTTTAAACAAACAATGTGAGTT
The DNA here is from genome assembly GCA_037306005.1 of Rhinophrynus dorsalis. Taxonomy (NCBI): domain Eukaryota; kingdom Metazoa; phylum Chordata; class Amphibia; order Anura; family Rhinophrynidae; genus Rhinophrynus; species Rhinophrynus dorsalis. Next base: position 44,885,504 of record CM074726.1, on the reverse strand, counting down.
TTATTGCTGTAGAGCAATGTTATACACTTATATACACACCACACAATCTGATGTCCTAAGGAGAGGGACATCAGAGTGGGAAAGAGGGACAGAGGGATTTAGGTCTAAAAGAGGGACACTTGGGAGGTATGCAATCCTCTTCAGTAATGCAGAGCGCTGGAGGATGATGTCATCTCCCAGGGCTCTGCATTACTAGAGTGCCGGAGGGAGATAGCGATGATCATATTGCGGGCACCAGGTGTGTGTGTGGGGGGGTCTCAGGGGGAGGTTAGGCCCCTGGAGTGCGACCCCTATAGTTACATCACTGGGGCAAAGCCATAATATGACTCCCAGGCGAGCCTGCCCAGCTCCTATGTGGAGAGGGCAAGGACAAGTTTGTGTGTGTGTGTGTGGGGGGGGCAAATACTTCTCCCACCCCCTGGACAACCATGATTCAATTATTTCAAATTGAAAAAGTGTTAGGGACCTCTCTGGCATCCATGAGGTTAAAAAAAACCTCACCAACATCTCCTAATAACCACCTAGTATTTACCTTACGGTTTCTAGAAAATCCAAATGTATTCTATGAATTTTTCCCAATTTGGACATCATGTCTATGGAGGCAGACATGATAGTCGCTAGCAGTACTACTAGACTTCAGACTCCACCCACTGCATGCTTCAGTTTGAATAGAAAATCGTAGTTCCAATGGGTGGAGTTTGAGGACTTCCGGCTAGAGGTCCTTGAAACGCATTGTAAGATATATAGGTCCAAAGCACATAAGGAAGTTATTCTGGGGTGAATTTTTTGTTTGTCCGAGGGCCCGGACGATTTTAATCTTTCAATAAAGCTTCATACATTTTTATACCAATTGAAGTGAACGAGTGAGGAATGTTTGGTTTGTGCTGCTTCCGGCCCTGCAATGAGTTACGTACCACTCTGGCACTCAAAGGGTTAACCACTTACATTTTAGAGGTCTCCAATGCATTCCGGAGAACCATGTAAATCAATGGGAATGTGTGAAATTTTCATTTCAACCCTATGGTACAGTTGGTTTTTATCCAAAACTGCTTCTCTTCAGCTTGATGAACAAGGTCACATGTTACAATCTGGGGAAAAAAAAGAGAGTCTGAGACCCTATTGATAATTGGTTAATTTGGGCCAGGTACCCAGATTGTGTCACTTTACAACTACATGTGACTTAACTAAAAAAAGACGCAGCCTGCAAGGACATCCTATCGCTCCAGGCTAGTGAAGGATACATAAATCCTACAGGAACCCAACTCCTAAAAATAGTGAATGATTTATGTACTAAACATATATAACCTTAACTATAATTAAAAACTAAAACTTTGTGTTTTAGGATTGCAATAGTTATCTCAATTCCAACTGCCTGTTGTCGTTTACTGCAGCCTCACTTTACAACTTGTAACATTCAAACAGGTCTATTTAAAAGGACAAAAAAAGACCTATATAAAACATACCTCCATTAACTCGTTAAGAACCAGAGGGGTATGCAACGCATTACTTTTATTTATTTATTTTACCTGCATACCTGGGAACTCTCAGGATCTGCCCTGGAGGCTCTGTTTTTCAGAATAGATTGCCGGGTTTTTGTGTTCACACTGTCTTATCCGTTCTGCCTAATCTCACCCTGTTTCTCCAGCATCCCTGCCCATTTAATAATAACCCTTTATTTATATAGCGCACACAGATTCCGCAGCGCACAGTGAGAACATACAAACTCATTGCAGATGTTGTCCTTGGTGGGATTTGAACCCAGGACCCCAGCGCTGCAAGGCAACAGTGCTAACCACTGAGCCACTGTGCTGCCCATTTAAGCACTAACCCCACCTCTCAACCCACCAACTCAGTTAAACCCCACCTACATTATAAGACGAATAGTGTTATTTCAACATTTCTATCCCCAGCCATTTGTGTTACCCTCGTCACCCTGATTAAGCCCCGCCTACATTATGTTGTGAATAGCATTATGTGGGCACACTTATCACCGGCACAGTGTGTTTCTCCCTGGGCACATGTGTAAAAAGGTTCCCAAGTATGTTTACCGGTAGTGTTCTAAAAATCAGAACACATCGGCAAATGGAGGAAGCCGCCATCTTTGTGAAATGCAAGACTTCCAGATCTTAAACCACACCTCCTATGCAAAATAACTGTGATAATGTTATAATCACTGACAACTTCACAAAGTCCAATACATGAGTGCTTACTGGAGTAGTAGATATTTCCCTCCGCGACTTGTAGCTCAATTTTTTTTCCCCTGTCAAACATTGTGCATGTAAAAAAATAAAAATAAATAAAAATGGCTACTTGCAGCTAATACAGTGGCAATGAGTGATCATGAGATTTTTGTACTGCTATTTGATTTGCTGGAAAAATTTGTAGCAAGTTTGTAGTCTAATGTGCAAGTTATTGTAAGTTAGTCAATGTTGTTTTATGGTATTACTTTACTTATTATTTAAATAAAATGCAACTCAAACAATCCAGTGAGCCCACTTTATTAACTTTTAGCACCAGTATTTTAAGAAAAAATATGTTTACCCTATGCTAGTGCGTGTAATTTAAGATGCAAGGAATCTTCCTACCTACATCATCAAAAACAGACCAGTCGGTAGAGTGGTTTCATACCTCTTCTTCAGCCAGTCATTTCTGTCTGGACCTACCATTTTGCAAGTGGAGAAGTGAAACATGGTGGTGTGCTAAAAGGGAGGTAAGAAATCACTATACAGGCCTGTGTTTAGACAATGCAGTGATAGTAATGAATCTCTGCATTGTTGGTCTAGAGTATTATAATATACAGTTGTATTGTTTCTTTATGTTGGGCAACCAAAATTCTCATGCCTGAAACACGTGCCTTCAACCTGATGTCTAGATATGTTACATCAGAATTTTGGCAGCACTTTCAAACATGAATCCTGGGGCACAGGAATAGAGACGATGGAGCATCAAATACAAACTTGCTATCCTTTTGGATCTGCTCTGAATAAACCTCGATTAAATGTCAATTGCTCAGGAAGGAGGACCTAGGATGATACGGAGGCGTTGCTCATTTGGGGGCACCAGGACCAGAGGGGGCAAAATGGGGGTGAGCAGACATTATGAAGGAGGGGGCCATTGCCCCACCCCTCCAGTGACATCACAGCTGCACTGGCAGATTTATTCATTCCCCCAGAGCCTCTCACACAGAGAGGAAGGAACAGTCTATGGAAGTCGAATTTAGATAGTAGAATGGATGCAAGTCCTGATGAATAGCTCAGACAGAAACAGTCAATGCAGCAGTATCCAGCAAACATCTCTGGACATGTATGATGGCAAAAGTCTAGCATTTATGGGGAAAACCAATTGCACCTTAAGGAAAAAAAAAAACAGAATTGTGCAATGTTTTTTTAAATTAGGCTTTTATCACCCTTGAATGCTGACTGATCTCCAACAAATTGCAGAGCAGCATTACAAACTGTTATTAAACAGCAGTTCCAATTAATCTTCATAGTATTTGGGCCATGGAGAGTGTTATTTCAATACTGTCGGAGTTGTAGTTCAAGAATAATTGAATGATAAAGTATCCCCCTCTCACCCCTTTTATGTAGGGTAAGCCTCCTCCCCTCAGATGTGAAATCTGGTCCTGGGACCAGCTGCTTTTATTGTGAAACAATTCTATCCCTTTAAGCATTGCCCAACAATGAAAGGACACTAGTTTTATGCAACGAGAAGAGCCCTACAATAGATATTTTCTTTTTTCCATAATGATGTACCTGATCCTCAGGGCCAGATCTCCCATTAAAGGGATAGTATTGTTTCATAATAAAAGCAGCTCCAATTAATCTTCATAGTATTTGGGCCATGGAGATTGTTATTTCAGTACTGTCAGAGTTGTAGTGCAAGAGTAATTGAGTGATAAAGTATCTCCCTCCCACCCCTTTTACTAATGTAACACTGCTCGACTCAGAGCAGCAGGGTGGTGTCCAAGTGGATTACAGAGAGGGACAATCTTCAATTAACATAAGGGAAAAACCTGAAAAACATGTCAAGGGGGGGCAGGGCTTTCATTGTTCTCACAGTAAGATGATTGTCCCTTGCTGTGAGCTGTCTGGTCTGTGGACCAGATTCCACATCTGAGGGGCGGTGGCTTACACTAGGTAAAAGGGGCGGGAAGGAATACTTTATCATTCAATTACTGTTGAACTACAACTCTGACAGTATTGAAATAACAGTCTCTATGGTTCAAATACTATGAAAATTAATTGGAGCTGCTGTTTTTGTGAAACATTACTATCCCTTTAAGCAGAGTAACCAACTTTGAGGGTTGCCTTAACTATGTTGACCAAAACCAGAGAGTAGAGGGTGTGACCAGTGGAATCTCAATGTCACTGCACCATTTTAAATATCACTTTACTGGCTATTTAATCCTCCAAAACACTACAAAATAAAAAAAGAAAAGCTTTTTTGTGTTGCTTGGTATAGGCTAAGGGTATTTTCTGCGCAAGGGAACAGTGGATGGGAGCTGAGCTTATGTGACAAATGGGGGTGTGGCCATGGGAGGAGCTAAGGGTGCCTAGGGGTCCATGTCTAGGATCGCCTGAGATGTAAATCCAGCTCTGCTGATACATTAACACACTGGTATAATTAGATCAATTTGGGCTATTTGTTCAGGCCCATAAAGTCACTTAAAGGGATAGTAATACTTCGTTTTAACTTTATTTTATTTTGTAGGCATTAAAAAAACATGAAGAATGATATAAGTCTTATCTCTCAAACCTTTATGGTTTATGAGATATTCACAAGCAAAGTTCCCCTCCCCGCCCCTTTTTCCTAGTGTAAGCAATCTCTTCTCAGATGTGAATCTGGTTGTAAGACCAGACAAGATAACAGAAGGGGACAATTTTCTTTGTATGAAAACAATGAAAGCCCTTCCCCCCTTGACAAGTTTTTCAGCTTTTTCCATTATCTTAATTGAAGATTGTCCCTCTCTGCAGTCTACCTGGGCATCTCCCTTCTGATCTGGTTGAACAGGGGGGGATACATTGTTTGTGAATATCTCTTAAAGGGATAGTATTACTTCAAAACTACTATCCCTCATATTGTAGCCCTTAATAAACTGAGTTAAATGACACCAGCGGCATCTCTCAAACCTTTATGGTTTAAGAGATAGCCGCTTTCAAAGTTTCCTCTCCCCTGCTGTCAGCGTTCTGCTGCCAGCAGGAGAATCTGGTCCCGGGACAGGCTGAGGCTCTTAAACAGAGCCGATATCTCGTTATGGAAGGAAAAATGGTTAATTGAAACAGTCTTCTACGTGTGCTTGGTTACCAAGCACACGTAGAAGACTGTTTCAATTAATCATTTTTCCTTCCATAACGAGATATCGGCTCTGCTGAAGAGCCTCCTCTTGATTCAGAGACCAGATTCTCCTGCTGGCAGCAGAACGCTGACATCAGGGGAGAGAAAACTTTGAAAGTGGCTATCTCTTAAACCATAAAGGTTTGAGAGATGCCGCTGGTGTCATTTAACTCAGTTTATTAAGGGCTACAATATGAGGGATAATCATTTTGAAGTAATACTATCCCTTTAAACCATAAAGGTTTCAGAGATAAGACTTATATCATTCTTCATGTTTTTTTAATGCCTACAAAATAAAATAAAGTGAAAATGAAGTATTACTATCCCTTTAAGTGATAATTAACCTACTTTTTGACTTTACATTTTATGTACTTGCAAAGTCAAACTGGCCAATCTTTATTAGTCGCATACCCCCCAACGTGCCCCAGGAAGCATTCTGTCAATGACTGTGAAAAGCAGGTATAGTGCTACAATATACCACAATCTCTGAGTGCAATGTATGTTGTATTTAATAGCCTGGAGAAAGGCATTTCTGTGGCATGAATAGTGTTACAATGTTTCACAGTTTCTCACAGAAAGCTCACTGTCAGAGACATAAAAGTAAAAAAAGGAACATTGCAAAAAAAAAACAAAACAAAAAAAAAAACACAAATGAACAAAAAGTATAGTCAATCTGATTTTCCATATTATGCATTTTCAGAGTACCTAAAGTCAGAGGAGGTTGACTGTCACTTTAACACATCACTGTCATTAGGTCATTTGTATCCCCATTGGCACCGGCCCATAAAGTCATTAAACACATCTCTGTCCCCAGGGTCTTTGCAGACCTATCTATGAGTGTTCCCTTTCACACTCGCCCTAATGACTGTGTATTATGTGTATATTGCTTGTGATCTCTCTCTCTTATTGATGCAAAAGCTCTTGCTGCTCTGGTAACTAGAGGATCCAAACCTATTACTGAATCATTTCTTTTTGTTTAAAATATATTCAGCCTTATTCTAGATGTCAACATCTATCACCTTTTTTTGCCTGTACTGCAACGAGCTGCTCTCCCTGAAAATTGACCGCAAATAAAAGAACTGCAAAAAAAAAAAAAAAAAAAAGAAACTCAGCTCGGGTGGGGGGGGGGTTCTTAACCCCTTCTCTCCCAAAACGTTCAAACAGAAACATATATAGGCTTCCAGTGACCATTTCTCCTTTAGAGAGGCACCTTTAATATGAGATGAGGTGGTGTGTGTGTGTGTTGGAGACACAAGAGTTATGTCAATCCCACAAGAACTTATTTTACTGGATTTGCAAAGAACGCATTAATCCATGAACCCTTTGAGCGCCAGAGAGGTACCCAACGCATTGCACTCAAAGGGTTAATGCAATGCATTGCTTTCGTTAAAGGGTTAAACATTGCTGATAATGTGTGCGTGTAGGGGGGAGAACATGTTGTCTTTTGTAAAGTTATTTTGTGGCCTCGTTTGAAAAAAATCACGTGTCTCAAAATGTATTCACCTTTAATAAAATTATAAAACATTGTATATTTGGAAACCTATTCCCCTGTAATCTTAATATATAACCTTGTGTTTTAGGTACAGCATCCCCCTACAGTTTGATTAGGCAATGGGAACTTTATGGATCTGCCCAGAGACTCTGGTTTTCAGAGTTAATTACCTGGTCTCTAGGGTAGAGGCTGATTTTCTGTGTTGGTGAGTTCCTTTGTAACCCCACCCACTCTCTGTAATGTTCTGACCATTATTTTCCCTGTCCCCCACACTTCCTCCTCTTCTCTACACCCACTTCCTCCCATATTAAGGGCAAAGTCTGCATTACCTCCTCCCAGTCACGCTAATCCAAACCAAGCACTGCTCACATTATGAAGCAATGGATCATTTGGACACTCCAACCCACAGTGTTTCTTGGTACTTTGGGGGCTAGGGACAAGAAAGTCCCAGGCTAGCCCACCCAGCCCCCTGTGTTTATACAGGGAGGGGGCAAGTGCCCCCGATTTCCCCCCCTCTACAGATCCCCATGCCCTTGACAATTCTTTATATTGATCCTGAAAATATTTACATAATATAATAATGGGATCTTCTTTTCTTGATTCTGATTGTATGTCTTTTTAACGTAGCAATTTGAACTGCCCTTTACTACTTATTTTGCCATCTTCTCTACTTTTTCCAATTCTAAAATGTCCTTTTTATCTCTTTAATGACTAGAGGGTGTGCAAAACATTAAGATCAGTTGCTCATGAGGCTATAATCTTACAAATGCATTTTACACTGCCAAAATAATGCTGCATATCACCTTTTTTTAAACATGGCAATACTGTCTTTGCTTTTGCAACTGCTGTATGACATTGTGCTCTATTGCCATGTTTGAAGTCCACAAGTACTTGTGTATTTGTAAGAATCAAATAAGCTCCTTAAATGATCCAATAAAGTTTACACATAGTATGCTTATTTCCTTTTCACAGACGCATTAATTTTTTTCGTATTGATCTTCAAGTGCAATTAACCAGTCTAATCGCTAATTTTACATAAATTACAAGGCAAAAACTATCAGCTCTGAATGTATTACCTTACATAGGCCTAGACTGCATTGCAGTTGATAAGCATTATGCCTAGTTTTATCTAATAGATTTCCACTGAAGTCTATTAATAGAATATTGATCATTTTATTAACTGCAATGGAACCCAAGCCATACCTTGACATCATCTACAAAATGTAGAAATTCCACTTATTATGTCAATGTCAATGTTATTTGTAAATCATTGGGGGCTCTGCTATTTTCAGAGCTTAGAAAAATAGACTGCTTTAAAAAAATTATATATATATATATATATATATATATATATATATATATATTTTTTTTTTTTTTTTGGACCAAGGACTGACACCAGAGACATGGCCTTTGAAACTGTTACAATTTTTGAGCGCATTATTTTTATAATCAACACACTGATCCCTATCTTTTAACCAATACAAATTTTTTCCAGTAGACTTTGTGCCCCTTTTGACACAGGCTGCTATACTAAGGCAGGGCTGTCCAAGTTTAGTCCTCAAGGGCCACCAACAGGCCAGGACGTAAGGATTTTCCTGATTAAGTATAGGGGAGTTAATCAGTGGATCATTCATTGTGACTGACTCACCTGTGCTTAATCAGGGAAATCCTTTCACCCTGGCCAGTTTGTGGCCTTTGAGGACTGACCTTGGACAGCCTTGCAAAGGGGTGCAGAACTAGAGCAGGGGCAGTCAGACATGTCCTCAATCCTCCTAACACTTCAGGTTTTCAGTATCTCCTCCTATGACCACAAGTGAATCAATGAGTATTTCAATCAATCCAAGGGATCTGTCCAAGTTATTGACGTGCACTTTAGTTTAATTGAGGAGATCCTGAAAACTTGTACTGTGAGGGCTTAAAGAGATAGTAATGTCAGGATCCAAAGTTAAGATCGATTATTCATTATACTTTTTTTATAATAAACTTTACCTTTGTATAGTCCACATCGTTGAAGACTAAAACGATGAGGCTATTTAGCAAGGTACCGTTTATTATAAAAAAAAGTGTACTGAGTAATCGATCTTATCTTTATATCCTGAAATTACTATATATATATTTAAGCTGATAACGACAGGTGATGTGTCAGGACCGTCACCATTTATTTTCCCTTACGGAGTGGTAAAAGTCTTGGCACGTCACATACTTTGTGCTTACAGCACTCCTGCAGGGTCAGAAATTGACTGCTCCAAGACCGGAGTGGTTTCTCTCAGACCCCTGTTCGGCACGCCGGTGGACGTTGTTGGTCGTCATGTGCTCCGGCGTTTTGGCATAGATCAAAGAGGTACTTAAGGAAAGGTAAGTTTCCTGGACCGCTCGTTCTTAAGGGTTTAAGGACAGGTCTGAGTGCACTTGTTCTAGAGCAAACCAGCAGTAACACTTTAACCCAATGTGCTGCACCTGTGCACCTCCTTCCCCATGATTTATGTCTCCTGTTTCCCAGTTCCCTACCAGAGATCCTGCAGGACCATTATGAATCATATACTTGCATAACTATGTATACGGTACAGAATTGTTTGGGTTTTGCAGTTTGAGCAGAGGTCTTGGCCATGCTCCAAAGCCCCATTCTAAGCTTAAACCTTCTCCACAGTCAGCCCCTATGTATTTCACAGTTGTCCAACAGACAACATTATTAATCAGTAGTGGATGACATGTCCATGAAGGACATGACTGTTACTGGCAATGTTTTCAAACCGAACAGGGCAAAGTGCAAGAGTCTACTTGGTATGCAGTGTAGAAAAACACTGTAATGTCCACCTCTTTGGACATGACTGATTGAAGAGCAGGGTTGGTTTTACATCCCAGGAGCCTCTAGGCAAGGCACTCAAGGTGTCCTTAACTCCACCCAACGCCAAACCCCCACACCTTACATGACCCACCCACTTTCTAACCACTGTTTCCTTGCAGAGAAAATACCCTTGGCCTATAACAAGCAAGGGCAAAATAAAAAATATTTAATCCCTTGGTTGCTAGAGAGAACTCAAACACACCGCAAAGCATCCAAGGAGTTACATGACAGCCTGTACAGGGAAATATAAACTCATGCAGGGAATTAATTGAGATTGCCCTGACCACACCCACAGTTTAGTACAGCTGAGTATTCCCTCAAAATGTGGAGCATTAGGCAGCTGTCTACTCTGCCTATTGGGAAATCCAGCCCTGTTGAAGAGATTAACTCTTAAACAAAGGTACAAGAAAATGCTTCATGGGGCCAATAGCATACCTCACAACATTTCAAATTGCCAAAGAGGGACACTTGTGTTTTAGGGGGTGTGGCTGGGGGTGTGGCTGGTAGGTGGAGCATTACCAAGAATTTTTAAGCTGTTTCATGACCTATTGATACTAATTTGTGTAACTTTATAAATTATTTAGAACAAACCCAACATATTTTATTTACACCGACTAATTTATAAACACATATACTGATGTTTAAACAAACATTAATGTGAATTTTATTGCTGAAGAGCAATGTGATACACTTATATACACACCACACAGTCTGATCTCCTAAAAAGAGGGACATAATAGTGGGAAAGAGGGACAGGGGGATTTGGGTCTAAAAGAAGGACTGTCCCTCCTAAAGAGGGACACTTGGGAGGTATGCAATAGGATTTATCCCCGTAATAAGTTACGTGAGGCATTATTTTTAGACGGTTTTACTTCTCCTTTAACCTTGCATTGGATTGGAAACATCTTTGGCACCAAAGGGTTAATATTCAGCCCTGCCATGAACATTTTATTTAAAATACAGGGGAGGAAATATATATATACTCAATACGGAAAAAATTATTTTTGCCCAAGGCTGAGAGATGAAAAATGAGAGGTTATGATATCGCCATACACTTTTCAAATGCGTTCATTAATTCATGTTTTTAAATGTGAAGTTTTTATGCAGAGAAAGGCGGGCATGGCAATAAGCTAGTTTTAAAATATTAATGAATAAACAATATTTCTCTATTGAAATATAACATGCTCCTTTGAACAATGCTCCGAACAGCGATAAATCAAAGACAGAAGAAAATTGCATTTCACAAGTAATAGGAACTGAACTCTTAGTTGTCATCAAATGATCCCTTTTCGTGTTTAATTGGCTCCACTTTGGACGTAGCCAATTACTGCTAAAAGTATGCATTTCCATATTTAATGATGCATTTTCTCTCTTTATAAATATTACTTTTTTGAGAAACAAATAAATAGAATTGTCAAAAACATACATTTTATTATTTTTGCCTTTGAGAAAAAGTCCATTTTACTTTGCTTGAATGAAATCCTTAATAAAACACCATTAAAAAGGGCAAATATGTATAGTAATTCTATTGAAAATCAATAGAATAAAAATCACTATAGGTAACAAAAATCCCCATTCATTACATTAAAAAAAGCACCTTTGCTCTAATTTTAATGGATGATCTTTTGTTTTTCGCTCATCTCTATAAGTAGATAGTTCCCCAGAGGGTTTTTTTTTTGTGTTAGCCTCAAATATATATTTGTAAATGGGAAACACACCACCCCTTGGAAATTTCTTCTTTAAAGAGATACTAATGTGTTAATATTAAGGTAACATCAATTATTCAGTACACTTGTTTACAATAACCTCCCATAACATATCATAAAATCTCAGGTATAATAAGTACAATTTTTCCCTCTTCACCTTATGTGAAGTGTGTGTGTGGGGGTGTATTATACACAAGAGTTTTTGGTTACACAAAAAAAAAAAAAAAATGTAGGCAGATACCTTCCCTCACTCCCCCCAGCTCAATCTGAGATCCTCACAGGGCATTACCAATGGCTGGAGACAGAAGGTCCTGGCAGCGCATTGAAGGAAGCGGGTGGCAAATGCAAGCATGCCCGCAGGGAAGATGGGATCTTCAGTGGAAGGAAGTAAGGCTTTTTTTTGAGAGCAGATTGTGCTGTAGGGGGTGCATTGAAGGTATTTGCCAACCCTAATTTTTTTTTTTAGTAAGGGGGAACACAAGGGTATGTATCATACATAAACACTCTTGTTTTCTCTTAAAATCTTGGGTATAATATACACCTGCGTACTATATTCGAGATGTTATAGTAGTCTTCATTCAATAACGATCCATAACATAGTCTTCACTTTATTTTATAGTGTCCCCCTCCTCCCCCTTTACCATATGTCAAGCAGCTTCCCCTCAGATCTGAAAACTGGTTGCTTGATGGGACAAATCTGAATGAGGGACAATCTTCTATCAGTATAAAGAAAACACTTCCTCCCCTTGGTAAAGGAGGGCAGGTTTTTCCTTATGCAGACACAAGATTGTCCCTTGTCGCGATTCATCTGGACCGGCTTTCTTCTCTGAAGGAAGCAAGTGTGATTTATGGAAAAGGGCCGGAGGAGGACACTTTAAAATAAATTCAAACAAAGACTACAGTATTATGGACAGATAGAAAGGTACATTTCATTATAAAAAAGTATATTATATAATTGATGCGGTCCTATTATCAACACATTACTATCCCTTGAAAGTAATCAAACTGTCACAGTGTCTTACCCCGACCTGCGCCATTCGGCACACACACATGCAAAACCATACTAACAGAGGGCTTGAGGAAGGAAAAAAGGCCACCACAGTAAGAGTCCATGGGGGAAAGTTCCAGAAGTGCAAATTACCTGGACAGCAGGCACAGACAGAATCTGGAACAGGGCCACGTGCTGGCTGCAGTATAGAAGAAATCACCACTCGCCCCCTAGGACTGAGCCCCAAGGTTTAAGCAGTCACAGGTAGGATGCCGAATATTCCAAGGTACAGTACCAGATCAGCCAACTAGGCACTATCAGGGAGTCCAAGTCAAAAGCCAGGAGTAGCCACAGTATCTGTACGAAGCAACTGCTCACCCCCAGGAGGGTGATCCCCTAGGTTTCTGCAACCACAAACAGAAAACTGTAAGTCCAAGATGAGGTACCAATGATTGGCAAAGTCAGATAAACAAGGATCAGGGCAGGCAGCAAAAGGTTCTAACAAAAAGGTTTCTAACAACGTATGAAAACAACGGTAGCCAAATGGGTACAAAATAGCAATCACGGACCCTTTCACTGTTTAGACATATTTCAATCCAGCGACTTCCTCAAGTACAAACATGTTGCAATTCAATAATGTTGCGTGTGCTACCCGGAGCTTCTTCAAATGCCACAAACAATGTAACACAGATATGTAAGAGTGCGCCACACGTACAGTCAAAAAGCAGCAACACGTGAACTTAAAAAACACCAGATCTTTAATGGCGATTTATATATATATATATATATATATATTAATATATATATATATATATATATATATATATATATATATATATATAACATGGACAGTACCTCATTCCATTAGACAAGTATGTAGAGGGTATAGTGGGCACCTCTAAGCAGAAATCTCTACTTGCGTTCGATCAACAATTTTCATGTATGGAACGCTTACTCATGATCAGGATCTACTTACTCTCGATCAATATTGTTTTGCATATGGAATGCTTACAAATGATCATGAGTAAGCGTTCCATACGAGAAACACATTGATCGAGAGCAAGTAGAGATTTCTGCTTAGAGGTGCCCGCTATACAGTCTACATACTTGTCTTATGGAATGAGGTACTGTCCACGTTTTATATACACGTCCAAGATTTGGTTCACGTGTAGGTGCTTTTTGAGCGTAAGCATGGGTGCACCTTTGCATATCTATGTAGGCAGCTAACAATGCAGATCAGAAAACAAGGCCAAGGTCCAGGGTAGTAGGGGAGGTCATGCAGAGTCCAGAAGCAATGCCAGGGTCAAGAACCAGGAAGACCTTCAGGAATCAAGGACACTAAGTGCCCCAAAAATGGAAGATGTCTGATCACTGGTTGCTCAGGGAGGCTGGGTTAAATAGCCTCCCATCAGGCAGCAGCTTACAAGATCCACCAATCAAGTAACAGGGAGGTTTTCAGAAGGCCAGCTTTAAACAACAGAAGCAGGAAGGAGGTTATATAGTTACAGAGTAAATTAGGTTAAAAACCAAATCAAGTCCATCAAGTTCAACCTTTGCCGCAGTATAACAAAGAAAATGAGAATTAGAGATGCCTAGGATTGCCAACCAGCCAGTATTTTACAGGCAGGCCGATAAAAAATTGGCTTCCGTCCAATGTTAAGTCTATGGAGGGAATGCCATGACCTGTATTTTTTTGAAGGAAAGGTGGCAACCCTAGATATGCCTTCCTAACTTCAAAATGGGTACTACTCTGTTTACCATAACTTCTTGTTTTATATGCTAAAACAGTATAACCACATATGTTCCTTTCTACGATAACTATATCTAATCTTCTCTTACATGGATCTATTGTATATGACATTACCATATGCTTGGGTAAGGAATTCCACAATTTAACTGACCTTACTGTAAAAAAATACCCTTTCTTCTGCTGAAGTTGAAACATCCTTGCCTCAAATCTTAAGGGGCAGCTCTAAGGTATTTGATCAGGTCTTGGAATGAAAAGCTCACCAAGGAGTTCCTTTCATTGACCTCAGATATACAGTGTAAAAAAGATCTCCTCTTAGTCATCTTTTCTCTAGAGTAAATAAACCAAATTTGTCTAGACATTCTTCACACTTCAAGTCCTCCATTCCCTTAATTCATTTTGTTGCTCTTTTCTGTAATCTCTCCAGTTCTAGAATATCCTTTCTGAGAACTGGTGCCCAAAACGGCACAGCATATTTCAAGTAAGGTCTTAACAACGATTTCTAAAGTGGCAAAACGAGATTATCCACTCTTGATTCAAAACCTCTTTTTCTTCAACACAGAACTTTATTTATTTTTGCTACTACTGTTTCACAGTGGTCACTGTTTCCATGTTTGCAGTTCATAAGGACTCCCAGATCTATATCTACTTCTGTGTCCAACCTTCCTTCCTCTAGACTGTAAGCTTTCACGAGCAGGGCCCACTGATCGTTCTGTTCTCCACATTTGATTTGTACTATTTAATATCTCTGTATGTCCGTTCCTTATTGTACAACTCTGTGGAATTAATTGGTGCTATACAAATAAAGAATAGTAATAATAATATCTAGCAAGGTGTATCCTAAAATAATTCCATTAAGTGTCACACGGACACTAGAAGAGGGTGTGAAGCATACAGGAGATGAATTATTAGTTCGTATTTCTCTTCCTCTTTCTTTTGCACATGCTCCTCACTCTCTGTTGCCAGTCAATAAGGGCATTACTGTAGGGTAAAGGGTATTAGGCAGGTGTTGTATATGCTTGGAGAAGCAGAACAACTATGACCCTTAGAATAAAAATTAAACAGATGTAGCCCTTGGGCCAAGATAATTGTACCCCGTTCCCTGATACAGCAGGTAGTTACATAGGGATGGATTGTGTCTCAGTGTGCATGTTTTGGCAAGAGAAAGACTCAACAGCAGGACCTAAGACACTTTGAAATTAGTTTGACACACCTCTGCCCTGCTACGTGGTCACTCATAACAGTGTCTACAGCAAGAGTAGGCAACCTTTGGCTCTCTAGATTTTGGAGACTACAACTGCAAATATCCCCAACCAGCCCCAACAAGTTGCCTGGTTGGGGATAATGAGAACTGTAGTCTCCAACAGCTGCAGAACTAAAGTTGCCTAACCCTAGTCTAGAATATACAGACATTGGTTCAACAACCAGCAAACAGCCAATCATATTCTGTCCAGGTTGAAGTCAAAGGCTGACAGAGGGTGGCAAGACTTGTACAGGGACCCATCTCTGTCCAGCCCGAGGCAACTTCACAAAAAATATTTATTGTACAGAAAATTGCATAATATATACATCAATTTTAATTGTATGGAAAACAAACAAAACTCGTCTTAGGATGACAGATCCACTATGCTCAGGTCCACTTTAAAATTCCCATTAATCCTTTGATTGCCAGATACCCCCTGGGACTCAAAGGGTTAAATCAACTGTGACTTTTTAGTTGTGCCTCATGGTACCGTTGTTTTGCCCCAGAACTGCTTTTTTTATGCAGAGGGTCCAACATGTATCATGCAGCATTTCTGTACATGACTTTCCCCTTTACCTCCTGACCTCTTCCACATTTTTCTGGATCACGTGAAGGGGACTGAGATATGGAAATACAGGAGGATTAAATAAAAGTCGCCTGTAGCACTTCACATGTTTTAACACAAACTTGCAGAAATTATTTCTCATAAAATAAGAAAAGTGGAAGGACGGTTCTATGGTACATCACTGCAGATTGAATTATTATCATCATTTACGTTAGTGTAATTTTTGTTAGTGTAGATATATGTATATTTAACACACAAAACGATTGCGAGGAGAGTTGCCTGATAACAATATATGAGTAGCAATTGTCAGACTTGTAGAAAGAGACAGTACTCAGTGGATAGATCACAGACAGACTTGTGTTGATCAATACCGGTCTACCACTCGCGGGGATTAGGGATGTTGGTTCTCCCTGCAACAGAACCATAAAGGTGCACATCCATTGGTACGTGAATTCTGACGGAGGATCTTATATGTATATTTAGTTCATGCTCTGATCTTCTTTGGCTCTATCCATGGGCATTTTTTTACCCGCTTGGGGCATGGAATGCACCAGTCTCCCAGAACCCCTTGCTGATCAGAGGGGTGTACAATGCAGTCAAGAACAATGTGTTGCACTGCACAGCAATCTGGACTTACAGAAGTTAAAGTAATGGTGAAAATGGGAAGCACAGCACAATAGTAATGGCCTAAGCCAAGAGCTTCCAGGTTTTTTCAAGGGATAGTAATGTTTCACAAAAACAGCAGCTCCAGTTAATCTTCATAGTATTTGGGCCATGGTGAGTGTTATTTCAGTACTGTCAGAGTTGTAGTTCAAGAGTAATTGAATGATAAAGTATCCCCCTACCGCCCCTTTTACCTAGTATAAGCCACCTCCCCTCAGATGTGGAATCTGGTCAGTTGACCGGATAGATCACAGCAAGGGACAATCTTCTTACTGTGATAATAAAGAAAACCCTGACCCCCTTGACAGGTTTTTCAGGTTTTCCTTAAGCTCACTGAAGATTGTCCCTCTCTGCAATCCACCTGGACTCACCATGCTGCTCTGAGCTGAGCAGAGTTATATCAGTAGAAGGGGCGGAGGGAGGATACCTTATCATTCAATTTCTCTTGAACTACAACTCTGACAGTATTGAAGTAACACTCTCCATGGCCCAAATACTATGACGATTAATTGGAGCGGCTTTTATTATGAAACAATACTATCCCTTTCAGTCTTTGCCACATGATCAGAAAGCCATACATGTGAGGGCCACATTAATATTTTTATCAATAACAATGGTTAATAGCTTGTTGGTTATTCAAGAATATTGATGTATTTATTTATAAAGTCCATGACAATACTGCTATAACAACTGTTACCTACTGCCAGTCAGTTAGTGACCTACTAGTTCATGTATACTAGTTAATTAGTTTTTTTTTGTTTTTTTGTTTTTTAAAGTTTCAAGCAGGATACACCCTGGGCTCAGGTGGACTACGTTTGGTTCATGGGACACACGTTGGATCACCATGGCCTAAGCCCTTATTCTTTGGGGAAAGTCCCTGGTCTTTGGTACCTTGGGAAACTTACGCAGATTATGAATAATTCCAGAGCAAACCAACTGCACCATAGGAAGGGAAATGAAAATTAAAAACAATAATTTATCTAAATGGTGTTTTTAACCTTGAGTACTAGAGAGGTATCACAACATATTGCAAAACAATGCATTGAAGACCTGTCCTAGCATTCAATAGTTAAAATCAATGGGAGTTTGTGGAACATTTGCCCCTATGGAACAGTTGATTTGCCCCAGAATATCCCTTCTTTAGCTTCCAGAATACGACCCTATGCACATGGGGCCTAAACATAACCTAATGATATCTGTGATTCCATTTGATCCATTGCTGCATCGCCAGTGACCATGGACGTTCCTCTCTTAGGAAGATGAATATATTAAGAAAAAAGATTCAGTTACTGACAATAAACCATTCGGTTTCTACAAATTAATTCCTCTGTCTGACCTGCCAACAAAAATTGTCTCTGTTTAATGTAACTTTTATAGGATTGTTTCCAATAATTCCTTAATAATTCCGTCTGTGTTTTATCCTGTCGGATCTTTTCTGTGTAAACAAAGATTTAAAGAAAATAGACTACAAAAAAAATATATAATTTATTATTGCAATTAATTACCCCTGCACACTGATCCATATGTGAGTATTTGCATACGTTTTGTTTGAGGATACGGACTTTATAAAAAGGATCTTGTTTCCAGCTTGCTTATTCCTAGGGGGGTTGTACTCTATAATGGTCCTGTTGGGTGATACTGTGTGTGTGTGTGTGTGTGTGTGTGTGTGTGTGTGTGTGTGTGTGTGTGTGTGTGTGTGTGTGTGTGTGTGTGTGTGTGTGTGTGTGTGTGTGTGTGTGTGTGTGTGTGTGTGTGTGTGTGTGTGTGTGTCTGTGTGTTAGTAGCCTGTTTTTGAACCTAACTGTAGATATACAACACATTGGAGTGCTTTATGCCAATTTCACATAGTAATGACGAATGTCTCTTCCCCTCCCCTTGCATACCTAATTTTTAGCACACTTATGTCTTATTCACCAAGAAGAATTGCTCTCATCACATCTCCAAACACAATTCACCATTATATAGATATTTAGTACATCTTTCCCCAGGGTCATTCATGGCCTGGTAACATTATATGCCAGAAGCCTAGTAAAACACCAGAGTGAGATGCACTAAGATGTGATTTACAGGTGAAAGGTGATAAACTCTAAAATTAATACATTATTCTATGGAGCTTATGTATTACGATTTCTCAAACTGGAGAACTCTTAGTCTATAGGCTCCATACAGGGCCGGATTTGCCATAAGGCAAAGTAGGCACCTGCCTACAGGTGCACACCACCGAGGGGCACCTGACAATGGGATTTTTTTGTTTTTTAAATTCTTTAAAAAAAAAAAAATTGCCACCTCGCTGGCTGCGCCGGCGCCCACTCCATGCTGCCCTCACATTGCACCCCCCCGTTGTCTATTTCCTACCTCCCTAGCAGATCTGTTGTCTGTGCCTCCTTTGGCACAGTCTTGTAAGCACTGAGCTCCCTCGTCGGCTCTGTAGGAATTCAGAGCGCTGGGAGATGACATCATCTCCCAGCGCTCTGCATTCCTGAATAGGAGACCGCGTGGGAGCTTCAGTAACTACAGGACTGACTGTGCCAAAGGAGGCACAGACGACAGATCTGCTAGGGAGGTAGGAAACGGACAGTGGGAGGGAGGCAATGTGAGGGCAACATGGAGATGGTGGGGGCAAGTTGGAGCCGAAGGGGGGCATTGTAAGGGAAATGTGGAGCTGATGGGGTCAATGTGGAGCTGATGGGGGGCAATATGGAGTTGAATGGAGCAATGTGGAGCTGATGGGGTCCATGTGGAGCTGACAGGGGGCAATATGGAGCTGATGGGGCAATATGAGGGCAATGTGGAACTGATGGGGTGGCGATGTGAGGGCAATGTTGAGATGATGTGGCAATATGAGGGCAATGTGGAGCTGATGGGGTCAATGTGGAGCTGATTGGGGGCAATGTGAGGGCAATATGGAGTTGAATGGGGCAATGTTGAGTTGATGGAGCAATATGAGGGCAATGTGGAGCTGATGGGGTGCAATGTGGAGCTGATGGGGTGCAATGTGAAGGTGTTGGGGGCAATGTGAGGACAATATGGAGATTTGAAGCATTGTGGAGATGGCCGGGGGGGGGGGCGGGCGCTTCAGATACCTGTGCCTACAGGCTCCTGAGATTTAAATCCGGCCCTGGCTCCATAGGATAAAATAGGAATTGGAGAATATCTGTCATTGGAGAAGTTATCTACTCCTTATCACACCACCACCCCAGAGCAGTCAATCTGTGGACCTACAGCTGTTGAGGACTGCAACTCTTATTTGCATCTAGCTGATGGCTTAGGGATTTTTTTTAGGCTTAAAGGGATAGTATTGGTTACTATTAACAAAGTTTAATAGAGTAGCCATTAAAAATATAAATGCAATGACCTATCTCCCATCTCTCAAATGTATACTTTGAGAGATATAAGCTCCTAAAGTTCCCCCCTCCCGTCCCTTTCACTGACGTCAGTGTTCTAGCTGTCAGAAGGAGATCTGGTCCTGGGACCGGCCTGCAGTTCTTCAGCAGAGACAAAATAGAGCAATCTAGAAACAATTTTTTAATTGGAACAGTCTACAAAGTGTGCTTGCAAACCAGGCACACTTTGTAGACCATTCCAGTGAAGTATTTCTTTCTAGACAATGCTGTTTTGGCTCTGCTGAAGAGCCGCCGGCCGGTCCCGGGACCTGGATCTCCTTCTGTCAGCTAGAGCACTGACGTCAGTGAAAGGGTCGGCGGGGGGGGGACTTTAGGAGCTTATATCTCTCAAAGTATACTTTTGAGAGATGGGAGATAGGTCATTGCATTTATATTTTTAATGGCTACTCTATTAAACTTTTTTAATAGTAATCAATACTATCCCTTTAATTGCAAAAGAAATTAAATGTCTGATACATTTACCTAGATCTAGGATTTTTGATTTGTTTTAAATTGCAAGGTTGCTTTTTTTGTTTCAGAAAAGAAACAGGTGTATTCGGTCTTTTCTTTAATGGGAGCTTCTTTTATTCTATGAAAGATGTACTGAGTTAATCTAAAACATACATTGAAAATATATGACATTATACCTGTACATATTAAACCATCCCCACAGCTGCTCTTACCTACTGTTTGTTCCTTCCCATACCTTCCATTAATAGTGCTGCATAGAAAATAACTAATGTTCATAACGGCTCAAGGTAATAAAAAAAATCTTCCTAAAAAGCAGCCTAGGCCGAGCTAAACTGGGAAGAGCAGACAGCAGTTTATTCTGTTAAGATTAAATAAAAATGAAAAAACTTGAAAAATTTATATAGGTAAAAAAAAAAAATATCTCCATAATTAAAGGGGAACTTTCACCTCTAAAACACTTTTTGCCAGGTGCTTAACCCCTTAAGGACTACATGACGTACTATGACCGTCATAGTCCTTATACCCTTAAGGACAGATGACGGTCATAGTACGTCACGTACTTTTTACTTACAGAGCTCCACCTGGAGCGCTGTAAGTAAAAATAGGGCCTAAAATTGACAGCTCCAAGACTGGAGTGATCTCTTTCAGGCCCCAAAGTGTCGCGCCGATATACGCAACAGGACACATGTACCGGCGCATTGGCAAGGATTAAAACGGTCCTTATGGGACCGCTGGTCTTTAAGGGGTTAAGCTATTAAAATTGTATTAGGATTTGTGTTTTGTTTTTCTTTTACTTACAAACTTTCTAAGATATGTACACTTCATGCTGGGCACTTTTGCATTGTGTGGCGCACTGTATCTTCGGCACAGTAGTGTAGTGTAATACTCCTCCCAACTCCCTCCCAGCTGTCCCAGGGAGCGCGTTCACTCTTCCATTCGTCGTGGCGTGCATCACCTTTATCATTACAGCAAGCTCCGTTTATCATTATACTGAGCTTACTGGGAAGTCCTGCACTGACGATACGTGTTCATTTTCTAATCCCTTTGTTTACTTACATTTCTATAATGTTTCTTCTCCCAGAAAAAAGTTAGTTGCTAAACTAAAAAGTTCAGGTTTTTATGGGGTAACAAAGTAAACATAGTTAAAAGGAATAATGAGTACCTATTTAGAAAAGAGAGAAGCTTAGACATGGTATATCCAGAACTGTTCTTTAAAGTGATAGTAATATTTTGTTAAAAGTAACTTTAATTATGTAGATATTAAAAAAATAAATTAGTTGCACCAAGCCCTATCTCTCAAACCTCTATAGTAATACTTTGTTAAAAGTAACTTTAATTTTGTAGATATTAAAAAACTAAATTAATTGCACCCAGTGCCATCTCTTAAACCTCTATGGTTTGAGAGATATAAGCTTTCAAAGTTCCCCCTTCCCTCCCCTTGCACTGACGTCAGCTTTCTGTCTTAAAGAAGGAAATCCTGGTCCGCAGACCGTACGGCGGCTCTTCAGCAGAGCCGTAATTACGCTTTTTAGAAAGAAATACTTCATTTGAACGGTCTACTACGTGTGCCTGGTTTGCAAGCACATGTTGTAGACCGTTCTAATGAAGTATTTCTTTCTAACTAGCACGATTACGACTCTGGTGAAGAGCCACAGGATGGTCTGCGGACTGGGATTTCTTTCTCTAAGACAGAAAGCTGACGTCAGTGCAATGGGAGGGAACGAGTAACTTTGAAAGCTTATATCTCTCAAACTATAGAGGTTTGAGAGATAGCACTGGGTCCAATTAAGTTAGTTTTTTTAATATCTACATAATTAAAGTTACTTTTAACAAAGTATTACTATCACTTTAATTTATTGCTTTAAACAAAAAATTGAAGTTTTCTTAAAACTGATTAAAAAAATATGTGGTCAAAATTATTCAGAAGTCAAATATCTAAGTTTCCATGGATAAGTAGGGGAAAAGATTAATAGTGTTATATTAAACTCCCCTAAATTTTTCTTTTATAACAAACACTCTATTAAAATGTTGCTCGAGTTTGCTATTTCTTATCAAGAGTATATTTCTTTGGAAGGAAAAAAGATTTATACTGTTATTCTAAAAAAGTGTTTTAGTACAAAAACGATTCCGTAGTGCTGATCAAAAGTGCTTCAGACAAGGTGACAAGTGACAGAATTCCATGCAAGATGAGAAGTAAAATGTGAAAAAGTTTTAACCATTTGAGTGCCAGAGAGGGATGCAACTGATTGCTTTGCAATGCATTGCATACCCCCTCTTGCACTCAAAGGGTTACTGGCAAACTGTATGTGCTTGCTAATTTAAGGTTTAAAACTGTAGATGTTAGTTATTGCCTGAGAGATACTCTCAAAAAATGTTTTAGAAACCACTAGACTTATACACGGCAAAATTTTTCTGTAAAATTTGATTTCAGACTAATTTTTTTTTTTTTTTTTTTTTGTCGTTCAGAGGATCCGCATTTCGGATCAGACCTGTTCAACTTGGACGAAATTTGACAATAGTCCGAATTATTTGGCCGAATTTAACATACTTTAAAAAATGACTGTCCCTTGTGGTGGTACTAGGTCTGCCTGCCTGCCTGCGCAACTGTGAGACTGGTGGTGTCACTCTGAAAACTATTGAAACAAATTCCTAATATTTTTAAATATTTTGCACAGGAACAAAGATGACTCTCCCTTGCAGTGGCAATTAGGTAATAATGCTGGCTGACTGCCTACACAACAACTAGACACACACTATCTCCTTCTGCTCTCTCTGAGCTCCAACAACGAACTAACAGGAAATGTAGGCTGTCTGGGTGTCTGACGTGTCATTAGTCCAATCCCCATCATGAAACAAAGAAGCTAATTGGACTAGAAAGGGAGGGAAAGTATGTAGGGAAAGTATCATGCGTGCGGGTAGTAGTCATCCGAAATTTCTGAAATTTACTCCGAAGATTCTGACCAGGGCTGTTCGGATTCAATTTTTAAAAAACAAATGACCCTTACCTTTCGGATGGCCCGAATGATGCCGAATGACCCTTATTCGTCCAAATTCCAAAATCGGCCGAACCAATTCACATAAGTCTAGAAACCATGGATCATTTTTTGTGTGAATGTCTTTTTCTCTAAATCCATATGGAAAGGAAACATTCTTAACCCCTTAACGACCAGCCACGCAGGCACGCGGCAGTCACTAAAAGACCACAGAGCATTTTTTAAATTTTTTTATTTGGATTCCGGACTCCCCGAACAGCATGCAACCACGGGGAGAGCCCGGAATTCCATGACGGTAATAGTACGTCATAGGTCGTTAACTCAGATTTACCCACGACATACTATGACCGTCAAGGGTCGTTAAGGGGTTAAAACCTCTCTTGCAGAAGAGCGGAATTATACAATTAGTGTATGGTGGCCATTTTATAAATGTAAATACTATCTTGTTAATGCGGCTGAGATTTGCTTGTGTATGCAAGATATTTGGTGTCGGGCAAACAAGTAATTTGGGGGAGGGAAAAAAGAAAAGAATTAAGGCTTTAAAGGGATAGTAATACTTCGTTTTAACTTTATTTTATTTTGTAGGCATTAAAAAAACATGAAGAATGATATAAGTCTTATCTCTCAAACCTTTATGGTTTAAGAGATATTCACAAACAAAGTATCCCCCCCCTGTTCAACCAGATCAGAAGGGAGGTGCCCAGGTAGACTGCAGAGAGGGACAATCTTCAATTAAGATAAGGGAAAAAGCTGAAAAACTTGTCAAGGGGGGGAAGGGCTTTCATTGTTTTCATACAAAGAAAATTGTCCCCTTCTGTTATCTGTCTGGTCTTACAACCAGATTCACATCTGAGAAGAGATGTCTTACACTAGGTAAAAGGGGCGGGAGGGGGAAACTTTGCTTGTGAATATCTCATAAACCATAAAGGTTTGAGAGATAAGACTTATATCATTCTTCATATTTTTTTAATGCCTACAAAATAAAATAAAGTTAAAACGAAGTATTACTATTCCTTTAAAGGGATAGTAATATATGAAAATAAACAGAGCTCCAATTACTCTACATAGTTTTTTTAAGCATGTAGAGTGGCGTGTCAATAGTATTTGACTTGTAGTTTTTCCCCTTTTACGTATTCTTAGCCCCTCAGATGTGGAATCTGGTCAACGGACCGGACAGCTCGCAGCAAGGGACAATTATCATGCGGTGAGCATGACGAAGGAGGGCAGGTTTTTCCCTCTGCTCACTGAAGATTGTACCTTGCTGAGGTCCATACAGATCATATAGCCTCTCCCTATGACTCCATCCATTGCTCAATATAACATCTCCCATAACTCCTTCTATTGTTCCATATAACCTCTCCTTTCAACACCTCCTACTGCTCCATACAACCCCTCCCTATAACTCATCCTATTGCTCCATATAACCTCTCCCTATAACTCCTCCTATTATTCCATATAACATCTCCCTATAACTCCTCTTATTGTTCCATATATCCTCTCCCTATAACTCATCCTATTGCTCCATATAACCTCTCCCTATAACTCCTCCTATTATTCCATATAACCCCTCCCTATAACTCCTCCTTTTGTTCCATATATCCTCTCCCTATAACTCCTCCTATTGCTCCATATATCCTCTCCCTATAACTCCTCCTATTGCTCCATATAACCTCTCCCTATAACTCCTCCTTTTGTTCCATATAACCCCTCCCTATAACTCCTCCTATTGCTCCATATATCCTCTCCCTATAACTCCTCCTATTGCTCCATATAACCTCTCCCTATAACTCCTCCTTTTGTTCCATATAACCCCTCCCTATAACTCCTCCTATTACTCCATATAACCCCTCCCTATAACTCATCCTTTTGTTCCATATAACGCCTCCCTATAACTCCTCCTATTACACCATATAACCTCAGTCTATTAACTCCTCCAATTGCTCAACATATGCTCTCCCTTAATCCTTTAAAGTGGAACTATCACCCCAAATAACCCCCCCACACACAATAATTAGTCATATAGCGATAAGCTTAGAAATAGTAATATTATCCATCATAAGTACAGGGTTATTAAGAAATCCTACTTCATTTGAGACTGACAGCGTGGCATCAGAGCAGACGTCTTGGCTCAGACACATCTGCGTGTCTGCGCTGTCCGTCCCGGTCTCCTCTAGGAGGTGTTGCATTGTACCTTAAGGTAACAGGAAGGGACTGACAGGGCAGGGGCACAGATGCCTTTAAAGCAAGAAGCCTGTCAGTCTCAGAAGAAGTAGGATTTCTTAAAGTGGAACTTTCATCAACATTACATTTAGCCCCAAATCCTTAATATGTCAAATCCTTAATATGTTAGAGATATACATAGAAATACTTGCCATTTGCAGTATACATCCGGCATAAGTAAGAGATGGAACGTTTTCTGCAGACAACCATGGCTGGGATCTTGCATGAGGCACTCTCTGCACCTGCGCTGTCAGTCCCTTCTGGTGCCTTAAAGTAACTGTCACAGTTAGCAAGAATACACCAGGAGTGAGTACAGTAATTATAAAAGCACCTTTATTGAGGAGTAATAATTAACGATAATAAAATAATAACAAAGCGCAGAGGGTATCAAAGAAGCCAGCGATTCCTACCAGAAATAGGATGCTAGAGACTAGGCAGACTGCCAATGGTAGTCTCTGAATGGCGTGTGCAGTAATCACAATGCGTAGCAACAGAGTTCTCCCTTAAGGGTAAGGAACAAGGGAAACTTGTACCGACTCACACCTGCAGCCAGTAAGTATAGTGGAGACCACAGAGAGGAGGGTTGGCCAGGACTAGCCAGGGGTCAGTACCAGAGAGGGAAGTCAGACAGAGCCACAAGTCTACACCAGATTGGGTGTCTACTACGCAAGAGGGTAATGCAGGAAGAATAGTCAGACAGAGCCACAGGTCAGCACCAGGATGAAAGGTCAGACAAGTCAAGGTCATACACGGAGGGGGTAGCCAGCCAGAGCCACTGGTCTGCACTAGATTGGGTGTCTACTATGCACGAGGGTAGCGCAGGAAGAATAGTCAGACAGAGCCACAGGTCAGCACCAGGATGGATGGTCAGGCAAGCCTAAGTCATACACGGAGCGCACACAGGAAACAAACTACTGCAACAGACACCAACATAAAGATGACTAGACTAACTGTCCGTCGCCCTTTTAACCTCTACCAGGAAGTAGCAGTGAGGAGTCTCAAGTCGCCCAAGGTATAGAAGGTACCTGCATCATGCTCACTGACACGCGCCTGTAAGTGACGCAGTAGACCGAGAAGATGTGTTGCATCCTGCTTCATCCTGAACCACCGCTTTGATTAGGGAAAGGACACGGCTGGCTGCGAGAGGCACCAGATGCGGCCAGGCCACAGGCAGGGAGAGACGCGGGTAGTGATGCCAGGGCGCACCTCCTGCAACTAGTATGCCAGCCGCGCCCAGCCAGACGACGCTGAACTTAGGGTAGGTGCTGTGACAGTAACCAGGCATTCAACTCACCATCCGTGGAGTTGGCGTCTCTGCAAGATGTCTGAGCTGTTCCCCACTGCCTGTCTGCCAAAAATGTTTGTCTCTCTTACTTATACCGGACTTATACTGCAAATGGCAAGTATTTATATGTATATAGCTACCATATTAAGGATTTGGGGCTAAATGTAATGTTTATGAAAGTTCAGCATTAATAATGATGTATGGACGCTGGATAATAGTACTATTTCTAATATTTCGAATATTGCTGTATGACTAATTATTGGGAGGGGACTTAATGTGGGGTGACAGTTCTGCTTTAAAGGGATAGTAATAATTAATAATTACTAACCCCTGTATTGAAGTCATATTAAAAATAAATGTATTGCCCCCAGTGTCATCTCTCAAACCTCCCCATTCCCCGAAGTCAGCGTTCTAGCTGACTGCAGGGATGCCTGTCGTACGACCGTCAGGAGGCTCTGCAGCACAGCCAAGATCGCGTTAATAAAAAATAAATCTTTCACTAAAACTGTCTTCTACGTGGTTTGCAAGCACACGACAGGAGTCCCTGCAGTCAGCTTGAACGCTGATTTCGGGGAAGGGGGAGGGAGAAGGGAACTTTAGGAGCGATAATCTCTCAAACCTTTATGGAGGCAATACATTTCTTTTTAAAGGGATAGTAATACTTAAAATGTAAGAAAAAATATGTTGTAGGATTTATCCCCCTGAGTAAAACAAAAGTACTCCCATTGCTGAATGGTGTTTCATTCATAAGTTATTAATTTTCAAAGTTGAATTTTTTAGGTGCGATATCACAGTGGCCTGAAATTGTACAGTGGCGCTGTTGCTACATGATCCTATGGACAGCTCTGGTCCCGGGACCATAAATCTCCATAGGATGGTGTAGCAACAGCGCCACTGTACAATTTCAGGCCACTGTGATATTTCACCTAAAAAATCCAACTTTGAAAATTAATAACTTATGAATGAAACACCTTTCAGCAGTGGGAGTACTCTTGTTTTACTCAGGGGGATAAACCCTACAACATATTTTTTTTTACATTTTAAGTATTACTGTCCCTTTAATATGACTTTAATACAGGGATTAGTAATTATTAAGTATTACTATCCCTTTAAGGACCAACAGGTTGCACAGCATACTCAGAAGCAATGTGTTGCACAACCCTTGTGTGCTCAAGTTACTCCATGTAAACTCTCCCTGCAACTCCTATTGCTTCCTGTAATAAATATTTTGTGCAGATGAGGTTAGACGAGGCTTATTGTTTTAAACACACCTTGCTGGAATCATTTAATGAGAAAAGTATTAAAAAATACAGCCCCCAAAGTACCTTCAAATAACTGGCTGCGTTATTGCTCCACAGAGCTTGCAATCTAATTACAGGTCGTACAAGATATCTCCCTGTGCACCTTATTGCTGCACTGCCTGTAATTGTATGTAATTAGTGAAACACATACAGAACTCCAACCCTGGAATACCAGAGAGATTTGGCAGTTCAGAAAAAATAAATTAATCCTTTTTATTATGGCAATGACAGAAGATGATCAAATGTCTCTTTGATGGCGAAGTCTGGATATTTATCACCTAGGAGTGCTATGAATATGTTTGAACCTTCCATTTTGTGCCCCGGGCAGTAATCCCAGCAGAATCTGCTAGGAGGCAGCCTCAAGGATGTGAGGAACAGACGCACAATAAAGTAAAAATGTGTGTGAAATTCTGAAGTTTGATCATTTTAACCCATCAAGAACCGGAGGGGGGATACAATGCATTGTGAAGGAATACCTTGTGCACAAATCTGGTCCTTAAATGGGTAGTAATGTTTATTAAAACAAAAAAGAAAGAAGAAGAAGTTCCTATTAATCTTCATAGTATTTGGGCCATGGAGAGCTTTATTTCAATACCGTCGGCATTGTAGTTCAAGAGTAATTGAATCATAAAATATCCCCCTCGCTTTCACTGATGTAACACTGCTCACCTCAGGGCAGAAGGACTGTCCCAATGGATTGCAGAGAGGGACAATCTTCAGTGAGCATAAGGAAAAACCTGTCAAGGGGGCAGGGTTTTCCTTACGCTCACAGAAAGAAGATTGTCCCTTGCTGTGATCTGTCCTGTCACAGGACCAGATTCCACATCTGAGGGGAGGCAGCTTACGTAGGTAAAAGAGGCGGGAGGGGATACTTTATCATTCAATTACTCTTGCACTACAACTCTGACAGTATTGACATAACAATCTCTATGGATGAAAGATTAATTGGAGCTGTTTTTATTGTGAAACATTACTCTCTCTTTAAAGGGGGGGAAATGTTTAACCCTTTGAGCGTCAGAGGGGTACACAATGCATTGCAAAAAATTAACCCCTTGAATGCTAGAGGGGTGTATAGCATTCAAGAGGTTAAAATACCCATGAAAATCCATGAGACATTTTTTGTTTCCCTGCAGCAGATTCCACATCTGAGGGGAGGTGGCTTACAGTAGGTAAAAGAGGCGGGAGGGGAAACTTTATCATTCATTTACTCTTGCACTACAAATCTGACAGTACTGACATAACACTCTCTATGGCTGAAATACTATGAAGATTAATTGGAGCTGCTTTTATTGTGAAACCTTACTATCCCTTTAAAGGGGAGAAAAAATGTTTAACTCTTTGAGCACCAGAGGGGTACACAATGCATTGCAAAAAATTAACCCCTTGAATGCTAGAGGGGTGTATAGCATTCAAGATGTTAAAATACCCATGAAAATCAATTAGAAATTTTTTGTTTCCCTGCGGCATAATTTATTTACCTCTGCAATAAATCCACTTTTTCTTTTATATAGGTTGCAACCCCACAGTGAGCGTTTTTCAGAAAAGTCCTGCATTTAACCCGATAAGGACCAGTGGTCCTGGGGTTGGTTTCCCTTTAAGGAGCAGATTGAAGACTTTGGCATGTGCCGGCGTGCTGAATGGGGGGTCTGACAGTGACCGCTCCGGTCTTGGATTGGTCAATTTCAGACCCCGCCAGGGGCGGACTGACCATACGGGCATTCGGTCACAGACCGAGGGCCAGTGACCGAGGGGGGCCCGCCAACAGCAAAATTCCCAATTACTATGTTGATGTTGGACTTCATGTCCTCTTGCCTGTAGGGCCCGAACACGCATATTTAAAGTGACCGCACTGTGCTCTGTGAGGCATTGAGAGGCCTCAGTGTGAACAGCTCTGGCCACTGTCCCAGGGGTGTTCTAAGGGGGGGTGCATAGGCATTAGAGGGGTGCAGGATTTTGCCCTTAGTTCCAAAGCAGCAGCAGTACCAGCCGGCAGCTGCTGTCTGAAAGGAAGAATCCGGAAGTCTCACTTTCACTTTCCAACCTGACCAACGAGCCAGCCAATTGCATCACAGGACACAAGGAGCAGTAGAAGCTACCAGTGAGTGGAGACAGAACGCGTTACCAGTGAGTGGAGCGTGGTGAAACATATATATGCAGCACCATCTCTCCAGTCCAGCCAGAACCAGTGTTGGCTGGTAAGTTAATTAAAATTCTTGATTAATAATTGGCATTTTAGAACATTAATGCCAATTATAAGGTTAGAAAAAAAAGGTATTGGCTGGGTTGGTAGGCTGTAGCAATAATTTGGGTGTGGGACAAAAATGTGGGTGGGGCATAACTGGGGAAAGGGGAAGAGTGCCCATTACCTCCACTTTCCCGGGGGCCCAGGGTGCTGTCAGTCCGCCCCTGGACCCCGCTACTACTCACAGAGCTCCCGAGGAGCGCAGCGAGTAAAAAATACGTGACATACCAGGACTTTAGACAAGGACAGCAGTGACAATCCTGACAAGTCACTGGTCCTTGTATTTGATCTTCATACCATTATACATATATACCAATCTGTCATGTGATTAAGAGGGCCCAGGTGAGTCATCTCCAGGGGTAGCCGGTGCCAGAGGGGTACATAACGCATTGCTTTGTACAATTTCAACTGTACAATTTCAGGCCATTGAGATACAAAAAAAAAAAAAAAAAAAAAAAAAAAGTTTGAGCTGCAATAATTTTTGAATAAAACAACTCTCAGCAATTTGAGTAGCCTTGTTTTACTCAAGATAATGAACCCTACTATATTATTTATATTATATATACATACATACACACACATTATCACTTTTAAGCACAGGTGTCCCACATGACCCCATCTTATTAGCCAACAAGTGAAGTAGAGACCGGTAGGACCCAACAGCCTGCTTGCCACTACCATTGTGTAACGGACACCACATAGTTTGGGAACAGTTCAATCTGTTAACCTTTAAAAACCAGAGCGACACGTAGCGTGTTGATTTGCAATGCTTTTCATGCGTCCATGATCCTTAAAGGGATAGTAATGTTTCATAATAAAAGCAGCTCTAATTAATCATCATAGTATTTGGACCTTGGAGAGAGTTATTTCAATTCTGTCAGAGTTGTAGTTCAAGAGTAATTCAATGACAATCCCACCCCTTTTACTGACGTAACACTGTTCAGCCAGATCAGAAGGGAGGTGCCCAGGTAGATTGCAGAGAGGAACAATCTTCAATTAAGGGAAACACCTGAAAAACTTGTCAAGGGGGCAGGGCGTTCACTGTTCTCATAGGAAGAAGATTGTCCCCTGCTGTTATCTGTCTGGTCTTACAACCAGATTCCACATCTGAGAAGAGATGGCTTACACTAGGTAAAAGGGGCGGGAGGGGAAACTTTGCTTGTGAATATCTCTCAAACCATAAAGGTTTGAGAGATAAGACTTATATCGTTCTTCATGCTTTTTTAATGCTTACAAAATAAAATAAAGATAAAATGAAGCATTACTATCCCTTTAAATTGTTAAACACCAGTATTTTTACAAATGACTTTATCAAACTGATCAATGACTAGCATTAGGCCTATAACTGCACTTTTGTACAAATAAAGTCAATTGAACTTTTTTTTTAATAGGCAACAGGCTACAAAGTACTATTTTATCAATAAAAAAAAACTGAGCGCAATTCTCATACAAATGGATTTCCAATCATCAGGGGACGGCTGGTAACATGTGGCCTGGGGGCAAATACATTCAAGTGGCCCATTTCTACTATTGTTCGAGCCCACTGTCTCAGCCCACCCCGTCTGTTAATTTTAAAATTTGCATTAGTATTGTAAAGTAAGGCAAATAATACCACAGAGTTGCAGTTGAAATGGAGCTACATGGCTGATACTACAGAGCTTAAAATTTAAGTAAAATTATGCTAGTGATACCATAGAGCTCACAAGGGAAATGGATTATGATATTAATGTAGATCCATTTGGACTGTAACTCTATGGTATCATTTTTGTGGCTCCACTTCAATTGTAATCTCTGTTGTATCTAGCGTAGCTCCATTTACAGCAGCAAGTGAGAGATTGAGTGATGCAGTGGACCACCAACACAGACATATGACCGTCCCAGGGGGTAATTACACCCCTGCCCCCCCAGGCCAGCCATCCCCTGCCTATCACGTGGCCCACACCTGAAAAACCTTGATACCCCTGATTTAAAGGAGCATAACCTTTTTTTATGAAAATATATATATTGTAGGGATTTTCCTGTTGAGTAAAATAAGGGTAATCCCACTGCAGAGAGATTTATATTTCCAGAGTTATTACAGTTTAAACCCATGTTTAGATTTCCTGTTAGATTCTAATGGAGAGGAAAGTCAGAAAAGTCAGAGACATACAGTTCTCCACAGATAGAAACTGCCTGTCACTTCCTGTCAGTTAGAACTAACAGGAAGTAAACACAGTAAATTCACTTCCTGATTATTTAAACTGCTATAAATTTTGAATAAAACATCTGACAGTGATGGGAATGACCTTGTTTTATTCAGCAGGAAATGCTCTATAACATATGTATTTTCATAAAAAAAGTTTACTGCTCCTTTAAACCTTCACAGCCAGATGTTTTTTTCCTGCTGGGTTAATCAAGGGTACTCCCACTGTTTGAAGCTTTTTATTTTTTATTTCACACTGCAGTTTGCTTTTGTGACTGCCAGGTGGTGCTGTCACTATGGAGTACAGTAGTCTATGACTTTAGCACTCCCATAGAATGTATTATAAAAAGGACCCTTCTGGACACCAGTTGGCAATGTAGCTAACAATTTACTGTTTTTACTCGGTAGTAAACACAATAAAATTTTTTCATTAGAAACAAAAAAGTTTACTGCTCCTTTAAGTGTGAAAGCCAGTAACAATTCCACTCTCACTGTGCAAACTGTCAAACAATATTAGTAACACATTCCCAGATCTCCAGAAGGGCCAATAAATTAGATGTTGTACAAGTATGGCTAATAAAATGGTGCACAGTCGACATCATAAAACCAACTACCAGGAAACAAAAAAAAGACCTTAATATGTCTAACATTGGAGAGAAATTAGATGCGGATGGAAGCGTTCAGCACGGAGAGATCCAAGACAGTACTGGAGGTTTAGCTCAGAATGTGGTTTTTGGAATGTTCCAGGACTGTAATCAACTACAATTATAGTAAGGCCATTTTCACACTGGAGATTTTATTTCAGTGTTATTAACTCAAAGCAAAACGCACCCATGTAGAACAGCTTTCCCCCAACGGTACTTCGCATGCAGATGATTTTCCCCTCACACTACACACCAAAATGCAGCATACTCAACTTGTGTGTTGGGCACATTTAAGCTTTCGCATACTAATCTGCATGGTTGCGTACGGACTGCCACAAGGATCATTCACCTAGCGAATTTAGGAGAATGCAATGCCTATCACAACCTCCAGTGACTGGTCAACCCACACAAGGCACCAGCAAATAATATAAGACTGATACCCATGTTTGCCAACCTTGTGATACACCTCTTCCACCCCAACCCCCATAGTGATAGACTCACTGGGGACACCTGGATGGCTTGGTATACATTAACAAGAAGCACGCTCTAAAGATGGTTAATTGTTCTATTACCTCCTCCATAATATGGGGGATTTCCTAAGAAACGCAACTAGTCACACATACCTCCCGACATTTCAAATGGACAGAGAGGGACACTTTTCTTTTAGGTGTTGTTGCTGGGGGCATGTCTAATTTTTAGATTATTTCATGATCTATTGACACCTCTTTGTGTAAATGAATAACTGATTTAAAACAAGACCAAGATTATTTTATTTACCCAGACTAATCTATAAACACATATACTGAGGTTTAACCAGACATTAATAAGAGTATTATTGCTGTGGAATATGTGATACATTTATATACACACCACACAGTCTGATCTCCTGAAAAGGGGGACACCAGGGTGGGAAAGAGGGATTTGAGTCTCAAAGAAGGACTGTCCCTCCTAAACCAGGACATTTGGGAGGTATGTAGCTAACATAATTGATTTAAGAACCTTATTTAGAAACAAATAATCACATTATTGTGGGGCAAACAAGCTATACAAGGGGGGAAATTTACCCCAAATACCTGTTGATTTAACCTTTTGAGTGTCAGAGGGGTATCCAACACATTGTATACCCTTGTGTGGCACTCAAAAGATTAAATTGAGAGTTTGAATCATTGAATGCTGAAGTGGTCTCACTCTCCATCACAACACAATAGAGATCTCTACAACTGAAGGATTTAAAAGCCTCATTTAAACCAATGGGAATTATTTCTTGTCCTCTATATTGAAATTGGTTTGTCTTAGAATTACTCTGTTGCTCTTTGTAGATATGACCTTATGTGATGCAATATCTTATTTCAGAACACGTGAATCTGAATATCTCAAGGCGTTTTGGCCTGTACAAAAATAAATTGATGCTATTTCAGCAGTGGGACAATACACATGAAAAGTTGCTGTTTGCACATATTGATGACACTCATTTATAAATTATCCCACTGAAGTGTTAAAAAAGGCTCAGCTATCAAGTGCATGTTTTCAGGATACCTTTGCCTGGGCACTGGTGGATCGATCAGCGGCTCAGTCAGTTTAATCGATTTGCCTGTAATCAAGCAGGTATATCATGAAAACGTGCACCATTAGTGGTATTTACGTTGTCATGGATGCTTCACGTTGAGACGTGTGCTTCTCAATAGGCATGTAAACATCATAGTAAATAGGGAAAATAGGAGCGAGAAAAAAAAAATATCTCTTGTCAAGTATAAAGTGCCAATTTGACATTTAGTTAATACGGGCCTATAATTTTATTTCCCAGCATTGCAAGGGTGTGCAGAGCAGTGACAAAGAACATGACACCTTCGAGATGTTGCCAGATGTCGGGAGTTGTAGTCTGACTGGTGGGGTATAATGGGAGTTGAAGTCTGGTGCTGGGGAGCCTTACAGCAGAGGAAGAGATTTTTTTACAGTAAGGTCTGTTAACTGGTGAAATTCTTTTCCCATGGATGTGGAAATAGCAGACACAATAGATACATTTAAGTGAAGATTAGATACATTTCTTACAAGAGGGTACACACATGGTTATACTGTTTATTAGTAGGTAAAACAGGAAGTTCCTGTAAATAGATCCATGCTCATTTGGCAGTGGGTAGGCTTATATAATTCTCTTTTGTATGGGTTATGAAACAAAGGTTGAACTTGATGGATTGGGTCTTTTTTCAACCTAATTTACTTTGTCACTATGTTACTATATATAGGTATACCAGACTGAAGTATGAAGGACACGTTTCTAGGTAAGGAGTAAGTCTCTTAAGGACTTTATTTTCTATGTAAGTCATTATGTAACCAAATGAAACTGGTATAATTCCTTTTAGTGCCTATTATTTCCACCCCCCCATCTTCACCTTTATATCCTATATAATAAAACTCTAGGATATTTGTCCGAAGCTGTCATGCGAAGTTGAGACTGCTCGTATTGCAGTCATGTGCAGTAGAGACTGCCCGAATGCACCGGCCATGGAAACAAGATGGCGCCGCGGCTGATGCAGACCGGGGCACTCCGGATTCGGACCGGAGGACCAGACTCCTCTCTGCTCTGGTTTGCAAGCACACGTAGAAGACCTTTTCAGTAAAATAATTATTTTTTACGAACATGATCTCGGCTCTGCTGCAGAGCCGTATGATGAAAGTCAGACCGGATATCTCTGCAGTCAGCACAACGCTGACTTCAGAGAAGGGGCAGGGAGGCGTGAACTTTGCCTTTGGTTATCTCTCAAATCATAAAGGTTTGAGACATGAACCTGAGGGCTATTACATTATTTTACAAATATATACAATATGGGGGGATAGTAATAATAAAGTATTACTATCCCTTTAACATAAGAAAAGACCAAGGACCAAATATAAGGTTTGAGGTTTTTACAGCAGGAAAATGGGCAGACTAGATGGGCCGAATGGTTCTTATCTATATACTTTATGAATAAAACCTATCTCAATAGTGGGAGTACTTTGGATAAACCCTGGATAAACCCTTAAATATATATCTCATATTAAACAATACTATTGCTTTAATTTTATAAATAACATATGCATTGCTGGGAGGATCTATCACCACCAGAATGTTATTTGTTTAACCCTTTGAGTGCCAGAGAGGTGAGCAGTGCATTGTGTACCCCCTCTGGCACTCAAAGGGGTTACGTCATACGGTCATGTGCTACTGCAGGGGTGTTCAACCAGTCCTTAACCCTTTGAGTGCCAGAGGGGTTATCCAAGCCATCACTTTTACATTGCGTTGCATACCCCTCTGGTGCTCAAAGGGTTAAGCCCCCTCCCTCAATGATACAGGTTTTTGGGAACTCCTCCACAGGTCATTCAATCATACTGAAGGATCTGTCTGAGTTAAGGACATTATCTTGTGTTTAACCCCTATTGTGTGCCAGAGGGGAATGTAACACATTGCTTAGCAATGCACTGTATACCCCTTCTGGCAATCAAAGGGTTAATTGAGGAGATCCTGAAAACAGACACGTGGGGTGCCCCGCCCCTGAGGACAGTCTGAGCACCTGTGTGCGCTACAGGTTTATACAGGAAACAGACAATTATTCATCATTGTTATCAGGAGGATTTCACACATTTGTACTTACAAGTTTTACTGACTCCAGAGTTATTTTAACCCTTTGAGTGCCAGAGGGGTACGCAACGCATGGCTCTGCCATGCGTTGCGCACCCCTCTGGCACACAAAGGGTTAATATCTTTATAATCTGAGAATAATACAAGTATTACTAATGCTTTAACCTTTTAAGAACTAGAGGGGTGTGCATAGGGTTGCCAGATCATCCCTTTAACTCTGAGTGCCAGAAAGGCACTCAAAGGGTTAAAAAATGGGTGTGCGCGCGCGCACACAAAAAAAAGCCTGTTGCGGAGGTGGGATGCAATGATTGTTATGTATCCATGTAGAAGCAGTTTACATGTGTGTCCAATTTTAACCCCTTAATGACTGACCGGTAGTTAAGGATCACGGGGCAATTTTTTTTTGCCCAATGGTTTCAAGAGTCACAGAACATGTGCAGCTGCGCGGGGACCCCTGAATTCCATGACGTGCTTGAACTGTCATGGGTGCTTACCGCAAGTTTTCCCATGACGCTCATAGCACGTCATGGGTCCTTAAAGGGTTAAAGGAATGATCTCACAATGTACTGCACACCCCTCTGGTCCTGACAGGGTTACGTTTAACCCCTTGAAGGCTAGAGAGGTGTATAATGCATTGCAATATGTTAAAGACCTCTCTCGCATAAGCTGACCAGACCATCCCTTTAACTGGGAACACATAGGAAATAGGCACTGAAATCAAAGCAGCCCTGCAATATGCATTTTTCATGTGTGTCTCCAGTTAGTGGTGAGGTCTGATGACCTTACTGTAGCATCCAATTCTACAGTTTTCTTACTATCAATTACTTAAAGGGGAATTATATCAATTACAATGTACCTTAAATTGCAGTCTTGGGGAGGGTCCTTCCATTCCTCTGGGTGCTGGCTGCTGCTATGGGATCTATTCCTCCTTTTCCTCAGCCAAGCATTCTGACTTCTTGCTTCTCCAAATATCTCCTAATAGGAGTCTGTGCATGCATACTACATCTGGTTCATCCAAGTGGCTGACCATGATAATGACTTGTTCCTGTCTGACCTTTGTGTGCTTACAGTCCTACAGTCCCAGACAGGAGAAACAGCCATGTGAAATATTGTCATTGTTCTATGTCCTTCTCCCAGGCAGAGCCAGCCTATATTATGGAGCAGTGGTTCTCAAACATCTCCTTGGGGAAGCTGAACAGGTAATGTCCCTAGAACTTTCCTGCTTGAGGACAGGTGAGTGAATCAGAAACTCACTCATTTAATTAACTCAGCTGTACACATGCAGAGAAATTCTAAAGACATAACCTGTTAAGCAGCGGGAAGGGAAAGGGTTGGGGATCACTGTTCTGTGGTACCAGTAGTTGACTACCAGGCAGCAAGATAAGGGAACTCCTAAACACAGGGCCTGTTAGTGGTCCTTGAGGACAGGTTTGAAAACCACTGCTCAGGAGCTAAACAAGGCATGTTTCAGTATATCTCCTCCTGAACACAGGTGCATACGTCCAAGTGCCTCTCTTTATGAGGGACAGTACCTCTCTGAGACCCAAATCCCTCTGCCCCTCTTTATAGGACATCAGAATGTGCAGTGTGTATATGAGTGTATCACATTGCTCCACATCAATAAAACAAACATGTGTAAATACAATATTTTTATCTTGCTCTAAATCATGTATTCGGTTACACAAGGAGGTGCCAAAAGGTCATGAAATAAACCTAAAAATTCTCGGTAATGCCCTACCCACCAGCCATGCCCCTCAGCAACTCCACCTAAACCATATGTATCCCTGTTTGGCCTTTTTTCATATGTTGGGAGGTATGACGAAGGATCAGTCATTGGCACAGTCATGATAACTGACCCGCCTGTGATGATACAAGGATTTCCAGAAAAGCTGCAATGTTAGCAGCTATTGAGGACAGGGAAGTAAAAAAAATTTAGATATAAATAAATGTATTCTATGTATAAAAGCAGGTCAAAGAACAGATGGGGCCAAACATATTACCGTAATTCCTGCTCTAAACAGATGTTTTATATAATGAAAAACATCTTATTCCAGATTAACCCTTTGTGTGGGAACTCCATGCAGGATACACTCAGTCTGATATAGTCTGGCATGTTCACATTTTTTTTTTTTTTATTAGTTTTTGAGTAAGGCACTGCCACTCCTACTGCTGAGAAATGATGTATTCAAAAGTCATTGCAGCTCAAATGCTCATTTTTTTTGGGTGCAATTCTTCCATAACCTGACACTTTATTGTGGTGCTATTGTATACCAGTTTATGGACAGCTGCAGTCAGTTGATAATACATTTTCATAGGATGTTGTAGCAATAGCACCACTGAAAGAAAATCAGGCCATAAATGTACTGCACCCAAACAAATTTAAGTTTCACCAGCAATAACGTTTGAATAAAAGCTCTCAGCAGTGGGAGTGGTCTTGTTTTTACTCAGTAGGATAAACCTTCAAAGATTATTTATATATCTACACAAACAAATACAGACACACACACACACAAATACAGACACACACACATATACATTTCAATAGCTGTCAACTTGGTTGGTGGACAGTAAGCAGTTAAATGCTGCTATCTGCAACAGCAAGTTCAACTATTTTAGGCCTATGTATAAAGAAAAACGTTTCACACTGGGCAATGTTCTAAAGCATCTGTGACTGCTCTGTAGATTATTCCTCCACGTGACGTCTCGGGAGCTTTTGTCGATATACCACAGAGACTTCTAACTTAAGTAAAAATAACTAACCACATAATATTACAAAGCAGCTTGAGTGCCAAGATGATAGCAGTATTTAGCACACAGGCAAAGTAGCTGAATTCAAGCACTGGTAACATGTCTGACAAGAAGTCAGTTCTGCTGAAGTGATAGGAACAAAGTGAAACGCGTTAGGTTGATCTTACTCAATTTTCTCACAAGTCTGTACCAGTTCATATACATTTTTATGTGACTAAATAGCCGTTTTTGTCATCTTACCTGAGACTCATTGCGGAGCCAAATAAATAGCCCTTGTTGGACCCTGGAAAACTGCCCATGCTGGTGTTACAATGGGGATAATGTGCATTTTACATAACCAGGACATCATGGCTACTGAGAACAGCAAGAGAAAAACAAGTGTTATTAACTATATAGGGCAAAAATTCCAAATTGTTCCAATAATAAATTATGATAATTAACCTTATTCATGCAAAAGAGGTCTCCAATACATTGTAAAAAAAAAACCGCATTCAAGGGATTAATGTGTTTTTCTAATATTCAGCTGTTATTTTTAAGTAATGCATTCTCGTTAACCATGAATTAAGGTTAACGAACATGCAAAAAACATATGTCAAAGTTCTATCTTTTACTAGTATTAGCTTCTACTCCAAACTTTGAAAGGAGCAACAATATAAAATCACAGCCCTAATTGTAAAAATCTGCCCAAGCTTCTTGTCCTACTTCCCCCCAGACCTGGAGCTGCCAGTGGCAGTCTCATTCCTATTGGCTGTGAGCTGGGTGCATATCATAGCAGCCACCAGGAATCATCTCCTGCCTCTCTGAAATGCATAGCACCAGCTCTGCGAAGAAGAAGCCTGAGAGGAGACTTGTTAATTGTTTTTTACTAGTCTTTTGGGGTTTTCTACTAGTTTCAGACTAATGTAAATTTCCAGGCCTGCTACACCTGAATCTTTGCCTGCCATGGTATTTCTCTAAGCAGCATATATGTGTGGGTCTTTGTATGCCTCTGTGTGTTTGTGCCTCAGAAGGGGGGAAAGGCGAGAGTAATACATTTCTTGAGTTACCCAGTAAAAATCAGACAAACAGGGACAGACTGGGTGATATCACAAGCCAGGAATGTGGGGGTCACTTTTTGCAGACTAGACATACTAAAATATCAGAACAGGAGCCAAGGAACTGACAGAGTAAGGATTCAATCCAGGGAGAGAAGCCAAAGGAAAGTATCTGCCTCGTGCACACTTCATGTGTTCTACCCAGAAACCTCTGCACCTTTTTGTCTTGCTACAAATCTTAGCGTGCCTTATGCACAAAAGAAAATAATTGCTATTCTACAGCAAAACAACTGCACATTAGGGGAGCAATAAGATTCCCCAAAACCCCATCCAATCAGTTAACCTTTTGACTGCCAGAGGGGTGAGCAACACATTGCATTGCTCACCCCTCTGGCAATCAATGGGTTGAAGGAATGGGTCAGAGTGAGAGATTTAACCCTTTAAGTGCCAGGGAGGTACTTTACATTTGACACCTCTCTGCCACCAAAAGGTTAATGAATAGTCTTGAGGCATGGGCGTCTGGAGGGGGGGGGGGTTCGCTTGCCCCCCCCTCATAAAATGACCCCCTTCATGTAAACGAAGGGACTGAATGGGCTGGCCTGGTGTCATATTATGGCTTTGAGCCCCCTAGAAAAATGTATACGGAAACCCCTGTCTTCCGGGATTTAAAGATAAACAGATTAATTATGAAGGACATAAGAGTATTTAGACACCCCCCAAACCTACAAAAGATTTACAGCTCTTCAAAAGCCTCATTCACAAAATGAAAGAAGAGTAATTCTGGAACAAACCAACTGCACCATAGGGGAGGATGAAAAAAGTTCTCTGGAAGCAATCAGATTGCCAGGGGTTAACCTCAGTAACGTGGTAAAAGGATCTTGCTGTAATGCTGCTCCACATAAATACAGCTATGAAGGGAAACATGAACGTGCTCCCTGGGGCAGCTGGGAGGGAGGTGGGAAGTGGCTTTGTGCGGCACAGACAGGGTGCAGCAAATGCGGAAGTGGCAAATTTTAAGGCTTAAAGGGATAGTAATACTTTATTATACTATCCCCCATATTGTAGGTATTTGTAAAATAATGTAATTGCCCCTGGTTCATCTCTCAAGCCTTTATGGTTTGAGAGATAACAGTAAGCAAAGTTCCCCCTCCCTCCTCCTTCCCTGAAGTTAGCGTTGTACTGACTGCAGGGGAAGTCTGTCGTACAACAGGTTTGCGGCTCTGCAGCTGAGCCGAGATCCCATTAGTGACAAAGAATTATTTCACTGAAATGGTCTTCTACATGTGCTTTGTTTGCAAGCACACATAGAAGACCGTTTCAGTGGAATAATTCTTTGTCACTAATGAGATCGTGGCTCTGCTGCAGAGCCGCATGATGAAAGCCAGACAGGATATCCCTGCAGTCAGCACAACGCTGACTTCAGGGAAGGGGGAGGGAGGGGGAACTTTACCTTCGGTTATCTCTCAAACCATAAAGGTTTGAGAGATGAACCTGGGGGCAATTACATTATTTTACAAACACCTACAATATGGGGGATAGTAATAATAAAGTATTACTATCCCTTTAATATCTTCAATACCAAGTAAGATTGACTTAAAAAAAAACAACAACAACGCTAACTTAGTTTTACTAAGTAAAGCATATGGACACAAATTTGTTGAATGTGAATGTTCCCCTTTAATGCATAGGCTCTATAGATTAACATAGGAACTGGAGAGTTTATCACACTACAGAAGTTATCACCACTTACAGTGAAGGATGATCAAGCAATGACAAGTAAAAAAAAAACGTAGGTCTATCATACCTCCCAAGTGTCCCTCTTTAGGAGGGACAGTCCCTAATTTGAGACCCAAATCCCCCTGTCCCTCTTTTCTACTCTGGTGTCCCTCTTTTTAGGAGATCAGACTGTGTGGTGTATATATAATTGTATCACATTACTATACAGTAATAAAACTCACATAAATGTTTAGAAAATCATCAATATATGTGTTTGTAAATGCATCTGTGTAAGTAAAGTAATTTGGTGTTGCTCTAAATCCTTTATTGGGTTACACAAAGAGGTGTCAATAGATCACAAAGTAACATAAAAATTATCAGTAATGCCCCGCCCACCAGCCACGCCCCCAGAAAAAACACCTAAAACTCAAGAAGTGTCCCCCTTCTGCGATTTGAAATGTTGGGAGGTATGGGTCTATTATTATCCAAAGTCCATTGTACACAGACACTATGAACAAAAGCAGGGGCTAGATGCACTAAGGTATGATAAAGTGGTGATAACTTCTCCAGTGTGATAAACTCTCCAGCTCCTATGTTATACTATAGACCCTATGCATTAAGATCCCTAAAGTCTGTCAAAGAGATCACTATATACAGAAAAGTGCAGATATAATGCAAAACCAAATTAGAGCGAGAAAGAGAAATTATGAGATATCTATAGAGAATGAGACTGGTAGACCTGACTGCTGTATAAAGCACATCTACCTAGGTAAGGCAACCTGTTACCTTTCAAAGAAGTAATAACTCACAATTATCTTAGTATGGCAAGGAAATCCTAATGGCCACATTTGAATTTTACCCTTGTGATTTTATTCAAGGGATCACATCTTCAATCGGTCCCGGTCCATGGAGCAGACATGACCATTACTTGCAGGACCATGGTAATCTTAAAGGGGAACTATCACCCCAAATAAATATTATCCAGCATAATTACCACGTTAGTCAGAAATCCTACTTCTGCCGAGACTGACGGCCAGGCATCAGCTCAGATATCTTTGCTTATGGACATTTGTGCGCCTGCGATGTCAGTCTCAGTCACCTCTAGGAGGCGTTGCATTGTACCTTAAGCCCTTAACGACCGGCGCGCACATGTGCGGCCGGCACTTGAGAACCACGGGGCATTTTTTTTTTTTTTTTTTGTAGATTCGATTCAGGGTGTGCAGACGCGCGGGGAGCCCTGAATTTAATGATGTGCCAGGACTATAACTGGTTCTTAAGTGCTGGACAGCCATGACGGTCCTGGCACGGCATCGGACACGAAGGGGTTAAAGGGATAGTAATACTTCGTTTTAACTTTATTTTATTTTGTAGGCATTAAAAAAACTTGAAGAATGATATAAGTCTTATCTCTCAAACCTTTATGGTTTAAAAGATATTCACAAGCAAAGTTTCCCCCTCCCGCCCCTTTTTCCTAGTGTAAGCCATCTCTTCTCAGATGTGAATCTGGTTGTAAGACCAGACAGATAACAGAAGGGGACAGTCTTCTTCCTGTGAGAACAATGAAAGCCCTTCCCCCCTTGACAAGTTTTTCAGCTTTTTCCCTTATCTTAATTGAAGATAGTCCCTCTCTGCAGTCTACCTGGGCACCTCCCTTCTGATCTGGCTGAACGGGGGGGGGGGATACTTTGCTTGTGAATATCTCTTAAACCATAAAGGTTTGAGAGATAAGACTTATATCGTTCTTCATGTTTTTTTAATGCCTACAAAATAAAATAAAGATAAAACGAAGTATTACTATCCCTTTAAGGTAACAGAAGGGACTGACAGTGCAGGCGCACAGATGCCTCAAAAGAAAGAAGCCTGCCCGTCTGTCTTGGCAGAAGTAGGATTTCTATCTAACACTGTACTTATGCTGGATAATATGACTATTGGTAAGATTATGGCTATATGGCTAATTAATGGGGGGGACTTTATTTGCGGTAAAAGTTCCCCTTTAACAATTTTAGGACCAGAAGAGTGTGCAAATCACTGTTTTACTCTGCATTGTGTACCCCTCTGGTCGTTAAAGGATTAAGTAGACTCAGGCATCCTGCCTGCATCAGTTTGAAGAAAAAACTACAAGTAACTTAGGTCTGTCTACTTTGAAATGACAACTGGGACTGATTGAATGTTATATATCTTTAATAAAGGCTCAAGTACAACATCTAGGGGCTATTAGGATAGTTTGTCTACAGTAAGGCAAGTAGGGTGGTTATTATTCGAAGGTGTTGCTTCTCCTTTAACCCTTTGAGTGCCAGAGGGGTAT
The DNA here is from genome assembly GCA_037306005.1 of Rhinophrynus dorsalis. Lineage (NCBI taxonomy): Eukaryota > Metazoa > Chordata > Amphibia > Anura > Rhinophrynidae > Rhinophrynus > Rhinophrynus dorsalis. The sequence goes on along the minus strand of CM074726.1, from coordinate 44,840,781 downwards.
GCAACGCATTGCAAAGCAATGCATTGCATACCCCTCTGGCACTCAAAGGGTTAAGTACTGCATTTCCCATGCCCTCTGGTCATTAAAGGGTTAAACAGATGAAGAGCCACTTATTCCTAAGGCATAGTTATTTAACCCGTGAACAGCTGAGAGGTGTAGTGAGGTTATCAAGCAGCCAGTATGGAAGAAACGCCACACAATTTTCCTGTAATGGGTGAGATCTCTGATGCCTCTGGAAGGGGCACACTAATGATGCCCCTTGGGCGCTGGGCATGAGGAAGTGGAAGGGGGCTGGTTGATGGTCCCGGCTATGAACCTCATCAGCGAGTGACAGCTTGTAGCCTGTAGGCTGCGAGAAATTTGATGGAAGAACAGCGAGAAGGGCCGATTGTTCATTACACTGCCGTGGTCCCTCTTGACATTCTTCCTATTCCGAATAAAGGAGAAGAAGGAAGACGGACTATCAGCAAAGAAACAAAGAAAAGAAGAAATTGCATCTTCCACAGCAGAACCATCCTCTTAAAGGGGAACTACGGACCTTATTTTGTAAGGAAAAAAAGGTGCAATTCAGACAAACTCCTACATCTTAGATGAGAAATGAAAATTCACAGTGATTTAGCTGGGACTTTTAACCTTTTGAGAGCCAGTGTGGTATCCAACGTATTGCATACCTCTCTGGCACTCAAAGGGTTAACACCTTGACTGCTAGAGAGGTCTCGAACTCCTTGCTTCACAATGCATTAGAGACATCAAGTATTTAAAGGGACAGTAATGTCCCAGAAAAAATCTTTATAGTTCTGTAGTGCTTAAAAAATTAAACTATGTGCAAAAAATCCTCTCTCTCAAACCGCTATGGTTTGAGAGATATCCATATTTAAAGTTCCCCCTTCTCTCCCCTTCACCTGATGTCAGCTGTAAAGCTGACAGCAGGAGATCCGTGTCGGCTGACACAAGGAGGCTCTTCAGCAGAGCCAAAATAGTGTTATTTAAAACAAATTATTTCATTGGAATGGTCTACAAAGTGTGCTTGCAAACCAGGAACACAGTAGACCTTTCCAATGAAGTAATTATTTTCCAATAACGCAATTTCGGCTCTACTGCAGAACCTCTGGTTGGTCCCCAGACAGGATTCTCCTGCAGTCAGCACAGCGCTGACATCAGGGAAAGGGAAGGGAGGGGGGAACTTTAGTGCCGTATATCTCTCAAACCATAGTGGTTTGTGAGATAGGATTTTTTGCATATAGTTTAATTTTTTAAGAGCTACAAAACTATAAAGATTTTTCTGAGACATTACTGTCCCTTGAAGGAGTTAAAAGCACTATTCAAATTAACCCATTGAGTACCAGAGGGGGTATGCAAAGCAACATGACGCGATGGATGCAGCTAGGGACAATCTTCATGCAGTAAATCCCTGCCCCCTCTTGGCAAAGGAGGGAAGGATTTTCCTTTGCTGACAGAAGATCGTCCCTTGCCACAGCAATCCGGACCTGCATGAGCTGCAGCAGTGGCCTGGCCAGAAGTGGTGGGAGGGAGATCCTTCTAGAGTTAATATGTTATGAAATTTACAGTAAAATCTCAGGTATAATACGCACCTGGGTATAACATGCAGGTGCATATTATACCCAAGATTTTAGGGGAAAACAAGAGTGCCTATGTACAGATACCTTCCCTCTGTCCCCCGGCGCTATCCGATGTCAAAATAAGACTTACTTTCTTCAGTTTAAGTCCCCGCTGAAGTCCCCATGTTTTCCGGATTAGAGCAGGCAAAATATAAACTATGCAAGTCTTCTCCTGCAGACGGCATGCTTCCATTTGTCTCTCGCTACCTTCATTGCGCTCTCAGGACCTTCCAGCTATGGTATTGCCCTGTAAGGACCTTGAGATGCCGCCCGCCAGTAAGCAAGTAAGTCTTATTTTGACATCGGATAGCGCCGGGGGAGAGAGGGAAGGGATCTGGCAGGCTTACATTTTTTTAACACAAAAACTCTCAGGTATACTACGTACCCCCTACTTCACATAAGGTGAAGTGGGGTAAAATTGTGCGTAATATACCCGAGATTTTACTGTAAGTGGTTTGAAATAGCGTAATGTGTCACTTATATTATAAAGAAGACTCGGTGATCTAGTTTTGTTTTGTTTTTTTTACAACATTACAGCCTCTTTAAGGTGATGGCTCTACTTTAATCTAGAAGTTTTATAAACACAAATGAAAAAAATTCACACAGGCTCAGCAAATCAAAAACATTTTATTCATGTTTTTTTTTTAAACTACATAGAACTACCACAAGGAAGACTTAATTTTTTTTTTCATTTTTTTTTAAATTTAGGGGTATAATCCAGTTAAAAAGTAAACACCGAACAGATTTGCTTTTAATACGTTAGAATCACTGCCACAAATTGTCATTATCATCAGTATTCCCATGAATCAACCCCAGCCAGTTCCTCGTACAATACAAAAATGAACTTAAACCAAAAAAATGCCCCCCTTACCTCCCCCCAAACCCAACCCACCCATCACATACCCTACCCTATACTGAAATCTGTATGCATTACAATTATTTTTTTTTTTTCTTTTTTCTTATTTTTTTAAGCGTGGACTTAACGAGATGAAAAAACATTTAAAATGTCTTAATATATACAACAGTTTTACTGTTCAATCTTTATTTTTATGTGTTCAACATAAGACCTCATGTTTACTCTTAAGCTTCAAAGTTGCAGCTTTATAAAGTGTATAATTAATTTTATTTTAAAAGATACATTTTTATTTTATCTTCAAAAGATTACAATGTACATTACCTTTCAGGATGGAAAACAGAGTGAGGCTGATGTACTAAGAGGAACTGGAGGAATTCTGGGACAAACAAGAAAAATCAAATTCCCAACAAAATGGAGACGTCACTAGCTTTCATGGGAGTTTAAAGCCCAAATAAATTGACGGTCTTCCTTCTGTTTACCTCAAATTGCCTATACTCATACCTGAGAACCTTTTTGTACCCAGTCCCTGGAGAACACTTGTATACCTGAGGATGGGAGATTTCAAATGATGCATCATATTGTGGGTGTGGCTTATATGGGTGGGCATTTGAAAGGAGTTTTTCATGAAATGGGTGGGAAAGTGGACGGAACGTGGTAAGAATAGGCTGAATGGACAGGAGAGTAGGCAGGGTTATAGCTGATCTCACCAATCCGGAGAAACAGACCCGGTAATTCAATCTGAAAACAGGAGCGTCCAGGGCAGAACCGGAGAGTTCCCAGGTATGAGTATACTTTTTACGAATTTGTTACTTTCTGGCTGCTTCTATTTCCACGTATTTATTTTTTTACATTTTTACATCCCGTGAACTCATTGAATACCTTTTTCCAGAGAGCTTTCTGTCAAGGACTGTGAAAGAAAAGAGTGAAATAATGTAACACTATCCTTCCAGCTGGCAGTGCTCCGGAGGCAGGCTATTCTGGTGCAGGAATCATTTTACACTGTATCCCTACTGCCGCTTCACAATCCCTGACAGAAAAGCTCTCTGGAAACAGATATTGAGGGAGCTTTCTGTCAGGAACATAGTATAAAAAAAAATTACATTTACATTATTGGCTATTTAACTTTACATATTCTGTAATTGCTTAATATGTAAAGTCAAAAAGGAGGTTGAAGTTCACTTTAAGTGGGCTTTAACCTTTTGAGTACCAGACGGGTAGCCAATGCATTGGATACCCCTCTAGCACTCCAAGTGTTAAATCCCTTGAAAGCTAGCAAGGTCCCCAGTGCATGATGTGACGGACACCTCTCTAGCATTTAAGGTGTTAACCTTTTGAGTGCCAGAGCGGTGAGCAAGGCATTGGCACTCATAGGGTTAAAAGCCCCATTTCAATCTATGCAAATATTGGGAGTTTTTGTTAGTCCCCTGTGGTGTATCTGGTGTGCTCCATTAACCCCTTAAGCACCAGAGGGGTGTGAATTGTATTGCATTGCACAGCCTTTTGGTCCTTAAGGGATAATTATCCATTTCTTTTCAGTACATCAGAATCAGTGATAAGCAGCAGTATGCATTTAAAAAAAGGAAGGAATTTTACCATTCTATTTAAATTGTAAATGCCACATTGAATAGCAATCCTGAGTTTTATATGCTTCGTTCAAAAGTTATTCTAGAGTGAAGTTTTATTTTTCAGTATTATCGCTAAGTCCCCAAATGGTGCTGATGCTATTGCGGCCCATGGATAGCTCTGGTTACAGACAAATGGCAACAGCGCCACCTTGGGACTTGGAAGCAAAGAAATGCAAAACTGAAATGATCAGAAAATGTATGTTTCAACTGTAATAATTAAAGAAATCATAATATATCAATTGCCATACCCTTGTTTATGAAGGACAAGAAGTGAAATAGGGCAATACGAATTTAACAGATGTTTCTATGGAGAAATGAGTCATGGGGGAGGTTACATGGAACAATAGATGGAGTTATAGGGAGGTGTTATATGGAACAATAGGAGGAGTTATAGGGAGAGGTTATGTGGAACAATAGATGGAGTTATAGGGAGGTGTTATATGGAACAATAGGAGGAGTTATAGGGAGAGGTTACATGGAACAATAGATGGAGTTATAGGGAGGTGTTATATGGAACAATCGGAGGAGTTATAGGGAGAGGTTATATAGAACAATAGGAGGAGTTATAAGGAGAGGTTATATGGAGCAATAGGAGGAGTTATAGGGAGATATAATATGGAACAATAGGAAGAGTTATAGGGAGAGGTTATATATGGAATAAGGAGTTATAAGGAGGGGCTACTTGAAGTAATAGGAGGAGTTATAACGAAATGTCATTTGGAACAATAAGAGGAGTTATTCTGAGGGGTTACTTGAAGTAATAGGATGAGTTATAAGGAGATGTTACTTGATGTAATAGGATGCATTATAGGGAGAGGTTATTTGTAATAGGAGGAGTTGTAGACGGAGAAATATAAAATAACTGAATCTGGACAAGAGAAGTATGTATACGTGATGTGACACACGTGCCAGTTTTCAGATTTTCACTCAGCATTGCTATACATTACAGCATATTCCTGTTTCTGGACACCATCGCCCAATCGGCTGACTTAATTACACAATGATAAAAAGTTAAAGACGTACTACGCATGTTATTTAGAGGTAGTAAGTGGGCACACTAAACTACACGTGACATGTCTGTTGGTTCCTATGAGTTTTTATGAGGTAAATAAAGCTGTTTCGCTCAGTGACAATGTATAAATTCTCTTTTGCTACAATATTTACATTTTTCTTTCTTCTGCCACAAGCAGCAGCAGATTTTGACAATTCTGTATACAGCATATAGAGCAGAGTTCTAGAAGCCGGGTAGGAGCATTTCTGGGGCAAACCAACTGTACCATAGCGGAAAAATTAAACGTGCCATTAATTTGAATAAGATCTTTAACCCCTTCAATGGAAGAAAGGTCTCCAATGCATTGTGAAACAATGTGTTGGGGACCTTGCTAGTATTAATGGAATTGAAAGCTTCATTTAAATCAGTGGGGATTTTCGTTTCTCCCTATGAAACAGTTGGTTTTCTCCAAAATTATACCTCCCTGGTTTCCTGAATACAGCCCTTAACCTCTTACTGTAAAACACCACATGGGAAATAAATAAATAAACCCTTTCGCTGTCGAAATAAGGTGATAACGTAACCCTTTAAAACTGAGAGAAGCTTCTGAAAATGTCATTGTACAGGCCTACACCTGAATCGGCGCGACCCTGGAGTGTGACTTTCCGTAAGTGTCCCCGATTTAAAGGGTATGTAATGTCAGAAGGACCTGCAACACAGCCTTTGGCAACAAAGAGGTTATTTACAAAAGTAGGGAGACAGGCAAATTAGGAGAAATTTACTGCATTCTTTAGAAAAATCTGTTGAAGATGCATTCGCTTTATGATATGATTACGGTAACATTCCTTTCGCAAACCAAAATTTACATTGTTCCAATCCAGTTTTGACTGTTCATAAGCTATTTTTTGTGCTCAATGTGTTCTTAAGCCCTTAACCCTTTGAGTGCCAGAGAGGTATACAACACATTGCATTGTGTTGTACACCTCTCAGACACGCAAAAGGTTAGGGTTCTTAAAGGGATAAGTGTTGGAAGAAAACACGTAGTTTTATATAGAAGAGAAAAAACTGCTTTTGAGAAGGACAGTAACACTTCGTATGTGAAAATTATATTGCAGGGTGGGGATTTTCCACTACCGAGAGATGCATTATTCAAAAGTTATTGAAGCTCAAACTTGCATTTTTTTGGAAGCAGTGCCACCATGGCCTGATATTTTATAGTGGTGCTAAAGCTGTTTATAGACCGCTCTGGTCAGTTTACCATAAACATCCATAAGATACAGTAGCAATAGCTCCAGTGTAAAATTTCAGGCCATGGACAAATGAAAGTTTGTGCTGCAATAATTCTTGAATAGACATCTCTCTCTCTCTGCCATAGGATTACCCTTGTTTTACCTAGCGACATAAATCCTGCAATATTTTTATTATTTTTTACATTAAGAATTACTATTGCTTTAACCCTCTGAGTGCCTCTGACACTCAAAGGGTAAAACAGCAAAATAAAATGTGAAAAATATAAAAATGCTTCTTCCAAAAAGCAGATTCACTGTATGAGAAAATTAGAGGAGAATCTCCAAATCCCATTACATGTCAGTGTTCTTCATATCTTTGGTCTGTTGGGATGGGATAAAATGATCACCTCTATGTGTAACGGAGATAGTGGACACAAGAAATAAAACAAGCACTCTTCTAATTTGATTCCCTGTGTTATTCAGGCATGCACACACACACACACAAAATAAAATATATTTAGATGCATTAACTTTTAAGCTCTTGCTATATAATAAAACTTGGGCTTTCTTTTATGATAAATTATCATCGCTATACACGTACACATTCCCTGTCTATTTTCAAATCTGTTCATTAATATCATTGTCACATAATGCAAAGAAGGTCTGGGATACACATTTTTTTACAAGGTAGGTGGATGTCGGTGACTGTAAGCCAAGGCTCGTCCTCAGGAGAAGCAAACAGGCTAGGACTTACAGGAACACTAACATCTCCTAATAATAACACCCCAATTTTATTAATCTGGGCAGAAAATTCTAATGGCCATGTTACAGAATTCTGAGTCGACTGGTTCTCCAAAATAAATATTTAATTAGTAGTAGATATCACACCCACAGACATGGCAGACATGAGTGATTCTCATACCTGGGAACTTCCAATTGAGGTCTGCCCGGAGGGGAGTCCTCTGGTGCAGTAGGGAGTGACAATAATGACGCAAATTGCGTCAAAAAGGGGCGGGCTTGACGCAAGTTGGGGGGGCAGGGCTTAAAGGTGACACACAGAAGGCTGGGGAAGGAGGAACACTGGGAGAAACAGCAGATGTGGCAGAGTTTCAATAGACACTCCCCACATCCAGAGGAATCTGCCTCTGCCCCCGAGACCCGGTAAAGCTCTGTCAAAACCGGAGTCTCCGGGGCAAATCCGGAGAGTTCCCAGGTATGGTCATTCTGCAGGATTCCAGGGGGGTTATGCACCAAGGTCTGATAAAGAGGAGATCAAATGGAAATGAGTTCTCCAGTGGTGTCACTTCTCCAATTCCTATTTTACTCTATGGAGCCTATGCACTAAGATCTCTCCCACTTGAGAAATATTGGTGTATAAGCTCCATAGAATAACATAGCAACTGGAGAAGTGATATCCCTGGAGAAGTCAGCTCCTCCTTATCACAACTTTCTGAATCTCCTCTTTATCATACCTTAGTGCATAACTTCTCTTGGATTCCAAACTTTGGTGTTTGGAGCCCTTGAAGCAAAAAAAAAAAACCAAAACAAAAAAAAAACACACAAACATGGCTGCCTCTATGGAAGATTATCCCCCCCCCCCACTACACTCAAAGGATTTATTTTGGGAACCAATGCAAGCAGAATTGATTCATGGTGGCCAATAACATTGTTTGCACAGATTAAGTTAAGTGCAGGTGGATTATTAGGATGAGTTTTCTTTTAAGGATTTCCAAGAATAAAGGCGGGCCAGCGAAATGAATGACTCACTGATGAACTCAACTGTTCTTAATCAGGGACATCCTTAAAGGGCTATGATCAGTTTTACTGTTCGCTCCAATGAAAGCAGACTTAGTCCTACAGTACCCAGTTGGTCACCCTTCCAGGAACATACCAGGCCGTGGCCTGCTTCACTTCCAATTCAAATGGGTTTGAGTGCATGCAGACTCATATGACTCTTGGCAAAGCAGACTTGGTAGGCTGACCAGAACTCACCTTTAACAACCCACACAAATTAAACCTCCTTACTGCATGGCTGCTTTGATTTTAGTGCAGCTCTGAAATATGAATATTTCTTATGTGCCCCTGAAAAAGGAGAGGTCTGATCAGTTTTCCTATCAATTGTTCAGGTGGTCCGAAATCTGCCCACTAAGTGAATGCAAACCGTAAGTATGTGGTTCCAAAATCCTGGGATGCATGACAGTCCCTGAAGATCTGCTGTACTGGGGTTCAAACCGTATACAGATGATCTATGGGGAAGTGCATTACACAGGACAGGAATCGGTACTGCAGGACTTCAACAAAATGGATGCACCGCAGTCTGTGTTCAGACCTGCATTCTTAAGGTGACCACATATCCGTTTAAAACTTCAGGACCACACAGTAATCAGTGCAACCAGTTTGGGTTTTTATAAGCTTCAGTGATTTAAAGGGATATGTGGTCATCTTACCCGTTATACTCCTGTGTTAGTCCTGTGGGGGTAACAGAGAAGTCCTGGCTTCACTGGTAGGTCTTCTCTGTGATGATAGTTGCCCTTTACATTCTAGCATATCTGTTACCCTTGAGAAGTGAACTTACACATCTGTGCTTGGTGTAAGCCGATGTTTTTCAGTCACAAATTAATCATCAGTAACCAAAGACGAGACTGAGTTTCGGTCAATACAATATAGTAATGTAGTTGCTGTTTAACCCCTTGGATGCTAAACAGGACTCCAATGCATTGGAGAAATCTGTAGCATTTAGGGTTGCCTACTCGCCACTTTAATCCTTGGAGTGCCAGAGGGGTGTGCGAAAAGCAATGTGTTGTGCACCCACCCCCGACACACAAAAGGGTTAAAAAAAGGATCCATATTAAAGGGATACTGATGTCTCTTATAAAAAAAAAAGTTTGCAGAGTCTTCTTTATATTAAAAGTAACAGATTGTGCTATGTGTAGGAGCTTACTTGTGTGTAGTTCAAAAGCTCCCCAGCCCGCCCCTACTATCCACATCACGCTGAATCTGTAGTCTGGTCAGGACGGATGCAGCAAGGAACAAACTTCGGTAAGCAAAGGGAAATCCTACCCTCCTTAGTCAAGGGGGTCAGGATGTCCCTTATACTTATCGACTGAAGTTTGTCCCTTGCTTCAACCGTCTGGTCCCACTACCAAATTTCCGATTCAGTGGGAGGTGGCCAGAAGGGGTATGCGGAGGATCTTTATCGCTTAATAACTTTTGAACTGCGCACAAGTAAGCTCTTACTCATAGCTCAATGTTACTTTTAATATAAATAACACTCGGTGAACTACTTTTATAAGAGACATTACTATCCCTTTAAGAATGCTTGCTACATGGATGCATATGAACCACTGCAGTCCAATAATAACCAATACAGCCCTGCAGCAGGCATCACTTTTAAAGTGATAGTTTGGCAACCTTTCTAGCATCCATAGAGTCTGCAATAATGGATGCATCTTCAACATATGCAGATTAGCCACCTTTATACAGTTTAATAACAAGCTATTATTTTCAACTATAAAAATTCTGGAAACGAAGGTGACCACATATCACTTTAAATCAAGGACACATAAAAGCCACACACACACTGCAGGGGTCCACTGATTCCCGCGCAGTCATGCCGCGTGCAATTTTCTTAACTGTCTCTGATTTAAAGGGATATGTGGTCAATGTGTCTCTTCCCAGTGAACCCCAGAATTTCAGTGGTGACATGCAAACATTTCTCTTTTAAAGCTGCTAGTTCATTCCTTCAATTTAGCCTTTGATTAAAAAGTGCTGATAAGAGGAGGTGGAGATAATTTTGCAGATTTTGGCCCAATTAGATAAAGTGCTTTAATAATGGTGATTAGCATAAAGTAGAATGCTTTGCAGGGTCTTAGCAGTATTCTTCAGCTTCTCCCGTAGGGTTTTACAGTGAGATGTGTTGGTCCTTATGAAAATCAGATAAAGCAGTTCCTCTGTGCTAGAAAAAATGTTATCCCCTATTCATGTGAACAGAGGCGGCCTCTTCCCCAGACCTGGGAAACTGCTTCACTAGGTATTGAATAAAGACCTGTCATGATGATTGGCCACACAAAATGCTCCCTTTAGGCAGTGAGGCTGCACACTCAGCTTGTAGGGTATCACTCAGTTGGAGGTATCGGAGTTGACGCTGCCCGGCCCTTCAGTGGGAGAAGTGACGGAGGAAGGGGTTGCTGCCTCATGCCACCCTCCGTTCGCCTGGAAGTGAAAGAGAACAGACAAATTGTATGCATGATAAGCACATATATGGAAAATGTCATGTCAGAAATATTAAAGGACCATAAATACCTATTGATAATAAACCAAAACTTACCTTATAACAATAGTAACCCTTTACTTTCACTTTACATATTCTAAAATCATAATAATTTTCTTTTTTCACTATTTCTTTTAGCACTTTTAAAGGGATAGTAATGTATCACCATAAATGCATCTCCAATTATTCTTTATAGTTTTTGGGCCATGAAGAGCATTATTATCATTCTCTATGTGGTGTAGTTCCAGAGTTATTGAGTGATAAAGTGTCCCCCTCCCGTCCCTTTTACCTATGTAAAGCTGCACAGAACAGCCGTCTGGATGGAGCACAGCAAGGGACAATCTTCTGTTAGTATAAGGAAAACCTGCCCTCTTTTGTCAAATGGGCAGGGTTTTCCTTATGCTCACAGCCAGTAGATTGTCCCTTGCTGCGAGCTGTCCGGTCAAGCGACCAGATTCCACATCTGAGGGGAGGTGGCTTACACTAGGTAAAAGGGGCGGTACAGGGATACTTTAGAATTCAATTACTCTGGAACTACACATCATAGAGAATGATAATACCGCTCTACATGGCCCAATAACTATAAAGAATAATTGGAGCTATATTAATGGTGAAATATTACTGTACCTTTAATTTAATGACAGTGAGCTAGCTACTTGGATCTCAGTTTCAGGATGTTATACAATGTTACACTCTGCCTGATTTACGGTATCCTGTGTGCTATATTTTTTACAATGTATCACTAGCCTTGCTGACATATTCCATGTCAGAAAGCTCTCTGCAAACACATCCAGGGAGCTAATTTTCAACCACATAAAAGTGTAAAATAAATAAGAAGGTAAAGGTGGGGGGTATAGGCAATAAAAGGACTGATACAATTTTAATTTGGTTACAGAATAACTTAAATAGAAAAGAGTTACCTTGAAAGAGTCGTTAAGTGACCTACGACTTACATAGAAACATGTCCTTCTGGTATACCTATTTCTATATTTGTATAGTAGTACCTGCTGTTCATTTAATTTACTGACCTTCATTAAAAAATGGCTTTTAGTTCACACTGCCTCACAAAAGAAAAGACAAAGGAATATGTTGAAGAAGAAATCCTATAGAGAAAAGCCTTACATAGGATCTTGCAGAACTATATCATAGGATCAGACTGTGACTGAAAATAATATATACGCTACAACAGATTTCCAATACAAAAAAATTGATGTTGATATACCTGACTGCTGTGTGAAAAAATCTACCCCCGTAATTCTTCCTCTTAACCCTTTAAGCTCCAGAGGAGCTTGGACCAAATTGTTCTATAATATGTTGTTAACTCCTCTAGCACTGAAAGGGATAATCATATTTGGCACAGCTTGTTCCTAGGGTATAGTTACACTTTAATGGTCAACTAAACTTAACAGGTAGAAACATTCTTTTAGATTTTGATGGTGGGTTATAAGGAGCAGGTGGTTGTGTTTTGCAATGAACGGCATACCCCTCTGGACCGGCTTAACAGTCAGTCTGGGATCCTAAATGTCTCTATTGATTACTGCACATACTATATAATAACTTGCTAAGGATGTTTGTCAGAAGCCGTCATGCACAGTAGAGACTGCCCAAATGCACAGAATGCTGGGAACACTGAATGTTGGGAGCACAGAAAGAATGCTGGGAGCGCAGAATGCTGGGAGCACAGAATGCTGGGAGTTCTGTACTGGCAGCATTCTGTGCTTTCGGGCAGTCTCTCCAGTGCATGACTGCATCGGCATCAGGAAGCAGAGCAAGACCGGCCTCTTAACCCTTTAAGTGACAGAGAGGTACACAACGCATTGCAAAGAAATGACTTGTGTACCCCTCTGGCACGCAAAGGGTTAACATCACCCAGACCTTGGCCCGTGTACACGGGCTTTTTCACTAGTACTAAATAAACAGTACAACAATTTGTACATGCATGAGATTGCAGGCAATCTTAGCAGAAGGATTCTTGCAGACTGTAGAAGAATAACAAATAAATAATAGTCCAAAAAAAAAAAAAAAAAAAAAAAAAAGCCTTTAAATGGCCAATTCTATGTAAGATAAAATAAAACAGCTGTCGGGCAGGAAATGTTTAAAGCAGGAGAAGTTTTTTTTTTTAATGAAAAAAAATATAAGGTTTGTCCTGCTAAATAAAACAAAGGTACATTCACTGCTGGTAGATTCATCTGAATATATTAACCCTTTTGGTACTCAAAGACTTAAAATTCAAAGTTTTTTTTTTTTTTTTACACCAATCAGTTAGCAGTAGTTCCAACTGCTGTGCAAAATACATACTTTTTTTAAATAATATCCTCTATGGGAAAACTTGAGTCACAGACTATAGATCCGCATAGTAAGTGAGACTAACAGCACCCCGTGGTGACCTCAAAAGAAAATTCCAGTTTCATTATTATTTTTTACGTTTGAGCTGTAATAGTTGTTAAATTAAAATCCTCCTGCAGTGAGAGTACTATTGTATTACTCTTCAGGAATATAATTATAATTGTTTTAAGATAAAAAAGCAACAAAAAAACTTTACATATCCTTTAAATATCTTGAATTTAAACCCGAATAAAACACATACAAGCAACTGTAAAATGCATTAGTGAATATGTAGTGAATATGGCTATGTTAAACTCCAGAGGGTTGAGCAATGTATTGTGAATCAATGCTCTGCACACCCACTCTGGCAATCAAAGGGTTAAGCCTCTCCAAAATGGGAAATTCATTATTCACAAAAGCCCAGTTGGAATCAATGGGAATTTTGCTCAATTTTAATTTGTCCCCTATGGTGCAATTGGCTTGCTCCAGTTCTTATTACTACACCAGCCTCAGTGTCTCACAATTTGTATTGTGTTTTTTGAATTCCATGGAAATTCAACTGATTTATAACAGATCATATCACGTCAAACTGTTGCAATAGCAAGAAATGCAAAACATTATGGTTTATATCTTTATGACAGTTATAAACTGCTCTATTCACAAACACTGCTTATCAGGGCTAGAATTAAATCCCAGGTGCCCCCTAGGCAAGGCACTAGGTGCTTTTAGCTCTGCCCATGGCCCCACCTCCAGTACTACCCGCTGTTTCCTGGCACAGAAAATATCTTTGGCTGCTAACAAGCCAGGACAAAAAAAAAAAAAAAAAAGGTTTAAACCTCTGTAGCACCCAAGGGGTTAAAGGGTTAGTAATGTTTCATAAAAACAGAAGCTAAGATTGTTCTTTATAGTTTATACAATTGATTTCTGATGGTAGCACTGTTCTTATCTTGCTAGCTGTGATGCAATTATATTATAATGTTTACCCCTCCAGCCCCTTTTTACCGACATCAGGGTTCTAGCTGCATAACTGGAGGAGGATCATGACGAGGGACAAGCTTGTATCAGTATAAGGAAAAACCTGCCCACTTTTGTCAAGGAGGGCAGGGTTTTCCTTATACTCCACAGACAGAAGACCGACCCTCATTATAATCTGTCTGGTCCGATGACCAGATGTCAGATCTGTGGGGAGGAGGCTTATGTTATGTGAAAGGGGCGGGAGAGGTAAACTTAATAATAATAGCATTGCAGCAAGAGAGTTATGAACAGTGCTACCATCGGACAGCAGTTGTTTAAACTATAAAGAACAATCTTAGCTTCGGTTTTTATTACTAACCCTTTAAATAACAGCATATAAAGGGGTATAAACTGGTGCAGGGACATTGAGATGGCTTTGACAGAATCCACAATTCAAAATGTAAGTGTGGCCAACACAGCTGAGGCACCCCTCAAAACTGGAATGCTTTAGTGCACTTCTATCTGACACTTAGGGTTAAGAAGGCTCATGATTCTACCTCCTTTTTAAAAAAACTTCCAGCAACTGTCATGTCCGCCTGCATGGACATGGCATCCAGGACTGATTGAAGTTGACGTTTTTTCATAAACAAAGGCACAAGGGCAAAATTCACAATGGCCATTAACATTTTCTGACAATAGTACATTAATAGCAAGATTATAATTAGAGGGTGTGCTTCTCCTTTACAGGGATAGTAATGTTTCACAATAAAAGCAGGTCCAATTCATCTTCATATTATTTGGGCCATGGAGAGTGTTATTTCAGTACTGTCAGAGTTGTAGTTCAAGAGTAATTGAATGATAAAGTTTCCCCCTCCCGCCCTTTTTATCTAGTGTAAGCCACCTCCCATCAAATGTGGAATCTGGTCTCTTGACCGGCCAGGTCACAGCAAGGGACAATCTTTTTACTGTGAGCATAAGGAAAACCCTGCCCCCCTTGACAGGTTTTTCCTTATGCTTACTGAAGATTGCCCCTCTCTCTGTCATCCATCCGGACAGTTTTGCTGCTCTGTGGTGAGCAGTGTTATATCAGTAAAAAGGGCGGGAGGGGGATACTTTATCATTCAATTACTCTTGAACTACATCTTTGACAGTACTGAAATAACACTTTCCATGGCCCAAATACTATGAAGATTAATAAGAGCTGCTTTTATTGTGAAACATTACTATCCCTTTAAAGAACACACAAATACACTGAGAAGCTGGTGGTAAATAACTTTATTAATTTATACAAACTATGATAAAGATCTCACACATCTGCCAATTAAGCACTTATTCTGTTATACCCCTTGGCATCCAAAGAGTTAACTACCATGAATCTAATGCAGAGATGTGTAACAGCCCTGATCTATTGCGGTGTCTTCAGTTCCCGACAGCGAGGCCCCAAATATGTAATATCTATCACTCATAATACCTATCACTCTTTCCCCTATGTCCTTTATGGCTTCTCATTCTAATTTATAAACAACAAATGTGTAATATTTTTTACCGTACGAGGCAGCTGGAAAAGCCCACGTCAGTCAGATTTCTGGCCCCCATCCCCCTACTGGATTTTTTTTCCCAAATAAATTAATCTTTCCTCTGGTGGTTTGAGATTACGCTCTGTATTATAAGAGAGCGCCTTATCAAACCTCATCAGAAAAGATGGAATTCATGTCCGCTATAATGCTGCAGGCAATAACAGCTTCATATTTTATCATGTTGATAAGGATTTTTGCAAACTCTCTGAAGCATTTCGGGATGTTTTAAATGAAAAAGGGAATGCTGTAACTAAATCGCTTTTTTTTTTTTTATACAGTTACTTGTGGGTTATTATGAGTTATTTATAACCCCTCCCCAAAAACCCATTTGATATTTCAAATGCAAACGATTTACGTATTTAATGATCGCCCATCCACTGCTCCCCCCAACTCTGTTACAAAATAACATTTTCAATCATTTGAAGAATCATTAATATTGACTGACACTTGGAGGGAGGGTATAAACTCTGCTAGTTTACAAAAAGAGAGATATTCTAAGCCTGATTTCTGTATTGATGCCTGCCTGCCCCCTGATATGGTCAAAACAGAATATTTATTAACAGGAGAGAACATAAAGGAGCAGTAAACATTTTTTATGAAAACCTGCATGTTTTTACCTACTGAATAAAAAAAGGGTTCTCCCTCTGCAGTAGTTTTATTCAAAAAGTTATAACCATTTAAACGGTCAGGAAGCGAGTGACAACCTGATTACTTCCTGAAAGTTCAAAACTGACTGGAAGTGACATAGTAGTTTCTATCACATTCAATGGTGAACTGTTTGTCGACAACTCACCATTTCTATAGAATGTAACAGAAAAACTAATTGAAGTCTGACCACTGAAGGGCACTATTGATGTAAAAAACAAACACACAAAAATAACAACAACAAGAATGTTTAACCCCCAGAGTGCTAAAGTGGTACAACGTATGGGCTTGGCCAGCTGTTACTGCTGTGCCAAGCCCCATATAATACCACCGAATGGAAGTCAGAGCATAACCCGATATTACCGCCATACGGTGGTCACAATTAAAAAGCAACTGAGCTATAGGAGACCAAGTAAAAATTCCAAGTGATTTAACCCTTTCAGTGCCTGAGGGAAACACAACGCTTTGCAAAGCAACCTGAGGTTTACCCTTTGAGCACCAGAGTGGTATCCAAAGCCCCATTAAAATCAATGCCAATTTTGGGTATTTATTGCTGCAGTTGTTTGCTCCTTACTGAAGTGTGTGTGTGTGTGTGTTAGAATGGCACACAGGCCCCAATCACTTCTGTAGAAGCCTTAGCAGTGAGGCAGGACAACGTATGACACTGCCATTTTCCATGTAGGTGACATTTGCAAGTTACGTTTATTATTCTATGTTACTTGTCTCCCACGATTAAAGGAGAGTGTCCTCAGTTAGTTTCTTGGTGTGGAAGAAGTGCAGTTTTATTAACAGATAATCTTACAAAATGTCTGCCCTTCAGTGCTCTTTAAAGTTTATCAGGAAATAACTGTCTTCGTTATGCGGCTGACTGCAGTGATTTGACATGGTATTTATAGACAATGGCAGAACTTCACATCGAATTGAGAGACAAACGATTATGTTGTTGATATAAGAATGACATTACCAAATAGGACACTTGGTAGTACTGACCTAGCCATACTCTAACCTCGGTACTGAACCTTCTGTTCTGCTGAACCAAACTATTAAAGTTGACTTTTCACCTTAAGACAAGTTAAGTGTGTTTTATAGAGAGTTCAAATCTGCCTATATGTTGTACTAAGCAGTTTACTGTAAAATAAATTGCTTTTAAAAAATTCACTTTTATGTTTTAGGTAAAACAGTGTGTGGCACTTTATGCAAATAACCTGCATCGTATGCTAAGTAGGTCTGCTTGAGCCTAACTTTATTGCTCCGTGTTCTGTTAGAAATGACCCCAGTTTTTGGGCTCTGCCTAGATTTCAGTCACAGCACAGTGTGGAAATATCTGCCAGTCACAAAAAATAACTAGCATAAAGCGCCACATATATACTTTTTTTTTTACACACATTTGGTCTCTCTTGCTGTCTACTGCTAGTTGATTTAGTTTAAAATCTAATAAAGATTAATGACCCTTATGAGATATTTATGTTTATTTACAGACATTCAAGTCAAAGTATGTGAGAGGCTTTGAGGATGAATAAACAAACATTGCTTGTTCTACGGATAGTCACTGCTCAGAAAACATACCATTTTAACTCTCTAGTACTAATAAAGAGGAGAAATTTTCAGCTGCATATCACACTAATCCCACCCTAAAGGGCGCTTCAGTTCTGAAATGACAAGTAATTTCCCTCTGTACAAGTGAACCAGCTAATCCCAGACATATGTTTCAGCCTTGTTTGAGTCTTGTCAGTGATGTGCAGCTGGTTTCCCTAGGCACTGAGAGCAAGAGGTCCACAAGTGCATTACCCTTAGTGAGACACCCTAAGGGTTTCCAAAATCAAGATTTGTTATGAAAACCCTTAGGTTGACTCCATAGAGGTAAGAGATAATCCAGGAATGGTCTTCTTGGTCTCAGTGCCGAGGGACACCAGTTGCACCTCACTGACAAGACCCCAAATGGCCAAAATGCTTGTCTGGTGTTAGCTGGTATTTCCTGTAAAGAGGACACTTGCCTTTTATTTTAGAACTGGTCTGTTCCTTTGGGCTAGATTAGTCTGATCTATAATGGCAATAGAGAACTAAACTGCGATGCTTGTCAGTGATGACTAGATCAGCGATTCTCAATCAGGGTGCCGTGGCACTTTGGTGTGCCACGGGCATCTACTTAGGGTGCCCCATCTTTTCTATAAAGATTTTGATAAAATGTGAATACTGAGTTTCAGATGTATGTTTCTGCACAATATGTATGTTTCTGTTATTCTGACAGCAAGACCTAAATATCTGCATTTTTTTGCTCTTAGTGAGCCTCTCACATGCTTTGGCATTCAGTTGAACACCATTGTTGTGATCGCACTTTTTGAGACTAATTTGTTTTAACTATTGCAACTATATTACCACTCTTTGTATTGCAAAATGTACACTGCTCCTGATGGAAAATACCTTGTAGGGTTTTCTCCTGCTGAGTAAAATACACATACTCCCTCTGATGAGAGTTATTTTATACAAAAGTTATTAGAGCAAAAATTATCATCTTTAGAGTGTAGTATTGCCGTGGCCTGAAATCTTATGGTGGCGCTGTTGCTACTATTGCAGTCTATCAACAACTATTCCCTGCAACCATAACCCTCCACAGACTGTTGAAAGAACAGCTCCATAATAAAATTACAGGTGATGAAATTACAGCACCCAAAGAATTCATGTATTTGAATGATACATCTCAGGAGTAGGAGTACCCTTGTTTTATTCAGAAGGAAATACTCTGGAATAGATATACTTTTCCATATTACTCAAAACTTTCCTTTTAAATATTAGTCATTCAAGTTTTGGGATATGATGACACTGGTGCCTTTGTGGGGTGTCCTATGTTGGAGAGAATGAAGAGTTGATTTTCCCAACAAAGGTGAACCATCTGCAATAGGAATGTCGAGTTGCCTATACACAAACATTCTATACAGTGTAATCACAATGCCACACATCTCTACTTGAGGGCATTATGTTCCCCAGATGGGGTGATGACAAAACTGAATTTTCTCAAGAACTGTGATATTTTTTGGAACAAGCACCTTCATACAACATGGCCAAAGGGTTTAAATAGGGACTATAATGTCAATTTATTAAGGATTGCTGTATTTGCTGAGGATTGGAACTAAAATGGATACTGTAACACATATAGGTTCAATTTAATTTATTTTAGTTTTTGGATATCATCCACTGTAAGGAATACTATTGCCAAGAAAAAATATATACACAAATTTTGTTAAAGATATAAAGAGATGAAAATGTATATTGCATGTTATTGATGTTGCTATTCCAAAAGAAGATGTCTTTGAAACAATGTTGCAGTTGAAACAAAACTATGACGATAGAGTTATTGCATGAGATGTAAATGCTGTAAGATAAAGCTATATAAACTGTATTGAAATGTTGTTTTGATATGTGTGGGAGCTATGACTATTATATACAGCAATTATGTCATGATGTCACTTCTGATATGTGATCACTATGCCTAGTATGTAACATTATGTCTCAATGATGTCACCTCCTGTGTGAGGTGAGTGTATACATTTAAAAAACCCTCACTTATGTCATATTAGCTGTACGGCTTGAGAAAGGTCTATGTCGCCACAAAACATTACCTACATTTGCTGTGTGAGATGGATTACTAATAAAACAAAATACATTTTAACGAGTACTGGATGTATTATTTTGCTATACAGGTGAACAGATTTCTTTGTGCATGCAGTCTAAAGAGCCTCATTCAACAACCTAAACAGGAACAAATGCACCAAACAGGGGAAATGAAAATGTCCATTTATTTAAATGGGACTTTTAACCCCTTAAATGCTATTGATTTAAATGGGACTTGTAACCCCTTAACCCTTTGAGTGCCAGAGGGGTACGCAACACATTGCTTTGAAATGTGTTACATACCCCTCTGGCACTCAAAGGGTTAAAGCAGTGGTTCTCAATCTTTTTTTGTTCGGGGCACCCCTAACATGTAATGTAGAACATTCGGGGCACCCATAACATATTTAATGTACTTTATCAAGGGCATAAGAAGGGTACAATACATAAATATACAGTTATTATTATGTTTTATAATCATAATAACAAAGCTAAATATATTGTGCATAACAATTTCTATAAATCTTTATTTAAAAGTCCATTTTTGTTAGTCTTCATAGAAAACTTGGGGCACCCTAAGCTGATGTCCGTGGCACACCAAAGTGCCACGGTACATTGGTTGAGAATCACTGGGCTAAAGGTTTAATAACGGCTGCTTATAATTTCATGCTATATTGTAGATTTAAAAAAATAAATAAATTATCTGTCTCACTTTGAGAGGTACAATGTTTTAAAGTTCCCCCCTCCTTACCCTTGCACTGACGTCAGACAGAAGGCGATCCTGGTCTTGGTACCAGCCGGTGGCTCTTCAGCAGAGTCGAAATACCGCACTCTAAAAAGAAATGCTTCGATAGAATGGTCTACAAAGTGTGCCTGGTTTGCAAGTACACTTTGTAGACTGTTCCAATGAAGTATTTCTTTTTAGACTGCGGTATTTCGGCTCTGCTGAAGAGCCGCCTTGAGTCTGGCGACACAAATCACCTTCTGTCAGCTTTACAGCGGACATCAGGGAAAGGGGAGGGAGGGGGGAACGTTAAAATGTTAGATCTCTCAAACCAGATAATTTATTTTTTAAAATCTACAATATAGCATCAAATTATAAGCGGACGTTACTAACCCTTTAAATGTCAGCGGTCTCCAACGCATTGCAAAGCACTGAGTTGGAGACCTATCTGGCATTTAAGGGGTTAAAAGTCTCATTTAAATCAGAGGGGATTTTTCTCTGCCCCCTGTTGTACAGTTGGTTTGCTCTCGATGTGCACCTCTGCTGTTACACATATGGCCCATAATATGTGAGGCTTATAGTAATAGATTTAGCATGCTGTTGCAATTAGGCAGATCGCCAGGATACTTACATTAAGGTGGTGTGGGCTGTACAGTGAATTCCCTCCCAAGGCATCACTGTATCCTCCCGTCTGATTGATAACATGACGTAGGGTATCCACCTGGGGTAAAGGAGAAAGCACAGAGAATGGGAATTACATCTGTATTCATGTGATTGACACAACTCAAAAGAAAAAAAAATGAAGCAATTCTGCATCAAAACAACTGGACTGCAGCAGAGCAAAACATTTCCATTGATTTAAATGGGGCAAACAGGAATTTGTTTTTCTCCCTTCGGTAAGTTG
Source organism: Rhinophrynus dorsalis (assembly GCA_037306005.1). Taxonomy (NCBI): domain Eukaryota; kingdom Metazoa; phylum Chordata; class Amphibia; order Anura; family Rhinophrynidae; genus Rhinophrynus; species Rhinophrynus dorsalis. The sequence goes on along the minus strand of CM074726.1, from coordinate 44,819,456 downwards.
GTTTGTCTTTGAATTGCTCAACTTTTTTTTTTTGTACATTAGGGTATTTACAGCATGGAAAAAATAGTTATATTTGCATTGTTTTCTCTATTAATGCACACATTCAGTGCAATAGAATGAGTACTATGACTTTAAACAGGCAGTAAAGGGTTAGCGTAACGGCCTTTCTAACGGTATACAGTTACCGGACAGCTATGGGAATAATTTTCCCATACCTTAAAACTCTGTCATACTCTCTGTTCCTCCTGCAGTTATCCATAATCTGCAGAGCTGAGCGATGTCAGCACTTCACTAGAGGCTTCTGGGAGATTTCTGTCCTCTCCACTAAACATATTTTTGGCATATTCTCTAACAGTGGAGAGGATAACAATGATGCTTTCTCACCGAGCTCTGCAATCATGGAGACATGTAGCGAGAACAGAGAGTGTGGCAGCCTTAAGCTATGGGAACTTGATTTACCTAGCTGTCATGTAACTGCCTAAGTTAGTTTTCCCTCACCATTTTCTGTCCTTTTAAAGTGATAGTAATGTTTCACAAAAAAGCAGCTCAGATAAATCTTCATAGTATTTGGGCCGTAGAGAGTGTTATTTCAATACTGTCAGAGTTTTAGTTCAAGAGTAACTGAGTGATAAAGTATCCCCCTCCAGCCCCTTTTACTGATGTAACACTGCTCACCTCAGAGCATCAAAACAGTCCGGATGGATTGCAGAGAGGGACAATCTTCAGTGAGCATAAGGAAAAACCTGAAAACCTGTCAAGGGGGCAGGGTTTTCCTTATGATCACAGAAAGAAGATTGTCCCTTGCTGCGACCTGTCCAGTCAAGAGACCAGATTCCACATCTGAGGGGAGACAGCTTACACTAGGTAAAAGCAGAAGGAGGGGGATACTTTATCATTCAATTACTCTTGAACTACAACTCTGACAGTATTGAACTAACACTATCCACGGCTCAAATAGTATGGAGATTAATCAGAGCTGCTTTGTTGTGAAACATTACTATCCCTTTAAGGGAACATCATCACTGTACCTACTGCTTTCTTATTTTTCTCCCATTTGGGTAACACCAAGGAAGCCTCAATTCCTTCTTTTAAAGACCACTCTGATTTTACCCATTTAATTTTAGAAGCATTGCCAGCATTGTGTTTTACAATCAATTGGATCTTGTTTGTAGCATCCTAGTGTTCAGTCCTTACCCTGGTCAGTTCTTAGCTATGTGCAATTAAAAGCTATAACAACCATCTCTCTTAGACTTTCATAAATGTGCTTAATTCATTCAACAATTATCGTTTGGACACATTTGTAACCCTTCTGATGCCAAAGGGCCACTGTCCCCTATAGCAGAAAAAGGGTTAAAAAGAGCATAATTTTACAGATCTACCCCCTCCCCCACTTACCTTACTTACTTAGAAAATCCTATTGGCCACTTACAGCCATATGTAAAAAATCACAGTGGTGCAATTTGAGGTAAACCAACTGGACAAAAACATTTATATAGGTTTTAAAAGAGTATTTTAACCCCCATAATGCTAGTGAGGCTCCCACTGCATTATAAAGCAAGGCATTGAAGATTTTTCTCTTTCAATGGGTTAAAAGCTCAGTTTTATTTGTTACCTACGCTGTAGTTGGTTTTCCCCAGAAATGAACCATTTTGCTTTTATACACATGGGCCTATGAATTCTGAATTCTTTGAGTGCCAGAGGGGTACGCAATGCAATGCATTGCTTACGCCACTGGCACTCAAAGGGTTAAGAAGTTACATCTTCAGTTGCTAGCAGGACTACTGGACCTCACTCTCCATCCACTGAAACATCAGTTTTAACCCTTTGAGTGCCAGAGAGGGTAAGCAAAGCTGGCAGGGGGCATGAGCTGCTGAAGATCTCACCATGTGTAGTGTGAGCGGAGTTTGAGGTCCAGTAATCCTGCCAGAAAGCATTAGATCCACCTCCGTGGATACAACATCCAGAACTGACTGAAGATATTCTTTAAAGGGATCGTAATACCGCAACAAAACTTTACCTCCGATTATTCTTTACAGTTTTTTGTAACATGTTGCATTCTTTATAGTTACTTACATATTTGTAGTTTAAAAGCTATTCAAGAGCAAAGGATCCCCCTTCTGCCCCTTCTGGCTGCCTCCCCTTAGATCTGTAATCCAGTATCGGACTGGACGGATGCAGTGAGGGACAATCTTCAGTCAGTAAGTAGAAGGAAAACCCTGCCCCACTTGACGAAGGAGACCAGGATTTTCCTTTTGTTTACTGAAAGATTGTTCCTCGTTGCTCTCCATCCGGACCAGACAGAGAGGATTGGTGATGCAGGGAAAGGGGCAGGAGGGGGATCTTTTCCTCTTGAATAGCGTTTGATCTACAAATCTTTAACTATAAAAAGCTCAACATGTTAAAAAAAAATTGTAAAGAATAATCAGAGCTATATTTTTATTGATGTATTACTATCACTTTAATAAAAAGGTGTAAGGGCAAAATGTATACAGTAAGGTTAGCAGGGGGTTATTATTTGGAGGTGCTAAAGCTCATTAAGTTCCTTATTCAGTAGAATTATTTTTTAATTGGAAAATAAATGACTTATTCTGTAGTATGCCCTGATACCCCCCAAACCCCACCCCGAGCACTCAAGTCAGAGCCGAAGGCAGTCACAAAGGTTACAAAACGGCCAGAGAAATCAGAGCCTGTATAGAGCCAATTGTCTACACACTGCTAGTTTGTGTGTGCTTTGGTGGTGGCTCTGGGAGGTGCACTGAGTTTTTGAAATGGCTTAGGGGCGTCTCTCCTACCTGTGATTGCACATTGGCTCCAACTTGGGCCCCTTGGTAAGAATCCCCATTCAGACTCTGCATATTCATGTACATGTCGCCTGAATTTGGGAGATTAAAAGAACCAGAAGAACCTAGGAAAGGAAAGAGCGAAGGAGCTGAATAAAAGAAGAGATCGCTAAAAATGGAAATGATGTAGGAAAAGTTAATAAAAGGTAGAATAGATAGGAGCTGGCGAAATTTTGATGTTAAAGGATCACAAAGACCTCTTAATTATAAACTCTCGCTTACCTTCCTCTGGACAGGAATTCAAAATGGCCACTATGAAGCAATATGGTGGATTGGTTCTCCAAAATTAATCTGGATTACTTTGCAGTGTGAACCCCATGAGTAATTAGTACTACGTTACATGCCCATAGGATCAGACATGATTATTTGTTGTCAGACTGCTGGATGCCAAGCTCCTCTCAGTGAAGGAGTCCTAGAACGATCAGAGTGGGCGGAGTTAAGTCCAGGAGTCTTGCAAGAAGAATCATGTCTGTTTCACTGGACATCATATCCAGTCCCACTTAAAGGGATAGTAATATTTCATAATAAAATCAGCTCTAATTAATCATCATGTTATTTCAATACTGTCAGAGTTGTAGTTCAAGAGTAATCGAATGATAAAGTGTCCCCCTCCCGCCCCTTTTACTGATGTAACACTATTCAGCTCAGAGCAGCAGGGAGGTGCCCAGGTAGATTGCATAGAGGGACAATCTTCAATTAACATAAGGGAAAAACCTGAAAAACCTGTCAAGGGGCCAGGGCTTTCATTGTTCTCACAGTAAGAAGATTGTCCCTTGCTGTTATCTGTCTGGTCAAGCAACCAGATTCCACATCTGAGGTGAGCAGTCTTACACTAGGTAAAAGGGGCGGGAGGGGGATTCTTTATCATTCAATTACTCTTGAACTACAACTCTGACAGTACTGAAATAACACTCTCTATGGCTCAAACACTATGAAGATTAATTTGAGCTGCTGTTTTTGTGAAACAGTACGATCCCTTTAAAGATTAATTTTGAGAATCAGTTCACAGAAAATTGATTCATATTGGCCATTAGAATTTTCTGCCCAGATTAATAGAATTAATGATTTATTATTAGAAGGCATTAGTGTCCCTTTACATTAAAATATGTGCAATGAGGCCTATTAGTTTTATCTCTATGAAGACAACTTGAAGGATGTGAATGCCCCTTGATCCACTCACCTGTGGAATGATCAATTTGTCCAGGATTCAGTGAATTGTGACACGGGAGGTTCAGTGCACTTTTTGTACCCACTAACACTGTATGTTACATTCAGCATATACGTGATATCCTATTTACAGCGACAGTATCAACCTTTTTTTTTTTTTTTTTGTACAGAAACTCTCAAGGGCTTAAACATAGTTCCTCCTAAGTTGAAACTAAGATATGTGTGGTAGAGTGTTAATGGAATAAAATATATGTATTTTTTTTGGCCCCAGATTTCTAATTCAAATTAAAATATTAAAAAACAAACAGTTTACCTAGGTTCTTGTACCACCATGATAAGTCTCTGCCCTCAAACTCTCCTACTCGGGTGACATCAGCAGCTGAAATCCCAGCCCACCCTCTCAGCTCATTCTGCCTGTTTACATTCCCCATTAATGGAAGGTTTAAAGGAAGAAAAGGGCAGAAGAAAAATGAAATAGATGAATTTATCAGACCCGAAGAAACTAGTAAACCTCAGAAAACTAAACTAACAAAAAGATTGGGCATGTATACCTCACTACCATTAGCATGCTTGGGAGCTCAGGGGCTAATACTTACCGAGTCACATGGTGACTGTGGTGCTCCCATAAGATAAGGAAGAAGGACTCTCCACTTCCTGTTGTTTGGCAACTAGCTCGAAGGAAGCTGGGAATGATGTTGCAAATCCCCAGAGAGTCAGTGCACTGGCTCTATGGATTTCTGAGATGTCAGTCGCAGAGAAAGTCACTGATTCTGAACAAGAAGTGGAGGTCTCTTCTCCCTAGTCCTATGGAAGCCCCAAGGGATTGGCCTTGCGACCCAGTACCTATTAACCATTCAGATACTAGAGCAGTGTTTCTCAACTCCTGTCCTCAGGACCCACTAACAGGCCAGGATTTGATGATTTCCTTGTTAGAGCACAGGTGAGTTAATCATTGTGAATGAGCCTCTGATCACCACACCTGTGCTCTAGCAGAGAAATCCCTAAGTCCTGGCCTATTAGTGGGTCCTGAGGGCAGGAGTTGAGAAACACTGTACTAGAGCATGCCAATGGTAATCAGGGCCAATATATCTGCTAGGTTAGGTTTCTCTGGTTTATTGCTTTTTAAGGTTTGTGGTGCCACTTAAGAATGTAAGGGAAAAGGTACATTTTTTAAATTAAAAAGTATATTTATTTATTTATTTATTTTTACGTAAATGCTCTGTCTCTTTAAAGGGGAACTTTAGCACACAATTATCAAACTATGCCTATTATTATTATCTTGTATTTATAAAGAACCATCAGATTCTGCAATGCTGTACAATATTATAACAGGACAACAGGGAAATTGACACAATAGAATACAAGGATATTTACAATAATCATTAAAACAGGACTAATAATTTTAAGTCCTTTGCTACTAGCCAGACCTGAAAAGTTACTCGCACTGCAAGCCATAACACACCCACCAGGGATGAATTTCTACTTGCCAGGGCTAAATTTTCACTCGCCATTGGCTAGTGGTGAGTGGAAATTTTGAGCCCTGATTAAAAGGTATTGGAAACAGAAGAATAGAGGTTCTATAGGTACAGGTGACCAAATGGTGCACGTTTACTCCACCAACGTTCTGGCCGAAACACTGGCTGAATAACCATGTACCATTTGTTCAACTTAAAAATTCCTTAAGAGTTCAGCCTTTCCATGGATTTATACATACATCTTTTGTACTTTGGACTAACCTGTATTGCATACTGGGTAAGTGTGCCTTCACACACACACACACGCACGCGCTCGAGCACACACATGCATGAAAGCACATACTCAAGTTCACGCACACACATATATGCACAAGAACACACATACATGCACTCACACATGCACACATACGCATATGCACAAGAACACACACATACAAACATATGCACAAGCACACAGACGAGCACACAAACATATGCACAAGCACACACATACACAAACGTGCACAAGCATGCATACAAACATAAGAACAAGCACACACACACGGGGACACACACACACACACACACACAAAGATATGCACAAACACACACGCGCGCGAACAAGCACATGCATTTTGCTCTCTTTTCTGCACTGATCCAAACACTATACTGTGACCATATGAAGAAATATCCACAGCCCCCATGTCAAGACTCCAAAGTTAAGGCTCATCAGTTGTGGTTTCCCAAACTTACCGGAATTTGGTGTAGTTGGGGAGCTTGTCTGGTTATTCTGCACAGCAGCTGCGACTGCATGAGCTGCATTCACTGCTGTCTTGGCTGCGTATAGATTTGCTTCTTCTTGGAACTTGCCAATGTTTTTCTTGTACCTGATCCGCTTGTTCCCAAACCAGTTGGATACCTAGAGATAGAGAGACAGCTGAGTATCAGGAGCATTGTTTGTTTACAGTACCACTGTATTTAACTTTAGCTGCTCTGTAACAATATGATAGTAAATGAGCTATCGGTAGTCTCAAGCACAGTGGTAAATGAGAAGTGATAAAGCGTATTAAAGTGATAGTAATGTCTATGTAAAATTAGTTGCCCGAGTCTTCTGTATATTGAAAGAAACATATTTTGTTATGTCTAAGCATTTACTTCTTTGTAGTTCAAAAGTTATGAAGCACTGAAGATCCACCGCCTGCCCCATTCTGTCCGCCTCCCACGGAATCTGATATCTGATTGTGCGACTCGATGGCTACAGAGAGGGACAAACTTCAAGTAAGTAAGTATAAAGGAAATCTTGCCCCCCTTGACGAAGGAGTGAAGGATTTCCCTTTGCTTACTGAAGTTTGTCACTCGCTGAAGGTGTGGGCGGTGGATCTTCAGTGCTTCATAATTTATGAACTACAAAGAAATAAGCACTTATACATAGCGCAATATGTTCCTTTTAATATACAGAAGACTTGGGTAATTAATTTTTAATATACAATACTATCACTTTAATGCTTAAAGGGATACTAATGTTTCACAATAAAAGCAGCTCCATTGAAGAATGGGGGTGGGGGGGAGAGATCTTTTTTTTAGACTCTTAAATGCAAGACAGATCTCTCTCCAATGCAATGTGCTGGAGACCACTCCGGAATTCATTGGGTTAAAAGCCTCATTTAAATCAGAGTGAATAATTATTTCTAACTATGACATAGCTGAAGTGCTCCCCTGTTTTCTGTGTATGTGACCCTTTGCACATAATCCTTACAGTTTTCTATATTCCAGAAGCTACACAGGAGCAGTACCTGAGCAAACCCTCTGCACGTAAGGTTAAAAAAAAAACACCAATCCAGACTGATATAAATTAAAGTTTTAACCCCTTGAATGCTTAGAGAGGTTTCCAACGCATTGCTTTGCAATGCATTGGAGACCTCTCTAGCATTCAAGGGGTTAATAGGCCACATTTAAATCAATGGATATCTTTACTTGTCTCCTCCAGTGCCGTCAGCTTGCCCTAGAATGGATCCATTCTGTCTCTATACATAAGGCCCATTGAGCCTGACCAATGATGAACGTTTGTGTATTGATACAGTACAAGATGTAGAAGGTTTTACAGTATGTTACATTGTCAGTGCAATGTTCAGTTTTACAGCACACATTTCTCCAAACCGCCTTCCCCTGTTATCCTGCAGCGTTCAGACCTCATTCTTTGCTTTTGTCCCTGGCCGATACTTGGCTGTATTTTATATATTCTGCTTACCATTAACCTGCCAGCCAGCGGGGCAATAATACATTAATGAAGGCGGGCGGATAATTATTGTTAGAAAAAAAAAATCAGATTACTGCTTTATTAACAGCTTTAGAAGTGAGGAAATCTCTGGCGTGTGCAGAGGAGGGACAATTCAGTAGTCTCAACAATAGCCATGTCTAATAAAGCCTTCCTTCCTTCCATCCTCCCCCCATTCCATTTTAATATCACCGGAGCCTCAAGAGGCCTCGGGGTGCAGGATTTTTTTTGACGTGGTATAGGATTTCTTCCTAGCTTCTCCGCTTCTTCCTAATCTTTAATATCAAGGCAATTAAAATTAATGACTGCCACTGTGGGCAGTGTTTCCCTGACATGCATTGTTTGATGGCATTACCTAGAGGTTAAACTAACGAGCGAGGTTAAATTGGAAGCAGTGAAAAGAGAACTGCTCATACGTTATGTTTAACCTGCATGAAAAGGACCAGTTAATAATAGGGACTGGTTAAGAGGTGCAGGCAAATAACTAGACATAATCTGTCTTTCAAATGAGCATTTATAGAGGAAATCTTGTTACATCATTTTATACTGCAAATGAGAATAGGTTTATTTGGGCTGTAGAGAGAAAGAGGTTCACATTGTCTCCTGGTTCATTGCGTCTAGGAAGTTAACCCACACATTTGAGGTCACGGTGCACTTGATATATACAAAATAATTGGTCAGTTAGGAGGTGGCCTCAACTCTTTTGCTTTATCTCTTAACTGCCAGAGGGTGCAACATGGTGCAATGCATAATATCCACAAAGTAAGGTGGGGCAATTCTGGAGCAAAACAACTGCACCATAAATTAAAAATTGTAATTGATTAAGATGAGGTGTTTAGCCAATTGAATGTCATAGAGGTCTCAAAATATTGGTCTGCATCTTAAAGGGCACTTACCAACACCAAAACAACTTGTATTAGCTGTTTGGGGAGGTAAACAAACTGGCCCTCACAGCTGAAATGTAACCTACAATTATTTGGCTCTTAGCTATATACTCCTAGGTTGCATGCACATTCTCCATAGACCTTTTGTTCTGGGCTTTCAAGCCTGATAGAGAGCTTATGCATTGCAGAAGACAGAGACTGAATTGTGAGACTTCAGCATTGAGTTCAGTCTCTTCTTGTAGAAACAATGGAGGTGCCCTGGGGATCTTTTTTTTTTTTTTTTTTTCTTAGACCCTTGTTCTGCTGAGGCTCACAAGACCTCCTAGACCTCAGTCGCAGGTCTACTCCCAGTGGAACAGACCTGCCCATAGGGTACTATCAGAGACAGTTGCATTTTAAGGCAACCATAAGCCTGGTCCCACATTAGCTGTGTGTGATTTGATGGTGAGAGAAGTCCTGTTAAAATTAGGAGAAAGTGTTAGGGTAGGGATGTTAAAATGTGGGAGAGCACTCCAATGCACATTCAAGGGATTCAACTCTAAATTGGGGATTTTCTGATTTTATACTAACCTATGTTTTTGTTTTTCCACCAAAATTATTCTTTGTGCATATGACCTGCTATCTTGGTAGTAAAACGAATACAGTGATAGAGTAATAGAATTGATAGGCCCACAAAATATGCCCTTTTACATTTTTCACCACCATCTACCTCTGCTGGTTGTTCGTCCCTTGAATCCACTACTCCAGGGCTTAAAATTGTTAGTCCTTTGCTACTAGCCAGACCTGAAAAGTTACTCGCTACTGCAAGCCATAACATACCCACCAGGGCTGAATTTCTACTCGCCAGGGCTAAATTTTCACTCGCTATTGGCTAGTTTAACCCTCTCAGTGCCAGAGGGGTTCCTAATGCATTGGGAAGCAATGCGTTGAACACTCTCCTGGCACACAAAGGGGTAAATGGGGATGTTAATCCCTCGAGTGCTTGGGAGAGCTTTAAAGCTTTGAATTGCCATATTTATTTCCCCCTTTCTGTGCAAATGGTTTACTTCAGAATTACCTCACTTGAATATTAATCCCTATGACCCCTCATTATAAGTCATATTTCTCTTAAATAAGCTTGTTTCACAAACTGTGCTCAAACCCCTTAATGTAAGTAACTGATTCCACTAAAGCACCAGCTCCTCCTCCTCTCCTTGTTAGATAGACATTATTTAGTTTTTTTTCTACAGTGATACATTTACCATAACATTAGTAACAATGTTTATGTCTATCTTAAACAAATGGAATTAGATTTATAACAACAGTCTGGCTGTGTTGGTTTCCATGGAAATTACTTTCCTTTCATGGCCTGTAGCAGCACCATTAGCAAACATATTGGCTGACAACCTGTGTCATACCAGCTGTTGTTGGCCTATGATGGCAAGCTAAGAATGATGGGAGCTGTAGTCCAATATTAGCTAGAGAGACAGTGATTTCTAAAACAGAGTACCATTTCACCCTATGAATATTGTGCAATTCATTGGAGACCTGTCTAACATTTAAGAAGTTAAACTGCAGAGGTAAGGGTTCCTTTGTACTAATGTGATAAACAGAATGAGGAGTTTTGAATTAACCCTTTGAGTGCCAGAGAGGTACGCAACACATTGCTCTGAAATGCATTGTGTACCCCTCTGGCACTCAAAGGGTTAAAATAGAAGAGTTGGACGTTTACAGACTGTTAAAGGGTTGAAGAGCACTTCCAGGTCTCACTATTTGAAGACCACCTCCCAGAATCCCTTGCAAAAAACAAGTTTTAGTCTGGTCTGTCCTTATCCCCCTCATTCAAACGCATGGAAAAAAAAAATACTTTCATAAAATAAGAATGACAATCTTCTGCTTCTCTCTCAGTTACCAAAAGCCAATTAATGAATCGGTTCTAATTGCAGATTCGTTTAAGAAAGGTTTTGTTTTGCTTATTTATCAAGCTAATTGCTGCGTTAACATGGCAAGAAAAAAAAATGTCTATAAATTATTTGGTAAATGTTTCATCTCTCTGCAGTGGCGTAACGTGTTTTATGTCAGGAGAAACCGGCTTTATTTCTTTCACTGGAGAGGGTGTAATGAGATGATTGTCGTGCACCTGATTTTATACAAGACCCTGCAGGAGGAAGACTGATGTACTACGATGAACTGGTTTTGGGACAAATACAAATAAAAATGGCCATTGATTTAAATTCTGTACTTAACCCCGTGAATGTTAAAGCATCTCCATTGCATTGCTTTCCAATGCGTAGGAGATCTTGCTAGCTAAAAGCCTTATGAAAATGAATGGAGATTTGGGGAATTTTTAGCTGTTCCCTATGCACAATTGATTTACTCCAATTATTCTTAGTACATCCGCCTCCCAGGGGTAACCAGCAAGGGCCTTAACAGTGCTAAAGAATTGTATAGAGAACTGTTTACCTCTATTGCACTCGCAGGGTTTACTCACTGGCTCCGAAGACTGCTACTTGTATCTGCGCAGGCCCATTTGGGACTGAGGGAGTTAAAGTGTAAATATCACCCCAACTAAAGTCTACTCCACCTAATTAGGCATCTAGCAATAAGCTTAACAATCAAACTGTTATGTAGAATAAAGAACACGTTAGTCAAAAATCCTACCTCAGCTGATGCTGACGGCCAGACAACAGCGCAAGCATCTGGCTTACAGACATCTGCGCGCCTGTGCCGTCAGTCCCGATCTCCTGCAGGAGGTGTTGCGTGGTATCTTAAGGTACCAGAAGGGACTGATGGCACAAGCGCGCAGATGCCTCTTGAGCGCTGTTGCCTGGCTGTCAGGGTTAAACAAATTAAGAGCCACTTTTTCAGGGCTAAAATCCCCGGTTAAGATCTCAAGTTAGGCTAACATTGGCCGCAGAAAGCAGGAGCTGGAACTGAGCAGCCTCAACAACCTGCGGAAAGCTGGCACATACCAGGCACAAGCTTGGAAATGTCATATGTGACATATCAGATGTGACAGAACCTACTGGGGGGGGGGGGGGGGGGCACGATCATTGGCAAAGACCTATTTCAGTATAAGGCACGGTGACATTTAATAATCTGTGCTGTAGATTTAGGGTCTCATGCAAAAAATCTAAAGATGAGCAATTCTCCAGCAAACTCACTGCAACATGGGGCCCGTGAAAATTCTCACTTATTTATATGGTGCTTTTAACCCCCTGTAAAGCTAGAGAGAACTTTAATGTATTGCGAAGCAATGCGTTGCAGACCTCTCTAGAATTCATGGGGTTAACAGCCCTGTCTAAACCAATGGGCACCTTTTTTTGTCCTCTGTGATGCAGCTGGTTTGCCCAAGAATTGCTTGCTATTAACTTCCTGAATATTGCCGTTAGTGTGATTCAGCTCCTAGCATTGAACAGTTACACTGCAACCAACCACCACAGAGGGGAGATCCTAAGAACCGGCCTATCAACCTCTCTAATGAAAGGCAGGAACAAGTCTATTGTTTTAACCCAATTAAATGCCTGACGCACAGGGGTATAGTAATTCTAATTTGTTGTAATGCATTAATTACACTTAATTATAGTAATTATAATTACTTGTCATTAATGAATTCCACTTCCATTAACTCTTCCGCTCCTGGGATTGTGCAGATGAAGATTGATTGTGAAAATCCTACAACAGCTGTGCTTTATAACACTGACATGAGTATTGTGGGATCGCGTTATGTTAGGGGACCTTATACAGAAGGACCGAGCTGTGTCCACAGTGTTCCAGACACTAGAGGGAGAACTGAGCCTTACTTCCTGGTGCAAGAATAAGAGATGCAGCAGCCATTTTCTCAGTGTAGGGCTTCTGCATGGTCATTAACTCTCATTGTAATAAAGTCATTGTGCTGTCATTTTGTTTATATGTAAACAGGGTGTTAATAGTTTTCCAAAAGATCCAAGGCCTAGGTCAGCATAATGTCTTATTGCTGAACTTTGAAGCTGAACTGCACCATTACTCGTACAAAGATTAGCACCATTACAGGTCCAAGCTGGCAACAAGACCTGGGGCTTTAATCATAGGCCCCTCACTCTATACTGTACATAGCTCTTCATATCAGTACGTCTATCTGCACAAATGCAAAGGCAAGATATTTTTCTGGAAGCTTGGCAGACATTTTCTTGTAGCCCTGCACAGCTATCACTTTCTGACATAGCAATCAATGGGAAGTTCTTCCTCTTGTGTTAGAACTATTTGGTGATGTCCTCTAAGTGTGACCGTCTCCTGCTCACCTGTGACACTGTGATACTGCATTTCTTCGCCAGCTCCTCTTTGGCTTCCTCGCTTGGGTAAGGGTTGCTGAGGTGGGAGTAGAAATACTCATTTAGGATCTCTGTGGCCTGTTTACTGAAGTTGCGCCTTTTTCTCCTGCAATAAGAATGATCAGAAGTGTGAGGATTACGCAGAATAAAATGACGGTGGAGTATACAAAGTCATTTCATACCTGTATTATTTATTTATGCCATCTTGATATCTTTAGTAAAAAAAAAAGTCTGCTTACTGACTAGAAGATGTGTAAGAAATGGCATTTATTCCTGTGATAATTTCCACAATTCGGCATTTTTTTTTTTTTTTTGTTTATTTTTTTTTACATTTTGCAGAAATAAATATTTGAAATTTATCATTCATTTAGATATTGAGATTTGAAGCACCCCCTTTTCTTTCCTAAATTTGTCCTTGTGGAAAATTGCTGCAGAATTGGCAGTTGAACGGGGATTCCCAAGGGAGGTGAAAAGTGCCTTTTTCCAGCAATTTTTGTTCAGCTGTGGGGAATTTCCTAAATCCCTATTACACCTTTTACCCTTTGAGTGCCAGAGGGGTACGGAACGCCTTACCCCTCTGGGACTCAAAGGGTTACGGACCAGGGGGTGTCATGGGATAAAACTCTCTCAACAGAAAGGTTATTGGTGTTTAGAACACATCACTTCTGTTGCTTATCACTAAGAATAAAAATGAGTATAAACAATGGGTGACCTACAAATGCAGGCCCACATTTATTACTCAGAAACCGGGTATTAAACACAGTAATCAGCAGTTTCTGGGGTAAGATACAAAGAGCTCCCAAGTACTCCTGCCTGGCATCCAGGGGGTTAAAAATCCCCAGTTAAAGGCATAGTAATGTTTCACAATAAAAGCAGCTCCAATTAATCTTCATAGTATTTGAGCCACAGAGAGTGTTATTTCAATACTGTCAGAATTGTAGTTCAAGAGTAACTGAATGATAAAATATCCCCTCCCGCCACTTTTACTGATGTAACACTGTTCACCTCAGAACAGCAAGACTGTCCAGATGGATCAGAAAGAAGGACAATCTTCAGTGAGCATAAGGACAAACCTGTCAAGGGGGCAGGGTTTTCATTGTTCTCACAGTAAGAAGATTGTCCCTTGCTGTGAGCTGTCTGGTCTGTGGACCAGATTCCACATATGAGGTGAGCAGTGTTACATGAGTAAAAGGGGTGGGAGTGGGATACTTTATCATTCAATTACTCTTGAACTACAACTCTGACAGTAATGAAATAACACTCTCCATGGCCCAAATACTATGAAGATTAATTGGAGCTGCTGTTTTTGTTAAACATTACTATCCCTTTAAATCACAAAGGCATTTTCATGTGTCCCTTATGATACAGCTGATTTGCATTGATCTCATCTGTACTATGATATTTATGTTGAAATGTATGTAAGAACTGGGACGTTCAGTATAGTTTATCTCCCCACAGAAATACATGTGTATTAAGAGAGTTTCCCATCTCATTTTTCTCATACCATTTGGGTGATTGCAGGCTCGAAGGCTTGTGCTCCTGGCACAGATGGGATTGCACTCAAACGGTTATACACGTTTCATAGGATTCAGACAAGCTCCCAGTGGGAACATATGAAATGTGCAGGCCTCAGGGCTAGTGTGCCATAAGACAATTGGTAAACTACATGCCCAGGGCAACCAGGATCTCATTGCTCTCTACGCCCTCATAGTCTCATTCCTATGTACATTCCTGCTTTTCCCGCACAATTAACTCATTGTGCTTCTGACTAATAAAGGGTTAACAAGCCAAAAGATGTGGGAGGCTCTGAGCACAAACAAAAGCAAAGTTGCCTGTTTTCTGGCTAGTTAACTCAAGAGCATCACATTTTAGCTCTCTAGTGCCATTACACAGGAGAAATCTCCACATATATATTAGACTAATCCCGCCCATAGGGGCGGTCCAGTACCAAAATGACTGGCAAGTCCCCTCTGCATGGAAAAACCAGCTAACCCCAGACGTACGTTTCGGCCTTGTTTGGGCTTCGTTGGTGAGGTGCAGCTGGCTTCCACATACTTCAGGGAAGTATTGAGGTTAACCGCTTGAGGCCAGTGGGGAAAGCAACTCATTGAGAAGCAATGCATTTCATACCCATCTGGTCATCAAGGGGTTAAAGAGAAACTTTAATTTAAAGGAAAAGTAAACTTTTCCTGCTTAGCGAAGCAAGCGTAATCCTACTGCTGGGAGATCTTCCACTCAAACATTATTACAACTCAAATTTGTTTCTTTAACCCAGTGCACAAAAAATTACATAAATAAAAATGTAATTAAATATCTGATCTGTAACATGCCCAAAACAAGGTTGTAATATGATGATACCAGGTGAAGGCAACCTTTGGCTTTCTAGCTGTTAGCTGATTGGAGATTTTGGGAGCTGTGGTCCCCAACTGCTGGAAAGCCACAAGTTACTTACCCTTGGACTACACAGAAACAGATACAACCAAACCAGAGTCTAATAGATTTGCTTTCAGTGAAAGACCTGACCCGTACCTAGCATCAAGAAACCTTGATCGGAGGATCATGACTGCCTCGCACGTGCTCTGCTTCAGCTGCATTTGGATGGAGCTGAACTTCCGGTGTATAATTCCCACCATCCTTTCAATCTCCTTTGGAGAGATGGGGCGCGTCCGGCTCTGTTCCCGTAGCAGATTCATCACGTGGGTTGTAAATTCATTGCATGCCTAGGACCAGAAAAATAGGAATAATTGGAAATTACAGGGATCGATATGCTGCATAAAACAACACTTTCTAACTCCTTCTGCATACCTGAAACACACACCTTTCTTCTGCCTCAGAACACACCTCCCTGTGCACTATAATTGCCCATACACAGGATGATTTGGGTTGGAAGAGACCAGAAGCAGAGTGTTGGTGATTCCTCCCAAAACACACAGACCAAATCCAGGCGATCTGATCTCATTGGAGTCCAGTGTGTGGCCCCATGCGTGAAACACAGTCCATCTGACCACAGAGTGTGGGCTGAAATCAAATACTTATCTCTGCTGCTCCTCCCACCATCACATCACACAGTGCAAACATGGAAGATAAAAACACACAGGGGTTTGCAACTATAGTGCCATATAACTGTTTAAACCAATAAAATATGTTCAAAGGAAACATACTCACATTAAACTATGGTCAATTAATTTATACGCCAATAGTCAACATTCAGGATTGTGGAGATATATGTAAATCTACCTCCAAATCAGGTTCACCCCAAGGGTCAGAGGCTCTCTGATCAACGCAAATTCAAAAATGAACTCAAAAGTTCATGTAAAAAATGGGTTTAATAAAAGCTGGTAAAAATCAAACCAAATCAATCAATTATATTAATGATGCCTCCATGCATTTCATGTAATGCGAGCCACTTTATCAGAAGCTGTCCGGGTACATCGAAGACAAAAATGTTGATTGGAAAGCTGAATGTTGGTAATTGGCATATGTTTTAATTGACAACAGATTATTGTAAGTCTATTTCGTATGGGCATATTTTATTGGTGTTAAATGGATAGAAGATACCCTGATCTGTGTTTTTTCACCCAACAGTGATGGTTTTCAGGATCTCCCCGCATGAAAACAGGTGCATAAATCTGTAGCTTAGTCATTCTAAAGGATTTACCTGTGTCAGTGACATTCAACTAAGTTAAAGGGATAGTAATGTTTCAAAATAAAAGCAGCTCCAATTAATCTTCATAGTATATGGGCCATGGATAGTTTTATTTCAGTATTGTCAGTTGTAGCGCAAGAGTAATTGAATGATAAATTAGCCCCCTCCCACCCCTTTTACTGATGTAACACTGCTTACCTCAGAACAGAAAGGTGGTGTCCACATGGCTTGCAGAAAGTGACAATCTTCAATTAGCATACGGAAAAAAACCTGAAAAACCTGTCAAGGGGGCAGGGCTGTCATTATTCGCACAGTAAGAAGATTGTCCCTTGCTGTGAGCTGTCTGGTCTTAAGACCAAATTCCACATCTGAGGGGAGGTGGCTTACACTAGGTAAAAGGGGCAGGAGGGGGATACTTTATCATTCAATTACTCTTCAACTACAACTCTGACAGTACTGACATAACAATCTCCATGGCCCAAATACTATGACAATTAATTGGAGCTGCTTTTATTTTGAAACATTACTATCCCTTTAAATTGAGGATATCCCAAAATCCTGCACTACTGGGGGCCTTAAGAGTGGCAGAGAGGTATACAATGCCTCTCTCTGGCACTCAAAGGGTTAAAGAACAAATTGTAGCACCTCTATTTCAGTTGATCTAGTGACCAGACAACACTATGACAAACCCACTGACAGGGCAGTACTTGTATTGTCCTCTTTTTCTCCTTCATGACATGACAATTTCCCTCCACCTCTTGAATAGTTCAGTCTAGCTCTCTCCACTTCTCTTAATGCATCAATTCTACTGGTTTCAATTAAAGTGAAATGTCTAAGTGCATACTCTTCCATGCTTGAGTCACATCTCCAAAGCACTGATTAAGTTCATCTTAACAGGTAATTCAATACAGCTCCAAAATAAATCTATAAGGGCTCTTGCTTATGATAATCTGCAAAGCATGAAAAGGCCATGTTTATCCTGGTGCATTTTAAACATATGTATACATGTAAGAAACAAGTTTGTGATTTTAGTAAACATAAAAGATGGCAGCCTTAGTTTGCATCCAAGTAGATTAACACTTTGAGAGCCAAAGAGTTGAGCAATGCATTGCTATGTAGAATTCCGAGATAAAGAGTTGTATATATCCTTAAATGTAAAGGAAGTTTAGATCATACACCTGTCATATAACACTTTGCAATGTTCTGCATAGGGAAAATAACTAAGTTTATGCTGAAGTAGTGGATACACAGAACAGACGCTCAGCTAAAATGGTAGAGGAAAAAACAGACCAAGGGGATAATTAGATTCAGTAAGGGGTCTATTCATCAAACAGAGGGCAGAGCAGCATGCCAGATATTTTGGTATTCTCTGCAATCACTTACACATACCTGTGTGTGGGATCTCACTGGATCTGCCCTGTAGTTAGTTACCCAGTCTCAAGGACTGGGGTGACTGTCTGGGTAACTCCCCCCACTCCCCCACCCTATTCACTCTCCATTCAGGATATACCATGCCCTTTGTCAATCCAATCCCGCCCACTCCCATTAAGTCCCGCACACATTATGAAGCAAATCACATAATTTAGACACTCCCACCCCAACTCCAGTTATTAAAGGGTCAGTAATGTCCCCAAAAAAATGCTTAGCGTTTTGTAGTCCTTCAAAAAATAAACTGTATGGCACAAATCCCATCTCTCAAACCACTATGGTTTGAGAGATGTAGGCATTGAAAACTCCCCACTCCCTCCCCTTCTCTTGACGCCAGCAATGTGCTGACAGCAGGAGATCCTGGTCTGGGGACCAGTCGGCGGCTCTGCAGCAAAGCCAAAATAGCATTATTGGAAAAAAGTTACTTCATTGGAAAGGTCTACAAAGCATGCCTGGTTTGCAAGCATACTTTGTAGACCATTCCAATGAAGTAGATCTTTTTTACAGCTGACATCAGGAGAAGGGGAGGGAGGGGGGAACTTTGAATGGATATATCTCTCAAACCATAGCAGTTTGAGAGATAGGATTTGTGGCATAGTGTTTGTTTTTTGAAGTTGTACAAAACTCTAAGCATTTTTTATGGGACATTACTGTCCCTTTAATCCTGGACATCAAGGTTTCCAGGTATGCAGAGCATTTCTCAATGACTGGATGTATTTATACCTCCCAAGTGTCCTTCTTTAGCATGAACAGTCCCTCTTTGAGACTCAAATACCCCTGTGCCTCTTTCCTACCCTGATGTCCCTCATTTTTACAAGATTAGACTGTGTGGTGCGTATATAAGTGTATCACCCTGGTGTCCCTGTGTTTAGGAGATCAGACTGTGTGGTGCGTATATAAGTGTATCACCCTGGTGTCCCTGTGTTTAGGAGATCAGACTGTGTGGTGTGTATATAAGTGTATCACCCTGGTGTCCCTGTGTTTAGGAGATCAGACTGTGTGGTGTGTATAGAAGTGTATCACCCTGGTGTCCCTGTGTTTAGGAGATCAGACTGTGTGGTGCGTATATAAGTGTATCACCCTGCTGTCCCTGTGTTTAGGAGAACAGACTGTGTGGTGCGTATATAAGTATATCACCCTGGTGTCCCTGTGTTTAGGAGATCAGACTGTGTGGTGTGTATAGAAGTGTATCACCCTGGTGTCCCTGTGTTTAGGAGATTAGACTGTGTGGTGTGTATAGAAGTGTATCACCCTGGTGTCCCTGTGTTTAGGAGAACAGACTGTGTGGTGCGTATATAAGTGTATCACCCTGGTGTTCCTGTGTTTAGGAGATCAGACTGTGTGGTGTGTATATAAGTGTATCACCCTGGTGTCCCTGTGTTTAGGAGATCAGACTGTGTGGTGCGTATATAAGTGTATCACCCTGGTGTCCCTGTGTTTAGGGGATCAGACTGTGTGGTGCGTATATAAGTGTATCCCCTGCTGTCCCTGTGTTTAGGAGATCAGACTGTGTGCTGTGTATATATAAGTGTATCACCCTGGTGTCCCTGTGTTTAGGAGATCAGACTGTGTGGTGTGTATAGAAGTGCATCACCCTGGTGTCCCTGTGTTTAGGAGATCAGACTGTGTGGTGCGTATATAAGTGTATCACCCTGGTGTCCCTGTGTTTAGGGGATCAGACTGTGTGGTGCGTATATAAGTGTATCACCCTGCTGTCCCTGTGTTTAGGAGATCAGACTGTGTGCTATGTATATAAGTGTATCACCCTGCTGTCCCTGTGTTTAGGAGATCAGACTGTGTGGTGTGTATAGAAGTGCATCACCCTGGTGTCCCTGTGTTTAGGAGATCAGACTGTGTGGTGTGTATATAGGTGTATCACATTACTCCACAGCAATACAACTCACATTAATGTTTCATTAAACTTCAGTGAATATTTTTATACATTAGTCTGTGTAAATAAAACACTTTGGACTTGCTCTAAATCATTTGTTTAGCTACACAAACAGGTACCAATAGGTCTTGAAATAACCTAAAAATTATCTGTAATGACCCACCCACCAGTCACACCCCCAGCAACACCCCCTAAAACAGAAGTGTTCCCCTTTAGCCATTTGACATGCTGGGAGATATCTGTATTTTTCTCTGCCTTTTGTATGCAGGCCAGGAAAGTACTATAAAAATACCATAAATGTGGCTATTCCTGTGATACAGGGGCTGATATACTAATACAAAATGGATTTAAATGGAAGTTTTAACCCCATGAGTTTTTTTATCACAATAAGTGTTTTATAATGTGTTGCAGACCTCTGTAGCATTCAAGGGGTTAAAAGCTTAATTTAAATCAATAGGATTTCTATGGGATCCTCGAAGGTGAACTGGTGGATGAGAATGGGTGACCTACCTGCAACTCATTCATTGATGAATCAGCAACTACCAGAACTGATCCAGCCAATAATGAACTGTTGAATTCTTAATGTGCAATAAAATGAGAGTATTGCCTAGTGCATTCAGCTATTCTCCAGGAAGTATGTATCCTATATAATAATTCGCTAGGATGTTTGTCAGAAGCTGTCATGCACAGTGCAGACTGCTGGAACGCACAGAATGCTGGGAGGTATAGGAATGCTGGGAGTTCTGTGCTGGGAGCACTCTGTGCTTTTGGGCAGTCTCTACAGAGCATGACTGCGTCGGCAGCAGGACGCAGAGCAGGACCGGCCTTTTAACCCTTTGAGTGCCAGACGGGTACGCAACGCATTGCAAACATCACCCGGACCTTGGCCCGTGTACATGGGCTTTTACACTAGTTAATAATAAATGGTGGGTTGAAATTCTTAATCACCTCTCCTTATAGGAATGCTATCCCCTAAATATGTAAGAGGGTTATATACCATACCTGGGCACTTCTAGAGTTCCTGGAGGGGACTCGTGGGGTGCAGGTGGGAGGATATAAATGATGTGATTCTTGTCACAAAAGGGTGAGGCTTAATTGTAGGTGGGGCAGGACAATGTGCTGTGCAATAAAATGGACAGGAAGTGGGTGGGAAGAAGTGGTGGACAGGAAGTGGGAGGAAAAGGCTAGGAAGGAGCAGAAGTGGGCAGAGTTTCATAAGAAACTACCCTTCCCTGGAGAATTGGCCTCTGTCCCCGGAGACCTGGTAATTCACTGCAAAAACTTGAATCTCTGGGGCAAATCTGGAGAGTTCCCATGTATGGGTATATACACTTAAATACCCTGTACTCCAATATAGCTTTTGTAAAAATTCTGTATTCATTTTCTGTGACCTAAAATCTAGTCTTGTATATGGTCTGTGAGCTTCCATTGCTGCCTTTTGCAGGGCTCCCTGACTCCCATTAACGACCATAGGAATGTGCCCCCTGGTCCTTAAAGGGTTAACATAGTAATATGTGATACGGTGATAATGCTTTACTATATGTAACAGGTCTAAGAAAAGATACCAACCATTTAGAATACAAGAGTGGTGGGCACTAATCTTGATAAATGAACTGCATTATCTGTTATCTCTCATAGCAAACCAGCTCCGACAAAATTAACACAACATTCTACACATCATTTAAAAAGAAAGTTTAGGATTATATTTTAGAAATCTAGCCTAAAATAAATATATTTTTACAGATGCCAGGTGTAAGTACATTCTAGATTTAAATGTATATCAACCACTTTCAGTTTATGTGTTTGAGTTCCTTTAAATGCTCTTAACCCAATGCATTGCATATCACTCTGGCACTCAAAGGGTTAAAAATCAGAAGAGGGTCACACAGCATCATTTCCCCAAAGACCTGTGCTTTGCTGTCAGTAAATATAAGATGATTGTTAGGATCAATAGGCAGAGACCATACGAGACCTTCTTGTTTGCCATCAGAGTGATATGTTTTGTGTGTGGCGCTGGGAATGAGTGTGGATTTATTTTCTTCAATGCTTTCTGAATGTCTCCCAACTTATTAAGGGAAGTCATGTATGAACTAAAAGGCTGATTAGCAATTTGGCATAGGCCCAAGGTTTGTGGGATTCACCCAGCATCCCTTTAAAGCACTAGTTCATACAAGATTAATTAGAACATCTCATTTACGTAGTATGCACTCTAGCTCATTACGCTAAGTAAAATTCGTTAAGTATTTACATTTAGATAATTAAAATCTGGGTACACCCTTAAGAAAGATGCATGCACTTCTGGTAAAGTGATTCCTTTATTGTCCTTCCACTGAAGACTGCATGTTCCCTCCTCATTTGTCTCTGCTGCTATAGAGGGGAGAGCCTATGGGCCTTATGTATAAAGTAAATTATGGGGCAAAGCAACTATATCATAGGAGGAGTGAATAACAATTCTCGCTGATTTAAATGAGGCTTTTAACCCCTTGAATGATGCAAAGGTATTCATGCATTGTATGACAATGTGTTGGAAACCATTCTAGTATTCTAGGTATACAAGACCCACTTAAAGGATTAGTAATTGTAAGTTGTATGTTTCATGTCCCTGAGTAAATCAAGGGAACTCCCACTGCTGAAGGGTGTTTTATTCAAGAGTTATTTCAGCTCAAACTTGAATTTTTTTAGGTGCATTATCACAGAGGCCTGAAATTGTACAGTGGCGCTGTTGCTACACCGGCCTATGGACAGTTCTGGTCAGTTGACCATAAATCTCCATAGGACAGTGTAGCAAGAGCACCACTGTATAATTTTAGGCCAAAGCAATGCATTGCTCAAGCACTCAAAAGGTTAACACCTTGAAATCCAGAGATATTCCCCAATGCAAAAGCCCAATGTAAATCTATGGGAATCTGGGGAATGTTTAATTGTCCCCTATGGTTTGCCCCAAAATTGCACCTCTGAACTGTGCCTATGGTGTCTCCTTTTCTATTTTAGTCTCATCATATCTCATTTAATATAATCAAGTACCAAATCACAGGGAGGCCTGTGCAGCATATCCACCAGTGTCATGGTACATTTGTCTCTCCGACCCTTGGAGAACATTGCAGCTTGGGCATGATGCGAGTTGTATTTCCCAACAGCTGGAGTGCCACAGGTAGCATGCCCCAATATACATAGCACACAGTGGCATTTAAACCAGAATCTGTTTACTGTACATCTGGACGTGTCCTGGAATATTCCCTACCCTCTCCAGATCTGGGGTGACTTTAGGAGATGTGTGTGCTCTGTAAGTGCTGGGACTCCCAGATGCTCTGGGGCGCTGGGACTCGTACCATACCTCTTGCCTTCAGCAAAAACCTCTTTGAGTGAGTTTCTATGAGGACAGCTTTCAATATGTCATGTAAATTACAGCAGCTGTGAGTAACGTACAGGGGGCTTGTGTACAACTCAGCAAGGACTTACTAACAGTTTCCCATGGAAGAACTGGAAAAAATCTGGGGTAAACCAACTGCACCACAGGGAACAAATCAAAACCACCATTGATATAAATGGGAATTTTAACCCCTTGAATGTGTTGGAGACCTCATTAGCATTCAAGGGATTAAAAGTCACATCAATGGGAACTGGTGGAATTATTTGTACCCATTTGGCTTGCTCCACAATTTCTCCAGTCCTTCCCAGTTCATTTTTTTTAAGGTGCAATATTTCAATGGCCTGAAATGTTACAGTGGAGCTGTTGCTACACCATCCTATGGACAGCTCTGGTCAATTGACCACAAAGCTCCATAGGATGGTGTAGTAACAGTGCCACTGTATAATTTAAGGCTGTTGAGATATTGCACCTAAGGAAAAACCAGTTTGAGCTGCAATAACTTTTGAACAAAAAAAAACAAACAAACAAACAAAAAAAAAACACTCCGCAACGGGAGTACCTTCATTTTATGCAGGAGGATGGATAAGCCCTACAATATACATTTTTTATTTATTAAGTGTTACTATCCCTTTAAGTCTCATTCTAATATGACGTGCCAACAAGATACTGGGACATTTTCAAGCCTCTCTTTCTAGATCAGATGCTTTGTAATTCATTTCTCTGGCATTCAAAGGGTTAAACCATAGTTTTTTTTTTGTGACCACAAATGTGCTTCTGCAACTAACACAGCCTCTCTTCTCATTTTTGACACTTACAGGGCAACTATCAAGCATATAGCTCTCTAAGAGCAGATGGGGAGCAGACCATCAATGAAG
Source organism: Rhinophrynus dorsalis (assembly GCA_037306005.1). Lineage (NCBI taxonomy): Eukaryota > Metazoa > Chordata > Amphibia > Anura > Rhinophrynidae > Rhinophrynus > Rhinophrynus dorsalis. The sequence continues at coordinate 44,795,337 of CM074726.1, read as the reverse complement.
GTGGAAAGAGACCTCTGGTGCATCTGCACTGGTCTCATAAAAGACACTAAACTCTGAAGTCTTGCAGTTCAGTCTCAGTAGACTACACGCTCAGGCCCATAGATCTTACTGACAGGCGTTTTACTATAGAGGCTGCACAAACAACTCACAAAGTTTGCGGGTGTGAGCCACAAACTTGCTGGGATAAATTCAAGGCCACTGCCACGTCAAGCTCACTTCGCTTCATCCTTTACAGCTGTAGCACTATGTGTTACCTGTTCCAAATTGATGGTCACATGCCTCACAAGGTAACATCATGACGTTGCCATAATGCGATGGAAAGGAAGGGGAAGTAGGGCAGTCTTGGTCAACCATAGAGTCAAGGTGTAGAAAAGGCAAAACTCTACCTTTTGCCTTTACTTCTGGAGACTCCGAAAATTGGTCACCCAATCTGCCACCCTTGACAATCTGCTGCCATAAACCTACACCTAAATACATTACTGACCCTCTGCCCGCTACACAGGGTGAACACCGAGGTCAGCCCATTATCAAATTCTTTCAAGAGACTGACATGAATAATTATCTGTAGTAAGAAGGATCCCAGGCTGTATTGCATCTAGCTTTATTTATATGTCATTTTATGCATGTCAGACCATTCAGGATGAGATGTCAGCCAGATCCTAACATTCCACATTGCTCTCCCTCCTACCTGCCACTCATCAGCATAAACTGACAATCATGCAAATCCCTTAAAAAAAGAATGATGCCACTATAAAAATGTACAAACTGGGAGCAGTAGAACATCTTATATTAGTAGTGTTGAATTGCTGTAAGGAATAAATGGATGACGGTAATTCTGGGGTAAACCAACAGAACCATAACAAACATATACAATTTAATTCATTTAAATAGGGCTTTTAATCTCTTAAATGTATAAAGGTCTCCAACTCTTCAGCATTCAAGGGGCTGGAATTTGCATTTGTCCCCTATGGTTCAGGAGGTTTGCACAAGATTGAATCCAATAATTTTTAGTATTTCAGCCTCAGTCAGGGTACGTATTTCACTGACCTGCTCATACTTCTCCAGCTCTGTGTGGTAGATCTGCCGAATCTGGCTGAGCTTGGCTCTGTAGTCAGAATGTTCTATGGAATTATCTGAAGTGCCTCCTGATGCAGCTGCTGCAGCTGCAGCTGCTGCTGCTCCACCTCCCTTTTCTGGCCCAGACACACCTTCAGCTAACAACATGTTGTCCAGTCTCATGAGCTGAGGGTCTGGCGGATCCTCTTCTTGTGCACCTCGGATGCTGAGGCCTTTAAAGGAAAAAAAAAGAGAAAGAAGATCATGGTGACTTGTGGTGTAACATATCACCCTATATATCTGGTACAGATAACTGGTGACCACTAGTTAAAGGGATTGTAATGTTTCACAATAAAAGCAGCTCCAATTAATCTTCATATTATATGGTCCATGGACAGTGTTATTTCAATACTGTCAGAGTTGTAGCTCAAGAGTGATTGAATGATAAAGTATCTCCCTCCCGCCCCTTTTACTGATTTAACACTGCTCACTTCAGAGCAGCAAGACTGTCCAGATGGATCGCAGAGAGGGACAATCTTCAATTAGCATAAGGGAAAACCCTGTCAAGGTGGGCAGGGTTTTCCTAATGATCACAGTAAGAAGATTGTCCCTTGCTGTGAGCTGTCTGGTCCCAGGTCCAGATTCCACATCTGAGGTGTGCAGTGTTACACTAGGTAAAAGGGGCGGGAGGGAGATACTTTATCATTCAATTACTCTTGAATTACAACTCTGACAGTACTGAAATAATACTCTCTATGGCCCATATACTATGAAGATTAATTGGAACTGCTGTTTTTGTGAAACATTACTATCCCTTTAACATAAGCTTTGTGATTATACATATAATACAAACAAAGAAAGATGAGTTTGCACCCTCAGGGCTTTTTCAAAAGTGAAGTTTACTGTGTCAACATTTCAATTTGCGGTTCACATTTTCCTTGACACAGTAAACTTCACTTTTGAAAAAGCCTTGAGTGTGTAGACCCATCTATCTTTGTTTGTATTATTGTTTGGACTCCCATGAGTATTAGAGCACTCAGGCACTTAAATTCTTTGGTGAGAGTGCTTTCCAACTGGCTATATATTATACAACAAGCAATACAACATCTTTCCACTGGTAGGGCGAAGACAACTCTTCACTAATCAGGGTTCTACCAAAATGCTCCTCCTGGCAACAGAATACCACTCACAGCATTGGAAAGCATGTAGACTCATTTGCCTAGGAAAATATTTTGGCATGTACAGTACAACAAATACATAGAAACTGCCTTAAGCTTAAGGTACATATGTGGAGTAGACCAACTTCACCATAGTGCAGCAGAACAATTCACCAAATTCCTATTCATTTTAACAAGACATAATATGTTAAAGGGATAGTAAATTCGAGAAAGAAGTATAGGCGAATTGATAGGTACAATTAAAAAATACTTACTGCCCTCATTCCCTTCTCTCAAACCGTTATTGTTTGAGAGATATAAGAAAATTAAGACCTCTGCTCCCTCCCCTTTCTGCCTGACGGGCTGTAAAGCTGTCAGAGGCAGAATCCAGTTGCTCGACTTTAGGCGGCACTTCATGAGTGCGGGATATCTAACTATAGATACTTCATTGGTATGGTCTACAACGTGTGCTTGCAGGCCAGGTACATGTTGTAGACCATACCAATGAAATAATTATAGTTATACATCTCGATGACAGCTCTCCTGAAAAGCCACCGTCTGGTCCCGGAAGCAGGAACTCATGACGTCCACTATACAGAGGGCACATGAAAAGTAGGAGGGAGCGGAGACCTTTATTTTATTATATCTATCAAAACCATAACAGTTTGAGAGATGGGAATGAGGGCAGTAAGTATTTTTTAATTGTACCTATCAATTCGCCTATACTTTTTTCTCGAGTTTACTATCCCTTTAAATATAAATAAATTCCTTAGCTTATGCTTGCCGCTTTCACGGTTTATACCAACTTGTGTTTTGTGAAAACAGTAAGCGTATGCCAAGAGTCCCATATTGATTCCAGTTTGAAATGTAAAATGGTACTACACTGTGTATCTTCATTTAAATGCTGCTGCATGGAATCCTGGGAATGCAATGGAATCATTATAAACTATGCATTCCTGTCTGGAGACAGGTATTCTGATCAGTTTCTGACATGTAAATATATAAATAAGTGTATTATATAGGTATTAAGACTTGAGGCTTGTAGCTTTTATATTTTTATATTCATAGTCACTGTGAATTCATTAAAAATTGCACATTTTCATCTATTGCAAGTCCTGTGAGTGCGGTTCTTCAACAACTAACTGTATGTATACTTTTTTGGGTCCTGGCACCCAGGCCATTGACTTATTTCTACAGGAGAGTGCACAGTTTATTGGTTTGGTTTAAGTGTATTATATAGGTATTAAGACTTGCGGCTTGCAGGTTTTATATTTTTATATTCACAGCCACTGATCATCCTACATTGCTATGCAACCCATTAAGGACCAGAGAGGAATGGAACACACTGGTCACCTCTCTGGTCTTAAAGGGATAGTAATACTTAAAATGTAAAAAAAAATATGTTGTAGTGTTTATCCCACTGAGTAAAACAAGGGTACTCCCGCTGCTGAAAGGTGTTTTATTCAAAAGCTATTACAACTCAAACTTGAATTTTGTAGGTGCAGTATGACAGTGGCCTGAAATTGTACAGTGGTGTTACTACACCATCCTATGTGCAGCTCTGGTCAGCTGACCATAACTCTCCATAGGACGGTGTAGCAACAGCGCCACTGTAAAATTTCAGGTCTCTGTGATACCGCACCTAAAAAATTCAAGTTTGAGCTGGAATAACTTTTGAATTAAACACCTTTCAGCAGTGAGAGTACCCTTGTTTTACTCAGGGGATAACCCCTACAATATAGGAAACTCCTAAAGTGAACCGAACAGAACAAGGCTGCTGTTTAAAATGAGTGTACAAATCATCTCAAATCAGCATTTCCATTAAAGTTGCAATAAGGCAGAAAGAGAATTATGTCCCAACACAATTAACCTCTTTACATCTATTTAAATCAAAAATCAGACATGATGTTAAATCACAGACGACTGCAGCCAGCACCACTTTGTAATACATATTGGTAAAATATAATTCAAAAGACAATATCTCCTCTCCCCAATATTAAGGGTCAGGCAGTCTGCCATCATTCTTAGCCAACCCTTGGTGATGGGAAACAGTCAACTCACAGCTGGAGATCCACTGGTTGCCCTCCCAGATATAGATGGACATTTGAAAAGTCCTTTAAATGTAACCCATTGCATGACAGAGGTGTCAGTACTGGAGACGTAACGATCATCTAAAAGATTATATTCTGTGGTTTAGTTCAAATATTATTCTTAGTTACATTTGGATCCTGACAGATCTGTTTTGATTTAATTTGCTAATTTAATGATGCAATGTCTCTGTTCGCTTGGTGCTGACACAATGATTGGTAACCTTAAAGAAACTTTCTGCAACTCACAGAAGACTAGTGATGGTTGCCAAGCAGTTGCAGTAGTGAAGGTCTGCATCATTGCCTGTAGTATGGCTGTGCAGGTTGTTCACACAGATGACAACCGTTGAGATACTCTTCGTAATGATTCATTCACAGGCTGTCCCAAGTTGACGCCCGCCAATCAGATAAAGTTGACACCTAAGTGGGCCAGTATTCTAATTTAAAATGCATGCCTTCCTCTTTGTTTGGTTCGCAGATGCAAGTTGATGCCAGCCAATCAGGTAATGCTGACACCTAAGTGGGCCAATATTCTAATTTAAAATGCATGCCTTCCTCTTTGTTTGGCTCGCAGATGCAACACAGTGCATAAGATATGAGAGATACTGGTGTGAGAGCGATGTAAGACCAATGGTACCACTTGTGTGAATAAGGTCTTGCTTTATCTTTACCACCAGGCCCAGGGGAGGGCTGGCCTGGGAGGCAATTGCCCTCTGGGCCGGTCATATGTCTGGGTCAGTGTCTCACTTAACCTCCATCTTGTTGCTATAAATGGAGCAACACTAGTGATACCACAGAGCTTACAATGGAAATGGTGCTATACAAATGATACCACAAAGCTACCATTTCCACTGTAAGCTCTATAGTATCACTAGTGTAGCTTTACTTAAATTGTAAGCGCTGTAATATCAGTAGTGTAGCCCACTTTAATGTGAGCTATTTGGTATCGCTTTACTTCACGATATTAATGCCACATTTAAAATTAACAAAAGGAGGTGGGCTTTGAGAGTGGGCTCAAACGACAGTAGAAATGGGCCCCTTGATTGTATTTGCCCCCCGGGCCACAATTTGCCAGCCCTCCCCTGTCCAGGCCTCTAATTGTTCTACATGTAAGAGAGGCAACATGCAGGAATGCATGGTTCACACACCAGGGACCTGTTAGGTTCCTTTTATAACCAATAAATATTAGCTGGCACAATTACATACATAATATTGAGGCTGAGATAATCCAGTGGTACAAAAGCAGAAAAAAATGATAATAGGTTAAAGTAATTAAAAGAGAAAAAAAATAAACAGATAACAAAGGTTTAATCATTGAACTACAGACACTCCTGTAACGTAGCACCATCAGGATTAGCTTTAATTAGATGGAAACAGCAAATATAGAGAATGTCATAAGTATTCTCTAGATAAACAGGATTTTATTTGTCTGATTCCTGGCTTTTCCTGCCTATTTCTCACTCTCCTCTACTCCTGCTATATCCAGCCCAACCTGACCAATGCTTCACACACCTGGTCCTTAAAAGGTTAACCTTCTGAGTGCAGTGCACACTCCTCTGGCACTCAAAGGGTTCAAGGAACATTACTGCCTCCTAATCACCCCCACTTTCCTTGATCACACAGGAAAATCAGCATAGGTGCTACAGGGCTTTTTGTATGTTAGTAGGAAAAGTGGACTCAGTCTGGGGTAAAGCAACTGCACCATACAAATTCATATTAATTTAAATGGGGCTTTTAACACCTTGAATGCTAGAGAGGTTAGCGTTCAGTGGGTTAAAAAACAAAAATGAACAGGATTTTGTATTCGTCCCCATTCCGTGCAGCCAGTCTGCCAATCTCTCTGCAGGATTCTAAACGCCTCCCATTGTGGGAGGAGTCTGAAGATCTTGAGTTCTGCAACAAAGCATCATGTCTCCCTCCATGTACATGATACCAGTGCTAAAATGTAATTTTGGGGAACCAATTCATGCAGAATTGATAAATAGTGGATTCTCTACCCACATTAAGATAAATGTGGGTTTATTAGTTCGTGTGAAGCAGGCAGAATGCATAAGCCTATTTAACCCATTTTAATGGTCTTTAGACCAGAGGGTTGCACAACACATTGCAAATCAATGATCTGCAAACCACTCTGGTCCTTAAAGCGGAACTTTTATCCACATTAGACTTAGCCCCAAATCCTTAATATGGTAGCGATATACATAGAAATACTTGCCATTTGCAGTATAAGTCCGGCATAAGTATGAGAGAGAATGTTTTCGGCAGGCAGCAGTGGGGAACAGCTCACACATCTTGCAGAGATGGCATCTCTGCATCTGCACTGTCTGTCCCCTTCAACGCCATGATTGGCGAGTTGGAAGCCTTTGTGCCTTAAGGCACCGGAAGGGACTGACAGTGCAGGCGCAGAGAGCACCTCCTGCAAGATCCCTGCCGTGCCTGCCTGCTGAAAACGCTATCTCTCTTACTTATTCCGGACTTATACTGCAAATGGCAAGTATTTCTATGTTTAACGCTACCATATTAAGGATTTGGGGCTAAGTGTAATGTTGATGAAAGTTCCGCTTTAACCCTTTCAGTGCCACTCAATGCAATGCGTTGGATACCACTCTGGCACTTAAAGGGTTAAAGCTTAAGTTTATCATGTACAGCGAGCAGAGTTTGTGTTCTGTGGTCCTGCCGGCAACTGTGATTTCTGCCTCCATGAACGTGACATCCAAGTCTAATATAAGATGTAGTCATTTGAACAGAGGCACAAGGGCAAAATACATAGGATTTCCTGGCCACAGTTAGTTAGGTGGGGGATTAATATTACGAGTCGTTCCTTCTCCTTTAAACACTGGAGGTGCCTTTGTTACAAATCAGAAGGGGAGGGGGGGGGTGTTAAACCAATGATCGCTGAGCGTCTTTCACCGAATCCTAATTAAGTATCTTTCCGTGTGCAAACACCTGCCTCGCCGTGCTGTGATAACGGCAGGAACAGGAGGTGCCATTTTCAGTCCAGATAATACATTTGCAGGTCAGAATATTAACCTCTCAGTAATACCTGCGCCGGCTTTTACAAAGCCGATCTAAAATGCTTGCTCCGGGTGCCTCCTGATTGCGGGGTATGCTTAAATGTAATAATCTCAGGCTTTTTTCTGCAGATCATTAAGGGGTCATTAATATATGGGCTACAGCTTTTGAATTATAAATAAACAGATTAGCACCCTGTGGAGCCTGGATGGAGCTCTTGCTTTTTTTCCCAGAAGTACAATTTTGCCTAGTGCAATCAGTGAACTCACCTGGGAGATAAGGTGCATGTGTAGGACACGCTCTGTCTGGGAGCTCAATACAAACCAGATTATTTAGCACTGCTAGGGATGAATTTTGGACTCATATGAGCGATGGAGAGTACAGCAGTCAGGGAGCCCTGCTGCCATCTTTGGTAATTCTGTTATATTAGAGCAGGGATAATCAATATCTGGACTTACAGCTGTTGCGGACTACAACTCCCATCATCTCCAACCAGCCTGGGGATGATGGGAGTTGTAGTATGAAACAGCTGGAGGTCCTACAATTGACTACATGAAGAAAGGGTAGGAAATCATGGCTATTCCACTTTTTTTTTGGACCACAACTCCCGTCATCCTTAGGATGATGTAAACTGGATGGTTGAAAGTAATTTAAATTTTTCTCCTTGGTTTGCCCCAGAATTGATCATCTTTTGTTGAAAAGTGGACTACTCAATAACCAACAACCCAGTCAGGATGATATATTTGGGATGTGTTCAATAAACTAGACTCAAAGTATGAGTTGGGGATAGAAGAGGCCAGCTTTAAACTGGATTGGGGGTAAATGTTCAGATTTGTAATTCTCAGACACACTCCTTCATGTCGGGCCAACTGGTAACTTGTTCTCTATTGAGATTTGGTGGGATTTAGGAGATAAGGGGATGCATTTTTAAATACCTTAAGGACAAGAGGAGTGCACAGTGCACTGCTTTGCAAGAAGTTTGTTTGTTAAAACTTTGGGAGAATGTTCCTATAGTGTATTTACTGCTCCACTGCTTATCAGTACTCCTATTGCTCCATATAATATCTCCCTATAACTCCTTCTATTACTCCATATAACCTCTCCCTATAACTCCTCCTATTGCTCCATATAATATTTCCCTATAACTCCACCTATTGCTCCATATAACCTCTCCCTATAACTCCTCCTACTGTTCCATATAACCCCTCCCTATAACTCCTCCTATTACTCCATATAACCTCTCCCTATAACTCCTCCTATTGTTCCATATAACCTCTCCCTATAACTCCTCCTACTGTTCCATATAACCCCTCCCTATAACTCCTCCTATTACTCCATATAACCTCTCCCTATAACTCCTTCTATTACTCCATATAACACCTCCCTATAACTCCTTCTATTACACCATATAACCTCTCCCTATAACTCCTCCTATTGCTCCATATAATATTTCCCTATAACTCCACCTATTGCTCCATATAACCTCTCCCTATAACTCCTCCTATTGCTCCATATAACCCCTCCCTATAACTCCTTCTATTACTCCATATAACACCTCCCTATAACTCCTTCTATTACACCATATATCTCTATAACTCCTCCTATTGCTCCATATAACCTCTCCCTATAACTCCTTCTATTATTCCATATAATAACTCTCTATAACTCCTCTTATTACTCCATATAACCTCTCTTTATATCTGATCATATTGCTCCATATAACCTCTCCCTATAACTCCTTCCATTGTTCCATATAACCCCTCCCTATAACTCCTCCTATTGTTCCATATAACCTCTCCCTATAACTCCTCCTATTGCTCCATATAACCTCTCCCTATAACTCCTTCCATTGGTCCATATAACCTCTTCCTGTATCTCCTCCTACTGCTCCATATAACACCTCCCTATAACTCCTCCTATTGTTCCATATAACCTCTCCCTATAACTCCTCCTATTGTTCCATATAACCCCTCCCTATAACTCCTACTATTGTTCCATATAACCTCTCCCTATAACTCCTCCTATTGTTCCATATAACCTCTCCCTATAACTCCTCTTATTACTGCATATAACCTCTCCCTATAACTCCTCCTATTGTTCCATATAACCCCTCCCTATAACTCCTCCTGTTGTTCCATATAACTCCTCCCTATAACTCCTCCTACTGCGCCATATAACCTCTCCCTATTACTCCTCCTATTGTTCCATATAACCTCTCCCTATAACTCCTCCTATTGCTCGTATAAACCCTCCCTATTACTCCTCCAATTGCTCCATATAACCCCTCCCTATAACTCCTCCTATTGTTCCATTTAATGTCTCATTATAACTCCTCCTAACGCTCATATAACCTCTCCCTACAACCTCTCCCTATAACTCCTAATGCTCCAAATTACCTCTCCGTATAACTCTCCCTATTGCTCCATATAGTCTCTTTCTGTAACTTATTTACATAACTCCTCCCAAATCTTATGAGAGAAATGTCAGATCTCTCTCCTGGTCAAAATAAGTGTGAGTGTTGTGAAAACGGTACTCAGCCTTCTAGTGAACCCCAATGGAGCTGTGTCACCAACCCTCTGGCAAGGCAGGGTTAAGCTGGCTGGTGCACGATCCCGTGTCAGGTATATTAAATATAACACCAGAGCTCTCTGCACATTTCCACGCCAAGCCGCTTGTCACTTTCGCTTCAGTCATTCTGTATTGAGGAAAAATGCAGCGGTGGGAATTTTACAAGGAGCTGCTCAGTTAAATGGACATAAATCACAGGTTTCATTCAAAGCGAATAATCACTGGCCATAAAGAGCTACTTGTCTCTTACTATATATTACCGGAACTTTCCGCTAGCAATAATGCAGCCATTCATGGTGAGGGGGGAAACACAGCCAGGCATTAAGGGCTGACATGTAATCCTGTTAGGGGCCTGACGTGCAGAGTGGGGCTGACATTTTTATCATGTGTCCGCTTCAATTTGGGAAACCAAAGAGAAAGGGGAAGAAAATGATTACTTGGCCTCTCCTGGTGCTGCTCGGTGCGAATCTGCCTTCCTTTGGAGATTGCTTGAGAGATAGGGGAGAAATGTGCTGTGGAAGACTTATTTCCCTGCGCACAGAGTTCGTTTTCATCTGAAGTTTGTCGTTTAAATCTCTGGTTAATGTTACTCACTGGCTGAGGGGCCATGACAACCACACTGAAACGGATGACTATGCACAGATTTAACCCTTAAAACACCTGAAGCAGGTTACAGCTCAATAAGATGCAGACTGTTTTAGCACGGATAAGATTAATACAATTATATAAAAGGAAAACTACCACCTCCTAAAAGTAACCTCCCCACATTTACAAAGGCCAGAAATCCTAATGGCCCCTATGACGTTTGCGCTTGTACCTTTGTTCAATAGAGAACATCTTAGATCAGTCCTGGATTTCATGGCGAGGGCCGGATTTCCCAATAGATAGAGTAGGCAACGGCCTAGAGCTCCAAATCACATGGTGACACGCCTGCTCTAATGGGAAGCTGTATCGATAGAGAGGCTAATGAGTGACATCAATGCAAAGGGGGCATTTTATTTTTATTGCCAGAAAAATCCCTACCCATTCATGCCTCTTTGCAGGACTCTGTGACTACCATTACCAAAGTAATCTTGATAGGGTGGCTCAGAAGTGATAGTGTTGTATAGTATGGAAATAGTCAAAAGCAGTCGGTACTATTTTCAGTAAATGCACTGGATTAGCACTTTCATTACAAACAGCTCAAACAAAATTAATCAAACGGAGTCAGAAAAAGACAGTCTACATGTGTATTAGAAAAAACATGTTTAGGATTACATCTTAAAGGGATAGTAATGTTTCATAATAAAAGCAGCTCTAATTAATCATCATAGTATTTGGACTTTGGAGAGTGTTATTTCAATTCTGTCAGAGTTGTAGTTCCAGAGTAATTCAATGACAAAGTGTCCCCCCTCCCGCCCCTTTTACTGATGTAACACTGCTCAGCCAGATCAGAAGGGAGGTGCTCAGGTAGACTGCAGAGAGGGACAATCTTCAATTAAGATAAGGAAAAACATGAAAAACTTGTCAAGGGGGGCAGGGCTTTCATTGTTCTCATAGGAAGAAGATTGTCCCCTTCTGTTATCTGTCTGGTCTTACAACCTGATCCACATCTGAGAAGAGATGGCTTACACTAGGTAAAAGGGGCAGGAGGGGAAACTTTGCTTGTGAATATCTCTCAAACCATAAAGGTCTGAGAGATAAGACATATCATTCTTCATGTTTTTTTAATGCCTACAAAATAAAATAAAATTAAAACAAAGTATTACTATACCTTTAAGGATCCTCTAGGAAATACATAAAATGTACTTCCATCAAGCATATCAAGCAATTTCAAGATTAGATGTTAGTGTTCCTTTAATTTAACAATGGGGAACTAAGTAGGGGGTGTTCCATAACAGCATCCACATAATGCAACCATTCTTATGTTGTATAGACTGATTGATTTGCTTTATTATTGTGCATGGAATACTACTATTACATTTTCATTTTAGTGATATACTACCTTTAAAGAATGTTTTCTTGCTTTATGGGGCTGTAGTAAAAAGCACCGATGTAAAATTGATAATGGTATCATTTTTGTATTTGTTGCTTTTTTTTTTTTATTTACAAGAAAAGTATTTCTGCATCTACTCTACTGGCTAACACGGTACTATGTCTGAGCTAGAATGGAGCTGTAAATCAGACATTTCCTGCACATCTTGGAAAATCTTATTTTAGGTCTATTGCCTTTAGTGCTGTACAATGAGAGTATGTTCTTATAACAATAATAAGATAGCAATTACAACTACTAAACAAGACTGACACTCAGATGTTGTGAATGGCCTCTCCTCCATACGAGTTTACACTCTTATTTAGCAATATTTATGATCATGTTCTTTGACTGAGATTAGTTAGACAAAGAGGTGACAGGAATGTGGGTCTAATACAGTCTATAATGGATAAGGCAAGGTCAGGCTTGGGTAACCAAGAGCAATGTGTTGCATACCCCTCTGGCACTCAAAGGAAGGGTTATGGTTAGGCCCTGTTCCTGTTGTGGACATCTTCCATTGTTCATTGCAAGCTACTGGCTAGTAAGGGGCAATGTGAGTTACACTCAACACCAGCTGGAGGGTCTCAGCGTGCCCACTGAGATTCACAAGGAAAATATGTACTTGTATTTGCAATGCCGATCAAGCCTCTCATGTAAAACTCACCTCCGATGTTCCCCAGCTATAGAAGTCACTACCACGCCATATAAGACTTTCCTTCAACTTTTTTAGTTTCAGTGCTTTTTGAAAACGCATCCCGTCACTGTCTTCTAGGTACAGCTGTGCAGCTGGCCTAACTCTTTCCTCTCACTGTGTGTCTACTATGCCCTCATCCTCTACATACTAAGTAATCTCTGATGAGCAGGGCTCTTGCTACTATTCATTAAGATCAAGTTCTGTCATTGAAATTTCCCTCCCTATTCTGTACAGTTCCATGGCAAATCTTGGAGCTTAATAAATAAAGGATGATAATAACATTGATACAGATAATAGTAATATTGATACAATCATTACCTCAACAATCCCTTAGGGTGTTCCAGTGGTGTAGCGGATGGCCAGCCCACATGGGCACTAGCCAAACATTATTGGTGACAACCACATGAGCTGGCCATTGACTGGATCACTGCAATGAAAAACCCAGAACATAGCTGGGAACCCTCTTGTCCCAAATTCCCGTGATAACACTGTAGCGCTGAGGATAGGAATGTCCAAATTATGTGTTTAGTATCATATTGTGGGCGGGGTTTGATTGGATGGACATTGGCATCTGACTAGAGGCATTTTCTATGAAATCGGTGGGGAAGTAGACGGAATGGGGCATGAGTGGGCTGAACAGCCTGGAAACGTGTGGGGTTATAGCTGAACTCAGTACTGCTTTAATTGGAAAATGGACATTTGCTCAGGGCCCCCTCTCAATGGGGACCCATGGCGATGGAGATATGCTGCATGTTGCACTTGCAGAAAGGAAGGATAGAAGATTGGCAAAGCTAGACAGCGGAGGAAAAAGATTGGCCCATGAGCAGCCAGACACTGCCCCAATGGGACCATGTCTGCTCGTGAGGGCTCATCTTTTCACACCGCTGTCTAGCAGTGCTGATCCGCTGTCCTGCCTTTCTGCAAATGCAACATACATTGAACCAGTGGTTCTCAACTCCTGTCCTCAGGACCCACTAACAGGCCAGGATTTGATGATTTCCTTGTTAGAACACAGGTGAGTTAATTAATGTGAATGAGCCTCTGATCACCACACCTGTGCTCTAGCAGAGAAATCCCTAAGTCCTGGCCTGTTAGTGGGTCCTGAGGACAGGAGTTGAGAAACACCAGATTTAAACCAAAGAGAATTTTCATTTGTCTTCTATGGTGTAGTTGGTTTGCCAAAGTATATGTATGTGTGTGTGTGTGTGTGTGTGTGTGTGTGTGTGTGTGTGTGTGTGTGTGTGTGTGTGTGTGTGTATGTATGTATGTGTGTGTGTATGTGTGTGTGTATGTATATGTATGTGTGTGTGTGTGTGTGTGTGTGTGTGTGTGTGTGTGTGTGTGTGTGTGTGTGTGTGTGTGTGTGTGTGTGTGTGTGTGTGTGTGTGTGTGTGTGTGTATGTATGTGTGTATGTATAGTTCCCCTTCAATGATTTCACATAAATTATTCAACCCTTTGCATGCCAGAAGGGTGTCCAAAGCATTTGTGTTAGACACCCCTCTGGCATTCAGAAAGGGTTAAATTCTAAAGCCACGACCCAAATGAACCTTCCACTTCACATATTTAACTCATTTTCTGCCAGATACTACTAGAACCTTCCTCACAGCGACGTTGATAAATCTTGGGAACGCAGCCGCAGTGAAATAAATCTAACTCGCCATAAAACGCACGCAGCCTCTGTGTACCGAAAACTAGAAATGTTTATTTCATTTCCCGGCTCTGAGAAACACTTTTTGGAGGCAGATTTATATGTGTTTTCTACCAGACTCCTCTGAAGCTCCTTTGAATCTGATAAGAAAGTTGTAATCTTAGGACGAAATTTCCTTCCCTGGTAAACATATTTATTTTTTTATTTGAGGGCAGTAAATGTTTATGCTGGGAATATTTAGCTTGAGAGGAATGTATATTGCTGCCTTTCTACCTGTTTGATCAAGAACCCGAAGCTGTAATGATGCAATTTTTAACCCCTTAGACGCTAGAAGTGTTCCCAATGCATTGCACTACAATAAATTGAAGATTTTTCTAGTGTCCAATTGTTTAAAGCAAGACGAACACATAAATATTGAATCAGTTGATATGCCCTTAAATATCATATACTTACAGCAATGTTATTATTATTATTTTAGGTCCCAAAAATATAATCTTACGTCTGTTCTTAAAGTGATAGTAATGTTTCACAAAAACAGCAGCTCCAATTAATCTTCATAGTATTTGAGCCATAGAGAGTGTTATTTCATTACTGTGAGCGTTGTAGTTCAAGAGTAATTGAATGATAACGTTTCCCCCTCCTGTCTCTTTTGCCTAGTGTAACACTGCTCTCCACAGATGTGGAATCCAGTCCATAGACCAGACAGCTCACACCAAGGGTCAAAATTCTTACTGTGAGAACAATGAAAACCCTGCCCCCCTTGACAGGTTTTTCAGCTTTTTCCCTTATCTTAATTGAAGATTGTCCCTCTCTGCAATCTACCTGGATACTCCCTGCTGCTCTAAGCTGAGCAGTTTTACATCAGTAGAAGGGGTGGGAGGGGGATACTTTATCATTCAATTACTCTTGAACTACAGCTCTGACAGTACTGAAATAACACTCTCCATGGTCCAAATACTATGAAGATTAATTAGAGATGCTTTTATTATGAAACATTACTATCCCTTTAACACTTGTACACTGTTCTATTCTGACACCATTTGGTTCATTGTCTTTGTGCTAACTCTAAAGCAGTGTGTTTATTGAGATTAGCACTCGCCACTTGTATTCCTAAAAGCTGTTACCATATCACAAGCTGTACGCAGACAGTCTTGCACTGTTACTTATGGGACACCCAATCAAGACTGGTATTGAGGTATGGGAGTGGTGCAAAAAGCATGAATGGATTCCCAGTAAGAAAACATGTAAGACTAGATTTTAGACCTCAGGAAATAGATCATTTTTACAGATGATAGAAAGCAGTATACAAAATGTATATGTATATAAAACCAGATCATTCCTTTAAACATCCTTGGACCATACCTGCTATTCTACCATTTTTGACTGAAAGCACTTGCAAGCAGGGCCTTGTTATTTTTCCCAGTTACCAATGACTTAATGCTGACTGCAATTATCCATATCCATATTATATACATACCCCAATGATAAAAGTTCTGTTGATTTGTTAACTATTCCACAGAGCTGCTGAATCTGTTGGTGCTTTATATATAGATTATAAAAATACTGTTGTTTTGAGCACTGGGTCCAGATATAGGAATTACAGTATGAATATTTTATAGGTTGCTCACAAATCAAATAAATAAATCTGCATCTGCTGTGTTTTCATTTATTTCAAGCTTCTCCATTTTAACAGTTGTCTATGAATGGGTTCAATGATTTTGGATTTTCAACCTCCAAGCTGTGCTATGCATGTAACATGATACACTATGTGCTGCTGTTCCTAACGGTAATGGTGTAAATGGGCTGTGAGGTGCACTGACAGTGCATGAATCAGGCCTAAACCCTGCCTGCCGGTCACACAAAGGCAACTTGATTACTTCCAAGTAACAAGTTTGATATCTTTCTTTCAAATAATTTGTAAACAGTGATAAATGTAACCCTTTTTTGTGCCAAAGGGGTACACACAACTTTAGCAGTCAAATGGTTAATGTCTTTATTATGCAAATGTACGGATTAATAAAGATTGCATATGAGCCTAGCCATGTATTTATATTTATGTATGATCAATAAAGATTTTTGTTTCAAATAAAAAAAAAAACAAAACGTGTCAGCTTGCAGTAACCATGAAAGTCTATCTTCAGTCAGACAGAATTATAAAATTGCGGTTTTATTCTGTGGAGCTTCTCTTTCCATGCTCAAGGGACTTCAAACTCTTCAATAAAAAATATCCATATAATAAACATAAGGAATGGGGAGATTTCTCTCACACATCTGTGAGTATACACTGTTATACTGGAAGGGTTGCCAGATCAATATCCTAATATATATGAAAAATGCATGTTGCAGGTCTGCAGTGATTACAACTGGAATGCAAGCCATACAACAAGCAGTTTTCATGTGTGTCCAGTTTTTAATGGATGATCTGGCAACACTACATACTACTACTACAGTTTAAAAGAAAAGATTTCCCCGGAAGGGAACAAAGTGTACAGGGTTGATTTAGGAAGGAAGGGTGTGTGCTAGGGGAGGAGTAAAAGGAAGGGTGGGTACAGGAAGTTGACTGCTGTTAGGGGAAGAAAGGAGAAGAAGAATCATCCCTCCCTATTATGGTGTGTTTGTGGTGTTTGGTCATTTGTCACAGAGGGTGGGTAGTCCTTGCCTGGTTTTCAGAGATTGTTAACTTATGTGGATTTTTATCCTTGGGGGGGAAGCCCTTTGGGAGTTTGCCCCAGACTTATGTCGCTGGTGGTGATGTTACCCACTGAAACTAAGGTGGATGGACAATGGGGTAATTCCTTGGGAGTAAGCTGTAAGTGCTGAAAAGTGATGGAGTCAGCTGTAAGTGCTGAGGAATGTTGGAGTCAGCTGTAGTGCTGAAGAATGTTGGGATTCAAGTATGAGCCCATGCAATTTGGCCATGCCTGGTTTCAAGGAATATGAATTGGCATGGTCTGTCAGTTAATAATGAATTAATTATTTATTATTATTACGGTTAAATAAGAATAATAAAATGTGATTTAAAGTATTCAAATATCTGTTGCCTCAAGAGATGTGCATGTGTTTATCTGAGGGATCTTATAACCTCTCCTTAGGACATGTAAGCTTGCTTATGAAATAATTTAGGTTATATTGCTTTTACTCTGCTAAGTAAAACAATAGTACTCCCACTGATTCACCCAAATGTTCACATTTTTGATTTTTATATTAAATGTCAGATTTCTCATGTGGTCACCAGGTACTGCTGTTCCTACCATTCATAATGGACATTTATAGTCAGTGACTCAAGCCACGTCATAGAATGCATTATATAAAAAAATATGGCTTTTGCACACCTGTTGGCAGTATTCATTTAAAAAAATAACAAGTCCAAGTTATAACTCAAGAATAAAAGAAGATCTTGCAGCACGAAAAGTACCTTCGCCTAAGTAGCTGTAACAAATATCTCTTTAATAAAAAGGTTTACTGCTCCTTTAAGAGATCTTCAGAAGGCCTGCAACAGGACCATATTTGGGAATAAAATCGGGCATCTGACAGAACATGGTTTTATTGTTTCTGGAGAATGAAACACTGTGTGTCAGTAGGGTTATGTTCTCTTAATACATGAAAAACACAAAATGATTAACATTCCGATTTCTATATGCTTACGAGACTTTACCCCCATGGACACTAGAATTCTAACACACATTGATTCTTGATGCTACGGAGCTGCGTCTAGCATGCATGGCTTTAAACAACACAATTTTAAGAACTCCTGTCATGTCCCCAATGTTGCTGCTGTACATCGAAGAAAAATATGATCTGTCACACATATCATGCCAAGTAGGATATTTATACTCTTTTAGTTGGCTGCTCATTAGAAGGGCACAATTTACGATCACCAAACTGATCCATTTAGAACCTGTAATTTTGTATTCATTTCCATTGCTGTGATTTATAAATGGGAAAACTTTAGAATGCAGATGGCCTTATGGGATAGATCTGAGTTTCACCTGCTTTTAGGGATCCATAGAAGTATGGCGTGTGAGGATACAGAAGATTAGTAGCTCAGAACAGAGGATTGGTTCTAAATCAAAAGTTAGAAGACAAACTTTGCAGACCTTTGAAGTGTGATTGGTGATTTGGTATATCACTCTGGATTTAGGAATTACAGTAATGGGTTTTTTAAGACACACCAGCCATAGGCTAAAAAAAATGAACAAGTCTGGAGAAAACCACTGCACACTGTTGTGGATGTATAGAAATTCCCCTGGAAGAAGACCTGCTAATGACACAGAGGCTACATTTTTAGCCCAGGTGGACCAATGGGGGAGCAGAATGGGGGTCTCAATAGCGATCTCTGATGCCCTCCCTTTGGTCCTGCAGGAAGACACTGAATTGTAAGAGTGAAGTGTCACAGTTCATTCTCCTGTTCTGCATAACTCAGTCCACCATAGAACCTCTGCTTCAGGCTTGAAAGCCCAATACAGGCAGTCTATGGAGAACATGTACAGTTCGACTCTAGCCAAGGGGATTCGTATTATGCCCGCCCCCCACTCCCCCAGCAATATGGAGTGTAGCCCTAGATCTTTTACTTATAGAAACAGACTTTGTAAAATGTGGTAGTTGTACCTGTTTCACCAACATAATTCCCATATAGCATAACTCTCCAGGCCGTTTGTCCAAGATGTTATTAAGAGGAGACAAATGTCTCCATTGTGATAAATTCTCCTATGCTAATCCATGAACAACCTGGGAATCTTCTTGTCCCAAGTACCTTGCCAAACACCATAGAGCTGAGGATGGAAGGGTACAAATGATGTGTTTTTCATCAGATTCCAGATGGAGCTTACTCGGGTGGCTAGGTGAAAGGTGGAGTTTGCAATGAAATGGGAGGAAAATTAAAGGAATGGGGTGGGAGTGGGCTAAATAGACTGGAAAGTGTGTGGAGTTATAGCTGAACTCACCAAGCAAGAGAGTCTGCCTCTGTCCCAGGAGACCTGGTAATATAGTATGAAAACTGGAGTCTGGAGTGCAGAGTGTTCACAGATATGTCCATCATATGTCCATCAAGCCTTTGCACTAAGATCTGTCCAACATGAAAGAACTTACTGCATCGGCTCCATAGAATAACATAGGAAATGGAGAATTTATCACATTGGAGAAGTTATAACACTTCAGTGCATCTACCCCCTGGAAATACTCTTTGTGATGCAAACACAAACCTCTATTATTTATTATATCAATGTCTGCATTATGAATGGGAAATTTGGATAAAATCAGACATATTTAAATAAA
Source organism: Rhinophrynus dorsalis (assembly GCA_037306005.1). NCBI lineage: Eukaryota > Metazoa > Chordata > Amphibia > Anura > Rhinophrynidae > Rhinophrynus > Rhinophrynus dorsalis. The sequence continues at coordinate 44,775,829 of CM074726.1, read as the reverse complement.
TATATAAATTATATATATATATATATATATCCTATATAATAATTCGCTAGGATATTTGTCAGAAGCCGCCATGCGCATTAGAGACTGCCCGAATGCTCAGAATGCTGGGAGTCCTGTGCTGGGAGCATTCTGTGCTTTCAGTGCATGACTGTGTCGGCGGCAGGGAACAGAACAGGACCGGCCTCTTAACCCTCTGAGTGCCAGACGGGTACTGCAATGCGTTCCCCTCTGGCACTCAAAGGGTTAACATCACCCGGACCTTGGCCCGTGTACACGGGCTTTTACACTAGTATATATCTCTTATGTCTTAAACCTGTACCATGTGCACAAAATGTTGGTCATTTTTAGTCACACCATCGGCTATAAATAAAAATTCCCATTATTTTAAACTAGTTGAAGAGCCTGTTACACGGGCCACAGTGCCACTGGCAGCCGGTCGTGGGGCAGCCATGTGCAGTAGAGACTGCCCGCGCCTTCGGAGTGCCCCGCTCTGTATCAGCCGCGGCAGTGACAGTCTCTACTGCGCATGACTGTGGCGTTACGCTCATTTTAGCAAATTATTATATAGGATGTGGCTTTTTAACCCTTTGAGTTCTAGAGGGGTACACAACACATTGCAAAGCAATGTGTAGCGCACCCTTCTGGCACTCAATGGGTGAATTCCTTGAATGCTATGGATTGAGTCTAAGAGGAAATTAAATAATTCTACAGCAATCCAAGGGTGGCTAAGGGGACGAACAACAATTCCACAAATTCCAGTTAATTTAAATGGGGATTTTAACCCCTTGAATGCTAGAGGTATCTAATGCACTGCAAATCAATGCACTGGAGACCTCTCTAGCATTCAAGGAGTTAAAGAAGCCCCATTTCGTTTGTTACCTACGTAGCAGCTGGTTTGTCCCACAATTGATCCGTCTTTATATGTGTACATGGCTCTGTATCACCATGCAGATTACTTATTACAAATCATGTATCCTGTGGGACAACAAGGACACACATTAACTTAGTGTGTGTGTATTTTTTGGGGGGGGGGGTTTAAGAGTGAAATGGGGGCTATCCTGCAAACACCAAGATTTGGGAAATGTTACACTTACAAAAAATGAGCAGTGTGGATTTTAAGAGTCTGCCATAAACAGTCTCAACAGAAAATTATGAGCGGCTCCATAAATCCAGGCTCTACCTCTTCAGACGGACTCATTAAAGTGATACGGAGTCTCTAGGCAGCCATAATTCTACAGGCTGATGCTGCGGAATCACCCCAGTGCTGTGCTGCTTCTCCACCTACCCCCTGCCTCTAATATCTCCCCCTCTCTCTGTCATACCGCAGCCGCCTGACCTTTAAACTGATGCTAGTTTGCTCTCATGGCTGAAGTGGGCGTTGGAGACACATAAAACCACTTCCTCCCTCATTTTGCAGCAGTTGTAATGGTGCAGCTAACCTTTTATAATGGCCTCGTGCAATAAGGGGAGGCAGCCAAAACAAACTGTACGTAACCCCTAAGCTGCCAGGCAACAACAGAACAACATAAACTAGTTAGAGTGGCATGTAGTACAGACACTAAACAGACAAAAGCAGGGATAGGCAACCTTTGGCTTTCTAGCCAAATGACAGGTTGGGGGTAATGGGAGTTGTAGTCTTCAACCGCTGGTAGGCCAAATGTTGCCTAGTCTTGGGGTACAGGGTAAGCATGGAGCAAACTAATATTAGCCTGTGGCATGAGTCTGTTATACTGATGCCAGAGCCGCATGGTATAGTCTCTTTCAAATACATGATATCAGAACAGCTTTGCTGCGTGCATGATGTCACCCTTAATGATAGGAAGCCTTGTGTCCTATAGTGTCTTTGGCCACTAGGCTAGCTCCATAGTTTGTCCAGTCCTGGTCTATAGGAGGCAGCCCTGCACTGGGTGACACAGGCAACATTGGAGGTTGCAACTTCCAATGAATGGCTGGCTTACATGGAAGAACCTGCTACTTAGAAGGGGCACTATAATGTAGTAGCATCACTGTTACATTCCAATGGCCCATGTGAAAGGGACCAGAAAATGTCATCCAGAGACAATTTATGCATCATCCATATTCAGCTCATACAGATATTTTAATTGTTTTGTATCATAACTGTAGGAACACATTTCTTCATCTGGAAAAAAAACGTGACTGTGAACCATTTTTCGAGTTGAGCAATTCTGGAAAAAATCAACTGCATCATAGGGGACAAATAAACTCTTCCCACGTCCCCACTGATTTAACCCCTTAACAACCCTTGACAGTCATAGTACATCAAGGGTCGATCTGACTGAACGACCCATGACGTACTATGACCGTCATGGAATTCCGGGCTCCCCTCCACTGCTGCACGCCGTTTGGTGGAGTCCGGAAGCGGAATAACGAGAAAAAAAAAAAAAATGCTCCGTGGTCCTTAACTGACCGCGCCGATCGACCGGTCACTAAGGGGTTAATTGCCCCTAAAATGTTACAGATATAATGCGTTGGAGAATGAGTTGGGGAAATGTCAAATATAAAATGACAAATTACACTTTCTAATAATAATCACTTATTTTTGGTGAGAAAATCCGAATGGCTCAGATTAATTTTGTTCTAGGGCCTTCACTCAAGAGATGACATAATCAGTCAGTCCTGGAAGTCATATGTACGGAGGCAGACATGACAGTTGCTAGTAGGATCACACTCTGATCAACGCACATAGTAATTTTAACCCTGCAGGTATCAGAGGGCAGTGCAATGCGTGTCTTACCCATTGAAGGTTTAAGTTGGTTCATGTATTCTGTCTGCATCAGTTTGAAAAAACTGCCAGCAACTGTCATGTCCGCCTTCGTGATTGAAGAGGTTGTATATGGAACAAAGGCAAAAGGGCAACATTTCTAGAGGCAATTTGAATTTTTATTAGGAGGTTTTACTTTTCCATTAAGCAATTTAAAAAACCTATATTCCTGTACACATAGTCCCACTTTAAAACTTTACACAGGTCTCCCTTGCACCTTAGAGAAAGAAAAAAAACCAAAAACTTTGAGTGCCAGTGAGGTATCCAATGCATTGCAAAGCAAAGTTCCACATCTCTGGAACACAAAAAGTTAAAAACAAACAACAAAACAATACAATCCATCACACTTGAAAAATAAGGGATCATGCAATTTCAGGAAAGAATAGGTTAAAAAAAAAATTGTGTTAAAGGGAAAAAAAGGCACATTTCAGAATCCCAAGACAACCCGTCATATATTTCTCTATTGTGTAACAAAGGATTTAATAGTCTATAACTTATTACAAGATATTCACTGTAAAGTCATTCATTTCTCCCTAACATAAAGCTAATCCCTTAACGTATATTTTCTCCCAGTGGAAATAAAGAGAGAAACAGATTCACTTCACACTGGCACTGTTAATGCAGAAAAGTGCTTATCAACTGTGCCAGGAAGAAATATACCCACTTTCAAGTCTAATTTCATTTCTAATTTATGCTTACAATATTCCTTGTGTTTATTTTTTTTTTTTTTTCCGAATTACGGACTGTTGGTTTGTTAACGCTGACACTTCAGGAGAACTTGCCCCAGGGAGTTTTGGTTTTCATGTGCAAAGTAATTAACAGGTCGTTAACACATTAACTGATCTGCATTCTGCATCAGCTAAATCAGTATAGTAATAATGACCTTATTGCATGAATGTCACCTGCTCTTTTACAATAGGATCATGCTCTCATTTTAGGGGTTTTATACAGAAAACAGTAAATGTGAAGCAATCCGACTACACCACACATAGTCGGAAAATAAAAATTACCACTGACTTAAATTGTGCTTTTAAAGAAATAGTAATGTCAGGATAGAAAATGAAGATCGATTATATATCTATATCTATATATATAATGTACGGTAGCTTTGTAAAAGTCTATATCCTTGTTTTCTTCATGTAATTTTATTTTAAAGTTTCCCACTCCCACCCTTTTCCCCTAGAAAAATTTCTACAGATGCGCCTGCCTACATCACTCAGTCTCCTCAGATCTGTAGGGCAAAATGCGTTGGCTACCTCCCCCGGATAAATCGGGTCTCCAAAGAGAGAGGGTGATTGCGTGGGTTCACTGACACATTTGTAGTAACCCTGCACACTTTTCTGTCAATTATGTCCACTTCTCCACCCATTTTGGGGCAAACCCTACCTTCCCCATCACTATCCCATACATTCATATTAAATTGATAGTAATACTTCAAAATTACTATCCCTTATATTGAAGCCCTTGTAAAACTGAATTAAATGCCACCAGCGCCACCTCTCAAACCTTTATGGTTTGCAAGATAGCCGCTTTTAAACTTCGCTCCCCCCCGTCTCTCCGCTGACATCATCATTTTTGCAGCAGCAGGGGAATCCGGTCCCGGGACCAACGGAGGCTCTTTAAGCACAGCCGAGATCTCGTTATGGAAGACAAGATCCTCCACTAAAATGGTCTTCTACATGTGCTTGGTTACCAAGCACACGTAGAAGACCGTTTTAGTGAAGGATCATTTCTTCTATAATGAGAGCTGGCTCTGCTGAAGAGCCTCCGCTTGATTCAAAGAAGGGATTTCCCTTCTGCAGCAAGAACGCTGATGTCAGCAGAGAGGCAGGGGGGGGAACAAAGTATTACTATCCCTTTAAGTCTGCCCACACTGTGACACAAGTCACCTTGTTTGGACACTCCCACCTCCAGCTCTACTAGTCACTCCTCAAGCTGCGGCCAACAAAGTTACCAGGCATGAACATAGGGGCCTTCAACTTTTTTTCCCTGACTGGTAAACCTCAAGGATATTTTCCAGACCTGGGCATATGTACAAAGGTGGAGCAATTCTGGGGCGAAACTGTAAAATATTTATAAACGTAACCCCTTGTATGCTAGTGAGGTTTCAAACACATTCCACTGGGAATTTATGCTACAAATGTTACAACTGCTTTTCCCTTGGACTCTCTCCACTTTTGGGTTTGTAGTTAAGCCCTCAAGATAAATATATTGACAAAAGATTGAGAGGCAAGTAGAGAGATATACACAGGGCCGGATTACCTAACAGGCAGAATAGGCAACTGCCTAGAGCTCCAAATTTTGAGTAGAGCCTCAGCTGTTCTGGCCACACCCACATTCCAAATTGTAGATGTGGTTAGAGCAATCTCAAAGTCTCTGCTCCAGTTTTATACCACTCTACAAGCTATTATTTAGCTCCTTGGTTGTTAAAGAGATCTCCAACGCAGATCTCTATAGCAACCAAGGGGTTAAAGCCTTTTCTTGGCTTTTGCTTGTTATAGGCCAAGGGTATTTTCTTTGGCAGGAATTAGTGAATGGGTCTGGGGTGATATGAGGAGTGGGGGTGTGTCTATGGGTGGAGCTAAGGACACAGTGGTTTGCCTAGGGATGTAAATCCGGCCCTGCAGGTTTACACCAATTGCCTGTATGGTCTGGACACCTTGTTGTGTCTCAGACAGACTGCTGGATGGACTTTTTAACAGATATTTTCTCTCCTAAATGGTCATTCATTGGTCCATGGCAATTCTCCCAGCCTTTTCAAAATGAAGGTGAGGGCAATGGATGTGGACTTGTAACCTAACAGTGATCTGACCATTTACTGTCAGAAAAGAGAGAGGCTCACCATGATGCGTGAAACTAGGGGAAAAACAGCTGACAGGAGATAACTGTGACCGCTTACACACAAGAGAAGACACCGTTTAACCCCTTGACGACCGCCTGATCAGGACATGGGTGGCCTTTAAGGACTACAGCACTTTTTTTCCTTTGCAATGAGTTCTGTAATGGCAGAGTGGCATGCAGGCGCACTGCCATCCCAGAATTCCATGGCGTGCCAGGACCGTCACCGGTCCTTAACGTCCAAACTGGCGTGACGGTCCTGGCATGTCAAACGTGGTTAAGATGTTAACCCTTCTACTGGCAGGGAAAGAGTAAGCACACATGCCATAAGGAGCGGGATACGTCAACCCTTTCACTGCCAGAGGGGGGTAGCCAACTCGACACCCCTCTGGCAATCAAAAGGGTTAACGATCTAATATTCGGGAAGCTACAGTTGAGCAATTCTAGACCAGAGGTTCTTAACCCGTGCCCTCAGTGGCCACTAACAGGCCAGGACTTAGGAATTTCCCTGCTAGAACACAAGTGTGTTGATCAGAGGCTCATTCATATTGATTAACTCACCTGTGCTCTTAAAAGGAAACTCTCAGATCTTGGCCTGTTAGTAGCCACTGAGGGCACAGGTTGAGAACCACTGTTCTAGACCAAATAAACTGCCTCATAGGGAAGAAATAGAATTTCCTCAAATCCCACTGAGTTAACCCTACATTGCATACCCCTCTGGCACTCAAAGGATTAAATGGGGCTTTTAACCCCTTGATGACTAGAGAGGCCTCAAACACATTGTTTTGTGATGCGTTGGAGACCTCAGCTGCAGTCAAGGTATTAACTCTGACCAACAGAGGGGAACGCAACACGTTGCAAAGCAATGCGTTGCGTACCCCCTCTGGCACTCAAAGGGTTATAAGACCCATTTAAATCAGTGGTAATTTAGGAGGTTTGGGTTTGTCCCCTATTGTGCAGTTGGTTTGCTCCATAATTGCCCCTCTGCAGCTTCCTGAATGAATATGGACTTTAACAGTCAGATCTGAAAACAAGAAATTATGGAACAGACCAACTGCATCCCAGCCAAATAAATCTACCCACAATTTCCGTTTTAAATGGAGGAATTTAACCCCTTGAATGCTAGAGAGGTCTTTCTAGCATTCAAAAGGGTTAAAAACACCATTTCAATCAGTGGGAATTATGGGAGTTTTTATTGAGCCCCTATTATGCAGGTGGTTTGTTTCAGAATTGCTTCTCTTTAACTTTCTGAATATGGCCCTAAAGTCATAAAAAGGCATGTGTTTATATATAGTGTGTGGCCTTTGTATGTCTGCGTTCCTCATCACGGATCAGTGGCGGGTGGCGTAGCGGTGAAACTCACCTTGGCAGCAGGAGGACAGTTTAAATGCAGCTTAGGTCGACTGGAACTTAGCCTGATGGATGGCGGTGACCTTTTTTTTTTTTTTTTTTTTTTTTTTTGGGGGGGGGGGGGGCTTTGATGGGACAGCATTAAGCAGAAGGTCGTGTTAACCCATATGATGCCAGTCGGCATGGATGGAAAGAATATCCCAAAGAGAGTGGTATAGAAAGACAGAGGAAATAAGTGCCACTTTGTTTCAGCTCCCATTTGGGACATCAGAATGACCTTAATTGGCTTCAGCTTAACAGAAATGGAGCTACAGGGATGAGCAACATATTGGTTTGCTGGCACTGACAGGACACAAGAAATGGGTTAGGACACAAGAAATAGGTCATTAGCACTATGAGTGCCAGTTGGGTGTGCAACACATTGCCTCTCTGGCACAAAGGTTAAACAAAAGAGCCTTGAGGGAAGTGATAAAAATGTGCAAACCATTAAGAAATCATGGCCATACTCTGGAAATTTCAGGGTTTGACCTTGAGACTCTGGGTTTTGACCCAGATCTCAGGATGAAGGGCCACATTCTTAGGATAGGAGAGTCCAGTGTCATCTACTAAATAAACTGTACCAACTGTCTGCTTCTTAGGCTCTAAACTTTTAACATTTCAACCACTGTTTGCATGTCTATGGCACTGTGTTCATGCGAGGCTGCTTAAGATCAGATTTTAAACAGATAAAAATGTTTCACAATAAAAACAACCCAGATTAATCTTCATAGTATTTGGGCTGTGGAGAATGTTATTTCAATACTGTCAGAGTTGTAGTTCAAGAGTAATTGAATGATAAGGTATCCCCCTCTCGCCACCCCTTTTATTGATGTAACACTGCTCACCTCAGAGCAGCAAGACTGCCCGGATGGATTGCAGAAAGGGACATTCTTCAGTAAGCATTAGGAAAAATCTGAAAAGCTGTCAAAGGGGGCAGGGTTTTCCTTGTGCTCACAGTAAGAAGATTGTCCCTTGCTGTGATCTGTCTGGTTAAGAGATCAGATTCCACATCTGAGGGGAGGTGGCTTACACTAGGTAAAAAGGGGCGGGAGGGGGATATTTTATCATTCAATTACTCTTGAACTAGAACTTTGACAGTATTGAAATATCACTCTCCACGGACCAAATACTATGAAGATTAATTGGAGCTGCTGTTTTTGTGAAACATTACTATCCCTTTAAGGTTTCTGCAGTGAAAAATATATACAGACATTGACTGGTAGTGTGGGAATGTATATGGGGTCCAAGACGATTTGGGTGGCACCAACCTTTGGATAGTGGAGTTCAAATTCAGACATAGTGGTCAATAAATCCCTTAGATGCTAAAAGACTTTTATAGTGCATTAAGAAAAGCGTCTTTTGCAACCCCTTAAAGACCAGAGAAGTGTACAACATATTGTTTTGCAATGTGTTGCACACCCCTCTGGTCCTTTAGCACTTAAAGAAACACATTTCCTAACAATAAACACCACTTACTTGATTCTTAGTGGCCAGATTAATGTATGTGCTGACTGGTTTTTGAAAAATGAGTCCTTAACTAGTACTGGATTTCATGTCTTCAGTGGTAGGGGTTTGAGATCCCTGTGTCCTGCAAAAGTAATCATGTCTGTTTCCATGTACATTATATCCAGGAGTAAGTAAAGATACATTTTGGAGAACCAATCAACTTCAGAATGGATTCATAGTGGACACTGGGTTTTGGAGTCCTTATTAAGGTAAGTGGGGCTTAATGATTAGGAGATGTTAAGAGTCCCTTTAAGAGTATGCTGTGAGAGGGGATTTAAACCAATCAAATATCCTCCAGTTCTCATCCACTAGCAGAGCTAGCCCTGGCCGAGGGCATATAAGAAGATATATATTGTTATTATTTTTGCCAATCTCACCAGATGAGTGTCTTGGTGGAAACCTATCTACCTTGCAGATAAGTAAGGATACTGACAGCTCCAGTCTTTATGAGAAGCCATTATTCCAGGGTCACGTGTATCCTTCTCCCATTGGCATTACAATACTGTGGCCTGATTTTAGCAATCTGAAGGGGGGGGACTTGTAACAATCTTCAAGGTAATTTGTTATTCAGGCCCCAAGAGAAACATGCAAATCTACCACTGAACAACAACTTATTAAATGCCCCCAGGCCCCTGCTGTGCATGGAGTGCTGCTCCGGTTCTTTGGATAACATGCTAATTAGACGGACAGAGATGCCGAAAAATTGCAAACCAGGTCAAGCAGCAGAAATCCTTCAGGAGGGTTATGGACGCAAACCCCTTTTAAAAAAAATCAGGACAGAATAAATTATCTGTGTCCTGCGGAATTGAAATTGACATAATGGTTAAAGTTTAGAGCTTAACGTGATTGCAGTGGACTTCTGATATAATATTATGAATAAAACATTATTTGAAATCCCAATCTGAAATTAAACTTGCCCTGGGTTATATCTGTCTTTACTATCTGCATGGAAGATGAGACTGTTTTGTAAATTAAAACTAATATTGTGCACACCAAGGATTGTGTTTGCAGCAGTTTCTATCGATGCCACTGTTTGCCCTGTGCAGCTAAATCTTTTTATCAGATATTTTCCTAGGATTCTTTTATCTGCTGTTTGTGAAAAGGGAACATGTATTTAGAATCTAATAAAATAACTTGGATTCTGAATCCTACTAACTCTTTTAAGAAGATCTAATGTATTAAAAGCATCAGTCTAGTATTAATCTGTGGCCCAGGAAAGCAGTTTACTGTACTATTGTGTTACAGGGATATGAGGCAATTCAGCCGCATCATGAGGCAGAAATAACCCCTTCAATGAGAGTCTTACAAAAGGTTATATCCACATTTTTATTAATGGAAATTTTGCAAATTTGTATTTGTCCCTTCTAGTGTGGTTGGCCTGACCCAGAAGCGTAGCGGGTACTAATCTCAATACACTAGCTACATTAGAGAAGAGCAGCGGGTAGTCAATTCATAGTAACATAGTTGATGAGGCTGAAAAAAAGACGTTCATCAAGTCCAGCCCACGTCAAAAAAAAAAAACCCTGTTGATCCAGAGGAAGGCAAAAAAAAAAAAAAAGCCCTCTGAAGCCATTCCAGTTTAGTCCCAAGTGGGTAAAAAATATTCCTTCCTGACTCCAAATGGAAGTCCGGTATTTCCCTGGATCAACAACCTATCTGCACTGAAGCCATCTGTCCTAATTTTCAGTATTGTTCTGTGCTAGACAGGCATCCATTGCTTTTTTAAAGCAGTTTCATTATCTGCCAGTACAACATCCTAGCTCTACCACCCTTACTGTACAAAATCCCTGCCTTTGTTTTAGTCGAAAGCGCCTTTCCTCTAGTCTTAATGGATGACCTCTTGTTCTTAGCTTAGCTCTTTGCGTAAATAATTCATTGGATAGTTCTTTGTATTGACCTTGACTGTATTTGTAAATGGTAATCACATGACCCCTTAGACGTCGTTTCTTTAATTCAATACATTAACCACCTTAAGGAAGAGTGGTGAGTACTCATTTCAGTGTGTTAATGGACTTAGATTAAATTAACAGTTTTACAAAACAGAGGTGGGTACTACTATCAGTATATTTACTATTTTAACTAAGAGCTGTGGTACTAATTTCAGTACATTAACTACCTTAGAGAAGACCTGTGGATACTAATCTCAATGCCTTAACCCAAATTTTTGTCAAAGTCTCCATAGAAAATGGTGGCACCTTAAGCTGGGCTCAGGGCATGCCAAAATGCCACAGAACCCAGGCCAAGCTCCTGTGCTATAAAATAATATATGAAATTGGGTTACAGTTCTGAGCTGTACAGATAATAAGTGGTTGTGTTAATGACCCTGATGTGCCAAGAAGAACTGGAGTAACTCTTATGCAAATCACACAGTACAGGAAAAATGACCATTGACACTCATAACATTGTCAATATACCATTTTGGCGCTCGCCATTTAAGTGGCGCCAATGGAAAAAGATTCCTGAAGAGTAGTGTCCCTATATGTAGTAATGTATCGGCACCTATGAATAGGCACTCAGTTAGGGAAAGAATATATATAAGCACGGCTCATGCACACCTTTACATTCTTACTTCCCTTAGTTTAAAAAAAACACCCTGCCTTTGTTTAAGTCAAAAGTGCCTTTCCTCTGATCTTAACCCTTTGAGTTCCAGAGGGGTACGCAACTCATTGCTTTGCAATGCGTTGTGTATCCCTCTGGCACTCAAAGGGTTAATACACTGAATCCTAGCATTCAAGGGGTTAAAAGACCCATTTAAATTGATGAACATTTATGGAATGCTTATTTCTTCCCTATGATGCAATTTGCATGCTCCAGAACTAATCCAGTTCTTTTTAGTACATCAACCTAATTGACTTTCCATTGATGGTAGTAACCTGCAGCAATGAAAGGGTTAAACAGCATTCTCCCCTCACAGAGCAAGCACCTGATTTCTTTCTCTCTCGCTTTCTGACTTGAAATAAAACAGTTAATGCGCTAATTACAGTAATTAAGCATTGCCAATTTAATTACAGCTGAGAGTATTAACGGCGGTAACATTTGGTAGGAGTGCAGGACGGGGAAACCTTGCGCGTACGGCCTCCGCTCACAGACACCTAATGGGCAACTCCTACGCCCCCCCTCCTCCCCCTGCGCTCACAAACTGACACCGCAGTGATAGGTTCACACTGCAAAACTTGTCAAGCTTCAAGCAGGAGGAGGCTAATTAGCTGCTAGGTTAATGAGTGTGATGGCTCTTGACAGCGTTTTGTTACGGCTTGCACTGTATTTAAACAATAAATGATTGCTAAAGTGTGATTGAGACAAAATGATCATAATAATGCCTCTTTTTTGTGGATTTGTAGATCAGATGAAACACAAAGTGTGAGGGGTGTCGGATAAGAGATTGCTAGCTCTTGGAACCATGGGGCATATGTATGTAAGTCATACAGTGACCCAAAAAACTGCACCATATGTAACATTAGCAATGTGACCAGATTACCATTTTAAAGCGGAATTACCACTTTAGGTAAAGTCGACCTGCAATAATTAGGCAGGTGGTGACTATCTTAATAATAGTTATATTGCCTCTCAAAAGTAGCCTATTGTAAAGTAATTCTTAATCTTCCGAGACTAACAGCCAGGTTAGTGCAGTCTACACAGTCAGTCCCTTCCGGTGCCGTTTGGGCCAGTGCAATGCATCTGAAGGGAGACCGGGACTGACAGAGCAGGCGCGCAGACAAGATGTCTGTATTGATGCCTGGCTTCCGGTCTGGGAAGATTAAGGATTACTTTACAATCGGTTACTTTTGATAGGTAATATAACCATTATTAAGCTAGTCGCAACCTGCCTAATTATTGCAGGGTGACTTTACATAGTGTGGTAGTTCCCTTGTCCTTGTGAAACACCAAATAGGGTGGCTTACAGGACAGAGTATGTAACTCCGCGACACGGCGAACGGACACGATCGCCAGGAGAAAGGCCATTTTCCATGTCAAGAGGAGTAGAGGAATAGTAGCCAAAGACTCAAATTGAGGGTGCTGAAGAACAACAGAAACAAAGTTAAGATCCCAAGGAGGAGAAGGATTCTTGAAGGCTGGACGAGTATGAGTAACGCCCTGAAAGAAAACCTTGAAATCAGGAAGGATGGCAATGCACCTCTGAAAGAAAACAGAGAGAGCAGAAGTCTGAACCTTAAGGGAACTTGAACTGAGGCCCTTATCCACACCGTCCTGCAAAAAGGCCAGGACTGTAGGCAGATCAAATTCCTGAGACAGGTCCTTGTCAGCACACTAAGATAGAAAGGTCGACCAGACACGATGGTAGATCTTGAAAGAAACAGGTTTGCGGGCACTGAGCATAGTAGCCACCATCCCAGAAGAAAAACCTTTCTTCTTCAATATTGAGGATTCAACTTCCAAGCCTTCAAAGCTAGCCAATGAACATCCTCCTTCCACAGGTAACCCTGTAGAAGAAGATCCAGAAGGGAGCTGGAATGGCTCTGCCACTGACAGATCCAGAAGCTCCGGAAACCAAGCTTGGTGAGGCCAGTACGGAGCAACCAGAATGACTGGACAGCATTCTAGTCTCAATTTCTGCAACACCCTGTGTAACATGGAGAGGGGAGGAGAGATGTAGCCCAGAGGAAATAACCAAGGAATGGACATTGGATCCTCCACCAGGGCTAGAGGGTCCCTCCACCAAGAGCAGAACCTCAGAACCTTCCTGTTGTGTCTTGTCGCCATCAGGTCGATGTAAGGAAGACCCCATTTCTGAACAATGAGGGTGAACACCTCTGGGTGCAGCTCCCACTTCTCCGCTGTCTACTGTGTGTCGACTGAGGAAGTCCGCCATGACGTCTACGCCAGGAATGTGCACTGCGGATATGGCGGGAACAAGTTCTTCTGCCCAGGAAAAAATAGCTTTGGCCTCTAACCAAGCGGCGAGACGTCTTGTTCCACCCTGCTTGGTGATGTAAGCCATAGCCGTGGCGTTGTTGTACTGTACCCAGACTGGACAGTCTTCCAGCTGAGATGTCCAATGACGAAGGGCATGAAATATCGCCCGAAGCTCCAACGCGTTGATGGGAAGGAGAGATTGCTCCGGAGACCACTGACCCTGACCACTCAGGCGACCCAGAACCGCTTCCCCAGCCTGAGGTGCTGGCATCTGTCGTCACCATGGTCCAGAAGGATAACAGGAAGGATATACCTTTCAGCAGATTGGAGAGGTTGAGCCACCATGACAAACTCAGTTCCACATGAAAAGGGAGGGACACTGACATCTTCGGAAGGTCCCCTGCACACCTGGATCACAAACCTCTGGAGTTCCGTGGTGTGTGCCATGGCAAATGGGACCGCTTCTATGGTGGAGATGAATTTCCCCACTAGAGAGGACAGCTTCTTGGCTGGAACTGGATCTTGAGCCAGAACCGCAGAAAAGCTGTGGTTGATCTGGTGAGCTACCTTGTCCGTGAGAAACACCGTGCTCTGCTGAGTGTCTAAGAGAAGGCCCTGGAAGACCAGACGCTGGGATGGGACAAGGTCTGACTTGTCCATGTTGATGATCCACCTGTGATGGGTGAGAGCGTGAATGCACTGCTGAACCTGCTGATGAAGAAGGTCTGCAGAGGGGGCTTTCAGAAGCAGGTCGTCCATGTATGGAGTAACTCTGATGCCGTCCCGGGGGAGGACGGACACTAAGGCTCCCAGGACACAGTTGAAAACTTGAGGAGCTGTAGTCAGACCAAAGGGAAGAGCTGAAAACTGAAAATGCCCTCGGTCGCAGGCAAATCTGAGATACTGCCGGCTCTCCGGATGAATGTTGATGTGTAAATACGCATCCTGAAGATCCAGAGATGCAAGGAATTCTCCCGGGGACATAGCAGCAATCACCGTCCATAGAGACTCCTGGTGATAATGGGTCTGGATCACAAAGGTATTGAGATCCTTTAAATCCAAAATGGGGCGACAACCGCCGTCCTTTTTGGAGACCACAAAGAGGTTTGATTAAAAACCCATACCTCTGTCCTGAACTGGAACCAGCTGTAGAACATCCTTGTCCAGAAGAGTCTGAATAGCGCCACTGAACAGCCGGCGTTTCTCTGCGCCCTGAGGTGTATGAGAAGGAAAGAAGTGAAAGGGAGGAACAGAGACAAAAGGGATCTTGTACCCTTCCGTCACCGCCTGTAAAACCCACGGGTCAGCCAAATCCTCCCAAATGCTGTGGTAGTGACGCAGATGACCACCAACAGCGGAGTCGGTACCTGGGCTCGTTGAGTCATGCCGAAGAAGGCTTGGATGAGATCTTGGGGTTCCATTGTTGTTTGGACTTGGAGGAGACACACGGAGCTGAGGGAACCTTCTGGTTTACCGGACGTGTCTCAGTCTGAAAGGAAGGAAAATACTGATTACACTTAAGCTGCGTTTTCTTCCTGGGGACCAAGGGTAGAAGTGTACTCTTACCCCCTGTGGCCTCACTGATCAGATCTTTAAGATATGACCCAAACAAAGAAGGCACTTTTTAAACATCAATATCTCCACTCCTAGTTAAGTAAATCTAAAACAAAACCCAGCGCTGATATTGCATTAGGAGTTATAACCAGCGCTCCATTTTTTTTTCCATGTGAATGTTCCCCTTTAAGAAGCAGCTTCGGTGGGCAACTCCTGAGGAAAGAACTTCTAGCCATTGGTCAGTTATTAATCCACCTAATGGTGGTATTGCATTTCTAACAGAAAAATAAAAAATTCAAAAACTAGAGCAGAATTGTTCTCTTGCCAGTGTCTTCATCAAGGAACAAATCTTTGTGGAGCTTGTTGGCTAGCTGCAGCCAAGGAGGGAAGGTAGGCTCCACCCCCTGCAACCAATTCTAGAATTGTTCCTGCCTACAATTAAAGGGGCGGATCGCCTACCCAAAGTTACCAGTAACCTGTATCGGACGACAGAGAAATATATATTCCACTGCTGAGAGGTGTTTTATTCAAGAGTTATTTCAGCCCAAACTTGAGTGCTGTGCTTCCTTGG
This sequence comes from Rhinophrynus dorsalis, assembly GCA_037306005.1. NCBI lineage: Eukaryota > Metazoa > Chordata > Amphibia > Anura > Rhinophrynidae > Rhinophrynus > Rhinophrynus dorsalis. The sequence continues at coordinate 44,760,314 of CM074726.1, read as the reverse complement.
CCTGAAACTATACAGCATCCTATGGAGGTTTATGGTCAACTAACCAGAGTTGTCCATAGAATGATGTAGCAACAGCGCCACCATAACGTTTAAGGCCATGGCAGTATGTATATATATATATATATATATATATATAAAAAATAAATGCAGGTTTGACCTGTAATATTTGAATAAGTATTCGTTATTAGTACATCAGCCTCAGTGAGGTCCATGCATAAAGAAACTGGAGCAATTCTAGGGCAAACCAACTGCACCTTATGTAACATTCGCAGTCTCAACTATTCCAAATGGGGCTTTTAGCCCCTTAGATGAGAGGTGTCAAAATGCGGCGTACAGGGGATTTTATCTAACCCTTGAGTATGGATGGATGTACAAACACAGCAGTGTTGCTATACAGTGAAAATGTCACTTCTAGCTTTTCCTGCACAGGAATAATGATACATTTATTACAAAGTGCAAGTTTGATACAAATGTATAATTTTACCAGTGCAGAAAGAAACCAGAATTGCACAAAGGTGTGTTAAAGAGTGGTAACATCTCCAGTGATCTCTCTTCTTCGATTTTAGCGCATAGGCTCCATAGAACAAATTTTTTTCAAAGGGAAGATATCTTAGTACATAGGGTCCATAGAAAAATACAGGAAATGGATAAATGATATCACTGGAGAAGATATCTTCACTGTATCACCTCTTTATTACACCTTAGTGCATAACCCTCCAGGGCACCTGAGTTCAGTCTAGTAGTTAAACACATTTCCTCTGTGTTAAGCTGCTAAGACAGAAATGTGCTGCAATGTGTTGGATACCTCTCTGGCACTCAAAGGGTTGAAATAACCCCCAATAACTGATGTTACAGGATTTCTGTGATCCTTACACTGTAAGGGTTGAGTCATTTTTTTAATATTATTCAGATGATGGTTGGTTGGGGACGACAGAGAATATTTCCCAACAGCTTGAGGGCCATTCTACTACTTCATAGGTGGAAAAATAACCCAGAACCAGGGGAGCCAGGGCTCGTTAAATTCTACTTCTGGTTCCTACGTTTTGGGGGATTCTGTGCTGGCCACATCTATATTCTGAATTGTGGGTGTGGTCAGTGCAATCTCAGTGTACCTGCACCAGTTATACATCTTTGCAGGAAATTATTTAATCCTGGGTACCACAGAGATCTCCAACACATTGAGAAACAATGCATTATCAACCAATGGGTTAAAGCTTTTTCTTCCCCCCTTGCTTGTTGTAAGCCAAGGGTATTTTATGTTCCAGGAAGCAGTTGATGGGACAGAGGGCGGGGTCATATAAGGACTGGGGGTGTGATCATGGGTGGAACTAAGAGCACTTGGCATGTAAATCTGGCCCTGACTGGGGAGAAACAAAAATGCTCCCTGAAGCAATGCATTGTTGATGGGTTAAAATCCCAAATAAGGCATCCTATATAATAATTTGCTACAAAGTTTGTAATGACACAGTCATGAGCAGTAGAGACTGACCGTGACGAGGCTGATTCAGAGCTGGGCACTCTGAAGTCAGTATTGGTAATAAAGGTAGATGCTTACAGGTTGTTGGTGTACATAACTATCTTTTTGCTTTTATACTGTTTATCATGTTTGTATGGCACCCAGGCCCTTTAGTCATAGTCAAGTTAATAGACGTGCATATGGCAGAAGTAGGCAATCACAGTTAGCTAGGGAAGAAAGCATTCATGTATTTAGCAACAGGCACTGGTCAAAGTTTCAGCCCTCTCAGCCTTTATCAAGACATCTCAGTGTTTGGGACCCATTGTTTTATTTCATAATTAGGGTTTATTATATAATATATATTATGTATATATATATATATATATTTTTTTTTTTACATATCTGCATTAGTGGGTAACTGCACTCAGTTCTCCATGTGTGTTTATAGAACGGGAGTGTTACGTGAATGCCAGACATTATACATACAGTGTTTATATGTATATATGTATTATATATAAAATTATTATTTGAGCTTTATTTAAATCTCCAGTTTATGAAGATATTTCCTCTTATCTACAAAACCGCTCTTCGCGGTTGCTCAAATGACATTTTCCAGCTCAAGTGAAGAAAAAAAAAAAAAATAGAAAAAAAATAAAATAAATAATAATAATTTATAGAGATATTTTTTACGGCTCTTCCACACTGCCGAGCTATTTCCTTTCCCACACACCAGCAAAAGTCCATTTTCACAACGGCTATAAAGCGGCATGTTCAGAGCCAGTAAAACAACTCAATAAATAGCCTTGCGTAGCATAGCTGTCTGCTATCTTTTGCTCAATAAAAACAGAGGTGAAGTGCTTATTTTCATCGCTGCACTATAAGAAGACAGAAGCATTATGACTGCTCATACATTCTGACTATCATTTGCCACAAGCTATATCTGTCAGCATTAAATAAAGCTGCATTATAAATGTAAACAAAACTCGCACATCTACAAAATGAGCTGTCCGCCATTGCTGTAGGCGCAGAACTCAGCCTGCTTATTGACTCAGGCGCTCGGGTTTATTTATTCCTGTACACAGTCGTGCATTTACTTTGCCCGATCAGCAGAGCGCGTTGGCAGCAGGCAGCCTGTCTACTACACAGTGTTAAGGGAGGTGGATGTATGTAAAATTGAACAGTGCTTAGTATGTTCTGGAACGTACAGATTAACTATTCTGTGCAAAGCTACTGCACCCCAGAGGTTATATTCAACTTCCCCAAATTCCCATTGAGTTAAACGGAGATTTTAACCCCTCCAATTACGTGTTGGAGGCCTCTCCAGGCCATGGGGTTAAAGTGATAGTAATGTTATTTTGACATTAAATATTCTGCATAATATAATATGTCATTGACTATACTGTTTTTTTTTTTTCATCACCCATTTTGTCCTTTTATGTCCCTAACAGTGAATTTTCTGGATATCTGTTTTCAGAACGTTTCAACCATGAAGGCACTACAATGATACAATGTTACACTATCCTTGCAGCACTGAGTGCTCTGTATGATATATTCTTTACATTGTGTCACTCTCCTTTCTTACACAGTCACAGACAGAAAACTTGGTCTCGGGAACAGAAAATTGTTAAAAAAGATAAGCATGAAAAACATAAAAAGTATAGGCAATTTGATGTTACATATTATACCCTTGCCAGATATTTAAAGCCCAAATAAATTGTTACTTTCACTTTAAAGCATCCATTTAACCCCTTAAGGTCCCATGATGGTCCTGACACGTCAAGGGTTGGTGATAGGGTTGCCACCTTTTCTTCCAAAAAATACCGGCCATGGCATTCCGTCCATAGACTTAACATTGGACAGAAGCCAATTTTTTACCGGCCTGCCGGTAAAATACCGGCTGGGTGGTAACCCTAGTTGGTGAGCCATAAGGACCCTTGGCGTGCCAGGACCGTCATGGATTTCAGGGCTCCCGGACCGGATGCACAAAAGAAAAAAAAATAGTCCGTGGTCCTAGCGTGCCGGCTGAGTGCGCATGCAGCCGGTCGTTAATGGGTTAACTCACCAGGAATTTGTTTTTGTCCCCTATAGTCATACCTTGGAACTGTCTTGTTTTAAACCTCCAGAGATTCACTGATGTCTGGAGGTGGGAGTGTCCAAATGATGCAGTTTGGCATTATAAACTGGGTGGGGCTTAAATGGGGTGGGCAGGATTTGCTCTTAAGAGGGGTGGAGAAAGGGAAGAAAAGGTTGGAGAGTAGCTGGCAGTGAAGTGGGCAGAGTTCTAAGTGAACTCACTGAGTCCTGAGAATCAGCCTCTGTCCCTGGAGACCCAGTAATTCATTATAAAACTGACTGGAGTCTCCTGGTCAGATCCATAAAATTCCCAGGTATGCCTATAGTACAGCCGACTTGTTCCACAATTGCTCCTCTTTAGCTTTCTGAATACAAGCCATGCATTTTTAGAAATTATTGTGGCTTTGGAAGTAAAAGGTGGTGGTTTAAGCCCGGCTTACATGGGTAACTTTGTTACATCAACAAGGGAACAACCCAGAAAATAATGCTATCCACATTTAGTTGCAGCAAAGTTGCAATGTGTACCAAACTGTATTGAGTACAATAGAGCATAGAGTATAACATACAGTTCTATATTAAAAAAACACTGAAGAAATTTTGGGGGAAACCATCTTTACCAAGTGACATTTTTAACAGCGACATAATAAAGGAGGTATCTTGATGCCCACAACGTTGTCAAAACACTGTTTTGGCGCTCGTCATTTAAACTGTGTCATTGCAAAAGGATACCAGAAGAGTAGTGTACCTATATGTACTAATGCATCTGTACCTAAGCATAGGCACTTGTTTAGGGAAAGTGTATATAAGCACAGCTCATGCACACTTTTATATCCTTACTTCCCTTAGTTTAGAAAAAACCCTGCCTTTGTTTAAGTCAAAAGTGCCTTTCCTCTGATCTTAACCCTTTGAGTGCCATAGGGGTATGCAATGCATTGCTTCGCTAGTACATACCATAGGGGCAGCTCTTGTGCAATGTGTGTGTGTGTGGTGGTGGTGGGGAAAGGTGTGTGTGTGTGTGTGTGTGTTTGTGTGTGTGTGTGTAAGGAAAGATGTTTGTGTGTGTGTGTGTGGAAGGAAAGATGTTTGTGTGTGTGTGTATGTATAGCGTTTGTGTGCGTGAGGTGTGTTCGCGCAAAGTGTGTGTGTGAGGTGCCTGTGTGCGAGAGGTGCATGTGTGTATGTATGTGTATTTTTGCTATTTTAAATCTCAAAGCTGCCTATTTTATATTTGCCTATTTTTTTTGCGCATACTAGATACTACATTTTCACTTTCAGACATATAAAATAGGAACAATTTCTGATTCGCTGTCTGATCCACCCTGCAGTGGGAGGAGACTGGCAGCAAGCAACAAATCAGACGCAGCCATATTCACCACTACAATGGTCCAGTGGGTCCCCAAACTGCGCAGTGTGCCCAATCATACAGGCAATGCCAAACACCATTCATGTATACATAAATATATGTGTATATATAGAAACAGAGAGAAAGGACAGCAGGTTTATGGTATGTTCTATATATATATGTGTGTGTGTGTGTGTATTATATATATATATATATATATATATATATATATACACACACACACACACACAGAGATGTGTGTATATATATCTGTGTTAGAAACCTCTCTAGAATCCAAGGGTTAAGCAGATACAGACATATATCCACACACACTAACACAAGGAGCAACATCTATTATTACTTGTGCAAAGCAAATACTCCGGTCCCAGCCTTAAATCATTTCAATTCCTATTTCCAAGTATAATTTAATCTTTCTCAGCGACACTTGATGCTTACTTCATCACAGCATAATGACAGATTAAAAACTTGTTGAATTAAATATTAAAGAGGACCCTGGGCACTGCTGCATTCTTACAGAATAACACAGATTGGAGATGAAATAAGAAACCCCAGTGCATATTTTATACCAAAAGCAAAGAATACTGAGATTTCTCCTCCAGGCCACCTACTTTGTAATAAAATGCTGGGTAAGTTTATCTTGGGAGGCTGTGAATGGAATTGTATTATATGCCATTATACAGCTCCTTATCACTGCAAAGTGTTGCATGGCTCTAATGTCAGTCCTAATACTGTCATGTGATTTAATATAGAGGGGAGTAAATGCTGATATATGTACTAAGAAGAGCTAGGGCAAGTTCAGAGCAAACCATCTGCACCACAGGGGAAAATAAAATCCCCACCGATTTAAAACAGGGTGCAATTAGTTGGATACCTCTCTGGCACTCAAAGTGTTAAAGGGATAGTAATACTTAAAATGTAAAAAATTGTACATTGTAGTGTTTATCCCCCTGAGTAAAAACAAGGGTACTTCCGCTGCTGAAACGTGTTTTATTCAAAAGTTATTACAGTTCAAACTTGAATTTTTCGGGTGCAGTATGAAAATGGCCTGAGGTGTTACAGTGGCGCTGTTGCTACACCACCTTATGGAGGTTTATAGTCAACTGACCAGCTCTGTCCATAGGATGGTGTAGCAACAGTGCCTCTGTACGATTTCAGGCCACTGTGATATTGCACCTGAAAAAAGTTTGAACTATAATAACTTTTGAATAAAACACCTTTCAGCAGTAGGAGTACTCTTGTTTTACTAAGGGTTGATAAACACTACAATATATATTTTTTAACATTTTAAGTTTTACTATCCCTTTAAGCGTGTCTCCATTGTATTAGCTTTTTAGAGGTTGAAAGTAACATTCCAATATCTGGTAGTTTATTTGTCCCTTATGGGAGGTACTGTTGCCCCAGTATTGATCCCACCCTCCTTAGAACAGAGGGAAAGCTGTTTGTGTAGAATCATATTCTGGGGTTCATATAGATCAGGGAAATACAAGGTTTTTTTTTTTCCCCCAGTCGTGGGCCACATGATCAGAAAGCCGTAAGTCTGAGGGCCACATATTTTTTTTATTGATAACAATGGTGAATTATATCCTGACGGTTTTTCTAAAATATAAATGTATTCATTTATTGATCAAGTCAATCACAATACTGATATATGTAACAGCCATCTATTCTTGAACTGCACAGTCCTGCCAGGCAGGCGGTTAGGTCTTGCTGGAATACTAGTTCATTTGTGCTAGTTAATTAGGTATTTTTTTTTTTTTAATTCTTTTAATCTCAGATGGGCCGTATCTGGCCCATGGATCACATGTTGGAAGCGCATGATACAGATATAATGCTGCCACTAGATCAGTGGTTCTCAATCTTTTTTTGTTTGGGGCACCACTAACACATAATGTAGAACATTCGGGGCACCCCTACCATATTTAAAGGAGCAGTAAACTTTTTTTTTATGAAAAAATATATATTGTAGGGATTTTCCTATTGAGTAAAATAAGGGTACTCCCACTTCTGAGAGATTTATATTTCCAGAGTTATTACAGTTTAAACCCATGTTTCTTTTTTACATTAGCAGTGCCCTCTAGTGGTCAAATTCTAATTAGATTTCCTGTTAGATTCTACTGGAGAGGAAAGTCAGAAAAGTCAGAGACATACAGTTCTCCATAGAATGTGATAGAAACTGCCTGTCACTTCCTGTCAGTTAGAACTATCAGGAAGTAAACACAGTAAATTCACTTCATGATTATTTGAACTGCTATAAAATTTGAATAAAACATCTGACAGCGATGGGAGTGACCTTGTTTTATTCATCAGGAAATGCTCTATAAAATATGTGCTTTCATAAACAAAAGCTTACTGCTCCTTTAATGCACTTTATCAAGGGCATAATGAAGGGTACAATACATAAATATACAGTTATTATTAGGTCTTCCAATCATAGTAACAAAACTAAGCATATTGTGCAGAACAATGTCTATTGATCTTTATTTAAAAGTCCATTTTTGTTAGTCTTCATAGAAAACATGGGGCACCCTAAGTTGATGTCCGTGGCGCACCAAAGTGCCACACCACCCTGGTTGAGAATCACTGCACTAGATGGAATTATTGAACAGTTCTTATCACAATCTGTACAGTTCTCCAAAAGAAAAGGGGAATTTTTGTACTTGCTGCGGGAAACCATCCCTCCCTGAGGACACAGGCAGTTAACCCTTTGTGTGCCAAGGGGGTATGAAATTCATTGCAAAGCAATGTGTTGCATAACCCTCTGTCACTCAAAGGATTAAAGGGTCAATAAGTAAACTCTTAAACCCCTCCATTCCCACCTACAATTCAGTTTTCTTCTAGCCAAGCACTGGATGGCAGACTTACAAGGACAGAAAAGCCAAGAAATACCTACACAGAACAGAAATTTTCTCTGGGTGGGAGTGTTGGGTATTATAACAACTTTGCATTTAAGATTATATTTGCTGCCATTTTTTTTTTTTTTTTTTTTTTTTTTTTTTTTAAGTCTTTGCATCCGAAGGTTTAACTTAACTTTGAATGCCACAGACAGCTAAAAAAACTCTCATTGCTCCACAATGCGTATTTCTATGATTTTATACCCAAGTGTTCCACTTTAGGAGGGACAGTACCTCTTTGAGACAAATCCCTCTGTCTCTCTTTCCTACCCTGTTGCCCCTCTTTTAAGGAGATCAGAGTGTGTGGTGTGTATATAATTGTATTACATTGCTCCACAGCAATAAAACTTACATTAACCTCTTAAGGATCAATGACATGCCAGGCTCATCACAGAATACAGTCCTTTAAGGACCAATGATGGTCCTGGTATGTCATGAGTAAAATGATTGCAGCATGCCTCAAGGCAAGCTGCGATCGTCCCGGCAGGCTTTAACTGAATGCTCTAGGACCGGAGCAGTCAGTTTCAGCCTTTCCTCTGTGACTCCGGACATGTGATCGCTGCTACAGCAATCACATGTGCCGGTGGAGCCAATGACAAAGGCAACGTATAGTACACAGTGCCTTTGTCAGTACTCTCTGCTTTTCTCTTTCTCACTGTGATTGTGAGGAAGAGAGGAGAACACACATCTCCACAGGGGGAATGGCCACAAAGGGGGGCACTTTTAATTACATTTAAGGTGCTGGGGGCAGAACTAGAGGTAGAGCAGATATGGTCCACTTGATGATCTACTTTTGGACACCAGGTGGCTCTGTACCTTTTGGACACCAGGTGGCTTTGTTGCAAACAATGTCCTTAAAATAGGTCTATTTTAATAACTTTTGAATGAAACATTTCCCAGCAAAGGCAATAGTCTTGTATAATTAATAAGGGAAAGTCCTGTAACATATTTTTCATTAAAATCATTTACTGCTCCTTTAACCCACTGAGCGCCAGAGGGGTGCCCAGCACAATACAAAAGCAATGCATTGGACTGGCCTCCCCTCCGGCACACAAAGGGTTAACGACCACCGTGTTGTGCGCAACATTTTGCTTACTCACCTTCTTTTCCTAAAAGGATTGACGATCCATTTTCTGGTCGCTATGTTTCAAAGCCAAAGAAGGCAACAAAAAAAGGTTGTTTTGTTTTGGACTCCAAAGGTGACCAACATATTAGGTTGCAATGCATCACACCCCAAGATGTTAACCCGTTTAGAACCAGAGAGATGCATGACACACTGTCAAACATTATTTGACTCCTTTAGGACCAGAAATGCAAAAACCTGTTGCAAAAGTGTTATGCTTAATGAATGTGGCCCCAAGATACTGACCCTTTGAGGAGAAGAGGGCCACGCAATGCACTGAACTGGTGCTCCAGGGGATAATATTCTCTATAAAAATCAAGGTCAGTCAGTGATTTCAGATACTCATTCTTAGTACAGAGACAAATAAAGAGATTCTATCCAAGAGAAAGAATGGTTTTGTGCGTCTTGGCTGGAGGTGAAAGGGTTACATGGCCCTATTACAGCTGAATCCTCCAGTACGGCCACATCTAATCAGATTAGATTAATAACAGCCATATGAGTTTGTCAGATAGACGGCAGGGGCAGAGAAGGCGTTTTGTATCTAGGAATCTCTTTCATAACATCTTAATGCCAATTATTACTGCAATTTCCTGTGTTCCCTTTTGTATCCATTTTGTTTTGTTTATTGTAATTACATTAAATGTTGCTTTTATATTAGTTATATTTCTGATTTCCTAATTCAATTTGGCGAATAGGGCACTGAGGTTACGAGCTGCGCACACACAAAATGACAAAAAGGAGAGCACACAATATCCAACACAAATGCAATATACCATCCTCACCATGCATATGGTATGCCTAGGGTTAATATAAATACCTACTGTATCTAGAAGGAAATCAATCTTAACTCTTTGAGTGGCAGAGAGGAATCCAACGTATTGCAAGACAAATGGGGGAGATTCACTAAGCGGTGATAAAGTGGATATGACTTCTCCAGTGATATCACTTGTCCAATTCCTATGTTATTCTATGGAGCAAATGTACTAAGATTTCTTCATCTTTGGAGGCAGGACGGAGTGCAGACATCTTGCCATAGTGACGTCTGCACGCCTGCTCTGTCAGTCCCTTCCAGAGCCGAACGGCTCCTAGCAACACCTACTAGAGCCGTCCAGGACTGACAGAGCAGGCTGCAGACGTCACTATGGCAAGATGTCTGCACTCCGTCCTGCCTGTCAGCCCATGAAGAATGGCTATTTCTCCTTAACAAGGTAATCATTCAGGCGACTAGGGCTACTAAGCAGCTAGTCGCCAGATGGGGCGTTATTGAACCTAAAGTTGCTTAGATGTGGTAGTTCCGCTTTAAGGAAGTCCTTTCCCAGCATATTTGCACTTTAAAGCGATAGTAATGTGTAAAATAAAGTAGCTTGCAGAGTCGTCTTTATGATAAGCATAACGCATTGCGCTGTGTTTAATAACTTACATTGCTATAGTTTTAAAGATATTCCATGTAAAAATATCACACACGCCTGCCCCTTCTGGCCATGTTACGCTTATCCTTGTGTGGTCCGGACGGATGCAGCAAGGGACAAACTTCAGTAAGCAAAGGAAAATCCTGCCCTCCTTCATCAAGGGGGCAGGGTTTTCCTTAAACTTACTATCTTAAATGTGTCCCTCGCTGCGTCCGTCCAATCCCATGAGCGAGATTGCTGCTCCAAAGGAAGGCGGCCAGGAGGGGTAGGAGGGGGATCCTTTTACATGGCATATCTTCAAAACTATAGCAATGTAAGTTATTAACCCCTTCCCATTCACTGATGTGCCAGGACGGTCACGGCTGTCCGACACTTAAGGACCAGTGACGGTCCTGGCATGTCATGTAGTTTTTATTCACAGCGCTCCTGCAGGGGCACTGTGAGTAACAGCGGGGACTGAAATTGAACGCTCCAAGACCGACGCCATCTCTTTCAGTCCCCCGTTCGGCGTGCCAGCACACTTGATCAGTCACGTGGGGAGGCATGTCAAAGTTTTCAATCTGGTCCTTAAAGGACCACACACACTCCGGGACCACTGGACCTTAAGGGGCTAAACATAGCGCACCATGTTATACTTAGCAAAATGAAGACTCAGAGATCTACTTTATTTTACACATTACTATCCCTTTAATATTATATAGTAGCGGTGCTGATGGATAGTTTTATTATTGTTAACTATTTCTGTTCGCTATTTGTACAGGTAGATGGGTACAGTAGTGGAAACTCTGTGTGGCTGGGCAGTTAGACATCTATTGTCTGATTAATTAAAACTGATCAATAACTTGACTTAATTTATTTCATAATATAATGGGGTTGGAGTGCAGAAATAGAAGTTTATTAAGATACTAGTGTAAAAGCCCGTGTACACGGGCCAAGGTCCGGGCGATGTTAACCCTTTGAGTGCCAGAGGGGTACCCCTCTGGCACTCAAAGGGTTAAGAGGTCGGTCCTGCTCTGCGTTCTGCCGCCGACGCAGTCATGCACTGTAGAGACTGGCCGAAAGCACAGAATGCTCCCAGCACAGAACTCCATGCATTTTGTGCTCCCAGCATTCTGTGCGTTCGGGCAGTCTCTACAGTGCATGACTGCTTCTGACAAACATCCTAGCGAATTATTATATAGGATTACTAGCTTTGCAATCTGTCTTTTACATATTAACCATTTAGATGCTAGAAAGGTCTTTAAAGTGATAGTAATGTTTCACAAGAACATGTTATTTCAATACTGTGAGCGTTGTAGTTCAAGAGTAATTGACAGATATCCCCCTCCCGTCCCTTTTACCTAGTGTAAGCCACCATCCCCCTCAGATGTGGAATGTGGTCCACAGACCAAACAGCTCACAGCAAGGAACAATATTCTTACTGTGAGAACAATTAAAACCATGCCCCCCTTGACAGGTTTTTCAGCTTTTTCCCTCATCTTAATTGATGATTGTCCCTCTCTGCACTCTACCTGGACACTCCCTGCTGCTCTGAGGTGAGCAGTGTTATTTCAGTAAAAGGGGCGGGAGGGGGATACTTTATCATTCAATCACACTTGACTACAACTCTGACAGAATTGAAATAACACTCTCCAAGGCCCAAATACTATGATGATTAATTAGAGCTGCTTTTATTATGAAACATTACTATCCCTTTTAAGCATTGTGGAACAAGGGGTTAATATTGCAAGCTCTTGGTCGATCGAAGCCAAATTTTCTTGAACCTAATTTGTGCAACCGAAGTTCCTATGTGGACAGAAATGATTTCCACTTTTGCAGAGGCATAGTGCACATGCACAAACTGGTCACCTCAGAGCCTAATATCGGGGACAGGGACCACTGATTTTACAAGTGGTAATATAAAGTAGTAACTAAACCTCACTTAGCTTATTATGGCAGAAAAGCCTTGTGACCCCTATTAATTTTACCTTTGTGCCTTTGTTCAAGAAATAAAATCTTCAGTCTGTCCTGGGAGTCATGTTCATGTAGGCGGACATGACAGTTACTAGAAGAACCACAGGACTCAAACTCAGTCAACTGCAGTGATCTTAGCCCTTTAAGGACCAGAGAGATGTACAACGTTTTGCCTTGCAATTGCATACCTCCCCTCTTTAGGAGATCTTAGGGCTCCATAGCTCCCAAGTGTCCTTCTTTAAGAGATATTATGGCTCCAAACTCCCAAGTGTCCCTCTTTAGGAGACATTAGGGGTTCGTACCTTCCAAGTGTCCTTCTTTAGGAGACATTAGGGGTCCATACTCCCAAGTATCCCTCTTTAGGAGATATTAAGGGACCATACCTCCAAAGTGTTCCTCTTTAAGATGAACAGTCCCTCTTTGAGACCCTAATCCCTCTGTCCATCTTTCCCACCCTGGTGTCCCTCGTTTAATAGATCAGACTGTGTGGTGTGTATATATCACATTGCTCCACAGCAATACAATGCACATTAATGTTTCTAATAACATCAGTATATGTGTTTATATATTAGTCTGTGTAAATAAAATACTTTAGATTAACACTAAATAATGCATTCAGTTACACAAAGGAGTGTCAATAAGTTATAAACTAACCTAAAACTTTTAGGTAATGCCCAGCCCACCAGCCACACCTCCATTACCACCACCTAAAACACCAGTGTCCCTATTGCCCATTTAAAATGTTGGGCGTATGGCAATATGTTGCCCACCCCTCTAGTACTAAAATAATTAAGTAGATCCATCAGTCTGCCTGCTTCTATGTGAATAAACTGCCAGCAACTGTCATGTCTACCTCCATGAACATGACTACTATGGTACAGCTGGTGCATCCTGGATTTGCTCCAGTTTTTGTTTTGGGTATATGGCCTAAAAAAAACATTCAGTAACCAATTTATATGACAGACATCTCCAGTGAATTGTGAATCAAGGGGTTAATATACCTGATCTGAGAAGTAACCCTGAAGCTGATGTACCATTTCTAGCCACTAGGGACACCACTGAATATTTATATTTTATATCATCTACAGTCCTATACTCAGAGGTAACTGAAAGGATGGTTGGGGAGAAAAACCAAAGTCTCTGCTGATGTTCTCCCAATTTCTCATGAGCCGGTGACTGTCATTGTTGTGATCAAACACACACACACACACACACACACACACTATAATATTATATATATATATATATATATATATATATATATATATATATATATATATAAACCCTTACAGAAGAGACCTCAGTGTCCTGCTGGTGGAGTAAGAGAGATTCCCCGGAGATGGTACGTGAGGCAGCTCATTGATTTTATACTTGATGGGGAGCTATTAAACCAGCAAACACACTGACCTTGTGAGCGGAGGCAGGAGGCTGCAAGAGCCACATAAAGCTTTAATATCCCTGCTCTCCAGCCCATAATAAGAAAGACTCAACTGTGTCGCACAAACCAGACACCTGTATTAATCCAGCTATGCATGGGTTACCAGAATTTTTCTGTCAGTCTGTATGTCCCTCTGTGTGCTGGTCTATGTAAATACCATGTAAGTGCTGTCTAACTGCTGTCCACCTTTCAGTGCATCAATGTGTTGTTTACTGTCATTAATCCTTTGAATATGTTTATACAGCTAACATAGTAATATAGTTGACGAGGCTGAAAAAAGACGTGCGTCCATCAAGTCCAGCCCATGCCAAATCAACCCTGTTGATCCAGAGGAAGGCAAAAACACAATAATAATAAAAAAAAAAAACATTGAAGCCATTTCAAATTGGGTGAAAAAATTCCTTCCTGACTCCAAATGGCAGTCAGATATTTCCCTGGATCAACATCCTATCTGCTTTGAAGCCTATCATAATTCTCAGTATTGTTCTGTGCTAAATAGGTATCCATTACTGTTTTGAAGGCAGTTACAGTATTTGCAAGCCCAGCATCCCGAGGAGAAGAATTCCATAATTCTACTGCTCTTACTGTAAAAAAGTCCCTGCCCTTGTTTTAGTCAAGAGCACATTTCCTCTAGTCTTAATGGATGACCTCCTGTTCCTAGCTCGGCTCTTTGAGTAAATAGTTCATTTGAGAGTTCTTTGTATTGACCTCAAATATATTTGTAAGTGGCCATAACTGTTTTTAACTAAGGGCTGAGCAGTCCAGAGAGTTACTAGGTATGGTAGATAGATAGGTTAGTATCTGTTGGGATAGTTTAGGGTCTAACTGATCCATACCTCCCAATTTTTCAAATTGCCAAATAGGGACACTTGTGTATTAGGGGATGTTGCTGGGGGCGTGGCTGGTAGGTGGGACGTTACCAAGAATTTTTAGGCTATTTCATGACCTATTGATACCTCCTTGTGTAACCAAATAAATGACATAACAAGATCTAAGTATTTTAATTACATACAATAATTCATAAACGCATATACTGACATTTAAACAAAGAATAATGTGAGTTTTAGTGCTGTAGAGCAATATGATACACTTATATACATACCATGCAAATCCGATCTCCAGGAAAGAGGGACAGAGGGATTTGGGTCTAAAAGAGGGACTGTCCCTCCTAAAGAGGGACACTTGGGAGGTATGCTGATCCTAACCTATCCTATCAGAGACTAACCGAACTGACCCTAACCTAACAGGAACTAACCTGCCACTAACCTAACCTATCCTAACAGATACTAACCTAACTGATCCTAACTTATTTCGTCAGAAACAAACCTAACTGACCCTAACCTAACAGGGACTAACCTGCCACTAACCTAACCTGTCCTAACAGATACTAACCTAACTGATCCTAACCTATCCTGTCAGATACTAACCTAATTGAACCTAACTTAACAGGAACTAACCTGCCACTAACCTAACCTAACTGACCCTAACCTATCCTGTCAGATACTAACCTAACAGACACTAACTTAACCTAACAGATACTCACCTGCCGACATTCTGACCAGTGATATGTTGCAGGCGCCATTTTGATGCCAGAGATATTGTGAGTGCAGCGTAATGATGCTGGCCACATAGAACATCCTATTCAAATTGTGCCACCTATCTATTTGGGTCATGGAGAGTGTTATTTCAATACTGTCAGAGCTGTAGTAAAAGAGTAATTGAATGATAAAGTTTCCTCCTCCCGTCCCTTTTACTTATGTAACACTGCTCACCTCAGATGTGGAATCTGGTCACATGACCAGACAGCTCACAGCAAGGGCCCAAATACTATGAAGATTAATTGGAGCTGCTTTTTTGTGAAACATCACTAGCCCTTTAAATGGTCTGGATACACTGAAGACCTCTCTGGCATTCAAGGGGTTAAAAGCCTGATTTAAATTAATGGATTTATTTATTTGCTCCCTATGGTGCATTTCTAAGGTGACCACAATTTCCTTTAACCCTTTGAGTGCTGCATTGCATACCCCTCTGGCACTCAAAAGGTTAAATCAGGGGTCTTTACAAAAAAACACACACACACTGCCGGGTTGCACTGATTTCTGTGTGGTCCTGCAGAGTAAAGATTTCATAAGCGTCCCCGATTAAAAGGGACATGTGATTATCTTACATGCCGTAGAATTGCTTCAGTCTTGACTTTACACATACGAACCATAGTCTTTTAAGTAGTGCTATTCACAAGTGGCCACCAGCTAAACACCTTATTATTTCTGTTAGAAATAAGCCTGAGAAGCGATATATACGCCCAAATTTAGCCCAATCTCTTCCAGAGAGTTTAAAACATATTACCCTTCAGAAAAAGGGTTACATATCCATACTGATTAAAAAAAAACAACACATGGATTTAAGGTGAATTATTTGTCTTCGGGTAATGTGCAGACTGTGCAGTTATTAACGCAGCGTCTCTTTAGTGCTCGCTGAATCCCGCGCTCAGTTCAGCAAAGCTAAACAGCTTATTTGGCCGGCCGTTTAAAGGCAGGTTCTTGTATGGTAAATGGTTATAAATCCTCATTATCCTAAATAAAATTACAGCACTTTAAAGCGTTTCCAGGGAGGACCATCTCGCTTCTAAACAACTGCCTTGGCGGGGTAAATAGGCAACAATCTTTGCAGTGTTTGTGGCACAGTGGGGTGTCCATTTGAAATTGTCACCCTGTTAGCAAACCAATTCTACATATTAAAATGAATGTGTTGCTTGTTTGCTAGGGCGAGAAGATGGGGGGGTAGGGATACAAAAAAATAATTTATATAAGACTGTTAAACCTTTACAGACCAGAGGATTGTGCAATGTATTGTGAAGCAATACACTGCCTGCCCCTGTAGTCCTTAAAGGGTTAAGTGGATTCAATTACTCTAATCAGTGTGCTGAAGAACAATTAACCCTCCCTTCTCGCTCGTTCTCCATGCCTTGGCTTGCTTTCTTGATGCACGTATGCCATACCCCTCTACTGTCATCTCTATTCCCCCCGACAACCAAACAATGCATCATCAACCATACACATAATCCTGCCTTACACTTGTTACCAATAAATAAAATAACGACACAACACAATAATTTGTGGGGAAAATGGAGGTCACAGTGTATTAAGGCTGATTTAACTATTTAAACCCTTGAACCCACAGAAAAAACAGCATTAATACAAAGTAACTAGATTGGGACCTTTTTATGAACATAAACCCCCGCCCGCCCCCCTACACCTTTACCTGGGGGAGGTGAGGGGGACCGACCCTCACCCCTCCCAGGATCTTCCCGCCGGAATGGAGTGGTGAGCCCCCCATTGTTCACATATTTGTCTGGCAGGGGGGAGGGCAGCCGCCTCATGGGGCTCCTTCCCCTTTTCCCTGCTTTTTGTTCCCTCACACATTCTTCCCCCTGTCTTTCTTGCTCTCTCTCCATCTCCCCCTTTTTTCTTGCTCTCTATCTCTCTCCATCTCCCCTTTTTTCTTTCTTGCTCTCCTTTTCCCCTCTTCTTCCTTGTGCTAAATCGCCCACTTTCTTGCTCCCTGTTTTTTTAATCTCCCCCCAAGTCTCTCTTGCTCCATCTCCCACATTCTGTCCATTTGTATCTATTACCTCTCTTTCTTCTCTCACCTCTCTCCCTTTTTGGTTCCCTCTGTGTCTCTCTCTCTCTCTTTATCTACTTCTTCCCTTTCTTGCTTTCTCAGTCTACATTTATATTGCTTTTATTCTCTCCCTCTCTTTCTTAAGCACTCTCATTCTCTCTCATCTCTTTCATTCTCTCTCTCTGGTTACCCCTTTTCTTGCTCTCATTATCTTCTTCTTTCTTGCTTTTCTTTATCTCTCACTCTTGTTCCAGCTCTCTCATCCTCTCTCCCCCTTGTTTTGCTTACTCTCATCCTCTCTTCCCCTTGTTTTACTTACTCTCATCCTCTCTCCCCCTTGTTTTGCTTACTCTCATCCTCTCTCCCCCTTGTTTTGCTTACTCTCATCCTCTCTCCCCCTTGTTTTGCTTACTCTCATCCTCTCTCCCTCTTTTTCTTGCTCACGCATTCTCTCGTCCTCTTTCTTGCTCACTCTCATTCTCTCCCTCTTTATTTCTCCCTCTCTCTCCCTCTTTCTTGATCACTCATTCTAGCTCCCTCTTTCTTGCTCTCTCTCTCTCATTCTCTCTCTTTTTCCTGCTCACTCTCATTCTCTCTCTCTCTCGCTCAGTCACTCTCTCATTCTTTTTCATGCTCTCTCATTCTCTCCCTCTTTCTTGATCACTCTTATTCTATCTCCCTCTATTTCTTGCTCCCTCTCATTCTTCCCCTCTCCTTCTTGCATTCTCATCTCTTCTTTCTCCCTAATTCATGCTCCAGCTCATTCTCTCCCCCTTGCTTCCCACTCTCTTTCTTGTTCCTTCTTTCACTCCCCTTCTCACTCTTTCAAATGAGTCATCTGTACGTACAAGTAAATTAAAAATTGATCCGTGCCCTTCAATCTGGCAATCCAGGTTTGAAATGTTTTCCATCTACATTCAGCCCCAGATGTCACTATTTGCCTGTCCCTATAGAATTTTCCTTTTATTCCATCTTAATAATGCTCTCTTCTCCTTTATAACAATATTTACTTTCAGGTTACCCATGTTCTAAAGAGCTAGCAATCCATTTTAATGTAAAATGAAGAAAAAGCTCTTTAGAGAAATTACTATTGGACTCCGCTTCAGAGTGTTATAATCATCATATTGAGGGTCTGGGCTGCAAATCCAGCAAATGTGTTTTGAAAATAGAAATAACAAAAGACCAAATCTGTCTCCGAATGGATGCACTGGCTCTGCACTAACCTGACGTGTAATAGGCCAGGTTGTGAGTGCAGCAGGATGATAACAGATCCATTGAATTTGTTTGACAAATTGTTTAAATGCTTAAAGTAACCCCTTCAATGGTGAAAGTGCAATAATGTATTGTACTCCAGTCCCTCAAAGGTTAAACCTTTGAGTGTCCAAGGACTTGGCAAAGCATCGCACACCCCCTTTCTAGAACCAAAAGGAATAAAATACTTCAGTTCAGCATATCATGGTTGTACCATGAAAACAGAGCTTTTAGCAATTAAAAACCCTTTAGGGATCAGAGGGTTGCGCAATAAATTGCTCTGCAATGTGTTTAAAATCCTTTGGTTCTTAAAGGGTTAAACAGACAAAAATCCATATCTACTGGTTCTACTTAGTTCCTCACTGCCCCCTGACTGGGCTGTTTAATAATGTTCTGATAGACAACTAAAGAAAGTAATTTTATTATGATACTACCTATATTATTCACCTGTATCTATATGTACATGTCTAAAACAGGTTAGAACATTTCTGACAAAGAATCCTAAACTTTCAATCTTTCCACTGTAATCCCATAATGCTATGCAGCAATATGTAAATGAGGGTAAGGTTGGGAGGTATAGTTCTGCTCTCTTCAAGGCATTTGATCATAAGAAGAGATGTAGTAAGTAATATTAATATTCTGTTTGCACTGTGAGTCCCACTTGGTGCCACGGAAATGCAGATGAATAGCATACCATTTTTATTTTTCTTCCAGCTATTTTTAATACTTTAAGGCAAAATTAATGCATCCAGTCTTTTGAGATATGAGCTATCATAGAAAAAGTGATGGAAGCACATAAGTTACCAATTTAAAAATATGAGCTTCAAAAAAAGCACAAGTAAATTCTAATGTGATCTGCTTATAATACTGCTACTTTCAAATTTCCTCAGATGGACCTGTCACCTTAAGATGAGCTTAGCTAATTTAAAAGAGAATTAAAACTGACTATGGGTTGTATTATCCACTTGTTTTTGTGACATTTACCATTATTTGTTGGTGGTATCGTCTGTCAATTTATGCTAATTTGTTTGTGTTGGGTGGCTATTACCACACACTCTGTTGTGAATGATTCTAGGCGAAAGCCCACACACTAGGAAGTTCTAAGAGCAAAGTGAGAAGGCGGTAATCGATGATTCCATTATTATGATTGGGGCTCATAGTGAAGTAACATAGTAGATAAGGCTGAAAAAAGACATGCGTCCATCAAGTCCAGCCCATGCCAATAACACCCCTGTTGATCCAGAGGAAGGCAACAAAAAAGCCCTCTGGAGCAATTTCCAATGTAGGTGTGTAGGTGTCAAATAGTTAAAAAAGTCCAAGTTTAATCATCGAGTCTGTTTCCAGAGGAGCAGATCTTCTGATAGAGAGCTATAGGAAGATAGCTGCCTGTTTATAAAAATACAGTTACTTGACTATTGTTTCTAATTAATATATAAAAAATGTAAACTGTTTCTGGTTTGATGTCTGCCATGTTCCAGTGCAGTAGAGATTGGCGACAGGCAGCAAATCTGGGGAGGCGATTTTCCCAGGAGTGGAAATCCTCTTGCCCACTCCTGTGAAAATCACTGAACAGAGTCTCACCTCTGCAGCGGTCCAGCAGGTCCCTGGACTGCACAGCTCGCCGAATCATTCGGGCAACTCCGATCACCATTCGCTAATGTTTGAATAAGAAAACTTGGTATTCATCACAGATAAGACAGATGAGCAATGTATTGCCACTGAAAGACATGAGCTCCTGGACACTATTAACACCATGTTAAGATGATGTATATCTAATGTGTATATATATATATATATATATATATATATATATATATATATATATATGCACGATCTTTTGCAAATGAAGCACAATCGTGCATATTATATCGACATTTCGGCCAACAATTGCAGCCTTCTATTGATAATGTCGATACAATAAACACGTTTGTGATTAATTTGCAAAAGATCTTGAAAGTGCCATTTGTCCACATTAGAACTGTATGTATCATTAAGTTTTTTGATGTGCACCTGGGTCAGTTACATTGTTCACAGAGAGTGAATCGGATATGAACATACATCCTATATAATAATTCGCTAAATCGTGTGTAACGCCCGACATGCGCAGTAGACACTGCTGCGCGTGTGGCAGTCATGCGCAGTAGAGACTGCCTGCGCCACGGCTGATACAGGGCTGGGCGCTCCGAAGGAGCGTCCAGCTCTGTATCAGCCCTGGCGCGGGCAGTCTCCACTGCGCGTGACTGCCCCGCGACTGGCTGCCAGAGGCACTGTGGCCCGTGTAACGGGCTGTTCAACTAGTATATTTTATATTACATTATCCTATAACATAAAACAGTAGAATGCGTTGCTCACTGTGAGCCGTAACCGCACATGCGTAGTAGAGAGTCTCTACTGTACATGTGTGGTTTCGCACACAGGGAGCTTTGCTGTGTGCTGTCGGGAGCTCCCCACTATGGATCAGTGCATTCAGCAAGTCTCTACTGCGCATGACTGCAGTCATGAGCAGTAGAGACTCGCTGAAAGCACTGCCCCGCTCCGGACGGCTCACGTCATGTCTCTGCTCCTGGCTCCAGGGCAGCAGCCTGGGGCGGCTGCGTGCACTTTAGCCCGTGTATACGAGCTTCCATTCTGGTATATATATGTTTTTTTTTTTTTTTTTATAGGACATTATGACTTTCTAAATGCCACCAACTGCTCTATTAACGGTTTCCGGCACCCCCACTCTTTTTCTTATTTAGGCAGTAATTATTCTGTTGTTTACACTTCTTAACAATGAATATACTAAATCAAAGCTAATTAAGGACAAGGGCTCGTTTTGCTAAGTGTTGACAACTCATAATTAAGGGCTTAGTGATAATCTGACACTCTTTGTGCTTTTGACACAAATCCTATTTTAATAGTTTTTACAGCAATTAACCCGTCTTCAAAGACAATGAGTGGAACTCATCCACTCACACTTCATTTCTGCTGTGGATTTCCAAACGGTTATTTTCTATTTTTTCACATTTTTTTCTGATTAGAAGATAAGAAAATTGCATGCTGCTGAAAATGGAGACCAAAGTTAACTAGAAAGATTGCAAAGGACTTCATTACTTGTCTTGTAGCTAGAAATGAGTCATAAAGTTACCAGATTTACATTTCAATACAATAGTCATATACAAAACGCATGGCATATATTCATAAATGGAATTTCTTTAATACTGCACTGTTCAATGCATAACAACATGGTATTTTGAATGTAAGACTATGTAATTAAATACCACTAGCAAAAACACAGAATACTGATGTACATCTATGTTTACTCAAAATGAACCCTTTATACTGCGACCCAAACAAGTAATACACTGGCTACACTAAACATATTCTCTTGACACAAAAGTATCCAAATAAAACATCAGTCCTTTATTGTATTCCAAATATAAAACATCAAAGGCCTTGAGAACATTAGAGTTACAGACCAAGAGACCTTAGGTCACGACTAAGCATTGTTATACGCGAAACGCGTTGATCAGTCAGCTCACACCAGCACATGTAGATGGCTCATGGTCTGTAACTCTTCAGTTATTCTTGGTGTTCTCAAACTCTTTCATGTTCTATATTTTGAATACAATAAAGGAACTGTTGCTTTTATTCGGATACCTTGTGTCTCGAGAATACGTTTGGTGGAGCCTCTGTATTGCTTGTTTGAATTATCCGAAAATATGAGAGGAGTTCCTGTCTTGCGCACAATATAATTATAATATAATTTATGCTGAATGTAACCTGTTTTTCTTTTGTATGGATCTATTTGGACTTAAATGGACCCACCTGTTTGAAGCAGAGATAACGGGAAAACATGTACCGTTCGTGACATTTGCAACTACACGTTAAAAGAAAAAAAAAAAACAAAAAAACAACAACTTAGAATTACCCTACTTGACCAGAAAATCCCAATGGTCCCTATGAGTTTAGCCCTTGGAGACAGATGTGACATTTGCTAGCACGGCCACAGGACCTCAAACTCTGCGCACTATGCAAGGTAATCTCAGCCCTTTAACCCCTTGAGAGCCAAAGGGGTACGGAACACATTGCAAAGCAAAGAGTTCCATACCCCTCTGGCACTCAAAGGGTTAAGGATCAGAAGGGCATGCAACACATTGCTTCGCTAATGCACTCTGCTTGCTTCATTTTGAAAAAACTGCCAGAAACTGTCATGTCCGCCTCCATGGATCTGTTAACCAGGGCTGACTGTAGAGGTTATCTACAGAACACAGGCACAAGTGCAAAATTCATGGGTGCCATCAGGATTTTATGGCCATCGTAAGGTAAGTAGTTGGGTTAATATTAGGAGGTGGGAGTTCTCCTTTAAAGGGATAGTAATGTTTCATAATAAAAGCAGCTCTAATTAATCATCATAGTATTTGGACTTTGGAGAGTGTTATTTCAATTCTGTCAGAGTTGTAGTTCCAGAGTAATTCAATGACAAAATATCCCCTCCCGTCCCTTTTACTGAGGTCACACTGTTCATCCAGAGCAGAAGGGAGGTGCCCAGGTAGATTGCAGAGAGGGACAATCTTCAATTAAGATAAGGGAAAAATCTGAAAAGCTTGTCAATGGGGGCAGGGCTTTCATTGTTCTCATAGTAAGAAGATTGTCCCCTTCTGTTATCTGTCTGGTCTATGGACTGCATTCCACATCTGAGAAGAGATAGCTTACACTAGGTAAAAGGGGCGGGAGGGGGAAACTTTGCTTGTGAATATCTCATAAACCATAAAGTTTTGAGAGATAAGACTTATATCATTCTTCATGTTTTTTAATGCCTACAAAATAAAATAAAGTTAAAACGAAGTTTTACTATCCCTTTAAGTTAACCAGAGTGGGCCTGTTGCTTTATATCATAGCTTCATTGGCTGAACATTACCACTGATAGGTGTATCCCAATTAATGCATTCCACCTGCTGTGGCTTGGAGGTTTTTTTAACCCCTCGGTCATTTCCGGTACCAAAGGGGTTACATTTACTTCTCCTACATAAGTCAGCCGGGAGGGACCGCTAAACCCTCATCTTTGGCATTGCTTGTCAGTGAAAGGCAAATTCACGCAGCCCCTCAGCCCTCGCTATGCAGGCATGGTCTTCTCCAGCTGCAGCTTAATTTCCTGTGACTTGCCTAATTACTGTAATTAAGGATTAATTGCCATTAATTATTCACACATAAGCTCATCGCAAATCATGGGGTAAATGTCTTATGAAGGCTGCCATACAAGCCATGTATAAACACACTGAGATGCTCCGGGCGGGAGGACGGATTGCTGGAGGACTGGAGCTAATTTCCAGTCGTTCCTCTAACGAAAACAGCCATAATTCTCACCCAAAACTCGACAGCTCCTCAGGTAGAACTGCCAGGTCTCAGGCACTCTGCTTTATGTGTTCTCCATGTCCTGCCTTCTCTGGGGTTTGCAGGAAGACTGAAGGGGATGGAGCATTTAAAGAGGCACTGCGCCATATCTCAAAATAGAGGAGCAAATCAAACTGCACCATGAGGGATAAATAAAAATATTCCCTTGATTCTAATCCAAATTTTCCAACATTGCCATTGATTTAAATGGGGCTTTTAACCCCTTGTCTGCTAGAAAGGTCTCCAATACATTGCTTTGCAAAGTGTTGGAAATCTCTCTAGCAGGCAAGGGGTTAAAAGCTACATTTGACTCTTTGGAAATATTTATTTGTCCCCAAGGTGAGTGGAAATTTGCATTTGTGTCCTATGGTGCTGCTGGGGCAAACCCAGTTCACTAAATGTGACTTAACCCCTTGAATGCCATGTGCAGCTGGTTTGCCACATAATTACTCAGTTTTGCCTTTTGCACACATGTCCAGTAGGCTAGAGGAATAAGGGCCATATTCAGGAGGTTAACCCCTTAAGGATCAGAGGGGTGTGCAATGCATTGCGAACCCTCTGGTCCTTAAGGGGTTACATATGTACGGGGACCACATATCCCTTTAAATGGGGGACACATGAAAATGTCACTCTGAGGACAGCACAGGAAATGGGCCTGCCCTTCAGTGTGTGTTTTTTATAAGTGTCTGAGTTAAAACAATATGCGGTCGTCTTATAAGGAGAAGAAATTTAGGCTCAAACCAACTGCATGACAGGGGACAAATAAAGCCTCATCAAATTTCAGTTGATGTAAATGGGGCTTTTAACACCTTGGATTCTAGAAAGATGTCCAACACATTGAGAAGTCACTGTTGACGCCATTGATTAGGTTATTGTGAGCACAGTAATTATACAAATGGACTGTGTGAATGTTCTGCATGACGGCACCATAGGCTACCATGCAGATCTGCTGTGCTGTCATTTCACTGAATTCTGGGTGAAACGCAGTAAATATACAACATGTCTCTGGGTTATGAGACAAAAGTTTAACTTGATCGGCATGTGTCTTTTTTCAACCTAATTTACTATGTTACTACCAAGCAGTGCTGAATGACATTGGGGCATCCAGAACACTGTATTGTAATGCACTGCACACCCCTTTCAATGGACTAAATACGTAAGGTAACAGTCATTTGTGTTAACAACCCCATAAATAGCAAAACAATCTACTTTGGTGCTTAGTGAGGTGTCAGACATACTGTGCTAATATCATCAGTGTGAACAGGATCTCTGGTTGGGATCCCTAATTCAGTCTAGGAAGCCCAGTTGGAAGAACTATGCCGGAAACAGTGAAATCTACTGGTTGCTTAAAGGGATAGTAATGTCCCACAAAAAATATTATTCAAATTGTAGTCCTTAAAAAGTTGAGCAAAGCACAAAAAACGTATCTCTCAAACCTCTATGGTTTGAGAGATATGGGCATTTAAAGTTCGTGATTTCCTGATGTCAGCTGTAAAGCGGTCAGCAAGAAATCCGTGTTGGCGGACACAGAGGCTCTGCAGCAGAGCCACAATCGCGTTATTGACAATGAATTACTTTATTGGTTTGCAAGCATACATTTTAGACCATTCCAATGAAGTCATTCATTGTCAATAACGAGATTGCGGTTCTGCTGCAGAGCATCCGTGTCGACCGACACGGATCTCCTGCTGACAGCTTATAGCTGTCAGTAGGAGACATCGAACTTTAACTGCCTGTATCTCTCAAACCATAGTGGTTTGAGAGATACTTTTTTTTGTGCTATGCTCAACTTTTTAAGGACTACAATATGAAAAATATTTTTGTGGGACATTACTATCCCTTTAACAGTGAGGCTTCTTATTATATCACAGAGGACTAGAGAGAGGCACATTCATTTCTAAATATAACCCATTTGCTTTTGTGTTCAATTTCTCACTTATCACACATTTTTAAGGCCTCTGGAAATTTAATGTGCACAAGTTTAACAGTTTTCCATAATAACGCATGAAACATTTTCCACCAGTAACTCCATGTGCTAGGCAGAGTTAAACGTTAATGCTAATGGTCCTTCTGCTTTAATGTGCAAAATGGTTCTCATTAAGTACGTCACTTAATGAGACCTTCTTTGTTATCCACCCGACGAGAAGCATATAGAAATGAGAGAGCATTTCACTCGTCATTATTTCCCGGGGAAAGACTTCGACAGCATTTGAGTTGTCATCTGAATTAACTGATTGAGCATGGGGAGGGGTTTTCAATGCATTACAATGAAACGCGCTGGGCACCCCCTCTGGCACGATTTAAAACCTTTCCTGATGGTGAAACTGCAAATGATTAATTTCAAATTTCTTATGGACACCCTATGACTGCCAGAAAGGTATCCACAATGTATTGCATATGGCACTCAAAAGGTTAAAGCAGTGGTGGACAGCGTGTGGACCTCCAGCTGCTGCCGTACAAGTTCCATCATTCCTCACCATTCCATTGCCCATCCTTGATTTAACCTTTTGAATGCCAGAGGGGTATGCAACGCAATGCTTTGTGCATCCCTCTGGCACTCAAATGGTTAAAAGCCCTATTTAAATCAATGGGAAATTGTATTTGTCTGCTATGATACTGCTGGTTGACTCTATAATTGTAAATAAGCCTCATTGTTATGATTTGATGTGAAAGATTTCAGTCCACACATTACCTTACACAAGGGGTCTTCAGCCCTCCATGTATTGATCTCACACAACAACCATCATCATTCTCATAAGTAGGACCATACTCTTGGACTAAATGGCTCTTACACAAATAGCAAATCTTAATTATGACTTTACATATTCCACAAGTATGTAATATTTACAGTTTTTTTTTTTTTTTTTAACCTATACTTGTTTTTTCCCCATTTTCCACCTTTTTTACATTTTAATGACCCTGACTGTGATTAACCTGGATTTCAGTTTCCAAAGAGTTTGGTGGTGTCTACGGACCATCAATACAGGATGTAATACAATGTTACACTCTGCCCAAAGCACTGAATGCTCTGTGTGATTACTTGTTTACACTGTAATTTTTTGTTACGTTGCATCACTAGACTGGCTTTCATATGTTCCCTGTCTGAAAGCTCTCCAGATCCAGTGAGCTCATTGTCATGGACATAAGTATGAAAAAAAAAAATCAGTAAGCATAAAAAGAAAAAAAGTATAAGCAATTTGCCTGCTCATGTTATTTATTTACAGAATTTGTGAACTAAAAGAAGGGGAATAAAGGACATACTTCAAAATGAGAGAAATCTCAGTGTATTCTCCCTTGTAAAATACTTTCTAAATAAATAATTTGTTGAACAGAAGGATTTTCCTAGGCAGTTGTCATTCATACAGCAGGCAGGCATATCTATGCACTTTTTTTTGCATTCAACATCTGCTGTATGACTGGATGGAGACATGTCACTAAATTAAGAATGTGTGCATAGCCCCTTAGAATCACGGTTGTGACTGGCTAAAGCAATAGAGAAAGAGTGAGAGAGTGTGCCATAGCTGTGGTTCCAAAGGGCCATGTAAACATTCTCAAGGAGGCACAATATCCCTGCTTAGAAATCAAGCTTCTTGCTGCATGAAGGACACCTGCCTAGGCAAATCCTGTTAACTCCTTCACATCTGATGACGTACCCAGACCGTCATGCTGGTCCAGCACTTAAGGACCAGTGACGGTCCTGGCATGTCATGTACTTTTACTCACCGCACTCCTGCAGGAGCGTGGCAAGTGGTACCGGTGACTGAAGTTGATTGCTCCAAGACTGGCGTGCCGGCACACGTGATCAGTCACATGGGACGGCACATCAAACTTCCCTATCTCGTCCTTAAAGGACCACACACCCTGGGACCACTGGTCCTTAAGGGGTTAAACAAATTCAGAGCCATTTATTCCGAGGGTATTATTCCTCTTTAATGCTTAATGCATAGAACACTATGGGGAATAAGTCTCAATGTGTTGTTAAAAGTTTGCTATATTGTCTCTTAAAATTTTCTTGTTAACCCTTTGAGTGCCAGCTGGGTATGCAAATCATTGAAAAGCAATGCGCTGCGCACCCCTCTGGCACTCATAGGGTTAACAAATGTGACATGTGTGTCCATATCTGTGAAGATAAGGGCTACTAATATCAAATTTCTATTTAGCGAAAGTTGCCCTGACGCTTTTAGATCTTTAATTCTGCAGAGGCCTTCGGTGTGAGTAATAATCTCTCCTAAAAAAAAATTATTTGTAAAACCATCAAACAGCTCTCACTAATTTAAAAAATCCAGAACCAATATCTTTAACACTTTGAATGCTCGAGAGGTATCCATTGGCAGTGGTGTAACAATGGGGGTCGCACCTGTGACCAGGCCCTTCACTCCAGGGGCCCGGCCGCCCCCTGCGACCCCCCACCTGCAACTAGCAGAGGACTGTGCCTTCTTCAGCACAGACCTCTAGTAGCCTGTTCCGCGCTCTAGTAATGCATCTCCCAGCACTCTGCATTACTGAAGAGACAAACTCGCAGGAGTTCAAGCTGTATAGAGGTCTGTGCCGCAAGAGGCATAGACCTCTTCTGCCATGCCGCTGGAGCACCAGAGAGGTAGGAGCTTGGGGGGCAATGTGGAGATTGGAGGCAATGGGGGGGCACAATTTCTGCGCCAAGGCTCAGTGGCTTCTAGTTACGCCTCTGTCCATTGCAATGCATTGGATACTTCTCTGGCACTCAAAGGGTTAATAATTAGCCATAACTGTAGCAAATACATTTTTTTTTTTTTTTTTTTTTTTTTTTTTTTTTTTTAACACTTATACCACTTTCGACACGCTGATACATATGTCCCTAGGAGCCTTTTAAATGTTAGATAGAACCTTTACTTTTTCCCTAGATTGCAGTTGATTTTCCCTAAAATTTCTACACTTTACTTTTATACTATACACAAGGCCCTATTCCTTCTCTGTGTGAAGTATATGTCAGGCTCTGACATATACTTTCTATAGAGACGTGTTCTAGCATTGCTTACAACTGTCAGAATTTTCACAGCTGTAATGGGAGGCTGCAGTAAGACACATAATGGGAGGCTGAAGTAAGACATAATGGGAGGCTGCAGTAAGACACATAATGGGAGGCTGAAGTAAGAGACAACAGGTGGTGAAACGTATCAAAGTGAGATGGCGGAACACACAGGCAAATACTCTCAGATGTCCCTGCATGTTGCCATTTACATATTTTTAATGGGATTGTACCTTCTCATTTATTAATGAGTAAATACAAAGCTGTGTTATTGAAATATGCAGTTTCCACATGACATACTCTGGCTGGACCCTAAGGGTATTTATGAATTATCACATGAGATTTTTAGACAAAAGGCATGAAATGACAATTGAAGGGTGGAGACCTAAATGTTTGTTTTTATATTATACATAAAAGATATACTAGATATAATTTCCTCGTCAAAAAACACTTCTCATTTTGAGGCAATTTATTTTCATATTATTTAAACTGTTTAGATAAGGAAATGGGGCAATTGATGGGTCAGATTGTTCTTTCGGCAGTCAAAATCTATGTTTCTATTTTTAGTGGTTCTTTAACCCCTTGAGGACAGTAACGCACTGTACACCCTTGGTTCTGAAAGGGTCAAGAAATATCTATAATTTCCCTACATTCAGGGAAAAACCACATACCCACCTTGATTAACCATATATTAAACCCTTAAGGACCAGTGATGTGCCAGGAATGTGACGGTCTATACATTAAGGACCAATGACAGCCTGGCGTGTCATGAAATTATAGATCAAAGCGCTCCTGCTAGCACGCTGCGATCACGCGGGGAGTCTAAAACTGACTGCTCCAAGACCGGAATGGTCCATTTCCACCTCTCCCATGGCGAGCCAGTAAGTGTTATCACTCACACGTACCGGCTTTGCTGTCCAGCCAGAATATGGCTGAACAGTTACATCAGTATGAAACCATGACGTCATTAGGAACAGTAGGGTAATTACTTTACTTGTTTGGTAACCAGAGTGACAAGATTTCACATATGAACATACCAGGGAACTGCATCTCCTTGAGCCCCAGAAGAGGGGTCATGGGCTGCGACCAGGGGTTTGTAAATTACATCATTCTCTCCTTAAAAGGGGCAGGTCTTAATCAGGTGGGCAGGGTTTGTCATAATTGTGTCATAAAGTAGGCAGGAAGTGGGCAGAACAGGGTGGGAAGGAGGAGAAATGGGAGGAAAGTGAGAGAAACAGGGTGAGAAGGAGCGGACGTGGGCAGAGTTTCACAGGAAACTCACCAAAGCCAGAGAATCAGGCACTGTCCCCGGAGACCCGGTAATTAACTCTAATAACTGGATTCTCTGGGGCGGGTCTGGAGAGTTCCCAGGGATGTATATAAAGCATTGCTCTGGTCTGCTTTAGAATTACTCCACATCTTCCTAGTACATCAAACTCAGTTGGACACATTTACTCTGGAGGTACACCAAGATGTCTTTATCTGCTACTGACACAAATAAAATGGAGGGATACCAAACTCAAAAATATATTAGGTGTTTAAATGATTAAAGGGGAAGTAACAACTCTGAATAATAACTCCCTACTTACCTTGCAGCTCTTAAAGGGATAGTAATGTTTCAAAATAAAAGCAGCTCCAATGAATCTTTAGAGTATTTGGTCCATGGAGAGTGTTATTTCAATACTGTCAGAGTTGTAGTTCAAGAGTAATTGAATGATAAAGTATTCCTTCCCGCCCCTTTTACCTAGTGTAAGCCACCTCGCCTCAGATGTGGAATCTGGTCCACAGACCAGACAGCTCACAACAAGGGTCAGTCTTCTTACTGTGAGAACAATGAAAACCCTGTCCCCTTTGACAGGTTTTTTCAGGTTTTTTCCCTTATGCTAATTGGAGATTGTCCCTCTCAGCAAGCCATCTGGATATAACCTTGCTGCTCTGAGGTGAGCAGTGTTACATCAGTAAAAGGGGCAGGGGGGATACTTTATCATTCAATTACTCTTGAACTACAACTCTGATAGTATTGAAATAACACTCTCCATGGTCCAGATGCTATGAAGATTAATTGGAGCTGCTTTTATTTTGAAACATTACTATTCCTTTAAAAATAACTCCCCACTTACCTTACACAAAGGCTAGAAAATCCTAATGGAACCCATTTTTCCCCTTGATTTATGAGATAACATCTTCAATCATATCTGTATGACATGGAGGCAGACATGACAGTTCCTAGCTATTATTAAAAAAATAATGCCGTCCCGTTATTTTATAACTATCAAGTCTGCTCTGACTGGAAACTTAGTAAAATATAATAGCAAAAAACAACATGAAAAACAAAACAGGCTGTTTCACAAAGCATTTTTTGCACAGAGTTTCTCATGTTGTACTAAACACTCAAGATTGTATTACATTGCTATGTATGGGGCTGTTCAGACTGGGAACTTTGCTAGGCATGACATATCTGAAGCTTTTTGGTATAAATGCAGAATGTGGGAACATGTCAGAGTGGATCTGCGTGGCAGCCATTAAGATAATTCACGTGGACATGTGGATCTCTGCAATGCCCACCCCAATGATCCAATTAATGGCCAGATCACATTGGAGTCAGCCAATCATGTTTGGCTGACATCTGTGTGAGCTAACCTTTAGAACAAAATTATTAGGTGAATGCAGGACCAACACAGGTAAGTGAAAACATGCCTCTTCAGCTGAGCTGCAATGCAGTTGTTAATTATGTCTGATGGAACTCGCCTTTAAAGAGTACGTATTTACTTACACATACGGAGAAGATCATGCACGAGCAAGATGCAGTGTTATGTACAAAGCTTTTTTTTTTTTTTTCCTTCAAACTGATTTATTTGCACAGTGTGTACAAGGGGAGTGCAATGTTGATTTTTCTATATGTGCCATTACTCTATCATACCTCCCAACAAGTCACACTTTTCTTAGGTGGTGTTTCTGGGGTATGGTTGTTTGATGGGCATTACTAAGAATTTTGTGGTTATTTCATGACTTATTGATACCTTGTTGTATAACTGAATAAATGATTTAGAGCAAGACCAAAGTATTTTATTTACACAGACTAATTTATAAACACTTATACTGAAGTTTAAACAAACATTAATGTGAGTTTCTTATTGCTAATGAGCAATGAGATACACTTATATACACGACAGAGTCAGATCTCCTAAACAGAGGGACACAAGGGTGGGAGAGAGGGACAGGGGGATTTGGATCTCAACGAAGGACTGTTCCTTCTAAAGAAATATACTTTGGAGGTATGCTCTATGCCCATAATGCCGAGGCACAGACTACCGTCAAACTGAGTGCTGATGAACAAGGAACAAAACATTAACCTCTGCTCCATGAGTGGCCTAAATTGTCGAAGACACTATGCCAAAGGTGTTGTAGGACTAATGCATTCATACAGGAGCAATATGTTTC
This sequence comes from Rhinophrynus dorsalis, assembly GCA_037306005.1. Taxonomy (NCBI): domain Eukaryota; kingdom Metazoa; phylum Chordata; class Amphibia; order Anura; family Rhinophrynidae; genus Rhinophrynus; species Rhinophrynus dorsalis. The sequence continues at coordinate 44,727,917 of CM074726.1, read as the reverse complement.
TGCTGCCCGGGTTTTGATGCATAGAATGTTCGTTCTGTTCTCCCATTTGACACATCAGTCTCAATGTTAATACCTATATTTGACCAGGAATTGGCAAGCTGAAGCTCTTCTGCTGTTGTGCACTACAACTCCCATAATCCCCCACCAGCCAAGGACTAGGATGAGAATGGCGGGAACTGTAGCCCACAACAGCCAAAGGCTCATGTTTGCCCACCCTTGCTTGTACCTTTTATAACAAAAGCTCTCAACATCATATATTTTAAAAATAATCAGGATTATTATTTCCTTGAATTCTAGAGTTTTCTCTTAGCAATGAGTTGGAGACATCTTTAGAATCCACCGAGTTAAACTGTGAGTATGTAAATTGTATCTGGTTATAAATGGGTTAAGAAACACATGTCACTCTATAATTCTCTGAAAACGAAATGCAGAGGAATACAGAGAGAGTCTCGTAAAAAAATATGATTTCCGTAATAAAACAAATTACATCTGTACGTATGAAAAATATCCGGTGACATAAAATGTGAAGCAGCATTTCATCTCTGTCTGAACACGAGGTTGTCACTTTCTAACTGCCTACAGCTTCGGCTAAGCATGGCCCATCGCCTCGCACCCTCCGATCCGTGTACGCTCTCGCCTCCCTGGGACTGTCAACTAATTGATATATCCCCATTCATTGTCACCTTGACTCAGTGTTGGCAGCTGCAGTGTCACTTCCCATTTATGGGCTGGGAACTCCCCTGATCTGGGTAATTAAGAGTTTATGTGTTAATTGGTGTAAATACAAAGATGGCAGTCGGGGGCGTTAATTCCGGAGCGTGGCCGTAAATTGTCAAGCTGATGAGGAAGGAAAGGGGAGGGTGGGGGAGCAGAGAAGGGGTTGAAGGTAGTGAGCAGGGGATTGACCGAAAAGGAAAGGGTTTTTTCATATGCGGCCAAGGGGAAATACTGCTTATTTGCGCTGAAAGTTTTTTTAGACTCAGTACCAACTAGTAATTTAAAAGCAAAATAAATTCTTGTAACCAGCTTTAATTATCAATGTGATTAATTGCACCAATTCCCTGCTTAGAAATGTTCACACACAGTCTCCCTTAAGTGAATGTTTGGTTTTCCTGTATTCTGTGAAGAATGTGTTTTTTTTTTACTGCACAATTAAAAGTTTGTATGACAAATCACGGCCTGACAAGTAATTCACACTCCGAGGCTAATGAAGTAATCACAAATGGAGCAAATCTGGATGAAACCAACTACACCATAGGGAGAAATAAAAATCCCTGGTTATTTAAGTGGGGCTTTTAACCTCTTGAATGTTAGAGAAGCCTCCGTTGCATTGCTTTGCAATGCATCGGAGACCCCTCCAGCATTCAAGGGGGTCTTAAAAGGCCTATTTAAATCAATGAGAATTTGGGGGGGGGGGCTTTTAATTGTTCCCTATAGCGCAATTGGGATCTCCCCAGAATGAAAGCAGTTCCTCTTGGTACATCACCCTCATTGTGTCCATTTCCTGCCTCTCCAAAATGTGTCCAGAATGGACCAAGTCATGTTAACGCCTTGGATGATGAAGACATTTATCTCCAGTGCATTACAAAGCAAATTGTTGGAGATGTCTATAGAAAATAAGGGGTATAAATAAGGCTTGTGTATCAGGTTCAAGTGTCTCTTTATCCATACACAATGTATTGTTCCTTACAGCCCCCCTCCGTTCAGTCACCCCTTACACATTTCTGAACGCCCTCTAATCACCTATATCTTCTTCCTAAAACCTACCATTCTCTCCCTCCTGAACAAGCTCCATTCACTTCCACTACGCTGCTCCCTATTCTTGCAGCACACAGAATCACACACGCACGTGCGCGCGCACACACACACACACCCATGCATGCTTGCTTACATACATACATACATACAGAGAATCACATGTACGTGCATAGGCAGAATCATACATACAAATGCCTGCATAAATACATGCACACAAAATCACACATACACATGAATACACACATGCACACTCAGAGTTGCATACACACACACACACACACAGAGTCACATGCACTCGCTCACTACATTTGAAATGTCCAAAGAGGGACACTTTTACTTTAGCTGGTATTGCTGGGGGAATGACTAGGTTGCTTCATGACTTATTTACACCTCTTTATGCATACCTCCCAGCATTTCAAATTGCCAAAGAAGGACACTTGTGTTTTAGGGGGTGTTGTTGGGGGTGTGGCTTGTGGGCGGGGCATTGCCGCAAATTTCATGACCTATTGACACCTCCTTGTGTAACCTAATAAATGACTTATGACAAGACCAAAGTATTTCATATACACAGACTAATTTATAAACACATATACTGACATTTACACAAACAATAATATGAGTTTTATTGTTGTAGAGCAATATGAAATACTAATGTACACACCACACAATTTGATATCATAAAACGAGGGACACCAGGGTTGGAAAGAGGGACAGAGGGAGGTATGCTTTATGTAACAGAATAGATAATTTTGGGCAAGACCAAAATATTTCATTTACACAGACAAATTTATAAACACAGATACTGACATTTATACAAATATTAAATGTGAATGTTATTGTTGTGGAACAATATGATACACTTATATTATACACACTACTTCCTAAAGAGGGATACACACACTTCCTAATATTAAAGGGATAGTAATATTTGATTTGTAAAAAACAAGGGTCCTCCCACAGCTGAGTGGTGTTTTATTCAAAAGTTACTACAGCTCAAACTCAGTTTTTTTAGGTGAAGTATCGCAGTGCCCTGAAATGTTACGGTGGCGCTGTTGCTATACCAGTCTATGCAGATTTATCGTCAACTGACCAGACATTTATGTAGGATGGTGTGGCAACAGCACCACTGTAACATTTAAGGCCACTGCAATACTGCACATAAAAAAATTCAAGACAGAGCTGTACTAACGTATGAATAAATCACCTTTCATCTGGGAGTACCCTTGTTTTTTTACATATTAAGTATCATTATTCCTTTAAAGTAATTTGCTAAAAATCAAGTGTTCAGAGATGCCTTATGCCTCTGAAACCCATCCAATCTCTAGTGATATTACCTGTGTGATCAGCCTACCCCCCATACAGATCAGAGAACTTGCTATTGGCTGGGCTGCATGATCCTCTACCTAACTTGGTGTTGCATGTCTCAGGTTGCATACCCCTCTGGCCCTTTAAATATCAATACTATTATGTGCAGTGAACAGAATTTGAGGTTCTGTTGTCCTGTTAACAACTGTCATGTCTTCCTCCATAACATGACATCCAGCACCAGTTGACCAGTTATAATTTGAACCAGTGGTTCTCAAACATTTTTTCTCAAGGCACCCCTAACATGCAGTCTGGAACTTTCAGGGGACCCCTAACATGTTTACTGTAATTTATCAAGGGCAATAATAAAGAGTACAATTCATATATATATATACAGCTATTATTAGGTCTCACAATCATAGTAATAAATATAAAATATTCATACCTGAGTACTTTCATTTGTGGAGTCCCCTTAATTGCCACATTTCTTACAAAAAGGGGGTGGGGTTTACCCAAGAGTGGGGGTGGAGCTTACCAGGGCATCACACAAGTGGGCAGGAAGTGGGAGGAACTGGGTGGGAAGGAGCAGAAGTGGACAGAGTTTTAAAGCAAACTCCACACATTCGGAGAATCAGCCTCTGTCCCAGATACCTGGTAATGCACTCTTAAAAGACAATATTCACATTTTTGTCAAAGTCTTCATAGGAAAACATGGGGCACCCTAATTTGATGTCCGCGGCACCCTAAAGTTCCATGGCACCATGGCCGAGAATCACTGGTTTGAACTAAGGCACAAGGACATCAGTGGGACATTAGGATTTTAAGGCAATAGTAATAAAAATGGTGGGATATTATTAGGAGATGATCATTCTCCTACACACTCATGAGCTGTCCTCTCACCACCACCATTTGTATATTTATTTTTCTGCATATCATTTAGAATATTTATTCTAGAAGGAAAATAGACATGATAGCTTTTTATAAAGAACTGATACAGCCAGGGGGTATTTAGTGAATTGGTACACAATACATTGGGCACTAATCTGGCACTTAATGTTTTAAATAAGAAGTAAAAATTTTCTTTTTTTTTTTTTTAATAATGAATAGGTTACAGTATACGCTTTTAGCCGTCTCATTGAAACAAGTGTAACCCCACCACTGGGATTTTTTAATTCATAAGTTACTACAAGTTAAACTGTTAGCAATGGCTCATCTGGTTTCCAAAAGCCTTTTTTATTACCAAATTTGTCAGTACACAGTGGCAACAAAAGGCACCGGACTGAAGTTGTTGGAGGCTTGCTGAGGAGGCCTTCATCCTGCAGTGGATTGACAACGGCTTAAGGTGATGATGACATACCTCCCAAGTGTCCCTTTTTAGGAGGGACAGACCCTGTTTTAGACCTAAATCCCTCTGTCCCTCTTTCCCACCTTGGTGTCCCTCTTTTTAGGGGATCAAGCTGCTTGTGTGTAAATAAATATATCATATTGCTCTACAGCAATAAAACTCACGTTATTGTTTGTTTAAACATCAGTATATGTGTTTATAAATTAGTCTGTGTAAATAAAATACTTTGGTCTTGTTCTAAATCATTTATTAGGTTACACAAGGAGGTGACAATAGGTCATGAAATAGCTTAAAAATTCCTGGTAATGCCCCACCCACCAGCCATGCCCCCAGAAACACCCCCTAAAACACAAGTGTCCCTCTTTGGTAATTTGAAATGTTGGGAGGTAAGTGATGATGATGATATATACTGCACTCTGTTGGAAAGCTTTAGTCAATGACTATGGCTCCCTATATAGAGTGACAGTAACGGCAACACCTGGTGGTCACATTATTAAACCTTTGAGTGTCAGAGGGCTGTCCCACTGGCACTCAAAACGGTGAAACTGTAATTTAATATTTAAAAAAAAAAAAAAAAAAAAGAACATTTGAAGTGTACTAACATCTGAATGAAAAACCTCACAGCAGTGGGGAAAATCTCATTTTAATCAACAGAAAAGCCTTAGGCCATACATTGTTTTTCTTCAAAAGGTACACTGTTTCTTTAAGTGATTCAGGGAGGTGTCATGTGGCATTCTAGGGAGCAAACCTTATAATTGGGTAATCAGATTCTGCATTTGTGTAAATTAAATAACCTCAGGGTTTTTATTAAATACAATAAAACTCATTAAAGGTGGGGAGATTTATTTTCTAGAGATTTAAATCTGTTGCATAATAAACACCTACACTGATGTGTAATTGATGTCTCGGTGTACTTGTAAGTAAAGAGTTTACATAAAAAAGGAAATTTTATAACACTTGATGTTTGCTTTCATGGTGGCCTAAACGCAGTTGTGTAACTAATCATTTAACGGTCACGGCGCAAACATTTTTGGGCCCCCGTAACACAAACATATTGTCTCTTGTGCATAACTGAAACCTGCTGCAAATTGGGGCTGATGGGAACCCCACTGGATCTGACCCAGAGACTTCAGTTTTCAGACTTAAAGGAGAAGTAAACTTTTATTTATTAAAACACATTTTATAGAGCTTTTCCTGCTGAGTAAAACAAGGTCACTCCCATCGCTGTCAGATGTTTTATTCAAAATTTATAGCAGTTCAAATAATCAGGAAGTGAATTTACTGTGTTTACTTCCTGATAGTTCTAACTGACAGGAAGTGACAGGCAGTTTCTATCACATTCTATGGAGAACTGTATGTCTCTGACTTTTCTGACTTTCCTCACCATTAGAATCTAACAGGAAAACTAATTAGAATTTGACCACTAGACGGCACTGCTAATGTAAAAAAACATGGGTTTAAACCGTAATAACTCTTAAAATATAAATGTCTCAGCAGTGGGAGTACCCTTATTTTACTCAATACAATATATATTTTTTCAAAAAAAGTTTACTGCTCCTTTAATTATCGGGCCTCCAGGGAAAGAGGCTATTTTACATAACAAGTTCCCATGGAACTCCACCCACTCCCAGCTCAGTTGTGTCCACTCTGACCATTTCAGGGCAAACCCCGCCTTTTCACCCACCATGAATAAGTACATTATGCATAATTAGTACGCACCCATTTTTGGAAATCTCAGAAAAAAAAAATGCAAAGGGTTGCAAATATGATCGACAATCACAGTCCACAGAAAAAAAGGAATTGCAGCTGCTACAATGACTGAATAGCGACCATTTTTGCACTTGCACTCACTTTGTGGATTTGACCTACTTTAATAAGCTAAAGTTGAGCAATTTTGATGTAAACCATACGGAACAAAAGTGGATTTTTGTGTACTTACAGAAAAATCAATTTCTATTAGGACATGTGGAACACAGGGACCATGGGGTGAAGTTCCCTTCTTCAGGAGCACAGGGCACTGGCAAAAGAGGTGTCTAAGGCATAGGCTCCCATCCTGCACTATTTCACCCCTGCCTGGAAAAGGCCAGTTTTGAAGTGGAACTTTTGCCATAGGTAAAGTCACCCTTCAATAAATAGGCAGGTGGTGACTAGCTTAATAATAGTTATATTACCTCTCAGAACGACAGTTCTACAGAAATCCTTAATTTTCTGAGACCGGAAGCTAGGCATCAGTGCAGACAACTTGCCTGAGCTCCTGCGCTGTCAGTCCCGGTCTCCATTAAGAAGTATAGCAGTGTCACAAGGTAACCAGAAGGGACTGACGGGGCAGGTGTGCAGACTGCACTAACCTGGCCGTCAAACTCAGAAGGTTAAGGATTTCTGTAGAATTGTGTCGTTCTGAGAGGTAAGATAACTATTATTAAGCTAGTCGCCAGTTGCCTAATTATTGCAGGGCGACTTTAAATAAAGTGAATATTCTGCTTTAAATTATAGTAAAGCCAAATTAAAAGAAACAGAAGTGGAACAGGACAGGGGATCCCCTGAGCAGAGAACCCAAGGAACCCTGCCCAGAACTCGAACCATTGGTTTTCCACTGGAAAGAAGTCCTGCGTTCCACACAGACTAAGAGAAAAGGATTTAGTGGGAACTACACATAAGCTAAATTATATTTCCCTTAAATTGTAATGCTGCATCACAATGAACAGGAGACCTCTCTAGCTTTCAATGTTTTAAAAATTCTATTAAAAAAATTGGAACGCAGGGCATTTCCATTTGTTCTCTATGGTATAGTTGTTTTTCTCCAAAATGGCTCCATTTTAGCTTGCTGACTGCGGCCCTTAATCTCTTTGAGTGCCAGAGAGCTGCAATGTGTTGGATACCTCTCTGCCGCTCAAAGGGTTAAAACAAAAATGAACAGCAATGGAGTTAACCCTGGTTTGGACTGTGGTTGAGACTGCTCTCATACTGCGGGGGTTAAGCCCCCCCATATTAGCAGATGTCCTGTTGGAAGTGGGTGACGCACTCTGCGGAATTCAAATGAGGAGGCGGAAGGGCCCCTTTTAGATGCATCTCAGCCTCTCGTCCCTACCTCTCCACTTGCAAATGACAGTGTCAACAATCGCTGTCCTTCCATCAATCACCCTGGGTCATGAATATACAAGAGGCTGCCTGAGAGAGGCTGGCTACCTCCTGCCGATGAGCCTGGCCTAATTATCTAGGCTTTTCTTCTTTGTTTTGTGAGTATAGATGGGGGGGCCGCCTGGGGCATCATCAACCAAGGTTGCACAGGATGACCCATCGTGTGGACGCAACATGTTTGATTTTGAGCTTCAGATGTCACCTTTTCTATTCATCATTAAAAAATGAAGTAAGGGCTGTAAACATGCCCCATCCCTTCTGGAGTTTCTATTCTGCCTCTCCCCCCCCCCATCCGAGCTGTCATTTCTACATTGTTGCAGACGCTCTGGTGAATTAGCATTCTAAGTGATGTGCTGATATTCTACCAAGGATTGCTGAAAATCGTTAGTTAATAAAGTCTGTCCATTAAAAGAGAATTAACACTTCCTAATAATAGCACCCCTCACCTTAATATTGCTACAAAAATCCTAATGACCCCTTTGAATTGCTCCTTGGTTCAAGAGATAACGTCTTCAAACAGTACTGGATGTCTTGTCGTTGTTGAGGCGGACATGACAGCTGCTGGCAGGACCTCAAACTCTGTTCACTGAACAGGGTAATCTTAACCCTTTGTGTGCCATAGGGGTACGTAGCGCAAATCAATGCGTGGGGTACCCCTCTGGCACTCAAAGGGTCACCTTTTAAGGACCAGAATTTGCACACTTCAGTGCTTAACCCCTTGAGTTCCAGAGGGGTACGCAATGCATTGCTTAGCGTGCCCCTCTGGAAATGAAAGGGTTAAAGGATTAAGTTGGCTCAGGCATTCTTCCTGTAAAAACTGCCAACAACTGTCATGTCTGCCACTATGCAGGACTGATTGAAAATGGTATCTCTTCGACAAAGACAAAATTCATACGGGCCATAAGGATTCCTGGCTACGGTAAGGTAAGTTAAGGGGGGCAATTATAAGAAGGTGTTAGCTCCTAATATTTGACCTGCAGTTTAACTCCCTTGAGGACCAAAGGGGTTGAACTGCAGAACATATATCTACTGCCTTCAAACGGAGCATATCGGGGAGAGAACCAGCACTTTACTGGGTTGAAGGAGGTACAAGAGGGGTGTTGAAGACTGTGGTTAAGGAAAGGGTACTGTTGAGCACTTTTATAATGTGATGAGTGTACTGATACCCACTGGGTCTGGGTGATGAGTAAGACATGGGTTAATTGCTAGCTAGCACGGGGCAGAGAGTAGGGTTGCCACCATTCCTTCCAAAAAATACCGGCCATGGCATTCCCTCCATAGACTTAACATTGGACAGAAGCCAAGATTTTACCGGCCTGCCGGTAAAATACCGGCTGGCTGGCAACCCTAGCAGAGAGAAAAGAGAGCGTTAATGAAGAGGAATAGGATGTACTGATGGAAGTTACAGGGCAGGTGGATAGGAGGTTTAGGAACTAGTTGGAATACAGGGGAGATGTGTGGGTTCAGTGAGACCCATATATATCAGTGTGCTCTATGTCATTACAATAACCTCTGGGTTTCTGTTGCCTGTGTGTAAACGTGTTCTTATTTGTACGTCATCATACGGGTTACACATTATAGACACTGCTCTCAATATTTCACTATGGACCAAGGGTAAGCAACATGAGGCTCTCCAGCTGCAGAGGACTACAATTCCCATTATCTCCTGCCAGTCAATGGCTACCTGGAGATGATGGGAAATGTAGTTCTCCACAGCTGCAGTGCTGCAGGTTGCCAATCACTGCCACAGATACATCCGGTAGAATGTACAAATCCTTAAAGGAACAGTAAACTTTTTCTATGAAAAAATAAATATTGTAGGGATTTTCCTATTGAGTAAAATAAGGGTACTCCCACTGCCCAGAGATTTATATTTCCAGAGTTATTACAGTTTAAACCCATGTTTTTTTACATTATCAGTGCCCTCTAGTGGTCAAATTCTAATTAGATTTCCTGTTAGATTCTAATGGAGAGGAAAGTCAGAAAAGTCAGAGACATAAAGTTCTCCATAGGATGTGATAGAAACTGCCTGTCACTTCCTGTCAGTTAGAACTATCAGGAAGTAAACACAGTAAATTCACTTCCTGATTACTTGAACTGCTATAATATTTGAATAAAACATCTGACAGCGATGGGAGTGACCTTGTTTTATTCAGCAGGAAATGCTCTGTAAATATGTGTTTTCATAAAAAAAGTTTACTGCTCCTTTATGTGCAGCTCCATTGGACTTAGCCTCTAACATCAGTGCCTGAGCTTCAAGGTATGAAGTCCAGAGTATGACTGGTGTATTGCATTTCATGAACACACTCCACAGTAGTTGAGACTTGATGCCACCAACCCCCTTACACCTCCCCAATATATGTACAATAAAACGGCATTAGGATACACAGTTTCCCCTGTGCCTTAGTTAATGTACAATGTTAAATAAGCAAAAGAAGGCCCTAATCGCCCACAAACTGCCCCACTGCCCTTCCCTTGGCACAAACATACTTAACGGAGGGATTTTTTTTGTGTAACTAGTTTAGCAAATTGGCTTTAGGGAGGCACATGGTTAAAAAATAAATCTGAGGAACGGATTAAGGGCAGGATCATATTCATACATTGACCCCCTGCTCTGAAATAAGGCACACGCGCGCACACACCCCACCCACCCACCCACCCTAAATACATTCACAGTCGTACAAACACACATACATAGTTATGCACACACAAACACACATATACAGACAGATATGCATGCATGCACGCACACATACAAACATACATACAAGTGTACACACACACACACACACACACACACACACACACACACACACACACACAGATATACACACACATACACACTGTTCTGTTGGGCCCTGTCTGTAACAATTTGCAGATGTCCGCAGCTTGAAGCGTATGAAATAATAAAGCTTGCTAGCTGTAAACATCGCAGATTTCTGACACTATTGATTTATTGTGTCTAACGGTGACATCAAACCGGGTAAGTGACAGAAACACTGTTACGGCTTTAAGAGCCGTTTGTCACCGATTAAAGCTGCCAAACAGGGTTTGCCCGGACTGGCCTGTCAGTCCCAGCGCAAATTACTGCTTCACTGTGCTGGCTGATGGCGGCCTGCGGCTGCACCTCCTTACCTTCATTACTCTGTCACTGAAGACACATGCAAGGCCAGTCCCAATTTTAAAAGTGTAGACTAATTATGCAAATTATTAATTGGGCAGGTGCTGCAAATGCCCACAAAGGGGGTTTAACCCATTAGTCTCGGAGATAGGCTACAATGTACTGCAGGGTCATTTAACCCTCTGAGTGCCAGGGAGATACCAAATTCATTGCACTGTAATGCACTGGCTACCTCTCTGGCACTCAAAGGGTTAATATAGAAAGAATTAAAGGAGAACAAATGCATCTAAATAATAACAGCCCTCACTTTCTTTAATATGGCCATAGAACGTTAATGGTTGATATTAAATTTGCCCCTGTCCCTTTGCTAAAAAGATGTCACCTTTAATCAGTCCTGGGGGTCATATCCATGGAGGAAGACATGACACTTGCTAGCAGGACCACAATACATCAGACTCTGCTCAGTGCACATGGAAATCATAACTCTTTACGGACCTGTGTGTGTGGATTGAGCACACCTCTGGCCCTTAAAGAGTTAATTAGGCTCACGCACAATCACACCTAATATTTCAATGGGCCATAGAGGGATACTTATGCTTTAGGTGGTGTTGCTGGGGTGTGACATTACCAAGAATTTGTAGTTTACTTCATTACCTATTGACACCTCTTTGTTTAACTGAATAAATGATTGAGAGCAAGACCCAAGTATTTTATTTACACAGACTAATTTATTAACATACATACTGAATTTTATACAAACATTAATGTGAGTTTTATTGCTGTGGAGCAATGTGATATACTTATATACACACTACACAGATCTCCTAAAGGTGGGACAGAGGGATGAAGGACACAACGTGGACGCTTAGGAGGTATGGACCGCTAATATCTCCTAAACAGGGGAAGCTTAGAAGGTATGTACTCTGCCTGTTTCAGCTGCAAAAATTGCCAGCAATGGTCATGTCCACCTGCATGGACTCATAAGACCAGGACCCACAAAATGATAATGCAGCGTGGAAAGTGAAAGGAAATGTATTCACACGTCAGTGAATATTGAAGCTGATACGGATGTGTCAGAGATATAGATGTCATGGCCAAAGCTGGAAATTATCCGATTGTTGATAACTGTCCACTATCAGTTTTGGCTGACTTCACTGGAAAAGTTAATAATTAACAGTTTCAACACCAGGAAAGTAAGCACAAGTCACTGGAGACTGTAATGGTGAAAAATTAATCTAAAAATAAGGTACGTTACAGCCTAAGTTACCATTCACCTAGCTGACTGACAGACCCGTTTTACACAAAATGCTACAGGTTTACTGGTAACTATGAATGTGATGCTCACATGATGGGCTATGTAGCCAACATGGAGACCATTCAGATGAGAAAGTAAGGCTGACACAGTGAACTCCACCGTCATGGTAAAGCAGTGTATAGGACAAAGATTCTCAGTTCCAATCCTAGGGACACATCAGATTGTTAAGGTTATCCGTAACCCTTTGTGTGCCAGAGAGGTACCCTCTGTGACACAAAGGGTTAATTACACACAACTGGTGCAAACAAAATGACTGAACCACTGATTATCCACCTATAAACAAGCAGCATGAACCATTACGGTGTCCCATGAACTAACGATAAGAATGCCTGGCACATGACAAGGGAGATACGAATGTGGCGACATTGTCATGATGTTCATATCGCCTGTGTGACAAGGCCTGTGAAAGCTTTATTTTGTACTATTCTGAGTCCTGTACATAGGGTTGCCACCTTTTCTAAAAAAAAAAAAGACCGGCCGTGGCTTTCCCTCCATAGACTTAACATTGGACAGAAGCCAATTTTTTACCGGCCTGCCGGTAAAATACCGGCTGGGTGGCAACCCTACCTGTATATCGGTTACACAGCAGTCAGTGAAATACAGTGTTCATAGGAACATATAAAATCTGGACATCAGACTCACGGCCAGAAATATAAAACCTTATTAAAACATTGTTTTCATGTAAAAAAATCTGATTCCCCTTACATTATCAAACATCTTTTTCTGGAACCTAATCCACAACTGTGAGGACGTATGTATACACATTTCTTTTCCTTGTTAAAGGGTTAGTAATGTCATATATAAATAAAAAGTATTATTGTAGATATTATTGCACACCAGGCACACTTTGTAGACCGTTCCAGTGAAGTATTTCTTTTTAGACTGCGGTATTTCGGCTCTGCTGAAGAGCCGCCTCGAGTCAGCCGACACAAATCTCCTTCTGTTAGCTTTACGGCTGACATCAGGGAAAGGGGAGCGAGGGGGAAGTTTATCACTGTATAGCTCTCAAACCATGAAGGTTTGAAAGTAAGGTGACCACATATCCCTTTAAATCACCTGATTTAAAGGGATATGTGGTCACCTTATTTGAGAGATCGGACTGGCATTGATGGATTTAGTTTTTGAATATCTACAATATTTTTATTTATATATGTTATTACTAACCCTTTAACCTTTGCACTGCCTGGCAAATACTGCAAGCATGACAAGTCTGATGAAAATTCCTGTTGTTATGGTAACGTAGGGCTGTACACAGCACATATAATATAGGACTCCTGTCTATATACACAACAGGCAAAGAGGAACAAACCAACTACATTACAGGAGACAGAAAAAAATGTAATTGATTCTCAATGGGTTTTTAACAGCTTGAATGCTAAAGACATCTCCAATGTATTAACACTCCAGTATTCAAGGTGATAATAGCACAATTTCTCATTGGGAGCTTGAGGGCATTGTATTTGACCCTTACAGTGCAGTTGGTTTACCTCAGAATTGCTCCACAATGCCTTTACATGTAAGGCCCGGTATATTTAAAGGAGCAATATGTTATAGGGCTTCGCCTGCTGAGTAAAAGAAAGGGTACTCCCAACGCTAGCAGTTATTGTATTCAAAAGTTACACTAGGTCAAAACTGGTACTCACTGGAAACAGGTATCCATTGAGCTTACTTCCTGACAGGAAGTAACTCTGTCTTATTATAACATTCTATGGAGAACTGTTGTCAGTGACTTACCCCATCCCTACAATACAACAGATTTTAATTTACATCTCACCACTAGATGGCACTGTTAATGAAAAAAAAAAAAAAAAGTTGTTAAAACTAACGCTGAAAAAATATACATCAACAGTGCAAGTATCATTGATTTATTCAGAATTAAGTGACCTTCAATATATGATTTTTCATAAAAAAAACAAAAAAAAAAAACATTTACAGCTCCTTTAAGTAGATTCCCAATGTAGCCGAAAAGGTTACAAGTACATTCACGAACACCATTTCTTATTAAATGCTCCTACTTGGTTAGTACAAGTCTGGTATAAGCAATTAAGATTTACAGCGGACAGAGCAGTAAATTTTATACACTGTGTGAGTGGGCCTAAGTTCCACCCAAACAAGAATTATTGATTGCTCAATTCTCTTATGGATGGCAAAGAGAGTTGTTCCAGACTGTTCAGGAAACCCTCAGATCCTACCATATCTCCTAACAAAGGAACTTGCTAAAGACGGACACTTTACAGTATATAATGATTGTGCCACTCTGCTAAGGGGACATTTTATTTACCCCTTGGATGCTAAACCAAGGTTGGGATGTCTCTAGAGCCCAAACGATTAAAGGAACGCCATCATCTAAAAACAACATTGGTGATTTTGGAATAGCTTTCAAAAAAATTACGTAAATGTTGTATTACCCTCTTTCTTATTAACCCTTTGAGTGCCGGGGGGTACGCAACTCATTGGTATGCAATGCGTTGCATGCCCCTCTGGAACTGTAAGGATTATGAAAACTTGTTTTCAAGATATTTATATATCATGCTAATTAAGCCATGCTGTGCAGGCACTTCCTGTCTTAGCCCAAATTACCTCCCCCACTCACTGCCACTTAGCACTTGCAGTGCTAGGGGAGGTGGCAATGCATTACTGAGCAGTGTCATTGAGGGTGGGAGGGGTGTCATTTAGACTGGGACAGGAAGTGCCTATCATGATTATTTAAATAACAATGTGTTAATCTAAGTAACTCAAAAATGAGATTTCTAATTAACCCCTTAAGGACTACGTAACGTACTATGAAAGTCATGGTCCTTAAATACTTAAGGACCGATGACAGTCATAGTACGTCACGTAATTTTTACTTACACCACTCCACTGGGAGCGCTGTAAGTAAAAATGGGGCCTAAAATTGACCGCTCCAAGACTGGAGCGATCTCTTTCAGGCCCCAAAGTGGCGCGATGATACACGCAAACAGGTCACGTGTACTGGCACGTCTGCAAAGATCAAAGCGGTCCTTATGGGACTGAAACGTCCCAGGACCGCTGGTCCTTCAGGGGTTAAAAAAGGCTAAAAGCCTATAGGTGATTTTGAAAGCTCACTCAAAATCCTCAAATGTTTTAAAGTTTCCCCCATACAGAAGCACATTGGCCAGAGATCGCTCCAGCTTACAAGCAGAAAGCCTCCATCATTGGAGGAGGCTGGATAGAGGGAGGGGACCTGAGGCAGAGTGACAGACTGCGGTACAGAGCTGGTAACCACAGTCTGTCCGGAAGTAGGGTGCAGGGCAGTATTTGTTAGTTTTCGTCCAAATAGCGATTTAAAAAATAAATTAATTCAATATTACACATATTTGCTATATAACCTACCTATTAAGAAAACTTGCATAGGGGTGATAGATCCCCTTTAAATTTCTAAATAATGCTGGACCCAAAAAGGATTATCAAAGGGTTTATATGCATTTTGCTATAGTAAACATTAAAGGGATAGTAAATCCTCCAAAAAACTGTAAGCCAAATGATAGGAATAATAAAAACATACTTAACGCCCTCATTCCCATCTCTCAAACCGTTATGGTTTGAGAGATGTAAGAAAATAAAGACCTCTGCTCCCTCCCCATTCTCATGCATCCGCTGTATAGCGGACGTCATGAGATCCTGCTTCCGGGACCAGACGGCGGCTCTTCAGGAGCAATGTCATCGAGATATCTAACTATAATTACTTCATCGGAATGGTCTACAACGTGTGCTAGCAAGCCAGGCACACGTTGTAGACCATACCGATGAAGTAATTATAGATATCCCGATGTCAGCTCTCATGAAGAGCCGCCTCCAGTCGGGCGACCGGATTCTGCCTCTGACAGCTTTACAGCTCATCAGGCAGAAAGGGGAGGGAACGGAGACATTTATTTTCTTACATCTCTCAAACCATAACTGTTTGAGAGATGGGAATGAGGGCGTTAAGTATGTTTTTATTATTCCTATCATTTGGCTTACAGTTTTTTTTGGGGGGTTACTATCCCTTTAATTGTGGGGCACTTTTGTATGAGTGAGAGTTTCGCTTTAAATCCATGGACTAATGTGGCATTTTCGTTTCAACCCTACGGTGCAGGTGGTTTAGTCCAGAATTATACCTCTTTAGCTTGATAAATAAGGCTTTCAGGGTAATCATGAAGCAAACCAACTGCACCCATAAGGTACAAATACAAATGTAAAATAATTTAAATGGGTTGTTTAACCCTTTGAATCCTAGAGAGGTCTCAAACACACCTTTCTAGCATTCAGTGGGTTAAAATACCAGTTTAAATGCCCAGAAAGTTGATGAATTTGTATTTGTCCCTTATGGTCCTGCTCGTTTCTCCAGAATTGCACTTGTTCAACAAAAAAAATACAACCTGTAATGTGTACTGCACATATATAAACTAAAACACAGAGCTTGCACTCACCGGGGAAATGTTAGAGTTTGAAGTCTAAAGGAACAGCAACAACAGAACTTATAGTGCAAACTAGCAAAAGTATTGGACCTTAACATTGAAATGACCTTCAGAGCATGCACTCTACACTGGCCGAAAGAGCTTACAGTACAGATACCATCTCACCTCCATACCTGGGAACCTTCGAGTCCAAGCCCCCTGGAGTATCAAGGGAGGGAAGGGAGTGTAGCCCAGGTACTTTTTTCCTTTTTGGACTTCATACCAGGTCTCCAGGGACAGACGCTAATTCACTAGGTTAGTGAGACCAGGGCAGACCCCACCTTCCTGTCTCCCATTCCCACCCAGTCCTAATAAGTCCCACCCACACTGTGCGTCATTTGGACACTTCCTCCTCTAGCTTTAGGGGGCTGCTGCCATCACAGTTCCCACGAATAGAAATAGAAAATCCAATTCAAGAAGAGATACTATTATTCTGGAGGAAACCAACAGCACCATAGGAGGAAAATAAAATTCCACAAATTCCCATTGATTTAAATGGGGCTTTTCATCCCTGGAATGTTAGAGAGGTCTCCAACGCATTGCTCAAAAGCACCATTAAAGACACTGGAATTTGAATTTGTCTTCCAAGAAGCAGTAAGCTTGCCCCAGAATTGTTTCGCTTATATTTGATTCATACGGCACATAGAATAATTTTTAAAGGCATGGTAACCCTTTATTTTAACTTTGCATACAGTATTCTTAAAGTGCATATAATGTAAAGTCAATATGCCAATACTTTTATTTTCTTTTTTATCTTCCCTTCAGTTCTACAGGTATAGTGATACATTGTATCATTGTCCTGCACTGGCAAGAAAACACTGGAAACTGAAAATCAGCGAGCTTATTTTGAGGGGCAAAAAAGTGTAAAAAAAAAAAAAAAAAAAAAAAAAAAAAAAAAAAAAAAAGCAAGAAGATGGAGAAAAAAAATTAGAAAACCTATAGGCAATTTGACCAGACATTCAAAATAAAAGGTTACTATCCCTTTAAAAGTATAATCCAACAGATGGATGGATGGATGGACAGACAGACAAAAAAGACAAAGATAGAGAGACAGATAGATAGATAGATAGATAGATAGATAGATAGATAGATAGATAAAAGAACAATGAAAAGCTATGTCAGATGAAGTCAGTAATTGCAGCATAAAACAAAAGCCCTGGATTGTGGCATCTGGCATTAAATGAACTTTCCTGTAAACTGGATGCCAATTTCCAGAATGGCTCCGAGCAGGAATCCTCTGCCAAGGCAGTAAACAGCTTTTATCAGCAATAATGATGGCATAATCCCAGCGAAAAAACCCAAGGAACATATGGCGGTGGCTCTCCAAACACACTCCTGACAACATAGGGGGGCATTTTTTACGATGCCGTCCACTAGCAGAGGATCTGCCATGTTTTTTTTTTCCTTTTCCTTTCAGGTTATAATCTTCTCTGTTTGAGAAGATGCGACATTGGGGAATTCATCGCTAATGAGGCGATTTTTCTTCTGGAAAAGCAAGAATGCAGGAAGTTCAAGGGGGGGGGTGCAAATATTAGGAGGGGGAAGGCAGAGGGAGAAAGAGGGGTGCAAGAGAAAAAGGAGGTGAAAATGGATGAGGGAGGAGACATGATGAAGGGAAGGGGGAGACAGAAGGAAAAAGATGGCAGGGAGAGAAAAGCGAATGTCTGAAACGAAGAGGGGCACAGAGAGTGGAAGGGAAGTAGCCCCCTCCCTATTAATAACCCTCTTCTTGCTATGGCCAAAAAAATCCTAATGGCCCCTACGAATTTTGCCCTTATTGATTTGTTCAAGAGATAGCATCTTCAATCAGTCCTAGATGTCATGTATATGGAGGCGGACATGACAGTTGCTAGAAGGTCCACAGGACACAGCGTCCTCTTCCTAGAGGTCTCAAATAGACCTTCCTAGTATTCAAGGGGTTAAAATCCCAGTTTCCCCAAAGAAACATTGTAGGCTGGAGAATGAGTGTCCAAATGATGTGATTCGCATCATAATTTGGATGAAGCTTAACTAGGAGAGATTGCTCAGTTGAAAGAAGAAGTTTGTCTTGAAATGAGCAGGAAAGTGGGTGGAATCGGTGAACAGCTGGGAAAATGGGCGGGGTTACCACTAAGCTCATTAAGTTGGAGAATCAGTCTCTGCCCCCAGAGACCTGGTAATTAAATCTGAAAACCAGAGTCCCTGGGGCAGATCCAGAGAATTCCCCAATATGCTCATTTTCTGTGCTGGAAAACTGGATGCACCAACAAGTGACCGTTTTCTAAATACCATCTGATTTAAATAGGGCTTTAAAGTCCTTAAATGCTAGGATTTAAAGGGATAGTAATACTTCATTTTAACTTTATTTTATTTTGTAGGCATTAAAAAAACATGAAGAACGATATAAGTCTTATCTTATTCACAAGCAAAGTTTCCCCTCCCGCCCCTTTTACCTAGTGTAAGCAATCTCTTCTCAGATGTGGAATGCAGTCCATAGACCCGACAGATAACAGAAGGGGACACTCTTATTCCTATGAAAACAATGAAAGCCCTGCCCCCCTTGACAAGCTTTTCAGATTTTTCCCTTATCTTAATTGAAGATTGTCCTTCTCTGCAGTCTACCTGGGCACCTCCCTTCTGCTCTGGCTGAGCAGTGTTACGTCAGTAAAAGGGGCGGGAGGGGGGTACTTTGTCATTGAAATACTCTTGAACTACAACTCTGACAGAATTAAAATAACACTCTCCGTAGTCCAAATACTATGATGATTAATTAGAGCTGCTTTTATTATGAAACATTACTATCCCTTTAAGGAATGGCGCGATGCAAGAAATATGCGTATCTGCTAAAGGCATTTTTGTGCACAGATACATTTTGCGCATGTTCTAATCCGGGAAGCTGAATACCAAACGCTTCTTTAATTGTGCATAAAAAAATATTTTTTACAACAACACTACATAGACGTACACATTCGTTCACAATACCACTTCTTGCATTAGGCACATTCGCTATTCCACTCACACAGATTCGTTAATCCTGGCCACGCCCACAAAAAATAAACATACGCAGCTGTTCCCTAACCTCGATTTTTCACGCGCAATTCAACAACATCACGCGGAAACATATTCCTTAGTGGTTTTCACATGGGAAATATTGATTGCACATGTGTCCTACATTACGCCATAAGAGTCCATTTATATCGTTAGGAATTTTCATTTGTCCTCTATGGTGCAGTAAGTTTGCTACAGAATTACTCTACTTTATCTCTGTAAAAATGACCCTACTCATTTACTCAGGGAAAAGAACATCTGTACAGAAAAAGTCCTGCTCTAGAATGAGTGGGAAATATAAACATGATGTTCTGCTAAAAAGCCTAATGGCCCCTCTGAATTTTCCCCTTGCTTCAAGAGTTAACACCTTCAGTCAGTTCTGGATGTCATGTCCATGGCAGACATGACAGTTGCTGGCAGGACCAGAGAACCACAAGACATGAACTCTGCCCACTTCTGGTAAACTTAACCCTTTAAGCAATGGTATAACTAGTCATTGCAGGGACCTAGTACAATAATCTTATGGGGTCTTCTAACACACAAAAAAAAATTCCAGGGACTAGAACCTATTGGGCCCTGAAATGTGCAATACTTTGCATCCTGCCCTCATTGGATTTATGCATTTAAACAATAAATAAATACACAAGAATGGCCCTGAACTTTGGAAGATTAAGCTCAAAGTTGTTACATGTTACACTTTTCTCATATCTATCTACCTCTCTCTACACACATACATTGTATATATATATATATATATATATATATATATATATATATATATACACACACACACACACATACATACATATACACACACACATTTATAAAATGTGTGATTATATATATATATATATATATATATATATACACACACACACACGTATGATAGATACACATACACACACATATGTATATATATTTATAGATCCATATATCCCTACTGTCAGCTCTCCTGTATCCGCCTTCATTAAACCTCTCAGGCTTTCCTGCTGATGGCTCTCCAAGGCCGCGGCAGACTGATCTCTTCCAGGAACACAGCATTCTGCCCAACCCCACTGTAACCTCCACATCGATTTTCCCGGCTCGGTGGCCATTCATTGCTGTGACATTTGGCTCTCGGCTCTTTAACACTCTTCAACCAAATCAATTTCATATTTTTGTCAATTCCCTGTGCCAGGCGGGGAGCAGGATGGGAAGAGACCTTAGCAGGATTCAAAATGATTTTCTCTAAGTGTTTTTAGCTAGAGGTTGTGAAAGGAGATTTTCAAAGCCCACCCAGTGCAAGTTATTACACCTATGCAATAATAACTAAACAAAAATAGTGGAGGTAAGGGTGTGCGTACTGCTATGTATCTCACTTTCCTGAGTAGAACACCTGAATTTTCATACATTGATCGAATGGAAATATTTAAAGTGACAGCACAGCATTATATGGAGGTGTGTCAAAATATTATATATATATATATATATATATATATATATATATATATATATATTTCCACTTTTAGGTACTATAACTTTGATCACTTATTAAGATGAGCACCCAGGTCATCAGCTTTACAATTAACAATGAGTGCATCCTACGTTGAATGTATGTATATCAGCCACTGTATACTTAAAATGGCAATGATCAGGACGTGCTTTTTTTTTATTAAGGATTATGCCTGAGATACTTGGACATTATTTATAAAGTTTGGCCATTAGCACATGTTTCTTACTGAATGACAGCATATGTATACATAATCTATATAATTGTATTTGATGCCCTTTTACTAAGTGGAAATATCTTTTGATAGGAGAGACTGATTCAGTCTTTGATTGCACCTTCCACTGATATATTTAGGCTGATATACTAAGAAGAACAGGGAGACAATGCACTAAAGATGTAATGGCGAAGTGTGTCTGGCGATGTGTGGAGATCACTTTGCCATAGATCATACAACACACTTCTCCATATGCTGTAAGAATTATGTATACAAGGGGAGAGGGAGTGATTTTGTTCCTTGGCATATGATGTTGAAGCAAAGCTGGTGATATGTTGGGGAGGGCAAATGGGGCATCAGAGAGGATGTACTCAGACTTAATCAAAGCATCAGCCCTACTTTAAATTATATATACGTCCTATGCCCACATTAGTGGTTCTCTAGAGCACAAGCTGCCCCTCAGCTGTTATAAGTAAATATAGGACCAGTCAACCTAGAGCTGACTGATCTAAGTAAACAACTCAGCCACACTCCGCAACACAAACAGAGTAGCACCGTTTGCAGTGCATTGTGTGGCTGAGTCCTGTATTTACATCAATCTGCTGATATATGGCTGGTTTGATGTTTACCTGTAACATTTGATAGAGGCCGGTTCTGTGTTTACATCAAGCCTATTGGTAGGTGACATCAGAAAAAGTCTTGGAACTCAGCTGGAGGATGACCTTCGCAATGACATCACTGGAGGAAGTCACTTTTGAAACCAAGCATGGAAGACACGAAGCTGAGGGTTGATCCCAGTAACAGGATTGGGGGCAAACTGTGTGACTACTGCCCAAACTCTTTCTGGTCTGATCTTTCAGACCACATAATTTTGTGAGTGGGGGGATATACTAAGTTTATATATAAAGTTTATGAAATTAATAGTACACTTAGATTCCCCATCCTTTCTTGCTCTCCTTATTTCTTGTTTTTGGTTTGTTCATTTCAAGCAGACACAGCTTGAGGATTGAGCATGAGGAGGGAGTTGGACTGTAGACTATATTTATGGACACATGCGACTGGGGCTTGAGCACAATATATTAATAAGTGTATACATTTATGTACTGGTGATTTCCAGCCAGGACATGCCAGGCTGATGACTAGGTACCTGTTTTACTAGTCATTACATGAGACCAGCTGAACTATACAATGGCACATACCACAAAGACAATAATGCACCATTACAACACCACCCTTGTTGTCAACTAAACTAAAGTGCAATACTGCCTTATTAATAAGTCTGCTTTGGTGAAGGACACTGACTCCTAATGATATTGAACACAAATGGGAATAACTGCCTCTTAATGAGATGGTCAGCTATTGTGTGAGACTGCCTCCAAAAAAGGGCAGACTGCTTTCTAATGAATTAAAAAATTGTATTATGAGAAAGTCTCACTCTGTGGAATTCAGGGCCTTATTCACAAAGCTTAACCCTTTAAGTGCCAGAGGGGTACGCAACGCATTGCTTTGTAATGCGTTGCGTACCCCTCTGGCACTCAAAGGGTTAAGATGAGAAATTCTGAGGCAAGCGATCTGTACCATAAGGGACAAAAGAAAATGTATATATTCGTTTACATGGGGGTGTTAACCCCTTCAATGCACTGAAGACCTCTCTAGGATTCAAGGGGTCAAAATCCCAATTTAAAGCGGCAGCAACTCTTACACAAAATATATATATATATTTATCAGTTTTGTACTGGGAGGCATTACCTCTTTGTAGCATTGGGTGTATTGGGAATATTGATTAGTACCCTATGGTTGAAACTACTCCTCGTTAGCTTCCTGAACAGGGCCATTAGTCTATCTTCAATTAGTGATTTGCCTTCTAACAATGCTAACCCCTAATGAAAGCCACCATCGCAGACAGTCCTCTATTTAAACGGACAATAACATGACTTCTTGAGAAAGACTTATATTGCTATGTGGCAATATGGAGACAGAATGAAACATCTTCATGTGCTCAATGCACTAAGAGACAATGCTTCCCTCTCAGCATCAACTCAATGTCAATCGGATGGTCCGGCAGCACTAAACCTGGATCCCCATGTGGCTGCGGGTTCAGTTTGATGCTCCAGCTGCTAGATAATGTCAGATGGGGATATAGATCAACAGCACGCCATTTGCTGCTCACAACAACTTACATCACAGTCAGTTGTATGAGACATGTTATCTTAGTTTTCCCTTCCTCTTGTCCAGACACGAGGGGTTACATCTGCTCCTCAAATCTAAATGATTCACTTGCCACAGTCGTAGAGGGGCCAGGAGTGATGCATGCTATTACAGTACTGTGGATTAGCCCTTTGAGTGCCAGAGGGGTATGCAACGCATTGCTTTGAGTTCCCCTCTGGAATTCAAATGGTTAAAAGGAGAAATAAAATATTTTTATGAAGAAAAAACCCCCCAACAAATTGGGTTCACCCACTGCTGGGGGATTTTTATAAAAAGGTATTACAGTTCAAATGTGTGTGTTTTTTTCTTTTAATTAAAATGTATTTTATTTATTCTGGACACCAGGTGGTATGGTAGGTACTGTTTCCTCACTTACTATGGAGAGCCACAGTCTATGACTCAAGATCTCCCACTGTGGTGTACATTATACAAAAAAAATAAATAAATAGCATTTTGAATTGTACACCAGTTGGCGCTGTTTCCATGAAAGGGCATTTAACTCTTAGAGTGGCACAGGGGTACACAGTGAATGTGCTGCGTACCACTCTGGCACTCAAAGGGTTAACAAATTAAACATGAAAGATAATTATATAAATAAAAAACTGGGAACATTTTGCTAAGTACACATAAATAAAATTAATGTATATTGGATCCACATACCCCATATGAATTACCTGGAAGACCAGAAAGAACAAAATAAATTAATATGGGGGCCCAAATGTTATTAATTGTATATTTGTACATGTATTGCAATGGTTGTCTTACTGACAGCCATTGCAGTTCACAAAAGACACTCCTTGCATTACACTGACATACAGTGTAACAATTCAAATGGTTAAAGAGGGACACTTTTTTTAGGTGGTGTTGCTGGGGGGGGGGGTGACTGGTGAGCAGAGCACTATCGAGAATTTGTAGGTTATTTTATGAGCTATCGGCACCTGTTTTGTAGTTGAATAAATTATTTAACCCCTTAAGGACCAGCGGTCCTGGGACGTTTCTGTCCCATAATGTCCGGTTTGATCCTTGCCGACGCACCGGTACACGTGACCTGTTGCGTGTATCGGCACGCCGCTTTGAGGCCTGAAAGAGATCGCTCCAGTCTTGGAACGGTCAATTTTAGGCCTCATTTTTACTTACAGCGCTCCCAGTGGAGCACTGTAAGTAAAAAGTATGTGACATACTATGACCGTCATCGGTCCTTAAGTATTTAAGGACCATGACTTTCATAGTACGTCATGTAGTCCTTAAAGGGTTAAAGAAAGACCAAAGTGTTTTATTTACACAGACTCATTTATAAACATGTGTAATTAAGTTTAATAAACATTAGTGTGAATTTTATTGCTGTGGAGCAATGTGATACACATATACACACCACAGAGGAGTGGCAACGTCGTCACCACATTGCTAGTAATTAGTGTTGAGCGAGCACCCCGATGCTCGGGTGTTCGGGTGCTCTGACCGAGCACCCCCTGAGGCTCGAGTGCTCGGCCGAGCACCCGAGCCCCATTGAAATGAATGGGGCGACACCAGGCACCCCCTGCTCTGATGAGGGGAGGGTGCCTGGTCAATGCCCCCTTCATCTCCGCTATGCCCCCTTCATCTCCGAATGCCCCCTTCAGCTCCGCTATGCCCCTCTTCCACAATGTGCCCCTTCATCTCCGCTATGCCCCTCTTCCACAATGTGCCCCTTCATCTCCGCTATGCCCCTCTTCCACAATGTCCCCCTTCATCTCCTCTATGCCATAGCGGAGATGAAGGGGCACATTGTGGAAGAGGGGCATAGCGGAGATGAAGGGGCACATTGTGGAAGACGGGCATAGCGGAGATGAAGGGGCACATTGTGGAAGACGGGCATAGCGGAGATGAAGGGGGACATTGTGGAAGAGGGGCATAGAGTCTATGCCCCTCTTCCACAATGTCCCCCTTCATCTCCGCAATGCCCCCTTCATCTCCGCAATGCCCCCGTACCTCCAGTCCCTGGTGGTCCAGCGGAGCTTCTTCGGATCTGTGCCTCTTCCGGCACAGATCCCCGCCACCCGAACATGGCGGGAGAGCACATGGCGGTACTCGACGAGTACCGCCATGTGCCGAGCAGAGCGATGCTCGAGCCGATCCGAGCATCGGCCGAGCACGCTCGCTCATCACTACTAGTAATATATAATTTCTCTTTGCAGCCATATCCCAGCTCGGGTAGTGGCAGGCAGAGCGTCCTTTCCTGACATGAATGAAGTGTTGTGGTCTAGGGGAAGAAGATTTTTTTATGGAGATGAGATGACTCTATAGGCTTTGATTTGTGATTGGGTGATCTGTAGTAAAGTAAAACCTCACATCTACTCCCACAAATTATCACTTTGCTTTATTATTTTGAGAAACTTTTTTGACAGTTGCTTTTTACTTTTGGGTGATGTAGGCTTTCTATAAACAAATAGACTATCCATATAGTACCACCTACCCATCTATACTATATGCAATGCACCTTTCATAGGGTATTCTATCCATGCATCTATGCCAAGTTCCGATCCGCCATACTTTCAAGCACTGACAGCCTTGTATATTATTTGTGCAGTGCCACTTTATAGCATATATATGAATGGATATTTTTTTATTCTTTGTATGGAGTATTTGATTAGTGCCGGGGAGGGCAATATAGGACGGCAACAGCAGCAAATGGGAGGGCGTGTGGGACAAAAGAAAGTGAGACATGGATACAGTAAAAGGGAGGGAGGTGCTGCGAAATTATGGTGAAAGGAAGGCAGCAAAGGAGACCAGTAGTAGTGTAAGATATGGATAGGAGTGTTGGAGGAGTCCCAGAATTCTACTGATGTTTTAAATGTCGAGGGGGTGAAAGCTGATGCGGCATCGAAGCTGTTTCTCTCAAAGTTCCTTGCAGTGATTTTGGCATGAGTGTGCAGGAAGGCACCCCCTGTGAAAATCATGCCCCCAATGTGGCCACCTACAGGAGAGACAGTATGGAGGACATCTGTACAACTCCTTCTCTACTGCCACCCCACGGTGTGTCTGCCATGGATGCAGAATCTAGGTTACATGACCATGTTCTCTCTCTCTATTTCTATAACTTCTCCCCTAAAATACTGCATCATTCCTACAAATCTTAAAAGTCCTTAACCGATTGTATACCTGATTCTTAACCCCCACACTTATTGTATAACTAATTACTAAAACTCCTCTTCTAACACTGTAGAACTGATTCCTATAAATGTTCCCCTAACTTATTCCAAAAATACTACCATAATTTGACTGCATTATATGTCTTTTGCTTAAAGGGGCACTTTCACCTCCTAATAATAACCTCCCACAAACTTTACTATGACCAGAAAATCCTAACAACATCTATGAATTTTGCTCTTGAGACTTATTTGAAGAGACCGCATTTTCAATCGGTCTTGGATGCTTTGTCCGTGTAGGCAGACATGACAGCTGTCAAACTCCGCCCACTGCAGATGGAAATTTTCTCTAGCTCATGGCTTCTGCCTCCTTCAGTGCACAAATAATGGCAGCGGGTACAGCTGGGGATCCAGTAGTCCTGCTATTAACGGTCTTGTCCTTGGGTACAACATCCATGATGGATTGAAGATGTTCTCTCTTGAACTAAGGATTAAGGGCAAAATTCATAGTAGCCATTAGGATTTTCTGGCTACGGTAAGGCAAGTGGAGTTATTACTAGGTGTTCATTTTCCTTTAACTGTAACATATAAATCCTCTCCTAGCTGCTCCTATAACCTTTTTTTTTACAAATTGCTTGGAAACTCCAGCAAACTGACACCAAACACCTTCATGCATTGATGCAAAGTGACTCTACATGAAATCTCCCTGTGCCAACTTCATGTCATACTGCCCGCTTGCCACACATCATTGTAATTAGCGTGCCTGGGATATTATTCTGAACACCTGTATCCCCTTGAGGGGTTAAGGCATACCACGCAGCAGACCAACTCCATCCCAGCAGCTGCACACACACCGGTCACTCTTCCTTGTCATTGTTGATTTATGACCTCCTCCCTGTTCAATTTCACATTTTGTCCCCGTCATACCTCTGGCTCACGATCATTCCAGGCTGACCCTTCCAGGGCAGGCAGGCAGTATTGATAAAACAATTATCTGCTGGCCGTTCATCTGATTTTCCATTTCAATTAGGGCTCGGACAAGGAGAGAGGGAAAAGATTGCATCATTGATTTTTCTACCTTACAACAGTACGGACGTGGCCAGCAATGAATTCCAACCCTTCAGACATTTTAAGTCATAATTTCTAGACTTCCTCACTTGCCTAATGCTTTTTCTTGACATGCGCTCGGGTTTGAGGTGAAAAGAGATGGTTTTATCAAACTGCAACATTTTTCTCTTTCACATCTTCTCCTTTTTATTAGGGTGAGATGCAGGTGATGCATTTAACGTTCTTGTGAACAGCCGTCAAGGCACTGCTAAATCTGTGGTTCCCCCCTGTGCTGGGGTAAAACTGTAGCACAGACAGCCATGCAATAAGTCTCTGTCTGTCACATCGTACTGGGGATTTGCTGCAGAGAACACTTCTGGGTAATGTAACAAAAGAGAACGATTCAGATCTAACTCGTTTGGTGCCGGAGGAGAATACGACATGTGTTATGGCAAACTGACCCCGATACAGTTCTGTGCCATTAGTACACATTGATCCCGGCAGTGATTAACCGGATAATGGTAATGTCCCTTATGTACAAAAGAAGAATGGTGTGATTATGAGCAAACCAACCGCACCATACTGGAGAAATAAAAATCCCCCAAATTTGCATTGATTTAAATGGGGTTTTTGATAATTTTAATGATAGAGCTGTCTTTAATGCATTGCTTCAACCTCTCTGGTATTCAATGGGTTAAAAGCCACATTTACATCAATAGGAAATGTTTTTTGTTTGCAACACAATTGCACCTCTTCTGTTTGACAAACAATGTCCAAAGAGTCTGGCATTTCCAGGGCACCTCTTACTTCTTGTAGGTCATTTTACACTGGGCTAAGGAACAGAATGAAGGTATTAGTACTTACTCTTTGGTTCCAGAGTTAGCCTGTGTTCTGCGCATAATACAGATACACACACACTGCTCTGTGTACAATACAGATACACACACTGCTTTGTGAATAATACATATATACACACACTGCTCTGTGTATAATACATATATACAAACACACTGATCTGTGTATAATACAGTTACACACACACTGCTATGTGTATAATACAGTTACACACACACACTGCTCTGTGTATAACACAGATACGCACGCACAGCTCTGTGTATAATACAGATATACACACACACTGCTGTGTGTATAATACAGATATACACACATACTGCTCTGTGTATAATACAGATATACACACACACTGCTCTGTGTATAATACAGATACACACACTGCTCTGTGTATAATACAGATACACACACTGCTTAGTGTATAATACAGATACACATACTGTTTTGTGTATAATACAGATACACATACTGTTCTGTGTATAATACAGATACACATACTGCTCTGTGTATAATACAGATATACACACACACACTGCTCCGTGTATAATACAGATACACACACTGCTCTGTGTATAATACAGATACACACACTGCTCTGTGTATAATACAGATATCCACACAACCTGCTCTGTGTATAATAGGCACACACACTGCTCTGTACATAAAACAGATACAAAACAATCTGCTTTGTGTATAATACAGAAACACACTGCTCTTTATATAATACAGATACACATAATGTTCTGGGTATAATAAAGATGCACACACTGCTCTGTGTATAATAGAAATATCCACACACTGCACTGTGTATAACACAGATACACACCACTTTATGTATATAATACAGATATCCAAACACCCTGCTCTGTGTATATTACAGATATCCAGTCATTTGTGTATAATACAGATACACACACTGCTCTGTGTATAATACAGATACACACACTGCTCTGTGTATAATA
This sequence comes from Rhinophrynus dorsalis, assembly GCA_037306005.1. NCBI lineage: Eukaryota > Metazoa > Chordata > Amphibia > Anura > Rhinophrynidae > Rhinophrynus > Rhinophrynus dorsalis. The sequence continues at coordinate 44,698,554 of CM074726.1, read as the reverse complement.
CAGATACACATACACTGCTCTGTGTAGAATACAGATACACGCACTGCTCTGTGTATAATACAGATACACACACTGCTCTGTGTATAATACAGATACACACACACTGCTCTGTGTATAATACAGATACACACACTGCTCTGTGTATAGTACAGTTACACACACACACTGCTCTGTGTATAATACAGATACACACACTGCTCTGTGTATAATACAGATACACACCCACTGCTCTGTGTATAATACAGATACAAACACTGCTCTGTATATAATACAGATACACACTGCTCTGTGTATAATACAGACACACACACTGCTCTGTGTATAGTACAGTTACACAATGCTCACTGTATAATAAAGTGACAATGATCTGTTTAAAACATAGTCACATTGCTCTGTGTATAATTCTGCTTCCGAAAAGGTTAATTTAATGATTAACAACAATTCTGCAATGTCCTATAAATGGATGTGAACCCAGAGGTCTGGTTGGAAGACGTGTGCCTAAAATCTAGGTTAACACAAAAATGATGACTTTCATTTTGCCATCAGAGTTTTGACATTTTTAATTGAAACACCTGTAATTTTTCTGTGCAACCCATATATCCATTCACAGAAAGCTAGCTGATATTCATATAATATTTTGACAACCTCTTTGCTTTGCTCTGATGCTGGGAAACGAGATGTGCTCAAAAGCCTGAGTATAATAATCAAACAATAGGATTTATTTATTTTATTTTTTAAAAGTAAAAATCTGGGTTTCAGAGGAAACCCAACAGATTGCTTTTATGTGTCCCTGAAACCTTCTTCCGAAGTATAATTTTACATAGCTGGTGCTTTATACACATGGGAAAGCTGCATGCTGGGACTTTAAAGAATGGATCATGTATTTTCTGTCTGGCAAAACACTTTTAAAGACACATTAATTAACTCTCTGAGTACCAGAAAAGTGTCCTCATTGCAAAGTGATGCACTGGACACCCCCTCTGTGACTTAAAGGGATACTTGTATTTTTTAGGTGCAGTATCACAGTGGCCTGAAATTGTACAGTGGCGCTGTTACTACACCATCCTATGGACAGCTCTGGCCAGTTGACCATAAATCTCCATAGGATGGTGTAGAAACAGCGCCACTGTACAATTTCAGGCCACTATGATACTGCACCTTAAAAAAAAAAAATCAAGTTTGAGCTGTAATAACTTTTGAATAAAAAACCTTTCAGCACTGGGAGTACCTTTGTTTTACTCAGGGGAACAAACACTACAGTATATATTTTTACATATTAAGTATTACTATCCATTTAAAGGGTTAACTCCTTAAATGCTAGCGACATTTACCACCTGTGTTGCATGCAAGGGCTTAACCCTTTGAGCACCAGAGGGGTAGCCAACGCATTACGATACCCCTCTGGTAACTCATAGGGATAAAGGGTGGCTATCACATGGCCAGAGCCCAATCAGCAGGTCTCCTTCCCTGGGAATAGACCTTTGAGATGAAGCCAGGTTTGCTTTGCAAGCCTACAGCTGGGAGGTAGCAGAACAGGGGTCTGCTAAGAGCCTCACTCTGGTGTTCCCTCACTGGACCCTTAAGAGACACTGACGTGCAGGTTTTGAAGACTCACAGTTAACTTTCATTGGAATGTGTGCAGCGCCCCCACAGGCTTTCATGCACAACACTAGGGGTCTATTGATCTGCATGTTCATGCCTGGGAACTCTCCATATCTGTTCGGGAGAGTCCGTTTTTTAATTCATTTCCAGGTCTCGTCTGGTATGTGAGATTTATGGTAACCCAGTTACTTTCACATGTTCCTCCCACTCCCTGATGCATTCCCCCCCATTTTCTGGGACAAATCCCTACCATCCTTCATCCAAATCCCACCCTCTTCTATGAAGCCCTGCCCACATTGTGACACAGTGTCATTTGGACACTCCCACTTCCCCCCTTCTGGTCACCTCAGGTGCTTTTGGCAGCGACGCTCTTAGACATGTGCATGCACAACCTGCAAAGCTTGTGGCTGTGTTGTTGTCCTCTTTGTTGTTGTCCAGTGTTGCTACCTCACGTACCGAACCATTTTACGGCTGCACTCTGATGAATCAGGTCTTTTTTTTTTTTTTAACTAAGTCTGCTTGGTAAACACATGATAACTAAATTGTAAAGGTGCAGTAAACTCTTATGATGATAATTTATGTTACAGGGATTTTTTTCTGTTGCTTAAAAAAAGGTATTCTCACTTCTGGGAGATTCTTCATTTAAAAGTTATTATAACTCAACAGTATATGTGTATATCTGGGAGCTCTCTTTATCTAACCTTAATACTCTAGTTTTTATGCTTAACTACCAGATCTCTAACTCCACCCACTTCACTGACAGTTCTAGTCAGTCTCCTCCCTGTTCTTTCTACTCTTTGCTCAGGATCACTGGCGTGACGTGTCAGACCGTCACCGGTCCTTTAGGCAAGGACAGAGGTCCTGACACATCACTAGAACTTAAGGGCTTAACCCCCAACAACTAGTTGAGGATGATATGAGTTGTAGTCACAAGCAAATCAAAGTTCAACAACAGACGACCCTTGATTTAACTCCTTAGTGAAACCCAAGCCCTTGAATGATAAAGAAACCTTTGCAAAAGACATATGTAGCATCCACAAGGTTGCACTTATGGGCGGATTGTCCTATTGGGGGATCGGGCATCCCCCGGGGGGCCTCTAGATCATGGGCTGGTGGGGGAGATCAGAGGATTTCACCTCACCATCCCACAATATTTTGAAGGAGAGGTCTGTGTTGCCACCGGCACAGGCACTCTCTGTGACAGCCTTCACGTTCCTTCTTAATGCAAAGCGCCAGGATATGACATAATATCCTGGCTCCTGCACTCTCATGCCACACAAGGACCACAAGGGGGAGTCGACAGGGACATCGGTGCTGGAGGCTGTACGGACCTCTCACTCCCCACACTGGACCACCAGGGAATGCAAGAGAGGAGGAAGAGACACATATCAAAGAGATATGTTGAGAGGCAGAGGAAAAGAAGACAAAAAAAGACTAGATGGAGAGGGAGGTGGGTAGGAGAAAGGCAGGGGAATGAGGGGGTCTGACTGAGCAATATTAGGAAAGAGGGGGAAAGCAATGGGGGAGAGTGGAGGGGAGACAGAAAAAAAGAGGGGATGAAATAGACCGGAGGAGAAATGGAGAGCGGAAACAGCAAAGGGGCCTGTAGGTAGAAAGTGAAAGGGGGTACTAGGGTGGGAATGAGACTGTAGAAAAGGGCCGGGGAAGAGAGAGTGGGGGAAAGGGGGTGGGAATTGCTAGGGTTGTATTTTACCCTTTGAGTGCCAGAAATGCTTTAAAAAAAAAAAAAAATTGCCCAGGCTGGTATTCCCCTACAATCTGCCTCTGGTTACACTTAACCCTTTCAGTGCCAGAGAGGTACGCAACACATTGCAAAGCAATGCATTGCGTACCTCTCTGGCACGCAAAGGGTTAACCCTTTGAGTGCAAGTAAGGTATTCAAACCTATAAGGATACATGGCAAGCTTCAAAGTTGGTCTTATTTATTTATTATACCCCCCCCCCATATGATTCAAGTCCTCCATATCTTGGTTTTATATCCACGCTACACGTGCCCGTCTTCTCTCCGTCTCATCCCCCCCCTTCCTTTCCGCAGGCCCCCCCTCTTGCTCCCCTCCACCTCTCTGCCTGCTCTTTCTTCTGAATATTCTCATCTGCGTCCTGGCTGCAAGGAAATTGTCTGCTCTCTGATCTCTCTTATCTTAAGATATTTGCAGCCCCCAAATTTCACTTCAATCTCACCTCATCTCTCCATACTACATTAACCCCTAGCAATTGCCTTCCAAATGACCCCATTAAGCTGTAATTGCCTCAGCAGGTCTGCACTCTTCTTGTAATTCTGTTCTTCTCATATCCCAGACGCACGCTCAGCATCATTTGGCGTCCTGGCTCCCTTCACTGAACTCAGCTTATGACCTCTATGCACCGTGGCCGAAATGACTAGTAGATGGCGCAGTGGCTAACACGTTCCATTACTTAGATTTTAAAACTTCTCTGGGCCCTAATGCGATATTCCTGGGAGGAAGATGGTGGTGGTGATGGGGGGGAGGTTGTCATGGAGACTCAGTGCCGGCTATTAAAAAATCTTTTGTTTTGTTTCCTTTTTTTTTCCCCCCTTCTTCTTCTTGTTCTTCTCTGAGCTGCACTGTCATTTATTAATAAATAAAAGCAAGATAGAACGAGGGAGGGGGGAGAAAGAAAGAGAGGAAAAAAAGAAGTGAGGGAGGGGGGATGATAAAGGGAGAAAGGGGTGAGAGAGGGGGGAGAGAGAGAGAAGGGGAGGGAGAGAATAAGGGAGTAGAATCACGTTCTATAGAAAAGAGAGGAGATATATTGTATGTGGTTGCTATAATGCTGATGTTATATCAGTCGCATATCTGAACCGATTCTATTCATTTGAGATGTACACAATACAAATCTGTACACCAGTGTGTATCTCGATTAAACAGATAACATCAATCTTCTGAATTATATGAGTATCCATAATATACAAAGAGCAAGGTGTGTATCTGTGTTGTATAGAGCAGTGTGTGTGTATCTGTATTATACACAGAGCAGTGTGTGTGTGTGTATCTGTATTATACACAGAGCAATATGTGTGTATCTGTATTATACATAGAGCAGTGTGTGTGTGTATCTGTATTATACATAGAGCAGTGTGTGTGTGTATCTGTATTATACACAGAGCAATATGTGTGTATCTGTATTATACACAGAGCAGTGTGTGTGTGTATCTGTATTATACACAGAGCAGTGTGTGTGTGTGTGTATCTGTATTATACACAGAGCAGTGTGTGTGTGTCTGTATTATACACAGAGCAGTGTGTGTATCTGTATTATACACAGAGCAGTGTGTGTATCTGTATTATACACAGAGCAGTGTGTGTGTGTATCTGTATTATACACAGAGCAGTGTGTGTGTGTGTGTGTGTGTGTGTATCTGTATTATACACAGAGCAGTGTGTGTGTACCTGTATTATACACAGAGCAGTGTGTGTATCTGTATTATACACAGAGCAGTGTGTGTATCTGTATTATACACAGAGCAGTGTGTATCTGTATTATACATGGAGCAGTGTGTGTGTCTATTATACACGGAGCAGTGTGTGTCTATACACAGAGCAGTGTGTGTGTGTGTGTGTGTGTGTGTGTGTGTATCTGTATTATATATAGAGCAGTGTGTGTGTATTTGTATGGTACACAGAGGAGTGTGTGTGTGTGTGTATCTATTGTACACAGAGGATTGTGTGTATCTGTAGTATACACAGAGCAGTGTGTGTATCTGTATTATACACACAGCAGTGTGTGTATGTATATATATATCTGTATTATACAATACTAGTTGAACAGCCCGTTACACGGGCCACAGTGCCACTGCCACCCGGTTGCGGAGCAGTCACGCGCAGCAGAGACTGCTCGCGCCACGGCTGATACAGAGCTGGACGCTCCTTTGGAGCGCCCAGCTCTGTATCAGCCACAGCATGGGCAGTCTCTACTGCGCATGACTGCAGCACGCGCAGCAGTGTGTACTGCGCATGTCGCAGCGTTACACACGATTTAGTGAATTATTATATAGGATTGTCCCTCGCTGTGATCTGTCCGGATTTCAGATCTGAAGAAAGAATAGTCATGTCGGTAAAAGGGGCAGGAGGGGGGACTTTAAAATATAATGACAAAAAAAATACATCGATAAGAGCATTTCCGAAAGTACGGAACATTACTAAAAAGTATAAGGAACAATAGGCTCTTCATTTAGACATTTATACTGAGACATTACTATCTCTTTAACACTAATGTACTGAGTGCTTAATTAGCATATGGTTCCACACTCAGAGAGCTCACCATATCCTATATAATAATTCGCTAGAAAGTTTGTAACGATGCAGTCATGCTCAGACTGCTCGTGACGAGGCCGATAAAGAGCGGGACGCTCCGAAGTAGCATCCAGCTCTGTATCAGCCTCAGTGTGGGAAGTCTCTACTGAGAATGACCGCACCGCGACCGGCTGGCACTGTATCAGCTGCGGCATGGGCAGTCTCTACTGTGCATGACTGCCCAGCGACCGGCTGGCATTGGCACTGTGGCCCGTTTAACGGGCTCTTCAACTAGTATAGAAATAAAAGAACAGATATCTCCTAAACTATCTAATGGTCTTTTTACGAACATGATACATAGTACGTTTTTAATTAAGTTTTCAAATATGCAAAACTGACATAGCCGGGAACTTTCAAAATGTGCCGACCCTGAGATCTTTGAAATATTGACCCAAAGTTGCCCAGAATGTAGATTTCAGACAATATATCCCTGCTTACTCTAACCGGGAGGTGTTCTTATCGGTCCTCAAGGAACCCTTAACATGCTGTAACCAAGAGTTTTCCCTGCCTGAAAGAGAAGCAGGACATCTCCCTAGGTCCTTCTGGTAGAAATGGAAGTAATTTAGGGACTTAGAGCTCGCTAAAAATAAAACCGGCGCTTTTTTTTAAGTCAGTTTTTGCCGTCCTATTACCTGACTTGTGACAACAAAACCAGCGGTAATTATACTTACCTCCAGTCTAAAAAAAGCCCACAGGAAACAACTAAAAACAATGTGCAATTAGTATCCTATTACTCACGCTCAGTATTACCGCCTGTTTTGTGGTTACATTTAAGTCAGAAATTTTGCGTCTCAGAGGTTGAGGCGTGGAAGCCATAACGACAGTTCCAAAACCATCGTTGTTCGATCAAAAGCAGTGTATAATACAGTTTACAGCATAGAAGTCCGACATAAAGTGCCCCCCCTCGACATATTAACCCCCCCCTCAAAGTCGACTTACAGTCTTTTCTTACACCACATTAATCCGACAAATATTGTTCATACTCGACAATTAACCCTTCCTCTTCCAAATCCAACTTACACTGCTTTCTTTCACCATATTAATTCGACGAATATTGTACGTCCGACATTTTAATCCCCCCTCCCCCTTGAAAAGTCGACTACAGTGCTCCCGTGATTTTCTTTCACCATTTTTTTCCTACATTTTTCTTCTCCTAATATATTCAACGTGCCCTCATATTTTGTATTGCAAGATTAACCCTCTGAGTACCAGAGGGGTAGCAAATACATTACAATACCTCTCTGGTACTCATAGGGTTAATCTTACAATACAAAATAAGAAAAATGTTGGATAAAAATGGTGAAACAAAATCATGGGAGCACTGTAGTCGATTTTTCAAGGGGGGGGTTAAAATGTCAGATGTACAATATTCGTCAAATTAATATGGTGAAAGAAAGCACTAAGTCGGATTTGGAAGAGGAAGGGTTAATTGTCGACTATGAACAATATTTGTCGGATTAATGTGGTGAAAGAAAGCACTGTAAGTCGACTTTTAAAAGGGGGGGTTAATATGTCGAGGGGGGCACTCTGTCGGATTTTTTTATGTGGAGAACACATCTAACACGGAACTTGATCTTTCTGTCATCAAATGTATGCCTATTTCCTTGGACTTTGACATTTTGAGCTTTTTTTGTAGGCGGTAGTCTGAAAAAAGCATGCAGCTCCAGTTTTGTTAATACTCTGAAAAGTGCTGTCTACGCCAATTTTGTTTTACCGTGGTTCTGCAATAGAATACCAACATAACACGTGTTTGCAAAATTCGCGCTACTTGTTTTTCTTGTAACGCCGGTTTTAGCGCGGGTAATAGAATCGAGCCCTTAATAAGTAGTTCATTGGTGCAGATGAGATAGTGTAGTTAACACTGGGCTCTCTCACACTGAGAATTTGTCCCTACTCCCTGAGATTTAGGTCCCTGAAAATTTTTCTTAAGGTGATTGGATGCTAGCTGGACAGACTAGACCTAAGGGTTAAATAAACTCTTATGAATGAATCCCTTATTTCTCTCTTCCACTATCTCTTAGTAAAAGGCTAGGTGATGTCAGTGGGATTCCTTCTGTACGCAGACTTCTGTGTCATCGATTTGGCATAGTCAAAGCAGGGACACATTTCCTCCCTGCCTAAATTCTGCTAGCTGAACTACACAGACATATAGATGAATCATGAGAAACATGCTGATGTACTAAGAACATTAGAGTAATTATGGGGAACTTAACAACAGGAGACAAATAAAACTTCTCTAGGATTTAAATGGTACTTGTAACCCCCAATGGAGACCTCTTTAGAAGGGAAGGGGTTACAAGCCCTATTTAAATCAAGGGGAATTTTGAGAATTTTTGTCTACTAAGAAGCAGTTCATTTGTTTCAGAACAACTCCAGGGGGAAGATGCACTAAGGTATGATAAAGTGAAGATAATGTCTCCAGTGATATCACTTCTCCAATTTCTATTTTATTCTATAGAGCCTATGCACTAAGATTTTTCAAGTGGGGGAGATTTTAGTGCATAGACTCCATAGAATAATATATAATAGGGTTGCACCGATACCGATACTGGTATCGGTATCGGTGCCGATACCAGCATTTGCGCGAGTACTTGTACTCGCGCAAATGCGGCCGATGCCAGCACCGATACCCTGTGTCAGGGTCGGTGCTGCAGTGAGGGAACCGGGGAGCTGCTCACAATGCTCCCCGGTTGCCTCTCTCCCTCAAGTAGCGTATGAGCGTTGCCGCGGGTTACCATGGCAACGCTCTGACGCTGACTTCTGCCGGGGCTCGCGAGAGAACAGCGAGCACCCGGCAGAGGAGAGTATGGGAGGCTAGATGGGAGCGGGTGGTGAGAGGCAAAGAGGGGTGAAAAGGAGGGAGAAAAAAGGGACTAAGAAAAAGGGGGAAAAAAAAGGCAAAAGGAGTAAAGATCAGGAGACAAAAGGAGGGGAACTAAGAAAAGGCAAAAAAGAGGGGGGATCAGGAGAGAGCAAGACAGGCAAAAGAGTGGGATCAAGAGTCAAGGAGGGGGACAAAGGGGGATCAAAAGGAAGAGAAAAAGCCAAGGCAAAAGCTGAAGAGGGGGAGAATGAAGTAAAAGGTAGGAATCAAGAGGGGGAGAAAGAGGCAAAAGGGGACAGTCAAGAGGTGGTGTGTGTGTGTGTGTATATTATATATATATATTATATATATATATATATAATATTATATTTCAAGTACTCACCAATACTTTTTTGAGGTCATTTGCCAGTTTTCCAAGTACCTAAAGCATATATATTATATATATAATATATGCGCTTTAAGTACCTGGAAAACTGGCAAATGACCCCAAAAAAAGTATCGGTAATTGGTATCGGCGAGTACTTGAAAAAAGTATCGGTACTTGTACTCGGTCTTAAAAAAGTGGTATCGGTGCATCTCTAATATATAAATTGGTGAAGTGAGCAGTAAACTTGTTGTGAAAAGTCAATATAGTAGGGCTTTTCCTATTCAGTAAAAGAAGGGTACGCCCACTGTTGGGAGATGCATACTTTCCAGTTTAAACCCATTTGTTTTTACATTAACAGTGCCGTCTAGTGGTCAGATGCCATGAGTTGTTCTGTTTGAGAGGTGAGTCAATGACAAACAGTTCACCATAGAATGTGATAAAAACTACTGAGTCACTTCCTGTCAGAACTTTCAGGAAGTAAACGCACTGTAATTCACTTCCTGATTATTTGGAGTGTTATAACATTTGAATAAAATAACTGACAGAGTTTGCTTGTTTTACTCAGCAGGAAAACTCTATTATAACATATAAAACTTTTACTGCTCCTTTAACCCCTTAAGGATCGGCCACGCAGGTGGCCGGCACTTAAGGACCACAGACCTTTTTGGGTTTTTTTTTTTCGCAATTGCATTCAGGGCTCCCCGAATGGCATGCAGCCGCGGAGCCCTGAATTCCATGACATACATGTACATCCTTGGTCCTTTAGGGATACCCACCCCGTGACGTACATGTACGTCATGGGTCATTAAGGGGTTAATGCAACTCCCTCTCAGTTCTTTTTTTAAACATCAGCATCCCTAAACCTGGAGGCATTTGTCTCTATGCAGGATTTAGACCTTTTTATAACTCCCCCCATGAAGAAGTTACATTCTGTAATGTTGGTATACTGTACAGACCCAGCTCTGTAGGATTATTTTTGCCCATGTCTGCAGCTAACGATAAATTCCTCCTTTCAGTTTTAATCAGGCTTCCCTGTGTAAGGAGGCAGCAGACAGTGACGCCAATCTCTCTGCTTCCCAACCGTGCCTCACCTCAGTCCTCCACCGGGGACCGAGTGTCAGGATTGTTCAGCTGCTGTGGTGAGTGCCGCCCAGGCACCTGATGTGGAGGTGTGGGGGTGCCACTCTGACAGTGATATATTGCAGCTGGTTCCTGGGTGTGGGATGGGCACCTGGAGAATATTGTGCCATTCACTGTGCCCGATAACCAGGTACTTAACCCATCAGTTGCCTGAGATGCACACAATGGGGGATGTGTATAAAGACAAAGTTACACAATTTCAGAGTAAAAAAAATGTGACCATTTGTAAATAATACAAATTTCCAATGATTTATAGGAGGTCTTTAAAGCGGAACTTTCACATGTTAATAAGTCGCCATGCAATCATTAAACATATGGCGACTAGCTTGAAAATATGTGTCTTACCTATAAAAAGTGGCAGATTCTAAAGAAATCTGTACCCTGTGGAGGCCGGAAGCCAGGTAACAGCGCAGACATCTTGTCTGTGTGCCTGCTCCGTCAGTCTCGGTCTCCTGTAAAGCATTGCAGCGTGCTGCATGGTAACCGTAAGGGACTGATGGTGCAGATGTACAGACTGCACTAACCCGGCCGTCAGTCTCCTAATAGTAAAGATTTAGTTAGAATCTGCCACTTGAGTGTGTTTCTTTGAAAGGGAGAGTATGAGTGTGTGTGTGTGTGTGTGTGTGTGTGTGTGTGTGTGTGTGTGTGTGTGTGTGTGTGTGTTATAAATGATGATGTACTCCATACCTTTCTCCCTACATCTAGAACCACCCCCCTCTGTCTTTAAGTCCACTCTGAAATCCAATCTTCCGGATCACTAGCACCATGCCCTGCCTTTTGGCAAATTCAGCATTTGAACTCACAGCACCTGACACCCTCATTCCCTGTTGTCTGACTCCTATTGCATATGTACACTGTAAGCTCCTTGGGACAGGGACCTCTCTCTATAACTCCTCCTATTGCTCCATATAACCTCTCCCTATAACTTTAGTCAGAGTACCTGTCTGGAACTTCAATGGTTTTATCTGCTTTGTTACCTGTTATGATGACAGCAAAACTTTGCCTGTGATTTTTTAGAGTGAAAACACACTTTAAACTTTTAAAGAAAATCTTAACACGTGGTCACTTTAAAGATCAAGCGTCAGTAAGCAAATTCCTAGTTACGATCAGGACAGTTGCATTAGCTTGATGATATGCCATGTGTGCAATTAATACTCAAAAGTGAATGTGGAAAATGAATAAGGAGCTTAAGGTAAGTGACAGTTTGGAAAGACAACATGTGAATGATGCAATCTGCAACCATCTGGAATGGAAGTGCTCTGTGTTCTATCAATATTTTAAGGGTAAAATTCAGTGATCCGTGTCCATTCTTTGCATGAAACCAAGTGATCTGTGACTTCTACTTACATGTAAAACAGTGACCTCTGTCATTTTCCTTACTATGTCCTTCTCCTTGCATGAAACCCACTCACCTGAGTCCTTCTTGCTTGAAACCAGTAATGTGTCCTCCTCCTTGCATGGCCACTGATCTTCATCATTCTCTATACATAAAACCCACTGACCTGTGTTCCTCTCCTTGTACAAAATCCACTGACCTATGTCATTTTGCTTACATGAAACCTAGTGACTTATGTTCCTGCCCCTGCATGGAACCCACTGACCTGTCTCCTTCTCCTTGCATGAAACCCACTGGCCTTTGCCCTTCTCCAGCACCTGTGTCCTTGCCTTTGCCTGACACCCACTGACCTGTGTCTTTCTCCTTGTATGACATCTAGCAGCCTAAGTCCTTGTCCTTGCATGAAACCCAATGACCTGTGTCCTCTCCACACAGTAGAATAAGCAACCTGTGTCCTCCCCTCCTTGTATGTGACCCAGCAACATGTGTCCTTCCCTTTGAATGAGACCCAGCAACCCCTCTGCATGAGCCCCAGCTACCTGTGTCAAAGGGCACTACCATTATCTATAATGGACGCAGGTCCTCACAGGACATTACGTTAAGCGGGCAGCAAAGGCACGCATGCCGCCCGCTTCACAGATGTTCTGGCATTCTCTGAGGGTGTGAGAAGAGGGGGGGAAGGTTGCAGCATATTTAGGTGGAGGAAGGGAGGGAGTTAGCGAAAAGAAAAAACATACGTAATTTTTTTTTTTGGGGGGGGGGAGGGAAGGAAAGTCTGTGTATTATACATAGGCCTTCTTGTTTTCCCCTAAAATCTTGGGTATAATTTACACCTGTGTATTATACACAGGTGCTTATTACACTTGAGATTCTTCTGTAGATTAGATTGATCAATATCCAAGCACACATGCTCCAATGGCACAGTGTACACTGATCAGAAATAAAAGAGGGCTGTGATTGGCTGGTCTCTGTGTTCTGGTTGGATCATCACATTTATCTCTTGCCCTGCATTGAAATGATCAAACTGTAAAGTTTTACAGCTAGCGCAGAATACACTAATGAACAGTTCCAGACAGCAGAGGGATTGTAAAGACTAGCTTCGTCTCTCTCTCCTGAAATGTCCTTTGTTACAGCTTTATAACATGTACCTTAACATGTCCATCTTCATTTCTCACTCTGGGATGCTATCCTATATTATAATTTGCTAGGATGTTTGTCAGAAGCCATCATGCGCAGTAGAGATGGCTGCGAGCGCTGCAGTCATGCGCAGTAGAGACAGCCCGTGCCGCGGCTGATACAGAGTGGGGTGCTCCGAATACAGATCAGAGTCCTCTCTGCGCAACTTCTTGGGACCATTTGGTTTCAGGAAGGTGCGTAGAGAGGACCACCGTCTGAATTTGGAGCGCCCCGCTCCTTATCAGCCATGGCACATTCGGGCTGTCAGTACTGTGCATGACTGCAGCGCCGCCAGTGTTGGCCTGTGTACATGGGCTTTAAAACTAGTATTTTATAAAGAGTGAGGCTAATGTATTAAGAGGAAATGGAACAATTCTTTTGCAAACCAATTGCACACCACTGGAACAGCTATAACTCTCCCCCTGATTTAAATTGGGCTTTTAATTCCTTGAATGCTAGAGGTCTCGAAAGCAGTAATCAGGACAATACATAATTAAACAAGTGTACTAATAATAATTGGACCAAACCAACTACACCATAGAGAACAAATATACATGTCTAAAATTCCCACTGATTTCAATGGGGCATTTAACCTTTTGAATGCTAGAGAGGCCTTCATCACATTGCAAGGCTAGATGTCTCATTTAAAATCAATGTAAATGTTTATTTGTCCCCTGCTACCTAGTTGGTTTGCTCCAGAACTGCACCAGTCCTTTATAGTGCATGAGTCTGTATGTGACTGTGTCTGCTTATTCAAAAACATTAAACTTTATTTATCCATGACCTTATTTTATGCTCAGTGCATCCTTACAACATTCTTTAAATTCCCTTACCAATTCCTCTGTTTCAGCGATAGGATTTGACTATGCACCTACTGTTCCCATCTTTCTACCCACTATAAAAGTGCACATCTACCTTGATTATCTGTTATACAGAAACATGGAATTTGACAGCAGATAAGAACCAATTTGCCCATCTAGTCTTTTAGTTATTTGTGAATCTTGAAGGTGTATTCTTCATGTACACAGAATTCCCCTAACTACTTAGGACTTTTCTTCACATTTAAAGGTGTTTCAAATCAAGCCAAGGATAATGCACTTGAGACAAAAATCAAAACGCAGAATATAGTATTAAGTGAACTGTGCTGTCTAACAGTGGAGAAAAGGAATTTAGGAGTAATTATTTTTGATTACTTAAAGGTAGGCAGGTAATGTAACAAAGCGGTGGAGAATGAAAGCAGGGTGCTAGGTTGTATAGCTAGAGGCATTTGTAGCAGAAATAAGAAGGTGGTCATGCCACACTAGCGATCTCTGGTCATACTTAGAGAATTATACAAAATTGGACCTCATCTCCGAAAAGATTTAGATACAGTGGATATAAAAAGTCTACACACCCCTGTTAAAATGTCAGGTTCTTGTGATGTTAAAGAATGAGACAAAGATAAATCATGTCAGAATTTTTTCCACCTTTAATGTGACCTATAACGTGAACAATTCAATTGCAAAACAAACAGAAATTGTTGAGGGGAAAAATAAAAAAACTCACAATAACCTGGTTGCATTGGTGTGCACACCCTTATACTAATACTTTGTTGAAGCACCTTTTGATTTTATTACAGCAATCAGTCTTTTTGGGTAGGAGTTTATTAGCATGGCACATCTTGACGTGGCAATATTTGCCCACTCTTCTTTGCAAAAATACTCCAAATCTGTCAGATTGCGAGAACACCTCCTGTGCACAGCCCTCTTCAGATCACCCCACAGATGTTCAGTTGGATTCAGGTCTGGGTTCTGGCTGGGCCATTCCAAAACGTTAATCTTCTTCTGGTAAAGCTATGCTTTTGTGGATTTGGATGTGTGCTTTGGGTCGTTGTCATGCTGAAAGGTGAACTTCCTCTTCTGCTTTCTAATGGACGCCTGAAAGTTTTGTGCCAAAATTGCCTGGTACTTGGAACTGTTCATAATTCCCTGACTAAGGCCCCGGTTCCAGCTGAGGAAAAACAGCGCCAAAGCATGATGCTGCCACCACCATGCTTTACTGTGGGTATGGTGTTCTTTGTGTGATGTGCAGTGTTGTTTTTGCTCGAAACATACCTTTTGGAATCATGGCCAAAAAGTTCAACCTTGGTTTCATCGGCCCATAGAACATTTTCCCAAGTGCTTTTGGGGGACTTGATTTTTGTTATTGCAAACCTCAGCCGGGCTTGGATGTTTTTCTTTGTAAGAAAAGGCTTCCGTCTTGCCACCCTACCCCATAGCCCATTCATATGAAGAATAAGGGACATTGTTGTCACATGTAGCACACAGCCAGTACTTGCCAGAAATTCCTGCAGTTCCTTTAATGTTGCAGTAGGCCTCTTGGAATCCTCCCTGACCAGTTTTCTTCTCATCAATTTTGGAGGGACGTCCAGTTCTTGGTAATGTCTCTGTTGTGCCATATTTTCTCCACTTGATGATGACTGTCTTCACTGTGTTCCATGGTATATCTAATGCTTTGGAAATTCTTTTGTACCCTTCTCCTGACTGATATCTTTCAATAATGAGATTCCTCTGATGCTCTGGAAGGTCTCTGCGGACCATGGCTTTTGCTCTGAGATGCAAATAAGCAAATGTCAGGAAAATCCTACTAGAAAGGCTGAACTTTATTTGCTATTACTCAAAGTCACTTTTAAATGATGGCAGGTATATAATGACTTCTATTTAACATGAGATTGAATGTGATTGGTTCATTCTGAACACAGCCACATCCCCAGTTATAAGAGGGTGTCCACACCTATGCAACCAGGTTATTGTGAGTTTTTTATATTTTACTTTTCCCCCTCAATGATTTCAGCTTGTTTTGCAATTGAATGGTTCATGTTATAGGTCGCATTAAAGGTGGAAAAAAATCTGACATGAATTATCTTTGTCTCATTCTTTAACATCACAAGAACCTGGCATTTTAACAGGGGTGTGTAGACTTTTTGTATCTACTGTATTCTGGAGAAAGTTTAGAGAAGGACTACTAAAATGACTGCTTTAAAGATAAAAATGATCAGAAAAGACATAAATATGTTTAGATTATTTACTTGGAGACGGGGGTGGGGGGAATAAGATAGAAATGAGGGAATTCCATTTCAAAGGCAGAAATCTTAGGTTGAGAGGCCACAGTCTAAAACCAGAAGGTCAGAGGTATAAAGGCAATGTAAGTGGTATAGCCTACCAGCAGAAGTGTTACATATTAATACACTGAGCAAATTTAAGCACGCATGGGATAGGCATAAGGCTGACCAAGGACCAAATAAGGTTTGAGGTTTTTACAGTAGGAAAAATGAGCAGATTAGATGGGCCAAATGGTTTTTATGCATCTGAGTAGAAATTTCACTTCAATTTGGAGTCTGTGAAGACTATTAAACTTTAGAGATGTGGCTGGGCCTATTTTTTGCTGAAGTCCAGAAAGGTTGATCACTGGAGGTGGTTAAGAACATATTTGCTAAGAAGTGCTGGCAACAAATATCTTTTGGTGGCAAACATAATTGAACTGTGTATTGTGGGTGACCGCAAGACATCTCTAATTTATTATTCTGCATTTTGTTGAAAATGTCTCTAGCATCCAAGAGGTTAACGATAAAAGCACTTTTTTTTTTTTTATATGGACTGACCAGGACCCCAACCTCTCCTTGGTTCTCCAGCTGCTTTGACCTCAGTCTCTACTCTGGGAATAGAATTAGTTAAGAGCAAAAGGCTCTGCTGCCTGACAAGAGATTCATAGGGCAGTGTCAACTCTAACTTTAACGGGCTCAGAACAAGAGACAGGGAGAGAAGGAGCTACCCAGCAATTATATCTACACTGGCAGATTGTAACACAGAGGGTGGCGTGAAGGAAGGATTCCTGGGAAGGCATAGGGAGTCGGCAGGGGTGCAAAGTGACTGGCACACAGTTGGGGAGGGAAGCAGCTAGGGGGTCTGATGGTTTAAGAACTGTATAATTACAATGTAGTCCTCACCAAGCTCTAAAATGTTCCCCTTTGTTACTGGATCTCTGCTGAAAGTTCTTTAATGTCAAGTAGAACAAAAGAGAGGACAAGCTATTACCCTGGCTCTGACAGAAAATGCTTAAGCCATAGAGGGAATGGGCTGTCAACCTCGAAGGAACAAAAAGCCAGTCTATGACGTCAATTATCTGTATTTTTATGTTACATCATCAACCCAGTCTGCCCTTTAACCCCCTAAGGATAAAAGTGTTATATAACCCCTCTGGATCACAAGTAGTTAAATGCGAGATGTACCCTTGGAATAAGTGGACCTTAATTTGTTTAAAATAAAGACTCACCTAGGCCACTTTCATTCATAAAGCAGACAGTTATATTTGTTTACAGATATTTGGTTTGAGATTTATTTTTTATTTTTTTTTAATTCTTACGTTTTAATCTTTAACCAAATGGAGACGTTTTAGTGCCTTGAGAATGTAGAATTTAGAATCCTGGTTGGGGCTAGCTAGGCCCAAAGCAAGAGAGAGACCTACCTTTCAGAATCATGGACTGGGCTAACTAGAGCCATAGAGAGAGAACACTGCCCTTTACAATCACAAGCAGGGATAGATAGTTATAAAAAGTGACCCATCTTTTAGATTCATAATCTATGCTGGCTAGACCACGATTCTAAAAAAGCACTGTACACATTCTCGAGGTATTAAATGACCACAATGAGCTACAGACAACAATAAATATATAGATCTACCTGACTGCTGTATAACGGACACCTAACTAGGCAAGTTCTTCTCTTAAGCAAATTAAGAGCCAGTTGCTCCACATTCCCCTTTTACTAAAAGTGCAGCAATGCATTTGAGACGTCTCTAGCATAAAACAAGTTAAATGCCACATTTGAATCAATGAGTGTTTGTACTTATCATACCTACCAAGTGTCCCTCTTTAGGATGGACGGTCCCTCTTGGAGACCCAAATCCCTCTGTCCCACCCTGGTGTCCCTCTTTATAGGAGATCAGACAGTGTGGTGTGTATATAAGTGTATCACATTGCTCCACAGCAATGAAATTCACATTAACTTTTGTTAAAACTTCAATATAGGTGTTTATAAATCATGGAATCAGTTAGACAAAGAGGTGTCCATAGGTCATAATATAACTTAAAAATCCTTGGTAATGCCCGCCCTCCAGCCATGCCCCCAGCAATAGCCCCTAAAACAAAAGTGTCTGTCTTTGGCCACTTGAAATGTTGCATATTTCCCAAGTGTCCCTCTTTGAGACCCAAATCCCTCTGTCCCTCCTTCCTATCCCTTTGGCCATCTTTTAAGGAGACCAGAATGTGCAATGTGTATTACATTGCTCCACAGCAATAAAACTCACATAATGTTTAGTTAATCTTAAATATATGTGTTTATAAATTAATCAGTATAAATAAAATACGTTGGCTTTGCTCTAAATCATTTATTCAGCTACACAAAAAGCTGTCAATATGTCATTAAATAGCCTAAAATTCTTGGTAACAGCCACGCCCCCAGAAACAGCACCCAAAACAAAAGTGTCCCTCTTTGGCCATTTGAAATATTGGGAGGTATGATGTTGGGAGGTATGATTTATCCCCAGTGGTGCAAATGGTTTGCCCCAAAATAAGTTAATTTCATTTTGAACATCTGCATTGAATTGCTAATACACTTCTACTGAAAGACTATTCCATATATCTACTTCCCCATGTAACCCTTTGAATGACAGAGGGGTATGCAATGTGTTGTGTACCCCTCAGGCACTGAAAGGGTTAAGAAGACTTAGCTGCAGAGCAAAAAAAAAAAAATGCACGCTGACCTCAAATATATGAGCAAAACACGTTTAATTTAAACCATTTGAAAAAGAAAAGGTAAGCAGTGGAATGGGTAAACATATCAGGTCTGTTGTACAATAACTATCCCATCAAGTCCAATCCCCCTTTTCACACAACATGCCCAGCCCCCTAGCAGTGGCTATAAGACCCCCCAGTCCTGGGACGGTCATTATGGTTTGAGTGGTAGCAGATGCATTAAATGGTTTAAAAGCTGCTGCTGTCATATCTAGCTAATGTTTTCCGACTCATTTAATGTTTTCCGGTTGATGGGTGGATGACAAGAGTTGGCTGGCAGGTAGCATATATAATTTGCCTTTGGTTTAACCCCTTGCGTGAATATCTAACGGCTAATTAAGTGCGCGGGTTCCTTAGAGGGCAGTGGAAAATGCTGTTAATGCAGAACAGCATGTGGAAAGCTTTCACTGAATGCAGCTGAAATTAGGTTCTGCTTTATTCCGTAAAAAGAGTTAAGTGAATTTTCCTTTGTTTAGTAATAATCCCTACTTGCGTTACTTTGGCAAGAAAAAAACCTAATGGCTCCTATGAATTTTGCTTTTGCGTCTTTGTTCAACAAATAACGTCTTCAATCAGTCGTGGATGTCATTTCCATGGAGGTGGACATGACAGTTGCTGGCAGTTTTTGTTTTTTCAAACTGAAGTAAGAAGTGCGCATGAACCTACTTAACCTTTTAACAACCAGAGAGGTACACAACATATTGTGATGCAATTAGCTACACTCATCCTCTGGTCCTTAAAGATTTCACATTACCAGGTGCAGTGCCCTGTGGTCCTGCTAGAATCTGTCATGTCTGCCTCCATGTCCGATTATTGATGTTATCTCTTGGAAAAAAGGATCAAGGACAAAATTCACAGGGGTCATTAGGATTTTCTGCCCACAGTAAGTGTGTTGTTATGACTTCTTTAACCAAAGAAGATGTCAACATATTGAAACATCTCCTGCGTTCAAAGAGTTTAGATTTAAGCTTTAACCCCTGAAGTACTGGCCGCGCGGCCGGCAGTTAAGGACCACAGGGCATTTTTTTGTCCACTAATGGATTCAGGACTCCGAGAATGATGTGCAGCCGCACGGGGAGCCCTGAATTCCATGACATGCCAGGACCATCACTGGACAGCCATGACCATCCTGGCACATCATGGATCCTTTAAAGGGTTAAATGTGTCTTCAAGTTCATAACACATGGATACAATCTATAGCTTTAAAATGTTTATACACACACACACACACATATATATATATATATGGGAATCTATGTATTCACATGTGTATTTCTCACCAATACAGATACAATTATCCCAGTTAAGGATACAGCGGACGTGTTTAAACTCCACTGTTACGTCTGAACTCCCGTCTTTTTTATTTCTGCTAAACGTCTGCTCAAACGCTACAGCCTAAACGATGGAGAAAAGCAATAACCATTGCTAACGGATTTTAAATGTTATATAATAGGCAAACAAATTATTCACTAAGCGGATAATGAACTGAAATTCGTTTTAATGCAAATCAGCGTTATGTTTATGTAAATATAAATTATTAGTAGAGGGGCATGCCAGTTAAAACTCTTTACTGAGCAAGCAAATGATCTGATCTTAGTTGAGTACAAACACATACAGAAGTAAAGCTTAAGGAAAGAAGCTAATGCGAGGCAGGAGAAGGAACCGCTTCTCACGCCAAGAATGGTAAATGCGGTTGGGCCGGCAGGCACAACTGTCCAGGCAGAAAGAGTGAAATTATTCAAGAAGCAATTAGGTGGCATCGTGGTGGGGAAGAGAATACTTAAAGAGAATGAACCCTGATGCTCTGATGGGTGTGAAGTCAATTTAGAGCCATTTCTGAGATAGTCTTGCCTCCCTCCCAGGGCTAAGTGCTGCTGAACTCATGTTGAATATGGAGATCAAGAATGTTCCTTAGCTGAAATCTTCATCCAAAATTGGAGACATAAGGCCGCGGGAGGTATAGCGAGGGAGGGGAGGGAGAAAGTAGCCAGTCGCAGCAATGCATACCGAGGTTGATGTGCTTAGAAGACCTGGAACGATTCTGGGACAAACCAATTGCACCGCAGGGCACAAATAAAATATTCCCATTTACTTAAATGGAACTTTTTAACCCCGTGAATGCTACAGAGGTCTCTGACACATTGCTTCACAATGAGCTGGAAGCCTCAGTTGCATTCAAGGGTTTAACCGTTTGAGTGCCAGCAGGGCTGGATTTATTTCCCAAGCGCTTTCTAGGCAGGGCATTCTAGATTCCCTTTGCTCCACACATGGCCACACCCTTACTCCTCAAATGACTGCACCCCTAAGTCCCATCCACTGTTTCCTGGAACAGAAAATACCCTTGGCCTACAGCATGCAAGGACAAAAACAGCCTTTAACCCCTTGGTTCCTAGAGAGATCTCCAACGCTTTGTTCCGCAATGCGCTGGATATCTCTCTAGCCTCCAAGGGGTTATTTAATAGCCTACAAAGGGGTATAAAACTAACATAAGAACATAGAGATTGTTCAGGCCACACCCATGATTTAGAATGTGGGTGTTCCCAGCACAGCTGAGGCTCCCCTGAAAATGTGGAGGTCTACGCAGTTGCCTACTCTGTCTATTGGGAAATCCGGGCCTGAGTGCCAGAGAGTTATCCAGCACATTTGGCTGCAATGCGTTTGACATGTTTTTGGCACCCAAAGGTTAAATCAATGGGGATTCTGAGAATATTAATTTGCCCCCGGTGGTGCAGCTGGTTTGCTCCAGTGCTTATTAGTACTAAATGTGCTGTAGCACTATATTTTTATATAACATTGTTTCTTTGTATGTAAAAGCAACATGTAACTATATACTTTTTATATGTATGTGTGTGTGTGTATATATATATATATATATATATATATATATATAGTTTCTCTATATTGTGTAAATATGTAACTTCTCCAGAACACTCTTGAAAACGAACAAAACCATCCCAGAATTCCATGATGTGTCACCGGTCCTTACGTGCTGGACGAACGTAACAGTACTAGCACAGCATGGGTCCTTAAAGTGTTAGTAATGTCTAAAAAAAAGTTTTTTTGCATTTAGAAGAGCTTAAAAAGCTGATCTAAATGCAAAAAAAACGTATCTCTCAAGCCGCTATGGTTTAAGAGATACGGGCGTTTAAAGTTCGCTGTTTCCTACTGACAGCTGTAGGAAACAGCGAACTTTAAATGCCCGTATCTCTTAAACCATAGCGGTTTGAGAGATAAGTTTTTTTGCATTCAGATCAGCTTTTTAAGCTCTTCTAAATTCAAAAAAACTTTTTTTAGACATTACTCTAACACTTCAAAAGGTTAGTAATGTATCTTTTAAACGGACGTCAGCCTCTAGCTGATATAATAAGATCCTGGTCCCAGGACCGGCTGATGGCTCTTCAGCAGAGCTGAGATACCACTACCTAAAAAGGAATACTTAATTGGGATGGTCTACAAAGCGTGCTTGCAAGCCAGGCACACTTTGTAGACCGTTCCAGTGAAGTATTTATTTTTAGATTGCGGTATTTCGGCTCTGCTGAAGAACCACCGTCGAGTCACACAACTCAGATCTCCTTTTGTCAGCTTTACAGCTGATGTCTCTGATAGGGAAGGGAGGGGGGAAATTTAGCATCGTATATCTCTCAAACTGTACAAGTTTGAGAGACTGGACTTGGATCGGTTAGTTTATTTTTGTAATATCTACAATATTACATTTATTTAAAAGAGACATTACTATCCCTTTAAGTGGTTAAAGGCTAAAGTAATACTTTATATGGATAATATGTATTTTAGGGTTTAGGTAAAACAAGGGTACTCCCACTGCTGAGATGTTTTATTTAAAAATGCAGCTCAAACTTGACATTTTTGGGTGCAGTACCACCATGACCTGAAATGTTAGAGGCGCTGTTGCTACACCAGCCTATGCAGCTTAATCGTCACCTGAACATAGTTGTCCATACACTGCGTTAACAACAGCGTCACCATACAATTTCAGGCCATGGAGGTACGGCATCCTCCAAACATTCAAGTCTGAGCTACAATGACTTAAAGGGATAGTAATACTTCGTTTTAACTTTATTTTATTTTGTAGGCATTAAAAAAACATGAAGAATGATAGAATGGTTTAAGAGATATTCACAAGCAAAGTGTCCCCCTCCCGCCCCTTTTACTGATGTAACACTTTTCAGCCAGGGCAGAAGGGAGCTGCCCAGGTAGACTGCAGAGAGGGACAATCTTCAATTAAGATAAGGGATACACCTGAAAAGCTTGTCAAGGGGGGCAGGGATTTCATTGTTTTCATAGGAATAAGAGTGTCCCCTTCTGTTATCTGTCCAGTCTATGGACTGTATTCCACATCTGAGAAGAGATTGTTTACCGTAGGTAAAAGGGGCGGGAGGGGGAAACTTTGCTTGTGAATATCTCATAAACCATAAAGGTTTGAGAGATAAGGCTTATATCATTCTTCATGTTTTTTTAATGCCTACAAAATAAAATAAAGTTAAAATGAAGTATTACTATCCCTTTAATAAAATGCCTCCCAGTATTGAGAATAGTTATATTCAGGAGTATAAACCCTACAATAAATATATTAATTGATATCATTACTGTCTTTTTAATTTGCTTAAAAGAAAGACTTATCTAGTTAGCTGTTCTACCCCCAGAAGTCAGTTATTTCTATTTACACTTTTTTTGCATTGATCTCTGTCATAGTTTACTGTGGACTTTTTTCTGTTTACAGTCTAATAAAGACTAGTGTCCCTTACAAGTCATTCAGGTCTCCTGAAACCCATTATTTCTAGTGAACTCGATAAAGACTTACATTGGGGTTTTAAAGGAATGGATATAAAATGGGAGTGGTCAAACAAAGTCAAAACCATTACTTTCAAATAATGACGTTACCTTCCATTTTAAAGGGATAGTAATGTTGCACAATAAAAGCAGCTCCGATTAATCTTCATAGCATTTAGGCCATGGAGATCGCTATTTCAATACTGTCAGATGTAGTTCAAGAGTAACTGAATGTTAAAGTATCCCCCTCCCTCCCCTTTTACCGATGTAACACTGCTCACCTCAGAACAGCAAGACTGTCCGGATGGATTGCAGAGAGGGACAATCTTCAGTGAGCATAAGGAAAACCCTGTCAAGGGGGGCAGGGTTTTCATTGTCCTCACAGTAAGAAGATTGTCCCATGCTGTGACCTGTCCGGTCAAGTGACCAGACTCCACATCTGAGGGGAGGTGGCTTACACAAGGTAAAAGGAGCGGGAGGGGGATACTTATCATTCAATTACTCTAGAACTACAGCTCTGACAGTATTGAAATAACACTCTCCATGGCCCAAATACTTTGAAGATTAATTGGAGCTGTTTTTGTGAAACATTACTATCCCTTTAACTCCAAGAAGGTCCTACAAAAAAAGTAGATACATTCTGGGTAAGCCAACTGCACCATAGAGGAGACAAATAAATCCCCTTAACCCCATACCCTCTGAACCTTAAGGGGGTTAATTCCCATTTATTAAATGTGTCTTTCAGTGTCTTTGCAGGCTAGATAGGTCTTTAGCATATTGCTTCACATTGCACTGGTGAGCTCTCTGGCATTCCAGGGCCCCAATTAAATCAATGGCAATTTTTATTTGGCTCTAATGATAAAGTTGGTTGCACAGAATTGTTCCTAATTTTCTTTTGTACTTAAAGCTCAAAATGTCTATAGAAATAATTTTCTGACAAATGGTGCCAATACTGTACATTTTTCCTAGGTGACCTTATGTTTTTGAACATTCAAAGATTAACAAAATCATTTAATTTTTTTCTAACATAGGGCCCCAAGAGTGACAGAGGATGGAGACATTTTATATATTTCATAACAGCTGGAACAATCTGTAGCTTTGGGCTTTAGAGGTTGGTGTCCCCACAGTTCCAACACAGTTGACCTTGGACAAGTCACATTACCCGACCCCCCCCCCCCCAAATATCCAACGCACCACATCCTAGTTAAAATATGGACACAAGCCAGACATCTAATGAGATCAGAGAGTTCACTACAACTTGGGACAAGAGGTTGCGCTGGTGAGTAGAGACACGTTGCTGTATCTGCTGCCTGTGAAAGTCAGAATTTGATTTGCAGCTGGTGGTTCTAACAACATAGAGCTCCTAATTTATCATATTCCTTTTTTAAGCTTTATGCAAACATCTAGCAAGTGGCTGAATTCAGGAGGCTAAAGATGTACAATTCTGTAAAAAATCAGCTTCACTATAGGGGACACATAAAACTTCCCATTTATTTATTTCTTCTTGACCCCTCCGAACACTAGCGGGGTCTCAAACAAATTGTGAAGAAGTGCGTTGGAGACCTCATTAGCATTCAAAGGCTTAAAATCCCCATTTAAATCAAAGGGATTTCTGGGAAGTACTGTGTGTCTCTCATGATGATGATGATTTGCCCTAGAGTTGCAGTTCTTCAGCTTCTGGAATACAGACCAAAGTTCCTAAATTATCTTTATGTTTTTGGTTTTTTTTTTTTTAATTATTTTTAATTTTTCCAGTAAAAAAAAAAATCCATAAAATCAGAGTTTACATATTTAGGAGAAACTATGTAATTCTTCATAGTGTAATGTAAAAATAACTCTGCTATTAATGCTAGGGCCTTTTATTTAATCACAAGCTAATTTACTCCTGACAGAAAGTAAATTCCCACTATTTTCTGCAAGGCTTTATGAAATTGCCATCATTTTTAATTAATTCTTAATTAAAATATATTACACCACAGCTTCTACCCATCTCTCTTGATATTCTAACATAATCAATTCAAGAGCATTTACATATCATTAATTAAAAGCATTCCTCTCTCATCCTTAAAATCATAATGAGACTCTATTTCTCATTAGCAGCCTTTAAGGGATAAAACAATACAGAGAAAAGGCGACCGGCATTTTAACTGAAAACTCTCATTTTAGTTAAAAGCTTTAGTTTCAAGAGGTAGGTGACATTTTATGGGCTTTTGTCTGAGGGAAAACTGAGGTGGTGTCTTATTATACGAATATTTGTAAAATGACACCTGATTGTTAACCTCCTATGGGCCGTACTCAATGAGGAGCAATTCTGTCTCAAACCAATTGTACCATGGAATACAAATGAAAATTCTCATTGACTTAATGGGACCTTTAACACCTTCAATGCTAGAGACGTCTTCAGTGAATCAATTCACAATGCATTGGAGATCTCCCTAGAATTCAAGGGATTGAAAGTCTGATTTAAAGAGATAGTAAACCTGTGATTGTATGTATTCTGTAAGTGCTAAATTTTTCATCTTCCCTTTTTTCCCCCCACATTTATGTCATTGATAGTGAGATACCTGGAAGCTTTCGGTCATGGAACATGAAAGCAGGTCTAGAGAAACAATATAAAAAAGAAACAATGTAAACAAGAAAGCACACACAGCATTCAGTGCTGCAGAGAGACTGTAACATTATATTACAAATTGCTTTGATGGTATACCAACCAGAAAATTCTCAAAAAAAAGAGATCTAAGAAGCTGTAGTTTCAGAATATGTAAAGTCAAACTAAAGTTAATATTCCTGTAAATCATTGGTTATGTCATTCATCCCCTATGATGTAGCTGTTTTTCTCCTGAACTGCATCTCTTTATCGTATTGAATATGGAAATGTGTGCCTAAATCTACAAAACTAACAGTATGACTATGGCTAGAAATTTGCACTAGTTTTCTGGTCTGTGACCAATACAAAAATCCAGCAGACGAGTGTGAAAATATTCCTATGTTTATCTTTGTGTGGACTACTAAATTTTCATCTAACTAATAACCCTTTTCTCTGATATTTTCCAGCACCAAGTACGGCAGACTCACAAGTTAAAGCAGACATGCACATTAGCGTTTTTCTCTCCTTGAAGCCCTGACTCGGGTACTGCTAGCGGACTGGCACGCATTATAAAGGAAGAAGCCCATGAACACGCTCCGTCTATGCAGACACATTGACCTGGACCTGCTTATGTACGAGAGTGCGCCAGGTCAGATTCAGTCCTCCTCCGTCATTGGAGGAGGAGAAGAGCCACTACAAGGGGTGGGCAAATGAAGACGGTTGACAGGCTGAGGGCTGGAGCTGTACCCACAGCCTGAGAGCTGTTGAGGTCACTAGGAAGACTTTAAACGCTTATATCTCAGAAACTACACATTTTTAAATAAGAAGAAAAAAGATTTCAACTTCAACAGGATACAGTCAATTTTGTATAAGGTGAGAGATCCCCATTAGTAGCCACAATGTTATCAAAGAAATAAGAAATTGATAACTATCTGTTATTTTTAACAGGCCTCCCAAAACTAACCTGACAGATAACAAGTATCATAATGTTATTGCTAACAGTTTTTGCCCATGCCTGAACTAATATGACACTGAACTTTTAAAGGGATAGTAATACTTCATTTTAACTGTACTTCATTTTGTAGGCATTAACAAAAACATAAAAAATATGTCTTATCTCTCAGACCTTTATGGTTTGAGAGATATTCACAAGCAAAGTTTCCCCTCCTGCCCCTTTTACCTAGTGTAAGTCATCTCTTCTCATATGTGGAATGCAGTCCATAGACCAGACAGCTAACAGCAGGGGACAATCTTCTTCCTATGAAAACAATGAAATCCCTGCCCCCCTTGACAAGCTTTTCAGGTTTTTCCCTTATCTTAATTGAAGATTGTCCCTCTCTGCAATCTACCTGGGCACCTCCCATCTGATCTGGCTGAACAGTGTTACATCAGTAAAAGAGGCGGGAGGGGGATACTTTGTCATTGAATTACTCTTGAACTACAACTCTGACAGAATTGAAATAACACTCTCCAAAGTCCAAATACTATGATGATTAATTAGAGCTGCTTTTATTATGAAACATTACTATCCCTTTAAAGAAACCTATCAGCCAGCTGTCAAAAGCCCAATGGATACAGTCAGAATGAACTCACAGCCAAAGACCAGGGGAATAGAAAAGCTTGGCTGCTGTTCTGAATGAATGCTTGACTTAGATTTAAAACAACCAGTTTACTACCCCATCTCTCCCTTTCTTGGTAAGGACATAACCTCTGAAGCTCTGAAAATAGTATGATATCATCACCATATCTGGGAACTGTCCGGATCTGCCCTGGAGATTTAAGTTTTCAGGCTGTATTACCAGGTGTTCGGGGACAGAGGCTGATTCTCCGGCTGTGTTTTTTTTTTCCTCCTTCCCACCCTGTTCCTCTCAATTCCTGCCCACTTCTCCGCCTTCCCACCCTGTTCCTCTCACTTCCTGCCCTTTTCTCCGCCTTCCTATCCTGTTCCTCTCACTTCCTGCCCACTTCTCCTTCCCACCCTGTTCTGCCCACTTCCCGCCTATGTTAAGCCCTGCCTACCCGATTAAGCTACACCACTTTTATGATGCAAACTGTGTCATTGACATCCCCCTGGTCAGCAGCATATGAGTCAACTCCGGGGACACAATGGAAAGAAGTTCCCCAGGTATGATCATCACATAGTGGTGGCTGTACTCCCGGCAAGTGATGCAGACTGGCCAGTGGAACCACTCCACCTCATTTAAACAGGCCTCCCCCACCTTTCTTGCCAACCCATAAATCCTGTGAGGACTTCTCAGATCCTCCTCCTGGGATCATGCTTCCTTCCAATATTGGTTTCCTCTACACTCCTGGAGACCTTGATATTTTTCCAAATGCCTAGAAGCTGATGTACTATGAAGAATTTGAGCAATTCTGGGGCAAATCAATTATATAAGAGGGGACAAAAATAGTCCCCAAATTCCCACAGATTTAAATGGGACTTTTAATACCTTATAGGGATAGTAATGTTTCACAAAAACAGCAGCTCCATTAATCTTCATAGTATTTGGGCAATGGAGAGTGTTAGTTCAATACTGTCCAAGTTGTAGTACAAGAGTTATTGAATGATAAAGTATCCCCCTCCCGCCCCTTTTTCCTAGTGTAAACCACCTCCCCTCAGATGTGGAATCTGGTCCCAGGACCAATCTTCTTACTGTGATCATAAGGAAAACCCTGCCTCCTTGACAGGTTTTTCTCTTATGATCCCTGAAGATTGTCTCTCTCTGCAATCCATCCGGACAGTCTTGCTCCTCTGAGGTGAGCAGTGTTATATCAGTAAAAGGGGTGGGAGAGGGATACTTTATCATTCAATTACTCTTGAACTACAACTCTGACAGTATTGAAATAACACTCTCTCCATGGCCCATATACTATGAAGATTAATTGGAGCTTCTTTTATTGTGAAACATTACTATCCCTTTAAAGGGGATCTATCACCCAAGTAGAAATGTGTGTTAAACGTTAGATTGCCTAGCAATTAGGTGAAATTCATTAATAATTTTTTTTTTTTTTTAAATCCTATGTTGGCAAAAATTAACGTTTATAGACTGCACTTCTGGATACACTGTGGGTACAGCTCTATACCCGCAGTCTGCAACTCTGCCTCCGCTCCCCTCCCTCTGGCCAGCCTCCGAAGACGGAGGCTTCTGTCTGTAGGCTGGAGCGGCTTCATTGGCAGAAACGGATATCTAGCCAATGAGGCCACTCCAGCCTACAGACAGAAGCCTCAGTCATCGGAGAAGGCTGGATAGAGGGAGGGGAGCGGATCCAGAGTTACAGACTGCGGGTATAGAGCTGTACCCACAGTGTATCCAGAAGTGCAGTCTATAAACGTTAATTTTCGCCAACATAGGATTAAAAAATATATATATATTCATGAATTCCACCTAATCGCTAGGTAATCTAATGTTTCACACACATTTGTACTGGGGTAACAGATCCCCTTTAGATGCTATTGAGGTCTACAATTCATATACAACCTCTTTTGGGGGAAGTATGGTTTAATGATATGCAATTCATACACCTTATTAACCCTCTAAGGACCACAAGGGTGGGCAATGTTCTGGTCCTTAAAGGCTTAATAGAGTTTCAGTCCTAAATATCAAGGCCATCTAGCACTGAACACAGAGTAGGTTGTATCTCCAGGACTCATGCATTTATAGGGACGCATTCCCCTCACCCCCCAACCAGGTCTGATAATGACAATATGAGACTGTATATGCATTATTCCACATTAGTAGCCTTGAATTAAAAATAGAAAAAACAGTTAGCAATTTCTGCCTACACATGCAAAGCTACCTATCTGAGAAATTCCTCCTTATTTAGCTTGTATGTTTGTGCCGTATTAAGATATAATAAGTTGCTATGCATGCTAATTCCACGGTGCAAATCTGTTGCTGAGTTACATCTCTGGGGACAGCACCTAAACAAAGTAAAATATTGTTTCATTGATGTTTTATATTAAAAAAAAATAAATAAATAAAAAATCAGTATTCCGCATTCCACGGCCCTTTTTTATGCTTTGCAAAACAAGTGCGGCTCACCTATGTAATCACTTTCCCTATTTACAATCTGCATTGAGATGATTGTAGAAAAATATGCACACAAGAGGATGATCTATGAGAGTCAAATTTCAATACATCATTGTGCGCACCCAGCTGCCACTGGCGAGATGAAATATGGAATATTTATACTTGTAGGACAGTCAGAATCTGGGGGAGATTGTGTAACATTCCTAAACGATCTGTAATGGTTCTGAATCAGTGCCAGACGGATTGCTTTTGAAAGGTAAATACTGATAGACAACTCCTATCACTTAGAAGAAACGGTCCTGCTTGGCACGCAACACTGCTATGGTTCAAAGGAGCTGCAAACTCTTATTATGAAATAAAATTAATGTTATAGAGTTTTTTCTACAGTCTACTTCCACTATTAGGAGATGTCCAATTCAAACATTATTAGCACTCAGTTATTCAACAGCATAATGTATCCAAAATGTCATTTGTTTAAAACTCCATTGTGTAGGAGAGCATGAGTCACTGACTAGGACTCCCCATAGTGTTAGGAACAGCATCACCGGGTGTAGAGATTCTTTATTTTATTTTGTAAAAATGCTTTACCAGGAAGAATACATTGAGATTTCTCTCATTTTCATAGCTGGGAACTCTAGAGACTTGTTTTGACACTGCATTACCGGGTCTCCAGGGCAGAGGCGGAGCCTCCAGATGTGGGGCGTTTCTCCTGAAACTCTGCCCACTTCTGCTCCTTCCCGTTCTGTTCCTCCTTCCCCAGCTTATTTTTGCAGCCATTTTTCCATTCCTGTTAAGCCCCACCCCTTTTTAAAGCAAATCGCCTCATTTTTCTCACCCACTGGCATCACAGGACTCCCATTCAGAGAGACAACGCATCACAGTTCCCAGGTTTGCTTATTTTCAAGTATGTCCTGGACAGTTTACAACAAAGAGTTGTGTATTACACGAATAGAAACATTATATATACACACGCACAAACATACATACTAAAAATGTATACACAGGTATATAGTGTTTTTTAGATATAAAGAAACAGTTATTTTTAAGGATTTTAGACTGGGAGAAGAGCTGATTTTGTTCAGGTAGGTTAATGCAGACTATTAAAAATCAGTTATTTAAAAAAAATGGATTTGTAACGACTTTTTAATAAAAAAAAAAATTCTCAGCAGTGTGAACCTCAGAAAGATAAGAAAGTGCCATATAGTGTACTATATACATGTAGAATTCTTGTCAAAACAATGAAATATCACTCACATATGTATTGGTCAGGGTACCGATATCGGGTTCCACTGACAATAATGCGTTCAGAGAAAATAAACCTGTCTCCGTTCAGGTTACCCACGAAATTCTCTGAGCAGATCTCAGGATAATTGGTATACAGCAGGTGGGGGTATTCCGTTGTAATAAATATTTATTAAAATTTATAATAGAATAGGCTTTAATACGCTAACGCTTTTCGCGGTTTTAACACCGCTTTCTCAAAGCTTGACATACCAGAATATTTTTTCAAATGTACAAAAGAATCTCAGCAGTGTGATTACCTTTAAATTAAAGGCATAGTAATACTTCGTTTTATCTTTATTTTATTTTGTAGGCATTAAAAAAACATGAAGAATGATATAGGTCTTATCTCTCAAACCTTTATGGTTTGAGAGATATTCACAAGCAAAGTTTCCCCTCCTGCCCCTTTTACCTAGTGTAAGCCATCTCTTCTCAGATGTGGAATCCAGTCCATAGACCAGACAGATAACAGAAGGGGACAATCTTCCTCCTATGAAAACAATGAAAGCCCTGCCCCCCTTGACAGGTTTTTCCCTTATCTTAACTGAAGATTGTCCCTCTCTGCAGTCTACCTGGGCACCTCCCTTCTGCTCTGGCTGAGCAGTGTTACATCAGTAAAAGGGGCGGGAGGGGGATACTTTGTCATTGAATTACTCTTGAACTACAACTCTGACAGAATTGAAATAACACTCTCCAAAGTCCAAATACTATGATGGTTAATTAGAGCTGCTTTTATTATGAAACATTACTCTCTCTTTAAACAGTGGGAAAAGCCATCTAACAAACTGTAAAGATCTGTGTTAAATTGAAAAGCGCTGTGTAAACTTGTGGAGCTTTATAAACATATTCATTTACATTTTAGCATTTAAAAAGTTTACGGCTCCTTTAAAAGGCTGTTTAACCCTTTAAATGAAGGAGAAGCGAGCAACACAATGTTTCACATTGCACGGTTCTCCTTCCTGGTACCCAAATGGTTAATAGGAGCCCTATCAACTTTGTGATTATGCAGAAAAATCTCCAGTAAGTTCAGAATTAAGGGATTTTTTTCATCAACCTAGAAGCGGTTCTGGAGCAAATCAACTGCACCTGAGGGTTGAAATGAAAATTCCATATATTCCCATAAATTTAAATGGGGCTGTAACCTCTTGAATACTAAAAGAGTATGCACTACATACCTTCCTAACATTCAAGGGGTTAAATTCCCCTTTTAAATTAATTAGAATTTTCAGTTCCCCCAATGGTGCAAGTGATCTGCTCCCAAACTGTCTCTCTCTAGCTTGATGAATAAGGAACTTTTGGCTCATTTGTATAAAAGAAAACTGGAGTTATTGTGGAGTAATCCAACTGCCCTGTAGGGGGCAAAATACAAATCCTTACATTCCCATGCACTTGAATAGAACGTTTTAACTCCCTGAATGCCAGAGAAATCTCCAAAGCATTGCTTCACAGTCCATTGGAGACCACTCTAACAGTCGATGGGTTAAAAGCCCAATTTAATGTGAATTTTTATTTATACCATACAATGAAGTTTATTTACTTTGCAACAAGTTTGGCGCAGAGAAGCACCAAGGTGTAATAAAAAGATGATAAAGTGGAGATAACTTCTCCAGTGATATCGCTTCTCCAGTTCCTGTGTTATTCTATGGAACCTATGCACTAAGGTCTCCAGTGATGGTAAACTCTTAGCTCCATAGAATAACATAGGAACAGGAGAAGTGATATCACTGGAGAACTCATCTCCACTTTATCACCTCTTTATCACACCTTAGTGCATAAATCCCTAGTTTGCTTTTATAAATATGGGCCAAAGGGACTTTTGCCTGTAAAATAATTCTGAGGCAAGCCAACTGCACTTGGGGGTGGGTGGGGGAATTTGATTTAACCCCTTAAGGACCAGCGGTCCTGGGGTGTGTGGTCCTTTAACCCTTTGAGTGCCAGAGGGCAATGCGTTGCATATCCCTCTGGCACTCAAAGGGTTAAGGACCAGACAGTAAAGTTTGACTTGCCGGCCCACGTGACTGATCATATGTGCCGGCATGCCGAACGGGGGACTGATAGTGATCGCTCCGGTCTTGGAGTGGTCAATTTCAGTCCCTGCTGCTACTCACAGCACTCCCGCAGGAACACTGTGAGTAAAAAATACGTGACGTGCCAGGACCATCACTGGTCCTTAAGGGAAAAACAGCAATGACAGTCCTGACACGTCACTGGGTGTTAAAGGGTTAAACATTCCAATTTATATACATGGAACTTTAAAACCCTTGAATTCTAGAGGGGTCTCTAACACAGGTTACTCTTTTTGTCACCCCTTACATGCAACCTGAAATTTTGGGGGGCACACTAGTCATTCTATGGGTCATTTGTTTGAGACATAATAAAGGAGACAAATACATGAATATATAGTTATTTTAGGTCTCACAATGACAATAACAAAAACAAGTATATTGTGCATAATAATTTCCATAAAAGCATTTCTAAAACATAAAATTCATAATTTTGTTAACCCTTTGAGTGCCAGAGGGGTATCCAATGATACCCCTCTGGCGCACAAAGGGTTCAAGTCGTCACCTCCAAATGGATGCCCGTGGCACACTGCCTGAGAATCTCTGCTCTAACGCTCTGCTTTGCAAGGGGCATTTGATGCATTTTCTGTCCCCTATAACGCACATTGTTCACTCCAGAACTGCTCCTCATTTCTGCACTAGGGTCTTATTCATCAAGCTAAACTGGTGCAATTCATGGGCAAACCAACTGCATCATAGCGGACAAAAGAAAATTCAGTTTCATTGTAATGAGAATTTTAATCCAGGTCTCCCTTACGTTATTTTGCAATGCGTTGGCATCCTATCTAGCATTCAAGGGGTTAAAACGTCATTTAAATGAATGGGGATGTGGGGAATTTTTACAAGACCTCTAAGATGCAGTTGGTTTGCCCTCAGAATTGAGCTTCTTTATGATGAATAAGGCCCAGAATCCTCTAGCAGAAGGACAGTTAAGATGTTTTACTGGTGCAGCGATAGTTTTGGCCAACTATGGACGCTGCTGGGGGAAAGCTGGAGCTGGAATCAAAGGCCAGCATGTGTGTGTGTGAATAATAAGAGGATAGGGATATTTTCTACAGCTGTAACTATATCTGCACACTCGTATCAGGCAAATCAGATTTACATCACTGTCTTGTGTATATATCAGGTGCTCCAGGAATACTTGTCAAGACAGCCTGTCTCAGCCCTTCACACGTCAGATAAAATCACAGCACTCTGTGTTTGGGTCTGTTGACAGCAATTTATTTTGATGTGTTGTCACAATATGAAATTTCTCCCATGCTCTGCACCATGTTGCTCGTTTCGGCTGCACTTTTTCAGCTGCCAGATGCTACAGGTTTAGTGAAGAAACACAGACTTTCTTTTTTAATGATTCAGTGAGGAGTTGGTGAAGTGGCACAGTTAAAACATGCATCCCGGGAGACACTGAGACATTGTGGCATCCCAAATCCTACATACTGCTGACTTAACATCATTACAAAGTGTTGACAAGCGGTGCCAATCCACTGTGCAAGAATAAGTTGTGTCCTTCAAGCTGCTGACATGTCATGTGTAGAAGTGAAAACAAAGACAACACTTTCTCTTCTCTCTCTGTCTGTTCCTCTTCTCCCCAAATCTCTCTCCCTGGCATGGCAGGAGGCTTCTCCAACTTGCTACAAGTTCCAAGCCATTTATTTTCTGCTTCCCAGGCTGCTGTTCCTATTGTCTGTGTTAATAAAATTTCAGCAAAGCTACTGTACTTTTCCATTTAATCAGAGTTGGTTGTTTTGAAAAGATGCAGTTTAATTACTTTTTTTTTTTTCAATAGATTTCTATTTTTTGGAAAGAAAAAGTTCCACTCTAGGAAACGTGCATAAGGCTATATGCAGAAACCGAGTGAGGAGCCATTCTGACTAATTAAAGCAGCACCATAGTAGACAGATAAAAATGTATGGTGTACTGACGATGTTGCTAGAATCCAGGTGGATTAAAAACCCCATTTACCATAAAATCCTGGGTATAAAACAAGCATTTTCATCCTGTTTTGCCTTATGTGAAGTGTGTATGTGTGACTGGGGGTGTATTTTATGCTCTCAAACATAAAAAAATAAATAAATAGATACCCTCGATCTCTCTTCCTTTAGTTCCTGCCAGGGCACTACCATAGATTAAATGGGCAAGTTGGCCGACCACTGCCCAGATCTCCCAATGCATCTGGAGGGTTGTCCTGGTCCTTGAGGTGGGTAGAGGGAGGGAAAGGAGGGCATGCAGAGAACAGTATTGAGGTAGGGGGAACAAAATTGAGGGGGGATTTTATGTTTATTTTGTGGGTGGGAGGGATGCAGACAGATTGGGGTGGCGGGAGGAAAGACGAGACAGATCAGCGGGGAGGGGGGGGGTAATTTAAATTTTTAGTGGGTACTTTAAGTTTTACCAAAAAATCTTGGATATAATTTACACCTGTGTATTTTAAACCGTATTATATTGCGTATTATACCCAAGATTTTACTGTAACTCAAAAGGAAATTTAATTTCCTCCCTATGATGCAGTTGGTTTGCTTCAGAACAGCACTATGAATAAGTCCCCTAAAGTACAATCGGTACATTAAACAGGTACAACGCTGGAGCAACCCAACACCACCAAGGGGGAATGGGGAGAGAATAAATATTTTATATAATAACTAGTGTAAAAGCTGGGAGCACAGGTCCTCCGAGCATTCTGTGCATTCGGGCAGTGTCTACTGTGCATGACTGCATCAGACAAACATACATCTGGCCTTTTATATTATAGGATTAGGATTTAACCCCTTGAATGCTATTTTAAATAATAATTCCCACAGAATTAAATGTATTTTTTAACCCCTTGAATGCTAGAGAGGTCTCCAACGCATTGCGTTGGAGACCTCTCTTGCAGTCAAGGGGTTAAATGGCCCATTTAAATGAAGTGGAAAAATTCATTTGTCTGCTATGGATCTGTTGGTTTGTCTCACTTTGGTTTTCTACATGTGATCCATAAAGCCTTATGTATGACATTTCTGGGGCAAACCAACGTCACCATAAGTACGAACACAAATTCCCACTGGTTTAACCTTTGGAGAAGAAGAATTTTAAACCCTTGAACATTAGAGATGTCTCAGTGCATTGCTTTACAACACGTCAACCTCTTTAGCATGCAATGATTTAGAAACCCCATTTATATCACTGAAAATGATGTCACCTATGATGCAGTTGGTTTGCTCCAGAATTGTACCTTTTGTAGCTTACAGAATATGGCCCATAATTCTCTTCTTTCCATTTCAACTGATCAGTCAGTTTTCCTTTTCTCATGCCACCTTCCTCTCTTCCATCACTCTCTGTTGGAGTTCCACAAAGCTTTGTCTTGGACTTCTTGCTGTTCTCGGTTTGTCTTGGACTTCTTGCTGTTCTCGGTTTGTCTTGGACTCCTTGCTGTTCTTGGTATGCACTTTATTTGACGTACTTATGTGCATTTTTGGGTTTGAGTGATATATGCCATCTGTACACAGGTGACACCCAAATCTACCTTTCTTCTCCTAACCTCCTCCCTTTCCTCAGAACTTCAGTCAATAACTATCTGTCAGCTGGCTCATCCCAGATGTCATCCTGCTCCCTACAGCTCAACATCTCCAAAAATATACAAAGAAAAAAAACAAACAAACAAACAAACAAAAAAAAAACAAACAGCTGATATTTCCCCCCTTTTATCTAAGCAAGTAAACCTTGAACCCTGGCTTACTGTAGATGAATACACTATCACAACGTCAGTGACTGTGAAATGTCCACATGTATTTTTTTCATTACCAACTAGTCCTCATTTACAAATAAATCCCCATTTGAGGCTTTGATATGTACAAAGATACATGTATCAACGTGTCACTATTCAGTAAAATGGAATAAGACTGCCTGGGCTATATTTAATTTTAGGCGCTAAATAATTTTCTTTGTTCTCTTTGTATATTTTTTTTCCCCATTATTTTTGATATATATGCCTCTAAGGGTCACCATTACATTTTCTGGAACTTCATTCTTGATCTATCGCAAGCCACTAATTTTACATTTTTGTCATCATAATAATAATAATATCAAAGTATTTTACCAAGAAAGATCCATTGAGATTGTCTCTCGTATTCAAGTATATCCTGGGGGCAGAGATATTATTACCCAATTTAATGGTACTCATTTTATCTATATCGGAAGGATGAAAGGCTGAGTTTACCCTGCTGGTACTAGAACGTGTGACCTTGTGGTTTTGAACAGATTCTACAGCTGGTGCTTTAACCAACCGAGCCATCTCACCAGCTATGTATAACTAGGAGTGAATCAATCACAATTGCATTTTAGCCTATTTTCAAATTGGTTACATGTTGTACATATGCATCTCTAAGTTCCATCATCCACAAAGGCTGGTGGAGTATGACCTGTAGTACCCAACAGCATGAATATAAAAGTTGCCTACCGCTGTTCTAGCAGGTCAACTTTGACTCCACTATGCCCCCACCTTCACAGATTCAGTCACTCTCTAACTTCGCCTTTACAATATCTCTCAAATGCAGACCTTCCTCATTCAAGACACAGCAAAAAATATATTTCATGCGAGTAATGTCCCAACTACTCAATTATTGTAACCTTTATTCGCTGATTTTATGAAATCCTCTCTCAAATATAACTAAAATTGAATAATAAAACAAAATTCTGGAAATATATCTCAGTGTTAAGTATACACAGTGATCTCCATAAAAAATTCAACTTAATATTATTTTAATAAATACTAATTTTAGATTTTGTCTCTTGTTCTCTCATGTATTCCCATTTAGATTTAAAGGGGAACTACCACTTCTTCAAAAATGTAACTTCAATAAATCCCCATCTAGCAACTAGCAGCGCTAGTCGCCAGAATTATTACCTTATTCCAAAGAAATGTGCATTGTTCTGGGGCTGACAGCACGGATCGCGGACATCTTGCCATAATGACATCCCTTCCGGAGCCGGTCGGCTCCTAGCAATGCCTCCTAGACCCAGCTGGGACTGACAGCGCAGGCACACGGACGTCATTAATGGCAAGATGTCCACGATCCGTCCTGCTGTCAGCTTCAGAACAATTCACATTTCTTTGAAATAAGGTAATAATTCTGGCGACTAGCGCTACTAAGCTGCTAGTTGCCAGATGGGGATTTATTGAAGTTAAATTCTTGAAGAGGTGGTAGTTTCACTTTAAAGATGTTGGATGTCCTCAGACTAAGCAGTGAAGAAAGTCTTCATATAGGTTATTGGTTGATATATTTTTTTGTTTTAAATAACATGACTATTGAGAATAGTGGTCTCCTCTCATCATTCATCTTCATTTCAACCATCTTGTCTCCATCCATCTCATGGCTGTCCAAGTTCAGTCCTCAAGGGACACCAGCAGGCCAGGATGTAAGGATTTCCTGATTACACACAGGTGAGTCAATCAAATTGAATGAGCCACTGATTATCTCACCTGTGCTTAATCAGGGCAATCCTTACATCCTGGCCTGTTGGTGGCCCCATGAGGACTGAACTTGGACAGCCCTGAGATATCTCATCAACATCAGTAACATCTGCATATTTGAAATCAGATAAGGGACTTTTCTTTATATATCTATCTGGTGTGATAAGGACACTGGACTTTATGTTTTGTCTTTGAAATATAACATTTCCATTTGACTTTGGCCTGTTCTGCTTTTTTTTTTTTTTGAGGTATAGATGAAACAAGGGAGAGCACTTATATGTAGAGATTTCAGTTCACCTAGGAAGGAAAACCCCTCATTTATCATGGTTATATTTTTAGAGACACTATTACTTGTTATTTACACTTACGTATATATTTGTACTATTTTTGGTTATCACAGATATATTTATAGAAAGCACTCATATATATATATATATATATATATATATATATATATATATATATATACTGTATATATATATTAGTATTTCAAGCATATTATATACTATGGGATTTTCCATCTGATGACGGAAACACACAAAAAGCAAACACACAAGTTATAGGCAGTTTAAATAGATACATTTAATGATACTAAAAGCTGTGTAGGTAACAGGTCGGCTTTAACGGAACACAAAGACCTCCTAAAATTAAACTCAACTTCCATTATTCTGGGAAGAAAATCCTAACGGCCACTATGAAACAATTTTGTTTGTACTTGTTCTCCAAAATGAATCTTTAATAGTATCGGTAATAGTGCCCACGGAGGCAGACATGATTGTTTTTGCCGGATTCTTGTTAAAGGGAAAGTAATACTTAATATTTTAAAAAATATGTTGTAGGGTTTATCTCCCTGAGTAAAACAAAAGCACTACCACTATTGAAAGGTGTTTTATTCAAAAATTAATACAGTTCAAACTTGAATTTTATAGGTACAGTACTACAGTGGCCTGAAATTGTACAGTGGCAATGTTGCTACACCATGCTGTAGAGATTTATGGTCAACCATCCATAGGATGGTGTAGCAACAGTACCACTGTACAATTTCAGGCCACTGTAGTACTGTACCTATAAGATACTGTAACAACAACAACAAAACAACAATCAAGTTTCAGCTGTAATAACTTTTGAATAAAACACCTTTCAGCAGTGGAAGTACCCTTGTTTTACTCAGGGGGATAAGCCTTACAACATATTTTTTTTTCATATTAAGTGTTACTATCCCTTTAAGAAGTCTATAGTGGGATGAGACTGGAGTTCTGTAAAAGAATCATGCCTTCATCCATGGATATGAGACCCAGTACTAATTAAATATTCATTTTGGAGACCCAATCCAAGAAGAATTGATTCATAGTGGACACCAGGATTTTCTGCCTAGAATAAAATAAGTAATAAATCTACCCAGATTAAGGTAAATCCTTTAATACTGGCTCTGCCCAATCTGAAAGTGTAGGTATTCTGACTTTGTGCACTACATTAAAAGACCTGAGAAGCAGCATTCAATGCAGATGGCTTTTTCCTTTCAGACCTAGAGGATGTAAACCCATTAAGCTGCTGATATATATTATTGCATTATAGTGAACATGTTATGACAAGTGCCATATCGTTGACCTTATTGGAAGAAGTACTGAGATGCAAAGAATCAAGAATAAAGGATGGCAGTTAAGTGGTGTCCTGCGCTGTTGGAGAACAGAAAAAAAAAGGCTGTTACCTTACACCGTCACTGAAAACATTTTATTACATGAAGTAATACAGCTTATTCCTAGTGGCTCAGTTTACGCTCATTTGATGCTTGGTGGGGTAGCGATGGATTGAGGACTATTTATTATGATTGTTTATGAAGCAGCAACATATTCTTGTGAAGAAATAAATACACTGTGATGGACAGACAGAGCAGAATTTATATCTCAGGTTCCCCCAGACAAGGCCTCCTAGACACACTCAGTTCTGCCTCTGGCCCCGCCCCACTCGTCCCATGATCCCACCTCTAGCCTCATCCACTATAACCTGGTACAGAAAATACCCGTGCCGTGAAGGACCATGCAGCTCTTTTTTTATGAACTGAATTCTGTGACGGCAGAGCGACTTACAGCCATGCTGTCTTCCCAGAATTCCATGACATGCCAGGACCATCACAGGTCCTTAAGTACCAGAATCGGTGTGATGGTCCTAGCACTTCATGGGTCCTTAAGGAGTTTAAAGCCCCCATTTAACCCCTTAACAACCCATGACGGTCCAGGACCGTCATGGGTTGTTTTCTGTTAAGGACCCATGATGATCCCGGACTGTCATGGAATTCCGGGGCTCCCCGGGTGGCTACATGCCATTCAGGGAACCCGGAAGCAGATGCTGCAAAACAAAAAACAAAGGAAAAGAAAACAAAAACAAAAAAAAAAGGTCCTTAAGTGACGGCCTCATGCGAGATTGGCCATCCTTAAGGAGTTAAATCAATGGGAATTTTAATTGTTCCCATGGTACAGTTGGTGTGCCCCATAGTTGCTCCACCTTTTGTTCTGTGCATATGACTTGAAGACGCGGTGAAAGCACTTTGCAGGATTTGAGTGGCATATCCTTGTACTCGTTGATAAAGCAGAGAATTGAAACCACGTCATAACATTGCTGT
This sequence comes from Rhinophrynus dorsalis, assembly GCA_037306005.1. Lineage (NCBI taxonomy): Eukaryota > Metazoa > Chordata > Amphibia > Anura > Rhinophrynidae > Rhinophrynus > Rhinophrynus dorsalis. Next base: position 44,657,129 of record CM074726.1, on the reverse strand, counting down.
ATTTTCTGGCATGTTGACAATTTGACCTTTATTAAATTGACCCCTCTGTCTGTAATTCCAGTTATAGGTGAGCCACTTCATTAAAATCTACATATTTAGCTAAAAGAATCAAGCCTTTGAATGAAGTCAATTCTATCTGTGAAATAGTAAGTTCAAAGCAAACTTGCACCTAGGGAATATTTTCAAATGAATGTTGATAAATTGATGTACGCGCTGGACTCTGTGTTCGTGGGTTTAATGAGCTCTCTTAACCGAATTTATCTGTGCAGAAAATTCATAACCCTTCTGAAAATATTGATATGCAGTTAAAGTTAATATATCAACAATTGGCATGGTTATAACAAATTAACTAATTTATGTGTACAGTGTTAAAATGATTTCAGTTATGCTGAAAAAAGATATTACACTCAGCCACATCAGCGTCATAAAGTTCAAATACATTAGAAAATGTCAAACACTGGGTAATGAAAAATGTCATGTTTAGTTAAATGCCCCTGCCCTTGAACATTATAGTAAACTCTAAAGAAAGCATTCGAGGAACTGAAAGCCTACCAATATTAGGGTTATGTTCAAAAGGGCTACTTGAGCACAATGATAATAACTCTGTGCTGAAGTCACCAACAAGAATCATCTGGATTTCAATGGTGCTGTTCACAAGGGCGATTACTGCCTTGTAAAATGCACCAAAATGTACCATAATGCAACTTGGATGTGCTCATGCAATAGGCACATCAAGGGTACAGCATTCTGATGTGAGTGGAGGTGTATGGAAGATCATTCACAAGAAATAGATTGGAGGATGTGATGCCATTTGCATCCACAAGTGACTGGCCAACCCAGGTGGTCATCGTCCATTAATGTATGGCCGATGTAAAATTGATAAGGACAAGGCAGCAGATTAGAGTTAAATTCGCATTGCACAGTCAAGTTGCCCATGCAAATTAAGCAGAGAGCTCTATTTCTGTGAGAGCATACCGCTGAAAGGTCACACAACCATAATGCAGGGGAAATTGACAAAGGGAATCAAAACAAATGGGGTTAGTGCAGTTGGTTTGCCCCATAAGTATTACCATCTGGAAAAGTCCCTGACCCCAGGCTGGAAAGGGAGTGTCCAAATTATGTGATCTGGGTCACTATATGGGTGGAGCTTAACTGGGATAGGTATGACTTGAAAGGAGAGGGAGGGGTTTGTCCCTAAAGTAGATGGACCATGAGAAATGGCAGGGGTTTCCTGGAGACTCACCAATCAGGAGAAAGAGCCTGTGTCCCAGAGACTCAGTAATTAACACTGAGAACTGGGAAAGATATGAGAATAACTCCCTTTTTAGTGCAAGATCCTCAGAAGCAAAATTTCTGAAAAGGTATTGGCATCAGAAATCCTGGTGCCCAAGTTTGGTCCTCAAGGACTACAGTAGGATTTAAGGATTTCTCTTCTAGCGTAAAGGAGAGTTAGTCAAAATAAATGAATTTACTTTACTGAACTTAATCTGAAATGTCCTTCAGTACTGACCTGCTAGCCCTTGTGGACCCAACTTGGACATTAGGGACCATAATTAGCAAGCTAAAGAGGGGGCAATTATGGAACAAACCAACTGCACCATGGGTTTGAAATGAGAATGCTAGACAGGTCTTCAACACATCGCAAAGCAATGCACTACCATTCAAGGGTTTAATCCCCATTTAAATCAACTTTAATTTTAATTTATGCACTTTGGTGCGTTTGGTTCGCTCCAAAACTGCACTTCTTTAGCTTTCTGAAAAAGGCCCTAGGTAACCTAACGTCAGACCACTTCAAAACAGGCCTTACATTATTCATAACTGATGCAAAGTTGTAGGTCTTGAAAAAACTGTTTCAAATGAAACACTGGAAAGACGATAAAAAACGCTTCAAGGTTTCTAAGCTGAATTGTACTGCAACCCTCATTAGCTTCCTTGGCAAGTGTTGCTTGGCAAGAGAACAGAGCATACAGTGGTCAGTAGGAAGGATGCTGGGATATGGTCTATTTATGACGACTCCCTTAGACTTCAGTAAATAGAAACACGAGGAGATAAAGCAGTATGCCAGAGGCTACCTCCAAGCTAGGACCATGAGTAGAGTCAGTTCTACTGATGATATGAAATGAAACAGCGGAAATCGGACACAATCAGAACCTAAGAAAGTGCTCCAGGCTGCCAGCACTCCTCCAATCTTTATTAGCGTTATTACAGTTTGATCCCCCTTTTACCTGCGGCAAATGTTCATTAAACGCTGGCTATTGGCTCTGAATGCTTCCTAATATACATCTGTGGGTCGTATGAACAAATGACAACTACACCATAGGTAAGAAATTAAAATTCCCCAAACTCTCATTAATTTAAATGGAGATTTTAACTGCCTGAATGCTAGAGAGGCCTCCAGTGGATTGAAAAGCAATGTGATGGGGACCTCTCCAGCATCAACAGGTTAAAACGCCCATTTAAATCAACAGGGGATTTCATTCGTCCCCTACAAAATGTCCCCCCTGGTGCTATTCATGTACTTCATAATGTCTTGTGCACAACACAGTGTGTGAAATATCAGTGGTGGCAAGGGGCAGCCCTGGGGCAGCATGCAGCCTTCATAGGGCTCCCAGTCTGTTCTCTGGTGGTGGGAAGAGGTGATAATTTCCTTCTACAACATCACGCACGCACCCTATTAACACCCCAAAAAAAGCACACAACCCCTTTTATGTTAGACTGTACCTCCTGTTTGAGAGATATAAGCGCCGAAAGTTCCCCCTTCCTGCTGAAGAGCTGTAAAGCTGTAAGCAGTGGATCTGTGTTGGCCAACTCGGCGGCTCTTCAGCAGAGCTGAATGATCAATATTGAAAAACAGATACCTCACTGGAACGGTCTACAAAGTGTGCTTGGTTGGCAAGAACACTTTGCAGACCATTCCACTTAAGTATTTGTTCTTCAATAGTGCTCATTCAGCTCCACTGAAGAGCCGCCAGTTGGTGTGGGACCGGGATCTCCTGACGTCAGCTACATGCTGGCGTTTGGAAAAGGGGAGGGAGGGGGGAGACTTTCAGCGCTTAAACTGTTAAGGTTTGAGAGATACGACTTGGCACATTAATATTATCTTTTTAATACCTTCAATATTAGGGTTAGTAAATGTTAGACATTACTAACCCTTTTAGCCCTTGATCCATTACCTATAAAATGCTAGGGGTGCCCTGAAAATTCCAGACTGCAGGTCAGGGTGCCTTGAGCCCAAAAATATTGAGAACCACTGCTCTAGATAGATGCATCACGCTCAAATAAATTGCGTTTTTTTCAGGAGCAGCTTGCAGCAATGTAGGAGTTCATTTTCCTCATTTGATGATAAAAAAACAAATATTTCCCCCTTTTTCCCCCATGAATCTGTTTGCCTTGCTTCCTTACAACTTCAGTAATACAGTGTCTTTATTTAAACCCCTAAAGGTACAGATGCAGGAACAAAGCAATTTGTGAGACGTGGACTTACAAACACAAGGGCATTCTGAATTGGTAGCTAATAAGTGAAGGTTGCTGTTACTGAACGCAAGTCGTACTGGGATCTCATTTAAAGCAGCTGCCTTTGCTGCTTGCAATTACCTGTCCCCCCAAGCTGATATGTGGGTCCAAAATCTCTGGGGACTCCTTGGATCCTAAATGAAGCATTTTGCCCAAGAAGAAGAACACAACAAGGCTGATGTATGAAGACAAGCTGGAGACATTCTAGGAGAAACCAACTGCGAACCAAACTTTCCCCCAAATTCCCATTGATTTACATAGGAATTTTAAACTCTTGAATGCTAGAGAGGTCTCCAAAGTAATAGTATAACGCTAAGTTCAAAACCTTTGTAAAACAGCACTGATGGGGTTAAAAGTCCCATTAAAAGGAAGTGGCTTCACCCACAGCCCCTATTAATGACATTTAACCCTTTGAATGCCAGAGTGGTGTCTGACACATTGCAATGCAGTATGTTGGATACCTCTCTGTCACTCAAAGGGTTAAAAAGATAGTAATGTTTCACAATAAAAGCAGCTCCAATTAATCTTCATAGTATATGGGCCATGAGAGTGTTGTTTCAATTCTGTCAGAGTTGTAGTTCAAGAGTAAATGAATGATAAAGTATCCTCCTCCCACCCCTTTTACTGATGTAACACTGCTCACCTCGGAGGAGCAAGACTGTCCGGATGGATTGCAGAGAGGGACAATCATCAATTAACATAAGGGAAAAACCTGTCAAGGGGTAGGAAGAGTTTTCATTTTTCTCACAGTAAGAAGATTGTCCCTTGTTGTGAGCTGTCTGGTCTGTGGGCCAGATTCCACATCTGAGGTGAACAGTGTTACATCAGTAAAAAGGGTGGGGTGGGATACTTTATCATTCAAATACTCTTGAACTACAACTCTGACAGTATTGAAATAACACTCTCTATGGCTCAAATACTATGAAGATTAATTGGAGCTGTTGTTTTTGTGAAACACTACTATCGCTTTAAGACAAAGCAGATGAATCTGCAATGTTAAGAATAGTTTTACTGTAATAAATATATATGTATCAAATAATTCTCAGTCAAACAATATCCTCTGTTCAGTTAGTTTACAAAAGACCGTTTATTTTCCTATCATAACAATGATCTACTCATCACTAAACATCTCTAGAGTATTCTCTGAAACAGGAGACACCAAGAGAGACTGGAGTCTATGGAAGCAACCTGAAAAGGGGGGAAGAGACCCAAAACGCATTGCTGGAGAACAACAGTCAACATCGGAGACAAAACGGTTGTGGTGACTTTGTGACAGTGATTTTTTAAGATGCTTTCTTATATATCGATCACATTGGATTGCAATGGACTTTTTTCAATGATAGAAAGTATTACCATGAACATTATCTTTTCTTCTATGGGACTGAGGATGTTTTTAAATGATTATTGATGCTATTGTTTGAGAATATAGTGGCAACATGTAGTGATCATATCTGGGAACTTTATCCTCCTGAACCCTGGATAGGGCTCATGTACTGTGACCAGAGCTGGAGCACTCTCATTGGCTAGAAACCGCTCCAGGTTACATGCAGAAAGCCTCCGTCATTGGAGGAGGCTGGATAGAGGGAGGGGAGCAGAGGAAGAGTGACAGACTGTGGTACAGAGCAGGTAACCGCAGTCTGTCCAGAAGTAGGGCGCAGGGCAGTATTTATTCATTGAATTTCGGCCAAATAGCGATTTTAAAAAATAAATTAATACATTATTCCACCTATTCGCTATATAACCTACATTTTAAGACAAACTTGTATAGGGGTGATAGATCCCCTTAAGAAAAAAGAAAAAAAACAAAACAAAAAAAAAAAACAAACATACACCAAAGTGCAGGCACATGATTAGTAAGCCACAGTTTTCAGCCTTGAAAATGAGCTACATCAGTGGATTCACACATCCCCCACTGAATTTTGTGCATGTTCCTTACATCAAAGAAAAAAGTACATACATTCTTAGAGCTGTGAAGATCTGTAAATCTTCTGGGGTAAGGAGGGTCAGCACTGGTATGTCTCCCTGTACAAGAAAAATGGATGGATATTGTTTAATCCCTTCCTTATCTGAGGGGCCTGTAACTCAGTAACAAGCTGAAAGCAGCAACTGTGTCACTTTCATGGTCTCTGGGCCTCATGTACCAAACAAACGTGGAGAAATTCTAAAGCAGCAGCACCATGGGGCACAGATAAATTTTTCCATTTAATCCTTTGAATGCAATGCAAAGCAATCCATTGGAGACAACAATAACATTCCACTTGTTAAAAGCCACCATCCTATATAATAATTTGCTAATGTATGTTTGTCAGAAGCTGTCATGCGCAGTACAGACTGCCAGCGGCGCGGCTGAATTCGGAGTGCCCCACTCTGTTATCAGCCGCGGCGCGGGCAGTCTTTACTGCACTGACTGGATCACAGTCGTTGCTGCCTGGAACTGTTGCCCGTGTACACGAGCTATTCAATTAGTTTATATCCATCACGGATACTTTGAGAAAGTTTATTTGATCCCTATCATACAATTAATTTATTTGCCCAAGGATTTCTCTGCTTTTCTTTCATGTATGTGGCCCTTTAAGGAAACACTCCCCCCCCATCTAGTTCTTAAATAATGCTGTTAAGAAATGATAAGCAAATCAAATACAGAGCAGCATGTCGGGTTCACACTAGTGTGGCCAGGTCAGCTGTAGCTCTGTACCACATCGGTTTGCAAGCCAGCCTGGTGCTGAATCACAGGAACGATTTATGGGGCTGCTCTATTCAATAAAGTAAGCAACGGTTTGCTCTTTTCCCAGGGAGCCAACAAAGACTGCACTGCCCGTCAGAACTCCTGTACAGCTTTCAAAAATATCACTAGTACACATCAATAAAACAAAACTGGAAGGTATTGTATCATCTAAAGAGGGAGTCGAATTTAACTTAAAAACTGTTAGCAACCACATAAGAAATTGGTTTCTTTAACCCTTTTTCTACAAGAAAAGCTCCTAGAACAGTACACCTTAGAAACATTTACGAGTAGAGACTAGTGTTCTAAGTCTTTAGAATGTCTAATGCTTTGTGAACCAAAGCACTGGACACCCCTATGTAGCTCAATAAATTAAACTTTATGGTTCAACAGTAGATGGTCAATAATGCTCCTGAGGATTTCAAACTAAGACACTGGGTCCACAGATGAACCTTGAATATGGCCAAGCTATGCAAACTGGTTTTAAATAATTGCAAAAAATATATAAGATGAATATAAAATTCTAGCTGTTTCTCGTTTGCTGTCCACTCCTCCCCGGGGTGGCAGTTTGTCCACACGCCAGCGAATCATCACAGGGCAGTGATTTTGAGAAGAGTGTCAGGGGGTGCGAAGCCTCCCTGGGCACTCCTGTCGAAATCTCCACAGTGAGATTCACAGGGGCGGTGATTTTGACGGGAGTCAGAATCACTGAAGAGAGGGTCACCACCATCAAGTTGCAGCCGTTCCCCAATGTGGACCGCAAAGACAGAGCTCCGAATCCTACTGGCAATGCCAAGCAGAATTCACTAGTACAGTGGTTCTCAACCGGTGGGTCGGGACCCCTTCGGGGGTCAAATGACGATTTGCCAGGAGTCGCCTAAAACCATCAGATATTTTTATTTCGATTCATAACAGTAGCAAAATTACAGCTATGAAGGAGCAACGAAAATAATTTTACTGTTAGGGGTCGCCACAACTTGGGAAATTTTATTAAAGGGTCGCGGCACTAGAAAGGTTGAGAACCACTACACTAGTATATACAATCATACCTGAGAACTTGTTCTTCTAGAGTCCCCAGAGAGGACTCGTGGTGGCGGTGAGGGGATATAAATGACGCAATTTGCGTCATAAATGGGTGGGCCTTAATCACAGGCGGTGGATGGGGCTTAATGGGTTGTCACATAAAGTGGGAGGGAAGTGGGCAGAATAAGGTGGGGAAGGAGGAGAAGTGGGAGGAACAGCATAAGAAACTCCCCACCACAGGAGAATCAGTCTCTCTCTCCCCGGAGACCCAGTGAAGCACTGCGAAAACCAGAATCTCTGGGGCAAATCTGTAGCGTTCCACCGATTATAGACAAGTATACTACAACTGTTGGGAGAGCCTTCAGTTATGGCTATAACAGCTTTATTTTAAAGCAAATACTTAACAGTAGTACCAACTAGTATCCTGAAGGCATTTCTGTTTATAATTAAATTATACTCTTTTTTGAGGCGGGGTCTCCATCCCAATGTATGATTGCCTTTGCTGCACTTTTCCCCTGTGAATAATGCAATGAGTGAGCTTTTAGCCTACTGTTATGTCTTTCCTGCATTTTGTTTTGTACTACTTCTATTTCTTTAAAGAGCTGTGTACTTGTATGGCCATACCTGGGAACTCTCCGGTTTTGCCCCGGAGACTCCGGATTTCAAACTGAATTACCGGGTCTCCGGGGCAATGTGTGAATCACCGGGTGGGCAGAGTTTAAGTAGAAACTCTGCCCACTTGTACTCCATCCCACCCGGTTCCTCCTACTCCCCGCCCTCTTATCTCCATTTTGCACGATTTTTTGTTTGTTTGTCCCGCCCCCCGCGACTAAGCCCCACCCCTTTTATGACGCGAATAGCATCATTTTCCTGGCCAGTTGGCACTGGCAGGGTTACCCTCCGGGTAGCCCTGATTCAAAAGTTCCCAGGTATGTGTATGGCGCTATATAAATAAAGATACATACGTAATGTAGTCGGTAGGAGAGCCTGAGTCTTTCACTGTGGCTTCCAACAGTAATTTATGTTAGCATCTCCACCTGGTGACTACAATAGAAAACTGCACCTTAACTAATTAAACATTGTTTGGAATGTATTAACTTTTGAATGAAGCAAAACCCAGCGGAGGTTTACCCTGGTTTTTGTTCAGCAGGAAAATCATTAATATATATATATTTTCATAATGAAACATTACCGCACCGTTAACCATTTAAGGAATAGAGGTGTGTGCCATGGATTGATTTATATTTAGTAATGAGGCAAATGTACAATGATGTGACTAAGTTTTTGTATGAATAAGTAAGAGTCACCGGCGCTTTAACCTAATGATGGACTGTATTCAATAACCCATATAATGTTCATACGTTTGTGTAAGCCTGTATCATACCTGTCATACATATCATACCTCCCAAGTGTCCCGTTTTAGGAGGGACAGTGCCACTTTTTACTAGATCAGACTATGTGGGTTGTATAACTCACACTAATGTCTGTTTAAACTTCAGTATATATGTTGATAAATTAGTCTATGTAAATAAAATAATTTCATCTTGCTCTAAATCATTTATTCACTTACACAAAGAGGTATCGAAAGGTAATGAAATAACCTAAATTCTCGATAATGCCCCACCTACCAGCCATGCCCCCAGCAACATGTCCCTTTTTGGCCATTCAAAATGTTGAGAGGCATGCTCCATATTTATCTTTGATGTGACTATTTAGAAGTATACGGTCCTCAATTCTTTGCTCTATTGTCAGCTCAACTGTTGATGAAAACGTTTGGACAATGCCATCGCCCCCCATGTTTTCAGACATAACTGAGAATTCTAGTGGACATTATATGGATTCTGGGTCAGGCTCAGACTGGCAGCCAATATAATGGTGCAATGTTATCAGGAAATGTAACATTGTTAAATTACTTTATACTGCTGACAAGCAACATTAGTACAAAGAAAGGAAAACAGAAAGATCAGAACATTAGAGAAAAATGGGCACTACTGACATTACACAAGAATACTAACATAACAAAAAACACTATGTGTTTTTTTTTTGTTTTTTAAAGTATTCTTTATAGACGGTACTCATTTGCCTGTAAAGAATACTTATTTAAAGAGATGGGAATAATGAACAATGGTAGATTGTTTCTATACCATTCTATTTTCAACAGCACAGTGATGTGCAACATTCAGCCCGCTGGGTGTGGGCCTAAAGGATTGGCTGGAGGGCTTGCAAACGGAAAACTCTTTCTTGCTGCCCTTAAATGTTTGAGTGCCGGAGAGGTATCCTCTTTGGCTCTCAAAGGGTTAATGATGGGGGAATTTTTCTAGATTGTTTGCCTAGAAGACATAGAACAGATGGTAAACTTTTGGGAGAATGCTGCAGGCCCTAACACCTTTTGCAAGCTCTTTAGGACAATAAGAAGAACATAGTTTGCAATGATGTGTTGAGTGAGATTGTGTCCATAAGGGCAGAGTTAACCCCATAAAGCTCAGAGGGGTGTGCAATGCATTCTGGTTCTCAAGGGGTTAACATGATGGAGGTTGATGTACTTAGAAGAGCTCAAGCAAGTGCAGACCATCTGCCCCATGAATGCTAGAAAGTTCTCCCAACGCATCGTGACACAATGCTTTGGAGACCTCTCTATCATTCAAAGTGTTAAAAGTCCCATTTAAATCAATAGAAAGTTAGGGAATTGCAATTTGTTCACTATGATGCAGCTGCTTTGTCCAGATTCTTCATATCCTCAAAGTTTAAAGGACAAAGTGCTAGTTCACACGTGGTGTGATGTGCAGTATTTTGAACATTGAGTTAAATCACCAGTTCTTTAGAACATACTGCTGCCTAGAAGGCAGGTAATATTGGAGATTTTGTCACGCATGAATGCAGCCTAATGCCGCACCCTTCAATTCCATTGAGTTCATGCACTGAGCACAGGGAAGTAAAGCAGAACTGATCTGCTGCTTGGCCTTGTGGGCTGAGGTGTGCAGCTCATTCATACAGACGACATGGATGTCGTAATGTGCATCACACTCTCCAATCAATGGCGGACTCAAGTGGACATCAGCCAGTGATGTGTGTGTGTTGTGTGGGGTGTGCGTACTTCTGATATGGATATAAGCCACTCCTCATTCATACCTACACCAGCCCACTGTAATGTTAAGTCACTCTGGCATATCAGAGGTAAAAAACATGCAGCTTGAACAGTTATGTAGAACGAAAGGGGGAGCAAAAACAAGAGGAGAGACCTAAAAGTGGTGTTTATTTAATCCAAAAGACTGTCCCCCCCCCCGCATAAAACGCACTTACAAGATAGACAATAATAAAAAGCGACAATGTCACTGTAAGTATTCTCCTCGTCTCAATACCAGCATCCCCCCATCAATCTCATGACACCTGTAACCGTTAGGAGCTTCCAGACATTAGTTCAAACCCACATTCGGTACCTCTAGACCGTAGAGATATCAAGGTTGTTCCTTAGGCTCCTTGTCTTATCTCAGTGTCCTTGATTTTTGGGAGAATATTCCAGCTGGTTTACAAAGTTTCAACGGGCTTGTGACAACAAAAACAAACAATTCCTGGCACAAACCAGCAGTATCATAGAAAACTCAAATCCCTGTGCATATCGTGGGTTCTCTGCCGGCTTTCTCATGGGTAACACTCAAAAATCAAGGACACCGAGATAAAACAAGGAGCCTAAGGAACAACTTGGATAACTCCATGGTCTAGAGCAGTGGTTCTCAACTTCTGTCCTCAGGACCCACTAACAGGCACATAGTTTTCTAATAATTCGCTAATGTATGTTTGCCAGAAGCGGTCATGTGCAGTACGGACGGCTGTGTGTGCTGCAGTCATGCGCAGTACAGACTGTCTGCGCCACGGCTGATAATGAAGCGGGGCGCTCCGAATTCCGACCGTAGTCCACTCTCTGCGCACAGAAGGTGCGCAGAGAGTGGACTACGGTCGGAATTCGGAGCGCCCTGCTCCGTTATCAGCCGCGGCGCGGGCAGTCTATACTGTGCATGACTGCACCACAGCTGTTGCTGCATGGCACTGTGGCCCATGTACATAGGCTGTTCAACTAGTAGCTTTATAAGTGGGTGGACATTATTTTAAGATCAATAAAGCTCATTCTTAATTTGAGCACCTCTAGTTCTAGAATATGGGGTCAGATGAAAGAAATACTAAACTCACTTCTGAAAAGAAAAGAAAAAGTTGATTTTTTTTAACCACATTACCCAAACCAGAAGCATTTCTCTTATCAAAGCTCTGGCAGTAACTGCCCAATACATTGTGAAGCAATGCTTAGTACCTTACATACACTCGGAGGGTCAAATAATCAACTAATTCCAATTCAATGAGGAGACATTTACTGCAATGGAAATCTGTGTGTCAACAAAAAAAGAGGCTAAATCAATTAACCCAGAACCTGCCTCATAAGAATAATTAATAACCAAGGCCAATTAAAGCTCAGATTGTGCGCATACTTTAGACCTGACAAGGTGGTATTGTCACCAGTTGTATCCCAGATAATCTAAGATTTGAACAGATTTCCTGACTGCGAGCTGTCTGGGTAATTGCTGAGCTGTCTGAGCATTCTCCTGAATGGCAACCATTTGTATCTCATCGGATGACTATTACATGTTATTACCTCAATTAATAATGGGAATAATACAGAGCATATGTTGGAAGCGTCGGAATGAGCAGCTCACTCAGTAACACCTGTGCATTCTGCCTTTCTGCCTGCAGTTTAAGAATCATTCTTTAGGAATGAATGGGCACATTCAAATTCTTGTAATGTTTTTTTCACAGCCATAAAACCGGCACTATTTGAATGATTTGGCAATTTATTCCACCCTCCAAAACATATTTGCCTTCTACTAATACATATGGAGCACTGGAGAGGCCCCTTACTGTACAGAGAGAGAAAAATATTCTTATGCTGAAATCAACCAATAAAGACTTTTCACCTAATATAAAGTGAGGTGTATACACACAGCTCTTAATGTAAATTCTTCCAATATATGTATAGCAGTGGAAGGCAGAAAGAAGAAAGATATATGAATGGGTCTCTTGAAAATCTGCTTAATGGGCCTGAAATCCATTGCTGCTTATATTAAACAGACAGCAAAATATATTAGGAAAATAATATGGATTGTGTGGCTGATATACTAAGAGGAACTGGAGCAATTCTGGAGCAAGCAAAAACACCCCAGGGAAACAAATAAAATGTCTTAAAATGCCTAATAGATTAGAGTTGGTACCGTGTTAGCCGTAGAAATACAGGAGGCAAAAATTTAGTAAAGTGGATACCTTAAAGTTACCTGTATTAAAATGCCTAATTCAAGCGTTATTACAGTGCAATATAAAAAATAGCTGATGGCCTTCGAAGCTTACAATCAAATACAGCTAGAATGGGACTATCCCCACAGTCCCTTGTCCCTATAGACACGGCCCAACTACTCAGTACCTCTACGGCTACTGCTAGGCCACATCTTCTGTGGCACAAAGGCCTATTAACCCTTTGAGTGTCAGAGGGGATCACAACGCATTGTACCCCTCCTGCATTCAAAGTGTTAAAGGGAAATCATCATGTTTAACTAAGCCTGCTCCTGCCCAGCCTCAAAACCACTCATGTCAGCCATTTTTTTTTTTTATCTAAGGGAGATGTCTGTCTGGGCTGGAGTAACCCCAGTATAGTATGGCTCACAGCTTCATTGAGTAGGGGTTAGATAAACTGTCCCTTGTAGTCTATGGGGACTGTGGGTCATGCTCCATCTGTCTGTGAAGTGCAAGACTGGAGGGTTCGCTGTTCACAGTCTATCCTGTGATCAGCAAGAGAGAACCAAGGAGCACTTCCTAAACCCCATTCTGATAAGTCAGGGCTCCCATTAAGTCCAGATATCACCAGCAGGTCTGTTCAATAGTGAGCAGATCTGCACATAGGACAACTACCATATGAGAGAATGCACATGTAAGTACTCCATTCTGGGATAAACCAACTGCAGTATTAGGGATGCATAACAATTATCATCCCGAGTGCAATGGAGCTCTCTCTAGCATTCAATGGGTTAAAATCCCTATTTAAAGGGATAGTAATGTCTCTTTAAAACTAGTTCCCCAAGTCTTCTGTATATAAAAAGGAACATATTGCGCTATTTCTAAGTGCTTACTTGTTTGTAGTTCAAAAGTTATGAAGCGATAAAGATCCCCATCCTACCCCTTTCTGGCCGCCTCCCACAGAATCTGGTATCTGGTCGTGCGACATGACGGATGCAGTGAGGGACAAATTTCAGTAAGCATGTATAAGGGAAATCCTGCCCCCAGCCCCCTTGACAAAGGAGGGCAGGATTTCCTTTTGCATACTGACGTTTGTCCCTCACTGCAGCCTTCCTGACCAGCCTATATCTTCTGAGTGAGGTGAGAAGAAGGGGCGGGTGGGGGGATCTTTAGTGCTTCATAACTTTTGAACTACAAAGAAGTAAGCACTTAGACAAAGAGCAATATGTTCCTTGTAATGAATTAACTTGGGAAACAAATTTTAAGGAGACAATACTATCCCTTCAAGTCAATGAATCACTGTAGAAAGAGGGCGCCCAATAGTGTAATATGTCACAACTATCAGAGAAGGATCATAAACAATAAGAGGTGGGCACTCACAAGTCAATGAGCATTTGTTTATCTCCCTTACTTATCCTCCCAACATTTCAAAAGGCCAAAGAGGGAAATGTTTGTTACTGGTGGAGTTACTGGGGGTGTGGCTGGTGGGCGGGGCATTAAGATAATTTTTTGGATATTTTATGACCTATTGACACATAACTGTAACTGAATGAATGATTTAGAACAAGACCAAAGTATTTTATTTATTTCCGCTTATAATGCAATTGATTTGACCCAGAATTGCTCCTTTTTGATTTTTTTATGCACAAGGCTCAAAGCGAAAATTATGAGTAGTATTTAATAACACAGAATGTAAAGGGTTAAAAGCCTCATTTATTTAAATGGGAATTTGGAGATATTTTACATGTTCCCTATGGGGTGCTTGGTTTGCAGTAGAATTGATCCAATTTGTCTTTATATATAAAAGCCAATGTATCTGGACGCCTACAAACACCCAAATATGTACACATATATACACAAGCACACATACCCGCACACACAACCCAGAGAATTCACAAGCCTAGTGATTAAGGCAAGGCCCTTGTAACCTTGAGCACTGAGAAGAACAAGCAACACTCTCTCTCTTGTAATTTCCTCTCTTGACCTTCGGAGCGCATACACAGATCTGGCCGTGTGCTCTCGCTGGCAGGCACTGGCTTCCTTTATGAAGCTGACATCTGTATCAGCGGGTTAGTAACTCTGTTATGGGCTGTAAATATAGAACTGCTGGAATTTCCTCTTAGGACAGAATGAGGAATTTGCCTATAATTAAAGCAGAGCCAGTTAACGGCTGGTAGTAAAGGTTTACAGCAGCGGTTGACAGTTGCAAAGATAAGCTTGTAAAAAAGGTCTGAAACTGCAGTGTCTAGATGCACTTCCCACACATCCTAACACCATTCCAAAATGATGGGCCCAGTTAAGCTAAGTGGTGCTACTTATAGGAGAACAAACACCTCTGAATAACCACCTCCAACTTACCTTTCTATACCCAGAGAATCCTAATGGCCCATCTGAATTTTGCTCATTTTTCCTTGTATAAGACATGACATCTTCAATCAGTTCAACATGACGTGCCAATGGAGGTGGACATAACAGTTGGTAGCACGACCATAGGATCTCATACTGTTCTCTCTGAACATAGTAAATCTAGTCCTTTAATGACCAGAGTGGTATGCAACACATTGGTTTATGTACACTGCCTGCTAGAGTTTATAAAAATCTTCCCTCATCTGTCATGTCCATCTCTATTGACATAAAATCTAATGGAGACTGTCATTGCCCTCATTCTCTTCTCCTCTAGTGACATCAACTGTTAAAATCTCATCCAGCCCTCTCAGTTCATGTTGCCCATTCACATTTTCTCCTCTGTGCTTGCCTTCTATCCCCAATGTGTTGGTCAGAGTAATGATAGGAGGAGAAAACCAGTTGAACTGACCAAACCCAGCAACATTTAATCCCTTAAACGGGCAGACTAGATGGGCCAAATGATTCTTATCTGCCGTCAAATTCTACATTTCCTTAAGGACTGGCCTGCATTTAAGAACCACGGAGCGTTTTTTTTTTTTTTTTTTTTTGCAGGATTGAATTCAGGGCTCCACGAAAGGCGTGCAGCCATGTAGGGAGCTCTAAAATCCATGACGTGCCAGGACCGTGACTGGTCCTTTAGGGAAGTTTTCCCATGACGGTCCTGGCACGTCAAGGGTCCTTAAGGGGTTAAAGAAACATGGAAATATCAAAAAATAACTGTATATGTTAGAGATTTGTGGCATCACTTGTGAATGCCAGGTATTTGTTGCTCTGAGTGGAAATTTACACCAAAAAAAAAAAACAACAACCTGAAAATGGTTGCTATAACTTTAAATATCAAGTACAGCTGCTAGAGTCTGTAAAATTAAATAATGAATGCTACATTCCTAATACATAATCTTAAACTTCCTATTTAATGAATGTTTACGTTGTTCTGTTCCGAGTAGGTTTGAGCTGTTTGTTTTGAGAGAGAAGGCTAAAGTTGGTTAATTAAATTGTGATTAATGCCAACTGCTCTTGTATTCAGAAAGGATGTTAAGTTATCTCTAAGAGCATTCTATATAATAATTCTCTAAAAAAAGTTTGTAACAACGCAGTCATGCGCAATAGAGACTGCCCATGACGCGGCTTATATGGAACGGGGCGCTCCGAAGTATCAGCCGCTGTGCATGACTGCCCCGCGACCGGCTGGCACTGTATCAGCCGCGGCGCGAGCAATCTCTACTGTGCATGACTGCCCCGAGACCGGCTGGCACTGTGGCCCGTGTACACGGGCTCTTCAACTAGTTTAAAGATATTCTGGACAATCAATGGTAGCCAAGAAGTCTTGAAAAAGGCAAGATGTCTGCTCCCTCAGAGCATTTGCAAGACAAGATTTTAGGTCTCATAAATCATGAAGTACAGGGTATTTAATTGTATGTAACCCCAGATCATATGTAAGTGTTAGCACTCCCTCCTTTAACCCTTTGCAATGTGTTGCGTACCCCTCTCGCACTGAAAAGGTTAAGTAGGAGGCAGTGTCCCTTTACCCCTGTGAATGCCAAAGGGTACTCAATGCACTGTGCTCCCCTTTGGCACTCAAAGGATTAGTGGACAAAGTTACTATGTACAGCGTCTTCATAAAACATTGAATACTAGTGTAAAAGCCTGTGTACATAGGCCAAGGTCATGGTGATGTTAACCCTTTGCTTTGCAATGCGTTGCATGCCCCTCTGGCACTCAAAGGGTTAAGAGGCCAGTCCTACTCTGCGTCCTGCCACCACCGCAGTCATGCACCGTAGAGACTGCCGAAAGCACAGAATGCTCCCAGCACAGAACTCCCAGCATTCTGTGCATTTGGGCAGTCCCTACTGCTCATGACAGCTTCTGACAAACATCCTAGCGAATTATTATATAGGGTAATTATCAGTGGAATGTTACTAATCAGTTGTTCTTGGTTATGCCCCATACTGCTATTTTGTTTCAATGTGCCAGATAATTAAGTCATGCTATACCACTAGTAACTTAACAGGCATTTCAATTGAATGGGTCACGGCAATGGGCAGTGCTATTTTAGAAAGAGACAGTACAGCAGATTCGCTTGAATAGGCCAGGTTACTAAGCAGTTGTATTCCACTATAAACTGTACTGTTGTTTCACTTGAATGGGTTTTGATACAAAGCAGTCCTACTTCACTAGACACAGTCCTGTTGTTTCACTTGAATGGGTCGTGTAACTTAACAGTCCTAGATGTCATAACGTTGCTTCATTTTAACCCCTCAGATGCTAGAGATGTATCCAGCACACTACAAAGCATTACACTGGAAAAATTTGTAGCATCCAATGGGTTAATGGGCCAAGTTACTAAGCTGTCACACTGAACTAAAACACTGAACTGACAATTTTAAGGGAGGTATCACACTAGAGTGCAAGCACCATAGTTTCAAATAACTGTACCAATGTAACGGACCCTTGGCCCATTACAGACTTATGTGTTACCCAGGAGTGTTATGTCTACGTGTTATGTCTACTGTATGTTCATATTTCTGAATGTCAAACACAGTATTATGTTCACTCTATGTCCCCTATATATGTATTGACTGTATTTTCACATGTTCCCAGGTAGGCGGCTCACTGATAGTCGCTGCTCGCTGCCTTGGTCTGTTCGACAACTAGGCAGACTGATGATTGGTCACTGCTTGTCGGTCCTTGTCCTTTTGCTGCCTGGGTTTGCTCGACAAATAGACAGCCTCCTGATTGGTCACCGCTTTCCATCTCTTGCCGCACCAATTCCCATTGGCTGGAGATCGGCGGGCCAAGATTAAACTGTTCTTTGTGTTCCCTCTGACCTTTCCGGTTCCCAGTTCAAAATGTAGGCAGTCTTCTGATCGGTCGTGGCTTGTGCAATGCTTGTATGTTCGATCCGCACTGGCTGAAGATTGGCTCGGCAAGATTAAACGGTTTTATTTACTTTAGGAATTCCATCCCTATGTATGCTCCCTGTGTTCCCAAATAAAGTGTGTGTCTTGTTGGAACTTCTAACTGGCGTGTCACATTGTCTCAACAGTCCTCTTTGACTCCCATTCCCTACATAGGGGATTGTATGTACCGGCAAGGGCACCCCTTTGTAGCCACATCACAGAGAGGGAAACACGGCGACAATGGCCAGGGACCACAAGTGCCGCCTGGTTCCCATTACAACCATGATACTAACTAGTGCTCCAAAACACACTTTTCTCATACTAAAAGACACATTTCAGCTGGCCAAATGATGGGAATTGTAGTCTTCAAAAGCTGCAGGTACTCAAGTTGCCCTTGCCTGCCTTACAATCAAGTAATGTTCAAGCAAATAATCTGAAACATATACTACCCATTAGAGATGCACCGATACCAATTTTTTAAGACCGAGTACGAGTAACGATACTTTTTTCAAGTACTCACCGATACTTTTTTTTGCGATCATTTGCTAGTTTTCAAGTACCTAAAGCATATTATATATATATATATATATATATATATATATATATATATATATATATATACACACACACACACACTTTAGGTACTTGGAAGTATCGGTGAGTACTTTTAATATATGTATACACACACACACACACACACACACACACACCACCTTGATTCTCCCCTTTTGCCTCTTTCTCCCCCTCTTGATTCCCACCTTTTACTTCATTCTCCCCCTCTTGAGCCCCCTCCTTTTGCCTTGGCTTTTTCTCTCCCTTTTGATCCCCCTTTCTCCCCTCTGACTCTTGATCTCACCCTTTTGCCTCTCTCTCTCCCTCCTGATCCCCCCTCCTTTTGCCTCTTCTTGGCCCCCCTCCTTTTGTCTCCTGATCCTTCCTCCTTTTGCCTCTTTTTCTCCCTCTTGACCCCCCTCTCTGCCTCTTTCACCACTCGCTCTTCATGCCCCATCTTCCTCTGTTGATCCCCCTTTTCCTGCCTTACCCTCCTCTGCCGGGTGCTCACTGTTCTCTCGCGAGCCCCGGCAGAGGTCAGCGTAGGAGCGTTGCCTTGGTAACCCGTGGCAAGGCTCCGACGCTGCAGGAGGGAGAGAGGCGACCGGGGAGCATTGTGAGCAGCTCCCCGAGCTCCCTCTCTGCAGCATCGACCCTGACACAGGGTATCGGTGCTGGCATCGGCCACATTTGCGCGAGTACAAGTACTCGCTCAAATGCTGGTATCGGCATAGATACCGATACCAGTATCGGTGCAACCCTACTACCCATACATTAAATTGTGATTGAAAGTGCAGAAGGGATGCTGTTTAACATTGGTAAATGTAAGATAATGCAAACACAAGAGTTTACATGTACGCAGTATGACCTACTAATTGGGGAGTTCTTGTTAGAAAATTATTTGGGAATACTTGTTGAAAGTAGACTACAATAATGTGCAGTATCAGTCAGCTGCTGCAAGAGCCAATATGGCATGAGGAATCACTCAAATACAGTGTGTTAGATTAAAATGTCACCCTAGAAATCCCCTTTCTGGCAGGCGAAGGGTTAATCTGCAGTGGAGAGAAGGAGTGTCCAAGCCCTGCGTAGGATACTCGTTCTGGAAAAGGCACAAAATGGCTGCCGTGACGGGAGCTAATCAGACACAAGCACGCAAAGCAAGCGCTCATGGGAAATGTAGTTTTCCCAGAAAAAGTACCCCAACAGTGCCAGAAGCCCCCAACACATTTGAAACGTTAACTGGCTGATAGAGCAAGGGCAGACAATTAAAATGAGCCATCTCTGAAGTTGCTACGTTAAGAGGTTGCAGAGATATGTCCCAAACTGTACATTCCCATAGAAGTGAGTGGCGCAATGGCGTCTATGCAGTAAACTGCACGGAACTCAAATTTTGGCAAAGTTGAAACAGTAAAATAAAAGTACATGAAACATCACTAGAACATGTTAGAAGACTCAAAAAACACTGAATCCAGTAGGGAAAGTGCCAAACCCCCCTACCAAAGATGCAAAACCAGCAGCTAAAGGGTTAAGTTACCACATAAACCTGCTCCAAAACACCCAACAGACATACAGATAAACCCAATTAGTGCAGGAGTGTCCAATAGGAACTCCAAAGGAAAAACCCCTGTGCGGAGGGGCACTGTGGGACATGTGGACCTGCA
The DNA here is from genome assembly GCA_037306005.1 of Rhinophrynus dorsalis. Classification (NCBI taxonomy): domain Eukaryota; kingdom Metazoa; phylum Chordata; class Amphibia; order Anura; family Rhinophrynidae; genus Rhinophrynus; species Rhinophrynus dorsalis. Next base: position 44,637,081 of record CM074726.1, on the reverse strand, counting down.
GCACTCAAAGGGTTGCTCACATTTCCTGCAGATCTTCTGTCTTCAGATTACCAAGTATAAAGGAGAAGCCTCGGTGGGCAACTCCTGAGGAAAGAACTTGTACCCAAGATTTTCCCCCCCAGGACTTAAGGTCCACAAAAAGCACCTGGTCACTGAGCTAGCCACATCTAAGGGCATTGTCAGTTATGGTAATCCACCTAATGGTGGTATTCCATTTCTAACAGAAAAATAAAAAATATTTTTCTAAAACTATAGAAGAACTGTTCTCATGCCTGTGTCTTTACCAAGGAACAAATCTTACTGGGGCTGGTTGGCTAGCTGCAGCCAAGGAGGGAAGGTAGGCTCCACCCCCTGCATACAATTCTAGAATTGTTCCTGCCTAATTAAAGGGGCAGATCGCCTACCCAAAGTTACCAGTAACCTGTATTGGACGACAGAGAAAAAGGGCTTAAATGGATAGTAATGTTTCATAATAAAAGCAGCTCTAATTAATCATCATAGTATTTGGACTTTGGAAAGTGTTATTTCAGTTCTGTCAGAGTTGTAGTTCAAGAGTAATTCAATGATAAAGTATCCCCCTCCCGCCCCTTTTACTGATGTAACACTGTTCAGCCAGATCAGAAGCGAGGTGCCCAGGTAGATTGCGCAGAGGGACAATCTTCAATTAAGATAAGGGAAAAACCTAAAAAACTTGTCAACAGGGGCAGGGCTTTCATTGTTCTTATAGGAAGACAATTGTCCCCTGCTGTTATCTGTCTGGTCTATTGACTTCATTCCACATCTGAGAAGAGATGGCTTACACTAGGTAAAAGGGGCGGGAGGGGAAACTTTGCTTGTGAATATCTCTCAAACCATAAAGGTTTGAGAGATAAGACTTATATCGTTCTTCGTTTTTTTAATGCCTACAAAATAAAATAAAGATAAAAAGAAGTATTACTATCCCTTTAATCTAAAGGACATGTTGCCCTGAATGCAGCTGTGTACCTCATATGAGGTAAAAACCACACATTTCCCGAGTCGTTCACCTGATCCCTTCACAAACTCAGAAGAATAAAGTGAAGGGGCTCTTCACTAACAGCTTGGCCTTATTACAGTGCTTAGGCAAGGACAATTTTCCTCGCAACTCATACTTATACTATTACAGGTCTGAGCTGGGAAGAACACCTTCATTTGGTCCTTCAGAATTTGACAAGGGACTCGGAAAGTATGGGGTTTTCACCCATACACGGTATATTACTGTGGTCAGGCACCATACTATTTAAATCAGGCACCTTTTTTATACAGGTTTTACTATTCCCTTCACTAGATAACACTTCTTAACCCCTTAAGGACCAGGGACGTGTCAGGACCATCACCACTGTCCTTGCGTAAAGGACCAGTGACGTTCCTGGCACGTCACGTATATTTTACTCACAGCTCTCCAGTATCAGGGTCTGAAATTGACCTCTCCAAGACTGAAGCGTTCACTATCAGACCCCCATTCAGCGCGGCGGCATATGCAATCAGTCACGTGTGCCATTGCGCCGAACTTCCCTATCTGGTCCTTAAAGGAAACCCATCCCCAGGACCACTGGTGCTTAAAGGGTTCCTATACATGGTTTTGTGCAGCTGGGAAGCATCATTTGGAAAAGTAGAGTTAAGTAAACATGGATATCTCTGGACTGGGACTCACTCGACAAGGAAAAACACACCGGTTTATTTTATTCCGAAACCTCATACAAATCTCACTCAATACTGAATCTTCATAAATCACCATTAAAGACAAGACTATCATCGTCATCACATACATCTCCCTGTTCCCGACCTGCAGACTAATGAGCAGAGGGATCGGGCTATCTCCTCTGATTAATTAATTCAAAATGTCTGCTGTTATTCACATGCGAGTCTGGTGTTATTTGAATAGTACTTGACAGCGCTGCCTGAAGATATCATTTCTGATTTGTGAACTTGCTACACCATAACTGATGATTGCTCATGAAAATCACAGAAGCTCCTTTTCTTGGCATTACAGTAAAATCCTCTCTCTGCTAGTTATTTTTTTATACGCTCAATCTGTAGTTTACATTGCTAATGTTGTCAAATATATCCATAATGTGCTGTGTTTTGGAAGATTATTTCTCGCCTCCCTCCCCCCCAGTTACATATTGCTTCTGTCTCTGGCTTTTGTTATATGTGTAAAAGGTGCTGCCTTGGCAACAAATCTTGTAGTTGCAATAAATAGAAAGAACTCGTCTCTGAAACGCATTCAGCGACATTAGAGACTTAGGGTCCTATTCATCAAGCTAACCAGTGCAGTTCTGCCACAAACCAAGTACACTGCAGGAGATACATAAGAAATGTGCCTATTTCCATTGAGCTGAATGGGACTTTTAACCATGCCAATGCTTGAATGGTCACAGCACATTAAAAAAGCAATCAGTTGAAGGCCTTTCTAGCATTCAGGGGGTTGCTCCACATTTGTATCTCTTCAGCTTGATGCACAAGGCCTAACCTAAAGAGGGGCAATTCTGGAGCAAATTAACTGCATCAGAGGGGACAAATAATCATTTACCAAATTCCAGTTTAGTTAACCCCTTAACAACCGATGAACTGACAGAACTGTCATTGTTGTTTGTGCCTTAACCCTTTGAGTGTCAGAGGGTAAGGACCAGTTGTATTGTTGCCCTTTTGTATATTATTCTTTGATAAAGAGGCGCTTTGAGCCGCGAAATGCGTTACATACCTCCATTTGGGCTCGCCATTGTTTTTAACCCCTTAATGACATGTTTTTTGTTTTTTTTTTTCCATTATAGTTAATGACTTCCTGGCCTTACCAGGTAAGTCGTCTGTCACTAAGGGGTTAATAGAATATATATATTTTTTTTAATAAATTCATTTTTTGATATTGTTAAGATGTCCGGATTGTGTCTTCATCGGAGGACTTGTTTTGATCTTGACGCACCTGAATGGAGAAGTGTTAATTTCTCCGTTTGTGCTTGCGTCAGCTCTTCTATCTGCTGACTACTCCTTATGAGAGTACCAATTTTTTATAATATATTTATATTGCAAGTTTTGTATTTGTTGCACTAGTTGGAGCCCTTTATTTGCTTTTTTTTTTTTTTTGTATAAGGACCATGGATGGTCCTGGCACGTCATGGCATTTCGTGATCATAGGCGCGCAGCAATCACTGGGTAGGCCGGTAAGAAAATAAAGAAGTGTGCTGGTCTTGCAGCGCATCCCGCCACACTAAGGTCATGATGGGGTTGCAGGTGGGAGTGTGATTTTACAAGGGAATAAGAGTGAGCAGAAGCTGGGCAGGCTGTTGCTGTTCACCTGGCCTTGCTCATAACAATCATGGAGGTAGTTTATAGGTTTCCCTGAAAAGGTGAGATTTCAGGGAGCGCCTGAAGATCTGAAAGCTGGGGGAGACTCTGGTGGGACAGGGAGGATGCAATTCCATTTGCACCCACCAGTGACTGGGCAGCCAATGTGAGCATCAGCCAGTAATATATGTACGATGCTCCTGTGGCCTGGCCTTGTTACACACACACACCCTCCACTCCCTTCCGCACAAGAGAAACACAGGGACAGAGAGAGAAGGACAAGTTGACACAGGCGGCTTGGCTTGTGTCAAAATGAACTGCAGCCAACACGTCCATGTGAACATGGCCTTAGATAATGTATACAGGGTAATGTGGAGAAATTCTAGGGTATAACTAATGGAAAATTTTATATAATGGGCTCCCCTGATATAGAGATCACCAGCACCCAAGGGGTTACAAAATACAATTTAAAGCAACAGGAATGCTTATTTATTACATATGGTGCTGTTGCTGCCTGCGAATTAAATAACTTTTGTCTTTATACATCTAGCCATCTATGTTTCTTGCTTTAGTGTCATATGTACAAAGTATAAAGGGAAGTAATTCTGGAACACCACAACTGCTCTGAACTAAGAAAACCCCTCATTCATTTAAATGGAGATTAATTTACTAATTTAAATTAAATTACTAATTTGAATTCTAGAGCAGTCTCCAACGCATTTCACTGAGAATTCTTATTCCTACTTTGGTTGTGGTTTGCGCCAGATTAGCACCACTTTCTCTTTATATATATAAGGCCAACTATGAGAGCAAATTCACAACACAAAAGAGGTACAATTCTAGAGCAAATTAATTGCATGACGGGGGGGTACAAATCCACATTAAATTAAAAGTGGCTTTTAACCCCTTGAAAGCTAGAAAAGTCTCCAACCCTTTGATTCGCAATGCGTTGGCAACCTCTCTAGAATTCAAGGGGTTAACGATCTCATTTAATAATTTAGAATTTGAGGAATTTTTATTTTTCACCTATAATGCAGTTGGCTTGCTCCAGAATTGTACAACTTTCTTTTTGTGAATAAATTCCAGAAGAGCAAATATACAAATTTGCCAGAGCACCACTGACCACTGTAGCATATGAGCGCTGTATGCATACCAGTGGACAATGTCCGCCATTGTTAGAACTCTACTGCCAGCAAAACCGCCAGCCCCACAGCATGCTCAGGTGAATGACTCACTCTCATCATTTCCTCTGTAACCTGTAGAGGGAATTAATACCCACGGTCAGTCCAACTTATCTCTCCTTGGCACAAGTGGTTAAGGGGAGGACTTTTGCCACATGTAGCTTAATAAATTGATGTTGTTCAGATGTAGGGTGTTAGAATCAATTCTGGAGGTAACTTTGCTTAGAATCTTCTCTTACCTTCACCCCAGAGTCTCGTTCCAGTGAAGTCTTCCCAGCAGAGGTGAGAGGGGCTGAAGCAATAAGTTGAAGGTCTCCTGAGATATAGTTATGCTCATTCCAGGAACATTTTTTAAATAGATGGGGAAATGGAAAGCCTACTGTCAAAATCTATGTTTAGGGACATATGCAGCAAAGCAAGTGGAGACGTTCTGGGGCAAACCAAATAAAACATATCCACTGATTTAAATGGGACTTGTGACCTCTTGATTGTATTTAAAGTGATAGAAATTTTTTGAAGTATTACTATTTTATATTGTAGCCATTAAAAAATCATTAGGAATGATATCCGTCTTATCTCTCAAACTTTTATCGCAAGATAGAAAAATAACTAGTTCATTGGAACGATCTACAAACTGTGCATGCAAACCAGGCACACTTTGTATACCATTTCATTGAAGTAGTTATTTTTATATCTTGCAATCTCGGCTCTGCTGTAGAGCCGCGGCCGGTCTGCGGACCGGATTCCGAATCTGACAGCTAGATGGCAGACTTGACCGTTTCGGTCAGTGAGGGGAAACTTTACTTGTGAATATCTCTCAAACCATAAAGGTTTGAGAGATAAGACTGATATCGTTCTTAATGATCTTTTAATGGCTAAAAAATAATATAAAGATAAAATGAAGTATTACGATAACTAAGTCATCTCTAGCATGTGAGGGATTCAGATCCCCATTTAAATCAACTGGAATTTGGGAAATTGTTATTTGTTCCCTATGGTGCAGATTGTTTGCTCCAGAATTACTCCACTTATTTTGTGCATATGGCCTAAACCCTATGAGTGCCAGAGGGGTACGCAACGTATTGCAAAGCAATGTGTTGTGTAGCCATCTGGCACTCAAGGGGTTAAAGGGGAACCAATCCTCTTAATAATCAGATCCCACTTACCTGGCTGGGTCCAGAAAATTCTAATGGGCACTATGAGTTTTGCCCTTGTGCCTTTGTTGAAGTGATAACGTCTGCGATCCATTCTGGGTGTCATGTCCATGGAAGCGGACATGACAGTTGTTGTAGTTTTTCAAATTAAAGAAGGCAGAGTACACAAGCCTGTTTAACCTCTTAATAACTGGAATAAGTGAGAAACATTGCACAGCACTGCACACCAGTCTTGTCCTTAACCCCTTAAGACCAGCGGTCCCAGGGTGTGTGGACCTTTAAGGATCACATAGCAAAGATTGACGTGCCAGCACACGTGACTGATCACATGTGCCAGCACTCAGAACAGGGAACTGATAGTGACCGCTCAGGTCTTGGAGCGGTCAATTTCAGTCCCCGCTGTGAGTAAAAAATATGTGATGTGCCAGGACCATCACTGGTCCTTTAGGCAAGAACAGCAGTGATGGTCCTGACACGTCACTGGACGTTAAGGGGTTAAAGAGTTAAGATTACAATGTGCAGTGCACAGGGACTAAGATCCTGTGGTTATGCTAGCAACTGTCATGTCGGCCTCCATGGACATGACATCAGGACTGATTGAGCATGTTATCAGTTGAGCAAAAGCAAAAGGGCAAAATTCAAAGTGACTACTGTGTTTTTCTGGTTATAATAAAGTAAGATGGGGGGGGTTATTAGGAAGCGTTAGTTCTCCTTTAAGTGTCCTTCCTCTCTCCCCATGTATACCCTTCTGCTTACAGCTGTAACAAAGTACTCAACAAAATAAAATAAGAACAGTTGCTCAGGTGACGGGCACAGACAATAGCACCTCTGCACTCGTGGAAGTCATTTTTTCTTCTAGTTAAACCAGGTCAGGCCACATAAGAGGCACAGCATTGCCCTTGCTTGTTCTCCTGAGATCACCGAACAATATGTGTATCCTCTGCAACCACAGAGGTCAGCTATTCTAATAACAATGGGGAGATAAAGTGGCTGGACCAGAGTGCTCATATACAGTGCTGAGAACTTAGTGCGGCTTGCTTGGGAGAAAGTAACCCCTTTACTGCCAGAGGGCATGCAACAAACGGTGTAGCTTCTGTAAATGAAAAAAACATTTCTCAATGAGAAATAGAACCCCCTAAAAATAATAACCCCCACTTACCTCACTGTGGCCAGAAAATCCTAATGGCCTCTAAGAATTTTACAGTTGTGCCTTTGTTCAAGACAGAACATCTTCAGTCAAACCAGGATGTGAAGACCATTGAGACTGACATGGCAGTTACTAGCAGGACCTCAAACTCTGCTCATTGCACATCATAATCGTAACCCCTTAATTACCAGATAGGTGCACATGCATTGTACATCACTCTGGTCCTAAAGCAGGCTTTTGCATGCAGCCCAATTCATTGTGAAAAGACTGCCAGGAACGGTCATGTCTTCCTCCATGGGCAGGGGACCCAGGAATGACTTATTTCTTGAACAAAGGCACAAGTTCCAAATTCATATAGGCCATTAACCCTTTGAGTGTCATAGGAGTACACAATGCACTGCAGTGCAATGTGTTGTGTAACCCTCTGGCACTCAGAGGGTTCATATGTTTTTGGAATTATTATTAGGTGTTAGTTCTCCTTTAAATCCTTTGCTGCGCACACTGCATTGGATTCCTATTGATCTGAGATGGGCAACCTGAGGCCCTCCAGCGATTGAGGACTACATTGGCTGGCCAGGGAAAATGAGGAGTTCTAGTCCTCAGCTGCTGGAGGGTCTCATGTTTTCCAGTCATTCTAGAAACTGTAAGAGCCAGACACCTATCCCCTAATCCTTCCCTATGTTATATACTGTCAGCTATGTTTGTATGTCTTGTCTTTGTATTGTACTATGCAGAAGAAAGTGTCAGTGACTGACCTTAAACTATTCCTAACATACTTTATGCAAGAACAGTCAACCCCTTGAATGCTATGAGACTTCTCCAAAGTATTAATTCTCAGTGTAACATAATAAATATCAAAGGGACAGTAATGTGCCATAAAAAACGCTTAGCGTTTTTTAGAGGTTAAAACAATAAATGATATGCCACAAATCCTATCTCTCAAACAGCTATGGTTTGAGAGATATCCTCTGTTAAAGTTCCCTCCCCTTCTCCTAACGTCAGCTTTATGCTGACAGCATGAGTTCCTCGTCCGGGGGCCAACAGGCAGCTCTTCAGCAGAGCCGCAATAGTGCAATTTAAAAATAAATACTTCTTATGAACGGTTTACAGAGTGTGCCTGGTTTGCAAGCACACTTCTTAGACCGTTCCAAAGTAGTAGTTTTTTTGTTGTTTTTTTTTAAATCGTGCTATTGCGGCTCTGCTGAAGAGCCTCCTCGTGTCAGTTGACACAGATCTCCTTCTGTCAGCTTTACAGCCGACATCAGGAGAAGAGGAACTTTAGCAGAGGATATCTTTCAAACCATAATGGTTTGAAAGATAGGATTTGTGGTGTATCGTTTATTTTTTGTTTTAACCCCTTAGGGACCCTTGACGTACCAGGGCTGGTACGTCACGTACTTTTTACTTACAGCGCTCTATCGGGAGCGCTGTAAGTAAAAATAGGGCCTGAAATAGACCGCTCCAAGATCGGAGCGATCTCTTTGAAGCCCCATAGTGACGCGTCGATACACGTGGCAGGTCACGTGTACCGGCGCGTCAAAGTGCCCCTATGCGGTCATTATGGGACGGAAATGTCCCGTGACCGCCGGTCCTTAAGGGGTTAATCTCTACAAAACTAAGCATTTTTATGGGACATTACTGTCCCTTTAAATGGATATGTACCTGAAGAGAAAGCTGCTATACTTGAAGAGTATAACGAAGGTGACCAGATATCTCTTTAAATGCAGGCCATTTTTGAACATTTCATTGTACAGGACTGCACAGAATTCAGTGCAACCCTGCCTTTCTTTTGTTCATAAGTTTTATGCATTTAATGGGATTTCTGGTCACTTTAGCCATTACATATATGTGTAGCAAGTGGTAAAGCACCACGCAGACATTAAAAAGGCAAAATAGTGCATTAGATCGCTTTTCTTACCAGCCTGCTATTTGGTCAATGCAGGATTGGCATGATTCATCCAGAGACTGGTGTACAATGGAAAAGCAATGAAATTCTGGAGCAGATCAACTACACCAATAGGAAACAACTAAAAATTCCAACTGAGTTAAAAAGACGCTAGCACGACATGTGTTTAAAATATTTTGAAAGAGCTTTCAAAATCAATTTTATGTTTTTATTTAGAAAATTAGCTTTAGAGTAATTTAGATGTATAGATGTTGCTAATTAAGGCATGCTGTGCAGTCACTTCCTGTCTTAGCCCTTTATTACCCCCATTTCATGACAATGCTCAGCAATACATTACCCACCACCCCTAGCACTGTCATAGTAAAGTGTCAGTGAGTGAGATAATGTTGGGCTAATTCAGGTAATACCAACAAGACATGCCTTAAAGGAGCAGTAAACTTTTTTTTAAATGTATATATATATTGTAGGGCGTTTCCTGTTGAGTACAATAAGCGTACTCCCACTGTTGATAGATGCATATTTCCAGAGTTATTATTGTTTAAAGGGATAGTAATACTTTATTATTACTATTCCCCATATTGTAGATATTGGCAAAATAATTTAATAGCCCCCAGATTCATCTCTCAAACCTTTATGTTTTGAGAGATAACCGAACACAAAGTTCCCCTCTTCCTCCCCCTTCCCTGAAGTCAGCATTGTACTGACTGCAGGGATATCTGGTCTGACTTTCATCAGGAGGCTCTGCAGCCGAGCCGTGATCACGTTAGTGAAAAAAAATAATTTCATTGAAACGGTCTTCTACGTATGCTTGCAAACCAAGCACATGTAGAAGACCGTTTCAGTGAAATAATTATTTTTCACCAACGCGATCTCGGCTCAGCTGCTGAGCCACAAGCCTGTCTTATGACAGACTTCCCCTGCAGTCAGTACAACGCTGACTTCAGGGAAGGGGGAGGGAGGGGGGAATCTTTGCATTCTGTTATCTCTCAAACCATAAAGGTTTGAGAGATGCACCTGTGGCTATTAAATTATTTTGCAAATATCTACAATATGGGGAATAGTAATATTAAAGTATTACTATCCCTTTAAACCTGTTTTTTTTTTTGTTTGTTTTATATTAGCAGTGCCTTCTAGTGGTCAAATACCAATTAGTTATTCTGTTACATTCTAATGGATAAGAAAGTCAATGACATACAGCTCTCCATAGAATGTGATAGAAACTACCAGATCACTTTCTGTCAGTTAGAACAAACAGGAAGTAAACACAGTAAATTCACTTCCTGGTTATTTGAATGGTTATAAATTTTGAATAAAACAACTCACAGCGGTGGGAGTGACCTTCTTTTACTCAGCAGGAAAACCTCTACAACATATAGGGTTCATTAAAAAAAAAGTTTCCTGCTCCTTTAATTAGTATAAATTATAAATCTAAATTACTCAAAAATTTGTTTTCAAATTAAAAAAAATAACATACAACATGCAGATGATTTTGAAAGCACTTTCAAAAGCCCCCAAAGTTGTTTTAAGGTGACAATGTCCCTTTAAAGGACATTTTAACCCATTGAATGTTGGAGTCTTCTCTAGCATTCAAGAGGTTAAATGCCCCTTTTAATACATCATGAATTTTTATTTGCCCCCTATTGAGCAGTTGGTTTGCCCCAGAATTACTCCAGGTAATCTTAATTCATCAGTCTCTCCTCTCTGTGTACAGAACCTGTGCTGAATCTTCTCATGGAAATTTCACACAGAATCGCAGAGCTTGTAGAAACTAGCTTTTTTATGACCCTTAATCAGATGTGGTTATAAAAAAGTAACTGATGTTCCTTTTGTAAGGTAACAGGAGTATTAGATGTTGAGGTGTTAGCTTGTTAGGTATTGAAGGCTCTAATGAGCAATTTTCCAAACCATTAGTGGACAGTGGGGTCAGGAGGAGATGTAAATTATCCGCTTCTGACATTAATTCCCTATGGATTGTGGAAATGCTTCTCCATTTAATTCTTCTACTTAGAGTCTTTGCTTTAGAGCAACCAAATGTCAGGGGGTGGGGGTTTCTGTTGCACCTTCTCAAATAGTGTGAAAGATAGAATATACAGGCTGTATCTCTTGAGTTTAATTGGACCCGGATGTATTTTTTAAGAATAGGAAATGCTTAGAGACATTGCAGTGGTTAGGTTAGCCACTGGAGACATACAATAAAGTTTTGGTTGTTCAGGATTTCCCATGAGGCAGTGTAGGCAAGCATATATAGTGTGGCAAAATTTGAGAGATGGACCAGGTGTGGTGGTCATAGCCAACGCAATCCCAATGTACCTGGTTTGCGGCTTGTAGTTTATTAATCAGTTTATACCTAAATTACTGGTCATCTAAATGTTGAAGAGGTCTCCAGTGCACTGCAAAGCAACATATCAGAGACATTTCTAGTAGCTCAGAGGTTAAAACGTATTTATTTATTTATTTTGCTAATATAATATATAGTCAAAAGATCTTATATTCAAAAGAAACATGGAGTAAGTATGGCGCATACCAATTGCAGAACAAAGGAGGAAATATTAAAAAAATCCCCATCGAGTTAACCCTGTGAGTGCCACTCAAAGGGTTAAAGAGAGCTTTTAACCCCTTAAATGAGAGAAAGGTCTTCAATGCAATGCAAGACTTCTCCAGCATTCAAGGGGGTTACAAACGTCATTTACATTAATGGGAATTTGGGGGATTTTTATTTCTCCCCATCATGCAAATAGTGCATCTCCAGCTGGAGTATTTCTGGGGAAAACTAAGGTGTAATAAAGAAGAGTTTAATGTGCAGGATGTAGCGGGATTGACTGCACTGCTAAAACAAAAGTAAAAGTATGTGCAAAAAGTCTAATCTGTGTAGTTCACCAACCCCAATTCCATAGCAGACTCCTGGATCTAGGACAGTTACTGATGTCTGGATTGTCTGGAAAGATCTTTGAGGTGATGGAACAGCACATACTGAGAAATCAAACTCACTAACATGATTCCACTCTAAACGGGCTCTGGAATAACTTTACTAGCACACTGCCTACCAATTGCCTATCTAATACCCTTCTTTCACAGAAAGTTCTCCCCCCCCCCTTACATTACAATGCACAGAAAATCCTAATGGCCCCTTTGTTCAAGAAATAACATCTTCATTCAGGCCTTGTTGCCAAGTCCATAGAGGCAGACATGACAACTGCCCATGGCACATGGTACACTTAGCCCTTTAAGGGCCAAATGGGTGTGCAAGTAAGCGTGTACACTCTGCTTAACCCTTTGAGTGCCTCTCCATAGCTTTCACCTTCATTCCAGTTTGCGTATTTCAAAACTTCATTAAAAACTGCCTATGTGTCATGTTAACCAAATGAAACATGGAAATTGATGACAGATAAGAACCATTTGGCCCATCTAGTCTGCCCATTTTTCCTACTGTAAAAACCTCAAACCATATCTGGTCCTTGGTTTTGTTTATGTTCAGGACAGCCTTATGCCTGTCCCATGCATGCTTACATTCTGTCACTGTATTAACCTCTACCACTTCTGCTGGTTGGCTATTCCACTTATCTACAACCCTCTCAGTGAAGTAACATTTTCTTACATTACATCTAAACCTATGTCCCTCTAGTTTTAGATTATGGACTCTTGTCCTAACATTTTACTCCACTGACCAGCAGATGTACAGTTAAGGAGATAGTCAGACTTGGTACCTTATGCAAAATCATACTAATTGAGGTTCCCATGTGGTACCTGTGATGTTTCATATGCTAATTAAGTATTTCCAGTGTTATATCATATGCTAATGAAGCTCTGTGCTGTGCCGTGAGACTTTCACTTTCACTGTTCCCAGAAAAGTGTGACTATCTCCTATACATCTGCTGGACTTTTGGTTAACATGACACATACGAAATTTCAAATGAAGTTTTCAAATATGTAAAAATAAAAAAAACTGTAGGTGACAGATCCACTTTAAGTTTATAATATTACAACTGGCATGTCCCCTTCCAAGGGACTGATTAAGGGTGTTTTGTCTTAACAAAGGCACGAGAGAAAAATCATTAGGTGCCATTAGGATTTTCTGGCTATAGCAAGGTCAGTGGGGGATTATTATTAGGAAGCGTTACCGCCTCTAACGCAGCTTGCGCCATGGACAGGTTAGTGTAGGAGTATTTGGGAATACTGAGGGGTTTTGTTATTCTGTTCTTTATTACCTCATAATAAACAGGATGGAGAGGAAACTGGCATAAATGACTCCATTTCTGTGTGCATGTTATAGAGGAATGTGCAACGCGTTGCAAAGCAATGAGTCACACAGCCCTCTGGTTCTGGGGTTAAAGCCTTAAGGACAGTGGGATTACGTGTGCCTATATGCACTAAGAGTATACACTCTGGTACATACCCCCCATGGCTAGAGAACAGATACTTCAAAGTGCTGCTGTTTAGATGTGTAATTTTTCAAATAATTTGTGGAGTTTCAAACATATAATTATGGAATATGCACATTTTTGTGACCAAGTTTTTTCCACTTGATTTATTAACGGAGAACCTCTTAACTCCTTAAGGACCTAGGACATGCCAGGACCATCATGGGAAAACTTCTGTTAAGGACCCATGACGGTCCTGGCACATAAAGGAATTCAGGAGTCCCAGCACGGCCGCACACCATTCATGGACCCCTGAATCCACTGGGGAAAAAAGAAAAAAAAATGCCCCCTGGTCCTTAACTGCCAGCTGCATGCCCGGTCCTTATGGGGTTAAAGATAATACCTCTACTTACCTACCTTCCTTCCTTTAGACTGTAAGCTCACATATAGGGCCCTCTTATACCTTTGTTTTCCATGTTCCATTTCTACTGTTTAATATCTCTGTACATGGGCGGATTGTCCTATCCGGGGATCGGGCATCCCCCGGTGGGCCACTATATCGGCTCACTTTTAAAAAGTCGCGATCCACTTTGTCTTGAGTACAGACTCTCTCTCTCTCCCCCTCCGGTGCGCACTGAAAGAACTGCAATTAAAATACAAGTGCTGTACAGCGCTGGCCATCTCTCTCCCTCTCCGCTGCACTTTGTCTTGAATGCAGAATGAGGGCTCTAAAGGAAGTTAGTGGAGGAGAGAGAGAGATGTGCGGCGCTGTACAGCACTTGTAATTTATTTGCAATTCTTTCAGGGCGCACCGGAAGGGGGGGGGCCCGGGCTGGTATTCCCCTACAATCCGCCCCAGTCTCTGTATGTATATTCCCTATGGTACATCGCTGTGGAATAAGTTGGCGCCTTTTAAATAAAGAATATTAAAAATGTTACTATGGTCAGAAAATCCAATTAGTCCCAATGAAGAGATAACACCTTCAATCTTCAATGAACTTTTCTGGCAACCTGAAACAGGCAGTGCATAAGCCTACTAAACCCTTTTAGGACCAGTAAGCAAAAGTATGGGGTCCTGTAGTTCTGCCAGCAACTGTCCTGTCCACCTAAATGGGCATGATATCCAGGAAAAAATGATTATGTTTTCTCTTGAACAAAGAGGGGGAAAAAATCACGGGTAAATTAGGATTCTCTCTGTATAATAACATAAGTGAGGGGTTATTATTATGAGGTGAGAATCATTCAATGACAACAATACAGCTGGCTGACTCATTAAAGGCATAATGGATGCTGCTGTGCATATTTATGTTCATAATCATGCAAATGTTCTCACCTACTTATACTTAGCTGACACTGCACAGCAGGAAGGTCTATATAATGCCATGTCACTGGTCATTACTATGTATTTTCCTTGGCACACCTGAAGACCTCTTCTGCATTAAAAGCTCTATTCAAAGCAAAGGGAACTTTTTTGCTTCTTATAATGAAGTCAGTCTAGTCCCAAATAGCTCAATGTATGCCACACTGTCTTAACCCTTTGGGTGCCAATGTGTTGTATACGTCTCTGGTGCTCAAGTGGTTAAAGAAGCAGTGATATATATCATTTTTATGAAAAATATTATAGTGATTCTCCTGAAGCTAAAAGTTATTACAGCTCAAACGCATTTATTTTTAACCCTTTGAGTGCCAGAGGGGTACGCAACGCATTGCTTTGCAATGCGCTGCTTACCCCTCTGGCACTCAAAGGGTTAAGCAACAGTGCCAACTCACACATATATATATTTTTTTTTATACTGCATTCTATGAGAGAGATTGAGTCACTGACTATGGCCCTCTTTTGTGAGGGATCGGAACACTACCACCTGGTGACCACAACAGAAAATTGCAATGAATTAAAATATACATTTTTGAATGGAACAAAATTAAAAGGTAAAATTAAATTAAAAATAATCGCTTTTCAAATGATGTTGTTAGCAAAAAAAAAAAAAAAAAATCACCTTAGAGAATATTTGGGTCCAGTAAATATTTTATGACTCTCATTTTGTTAGACTCTAGCTCAAGGGTACCTCTCTGCCTAACTGTGTGTTGCAAATAAAATTGAAGCTTACTTTATAAAGAAGGTTTACGAGGTGAAAACTAGTTAGATTTAATTTACGACATGTAAGAAGATGTTCCAAAAAAATGGCTTGCTCCATCAAACCGAGAGTGTGAGATTGTAGATATGTGATGTCGTACACAGCGTTCGTGATCAACACCAAAGAGAAGAAATATCAGCCGCACGCAGTACAGAGCAGAGTGGCCTCAAACAAATATAAATCAATCACTGTGACAGAAGTAGCACTTATTCCAGAGTCAGAAGTGAACAAAATATTCCATGTCAGCAAAATGTCTCCTGTCAAATCCGCTCTTTAAAATCTCACCACAATTCGCAAAGACAAATGTCCTTTGCTACTCCGCAGAAGAGATGTATGTGTGGATGCTGTGTACTTGTGCTTTGCTGCTTGTAGCCGTGAATCTGGGCTTGGAACAGATAATCACCATGTACAGTACTTCAAAACTGAGATTCACCCAGAGTCTTTCTGCATCCTATTGTTAGGCTTTCATCACTTAACCAGTAGCAAAAGGGAATCAACTGGACGTAAAGCAAATGAACAGTACAAGTATATGTTATGTACTTGGACACGCTTGTATCTGATATGTGTGTATCTGGTGTGGGTGTGTGTGTGTGTGTGTGTGATTAAAAGGACCTTTTCTCTCCATAATATAGTTGGAATACTATTCTAATTTTAACCAAGTTGAGACCAAATGTGTGATCCTCAAAGGGTTAACCTCTCCTTACATTTAATTCTTTGGATGATAGAGATGCCTCCAAAATATTACTTTGCAATGTGTTGGAGAAGTCTGTAGCATCCAAGTGGTTTAGTAGAGAGAAAGGCATATTTTTAAAAGGGACAACATAGAGTTAAAAGACAGCTTTTAACTCTTTGGATGCTAGAGCCTTGTGAAGCAAAACATTAAAGTCATTTCTGGCATCAGGATAATCCTATAATATAATTTGCTAGGATGCGTTGCTCCCTGTATGTGTAACACGCACATGCGCACTAGAGACTGTGCAAACAATGCAGTCATGCACAGTAGAGACTGCGCGAACTATGCAGTCATGCACAGTAGAGACTGCGCGAACGATGCAGTCATGCACAGTAGAGAATGCGTGAACGATGTAGTCATGCGCAGCAGAGACTGGCCAAGCGTACCGGCCTCCAGTCGGAGTGTGAGACAAGAAACAAGATGGCGGCGTGGCTGATCCAGAGCAGGGAGCTCTGAATGGCCCATTGCCAGTCTCCGCTCCCAGCTCCAGGGCAGCAGCTGAGGCCGCTGGGTGGCACTTTGGGCCGTGTACATGGGCTTTTACACTAGTATTTACATATTTTAACACTTCAATGCCCCTTTATGCCTTTGATTGACAGAGGGTGCCCAAAGCACTGCTTTACATGCACTGGCCCTCCCTCATGCATTCAAAGTGTTAAAAACTCTACTTAGAAAGAGGAACTGAACACATCCCATTTTCCATGTCTGCACTTGTAAGATTAGACTTTGCAGTCTAGCTGGGGCCTCATGTCTGCCCCTTTACCGATGTTCAATAAAGATTTTTTTTATTATACAAACTGAAGCCTAGAGCTACCTGCATATACAATTTAAGTATCTAGGTTAGAACATCCCTCTAGTTTCTATATTAATACAATCACTCCTTACCTCATTCACACGATAACAAAAATTTCATTCTGCAAGACTGCACAGAAATCCATGCAACACTGCAATGTGTGTTTTTCACACCATTCCACATAAATTTCCCTCATTTGCTTTTTGTTGTTCAGAGACACTGCTGAGACAGTACTTAGCTGTAGCGTAGCAGTGACATCACGTAACCTGCTCTGACATCACTTGAGGTGAGTGTATAAGTGGCTTTATCTCCAGAGCAACACAGTTTTAAACACTACAGGGGATCATACACTGTACACTAAACAGCAGGCTATATGCATGGTGTAAAACTGGAGCAATTCAAGGGCAGACCAAATGCACCATAGGGGACAAATAAAAATGGACTTTTTTCCCCTTCAGTAAGGCATTTATCTAGCATTCAATGAGTTCAAAGGATCATTTATATCAATGGGAATGTTTCTTTTTGCTCATATAGTAATGCTGAATTGCCCCAGAATTGCTCTACTTTTGCATTTGTGCATAACAGTGTACAGACGTGTTCTTGGACATACATGTGAATGACACACATTTTTGACTAAGAACACAGCTACATACATATAATGTCTACACTGGAGAAATTCTAAAGCCAATGAATTGCACTAAAGCGACAAGGAAATATTCCCATTGATTTACATTAGGCTTTTAACCCTTTGCATGCCAGGTGCCAGGCTCTGTAATGCACTGAACAGCCATTTAGCACCCCTTGAATGCTTTGCTTGCAGTACACTGGAAACGTCTCCAGTATTCAGTATTCATAATGTTCACAGACACAAATGAGATTGTGTAACTACGGCCCCCATCAGAAATCATGGGGTCCATGACAAGGGGAACCGGCTGAGCCCCAACCCTAATTTAAACTACTTTACATTGAAAAAATGGGGGGAGGTTTGAGAACTGGGGTAAATATTTGGGGCATTGCTGTATGCAGATATGCGGGAGAAAAGTGTAGTGGTTTGAGGAGACATACAGGTGATGGGGGGACCCATGGGACAATATTAGAGAGAAATGGGATGAGTCCTTGGGATTACTCATTGCCCCCACTCTACACTATCCACTGTGTACAATGCAGGGTTATTGTAGTTTTGTGTATGTATAACACAAACTAGAGGGGACACACGGATACCCTACATATAATGGATGAACGTGTAGGAAAAATATCCTATTTATTTAGCAAGTGTGCCAAATTATAAACATAGAATCTGACGGCAGATAAGAGCCATTCGGCCCATCTAGACTGCCCATTTTCCTACTGTAAAAACCTCAAACCTTATCTGGTCCTTCGTCTTGTCTTCATTGTTCAGGACAGCCTTATGCCTATCCCATGCATGCTTACATTCCCTTGCTGTATTAACTTCTACCACTTCTGCTGGTAGGCTATTCCACTTATCTACCACCCACTCAGTGAAGAAACACTTTCTTATATTATATCTAAACCTGTGTCCCTCTAGTTTTAGACTATGGCCTCTTGTCCTAACATTGTTTACTCCTTTGAAATGTACTTCCATCCTGCACTTTGTTGAATCCCTTAACTTGATCTTCCCTTCCTCTGACTGACAGAGTGATTCCTGTTGGTTCTGTGTCTCAAGTCCAACTAATCCTCCCTCCATGTACCCTCCTATCTTTAGTGGCCAGTCATGAAACCTGATGGCAATGGACCCCTTTCCTCTCCAATAAAGGTTTCCCCACACCTGTCCCACTAACTGCCAGTTCAGAGTTGAGGACCGCGGTCCTGCTCCAGCGCTTTCATCTCTCCTGAGCTTTTTGGTAACTCCCTCTCTCTACTAGTGTGCTCTCTCTTCTGGTGCTGACAGAGAAGAGACGAGGACCTGATGTCCGAGTATAATCCAGTGGATACAGAGGCTTTATATGGTTGTGTATGAGATCAATACCAGGGGGCATCAGGAGGGACCAGATACCTACCTCCCAAAGGAGACATGATACAGAAAAGAAGAAATTAATTGGGTATGGGGGCAGGGGTGCAACCATGTTCCAGACACAGACATGGTCAAGCCTGTGCTGATACATGCTTGGTATGGAGAGCTAAAGGACTATGCATCACATTTAAGATTTGTTTTAACCCTTTGAGTGCCAGAGGGGTACGAAACACAATGCGTTGCGCACTTCCTCTGGCACTCAAAGAGTTAACGTGTGAATTTGTAGGTTATCTTTGTCACAACTGGGGATATGTATAAAGATAAGAGTGAAGAAGTTCTGTTCAAACACCACCACAAATAAGAATTTCCTTAGTTTTAATGGCTCTTTTAACCTCTTGGATGCTAAAGAGGTCTCCAAACATGGGTTAATTTATTTATAAATACTGATGAGTGCATAAAACTGTTTCCACACAGAATTAACCTCCTGTGTTCTCAGGATTAGCCTGCACTCGCTGTGCTACTACGTACAAGTTTTTTGATATTATAATGGTTTGCTTTTTGCAGTGTGCGCCAAGGAGTGGGCAGTATGTGGGCATTTTGGGTGTTCCATTCCTCTGTACCTAGGAGAAGGTTATGAACAAGCAGGGAACAGAGGAAATATGCTCAGCAGTCATGTATTTGCTTGATAACTGGCTCCAGTCAGATAGACTGCAAAACCCTGCTCCATAACCCATTCACTTTTCTATAATAGTAACATACTGTGGGCCATAAAATTAGACTGTGACATAACGGAGCTTTATCTGCCACCTCGACACCTTCATATCCAAATCCCGGTGTAAAGCATATGTTGCTAAACAGATTGATTGGGCTATTTTATCTTTTGTTCCTCACGTTGTTGTATGTGATGGTTAAGGCACTGGCAAATAGAAATGATTTGTTTGCACAGCCATCAATTTTTCTTCCTAGAGAAGGAGCTGGCCAAACTTGCATCTTTGTGCAGCCGTGGGATGCTTCCAGTCCCAGCTCTCGTCAGAATATTCATGCACGCATGCAAAAATCTGGCTGGCAAGGCCAGCGGGGGAAATAAATTCTTGGAGAATGCCAGCAGCTTCTTTTTAACCAAAGATATGATTCCTTTGCTGCCAGAGGGACCTGCAATATGCACGGCCTTAACTCCCTGTGCTGGAGGAGAGTTAGGATCTCAGTGTATGAATGGGACTTAATTCCACTCCCAGCTTTATGCCAAGGGCTGCATTTTCCAAGGTCTGAACGGCCAAGCTGTTTAGCAAACTGTCATTAGTGTGCGGACATGCATGGCAATAGAAGAGTAGTGCTGCTAAGTATCTTCCTCTATCATCCTTCATGTTCCCTAATCACCTTTCCAGCACTCTCTTCTGTTCTTAATTCTTATATTTATCCTGACCCCCCTTCTTTATACCTCCTTCCATTCTGGCTTGCAAGATTTCTCCCATGTTGAGCCTAACTTATAGAAATTCCTTGCCTTGCCTGAAAACTCACCTCTTCGGGGAACCCAGGGCCAATTTTCCCATTAGACAGAGTAGGCAACTGCCTAAAGCTCCAATTTTGCAGGGCAGCTTCAGATATGCTGGCCACACCCATTTTCTAAGTTTTGAGTGTGGCCACAGCAATTCCAGTGTTTCTGCACCAGACACCTGCCCCTGTATAAGTGTAGACAGTTTATTCACGGCTTTCCATACCCCTTTACTTGCTCTTATTTAAACTCATGGATTAGTTGGACACTGCTCTAGAAGCCTTTTTTTGGGCTTGCTTGTGCCTCATACCAGAGGATGTAGTTAGGGAGCAGAGTCAAATGAGGAATGGGGAGTGAACATTGGCAGGTTGCCTAGGGCTGCCTGAGATGTAAATCTGGAGTGATACCTATCAAATACTCCTCTGTTTTGAGTAGGACCAGAGATACAACCTGCTCCACCTCTTCTCACCCTTGTGTGTTTTTCTTACACCATTCTACCACCCACAATCCTACTGGCACCACAGCATTACTGAATCACACTGCTACTGCTACGGAATATTACCTTTCTCAAACAGATCTAATGACCTAATGTTCCATATGACTAAAGGCACTTATACCTTCTTATCTCAACCAACCTTCCTCTAAGGGAATAGCAAACTTGAACCCCTGATCTTTTTGTATTGTATGTTCTAATTGTACTGCCACAAGTCTGTCTGTCTATTCCCTAATGAACAGTGCTGCAAAATAAGTTGACGCTTCTTTAAATTGGATATTAATACCTGTGACCCTCTTTCATTACACTTATTTGACCTCTTCAGACTCTTCTACTTATTGTCCAGTTCTAGGTTTCTTCTTGTTCCCTCTATCAATGTCATGATGTGGTCGGCAGTCACTTATTGATTTAATTTAGGGGTGGTCAACCCTAGTCCCACAAGCTTTTGGTTGACTACAAATTCAATTACACCAGGCTAGAACGAATTGAGGATTACATTATCAGGAGCCCAGCAGTAGCTTGGGGGCCTCGCTTTACCCACCCGTGCTTTAAACTGCCTACTCCCCCAGCTTGCTTATCCTTGTACATTCTCCAGTTCCCCTGTTTCCTTCTACTGATCTCCAGCCCTGCTCTGCGCTCTCTCCTTATTCATAGCCCTCCCCAAACGCTTCCTCTCTATATTAACCCCTCTGAGTGCTAGAGAGGTAGTCAGTGTATTGCAACATAATCCATTGGCTAGCTCTCTGGCACTCAAACAGTTGAACACAGTATTTTTTTTTTTTTAGTATCATCACATAAACAAGCATGAAGATTAAATACTGATGTTAATACCCAATAACTAATCACAACTCATCACCTTAACACTGAGGGATTAAAAGTACAATGGTCAATCTTGTTGCAGCCATCCACATTAATATCACACAGAGCCATTCTCATTTTTTTTTTCCCTTTTTTCTAAATTCCCAGACTTCAGGAAATATTCTTGGTGTCTGGTGTCAGGCAGAGAGCAGAAATCTCTCAGTGCGAGGCTCTCTGAAAAATATAGCTGTCCTCTTCGCAAACGTGTCTATGTGTCTGGGAGGAGGGGACAGATGGGGGGGGGGAAGGGTTCAATGCATTTATTGGAGGTGATATGAAGGAACTGAGCACTATGGCTCTACTTCCTAAAGACTGAACCATTCATTTTTCATTCTTACATCTGAAAGACGGCTTGTACTCTCGCATTCCGGGAACAAAAAATATTTGATGTAATACTTTGGACATGAACTAATTAATATATATTTATTATACACTCAAGTGCAATAAAATATTATATATTAGACCTACATATACATACACACTATTTTATTTTTATTTTCTAAAAGAAACAAAACAAAAGAACTCTGCCTTTTCTGCTGATTTTTCAATGTGCGTCACAAAGCACAAGAGCAATTAATTACCAGACCATAGGAAAGCATATGCACACATGTACCAGATTGTATTAAACGGTTGTGGACCCGTTGATGTTTGTGTTCCAAATAAACATGGGACTAAGTGGCTCCTTTTGAGTTAAGAGAAACGATTTTACCTATACGGGCCTTTCCCTGTCGGTTGGGTCAGCAATGCTTTGCTAAGAAATAGTGTGCTGGCTGCTCAAGCAACAGAAAGGTTAACTCATGCCCTGTTAGAATGGACAGGAATGCAATACATTATCAGGATTACACTGGGATAGGCTCCTATATATTGTTTAGGGAATAGGTATAATTGGCAAAAGTGGAGCATTTCTGAATTAAATCAGCCACACACCATGGGAACCAAGTAACAATTCCACTGGATCGAAACATGGCTTTTAACCCTTTGAGTGCCAAAGGGGTGTGCAATGCATTGCTTTGCTGCCATTCAAAGGGTCAACCACTTGCATGTTTCACAATACTTTGGAGAAATCTAGCATTCATGGGGTTAAAAGACCCAATAAATTCAATCAGTGGTGTAACTAGTCTTTGGAGAACCCTAGTGCAAAAATGTGCTTGGACCCCCATAACGCAAGCAGATTTTCATTGGGACATGATTAGATCCTACAAGTCCCTGGGCAGAGGGGGGCCCTTTAATTGCTAGGCCACAGTGCCCCTGCCTCCCCCTTGCCATCTGTAGATACTCCCCTGACATCCATAGGGATTTGTATTTATTTATTCCCAAATAGTGGACATTTTCCACAAAAATTTGTCCCACTTTTCTCTTTATGCCTAATGCCCTTTGAGTCTGATGCACTATGAGAACTGAAGCAATTCTGCGGTAAACCATTTGCCCCATAGGGGGAAATTAAAACGGACTATTGATTTAACCCTTAAAGTGCCAGAGGGATACACAAAACATTTTAAAATTACCCTCTGGCACATAAAAGGGTTAAACTGGAGCATTTGATGCATTCTAGACTCCAGTGGGTTAAAGCCATTTAGATGAGTGGGAATTTGGGATATTTTCACTTGTCCACTATGGTACAGTTGTGCTTGCTGCAAAATTGCTCCATTTGCCTATATTATATTATCTCTGTATAATATAAATTGCTAGGCTGCGAAGCTCCCTGTGTGCATAACGGCACATGCGCAGTAGAGACTGCCGGAGCGATGCAGTTATGCGCAGTAGAGACTGCTGGAACAACGCAGTTATGCGCTGTAGAGACTGGCCGAACGCCTTGATCCAGAGCAGGGCGCTCCAAACGGCTCACCACCTGTCTCTGCTCCCGGCTCCGGGGCAGCAGCCGAAGCCACTGGGTGGAACTTTCATACTAGTATGTATATATATATATATATATATATATATATATATATATATATATTTATTTTTATATATATATATATATATATATATATATATTTATCCCTTTGAGGCTGATAAACCAGGGCAATTCTAGGTCAAACCAACTATATTCTAATCCCACCTTGATTTAAATGGGACCATACCCCCTTGAATGCAAAGCAAATCATCAAAGACCTCTCTATTAATCAAGGAGTTCAAATCCCCAATTTAAATGAATGGAGAATTTTATGAAATGTAACTTCTTCCCAACAATGCAATTGCTTTAGCACAGATTTTCACCGATCCCTTTTAACTCTTTGAGTGCTGGAGGGGTACGTAAAGCATTGCGCACTCCTCCGGCACTCAAAGGGTTAATGTATCGGAGTCTTCATCTCTCTGTAACTTCCAAATGTCGTGCTTTTTTCAAGCATTCAAAACCTCACTGGTCTTCAAAGGGTAAAATTACAAAGGCAATTCCCCCCGAAAAAACAACACTACCAAAAATATTTATTTATATATATTACAAATAAAATCTATTTTACGGTCTAAATATTGATCTAGCTAGCTAGTTAGTTATTCTCGCTAGCTCTCATTCTAGAAATGAGAGATAAAGAGTCTTTATTCAGCTAAAGCACCTGCAACACCGTGTTCCTACTAACGAATCCTTTATCTTAGGGAGAACTTTAAAACAAAGCAGAAATGTTGGCAGATATTTTTTTTCCCCTCAGTGAGGTGGCTGATATATCTGGGAGATGCGACAGGCAGACATAAATTAATAGAGTTCTGGAGATCAGATCTTCATTAATAATCTATTTTGTCATGCACTGCTACTGACAGGCTCCTCGCTCACGTTTCACTGGTGTATAAAAGCCCAGGATATGTCTTAAGGCAGAAAACACCAAGAAATGAGTTTATTATCATTTATTTTCTGCAAAGTGACTACAAAAAGATTCAGGTTTTACTTAGCACGGAAAGAAATACACTGTAGATGAACAGCAAAAACTCTGCTGCTGCCGCTGTTGTAGCACTAATATTTTGATTTTTATAATAAGAAAGGCATATTTCACCTTTTTTATTACTTGGTGTTATGAAGTGTTTCATCAGCATTGTTTTTATATTTAACATACTCATAATGCACAAAATAATTGTATCTGTGTGCATTTGTGTGCAGGCGTGCAGATATATTTGTGTTTAACTGAATGGCATGTTATCCAAATAAATTAACTAAGCAAATAACATTTTATATATAGTATAATTAGATAAAAATATGATTTGCTCTCACACACATCTTTCTATCTATATCAGGGTAGACAACAATATAAAACAACATTGTTAGGCTTTCACTAGACATGAGTGTCGCCATACATAGATATTTATAAAATATCCCCAAAAATTTTGAATCTAGAAAAAAAATTCAGGAATCCTGGCTCTGATAATTATTCCTTCTAAAAATGTTATATAATATATAAATATATATATTTTTTTTTTCCCCAAAGAGTAATATTAAACAAAAAAAGTTAAGCATTTAGATGTTGCCATTACGTGTTTGAATACCAGACAGTGAACCTCTCATATATACTCCAGCTACCACCCCCCATTTAACCCTTTAAATGACAAAGCGATACGTAACACATAGCAAAACAATGCGCTGTGCACATCTCTGGCACTCTGCGGGTTAAACTTCCATAATATTTTGTTAGGTGCAATTCAATAAGCTAAAGAGGTGCAGTTCTGGAGCAAACCAACTGCTCAATAGGGGACAAATACATGTACATCTGTAGCATTCAGAGGGTTAAAAGTCCCATTTAAATCATTCATCCCCTATGATGAAGTTGGTTTGTTCCAGAATTGCTTCTTTTCAGATATATGTATGAACCGTACAATACACACATATTATGCTAAAGAGTGTGCATTCTGCAATAACAGTTATTATTTAGAGGTCACCTCTTCACCTGTTTTTACAAAGCAATGGTCTAGTCCTTAACCCTTTGGCTGCCAGAGGGGGCAACAATGTGTTAACTTTGCACTGCGGTCCAGCATGGTATTTAATACAACCATAGTATTGTATCTCCCTAGAATTTTATTCCAGTTGATTTTTAAATAATTGTAAAAATAATACCACAAACAATTCCCAACATACAGATTTTTAGCGCACTGTGACATGGATTATTGTATATGTCGTTGCTTACACAGGAATATTGTGTCAATATTTTTTTCTTGTGGGAAGTAAATCTAAGATTTTGCACATGTTTTACTCAGGTACAATCTTTAATGGGATTAGAGCGGTATGACAACTGTAAACAAGACACGAAGAGACGGAGTGAGATTTTTAGCCCGGAACTCATTTAAAAAAGATTGCATATCTGTCCCACCAGGTAAATGACGTGAGCTCTGTTATTAATTACATTCCAATGTCAATTAAAGACAGGGTCAACTTAAAAAAAATTCACAAATGTTTTTAGCTTTAATCCCTTGAATGGTAGAAAAATCTCCAGTGCATTGTAAAACAAATTGTTGGAGTCATCTCTAGTGTTCTAAGAGGTTAAACGCATTTATTGCTTTTACAGCAATATCAATTAAAAAAGAGGTCCAACCACAAAAATAAAGGTTTTAGATTTAGAAGAATTTGTAATTCACCAGGGTAAAACATGATTTTTGCATACAAATAAAAATGTATATATTTTTCATAGACAAACTAATCTGTTAATCACTCTGCCCCAGACACACCTCTGGCAGGGAAGTGGTTAAAAACCATTAACGGGACACAGTGAAGATGAGGAGAAATTGACTTTAATGTACTCCATGCGACCTCTGCTTTCTGCTTGGAAGGAAACCAGCCCTCTCCACTTCTCAATCCCAATCAAAGCGCAGAGAAAGAGCAAGCGAGCATCCTTTCCTACCTGACATTAATCACTGCTTTCTTGCAGCCTGTGTGTATTAATTCCTGTCATGCCAAACATGGGCCGAAGACTGTCAGGGCACAGCAAGGGTGGATGGTGTAGTCTCCAGGGCTCGCAGGAGAGCTCTCCCTCCGGGGGAAATGACACCAATTAAAGGGTGTTTGGAGAACAAGGGTTTTCTTTTTCCATTGGGGGAACATTGTTCTGGCTGCCTGCCATTATTTCAGACAGTAACTGTAACTTGAGGTGCCCTTCTGCAATATTTTGCTCAACACCTCAGAGAAGGTAACATCTGACAGTGAAGAAATGAAATGGGAAATTTACCCTTGAAATAAATGCCTATTAATTTGCTTAATAGAAGGTCTTGCTTAGGACCTCGTCCCTTATACAGCTGTCAGTTATATCTATTTACAGTTTTTTGCATTTAAACTTTACTACATTTTAATACATTAAGAACATTTTGTCCCATCAGAATCATGGGCATTTTTTTTTAACATACATCATTCAGAATGACAAAGAGTATTTTATTGTATGGATCAGTGAATTAAATATAGACTTAATATGTTGCATGGTAAATACAGGAAACTGCTGCTAATATGCACAAAAAATAAAATATATAAACAGATGTACTTGTGGTGTATGATGGACTCCTGTCTATGTAAATGTTTAAGTTGAAGTAAGAGCCATTAATTCCAAATGGCATAGCTCTTGTTTAATGCCGTTTTAGGCCCTTATACACAAATCAGGAGCAGTTGTGGGAGCAAACAAACTGTGTAAGCGGACACACTGCATTTTCCTTTAATATAAGGTAGACATTGCTTCGCAAAAGGTTTTAGACCTCACTAGAATTGAAATGGTTAAAAGCCCCATTTAAGTCAATGGAGGGTTTTCTTCTCTCTGTAATTCAATTGATTTGCCCTAAAATTACTCCAATTAATTTTGTGCATAAGGCCCATAAACACAAACAAGGACAAACTAAGATATATAATATAGATGATGTGAGAGATAGAAAGAGAAAGTACATCCATGGCAGGTCTATTACAGTAGTGTTATACTGCAACAAGCACCAGATTCTGTCTTTAGAGGTCATTAAAGGTTGTTATGGACAGGCAGTGGAGCGCTGCACTTGTAATTATTAGCAGGCTTCAATATTTTTCTAAAAGACTAAGCTGACATAAATGGATTGGATTTAACCCTAAAAGCACCAGAGGGTGTGAACAATTCTTTGCACAGCAAAGCAATACACGTACCCATCTACAACTCAAAGGGTTATATTTTTGTTTGATATGATGCAATCAGAGCATTTTTGACACTAGTGAACCCATTCTGCCAACTAAGGCCTGGGTATCAGGAAAGTGGTTAAAACAAACAGAAGAGATGACACTTTATTAAGGTACAATGAGCAATAATAGCACTTAAAACAAATGTGCGCACCTGTGTACATTCATAAACCAAGGGAACATTGATGAACATTTGTGAATTTTTAAATGCTGACTAAAGCAAGCCCTGAAAATTGTTACTTGGGTACAAAGACATGGATCACAGCTCTCACAAAGCTGCGTTTCTTGAAGTATTTATATATGTATTGTTTGCTGTATTCTGTTTAACCCCTTAACAACCCCTGACATGCCAGGACCGTCAGGCACATCATGGATTTCTGGGGTTGCCAGATGGCTGCACACTGCTCAGTGACCCCGGAATCCATTGTAGTAAAGAAAAAAGACCCATGGTCCTTAACTTCCGGCCAAGGGAGTCGGATGGTCGTTAAAGGGAATCTTTCACCCCCAAGAAACTATCATATGTGATAAAATGGTATATGGATTGGCATTTTGCTTTTTTTAAAAGTACATACTACATTAGATTTTTGCTATAACATTTAGACATGATGTAGGTACTTCCTCATTCTGCGGCACAAAATCATGTCGGCACAGCTCCTCTGGACTTCCCAGTCTCAAGTTCTCCTCTATGGGAGCTCGTTCATGCTTCCCTTCATAGTGATGTGCAGCACATGTATTATAACATAACCCTTTGAATGCCAGATGGGTACATAACACATTACAAAGCAATGCGTTGTGCACCCCTTTCAAAGTGTTAAAAGTCGTAAAAACCAAATACACTGTAAATATTTCCAGTCTATGGCAAAGCAACTAACGGAGTTTAATTAAAAATATAGACATTGAGATCCCATCCGGAAAGTAAAGCCAATGAGTGGGGAGATACTCATCTTATCCATGCTCTGGCACTGGTTTTATAAGATGAAATGGAGCAATTGCGGAGCAAACCAAATGCACTAAAAGGGATAAATAAACGTTCCCCCATGGATTTAAAGGGATAGCAGTGTACCACATAAAATATTTTTCAAATTGTAGTCCTTAAAAAGTTGAGCACAGCACAAAAAAAACGTATCTCTCAAACCGCTATGGTTTGAGAGATACATGCATTTAAAGTTTGTGATTTCCTGCTGTCAGCTGTAAAGCTGTCAGCAGGAGATCCGTGTCGGCCAACACCGATTGCGGCTCTGCTGCAGAGCCTCTGTGTCTGCCGACACGGATCTCCTGCTGACAGCTTTACAGCTGACAGCAGGAAATCAAGAACTTTAAATGCATGTATCTCTCAAACCATAGCGGTTTTAGAGATACTTTTTTTGTGCTGTGCTCAACTTTTTAAGAACTACAATTTGAAAAATATTTTTTGTGGGACATTACTATCCCTTTAAATGGGGCTTTTAACTCTTTGAATGCTAAAGAAATCTCCAACATATTGTTTTGCAACTGGTTGGAGCCCTCCAATACAAAAGATTGAGCATCATTCAAACTTTTGAGTGCTGGTGGGGGTTCGGTGCATTGCAGAGCAATGTGTTGCAATGCATTGATCCTCTCTCTGGTACTCAATGGGTAAAATTGATGGGAATTTTGATTTGATCCATCCCAGATTTTGTCCAATTCATTTCATTCTTTCAGTCTCTGACATTTGGCTATCTATTCCAGCAACCCATACCTCACCCACTCTCGCTTCTAATGACATTATTGTGACTCGACCATTGGTAAACGGTGTGGACAGAGTTGTCAAACTGTTTGATGACAAACGTTGAGGATTTTTTTTTTCTTTCACCCAAATCAAATCACTCTAGTTGTAGTAGGCATTTACATCTGCTTTTAAGTTGTTATGGTTGCCTTTTGGCAGGCAGCAAAGTGTAGCTGTTGAGGCTGCTACGAAATAATGCAAGGTTTGTTATGAATTAAATATTAGAAATCTTAACGCAGCGACCAATAAGAATTATTTGCCTTATTAAAGCAGCAGAAGACGCTGATTAAATTTTCATTGCATTGCAGTCTTTCCCCCATTTCTACTCTCAATTCATCATTCTAATGTATGAAAGGCATGTCGAGTAGTGGCATGGGGGACTTAATTTCTGGAATGCAAATATGGCAAAGAAAATACTATAAATACCTTCCCAGGAAGAATTCGGCAGTCACTTCTAATTAAGTGAGTCACAACTAAGTAAATATTCGCCTAAAAGAATAATAAAATAAAAAACTTTGGAATTTTTCATAAAGGAGCACACATAAATTAAATCTATGCATTTGTAATAAATGTAATTGCAATTTTCATTTTTCATGTGTGTATACATACATATATCTATGTATACACACATTTTATACATAAGGTATATACTGTATATTCTATACTATTTTATGTTGTATATGTAAGTACATACTCTCTCAAAGGAGGCTTAGTACTTCTTGTAAGGGGAAAAATAACTTTGTGACAGAGTACAGTTGTTGATACAATGATAAAAAAATTAAAAAAAGCAAATTTTTTTTTATGAAAACCTATGCATTATAGAGATTTTCCTGCTGATTAAGACAAGGGTACTCCCATCGCTGTCAGTTGTTTTGTTCAAATGTTATAACAGTTCAAATAATCAGGAAGTGAATTTACTGTGTTTACTTCCTGATAGTTCTAACTGACAGGAAGTGACAGGCAGTTTCTATCACATTCTATGGAGAACTGTAAGTCACTGACTTTCTTCTCCATTAGAATGTAAGAGAATAACCAATTGGAATTTGATTAGAGGGCACTGCCAAAGTAAAAAACAAAACAAAACACAGGTTTCAACAGTAAACTCTGAAAATTTGCATCTATCAGCAGTAGGAGTACACTTATTTTACTCAACAGGAAACGTCCTAAAATATATATTTTTTTTTCATAAAGAAAAGTTTACTGCTCCTTTAAGAGATTACAAGTGTTGTTTATTCCCAAACATGTGCTGGTCAAATCATGGCCTGTAGGCTTTTTTAAGGCCCTAGTACATGGCCAACCAGGTCATTCATTCCAATTACTTTTTTTTTTTTTTTTTTTTTTTAAGACAAAGACATGTTGAAAATAAAATATGTACCCAGTTTCTTGCAAACCAAAGACATGTAAAACAGCAATAATATTTTTCATGGAATATATATTATATTAGCAGCATTGTCAATTGGTGTCCAAAAAAAGCTTACAATGTGTTGCATAGACCTCTGGCACTCAAAGGGTTAATAATGCAATCTGTGTGAGAGCTTCAGTTACTATAGTAAGTGACAGGAAAAGCACCACCTATGACAAGATTACAAAACTGTGGTTTAATTAAAGAAAACAAATTGAGCTGTATTAACTTTTGAATTAAAGATCTTCCAGTAGGGGAGTATGTTTGTTTAGTCAGTGGGGAAGAACGCTAACATATTTTCCAGTAATCCTTTGTGTGCCAGAGAGCTATCCAGTGCATTACATCCTAACCATCTGCATAATTCTCTGACACCAAATGGGTTAAACATTTGCAGTCTACAAAATATTTTACATGTTTGCCAATTGGTAAAACATTTTATGACATTTTTTTCTGCGTTCTCCCAATGGCAACATGATTTACCATTGCACAGAATTATCTAAAGATAATAAGGGTGGTGTTAATGATTTTTGAAAATAGGTTTTTCAGGCTCCAATATGTTGGATGTGTCTCACACTGCTTATTCCATTACCGGAGACACCCGTCTTAACCCTCTGAATGCACAATGTGCTGGAGATCCATGTAGCATTCAAGGGGTTAAATTAATATTGCATATATAAAATCTACCAGTGATGGGCGTAACCTTGTTTATTCAGTGCTGAAGAACAGAAATATATGTCTCGTTAACCCTTTGAATGAAAGAGAGGTATTCAACTCATGGCAAGTTGGATACCTACCTGGCAAAGTGTTAAAGCAGGGCTCAAAATTTCTACTCTCCACTAGCCAATGGCTAGTGAAAATTTAGCCCTGGCGAGTAGAAATTCAGCCCTGGTGGGTATGTTATAGCTTGCAGTGGCAAGTAACTTTTCAGGTCTGGCTAGTAGCAAAGAACTTAAAATTATAAGCCCTGTGTTAAAGCATGTGCGCCCACGCCAACACCCACACAGTTTACAGCCCCTTTAGATGCCAAGTATGTAAGTAGCAAATTTTGAAGGTTATTAGGATATAATGCAGGCATTATTTTCTTTAACCCTTTGAGTGCCAGAGAGGTATGCAATGCACTGGCACTCAAAGGGTTAACCCCCAGGGCGCAAGAGAAATATCAAACACATTGTTTCAGTGCATTGGAAAGATTGCCAGAATACAAGGAGTTAAAGTGATATTAATGGCTTAAAATTATAACAAGTAATATTGTAAATAAAGGAAATGAAAGATCCGTACAAGTCCTATCTCTCAAACCTTTATGGTTTGAGAAATAGAACATTTTAAAGTTCCCCTCTCCCTGCTGTCAGCTGCAAAGCTGACAGCAGGAGATTCGAGTCGGCCGACTCGAAGCAGCTCTTCAGCAGAGCTGTGATACAGAAATCTAAATAGAAATACTTCACTAGAATGGTCTACAGTGTGCCTGGTTTGCAAGCACACTTTGTAGACCATTCCAATGAAGTATTTCTTTTTAGATTTTGGCATCTCAGCACTGCTGAAGAGCCGCAGTACAGTCCCCGGACCAGGATCTCAGGCTGTCAGCTAGAAACAGATGTCAGGGAAAAGGAGGGAGAGGAGAACATTAAAACGTTCTATCTCTCAAACCATAAAGGTTTGAGAGATAGGACTTGTACTGCTCTATTTCGCTTTGCTTTATCTACAATATTACTTCTTATTCTTTTAAGCAATTGCTAACCCTTTAAGGTCATTATATTTGGGACTATGACCCTCTGTTCTTCGGGCCCAAATATTATGTAGAGACAAAGTAAAAGTCCACATTGATCCAAGTGGGGTGTTTTTACCCCTTGAATGCTGTCTCAGTCTGGCCTTTGAGGGATGATATGGCAACCCTAGGTATGTGTCCTTTGTACAGCAATCAGGAATATCTATATACATTGTCTTGGAACTCTTTTATAATCTGTAGTTAGAGAGGGACATTGCATTGTTTGAAAACACATTCTCCTCAAGAATCATAGGTGGAGGGTTTGTTTTTTGCTTTTGTTTCTTCAATATAGCTCCTATCATTTAGCACTTTGTAAATTGTGTGGAACTATGAACTACAGACAGGCAAAATTATTCATTAAAGACAATGGCCACTGTACAAGTCACTATAAAGAAAAAATACACAAGGTGCACTGGCAAAAGTGACAGTACATCCCTTGTACATGTTAAAGACGGAATGGGCTATCAATGTCAGCCCACTTCCCTTCTTACTGCAGTGAGCCTATCAAATACAGTTAAGTCAGATACATTCTGTTTCCGTTCTTACTGCTGGGAACCAATTTAGCCTGTTCTCAGCAATAACATTTTCACTAAGTGCAGTTCTATGACTGGTTTAAAAAAAAAAAAAAAAAAACTGAGATGCCCAGATTCAGGGGGCAGGCTGTTACTGACAGCTAGTTCACCTCAAATAATATTCAATAAAATAGATCAAAATGTATGTATATAACAAACAAACAGTGTTTGGCCATTTTATACAATATGGCATGTACATTTTAATCAGATCCCTGTAATTTTCATTAAATAATGTGGTTAGAGATCTCTAGAAAGCAGGTGCTTATAAGCACAATTTTAATCAATGGGTATTTACCCCCTATGGTGCAGTTATCTGCCCCGGTTATTCATAGCCTCCCTGTGTTTACATATGTAGGTTTACTTGTTGGAGATATTCTATGTGTATGGACAGGCACCTCTTCGCTGGGTCCAAAAAATTCTGTATGGCTCTAAAGTTTATCAACCCCCCCCCCCCAATCCATCTGCCATGGTAATAATTTTCTATAGCGCTACAGCTAAAACATTTGAGATGAGAGAGAGAGAGTGTGCGTGTGTTTGTTGATAGACAGACTTTTATTTTAAAGGAATACCAGCGTTTTCCAGGTGTCAACTTGTGTCCTAGATAAATAGAGAGCTATGAAGGCTACATGCAGTTTTCCCCCTCCCTGGGCTTTAATGTGTATGAGGGAGAAAATGAACTTCAAGTATCCCATTCCCCAGGAGGAATCCTCTTCCTTGAAACTCTGCAACTAATGAAATGGGGGATCTATAAATAGCAGAGTCATTACCGAGAGAGAGTAGTTGTGTTGGAAGCAGACTCTGCCTCTGACCCTCTATAAGCTAATAACTCAATATTTGCCCAAAGAATAATCGATACTGAAAGACTAAAAAAACCCCAGAGGATGAGAATGAGAAATAAGCAGAAATGCAGCGTTGCCAGTCTTGTCTATAGGCCTTGATCTTATTACCTGGATAAAAACCCGTTCATTAATGCAGTTTTTACCGTACTCACCGGGACCCACAGGGGTTGTCAATTCCACCTTATTTCATTTTTCAAATCCTTGTTTTACATTAGGGTCAAATTTTCCCAAGTGATTATTTAACCCTTTCAGAGTGGTTCGCACTACATTGTCCTTACTGAGAGCGAACTGCTTTGGCATGCTCACAATTGCTGCCTATTAACTCTTTATTGTCTTAGGGGCATGTGAAGTGACAGTCATATGTGTCCTGCAGTTAAGGACCGGTGGCAGTCCTGGCACGTCACAGAATTCCAGGTTCACCGCGTCACATGGCAATCCCAGAATTCAGTGAGCTATAAAATAAATAAATAAAAAATGTGCCGTGGTTCTTAAGGCAAGGGTTAACCCCTTAGGGACCCTTGACGTACCAGGACCGTCAAGGGTAAATTTGCTCGAAAGACCCTTGACGGTCCTGGTACGTCACGTACTTTTTACTTACAGCGCTCTACCGGGAGCGCTGTAAGTAAAAATAGGGCATGAAATAGACCGATCCAAGATCGGAGCGATCTGTTTCAAGCCCCATAGTGACGCGCCGATACACGTGACAGGTCACGTGTACCGGCTTGTCAAAGTGCCCCTATGCGGACGTTATGGGACGAAAATGTCCCATAACCTCCGGTCCTTAAGGGGTTAAGGAAGTGATTCTCCACCAGGGTGCCATGACACTTTGTGTGCCATTGTCATCCAATTGGGGTACCCCTTGTTTCCGATAAAGAGGTTTACAAAAATGTGCATGTTAAGTTTCAGATATGTATTTATGGATATTTTTAACCCTGTGAGTGCCAGAAAGGTTATAAACCACATTGGATTGTTACACTTTGCACACAATAGCTTTGCAATTATTGTTTAAGAAACACCTAAAAATGAAATTAAGCTTTAGTAAGTATAAATATCCTTTATTTCCAGCTATCATCTGTAAAATTTAGACATCTAATCCTAAACTTGCATTTTTAATGCACATCAACTGTCCTATATAGACACCGTTTGATTAATATTGCTTGTGCCTTTAAAGAGATCGTAATGTTTCAAGGTAAATTAAGCTTTGATCATCATTTTTCATTGTTTTTCACTGCAGAGTATTTATGTGTAATTATATTACCAAGTGCCCCACCCCTTTCACATACATAACACTGCCTCTATTTAGATCTGGAATCTGGTCATCGGACCAGACAGATCGCAACGAGGGACAAACTCTGGCTGTCAGTATAAGGAAAACCCTGCCTTTTTTTTTTTTTTTTTTTTTTTTTTTTTTTTTTTTTTTTTTACAAAGGAGGGCAGTTTTTTCCTTATGCTTACAGATTGTTCCTCGTTGTGATCCATTCAGACCGGCTGAGGGGAGACAGCATTATGTTGGGCTGGTGGGAGACACTTTAATAACATAATTACACAAACTAGACAGCTTACAGCATTGTAATAATGTTCTGCAGTGTTGAAAAACTATGAAGAACATGCTTAATTTATGTTCAAACATTACTATCCATTTAAGAGACAAGACAATTCATTTAAGAAATTAGTACCCACTGTTTTTTGTATTCAAAATAGGTGTTACATTACATCAAAACATTTACAGACAATATAGTACTAGCACTTCTGAGACACTCTATCAAGCTTACCCTGGAAAGGAGAGGAATGGGTATTCCCAGAAAGAATATGTAAGACTAGATTTTATCATTCAAAAAATAAAGAAAATTACTATAAATGCTAGCGTGAAATACAAGGTATTTAAGTGTATATAATCCCAGATCATTTTTAGGTGTGTATGTTCCTTTTAGTGACAGAGGGATATCTAACACAATGCAAATTAATGTGTCAGCTACCACTCTGATACTGGAAGAGTTAACCTTTGAGAACCAAAGAGGTAGATAAGAAACTGATTTATCTTATTGATGGAAATGCATTGCTAGTTCCGTATTCCAACATATATGGAACACTGTTTACTCAGTCACACTTTGTGAATACCAGCAGTGAAAAGGTTAAAAAGGCACTTTGGGAAAAGGTTAAGTGTTATTCTTAATATTTTACAAAAAAAGAAAAAAAGAGAAAAAAAAAGGCACTTTGGGAAATTGCTTGCTTTCTTATTGGGAAAGAGGAGCTCTTAATCAGTCAGTATAACGATGGTGAAATCTTGTTTTACTCCTATTGAAAATACAATACTTTCAATTACAATGTACATAAGTGAACAGATATTGAATGGTGGTGTGTGGTAGTAAATTTGAGTGTGTTTAAAAGATACACTGTGTAGTGGCGAATTCTAGATGCAGTGGCGTAAAATAAAAACACAGCCTTGTGTATTAAATCAGGACTGGGGCAATTCTGGAATAATCCAACTCCACCATAAAGTAATAACTAAACAATAGAGACCGCCAGCATTCCAAGGCTTGCAAACACCATTTAAATCAAAGAGAATTGTCATTTGTTCCCTGCGGTGTAGATGGTTTGTCCCAGAATTACTTCAGTTATTCGTATTACATCCATACCCCTTTACAGTGAAATATATTCAGATGCTATAGAGATTCCTCATCATGATTGTTCAGTTAATTTCACATCTCTTGAAGAAAAAAAAAAAAAAGGAAAAAAAAAAAAAAAGTATGTGATTAAACATAGCAGTGGGTGGATTGAAACGGCAAGCTTCTATTGTGTCTGACAAAGTTATTGATGGCAACATATCACAAATGGCACAGAGGGGATGTTGACATGTCACTGCAAAATGTAAATATTAGAACAGACTGAGATCGTGGATGTCTATGATTCCTTTTTTATAATCAGAATATTTTTATATTAATGCACGTGCAGGAAAGGCAACGGATAGTTTGTCAGAACGGCAAACGTTTTAACCTTGTGTGCTCCAGTGGGTTGTCCAACGCACGCATAGGACAGCCCAGTGGTACTTACAAGATAAAGAGGATGGGATAAGAATATAATTAACTTCTTCCTTGCCAACGTAAATCACTGACACATTGCACTGTAGCACGTTCCAGGACTTATGTATAAAGGCAAACTGGAGCAATTCCATGGCAAACCAACAGCATTATATGGAGTACAGAAAAAAGCTGTTTATTTAAATAAAGCTTTTAACCACTTCAAGGGGCAGTCCATGCTACAATGAAACAATAAGACTTTTCTTGACATTTACAACATTGTGAAGCTTATCCCTAACCTTATTAAGTGGCGTTACAAACGTAAAAAGTGTACAGTTCGATTTTTTGCTGAATTTTTCTGGGGCCCCTGTATTCAGCCATCTCCTTTCCCATCTGCCTTTTTGGCAAAAACCAACTCCACTGATTAAAAACTGTAGGACCAGCTTGAGAGGAAAGGACTTAGTGTGATGTCAGCAGCTGACATCAACAGAGAGAAGAAACTGAGATCAGAGACTCTGCCTGTTGCAACACACACACCATTTTATGCGATTAAAAATGTGGGTACAAAAATAAAACCAAAAGGTATGATTTATTTTTTCCTCTTAACATACTTTTGTATGCATCTTTTTTTATCCTGGGAGACACTGCACCTTTTACCCTTTGAGTGCCAGAGGAGAGTACAACACATACCACCAGTATTCAAAGGGTTAAATGTTGTAGAGGTCTCCAACACATTGCTTCTCAATTTTTATCAGTTAAAAAAAAAAAAGTGCAAAAAAAACTTTGTGGAAACATTTTATAGAGCATCTCCTGCTGAATAAAACAAAGTCAATCCCACTGCTGTCAGATGTTTTATTCAAAGTTATAGCAGTTCAAATAACCAGGAAGTGAACTTACTGTGTTTTCTTCCTGCCTTAACCCCTTAAGGACCAACGGTCCCGGGGTGTCTGGTCCTTTAAGGACCAGATAGGCAAGTTCGACGTGCCGTCCCACATGACTGATCACGTGTGCCGACACGTCGAACGAGGGACTGAGAGAGATCGCTCTGGTCATGGATCGATCAAGTTCAGTCCCCGGTATTACTCACCGCGCTCCTGCAGGAGTGCGGTGAGTAAAAGTACGCGATGTACCAGGACCGTCACTGGTCCTTAAGTGCCGGACCAGCGTGACGGTCTGGGTACGTCACAGGACGAGAAGGGGTTAAGGTTACAAAGAGTAGAGATAAGAGATATTAGCTCCCTGATCACCAGTAAATCCAGTGTAATTGAAACAAAAAGGTGGGCAGTCCTTTTTAACCCTCAGTATGTTAGAGATGTTTTTAGTGCATTGCTCTGTTATGTGTTGAAGACGTCTCGTGGAGGAGGCGTTTTTGTCTTATCTTTTACTGCCCCTAAAATGAAATGTCTTTCTGACCTATGTGTTATAAAGAAACATATCTGTATGAAAGATTAAGCTCAATTGGTCTATCAAATCTTCCATTTTCTGATCTGTATAAAAAAGCCCGATTTATTTAACCCTGAGAAAAGCCATATTTATCTCCTGAGAGTTCTTAAAATGGACCCGTCACCTTGATTCAAGTTTGCAAATTTGAAGACTTCATTAAAAACTGCCTAGGTGTCATGTTATCCAAAAAAACAACTGTACAGTAGTTAAGCAGATATCCACACTTGGCAGAGTATGCTAATGTATGCTAATTGAGGTACTTGTTGCATTTCATATGCTAATAAAGCCTTTCTGGTGATGTTTTCATATGATAATGAAGGCGTTCAGTGATGTTTCATATGGTAATTACACTCTGTGCAGCACCAGGAGACTAACTATACATCTGATGGACTTATGGATAACATGACACTTAGGCAGTTTCGAATTAACCCTTTTGAGTGCAAGAGGGGTATGCTTCACTTTGCATTCCCCTCTGGCACTCAAAGAGTTACTTTTAAATATGTCAATAAATAAAAAATAAAAAAATCAAATGTGACAGGTCCACTTCAACCCATTAAGGACCAGAGAGATGCTGAATGCATTGCCTTGCAATGTGTTGCAAACCCCTTTGGTTCTTAACCATTTGAATGCCATAGGGGGATCCAATGCATTGCTCTGCAATGCTTTCGATACTCCTCTGGCATTCAAAGGGTTAAAGGGGTGAGTTAATTTGTCTGTTTGTTAGACTCTACCACTTTTGCTGGAAGGCTATTCTATATATCCTTCTTTTTTTTTTTTTTTTTTTACCCTTTGAGTGCCAGAGGGGTACATAGCATTGCTTTGCAATGTGTTGCATACTCCTTTGGCAACATTCTTGTGCTATCCTCCAATTTTAAACCGTCATATTGTTTTAGTATCCATTTTATTCCTGAAAACGGTTCCTTCCTAAACACCTTAATGTATAGAAGGTGTTAATCTCCCTTCTATCCTCAAAGTTATACATATTAATCCTTTGGCTTGGCCTAGTTCCTGGTATGTTTTGTTAAAACATGTATTATACAATGAAATAAGACATTACTACCTCTTCCAACTATTCGAATGATCCCAAACCAAACATATTGGTGCAAATTAACAATTTCACACTTTTTATCGTAAAATGCAAATCAGCCCCATTGCAGAAAAGAGAACCATTACAAATGAAATCTAGCACACATCCCTGACGTGTACATCGTAAGATATTACACAGCCGCATAATTACATTACCTTATTTATTACATATATTTTATTGAGAGTGGAGCATCTTTAATAAAGTCAGTGAATCACTGGCTCTCATGTCACCCACTGTAATGATTGTTGGTAAGGTCTATCAGAACAGAAAACCCATCCGTTTGTTTTTCAGAGAGATGTATTTAACTCTGAGTGAGAGAAACGAGCAACACATCACAATGCGTTGCATATCTCTCTGGCATTCTGAGTGTTTGGATTTGAATTTTTAGATCTGATTCTAGAGATGTTGGAGGTGGAGGCGGGGTGAGTTGGAGATTGACAGGATGTGAGGAATGAAGCATAGGACGGAGTCAAATGTGACCCCCCAGGCAGCGTGCTGTAGGGGTTGGTGTATGGTAGTGTTGTTAACAGTGGGGGCAATATCTGGGGTAGGGCTGGTTGGACAGGGAGGGAAGATAATTAGTTCTATTTTGCCAAGGTTAAGTTTGAGTTGACGGGAGGACATTCAGGAAGACACAGCAGTCAGATACCCAGGACAGGAAGGAAGTGGAGAGTTCTGGGAGGAAAGATAGATTTGAGTGTCATCAGCATAGAGGTGATGGTAAAACCCAAAGGAGTTTATTAGTTTGCCGAGGGATGAGATGTAAATTGAAAAGAGCAAGGGGCTCAGGACTGATCCTTGAGGCACTCTGAGAGGCAGTGGGAGGGGTGGGGAACTGGAGCCAGAGTAGGACACACTGAAGGACTGGTTGCAGAGATATGATGAAAACCAAGAGAGGGTGGTGTCACATAGACCTAGGGAGTGGAGGAAGAAAGGGTGATCTACTGTATCAAAGGCAGCTGACAGGTCCAGGAGAATGAGTAGGGAGTAATGGCCTTTTGACTTTGCGTAGAGCTAGTTGTTGGCCACTTTAGTGAGGGCAGTCTCAGTGCAGTGATGAGGGCAGGATCCAGATTACACAGTAACATAGTAAATTAGGTTGAATAAAGACACAAGTCCATCAAGTTCAACCTTCTCCTCATACCCCAGTAATTTTATAGCTTTCCTACTACCAAATAAGTTAGTCTTTATCAGACCTTCCTGATCTGCCTACTAATAAACAGTATAACTCTGAATGTTCCCTTTGGAAGGAAATGTATCTAATCTTCTCTTGAATGCATCCATTGTATCTGTCATAACCACCTCCTTGGGCAAAGAATTCCACATTTTAACAGACCTCACTGTAAAAAAAACCCTTCCTCTGCTGAAGTCTAAACCTCCTTTCCTCTAATCTCAAGGGGTGTCCCCTGGTCATCTGATCAGGCCTTGGAATAATTAGCTCACTGGAGAGATCCTTGTATTGACCTCTCATATATCTGTACAATGTGATAAGGTCTCCTCTTAGTCGTCTTTTCTCTAGAGTAAATAAACCAAGTTTGTCTAGTTGTTCCTCATATGTCAAGTCCTCCATTCCCTTAATTAATTTTGTTGCTCTTCGCTGTACCCTCTCTAGTTCTAGTATATCCTTTTTCAGAACTGGTGCCCAAAACTGCACTGCATACTCAAGGTTAGGTCTTACCAATGATTTGTACAATGGCAAAATAATGTTATCCACTCTTGCTTCAATACCTCTTTTTATGCAAGACAGGACTTTGTTTGCCTTTGCTACTGCTGTTTGATTGCAAGGGATCTAGCAAGGAATGGGAGCAGAGGAATTTAGTGAGCAGGTTATATGCAAGATGCTCATGGAGCTTGGAGGCAAATGGGAGTAGAGAAATGGGCCGGTAGTTTGACAATTAGTTTGGGTTCAGGGAGGGTTCCTTTAGGATGGGTGTGATTAGTGTATGTTTGAAAGAGGATGGGAAGGTGCCGGTGAACAAAGAGAGGTTGAATAAGTGAGTAAGGGGTGGTGTTAGTAGATGGGAAAGTTCTTGAGTGAGCTGAGATGGGATTGGGTCAAGAGGGCATGTGGTTAGGTTTGAACGAGTGAGGAGAAAGAAGACTTTGTTCTCAGTGCTGGGTGAGAAGGAGCTTAGTGTGTATGTGGGAGAGGTGCCAGTGGAAGTGATGAGATTTCATGTCTGATGGAGTCTGTCTTGTCCTTGAAGTGGGTTGCGAGATCTTGGTCAGATAAGTTAGTGGAAGGTGTTTGTATTGGTGGGCGTAGAAGAGATTTGAAGATTGAGATAAGGCATTTTGGGTTAGAGGAAAGATTATAAATTACAGAAATCATGCACTCTGAAGGTCAGACAGGTACAATCACTTTCATTTTCCCCTATGTACCAATGCATTGCATATGGTTAAAGGAAAACTATTGCCTTCTAATACTACCTTTCTAAGGCTAGAAAATACTAATAGCCCTATGAATTCTGTCCTTGTGCCTTTGTTCAAGATAATATCTTCAATCAGTCCTAGAAACCATGTTCATGGAGACAGACATGGCAGTTGCGGATAGTTTTTTTTCTTTTTCAAACTTAATGGGGAACTATCACCCATGGCCAATGAAAGCGCTCCAGTTTACATGCAGAAATACTCTGTCAATAGTAATAGTATTCCAGCTAGTCACTCTATAATATTACTTTTAAGCCAAACTTGTATAGGGGTGATAGTTCCACTTTAAGCAGAAGTATATTAGTCTACTGAACCTTTTAATGTTCTGACGAGTGTACAGTGCATTCCACACTCCTTTCATCCTTAAAGGGTTACGATTACCATGCGCAGCGAGCAAAGTTTGATTTCTGTGGTCTTGCTAGCAACCGTCATGACCGCCTCCATGAACATGACATCAGATTTGATTGAAGATTATCTCATGAAAAAATAGGCATAAGAGCAAAATTGGTAGGAGTCATTAGGGTTTTCTGGCCATTGTAAGGTAAGTGAGGTGTAGGGTTTTTATTAGGATGTTAGTTTTCCTATAAGATGGCCCTAAAAGGAGAAGGCAGACTGGGAGAGAGAGAGAGCAAGAGCCTTGTGTTCTAGACATTGAAGCATTATTAATGCTTTCTCCCGTTCATCTTCACTGCTGCTTCCAACTGTTTGGGAACTCTGAGGGGTAAATTACTGCTTCTTGATATTGTATAAAGAATGCATGCACTATAGAACAAGATATGAAAAGTAGTTAGTCTTCGATTCTGATTAAGGTAAAATCTAGATTTGCTTCTCTGGAGCCTTTCCTCCATTTAATAGGGTTGGTGGTTTTGTGGTTAAAGGATTATAATGAGAGTCTGAACAAAGGGCAATACTTTCAATGATTTAAGCTGCAAACCTTGAGCTGTAATGTCCCTGCACTCTTATCCTGATGTATCCTCTTATTAGAGCCAAAAACTAACCAGAATAGGTTATAAGCAATACATTTCCTTTACCCCTTAAGGACCAGAGGGGTGTGCAGCTCTGCTTTTCAATGAGTTGTGCACCCCTCTGTTCCATAAAGGGTTAAAGTAGACTAATATCTTAACAACCTAGAAAATGTTGAAAGTGTTTAAAAATCACATGATTATGTTTAAAACAAATATTTGTTAGATATTTGGCTTTAATTATTTGCTAGATTATGCAAATTAGATAGTGCTGTTCGGCATGACAGCCAGATATTAACATTTCCTACTACTGTCTCTCCTACCTGCCAATCCCCACCTGCCAGATACTAAACTTTACCCACTGCTCTCCCTCCCACTCCCCATCTGACAGATATTTACATTCCCCACTGCTCTCCCTCATACTTGCCACTCCTCACCTGCCAGATATTAATTCTCTACTACTCTCCCTCCCACCTGCCAGATATTTACATTTCCCACTACTCTCCCTCCCACCTGCCAGATACTTACATTCCCCACTGCTCTCTCTGACACTTGCAACTCCCCACCTGCCAGATATTAACATTCCCTACTACTCTCCCTGCCACTCCCCACCTGCCAGATATTTACATTCCCTACTACTCTCCCTGTCACTCCCACCTGCCAGATATTTACATTCCCCGCTACTCCCCCTCCCACCTGCCAGATATTAACATTCCCTGCTACTGTCCCACCCATCTGCCACTCCCCATCTGCCAGATATTAACATTCCCCACTAGTCTCCCTGCCACTCCCCACCTGCCAGATATTTACATTCCCCACTACTCTCCCTCCCACTCCCCACCTGCCAGATATTTACATTCCCTACTACTCTCCCTGCCACTCCCCACCTGCCAGATATTTACATTCCCCACTACTCTCCCTCCCACTCCCCACCTGCCAGATATTCACATTCCCCACTACCCTTCCTCCCAGCTGCCAGATATTAGCATTCCCCACCACTCTCCCTCCCACTTGCCACTCTCCACTCCATGGCAGTCAATACTAGTTAATTTGCATAAACTCAGATTATTAATATCC
Source organism: Rhinophrynus dorsalis (assembly GCA_037306005.1). NCBI lineage: Eukaryota > Metazoa > Chordata > Amphibia > Anura > Rhinophrynidae > Rhinophrynus > Rhinophrynus dorsalis. Next base: position 44,593,124 of record CM074726.1, on the reverse strand, counting down.
TATTAAAGGGATAGTAACCCCCCCAGAAAACTTGAAGCCAAAAGCTAGTATGAAGCACAACATACCTAACTCCCTTGTTCCCATCTCTCAAAACGTTATGGTTTGAGAGACGTAAGAGAAGAAAGACCTCCGCTCCCTCCCCTTTCTGCCTGACGAGCTGTAAAGCTGTCAGAGGCAGAATCCGGTCAAACGACTTACGGCGGCTCTGCAGGAGCACTGTCATCTCGATATCTTGGTATAATTGCTTCATCGGTATGGTCTACAACATGTGCTTGCAAGCCAGGCACACATTTTAGACCATACCGATGAAGTAATTATACCAAGATATCGAGATGACAGTGCTCCTGCAGAGCCGCCATCTGGTCATGGAAGCAGTATCTCATGACGTCCGCTATACAGTGGACGCATGAGAAGTGGGAGTGAGCGGAGATCTTTCTTTTCTTACATCTCTCAAGCCATAATGGTTTGAGAGATGGGAATAAAGGAGTTAGGTATGTTGTGCTTATTACTAGCTTTTGGCTTCATGTGTTCTGGGGGGTTACTATCCCTTTAAGATTGATGCCCCTATAGAAGTGAGAATGTGGACTGTTGACAATCATACTTTAACTCCTTAACGCCCGAGGACTTACATGTACTTCCCCGGGCGGATGTCCCTTAAGGACAGAGGATGTACATGTACGTCCTCCATTTCTGGTTCCCCACATGGCTGCACGCCGGGGTACTCCGGAATCGTTTAATAAAAACTAAAACGAAAAACACAAAAAAACACCACTGCGGGTGTTAAGTGCCAGTCACTAAGGGGTTAACCCCCTGGATGTTAAAGACATAGCCAATGCATTGCACTGCAATGTGTTATAGATGCCGCTACTATCCAAGGAGCCAAGAGACATTATTTTTTTTGTTTTTTTTTAGGGGGAAGCCATTTTTGTTCTAATTTAATGGGACAGTAACAATTAATATGTATAAAAAATATATACATTGTAGGGTTTATCTTCCTGACTAAATCAAGGGTACTCCCACTGCTGACAGGCATTTTATTCAAAAGTTATTGAAGCTCACAATTAAATTTTTACGTGCAGTATCTCAATGGCCTGAAATTGTACAGTGGCACCGTTGATACACCATACTATGGACAAATGTGGTCAGTTGACCATAAACCTCGATAAGACGGTGTAGCAAAAGCGCCACTGTACAATTTCAGGCCATTGTGATACTGCACCTAAAAATGCAATTGTGAGCTGCAATAACTTTTAAATAAAATGCCTGTCGGCAGTGGGAATACCCTTATTTTACTCAGGAGGATAAACACGACAATATATATTTTACTATACATTAAGTTACTATCACTTTAATGACTTTGCACATGTGTTTAAGAATCTAAAGACATAATACGTTGCAAGCACAGTTCTGTGTCTCACTATCTATTCAGAGACGTTTGTTCATCTAAATAGAGTGAGAGTTCTTATGATTATTTGTAAATACAGTCGAGTAGTAGACTTTGTTAACAAACGTTATTGAAAGGATGGCCATATCATCGAAAAAGAAAATAAATAAAAACTGAAACAACTTATTCAATAAATAAAGTTAGAAAACCTATTTCTGCAAAATAAATAAAAATCTAATAAAATATTTCTTCTTCCAAAGAGAAACAATCAATACATATATTTATAATACAGGTATAAATTTTAACGCCTTAAGGACAGCCGATCGCACATGCGGCCATCACTTAAGGACCACAGACCATTTTTTTCCCCCACATCTGGTTCAGGACTCTCCGAATGCGGGGTGCGCTGAATTCCATGATGGTTCTGGCACTTCATGGGTCCTTCATGCAAATCTACCCATGACATGCCAGGAATCAATGGTCATCAAGGGGTTAAAGTTTACATAAAAGTATGTTTATTATATTTTTGTTTTCCTGTGGAGAGGGGATCCTAAAGGATTTTTGTGACACTATTGCTTTAAAATAATATAATTCCTGGGTCTTCCCCTTTGAGACTCACTGGGGGTTATGCACTAAGGAGTGATAAAGAGGTGATCAAATGGAGATGACTTCTCCAGTGATATCACTTCTCCAGTTTCTATGTTATTCTATAGAGCCTATACACCAAGATCTTCAAAGTTGGATATTTTATCATTCAATTACTCTTGAACAACAGCTCTGACAGTATTGAAATAACACTCTCTATGGCTCAAATACTATGAAAATTAACTGGAGATGTCTTTTTGTGAAACATTACTATCCCTTTAAAGAAAGAAATTTCAGCACTTTTTTTCCAACATTACACCACTATATTAAAAATTGAAGCAGGAAGAAATGAAAACTTTTTTCCTCACAGCAGTTTCCCCTATACCCCCCCCCCCCATGGATGATAAAGATGGCTCCAACACATTACTTCACAATGCATTGAAGACATTTCTAGAGTGAAGTTTCTGTCTCAGACAATATTTGTTTAGCAGTAATGTGATCCCGGATATGCTGGGTCATCTAGTTCTATTCTACAATGGGCCAGTAGAAAGGAATTGCTCTGACATCATTAGTTTCTATGACAGCTGGACCAACGCCATATGTAAAATGTAACTACAAGCAAGCACCTTAGAATAGGCAAGGCTGGAAAAATATCAATGAGGTTGAACAGTCAGAGAAGAAAGTTACTACTCAGAAGATGAAAAAGATTCTAGCCCGTCCCAGAGAAGAGTAAGGGGGAAATTCACTAAGCGGTGATAAAGAGGTGATAAGGGGAAGATGACTTCTCCAGTTTCTATGTTATTCTATGGAGCCTATGCACTAAGATTTCTTCAGCTTTGGAGATCTTAGTACATAAGCTCTACAGAATAACATAGGAACTGGAGAAGTCATCTCCATCTCATCACTGCTTAGTGAATCTCCCCCAGTGAGTTTTACTAGTCTACTGAATATTGTTTACTAGTCCATACTAGAGAAGTAGCGGAAATTCCCAGCCCTGTACATAAGACAGATTTGGGACCATAATATATATATATATATATATATATATATATATATATATATATATATATATATATATATATATATATATAAAATGTCTTCAGTGTATCCCAGCATTGCCGGCTTTTGACTCTGGTCAACTTTCATCTTTATTCTCTCTCACAATCTTTAGCAAGTCCCTACAAAAGTTCCATGTGCAATGCCATGTATATGATCAAGGGCAAAGAACCAGTAACATATCTGTATTATTAAAAACAGCTGAAAGTAGGGAGTTCTTTAGTGGTGTCGCTGCCTACCCTGCTTCTCACACCCAATCAATCCTTGCTTTTTGAAACTCAAATAGCTTCTGGCTGCAACTGCGTGCACACAACTATTCACCACCTCTGTCATGCCTAATTAACAAGTCATATGTACACTTTAGAAGTGTTTCTTTTTTTTTGCAATTAACCTGCTAAAATATTGTCGGATGACGCTAATTGTTATGCTACTTGCCACATCTTTTGGGTGGAAAAGAAAGAGAAAAATAGACACAGAGGGACATATGTATAAAAAGGAAAGTGGAACAATTCTGAAGCAAACCAACTGTGCTACAGGAATACAATAATGTAAAATTTAACTCCTTGAATGTTATGTTTGCAATGTGTTGCCAAGCAAGGCATTGGAGACCTCTTCAACATTCAAATTGACTGTTAGCTCTGATCTGCAAGAGCCATGTTGGATATGTGATGCTCACTGCAACCTCTCATAACTGGCCATTCACGTGGGTGTCAGCCAATCACATAATTCCTGATGTCCACATATGCTGGTCATTCGTCACACCCCCAACACACTCCCAGTTAATGAGTATACAGGAGACAGCTGACTTGGAAAGCTTTGTAACTCAGTCAGCCTTACTACTATTATTCTTTAGTTATATAGCACCAACTAATTCTGCAGCGCTGTACAATAGAGAATAGACATATAGAGGTATTAAAAGTACAATCAAATGTACATTGTGAATATAGCATTAGAAATATATGTCATACAGTTTTTTTCTGTCATTTCTCTATTGCTCATACTGAATGTCATGTTCATGCTAGCCTAATCTATGCTTCTTCAGGTAAAATGTTGCAGTTTGTGAGATAACTATCCTCTGTCCTTATTTTTTGGCAGTTGAGTATAGAAAATGCGTGTTGGCAACGCCAGGCTTCAGCCAGTGGCAGCCAGCCTAGATCTGGTGGCTGCACAAGTCCCAGAGCAGCCACCTAGATAACAAAGTGGCTAAAAAGACAATTGTTTCCTGGATGAATGGGGATTTGTTTTCCAGCATATACTTACGGAGAAGTTTAGAACAGATTTATACCATTGGATTGAAATCTGTAGCACACACTCATCCTACAAATATTTGCATTACTGCTGACCACAGCCGGGCTCCTGACAGAATGGGTTATATTGATGTTGTGGATAAGAGCAGAAACACTAGCACTTTGTGAACAAGACAAGTTGCTTTCCTGCTGCACAGCTCCAGCCAGGACAGGTAATCTGTAACAATATCTATCAGTGCCACTGTGCTCTTAAAATTATTCCTCACAGGTCAGCGTGCAACCACCTCTGGGGTGACAGACCAGCAGTACTGCGATCTGTGTTATTATTACTGTTGGTTAAGCCAGGCAGAGGAGAGTAAATAAACGGATAGGGGAATCTAACTTAACCCTGTGTGAGCCAGAGGGGTGAGCAACACATTGCATAACGATGCACTACTTACCCTTCTGGAACTCAAATGGTTACAGGGAAAAACTATCACCTGATAAATTTTAATTCTGTTTTCTGTAATAAATGTATGCAGCTGAAATAGTTTATATGCACCAAGTACCTATAAAACAGCAATAAGGTTTTTATTATGAAAATACATATTGCAGGGCCTCTCTTGCCAAGTTCAACAAAGGTACTGACACTACTGTTGTTTTAGTCAAATGTTAACCCTTTCAGTGCCAGAGGGGTACACAATGCATTGGGTTAATACAGTTCAGCCTGGCACAGTGTTGGAGTTGTTACAATCCTATTCTATGGAGAATATTAGCCCGTGCCTTACATCTCCAGTATATTGAAATAAAACAGCTGTCTAGACAACAGTTGCCACTGTTGTCAACAGTTAAGAGAATCAACTGTAATAACTTTTGATTCCTGTTTCATAGCTTCTGGATCTCAGTGTAGTCTTTACGTTTTATTTTCCTAGATCAGTCTCACAGACAACTGGGATATATGATACTATATTACTCTATGGTGTGAATGTACATTGACTATTCCAACTTCTGCATTACTCCTCTCCAGAGCCGGACAATGGGCAGGGTGACCTAGGCGCCTGTCTAGGGCTTGGTGACTTGGGGGGGCACCCACGGGGGACCCCGCTAACGTGACTCACTGTCTGGTACTGACACTGAGCGTCTTCTTGCACACTCTGCCTCTGTTCCCCTATCCTGTGCATGGTGCGCACACAACAGGTTTGCACACACGTGCGCAATCAGGGAACTAGCTTCCCTTCATTGAGTCTCAATATGTTAAATGAAGGGAAGCTAGTTCCTTGACTGCACATGCATGGTTAATCTTGAGGTCTTCGCACCATAAGGGAACAAAGGAAGAGCGTGCAAGAAGTACAGCGCAGCAGTCAGGCCGCCGCCATCCTCTTAGCTGCACCTGTGGAAGCGGACAACGGGGGACAATGTTGAGGTGAACAATGCGGAGGTGGCAATGTGGAGGGGGACAATGTGGGAAAATCCAGAAAGGATTGTGGCAAGGGGGGGGGGCAAGCTGGAGGGGGCCCCAATTTTGGGATCCTGACTAAGGTCCCATAGAGTCTTAATCCGGCTCTGTCCCTCCCCTTAATGGGGGCATGGGGTAGTCTATGTGTGTTTCTGGGCTTTTCTTTCTTTTACATTTCTTTAAGAAAATGGATTAAACAAAACAGAGGAAAAGGCATGATTACTATTTCTCTGCATGTGCTATGGAGCTAGTGTATAGGGCTTGATGGAATTAAAGTTTGAACAATGACAGAGACTGACCACTAGTATGCATTAGGTGTTAGAGTGGAGATGCACTAGTGAATTCTTGCCTTTGCCCTATTAGCAAGTCATAAGCAGCCTCTGACATATCATTTGTTATGTGGTGTAAACCGTTACCAAATGAAGAAATATGTAGGTGGTCCAGTTAATCAGCTAAAGTTGATAAAATGAGACTACTCAAAACACCATCCTTCCTTGATACAACATACTTTTCCACAGATCAGACTTTTCTCACAAAAGCAGCTGGTATATAGCTGCAGCCACTGCAGAAGTGAGTGGGGCTTACCGCCACTTCAAAGGTGCTGTTCATTATTCACCGAAGTGTGCTCTGTACCTCAGTGGCTGGTTGACTGGACTGACGTCATGCCATCAGAGAAGCACTTGCTATTTACATAGAAAGTCACCAACACCTTCACGCCTACTCAAGGAATAACTCCAAAATGGGATAATTCTCTTGTGAAGATGCAGCACTTTCCCAACAGAGTTTTATGTTTATCTGCTTATCAAAGCTTTTGTGACTGCTTGGTATATAGCTGTAGCCTGTGCAATGGTGAGTAGGGGATATTGCCACCTCAATAAGGTGCTGTTCATTATTTACAAAGGTGCACTCCAAATCTCAGGAGTGTGTGATTTTTGGAGATCCACTTGCCACGGACACAAAAGTCAACCAACACCTTCAGGTCTAATTGAGAGACGACACCAAAGTGGGTCACATTTACCCATAATGAGCTGAACATTACCACAATTAAAGGGGTGATGTTTATATATATTTTTTTTCCATCAACAAAATATCAAATTGTTTTTGACCCTGGCAGTGAATGTGTTAAAGGAACACGAACACATCCTATACCCTTACTTACCTTAACCTGTTAAGTAAATACTAATGACCATTATGAATCAGATCTAAGTGGATTGATTGCCCAAAATTAATTCTTAATTGGTACTGGATATCATGTCCATAGAGGTGAACGTGTCTGTTTGCAGGACTCTTTGGGGGAGATTCATTAGGCGGTGATAAAGAGGTGATAAAGTGGAGATGATGTCTCCAGTGATATCACTTCTCCAGTTCCCATTTTATTCTATGGAGTCTATACACTAAGATTTCTTCAATGGAGATCTTACTGCACAGGCTCCATAGAATAACACAGGAACTGGAGAAGTGATATCACTGGAGAAGTCATCTCCATTTTATCACCACTTAATAAGTCTCACCCCCAGACTCCTTCCAGTGGTCTTTTTAGGAAGCTTTCTGTGGGAGGAGTTTCCCTTGCAACAAAGAATCATGTCCGCCTCCATCTTCCTAATATGCAAAGCCAATTAATCATTTGAATGCCAGAGGAGAACACAACACATGGCAACAAAATGCGTCACGCACCCCTCTGGCACTCAAAGGGTTAAAGATTAATTTTGGGAAACCAATCCACATAGAACTGATAAATAGTGGACATCAGGATTTTCTGCTCAGATTAAGGGTAAGCAAGAGTTTCTCATTAGGAAACAATGTTCCTTTAAGCTTGAAACTGTGTGCTTTATCTGTTGCTTTATAACTGTAGCATTAATTATAGTGGTGTCAGAAGTCAGCATTTAGCTTGGCAACATGTAAATAAAATCTAGTGTCCCTGCCACTTCTCAGCAGAAAGGCAGGAATTCAAGGGAGTATAACAAAGAAAAAAGAGAAATAAGAACCATTTTGTCATGCAAACCTGAGCTGGCAGGGTCTCGGCAATCAATTTGCAAAAAAATAAGTCAGGTTGTTTGGATCTTAGCAGATTTCATTAAGCTGCAGAAGACAGATTTTCAGCTAAATGCAGACTCAGAGCAGCAGACTGCTGGTAAACTGCCAGTTCTTCTTCGGACTGAGATGAACTAATGTCAGTGGCATGTTTAACCCTCTGATTGCCAGTGAGGTGCACAAAGCATTGTAAAGCACTGCACATCCCCCCCAACTCCCCCCCCCCCAACACGGACAGGCTTAACAGGCATGAAATGTACAAATATTAAAAAAATATATTCTTTCCACAAATAAAAATCCTAAAGGGGAAATTTATCCTAGGAATAAATTGGCTTTTAATTTGTTTCTCAGAAGGACTTACCTAGGTAAGTTTTCTTCAAACAACGGTCACTTACTTCTATCTACTGTTTTTAATTGCATTCAAGCTTGGATATACTCTACGACTACTAATTTCATATTAAAATCTGATAAAATCTAGTGACCCTTATAAGTCATTCATGAATACTGAAATCCATTGTGGTGTAAAAAAGATGTTTATTTAGAGGTAAACTTCATTAGAGATAACCTGTATACAGGGAACTGCAGATAAAAAAAAAAAAAAAAATAGGAGGGAGGGGGCGGGAGAGAGGGACCCGACTACTAAATGAAGGACATCTACTTAGGTGAATTAGTGTGTTAAAAAACTGAAAGCCACTTAAATCTGAGGTATGGTACCACTTTAAAATAAATTAAAAAAAAAATTAAAAAGACTTATTTTCCACTGGAAAAAAGTATTTATTTAACACAAAAATTAACAGATGATAAACTTCATTGGGTTACCCCAATTTATTACATGTTAAAAAGTGATTGGCAATATTTAGAATACAATCAAATTTTTAAATCTGGATGAATTAAAATTTTCAAGGACAGTTAAAATGTGTGTAATATACAGAAAATCCCAAACAAATCAATTTCTTCAGGAGCAACAACAAGAAAAAATGTTGAATCCCTCCCCCTGCCTGTTATTACCTATCATCTGGTTTTATAGTGACAGGATTGTGCTATAATTTTTGAGAAAACTTCAGCATAAAATGCCATAAAACTCACACGCTGGCACTATGGATCATGTTAGCCTCTGCACAATCGCTGGCAATACTTTTTATGGTGGGGTAATTTACTCAGCAATGGTAAGAAATATATGTCTAGGAGGTCAAATAGGAATCATTGCAGGGTTTATTTTTTTCATTTTTCGACTAGAAGTTTCCCATTCAGTGTCACAGGGTGACAACATGCAGGGAGGAGAATGTATAGTCTAGGAAAAAGATCCAACAGATTATTTCATGGCAAGCCAAAAAGTGTCTGCTTTTGAAAAGAAAAATTATATGTGCACCCTTCAATGAAAGAGGAAGTTGATTTGTGGGCGGGCGGGTGTGTGTATACACATTTTTTTTTTTTTCGTTAATGAAAAATGCAATTGATTATAAAAGTAGGCTAAGCATCTTAAATTATACAGCAGTTAGAAACATGACAGTCTAAATATGATAGTCGAGGGGAATGCACAAATGCAGGTCCATGAATAAAAGGATGCTACAATCATTTCAAGCCCTACACCGGCCTAATGGCAATTTACTAATCGAATTGTGCCACAAATATCCCCCTTAATGCCACATGCACTAAGGGAGGGCAATCTGTGTATGCTGAGGGGCACTCCTTTCCACTATGTTTAACCTTTTGCATGCCAGACAGGTATCCAATGTCTTGTGATGCAATGTGTTGGATACTTTTCTGGTACTGAAATTGTCAACTCCATGTATCAACCCTCTGAGTGCCAAACAGGTATCCAATGTATTGTTATACCCCTCCGGCACTCAAAAGGGTTAAACACAGTACAGAGGACATAGTGTAACCTTATCCCATTGCCCTGACCATGGTACTAAGAAATATGGAGTACATCTCATATTATAATCCAAAATCTAATGCAATATGTACCCAGAAACAGAATGGAGACAGTGAGACTGTAAAGCAATTTTGTTAAAAAGACCTTTCTAGCATTCAAGTGTTTAAAAGCTCCATTTAAATCAAAGGGAATTTGACTTTGTTCCTTATGGCACAGTTCTTCTTAGTACATTGACCATGTTTCCAAATTTTCCATAAACCATTGGCTTTGGCCAAACAGTCAGCTAAACTCAAAAAGTGTTGCCATCTGGCATTCACAAAAGCATTATGCAAAGGATTCTTCTATTGCTCGTATGCAGTCTCCATTGTGTGATAAGGTCTAACTGTTTTTCCTTTAACTGGTACTGTTACTATGTAAATGAGAATATTATGCTTAAAGGGATAGTAATACTTAAAATGTAAAAAAAAATATATATATATATATATATATATATATATATATATATATATATGTTGTAGGGTTTATCCCCCTGAGTAAAACAAGAGTACTCCCACTGCTGAAAGGTGTTTCATTCAAAAGTTATTAATTTTCAAAGTTGCATTTTTTAGGTGCAATATCACAGTGGCCTGAAATTGTACAGTGGTGCTGTTGCTACACGATCCTATGGACAGCTCTGGTCCCGGGACCATAAATCTCCATAGGATGGTGTAGCTACAGCGCCACTGTACAATTTCAGGCCACTGATATTGCACTTAAAAAAAAATTCAACTTTGAAAACTAATAACGTTTGAATGAAACACCTTTCAGCAGTGGGGGTACTCTTGTTTTACTCAGGGGGATAAACCCTACGACATATTTTTTTTTACATTTTAAGTATTACTATCCCTTTAAGAATAGTTATCGGCAGAATTGACAGACCTCTGCTCTGGTGCAGGCCATTAGCCCTCCGAGCATTGAAAAAAAAATGCATTGGACACCCCCTGGCACCCAAATGGTTAAAACAAACAAACAAAACACGATTTTTGCAGGGCTGTATATAAACATGGAGTGATAGTATATACTTTGCATTAGACAGTCCCAGCTTTTAGAAGGGAACCATACCCTACAAATAAGTGGCTCTTAAGCCTTTCAGTGCCAGGGGGGTATGCAGCACATATGCGTTGCGTACCCCACTGGCACTTAAGGGGGTTAATATGTTTAAAGGGATAGTAATGTTTCATAATAAAAGCAGCTCCAATTAATCTTCATAGTATTTGGGCAATGGAGAGTGTTATTTCAATTCTGTCAGAGTTGTAGTTCAAGAGTAATTGAATGATAAAGTATCCCCCTCCCGCCCCTTTTACTGATGTAACACTGCTCACTTCAGAGCAGCAAGACTGTCCAGATGGATCCCACAATCTTCATTGAGCATAAGAGAAAACCTGTCAAGGGGGGCAGGGTTTTCACTGAAGAAGATTGTCCCTTGCTGTGAGCTGTCTGGTCTGTGCACCAGATTCCACATCTGAGGGGAGGTGGCTTATACTAGGTAAAAGGGGCGGGTGGAGGATATTTTATCATTCAAGTACTCTTGTACTACAACTCAGTATTGAAATAACACTCTCTATGGCTCAAATACTATGAAGATTAATTGGAGCTGCTGTTTTTGTGAAACATTACTATCCCTTTAAGATAAGGCATTTATCTAGGTAGGTGTTATTTAAACAGCAGGACTGTACATCCATTCAAATATTTTTGAAATGCATATGCAGTTGCCTATATTCAACGATCTCTGTGCCTTTAATCCACATCTCTATCTAACAATAGGTTTCAACAGTCCCAAATGGCTCACGGGGGCCATTTGTCTTTAATGGATTGTAGACTGACACAAACAGCAGTGGACTGCAATAGAGATCAAATGTGAGAAAAACATTTCTTAAACTGCGTCACCAATTGGCAAACACGTATAAAATGATGTAGACTGCAAATGTTTAACCCTTGGAGGGTCAGAGAGGTAAGCAATGTTGCATAAAACCTATCTGGCTCTCAAAGGGATACAATTTTATTGATTCAATATAGATATGTTTTATTCATCAAAGATAGATAAAAAAAAATCCGCTATGAATTTATTCCTGGGAAAAAAAATATATAAAATAAGTGGTTAATAAATTGCCCAGAAATAAAGGAACTGATATTTATGGTTGTGATAAAGAACTTGCAGGAAATACAAATAAGCCAGTTTATTATCTCTATGAGGCTGATGCACTAAGAAAATGAAGCACTTCTGGAGCAAACCATTTACACCATAGTGAAGAAATAAAAATCCCCACTGATGTGACTGCAATGTTTAACCCCTTGAATGCTAGAAAAGTCTCTAATGCAATGGGCTGGAGACACTTAAATCAATGGGAATTTTCATTTGTTCTCTATATCCCTGAATTACAGGAGAAGTGGGCAGGAAGTGGAAGGAACAGAGAGGGTAGGAGGAGAGGTGGGCAGGAAGTGGGAGGAACAGAGAGGGTAGGAGGAGAGGTGGGCAGGAACTGGGAGGAACAGAGAAGGAAGGAGGAGAAGTGGGCAGGAAGTAGGGACCTGGTAATTAACCACAAAAAACGGACATCTCTAGGGCAAATCTGGACAGTTACAAGCTATGTGGATCTCTTTAGCTTACTGAATACAGCCTCCTTAAAGGGGAACTATCACCTCTATTAAAGTTGGATAGATTTGAATGCTCCTTTGCACTTTGCAAATATAATGTGGTATTCTCCAAGATACTGGCTTTTAAAGCCAGTGACGTCACTTCAGGACAGGCTGCAGGTCAACTGTATCCTGCAGCCTGTCAATCTTCTTTTGTTCCCTTCACCAAGTAGCGCCTCGCTCCAACCTCCTCCAATGAAGGAGGATTCCTCCATGTCAGTGGAGTGGTCTCTTGCCAATGAGAGCACTCCAGCGCACATACAAGAATCCTCCGCCATCAGAGGAGGTTATAACCAGGCGCTACTTGGGGAGGGGAACAGACAAAGATTGACGGGCTGCAGAACAGAATTGTACACCCAGCCTGTCCTGAAGTGACGCGATTATATATATAATAAATAAATTAAAAAAAAAAAAAAAAAAAATATATATATATATATATATATATATATATATATATATATATATATCTCAACATTTCAAGAGGATATTTTACAGCCTGTTCAGGGAGCACCCAAGCCTTTGAAAATGCACATTGAGAGAGTTAAATTATACTGTGTCGCTACTAACTAAAGTGCCTTCAGAAAAAAGCCTTCTCAATGCCAACAGAGAGGAAAGACACTAACCTCTCACATCAAAATTACAAACACCCTCTACTGCTAGGCCACTGTAGAGGATCATTTATTATACACAAGAAAAAATAGCAGAACTACACAAAGCTAACCCATTTGCTACAAGGAAAATGGGTTATCAGTTATCTCTGAAGGCAAGAGGGGGTGTCCATTGCATTAGCAATGCATTGGAAGACATCACAGGAGCTCATGGCATTTACTGCAAGTGACAGAATACATATAGTTTTATATTATATATATACACACACACACACACACACACACACACACATTCTAAAGGATGAGAATAGTCTTTTTTTTTCTTTCAGGTTTAACCAGCAATATCTCATTTTCAGGTATTGTTTACTTGTGGAAACAACACACAAAAATGTCCCACAAGCAAACAGTGAATTCACACTTAGCCAGGACGAGAGCGGAAGTAAGACTCAGGCAAAATGTAGTAAATCCCATTAATAAGAAAAATGTCCAAATCAAAAACCGTGCACATATAGTACACAGTATACAATGATGTTGATTCAAGTGTATCATTTATTATATATTATATATATGGCATTCACATACACATACATAAACATTACACGGGGGGGGGGGAAGGGAGTTAATACATTTTCAAAAGATGACAGACTAGTGAGAAATTATATTTTACTTATGTTTAAAGGGATAGTAATACTTCAATGTAAAAAAAAAAAAAAAAAAAAAAAAATTATATTATATTATAGGGCTCAAAATTTCCACTCTCCACTAGCCAATGGCAAGTGAAAATTTAGCCCTGGCGAGTAGAAATTCAGCCCTGGTGGGTATGTTTTGGCTTGCAGTGGAGAGTAACTTTTCAGGTCTGGCTAGTAGCAAAGGACCTCACATTTTGAGCCTTGTATATATATATATATATATCTATATATATATATATATATACACACACACACACACACACACACACATATATGTTGTAGGGTTGAGCTCAACTTTCAGCAGTTGGAGTACCCTGGTTTTACTCACGGGAATAATCACTGCAATATATATATTTTGAACATATTAAGTATTACTATCCCTTTAAACACCGACATTAGTATAATTTGTAGTAGCAATAACAGCATGTGGGGGACATCTCACTTCCCACACCAATTCTCCTGGTTACTTGCTCCCCAGGTAATACTCAATGTGAGCACATCTTCATTATACATAAATTTTGCTCATTGCCAACTTATTGATCTGATATATTTGAAAGCACCCCCGATAAATCTTTTTTCCTTTCTGATAATGATATTAAGACATTATTAGATTTAGATTTAAAGATAGACCTGGGCCTTTAGTCAATGTAATGCATTATTAGTGCACAGTACAGTCCAATTGCACCATTACAAGACCTAGATATTCAAGCAGATATGACCTTGGGTTTTGGTCCCCTCAGCCAGGACCTAACAATGCCCCTGGCTATAGATATCAAGAAACATTCCACTGATGTATAAAGTGAACAGAGACCATAAACGTTTAGTCGTTGAAGGGAGTATTTGTAGGTAGACCGGTTGCATTTTGCCCTTCATTTATGAAGAACTATACTATCACATAAAACCTATCTCAGTGTACTGCATACCCTTCCAGGGGGTTAACTAGTTCGGTTTTGCAAGCACTGTAGTTTAAAATATAAAAATCATGTTGCACCATCAAGTGGCATCAACAAAGCACAAGAAATCTGTTTTCCATGTAATATGGTATATGGATAAAAGGCAAATACGGAACAACTTAATATTTATAAAAGGAACCCCATGAATGCTTCAGAGGTTTCCAGTGAAATGCTTCACAAATCTTTGGAGGGGTGTTTATCATACATAAATATTAGTGATGACACATTTTAGATTTGTTACATATGGTACAATTGCCTTCTCCATAATCCTTCCCCTTTTGTCTTATATATATGTGTGTGTGTGGTTTATTATATATATAGGTGGTTTATTAAACCACCTATTTCTTTCACTGAAAATTTTTCCTGTGAGTGCTTTCTATACATATGACATCTTATGAATATCGCTACTAATTTGATGAGCACCCAGGTCATACTGGAATCTTCAGAACAGTGAGTGCATCCCACTTCTATCTTTGTGTGTATATATTATATATATATATTACACACCATGTAATGTAGGTTTAGGAAGGCACTTAGTAGGCTTCCAGAAGTTTCTAATTTTTTTGCTTTGTTCTCCTCCTCTTACAGGGTATTTTGGTTCGCCCCCAAAAGTTCAGGGAGAATAAGAAATGATGAAGGCGCCATGCTATGTTATACAGC
Organism: Rhinophrynus dorsalis; assembly: GCA_037306005.1. Taxonomy (NCBI): domain Eukaryota; kingdom Metazoa; phylum Chordata; class Amphibia; order Anura; family Rhinophrynidae; genus Rhinophrynus; species Rhinophrynus dorsalis. The sequence goes on along the minus strand of CM074726.1, from coordinate 44,577,927 downwards.
ATTATCATATTTTAACCCCTTGAGTGCCAGAGAGGTATCTGATGCATTGTGACACAATGCGCTGCATACCTCTCTGCCACTCAAAGAGCAGCAAGACCAGCAGTTATCTCTCCCTCCATCAGCCATCTGAAACAATGGGTTCATGTTGGACTGCACTAATAATTGGGATAATAAATCATAATTTTTTCCTGAAGTATTACCTATGCCCCAATATTTATCAATCTGTTCTGATATTATATATATATAAAAAAAAACACACACACACACACCTTAAAAAGGTTTTTAAAAAGTATAAACCTAAATATAAGGATAGAGCCGACACTGGCATATAAATAATTCCCCTGAGGAGAAGCCTGACGAAACCTGGTAACGGGCGATACGAGTTGGGATGGCTAGGTCTGGAGAGGGCGCTACGACTGGATCTCTTCTTGTATTTACTTGATGATAAGTACACAATTCTTCTTTGTTTACTATTATCATACCGTCATCATATTGTTTGTCCCTAGTTATCACCTCACTCTTATATGCCGATAAGTGTGTATCATTGTCTCTTATCTTGAGTAGGAACTCTGGGTAGGCATTACTTGATTTGCCCTTAGGTTTACGCTCATTGTATGTACTTGATTTATGATAAGGCTATATGTTTGATATTTATTGGGCTGATAATTATGGTATTTGAAGGTTCCACCTGATATCCCTCTCCTTAGAGTGTTTTTAATTGTTTTTATTTTTCACCTTAGTTTTTTTTATTTATTTTCACCAATAAAATGATTTTGTATTGAACCATTACTCCAGAGATGAGTGCCTCATTTTAGCGACTCACTTTTTATGGGTTTGGGTCTGTTTCTTGCCATCCCATGTCTTTGTGTATATGTTAAAAAAGTATAAAAACTGCATATTTCAGTTTACATAGCGTGGATTTTTTTTTCCTATCCTTTATTTATGTATCTGGGTTATATTTTTCCAGACCTTGAAGAATGAATGTTTGAATGTGTTCACATATCAGCTGTGGGCAACAAGCACCAGTCTTTCCTCATATACAGTGAGAAGAAGAGATCATTTCCCTCCATCACATGACACGCACAACATTTTCGCCCCCAAAACGGACTTATCCTCTTTTTTCTTTGTGCATACCTCCTTTTATATTTATTCTGTTGCACGTAAACCCTTTGAGTGCCAGACGGGCATGCATCGCACTGCAGAGCAACGCACTGCGTACCCCTCTGGCACAAAGGGTTAACCCCTTAGGTGATAGATAGGTCTCCAATGAATTGCGAAGAGATGTCTTGAAAACCTCTCTAGCATGCTAAGGCTAGCTAATCTTTTCTCTACCACTATTTAGAATGTGTGGTCTTTTGGGGGACTGGAGGGACACATATGCAGCCCTCTGGGAGAATCTGGCTGCCTGTCAATGACATACATGCACAGGATGATTTGAAAGGTTTCAGCCGCTCTGACACTGAAGGGGTCTGCAGCTATTTTGTGCACTTGCTGTCACAATACAAAATGAGAAGCTAGCAGATAGACGCCGTTTTTCAGGCTGGGTGACACTAGTCCGTAATACGCTAAGTGGTAATGGACACTTGACATAAATGACATCCAGGCTTTACTTATATTTCTTCATGTAAAACATGACAAATTTATGGTTGGTTTAACACGCTCTTTCATCCTAAATGAAGCACTACATCTTGCTGATCTCTCGGGCCATTTCCACTTTCCTTTTTGGATTGGGAAGTTCATTTTGTACTGAATAACTAGCTACTACATTGTTTAACCCCATCAGCTAGGTCTCAATATAATGTATACTGCAGGGATCTGCAACCCTGGGGGGGGGACATTATGACATCAGAGACAGACTTGCTTCCTTATGATATAAAATAACAGATTGACTCCCATATACTATTACCAACTGGAGCAAACCAAATGCACCATAGTGGGCAAATCAACATTCCCCATTTTCCATTTGATTTAAATGGGGCTTCTAACATCTAGAATGCTAGAGAGATCTCTAATGCAGTACTTTGCAAAACATTGGAGAGCTCTCTAGCATTCAATGAGTTAAAAGCCCCATTTAATTTGACAGGGATTTTTTTACCCCTTTGGTAGAGATGATTTGCTCCAAAATTGTTCAAGTTCTACATCACCCTCATAATTTCAATGCCCATTTCTGTCTACCACAATTGTCAACGTATTAAAAGATTTTATATTAGAAATATTCATAGGGAAACACTGGCTGTCCATTTGTATTTTAGTTCCCATACGTAAATAGGACATTTTATCAACAGTGTTTCCCTTGTACTTCACAACAGGTGGTGGAACTCAGGTTGGCCAACCATGCTCATGATGATGAACTCTCTTGAGCTGGACACTCATCAATTGCTTCAGTCAATGCAATGCGTTGGATACCTTCCATGTTTGGCTGTCCATTTGTGTTTTAGTTCCCATACGTAAATAGGACATCAACAAACATGGAAGGTATCCAACGCATTGCATTGACTGAAGCAATTGATGAGAGTGTCCAGCTCAAGAGAGTTCATCATCATGAGAATGGTTGGCCAACATGAGTTCCACCACCTTTTGTGAAGTACAAGTCCCATTATCACCAGTCAGTCAATGACTAGTTTGGGATAAGGATTGTAATCCTGAAGAGCAGGAGGGCCTCAGAATGCTCACTACTGACGTAGAGGAATAAAAGGAGGGTAAGACGAGGACAATGCAAGGCTGCTTTTGGATGAAGTTTGGGGAATTTAAAAAGTGTGGAGTTAGTTCAATTGAATTTGAGGCAATTGTTAGGTGGGATAATAGGGTTTACCTTGTTACAGTTTGATGAAACGAAATCTGCACAATGTATGGAACTGTTGCAGTACTGTTCTCTAATGAGACTGAAGAAGCTGGGGTAGTGTTTGGTGGAATGTTAGCAAGTAGCAAAGAAAGAGAAATCTAGAAGGCAAAGGCTGGAACACGTTATCAGAATATTATGGATAGATTCAAGGGGGCTGATGGAAGTACAACTCCAGGCCCAATGAAAAAGCTGTCTATTCAGTGAGCCACAGTGGGCTACTTTTCAGCCCACAAGGAGAACGATGTTATTGCTTGATTTTGATGAAAAATCTAAAGAAATAAAATACATTATATTTATATACATACACACACACGTAAACACATACATACATTATATACATGTATCCCACATTGCAAAAAATTGATAAGGGTGGTGATTTTGACTGGAGTGGCCACACCTGTCAATATAACTCCAGCGAGTTTCCAGGGAGCAGGCATATTGATAGGAGTGTCAAAACCACTGCAGGGACCTGTCACGGTCCAGTGATTCTATATCCCCTTCACCTTCCTCAACCTCTCCCCATTTCCCTTCACACACCCTCTGCTTTCTCACTTTGCTGTCCTCCCACTATTCAAGCCCCCACTTTGCCCTCCTCCAGCCCCACCCTTTACCTCATTGCTCACTATCCCCTTTGCTCCATCGCATCCAATATCGACTGCACCCCTTCATCTTCTTCCACTCACTTCAAGACCTCACCCTTGCCTCAGAAGAAGTGGTGAAGGGGAGGGGGCACTCTGTCTCTCCTTCTTCACATTGCCTCCCCTATCTCTTCAAGTGCCTCTGTCTTCCAATTTCATATGTCTTTCTGCTCCCCCTCTGCAACTCTCCCTTCCACCTCCCTTTTGCAACCTTCCTTCCCAATTGCATACGCTTTGCCCCCTCGTTCACTGGGGCCAGCCGGTCCCCTTCACCACACTGCCTCCAAAATCTCCTCAAGAGCCTTTCTTTTCCCTTTTCACCAGTTTGCATCTGCCCACTTGCAAGGACACCTGATGGGGAATCTAAATTAGACCCATGTGTGTGATGCAGATACCCGGATATATAACAAAAAAAAAATAATCTAATAATTCTAAAGGCAACACCGTGCAATATATGCTAGTATATATAATATATATTTTAATTTCATTATATAGTTTTAAAAGGGGGACACCAACACCTAAAAATTAAATTGGGTTAACGAATTTTAACTTCCATCTGTAAATTGTAGTTATGTTAGATCCCTAAAAGCTAATCCTAAACCTGCATGTGCATATTATCCTACATAGCTAGTTATATTTTACTTAATTGTTTGTGCACATACAACAGGGTTAATGTATTGAGCTTAGCACCCCCCTTTCTTATATATACAGAAAGGCTGATATCTTATCTCTGCCATTTAAACATAATGCAGAATAATCACTTCTTACACACCATTTCAAGGTTGCTATTGTAATGGGAGCCATGGAAAAGGCAGGAGGTATTAAGTCTGTAATAACCTCAGGTTATTTTAGGTGTTAATGTTCCTTTAAACAAGCCCTGTGAGTGCTGTGTTTTTCCATCTTGTACAACAGATTTAGAAAATATTGTGCATCCTTCCAATACAACAGGCCCATTATAACTTTCAGCTCCAGACCCATTAGGTTATTAAGCAGGCCCTGAATAGAGTAAAATTCTTATACACGCAATCATCCTCTCCCGCATGGACTATTGCAACATTCTTCTGTATGGCATTCCTGCCTCCCATCTCCATCCACTTCAATATATGCAGAATGCTGCAGTACAAATTACTCTGTCACCTAGGTTTGTCCCTGCCCCACTCCTCCTCAAAACTCTCCAATAGCTGCCTATCAAACTTACAAAATCTTACTTCTTTCTTTCAAGACACTTCTCTCCTCTACACCTCCTTACATTTCCACTCTGATCTCCCGCTATAACCTATCCCGCCACTTACGTTCAGCCAATGATTGTCTTCTCTCAGCTCCTTTTGTGTCTACAATCTGGTCACATATCAAATCTTTATTTCTCATTGATCCGTATCTATGGAATGCTCTACTATCCAACCTGCGCCACTGCACCTCTCTGATGACCTTGAAATCTCACTTGAAAATGCACCTCCTAGATAAAATCTCAACATGCTAGAAAGGCAAAATGTTGCACAAAGAAAGCTCTAATAAATTTTTTACTTTACTGCTGTCCTCTGTCATCATCAGAGCTAGCATCGTATTGAGCACTTGACCCTTATGTACTCTGTATGTATCCCATTACCACTTTAGATTGTAAGCTTTCGGGCAGGGAACTTGCACCCAATGTTTTACTCTACAAAGCACCTGTAACCCTGTATTATTTAGACCCTTAAATTGTAAAGCACTGAGTACACTTGTGGCTCTATATAAATAAACATATGCATTCATTCATTGAGTCTTAGAGTGGAGCAGAACTAAATAGGATTTATAAGATTTCAGTTTTAAAAGTAATTTTGATGGTATTAGGAAACCCGAAACTGTTTGGGGGCAACACAAGACTAATGAGAATGGCAGTACATTTTAGGATAAACTGGGGCAGCAACAGTCTTTTGAAGAATTCCAGTTAACGCGAAGACTTAACATAAGGAAGTGAATTAAAAGAGCATAATGTTTAAAACAAGCTCCTCTTAAAGGGTGAGGGAAAAAAGAACAAAACAAAAAACTGTGCTCAGGAAACTGCACCGCTATTTACAGAATGCAGGATTTCTTAAATTGCAATCTGACCTTTTCAGCAAGTTGAAAGCTTTTTAATCTCACGAATCATTCCAGTGTGCTGATTGGCTTTTCACTCCTAACAAATGGACAGCTCCCTTTCTAACAATGTAATTTAAAATAAATAAATAAATTCTTAAAGAGATAGTAATGTCAGAAAAAAGTATTAACTATATGGTAGATACAATTAAAAGAGAGTACTTGCACTTATTCGTATCTCTCAAACCGTTATGGTTTGAGAGATATAGAAAAGTAAAGTTCTCCGCTCCCTCCCCTTTCTGCTTGACGAGCTGTAAAGCTGTCAGAAGCAGATTCTGGTTTCTTGACCAGATGCGGCTCTTCAGCAGGCCAATATAACGATACTTAATCTGAATGGTCTACAACATGTACTTACAAACCAGGCACACGTTGCAGACTGTTCCAATGAAGTATTTATTTTTAGTTATCTCTATGTCGGCGCTGCTGAAGAGCCACCGTCTGATCCAGGAACCAGAACCTGCTTTTGACAAGTTCACGGCTCGTCAAGCAGAAAAGGGAGGGAGCAGAGAACTTTTATTTTCCTATATCTCTCAAACCATAACAGTTTGAGAGATACGAATAAGTGCAAGTACTCTCTTTTAATTGTATCTACCATATAGTTTATACTTTTTTCTGGCATTACTATCCCTTTAAGCATGATTACTCCTATCAGACAGAGTTTTGGTGGATATCTGAGTATTAAAGGCTTTCAAAATTGGTCCTCAGTCCTCCCCAACATAGAAGGTAAGCATCCTGCAATGTTATATTGGATGTTTGCACATGTATCACTACCACAAACTGTCAAATTGAAAGCAGCTTTATTGATACATTTAGAAATGGAAGAAACAGGCCTTCAACACTTGCTAGAGACATCTCCCAGCATATTTTTTCCTTCCTCAGGATATACTGTGGTAAAGTGCCTTAAACATACTGTCAGTTGGCCTTATTAGTCCGATCTATCTACTAAATCAGAGGTGGGCATTACAACAGCTACAGGGCCACAGGTTGCCAAACTCTGTATTTAAATGATTCTAATCAAATTAACAGAAAGGAACACTTGCCCAATCTGATTTCCACAAATTAACCCAAGTCCCAAATCATTTTATATGCTGCACCTTTAATAAGTAATAAAACTCAGGCGGATGGAAAGATGGAAGGATCCTGCTTGGTTCTAGAAGCTTCTTGAGTGCTTTCAATCAATTTTATTTATATGCAAAATCGAGGGAAACGCACAGGAAAAAAAAAAAAAAAAACAAAGCTCTTCTTGATGCTAAAACTCTCAATTTACTGACAGGCAAATGGCTTCACGCTGCCACTTAATCTCATTTCTTGCATAATGCCCTCTAATTAGCATTTCAAAGTGAATTAATACTTCTAGGACATTAGCAATGGGAAAATCTGCTTGGGGCTCACAATAGCAGTTTAGAAAGAGCCAAGAAAGGCTCAGCGAAAAAAAAAAAAAAAAAAAAAAATACACATACCACCAACCACTTTGCATTGCAAAACTGTTCAACTTATTTATCTCTCTCTCTCTAAACACTTTTACCGCACACTGTTTTACTACTGTTCACCAAGACAGTGGAAGAAAAGAAAAGAAAATGATAATTGCCAAACTTATCGGCATCTGCTATGTATCTGAACTGAGAAGATGCTGGTTGCTTTTCTAGGTTAGATATTGCATAAAGCTGTAATCGGAATATTTTTAACTCTGGATACCGCGGTTGAGATCAACTGTGATCAGCTAAGCAGACAACCTAAATGGTAATTTCTTAACCCTTTGAGTGCAAGAGAGGTATCCAAAGCATTGCAACGCAATGCATTGCATAACTTTCTGGCACTCAAAGGGTTAAAACGGAACTACCACATTAGGTAAAGTCACCCTGCAATACTTAGGCAGGTGTCAACTAGCTTATTAATAGTTATTTTACCTCTCAAAAGTAGCCGCTTGTAAAGTAATCCTTAAGCTTCCGAGATCGGAAGTCAGGCATCAGTGCAGACATCTTGTCTGCCCGCCTGCGCTATCAGTCTCGGTCTCCCTTCAGAAGCCTTGCACTGGCCCGAACAGCACAGGAAGGGACTGACGGCGCAGGCACGCAGACTGCACTAACCTGGCCGTCTGTCTCAGAAGATTAATGATTACATTACAAGCGGCAACTTTTGAGAGGTATAATAACCATACCTGGGAACTCTCCGGATTTGCCCCGGAGACTCCGGTTCTGACAGAGCTTTACCGGGTCTCCGGGGCAGAGGCAGATTCCTCCGGATGTGGAGAGTTTCTACTGAAACTCTGCCACATCTGCTCTTTCTCCCGTTGTGCCTCTGTCCCCAGCCTTCTGTGTGACACATTTAACCCTCTGAGTGCCAGAGTGGTACGGCATGCATTGCTTTGCAATGCATTCCGTACCACTCTGGCACTCAAAGGGTTAAATCCCCCCAACACTCGAGTTAAGCCCCGCCCCTTTTTGACGCGATTAGCATAATTTTTGTTACCCCCTGCTGAACAGAGGACTACCCTCCGGGTAGCCCTCAACTGAAAGTTCCCAGGTATGATAATAACTATTATTAATCGAGTCGCCACCTGCCTAAGTACTGCAGGGCGACTTTACCTAACGTGGTAGTTCTGCTTTAACTAACCCTTGGAGGACCAGAGAGGCGTACAATGGATTACTTTGTAATGTGTTGCTTACCCCTCGGGTCCTTAAAGTGTCAAAGGAACAGAAGCACATCCTAATAATAAACCCCCAATTATTATCTCCTGTGCAGAAAATCCTAATGGCCACTATGAATCAATACTGAGTGGACTGGTTTTCTAAATATTAACTTAAACAAATACTAAATAGCATGACCATAGAAGCAGACATGATTCTATGTTGAAGAACTCGAAGACTTCAAGCTCTTCCCGCCAAATACTTCCTTCATTCCTAAAAAGCCTTAAATGGGAGGAGTTTGGGATCCTGCAACAATAATCATCTAAGCCTCCGTGGACGCGATATCCAGCACAAATTAAAGTAGAACTTTGAACAATCAATCAAGTCAGGATTGAATCATTGTGGCCATTAGCATACCTGGGAACTCTATGGATTTGCCTCGGAGACTCCGGGTTTGACACTGCATTACCAGGTCTCCGGGGCAGAGGCTGATTCGCTGGATGTGGGGAATTTCGACTGAAATTCTGCTTAAAGGGATAGTAATACTTCGTTTTATTTTATTTTGTAGGCATTAAAAAAAAACATGTAGAATGATATGTCTTATCTCTCAAACCTTTATGGTTTGAGAGATATTCACAAGCAAAGTTTCCCCTCCCGCCCCCTTTACCTAGTGTAAGCCATCTCTTCTCAGATGTGGAATCCAGTCCATAGACCAGACAGATAACAACGGGGACAATTGTCTTCCTATAAGAACAATGAAAGCCCTGCCCCCCTTGACAAGCTTTTCAGTTTTTCCCTTATCTTAATTGAAGATTGTCCCTCTCTGCAGTCTACCTGGGCACCTCCCTTCTGCTCTGGCTGAACAGTGTTACATCAGTAAAAGGGGCGGGAGGGGATACTTTGTCATTGAATTACTCTTGAACTACAACTCTGACAGAACTGAAATAACACTCTCCAAAGTCCAAATACTATGATGATTAATTAGAGCTGCTTTTATTATGAAACATTACTATCTCTTTAATTCTGCTCCTTCCCAGTCTGTTCCTCCCACTACTCCTCCTTCTTCTCCCTGTTACTCATACTTCCCGCCCACTTTTGCCATGTGTTTGTTAGGCCCACCCCCGCTTGTGGGTAAGCTCCACCCCTTTTTGACACAAATCGCGTCAATTATATTCCCCCAGCGGCACCGGAGGATTTCCCTCCAAGGACTCCATTAGCGAGAGTTCTCAGGTATGCTATTAGGATTTTCTACACAGATTAAGATGACTGAAGTTGCTTTTTTTTTTAGGAGGCATTAGTGTTTCTTTAAATCAGGGTTGTCAATCTTCATACCTTCACCTGTTGGACACTACTCTTCTTATCATCCCCAACCAACAGCTATAATACCCAAGTCCTTTAGGACCACATGATGCCTACCCACAAGTTAAAGGGAAATTATATCTAGGAATAAGTCCTATTTTTAGCATAAATACTTGCCTCAGTAGATGTTCAAACAGCATGGTAGATCAGAATAAGGCCACTAAAGATCACTGAGATCTAAGCAAACGTCAACATTCCTTACAGTAGTAATTTAATGGTTTAAAAGAATACAGCAAGCAAAAATGTCATCTGCATCCTCACTTAGTCACAGATCTATAACTCAGTGTAATTGCACATTGTGTGATAAACACCACTATGGTTTGCCCTATGCTTTTACACTATCACATATATTTGCTCACACACAACGTGGATTGGTATTCCAATAATAAGTAGCTTGCCAAGTACAAAAGAAATGTAACAAAGACATTGCTAACCCTTTGAGTACCAGAGGGGTAACACTACACACTGCTTTGTGTAGTGGCACTCAAAGGGTTAACCAATAAAACCAACACTTTTCACCCTAAATCAAGAGGTGCTAGGATGTTAAGACCTGAAGCCCTGACCTAAGCTAATGCACAAGTCCATTCAGCCCAGCCCCTAGCAAGGTCAATGCAGAAAAAGAAGCCTTACATTATCTTAGCCAAGGTCTTCCAAGCAAGCAGAAAAAACATCACCAACATTTGGGCTGTAATAGGTCTTAAATAAAGCATTTTCCATCAGGGGCAGTATCCTCATTTTCCTCAGTAGGAAAGCCCTAAAATACATATATTTCATTACCGATTCTGCAAACGTGTCCTACATTTACATAAGGGTCCCCTAATATGAGAAATAGGTAAATATGCTGCTGTAAGTTTTGTTCAGTTTTACCTCAGATCAGTTACGCTCACAAGGATGGGGACCCAGAACCCAGTCTGGAACCCAGACTGAATCCATCCACTTCAAATGTGGAGCTTTTCAATTCCTTACTGAGAAATAAATCTCCTCAGACAGCAACAGTGAGAGTAATCATAAAATGAAAGGGGGGAAATCCAAACTCTCAAATAAAAAAAAATATATATATTTTTTTTTTTTTTTTTAAAAATGCAGTTTTATCATTTAATACATTTTGAATGCATTACTTCCTAGAAGTGGGATTGTAATTATTAGATTCATCAGGAAAAGCCCCTGACAATATATAGGTTTGAATAAATGTTTACATCACCTTTAAGTTGGTTCGATAAAAATGCACCATCAACTACAACATACTTGCTTTACTCCATAACTAATGGAACCAGCAATCCTTTTTTACAGCAAAAAATTACACTGTAAACCAGTGGTTCTCGTTGTTTTTTTTTTTTTTTTTTGCTCAGGGTACATCTAACACACAGTCTGGAATTGTCAGGGCGGGCAGCCCTGACATCTTTTGGATATGAGGGTTTTCCAACTTTGGCCCTCAAATGGTTAATAATACATAACAATAATAATAATAATAATAACCTTTACTTACTGAGCAACATCATATTTTGCAGCTCTGTACAAAATATACAGGGGCAGGTATGGGCAACATGAGGCCCTCTAACAGTTGTTGGACTGCAATTCCCATCAACCTTTGGTAGTCAATGAAGATTATTATAGTCCAGCAAAAGCAGAAGGGCCTTCGCATTTTCAACCCCTGATATAAGGCGTTTAGTTATTTGGCAGAGCTATGCACTGTAATGTTCGTTGGTGTCAAAACAGATTAACTATTCAAGTGCCAGAGAGGTTTCCAATGCAATGTGTTGGGCACCTCCCAGGCACTCAAACGGTTAAAATCAATATGTTAACCCTTTGAGTGCCAGAGGGGTACGTAACGCATTGCAAAACAATGTGTTGCATACCCCTCTGGCACTGAAAGGGTTAATGGTTTAACATCACAGATCTGCATGGTAAGGTAGCACAAATATGGATGGTAATTTGATCTATCAAGGTCATCTTCCTGCAAAAATGGGTCAAAAATATAAAAGTAGAATTATTATAGGCATAAACTCCTTTGAAAAACAGTGGGGTGTGTTTTCCTGAATAAATATGGAGCGATTTTAGAGTCAGGAGACTGGTATGTAATTTATAGGCTAGCATTAGGAGTAAATGAAAGTGCTTTTTTAATAGCAGTATACAAGTAAGGCTGAATGAGTGCATTCAAGGAAAGGATGGGCATTAATTTGCACAACTGAAATGCCTTCATGATAAGGTGGATCTATCGTAGAGATTCCTAGGGGTCTTAATTAGATCAAATGCTCTAGCATATTTGCTTAAATAAATGGAAAATATCTACTCGTTAAGCAATTTCTTTCTTTTTCTCCCAAAGAGCTGAAAAATGATAGACTTAATATAGGCAGAATGGTACTTAAGGAGTTTGCAAGACAGAGGGAGGTAGGATGGAACTGCCCCAAGTCACACAGTATACCAGGGGTGCAGAGCTACAAAGTCCAACAAAAACAAGTCTGTGCTGAGCTGGGAAAAACAAGAGTGGGTACATTCTAAACACACAGAGAAAATCCCCGGATAACCATAAACAAAAGCATATATTGTCAGTACAGAACCAGCCTTTTACAGCACTTACGGCCATAGTCAATAAGTTAGAGGTGAAATTCTGGAGGAAACCAAATGCACGTAAGTGACAAATCATAAAGGCCACATTTCAAGTATTGGAAATTAACATCTTTAAGGGGATCTCTCACTCCTACACAAGTTAGGCTTATCAGGTAGAGGATATAGCGATAATGTTTAAAACGTTATAAAAAAAAAAAAAATGCTATTTGGGCTAAAATTATTGCTTACAGACTGCCCTGCACCCTACTCCCGCATACACTGCTCTTGCTGCTCTGCATCTGCTGCCTTCCCACTACCCAGCCTCCTCCAATGACGGAGGCTGTCTGTCTGTAAGCTGGAGCGATGTCATTGGCTAGATATCAATCTCTGCCAATGAGACCGCTCCAGCTTACAGACAGAAGCCTCCGTCATCGGAGGAGGCTGGGTAGTGGGAAGGGAACAGATTCAGAGCGGCAAGTCCAGTGTATGCGGAAGTAGGGTACAGGGCACTCTGTAAGCAATAATTTTAGCCCAAATATTTATGTAAAAAAAAAAACAAAAAAAAAACACTATCGTTTTAAACATTATCGCTATATACTCTACCTAACTACCTAACAAGCCTAACTCGTATAGGGGTGAGAGATCCCCTTTAAAAAGCAATTATTACATTCTACTGACCTTAGGCAAGCAGCCTTAAAGGGATAGTAATGTTTCATATTACATGTAGTTGATCACATGTAATAGTACTGTTATGTGATGCCCCTATGCTTCAAAACTTGCTAGTTACAATGTAGTTACAAGCCACCTCCCCATAGATCTGAAAGCCAGTCTCGGGACTGGACAGATCACAACGAGGGACAATCTTCCCTCTTTCAGTAGAAGGAAAACCCTTCCCTCTTAGAAGAAGGAGGGGGGTGTTTTTTTCTATTACTGCATGAAGATTGTTCCTCATTGTGATCCCTTGTCGAATTTGGGACAAAAATGCTTACATTGGGAAAGGGGTGGGAGGGATCAATTTCAACATATTATTACAACGTAACTAGCACATTTTGAAGCGAAGGAGCATCGAACAGCAGTACTATTATATATGATCAACATTCTGAGCTACATGTAATATGAAACATTACTATCCCTTTAATAAAAGCAAGAGGCTGTACTGATCAGACCCAAAACAGCTTCTAACAGCCACTGGGGGGGGGGGAGCAGTGTCAGGAAATTGAATCAGCATGGATGTATTTAGCTCCTGGGTTACGTGCACAGTCCACATAGACCCATTGAGTCAGGCTCTGAAGACCCATATATGGGAACTAGAGGGGCCTGAGTCTCGCAGGACAAGAAATTGAACTGAAGTGAACTGTGCGAGCACACACTCACACACACACAATGTATATAACATACATACAATATTATACAGACGACTGGAAATATAAATCAAAGAAGTTTCTAGTTGTGACATGAGAAGTTACTAGTCCACCTAATGTATCTGGAAAGGCATTACTTCTTACTATGGATGGAGTCTGTGCATCTGGAAGCATATAATCAATATCAGGGTAGTTGGATGTTGGGAGTTGTAGTTTCCAATAGCTGGAGTTCTTACGTTTGACTGTCCATGATCTAAGGAATGTTTAAACGAGGGAGATGTAGTTGGGGTGGGATGGGTGTCTTGTACACTTGAGCTAGGAGTTCACCAGCTGTGAGACAGTACTAGATTAGTGACTAGCTGGAATTGTGAATCCTATTTATTGCTGACTTAGTCTGTGTTACATCCCAGGACGTACTGTACTTAAAGGCAGGATGTATACCTCATAACGTTCCTACTCTATGACCAACTTCTACATGGGTGTAAAAAGGGAGACAGGGAATACAAAAACATTCACATTCACTAGACAACTTTCCTGAATCTCCAAGATAAAACAAAATGAACTTGTAAGCAGTAGAAATAATTTCTGAGTGGTATTCACCCTTTGAGTGCCAGAGGGGGATCCAACACATTACTCTGCAATGCTTTAGATCCCCCTCTGGCATTCAAAGGGTTAAGCTACCTTATATTCATCAATATGAAAGGATATTTTAGTGTCAAACAGTAAAGTACTGCCTATTTGATACATTGGCCAAGTGGAACAGTTTATTAGCCAACCAACTTTACTATAAGGGGGTGAGTAAAAGTTGCCATTGTTCTAAATGGGGCTTTTGACCATGTGAATATTAGAGGGGTCTCATTTGAGACTTTTAGCATTCAAGAGGTTAAAAGTCCCATTAAAATCAATGGGCTTTAGGGAATGGATTTTGTCCTTTAAAGAGCAGTTGGTTTGCTACATAATTTCTCCACTTTATTTCTCTACATAAGGCCCACTGTACATCAGAATGTCGGTATATACACCATATGGAAGTACAGATTTTACAAAAAGACTGTCTATTGATTTACTGATCCATAATCTGACAAGAGCAGAGCCCTGGAACGTCTTGTCTGAGTCCGCGTTCACTCTATGTCACTTTGTTTCAAGCACTTATTTTAAGACACTGCAGATTATAGTAATTAATAAGCAAATAATAGCAATCGCCCCTTAGCTTTACTGGTATAAAGATAAAACCTTAAATTGTCAAACATTTGAGAATGAGAGAGACAAGTGTTTTCCATTTTTGGATATAAAAATTATTTATATATATATATATATATATATATATATATATATATATATATATATATATATACACACACGGCTCAAAATTTCCACTCGCCACTGGTCAGTGGCGAGTAGAAATTCAGCCCTGCTGGGTGTGTTATGGCTTGCAGTGGCGAGTAACTTTTCATGTCTGGCTAGAAAGATAGATAGATAGTTATGGATATATACCATCCAAGTATAACATAAGCACACTCGGGACTGTGTGTGCTTATATTATACTTGAATGGTACATTTAGCCTTTCGCACTACACCCAGGCAGATGCCTCAAACACAGACACGAATGTTTCCCTTTTGGTGCGCACACATTATATTTTATATATATTATACATACATACACATACATACATACATACATACACACACACACACACTTTAAAATAAGAATACTTTAAAAAAATAGACATTGGCAATTTATTCTGCAGCGTGACAACGACCCCAAACATACAGCCAAAGTCATTAAAGGGATAGTAATACTTAAAATGTAAAAACAAATAAGTTGTAGGGTTTAGTCTCCTGAGTAAAACAAGGGTACTCCCACTGCTCTAAGGGGTTATTCGAAAGTTATTACAGCTCAAAGTTGAATTTTTTAGGTGCAGTATCTGTACAGTGGCGCTGTTGCTACACCATCCTATGGACAGCTCTGGTCCCGGGACCATAAATTTCCATAGGATGATGTAGCAACAGCGCCACTGTACAATTTCAGGCCACTGTTATATTGCACCTAAAAATTTCAACTTTGAGTTGTAATTACTTTCGAATAAAACACCTTTCAGCAGTGGGAGTGTCCTTGTTTTACTCAGGGGGATAAACCCTACAACATTTTTTTTTTTTTTACATTTTAAGTATTACTATCCCTTTAAGAACTATCTTCAGCATAAAGACGAACAAGGAGTCCTGAAAGTGATGGTATGGCCCCTACAGAGCGTGATCAACATCATTGAGTCTGTCTGGGACTACATGAAGTGACAGAAGCAACTGAGGCTGCCTAAATCCAAAGTAGAACTGTGGTTAGTTCTCCAAGATGATTGGAACAACCTACCTGCAGAGTTCCTTAAACTGTGTACAAGTGTACCTAGAAGAACTGATGCTGTTTTGAAGGAAAAGGGTGGTCACACAAAATATTGATTTGATTTAGATTTTTCTTCCGTTCGCTCACCATGCATTTTGTTAATTGATAAAAATAAACGTGTCTATTTTTGAAAGCATTCTTACTTTGCAGCATTTTTTCACACCTGCCTAAAATGTTTGCACAGTAGTGTGTATTATATAATAACCCCTACAACCGCTGGATGGGTCTACATTGCATTGTCCTCCAATGCATAGAAACACATTCTATGTTTCTGTGCACTGGAGACCTCTCTAGGGTTCCAGTGGTTATTAAGCCCCATTTAAATCAATGGGAATTTTATTTTGTTCTCTGTCTTGCACTTGATTGATCTGCCCCAGAATCTTGCCCCACTGTTGTCTCTATACATTTGCCTCAACACATAATATGATCTTGCTTCTGATTCCCAGCAGCACAGAGCAGAACATCCCCAAGCAGATCACTTTGGAATGTGCATGTCACTTCTCTTGGTTAGCTCTGTTCCCCTTTGCATAGCCAGACAGTGTTCAGAAGCAGACACTCTAAAGTGGGTTTGGCGGGGGCCTTTACACAGACGTCCCTTTACTTGTCGGCTAATTCTCTGTGCATTGCAGTTTTATGCAATAAAGTGGCATATTCATTGTGATTAAACATCTCTGTGGCTTTGTTAAATTTATTAGCAATTTCTATAAGCTCCCCGTGGTTGTAAGGAGAACTCAAACTCCAGGGAGGTCATACGCAGCGTGTAAAACTGCTTGCATTCTAATTTGACTTTTTATGCACACTTGCGGATGTAAAAATAGGGTCTTGGGGCTGTAACAGCCATTAGGGAAAAAAAAAACACAATTACTGTGATATTCGTACACAACTCTGAATATAGCCAATGAAGAAAACAGATAATAGAGAATATTATAAAATGAAAGAAGACTGAGAGCCGAACAGTCTAATCCACACATCGTTTCCTGAGTGTCAGCAATGATTTAACCCTGTGAGGCTGATCTGCTTAGAACTTAAAGGGACAGTAATGTCCTCCAAATTTTTTATTTTTACAGTTATGTAGAGCTTGACACTTTGAGTGCCAGAGGGGTACGGAATGCATGGCTTTGCAATGCATTCCGCACCCCTCTGGCACTCAAAGGGATAAAATATCAAATGGCTTCAAACCCCATCTCTCAAACCGCTATGGTTTGAGAGGTATAGGGATTCAAATTTCCCCCTCCCTTTCTCCTGCTCGGAGTCTAGCTGACAGCAGGAGATACCGGTCCGTGGCCCAGCAGGCGGCTCTGAAACAGAGCCAAAACCGCGGTACTTAAAAATAATTTTCCACTGGAAAGATCTACAAAGTGTGCTTGCAAACCAGGCACACTTTTTAGACCTTACCAATGAATTAATTATTTTTAAGTAACACGATTTGGGCTCTGCTGCAGAGCCTCCTTGAGTCGTACGACTCGATTCTCCTGCTGTCAGCTTTACAGCCGACATCAGGAGAAGGGGAGGGAGCGGGGAACTTTGAATCCCTATATCTCTCAAACCATAGCGGTGTGTGAGAGATAGGGCTTGGAGCGATTTCATTAATATTTTAAACTCTACATAACTGTAAAAAAAGTTTTGGGACATTAGTGTTCCTTTAACCCCTTAGTGACAGCTGCGTGCGTACGCTGCTATCACCTTAATACCGTGCTAACCTTTAGACCCTTCTAGCATTTAAAGTGTTAAAAAATAAATAAATAATGAAATGCTACGGAGTACAAAGGATTAAAATTCAATGCAAACTCAGCTTCATATTTAACCCTTTTCGCACCAGAAGGTTATCTAACAATCCTCTGGCACTGAAAGGGTTAATGTATGTGTTACCATTCTATATGGGAGACACTCGCCAAAAGAATTAACCCTTTGAATGCTTAAAATGTGAGTCAATGCACTGGAGGTATTCCTAGCATCCAAAAGATTAAATATAATACTTTTTAACGAGAAGACGAGGAAATCTTAGTTCTAAAATATATTATACTAGTTTTAAAGCCCGAGTACACGGGCCAACACTGGCGGCACTGCAGTCATGCGCAGTACTGACTGCCCATACGCACCGTGGCTGATACGGAGAGGGGTGCTCCAAATTAAGAGAGGACTACGGTATGAATTTGGAGCACCCCGCTCCGTATCAGCAGCAGTGTAGGTATTCAGTACTACGCATGGCTGCAGCACGCACAACCATCTCTACTGCGCATGACTGCTTCTGACAAACATCCTTAGTGAATTATAACATAGGATAAGGATGTAACATACTGGGATATATTCTGAGGCAATAAAAATCATTGCTGATTTAACCTTTTGAGTGCCAGAGCTGTACGCATTGCATTGTGTTGTGTACCCCTCTGGCACTCAAAGGGTTAAAAAGCTTTTAAACCTCTGAATGCTGCAGAGGTCTCCAACACATTGCATAGCAACATGTTGGGGACATCATTGGAATTCAGGGGTTTAAACGACTTATTTAAGTCCATGTGAATTTTATTTGTCCCCTGTAGTGCTGTTGGTTTGCTCCAGAATTGCAGTTCAGCTTCCTGAATACGGCCCACGGCGCTTCCTGCAAGAATGTAATTGTCCCTTCAAGCTATATGACACAGGTTGAAAACATGTTTGCAGCGTATCTGTTGATTCTGTTCAATGAGCTGGCTGGCTTACTGCAGAGCTTGCCAGGAAATGCTGAGAGATCCACATGTTCGTGCACCTTCCGAATTAATTTTACTTTCCAATAAAAATGAATACGAGAAGGATATCATGGGGTAGCAGGAGTGTTCAGAGGGAAGTAAGAGATATTACAAAATTTGTATTATTGAAATATTTGCGAGAAGTTGTGGGTTTTTAAATTGCCATTCATCAGAATGGCTCGAGAAATTGCTCAAAGTTTTCAGAGGCTGCGACGGTGAGACCTGACAGAAACTTTAATAATTTATATTAAATATTGATGTGAATTATTTACAACGTTCATAATTCACACAACCTGCAAAGTCTGAAAAAGCAAGTGTGACACAAGGTCAGCATGTGGATGAGAAAGGCAGGCTTTGTTGAACTGATGTGATGTGCGGCTGGCTGATCACCTTGGTAAGAGGTTGGCTTTAGACAAAGCGGCAGGGAAAACAAACACTGCATTCTTCTCCTGGTGTGAACTGGCGTAATAAGGGAGGAGGAAAAAAAGAAGAAAAAAAAAAAAAAAAGCCAGAGCAAACAAATAAATCGTTTTTCCAGCAATTAGACAAGAAAGTCACAGCCATCCAGTTAATTCCTGTGTTCACTACCACTTGTTACTGGACAATTGTGAATTGTGTGTAACTTGGAAATTTCTATATTGTCGATTTGCTGTTTCCAGACTATAAAAACAGCATAGGAATTCTAGTGTGCTCACAGCACAAACAGCAATGTAACATCACATCATGTTGTATTATCCTTTTTGCATGCCTCATGTTGTATTATGACATTGCACTATGGCTATATTTAAAAGTGAAAGAGGAGAAATTCTAGACTTAACCAAATCAACTGTAGGAGAAAAATAAACACATTCACTTAGATTTAACCCTTTGAATGCTAGAGGTATCAATGCATTTGATACCTCTCTTGTATTCAATTGGTTAAATGAGCGTAAACCTCTTAACCTCAAGAAATGCCTGATGCATTGTGAAGAAAGGTCATGGAGATCTCTATAGAATGCAAGGGGTTAACCATTTGAGTGCCAGAGGAGTATGCAACACATTGCAGAGCAATGCATTGCATACCCCACTGCCACTCAAAGGGTTAAACACACCATTCAAGTTAATGGGAACATTTATTAGTTTCCTATGGATCAAACTGCATCAGAATTGCTCCATTTTTCTCTTTATACAATGCCCCAATACTTTGAAGACTCATCTAGAATACAGGGGTTAAAAGTCCCATTTAAAAGGATATTAACACTTAATATGCAGTAATATCTAAATATTGTAGTGTTTATCCGCCCTGAGTTAAACAAGGGAACTCCCCCATTGCTGAGAGATGTTTTATTCAAAAGTTATTGCTGCGCAAACTTGAATTTTTTTAGGTGCGGTACCTCATTGGCCTGAAATTGCACAGTGGCGCTATTGCTACACCATCCTATGGACAACTCTGGTCAGTTGACCATAAACCTCCATAGGATGGAGTAGAAACAGCGTCACTGTACAATTTCAGGCCAATGAGATACCGCACCTTAAAATAAATAAATAAATAAAAATAAAAAAAACGTTTGAGCGGCAATAAAACATCTCTCAGCAACTCTTGTTTCGCTCAGATAGATAAACCTAACAGTATATATTTTTTTACATATTAAGCGTTAATAGCCCTTAAAATCTACAGAAATATTTATTTGAATAAACATGGCGCCTCTGGGCTGCCTAACAATTAGTTCACTTTTATCTTTATACCTATGCTCCAGTATGCTTGATATCTGTCTAGAACTAAAGGGGTTAAAAGCCCCATTTAAAGGGGAACCCCGGCCGGCTCCAAAAGGGACTGACAGCGCAGGCACACGGACGTCACTATGACGAGATGTCCGTGCTTACTGCTACTGTGAGCCTCTGAAAAACTGCAAAATCTTTCAAACCAGGTAATATTTCTGGCGACTAGCGCTACTAAGCAGCTAGTCGCCAGATGAATACTCAATTCATGTAAAGTTATTGCGGGGTGGTAGTTCCCCTTTAAGTCAATGGAGTAGTGTTTATGAATATGTACACACCCTATAGTGTGTGCGCGCACATGTGCATCTGTACTCTCACATGCTTGTGTGTGATAGCAAGCGAGTCCGCTCATGCAAGTACATTTGCACACGTACATGCCTGAATGCATGTATGTATGTATGTATGTATATACGTGCACGTGTAGATGTTTCAGTATATGCAATCAACCCTTTAAGGACCAAGGGCTGCACAATACATTTGCCCCTCTGGTCCTTAAAGGTTAAACCCTGAGTGCCAGGAAGGTAGCCAAAGCATTGTTGAATACATCCCTGACACTCAAAGGGTTAATAATGAAATGAGACACACTGAAACGATTTATCTTCCTATTTCATGAGCCGTATTTACACAATGGGAGGGAGGGATCATAGAAACGCCATAAAAACAGCCAAGCACTTAATTATCATCAAAAAAAAAAAACTTCCATGTGGCTGTTGTCTTTGGAGCCATGTGTAAAGATTCCGATTGGAAGCTATAATGTCATACAAATTCCATTCAAACCAATACAAACCACATTTACTCATATTCTCTAACTTTGGATCAGAATTATACAGAGCTTTTTCATTTTGTAAACTTTTTAAATAGAATTTATTAGCAAAATATCAGGTCAACGTTTTGGTCCCTCCTGGACCTTTAAGGTCCAGGATGGACACAAACGTCGACCTGATATTTTGCTAATAAATTCTATTTCAACTAGTGTAAAAGACGGTGTACACTGGCCAAGGTCCGGGTAATGTTAACCCTTTGAGTGCCAGAGGGGTACGCAACACACTGCTTTCCCCTCTGGCACTCAAAGGATTAAGCGGCCGCTACCTCACTGCTCTATGCAATGCAATCTTGCGTCGCCTCAGTCATACAATGCAATCATGCGCAGCAGAGACTGCCCGAACTCTGGCAGTCTCTACTGTCAGGCAGTCTCTACTGAGCATGACGGCTTCTGACAAACATCCTAGCGAATTATTATTTAGGATAAGGCCCACCGGTGCTGCTCTCCTTTTTTCTTTTGCTTATAATTTTATTCTATATATATATATATATATATATATATATATATATATATATATATATATATATATACACATACATATATAATACATACATATACACACACACACACACACACAAATATTCAAATATTTGGGGTGAGAAACCTTTTCCAGTCCACTAATCTACGACTAGGAATGAAAAAATTCAGACTAGTATGAAACGGTTCTCAGTGTGTAACATTGGGTGGACCAGTAAATTCATCTACTCTCTAGTAACTTACTCTGACTGGTAAACAGCATTAATATTTTCTAGACATGACCATATACCTAATGATTATTTTTTTTATTATTGATTCAAATGTTACTTTTCAATGTTAAACGCTAATAAAGACAGTCATGATTACTTTTTGAACTTTGTGGAGCTTCAGTGATCCCCCTCCTCTAAAGCGATCACACATGCAATATATAAATCATACATTCAGTACATGTACATAAGGGTTGACACAACAAGAAGAAATTGTGTAATTCTGGGGCGAACATACGGCACCATAGGAGACAAATAAAAATCCCCTTTGATTTAGATAAGGCTTTGAATCCAATGAATGTTATACAGGTCTTCAATGTTTTGCAAATAATGTATTGGAGAATATTCTAGCATTCAAGGGGCTTAAAAAAGGAGGAATTTTTATTTGTCCCAAAAGGTGCAGTTGGTTTACTTCAGAATATTCTTAGTATAATCAGCCTTATTAACCCTTTCAGTGCCAGAGTGGTTTGCAAAGCATCACATGCCCCTCTGGCTTTTAGAGGATTAAAGCTATTGTACAAAGACAACTGGAGAAAATCTGGGGCAACCCAACTACAATAGGGAATCAAATGAAAATAACCATTGACTGAAATGGGAATTTCTAACCCAGTTTTACTAAGCAATACCTCTCTAGCATTTAAAGAGTTAACAGCCCCATTTAAATCATTGATAATCTTTGGCATTTCTATTTATTCCCTAGGGTGTAGTTGGCTTGCATTGGAATTACTTTAAATCATATGAGCCACATGTGTGTGTATATATTATAAATATATATTATACACCCACAAATTATATTGTTAGCAAATATGTTAGGAAAGGAAAACTGACACTAATCTAGTTCTTATTGCTTTTTCCAGGCCAGCTGTATCTCTCGAAATTACATGCAGGTCAATATTCAAATTAAATCAATGTCATATATACTTTTCGCCCTCATATCCCCTTTTTTTCCTGACAGCGGCATTTACAGGTCCCTTCAACAGCGAAAAGGTAAAAGCTCTTGCCGTGAAGGGGTTAAGTGTGCAGCACGGTTTACAGTCAGATTTTTTTTTTTGCAAGAGAAAATACATCTTAGGTAAGAGTGGGATATGCAAAAGCTGCGATCCGACGTCCTTAGGATGTGATAACTTTTATTAGGCTATCAGGAAATATATGACATTTCATACTGTCCTCATAAAATGTATTTCAATGTGCAGAAGGGAATAAATGTATAAAATTTTCCCGTTGCAACACTGTAATAATTATGTATTTTATATATCGCCAACATACACGTCACTTTAGTCCAAAAGCATACAGACAATCGGTTGAGTGATGCAGCTTACACAAAGACAGAAAGAAATTGCAAGAAGAAAATAAAAAAAAGAAATTGGATATATCACCTTTATTGTAAGGCAGGCATAAGCATTTGAACTCAATGTTATGATACATCTCCAACACACCGCTTTGCATCCAAGGGGTTAAAATGCTATTGAAAATTCAACATTTCCTTTTAGTAAAATAATATGTTACATCTATAATAGAAACAAGGTTACCATAACATTTTAATAAAAAAGTCTGTTTTACATTAAATATATGGCAGACTTGCTGATGCCTTAAACTCACAATTATCTTTATTTATTGAGTTTGCATTGATAACTGAGCACTGTTTAACCTTACAGGAGGAAGCTAAGACTCACAGTGGAAACAGATCCTTATAATCAAGTTGACGTTTCTTGGCTATTTAACCCCTGTGCTACCCTAGCAAAGACAGCAGCACGTCAGTTAACTGGAGCCAACATTGACTATAATATCAGTAACAAAAGGTAGATGCTAAACTGAGCAGACGTTTTGGTAATAAACGGCATACTTATTTTTAAATAGACAAAAAACATGATTTTATATATATATATATATATATATATATATATATATATATATATATATATATATATACACACACACACACACACATACATCTATATCTCCCTCTTTCTCAAGACACACAGACATATTATATATTAATATATACACACACACATTATATATCATACACTGATTTATTGATCACGCACGCACAAACAGCTGAAAAGATCCCACTGATGTTCAATAGAGGAAAAAGTTACTATTTAGGAAATGAAAGTACTAGTTCATCAAATGTTAACCTTCTGAGTGTCAGAGGGGTACACAATGCATTGCGTACCCCTCTGGCATTCACAGGGTTAAACACTGAGAACATCATCATTTCTTACTTATTTGTTTTTATTTTGTTTTGTTTTTCTCCACAAACTAATTGACAATATAGAATATATATCTCCCTTAAAACAAGGAGAGGCTGATGTAATAACACCAACTGGATTAATTCGGGGTCAAACCAACCACCATATCACAGGGGACAAATAAAATTCCCCAAAAACCCAAATTACTTAAGTGAGGCTTTTAAACCTTTGCCTTGAGTGCTAGGTCTCCAGTGCACTGCTCCCTAAAGCTGGAATAACAAATACAATTCTTCAAGAACCCACCAATTTAACCCCCCTGAATGCTAAAGATGTTTCCTAAGCAATGTGTTGGAGACCTTTAGCATTCAAAGGATTAAAATCCCATTTAAACTCAATAGCTATTTGAGATTAGTGTTGGGCATGTTGAGCTAGCAGGGCATTATGGGAACTGAAGTCCTGAATAGCTGGAGGGCCTCAGGATGTCCGCCACTATTTAAGTTATCTTTATGGTGCGGATGAATTGCCCCAAAAGGACTCAAACGCTTCTTAGTACAATAACATCACTGCATTAGAAGATGTCTCCAGTTCGGATATACAAACTGTAACATTATGCAGGAGTCTAACATATAACGTAGGTTCGGCTATATTTTCATTCGAGAAGCCTTCCTTGTGAATACACAATAACATATAAAATCCATTCACTTTTTAACTACTTGGGGTCTTCAGTTCAGAAGAAAAATTGCGTAATTCTGTAGCAATCCAACAGCACCACAGGGTACAACTACATTTTCCTCATTCATATATAGTACATTTAACCCCTAGCATTCAATGGGTTACTAGAACCATAAGTGACTTCACTTTTCATTTGAATGTAAAGCCCTTAACCCGTTGAATGCTAGAGACAGGAGGCATCCTCTAGTTTTGAAGGGAATACTAGTGGTGGTTTAGTTAGCCAGAGCGGTACGCAACTCACTGGCGCGCTCAAAGGGTTAAGAGGAGAGTTACGGAGGTATCAAATATTTAGCATCTATGAAGGTAAGTCTGAGCACTCTGAATCAGCACTTTCCAAAAGATTATGTTGAGAACGGAAATGAATATTACAACCACGTTCAATATAACTTTTTTCGAACTATTAATAAATTCGTTATACTTTCAGATGTAAAAATGACGAGAACCTAAAAATTGTCAGTCCCTGAACACGTTGAAGTGGCCCTGGAGCTACAGTAGAGGGACTGCCGACTGGTGGTGCCTTTAACTGAATTCAGTACACTGAAGAAGAGCAATTCTAGAGCAGCCCAGCAGCAAGACCAAGGCAAAATTTCATTCCCCACTGATTTTAAATGGGAATTTTAACCTCTTGATTGCTAGAAAGATCTTTAATACATAGTGAAGCAATGCATTGGAGACTGCTCTAACATTCGAGCGGTTAAAAATCCCATTTAAAATCGAAGGGAATTTGGGGACTTTTTATTTGTCCCTTAAGGCGAGTTGGTTTGCTCCAAAATTGCCCTTCTTTAGCGTATTGAAAAGAGCCCCTTATTCCCTATATGTACTTCCAGTACAGGTACAAGTAAAGCTATGTTTTTAAAGTAGCTGCAAAATACACATTTGTACAAATATACATTTACTGGAAAATCTTTGAAATGATCACATTCAGCCAAAACATTCGCTGCTGTTTTTCTGCAACCAGTAGCCACAAGAGCTTACAAAAGATGCAATTGTGTTTCTACTGTGTAGAATTATGCATTTGTTAATAACGTGCGTGCTATACTGTTAATTTTTCACTTGCTGTTACAGGGACCAGCAACGTAATGCACTGCAATAATTTGCTTGACCCTCTGTCAATGAAAGGGTTAATGTCTCCGTTTCCCCCAGTACCACCACCAGCTACAATACCTAGTTTTCTGGGTCAAAAACATTTAGTGAGCATTTCTACCAACTCTCCTTAGACATATAAAAATCTTTCAACTAGCCCGAGACGGTCCTTCTAGCTTCCCCTGCGGACACCTCGCACAGTGGAGAAGTTCATTACGTTTTATGATCTTCCCAAGTCTGTCCTGCTTATAAGGCTCGCAAAAGGCCACAAATCTGGCAAACCATCACGTATGCCATTAGACATTACTACTAAATGAATGCCATTTAAGCTCTCTGCTCCACAGTCACCATATATTTATGGGTGGCTGGCAGATGTCAATGTACCTTTCTGCTATGGCTCCTAGCTTAAGTTGTTAATGTAAGAAATGAAAAACATTACCTTTCATTGCGAGTATGTGAAAATTTGCATAGCCTAGGTGCCAGAAAGCAGATTACTCTTAAAAGAGACATGACCTAACAAGACCTTAGAAGCACTGGTTTGCATGTCAATAGACAGACTCTTTGCAAGTCAATGATTCTCATGCTGTTGCACTAAAAGGTAACACAACCCGTCAAACAATTTGCTGTTCAGGATCAATAATGCTGTTCGGTCTCTTATGACATACTAACAAATATTTCTAATTTTCTCAGTTCACAAATACTAATGAAGCAATCTGAGGTTTTGCCAGTGTATACCCACTTGGGGATAGAAACTTACATTCAGGTTGAAGCTCATTGACAAAAGACAAGAAAAACACATTCATATACAATCATATGTTCACGTGTATTGATTTTTATGCCTGTGGCTAGCTGGAAAATCCAGAGCCTGTTATTTAATTCAAAAAAAGGTCATTTCTCATCTACGTGCAACAAACACTGTGTAGGCAAGCTTAATCTTTCTCTGGACTCAATATAAAATTCATCAAAACATGCAAATAAACAAGAGTAATTCCACTGGTTAACGTCTCCTATCCAAAACACGATACCACAAACGACATGTAATTCTTGGAACCAATAATTTGCAAAAAATAATTATTATAGGGTAAATAAATGCAAAAGGCTGCTACCTTGTGGTTGTCGTTAGCAAAGCACAACCATAAATAAACATGGGGAACTTGGCTAATCTATTTAAAATATTTTCACATCTTACAAAAAAGGAAAAAACAAAAATAAAAAACAAAAGAAGACCAATTCAGATGATGTCTTGCAGAAAGAAGAGGAAAGCCACGACTAAAATGATACATGCATTTAAAAGCTATTTTAAAAAAAAAAAAAAAAAAAAAAAAAACAATTTGCCATTTGATCTCAGTTCTCAGTAAAATGAAGGCAAACATAATCAAATCGGGGTAGGTGGAAATAAAGAGCAGAATTCCTCTGTTTAACATTTTGATAGATGCACAGTATGCTGGATAGGCTTTGAAACAATGATATGGTTAGGAGACAAAGAACATTTCATGACCCTTTTCATTTGGAACGGCTAATAAGGTAAAGTTTCCATGTTAGTATTAACACAACATCCAGCCGCCCTCTGTGACATTAAACAGATTGCCGCCACTGAGAATAAAAACAAACACTTGAAATTCAGCATTGTTTATAACTACAGAACCAGCTGCTTCCACTGTTACTGCACAGTTGTTACAGAATCGGACAGATAGCAATATTGCCATGCGTATATAACGTTTGTCTTTTCTCTCTCTTTTTGTGACTAACACTTGTTTTCACGATGTAGCATGATTACGCTAACCAATTCTGTGTTTATTTAAAAATAAGGCACCATCTTGAATTCTTCCACTACATTATTAATTAACCCCACAGGTGTACAGTGCATTGTGAAGTAATGTGTTGCACTCCTCTCGTGAGGGGAGGGGGGGAATAAATGCTTAATGCATTCTCTTTGTAAAATATAACTATTTCATTATGTACTACGTATCGTTTTCTCAGTTTACATATTTTTGTTAATTTGCTGTCACTTTAAACAGACAAAAGGATTCACTAGAAAGTCTAAATAAAAAGCCCCAATCCTTCCACAAAGGTTGTTTCACCTGTCAACCTAAACTCTCATGTTGTAGGGTGTGATGTCTGCATTATTTATTTATTTATGTTAACATCATTTCATGACCTGTCTGAAAACTACAAGTTTCGTATTTTAATAAAGCGCCAACATAATCTGCAGTGTTGTTCAAGCAGGGAACAGGGTTTTTTTTTAACCCTTTAAGGGTGGGGTACGACTGGGTTGCATACTCCTCTGGCACTCAAAGGGATAAATGTGATAAGGCCTTGCCTAACATTTTGGATGGAGTACAGTAGAATTTTTTTTACATGGAGCCCATAAAGTTCTTAACAAGATCAGTCAAATAATGTTGCTCAAATCCGACTTTTGAAATGGGAAATAAGGGAGAAATTCTGCCATACTCAAAATTTTTTTTTATGTAACAAATTAATCAATTGCATGATGGAAAGATGTGCAGTTCGTAAGCACACAAAGTGTTCATAAGATCAGGTCTTTGTATTTTATTCCAAGAGAAAGCAGCAATTAAAGAGATATATTTAGGGGGCTTTAAAAACACCCTCTCCGCACACGGAAATTGACGGTGATTGATTAGGTGTGCCAGCAATTAATATATATATTGTAGTCATTTGATTTGCTACAATGTATCACTGACAAGCTCAACACTGAAACTGACACCCTTAATAGGTTCTGGTGATTTGACACCCTTAAAATCCCTGGATTATTTAATGATCACTTTTTATGAAAATAAATAAATTCAATAAAGCAAAATTTAGAAGGAGTATTTTTCCTTCCACTTGGCTAGAGACTTGGCATTTTAGAATATACTCCAACACAAAGACGTGTGCATTTTCAAAAAACTGAAATTTGTGAAGCTGCTGCTGTCTTCTAAGAATAGCGGTTTATCATGAGTATATACTGGCAGGTTAAATAAAAACAATAGGAACTGGTTCTATAATATAAAGTAAGTGCCAATGTTACTTTCACTTATTGTTTACTTAACATTATTTATTAAGCTACAAAAATACAGGAAGGATTTCCAAATACCCTACAACTTTGGAATATAAAATTACTATCATTTTTTCATATGATTTTTCATAGATAGAACCAAAAATGTGAAAGGCAAAGTAAGGTGTCAGATATGTAAATCACACTAGCAGGGCAAGATTTCAAATATGTAAACCTACTAACACCAAATTACAACATGTTACTCAAGAAAAGCATTATATCAACATGTAGCACCTTACTTTATATAAACAGAAATTACTTTATAAACATGAAACTAAATGTATCACAACTTTGGTTGCTATAAACAAAATATTTTGATTTGCTATAAATCTATTTGAAATATGCAAATAAAATGCAAAATATGACAACTAGTCCTAAATAATGGAATGGGATTACATGTTTTAACACTAATAATAACAATACTTATTATAGATAAAACAAATTAAATAAAGGATTTAAAATAAAAGACAATAACTCTGCTATGTCGACTGTATATAAAAAACTAATATTAAAAAAATGGTACTTCATGAAAATCATGCACACAGGAAAACATAACCACTGATTTCAAGACTGTAAAATATTAATCCCGATGTAGACAGCTGGTGACCTCCAGTTGTTGGGGACTACAACTCCCATCATCCCCAACCAGCCAATAGCTAGCTGGTTCCCAACAGCTGGTGGTTCATCAGTTGACTAATTTTGCCTTAATTGTGTCTGTGTATGTTAAAGTTTAAGAAATACATAAATTGCTAGACAAGAACAGTATACATTCTAGTGAATTTCTGCAGTCAATTAGTAATCTGATTTGATGTCACCAGCACACATTCTTTTATTGATCTCTTAGTGGAGGTTTGGGGACATTTCTGAGAGTAAAATAGCTATTGTGATGGTCTGAGCATCACAGCAGAAATTTCATTTTTTTGGTCTCCTAAACAACACAACATGTCTGAGGAAATAGGTATGAAACACGTATAAACACCTAAGAATAAGCATAAACTTTGCCATCTATCTATGCTTAACTATGTCACGAACAATGAGCAAATAATTTGCAGGGTGACCTAGCAGCCATGGAGTTAAAGTTCTGCTTTAGCCATTTGCACAGACATACTTTTAACAGACTGACAAATCAAGAGAAAATATCCAGTTGCATGTAATTTACCAAAGGGGGCTGTTTCTGTGGTAGATGATCTGTAAGGCTTACCCCCACCCCCAGTTACCCAGAAACCACAGCTACCAAATGTCTGTAAAAAGGTTATCAATACTTTTTTGCGTGTGGTTTTATAAACAGGAGGAAGAAGGAAACAAAGATGGCGGCTGCCCAGCTCTAAGACACAGTCAGTGTAAAGCCAGGGCAAAGTGTGTAATACCAGTACATGTTTCATAGTATGCATAGTAGAATATTCATAATATTACCTGTTTTTTCTTTGATTTCACAAAGAACACTGAAGAGGGCTGGCTTCATTCGATGGCAATTTAGTGCATGTTTTCTGCAAAAGAATCAAAACATAAAAACATAACTGCAAGCAATAAGTATTATTAGTTAATAATGCACTAATATTATTTATAGCAGTAGAATTTGAAGTTATATATATCTCAAACATTATTATACAATATCTTAGACTTAGCTGCAATTTAATAGGGGTCAGGTGGATTTTATTTGTAATATTATGGGGCAAAGTGTCATTTCCATTTAAAGTATTATGTAACGAATGTTTATTTGCGCTAGTGTATCTATCATATCAATTTGAGATGACATATGTCATATGCAGGTTATTAATTACCATTAACATGCTACAGTTTTCAAAGTCACACCTGCTACTCCTGCCAAAACTGTTACACAACTTGGAAGTGGAGGGCTTAACCCTTTGCCTGCCAGATTGGGTGCACAACACATTCAAAAGCAATGAGTTGCTTACCCCTCTGGCATTCAAAGGGTTTCTTATAAAGAGGTTACAATTTGTGGTGTTTACTTACATGTCAAATTAGCTTGCTACTGTTGAAAATATAAATCAGCCTTTGCCTGCAACAGGCTCATTTTATCTGTATAGAATCTGATTTAATAAAAAGGGGCCACATATAACTTAACTGTATATATTACGATTTTTTTTATTTTTTTTTGCCAATAGCATCTGCTGATGAACCTCAGCAAACTTATTTGCAATAAAGACAATGTCTGTTTGCAGAAAGATAAAGGGGATGTGGTGTTGGTGTATATAAATTGAACAACTGGTGGATTTTGTAATATTAACGTAATAAAATAGACATAGCAACATAAACAAAACATGACAAAAAAATGTGATATATATATATATATATATATATATATATATATATGATACACACACAAGTGTCTGTTTACAAATCATGCAAACAAGTTGTCAGAAATAAAGCCAGGAACTGTTGGGTAGAAAATTATACATTTATTTGCTTAGTTAGTGTCTATAGTGGCACCACGCAGGTTCCTCTATAACAGAGATGCTTTTAGAAAGGAACATTGGTGGTCCTAAAATCTAAAGCAATAAATAATACATAATATAGGGACAAGCACCAGAAAATGGGACACCTCCTGCCTTAACAGGGTAACTAAGCGATTCTTTAAATACATTTCTAGGCATCGTTTTAACAAGACATAGGTCAGTAAATGACTAAAATAGACTAGTGCAGGCCTTCTATGCTGTTTTTATTTAAAATAATCTGTTTTCCAATTTAGGGCCAGTTTTAACCGCAGAGGCACAGCACTAAAGGACCAGAGGGGTCCTACAAGCTACATTTACAGGCACCAGGGGAGCATCGCAACACGCGAGATGAAACAAGAGCCTGGTTATTGCTGCGAGCTGTGTTTATATCAGTTTGCTAGTGTGGGCATTGTCACATCCCCATGCAAGGAGCCTCCAGCTGCATCCCAGCCTCTGCTCATCTCTAACCAAACATGTGTTCGTTTATTTGACAAACTGCTTGCATGGAGAAGTTGCTCACTCCAGGAAGAACAGGAGTGATGAGCTGCTATAATGTGTGGGGAGGGAAAAGGGTGATGCTGTGTTTTTTTTTTCTTTTATTGCAGTGGAAACCAACTTTGCTTGTGCCTCATCCAGGCTCTGATCAGTGATGGTCATGATCTGGTGTAGGATGTCACCGATGTCCTGTTTTCTGCCGTCACCGTCTGTCCCGTCATGACCGTGGGGAGGAGGCAAAGTCATACCCCCTTGTACCGAGTGGCCGGCCATATTCACTCCGGCCAAAGTCTGCAGCATCCTGGTCTGTTCGTCCATACTCCTCTCCGCAGCCCAATCAATGACAACACAGACTGCAAGGAGACCTCACAGCCAGAGGCAGCAACGCTGGGAGGTCACTGTCCCACACATCAACAATCCTAGGGTAGGCTGGTTGCAAATCAAAGTCTATGATAGTTCTTCATTCCACTAGTGCAAACAACATCCAAAGATCAGACGTTTGAGATAAGGTGTGTCATGTAAAAAAAAAAAAAAAAAAAAGTAATTTTGTGTCTGCTTGTTTTATTTAAATGGATCTTTGTGGCGAGATCAGGTCTTTTTCCGACAGACTTTATTCCATTAAATTAACCAGGGACAGCAGACTCTGTAAAGGGGTCATGCAAAACGATTCGGTTCTGTCTCTTTTATTTTACAGTTCAGATATGCCAGGCCAGTTCGTCCCAACAAGATGCAAACAGCAGAAATGCATAACAATGTACACACTGTCTTATCGTTCTAGCCGAAAGATAATTTGCTTCTAAGTTCTCTAAGTATTATGGCTTGCTTAAATTCAGCTTTTATTTAAATTCTTTATTCCAAAATCGCAAGCCAGTAAATAAACAATATATATATAAAAATTCAAAAGTAGGCACAGATCTGTATGAGGTTACAAAAAAAAGCAACACTACACGTATTCCTTTACAGCAAGTTCTTGATGTATGTGTGTAGCTGTCTTAAAATTATTCTGAAAATCAAGTTTATATTTCTGTGCTTATCCCATCAATGTATAACCAGAACTGGAATTACACAAATGTAGACTTTTCCCCAAAATTATACTGATGTAGAACATCGTGTGCTTCTAGTATCTCTCAGCAGTCATCTGTCCTTATTTTCCTTTTTTTTCTCCTTTCAGCCCAGCTCTTTTAGTTCTTCAATCCTTCATCACCGTGTCTTCCTCTCCATCCAGGCGCTGCCAATCTCCGGGTCCTTTCGTCTTCTCCTTTCAAACTGAAATAAATAATCAATGACTGATTGCAGCTCCTTGCAGATCCCTTCCAATAAAATAAATGGGGGCATTAAAAAACCTCAACACACAACCACATATATAAAGTCTTGGTGTAACTTGTGCCCGGGGGTGGGGGAGTACCAGTAGTACCACAGAGTATTAATGAGAGTAATAAAAAGCGAGAGATGGTAACAGAAATGGTTAAGGTGCCCGGTGTGGTGGTGATGATGCTTCAGAGCAGCAATCAAAAAAGTTTTTTTCCCTCCTCGGCGGTTGCTGAGGGGAGTGGGGGTGATGAGAGAGAGATGGATGGGGGCCGGTGCCGGGGCTCCCGGGCGGGATTTATGGCTCCGGCTGCTGCCCCGCTTTTGCTGTTGCCGGCCCCGGTGACGGATTGACAGGCTGCCAACGCCACTCACTCACTGCGGACGTGTCAGACTTTGAAGGAGGGGAGGAAATAAAAAGGGAGACAAAATATAAATAATGGAGGCAGACTCCTCCTCCTCGTGTGTTGGGCACCGGGAGGGGGTGAGGAGGCGGTGTTACTGTTATGCCTACTCCTGTCCCCGCCCAGCCTGTTCTGACAGCGAGGAGGAGACTCCATACAAGCTTCCTAGATATGGCGGGTTGACATGGTTGCTAGGACGAACGCCGCAAAGCAGCCTGCCTCCGTTGCTATGCGAGATGTGACAGGTAACCAATAGAGAGGTTCGGCACAGCCTCCCTGCCTATCAGTGTTTGACGGCAGAGGTGAGCAAGGTAGGTAGGCTAAGTGGCTTTTCCCGCCCGCCTTCGCACTTATGATTCGCTGATTCGAAACATGACGTTGGCAGATGTATGAGGGCGGAGAATATGACTGGTCCTTCTGTTGTTGCTATAGTAACCTCAAGGCGGGAGGATGAGAGATGCTCTAGACTACTGCAAAAGGTAGCATCGGCTCTTGTCATAGCATCTTTAGTCCTGTCAGAAGTACTAACTGCACAAAAGTTGCCAAACAATACAAGTACACAGCAAGTCTAAAATAACTTGTAAGAGGGGTACCTACAAAACAAAATTGAATTAATTTTTAGTGTGTATGTATGTTTGTGTGAATATATAATGTTTATCTATTTGTGTAAATATGTAACATTTTACTGTAAACTCTCTCAAAGATACCTGAAAAGGAGAGATATCGCAAAGTATTCTTCCTGGTAAAACATTTTTCTAAAAACAAAAAAAATTCTGGGGCAAACAAACTATTACAGATGTTAAAGCAAAAATTTCCATTAACGCTTTGAGTGCCAAAGGGGTATGCATTGCATAGCCCTCTAGCACTTAAATGGTTAATTTTATTCTGGCTTTTAACAATTTAAATGCAATAGCGATTCGTTGGGAGACTTCCCTAGTATTCAAGAGGTTAAACATACTATTTAAATTGGCAGTGGTTTTCAGTTTCTCACCTGTGCTACAAAAATTTGCCCCCAAATTCTTCCACTATTCTTATGAACCTAAGGTCTCAGGCAATGCTACATTTTGAAACAGAACATTACTCAAATGCAATATTATTAATATGAAGATTTTACAATGCTATATGACAGACGATACACTGGCATGATTATTATTATTATTATTATTATTACTACAAATAGTTTCCTTAAAGTTATAGTATTGCAGAATTGGGGAAATATATTTTGCAGAATTTATCCTGCTGAGTAAAACAAGGCTAGTTCTAGTTTTAGATATGTTTTATTCAAATGCTATTTAGGTTCAAACTCCCACTTTTGGCTGTAATACGTCCCTGTTTTGAAATGCTGCAGGGGTGCTTGTTGCTGATAACAGCTATCAGGTCATATAAGTAATGCACCCAGAGAATGCAAGTTTGAGCTACAGTAACTTTTGAATAAGATATCTCTCAGCAGTGAGATTACCCTTGTTTTACTCAGCAGGATAAATCTTGTAATATCATTTTCTATTTTAGTCGGTACTATTCCTTTAAACACTTGGATATGTCAATTTATTGGAGATGACTCTAGTATTTAAGGGGTTAATACTTACTCGTAACATGTTTTCTTTATTAGTCTGCATCTGTATTTCTCATAAATTATAAGGTATCTCGTGGGAGATGCACTGAAGTGTGATAAATGGGAGCTAA
Source organism: Rhinophrynus dorsalis (assembly GCA_037306005.1). Lineage (NCBI taxonomy): Eukaryota > Metazoa > Chordata > Amphibia > Anura > Rhinophrynidae > Rhinophrynus > Rhinophrynus dorsalis. The sequence goes on along the minus strand of CM074726.1, from coordinate 44,542,594 downwards.
ACTCTCCAGTGTGATGAGATCTCCAATTCCAGTGTTATTATTTAGAACCTAGCGCTAATTTCTTGCAATTACAAGAAATCTTAGTAATTGAGATATCTCCGACTTGAAATATATTAGTGTATAGGCTCTATAAAAGGGATAGTCAATTGTTAGACCTCCAACTGTTTGGAACTACAACTTCTGAAGGGCCTAAATAGTAGTTGAAGGGCCCCGATGCAAACATTTTTTGGGGTCACATCACAAAATTATTTTCACAGAGGTATAACTATAACCTATTTGTCCCTGGGGCAGATGGGGGCCATCTTGGATGTTGGACCTCAGTGCAACTGCACCCCCTGTAGTTTCTCCCCTGTTCCAAAGGCTGGTTGGGGATGTTGGGAGTTGGAGTCCCAACAGCTAGACGTACAACAATTGACTACCTCTGTCTTATATACAGTTTCCATAGAACAACATACAGACTGGGAAGTTTTTTACTATGTTGAATTTATATCCCATTAACCCTTTGGGAGATATGCACTAAGGTTTGATAAGTGCAGAAGTGGAGACAATGTCTCTGGTAATACCGCTCCTCTAATTCCAATCTAATACTACAAAGCCAATGCACTAAGATTCCTCAAACTTGAAATATCTTAGGCTCCATAGAACAACATAGGATGGGAAGAAGTGGCATCACTGGAGAAGTTATCGCTGAGAGCCAGAGGGGTGTGCAACTCACTGCATTGTTCACCCCTTTGGTACCCAAAGGGTTAATCACACCTTCGTGACTGACTGTCTTGGTGTGCTATGACTTCAATTTATATGTGTTACAAATGCATATGCCTCAGAAAGCATTTTATATTAATATTATTTGACTAAATTTGAAATCTCTCAAAAAGGTAAGAAGTTATAAAACATTACTATATATTCCATGTAGAAAAGAATGCAAGTACCTTTGCGTCTCTGGAGCAGAACCATAATCCTGGATGACCACTATCTGGATTTACATATGTATGCTTATTTGAATTCTAAAGGTTCCAGTGGGTGCACCACATCTAACAGGCTATTAGTTATGATAAAAACAGAAAATAAATACAGTGTAAAGAAGTCAGAGTTTACGGTCCTAAGTGGTAAATTGTCTTATAGACGGAATCTATTTTCTGACCCTAGGTCTGCCTAACACCAGTTTATTTGCTTAACCCCTTAAGGACCAGCGGTCCCAGGGTGTGTGGTCCTTTAAGGACCAGATAGAAAAGTTTGACCTGCTGGCCCATGTGACTGATCACGTGTGCCGGCACGCCGAACGGGGGACTGAAAGAGATCGCTCCAGTCTTGGAGCGATCAATTTCAGTCCCCGCTATTACTCACAGTGCTCCTGCAGAAACACTGTGTGTAAAAAGTATGTGACATGCCAGGACCGTCACTGGTCCTTAATGTCAAAATAGCAGTGACAGTTCTGGCACGTCACTGGACGTTAAGGGGTTAAAATTCTCCCCTTAATGCCTCTTTCTCTTACATGCGTTTTGAACTATTGCTTTCCTCTACATCAAAGACAACGCTATGCACTATTTAAGGTATAAAGGAAATAGAGTGACTTTACCCCATTTTTCTGAGCATGATATAGGGCAGTTCAAAAGGGCTTGCTGGTATCAACGTCTTAACAATGGTAGAGTGTGCCCACCAGTATGAACTACAGCAATTTATATGATGTAGTGGATACCTAAAGTTCACCAATGACATTGGAGTCGAGCTGCACTGGCTTATTTGAACATTTATCCCATTGAGCTTTACATTTAAAGAGTAACGTCCCATAAAATTGTTTTCTTGTTTTGTAGAGTTTAAAAAAATAAATTATGTGGCACAAATCCTATCTCTCAAACCATAAGATTTGCATCTAAAGTTCCCCCTCTCCTGATGTCAGCTGTAAAGCTGACAGCAGGATATTAGAGTCAGTTGACTCGAGGAGGCTCTTCAGCAGAGCCAAAATTGCGTTATTTAAAAAGTACTACTTCACTGGAACAATCTATAAAGTGTGCTTGCAAATCAGCTGCACTTTGTAGACCTTTCCAGTCAAGTAGTTCTTTTTAAATAACGTGATTTCGGCTCTGCTGCAGAGCCACCGGATGGTCCCCTGGATCTCCTGCTGTCAGTACAGCGCTGACATCAGGAGAAGGGGAGGGAGGGGGGAATTTTAGATGAGAATATCTCTCAAACCATAAAGGATGAGACTTGCTCCACATAATTTTTTTTTTAACGCTACAAAACAAGAAACATATTTTATGGGACATTAGTGTCCCTTTAAAACAGGATAATACACCTTTTTGTGTTTTCAAACCTTTTGGTAAATGGGACCTGTGCCTACTTCACCATCCCAAACACGTGTCCTCACTAAAGTCTATTACAGTAAGATATTAATTAAAGGCATAGTATCACTTAATACATAAAAATATATATTGTGGGGATTGCCTTCCTGAGTAAAACAAGGGTACTCCCACTGCTGAGATGTGCTTTATTAAAAAGTTATTACAGCTCAAACGTGAACATTTTAGGTGCAGTATCACAATAGCCTGAAATGTTACAGCAGCGCTGTTGCTACACCATCCTATGGAGATTTATGGTTGGCAGACCAGAGCTGTCCATAGGATAGTGTAGCAACAGCGTCACTGTAACATTTCAGGCCATTGTGATACTGCACCTAAAATGTCCATGTTTGAGCTGCAATAACTTTTGAATAAAACACATTTCAGCAGTGGGAGTACCCTTGTTCTATTCAGGAGGGTAACCCCTGCAATATATATTTTTATTTTACATTAAGTGTTACTATCCCTGCATGGAGAAGATGATCATCAAATCATCATACACTATCACTACTGAAAGACAAAGGAAAATCATTTTGTACCAAGTCTATTATCATTAAAGAGAAACTATAATAAATAAGACTAGCCATCTTTTTGATTTCTACTTCAAGGGTCAGTAATGTCCCTTAAAAATATTTACAGTTAGGTAGTGATTAAAAAATAAACTAACTGCCACAAACCCTATCTCTCAAACCGCTGTGGTTTGAGAGATATAGGGATTCAAAGTTCCCTCCTCCCTCCCCTTCTCCTGCTGTCAGCGTCTAGCTGACACCAGGAGATCCTGGTCCAGAGACCAGAAGGAGGCTCTGCAGCAGAGCCAAAATCGCATTACTTCTAAATAATTAATTCATTGGAAAGGTCTACAAAGTGTGCTTGTAAACCAGGCACACTTTGCAGACCTTTCCACAGAATTAATTATTTTTAAGTAACGCAATTCCGGCTCTTCTGCAGATCCTCCTTGATTCGTACGACTCAAATCTCCTGCTGTCAGCTTTACAGCTGACATCAGGAGAAGGGGAGGGAGGGGGGAACTTTGAATCTCTATATCTCTCAAACCATAGCGGTTTGAGAGATAGGGTTTGTTGCAATTAGTTTCTTTTTTTAATCACTACCTAACTCTAAATATTTTTTATGGGACATTACTGTCCCTTTCAGACGAAACAGTTTAACCCATTCTCTGTCACACATAATGCTTAATCCTTTTTGCGTGGAAGAGGCCTCCAGTACATTCCTTCTGAATGAATTGGAGATGTTTCTAACAGCTAAGGAGTTAATAATCTCTGAAGAGCATTCCAGTTCAGCCTCCATCTCTCCCCCTGCTGGCCTTATTTTTGGTTCTCCGTATGCTGATGTAGTTACTACTGGAATATATCTGCAATTCATGCACACATTCATACACTACAGATCATTAGCCAGGGAGCTTTTCTCTATTTCAGACCTCTTATAAAACAGGAAGAGATGCCAAGATGAAGAATTTTACATTCCCTTATATTCATCACTACCTGTATTTTTTTTCAGATAGTTTCCTATAACTCCCCCTATTGCTTCCCCACACCACTCCCAATAACCTTTTATGTTACTTAATTACATGTTTCTATATAACTTTTTCATCTGCTGAATATAACAATTTATTTCATAACTCCTCCCTAAGTAGAGAATCTGTGATATTTGAGAAGCTACTCATCATATTCCATTTACACTTTCCATATATTTTATAATTTTCTTCAATATGATTTAATTCACCCATATTTCTTCATATATAGATTATATCTACATCAGGGGATGATTCACTAAGCGGTGATAAAGTGGATATGATTTCTCCAGTGATATCACTTCTCCAATTCCTTTGTTATTCTATGGAGCCAATGCACTAAGATTTCTTCAGCTTTGGAGATCTTATTGCATAGGTTCCATAGAATAACATAGGAACTGGATAAACTGGAGAGGTCATCACCACTTTATGAACACTTAGTGAATCTCCCCCATTATATCTACAATTGCTCCATATCCCCTTCAGAAGTCTTTTTTATTCCTCTATATAACAACTCTTTATAATCCCTCCTATAGCATCTTATATTTCCCTACTGACTCATATTGATGAATCTAAGCGCTACTCTAACTCTTCTTGTTAGTTCACGTAGTTGCCCTCTTGAACTCCTAATACACACCCTCCTGTAACCTCCTACTGTTTCCACCCAAAAAAAAAAAAACGACGTATTTTGTTTCATATACAGCAACTGCTCCCTATTACACTGTTGCTACTCCCTATAACTCTGCTTTTTTAAATGTCTTCAATGCTAGGGTTATCTCTAACTTATAACGTTTTAAAGGACTAGTAATGTTTTCCAGTGGCTTTGCTATGTGCTTGTTAACCCTTTGCGTGTCAGAGGGGTAAGTAATGCATTGCAAAGCAATGCCTTGGCACTCAAAGGGTTAAGGGGCAGAGGATGATGCCTCAGGTCTCATGTGTTTTGGGTTGTATAATAGTGATTGGGGGAGATTCACTAAGGAGTGATAAAGAGGTGATAAAGTGGAGATGACTTCTCCAGTGATATCACTTCTCCAGTTCCTGTGTTATTCTATGGAGCTTATGCACTAACATTTCTTCAACTTTGGAGATCTTAGTGCATAGGCTCAATGGAATAACATAGGAATTGGAGAAGTGATAAACTGGAGAAGTCATCTCTACTTTATCACTGGTTAGTGAATCTCCCCCATAATCCCTCTACTAGAAATGATCCTGTTGAGCTGATCTCTACATTATTAATGCATTAGTTGTGCCCAAGACCTGAGTCTTTTGAGAACCAAGCAAATATCTGATGTTTTGTTTTGACATTTTTAATATATTATATTAATACATTGCACATGCTGGCTTTGTTTTTTTTTTGTAATTATGTTAATTACTCTGTATCACCTTTTTTAATTTCTTCTTTTTATTCTGTTTTGAGAAACATGAGTAATCTCTACCTGCAGTCCTTTAACCCTTTACATGCCAGAGGGTATCCAACACATTGCTTTGAATACCCCTCTGGCATTCAAAGGGTTAAAACAGTTTTAGACTCATCTATGTAGGAAAAGAATCATGAGGACTCTGCGGGGGAGATGCACTAAGCAGCGATAAAGAGGTGATAAAATGGAGATGACTTCTCCAGTGATAACACTACTACAGTTCCTATGTTACTGTACGAAGCCAAGGCACTAAGATTTCTCCAACTTTGGAGATCTTAGTGCACTGGCTCTATAGATAACACAGGAACTGGAGAAGTGATATCACTGGAGACGTTATCTCCACTTTATCACCTATTTATCATTTGTTAGTGCATAAGCCCCTGTGTGTATCTCACTTCCCATTTATTTGTACTGACTGTTCAGCTAAACAGAGACTAGATAGCAGGGCACACAATTCTTAAAATCATTTACAGATCCAGTTGAGTCATAGAATATTTTTGTAGTCTGCAGGGAGAGGGCGCCAATAGTGTTTTCAAGGTAAGTACAAAGAAAAATAAATTAAAGTGGTACTTTCATGCTACAATAAGTTAAACCCAATTCATTGTTAGTAGCTGGAAATAGCGTAATAACGTTGTTTAAATGCCAGCATAAGTTGGAATCATATTATCGTATGCAACTTACATCAGTGAGACAGCACAGACATCTTGCCGAAGAGTGATCTGTGCACCCGCTCTGTCCATCCCTGTCTGTACGCTAATAGGTTATTTGCCAAAGTGGGAGTTACAATGTACCTAAAGGTACAGGCAGGGATGGTCAGTGCAGGCACACAGATCACTCTTTGGCAAGATGTCTGTGCTGTCCCACTCATGTAAGTTACATACGATGTTATGATTCCAACTCATGCTGGCACTTAAGCAACGTTATTACGCGATTTCCATGAATAAGAAGCTACTAACAATTAACTGGAAATAACTTAGTGTAGCATGAAAGTTCCTCTTTAAGCAGGTAAAATCAATTAATATATGCTACTAAAATAAGAAAGTTGAACGTAAAATAGTTATAATCCTTAAATAACCCTTTAAGTGCCAGAGGGGTAACCAGTGCCTTGCAAAGTACTCAAAGGACTAATATAGCCACTTGATATAAACCCCCATTTACTACCCCCTACGATTTGCCCTCCTAATTCCCCATATTATTTCTCCCTATTATGCTTCCTGTTGCTCACTATAACTTCACCCTATAACTCATTTTATTGTTCCGTATATTTATATCTCTCTCTCTCTCTCTTCACACTGCCACTTAGTGCTACCATAGAGCTACTTCTACTGAGTGATACAATTACATCATATTACACACGGCAAATCACACATTTTTACATATACTTGCTTCCTACATAAATACTCTCCTTTTAACTCCTCATCCATATAACCTCTTCCTGTAACTCTTTCCCCACCTGTTATTTTGTTCCTGCTTAGAATATAGCTTAATTTTCCATTATAAGTTTGTTAAAACTGACAAGCAAAACCAAACCTTGAAAATTTCTGTACAATTCAATTTTTGAACTATTGTCTCTCTCTGCTAATTTTCTTCTGTATCAAATTCGGCATGACATTAATTTCCTATTAGAGCTATTTCACAGAGATGTTGCAAGAGCAGAGGGTTCTGGGAAATTCATTATTGTTTTGAAATAGCGTAGATGACAATGGTTTAGCTGCTCTCTTGGAGAGAAAGAAGCATTTAGGATAATATGTACCGATCAGCTTATCATATAGTTATCTCATGTAGCATGACATTAAATGAAATGCATGCAAAGCAATGCGTTCCGTACTCCTCTTGTACTGAAAGGGTTATAGGAATGGTAATGCTTAATATTGAAAAAAAAATATATAGTACAGAATTTATGCAGCTGAATAAAACAATGATTCTCCCACTGCTGATATATATTTTAATTGAAAGATATTATAGCTCAACCTTACGTTTTATTGGGTGCAGTACCTCTATGACCTGAAATTTTGCAGAGGAGTTGTCACTACACTATCCCATTGAGATCTATGGTTAACTGACCATAGCTGCCTATAGACTGCTGTAACAGCACCACCACCATAATATTTCAGGCCATGAATGAACTGTACACAATAAAATGCAAGTTTGAGCTGCAAGAACTCTTGAATTAAACATCTCTCAGCAGTGGGAGTACCCATATTTTACTCAAGAGGACAAACCCTGCAGTATATATTTTTCTGTAATGTGTTTCTGTTGCTTATATTTAATAATTCCCTCCACTATTATCTGTATTATTTGAAACAAAATGTTTTATACACATGATAAAAAGTTCTGAAAATGGTGAGGTGTAATAAAATGTCTGCCACTAAGAATAGCTGAACATCATGCGGCTGGATTTGCATCCCATGAGCCACTAGGCTTGGCACTCTTGGAGGGAGATGCAATAAGGCATGATAAAGAGATGATAAAGTGTAGATTACTTCTCCAGTGATATCACTTCTACAGTTCCTATAGTATTCTATGGAGCCTATGCACTAAGCTTTCTCAAGCTTTGGAGATCTTAGTGCATAGGCTCTATAGAATAACATAGGAACTGGAGAAGTGATAAACTGGAGAAATCATCTCCAGTTAATCACCTATCTATCACTTCTTCCTGCATAACCCCCTAGGTGTTGTTAGCTCCACCCATGACCCCGCCCCAAGTCCCATCCACTATTTCCTGGTCAGAACTAGACGCCTCGGGGCCCTAGTGCAAGCAGTGCCATGGGCCCCCCCACCACATTGGACCCCCTCCACAATGCCCCTCAATCTTCACAATGCCCCCATCTCTTACCACCCTGGAGCTCCCGCGCGGTCCTCTTAGTAATGCAGAACACTGGGAGATGATATCATCTCCCAGTTCTCTGCATTACTAGAGCGCTGGAGGGAGATTGCGGGTGCCAGGCGGAGGGGTCGCAGGGGGTGGCCGGGTCCCAGGTGCGACCCCTATAGTTACGCCACTGTTCCTGGTGGAAAATACAATTGGTCTATAACAAACAAAAAAAAAGATTTAGACCCATGAATGCTAGAGAGATAGCCAATGCATTGGATATTATTTATTGGGTTAAATAATAACTTGTAAAGGGGTATAAAACTGTTGCAGGGACACCGAGACTGCTCTGGCCACACCCACAATTCAGATTATGGGTGTGGCCAGCAAAGCCAAGGCTGTCCTCAAAACATGGAGCTCTATAGTTACCTACTCTGCCTATTGGGAAATCGAGCCCTAAGTATTCTTGCACAAAGCTGCTTTTACAATAGTCTTACCTGGAATGCTGCAGAGGGCAAGAGCCTATGAAATGTGACATGTTGACTTCATGAGTAAGATCATGGAGGGGTATTTTATTAAGAGTGCTAAAATCATATTTTTAAGAAGAGGTTTAAACAGAGTTTAAGTGGCAATAATTAGTTACTACATAGATGTAGTTTTATTTTTATCCTGTCTAACTATCCTTAATGGGGGACCACCACCTAAATACAAGTTTGGCTTAAAAGTAAGTTTATAGAGAGAATAGCTGGAATATATATATATATATATATATATATATATATATATATATATATATATATATATATATATATATATATATATATATATATATATATATATATATATATATATATTTTTTTTTTTTTTTTTTTTTTTTTTTTAATTCGTTGTTTGGACGAAATTAAATGTTTAATAATGATCAGCTCCAACGTGCCCCCATCTCCATATTGCCCTCAAATTTCCCCCATCAGCTCCATATTGCCCCCATTAGCTCCAAATTGCCCCATCACCTCCATATTGCCCTCACATTGCCCATATCATCTCCATATTGCCCCCATCATCTCCATATTGCCCTCACATTCCCCCATCATCTCCACATTGCCCCCATCAGCTCCAACTTGCCCCCATCAGCTCCACATTTCCCTCACATCGCCCCCACATTGCCCCCATCAGTTCCACATTGCCCCCATCTCCATATTGCTATCACATTGCCCCCATCAGCTCCATATTGCCCCTATCATCTCCAACTTGCCCCCTATCATCTCCACATTGCCTTCACATTTCCTCCCATCAGCTCCAACTTTCCCCCCATCATCTTCACGTTGCCACCATCAGCAACATGTTGCCCTCACATTGCCCCCCCCCCATTGTCCATTTCCTACTTCCCTGGCAGGAGAGGTCTGTGCCTCCTTCTGCACAGACTGTATGCTGTTGCTCCCATGCGGTCTTCTCTTCAATAATGCAGAGCACTGGGAGATGATGTAATCTCCCAGCGCTCTGCATTACTAAAGAGCCGAAGAGGGAGCTCAGCAGCTACAGGTCTGGGAACTCCTGCTAGTGGGAATGGCGTTCCTGCTGGACTCGAGCCCTGTATGCACTGGATCTACGGTAGTGCCCTGTAAGGATGTTCAGGTCCTCAAAGAGCATTACCATTTGCTTCGATTAAAAGGTCCACACAGGGCAATGCGGGAAGCGGGGTAGCACATGCAAGAATGCTGCCCACTGTGTAGCTATGACTGATGACTCTGGAAGGAGCGAGTGCATAATACGCACCTCCCACTTCACATAAGGTGAAGGGGGCAAAATTGTGTTTATTGTACCCAAGATTTTACAGTATACATCAAGAAAATGTAGTTAATTGTTTGAGCAGCGCTAATACTATTATTGTATTGAGACAAGAACCGACTCCTCTTCTATTCGGAAAAGCTTATAACTTTTCTCAGGCCTTTTAAGAGACAATAAAACAACATTACTTCTATTAAGAATACTGTAGTAATGGAAGCACTGGAAAAGAACAGAAATGAGAGCATCCAGAGAGCGCGCGTAAGACTAGATTTTAAGGCTCAGAAATCAAAAAGAGAATTTTTATTGAGGCTAGCTTGGAGTATAAGGTGTTTAGGTGTGTATAACCCGAGATCATTTTCAGATATTACTGTTCCTTGAAGTTTATAAATGTGGTACTTGGATGCTAGATGGTCTTCAACACGTTGCTATGCAGTTTATTAGATAATTCTTTAGCACTCAAGGGGTTTAAACATAAGGCATGGTGTAATAAATAATGTTATTTAATTCTGTGCAGTTTCTTCTATTAAAGGGAAACATTCTTAAAAAATTAAGGTAGACATCTTTAAATTAAAATAGTGGGTAGTCTCTTCTTTAGTGGATCTTGTTGTTCAATGGGATCGCAATGCTGTTTTCCTTCTGAAAGTGTCAGGATCAGACTAAGGTAAGTTCCCATTTGCATTTCTAGGATCCAAGAAAAAGGTTATACCATATAAGTTATTAGAGTAGATGAGAATCAAAGTACTTTTGTAATAACTCAGAAAAACTTATATACAGGTGATACCAGTTAATGGCTGGGAACATAGAATGTGCAAGCTTTTGGGACAGTAAGGACCCTTCTTAAGGCCTTAGTGTCTTGAAAGCATGCATTTTCTATGCTCTCAGCCACTAAATGTTAACACCTTTGTGTCACTCTTGTGAGTTATTAAAAAGTACTCTTATTCTCATCTTTTCTGGAATGTATCCCTGGGAGGTGTGAATACACAGTAATGTTATTTCAAGTGGGTAATAAATCATATAATCTCTTTTGTGATAGAATTGCTTGTAAAATGTTGCATATCAGGGAGATGGTTTTATCACTTTCACTTTGATGTGTTTTCCTAATGATGTCCATATAATCTGTGGTAAAAAGTAGTTAATAAACTGTAAGCCATTTGAAATGATAGTGGCTTCTTCTAACTCAGCTGCTCACATGATAATAGCTGGTGGCAGGAGGAGGCTACTCGTTTTTACAATAATTAGGTCTAATTTATTTTGGGTATACTTTTTATTTAATATTTTACTTTCATGTTAATGATAAAAGCCCATAAATTATTTATTTGAATGGAATTAAACACTTGAAATGACAAGGGTCCCTTAATATGTGGGGTATTTGGTGCCTGCAACTAAGCGAGTGAGACTGATTTAGGAGTTCCTGGGACAGGGGATGCACTAAGGTGAGATAAAGGTTTGATCAACTCTCTAGTGTAGAAAAACTCTCTATTACACATTATTTTGTATAGACTATGCACTAGGATCTCTCAAGCTGGTGAGATCTTGGTGCATGGGTTCCATAGAATTACATATGAATTGGAGAGTATACTGTAGAGTTTATCTCACCTTTATCACACCATAGTGCATAACCCCCGATATATAACGTGTCCCAAACTGGTTCTTTATCTAAGGACATTGGAAGAAGATGGACTAAGGTGAGGAAAAAAATTGTGTTAAAGTGAGGAAAAAATATTTTACTCTATGAAGCCTATTTACTAAAATCTCTCAAACTGGAGAGATCTTAATGCACAGGTTCCATAGTATAACATATGAATGGGAGAGTTGATACCACCATTTCACATCTTTGTGCATAAACTGTCCCCTACCCTGCCAAGAAGCTAATTTGGAGGGGTAGGTTATGAACTAAGGTGTAATAAAGGAGATATAAACTATCCAGTTTCATGTTGCTCTTTGGAACCTACGTTCTAACATCTCTACATTTTGAGAGTTTTAGTGCGTAGGCTATATAGAATAATGGAGGACTTAAAGAGTTTACTTAAAGGGATAGTAATACTTCAAAAAAATGCAGCTCCAATTCCTCTTTATATTATTTGTCCCACGTAGCCTGTATTTCAGTACTATCAGTCTTGTAGTTCACCAGCAATTGAATGAGAAAGGATCCCCCTCCCGCTCCTTTTAGCTGACTCCCATCAGTTGTGGAATCAAGTCCTGGGACCAGATGGATGCAGCGAGGGACAATCTTTATGCAGTAAGTATAAGGAAAACCCTGCCCCCTTGACGAAGGTAGGCAGGATTTTCCTTATGCTCACTGAAGATTGTCCGCTGCTGTGCTCCATCCGGACCGGCTGGGAGAGGCAGTGTGATGCAGGTGAAAGGGGTGGAAGATTGATCCTTTCTCATTCAATTGCTGCTGAACTACAAGACTGATAGTATTGAAATACAGCCCTATGTGGGACAACTAGTATGAAGAGGAATTGGAGCTGCATTTTGTTTGAGGCATTACTATCCCTATAAAGCCCTTTTCACATGGGCGACACCAGAGTAGCAATACTAGGATGGTTATGTTGCCCATGGTGAAAAGAAATAGCTAGTGCCTTTCACACAAGCAAGGATCATCTTGTTTGATCTCACCTATGTCCTGCATAATTTACTTTGTTCTTTTAGGACCATTGTAAAATGACAGTAAGGAAGGTCTGAACTGCTGCCTGTGGGGCCACTAGCATACCTTTCGCATACCTTTCACTTGAGTGCTTGTGGAGTTTGCAATGCTCACCTCCACCACTAATGAATGGCTGGCCAAGTGGGTGCCAGCCAGTAATAATTGCTTGCTCTCACATTGGCTGCATCTCCTATGTCCCCATTTCATGTGTCTCTTGTGTCACCCCCATATGAGGAACAGAGCAGAAGAACCTGTTGCAGTCTGCTTCAAGTTTTGTCACCCATGTGAAGGAGCCTCTACTGGAGAGTGTACCTCACCTTCATGCCACCTTTGTGCACCTCCCCCCCCCCCCCCCCCCAGGTTTGTGATTAATATTAACAGGAAAAATGTTTTCTCTACAAATTATTAATTACAAAACCATTTCCAAACCAAATTATCAGGGTTACTTATCCTTTTCTATACAACCAGACATTCTTCTTCATAATCAGGTTTCCCATAAAAAATGAGAATAGGGGTCATATTAGAAAAGAGTGGAAAGACTTTGCCTTTGAACTGTTGAGCAAAACCCTGTTTCCTGTGTTATTACCGAACTGCTAAGAGTGTGCAGCAAGAGCAAAGCATTATAGTTATTTCTGCCAGCGGGGTGATTAACCCTTTAAGTGCCAGAGAGGTATTCACGCATTGAAATGCAATGCGTTGGATACCTCTCTGACACCCAAAGAATTAACCCCTTGGATGCTAGAGATGTTTTCAACACACTGGTTTGCAGTGCTTTGGAGATGGAACTAGCACATTTGGGGTTAATGTGTGATAATTCAGGTAACACATCTAAGAGCAGCACAATATTCTTTGTTAGGTAGATTTATTGCTGCAGACAAATTTATAGATGTACATTATTGCATGCCTATAATCTACAAGACAACATATCGTTCTGCCAAGCTCTCTGTACGAGGTGCCCTCTCTGAATTTGTCACGTGGAAGGCTGAACATCTGGATTCCAAGGTAGAACAGCTGATGTTTAATGGCCTTCCTGTGAAAGGAAAAAAAATAATGGCTCAGAGCTGTGAAAATACAGAGTTTTATTGTGAGAAATCAGAGGTGGTTCTGAGTCAGGAGTTCAGTCTAATACACAAAACAGTGTATGGGATCAAAACACATGACTATTGCACCATATAAACTCTCCCTATAACTCCTCTTATTGCTCCATATAAACTCTCCCTATAACCCCTCCTGTTATTCTTTATAACTCCTCCTATTGCTCCATAACGGCACATTAAACATGTCGCCGCAGTGAAAAGAACGATACCAGAATCTCTCCCACATTCTGATATTGAGGGCTTAAGCGTTGTACATTTTAATAGTTCACTTTGAAAATGATAACCTACATGCTGCACACGCGATTCAGTACAACAATGTATTTAATGAAGCAAGCATACCACTCTCACGTGCAAAGGCTTAACATACATGGATGTAAGTACTAGCAGTGGTTGGATGTGTGATTCCCACACGTGTTGTGTGTAAGAGCGATATTGAATCATTTCATTAAAAACGTACTAGATCGCGTGTGCAGCGTGTAGGTTATCATTTTCAAAGTGAACTATTAAAATGTGGGACACTTACGCCCACGATATCAGAATCTTGCCCTTTTGATGCTGGTGAGATTCTGATATTGCCCTTTTCATTACGGCGACATGGTTAATGTGCCGTTTTCTTTGTCGCCCAAGAGTGGGTGATCTTTCAAAAGAAGTGACCATTGACCGCTGTGACAAAAATCGGTGCCTGTGGTGGATTACAAGAAAATGTACATCCAGTTCAAAGCATCACATTAGCATTACTCTACAACAAAATTGCACTGAAGGTCCTGATTGTTGTCAATATCAAGGCTTGGTTCTCTCTCTAGAATTTAGAGCCCTGTCAGGAAGCCATTTTTCTGTAGCCCAGCAGAGATCACTTTGTAACAGTAGTCTATGGGCTATTCTTCTAGTGTTTAGACCTCTGAGTTCAGGAGTCTTCATTTTGGGACATTGTATTGGTCCAGAAGGGGGCTGCCCGGGACAAGGGACAACCATTTAAAATCCAGGACACCCTAGTTAAAGGTTTAGATAATACAGGGTTACAAGTGCTTTGCAAATTGAAACACAGGAAGTAGGGTCAGTGCTTGAAAGCTTACAATATATGCCAATATGAAAAAGAGCCCTGTGCAGCTTGGAAAGTCCCATACATGAGAATTAGAAATGCGTCATATTTACAAAACTCCATTGGCCTTATTCATCAAGCTATGAGATGCATAACCCTCTGGCACTTACAGTGTTAAAGGGATAGTAACACTTCGTTTTAACTTTATTTTATTTTGTAGGCATTAAAAAAACATGAAGAATGATATAAGTCTTATCTCTCAAACCTTTATGGTTTATGAGATATTCACAAGCAAAGTTCCCCTCCCCGCCCCTTTTTCCTAGTGTAAGCCATCTCTTCTCAGATGTGAGTCTGGTTGTATGACAGTACAGATAACAGAAGGGGACAATTTTCTTTGTATGAAAACAATGAAAGCCCTTCCCCCCTTGAAAAGTTTTTCAGCTTTTTCCATTATCTTAATTGAAGATTGTCCCTCTCTGCAGTCTACCTGGGCATCTCCCTTCTTATCTGGTTGAACAGGGGGGGGATACTTTGTTTGTGAATATCTCTTAAACCATAAAGGTTTCAGAGATAAGACTTATATCATTCTTCATGTTTTTTTAATGCCTACAAAATAAAATAAAGTTAAAATGAAGTATTACTATCCCTTTAACTCCTTGCATAATTGAGAGGTCTCCAACATATTGTAAAAAAAAAAAAAATAAATTAAACCAGTGGGGATTTTCATTTCCCTCTTATGGTGCAGTTGGTTTAGCCTGATGAATAAGACCCTATATGTGTGTTTTGCTTTCTTTTCAACTTTACACACTGCTTACAAATAAAAATATAATGTAGCTGTCTCTTCGGGACTCTTCACATGAGAAGCAATTGTTCCTTTTGTTCCATACACAAGGCATTGTGCAGGACAGACCAGCCCTCCTCCCCCGCCTTGTAAACTCCTTCAACACTGCATATAACTAATCACCTTTCATTTCTCTACCTTGGGAATACGCTCTGCCAAACTGGGGCAGAGAACTGGGAGAAATGTTGACAATTTGCATTTTATATACAAGTTAGTCATTAAAATCTGTAACCAATTCAGGAACAGTCTGGCTTTCGTCTTACTGTGACCGATTTCGGAACCATACTGGACACTGCAAGTCTGTATTACTGTGTGCGGGGAGCAGATTGTCCCAAGTGATATACAGAGAGGGAAATACCCTATGTGTCACTCATGGCCATGTATTATATTTCTAAGGAGGCAGCAATTTATCTAGCAACAGACATTAATGTACTGTATGACTGTGAAAAAGACTGATTATCCTTCCATACTACCCAACATTTTAAATGGCCAAAGAGGGACACTTTTGTTTTAGGTGGTATTGCAAGGGGTGGGGATAGCATACCAAGGAGTTTATGGACTAAGGCGTGATAAAGCGGAGATGACTTCTCCAGTGATATCACTTCTCCAGTGATATCACTTCTCCAAGTCCTATGTTATTCTATGGATCCTATCCACTAAGATTTCGCCTATCTTAATGCATAGGCTCTATAGAATAACAGAGGAACTGGAGAAGTGATATCACTGGAGAAGTGATCTCCGATTTATCACCTCTTTATCACGCCTTAGTGAATCTCCCCCTCAAGTGTTTTTAGGTTACTTTATTACATCCTGACAGCTCTTTGTGCAACTGAATAGATGATTTAGAGCTAGACCAAAGTATTTTATTTAAAGACTAATTTAAAAACATGTGTATTGAAGTTTAAACAAACATTAATGTGAGTTTTATTGCTGTGGAGCAATGTGATACACTTATATACACCACACTGTCTGATCTCCTACAAAGAGGGACAACAGAGTGGGAAAGAGGGACAGAGGGATTTGGGTCTCAAAGAGGGACGCTTTGGAGGTAAGGACTCCTAATATCTCCTAAAGAGGGACATTTGGGAGTATAGAGCCATAATATCTCCTAAAGAGGGACACTTGGGAGGTAAGGACCCCTAACATCTCCTAAAGAGGGACATTTGGGAGTATAGAGCCATAATATCTCCTAAAGAGGGACACTTTGGAGGTAAGGACCCCTAACATCTCCTAAAGAGGGACACTTGGGAGTATGGAGCCATAATATCTCCTAAACAGGGACACTTGTGATGTATGGTTTTCTTCCAGCAAAGTTCTTGAACATACTGGGGTGAGTGGAAATTGCATTCAAATTGCAAATTCTTTGTTATTTTATGGACAGATTACATGGACTTTTTTAACCTCTTGGATGCTACAAACATCTCCAAATCATTGTATCCAATGAGTTAAAGAAGCTGTTAATTCAATAAAAAGTAGCTCTTTGATGTGATACATAAAGAGGCTGATACATTAAGAAGTAATGGTGCAATTCTGGAGAAATCTAACTGCTTCCATGGGTACAAATAAAAATGTCCTAAATTCCCATTGATTTAATCCCTCGAATGCTACAGAGGTCTCTAACATATTGCTTTGAAGACCTCTCTAGCATTCAGAAGACCATATCTTTAAAAGTGGAGCAGTGCAATTCTGCACTAAGCCATCTTCAGCATAGAGGACTATTAAAGTAGAACTGTCACAGAGATATAAGTGTCCCCCTAGTAATAGTTAGTATAGCGGTCATTTAAATAGTGTTATAATGTTTATTAAGTTCAGGCATTATATGAAAACATAAGTTCTTGTGATACTCACCTCAAGAAGACAGTACTGAAGAGGGGTCTGTGCGCCTGTGCTGCCTATCCCTGCTTGTACTGTATGGTACAATGTAACTCCCCCCTTTGGCAAGTAACCTATCAGTGAAGAGACAGGGGCGGACAGCACAGGTGCACAGATCCCTTTTCGGTTAGATGTCTGCACTGTTGTCTTGAGTCTGTATTTAATAAACATTATAACATTATTTAAATCATTACTGCTATACTAACTATTAATAGGGGGAACACTTATATCTCCTTGATAGTTCTTCTTTAAAGGAGCAGAAAACTTTTTTACGAAAACACATATTTTATAGAGCATTTCCTGCTGAATAAAACAAGGTCGTTCCCACTGCTGTCAGATGTTTTATTCAAAATTTATTGCAGTTCAAATAACCAGGAAGTGAACTTACTGTGTTTACTTGCTGATAGTTTTGACAGGAAGGGACAGGCAGTTTCTATCACATTCTGTGGAGAACTGTAAGTCACTGACTTTCCTCTCTATTAAAATGTAACAGAATTATTAATTGGAATTTGACCACTAGAGGGCACTGCTAATGTAAAAAAACTGGGGTTTAAACTGTAATAACTCTGGAAGTATAAATCTCTCGGCAGTGGGAGTACCCTTATTTTACTCAGTAGGAAATTCCTTACAATATATATTTTTTCACAGAAAAAAAGTTTAGTGGTCTTTTAAACATTCCAATTGATTTGAATGGAAGTTTTAACCCCTTGAATGTGAGAGAGGTCTCCAAAGACCTCTCTAGCATTCAGGTGATTGGAAAGGCCCATTTAAATCAATGGCAATTTAGGGAATTGTTATGTGGTGCAGCTGTTGTACTTAAGAATTGCACCACTCCACTTTTATAAATATAACCTAAGGTTTCAAAAGCAGCAGAGCCACGATCGCATTAATTAAAAAAAAATCTGTCACTAAAACGGTCTTCTACTTGTGCTTGCAAACCGAGCACACGTAGAAGACCATTTCAGTGAAAGTTTTCTTTTTTATTAACGCAATCACGGCTGTGCTGGAGAGCCACCTCAAAGTTGTACAACTTGCTTCCCTGCAGTCAGCTAGAATGCTGACTACGGTGAAGGGTGGGGAAAGGGCAACTTTAGGAGTGATCATCTCTCAAACCATAAAGGTTTGAGAGATGAAACTGGGGGCAATACATTTATTTTTAAAAGGCCTTTACTATAGGGTTTAGTAATACTTAAGTATTACTAGCCCTTTAAACAGCTTTTTTTTTATCATTATTATTATTGCTCTTTGCTCTCCTTTTTTTTTTTTTTTTTTTTTATATTATTCTCCTGGTGAGTCATTTTTTGTAGATTTATAGACAGACACAAGAGAGGCAATTAATATGTTTGGGAAGGGACCATCACAGGAACTGGCAACTTGTGACTCACCAGCTGTGAAGAATTACAAGTTCCATTAATGGATATGGGATCTGTCTGGAGACTCGTTTTTCTTATTTAAAGCAGAACTATCACTCAAATTAAAGTGCCCCCCAAATGAGTATGGATATAGCGATACTTTTATCCATACTAGTTTTATCCTGAATAAGTCTGGCGGTATTGAGAAATCCAACTAGTTCTGAGATGAACAGGCAGGCATCAGCACAGACATCTTGCCAAAGAGACATCTAAGCGCCTGTGCTGTCCATCACAGTCTCCTCTAGGAGGAGTTGCATTGTACCTTAAGGAACAGGCGCACAGAGGCTGGTACAGCAAGATGCCTGCCTGTGCTTCTCAGAACAAGTTGGCTTTCTCAATAACGCCAAACTTATTTAGGATAATACTAGTATGGATATGTGTATCGCTATATGCATAATGATTTGGGGGGCTACTATAATTAGAGTTATAGTTCCGCTTTAATTATTGGGTATCCAGGGTCAAAGGCTGATTCTCATCTAAGTCAGTGCTAACCCCACCCACTTACTATTTTTAACCACTCCCCACCTCATTCTGCTCATTTTTGGGACCACCCCCTACCTTCTCTCGTCCCAATCCCACCCACTTCTTTGAAGCCCCACCCACATCATGATACAATTCTCATGATTTGGACACACCCAGCTCCACCCCTATGTGTGACTCTGAGGGCTCTGTCATCATCCCTAGTCAGCCAATGGAAATCTGAGGTAATTTATTTTTCTTCTATGGTGCAGTTATTTTGCCCCAGAATTGCTCTGCTTTTCCTTAATATATTAGCTTAAAGGGAAAGTAATGTTTCATAATAAATTCAGCTCTAATTAATCATCATAGTAATTGGACTTTGGATAGTGTTATATCAATACTGTCAGAGTTGTAGTTCAAGAGTAATTCAATGACAAAGTATCCCCCTCCCGCCCCTTTTACTGATGTAACACTGTTCATCCAGATCAGAAGGGAGAGGGACAATCTTCAATTAAGATAAGGGAAAAAGGTGAAAAGCTTGTCAAGGGGGGCAGGGCTTTCATTGTTCTGATAGGAAGAATATTGTCCCCTTCTGTTATCTGTCTGGTCTATGGACTGCATTCCACATCTGAGAAGAGATGGCTTACACTAGGTAAAAGGGGCGGGAGGGGGAAACTTTGCTTGTGAATATTTCTCAAACCATAAAGGTTTGATTGATAAGACTTATATCGTTCTTCAAGTTTTTTAATGCCTACAAAATAAAATAAAGATAAAACAAAGTATTACTATCCCTTTAAGGACCTTAGTCAGAAGATAATACAGGAATACATTTTCAGAAAAACAACTCTACCACAGGAAAGAGAGAATAAACCCCAATATTCCCAGTGATTTAGCCCTTTGAGTGCCCGAGGAGTACGGAACGTATTGCACTCAAAGGTTTAAATAATAGAGAGGTTTCCAATGCATTGGGCATTCTAAGGGTTAATGTTCAGAAATGTTATTTTTAACCCTGTGAGTACCAGGGAGGTATCCAGCACATTGCAACGCAACGGCTCTGTGGCACACGAAGGGTTAAGCACCGATGATGTTGGAGACCTCTAAAATTTCTCCAGTCCTTGTTTAGTACATTGCTTAATTCAAACTTTTTTCTTCTCATTTAAATGTCTAATTTGTAAATAACGTATCCGTTTTTAAATCACAAATAGTTTCCATTACCCTTAATTAATTTTAATAATTCCCAAAGGGTCCCTTCCAAAAATAAGAAAAAAATATATATTTTTTTAATTTTAACATTCATTATTCTTTTGTGGCTGTTGACAGGTAGCTGTATCCAACAACTCAAACTAATTAGTTTGGAAAGGGCAGTACTTAAGGCAAATGAGTTATAGCAGGAAATGCTTTGTAATAAATATGCTACATTTACACTTAACATTGACCTCTGCTATACGAAACTTGATTCTCCTCACTGAGAATGGAGAAGGGGTCAAAAGGTTTAGAAGCCAACGTATAGCGAACTGCGTGCTATGCATTTAAAATGACTTACTACAATCTGGCTGTATTTATTATAGAGGCAATAGTGCACAGTCCTGCTCGTTCACAGCAATAACAGAGTTATTACCTCAGTGCAATGAATTGGAGGAATGAGGGGGGAGAAGAGGAATATTTATGGCAAATGTTTAATGGACATGGGAACTTGATACCAACTTCATATATTAAACTAAAAAAAAAAATAAAGACACAATGAACTTCAATTATGACCTAGTGAAAATGGAATTTTTGCATCTGGATTTCATTATAATTTTTTTTCTCTGTTTAAAATGGGTAAATTAATGAGGATGTGAAAGTGGAAACTGCTTAGTGTTAGGCGTGCAAAACGGATAAGGTGTGATTTGATTGCCTTCTTTATTAAGGACTAGGGAAATTGTTATTAAATACTTAGAAAAGCTTTACAGAAGGAAGTACTGTTTGCAGTTTTTCTGCCCTGTAGTCAAGCTTCTTATTGCCATTTAGTAGTTTATAATTACAGAGGTCCTTAACACTTTATAGACCAAAAGGATGTGCAACGCGTTGCAAAGAATTGTGGTACATGCCCCTTTCGCATAGCTGGGAACTCTCCGGATTTGCCCTGGAGACTCTGGTTTTGATTCTGCATTACTGGGTATCCAAGGCAGAGGCCGATTCTCCAGATGTAGTGAGTTTCTAACTCTGGCCACTTCTGTTACTTCCCAGTGTGTTCCTCCCACTCCCCGCCCTCTTCTCCTTCTTCCCCAGCCTATTCAATATACTTTTGCTTCAATTTCTAAGCTCCACCCAAACCTGTGACTAAGCTCCACCCCTTTTTGATGCAAATCGCATCATTTTTCTCCCCCAGCGGCATGACAGGACTTCCCTCTCCGGGGGAATCCACAACAAAAAGTTCCCAGGAATGCCCTCTGGCCTTCACAGAGCCACCATAAGAAATCTGTGGGCCCAGTGCAAACACAAAGCCAGGGCACACCCAATGCATTTGCACTGCAAGTTGGACGTATATATAAAGATGGAGCCTGTGGAACAGAGAGGCAGAGGTGTACACCAGTTCTCTGTTACTCTACTTACAGAATATACTTAAAAGTGTCTGATCTGGGAGGTGGGCCATGCACCATACATGGGAACTGACTGTAACCCCATGATGGCAGCCCTGGGATTCAACCCCTTATGGATCAGGGGGGGTGTGCAACACACTAGGTCGGTGCCCTACATACAGCATCCTGATATACACAGTTGGGAATTCTCCAGATCTGCCCTGGAGACTCTGGTTTTTGCAGTGAATTACCGTGTCACCTGGGACAGAGGCTGAATCTTCGGTGGTGGGTAGTTTCTTATAAAATTCTGCCCGCTTCTTCTAGTTCCCAGCCTGTTCCTCCCATTAACCATTCACTTCTACTCCTTCCCCATCCAGTTTTGCCCACTTCCTGCCTACCTCATGACATGTCCCATTAAGCCCCACCCCTTCGTGGTGCAAATTGTATCATATATATCCCCGTGCGGCACCACCTGAGCCCCGTCCAGGGACTCTAGAAGAAAAAGTCCCCAGGTATGCTGTTTATTGATTTTGCATTTCAGTTCTGCTGTAGTCTTTGGCTGGATAGTGTAATTTTACTATTTTGAGAATGTTTACATGAGTCTAAAGAGCCATGGGTGGGGGCTTTCTCTCTATGGTTAATCTCATCCAGACTGATTAAAAACTAATGGGCTGATGTACTGGAGCAATTCTGGCCAAATCAACTACACCACAGGAGACATATAAAATGACCATTAATTTATAGGTATGAGAGATGGGGGGGAGACCATTAATATAAATGCAGATCAGTTCATTGGAGTACTTCTGTAGCATTCAGCGGGTTAGATGACTGGGAATATACGGAATATTTGACTCTGTGGTGAAGCTTCCACTCATTGTGTACTTTTGAAGAGTTGTGGGATCAGCAAACACAGGTTACTGAGCATGCAATTTACAAATATATAAATAGATGTATCTGACTACTATATGAAGGACTTCTACCTAGGTAAGTACTTCTGTCAAATAAATTAACAGCAACGTATGATGTATTTCTAGTGCGCCTTTAAATAAATGCTTCAGTTTAGGCAGGAACACTACATTTCATTGTATCAGTTACTGCTATTTATCTCTTTGACTAATGACAGCCACAAGATTACTCAACAAACAGGGAACATTTACCTGGAGGTTGGAGAACTGACAAGTAATTTGATCACCAAGAGACATTAAATAAAGTCTGTGAAAGCAGCCAGAATTACGGTTATGGTTGTCTTCTCAAAGATGGATTTTACAGGGCTGCACACAGGAAACACTGCAGCCCTGCAACGTGGATGGACTGCTATTGGGCTACAACGCCCAGCATCCTCGGACACAAGGGACTCTCCAGTAAAGCAAGTTCACCGCCATTGTCACATATATCAAAAATTGGGAGCTTTTTGTGTTTTGAAAACATTCTCTCAAAATCTGATGCAATGGCGTGTTAGATGATTCACTATTAAAGGATCAGTAATGTCCCCTAAAAAAATATTTAGAATTAAGTAGAAGTAGAAAAAAGAAGCTAATTGCCACAAACCCTATCTCTCAAACTGCTATGGTTTGAGAGATATAGGGATTCAAAGTTCCCTTCTCTTGACATCAGCGTCTTGCTGACAGCAGGAGATCCCGGTCCGGGGAGCAGCAGGCGGCTCTACAGCAAAGCTGGAATCACTTTACTAAAAAATAATTCATTCATTGGAAAGGTCTACAAAGTGTGATTGCAAACCAGGCACACTTTGTAGACCTTTCCAATGAATGAATTATTTTGCAGTAATGCGATTTCGGCTCTGCTGCAGAGCCTCCACAAGTCATACGACTTGAATCTGCTACTGTCAGCTTTACAGCTGACATCAGGAAAAGGGGAGGGAGGGGGGAGCTTTGAATCCCTATCTCTCTCAAACCACAGCGGTTTGAGAGATAGGGTTTGTGGCAATTAGTTTATTTTTTTTAACCTCTACCTAATGCTAAATATTTTTATGGGACATTACTGCCCCTTTAAAGCATACATTCCCCTTCAACAGAATGTAACAAAAACAGACACCACCTCTTTGGAGGCTGTACTACAAAATGGGATCAACAATATATATTGACGTAGTTTACTGCATAGCCCTCTGGCACATACTTAAACTTTTAAGTCACTGTGCCTCATAGTTAGGGTTAGGTTACAAGGCCACAGTGACTATTCACCCAAAATAATTTGGCTTGTCCCCTATGGTGCAAATTACATGGACTGTTGTCACCAGCATCAGACATTTGCAGATGCAGAGCACTAAAACTTTCCTGTGACACAAGACAAAAGAAAAGTTGCAACATGTTACGCCTGCTTGGTATGCCAGACAGACAAACAAATTATATTGGAGAGTTCCTGGGCACAACAGACATTCAAATAAGGCTGCAGTTATCAGTGCACCTGCACTCATCAGGCAAACACCTGAAATGCAATGAAAATATCTCTAGCACCCTATGATACAAATAGTTTGATACCTCCATTAAACAATACAAAAAATTAAAAAAATACAGTGCCAGGTTATGTAGGTTCTTCTATTTAATGATACTTACTTTAACCTAATATTTCACAAACCAACCATAATAAAGCTGTAAGGATCTAGGTATTAAACGTATACCTGTCTGAAATGGGGGAGGATCTATCACAGGCTCATTTGTCATACAGACTTAAAGCGATAGTAATGCCAGAATAAAAATGCAGCTCCAATTGATCCTTATACAACGAGGATCGTGTAGCACTGTATTTCAATAGTTTATGTTTTGCAATTCTAAAGGATCCATATATGAGAGGAGGCGGCTAAGGGTAGGTAAAATGGGCGGGAGGAGGATCCTTTAGAATTGATTTACTACGTGATCCTCGCTATATGAGGATCAATCGGAGCTGTATTTTTATTCTGCCATTACTATCCCTTTAATTGTACTTTGATAATTATAACAATAGAAGAAAGAAACGTGTGAGTAGTTATATTTGATGGTTTAATAGTAGGCAACCAATGCAACAAAGCTGTAGGAAAAGCTAGCCATATAGGCACTAGCAGCAAAACACAGAGGATCTAATCCCACTTTATAGATCACTAATTAGACCTCACCTAGACTTCGATGTGCAGACAGAGGCCAGAGTTGCCATCAGAAATGATGGAGCCCGGGACAACTGTGAATGGCATCTGCCAACCATATGCCCTTATTAATGGGGATGAAATAAGTATAGGGAGGAAGAAGGAGGAAATAGAGAAACTGTGTAAGGGGAAAAAAGGCAGAGGACAGAGAGAGGAAGAGGCAAAGGGATGCTGTAAAAGGGTAAAGAGGGAGCACTAAACTACAAAGGGAGTAGTAAGAGGCAAGAAGAGGAAGCATAAAGAGGCAAAAGGCAAGCAGTAAGAGGAAATTGGCACAAGGTAGGAAAAGGGAGAAACAGTAAAGAGAGAAATTTAATAAATATGCAGAAGAGAATTAAAGGGAGAACTTAAAAGCTGAAACATCAGCTCCTTTTCCTACCTTGATTAAGAGGTATCTTCTATCCATTTGCTCTGTGGACTGTAAGGAGCTGGATTGAAATATACCTTTCCAGTTCATGTGTTGTTGTGGATCATATGAATAAGGGGCTAGATTCAAATGCAGGAGATAAATGTTATCTCCCGTTTTATCAAAATATTTCCTGTTGAAGTCTGTGAGGATACCTGGATATAAAAGCAGAGATAAAATTAGCACCTGCATATGAATCCAGCCCAAGATCTCTTCAACTTGAAAATGAGGTTCTATAGAGTAACATAGGAATGGGAGTGATTATCTCTAGGAAGAGTTAAGTTTATCACACCTTTGGGCATAAATCCTTAAAAAAAAAATCTAAGGGGAACTACATCCTAGGATGAAATGGATCTTAACGTGTTTAATACAAGGACTTATCTTGGAAGGTTTCCTTCATACAGCAGTTAGATATATCCATATAGATACTGTTTGCATTGTCTCTATAGCTATATAGTGATCACTTTTGAAGTCAGTCTCTAAGCCACATCTTTTTCATAACAAACAATAGCTTTCAGTAGACCCGAACAGACCTCCAGTAGACCTAAAGGGAAACAACCTGCCATGGAGTACAGATGAATAAAACAGGATATAGATGTAACTGACTGCTGTATGGAAGACACCTACCTAGGTAAATCCTTCTGTTACACAATGTAAGAGCAACTTTTTCCTAGAGTACAATCCCTGATTCATGTGTATAGCTTAAAGGACAGAAGGGAGGAGGGTAATACTGTTTAAAGCGGAACTACCACCCAATATAAAGTCGCCCCCCAATAATTAGGTATATGGTGACATGCTTTTTAAAAGTGTTATTATCTGCTACAAGTACCACAATCTGAAGTAATCATGGTTCTTCAGAGACTGACACCAGGCTTGCACACAGACATCTTGGCTTAGAGACATCTGCGCGCCTGAGCTGTCCATCCCACTCTCCTCTAGGAGGCACTGCATGGAGCCGAAAGGAACCGGAAAGGGACTGACGATGCAGGCGCGCAGACAGCTCTAAAGCAAGAAGCCTGGCCGTCAGTCTCTGAAGAAACAGGATTACTTCAGATCGCAGTACTTGTGGCAGATAATAAAACTATTAAGAAGCTAGTCGCCATATGCCTAATTATTGGGGGGAACTTTATATTGGGTGGTAGCTCGCTTTAAAGCTTCAAATATATTCAGGGATATGATAAAATTCAAGAGGGGACCATTTTAAGAAGAAAACATGATAGAAAAGTATAATCAAAATGTAAAGGTGATAGATACATGGAAGAGCTTCTCAGAATTCTTTTAATATATCTATGTCTTTTCTAAAGATTAAGTCTGAACTTTTTTTTAACTAGATAGTGAGATGGGCCAATTTGTTTTTTTTCTGCCTTCAAATCTCATGTTTCTGCATGTTCAAGAAGTTCATCTCTGTTGGATCAACGTTGTGTCAACACCATATGGGCCGAGCCATAAGGTGAAATGCATTCTGGTTTTGGGAGACTGTGCATAGTGACGGTATTGCTGTGGTACATTTGCCCATGTGTTCAAGGACTAAATGATGGATTTTATTATATGGCAGAAAATAAAGACATCTTCTGACATGTTTCTAATTCTCAGATGTAGCAGTGAATGATTATAAATCTGTGTTCATTCATTTACAAATAGATGAATACAAAGATGCAGTATTCAAATAAGCAAAAATGCCTTCACCTGGTCCGAGCATGCTCAAACAAGATATGGGAATGGGCATATGCATACAAAAGTTGAATATTAATTATTTTTGTGTTATATACGTCATGTTTTGTAATTTGCCCAGAGATGGATTAAGGCTCCTTAGGGCCCTGGGCAAGGAGCCAATGTGGGGCCCCGCACATCTTGATATGGTGCTTCTGACACCAAAAATGGGTGCAACTGTATGATGCTTTTCTCTTTCAACAAAAAGGGCATCTGACACAATATATTAGCATCACTTGTAGCCAGGGCCCCTCATATTGCAATGGGCCCCAGGCAGTGGCCTTGGTTGCTATAATGGATGATCTGGCTCTGGATGTGCCAAGAGCACTCTGCCTTCCAAATGGGCATCTGTAGTGCATCTAAATGGGAGGACTTTGTGATGAAGCAATTTTTAGGTAAACAAACTTACACTATAGAGCAAGGGGGCTCAGTGTATGTTTTCAGGATATTCCCACTAAAATGCAAGTGAGTGTGGTTAGCTCAGGCAGATCCTTCAGAATGGTTAAGCCACTGATTGATTCACATGTGGTAATGTGACAAGATTGTGAAAACGTGCATTTTGAGAGTCCTGGGGACAGGTTTGAGCTCCCAAGCCATACACAGCAAATGAAGATTCCCACTGATTGAAATGCAATGCTTTGGACAGCCCTTTGGCCCTGAAAGCGTTACAAAAAAACAACCAAGGGTGCTATATTCAAAAGGAAACTGGCGTCACTTCACCACTGGGGGCCGATACAAATAGCTAAATGTTTCATTGATTTGAAACTACACCGATACCTAAAAATTAAAATCGGTTGATATCATTTTAAATATCATGTACTTACAGCTAGCACAGGTAAAAATGAATTATCCATATGTTACAATGCTAAAATGTAATCCTAAACCTGCTTTATTATTGCATATGTAAAATGTAAGCCGATGGGAGCTTTTTGAGGCTGTACACAACAGCCCCAGGCTTTCACATCAAGTCTGCTCCCATTGGCGACACTTAGTAGACCATAATAATGGCCCTTTAAATTTGCTTGAGATAAGAGCTAAATTCAATTAATTTATTCTGATTAATACTCGCTCCTCTTGTATTCATAAGTGCCATTATCTTTTCTCGGCAGGACACAGGCATCTACAGGCAAGGCACTCTAGGCTCCCTTAGTTCTGTCCAAGGCCACACCCCCAATCTTCACATGACCCCAGTCCCAGCCACTGTTTCCCTGTACACAAAATACCTTAGCCTTTAACAAGAAAGGATAAATAAAAGCTTTCACCCCTTGGTTGCTAGAGACATCTCCAAAGCATTGACATTGACTTGATTTGGCCACACCCACAATTTGAAACATGGGTGTGGCCAGCACAGCTGAGACATCCCTCAAAATTTGGTGCTGTAGGCAACTGCCTACTCTGCCTATTGGAAAATCTATCCCTGTTTCTAGGCACAGTTTCAGACAAACCTGGACAATGTCCTCAAGACTGCTTTGCTAAGTGGAGTAACGGAAAATGCATGAATGGATTCTCCCTCAGAAAATATATAAGACTAAAGACTAGATTTCAGGCTTCAGACTACAAATGAATGCGCAGTAAACTTTTTATGAAAACATATCTAGTAGGGCATTTTCTACTGAGTAAAATAAGGGTACTCCCAGTGCTAAGAGATACATATTTCCAGAGTTATTACTGTTTAAACCTGTGTTTTTTTTTTCATTAGAAGTGACTTCTAGTGGTCAAATTCCAATTAGATATCCTGTTACATTCTCCATTCTAATGAAGAGGAAAGTCAGTGACTTACAGTTTTCCATAGAATGTGATTGAAACTACCTGTCACTTCCTGTCAGAACAATCAGGAAGTAAACACACAGTAAATTTACTTCCTGATTATTTGAATTGTGTTTCTATTTTGAATAAAACAACTGAGAGCAGTAGAGGGTACACATGTTTTACTCAGCAGGAAAAGCTATATAACATATAGATTTTCATGAAAAGGTTGACTGCTCCTTTAAGTTTTACAGATGATAGCTTGAAGTCCAGAGTATTTAAAGGTGCACTAATGCATAAAATTAAACTGAGTAATTTCATTTTAAATATCATGTTTCTCCAGCTAGTATCTGTAAAAAAAGTATTTATTTTATGGTAGATCTCTAAAATCTAATCCTAAAATTGCATTTTAAATGCATGTGTAGGAACAACTTGATTAAAGGGATAGTAATGTCTGCCATAAAGTAGCTCTCCAAGGGCTAGATTCTGTTGCAGGTGTTAAATGTTAACACCCGTTTTATCAAACATTTTCCTACTGAAGTCTATGGAGAAAACTGGAGATAAATGCAGAGATAAAATTTGCACCTGTAATAGAATCTAACCCAAAGTCTTCTCTATTGTAAAACTAACACGTGCTATGTTTAAAGGGATAGTAAACCTTGAAAATAAGTTTATTTTATATTGTAGCCCTTAAAAAAACATGAAAAATGATATGTCTTATCTCCCAAACCTTTATGGTTTGGGAGATATTCAGAAGTAAAATAAAGTAAAGTTCCCTTTTCCTGGCTGTTTCAGCCAAGTTTGCCATCTAGTGGACAGATTTGGATTTCGGTCCACAGATCAACCGGCAGCTCTTTAGCAGTGATGAGATCACGATCTTTAAAAAGAACTACTTTATTGGAACTGTCTACAAGGTGTGCCTGGCCTGCAAGCACACATTGTAGACCATTCCAATGAAGAAATTATTTTTAAAGATTGTGATCTCAGCACTTCTGGAGAGCCGCAGCCGGTCCCAGGACCGGATTCCAAATCTGAGAGCTAGAACGGTGACTTCACTCAGGGGGAAACTTTGCTTCTGAATATCTCCCAAACCATAAAGATTTGGGAGGCAAGACTTATATCATTCTAAATGTTTTTTAAAGGGCTACAATATAAAATAAACGTATTTTCAAGGTTTACTATCCCTTTAATCAATTACTTTTATGTAATTCCAAAAATATTACATGTAAAAAGATCCCCCTCCCGCCCCTTCTGGCCATGTCACGCTTCCTCTATCTGTTGTCCAAATCGAGAGCGGAGAGGGACAAACTTCAGTAAGCAAAAGGAAAAAGCTGCCCTCCTTTGTCAAGGGGGGCAGGGTTTTCCTTATTTTTAATGACTTAAAGGGATAGTAATACTTAAAATGTTGTAAGGTTTATCCCCGTAAGTAAAACAAGAGTATTCCCACTGCTGAAAGGTGTTTCATTCAAAAGTTATTAATTTTCAAAGTTGAATTTTTTAGGTGCATTATCACAGTGGCCTGAAACTGCACAGTGGCGCTGTTGTTACACCATCCTATGGAGATTTATGGTCTATGGACCATAGGATGGTATGGCAACAGCTCCACTGTACAATTTCAGGCCATTGTGATATTACACCTAGAAAATTCAACTTTGAGCTGTAATAACTTTTGAATAAAACACCTTTCAGCAGTGGGAGTATCCTATTTTTACTCAGGAGGATAAACATTACAATACATATATATATTTTTTTTTTACATGTTAAGTATTACTATTCCTTTAACCCCTTATGGACTACATGACATACTATGACCATCATGGTCCTTATACCCTTAAGGACCGATGACAGTCATAGTACGTCACATACTTTATACTTACAGTGCTCCACCAGGATCGCTGTAAGTAAAAATAGGGCCTAAAATTGACCGCTCCAAGACTGGAGTGATCTCTTTCAGGCCCCAAAGCGGCGCTCCGATACACACAACAGGTCACGTGTACCAGCGTGTCGGCAAGGATCAAAGCTGTCCTTATGGGACGGAAACGTCCCAGGACCACTGGTCCTTAAGGGGTTACGTTTGTCCCTTGCTGCATCCGTCTGGTCCAGGGAACAGATTACAGCTCCAAGGGGAGGAGGCCAGAAGGAGCGGGAGGGGGTTCTTTTTACATGTAATATCTTTGGAACTACATAAAAGTAAGTGATTAAACATAGAGCAATGTGTTAGATTTACACTAGTGAAGACTTGGAGAGCTACTTTATGACATACATTACTGTCCCTTTAATTGTGTTTGTACTCTTTATACTGAGAGATAAGACCTAATGCAGTTAATTTACTGTGACTAGTACCTACTGTTCTCAGACCATTTACAGGAAGTGAAACAACAGCACTGTTCGATTTTTGGCGCCAGAAAATAGAGACTTTCCGAAGTTACTAGCGTTATTTACCCCAGATCAGTTTTAGGTGTTAAACCTTTGAGTACCAGAGAGGTACAGAATTAGGGTTGCCACCTGGCCGGTATTTTACCGGCACAGACGGTAATTAGCGCTGCTGAGCCGGTGCCAGTATAACCTCTATACCAGCAGTTGAAAAGCCGGTATTACAGCACATGTACTGCACTAACTCGTTTGGCCCACTTTCCACTATGTCCAGGCCACTTCAGCAGCCTTTAAAATCATGTCAATCACTCTCTAAGCCCTCACTCAGCTGCATCTTAGTGAGTGGCGACGAGATGCCGCACTGCGCGTGTGCGTCGCACTTTATATGCGCACGCATGCTTTGTAGTACGAGCGTACTCCGTTGGTTGCCTCCAGTCCAGTGCAGTCCCTTCCCGAGTAAGTGCTCATTGCTAATGCTGTTACGTTTGTCACTTGCATTGAAGGTGTTAAACAGTCCATTAAAATGAAGGTGCTGTCATTGCCCCCATATGGAGCTATTGTTTGCTCCAGAATTGCTCTTCAGCTGACTTAATATGCACCTCTTTTTTCACCAGCCAGTATAAGATATGAACATCTGTTTTCCCTTTTCCATGCAGAGCTTGTGTCTCGGGCAGTTTGTAATAAAGATAACTAGGTAGCCAGACAGAATTTTCAGGAGCCTGTGTAGGGGTGCATATATATAGAGGTATACAAAACGCTCACAAAATGGAGGAGTCATTAGTAGATGTGCTGTTGTGATGTGTTTCTCACTTGGTGCACACTGTCTTTTTATACTTGGCAGATAAGCTAGCTAGGATACTGGTCTGCTGTGTAGAATGAGTGCACATGATTTGAATGCCAGTTTGTACTGTTAGACTGGTATATTGTTCTGATAGGGATTCAGTTACACTTGTATTTGAAAGAGATAATACAAATTCTCTATTGGTCCGGTGTAGTTATTTTTACCTGGGTCATTCAATTAATTACTCAGTTTTGTTTTATTCAAGTCAAATCACGCAACATTGAGTGGTTCTGCCCCTTTTGTGACTCTGCACTCACTGACCCACAACTATGGCCGGTATTTGTTTGAGGAAAAGGTGACAACCCTATACGGAATGCATTGCAAAGCAATGTATTTCATGCCCATCTGGCACTCGTAGGGTTAATATTCCTCTAAGAGAATATAACTCCAGTTCATTTTTAGGTGTTATCCTTTAAATGCTAGTGGAGTTTCCAATGCATTGCAAAGCAATTCACTGGCGAAAGCTCTATCGTTTAACACTCTGAGTGCCAGAGAAGTATCCAACGTTGGATACCTTTCTGGAACTTAAAGAGTTAAATTATTAAAAGTCCCCTTTATATCAATGGACACGTTTATTTATCTACTATGGTGCAATTTATTTGCACCAGAATTATACAAGGCCCTAAGAAAGAGGTAGCACTTTCAATAAAATGCCCAAGGTACTTTCCATTATTACAAGTGTAGAAAACTCTGCATATAGAGCTAGCTACATTAAATTATACATACATATATTAAAATACCATTATTGTTGCTCGGGAAACTTGCAAATGGCCATGATTTGGTTCGCAGGAGCCAAAAGTCCCTTCTGCTTTCTAGCTGTCGCCTGTCAGGTAAAATTAAAAGGCCAGAGAAAGCCTTCTCTCTCCCACTCTCTTCTGTTTTATTTTTTACCTTAGCATAATCTCTGGGCAGGTTCGGGAAACCAGCATAACCTGATAAATTGCAGATTAAATGACTGCCACACAGCACTTCAGTACCCCTGCTGTTAATTTCACACGCTGTACAATTCACCGCTTCTCAGGCTCTGTCAATTCCAGCTAATGGCAGGAGGCAGTAAAATACTCTGGCCCTGACAATCCCAGATCAGGGGCTCCTAACTCCTAACTCAGGTAGACTGTGCTCATCACTTATGCACAAATCAGCAATGTGCCAGAGAGAGGGATTATGTCAGCTGACAGCACAGACATGAGCTGCAGATAGAAGGCAGGCATAGTGTCGGGCTGCCCTGACAGATTACACTGAGGTGCTGTGCAGTTTATAAAGACCACGGCATCTTTCCCTCCCACCCCCACAGAGAAATACCCCGCCTGGGGAAAACGTTTTAAATGCTGATTTCTCCCTCAATTTTCCTTGTAAAGCAACAATTCCCGTGAAGTCTCTGAAGAGATGGGATGAAATTGCTCCACATCAGGATTTTTAACTACTATCTATGGCAAGGGTGGGAAACCTGAGGCCTTCCAGCTGTTGCGCCAGTGGCTGGCAGGGAATGATGGGAGTTGTTGTCCACAACAGATGGAGGAGCTCAGGTTTCCCACACCTGATCTATGGGCTGTATGCACAAAAGCAATTCTGAAACGTACCAACTGCACCATAGGAGACAAATGAGGCCTTTAACCCTTTGAAAGAGTCTCAATGCATTCAAGACCTCTCTAGCATCCAAAATGTTAAAATCCCCATTTCAATTATTGGGAACTTGTGATGTTTTTTTTTTTTTTGCCCTAGAACCCATCCACTTTTTCTTTCGAACACATGGCCCTTCGATTACGGGTGTGCGTCCTTTAAGGACCACATTGCAAAGTTTAGCACGCATGACTGATCACATGTGCCGGCATGCCGAACGGGGAACTGATAGTGACCGCTCCGGTCTTGGAGTGATCAGTTTCAGTCCCCCGCTACTACTCACAGCACTCCTGCAGGAGCGATGTGAATAAAAAAATATGTGACAGGACCGTCACTGGTCCTTTAGGCAAAAACAGCAGTGACACCACTGGACGTTAAGGGGTTAAGTGTGTAAAGCCATCTTTTTGTACATTTTAATGTTCTTTTAAAGGACAATTAATTTTGGCTATATGACTATGACACTCTTCTGTTTTATATAAGTGTGTGTATTTATACACACACACACATACACATATTATATATATATATATATATATATATATATATATACATGTATGTCTTGAAGAATGCCAGATTGCTGGCCGAAACATTGACCCATAAGTACTGAACTATTTTTACAGACCTGTGTGTGCACCTGTGATTTCTTTTTGCATATATTAACCCCTTAAGGACCCATGACGGTCCTGGACCGTCATGGGTTGTTATCCCCTTAAGGACCCATGACGGACCAGGACCGTCATAGCTTAAATGATAGCAGCGTGCCTCTGTGCACGCTGCTATCATTAATTCCAGGCTGAGACTGAGCGCTCCGAGACCGGGGCGTTCAGTCTCAGCCC
This sequence comes from Rhinophrynus dorsalis, assembly GCA_037306005.1. NCBI lineage: Eukaryota > Metazoa > Chordata > Amphibia > Anura > Rhinophrynidae > Rhinophrynus > Rhinophrynus dorsalis. Next base: position 44,508,119 of record CM074726.1, on the reverse strand, counting down.
TTCTTGCTTGTGCTGGTTCATGCGATCGCCGTAGCAGCGATCACATGTACCGGCATAGTGAGAGACAGTGGCAGCACGCAAAGCATGCTATCTCTGCGTGTCTCTTCTACCTCTGTCTCCCTTGCTATCAAAGTAAGGGAGACAGAAGTAGAGAGGAGACACCTAGTGGCAAATGAGAATACAGCAGCTGGGGGTATTAACCCCTTCACTGCTGGTGCCAGAGGCTTGCTAAATGCAGGTCAATTTCTGACCTGCAATGATACTTTTTTTTTTTTTTTTTAAAACACAAAACACTTTTTTTTTTTTTTTTTACAAAAAGATATATATATATATATTTTTTTTAAATAATCTTATTAAACAATTTTAGAAGTGTGATTGTTGTGGAGTTATGTAATACACTTACACACACCGACAAATGTCAGGGATAAAAAAGTGACAAAATAGGGTGGAAAAAAGGGACATGGGGATTTTCACCCGGGGGGACGGACAGTGGCCACTTTAAACTGCAGATTTTGTAGGTATGACTGACCGGTCATAACTTTCATGCAGTCGCCATAAAAATGTAACCCTTTGTGCCCAATTGATCACAAGAGAAAAAACAACATTTTTTTTTTTTTTTTTACTTTTTTTTAACTTTTTTTTAATTTTAATAAAGTAAATGGTGGGTTATCCATATAAGTAGGGTATCAAATGAAAGCCCTATTTGTGCTTAAAAAACAGTATATAATTTATGGGGGTGGAATAAAAGCCTGAGAGGGAAAACACTGTTGAACAAAGACATAGTCAAAAAGGTCAGAATTGCTCTGGTCCTTAAGGGAAAACGACCTTAGATTTTCCCAGTCCTTAAGGGGTTAAGGCTGCACAGTTTGCACCCAGGCATTTATCCCAGTGATCCAGTGATTTGTGAGTGCTTCCTGACGACTTCTATACACACACACACACACACATACATATATATATCCTATATAATAATTCGCTAAGATGTTTGTCTGAAGCCGTCATGCGCAGTTGAGACTGCCCGAATGCACAGAATGCTGGGAGATCTGTGCTGGGAGCATTCTGTGCTTTTGTTCACGCAGTTTCTACAGTGCATGATGCAGGACGCAGAGCAGGACCAGCATCTTAAATCTGTGAGTGCCAGAGGGGTACGCAACGCAATGCAAAGCAATGCATTGCATACCCCTCTGGCACGCAAAAAGTTAACATCACTCAGAATTTGGCCCGTGTACATGGGCTTTTATACTAGTGTGTGTGTGTATATTATATATATAGAGCTTAAAATTGGAAGTCCTTTGCTACTAGCCATACCTGAAACGTGACTCACCACTGCAAGCCATAACATAACCACCAGGGCTGAATTTCTACTCGCCAGGGCTAGTGTCAAGTGGAAAATTTGAGCCCTGTATTATATATATATATATACACATATATACAGGACTTAAAATTTGAAGTCCTTTGCTACTAGCCAGACCGGAAAAGTTACTAGTGGAAATTTTGAGCCATATATATATATATATATATATATATATATATATATATATATATATAAAACAGAAGAGTGACAAAGTCATATGACCAAAATTAATTGTCTGTGGCAGACACACCCAATTGGTAGGCTTTTGGCGTGACCCCCCCCCCCAGCCATTCCTGTCAACATCTCTGCAAGGACTTCAAGGAGGTAGGGATTTTAGCACTGCAAAGGCATGAGTGGGATGCTGTTTTTGACCCTGGCCACCACTATCAAAATCTGTGCACTAGTGTCAAGTCTTGTGAGTGCAGTTCTGTGCCCTGGATCTGTATGTCCAATGCATTTGACAGCTCTCTGGTATTCAAAGTGTTAAAGTGACAGAGAAAAGATCCCAATGATTTTGTAGCTGGACTGTCTGTGGATGGAACCAATCTAATATGGACATTTCCTCCTTGCAGTGTCACATGGGAGCAAAAACTCTGTCTTGAGCAGCACCTGAGAGGCCACTATGCCGCAACACAAAACAGTTCATTTGGTTTGGTAATTTTTGTTTGTATGTCCATGATGGCAAGTGAAACAAGTACCAGAAGGACCACAGCACATCAGACTCTGCTCACTGCACATGGCAATCAAAGCTTTAAGGATAGAGCGTTTTGCAACACATTGCTTCACAATGCATTGCACACCCCTCTTGTCATTACAGGGTTAAGTAGGCTCATGCATTTTGCCTGCTTCAGAAATTGCCAGCAACTGTCATGTCTGCCTCCGTGGGCCTGGCATCCAGAACAAACTGAAAATGTTATGTCTTGAACAAGGCTCAAAAGCAAGATTCATAGAAAATATTAGGATTTTTTGTTCCATAGTAGGATAAGTGGGAGGTTTAAACCAGTGAACAGATTTAAGTAATATAAAAAATATATTCAATTTGGGGTGTGATGGGGGGCTGTTCCCTCAATAACACAGATTGCTTTAATATTAGATTATTATTAGACTCCTATTACGGATTTCATTAATTTGCAAATATTATATTTAAAAATCTGGGTCTTATGTGAATAACATGGGAACTCATTGGATCTGCCCAGGAGACTCTGGCTTTCAGACTGAATTACCAGGTTTCTGGGGGTCAGAGGCCAATTCTCTGGCTTGGTGAGCTCTGTGGTGACCACACCTACTTGACTACCTTTTCCACCCACTTCCCCCCCACACACCCCATTCTGCCCACTGCCACCTGTTCCTCCCACTTCCCTGCCCACTCACACACAAACACCACCTCTCATCCTGAGTAAGCCCCACCCACATTATGATGCTAACAGTGTCATTTGGACATTCCTTTCCATAGCCTTTGTGTTTCTCCGAGGTCCAGGGATAACCAGACTCCCAGGTAAGTTTATGTATCAATACAAAGAGGATCGGTTCTGGGGCAAATCAAATGCACCGCAAGAGACAAATCAACATCCTAGTTAATTTAAATGGGGATTTTAACCCTCTGAATACTAGAAAGGTCTGCAATGCTTTGCTTCTCTAGCATTCAATGGGTTACAAGCCCCATTTAATTATATGACAATTCTGTGCAGTTAGTTTGACTTTGTCTTGATGCATAAGGTCCATTGAAGGTACTTAAGAATTTTTGTTCTCTAACTGCAGGGGTACATGTTACCAAAACAATGATAAACCCTGCAGAATTTCCATGGACTGGGAATTGGAGTGTGTATATTAGGTGAATCATGGCATGAAGTGGGTGGGGCTTATTTTGGTTGTGATTGAGAGGAGAAAGTATGGGGTTTGACTCTAGGATAGGTGGGAAGTGGGAGAATGGAAACCCGACAAACCCGGAGAATCCTCCTCTGTCCCAGGAGACCTGATACTAACTCTAAACATATGCGCAGATCTGGAGAGTTCTGAGCTATGGAAATGATATATTAGATGATGTAAGGCCCACAGGAGATACCTAGGAGGGTCACATCAGACTTCACAATGTGTTAAAGACCTCTGTAGATGTGAAGTGGTTAAAAGCCCCCATGGCTGCAGTTGGTTTGCTTTATGCATTTATCAAATAGGTCTGCATTACATTGGGGATCTAGGCCATAGTTTGTTTCTATTGACAAGAATCAAAGAGACTAATCTTCAGCTCAGTCCAGACCCATATTCTTTGATCAATCAATGGTAAAGGAGTGTAAAAGTTAATTGCAGTCATCCTCTGGAAGTATCAAAGGTATTTACACTTCCAGTGAGACTCTGTCGTGAAGGCTAATCCATAATTTAATATTGTGACAGAAATTCCCTATCCCTGTTTAGGACATTATTTAAAATATTAAACTGGAGCTTTAATTTAACCTCCCATACTTTTATCTCCAAGTGCAAAACAGTCCTCCAATCAATAGAGTCAGTTTGATGTCTCTGACACTGTCCATTTTGGCAAAAATGTTCTCCCACTGGTGTCGCTGACTTGATAAAGGAATCAAGTGCAGTTTTTACAGCTCTTACCTACTGATAGACATGGGCATCCACATAGGGGGGCAAGTTCCCCCTTCAATTGCCCACCCTGAATAAATACAGGGGCAGGTCGGGCTGGCCTAGTTGGCATATTATGGCTACCCCTTCCTCCCAGAAAAATGTATACAGACGCCCATTTTGACAGATATGTTGCTGTAAAATTCCCACTCTCAAATGTGGTTTTATTTGCAAATTACAATAAGTTAATTTCCTTTCTTTATAAGAATGACACATACGGGCATCTTGCATATGCTGTTAAACAACTTTGTATTCCAATAATTTGTGAACTTTTCAAGACAACATGTTGATCCATATGACCTAATGTATAGTATCTACAACAGTTCTGTTAGAACATATGTGCAGCTACATTTAAAAAGCTTCTTCAAAAAATGAACAGGAACAAATTCCCAATTACTTCAACATGTCAGAGATTTTTTTAAGGAAAAATACACTGAGGATCTGAAAAGTTAATAGGATTCCTAAAAAGAAAAATAATTATTTTTAAGAAATTTAGGTGAAGATGTGGTAGGGATAGCTACCTAAACAAGACACAGGGTTTTTTGATAGGATGAAAGATTGGTAAATAGGAGAAAAATTACTGCATCACAAAATATGACTTAGTCGGCAGTATTAGGCTCTGTTCATAATTTTTCATTTAAATTAAACAAAAAAAAAATGCGATGCAAATTTATTCAAGCAGCATGAAAAAAACGTGGACATGTCTGATTAGGTATAATTTTAGCTCTCTGGCTCTTGTGTTAACACTAAGCGATGCCTTACTCTATGTTCGTTAAAAGTAAAATTAATGGCAGGCAGGCAGCTTCTCATTTATAATTGCTTCATTATGCTGTTGCATCCTCTAGACAATTATGACTTGCTGCTATTGTACTGGTACAAAAACATACACACAGAGAGTGAGGCACATACACATCAGATACATACAAATATACAGTATAACCCCTTAGATGTTTTAGAGGGTGCTGATGCATTGCGATGCAACCAAGGTATCTTGATAGACAGACAGACAGAGAGACAGATAGATAGACAGACAGACAGACAGAGAGACAGAGACAGGCACAATCAGCTACCTATGCATACATATCCACAGCCAGACAGACATAAAATTATGTATATTGTTATGTACACCCGGCAAGGAATGGGATACACAGAACCCCCAAACCCCCCTGAGGAGTATAGCAAGGTCAGACTCCTCCAACAAGAAATAGTAGAGCTAGATGCTAGGGGCCGATGCTACGATATGAAGCTAGCGGGTGGTGGTTGCCTAAAGGGAATTGTGCATCGGCCCAAAGCCGTATAAAGGTGCTAGACACAAAGCTAGATTGGCCCCCTTCAGTTGAGCCGAAGGGGTCCCTCAATAACCCCCTCTAGACAAACTATACACCACTATCCCCAAGGAGAAAACGCACTCCAACAGGAACCAGTACTCACTCAGACGGGCTGGCGAAAACAGTAGAAGTCAAACTTCAGGAACAGGAGAATGGTCAGCCAAGCCGGGTCATACACAGAAAGCTCAGGAACAGTAACATAAGCAGAAGGCCAAAGAGTAGTTTGAATACCAGGCCGGGACATACAAAAGAAGCTCAGGAACACAAGCATCAGGCAGAAGATAAGTCCGAATACCAGGCTGGGTCATACAAAGGAAGCTCAGGAACAGGAACACAAGCAACAGGCAGAAAATAAGTCAGAATACCAGGCCGGGTCATGCACAGGATCTATAGGATAACAGGGCTGAAGAACAAACATGGTCAGGCAGGCAGGGTCAAAACAACAGAACAATGACAGGAACACAGGCTACAGAAACACAGTAGCAATGGAGACACTATACCAACGCGTCCCAGTGCTGCACTTACCCCCTTATATGTAGATGGAGGCTGGGAGACATAAGGCTGGAGGGCCTAGACCAGCAGACATGGCTGCACATGTGCCCTGCAGGACTGGACTAAGCGGAGGCATCCGCACACGTGCCCTGGAAGCCAAGAGGTGACTTCCGCGCATGCACCCGACAGTAACAGGGGCACATCAGGACGGTGCGTCATAGCGTTGCACCATCTACAGCAGGAAGTAGAGAGAGACAGAGCGAATATTGCCAGAGAAAGGACCAGAACACAGAGGGGCAAAGGGTGGTATGACATGTATACACTTATATGCATATTGTGTTACTACTCAATCAAAAAAGTAATTCTAATCTTTTATTGCTCAAGGCTCCACTGACATGCAGACTGGAAATTGTAGGGCACCTCTAATATGTTATGAACCTTCCTGGGGACTCTATGGATCTGCCCCAGAGACTTTTTTTGCAGCTGATTACTGGGTCTCTGTGGACAGAGACTGATTCTCTGGCAGTGGAGAGTTTTGCAAGAAACCCTGCCCATTTTCTGCTTCTTCTCACCCTCTTCCTCCCATTTCCAGCCCTCTTGTCCTCCTCCTCCACTCAGTTCCTCCCACTTTGTCCTATTTTGCATAGTACATTAAGCCCTACCCCACACTTTTTTGATGCAAACTGGGGACTCTATTAGACAAAGTTCCCAGGTATGGTTATACATCATTTGTCAAGGATGATATGAAGGGAAGAATACGTGTGTATATATATATATATATATATATATATATATATATATATATATATATATATTAGTTGAACAGCCAGTTACACGGGCCACAGTGCCACTGCCATCCGGTTGCGGGCCAGTCACACATAGTAGAGACTGCCCGTGCCACGACTGATACAGAGCTGGACGCTCCTTCGCTCCTTCCAGCTCTGTATCAGCCGCGGTGCAGGCAGTCTCTACTGTGCATGACTGCAGCACGCGCAGCAGTGTCTACTGAGCATGTCGCGGCGTTACACACGATTTAGCGAATTATTAAATAGGACAGTTATGTTTTAGGTGTCACATTCAGAATGATACAAGCCAACTAGCATGCTGTGGAAAACAAAGGTAGGCACTACAGAGTATGATCACTGTAGATGACAACAGTGGATACACTCCACCATCGTTACACTTTAATGCAGGCAAGCCACACACTGCCAGCCCCATAGAATGCACAGGGAAATGGTGCGCACCAGCGTAATTTCCTCTATATTGTACTTACTACATTGGTCTAAGCAAAGAGTAGTGGAAATTAATTCCTTTCACAGGTGGCGTTAAAGGGAGAATTTTGTGAGTACATAGCTTCGTAAGTTGACGTTAGGCAGGAGTAAGGACAGAACTCCTGGGTGGAGATGCACTTAGGCGTGATAAAGAGCTGATAAAATGGAGATAACTTCTCCAGTGTGATAAACTCTCCAAGTCTTATGTTATTCTATGGAGCCAATGCACTAAGATTTCTCCAGCTTAATGATCTTAGTGCATAGGCTCCATAGAATAACATTGGAACTGGAGAAGTCATCTCCACTTTATCACCTTTTTATCACACTTTGGTGCAGAACTCCCCTGCAGTTGCTCAGAATTAAAGCAATACATTTGCCCCAAAGTGAGGCTGGAGTAACCGAAGTGCACCATAGGTGCAAACAAACATGTCCATTGCTTTAATTTGGGCTTTTACCCCCTAGAATGCTAGAGACGTTTCCAACACATTACTCTGCAATGCGCTGGAGGCCTCTCTAACATTCAAGGGGTTAAATGCCTCGTTTAAATCACTAGAATATCCTGTAGTGCTGTTGGCCTGCTTTAGAATTGTTTATCCTTAAATTCCTGAGTACGGCGCCAAGAACCAGTGATTGAGCCAAAGTGGCTTAGTTATTAGAATTGTTCCACCCATGATCAAACTGGTATAGCCTTAACCTCTCGAATTCTAGAGAGGTATCCAATGCATTGTGTTACCTCTCTGGCACTCAAAGTGTTAAATTCTGGCCTGTTGGTAGTACTTAGAGACAATATATCTACCTATTAGGTTAGAATGACAGACTCTCAGATGGATGTCCAGAAAGTAGAAATTTCAAGTTAAAAGCCCCATTTAAATCACTGGACATTTGTACTGTCCACAACAAGTTGGTTTTACTCCAGAATTACTGCAGTTCTTCTTAGTACATCAGCATCACTGACACTAAGTATATATCTACAAAACACAATGTGTGGGGCAATTCTCTAGGCCTTCTCCTGCCTAACACTAATTTACCAAACTATTTATGCCTAAAATGTTCCACTTAATTCCACATGCACCAAGGCAAGAGTTATGTGGGTGTGTGATTATTCAGGCATTTATTTCCCCTGCACCACATTTTATATGATGTACTAACAAGGTGCAGTGCAAATAGTGTGAATTCTCTTAATTTCCTGTGTGTCCTATGGGAAGGTGTAAAAATGGTGTATGCAAAATGGTGACCATACACGCTATTGCATACCCAGAGGTGCCTACTTGAAGACTAATGCCAGTGGAGCTACTACACTGGCAGATTATTATATTCCACAGATTGTACATTTTTCTGTCAGGGTTCCCTTCCCTATGTATGATAAGATCTGGGAATCTTCTTGTTCCTAGCCTCCTTCAGCTGACATCTGATGATGGGAGCATCCAAATGATGCGATTCACACCATAAAGTGGGTGGGGCTTGCTTGGGGTGGGTGGGATTGGGAGGAAGGGTTTAACATTATAATAGGCAGAGAATGGGAAGACAGGGCGGACTGTGACCAGAACTGGCAGTGAAGTGGGTGGCTTTACAAGGAAACTCAATGAACCCTGAATATCAGTCTCTGCTCCTGGACACCTGATAATTATGTTTAAAAACCAGAGACTTGTTCGGTATGTTTATAATTCACTTGGTTGAACTTGTGCCATGCTAATAATGCAATGATAACACTTTAACCTGATGCTGTTATACCTGCCCTGTATTTTTTGAATTGTACTATTATTACTGTTTCTGTAAATATGTCTTTGGATACATAAAGATACATACATTTATTCATCCCAGCGAAGTTAACATGCTGAGTAGCAATGGAGCAATTCTGTTATCCCAGCTTGAATGCTAGAGGTCTTGAGTTGACCCTTTGAGTGTCAGAGGGGTACACAACGCATTGCTTTGCGATGCGTCACATACCTCTCTGACACCCAAAGGGTTCATAGTGAAAAATGGCTATTTTTTTTTATCTGTCCCCTTTGGTGCAATTTGTTTATTTCATCTTAGTGCATCACCCTCAATAGTTCTACCCCTAATATAAAGAACAAGTCACTCTCCCATTTTACCCTGAATCCTCCTATTACATTTAACCCCTTAGAGAAGCAATGTGCTGGAGACATGTCTAGAATCCAGTGTATTGAACGATTTGATGTATTTATTTTAGTGATGAGGGAAGGAGAAGATTTAAAAAACAAACGAACAAAAAGAACATAATATTTAACCATCTGAATGCCAGCTAGAGGGGTACACAACACACAATTCGTTTGGTGCTTTTCTGGCACTCAAAGACTTTGAAATGTGGACTACCCCTCTGGTCCTTAAAGGGTTAAAAAATTATGTTGAAGATGAATTATTTTCTATGCAATACTCGGCGAGGGCTGAAAGATGACATTCTACCGCAAAAAAAGGAAAAAAAAAAATTCAAGCTAACAAAATAGGGATGGAATTCTGCACACATCACATCAAATGTTTTCTGTTCTCGGAGAGTTGCTTAAAACAAAAGCCTTGTAGAAAAGTCCCAGGAGACGTTCAGCTAGTTATAAAACAGAAATGCGGCTCTCTCCTGTTTCCCACATTTCAGCAGCAATGTCTCGGTTCTAACATTTCCCTCGCCATATCCTGTGATCCTTAAAAAGTTTAAATTAATGACAACCTTGGAGTATCTCATTAATAATTGCTTCATTATGCAATTGCACACTCTTGACAATAACGGTGTTTGGTGGTGTATTTCTAATTATGTGGCATTTTCAAATTGCTAATAAGGCCTGAATAATTCCGTGATGGAAAGGAGAACCCCCCCCAGTGCCAATTTTCCTACTCAGCGCATTAGTCATTGGTCCAATACCACCCCCTGCAGGAAGGAATTTTAGACCCGCCCCTTTGACATATTCTTGCTATTCTTTGAGTGCCAGAGGGGTATGGAACGCATTGCAAAGGATTAACTGCCAGAGGGGTATCCAATGCATTGCTTTGAAATGGTTGGATATCCCCCCTCTGACAGTCAAAGGTTTAAAGACCAGAGGGCTGTGCAAGGCATTGTTTCACACCCCTCTGGCATTTAACGTGGTAATTGATCACCTGATTCCTGGTACATTTAAAGTTATACTACAACTGAAATATAAAATTGGTTGATATACCTTTACATATCATATACTTCCAGCTATCGTCTGTAAAAAAGTATTTATTTTATTTTAGAGTCCTAAAATATAACTCAACTTTTTAATAAATGTGTAAGTTGTCCATTTGGTTATTTTTTTTGTGCTCTTAGAATAGAATGACCAGACAGTTAATGACCAGACAGTTAATCTATTTAGTTTCTTACCCATCGCTGTTGTATTTGGAAAGACTGCTACCTTGTCTTAAAGGGAAAGTAATGTTTCACAAAAAAAGCAGCTCCGATTACCGTAATCGTCATGGTGTTTGGGCCATGAAGAGTGTTATTTTAATACTGTCAGAGTTGTAGTTCAGGAGTAATTGAATGATAAAGTGTCCCCCTCCCTCCCCTTTTACTGATGTAACACTGCTCACCTCAGAGCAGCAAGACTGCCCGGATGGATCGCAGAGAGGGACAATCTTCAGTGAGCATAAGGAAAAACCTGTCAAGGGCGCAGGGTTTTCCTTATGCTCACAGTAAGATGATTACCCCTAGTTGTGAACTGTCTGGTCAAGAGACCAGATTCCACATCTGAGGGGAGGTGGATTACACTAGGTAAAAGGAGTGGGAGGGGGATACTTTATCATTCAATTACTCTTGAACTACAGCTCTGACAGTATTGATATAACACCCTCCATGGACCAAATACTATGAAGATTAATGGAGCTGCTGTTTTTGTAAAACGTTACTATTACTTTAAACCATTTACAAGCAATAAATACCAAGTCACCTATAAGATTGCTATGATAAAGTGAGTCAAAGAGCCATGGAAAATGCATGAATTGTAGCCCCCATAGAACCAGGGCCAGCCCTTACATGGGTCCCGGTGGGGCCATGGACCCAGGTGGCACTCTGACAGTGGCGGCAATTTGCTGCCCCAAGGCATGTTATTTTGTGCGCAGCATCTCCCGCACTGATGACCACTGGGACCGTGTCACGCGTGGAGACGCCGTGTGGAGCACGCCGGGGTTTTCTTCCTCTGTTCGTAGGCCAGTGAAAGTTTAAAACTGGCGCCCAGACTGACAAAGAAAATCACAGCATGCACCATTCTGAGTCTCCGCATGTGACATGGTCCCGGCTGTCATCAGTGCGGGCAGTCAAGAGACAGAGTAAAAAGCTGGAGAAGAGAAACAGGCAAGGGGGGGAGAAAGAGGCACAAGGGGTGAAAGAGAGGCACAAGGGGGGAAAGAGAGGCACAAGGGGTGAAAGAGAGGCACATGGGATGAAAAGAGGGGAAAAAGAAGCACATGGGATGAAAAGAGGGGAAAAGAGAGGCACAAGGGGTGAAAAGAAGGTAAATGAGGCACAAAGGGTGAAGAGAGAGGGGTGAAAAGAAGGGAAAAGAGAGGCACGAGGGGTGAAAAGAGAGGGAAAAAAGAGGTACAAGTGGTGTAAAAAGGCAAGGGGGAGAAATGTACAAGAGGTATAAAAAACCCCCCACTACAGTTCTAAGTGGTTTTAGGGGCAGGTGAGGGGTTAATATAATTAAGGATGTGGTGTCTTTTGGTGGGAGTGGTTTTGGTGTGCGGAGGGGGGTAGTATTTCATCCTTGGACCCAGGCAGCACAATGTCTTGGGCCGGCCCTGCATAGAACATATAGTGAAATCCAAACATGGTATACCAAATGCATAGCATATAATATATACCTGCTAGTGAAAAAGGTAATTACATGTTTGGGCAACTCAAAACAAGGTTGATGTATTAAAGTGGCACTCTCACCTCCCATAAAGTTAAACCTATTTAACTAGTCCTCTTCTATAAAGCTTAAATCTGTAATTTATTTTATTTTTTTCTTTTAAATCACACCAGTGACATCAGCAGGTAACTCTTTATCTGCTAATATCGCCGATACCATACAGATAAAAAAAAAAAAAAAATTACGGATTTAAGCTTTATAAAAGAAGACTATTTAAATAGGCTTAATTATGGGAGGTGAGAGTTCTACTTTAAAAAGAACTGTGTGTGTGTGGGGGGGAGATTATGTACTAAGGTTCGACATAATGGTGAAGTGTGTCTGGCGATGTGTGGAGATCACTTCACCATGCAGAATATAATATACTTCACAATATGCACTAAGAATTAGGTTTGCAGGGGGAGGGGGAGAGCTATTGCTCATTAGCATATGATGTTGGTGTAAAGTTGACAATGTGCATAATGATGTGTTAGGCTGTTCTCCACTTTGAAATATAGATGACATCTCCAAATCAAATGACTGCATGGAAAGCTATGGCGAAATACACAATGAATCAGTCCTAGGAAAGCAAATGTGTTTCTTAATGCTCTGACAGCATCACCAACTAACAGATCTTAGTGCATAACCTGAATAGTTCCATTTAAAGGGATAGTAATGTTTCAAAACAAAAACAGCTCCATTTAATCTTCATAGTATTTAGGCCATGGAGAGTGTTATTTCAATACTGTCAGAGTTGTAGTTCAAGAGTAATTGAATGATAAAATATCCCCTCCTGCCCCTTTTACTGATGAAAACTGCTCACCTCAGAACAGAAAGGTGGTGTACAGATGGCCTGCAGAGAGGGACAATCTTCAAGCCTCATGATTTAAATATGCAAATGAGTGATCGGAGAAGGAGACACAAACTCTGTATATACGAGGAAGGCATGGTGATATAGGCATTTCTGAGAAGGAACATGATAGAGAAAGTACCTTTGTACATACACAAGGTTCAATTAGTCTAAATATCACCATACTGGACCCGTATATAGAGGTTTAGTTTATCTCTTCCCTGGGGTAAGGTTACTACAGGTGGCAAATAAAACTTCCCACTGATGAAAATGGGGCTTTTTAACCCCTCAAATGTAAGAGAGGTCTCCAACGCATCTCAGATGTAAATCCCACCCTGCAAGGGGTATCAATCAAGACGACATATTTACAACCTGTAATATCTGTATATTAACTAAGAAAAACTGTGTACATAGCCATGGCTGAGCCTTCTTAGTCCATCAGTATTTCCTTCCAACAGCAAGTTAAAAAAGGAAAAGAGACTTTTCAGCCATCTCTTAAGATATGAATCCTTTAGATGTTAAATTCATTGACTTATGTTGGGATGTAACCAATGTAATTTAACCCATTTATTTTGCTAAATTAACACTTTTAAGATGCTCTTGATCAAGGAGCAGAGGGACTAGCATATGTGATATTCCACTATATGCTGCCATCATCCATAAATACTCATTTGGATATTTATGAATATTCCAAAAAATTTGCCTGTGCTAGAAAAATTTTTTTTTTTATAGAAATTAGCTGAAAGGAGCAGTAACACACACACACACGTATATATATATATATATATATATATATATATATATATATATATATATATATATATATATATATAACTGTATGATAGGGCAGTCTCACTGCTGTCAGTTCAGAATCCCAGGAAGTGAAATACAGCACGATTACTTCCTATAAGTGCAAACTGACAGTATGACTCAGCAGTTTCTATCACATTCTATGGAGAACTGTTTGTCAACAACTCACATCTCGCAAAATGCAACAGATGGCTACTGGTACTGTTAATGTAAAAGCTAGGAGTTTAACTGTAATAACTCTGGAGATAATCATCTCTCAGTAGTGGGAATACCTTTGTTTTACTCAACTATCAAAGCTCTACAAATGTATATATGTTTTCATAAAAAGTTTGAATAGGACTCTGACTGCAGCACACTGGGTATTGTCCATAATAGTCTCAATTACTACCATAAACTCATTGGTCATATAATCACCCTAAACATTGTCTCTGTGCAGAAGAATAGCAACCACATTTTAGCTGTATATATACATATAGTTGTACAACTGCAATATGGGGCACATTCAGTATATTAAGGAATCTCAAAAAAGAAAACAAATATCTTGCTATATAGTCACATAAAGTGTTTACCGGCAAGCACTTCATTGCATCAGGAGAAACATTTCCTCACCTGTCTGGGGAACACTTCACCAATAGGTAACAGTGGTCACAGAAAGTATCATACAACAATACTGAACAATACTCATATGAAGTGGTGCCCGGTAAATGATAAGACATTTGCCTTACTGGTAATTGGCAACAAGGGAAAACTTCTGCCTCTGTCCAGAAAACTCCTCTCCAGTCTCAATCAGCTCAAAAAGGATCATGCAAGTAATTCGGCTCAGAGTAATAAATTAATTTATATAGACTAAAATATAAGTACACATGGGTGTCTGCGGGGGATCAAGAGGGGTGCTTGCCCCCCCTGCTCTTGGTCACCCTGGATAAACATAGGGGCTAGTTGGGCTGGCTTGGGTGGCATATAATGGCCCACACCCCGGAAACATTTTGGCTGATGCCCATTTAAGTACAGTATAAAAAAAAGTCACTTCAACATGTTTCTGAGCTGAAATACAGACCATACATCAGGAAGATGCTGCTTATATCTACAATAGTTGAGGAGCCCGTTACACGGGCCACAGTGCCACTGCCAGCCGGTCCGCCCCGCGGCTGATACAGAGGGGGGGCGCTCCGGCATGGGCAGTCTCTACTACGCATGACTGCAGCACGCGCGCAGTCTCTACTGCGCATAACAGTACCGTTACACACTAATTATTATATAAAAAAAAAAGGAATGATTAGAAGAAACAGCATTTGCAGGACTTCCATATATTACAAAATGATCCGAAAACAGATTTACTGTATTGTCAGCATTTCATTCCCAACTGGACTCTTTATTGAGGAATATGAACCACATATTATAGATTATGTATTTTTTCATTTTTCTACAAAAAGGATACAATCATTATACCATATGCAGTGGCCTGGGTGCCAGATCACTGAAGAATAGTAGAGTTGTGTGAAATCAACACTCTCAGGACTTCTTCCAAAATGTGCTGGTACTTATTGAAAACTGTTTTCAATAAATAGTAGCACACTTTGAATCATATGAAATGTTATATTATTATTGAATTAAAAAATATATCTATCTACATATATATATGCAAATATGAAAAAAGAATAAGCCAACTCTCTCAGGACTTTTAACCCCTTAAGGACCATTGCCATACCAGGACCGTCACGGTGGTCTGGCACTGGAGTTCAGGGCTCCTGGCACGGCTGCACACCTCTCCAGAAGCCCTGAACCGGAATCTCAAAAAAGCCCGGTGGTCTTCAAATGCAGGCTGTGCGTGCGCGCGCCAGTCCTTAAGGAGTTAAACGATGCAATGTTTACTTAAATAAGTGTCAACGTTGCAATGTGCGTTTCACATTTTCTTCAGGAAACGCACTCTGAAATGTTGACACCTACTTAAGTAAAAATTGCATAGTTTAAAGGGATAGCAATACTTAAAATGTAAAAAAAATATATGTTGTAGGGTTTATCCCCCTGAGTACAACAAGGGTACTCCCAATGCTGAAAGGTGTTTCATTGAAAAGTTATTAATTTTCAAAGTTGAATTTTTTAGGTGCAATATCACAGTGGCCTGAAATTGTACAGTGGCGCTGTTTCTACACCATCCTATGGATATTTATGGTCCCGGGACCAGAGCTGTCCATAGGATCGTGTAGCAACAGCGCCACTGTACAATTTCAGGCCACTGTGATGCTGCACCTAAAAAATTAAACTTTGAAAATTAATAACTTTTCAATGAAACACCTTTCAGCAGTGGGAGTACTCTTGTTTAACTCAGGGGGATAAACCCTATAACATATATTTTTTTTACATTTTAAGTATTACTATCCCTTTAAAAGTCCCGAGAGTGCTGGCTTATTCTATTTTCTTTTGTTGATATCTCCCATGAGCAATAGCACCCAGGCCATTGAATGTTTTGGTGTGAGTGCTTCCCACTGGCTATGTACATAAACACACATATATATATATTTTAACCGTTTGAGTGCCAGACTGGTATGGAATGCATTGCTTTGCAATGCGTTCTGTACCACTCTGGCACTTGAAGGGTTAAAAAAGATCCTTAGTTTTCAACTTCCCTCACTTCTTACAAGCCCTGCGATGCTCTATAAGCTTCTTCTGACAGTCAAAGGGTTAATGTGGTAATTAGGACATTGAAAACAAAGAAAAAAAGCTAATCGCGGCTCTGCGTCTTTTACCTATTGTGTTTGAAAATGGAGTTTCAGTAATAATATCTGGTGGTTTAT
Source organism: Rhinophrynus dorsalis (assembly GCA_037306005.1). Taxonomy (NCBI): domain Eukaryota; kingdom Metazoa; phylum Chordata; class Amphibia; order Anura; family Rhinophrynidae; genus Rhinophrynus; species Rhinophrynus dorsalis. The sequence goes on along the minus strand of CM074726.1, from coordinate 44,491,741 downwards.
GGTCTTAGGAATTTAAAGATCTATTAGGATCATTAATAAAGCTGCTTTCTGGAGTGGGTTTAATTAAAATCCCTATCACTGCAATAATTTATTAAGGGGCACGAAATCCGCCTACAAAACCTTTGTAGAAAGAACGACAATTAAACTTCCCTTGAGCAATATTATTATAAATATTAATTAAATTCAGAACATTACACAACATCTGTAGAGTTACTTAATGATGACATCATATTGGCACAACAGATTAGCAGAATTAAATTGTTACATCACAGGCATACAATGACTTTATGCACACAATATTGCTATGTGATGCAAAATTTTCTTTGTTGTGTTGACACAATATCAAAATGAAAAAAGTTTTGATGACATCAGTGTACTCAATGGGGTCCCTAAAACGTCATTTCTGACATCTGAGAAATTCCTGTAATCTATCACTGTTCTGGTGAGGTTCTTCCTATACATGCAGCTTGGCTCTTACTGAGTCTAGCCACCTGTCTTCTCATGAATGGAGCAAGTGAGGAGAACAGACTCATATACTCACAGTACAGTCTGACTCATGTACATAGCTATATACACACAGTACAGACTGGCTCAGATACACTGATACATACAGTGCAGGCTGACTCAGACACACACCTATGTATAAAGTACATATTGGCTCAGATACACACTCATATATATCCAGAGCAGACTGACTCAGATACACGCCTATACCCACAAAGACTCAGTGTCATACTATGTCCTTGTTGGCCGAGGTTTTTTTGTTCACTCCATGTCTGGGTTTTTACTATTGCCCTGGTTTGCTGGATTCCTCACTCCGTATCTGGGTTGTCTGCTTGCTTCTATGCCTTTATTACGCGTCGGGTTCTCAGTGCTGGAGCGCAATCTTAAAGTTTTAGTGAGTGTTCGAGTTAATCTCAGTCCTGTTCCTGTGTTCCTGTTACCCTTCCTTTGATGTGATTCCTTGTTGCCAACTTTGGCCTTGTTACGACTACTCTTCAGCTTGCAGTTCCTGTACCTCACTTCCAGTGTTGTTTCTCTGTTGATGGCCCCGCCTCCCCTATTTGACATTCTTCAACGTGTCGATTCTGTGCCTCCTTTGCTCTTCTGTTGCTGACCCTGCTTGATCGACCAACCAAATCTCTTGCTCCTGCGTAGTCCAACTCCCTTCATTTTCACCTGTTCTCCTTTCCGGTGCAGTCGGAGATGGATTCATTCGTTCATCAGTTATTCCACCGTTCCAGTTAGTCAGATTTCGACTCATTCGACCATCAGTCGATCCACTGTCCTAATCAATCGGAGTTCAACCTTCAGAATGCAGTCCTGCTTGTCAGTGTTCAACTTATTCTACTGTCAGTGCCTGCTCAATCAGAGTTCGATTTCCTCGACCTTCAGTCAGGCTGGATGGGCTGGCCTGGGGGTCATATTATGGCTTTGCCCCTGCCTGGAAACATTTCCACAGACACCTCTGCCTTCAACTGAATAATAATGATATGGGGTTCACTGACTCAATATTATTTTTGTATGTTGTAAAAAAAAAATTCTATATATAGCTTATTATTAACCCTACCCCTAAGAAAATACATTCACATAGGTTTCAAATACAACCCCTTAAAAGATAAGTTCATATAACCTTCATAGACTGCATAATAATTAAATAAACCAAGGAAGAGAACCTCCAACTTCTCCATCTACTCTGTCACTTGGAGAGGAAAGTGTAAATCAAAACTAATGTGGGTTTTGAATAGCCCATACAAATAAAAATGCAAAAGGAAGGGGTTCTCGGACTCCTTCCTTTTCTCGTTTATTGGAACACTCTGTTTTAAGTAAAACTATTCTCATGGAAAGGGTTTATGAACCCCTTACTCTCCTCTCCCACTGGGAGAGAATCTCAGTCAAATAATCAGTATGGGGGAAATTGAAACCAGCCCAAATGGGGGGGGGGGGGGGGGTTCTGACATCTCCCTCCTGTATCTGAGACGTCAAGATAGTATGAAATTAAATTATTTAACTTACGTGTGAAGACTCTTGTCACCTAATTGACATATTGGCCCTCTCTTCTACATTTAAAAAATAAATAAATACATTTAAAAAATTAAAACTTAAAAACAAATTAGATCCACATGGGGCAGTTGCCCAGTGAACACTAAGCTCTGCGCATGTATAACTCACCTCTAAATCGGCTAAAAATCAGCCAATCAGAGCTTGAGAAACTTACAGGCAATCAATGACTGTGAATAGGTGGTCACACTTCGCATCATGATGCAGATATATACAAAAAGTGGAGCTAATTTATTCCACCCCTTCCGGTGGAAACTTATAGGTTCTAGCAGCCAAAAAAGGTGGAGAGAGACGATTTTCTGGACATGTAAGAAGTTATACAGCTCTGTTGAGATTGGATTCTCCAACTACTATACCAAATATCTCTAAAACTATGAACCTGTTTGTAAAGCATGAAGCACAACTAATACCTTAACTACCACCAGATCCATGGGTAGGTGGCCCTAGAGGACCACAGCACTTTTTTTTGTGTGCATGCAATTAATTCTGGGATGGCAGAGTGGTGTGCAGCAACACGCCAGGACCTTAAAGTCTGGAACTGCATGACAGTCCTGACACATGATCTGTCGCTAAGGGTTTAAAAAATGCATTTAACTCCCTGAGTGCTAGATGGGTATGCAATGCATTACAAAGCAATGACTTGTACACCCTTTTTCACACTCAAACTAAAAGCTGTGTAGGAAACAAGTCCACTTTCCCTCTCAGATGCTAGCAACGTCTCCACTGCATTGCTCCTTAATATTTTAGAGATATCTCTAGCCAACACAGAGTTGAATGAAGCTGCTGTTAAAGGGGAACTCTCACCTCTATTATAGTACACCTCCTCTGATGACGAAGGATTCCTCCATGTGAGCTGGTGTGGTCTCTTGCCAATGAGAGCATTCCAGCTCACATGGAGGAAGCCTTCATCAGAGTAGGAAGTGAGAATAAGACACTACTGGGGAGGGAAAGATTGACAGGCTGCGGTACAAAGCTGTACCACAGCCTGTCCTTGACTGACATCACTGGCTTATTTTTAAAATCTCGGCATTGAATGTATTACATGAAAAAAAAACAACGTATGGAACATTAACTAGGACAGAACTTTACCATAAGGTGTACTTTAACAGAGGTTAGAGTTCCCCTTTAAGGATTATTCAGTCCAGAGCCCATCAACTTCTTCATGAAGCAAAGCAAGACTTTTTTTTTTGTTAGAAAAACAAATGTAATATAATAAAAATTATAGTGTTTTCCTGGAAACCCGCTGGCTGCTAAAAAGCCATTTGAGGGGTGCATCCAGTCCATGGGCTACCAGAGAACAATTACTGATACACACAAGCCCAGTAAATCAAACCCATTCTGCAGTGTATAATAATCACACACGTTAAATGAAGGCCGCTCTGCAGTGTATAATGTACATTCAGTTCAATCTCAAGGTAATGATGTGGAACAGCTGATATGCACTGAAAACCTCTAAAATACATTAATCCACGGTCTGTACATTATATTCTACCTATCAGACTATGCTTAATATACAGGAACATATACATTTATATATGTCAGCCATATATCATTTCATGTACTGAAAGGGAACTCTGTAAATCTTTGCGTGTAAAGCAATGCATTGGAGACGTCTCTGGCACTCAAATGGTTAAAGAAGAGTAATGGCTTATTATGAAAAAAACATATATCGTAGAGCTTCTTGTACTTAATGATGGGTGAGCCAAGGAGCAAGAGCTGGAAAAGAGTTAGAAACGGATACAGCACTCCCTCCTCTTCCAGCAGTGCATCCTCAAGGTGTCCTTTTGGATGCTCGCAGGGACCCATGCTGTGGGTGAGTCAGCTTTGCTTTCTCCTCAGCTTCACAAGCCAGGCTGGAGTCTGGCTCAGCTGTGAATCGTGTCGCAGTCTTACTGGCTTACCAAATATAAGACTGGTATTACCCACTGCTGGTAGCTGCTTTATTCAGAAGCTATAATAGTTCAAACTGTGACAAAGAGAGGACGACGTTACTATCGCATTATTTTTTTTCAAATTCTCGATTTTCATTTTTGATTTTAAAACAGGAAAAAGGAACACAACAACAACAATAAAAAAGACTGGGTGGGGTGGACTATATTATTCTATAGAGAACTGTAATCAGTAACTCACTTCTCCCATAGAGTTCAACAGAATAAACGTCTTGGCACCAGATGAACAGCAGGTGAGCTGTCTGAACACCAGATGGCACTGTTAATGAGAAAATCCAACATTTTAAACTGTAATAAGCTTTTAATGAGGCATGTCCGAGAAGTAGGAGTGCCTTACTTTACACTCCAGCGTGTCCAAGTTCGGTCCTCAAGAACTTCCAACCATCCAAGATTTAAGGATTCCCTGTTTGAGCAGGTGGGCCAATCAAAATGAGGGAGACACAGATTAACTCACATAGGCTTATTCAGTGATATCCTTAAATCCTGGCCTGTTGGTGGCCCTTGAAGATTGAACATGGACACCACTGCTTTACTCAGAAGCAAAACCTCTATAACATATATATTTGTTTCATATTACACCAAACTTTCCATTTTAGCACTATATAAAAACCAATCCACCTGCAGTTTTGAATATTATCTGAGGGTGATGGGTGTTAAAGTCTAACAACAGCTGGGAGAACCAGAGGATGCCCATCCCCGACCGAAAGCTCCAGTGATTCCTATGCAGGATGATCAGGCAACACTTCAATTATTCTATTGCCTCTCAATGCACTGGATGCTTTTCTAGCATTGAAGGCGTTAAAGGGGTAGGCCTGTCCCAGCCATCATCAAACAAATATCTGTGTGTGTGGGAAGGGTATAGTAACCCCAAAGGTGCTGGTGTTGTTTTCACAGGGTTCATTCTGCTGTGACAGCATTTGCTGCCATCTGAAGTCTTAATTAGTTGCATAGAGAAGAGTTGCGCTCAGATAAGTCCTAAGCTAATTACCAGGTAGCTGTGTAATTTCCTGTGTCCCCCCATGAGGACAATGGGATCCAGGGTTCTGCATTTAGCTGAGTCTCAAGGATAGAGCAGAAATATGGCACATGCTGAAGTGCTGGGTATATGAGCCACAAACTTCTGACTTAAAGGGATAGTAATGTTTCATAATAAAAGCAGCTCCGATTAACCATCATAGTATTTGGACTTTGGAGAGTGTTATTTCAATTCTGTCAGAGTTGTAGTTCAACAGTAATTCAATGACAAAGTATCCCCCCTCCCGCCCCTTTTATTGATGTAACACTGCTCAGCCAGAGCAGAAGGTAGGTGCCCAGGTAGACTGCAGAGAGGGACAATCTTCAGTTAAGATAAGGGGAAAAACCTGAAAAGCTTGTCAAGGGGGCAGGGCTTTCATTGTTTTCACTGTAAGAAGATTGTCCCCTGCTGTTATCTGTCTGGTCTTACAACCAGATTCCACATCTGAGAAGAGATGGCTTACACTAGGTAAACGGGGCGGGAGGGGAAACTTTGCTTGTGAATATCTCTTAAACCATAAAGGTTTGAGTGATAAGACTTATATCATTCTTCATGTTTTTTAATGCCTACAAAATAAAATAAAGTTAAAACTAAGTATTACTATCCCTTTAACCCCTTTGCTCAAAGGAAGGCCTGCAACAAACTACAAAGGTTTCACTTCTGTAGTCACTTGTGTTTTATTGCAGGTTTGTCATGGCTATGTATATGTTCACACTATCAACTTAGCACTGCTTCAGTGTAGCCAATCTGCTTGTGCAACTTACCTCTGATCGATCTAGGTTCCATCAGTGATCTCGTTGCTGGAGTGTACCAGTTGTTTGACTGATGGGCTAGCAACATTGGTGTCAGCCAAACATGACTGTCTGATGCTCACATGAGCTCCACTGATTGGTCTGCTGCTGTGGGCAGCACATCAACACCGTTACCCTATAGGCCACCATGCAGATAAGCTCTGCTGCAACTTCACAGCGTTCTTCATGTAATTCAATGGTTTCAGCATGTTCCGTTGGTGCTCTGAAATGCGAGGTGACAATCAACAGTGTGAACGGCTCTGTAGACAGCAAGCTGATTAATTCTGGTCTCTTACTACAAAGTAAAAAAACTATGAGCTAATGTCACCTATGTGAACAGGGTCCAAAGAGGAACCCTTGCAGCACTGAAGAACTAACTTCTCCATAAGAAACAAAAACATTCCCCAAATTCTCACTGATTTACGTAAGGCTTATAACATCTAGCTTTCAAGGGGTTAAACTCCTCATTTATTCAATTAGGATTTGAATTGCAGTTGGACTGACCCAGAATTGCCCGTTTTTGGATTTTATACATTACCCCCTTTGAGTGCCAGAAAGTTATCTGAAGCACTGTGATACAATGCACTCATAGTGTAACTGTACTTTGTAACAAATAGGTTATTGTGAAAAATCACTCAAAATTATCTATATTTATGCTAGCCATTGTTTATGGCAAACAATAGCTTCTGAGATATTTAGATTTATTTGTCAATTTATGCAACTGAACTATTATTTCCTGAATCCTGGCAGGAAGCAGCAGTTGGTAATGTAGAGCAGTGTACAATGCTAGTATCTGCCTAGCATGACAAACAGTTTTGCATTAACTGACAAATGAATAAAGCAAAATGTTTCAAAATCTCTTGTTTATATATAAATGGATAACATATATATGGTAGTTGCTTATGAAATTTCTTTCAAAATCACTATTTGTTACAAAATGATACTATCAGCGCCACTCAGAGTAATTGTATACTTTAATTGATATAAGTGTGTATGCAGGTATATTATTTAACGGGGTTTGATTCCCTTAGATAGTGTGTGGTTCAACTATGGATTCAATTATTACAGGTGTCCTATATCTATATATATACCTCTCTTACAATATTTCAAGAGTTGTAGTCCAGAGAGGAATGTTTTGTCACCTTTCCCTACACACACAGTCTTAATTAATATAGCCTCCTCAAAACACACTTCCTGCTGCTGGTCTCAAAATGAAAAGCAATGCGATCTCCACAGGATCATAGCCATGCAAAAAAAGAGAGGATGGGGGAGAGACAGTGCATGGAGAAGCTAAGTGTAGTGTAAAAGTTATATTTATTACAAAAACAATATGGAATAATAAAAAAATAGATGATAAATAATATTAAAACAATGTAGAGCACAAATGTAAAATATAGAGTTTAAAATATCCTCAAATAAAACAAAGCATACAGTACGCTCAAAGAAGGCTCATACAGAGAATGAATAGATAAAAATACTAAAGTTCTTACTGAGATAGCGATATATTCCTGGGTATAGTACAATATGGTGTGATGAGACCAAGGGATCGCACAGTGATTACAGGATTCTTTTGGGATAATTTAAGAAGTAAATGGAAAGATTTATAAGACAAGCTGTCCAAGTTTAAGCATAAATTGGCCTCTTACTGGAGAGTATGCATATAAACGTATGCTGCAATGCAGCTTAGTGCAGAACTCCACTAATGGTCCTCGATCCGGTATTTAGATGACCCCTTACTTTGTTATACCGATGGGTCTTAGCGTATCATATGTATAACGAAGCCCAGTCTGTCTTTTTCTCGTGTCTCTCCTTTTTCCTTTTTCTCTGTCTCCCGTTTCGGTCCTGGTGCATTTGGTGGTTCAGCGTCTCCGTCACACATGGCAGGTGTTGTCTCTTCTACGCGTTTCGGTGCAGTCTTAGCGCCTTCATCTGGAAAGTGCCTGAGGTGGCCAATAAGCTCTCCCTAATTTATGGATGTTTTAGCCAATCAAATAGTTCAAAATACATTTTGTGTAAAATTAAAAGATTCTTGTAAATAAAAACAAGGATAAAGAAATAAAAGATTGTCAAACACCTTCATGTTAAAATATTTTATGTGTTTTGAAAGGATAATGTATGAAGAGATGTTTTTGCGTCTTTATTTAAAAGACGTATGTTAACCCTTTAAGAGCCAATATGTGTTTAAGGAACGTATACTTATTTTGATCTGTCCCTTAGATGTGGATGTTTTGGGGTGTTGTTTGGATGAGTAGAATTTTATGAAGGTTATTAAATAAGGTTCTGGATGCTAGCATCCATAAATGTTTCTGACTAATTGTTCCAGATCTAGAATGAATAGTTACTTTGTATAAATTAAGTATCTTATAACAAAGTAGTCCAGTGATGTTGTTGTAAAGATACATCTGTCATGTATAGAATGTTATGTGAAAATCTTCTTTCAAGGAATAGGATACTTTTCTATAGATCTATTCTCATGGGTTGTTACTGGTGGATGGATGGAATAAATAATCTCTATAGAAATACACAGTGGGAGTATATAATAGTATAGTATAGATATAATTATTTAAATATATGTTTAGCCATTGTAGTAGGCATATTTAGTTCTCTCTTACAATGATCACTTTTGATGACATATTTATTCAGTTAACATCCATGGGTTAAATGATATTTTTTTTTATAAATTATTTATTTGTAATACTCATATCGCCGCTAGAATTTGCTGTTTCTTATATATATTAAAGGTACTGTCCCACTACTGTATGGGGACCTCATTAAGTAGATATTAGTAGTATCTCTACTTGAGTGTCCAGTTTTTTCTTTTAGGGGCACCGTAAGTCAAGTTTTTCATTGAGTCCGAATGAGCTTAGGGTTTGTAGTTTAAAAATCCATTGGGTTTCTAGTGTTGCCAACTTTCGAAATCTGTTTCCGCCTCTTTTTTGTGGTTGGATCTGGTCTATAATGTAAAGTCTTAATTCTTCAGGATAACTGTGATGTTTTTCTGCAAAGTGTCTTGCTACACTGTGCTTTTGGTTGCTTCTGAGGATTTTGCTGCGATGTTCCAGGAAGCGTTCTTTTGTTTTCCTGATGGTCCTCCGTACGTATTGGAGACCGCACGGGGCATTCTAAAAGATAGACCACATATTGGCTGGTGCATTGTAAGAAATGTTCTATTTTAAATTCTTCGCCTGTGTGATGGCTACGGAAACTACTGTTTTTATGTTCGATGTGTTTGCAGGTTATACATACTTTTGAACTGCATTTATGATTGCTACTGATGAACCTTCCATCAAATAGCTTCTTTCCCTTTTTCTGTATTGTTTTGGTGTCTATGTTGCTTGGAGCTAATTTGCTTTTTAAGTCTTTCGACTTTTTGCAGATTACGTCTGTTTTTTTTTTTTTTTGTAGCAAGTTATTAAGGATCTTATCACCCTGTAGTATTGGCCAGTGTTTGCTAATTATTTTTTCTATATTTTTTCCGGCGGTGTTGAAATGAGTGATGAATGGAACTTTGGGGATACGACTCTTTCTTTTTTTCTTCTTATTGGGATTATCAGCAAGTAATCCTTCCCTTTTTGTGTTCCATACTCTCTCGAACGCCATCTGCATTGTCTCTGGTTTATAGCCTTTTTCTACAAATTTCTTTTTTAAATCTTCATCTTGACAGAGAAATGTTTCATCTTCAGTATAGTTTCGACGTAATCTGTATAGTTGGCTTAAAGGGACACTGGTGAGCCATCTTGGGTGATGTGCACTTCTTATGTGTATATAGCTATTGATACCTACATTTTTATGATGAGTTTGTGTGACAGCTTTTGATGTCATACCTGAAGTGAGAGTTAGATCCAAGAAATCGATTGTTGTTTTGCTGTGGTTTGACGTGAAACTGATGCCTAAAGGGTTATTATTTAGTTGTTGCTCAAAAGCCTCCAGCGATGGTTCATCTCCCTGCCAAATGATGAGCAGGTCATCTATGTAACGGCTGTAGAGAACGAGGTTGCCCCCATACTGTTGGTATATATACATTAGTGGAGCTCTGCACTAAGTTGCATTGCAGCATACGTTTATATGCATACTTTCCAGTATGCGTTTTTCTGGATTTTTTTGTTGTTGTTATTCTGTCTCTCACTGTTCAAATAAACCTACCATTAAAATTATAGACTGATCATTTCTTTGTCAGTGGGCAAAAGTACAAAATCAGCAGGGGATCAAATAATTTGTTCCCTCACTGTATGAGTGACTGTTGCAACTACTGATGATAATCGCTGCAACTACTGGTTGCTGCATCTTCAAAGATGCAGGAAGATGCTTCCACTAGTGATAATGTTTAAGTATTAGTTGTATTCTTGTAGCCAAAGCCTGAAATTAACCATGCAAGCTCGGTTTAACATCGAGAGGTAATACATTAGAGACACGTCAGATGAAGTGATCTTATAGCTCAGGAAACACATTAGGTTTAGTGTTTTTTCTGCGTGTTTTCATCTTGGTATTTTTAATATGAAATAACAATGAATGCATTTTTGAGATAGCTCCTATTTGTGAAGTCTTGTTGCTTGCCATGAGTTTGTCTCTTCAAAGATATTTGGGACCTTATTATGGAGCAAGCCAACTTGCATAATGTGTACAAATAAAACTTGTCAAAATGTCCATTTATTTAAATAGGGATTTTAACCTCTCGAATGCTAGAAAGGTCTCTGCATTGGAGCCCTTGCTAGCATTCAAGGGGTTAAACGCACAATTTAAATAAATTGACATTTTTACTTGTTCTCCATGGTGCAATTGGTTTGCTCCAGATTTTTTCAAATGTTGTTGATGTTCAGAAAAAGAGAGTGAGGGAGGGGGAGTAGAGAGAGAGAGTGAGGGAAAGGGGGAGAGAGTGAGGGAAAGGGGGAGAGTGAGGGAGAGAATGAGGGCTGGGGAGAGACAGAGGGAGAAAGAGAGAGTGAGGGAGAGAGGGGGGACAGAGAGGGAGAGAGGGGGGACAGAGAGAGAGAGTGAGGGAAAGGGGGAGAGAGAGGGAGGACAGAGAGAGAATGAAGGCTAGGGGGAGAAAGTGAGGGAGAGAGACAGTGAGGGGGAGAGGGGGGGACAGAGAGAGAATAAGGGCTAGGGGGAGAGAGTGAGGGAGGGAGACAGTGAGGGGGAGAGAGAGGGGGAGACAGAGAGAGTGAGGGAAAGGGGGAGAGAGTGAGGGAAAGGGGGAGGGAGAGAAAGACAGTGAGGGGGAGGGGGGCAGAGAGTGAGGAGGAGATTGAGGGAGACATAGTGGGGAGAGAGAGATGAGAGAGTGAGTGAGGAAGAGGGAGAGTGAGGGAGAGTGGGGGGAGAGAGAGTGAGGGGAGAGTGTGTGGGGGGAGAAAATGAGGGGGGAGAGAGTGTGAAGGAGAGATAGTGAGGGAGAGAGAGATGAGGGAGAGAGTGAGGGAAAGAGAGAGGGGGAGAGAGAGTGAGGGAAAGAAAGAGTGAGGGAAAGAGAGAGTGAGGGAAAGAGAGTGGGGGTGGGTATGTATATGTGTGTGGGGGGGGGGGATGGCAACATATACACAGGCAAAAAAGGATCAATTCTTTAACAACCCAGCTCTACAATAGGGAACAAATAAAAATTCTAAGTTGTAGGTAACAAGTGCATTCATTACCAATATTAACCACTTGGGTGCTGGTAAAAGTAGGTTCTGCTAGCCCACAAAAATATACACAGTTCAATGATGTCATAGCATTCTAGGATTCTGAAATTGCTACATTTAACATGTCATTGTTTTGATGAATTAACATCATTGCTTCATCGGGGCTTTGTCCTGATGAAGGTGATGTAATTAGCCGAAATGTTAACATAAATGTTGTAGCTATTTGACAATCTTGGTGTTCAGTGAGATCATTGAATTCAACAAATAAACATTCTCCAAATCCCCATCAATTTAAATTAAGCTTTTAGCCCACTTAATTCTAGCGAGATCTACAAGATTATTGTTTCTCAATGCGTTGTAGACCCCCCTCCAGCATTCAGTGAGTTAAAACCTCCATTTACATCAATCAGGATTTTGATTTGTCCCCTATGGTGTTGTTGGTTTGCATCAGAATTTCTCCACTTTGCTTTTCTGCCTATAACCTATAAAGAGCAAGATCATGAGAGACACAGTCTGCAACAGTGAGAGAATATAAGACTGAGAGTAAGACTTAAAGGGATAGTAATGTTTCATATTAAAAGCAGCTCTGATTAATCTTCATAGTATTTGGGTCATGGAGAGTGTTATTTCAATACTGTCAGAGTTGTAGTTCAAGAGTAATTGAATGACAAAGTATCCCCTTCCTGTCCCTTTTACTAATGCAACACTGCTCACCTCAGAGCAGCAAGACTGTCCGGATGGATCGCAGAGGGACAATCTTCATTCAGCGTAAGGAAAAACCTGAAAAATCTGTCAAGGTGGGGCAGGGTTTTCCTTATACTCACAGTAATAAGATTGTCCCTTGCTGTGAGCTGTCTGGTCTCAAGACCAGATTCCACATGTGAGGAGAGGCCGCTCACACTAGGTAAAAAGGGGTGGAAGGGAGATACTTTATAATTTATTCTTGAACTACATCTCTGACAGTATTGAAATAACAGTCTTCATGGCCCAAATACTATGAAGATGAATTGGAGCTGCTGCTTTTGTGAAACATTACTATCCCTTTAATGTGTCCTATACATAAAGGTACATAGCCCAGTGATGCAGATACACACATATAAAGATACACATTAAGATACTCAGAGTGAATCTTTATATTGTAGTGTGAGATGCAGCATTTGTCTCTTCAGTCCAGCTGTATAATGTTTTGGCAGAGCACCAGGCATACACTGGTGATATTACTGGCACAGCTGGCACCATATCCACAGTCCAAACATGGCATGCTGCTTGTATACAGACAGCTGCTGCTCCAATTAACCCTTCAGGAAACACTTTGTTCCACACTCTTCCAGTGTAGATATGCCGGTTTGGAAGAGTCCTGTGATCATCAGAAACCTTTAACCCTTTGAGTGCCAGACGGGTATGCAATTCAATGCTTTTCGTACCCCTCTGGTACTCAAATGGTTAAATCTGTACAAGGTTAATAAGATGAAACCCTCTGGCCAGTGTTTGGAAAGACAGGTACAATTCTGGAGCAAACTAAGCGCATCCATAGGGGACAAAAAAGAATAACCAATGAGTTTTTGTTTTTTTGCCATACACAGTTTCAAGTTTTAAACAATACAAGACAAACAGAAAAAGAAAACCCAGGGCATTGACCAGGGCATAAATACGATGAGTGCAGATGCAATAAAATAAAAGCAAACTTCACAGCATGGGACAAAACCGGGGGGGGGGGGGGGACAAGAAGGAAGAGGAGAAAAATAAACCCAGTCATCACTCAATCCACACTCCACCAGTTCCAAACCCCTTAGGAAGGAAGTAGCCCCACTTGAACCACCGAGGCCTGAAATATCAAGACATCCCCCCCGTCAACATGCCTTACATAATCCACGCAGGGCACCCATCTCAGGCCAAAACCACATGGCTTTACCTTATGAACAGCCAGAAATCTCTCCATCATGTACATTTGTAATTATGTAACCCTGGACTTCCATAGATGAAGCGAGGGTAGATCCCTGGATTTCCAGAGGACTGATCTAGCACCACCTTATGCACATTCAGCAAATGGGGGATTTCAATTAAGAACAAGCCAAAGGTGCCTGGGAACACATCCCTCCAATAATCTGAGACTGATGGCCAGGACCACGAAATATGGGCCATCGTACCCCTTAATTGGGCATTTTAGCCCTGAAAGGTTGCGAAGCAATGCGTTGGCTACCTCTCTAGCATTCAAGAGGTTTCAATTTAGAGGATTTTTTTAAATATTTTATTTATATGGTACAATTGTTTTGTTCCTGAATTTCTCACCTTTATCTTGATGAACATGGCCCAGAGTTCTGTAAAACCGGTCTGTAAAAAGGAAAGGGGCAGAAGTACAGCGAGTGTAAATATCAATTTAACATAAATTAATTAGCACAGAGCATGAAGCTAAACAACAGGAAGAATGGTAAGGACATAAAATGTAAAAAGGCTCAAAGTTATAAGTCAGGGAGATTTGAAGGCCAAGTCTTGTTGTGCCAAATGCCTAAATATGGAAAGTATGATGGGTAGATGAATGCCATCCTGCTGGATCAGTGGTGGGCAACATGAAGCTCTCCAGCTGTTGCCACACTACAACTCTCATCATCCCCGCCAGCCTAGATGATACAATTACAGTGTGAGCCAAGGGCACCAATCACCCCAAGTATTCAACACATCAGGGCATATGTGAAAAGTAAAAAACAGAGCAATGATGGGCAGAACAGATACAAACTATCATAAATTCCCTTTGATGAAAATGTAGCTTTTAACCCCCTGTATGCTACAGAATGCTACAATGCATTGCTCTGCACTGTGTTGGGATACCTCTGTAGTGTTCAAGAGGATAAAAGCCTCATTTAACCATTTGAGTGCCAGAGGGGTACGAAATATAAATGTCCTGTTTTTTAATATAACTTATTTATAGTTTTTAATTTTTTGTAAAAAAAAATGTTTATTTCTCAAAATAAATCAGAACTTCCTTTCATAACACTAGTGGTTTTACTGTACACATTGATTACCATAGAGTCTTATGACTCGAGTGACTCTGAACTGTCTAAGACTCAAGTCTATGGTAAATTACCATACAGTCTCTTAGACAGTGATATGACGACGAGTCATAAGGCTCTATGGTAATCAGTGAGTACAGTAAACACAGAAAACCACTAGTGTGAGTGATGAAGAGAGGAAGTTCCGATTTACTTCAGGGGCAGGCTTTTTGGCCAGAGAGAGGGAACACTGCTAGTAAGAGACGGAGCGAACGCGTCCTCGCTGCTTACAGCTTACTACGATCGGACTCCGAGTGACGGAGTCCCACTCTCAGTCTGTCCCACACCATCCCTTTTTTGTCTCAAGGAAATATGGTCAGCCTACCACTAATTAAAATAACCATATTGCTTCTGTAGACTAGTAAAATATTACACTAATAGACCAACAGAAATGAGGCACAAAAAGTGAAAAATAAATACATCATCCATTTATATACATATATATATATATATATATATATATATATATATATATATATAAAAAAGAAGACTTCTATGTACCTGGTAAACACACCCGGGGTGGCAGTAAGGAGGAGTTATTCCAATTGCTTATATACTACCCGTCCTATTAGTCCAACCAACTCCTCTGCAAGGAGATGCAGGGGCTACAATGAGCACACACACAATACACACAACGTTAAACGCAGAATCACTAATTCAGAGTTGTGTAACCCTGTGCTTTTCAATGTGGTATATGCCTTTTTTGGGCCTGAAAGGGCTAAGCACTGAAAATTCAACAAGTCACTCATTAAAGCAGTCATTGTTTTATTAACTACACGGGCAATGCTGTGCCAGTTTTGTGCCTCATTGCTGTTGCTATATTTGTGTTATACTTTACTAGTTTATAGAAGCAATATGGGTTATTTTAAGTAGCGCTCTCCTATTATCTGTTTTCAGATACCTCCAATTTGGTCAGTATTGGTATATTGCATTAACTTAGTAGGGCGTGTGTCTCCATCTGTCTTTTTTGTTCTTTTTATTGTTTCAGCACATTACATGGATAAGCAACCTGCGGACTTGCGCAGTTGTACTGAAATTCCCATCATGCTCAGCTGGCCATTGGCCAGCTGAGGATAATGGGAGTTGCAGTCCAACAGCAGGAGGGCTGCAGGTTGTTTATCCCTGCCTAGGCCATGTGGCACCTTGGTACACCCTTTCATTCTATGAGTACACTTTAAGCCCGCTGGGACTCGCAGCCAGCAGACCCCAATCTCCCAGAAATCTCATTAGTTTGCAGAGCAATTCTTTACTGTAATGAAAACAATAGCTTGCAGTAAGTACTAAATCAATCCTAATCCCATTCATTTTTTTTTGCATAATTCACATCCTCAGTTTTATTTCTATCCCTGAATAAATGAAACCATTTATTTACAAAGGGCTTGCAGGGCAGTTATAAACCCTTTGGTGCAGTCTTCCATCAGAAAAGGAGTTAATCTTTTGAGTGCAAGGGGGCTGTCCAATGATGTTTGTAAAGGGTTAATGGAGATGACAGTCACTTTTTTTCTGTAGGTCAAGTTCCAATAAGATACAGGACAAACATTATTCTGATAGAAGTGAAGGATCTTCTGTGGTTAAATCTTTTTTAAGTTTCATCTCTTAAGGAACAAAGAGGACTTGCATTGTGAGACCCATGGGACCCTTGTTAGAACAGACAAGTGCAAGACTTAAGTCTCTCAGTTCAGTCCTGTGCAATGCAGTCCCCACAGACACTGTGTACTGGGCTTGAAAGCCTGTCTCAGCAAGTCCATGAAGTTTTATGGCTGAGAGCACCATATTTCCAGGTTGCGCGTCAGCCAAAAAAGGGCAGTTTTGTGACACCCACCCAAAGAGCAGACAGAAGCAATGTTGGTGCTGAATAGTGCAGCCAATGGCTTTCTACTAAGTCTGCTCTCCTGATCACTGCACTCTTCTGCAGAGAAAAACAAGGGTATGCCCACTGCTGGGTGAGGTTTCGTTTAAAGGGGGACTCTCACCTCCTATAAAGTAATACTTATTTCATTATTTGTCCCCAATACAGGTTGAATCTTTTTTTTTTTTCCTTCTTTAAATCGACAGATTTGTAGAGAAATAAGCTTACAAAATGTTACCAGATTACGTCACTGCAGGTCTCGTTGCAGTACAGCTCTATACCACAGGCTGTCAATCTTCTCCCCGGTTGTTCCTGGTTCTCTGCTCCTTGTCTGATGCTAGAATCCTCCATGTGAACTAGCACGCTTTCTTGCCAGGGAGGGTAAAGTGGGGGCATATTAAGGTAGAGGGGAGTCGACAAGAGGATATATATATATATTTTTTTTTCTCTCGTGTATAATACACTCCCCCCCACTTCTCATAGTTTGAAAATTGTATTATATGTGAAATGTTACTGTTATATCTTTATCTTTCTGAATAAAACAAGGGTACACCCACTGCTGAGAATTATTTTATTCAAATGTTAATGCAGCTTAAACTAGAATTTTTTTGGGTGCAGTACTTCCATGTTCTGAAATGTTGTGGTGGTGCTGTTGTGGCACTGACAGCAGTGCCTAGTGACAACATCTCTCTGTAGACTGTTGCAGTGGCATCACTGTAACATACTGCACCCAAAAAATGCAAGTTTAAGCTGCATTAACTCTTGAATAAATCATCTTTCAGCAGTGGAAGGACCCCTGTTTTACTGACCAGATTAAACCCTGAAACAGATGTTACATGATGCTGTTTGTGACACAGAGGACAGGGAGCCCTACGTTTGGAAGAAAGCTGGAGGAATTCTGAGACAAACCAAATGAAATATAAGGGACAAATACATATTAAAAATATTCCCATTTCTTTAATTGGGCATTTAAACCCCTTAATGCTACAGAGGACTCTAACACATTGCTTTGCAATGCACTGGCTACCTCTCTAGTATTTAGTTGAGTAAAAGCCCCATTTAAACTAACAGGACTTTTTATTTGGTCCCTATGGTGCAGTTGGGAATCACTCCAGTTTCTTTTGAACATACGGACCATACAGCACTATGAGGGAGAGAATAATTTGATGACATCACTCCACCTTTATGGAGAAGTCTAACTGACTTCAGTGTGTTTGCATATTTATCTTTCTATGTTATTGTGTGTATGTGGAAGCCTCTGTGCATGTCACTGCGTATGTGAGAGCCTCTGCACATGTCTGGGTGTATGTGCGAGCCTCTGTGCATGTCCGGGTGTATTTGTGCATGTCTCGGTGTATGTGTGAACATCTGTGCATGTCTGGGTGTATGTGTGAACCTCTGCACATGTGTGGGTGTATGTGTGAACCTCTGCGCATGTGTGGGTGTATGTGTGAGACTCTCTGGATATCTTGGAATACAATGTGAGCTTTAATGCATGTCTAGGTGTATGTGTGAGCCTCTGTGCATGTCTGGGAGTGTACGTGTGAACCTCTGCTCATGTGTCAGACTCTCTGCATATCTAGGAATACGTTTGAACCTCCATGCATGTCTGGGTGTATGTGTGAGCTTCCGTACATATGTAAGTATATGTGTGAGCCTCTGTGCATGTCTACATGTATGTGCGAGAATCTTTGCATGTCGAGCCTCTGCATATATCTGGGTGCATGTTGAGCCTCTGTGCATACCAGTGTTTAACTGTGGATATCTGTGCATATGTCAACTGCAATGCATTTTATTGTACATCTGTGCTTCTGAGCATGTCAGTGAGTGTATATCTAAGCCTTTGAACATGTCAGTGCATACATCTGAACATATAAGCATATCTGTGTGTATGTGAGCTGATTTGAGCATCTGTATGTATGCAAGATCCTGTGTGTCTGTGTTTGTCAAACTGTGCATACCTGTATGCATCTATGTGTGGCCATCGATACACACCAGAATTTACTTGTGACTATATGTGAGACTTGTGCATATCAAAAAGTGTCATAGGGTCTCTGTACATGTCTGTGTATGTCAGAAGTATTGCAGGGCGACTTTAGTTGATGTGGTAGTTCCGCTTTAATCTGTGGAGCTGAATATTTGTGAGCCACTGTGTGTGTTCATGTCTCTATATGTACAAGCCTTATTTACTGTGGTGTGTGTGCGCGCGCATCACAATGCAACTTCCTTAACAGACTAAGAAGACCATTGGTAGTCATTAAATTATAAAGTGCAACCGAGTTGCTATTTATAGTAATCAGAGACATCTAGAGTCTCTAAAGCGAATGTAAATCTCTTGTTAACTGATACTTTATTCCAGTAAAAGGTATCACAATCTACAAAAGACCATATATTCTCAGGAATCAAAGTGACAAAGCACTATCTGATTATAAGCTGTGACTTTAAAAATTCATGATGATATCCATATTTAAAAAGAACACAAATATTTACAGACTTTGTTATTATCCTGGGCATAATACCAAGAGTAAGCAATGTCTCTCAGTAATTCTGATGCATTTGAAGTAGGGCAGATACTATATTAGGGACACATTAAATCAGAACGATTCACTAATGGACAAGGGACACTATGTAATGATACCTGGTGCAGTAAGAGGAGCTGCCAGATGTCAGCTGGTATTTACCTCTCTCTCAAGTCTCATTCTATCTGAACCTCTTAAACAATAAATAATGGGACTCGGGCAGATGTGCTCCCACATTTTTTATATTAGGAATCAGGTCTCATCACAGCCTGCGTCAATGCATAGCTTCCCAAGGCTCTGTTCATTTATAGCCTAGAAAATGCAAAGTGCGACTGTGCCTTTAACCCCTTAACCCTTTGAGTGCCAGAGGGGTACACAACGCATTGCTTTGCAATGCGTTGTGTACACCTAAGGCACTCAAAAATGTAATGACCACCCGATCTGGAGGTGGGCGGCCGTTAAGGACACAACACTTTTTTTTTTTTCCCCATCACTATGAATTCTGGGATGGCAGAGCGGCCATCCCAGAATTCCATGATGTTCCAGGACTGGCGTGACTGTCCTGGCACGTCAGCAGATGTTAAGGGGTTAACGTTTGAGTGCCAGAGGGGTGCGCAGTGGGTGGGGGGGTAGTCAACTGTTGAATTTCCACTTGTTGAGGTCTACAACTCCCATCAACTCCTGGCTTAACCCTTTGAGTCCTAGAGGGGTATGCAACACATTGATTCGCAATGCGTTGCATAACCCTCTGGCACTCAAAGGGTTAAATAATCCGTACAATTTTATTATGGAAAGAAAAAAAAATCTATTGTAGGCATTTTCATGCTGAGTACAACATCGCCATTTCCTCTGCTTTACGCGGCTTTCTTCAAACATTATAACAGTTCAAACTGTTCCTATCATATTCTATGGAGAACTGTAGCTAGTGCAGGGGCGTCCAAGTGTTTTCAGATGTGGGCCACAAAATTAGAAATCCATATGTGTGAGGGCCATATTAATTTTTTTATTGATAACAATGAGGAATATAGCCTATCGGCTATTCAAAAATATGGATTTATTTATAAAACAAGCCAGTGAAAATGCAGATATGTAACTGATAGATGTTCTTGAACTGTACTCTACTGGTAGTCAGTTAGGCCTTACTGGCCTACTAGTTCATGTGCGCAAGTTAATCTGATTCTCAGGTGTGCCACACCCTGCGGTCAGGCCACATGTTGGACTCCCATGAGCTAGTGGATCCAATGGAATACAAAATAGCAACTGTCTTGGTATCAGGTGAACTGTAGGTGAACTTTCTGGACAGCTGGTGGCACTGTTAATATAAAAATGTAAACAAACCAATCATTTAAACCACTGTAACTTTAGAACAAAGTAACTCCATGCAATCACGAGAAGCTCTATAACATTTTTTTTCTCATCCTTTTTAACTCTTTGAGTGCCAGAGAGGTAGCAAATGCATTGACAGCTTTTTGGCACTCAAAAGATTATTAACCCCTTAAGGACCAGCCGAGGCAGCACTTAAGGACCAGGCATGCAGATGCACGGGGAGCCTGGAATTCCATGACGGTCCTGGCATGTCATGGGTCCTTAATGCAAAACAACCTATGACGTTCCATGACCGTCAACGGTTGTTAAGGGGTTAAGATATCCCAGAAACGCAATCAACTCTATAGGTTCTACGTGCCAAAGAAGAGTGGAGGAAGTCTGGGGCAAACTCCTGCACCAAAGGGAATGCAGAATGATTCATTCAGTGAGTTAAAAGGCCAAGTTAAATTAATGACACTTTTTATTTTTGAACAGAGGGTCCTGTGAAGTCCAGTCAAAAGCCGATTTGCTGGAACACCATACACTATAGGGGAAGTATTTGCAGCTCATAATGACATTCTGCACTGAAAAGCAGTGAGGGTTGTTTTGTTTTGTTTTTTTGTTGGGGGGGGGGGGGATAAAAATCCTTTATATTGGAAAAATGCAAAGGTTTCATTTGGGGCAAATTAATTAACAAACACCATAATAACATCTCTGATTGTCCCTTGAGTCCTTCAAGAGAGGACACATGAGACTCATTTGTTTGAGGTTTCTGGAGTCCTGAGCGCCACCTCCTGGTGGTTTGTGCCATCGCTTCTACCCAGGCTTCTTCTCTTTCTGGAAGCTAAAGCTGGTTCTCCTTGTCAGTTTTCTTTGTTTCTGGGCAAAGTAATCTGCTCGAGCGGTGCTGGCCCGGGACTCCAGAATGTAATTAACCTGCAGGAGAGAGTGTGGGCATGAGAAACTTTAATACGCGTTTCTGGATTCATCACAGTTTAGAAGTAGAACATTTTCTAAGAGACAGATGTACTGGAACCGCAGGTCTTGTTCTGGAACTCTGTAGTGGCCAGAGAGTTCTAAACAGCAGAGCGAGGGCAAGCAATGCAAAGCCTTCCAGTTTTGTAGGACTAAATTCCCATCATTCCTAGTCATCCAGCTGCTGGCTGTGCATGATGGGAATTGTAGTCCTCCAGAGCAAGAAGGCCATAGGTTACCCACCCCTGCAATAGCATACGAATGAACATCCAGTGCTGGACTATGAGAAATTTTCTGCCAATTCCCAACAAACACAAAATGCCTATGTATATGGACAGTTGTATATACAGCTTTATTATTTATCAGCACATATAAATAAAATACACATTACAGTGACTTTATTATAATCCGTGCGCAGCAGCCTTACACTAGAAGAAAATGGCATCACAACTCCCATTTGGCATCAGGACGTAGGGGTCAGCTCCCCTTGAAGTGGGTAGAACTCTATGGTGAGGGTCATGGTCCGGGGGGGAGCATAAAGAGCGTTCTTTTGGAGAAGTGAGGATCTATTAAAACCCTTTCAGTGCCAGTGGGGTACACAATGTACTGCAAAGCAATGTACTGCATATCCCTCTGGCACTCAAAGGGTTAATATTGTGGTTCTCAAACTAGGTTCAATGGGTTTCATGGAACTAACTGAAGTAATAGTGGACGGGGGAACAAAACTGAGATGGCACAGAGTGCATATGTGATCTCTATATAAGTTTAGTTCATAGCTCCTCAGAACAAACAATGGGATTCAACAAGATCTGAATGGATCATAAGGGTCACTAGTCTTTATCAGCGTGTAAACAAACAAATAGACTACAAGAGAGATTAACAAAAACCACAAACCTAAAAAATAGTGTTGCATATGTGCAGTTCTATGTATGACTAACAGAATGTGATACGAGTCTGGCACTAATAGGGTTAAAAATAAAAGTGGATTTACATGTAGGAGACATGCTCTTGACTGGATTGTTGAATTTTCAGTGCTCTCAGCTCCAGAATGATGTGCAACACGTTAGCACTGCGCTACATAATTCTCCATCAGTGACTGTGTTTGTGCGAGAGCATATGTGAGCGAGAGCATGTCAACATGTGTGAGTGTGTTCTGTGAGTATTGTATATAGCATTTTAACTTTTCATATAGTGTTTTGTGTACAGCTTATTGTGTTTTCCGTATAGCATATTGTGTACAGAGTTTTGTGTATTATGTTTTTTGTATAGCGTTCTGCGCATAGCTTATTAAGTTTTGCATATAGAATATATTATTTTGCTTATCCTTTATTGTGTATAGTGTCTAGCGTATAGCATTTTGCGCATAGCATATAGCATTTTGTGTATTGTGTTTTGTGTGTAGCATATAATGGTTTACGCATAACGTATTGCTTTTGTGCACACTGTTTTGTGTATAGAGTTTTCATTTTAGCGTCTTTTTGTATTGCACTGTGAACATAGCATATTGCGCATAGAATTCTGAGTAAAGCCTATGGCGTCTAGTGTATTAAGCATAGCCTTTTGCAGATATCATATTGCAAATACCATACTGCGTTTTGCATACAGCATATAGAGCAGAGGTTCTCAACCCGTGCCCTCAGTGGCCACTAACAGGCCAAGACTTAGGAATTTTCCCTGCTAGAACACAAGTGTGTTGATCAGACGCTCAGTCATATTGATTAACTCACCTGTGCTCTTAAAAGGAAATTCTCGAATCCTGGCCTGTTAGTAGCCACTGAGGGCACGAGTTGAGAACCAATGGTTTAGAGTAAAGCATGTTGCATAGTGCATATAGCATTTTACTTACAGATTCTTTTCTATATTGCATTTTGTGTATAGCAGTTTGCTTATGGCGTTTTGTGTATAGCAGTTTGCATATAGTGTATACGGTATTGCGTACAGCAGTTTGTATATAGTGCTTTGCGTATTGTGTGTATGGTGATTATTGTGCGTATGTGAGCATACTGTAAAAAGGTATGGATAGCTCCATAACGGTACATGCTTGTGTTTTGGCTAACATGACACATATTCAGTTTTCAAATATGCAAACTTGTATCAAGGTGAAAATTCCACTTTAAAGGGATAGTAATACTTAAAAGCTAAAAAGTTGTAGATTTTATCCCCCTAAGTAAAACAAGGTGAATCCCACTGCTGAAAGGTGTTTTATTCCAAAGTTATTACAGCTCAAACATGAATGTCTTAGGTGCAATATCACAGTGGCCTGAAATTGTACAGTGGCGCTGTTGCTACACCATCCTATGAACAGCTCCGGTCAGTTGACCATAAACCTCCACACGATGGTGTAGCAACAGCACCACTGTACAATTTCAGGATACTGTGATACTGCACCTAAAAAAAATCAAGTTTGAGCTGTAACAACTTTTGAATAAAACGCATTTAAACCATGGGAGTACCCTTGTTTTACTCAGGGGGATAAACCCTACAACATATTTTTTTTTTTACATTTTAAGTATTACTATCCCTTTAAACCCTTGAATGCATAAGAGATCTCCGATACATTATGTGAAACAATGGGTTGACAACCTCTCTAGCACCTAAGGGGTTAAAACAGTTTCATTATTATTGTTCCATGGGAATTTAATTTGAAACTAAAGGGTTACCAGGACAACTTCCCTGCATCAGAGCTCGTCTACAGCTGGACACTGGCATTTCACTATCTAAAAGTTCTAAAGCACCATGGGTGGGACTTTTCTTAATAGATTTCCCACCGAGACTGCTGAAGTTTATTGTCTTTTTGTGAGCAGGAGTGAAATGAAGATGATTATATACGGGTCAGGCATAAAATACTCATACACTGATAGCTGTATGAAGGACAACTACCTCAGGATGATGATCTGAGCTGTAGTCCAGCAAAAGCTGGAGAGCCACAGATTGCTCGCCCCGTTACAGTGTAGTGTGCTTCTACCTGTGTTGTGTAAGCCCTGTGTGATTTAACCTTTTGAGTGCCAGAGGGATACGCAACTCATTGCAAATAAGTGATTTGCGTATCACTCTGGCACTTAAAATGTTAACAGATACAGGCCCATACGAACAAACGAATAGTGAAGAAATCCTGGAGCAAATCATTAAGGAAAAAAAAAAAAAAAAAAAAAAAATATATATATATATATATATATATATATATATATATATATATAAAAAAAAAAAAAAAAAAAAATATATATATATATATATATATATATATATATATATATATATATATATATTAAAAAAATAAATAATAAATATATATATATATATATATATATATATATATATATATATATATATATATATGCTATATTAAATCTTTAAATCCGTGAGTGCATAGCATCCCTTTTATTTATAAATATATCTCAAATACAGCTTTATAACCCCTTGAATACTAGAGGCTCTCTCTTGGAGTCTAGGATTCAAAGGGTTAAATATGTAATTCATATCAATGGGAAGTTGTATTTGTTCCCTTTGGTGAAATGAGTTGCCCTAGAATTGCTCCATGTCTGACTTTGTGCATACAGCCATCTTTTACACATTCTTAATTAATTTGCAACCAAAGGGGACAGAAACAACATGGTTAAATCGGCCAGTAAAAGTTACCCATTTAAGGTCTTTATCCAAAGTGGAACAGGCAGCACTTAACTCCTCATATAATGAAGGCAGCTTTATGCCAGCTATTAACATCATCTCAGTGCATTTAAAAGCTGCAATTAACCATTCGATGAGGTCTGTTGCTAATTATCCCAGACGCTGTATACACACGATATGGAGTTAGCATACTGCCTGCTTGGCTCACATTACCGCTAAGAGCCTTTAGACACTGCGTGTCATTGGCCTCCCTCCTCCCTGCATCCTCTGCATGGAGCCAGCAGGAGCAATATAGACATGGGGTTAATGCAATGGGTGTTCCTCTGACCGGCTGGTCTGTTAGATCATTCATCCATTGATTCAGCATACCCACTGGTGTCTAGAATGCCAATAAAGGAAAACTTCCATCTCCTATAATAACCCCACACTTACCTTACTAGAACCATAAAATCCTAATGGTGCCTATGAATTTTGCCCTTGTGCCTCAAGAGAAGACATCCTTAACCCCTTAAGGACCAGCGGTCCTTGGACGTTTCCGTCCCATAAGAACCGCTTTGATCCTTGCCGATGCGCTGGTACACGTGACCTGTTGCGTGCATCGGTGTGCCTCTTTGGGGCCTGAAAGAGATCGCTCCAGTCTTCTTGAAACGGTCAATTTTAGGCCTCATTTTTACAATTTTAGGCCTCATTTTTACTTACAGCTCTCCTGGGGGATCGCTGTAAGTAAAAAGTATGTGACGTACTATGACCGTCATCTGTCTTTAAGTATTTAAGGACCATGACAGTCATAGTACGTCAAAGTCCTTAAGGGGTTAATCAAGTTTTGGATATAATGTCCATGGAGGTGAACATGACAGTTTCTGACAATTTCTTCTACCCTTGTGGTCCTTAAAGTGATAAAATTGCATGTGCACTGAGCAGAGTACGAGGTCTTGCTCACAACTGTCATGTCCGCCTACACTGACACTACATCCAGGGCTGATTGAAGACTTATCCCTTGAAACAAGGAGCAAGGAAAAATTCATAGGGGTCATTACATTTTATGGCCATGGTAAGGTGATTGGGGAATTATTAGGACGTGAGATTGTCCTGTAAACCAGGGGAATTGCTAGGTTCCCATAAGAACTGGTATTTGGGACAAGCTAATGCATTATCAGTGCATTGTGCAGCCCAAATGCACCATTAATAGTAGGGAGATTAGCACCATTTCCTGCCCCAAACTGGCATAATGCTTTCAATGACAGAGTGGTCCACAACACTCTGAGCACCCTTCTGGCACTCAAAGGGTTAAGCATGAGACCTGGGTCTTTCGCATCCTGAGCAACACTCCTGCATTTAACCCCTTTCATGGAAAAAAGTTATTTTGTTTCTATACATCTTCTGAAAAGGTGCAGCATACCTCTATCGTAGTCCCAATTCCACCTGCTAAACAAGGGTGTGATTCTATTACATGTTTTCAGCTCCGCTATGTTAATCCTTCCTTATCATTTCTTTGTCTTTATAACAATGTGTAACAAGTGTAATACAATCCTTTGATTACGTGGATGACCGTAATAATACATATATTTTTCCAGTGCTTAATAAAAAGGCTTTTGGAAGCTTTTAAACGAGTTGCATTTTTAAAAATCTAAACTGGTCATTAATGGCGATTATTGGTTTCTTTATTTTAGCTTGCCCAGCGGAAATACTGGAGACACCCAAAAAGGGGCGGGAAATCCCCTGTGGCTCAAAGACCATTATGAACGGCTGTACTTGTCGGTGAAGGACTGATGTAAGTACCACCTTTCTTACTTGATAATAAGTGTGTTATTATTGTGAGTACCCCCTATTCCTTTTTTCAGATACTTTGTGCTGGTTGGCTGCTTCCTCTTTTCTGCAGAGAAATTGGCCATCCATTGAGGGGAGCAACTGGTCATATGGATGTATAGATCTGTGACAGAGGCAGAGAGAATATCCATACACCTAACAGTTGCTAGCAAATGTTGGTTAAACAAACTATGTGTTTGTGCGGATTATGTTTTTTATTTATTATTGGCTACTGGTTGGCCGTTATTACCCTCTGAGGTGTCCTCTTTTTGTGTAAAGTCACAGATATGGGTGTATGAGTGCAAAGTCACAAACATGAGTGTACGAGCTCCAATGCACAGACATGGGTGTACGAGCTCCAATGCAAAGACATGGGTGTACGAGCGCTAAGGCACAGACATGGGTGTACGAGCGCTAAGGCACAGACATGGGTGTACGAGCGCTAAGGCACAGACAGGGGAATACGAGCGTTAAGGCACAGACAGGTGTATACGAGCGTTAAGGCACAGACAGGTGTATACGAGCGCTAAGGCACAAACATGGGTGTACGAGCATTAAGGCACAAACATGGGTGTACGAGCAGGGGTGTATGAGTGCTAAGGCACAGACAGGGGTGTATGAGTGCTAAGGCACAGACAGTGGTGTATGAGTGCTAAGGCACAGACAGGGGTGTATGAGTGCTAAGGCACAGACAGGGGTGTATGAGCTCTAAGGCACAGACAGAAGGTGTATGAGCTCTAAGGCACAGACAGGGGTGTATGAGCGCTAAGACACAGACAGGGGTGTATGAGAGATAAGGCACAGACATGGGTGTATGAGAGATAAGGCACAGACAGGGGTGTATCCAGCACTAAGGCACAGACAGGGATGTATGAGAGTTAAGGCACAGACAAGGGGATATGAGCACTATGGCACAGACGGGGTATATGAGCGCTAAGGCACAGACGGGGTATATGAGCGCTAAGGCACAGACAGGGGTGTATCCAGCGCTAAGGCACAGACAGAGGTGTATCCAGCGCTAAGGCACAGACAGGATTGCATGAGCGCTAAAGCACAGACAAGGGTGTATTCTGCTCTAAAGCACAGACAGGGGTGTATCCAGCTCTAAGGCACAGACAGGGGTGTATCCAGCTCTAAGGCACAGACAGGGGTGTATCCAGCTCTAAGGCACAGACAGGGGTGCATGAGCGTTAATGTGATATAAGTCATGTTATGTTCATTTCTCTTAGGAACAGAGAGCATTCATAGGTGTATTAGCACTCTAGTTACATAAGTCACTGCACTGAGAGGAGTCTCTCCAGTTCCTATGCTATTCTATGAAGCCTCTTTTTCTGAGCTGAAGAGCACAGAATGAAGGTGTATTTTGGGGAGGCTAATAAAAGGCATTGTTCCCCAGAATTGTTCATGCTTTTTACCAATTCATAATAGTGCTGCCATAATGCTGTTTTAATGGACTCTAAAGAAAAATGAACATAATACATACACATATACATACATGCATGCAGCCTTAGGGTGTGTTAGTACATATGCCACCCTTTAAAGTGGTAATAAAGCAATCCTATATTACATTACTGCTTCAATATATAATAATCTTTGAAACTGAATATTACACTCTGGTACACGTAATAATCAAATCATATGTATTCTTCTAACATCACCTAGAAACATGTAGCTCACCAATACTATACAAATAAATATATTGAATAATATAGCCTTTATAGGCTGAGTGGGTTAACAGTGTGAGCAGCCAAGACCACTTAGGTTTCTTCATCAGAAACATTATACTATCATCTTATGTTATAATGTGAAGAAACAACGTAAAACAATAAATCAATGCTATAATGTTATGTCACAATATGAAGTAAAATAAGTATGCCTAGCAACTATAAAAGTATATGTGAAGTTAATTTGGTCTGGAAAGACTGAGCTCTGTTGGGTAATGAAGATCCATGTCCTGGTAGATTTTGTTTGGATCTAGAAGCCAGTTGCAAAGAAGCTAGAAGATACATAATCACAAGATAATCATAATATTAAACCTAATCCTCAGACCAACATAAAATCATTACCAATGTTCAGGGACACCATCAAGGGGTGGGGTGGGGCAGTGGGACTGTTTTCCTGGGTCTGGGTCATTAGGGGCCATGTACAGACATGCTGGTTGGGGTCAAACATGATTGTCATTACTGCAGCCGTCAGCCTTGTAAGTAGGCATGAAGCAGATGACTAGCTAATGGCTGTACACCCCCCCCCACACACATATTATATATATATAATTTTATTTTTTTTTTTGCATGAAGTCCACACTGTAAATTATTTGTCCTGAAATACCAATCTTCTGTTTGTGGTTACATACTGAGTTAACACAAGTTACCTGGTCAGGTATGCTCTGAGACATGGGAGTATGGTGTTATATTCTGGGTTGGATTTATTGGTAACTTGCCCCTAGGCAATGACCCGTGCCCTGCTGAAATGACATCACAGAATGGCTCCACTTCTGATCCTACTCTTCTCTGACATGCAAAAGTGCAGAATGCAGAGCTGTGTAATTACTCCAGGCATGGGCAACTTGTGGCTCTCCAGCAGTTGTTGTACTACTATTACCATTATCCTGTAGATGCCACAGCTGGCAATCTTAGGGACCCCAGGAAAGTGCTTACTTTAACCAATCAGAAATATGTCCCAGATTATAGTGAAAAAGGGGTGTAAGATAATACTAACCTTTAAAACAATCTCATTAACAGTGGCCGCATCAGACTCGAAATACAGGTGTTTGTAGTCGTGGTTACTCAGATAGGTCAGTTTGAACATTGCGTGGCCTGCAAAGAAAAGAAGAAAAGAATGAAGTCACTAGATGGCAGTGCTCATTATCACTGTACAGAGATAGTGCAGTTGATTATCTAGGAAGAACTGGAGTCATTCCGGAGCAAATTAAATGCAGCATAGGGGAGAAATTCCAATTGCTATTTATGTTGATTTAATGGGGCATTGACTCATTGAATGCTAGAGAGATCTCCAATGCATTGCAAAAGCAATGAACGCATTTAAAGACTAATTTAAATCACTGGGAATTTGAGGAGTTCTTGTGTCTCCCCTATGGTAGAGGTGATACACCCCATAGTTACTCTAGATCAGTGGTTCTCAAGTTTTTTTTACTCAAGGCACACCTAACATGCAGTCTGGCATGTTTGGGGGACCCCAATCATTTTATGGTGTAATGAAGGTTACAAGGGTGCAATGAAGGTTACAAATACATAAATATAGAGTTATTGTTATCCCTCACAACTAAAATAAACATATTGTACATAATACAGTGGAGTAACAAAAGGGGCCACCCTCCCCCCGTAACAAGCTGAGGTCTTTGCCTTCTTCGGCACAGACCTCTATTAGCAGCTGAGCTCCCTCCAGCACTCTAGTAATGCAGAGCACTGCATTACTAATGAGAGGGCCACGTGGGAGCTCCGAGTTGCTAACAGAGGTCTGTGCAGAAGGCACAGACCTCTCCTGCCACGCCGCTGGACCACCTGGGAGGTAGGAGATTGACACTGTGGGACAGTGGGGGCACTGTGGAGATGGAGAAAGGACATTGGGACAATGTAGAGGTGGAGAAAGGACATTGGGGGCAATGTGGAGACGGAGAAAGGATATTGGGGGCAATGTAGAGGTAGAGAAAGGACATTGGGGGCAATATAGAGAGAGGACATTGGGGGGCAATGTGAAGAGAGGACTTTTGGGAGCAATGTGGTTGGGGGGGCCCCATGGCAATTTTTGCACTAGGACCTGTGGCTCCTAGTTACGCCTCTGGTATAATAATACCCTTAAATAGTCATTTAGAAGACTACATTCACATTTTTGTTAAAGCCTTTTAGACACAATGTGGCACCCTAAGTGGATATCCATGGCACACGAAATTGCCCCGACACCCTGGTTGAGAAACACTGCTCTAGACAGGGCCGGATTTATAATTAGGCAGAGTAGGCATCTGCCTATAGGTGCACCCAACAGAGTGGAGCCTGCCACAGGGATCATGTTGTGTGTGTTTTTTTTTTTATACAGAGCAGTGTGATGATTATATATACTCTGCACCATTATACAGAGCAGAGTGATCAATATCAGTCCACAGATACTCAGCACCATTATACAGAGCAGTGTGATGATCATCAGTCTATAGATACTCGGCACCATTATACAGAGCAGTGTGATGATCATCAGTCTATAGATACTCAGCACCAATATACAGAGCAGTGTAATGATTATCAGTCTGTAGATACTCAGCACCATTATACAGAGCAGTGTGATGATTATCAGACTATAGATACTCATCACCATTATACAAAGCAGTGTAATGATCAGACAATAGATACTCATCACCATTATACAGACCAGTGTGATGATCATCAGTCTATAGATACTCATCACCTGTATACAGAGCAGTGTGATGATCATCAGTCTATAGATACTCAGCACCATTATACAGAGCAGTGTGATGATATGGATACTCTGCACAATTATACAGAACAGCGTGATCAATATCATTCCATAGATACTCAGCACCATTATACAGACCAGTGTGATGATCAGTCTATAGATACTCATCACCTGTATACAGAGCAGTGTGATGATTATCATTCTATAGATACTCAGCACCTGTATACAGAGCAGTGTGATGATTATCAGTCTATAGATACTCATCACCATTATACGGAGCAGTGTGATGATCAGTCTATAGATACCCAGCACCATTACAGAGAGAAGTGTGATGATTATCAGTCTATTGATACTCATCACCATTATTCAGAGCAGTGTGATGATTATCAGTCTATGGATACTCAGTACCATTATACAGAGGAGTGTGATCATCAGACTATAGATACTCAGCACCATTATACAGAGCAGTGTGATGATAATTAGACTATAGATACTCGGCACCTGTATACAGAGCAGTGTGATGATCATCAGTCTATAGATACTCAGTACCATTATACAGAGCAGTGTGATGATCATCAGTCTATAGATACTCAGCACCATTATACAGAGCAGTGTGATGATCATCAGTCTATAGATACTCAGCACCATTATACAGAGGAGTGTGATGATCATCAGACTATAGATACTCAGCACCATTATACAGAGCAGTGTGATGATCATCAGTCTATAGATACTCATCACCATTATACAGAGCAGTGTGATGATCATCAGTCTATAGATACTCAGCACCGTTATACGGAGCAGTGTGATGATCATCAGTCTATAGATACTCTGCACCGTTATACACAGCAGTGTGATGATCATCAGTCTATAGATACTCTGCACCGTTATACAGAGCAGTGTGATGATTATCAGACTATAGATACTCAGCACCATTATGCAGAGCAGTGTGATGATCATCAGACTATAGATACTCAGCACCTGTATACAGAGCAGTGTGATGATCATCAGTCTATAGATACTCTGCACCGTTATACAGAGCAGTGTGATGATTATCAGTCTATAGATACTCATCACCATTATACAGAGCAGTGTGATGATCATCAGTCTATAGATACTCAGCACCTGTATACAGAGCAGTGTGATGATCATCAGTCTATAGACACTCTGCACCGTTATACAGAACAGTGCGATGATGATCAGTCTATAGATACTCAGCACCATTATAAAGAGAAGTGTGATGATTATCAGTCTATAGATACTCA
Organism: Rhinophrynus dorsalis; assembly: GCA_037306005.1. Classification (NCBI taxonomy): domain Eukaryota; kingdom Metazoa; phylum Chordata; class Amphibia; order Anura; family Rhinophrynidae; genus Rhinophrynus; species Rhinophrynus dorsalis. The sequence goes on along the minus strand of CM074726.1, from coordinate 44,459,489 downwards.
GAACCAATATACAGAGCAGTGTGATGATCATAAGTCTATAGATACCCAGCACCATTATACAGAGCAGTGTGATGATCATCAGACTATAGATACTCAGCACCTGTATACAGAGCAGTGTGATGATTATCAGTCTATAGATACTCATCACCATTATACGGAGCAGTGTGATGATCAGTCTATAGATACCCAGCACCATTATAGAGAGAAGTGTGATGATTATCAGTCTATTGATACTCATCACCATTATTCAGAGCAGTGTGATGATTATCAGTCTATGGATACTCAGTACCATTATACAGAGGAGTGTGATCATCAGACTATAGATACTCAGCACCATTATACAGAGCAGTGTGATGATAATTAGACTATAGATACTCGGCACCTGTATACAGAGCAGTGTGATGATCATCAGTCTGTAGATACTCAGTACCATTATACAGAGCAGTGTGATGATCATCAGTCTATAGATACTCAGCACCATTATACAGAGCAGTGTGATGATTATCAGTCTATGGATACTCAGTACCATTATACAGAGGAGTGTGATGATCATCAGACTATAGATACTCAGTACCATTATACAGAGCAGTGTGATGATCATCAGTCTATAGATACTCGGCACCATTATACAGAGCAGTGTGATGATAATCAGTCTATAGATACTCGGCACCTGTATACAGAGAAGTGATGATCATCAGACTATAGATACTCAGCACCATTATACAGAGCAGTGTGATGATTATCAGTCTATGGATACTCAGCACCATTATACAGAGCAGTGTGATGATTATCAGTCTATGGATACTCAGTTCCATAGTACCATTATACAGAGCAGTGGAATGATTATCAGTCTATAGATACTCAGCACCATTATACAGGCAGTGTGATGATTATCAGTCTATGGATGCTCATCACCATTATACAGGCAGTGTGATGATCATCAGTCTATAGATACTCATCACCATTATACAGAGCAGTGTGATGATTATCAGTCTATAGATACTCAGCACCATTATACAGAGCAGTGTGATGATTATCAGTCTATATATACTCATCACCATTATACAGGGTAGTGTGATGATCATCAGTCTATAGATACTCAGCACCATTATACAGAGCACTGTGATGATTATCAGTCTATATTTACTCATCACCATTATACAGGCAGTGTGATGATCATCAGTCTATAGATACTCAGCACCATTATACAGAGCAGTGTGATGATTATCAGTCTATAGATACTCATCACCATTATACAGGCAGTGTGATGATCATCAGTCTATGGATGCTCATCACCATTATACAGAGCAGTGTGATGATTATCAGTCTATGGATGCTCATCACCATTATACAGAGCAGTGTGATGATTATCAGTCTATAGATACTCAGTTCCATAGTACCATTATACAGAGCAGTGTGATGATTATCAGTCTATAGATACTCATCACCATTATACAGAGCAGTGTGATGATCATCAGTCTATAGATACTCAGCACCATTATACAGAGCACTGTGATGATTATCAGTCTATATATACTCATCACCATTATACAGGCAGTGTGATGATCATCAGTCTATAGATACTCAGCACCATTATACAGAGCAGTGTGATGATTATCAGTCTATGGATGCTCATCACCATTATACAGAGCAGTGTGATGATTATCAGTCTATAGATACTCATCACCATTATACAGAGCAGTGTGATGATCATCAGTCTATAGATACTCAGCACCATTATACAGAGCACTGTGATCATTATCAGTCTATAGATACTCATCACCATTATACAGAGAAGTGATGATTATCGGTCTATAGATATTCAGCACCTGTATACAGAGCAGTGTGATCATTAGCAATCCAGAGATACTCAGCACCATTATATTGAGCAGCATATCCAATATCAGTGTACAGATACTCTGTATTAATATATATCACAGTTGGCCCTATATACAAAAGAGGTGCAATTCTGAAAGAAACAAAAGGCTCCAAAATAAAAGTTTCCATTGATGTAAATTGGGCATTTAACCCTTTAAATGCCAGAGAAGACTTTAAGGCGTTGAAAGTCAAAGCAATGAGTTGGAGGCCCCTCTAACATTCAATGGGTTAAAAATCCCATTTAAACCAATGGGAGATTTGAGAATGTTTCCTCTTTGGTATGATCCAGAAATGTTCCTCTTTTTTTCTTTGTGTCTAAAGCCCAGAGCATCCATTATCAGTAGATACTCAGCACCATTATCACAGCAGCATAGTTCTCATCACTGAAGAGGTACTGAGCATCATTATACATTACTGTGTTATCATCACTGTATACTGCAACATGTTCATTATCACAGTCATAGTGATGAATAGATTTAACTTGTGATGAAAACGTCAGAATGCAGTGTTATGGGAAAAAAAATACTATTTTTATTATACTCTGAACTCAGTACATTTTATCCTAGAACGGTAATTAAACATCATTACGAAACATTAATCTTCTCCCATTAATCTGAGTAATGATTTAAAGAGGGGGGACAAATATATAACTTCTTTAAATCATTCCACAAATTAAACTTTGGTTGGTTCATATATTTGCGGCTGCCTGAAGCAGGATAATCTGTTTCTGGCACGCTCAGTGTAATCAGGGGGGAAGGGGTGCGAGGGCATTAAATGTGCATAAGTTCTACCCTTTACTGCAACACAAAAAAAGTATATAAAGAGACAAGCACATCACCCTTATTTTTATAATTTACATGGTAAAACCACAATTTTCTTTATCTAACACCCACTAGTCTGCACTTGATTTCATGCCCTAGTTCAAAGTTGGTCAACCTGTGGTCCTCCAGCTGTTGGAGCATATTACCCCCAGCCAGCCAAGATAGGAACTGTAGTCCAGTAAAGGCTGAAGGTTGCCCCCCCCCCCCCCACTTTAGTTGATGCGGTAAAAGATAGCACAACCTGGGAGAAATCAAGCACTTCTCCCGGACAACAGAGCAATCTGCTCATCACATTAAGACAGAGTTATAAAATCACTGCCTGTTTTATCAGCTATTGTGACAGACTGACAGCCTAAGTCACAATGCAGTACATCCTAGGTGTCAAGACGCAAGCCTGCTAACATCCCATTATTTTAATAGGGACAAGCTGTTGACTTTCCTCACGGACAATCCTAAAAGTTTATTATTTTCAGCCATGATGGTTAGTTTTGTTTGTTTGTTTGTGTGCGTGCGTGTGTGTGTAAGGCAGCAGAGAGAGGGAGTTTGCATGTGAAAGAGAAAGAAGAGTAAAGTGTGTTTGTGTGTGCAAGCCAAAAAGAGAGATATAGGCAGACGTGTGTATGTATGACAGAGAAAGAGAAGGGTAGAGAGAGAGAGAGAGTGTGTGTTTGTGTGTGTGTGAGAGAGAGAGAGAGAAAGAAAGAGAGAGAGAGAGAGAGAGAGAGAGAGAGAGAGAGAGAGAGATATGGGGGGGGGGAGAGAGAGGTCAAAATAAACATTGGAATTATATGGGTGTGTGTGTGTGTATGAGTGTGTGAGAAGGAAAGTGTGATCAGAATAGACATTGGAGGAGGCAGTGGTGTCCGTAAACATATTTCCGGGGGGGGCAAAGCCATAATATGAACCCCAGGCCAGCCCATCTAGCCCCTTTATTTATATGGAGGGGGGTAATTGCCCCCCCTCCGGACGCCCATGGGAGGAGGGAGTGTGTGTGCGCACACACGTGTACATGCAACACAGGGAGGGAGTGTGAGCCATCACGAGGAATGTGTGTATATGTGGGGCAGAGACAAGGGGTAAGGGTCAATCCATGGACCTGAATATATGAGCCACTGTGTGTATGTAGTGATGTCTCTGTGTGTGCAAGCCTTAGACCCATTTAATTTGGATGTATCTTCTATCTGTGTATTTTGCTATGTGTTTAGTGTGTGTGAGTAAGAATGACAGCAATAGGGAAAGACTGCACATGTGAAAAGAGAGTGAAAGTGATTGGTAGAGACATCGGGGAGAAGAACAGAAGGTAAGAGCATGTGAAAGAAATATATACTGGGTAGAACAAAAGTATGAGTGTGCGTGCGAGTCTGTCAGAGACCAGGAGAAGAATAGATACTGAGAGAAACAGAGGATGAATTTGAAGAATAACTGAGAGAAATACATATGAGCGGGAAAGAGAGAACAGAGCATTATGGGGGAAAAGAAAAAAAAAAATGACATTTGGTGGTGGTGGATGTCTGTGGGGGGGGGGGCTAAAATGTGGGTGTGATAGAAAACTACATTAAGCCTAAGGTTCTCAAACTTTCTGCTATGGTGGAACCCTTTAATAAATTTAAAATCTTGAGGAACTTAATCAAGCATATGTCTTTAGTCCTTTGAGAGCCAAAGGCATGAAAAAATCATAGCGAATAGATGAGTTGCTCATACCACTGGAACTCAAAAGGTTAAATAACCAAACTGAGGTAAACTGAGTGAAGTGGGAAGATGTGAAGAAGCAGTATAATACAGCAAGTGTAGTAGATCCATAGATCAGCCTTCCAGTAGATGGAATAGACACTAATACACTTTACATAATTTCCCAAGACGTTTCTAAATTTTACGCTGCTAGGGAGAGGATAAAAAAAAAAAATACAAGAGAGAGTTGTATATTTATTACTTGAGTATGTTTGCGGTTTGTGGATATAACTGCTGTTCTGTTTGATACGACATGAAAAGATTTGGTTTGCAAAAGGGCACTTCTTACAATTACACGAGTGCACTGAACGAGAAGTGCCTCTCCCCTCGGATGGAACTGTATTTGGTGCAAATGGGGTCTGACTGCAAAAGATGTGGTGTCAGGACGGTGACAGGGACAAGCTGGGAAATCTTCTGACCTTTTACATACAGCTAATTAAAACGAAATTACCTCTGGTTCCCCATTCACTGGTGAAACAACAGAACAGTGGCTTTTACACATGAACAGCTCAGGCGCTGCTGTTTGAAATGCATTTTTAGAACGTGTGCTGCTTTGGATGAAGAGCAGAGGGGATCCCGGTAAATAGTAAACTCAGAGTGGAAGTAACAGGGAAGAGTGAAATGAGCGAGGAAGGAAGGAGGGAGATAAAAAGACAAAAGGAGGCTAAGATAGAGGCATGGAAGGAAGGGGAATGGTAATGAAAATTGAAAGAAAAGAATGAAAGTGATTGCAATAGAGAAAGAAGTAGAAGACATGAATTACAAAACAAAGGGAGATGGCGAGCGAGAAGAGGGTATTAAAAGGAAAGGTGGGAAGGGTCGTGAGAGAGAAAGAAAATGAGGGTATAAGATAAAGAAGGAAGAGGGACACTTGAGAGAGAGAGGGAGAAGAGGAAGGTAAGGGATTGAAAGAGAAGGGGAGTATAAGAAGGGAGAGGGACATGTGAGAAGAAAGTATACAATAAAGAAGGCAGAGGAACATGTGAGAGAAGAGGAGGGTATAAGAAGAGAAGGGATGTGAGAGGAGGTATAAGAAGGAAAGAAGAGAAGGGATGTGAGAGAAGAGGAGGTATAAGAAGGAAAGAAGAGAAGGGATGTGGGAGAATAGGAAAGAAGGGAGAGTGATATGTGAGAAGAGGGTATTAGATAAATAAGGGAGAGGGACATACAAGAGAAGAGGAGAGTATGAGATGGAAAGAAGAGAAGGGACATGACAGAGAGAAAGAAAATGAGGATGTAAGATAAAGAAGAGAGAGGAACATGTGAGTGAAAGGGAAGAGGAGCGTATGAGAAGAGAAGGGCCGTTACAGAAGAGGGGGAAAGGAAGGGATGTAAAAAAAGGGGGGAGGAAGGAAAAGAAAGGATGTAAGAGAAGAGGTTATAAGATAAAGGGACATGTAAGAGAAGGAAACAGGTAAAGGGACATGAGAGAGAGAGGGGCAAGAATGAACAGAAGGGAGGAGTAGCAATGCCAAATAAGAGAAGAAGAGAATGGCAGTTAAAGAAGAGGGGGAATTAGTTATAAAGAAGGAAGAAGGGAATGTAATAGGAGGGGTATGAGAAAGAAGGGAAAAGAGGAAGTAAGAGGAAAGGGCATGTGGAAGAAGGGAGAAGGAGATTTGAGAACAGTGCAGTTGGTTTGCCCCACAATTGCAGCTCTCTGCATTTATATATGTGGGCCTATGGGCCTTAACCCTATAGCTAAAGAAGTGCAATTCTGGAGCAAACCAGCTGCATCATAAGGTTGGATATAGGGTTTTAAAACCTTTAACACTTGAGATACACCGGAGACCTCGTATTTGTGTGCGTCCAGGGAGGGGAGTGAGGTGACTGAGCAGGGAGAGGCACAGAATATATAGATTATACAGTCAGCGGGCCCCTGATCATGCGCACAGTCTCCCTGGCTCCTCCCATCACCCAGCCACACGTGACTACTGCTGGGGTATAGAAGGTTGTGATTGGACCGCAGCACTGTGAGAGTAACAGAGTAGAATACAATAGAGGGCGAGCTGCCAAATGCCGAATGTGACGATTTGTGACGCCAGGATAGAACTACGAGAATATGGCCACCACACTGCTTTATAGGTATTAGTATGAAGATATACAGGTAAAAATACTTTGTGGTGATTTTCAATTTTGTAGGGTCATGCAACATTGAGTGGTTCTGCCCCTTTTTGTGGCTCCGCCCTCACCGACCCATAACTATGGCTGGTATTTTTTTGAGGAAAAGGTGGCAACCCTGGACATGGTTAAAATCTCCACCATTTTGTTAAAGGAGGGGCAATTGCACCTGATATAGCAAAGCAGTTAGCACGCACTTTCAAATTGGCTAACTTTTCGTTAACTTAGGAGCATTCACTAACTGTGCCATTAATTTAGCCATTCACTAACTTTGCAATTAATTTAAGCATATGTGCTATTCAGTCTCAAGGCGTTTGAGAGTATGTTTCTTGCATAAAAACATGAGCAATCGCAAATAGCGCATGCATAATTTGATTTAAAAAAAAAAAAGAAAAAAAAGTGAATGCTCAACTATTTTGCATTCCACCCCATATGTCTAAAAGTGAACAAGATAAATTCTTGGGCAAACCAACTGCACTGCAAACACAAATGTCCATTGTTCTAAATGTGAATTTTAACCACTTGAATGCTAACAAGATCTCTTAGAAACGATGCACTGGAGACCTCTCCAGCATTCAAGGGCTTAAAAAAAACATTTAACTCAACGGGAATTTGAGAACTGTCTGTTTTCCTGCCCCTAAGATGCAGTTGGTTTGCTCCAGAATATTTCCTGTTTGCGTTTATACATATACAAATCTGCTTTGATTTAAATGGGATTTTTAACCTCTTGAATGCTAGATAGCAATGCGCTGGAGATGGCACTAACATTCAAGACATAAAAAAACCCTTTCAAAAAACAATGGGGATTTTCATTGATCCCTTATGGTGCAGATAGCTTCCTCTGAAATTGCGCCGCTTAACCCATCGAGTGCCAGAGGGGTGTGTACACCCCTCTGGCATGCAAAGGGTTAGTTAAGCTTGTTGCATAGAGCATCTTCTGCAGCGAGCAACATCAATCAAACTGTCACTACCAGTGACAACTGCAGACAGAAGGCCAGGGTTAGAGGTTACAGGATGAAAGAGGGGGGGGAGGGTGCACAGGAAAGCCGCTGTACACCTCCCGTTGCCTTTAGGTTTTTTGTTTCGTTTTTTTTTTTTTACAGCAGAGATAGGAGTCCCAGAATCTGCAGTCTTCATCAATCTTCTCACAGCTTCCACCTGACTGACCGTGCAGAACTGCAGGATCCAGAGGTGTGACGGGACAGGACAGATGCCCTACACTCTCCGCTTGGTCCCTCTTGCACATAGCCTTGCATGGGGCAGGGAGTGGAGATATCTGCAGGAGTCTTCATCCTTCTCCCAAAACAAAAAAAATCGTAGTTCATAAGGGAAACCTGAATTATATTTGGCAAGTGAAAAGCTGTAAATACTTCAAAGATGCATGAAATGGGCTACCTCTATCATATTCTCTTCTAGATGATAGCTTAACCCCTTAAGGATGGCCAATCTCGCATGTGGCCATCACTTAAGGACCACAAACCTTTTTTTTTTTTTTCCCTGCATCCGGTTCAGGAGTCCCAGAAGGGCGTACAGCAGTGAGGGGAGCCCTGAATTCCATGACGGTCCTAGCACGTCATGGGTCCTTAAAGCAAATCTACCCATGATGTGCCAGGACCATCAAGGGTCATTAAGGGGTTAAAGGATAAGTAAAGTTTTATTATATTAAAAAAAAAAACTGCTGGGAGTTGCTTTACTCAAATGTTGTAACAGTTCAAACTGACACAAATTGATGGAGTTGTTCCTATCACATTCTATAGAGAACTGCAGCGAGTAGCTAACCTCTCCCATAGAATTCAATAAAATAACTGTATGGACACCAGGTGGCAATATTAGTCTAAAAAAAACTGTTTGAACTGAAATAACGTTGGGACAAAGTATCTCCCAGCACTTTAATAATCAGGAAAAGGCCCACAGTATATAATTTTTTTCATAATAAAGGTCTATATGGCAGAACACGTTCTACGGGTCATAGATTTAAATGTAAATGTTTACATACCTTGACAGAATTACAGATATGATTTTTATATGCCCTATTTCTCAACAAGCTAGGAAATCAATTTTCCTCTGCACTCCTCATTTATTGACCAGGAAGTGAGGGGTGCAAAGGAAAAGTGCTTCCCCAAGCCTACTGTTTACCATATTAACGTGTTACTTAATAGGTTTAAAATACTTCAAAGCATGATGTGCCTATAAATCTGCAGTCCGCTAACAGTTGTTCCACTACAATTCCTGGTTATCTGATGATGATGGCATATGCAGTGTGAAAAAAAACTGAAGAGCTGCAGGTTGGCCACTTCTGATGTAAGCAGTAGAGAACACTGTGGCTCTGTATAAAGAAAAAAAATCTCACACAGAATCCTCTGTTTCCGATATCCACTGAACATTTTGGGAGCAAAAGTAGCAACATCAAATGATTCAGGCTCGAAATAAAAGCTTTGTCGCATTCGATCAACCATATTGTTCTATGCCTAGCACTCTGAAAAGGATAAAGTCACACAGCTGCATTTAACCCCTGGCTACTGGATGTGCAACATTTTGAAGGGGTTGGTGCTGAAGGTGCCAGATAAAACCCTTAACAGAAGGCCATCTTTTGTGGGATATAAAGTCATTATGTAGCGCTTTCAATTTCACTCCATTACCAAGGCAGATAGCCCGGCCTGTCAGAGCCGCGGAGGGAATCACTGCGGATGCTGATTGATTTACTCAGGAGAGAGAAACTCGCAGGGTGCATAATAGTGTGAGTTTAGAAGGCTAATGTTTCAAGAGTAGTCATTCTGGGGACGGCAGCCTGATACAATCACATTATTGTCATATACAACAAATAACTACTCTCCACATATCGTATTTCTAATAAACATGTGTACTAATGTCGCCATACATATCTGTCTGCATTTTATAGAACATTTATATATAGAATTATAAAGCAATCAATTAATAAAAGGCAAATAAAGCAGTCTCGTGAAAAGTGAAATTTAAATACAATATAACAGAATACATCACATACACACTCCCCCACAGTGGGGCTGATGATCTGATAGAATGAAGACACAGAGTATAATCCAGATAAGGGGCAGCACCCGTGGTTCTTGTTGAGGTGTAATTTACTGAATCAATAGGCCAAAATATGGGTCAACGTTTAGGTCCCACAAGACTTCTTGAGAAAGGTTCCATGTGGGACCGAAAAGCTGACCCATATTTTTGCCTGTTAATTCAATAAATTACACAACAACACCCATGGATGCTGCCGCATCTTTGGATTTGTGTGTATGTGCTCCTTTAGGGATTGTGAACCTGGGCAAATAGTTTACTGCAGAGTGGGTGCTTTCACCTCCCTCCACAAATACTTTTGACTTGAAAAAAGGGAGCATTGCTCTCAAAAGCTTGTCTATATAATTGAATGTTAGTCCAATAAAAAAGGTATCATTACATACTGCAATACTAATTCATGTGGCATCTACACCGCTGGACTAACGTTAACCCTTTGAGTGCCAGAGGGTTACGCAACGCATTGCAAAGCAATGCGTTGCGTACCCCTCTGGCACTCAAAGGGTTAAAAAAAAAAAAAATTATATATATATACATACATACACACACACGTACAATCACACACAGATACACATACACACACAAGCATATTTAGAAAAAGTAATGGAGTTCTGGAATACACCAGCTGTACAATAGGAGACAAACACTCCAACTAATTTCTAATTTCAGGTCTCAAACACATTGCAGAGCAATACATTGGAGTTCTATCTAGCATTCAAGTGGATGACAGCCCCATTGCAATCAAGGGGATTTGGAGATATTGCATTTGTTCTCTGCAGTGCATCTGGCTTTCCCCTGGATTATACCGCTATTCCTCAGCCCTCATTCTCTCTTGCTCCATTTTATAAAGCCATATAATTATTCACTTGATTAGTTTCAATGCTAAATGTGCAGAAGCAGCAACTCTGACATCTTGTATTCACTAAAAAAATAAATGAGATTCATATGGTATTACACAGGTAGCTTGAGAAAATGTGTAAAAGTCTCTTTAGTAGAAAACAAGCAAGACTGACGAGCAATATTGTTTTGCTCTTCTCTTATTCCACATGGATAAAGGATGTCCTGTTCACTCTCCTTCAGTCTATCAAACACACATGCTCATAGCCCTTTCTTTTACTTTGCTGGGGTGGAGATGTAGTGTATAGAGGATCCTTGCATATTTCCTCCATGCAGGACAGGTGTGTGTGTGTGTGTGTGTGTGTTGTCAGTAGATTTGCTCCCCATAATAGAAAAGTTATACAGGGATTTACTTGAGACATTTCTAAATTTACAATAATAATCATCTTTAGAAGGTGAAGAGAAATAAGCTAGACTTGATCCAGTCCTGTTGAGGATTTGGGTCAGAAATAAAGCAGACAATAAATAGTTGGCACCAAAGCCACTGCTAGGTACTGACGGACTTAAAGCCACAGATCTCATACTTAAAGCGTCAGATCTTGTTACCAGCTTGGGGCATGTAATGGTGCTAATCTCCCTACTAGCAATCATGCAATTGGGTAGCGCGGTGTACCAGGAATGCATCTGGGAGACTCAAGCCCCAAGTCTCTTGTAAACGTAGCAACCCACGTGGTTGGCACATGCACTAAAGGGATGCTGGGTATTACACAGAAAGCAAAAGTAATGCAATTCTGAAACATACCAGCTGCACGACAGGTGACAAATTAAAATGAATAAATTTTTTTGCACTGATTAAAACAGAGCTTTTAACCCCTTAATTAGAGAAGACTCCAAAGCATTCCGCAGCAGATTTTTCTAACATTCAAGAGTTAAATGCCATGTTTAAATCAATGGGGAATATGGGGAATTTTTGTCACCCTATAGTACAGATGGTATGTTCCATACTTGCTCCTGTAATAATTTTTTCACAAGGCCCTTTGTTACCACAATTTGCCTGCACTAAAAGTTGGGAAATGAAGAGGGCCAGGTGACCTTGTGGGAAAAGAAGACAATAACTACGGCCGCCATACAAATAGGACAGGATGAGTCCCAGCACGAACTGCGAGACCATTTCTTACCGTGCTGACATCTTCATTCTGACAGCCATACAATTGACCCTGCTCTGCCTGCGTTTGGATGCGTGCATAAGTACAATTTATAATATCTTCCTACGCTAGATAGGCTCAGCTTGTGTTACTAGAGATAAAACAAGGAAAAGAGGATATATTGCACTAGTCTGAGCTCTTATCTGTTCTCCATCCTCTTCTTCTTGCTCATAATTCATTCAGGGAGGACCCCAGGAATCATTTTTTTGATGTAAGCCGTGCAGAGAGACATACATCACCATCTGATAACAATCACATTCAAAACTTGTGGAATGGGGAGTCTGGAAACCAGCGGGGAGATCACCCCCCACCCCCCATCAGAATAAGCACAGAACAAAAGGCATGAATGTTCCTACATAAAAGAGCTGCTGTTTTGTGATTAATGAAAAAGTAAACCTAAAAATAACTTAGGTTAATTTCCTAATCCCTAGAATGCAAGAAAGGGCTCCAATGGACCTCTCTGGAATTCAAGGTGTTGAACAATACAGTGTTCCTCTTTCCACCACCAATTTTGTTTTGTAGAGTTGCAACACTGACAAAAAGAAATATATCTTTCATCCTGGTTCCGTGCCATCAGCTTTGCATTGGTTATGTCTCCCCTGTTGACAGGTATGCTGCTGGAATACGGGTGTTTTCATGTGGGTTACTATCAGCTTGAATGATCACAACAAGGTTCAGCATGCGGCAACTTTACTGCATTCAGGCAGGAATGCAAAAGTTGCAGCAGGGCAGATCTGCTCATTGGCCTATGGGGCCACAGGCAAATCTTTCGTACAAGATGGAGGTTGCTATGTTCTTTGAAACTTTTAAAGCGGAACTTTCACCTTCTATAAAGTCGACCTCCAATAATTAAGCATATGGCGACTAGCTTCATAATAATTCTATTAGCTCTCAGACGTACCAGATTTTGAAGTAATCCTTAATCTTCGGAGACTGATAGCCAGGTTATTGCTGTCTGCGACCCTGCACAGTCAGTCTCTTCCGGTGCCTTAAGGCACACTGCAATGCCTCCTAGAGGAGACAGGGACTGACAGTGCAGGCGTTCAGACGTCTCTAAGACAAGATGTCTGCAGTGATACCTGGCTTCCGGTCTTCGGAGATTAAAGATTACTTCAGAATCGGGTACTTCTGGAGCTAATAGAACTATTATGAAGCTAGTCGCCATATGCTTTATTATTGGCGGGCGACTTTACAGAAGGTGAAAGTTATGAATGGCCAATCCACATGGGCATCAGCAAAAAATATTTGGTAGACACCCAAACTGGCCAACTGTCAGCTACACCTTCCTGTGATGGGATCGCGTGGGGAATGCAGGAGAAGGTAAGATCAGGAATTTAAAATTCTTTAAAACTGGGACTGTTAGGAACCGAAGAATAATACGCCCGGGAACTCCCCGAATATGCCCCTGAAACTTTGTTTTTCAGACTTAACCCTTTGAGTGCCAGAAATGTATCCAATACGTTGCACTGTGTTCGATACCTCCCTGGCACTCAAAGGGTTAAATAAATACCGGTCTTCCGGGGACAGGAGACGATTCTCTGGACTGCAGAGTTCCCTGGTAACCCGACACACTCCAAGCCTCGTCTCACCCAATTCCCCTACCCATTTCAAGGCAAACTCAAGCTTTCCATGTCCCAATGCTGCCCACATTATGACAAATAGATACTCAGGGGGAGATTGAACATTTGGACAGTCCAGACCCTAGTTTACCTCAGGAAGTTTGAGATAAGAAGGATCCCAGTTATGGCAACAGGAGCCATTTTGGAGCTGCACAGTGCAGCTCTGAGATTTTTGCCAAGTCTGTTCCCATAGGAACAGAACTGGCAATACATGATAATTGCCCTTTAAATAATGTCTGACAGCGTTTCAACAGTTTTCCCACCATTTGAAAAAATAGGTGTCCTTATCCATTATCAATACATTGCTTTTAAAGAATTGTATATACAGCTCATATAAATTTCTGTTTATTTAATGGAGGGAGGGGACAGGGTAGTAAATAAACTCTGATTACGCGTAAAAGTAAGCTGCACACATTATGATTTATTTCTGTGATTTTGCTTCTAAAACACAATCAGATGATTGCAGAGAAAATCATAACAAATGCTGACAAGACAGACTACATATTTTAAAAGGAAAAGTATCCTTAAACACCACAGGCAGTTACAGAGTGGTGCTCTGAGTATTTAAATACTTAACCCTTTGAATGGCAGAGGATTATGCAACTCACTGCACTGCACACTCCTCCAGCAGTCATTATTTGCATGTTTCATCCCTAAAATATAATTCGTAACTTGATTAACACGTTTTAACTGTTCTATTCAGAGCTCTTTTACTTAAAATGAATCTAACACTTTATAATGACTAGATGATTTTGAAATATCTTTTAAAATCACCTAAAATTTATGCTAGCCATTCTTAATTTAAAAGTATAGCTTGAGATATTCAACTTTATTTGTCAGTTTATGTAGGTTAGCCAGTATTTCCCAGTAGGCAGTGGCAGATGGGAAGGAGAGTGAAATGATAGCATCTGAAACAAACTAAATACCTAATAAACTAAAGCTTTAAATAAAGAATGGCTAATATAAACATATGTGATTTTGAAAGCTCTTTTAAAATTAACCAAGTAATTTTAACATGTTAGTTCCTGCCTTTTTTTTTTTTTTTTGTTAAGTGCCCTGCCCTCAGGAGAGGGGAACTTTATCCATATTTCCTGTGTTCCACATTGGATGTAAGAGAAAGGGATTTTTTTTTTTTTTTTGCAACCTATGGGGCATTGTCACACTTGGGAACAGTAATGTTTGGTCTCCCCAGAGGGGAGAAAAAAAGACGCAATTCGTGTCAAAACAGGGGTGGGGCTTAACAGGCATAAAAAAAGTAGAAACTCCACACATCCGGAGAATCACCCTCTGCCACGGAGACCCAGTAATGAAGTGTCAAAACCGGAGTCTAGGGGCAAATCCGGAACTGTTCTATGGCTCTCAGAGATTTAAGGAGAAAGAAAGTTTTTAATATGGAAAAAAAAGTATAGGTTCAAAGGCTGGGAAATGACCCATTAAAGCGGAACTACCACACGACAATCTTTAGCTTCACTAAGTCCCCATCTGGTGACTAGCTGCTTAGTAGCGCTAGTTGCCAGAATAATTACCTTATTTAATAGATTTCTGCTGTCTTCCATCGGTGACAGGCAGGACGGAGCACGGACATCTTGCCATTGTGACGTCCGCGCACCTGCGCTGTCAGTCCCAGCTGGGTCTAGGAGGTGTTGCTAGGAGCCATTTGGCTCCTGCTGGGACTGACAGCGCAAGCGTGCAGACTTCACAATGGCAAGATGTTCGAGCTCTGTCCTGCCTGTCACCCATGGAAGAGAGCAGAAATCTATTAAATAAGGTAATTATTCTGGCTACTAGCGCTACTAAGCATCTAGTCGCCACATGGGGACTTAGTGAAGCTAAAGATTGTGTCGGGTGGTCTTTCCGCTTTAAAAAAATTTCCTTAAGTAACTATCAAATAGAGCAACATCTAACAGTAGGAGTACTCTTATTTTACTCAACCCAGCCAGGCCAATGAGGGAGAAGAACTGAGGTCTGAGCCAATGAGAAGAGACTGAATTGCAAGACTGAATTCTTACAGTTCAGTCTCTGGTACTGCTCAGTGCAGTTCCCCATAGATCCCCTGTAGCAGAAATGAAAGTCAAAAAGACAGTGTATGGAGACTGTGCACGTAAGCCCCAAAGCTTGTGACTAAGAGTCACATACTATCGAATTGTTTTACAGCTGGTGAGGTCGATTTTCTAACCCCACATCCACCCCAAACAGCTGATAGTAGTTTTATGGTTGTACAGAAGAGTGAGTAAAACTAAGAAATTGCCCTTTAAAGGGACACAAAAATGGAAAATGAAATTGTGTTACTTATTTTAAAATATCATGTACGTCCAGCTAGAATCTGTGAAATGTGTTACTTTATGTTAGATCATTACAATCTAACCCTAAACTTGCACTTTTACTACAAGTGTTCGCTACCCTACACAGACACCACTTGGGTAAATGTTTGTGCATAGATAATAATGTTAAGGTATTGAGATTAACCCTTTGAGTGTCAGAGAGGTATGCAATGCATTGTTCTGCAATGCAATGTGTACCTCTCTGGCACTCAGTGGGTTAACACTCATTGTTCTTATTCAGAAAAGTTTTAAATTCAGCTTAGTCCATTTGAAAACAACGCAGGACAATCACTTTTTATACATCTATCAAGACTTCTATAGTAATGGAAGCCCATTGCTATGATAATAAGAGCCTGGAAAAAAGAAGAAATGGAGGCCAGCCATATGTACGAATAGATTTAACCCTTTGAACGCCTGAGTGGTACACGCCCAGAGGGTTAAGGCCTTAGAGGCAAAATGGAATACAGGGAATGTAGGTGTATATAACCCCCATCTCATTTTTATGGGTTGAGTTCTTTTAAAATGGAACTAAATTTATAATGCGTTGGGTTTACATTAGCCATTTTTTATTTAATACTATGTGAGATGTTTAGTTTTATTTACTGGTCAGTGAATGCAAACTAGTCAATGCTTCCTACCATGAAGTTACAGTTGGGAGTGAGAGTGAAATGTTAGCATCTGAGTTGAATGACCAGGCTGTGTTGGCCAGGGCAGCCTAATTTGCCCAAACTGACAAATCAATAAAGCCAAGTACCTCATAGTCTATAATATTAACTAAAAAATGTCAAACATAAATATACATGATTTTGAGAGTTCTTTCAAAAACTCCAAAGTCCTTATGAGGCACTAGTACCACTTTAAGGTCCAGTGCCAGAGAGGAGTAGTGCTTGCACTGTTTGTAATTTTAAGGACTTCTAACATTTGTCACTTACTGGGACTCTTCTCCTCTGCAAGGTCACATCCACACAGCAGATCTGAGTCAATGGAGATTGGCTTCTGTTTGATCCAGAACTTTGTGCTGGTCTTTTGATTGGTCACTGGGTCAATCTCAACCTTTTCACCAGAGATCCCTGCAAAGAAAGATACACATTTAACTCTTCAGGTGCCAGGATGGTGGGGGGTGGCACAAGGACTGCAGTTAGCTGAAATCTGACCATAATTTACATGCCTCTTTAGACCTGGATGTTTTGAACACAAAATAGACAGACAGACACGTTCTCTCTTTAACGAGAAGCAACACATTAGAAACGTTCCTAGAATCCAAGGTGTTAAAAGTACATTTTATTTTCTACAAGACTGTTCTGTAAAGTAAATTTATGTTCCGTAGTAAAAAAGCTGCAACGTCACAGGTGATGGGTGTGAAATTGGCAGATAAGGAATAAGAGCTTTTATAAAGTTATATGTGTGTGTGCTTGAACTGTGTCTCACATAACTGCAAACAACACCCTGTAACGGACAGACAGACAGACAGACAGACAGGATAGACAGAGTCAATAATGGATTGGCACCCAAAGGACTTGTTGTCTTTGTTTCAGCTCTTGTTTGGAGATGAATCATTGATCATTACAACCACCTTTTTTTTTTTTTTTTTTTTTTTTTTTCCTTTCTTTGGTTCTATATAAATCCTTTTGAGTCCCAATCCATTATAAAGAGTGGTGAGGAAAGATGAGGGGAACAAGTTAAAAAGGCCAACAGTGATACCAGCAGCTGCAGAAGCAGATGGAGTGGGTTAGAGTGTGGTGAACCATACAATAAGTACAGTGGCATGGGAAGGGATGATGAGGGGATCACGTTATACAGCCAAAAAGTGAAAAAAAGCAGGAGGATAAGGGATGAACATAGAGGGTGACCTGTTGTGGAAATGAGATGGCACATAACGCAGGCAAACAATGAAGGTGTTAGAGTAGGCAGATGAGTATGTGCAGGGATGGGGAAGTAGGACATTAAGGGCACTGGCACAGTAAGGAAAGATGTTGCAGATGGGGTAGCAAGTTAGGAAGACAGTGTATAATGGGCTGGTGAGGATAAGAGTAGTTGATTACTTGGGCAAAGGATGAAAGGGAGCAGTTGAGGAATAGCAGAATTGAATGAGTAAGGAAGGGTAATGGTGTTAGTGTCTGACACTGGGAATACGGGTGAGTAAGTGTTGTAGTAAAGAGAGAAAGGAAACATATGGAGAGTAAGATGAGCGGATAAGGAGGACAACAACAATGAGGAATCCAAGAAAGGAGTGAGTGTTAATATATGGCCATGAAATGGGATAGGGTAGACATGTGTGGGATGAGGGAAGCATGTTAGACTGAATCACAGCTCTGGTGTGTTTTCAAACATGCTTTTCTGTGCAGGAAACCATCCGTGTGAGGCATGGGGTGGAATAAGGCATGCAGAGGCTTTGCCCCTAGAAGCATTACTCGAACCACTGTAACCTATGGCTTTGTTATTATATACATATGGTATTTAAAGAGATAGTAATACTTCAAAATTACTATCCCTTATATTGAAGCCCTTTAAAAACTGAATTAAATGCCACCAGCGGCATCTCTCAAACCTTTATTGTTTGAGAAATAGCCACTTTTCAACTTTGCCCTCCCCTGACATCAGCGTTCTTGCTGCAGCAGGGGAATCCGTTCATTGAATCAAGCGGAGGCTCTTCAGCAGAGCCGAGATCTCGTTATGGAAGACAAGATCCTTCACTAAAACTGTCTTCTACGTGTGCTTGGTTACGAAGCACACATAGAAGACCGTTTTAGTGAAGGATCGTTTCTTCTATAATGAGATCTGGCTCTGCTGAAGAGCCTCCGCTTAATTCAATGAACGGATTCCCCTGGTGCAGCAAGAACGCTGATGTCAGGGGAGGGCAAAGTTGAAAAGTGGCTATTTCTCAAACAATAAAGGTTTGAGAGATGCCGCTGGTGGCATTTAATTCAGTTTTTTAAGGGCTTCAATATAAGGGATATTAATTTTGAAGTATTGCTATCCCTTTAAAGAGGACCAGTACTCTTTAAGTAAGTGGCTCTCAATCAGTGGCTAATCTCATTCTGATAAATTCATTTTTTTCTTGTGTGGAGGTGAAACCTAGATAAAGACCTCTAAAATGGGGGACAGCAAATACAGGCAGTTGCAAATACAATGCAAAAATGATGTACATAGATATGCCAGACTGCTGTATGAAGGGCTTCATGCTAGATAAGTGCTTCTGTTAACTGTTTGAATGCCAGAGGGGTACACAATGCGTTGCGCACCCCTTTGGTATTCAAATGGATAACACAATACTAGAAACTTTGTACTTGTTTAAACTAGCATCTGTTTAAATTGTTTTTAAAAAAATAATGATAATTATATATTTGTTTCTAGATCTAAGCATGCTTTTCTAATGCATGTGTATATGGCTGAGTTACGGTCCCATGAACTGTGCAAGCCTGTAGTGATTGACAAGATCTCAGGCATTTCATTTATTCAGATTAGTACCCACCTGTCTACTGCTCAGAAAGGATTTTATCTTGTCTCGTTCAGCTTACATTCACTTCTGAGATACCAATCAAGCATGCTAATGGGTACCTAAGGTCCTGCTCATAGCTTGAATGGATACCCACACATGGTACATCTAAGACTAGAGGGGAAATGCAGTAAGGTGTGATGAAGATTTATTGCAGACTTCTCCAGTGATATCACTTCTCCAAATACTAAGTTATTCTATGGAGCCTGTGCATTAAGATTTCTCCAACTTTGGATATGTTAGTGCATAGGCTCTATACAATAACATAAGAAATGGAGAAGTGATATCACTGGAGAAGTTAACACCTCTTTATCACACCTTAGTGCATAAACCCCCTACATTTTAGGCCTCAGGTGCCAGGGTGTTTAGAGATGCTATCATGTAGTACAGAATATTATATATACATATATTATTATTATTATTATTTTTTTTAATATACACATTTATGTTCTGGACAGTGAGCTCACCGGATCTCTTTCTATACCTCATACAAGGCACTCCGCTGCAGGGATAGTGTTACATTGTATCACTATACCTGCTGTCACAGTCATGGACTAGAAAGCTCTCTGGACATTGAGATGCAGGAAGTTTATTTTTAAAGTGGAACTTTCAGATAATTAAACGTGTGGCGACTAGCTTGAAAATATATGTCTTACAGTAAAAAAGTAGATGTGTCTAAAGGAACCCGTCCCGTTTTGGGACTGACGGGCAGGTTAGTGCGGTCTGTGCGCCTGTGCCATCAGTCCCTTCCGGTGACCATATGGTGCACTGCAGTCTACTCAGTGGAGACCGGGACTGATGACGCAGGTGCACAGACAAGATGTCTGCGCTGTAGCCTGGGTTCCGGTCTCCAAACTGGAAGGATTCCTTTAGACACATGTATTTTTTTACGGTAAGACATCTATTTACAAGCTAGTCGCCATGTGTTTAATGAATGCATGGCGACTTGCTATTATCTGAAAGTTCCGCTTTAAGGGACATGAACATGTTAACCCTTTGAGTGCAATGCGTTGCGTACCCCTCTGGCACTCAAAGGGTTAAAGGGATAGCAATGCTTCTATTAAGGTGCAGCTCCGAGTCTTCTTTATATTGTTTTAACATTTAGCGCTCTATTTAACCCCTTAAGGACCCTTGACGGTCCTGGAACGTCATGGGTTGGGGAGCAATAAGGACCCATGACATGCCAGGACTCTCATGGAATTCAGGGCTCCCCGCGCAGCTGCACGCCGTTTGGGGAACCCTGAACCTGATGCTGAAAAAAATCTGTGGATCTTAAGTGCCGGCCGGGTGCGTGATCGGACGGTCCTTAAGGGGTTAATTACTTACAGTGTTGTAGTTCAAGCACTCTTCAAGCCAAAAGGATCCCCCTCCTGCCTCCTCTCAGGCTGGTCCAGATGGAGCATGACGAGGAACAGTCTTCAGTAAGCAAAAGGAAAATCCTGCCCTCCTTCCTCAAGAGGGAGCCGGGTTTTCCTTATACTTACTGACTGAGGATTGTCCCTCGCTGCATCCGTTCGGTCCCACAACTGGATCCAAGATCTCACAGGAGGCGGCCAAAAGGGACAGGATGAGGGATCCTTTTGGCTTGAATAGCATTTGAAATACAACACTAAGTAATTAAATATTGCTCTACATGTTAAAAATATATAAAGAAGACTCGGAGCTGCACTTTAATAGAAACAACGCTATCCCTTTAAAAAAGGAGACAATAATAAAAATGTACAATAATAATGATAAAGAATAATAAAAACAAATATGATAAAAATCATAGGCAATTTGACTTTACATATTCCGCACTTACAGAAAATATATAAAGTAAAAATAAAAGGTTGCCATCACTTTAAGTATCAGATTTTTTTTTAACCCTTTGAACGCCCAGGAGGAATCCAAGACTTTGCAATGCATGGTTCTGGAAATACCTCTCTGGCACTTAAAGGGTTAAAGGCAAGGAGTGTGTTTAACTCTGAATGCCATAAGGGTGCTCCAGTGCTTTGCAAATTTATATTATCTCTCAAGGGGTTAATGTAACGTGAAAATCGTGGTATTTAACAGAATGATTGTTACCAGTGATTTTTAATTAAAATACACTATTTCTGCTTAAACATTAACAAAGTGAGAAGGCGATTCTTCGCGCTATACATCATTAACTCATTAAGTACCAGAAGGGGCCAACAATGAAATTCTGTGCCAGCTCCTCTGGCAGTGCAGGAGTTTCGGTTTCATTTGAAGACTTCGGTCATTAAACTCCACCAGGGGATAAAGAAAACATGATACAAACTCTTCCAGATTGAACAGATGATGCTGAAGGTTTGAACCTGAAGTGATTTTTCGACAGTAGCCGAATATAAACCAGCGGTGACACCTAAAGTGGCCACTGATTTATGGCCGCGGTGAGTTTGGGCCCGTGTCCCCATGAATATTAGCACTACAAATCTGGGCCCATTTAGCAGAGAGTGCCTGGTACATACATCACTGGCTCCTGCTCCTAGTCAAGGTCACCCTCAGAGCCATCAATCTTCCTAGCAAAGGGGCAAGTGGGCCAGGCTTGAAGTTGTGCAATGGGAGAGACCAGCAGCTCCTTGTCCCTCTCATCTGCCTTTTTATAATGTGTAGAACGTGCAAACTTCTATTATTATTATTATCTGTGCATGGGCCCTGCCTAGTCCATCCATCTCCGTATCTAGGAGCAGTACCAGGTCTCACGTGACAGGATTCCGCAATGTGACTATATACAGCTCCACACAGGTGTGTGCGGTAGGCAAACTGCAGGCCCTCCAGCTGTTGTTGAACTACAACTCCCATCATCCTTAAAAGGTCTATGCTGCTGGAATACAAACCCCATAATCTGAGGATCATGGAAATTGTAGTCCACCAGCATCTGGGGTGCTGTATGTTGCTCACACCTGATACATTGAACACAGGAAATATAGGTGAACAGTTGTATTTGAGCAACAAGAGTTGCTCAAAGTATTCAGTTTTGCTGACAGAATTTTGCCTATATCTAGAATCACACAGCTGCTTAGCCTGTCTGAATTTACTGGCATTCCCGTACGCTCGTCTCTCTAGCTCTTAGTAAGTCACTTTACTTTCTTTTTCTTTGTTAGATCCTGCTTGAGAGTGAATTCATATAGGCTACTAAATCACGCACGCAGTATCCCCTCCCCTCCACATCACCCTACGCATTTCGCCTTGCGGCTTCGTCAGGGGAGAAATTACCGATCATTGTGAAATCTCGGTTATTTATACCTTATTTCCTGGGCGGCCTGTGAGTGACGTCACACGACCATTAGCTGTCAATCAGACGAGTATCTCGTCTGAATTTATGAATCAACTTTTTTGCACGAAAGTATCATGTTTTTGGCCACAAAGTCCACAGATCGTTATCTCTAATAAAGTTCTTGGAAATGTTCAGTAAAGGAATTACCATTTGTTAAAGATATGAATAAAACAATATATGTTAACGCATCATAGATAATCACTGATTTTCACTATATCTGAGTATCTGATCTTATTAACAGACATGTAGTTCATCATGTATATGTATTGGATTATGATAGTTTTTATCCTTAACCCATAATGGGTGATCCCTAGCCAACTTTCTTAGAAGTTGCCTATTCAGGACCACTTGATACTCGTATAAGAAAACATCTATTATGTGATATCA
The DNA here is from genome assembly GCA_037306005.1 of Rhinophrynus dorsalis. Taxonomy (NCBI): domain Eukaryota; kingdom Metazoa; phylum Chordata; class Amphibia; order Anura; family Rhinophrynidae; genus Rhinophrynus; species Rhinophrynus dorsalis. Next base: position 44,436,754 of record CM074726.1, on the reverse strand, counting down.
TCTAATATGTTATTGGCAATGTCTTTGTAGGAATGCAGTACAGTTGCTGGGGGGGTGGGGCACAGACTTTTCCCTCCCGACATAGACACAAACATTACTGAGGATGGTAAGAATCATAGTCCAACAACAGGTCTGTGCCTGCGCGTGTAGAGACAAGCATATTGGAGGGTGACGGGAACTGTAGTCCAACAGCAGTTCAAAGGCTGCAGATTGCCCATTCCTGGTATAAACAGAAATGTTATTGAGCATGATGGAAAGTGTAGTCCAACAGCAGCTTGGCAAGGGGCACAGATTGCAGACCTCTGGTACGGACATACATTTTATTGAGGATGATGGGAATTGTAGTCCAACAAAAGCCAGAGTACCTCAGGGTGCCCACCCCTGTTGTAGACACACACACATTACTGAGAATGATGGAGATTGTAGTCCAACAAAATCTGGGGGGGGGGGGGCTGCAGGTTATCACCCCTGTTACATACACAAACATTATTAAGGATGATTGGATTGTAATCCAACAGCAGCTGGGGTAACACTGACTGCCTATCCCAGTTAACTCTTTGATTACGAAAGTATCCAGTGTGATACTTCCCTGGCACTCAAAGGTTTAACCCTTTGCGTGCCAGAGGGGTACGCAACGCATTGCAGAGCAATGCATTGTTTACCCCTCTGGCACTCAAAGGGTTAAAGAGATACATTATTGCTCCTTGTGGTGGCCTTACTCATTGCATACCGCTTTAGGTGGATAAGTGCCTCTTTGTGACCCAAATCCCTCTGTCTTTAGTGTATATATGTGTCATGTTATTCCACAACAATACATTTCAGATAAATATTTGTTTAACCCCTTAAGGACCATTGACGTACCCAGACCGTCACACTGGTCCGGCACTTAAGGACCAGTGATGGTCCTGGTACGTCACGTACTTTTACTCACCGCGCTCGGTGAGTAATACAGGGGACTGAAGTTGATCGCTCCAAGACAGGAGTGATCTCTTTCAGTCCCCTGTTCGGCATGCCGGCAAACGTGATCATTCACTTGGGATGGCACGCCAAAGTTTCCTATCTGGTCCTTAAAGGACTACACACCCCGGGACCGTTAGTCCTTAAGTGGTTAAACTTCAATGAATGTGTCTATAAATTAGTCTGTGTAAATAAAGTACTTTTTTTCTTGTTCTAAAACTATTTTCAATGGCAAAAAGTAATAATTTATTTTGCATTTAGGATAAGAATGATATCTGACAGTATATCATCTCAATGCAACCATTTTTTCTACATATAGTTTATCTCACTGATTCTACCTTTTGCCAAGTGAGGTATGTAACACTTTGGAGGTCATGCACTAAGGTGTCATGGAGTGATATCACGTTACCAATTCATGTTATTCTATTGAGCCAGTGCATTAAAGCAGAACTTTCATTATATTAATATTGAGCCCCAAATAATTACAACAGCGATATGCATTGACTTACTTGTATTTTCAAGAATAATTGCTGCATTCGTGAGAAATAGAACTTTTTAGGCAGACAGGCTCCGGCAGGGATCTTGCAGTAGACGCTGTCTGCTCCTGCACGGTCAGTCCCATCTGGTGCCTTAAGGTAACCAGGCATTCCAATCACCAGTCGTGGACTTGAAGGGGGCGGACAGAGCAGACTCAGAGATGCGGTCTCTGCAAGATGCCTGCTCTGTTCCCAGCTGCCTGTCTGCCTAAAAAGTACTATTTTCACTAATGCCGCAATTATACTTGAAAATACAAGTAAGTCTATGCATATCTCTATTGTAATTATGATTTCGGGCTATTATAATATTAATGTGATGAAAGCTCCGCTTTAAGATCTCCAAAGCTGGCGTTGCACTGGTTCCATAGAATAAAATAGGACTTGGAGAGTTGGAATACTGGAAATGTCATGTTCACTTTATAACCTGTTTATCACCTCTTTATCCTACCTTAGTGCATCTCCCCCATTGTTTCGCAATGTGTTACACACCCCTGTGGTCCTTAAAAGTAACCCCCCAAAATTTCCTTTTTTCCCCATTTGAAATTAAAATGAGGAACACTAATTATAACTCAGAATATCAAAAACTGATGGAAACCATCCACAAATGTCATTTTATTTACACATACTCGGAAATTAAAAAAAAATATATACAGTAGGTCCCCCTCTCTCTTATTTTTTCCCTCAGTATCATGAACTTGTGGCTCTACAGCTCTTGTTGCTCTACAACTGCTTCGCAATGCATTGCTTACTCCTCTGGCACGCTAAGGGTTAAATCAGTGGTTCACAACCAGAGTTCCATGGAATGTTGGTGTGCCATGGGCATCTCCTCTGGGTACCCCACTTCGTCTATGAGAACTTGAATACAAACATTTAAGTTTAGTTTATAATGTGTATTTATCTATGCTCTTTAAAGTGATTCAGAATGTCAGATCTAAGAAAAACTATACATGGCCACCAATGGCCCTGGCTCCACCCATGGCCACACCCCCACTTCCCACATGACCACACCTACAGCCCCAACCACAGACTCCTATCATAGGAAATACACTTGTCTATAACAAGCACAGACAATAGAAAAGAAAGCTTTATCCTCCTTGGTTGCTAGAGCAAACTCAATAAAACTGTGTGATAGCCTGTGAAGGGGAACATAAACTGGTGCAGGCAATTGAGATTGCTCTGATCACACCCACAATTTAGAACGTGGGTGTGCCCAGCACAGTGGAGGTTCCCCACATAATTTGGAGCTCTAGGCAGTTGCCTACTCTGTCTAATGGGAAATCCAGCCCGGTCCTTGAGAAATGACATATAAAATGTTAGGGGTGCCCTCAAAATTCCAGAGTGTATATTAGGTATGCCTTCAGCAACAGAAAACTGAGAAACACTGCCACTGCATATCAATGTCTCTAGCAAACTGCAGCTCCGATTCTTCTTTAAAGGAGCAGTAAACTTTTCTTATGAAAAAATATATATTGTAGGGCTTTTCCTATTGAGTAAAATAATGGTACTCCCACTGCAGAGAGATTTATATTTCCAGAGTTATTACAATTTAAACCCATGTTTTTTTACATTAGCAGTGCCCTCTAGTGGTCAAATTCTAATTAGATTTCCTGTTAGATTCTAATGGAGATGAAAGTCAGAAGAGTCAGAGACATACAGTTCTTCATAGAATGTGATAGAAACTGCTTGTCACTTCCTGTCAGTTAGAACTATCAGGAAGTAAACACAGTAAATTCACTTCTAGATTATTTCAACTGCTATACATTTTGAATAAAACATCTGACAGTGATGGGATTGACCTTGTTTTATTCAGCAGGAAATGCTCTGTAAAATACGTGTTTTCATAAAAAAAAAGTTTACTGCTATGTTTAATAACTTACTGTTCTGTAGTTCAAAAGATATTCAAGCTGAAAGATCCCCCTCCTGCCACTTTCCATGTGTCATGCTGCCTGTAAGCGTGGTCTGAATGGAGTGCGGCGAGGGACAGTCTTCAGCAAAAGGAAAATCCTGCCCTCCTTCATACTTACTGAGTGAAGACTGTCACTTGCTGCATCCGTCCAGTCCCATGACCACATTCCAGATCTAATGGGAGGTGGCCAGAAGGGGCGGGAGGGGGATCCTTTCAGCTTGAATATCTTTTGAACTACAGAACAGTAATTAAACATAGCACTAGGTGTTATAAAAAGCTTAAAGAAGATTTGGAGCTGCAATTGAATAGAGACATTACTATCATTTTAAATAGATAACAAAACGAGCTAGAGGAGTTTCAGACACTTGCTATGTTAGTACTAAAGGCTTGGTCACACATTCAACTTACACAGGGCCGGATTTTCCGTAAGGCAGAGTAGGCATTAGCCTACAGGTGCACCCTACAGAGGGGCGCCTGTCATTACAACTGTTTTTTTGTTTTTTTTTTTGACTTGGCGCGGCTTGCCATGCCGCGCCGAGCCGTCGCATTGTAAGCTGTGAGCTCTCCCGGCTCTTTAGAAAGGCAGAGCGCTGGGAGAAAATCTCCCAGTGCTCTGCATTACTAAAGGGAAGGCCGTGCGGGAGCTCCAGCAGCTCCATGTCTGTGCACAAGCACAGATCTCTCCAGCCACTGGACCACCAGGGAGGTAGGAAACGGATGTGGGGGGGGAGAATGAGGCTTAACCCTTTGAGTGCCAGAGTGGCACGCAACGCATTGCAAAGCAATGCGTTGCGTACCACTCTGACACTCAGAGGGTTAATTTGGAGATAATGGGAGCAATGTGAGGTCAATATGGGGATGATGGGGGCAAGTGATGTGGAGCTGATGGGGCAATGTGGAGGTGATGGGGGGCAATGTGGAGCTAATGGTGATGGGGGTCAATGTGGAGCTGATTGGGGTCAATGTGAGGGCAATGTGAAGGTGATGGGGGGCAATATGAGTGCAATATGGAGATTTGGAGCATTGTGGAGATGGCGGGGGCGCTTCAGATATCTGTGCGTACAGGCTCCTGAGATGTAAATCCAGCCCTGAACTTACATAATAGGACAAACTCCAAGGGCCACATGCACAGGGGCAGATTTACATCCCAGACACCCCTAGATTCCCCATTGCCACACCCCACTCTCTTTACATGATCCAGTCCCCAGTCCCATCCACTGTTTCCTAGCAAAAAAAAATACACTTGGACTCTAACAACCAAGAATGGAAAAAAGCTTCCACCCCTGGGTTACTAGAGAGATCTATAATGCATTGCTCTGCGATGTGTTGGATCTCTCTCTATCATGTAAGGGTTAAATAATACCTTCAAAGGGGTTTAAAACTGGTGCAGGTGCAAGGAGATTGTTCTGGCCAGAACCACAATTCAGAATGTGGGTGTGGCCACCACAGTTCAGGCACCTATCAATATTTGGAGCTCCAGGCATTTGCCCACTCTACCTAATGGGAAATATGGCCCTGCATATGCACAAAGTAAAGAGGAGGAATTCTGGGGCAAACCAACTGTGCCAAAGGAAACAAATAAAAATCCCCATTGATTTAAATGTGAAGTAATGCACTGGAAACCTCTCCAGAATTCTTTGTGTTAAAAGAACAAATTAAATCAACGGGAATGCGCATCTGTTGCCTGTGGTGCATGTAGTTTTCTCCAAAATTGCTCCTCTGTTGTTTACTGCATATGGACCAACGTATTTTTGTAGAGAGGAGCTGATGTGTGAGTCTCTACCTTCAGTACTAAAGCCTGGAGGTGCTACTTTATCCATGCCTCTCACCCAGGTCCTGCAGGATCGATCAATGTAATCAATAGGGGCAGCCGACTGGCAGTCAATAGCTTTCAGGAAGTAGATGTCCTAGATAAAGCCGTCTATGCTTCTGTGTGACAGGCAGACTGTGGCAACTGGTATTTGATTAATCCTTTAACAACCTGAGTTCCGCTGCAAAGCGTTGTATACTCCTCTGGCAGTCAAAGGGTTAAGGACAAAGTAATGCGGTGTATACCCCCTCTGGTCTTTAAAATTATAGTGATGTCTCACAAAAAAATCAGCTCCAATTAATCTTCATAGTATTTGGGCCATGGAGAGTGTTATTTCAATGCTGTCAGAGTTGTAGTTCAGGAGTTATTCAGGAGTAATTGAATGATAAAGTATCCCCCCTCCGCCCCTTTTACCTAGTGTAAGCCACCTCCCCTCAGATGTGGGATCTGGTCTCTTGACAGGACAGGCTGCAGCAAGAGACAGTCTTCTTACTGTGAGAACAATGAAAACCCTGCCCCCATTGACAGGTTTTTCAGGTTTTTCCTTATGCTAACTGACGATTGTCCCTCTCTGCAATACATCCGGACAGTCTTGCTGCTCTAAGCTGAGCATTGTTTCTGATAGGGACTGTGAAACAGGTACAATGTTAAATCCTTTTTTCTCATTGCTACAGGGAAAGTTTAACAGTCAGTTCACTAAAATCCTATTTTCTCTTTTGTCTAATGTTGGACACGAGAACCACTGTGATGTACCAAAGCCAGCCACCAAGATTCCAGGGAGAGAAAAAAAAAAAAAAAACCCTCCATCTCAAACCAGTATCCATAGGACTAAACTGGTTTAACAGGTGTCAAAGGCCCAACAGGCACCAACTGATCTGGTGGATGTGCAGTGACTCAGGAAGGGTACAAGTTTCTTTTGGAGAATAAACACCTGGTGAATAGTCGCCTTATTCCAACAGACTACAGTTACCTTAGACAAAGCTTAGTCCCACAACGGGCCCTCAGGAATAACAAAGAACAAATCAGATCTCCAAAAAGGCAGCATGCAAAGAACATAGTACTTTAAGCATCAAATACAACAGATGAAGTTCCTGCTCCTATTAGAAGGAGCCAGACAATATTAGAAGGATAAAAAAGCAGGAAATACATTTTCCTGGTTGATGTGAAAATCTGAAATAGAGTATGCAAAACAACCTGATTCTGGTGAAAGACCAAAAAGGAGGTTTACAGGATAAAGCCTGAAGTTCGTCTTCCTGCAGAACAGACAACAGCCAGATGAAACACTGTGTTGAAGGTCAGCAGACGCAAAGAAACTGAAGAAAGTAAGGTTGCTCAGATACCGATACTGGTATTGGTGCCGATACCGGCATTTGCACGAGTACTCTTACTCACACAAATGCGGCCGATGCCAGCACCGATACCCTGTGTCAGCTTCGGTGCTGCAAAGAGGGAGCCCGGGGAGCTGCTCACAATGCTCCTCGGGCACCTCTCTCCCTCCTGCAGCATCGGAGCGTTGCCGCTCGTTACCATGGCAACACTCCGATGCTGACCTCTGCCGGGGCTCGCGAGAGAACAGCGAGCACCCAGCAGAGAAGGAGATTACAGCGGGTAGCTGGAGGGTAAGGCAGGCAGAAGCTGTAGCTTGGCACAGACTGGACAAGCTGTAAACTTCTTTGCAGCTTTCCAGGGAGACCCTGGCACAATCTCACTGTTCTTTTGCAGAAAGCCATGGCTTCAGCCCCATTGCCATGCATCAGCCCCATTGAGAGCCCCCCATCTCCCACTCAGCCCCCCTACATCTCTCACTCAGTTCTCCCCAGTCCCCCTACTTCTCCAATTCAATTCTCCCCAGCCCCCCCCCACTTCTCCAATTCAGTTCCCCTCAGCCCCCCACTTCTCCCATTCAGTTCCCCTGCTTCCCCTCAGCCCCCCCATCTCCCACTCAGTTCCACTGCACCCTCTCACCACCCCTTGGAAAATTGTCAAATGGCATTGCAAAAAAAGTTTCAGTAATTGGTATCGGTGAGTACTTGGGGAAAGTATCGGTACTCGTACTCAGTCTTAAAAAAATGGTATCGGTGCATCCCTAGAAGAAAGAGGTTCAAAGAGGTACTTCTGGAACACTCCCAAAACCACCAAAACCAGAGTCAAATCCCAGGGTGGGTAGAGATTCCGAAAGGCACGTTAAGCATAAGCCCCACCTTGAAAAAAAGTTTGTACATCAGGAACGAAGGCCACACACCTCTGGAAAAGCACAGAAAGAGCTGAAATCTGCACCTTGATGCAGCTAAGGCTGAAACCTTTCTGAACACCACCCTGTAGAAAAGCCAATACAACTGGAAGTTAAGAAATAAAAAAAAAAAGCAGTGGGAGTGAGCCAAGGTCTAGCACAGGACTTGTAAAAGAGGGACCAAACCCATGATAGGCCTTGGTGGAAACCGATTTTCTAGAATGAAGCAAAGTGTCAATAACCTTGTCCGAAAATCCTCTCATTCTTCAGGATGCTGGCCTCAAGAGGCAAGTCTTCAACGCTTCAAAGCCCGAGGATGGAATAATTGAACCTGATTCAGGAGGTCTGGGTGCAATGGAAGGCAAAAGGGTCCCACCACGGACAAACTGAGTAGATCAGAAAACCCAGGCACTACGGGGCCAGAATGGAGCAAACAGAGTGATGTGAGCTGGCTCCATCATGATTTTCCTCAGCACTCTGGGGATCAGTGGAGTTGGTGGAAAGCTATGCCAGAGTACCAGAGGATGGTCATTGCATCCACTGTGACAGCTTGAAAATCCTGGGACCTGGAGGATAACTGAGGGACCTTGCAGTTCATGTTAGGCACCATGAGATCCACCAGTGGACAATCACGTTGAATATGTTCTGGTTTAACTCCCAATTTCTGGAATCCAAGTGTTGGGAACTGAGAAATTCTGCCACTTCTTTTTATAACCCTGGAATGTGAACCACTGAGATGGCCGGAACGTTTGCTTCAGCCCACAAGAGGGTCTCCAGGACATTAGTCCAAGCCGGCAAGCTTCTGGTTCCTACTTGGCAGTTGACGTAAGTTACTGCCATTGCATTGTTGGTCTGAATCCACAAGGGGATGTAACCAGTTACTTAGCGCAAGGTGAATTACTTGCAATCATAGCAGACCGATGGAAAAAAGGCTCTCCTCCCTGTTCTAAAATCCCTGAGCTGTGAGAGGACCCAGCATAGCACTCCGGCCCAACAGGATGGCATCAGTGGTTACCACAATCCACTCCGGGACCACAAAAGAATACCTAACATCTGATGGGACCACTGAAGCCTCCAGCGAAGGCCCTCCTTTGCCCCAAGGGACAGAAACATTACTTAAGATTGATGTCTGAACCAATTCCTGAGAATGTCCAGATAAAATGCCCTAATATGGAATTGTGGAAAGGGAACTGCCTCCAGGGCATACATGAGGTAACTTAGTATCTTCGAGTACTCCCACACTGTCGCTGATGGGCAGGATATTGTCTGAGTCACCTGCAGAGACAAGGACTGAATCTTGTCATCTGGGAGAAACACCCTTCCTTGTAGGGTGTTGAAACTCATGCCTATGAATTGAAGGACCTGGGAAGAAACCAGAGAATATTTTTGGAAACGGAGTACCCAACCAGGTAATTCCAGAATGTAAACGCACTAATGAATCTGAGTGTATAAAGTTACCTCTTAAGACGCCCTGAGTATAAGATCATCTAGGTAGGGGGTCAGAGAGATCAAGTGCATGTGGATGTGAGCCGTCAAGATGGACATGACCATTGTGAAGACCCTCGGAGTGGATTCCAAAACAAATGGAATGGCAGTGAACTGAAAATGACTAGTCTGAAATGCAAAGTGTAGAAATCGCTGAAGACCCAGAGAGATCAGCACATGTAGATAAGTGTACTGCAAATCCAGGGAGGCAAGAAACTCCCTCGGACACACAGCTGTGACGACAGATCACATAGACTCAGTATGGTCAGCATACATTGGTTGAGACTCTAAGTCCAGAACAAGATGGTATCCGCCATCTTTTTTGGGAACCATGAAGAGATTTGAGTAGAATCAGATGATGTGTTCCTTTGGAGGAACTGGGACCAATTCCTGCTTTTCTATCAATGAGGAAATTGCTTCTAGAAATAGATGTCCCCGATCCAGATTTTGAGGGACTCTGGAATGGAAATCACCCTCAAAATCCATTGATCTGTCATCAAAATCGTCCATGCTCTTTAAAAGAAGACATGAGAAGGTGGACTTGTCATCCTTAAGCTTCTGTGTAGCCGTCTTGCCAGCACAGCCCTGTTTTTATGAAATATGTGCTTGCGGGGTCTAGGGAACTGGTAGGCGTAGTGAAAGCATGTGTCTCCTTTAGAAAGAAAAAAAAAAGGAATTCTTAGGAGTAACTTGATGTAGCTAGGTACTCTTGCTTCCAGTGGCATGGAGGAGTACCTTCCCCAGAGCAGAGCCAAGTAACAGGGAAGAGAAACTAGAGATTTCTTGGGAGACTGGTCAGCCAACTAAATCTTTAGCCCCAGTGTGTGATATACAGATGAAAGCAGAGGCTTTCCCCTGTGATCCTGGTGGCATCAAAGCATTCTCTTCAAGTATCTAGGAGAGCAATGGCACCAGGTCATCCATGTAAGCATCACCATGGATAGCATCCAAAAGCTGATACTTCAGGGCCGCAGTATCTGCCAGAGGCAGGGCAGTATTCTTGGAAAGAGAAATCAGAGGGTCAATGCAGAAAAGGTAGCCCACTGCGTTAAAGCCTCAAGCGTAAAAAAAGATACAGATTAGAAATGCACCTATTAAGGGGAACAGTCTCCTGCCAGGCATCTTCCATTCATCCCGAAGAACCTGGTCTAAGGAATTGTGAGGAGAGAAAATAGGTACCTTATTTTTTACACCTCTTAAAAATGTCAGTGGAGGAGTCAGAGGCCTTTGAGACTCCAGGACTGCTTTAATAAGTCTCTTGGCCAAGGGGCTAAAGTCATCCTCAAAGTAATCCCCCAATGAGACAAGTCCAAATCATCTCCATTAGTCTCACGTTCCACAGCTGAGGAGTCCACAAAGATTTGTGTGTGACCCACAAATAAAGGACTCAAGTGCCTGGTGGGGGAAGCAGGGTGTCCCAGAGACTAAGAGCTAACAATCCCTGAATACATGAAGGTATAGAGGCGACTGATGGGAGCCTTAATCACAATGGTTCCTGTTCAACAGATGGGGCCTCATTGGTGTTGTAGGGGCCACAGAACAAGAAGAAAGTAAGGTAACACAATACGCATGAGGAAGCCCAGTTTGGCATGAGGATCAATGGGTTAAAGGAGTCTTAGACTTGCCCATGTGTCCCTTGGTTTCTGACATGGTCAGGACACCCCCACAAAGTAGAGCAAAAGATAGTCAACAGAGTAGAAAAGTACTTAAAACTAAGCATCGGACACTCTAGACAATACCACTAAGAAACTTTCTATTGTAATAAGCTTATTTTGTGCAGTATATTTGTTGCAGTCAGCACAATATCTGCTCATGTGCAACAGGGCAGTGATGTTCAGAGCATGTGAGTTATAATCTCCAATTTCTTAATTACACCTTGTTTTATTATTTCATATCTAATAAATGTTACGTTTTATGTTTGGATCTATTGGGTCTATTATACACTTACATGAGTGGCGAGTGCCTAATTGATGTCTTTTCTCTACACTACAAAGTATTAATCTCTACATCACGGCACCTCCAACACTGTATGGATTAACTTTATTACCGAAGTGGGGTTGCAGGATCAAATATTAATATGAAACAAATACTTGTCAAAGTTAAGCACAGTATGGACAATAATTATTTATCAAACAATGTGCATGTATGACAAGGAACTGGAATAACTCACCAAGCTGTACATCCGTGGTGAATCTCAGTCGGTGGATCATGCTGACCTTGAAAGACTTATAGTGGTGACTGCTCAGCATGTCTTGCACCGTGGCAATGTCTATTTGAGTTTCTTCCTCTTGGGGCTCTTCTCCTCTTGTACCTAGAAGAGAGGCAGGAAAATGGAATAAGCATAAGATGACAGTGGGTTGTGGAGCTGTGGACTGGAGTAGAAAATTAACAATGCTATTTACAGCTGTCTAACAATGCTGAGATTATGCGGCAAAGGTAGTCAGTCAATCTCTGGAACTCCCACTGATGGAGACTAAAACTCCCATCAATCCCAGTCAGCCTAATGTGAGTTGTAGCCTCCTATAGGTGTAAGGCCAAGGGATTGACTACCGTTGTTATAAGTAAACAATAGAAGACCGTAAAATTGTGAACCTGTCTGGAGCAGGTTGTACATCACTAAAAAAATATGGCAAGGAGGCAACATTGATGTCTTCCCTTCTGCCAGCACTTTCATCACAGAGACTGAGGAGCAGTAGCTCCCCAGAGCAGACAGACATTGTACTAAAGCATGGCTGCATCTGGGAATCACAGCACACATTTGTAACTAAGTACTTTCCCAGATGTGAATCTACAGCAAAGTCAATCAGAAACAACTGGGCAATTCTTTTAACAGGGCATGATTTGCCATTCTTAACAGATTACCACCACACGTGTTACAAACAGGGAAGAACCTTGTAAGATATCCTCAAGCAGCATGCTAGAACAGTATCCAAAACTACATGCACAGCTTGGCTAATGACAAGATAACACTAACTTGGATGTTATAGATGTTCAAACTGCACCAGCTGCAACAGGGTATCATGGCAGCATCTCAAGAAAGGCAGTCCAATAAACCAGTGGCAAGACATTTCTTGGACTATAAGCATTCACCACTGTAATTATGGAAAATTATAACTGATCATATGCCACCTTTGAGAGGTGACAATAGGGCATCTTAACTTCAACATCATTAAAAATACTGAACTTACATACTTAACACTGTATCTCCAAATTAACTAAATTAAGTCCCTAATTTTTCATAATTTTATTGACTGTCTTGCCACATATGAAGTGGGATCTGTGCATAATAGGACACTTTTGCCACCAGCCTGAAAGAGTTTGTGTCTTCATGCATTTGTACGTACTGTTTACTGTGGGATATATACAGGTGGGTAATACACATAATAGGATGGACACTGCTTCAATGCTTTTCCCTCACTTCTCTGCTTCTATATACTTAACTTGGTTCATATTTTTAAAACAATTATGATCTTCCCATGGCTTTGAGACTCCTGCCATTTGATTTAAACATCTGAGAAGCTTGTATTTTCTTTTTATACGATTATAATTTTTTTAGGTGTTTTGGCCGACCTTGCCCAATATGTTTTTCGATTTCTACTTATTATCCATTATTTGCAGTTCATTTATTGACATTTCCTAAAGAAGGATTTCATTTAGTCTGTCACATGGGCGTCCAACATGCGGCCAATAGACCAAATGCAGCCTGACCCCGAGGTGTGACCAGCCTGAGATTTTTAATAAAATAATATTTTTATCTAGTACACATGAAATAGTAGACCAATAAGACCTAATCCCCTGTCTGTACCACACAGTTCAAAATCTCTGTTAAATAACAGTATGGTCACTGACTTGATCAATCAATAAATCAATCAATCCATAATTGTGACTCACTGACAGGCTATAATTCACCAGCAGTATTGATTAATAAAAATAATGTGACCCTCAAACATGGCTTTCTAATCACATGGCCACAAATGCAAAAACTTGGATGTCTCTGTTCCTTCATATAGAAACTTTTGGGGACTATTTTGATTTATCATGCTCTAGTAGAGGCTATACCTATTTTTCGTTCTGTTGGTTTGACATTTTACAATTGTTTCTGTATGTAAGATTTATTTCAGAGCTATTCAAGGTCATGAAAAGGTGTGCTATCAGACACTCATTCTGTACATGTTGTATGGAATACAGTGTCCTTATATTTCAGTTTCTTTCCTTGCATTTTCCAAGTTTTCCACCACCCAGAGACTGGTACTACTTATATTTGTAAAAGTTTTCATCTATTTTAACTGCTTTTAATTGTAGTTGTTACTCTGGTCATTAGATTACACAAGAGGCAACAGCGCCCACTAATAACATCCTTATGCTAGATGAATGCTTAATTTTAGCATTTAGACACTGTTTTCTTGTGGGAGTGGTTGGTAAGAACTGTGTGTATCAGGGCTTGTAGTAGGCAAAACAGCCAAAATTCAGTGAGTTCATCCTCCCAAAGTGGATGCTCCTGTTTCCAGGCTATCTAAGTCTACTGCCTTACCAGTCTTTGATGCCTCTGCTCTGAAGGACTGGACTGACAAGAAACTTGAGATCTCCCTCAAGTCCATTTCTGCCACTGCTGGTTCTGCCATGTGTCCAGCATTCGCTGCTGCAAGGGTGAACCAGGCCATTGCGGTCTGGACTGAACAGCTCACCCGAGCTGTCCGTCAGGATGTGCCTGCTTCGGATAAGTTTTGCCTTCTCGCCAACATTTCTGAGGCACAGCACTATGTTTCTACTGCCTTATTTGATGCCATCCGTTTGGTGGCTAGGGTTTACACGAGGTCTGTGGTGGCCAGAAGAGCTCTTTGGCTCAAGATCGGTCTGCTGACACTGCTTCTAAGAAAGCATTGCTCTCCCTACCCTTTCAGGGTACTTCCTTGTTTGGGCCAGATCTTAAGGATCTGATCAGTGGGGCCACAGGGGGTAAGAGAACTCTTCTACCCTTGGTTCCCAGGAAGAAATTGCCGCTTAAACGTAATCAGTATTTTTGTTCCTTTCAGAATGAGACACGTCCGGCGAACCAGACAGTTCCCTCAGCTCCGCGTACCTCCTCCAAGCCCAAACAACAATGGAAGCCCAAGGTCTCCTCCAAGCCCAAGGTTTCCAAGCCTTCTTCGGCATGACTCACCGAACCCGGGTCTGCACTCTGCTGTGGGTGGTCGTCTGCGACACTATCACAGCGTTTGGGAGGGTTCAGTGGTGAACCCATAGGTTTTACAGGAGGTGATGGAAGGGTACAGGATCCCTTTCGTTTTCTTCCTTCTCACATGCCTCAGGGTGCAGAGAAACGCCGTCTGTTCGACGGCACTGTTCAGACTCTTCTGGACAAGGATATTCTACAGCTGGTGCAAGTTCAGGACAGGGGTATGGGTTTTTACTCAAACCTCTTTGTGGTCTCCAAGAAGGATGGCGGTTGTCATCCCATTTTGGACTTGAAGGATCTCAATTCCTTTGTGACCTGGACTTATTATCATCAGGAGTCTCTACGAATGGTGATTGCTGCCATGTCCCCAGGGGAATTCCTTGCTTCTCTGGATCTTCAGGACGTGTACTTACACATTGCCATTCATCCAGAGAGCCGGCAATACCTCAAGTTTGCCTGCAACAAGTGACATTTTCAGTTCTCAGGTCTTCCATTTGGTCTGACGACAGCTCTCCAGGTCTTCAACCATGTCCTGGGAGCCTTAGTGTCTGTCCTCCACCAGAACGGCATCAGAGTTACTCCATACATGGACGACTTGCTTCTGAAAGCCCCTTCTGCAGAACTTCTTCATCAGCAGGTTCAGCAATGCATTCATGCACTCACCCATCATGGGTGGATCATCAACTTGGACTAGTCAGATCTTATGCCATCTCAGTGTCTGGTCTTCCTGGGCCTTCTCGCCCACAGGGTTTCTGCAGTTCTGGCTCAAGATTCAGTTCCAGTCAAGAAGCTATCCTCTGTAGTGGGAAAATTCATCTCCACCATATAAACAGTCCAGTTTGCCATGGCGCACACCAGGGAGCTCCAGAGGTTCATGATCCAGGTGTGCAAGGGTCAACCAGACCTTCTGAAGATGTCAGTTTCTCTTCCTCTTTATGTGGAACTGAGTTTGTCATGGTGGCTCGACCTTTCCAACCTGCTGAAGGGCAAGTCCTTCCTGGTATCCTTCTGGACCACGGTGATGACCGATATCAGCCTCTCTGGCTGGGGAGCGGTCCTGGGTTGCTTGAGCTCTCAGGGTCAGTGGTCTCTGGAGGAATCCATCCTTCCAATCAACAGATTGGAGCTTCAGGAGATATATCATGCCCTTCGACATTGGACATCTCAGTTGGAAGATTATCCGGTCCGAGTAAAGTCTGACAACGCCACGGCCGTGGCTTACATCAACAAGCAGGGCAGAACAAGAAGTCCTGCCGCTTGGTTAGAGGTCAAGGCTATTTTGTCCTGGGCAGAAGAACACGTTCCTGCCATATCCGCAGCGCACATTCCTGGCGTAGACAACGTCTTTGCGGACTTCCTTAGTCGACACATAGTGGACAGCGGAGAGTGGGAGCTACACCCAGAGGTGTTCAACCTCATTGTTCAGAAATGGGGTCTTCCTTACATCAACCTGATGGTGACAAGACACAACAGGAAGGTACCATGGTTCTGCTCATGGTGGAGAGACCCTCTGGCTCTGGTGGTAGATGCGATGTCCATTCCTTGGTTATTCCCTCTGGCCTTCATCTTTCCTCTCCTCCCAATGTTGCACAGGGTGTTACGGAAATTATAACTGGAGCATTTTCCAGTTATTCTGATTGCTCCCTAGTGGCCTCGTCAGTCCTGGTTTCCAGAGCTTCTGGATCTGTCTGTGGCAGAGCCATTTCGGCTCCCTTACCGTCCGGATCTTCTATTACAGGGTAACCTGTGGAAAGAGGATGTTCATCGGTTAGCTTTGACGGCTTGGAAATTGAATCCTCGATATTGAAGAGAAAGGGTTCTCTTCTGGTGTGGTGGCTACTATGCTCAGTGCCCGCAAACCTGTTTCTTCCAAGATCTACCATTGTGTCTGGTCGACTTTTCTGTCTTGGTGTGCTGACAAGGACCTGTCTCTGGATTTTGATCTGCCTACGGTCCTGGCCTTCTTGCAGGACGGTGTGGATAAGTGCCTCAGTTTGAGTTCCCTTAAAGTTCTAACTTCTGAGCTGTTTTCTTTCAGAGGTGCATTGCCATCCTTCCTGATGTCAAGGTTTTCTTCCAGGGCGTTGCTCATGCTCGTCCTGCCTTTAAGATTCCTGCTTCTCAGTGGGATCTTAACTTGGTTTTGGGCTTTCTTCAGTGTCCCCCATTTGAGTCTTTGGCTACTATTCCTCTACGCCTCTTGACATGGAAAATGGCCTTTCTCCTGGTGATTGTGTCCTGTAAACCACCCTATTTGGTGTTTCACAAGGACAAGGAGGTGCTTCACACTTCTCAGGAGTTTCTCTCGAAGATGGTCTCTGAGTTCCACATCAATCAGGAGATTGTGGTGCCCTCTTTCTGCCCGGCCCCCACCTCTGACAAGGAAAGGGATCTCCACTTGTTAGACATGATGTGTTGTCTCAAGTTTTATGTACATCGCACTGAGTCTATCAGGCAATCAGAAGCGCTGTTTGTCATTCCTGAGGGCCCTAGGGCATGAAGACTTGCATCCAATGTGACTCTTGGGCTTACAAGAATCAGGCTTCTGCTGATCAGGCGGCCACTTGGTCGTCTGTACACACCTTTTCGAAGCACTGCCGTGTTGATGTACTGGCATCGGCTGACGCCTGCTTTGGGAGGAAAATCCTGAAGGCAATCTTGCCTGTCTAGGATTTCCTTCGGTTCTTGGTGCTTCCTTCACGTTTGAGCCCTGTTGGCTCTAGTTCAGTGTGTTATGTAACAGTTCCTGGGGTGTTGTTACCCCTGTTCAGTGTCCGTTGACACTTCAGTTGTTATTGTTGGGCTATCTCTGATCTGATGGTTCATATCAGCACTAGTGACTTTGGGGGCCTTGCGCCTGGTCCTTGCCTTACTTCCTGACTCTGGGAAACTCAATGGTTGGACATCCCAGAGTTTCCAGTAACCTGTATTGGACGACAGAGAAAAGAGGATTTTAGTCTTACCTGTTAAATCCTTTTCTCTTAGTCCATACAGGTTACTGATCTCCCACCCTGTCAAGGGACCATGCTTGCCTCTCCAGTGGCAGACTGTGGGGGATCCTTCGGGGTCATGCTCACAGGAGTCTTCTTTCCCTTCACTATCTAGTCAAAAGTTAGTGTCTCAAATCTTTCTGGAGCTGGTTGTCTAGCTGCAGTCAAGGAGGGAAGGTAGGCTTCACCCCCTGCATACAATTCTAGAATTGTTCCTGTCTACTTAAAGGGGCAGATCGCCTACCCAGTGTTACCATTAACCTGTATGGACTAAGAGAAAAGGATTTAACAGGTAAGACTAAAATCCTCTGTTCAGGATCTTTTCTGGTGAAACAGCAGTGATTCCTGTCTGACACGGAGAAAAAGAGGAAGTGGGCGCAACTGTAAGAACACTGCCCACTGGACGCATCTCTGGCTGCATGATGGAGATGGGTAGAAGGAGGGAAAGGGGAGAAGGTGGGTGCATATTATGTAGCTGATTTAGGTGGATGGAAAAAGATCAGAAGGGGGTCAAATAACCTCCATTTCAATATTTTTTCTTCTTGAGTATAATACTCCCCCACACATGCTTCACATAAGATGAAAAGAGGCAAAATTGAGACCATTATACACATAATGTTATGGTTATTGGTGTAGATCATATAGCTGGTAGCACTGGTCTGTCTCACCCTGAGAATTTGGCCCATTACCTGAAAAAGGTCGAGTCTAAAGGTAAAACCTTAGAAGATCACAGGTGTGGTAACTCTGGGCAAACCAACTACACCGTAGAGACTAATAACAAATCTGCAGATTCTCACAGATTTAAATGGGCTTCTAACCCCATGAATAAAAGAGATGAATCCAACGCACTGCAAAGAGCCCACTCTAGCATTCCCTGAGTTAAAAGCCTCAGTTTAATCAATGGGGATTTTGAGAGTTTATTTGTTCCATATGATGAAGTTTTCTTGCTCCAGAATTACTCCACTTTTCTTGGTACATTAGCCTTGTAGACTGGTAGCCAGCGGGATTCATAAAGACAGAAATAGCTTAAAATCTTCTCTGGCAGTGAAGGAGTGAACACCATGATTTCACTCCCTCTCAAATGATTTAGATACTGTGGGATTTTAACAACTTTTTCCCATAAAGCTGCCACCAGCCCCATTACAGACCTCATATATCGTTCTTTACCAACACCCTTATTTTTTCCTGAAGCTATTAGTTATAATGAAGATAACCGCTCATTAAGCCAAAATGTCAATTACTTTAAAAATACCACTATGCAACCCCAGACATTCTCTCCCCTTTTTTTTATGATATTCTGGATTGCAACCAATTTGAAAATGAGGGTTTCTGACGGATTTTGTTTAAATATAGCCCCAGTGATGCCAGCGATGAGAGCCGGGAAATAATCAGTCAGATGCTTTTAAATAAAGTGCTGCATAAAATATGGCAGAAAAAGTGATTTAGCCTTTTGCGGAGACAACGTGACATGCTGCTTACTGCGCTGGCTAATGTAGCAACCTAAAAGCACGCTTTCTGGATATCAGCATCAGATTAATGAAGACGTCATTGTGTTGTTTAAAGGAAAACTAACACCTCCAAATAATAACCCCCCTCTTAATTTACTGTAGCCAGAAAATCATAACACATTTTTCTCTTACTCCTTGGTTCAAGGGAACAATTCTAACCCTTTGAATGCCAGAGAGGTACCCAAGGCATTATGTTGCAATGCATTGGATACACTTATGGCACTCAAAGGGTTAGGCACCCCTGGATGCCATGTCTGTTTAGGCCAGCGGCATAACTAGGAGCTCCTGGCCTCTGGAACAACATTTTAAGACTATCCCTCCTAAAACAAAAAAAAAAGCTTTGACCTATTTGGCATGTTCGGCCTGGCTCCACATATAAATGGCGGTGGACCATTAAACAGACTGGGAGTACTGTCAGCAGTAACAACACTTCCAGTCTAAGCTCAGTAAAACTCTCTGACAGCAAGAGACTCGTGTCATTGTAGGGAGCCAATCCAGTTGCTTCACCAAAATTTGACACCGCACTTCCTTAAACGCACGCAAGTAAGGGAAGCCAGGCTGTCCACGTAGCTTAAGCTTTCCTTATCCCAGCTGGAACTACCATTCACTGATTACAAAACAATATCCTTGTAAAAAAAAACATTATACATAAGATTTGATGACCCAGTGGCTGCATTGCAGTAGTGTTCTGAAAATGTTTGTTGTTTGATATCCCTATATGTACTGACAGATCTGGTCAAAGTAGTCTTAAGTCGAAAGGTAACTAACTTGCATTGCATGGTCTTTGGATTAATCTGTGGTAGCCATTGTATTCCAGTTTTAGTAATACAAAGTACATTGCTATTTGGTGATAAGATTTATTTGGACTAACAGTTTATATTTTAAGACAAGTTTTTGAGAAATCAACTCCCTTCCTTAGGTCATGATATACTGAATCACAGAGTCTATTGAAACACAGTCTGTTCAAAACAATGCATAGTTCCCATGTTAGATGCGTGGTTGAACAGACTTTGTGATCTCCGTTCATTCACACTACAAAGTTCATCTAAGAAATTATAATTAAAATTCTATAACTAATAATTTATACTACTCAGTGATCATTTATTTTGATTACTTAACTCAGCATTGGACTCTACAGAATCTACAAGATCCATATAATTTATACTGGTTTAACATATTACTAGAATATTAACTACTTTGTATTATCTGGTAGGTAAACATGGATGACTGGACCAAATTAAAATATATAAACTATGTAATGAATAGTATGTGATGGATTTTTGGATTCTGGCAGACAGAGGTAGAATTGATCCCCTTTACAGAGAACTGCATCTGATTTTTAGTATGGAGTGAATGCAGAGATATATATGTAAGGAATTGATGGTAAAAAACATGAACACACTGTTGTTCTAAGACAGACAGTGATCCTCTCACATGGAACAGAACAACATTATAGGTTATAAACTTTACAACAATGATGATGAGTGGTGGGAATTTCAGTTTTCCACTTTCCTACTGTCTGTTATGTTTACTGAGGTATCATCATCCTATTGAATACCATAACAAGAGAGGAGTCTTAGGAACTACAATACGATTTACGGCAGTCTCTGAGAATGGGTGAACTGTAGGTGGGACTTAAGGCTTAACAAGTATGTCAGTGGAAGCTATAACCAACTACTGAAAAAACCCAACAGGGAAACCAGTCAAGAAACATTTTTTTTTGTTTTTTTTTTTATTTCAACCCACTCTACCCTCCCTCCTCTCTGACCGCTCACCCACTCTACCCTCCCATCTCTCAGCCTTCTCACACACTCTACCCTCCCTCCTCTCTCACCCCTTTTACCCTCCCTCCTCTTGGCCCGCTCACCCACTCTACCCTACCATCTCTCAACCTTCTCACACACACACTACCCTCCCTCCTCTCTCACCCCCTTTACCCTACCTCCTCTTGGCCCGCTCACCCACTCTACCCTCCCTCCTCTCGCCCACCTACCCCCTCCACCCTCCCTCCTCTCTGCCCGTTCACCCACTCCACCCTCCCTCCTCTCTGTCCGCTCACCAACTCCACCCTTCCTCCTCTCTGCCCGCTCACCCACTCTACCCTCCCTCTTTTCTGCCCGCTCACCCACTCTACCCTCCCACCTCTCAGGCTTCTCACACACTCTACCCTCCCTCCTCTCTGCCCTCTCACCCGCTCTACCCTCCCTCCTCTCGGCCCCCTCCCCCACTCTACCCTCCCTCCACTCTACCCTCCCTCCTCTCTCTACCCTCCCTCCTCTCGGCCCGCTCACCCACTCTACCCTTCCTCATCTCGGCTCGCTCACCCACTCTACCCTCCCTCTTCTCAGCCCGCTCACCCACTCTACACTCTCACCTCTCAGCCCGCTCACCCACTCTGCCCTCCCACCTCTCAGCCCGCTCACCCACTCTACCCTCCCACCTCTCAGCCAGCTCACCAACTCTACCCTCCCACCTCTCAGCCTTCTCACCCACTCAACCCTCCCTCCTCTCTGCCCACTCACCCACTCTACCCTCCCTCCTCTCGCCTGCTCACCCACTCTACCCTCTCTCCTCTCGGCCCGCTCACCCACTCTACTTACCCTCCTATAGGCCCGCTCACCCACTCTACTTGCCCTCCTCTTGGCCCACTCACCCACTCTACCCTGCCTCCTCTCAGCCCGCTCTCACTCTCATCATCCCTCCATTCAGTTCACTCATTCAACCTACCCTCCCTCCTCTTATGCGTGGCCAACGGACTACTTATGGCCCCCACTTCTTGCAGCCTCAGTGCGCCAGTCCAACGAGTCCCTCGGTTTCCTGGTTCTGTGCCACATTGTGAGGTGATTTTCATCCTCCAGGTATGGCCCGTCTCACCCGCTGCACCCTCACCATCTGTGTGGAGCCTCTCATCTGTCTTCAATGCAGACAAACAGACCATGGCCATCCTCAGAAAGCACATGTGTGTACTGTGGCTGGAAGGGAGTCCAGGTGGCATCTAGAGGGGCCATTGCCTGGAAAGCTTGAGGGCACTGGTACATTGGAGAGGGCATGGAGGGGAAGTAGTATACAGAAGAGGGCATGCCTCTTCTTGCAAGGGCAACAACATGCTTCTTTTGATATTGTGTGTGTGTGTGTGTGTGTATGTATATATATATATATATATATATATATATATATATATATATATAACACACACACACACACTTACACAAAAAATCATGTTCATTCATACTTCTACATACAAGCCATTAGAAGGACAACTCTGATATGACCATTTAAACCAGGGGTTGTCAATTGTTGGATTTCCACCTGGTTAGGGATAAAAAGAGTTGTATGCCCCAACAGCTAGAGGACCAACAATTGACTACCTCCAGTTTAAAATTGTGAAGAATGCAGAAATGCCTCCAGCAGTGAGGAGGTGAACAATCAGAAAACATGGCGTCTTATCATTTTAATGTACTAGTATTTTGCTTAATGAAAAATTCTTAATTGTAATTCAATTAATTACATACACACAGTCCCCAGTCACAGTTTCCAATAAGACACTGGCTTTTCAAACAGGTCTAAAGGCACTTAACCAATTTTAATATATTAAGACCAATTTCCCTTGAATACTAATTAGTTCTTAATGATAAGATGAGGAGGGGAGTATCATGGAAAGCAAGCGGTAGGATATAAAATTCAATTAGCCGTGGAGAGGACGCGCGTCTGCACAGCTTGTATTATAAAGGGGTGGAAAGGGCTGGGTGCAGAGCATGTAAATCTATGCAATATTTGGGGGAGAGGACAGATCCTGTATGTACATGGATGTGGAACCAGGAGGTTCACTGCTGTTTATGTACTGTATGCATCATACATGGGGAGCAGAGGTATATTTGTTTTATCCACAAAGCAGTGGTATATCTGCTCCATCCACAGAGCAGTGGTATATCTGCTCTATCCACAGAGCAGTGGTATATCTGGTCTATCTACAGATTAGTGGTACATCTGCTCTATCAAGAGAGCAGTGGTATATCTGCTCTATCCACAGAGCAATGATATATCTGCTCTATCCAAGGAGTAGTGGTATATCTGCTCTATCCACAAAGCAGTGGTATATCGACTCTAGCCACTAAACAGTGGTATATCCGCTCTATCCACAGACCAATGATATATCTCCACTACCCACAAAGCATTAGTATATTACAGCAGTCAATTGAACAGCAGTATATTTGTGCTACTCATAGAGCACTGTAATATCAGAGCTATCTACAGAACAGTGTTATATCAGCTCTAACCGAACAGCAGTGACATATCTGCACTATCCACAGAGCTGTGGGTATTGCTTAGTTACATTTAGTAGGTTACAGTAATATGCACACTGCCCTGGGTGTAATACATTAATATGCACACTGCCCTGGGTGTAATACAGTAATACCCACACTGCTCTGTGTGTAATACAGTAATACGTACACTGCTCTGGGTGTAATACAGTAATATGCACACTGCCCTGGGTGTAATACAGTAATATGCACACTGACATGGGTGTAATACAGTAATACCCACACTGCTGTGTGTGTAATACAGTAATACGTACACTGCTCTGGGTGTAATACAGTAATATGCACACTGCCCTGGGTGTAATACAGTAATATGCACACTGACATGGGTGTAATACAGTAATATGCACACTGCTCTGGGTGTAATGCAGTAATACGCACAATGCCCTGGGTGTAATACAGTAATACATACACACACTTCCCTGAGTGTAAAACAGTACTGTGAACTCTGCCCAGGGTGTAATACAGTAATATGCACATTGCCCTGGGTGTAATACAGTAATACGCACACTGCTCTGTGTGTAATGCAGTAATACGCACACTGCCCTGGGTGTAATACAGTAATATGCACACTGCCCTGGGTGTAATACAATAATATGCACACTGCCCTGGGTGTAATGCAGTAATACGCACACTGTCCTGGGTGTAATACAGTAATATGCACACTGCTCTGTGTGTAACGCAGTAATACACACACAGCCCTGGGTTTAATACAATAATACGCACACTGCCCTGGGTGTGAGAGAGTAATATTCACACTGCTCTGGGTGTAATGCAGTAATACGCACACTGCACTGGGTGTAATGCAGTAATACGCACACTGCCCTGGGTGTAATACAGTAATATGCACACTGCTCTGTGTGCAATGCAGTAATATGCGCACTGCCCTGGGTGTAATACAGTAATATGCACACTGCTCTGTGTGTGATGCAGTAATACGCACACTGCCCTGGGTGTAATACAGTAATATGTACACTGCCCTACATGTAATACATGGGTGTAATACAGTAATATGCACACTGCCCTGGGTGTAATGCAGTAATACGCACACTGCTCTGGGTGTAATGCAGTAATATGCACACTGCTCTGTGTGCAATGCAGTAATACCAACACTGCCCTGGATGTAATACATGGGTGTAATACAGTAATATGCACACTGCTCTGTGTGTAATGCAGTAATACGCGCACTGCCTGGGTATAATACAGTAATATGCACACTGCTGTGTGTGTGATGCAGTAATACGCACACTGCACTGGGTGTAATACAGTAATATGTACACTGCCCTGGATGTAATACATGGGTGTAATACAGTACTAATCACACTGCTCTGGGTGTGATGCAGTAATACGACACTGCCCTGGGTGTAATACAGTAATATGTACACTGCCCTAGCTGTAATACATGGGCGTTATACAGTAATATGCACACTGCCCTGGGTGTAATGCAGTAATACGCACACTGCTCTGGGTGTAATGCAGTAATATGCACACTGCTCTGTGTGCAATGCAGTAATACGCACACTGCCCTGGATGTAATACATGGGTGTAATACAGAAATATGCACACTGCTCTGGGTGTGATGCAGTAATACGCACACTGCCCTGGGTGTAATACAGTAATATGTACACTGCCCTAGATGTATTACATGGGTGTAATACAGTAATATGCACACTGCCCTGGGTGTAATGCAGTAATACGCACACTGCTCTGTGTGTAATGCAGTAATACGCACACTGCTCTGTGTGCAATGCTGTAATACGCACACTGCCCTGGGTGTAATACAGTAATACGCACACTGCCCTGGGTGTAATACAGTAATATGCACACTGCTTTGTGTGTAATACAGTAATACGCACACTGCTCTGGATATAATGCAGTAATATGTACACTGCCCTGGGTGTAATACAGTAATATGCAAACTGCTCTGGGTGTAATGCAATAATATGCACACTGCCCTGGGTGTAATACAGTAATAAGCACACTGCCTGGGTGTAATGCAGTAATTCACACACTGCCCTGGGTGTACTGCAGTAATTCACACACTGCCGTGGGTGTACTGCAGTAATACGCACACTGCTCTGGGTGTACTGCAGTAATACGCATACCACCTTGGGTGTAATATAAGAGGATTTTAGTCTTACCTGTTAAATCCTTTTCTCTTAGTCCACAGAGGTAACGGGTAGCTTAGGATAGGTGATCCACCCCTTTAAGTAGGCAGGAACAATTCTAGAAATGACTGCAGGGGGTGGAGCCTACCTTCCCTCCTTGGATGCAGCTAGACAACCAGCTCCAGAAAGATTTGAGACACTAACTATGACTAGATAGTGGAAAGACTCCTGTGAGCGTGACCCCTAAGGACCCCCACGGTCTGCCACAGGAGAGCCAAGCATGGTCTCTTGACAGGGTGGGAGACCAGTAACCTGTATGGACTAAGAGAAAAGGATTTAACAGGTAAGACTAAAATCCTCCTTGTCCTTGTGAAACACCAAAAATGGTGGTCTACAGGACAGAGCATGCAACTCTGCGACACGGCGAACAGACACGATCACCAGGAGAAAGGCGATTTTCCACGTCAGAAGGCGTAGAGGAATAGTAGCCAAGGACTCAAAGGAAGGGAGCTGAAGAACACCCAGAACCAGATTAAGATCCCACTGAGGAGCAGGAGCCTTAAAGACAGGGCGAGTATGAGCAACGCCCTGGAAAAACACCTTGAGATCAGGAAGGATAGCAATGTGCCTCTGAAAGAAAACAGAGAGAGCAGAAGTCTGAACCTTAAGGGAACTCAAACTGAGGCCCTTATCCACACCATCCTGCAAGAAGGCCAAGACCGTGGGCAGATCAAATTCCTGAGACAAGTCCCTATCAGCACACCAAGATAGGAAGGTTGACCAGACACGATGGTAGTCCTTTGAGGAAACTGGCTTGCGAGACTAAGCATGGTAGACACCACACCGGAAGAAAATCCTCTCTTCTTCAATATTGAGGAATCAATTTCCAAGCTGTCAAAGCTAGACGATGAACGTCCTCTTTTCACAGGTAACCCAGGAGGAGAAAATCCGGTCCAGAGGTGAGTCAGAATGGCTCTGCCACTGACAGATCCAGAAGCCCCGGAAACCAAACTTGTCGAGGCCAGTACGGAGCAACCAGAATGACTGGACATCGCTCCAGTCTCAATTTCCGTAACACCCTGTGCAACATAGGAAGGGGAGGGAAGATGTAAGCCAGAGGAAATAACCAAGGAATGGACATGGCATCCACCGCCAGCGAGAGCAGAACCTTGGAACCTTCCGGTTGTGTCTTGTCACCATCAAGTCGATGCAAGGAAGACCTCACTTCTGAACAATGAGTCTGAACACCTTTGGATGCAGTTCCCACTCTCCGTTGTCCACTGTGTGTCGACTGAGGAAGTCCGCCATGACGTTGTCTACGCCTGGAATGTGCAATGCGGATATGGCAGGAACGTGTTCTTCTACCCAGGACAAAATAGCCTTGACCTCTAACCAAACGGCGAGCTTCTTGTTCCGCCCTGCTTGTTGATGTAAGCCACAGCTGTGGCATTGTTGGACTGAACCCGGACAGGGCATTCTTCCAGCTGGGGTGTCCAGTGCAGAGGGGCATGAAATATGCTCGAAGTTCCAATACATTGATGGGAAGGAGAGATTCCTCCGTAGACCACCGTTCCTGAGCACTCAGTTGACCTTGGACCGCTCCCCAGCCAGAGAGGCTCGCATCCGTCGTCACTGTGGTCCAGAAGGATATCAGGAAGGTCTTGCCCTTCAGGAGATCGGAGAGGTTGATCCACCATGACAAACTCAGTTCCACATGAAGAGGGTGGGATACTGACGTCTGCAGAAGGTCCGGCTGACCCTTGCATACCTGGATCACAAACCGCTGGAGCTTCCTGGTGTGAGCATGGCAAAGGGGACTGCTTCCATGGTGGAGATGAATTTCCCCACCAGAGAGGATAGCTTCTTGGCTGGAACTGGATCTTGAGATAGAACAACCGAAACCCTGTGTGCGATCTGGTGAGCCACATCCTCCGTGAGAACCACCATGCTCTGCTGAGTGTTGAAGAGAAGGCCCAGGAAGATCAGACACTGGGACGGGACAAGATCCGACTTGTAACTCTGACTAAGGCTGCCAGGACATGGTTGAAGACCTGAGGCGCTGTAGTCAGACCAAAGGGAAGAGCTGAGAACTGAAAATGCCCGAGGTCGCAGGAAAATCTGAGAAACTGCCAGCTCTCTGGATGAATGGCAATATGTAAATACGCATCCTGAAGGTCCAGAGAAGCAAGAAATTCCCCCCGAATCATAGCAGCAATCACCATCCTTAGGGCGTCCTGGTGATAATGAGACCGCATCACAAAGGAATTGAGATCCTTCAAGTCCAAAATTGGATGATAACCTCCGTCCTTCTTGGACACTACGAAGAGGTTTGGGTAAAAACCCGTACCTCTGTCTTGAACTGGAACAGGTTCCAGAACATCCTTGTCCCGAAGAGACTGGATAGTGCCGTTGAAGAGATGGCATTTTTCCACGCCCTGGGGGTATGAGATGGGAAAAAGCGAAAAGGAGGAAGAGAGGTGAAAGGGATCCTGTACCCTTCCGCCACTACTTGTAAAACCCACGGGTCCACCACTGAATCCTCCCAAATGCTGTGATAGTGACGAAGACGACCACCCACAGCTGAATGGGGACCCGGGTTCGGCGAGTCATGCCAGGTAAGTCTTGGAAGCAGACCTTGGGCTTCCATTGCTGTTTGGGCTTGGAGGAGGCACGTGGAGCTGAGGGAACCACCTGGTTCGCCGGACGTGTCTCAGTCTGAAAGGGACAAAAAAACCTGTTACGCTTGAGAGGAGGTTTCTTCCTGGGGACCAAGGGCAGATGAGTACTCTTACCCCAGTGGCCTCACTGATCAGATCCTTAAGATCAGGCCCAAATAAGGATGTACCCTGAAAAGGCAAGGACAGCAAGGCTTTCTTAGAAGCGGTGTCAGCAGCCCAGATCTTGAGCCAAAGAGCTTGTAGGGCAACCATAGACATGGTAGAAACCCTTGCCACCAGACGGATAGCATCAAATAAGGCAGCAGAAACATAGTGCTAGGCCTCAGATATGTTGGCAAGAAGCCGCAACATATCCGAAGATGATTCACCCCGACGTACATCTAGGGTGAATTGTTCAGTCCAGACCGCAATGCAGGACGCATGGCAGTACCAGCAGTGGCAAAAATGGACTTGAGGGAAACCTCAAGCTTCTTGTCTGTCCAGTTCTTCAGAGAGGATGCATCAGAAACTGGTAAGGCAGTAGACTTGGATAGCCTTGAGACAGGAGAGTCCACCTTACGGGGATGAACCCATTGAGCAAGCGCCACCTCAGGAAAGGGGTAAAGCTTAGCAAACTTCTTGGAGACAGAAGGCTTTCTGTCCGGAGATTTCCACTCATCAGCCACTAGGCGGTCCAGAGTGGGGTTAGGTGGAAAACAAGTACGGGGCTTTACAGGCTCCTGGAATACATCAGAGGGATCTGAGGAAACCTGCTGAACTGGGGGAATGTGTAGCGTGTTTAAGACAGCCCTGATCAGGCCCTTAGCCAAGGGTTCTGGGTAAACCGCAAAGAGATCCCCAAAAATTGAGAGGAGCCCACAGCAGAACATTCCTCAACATCTGAATCCACCAACAGTTCCTCTTCAGAGGAATCTGAAACGTCAGGTAATCCTTGCGGTTTGGGCAGGGAAGATCTGACTGAGGAAGGGGTCCGCCAGGAATGGAAGACCCCCTGTAACTGGGATGGAAAGTGTTGCAATGTAGACCTGAGGTCCCTGGTAGCAGCCTTGAACTCTTGCACCAAACTGGCTCTAATGCATGGCTGGAGGTCCCTGGGATAGACTCAGGGACATCAGAACATGCTGGGCATAAATGACCTGAGAATTCTCTAGGCAACCATTTATGACACGAGGAGCAATGCGCAATGGGGGATACAGAGACCCCAGCGTCCTTAGTCTTAGGCCTGGCCCCAGGCTCCAACGGAGTAGACATTCTCACAGTGTCAACAACGTTCAGAATAATTAATCACCCAATTTACAGTGTGTAAAATTAAAATTTCATGGCAGAAATAGCTAAAATACACTTATCTGGCAGGTGAAGGGTTAATCTGCAAAGGAGAGTCCAAGCCCTGTGTAGGATACTCATTCTGTAAAGCTCACAAGATGGCTGCTGCGGTGAGAGCCAATCAGAAACGAGCAAGCGAAGCAAGCACTCATGGGAAATGTAGTTTTTCCAGAAAAAGTACCCCAACAATGCCCGAAGCCCCCTGAGCCCCCCAACACACTTGCAATGTGAACCGGATGATAGAGCAAGGTCAGACAATTAAAATGAGCCATTTTTGAAGTCGCTCGGTTGAGCAGTTGCAGAGGTATGTCCCAAACTGTACAGTCCCATAGAAGTGAATGGAGCAATGGCGTCTATGCGGTAAAGCTCTCCTTAAAGGTGCGGAACTCAATTTTGTCAAAGTTAGAACTGAGGAATAAAAAATACATGAAACATCACTAGAACATTTAATCAGACCCAGAAAACACCGAACCCAGTAGGGAAAGTGCCAATAACAATCCCAAAAGAAGACTAGAAGTTAAAGGGTTAATTTACCACATAAAGTTGCTCCAAACACTGACAATCATAACAGAAAGACCCAGTGAGTGCAGGAGTGTGCAATAAGAACTCTCAGGAATAACCCCTGTACGGAGGGGCACTGTGGGACAAGTGTACCTGCAGCACTCAAAGGGTTGCTCACCTTTCTGGCAGATTTCTGTAATACAGTAATATGCACGATGCTCTGGGTGTAATGCAGTAATACATACACTGCCCTGGGTGTAATGCAGTAATATGTACACTGCCCTAGGTGTAATACAGTAATACGCACACTGCCGTGGGTATAATGCAGTAATACGCACACTGCCCTGGGTGTAATGCAGTAATAATATCCACACTGTCCTGGGTTTAATACAGTAATGTGCACACTGCCCTGGGTGTAATGCAGTAATATGCACACTGCTCTGGGTGTAATGCAGTAATATGCACACTACCCTGGGTGTAATTCAGTAATATGCACACTGCCCTGGGTGTAATGCAGTAATGTGCACACTGCCCTGTGTGTAATGCAGTAATGTGCACACTGCCCTGTGTGTAATTCAGTAATATGCACACTGCCCTGTGTGTAATGCAGTAATGTGCACACTGCCCTGTGTGTAATGCAGTAATGTGCACACTGCCCTGTGTGTAATTCAGTAATGTGCACACTGCCCTGTGTGTAATGCAGTAATACACACGCTGCCCTGTGTGTAATGCAGTAATACACACGCTGCCCTGTGTGTAATGCAGTAATACACACGCTGCCCTGTGTGTAATGCAGTAATACGCATGCTGCCCTGGGTATTATGCAGTAATACGTACACTGCCCTGGATGTAATACAGTAATACGCACACTGCCCTGTGCATAATGCAGTGATATGCACACTGCTCTGGGTGTAATGCAGTAATACAGTTGAAACCAGAAGTTTACATACACTATATAAAAAGACACATATGCATGTTTTTCTCACTGACATGAAATCAAATTAAACCTTACCCGTTTTGGGTCAATTAGGATTAACAAAATTATTTATATTTGACAAATGCCAGAATAATGAGAGAGAGAGAATTTTAAAGGCATTTTTATTACTTTCTGCAAAGTCAAAAGTTTACATACACTAGGATTACTATGCATTTAAACAATTTGGGACAGCCCATATGATGATGTCATGTCTTTGGAAGCTTCTGATTTTTTTTTTTTTTTATTGGCAACATCTGAGTTAATTAGAGACACACCTGTGGATTTATTTTAATGCACACCAGAAACACACTGCTTCTGTGTGTAACATCATGGGAAAGTCTAAAGAAATCAGCCAAGATCTCAGGAAGAGAATTGTGGGCTTGCACAAGTCTGGATCATCCTTGGGTGCAATTTCCAGATACCTGCAGGTGCCTCGTTCATCTGTACAAACAATTATACGCAAGTACAAACAAGATGGGAATGTCCAGCCATCATATCGCTCAGGAAGGAGAAGGGTTCTGTGTCTCAGAGATTAACGTGCTTTGGTCCAACATGTGCATATCAACCCAAGAACAAAAGCAAAAGACCTTGTGAAGATGCTGGAGGAAGCTGGTAAGATTGTGTCATTATCCACAGTGAAACGAGTACTGTATTAAAATGGGCTGAAAGGCCATTCTGCCAGGAAGAAGCCATTACTCCAAAAGAAACATATAAAAGCCAGATTAATGTTTGCAAATGCACACAGGAACAAAGACCTACATTTTTGGAGACATGTCCTGTGGTCTGAAGAAACTAAAATTGAACTGTTTGGCCATAATGACCGTCGTTACGTTTGGAGGAAAAAGGGAGAAGCTTGGAAGCCTAAGAACACCATCCCAGCTGTGAAACACGGGGGTGGCAGCATCATGTTGTGGGGTTGTTTTGCTGCAGGAGGGACTGGTGCACTTCACAAAATAGATGGCATCATGAGAAAAGGCAGGTGCGAGAAAGGCGACCTACAAACATGGCTCAGTTACACCAGTTCTGTCAGGAGGAATGGGCCAAAATTCCTACCAACTATTGTGAGAAGCTTGTGGAAGGATATCCAAAACATTTGACTTAAGTCATACAGTTTAAGGGCAATGCTACCAAATACTAATGAAATGTATGTAAACTTTTGACTTTGCAGAAAGTAATAAAATTGCCTTAAAAAATTCTCTCTCTCATTATTCTGGCATTTGGCAAATATAAATAATTTTGCTAATCCTAATTGACCTAAAACGGGTAAGGTTTATTCTGATTTCATGTCAGATAGTGAGAAAAACATGCATATGTGTCTTTTTATATATTGTATGTAAACTTCTGGTTTCAACTGTACGTACACTGCTCTGGGTGTAATGCAGTGATACATACACTGCCCTGGGTGTAATACAGTAAGATGCACACTGCCCTGGGTGTAATACAGTACTATGCACACTGCTCTGGGTGTAATACAGTACCAAGCACACTGCCCTGTGTGTAATGCAGTAATACGCACACTGCCCTGGGTGTAATACAGTACTATGCACACTGCTCTGGGTGTAATACAGTACTATGCACACTGCTCTGGGTGTAATACAGTACCAAGCACACTGCCCTGTGTGTAATGCAGTAATACGCACACTGCCCTGGGTGTAATACAGTAATATGCACACTACCCTGGGTGTAATACAGTAATATGCACACTGCCCTGTGTGTAATACAGTAATAAGCACACTGCTCTGGGTGTAATACAGATATGCACACTGCCCTGTGTGTAATATAGTAATAAGCACACTGCTCTGGGTGTAATGCAGCAATACGCACACTGACATTCACATCAAAATCATTCTGCACTTACCTTACCGAAGCCTTGTATTTGCACTTATGATCCACCTCCTACTGTTTCTGTACGTTGTCACAATTACTAATTAGACTGTAAGCGCTTTGGGACAAGGTACCCTTCCCAATGTATGATTCCATTTGCTGCACTTTTCTCCCCGCTAATAATACAGTGAACGCACTTTACCCAGCTGTTCTTATCCCTGTTTTGTATTTTTTATTAAACTATTACTATTTCTGTAAAGCACTGTGTACATGTACTTTCTTCTTGGCCCATTACAGTCAGGTTTACATTCCAGCTAATCCACAGAAACAGGCCTGAAAAAGGTTACCAATGACCAAGACACAACAAAGGACAATACAGTATACTAATCTTACTAGACCTCTTTGCTACGTTTAACACTGTTGATCAATCACTCCTACAGGACACACTACACACCCTTGACATCATGACACAACTCTAGAATGGACTGCCTCCTGTCTCTCAAATCGTACTTTCAGTGTTTCTTTTGCTAACACCTTCTCTTCTGCCCATGACGTCTCAATGGGTGTGCCCCAGGGATCATTCCTGGGACCACTTCTCTTTTCCCTTTATGCCCTCTCACTTGGTGGCCTTATTTAATCTTTTGGGTTTAAATTACCATCCATACATGGATGACACTCAAGTCTAACTCTCTTCCCCTGACCTCGCTCTGGCTGTACAAACTCAAGTCACTCAGTGTCTCATGGCTATCTCATCATGGATGGCTCACCACACACACACAGTTCTCTGGGTGCAATACAGTAAATACACACTATTATAAGTGTAATACAGTAAATACACACTAATCTAAGTTTAATACATGGCTCTGGTGTAATACAGTAATACATACACACCTCACACACTGTGCTCTGGGAGTAATACACAAATCTCACATACTGTGCTCTGGGAGTAATACGCACATCTCACACACTGTGTTCTGGGTGTAATACAGTAAAACACACACCTCACATAGGTATCCATTTGAAGTGTTGCATGTAAAGTTTTGTGTCATAAAATGACGCATGTGTTTTGCCGTGTCATTTGAAGTGTCGCATTTAAAGTTTTGCATCATAAAGTGACACATTCTACATTTTCCGTCGCTCTGAATGGCGCATTCACCATTTTGTGCGTTAACATGTCGCAGTATGGGTGCAATATTGATGCATTATGGGTGCAATAAGGATGCAATATGGGTGCAATATTGGTGCATTAAGTATGCAATATGGGTGCAATAATGATGCAATATGGGTGCAATATTGACGCATTATGGGTGCAATAAGGATGCATTAAGGGCACAAATTGTGTGCAATATTGGTGCAAATTGGGTACAATATGGGTTCAATATTGGTGCAATATGGGTGCAATAATAACGCAAATTGGGTGCAATATTGGTGCAATAATGATGCAAATCGGGTGCAATATTGGTGCAAATTGGGTGAAATGACGCAATATGGGTGCAATATTGACGCATTATGGGTGCAATATTGACGCATTATGGGTACAATAAGGATGCAATATGCGTGCAATATTGGTGCATTAAGTACGCAATATTGGTGCAATAATGACGCATTAGGGGTGCATTAAGGACGCAATATGGGTGCAATATTGACGCAATATAGGTGCAATATTTACACAATATGGGTGCAATATGGTTGCAATATTGGTGCTATAATGACTCAAATTACATGCAATATTGGTGCAATATGGGTGCAATAATGACCCAAATTGGGTGCAATATTGGTGCAATATTGAAGCAAATTGGGTGCAATATTGGTTCAATATTGGTGCACTATCGGTGCAGTAATGACGCAAATTGGGTGCAATATTGGTGCAATATGGGATCAATATTGGTGCAATATAGGTGCAATAATGACGCAAATTGGGTGCAATCTTGACGCAACATGGGTACAATAATGACGCAAATT
The DNA here is from genome assembly GCA_037306005.1 of Rhinophrynus dorsalis. Taxonomy (NCBI): domain Eukaryota; kingdom Metazoa; phylum Chordata; class Amphibia; order Anura; family Rhinophrynidae; genus Rhinophrynus; species Rhinophrynus dorsalis. The sequence continues at coordinate 44,402,465 of CM074726.1, read as the reverse complement.
GGGTGCAATATTGGTACAATATGGGTTCAATATTGGTGCAAAATGGATGCAATATGGGTGCACTATTGATGCAAATTGGGTGCAATATTGACACAAATTGGGTGCAATATGGGTGCAATATGGGTTCAATATTGGTGCACTATGGGTGCAATAATGACGCAAATTAGGTGCAATATGGGTGCAGTATGGATGCAATATGGGTGCAATATGGATGCAATAATGATGCAAATTGGATGCAATATTGACGCAAATTGGGTTCAATATGGGGGCAATATGGGGGAAATATTGACGCAAACTGCAATATTGACATATTTTGGGGGCAATATTGACGCAAATTGGGTTCAATATTGACGCAAATTGGGTTCAATATTGGTGCAATATGGGTGAAATAATTACGCAAATTGGGTGCAATGTTGACGCAATATAGGTGCAATAATGATGCAAATTGGGTGCAATATTTGGTGGGTTTTTGGTTGTATTTGGGTTGGTTTTTGGGTTGGATTTGGTGGGTTTTGGGTTGGATTTTGTGGGTTTTTGGTTGGATTTGGGTTGGTTTTTCGGTGGGTTTGGGGTTGGACTTGGTGGGTTTGGGGTTGGATTTGGGTTGATTTTGGTGGGTTTTGGGTTGGATTTGGTGGGTTTTTGGGTGGGTTTTGGTTGGATTTAGTGGGTTTTGGGTTGATTTTGATGGGTTTTGGGTTGGATTTGGGTTGGTTTTGGTGGGTCTTGGGTTGGATTTGGTGAGTTTTTGGATGGATTTGGGTTGGTTTTGGTGGGTCTTGGGTTGGATTTGGTGGGTTTTTGGTTGGGTTTTGGGTTGGATTTGGTGGGTTTGGGGTTGGACTTGGGTTGATTTTGATGGGTTTTGGGTTGGATTCGGCGGGTTTTTGGTCGGATTTGGGTTGGTTTTGGTGGGTTTTTGGTTGGATTTGGGTTGGTTTTGGGGGATTTTGGGTTGGATTTGGTGAGTTTTTGGATGGATTTGGGTTGGTTTTGGGGTGGTTTTAGTGGGTTTTGGGTTGCACCCATACTGCGTCCTTAATGCACCCCTATTGCACCCATAATGCATCAATGTTGCACCCATATTGCATCATTATTGCACCTACATTGCGTACTTAATGCACCCATATTGCGTCATTACTGCACCCATATTGCGACACGTTACCGGGCAAAATAGTGAATGCACCATTTGGAGCGACACGAAATATATAATCTGCGTCACTTTATGACGCAAAACTTTAAATGCAACACTTCAAATGACGCGGCAAAACATATGCGTCATTTTATGATGCAACACTACCTCACACATCTCACACACAGTACTCTGGGTGTAGTACAGTAATACACACAAACACACACCTCACACATAGTGTTCTGGGTGTAATAAACACATACTATACCTCACAAATCTCACACACGTGTTCTGGGTGTAATACAGTAATACACACACACACCATACCTCACACATCTCGCACACAGTGCTCTGGGTGTAATAGAGTAATACACACACACAGTACTCTGGGTGTAATACAGTAATACACACACACCATACCTCACACATCTCGCACACAGTGCTCTGGGTGTAATAGAGTAATACACACACACAGTGCTCTGGGTGTAATACAGTAATACACACACACAGTGCTCTGGGTGTAATACAGTAATACACACACACCATACCTCACACATCTCGCACACAGTACTCTGGGTGTAATACAGTAATACACACACACAGTACTCTGGGTGTAATACAGTAATACACACACACACAGTACTCTGGGTGTAATACAGTAATACACACACACAGTACTCTGGGTGTAATACAGTAATACACACACACACAGTACTCTGGGTGTAATACAGTAATACACACACACAGAGTACTCTGGGTGTAATACAGTAATACACACACACAGTACTCTGGGTGTAATACACACACACACACACACACACAGAGTTCTCTGGGTGAAATAGAGTAAATACACACAAATCTAAGTGATGCATACACTGCTCTGGGTGTAATATAGCAATATTCACACTATGTATAATACAATAATATGCACAGGGCTCTTCAAATGCGCGAACACACACACTGCTCTGGGTATAATATAATAATATATTGTGATAAAGTAAAAGAAATAGTCAATTTGCTCTAATGTGTAATATATTCTCTTCCCATCTGTTCACGACCCCTTCATCAGTTATCCAGAGGTTCTCATTTCAGCAGTGTGAGAGTCAGACACTCTGCACAGATCAGTCATGGCAGAGATAAACAGGACATTGATGCTTATACACAGAGTGAGTCGATCAATCACCGATCATGGGCATATAATCCTGGAAGCAGAGCTGGAGGTAGGTAACCTTGGCTCACCATTTGTTGGACACTATAGCTCCCATCATCCCCAACCAGCCAAAGGAGTTGGTTGGTTGGAGATGATGGGAGGTGCAGTCTCCAACAGCTGAAGAGGAAAAGGTAACCTGCCTCATTCCTAAATAGTAAGAGAAAAGGATGAAAAAAATGTCAGTAGCTGAAAGCGACACTTACTGTTCTCTCTGACCAGACAGAACTCCAGGGAATTCTGACTCTCCAGACTGCTATCCAAGTCCACTGGTACGTTGGGCTGGCTCTGCTTCTCCAAGCGGTACTGGGGACCTGAAACACATGGAAATGGTACAGGAAGCAGGGTTAATAGAGAACACAGAGGGCTGGTGTTCTGAGAAGAACTGGAAACATTTGCGGGAAAACTAACAGCATCAGTGGGGAAAAATTAAAAATGCCCATTATTTAAAATGTGGGCTTATAACCCTTTGAATGCTAGAGAGGTCTTCAATGCATTCTTTCCCCTATGGTGCAGCTGGTTTACTCCAGAATAACTCCAACATTCCATAAGGTGGGTAAATTGTATCACACGATTTACTTAGTTATATATGAACTAGTTTAAAAGCCCGTGTACACGGGCCACTGTGCTACCCAGAAGCCTCGGCTGGTGCCCAAAGCCTCTCTGCTCACTGCCCGTGCTGCAGTCATTCACAGTACAAACTGGCTGAATGCACCACGGCTGATGAGAAGCGGTGCACTCCGAATTCAGATCATAGTCCTCTCTGCGCACCTTCCTGGGACCAAGCGGTCACAGAAGGTGCGCATAGAGGACTCCGGTCCAAATTCAGAGCTCCCCACCTTGTATCAGCCGTAGCACGTTCAGTCAGTCTGCACTGCGCAGTCCCTACTGCTCATGATGGCTTCTGACAAACATCCTAGCGAATTATTATATAGGATTTGTATACTGTCCACATTATTGGATAGTTAACAAATACTTGAGTGAGTAGAATGTTCTCCAATTAATTGATTTGTGCCACATAAAACCAACCTTAACTATTATAGATCATATTATTGGGAAAACAATTTATGAGCTATTACTGTTTAATCCAAGAAGATGCTGGGGTTTATTAAAGCAGTGCTAATTCATAAAATGTAATAATAAGGAAAAATTCCCTACCCAACTATATACTAGTCCCCAATGGAAGTGTTATTATATAAACAATAAATATATTATTACTTGGCATGTAGTGTGTGTGTAATATTATATATATATATATATATATATATATATATATATATATATATATATATATATATATATATATATATATATTTTTTTTTTTTTTTTTTTTGTGTGTGTAAACGAGTGCCCTTCAAGTTTGTTGTTCATATATATAAAATTGGTTTCTGGTTCGCTGTCCATCCTGCTCCGGGGTGGAAGAGAGGCAGAGATTGGCTGCACACATGGAATCAGCGCAGCAATTTTCACAGGAGTGGGCAGGGGTGAAGGGTAGGGAGTGGGGTTATTATCAGGAGGAGCTACTTCTCTTTTAACTGCCCAGTAGAAAAGTGTACCAGCAAATATTGTTTAAAGGTTGGCAAGTATTTTCTCATCGCTGATCCCTTGGTTAGGCATATGCAAACTGTTTTAAAAACAGCTTTTTGAAACTTAGCCCAGCAAGAGCGCACAGCCAGGAAAACTGCACACAGACAGCTGTTTTGCCCTATCGGGTCTCATCAGTGTAAGGCTGACTTCTGGCTATTGCAATGTGAAAATAGAATAAGCCCTCATACCAGATCCTTAACCCTTTGAGTGCAAGAGAGGTATCCAACACATTTCTCTGCTGTGTGTGATACAGATACACACACACACTGCTCTGTGTATAATACAGATACACACTACTCTGTGTATAATACAGATACACTCTGGTCTGTGTATAATAAAGTTGCACACGCTGCTCTGTGTATAATACAAATACACACACTGTTCTGTGTATAATACAGATACACACTGCTCTGTGTATAATACAGATACACACACACACAACTCTGTGTATAATACAGATACACACACACACTACTCTGTGTATAATACAGATACACACACACACTACTCTGTGTATAATACAGATACACACACACACTACTCTGTGTATAATACAGACACACACAATACTACTATTATTATTATTATTATTATTCTTTATTTATATAGCGCCAACTAATTCCGCAGCGCTGTACAATTGGGGAATAGACATACAGAGGTATTAAATAGTACAATCAGATGTGTAGAACAGGAGAATCAGAGGGCCCTGCTCGTGAGAGCTTACAGTCTAGAATACTATGTGCATAATACAGATACACACACTGCTCTGTGTATAATACAGATACACACATTGCTCTGTGTATAATACAGATACACTCACTGCTCTGTGTATAATACAGATACACACACACTGCTCTGTGTATAATACAGATACACACACACACTGCTCTGAGAATAATGCAGATGCACACACACTGCTATGTGTATACTACAGATACACACACACACACACACACACACTGCTCTCTGTATAATATAGATACACACACACACACACTGTGCTGTGTAGAATACAGATATACACACACACTGCTCTGTGTATAAAACAGATACACACACTGCTCTGTGTATAATACAGATACACACACACTGCTCTGTGTATAGTACAGGTACACACACACTGCTCAGTGTATAAAACAGATACACACACTACTCTGTGCATAATACAGATACACATGGCACACACACACTGCTCTGTGTATAATAACGATACACACACACTGCTCTATGTATAATACAGATACACACACACTGCTCTGTGTATAATACAGATACACACACACTGCTCTGTGTATAATACAGATACACACACTGCTCTATGTAGAATACAGATACACACACTGCTCTGTGTATAATACAGATACACACTGCTCTGTGTATAATACAGATACACACACACACAACTCTGTGTATAATACAGATACATACACACACTACTCTGTGTATAATACAGACACACACAATACTACTATGTGCATAATACAGATACACACACACTGCTCTGTGTATAATACAGATACACACATTGCTCTGTGTATAATACAGATACACACACACACACTGCTCTGAGAATAATGCAGATGCACACACACTGCTATGTGTATACTACAGATACACACACTGCTCTGTGTATAATACAGATACACACACTGCTCTGTATAACAGATACACACACTGCTCTGTGTATAACACAGATACACACCCTGCTCTGTGTATAACACAGATACACACACTGCTCTGTGTATAATACAGATACACACACTGCTCTGTGTATAATACAGATACACACACACTGCTCTGTGTATAATACAGATACACACACACTGCTCTGTGTATAATACAGATACACACACTGCTCTATGTAGAATACAGATACACACACTGCTCTGTGTATAATACAGATACACACTGCTCTGTGTATAATACAGATACACACACACACAACTCTGTGTATAATACAGATACACACACACACTACTCTGTGTATAATACAGACACACACAATACTACTATGTGCATAATACAGATACACACACACTGCTCTGTGTATAATACAGATACACACATTGCTCTGTGTATAATACAGATACACACACACACACTGCTCTGAGAATAATGCAGATGCACACACACTGCTATGTGTATACTACAGATACACACACTGCTCTGTGTATAATACAGATACACACACTGCTCTGTATAACAGATACACACACTGCTCTGTGTATAACACAGATACACACCCTGCTCTGTGTATAACACAGATACACACACTGCTCTGTGTAGCATACAGATACACACACACTTCTCTGTGTAGAATACAGATACACACACACACACACACACACACACACTGCTCTCTGTATAATATAGATACACACACACACACTGTGCTGTGTAGAATACAGATATACACACACACTGCTCTGTGTATAAAACAGATACACACACTACTCTGTGTATAATACAGATACACACACACACTGCTCTGTGTATAATACAGATACACACACTGCTCTATGTATAATACAGACACACACACACACACACACTGCTCTGTGTACAATACAGATGCACACACACATTGCTCTGTGTATAATACAGAGACACACACACACACACACACACACTGCTCTTTGGATTATACAGATACACATGCTGCTCTGTGTATGATACAGACACACACACACACACACACACACACACACACACATTGCTCTGTGTATAATCCGCATACACAAGCTGCTCTATGTATGATACAGAGTACACACTGCTCTGTGTATAATACAGATACACACACACTGCTCTGTGTATAATACGCATACACACGCTGCTCTGTGTATAATACAGATACACACACACTGCTCTGTGTATATTACAGATACGCACACACACTGCTCTGTGTATAATACAGATACACACACTGTTCTGTGTATAATACAGACACACACACTGCTCTGTGTATAATACAGATACACACACTGCTCTGTGTATAATACAGATACACACACTGCTCTGTGTATAATACAGACACACACACACACTGCTCTGTGTATAATACAGATACACACACTGCTCTGTGTATAATACAGATACACACACACTGCTCTGTGTATAATACAGACACACGCTGCTCTGTGTATAATACAGACACACGCTGCTCTGTGTATAATACAAACACACGCTGCTCTGTGTATAATACAGATACACACACTGCTCTGTGTATAATACAGATACACACACTGCTCTGTGTATAATACAGATACACACACTGCTCTGTGTATAATACAGATACACACACTGCTCTGTGTATATTACAGATACGCACACACACTGCTCTGTGTATAATACAGATACGCACACACACTGCTCTGTGTATAATACAGATACACACACTGCTCTGTGTATGATACAGACACACGCTGCTCTGTGTATAATACAGACACACGCTGCTCTGTGTATAATACAGACACACACACTGCTCTGTGTATAATACAGACACACGCTGCTCTGTGTATAATACAGACACACACTGCTCTGTGTATAATACAGACACACACTGCTCTGTGTATAATACAGATACACACACTGCTCTGTGTATAATACAGATACACACACTGCTCTGTGTATAATACAGACACACACTGCTCTGTGTATAATACAGACACACGCTGCTCTGTGTATAATACAGATACATGCTACTCTGTGTATAATACAGATACATGCTACTCTGTGAATGATACAGATACACACAGTGTTCTGTGACTCATCTCTGTATAATGCAGATGCACATATTAATTTTATAATAACAAAATTTATATGCAAAACAAAAACTGCAAACTGCTCTTTGTTTAAAAAGATAACATTTTCTGTGTAGCATTGCACATTTCTTGACAGGCAAAATGTCCCTTGTATAATCCAAAGAGAGTAGAATACAGTAAGAGATGTACAAATTCTGCTAGGAATGTAATAGGTTAACACTTAGTTTCACAAAATCAGTAAGGGCCCCAGGGAGCTGCTATATTGTAGCATTTATTGCCAGAGTTGGACTGGGGTCTCCCGGTGACACAACGCAGAGCACTGCAGGCCTCCTGTACCCTTTACAGAGACCTTAAAAATGTCAGTGGCCTGAGAGGAAACAAGTTTGTTTATGTGGCAGCGGGAGGCGTTTATGTGCAGCAGTAATACGACCGTCAGGAGAGAGCCAGGTGGAATGATTGATTTCCTGCACAAACACGTCTCGTTATGGCCCACAAACAGATTTAGCTGAGGGCTCTCACTGCCAAGGTCCGCAGGAGAGTGGCTGAACTGCAGCCTGGACAGAGGCCTCTCACATCATGGTGGCAGTGTATGGGCAGTATGGGGTTACCACCTCAGCCCTGTAAAGAACAATTAACATCCTCTCTTACCTTACTATGGCCAGAAAATCCTAAGGGCCCCTACTAGCCCCCTAAGGGCTACTAGCAGGACCAGAAGACCTCAAATTATGCTCAGGGCACATGGACCTGTCACTTTGGAATATTTTATTTATTTATTTATTTTACATATCTGAAAACGTCATTCAAAACTACCTTTAGTTCTCCTTTAATACTATCATTTATGAAAGATGCATGCTTCAGGAATGGAGAGGAACCGCTGTAACGCTAGAGCGGTGGATGGAGGCAACAACTGTATTATATCTAGATGTTGTTGGACTACAATTAGTATCATCCTCGCCAGCCAACAGCTGACTATGGATGACGGAAGTTGCAGCTCTTCAATACCTGCAGGCTGGCTGATGATGGTATCAGTTGTAGTCTAGCAGCTGCTGCTGCTACTACTACTACTACTAGTGCTCAAAGTGTGGATATTTCCTCCTCACAGTAGGCTTTAGGTAGCCTTGAATAGTCCATATGGATCAACCGTCTTTATCAGATGGTAAATTTAAAGGGTAATTAACATGTTTAACTATGTTTGTCCCAACGGGAGCTTACTTAGTGAAAAGTCTAGGAATAATAATGGTATCAAAGTATTTTACCAGGAAGGATACAGTGAGATTGTCTCTCGTTTTCAAGTATGTCCTGGGGTATAGATATTGTTACCCAATTTAATGGTACTCATTTTATCTACCTCATAAGGATGAAAGGCTGAGTCGACCCTACTGGGATTAGAACCTGTGACCTTGCGGTTTGAACAGATTCTACAGCTGGTGCCTTAACCAACTGAGCCATCTCACCAGGAATATGTTCTGCAGCTTAAAAACCTCTTCTATAAGCCATTCAGCGGGTCACAAAAATGAGCTGCTCTGATGCAATGCAACCTGAAAGTGCATGGGGCTCAACCACAATTTCATGGGCTGCACTTGCTTTCCCCTTAGATCAGCTGTGTTAGGCATTCAAGCCCAATACAGCTGATTTATGAGGACTGCACTGCACATGTCAGGAATGCAGCACTGGTACAACATAGTATTTGCGGTCTCCTTTCAGTCCCCCATTAGGCTTCCCATTGGTCTGTCAGGGCTTCATTTGCAGGCCTGCACCCAGGGAAGAAGATCTGCTAGTGAGGCCACTATTTAACTTCCTGTAAACTACAAGAGAGCAAACAGACACAGAGAAAATATATAGAAATAACTGGCTGCTTTATTGAGATCTAACTTAAGTCATCATGTTAAACTAATTAAGAGTCAGGTTTTTCTTAGGGTTTAGTTCCTTCTTATGTTTTACCTCATTACATGATGCGGTTGTTCCATTCTTTGCTCTTATGCACCCAGTGTGTGTGTAAATAACCGGTACCTGGTTGCAAATGAACTATGTGTGCCCACACTCCCACATTTCCCATTCCTTTTCAAATACATCACAAAGCAAACTGCTCTTAAAAGGATAGTAATACTTCGTTTTAACTTTATTTTATTTTGTAGGCATTAAAAAAAACATGAAGAATGATATAAGTCTTATCTCTCAAACCTTTATGGTTTAAGAGATATTCACAAACAAAGTATCCCCCCCCTGTTCAACCAGATCAGAAGGGAGGTTCCCAGGTAGACTGCAGAGAGGGACAGTCTTCAATTAAGATAAGGGAAAAAGCTGAAAAACTTGTCAAGGGGGGAAGGGCTTTCATTGTTTTCATACAAAGAAAATTGTCCCCTTCTGTTATCTGTCTGGTCATACAACCTGATCCACATCTGAGAAGAGATTGCTTACACTAGGTAAAAGGGGCGGGGAGGGGAACTTTACTTGTGAATATCTCATAAACCATAAAGGATTGAGAGATAAGACTTATATCATTCTTCATGTTTTTTTAATGCCTACAAAATAAAATAAAGTTAAAACGAAGTGTTACTATCCCTTTAACACAGGCACAAAGAGGATTCAGACCAGATTGTTACCTTTTACTCATGAAAAGATGTTGGGCCATATCTACAAAAACCAAAGTGGTGCAATTATATATCAACCTACCTGCAAAGTAGGGAATAAATGGTGGGGGGAGATATACAAATATGCCAGATCAGGGCATTTACTGCCCTATAACATAAGCTTCCATGTCATGCTCCTGCTCTTTGGGGTACTAGAAAGCATTATCACATTATGCCTACCTGCACACATATTCTCACTGTTAATGCTTTAACGTAAGCCCCAAATTCCACCCCCTATAGCAGGCGAAGGAAAAGAAAGACATTTACTTAATTTCTTTAGACCCACCCTTGTTAGTATATAGTGATAAACAAATTGCAGAGGAAAGGAAAGCCTCGAAACAGCAATACACTTCCCCATTGACCTCCCACTGGCACAAGAGGAATACATTTTCGATGTAACGCATTGCATGGCAGAGGGGGTGTCGATTGCATTGATTAGCGATATGATGGACATCCCTTCTGGCACCGAAAGGGATTGCTTAGCTTAGTAACTTGGAGTTAAGCATGCATAACACAAATATATCTGTTCCAGCACTGAGTTAGTGCAAAATCTTATTAGGACATTCCACCTTTGTATAACAAAATCCAGATATCAGCTTCAGACAAGGTAACATCCACCAATTCCCTTGAAGATTTCTACTGACTGCAGCCATTTTGTCAGGCACTGGATGAGAAGCCATTTGGTGTCTACCAAGTATAAATAAGTTATCGGTGGATAAATACTGTGGTGTGGCACATTGTGAATCTGCAGTTAGGGAGGGCAGCTCAAGCTCCCTATAAAAAAAAAAAAAAAATCACAAAATTATAGGAAACAGCAGACCACAGCTTTAAATACATGTGGCCAGCTGTCAGGAATCAGGCTCAGAAGTCACTTCTTGTTTATAGGAAAAAGTTATCCTTTCAGTCAAGGCTTAAAAAAGAAAGAAAGAAAAAGGCCCAGTCTAACTTTTATCTAAGATAGTGATGTCTGTAAACTCCATCTCTCTTTTCTGCTGACAAGCCGCGGCTGAGATAAGATTGGAAGCGAGGCTCACTTTGCCAGGATAAATAAATAATCAATACTCATCTAAATGGAAATGAGGAACAGCAATCCCCCCTTGCTCCCCTCCACCTTCTGATAACAGGACCCCTTATCAGGGATCCAATTTTTCAGGCTTGGGCCTTATCAACATCACTCAGCTCTGAGGTAATGTGCACGAGAAAAAGGGGAGGGGGGATCCTGCTGCTAAATTGAAGCGATTGAATGAGATCAGTTTAGTGAGGTGTTGGTTACCCGCAGTTCAAATGTTTAGAAATGCAATTTTGCTCCCATTATGTAGCAGAGGAGGTGAAAGATACAGAGGGAAATGCTTGGGGCATTAATGTGACAGCATATTAACTCTTTTCAGCCCCACTGAGGCCTGAAACACAATTTGGAGCAGTTATTTTCATGAAGTAATTCCAGTTTATAGGAAGCTAACACCTAAAAATACTGCACTGGGATAGGCAACCTTTGGTACTTCAGCTGCTGGCTACTATAAATTCCATTATCCCCAATCAGCTGTAGGCTAATATAACATATACTCCAATTTAGCACATACATATTTTTTTATATATATTTGGTGCAGGGCCCCACTGATATCTGGGAGGTTATGCACTAAGGAGTGATAAAGAGGTGATAAAGCAGAGATGACTTCCCCAATTCCAGTTATTCTATACAGTCTATGCACCAAGATCTCTAGTGCTGGAGAAATCGTAGTGAATAGGCTCCACAGACTAACACAGGAATTGGAGAAGGGATATCACTGGAGAAGTCATCTCCTCTTTATCGAGCCTTAGTACATAACACCTCTGGTCTTTAACTTGCTTTGTGAATCTATATAAATTTCAGGCCACACAAATATATTTATCAGATTTAACCATTTGAATGCCAGAGAGGTATGCAGTGTACTGCGAAGCAAATCACTGCAAGCCCCTCTGACACTCAAAGGGTTAATTAAACTAGAAAATTCTTCAATTTAGGATGCCGGTGTTACAGATTACTCCACCCAGAATACAGCAGTGATGGAAACAATGGGATGGGCTTAGAAAGCAGCCAATAAAAAAAGTTACTACATCACTGATGTATAGAACTTGGTCTGGCACCTTATGTCTTTTAAAGAGACAGGGCTTAATAAGACAAAATGAATGTCTTGGAGACCGTTCTAAAGTCAAAGGGTTAAAAGCCAAATTTAAATCAACAGGAATTTGAGGGATTTTATTCGTTCTTCTACGGTGCAGATGGTTTGCTTCAGAATTACACCACTTTAGTTGTCGGACTATGGCCCCAGTTCTTGTACACACATATATCCCTATAAGACTCTGCAAAAGTAACCAAACCACTTCCCCTCTTACACCCCCCCCCCCATTAGGTTTAGAAAGGTCTACATTGGAGAAGTCTCTAGAATGGGCTCAAGTCCCGAGTCTCTTGTTTAAAGCCCTAGGTCACCTGGTCCAGTAATAATGTACACTGGGCAGTAAAGTAGACTATTACCTACACCACCTTATTTAAATGTATGCATTTAAACTGCTTATTATTGGTGTTTTATGTTTGGCAAACTAGTTAATAGTTTTAGATATTTTTGGTTTAGTAGCTGAGGGATCAGATCTCAGCAGAGCTTTGCTCTTTGGCTTGTTCAGATACTCTCCTCCATCCACATTCGTAGGCTGCGACAGCCTATCATTTTTGTTCTAGGGAGTGGAGTAAAGTAATGGGGAGGAATAATCATGCAAATCCTTTGAAGACTGAAGCTCTCATTGAGGAGGGAGGATTTGAAAAGATGACAGATCGTCTGGATTTTAATTTGCATGTAAGGTGCAGTTGGTATGCCCCAATATTGTTCCTCGTTTTCTTTATATATATGGTCTTTAGGAGGACCAAAGCCCTAGGCATTTTGGGAACCTATCAAATCCCCTAGACTAAAATGGATTAACTTCGGCTCAGATTACGGTAATGGAAAGAATGTCAGGGAACACATGTGACACACCAGACTTGCAGTGGTGAAGTGGGCAAAGGAGAACTAACACTTTCTAATACCCCCCACACACACACATTTATCTTACTATGGCAAAGAACCTGTAATGACCCCTATGATTTTTTTTTGTGCTTGCCCCCTGCTTCAAGAGATAACATCTTCAGTCTGTCCTGGATGTCATGTCGGATCACAGGACCAAAATCTATTCTCACTGCACACGGTAATATTAACCCTTTAATGACAGTGAGTCTGTAGCACATCGCTTCACAATGAGTTGTGTACCCCTCTGGGCAATAAACCAGTTAAATAAGCACTGCCTGCGACCAGCCACTGTAATGTCTGCCTCATTGGGCATAAGACCAGGATTGACTGAAGAAGTTATTTCTTGTACAAAAGAAGCACAGTGAAATTCATAGGGAACCATTAGAATTTTCTAGGCATAGTAAGGCAAATGCAGGATTATTGTGAGGAGGAATTAGTTCTTCTTTAAGTAAATTTTGATAAATCTGAGACATTTCCATAACAGACACAGGCCATCTAATCTCTGCTATCATTGACTCTCCAATTTCCTGCCTGGCTGACATAATATGCTTGCTCAGCACCGCAGACAATTTTTTGGCTATTTTCTGTCACTTTAGACAATTTAAGATGCAGCGTCTGACAGCTGTGACATGACTTCTCAACAGATGTTTTCATTTACGCTAAAGGTACTATCCATTCCAGGGCTGCGTCTATAACAACTTGCTGTGACCTGCGGAAAATTCAGGTCAATCCAGAAAAATGTTGGCAGGGGAACTTGTTTAACAATTAAACTTGTAGAGCAGTTTGTACTTAAAAGGATTAAATATTCCTGGCTATGATATTTACTGACTGAAAGTACCACGGGACAAGAAGGAAGAAGGGATTTTTGTAGTGTAGTTAAATATATTGCAACTTTGTTCTGGTGAATTATATTCAAAATGGAAATCTGGGGTGAAAAGGTCAAAACATTCCTTTAGTTGTACGAGGTTGGAAATAAGACAATTCCAGATAATCTCTGAGAAATTATCAAATCATTTTTCTGTGAAATGAACCTTAAAGGGATAGTAATACTTCGTTTTAACTTTATTTTATTTTGTAGGCATTAAAAAACATGAAGAATGATATAAGTCTTATCTCTCAAACCTTTATGGTTTAAGAGATATTCACACGCAAAGTTCCCCTCCCGCCCCTTTTACCTAGTGTAAGCCATCTCTTCTCAGATGTGGAATCTAGTTGTAAGACCAGACAGATAACAGCAGGGGACAATCTTCTTACAGTAAAAACAATGAAGGCCCTGTCCCCCTTGACAAGCTTTTCAGGTTTTTCCCTTATCTTAATTGAAGATTGTCCCTCTCTGCAATCTACCTGGGCACCTCCCTTCTTATCTGGCTGAACAGTGTTACATCAGTAAAAGGGGAGGGAGGGGGACACTTTGTCATTGAATTACTCTTGAACTACAACTCTGACAGAATTGAAATAACACTCTCCAAAGTCCAAATACTATGATGATTAATTAGAGCTGCTTTTATTATGAAACATTACTATCCCTTTAAATTGAAAGAGATGGGTGGACTTCATTTAGTGTCCCAATAAACATGACGGTAATTACTTCACAATGAGAAGGACAAGTACTTTTGTATCCCTTTGCAAAAAAATGAAGCTTCAAACAAAGCATTATTTAAGAGCCAGTGATATTGACTAGGGTACTTTCATAGACCCTTAGAGTGAGTGTAATGTTTCACAAACCTCCCCCCCCAGCTCAGATTAATCTTCATAGTATTTTGGCCATGGAGAGTGTTATTTCAATACTCTCAGAATTGGAGTTCAAGAGTAATTGAATGATAAAGTATCCCCCCTCCTGGCCCTTTTAGCTAGTGTAAGCCACCTCCCCTCAGGAATCTGGTCTCTTAACCGGATAGGTCACAGCTAAGGACAATCTTCTTACTGTGAACATAAGGAAAACCCTGCCCCCACTGACAGGTTTTTCCTTATGCTCACTGAAGACTGTCCCTCTCTGTGACCCATCCGGACAGTCTTGCTCCTCTGAGCTGAGCAGTGTTACATCAGTAAAAGGGGAGGGAGGGGGATATTTTATCATTCAATTACTCTTGAACTACAACCCTGATAGTATTTAACTAACACTCTCCATGGCCCACATACTATGAAGATTAAGCAGAGCTGCTTTTTATTGTGAAACATTACTATTTCTTTAAGTATTAAAGGGCCAAAACCCATGAGGGGATACACATGAAAAAAGTGGGGTAAATATACGTACCATAGAAGACAAATGTCCCCAACTTCCCACTTTTTAAAATGAGGCATTTAGTCCATTGAATGCTTGCAAGTTCTCAGACATATTGCTTCATATTTAACCCTTTGAGGACCAGGGAGTTATCCAATGCATTGCAAAGACTTAAATCAATGGGGATTTTTATTTCTCCCCTATGATGTGATTGTTTGAATCAGAATTTCCCCTATTTTCTTTTGCTCATATAACTCAGTCACAATAAGACAATAAGCTCCAAGGGCAGCCTCATTTCCCCCAAAACATCTGGACACAGGATTATATTTTCTGAAAAATCTGGACAAATGGATTCCAAGATGAGGCCCCATGAATTAACCCCATCATGACAATGGATGTACATGTACGTCCCACAGAAACTGTCAATTAGTGACAGAGCACGTACATGTACGTCCCAGAAATCATTATAAGCAATGGACTAAATAGTTTGGTGGGCGTTAAGTGAACTACTGTAGAGATGGATGCCTCATTGGCAAAAGAAGGTTTGTGTATATGACCCACTGACAAGTGATGTCAATGCATGGCCTTGTGGTGATCTTAATCTCTGTATATTGAATTCCTGACCTATATGCGATCATAGTTACGCAGTAACTAAAATACCGTGGCTCCCCAGAATGTACTGAAGGAGAAAACACAATGGCAGCAGAACACACGACAAGGGAAAATAAAAGTTGCCTTTACATTGGTGACTTCTCGGTCAGACTGGAAGTCTCCTCTCCTCTATAGTTAAACGGACAGTAAACTTTATTTTAAATATTCACATAATATGTAGTCAAAGTGCCTATGCTTTTTTTTCCCCACTCATCTTCACCTATTTTATTTATGCCCCTGATTGGAAACAGAGATCGAGAGAGTTCCCGCACAGCCTTTCTGTCCTTGTGAAAGCAAGGGTATTGATACAATGTAACATCTGTGCAGCAGAAAAGCCTGCCTCCAGTCTATAACAAGCAGCATACAGAGCACTCTGTTCTGCAGGGATACTGGTACACTTTATCACTATCCCTGTTTCCACATTATATGACAGACAACTCTATGGAAAAAGAGATCCAGCTCACCTTTCCGGACATAAAAATGTACTGAAACAGGTGAAAATGAAAAAATAAAATAAAAATATAGGCAATTTGACTTCATATATCCTGCAAGTGCATGGTAAAATAAAAACATATCGTTACTTTAGTTTAAAGTGGCTCTAACACTTAGATATAAGTGCCTCCCTATTAAATCTTAGTATAGTGGTATAACCTTTATTAAGTGCTTGTATTATCTGGAAACATACTTTCGTTTGAGACTCACCTCAAGACGACAGCACAGACATCATGCTGAAGAGGGAGCTGTGCACCTGCACTGTCCATCCCTGTCTCCTCACTGAAAGGTTATTTGACAAATGGGCAGTTGCACTGTACCGCAACGTACAAACAGGGACGGACAGCGCAGGAGCACAGATCCCTCTTCAGCAACATGTCTACGCCGTTGTCTTGAGAGGAATCCAAATAATGCCGGCACTTAATAAAGATTATAGCAGTATTTCAGTGCTTACCACTATACTAAGAATTAATTGGGGGTCACTTTTATCTAAGTGAAAGTTCTGCTTTAACTGTTTGATTGAAAGTGGTGTGCGAAATGCAGAAGGTATTTCCTTACAATGTGGTGTGTTACCTTTTGGTACACAAAGGGTTAATCCAGGAGTAGTCAATTTCAGACCTTCAACTGCTGGGAACTACAAGTCTCATCCTCCCCAACTAGCTGGTGGCTTGGTTGATGATGGGAATTGTAGTACCCAACATTTGGAGGTCCGACAACTGACTACCCAAACTTTAACTGTCTGAGTGGTGTGCAATATATTACAAAGCAAGTGTTGCAAACCCTCTGGTAGTCAAAGGGTTAAAGGGAGAGTATATTTTTCTACATATACTATTCTACATTTCAATGAACCCTTCTGCCCAGTTTGAGTCCCCCTCCTAGCTCACGCTAATTAGATCAACTCTTCAATCCCTATGCTATTTTATGTAGTTTAGGCACAAGGATCTCTCCAGCTTGAAAAGGAGGCTGCATAGAGTAACATAGAAACTGGAGATATTTCCTTCACCTTACCGCATCTCTCCCCAAGGAGCGCTAATGCAAAAATGCACAGAAGTGGTCATTTCCTGCCAAACAGGCAACTACAGTGTCAGAAAAGGGACACTACACTAAAAAAAACCCTTCCTCCTCTGGTAAACTGGCAGATTGGAAAAGATAGAAAAATATGGTTTGATTGAAATAAATGCTCTCTTATTAGGTCTTTCCTCAGAACTGTCACTTATTTCAACTTTGTATTATAACATTAAGCCGACAATGTTTGTGAGCACAGGAACATAGCTGCCTGCACCTTCATGACATAAGCAAACTTAAAGGGATAGTAATGTTTCATAATAAAAGCAGCTGTAATTAATCATCATAGTATTTGGGCCTTGGAGAGTGTTATTTCAATTCTGTCAGAGTTGTAGTTCAAGAGTAATTGAATGATAAAGTATCCCCCTCCCGCCCCTTTTACTGATGTACCACTGTTCAGCCAGAGTAGAAGGGAGGTGCCCAGGTAGATTGCAGAGAGGGACAATCTTCAATTAAGATAAGGGAAAAACCTGAAAAACTTGTCCGGGGGGGAGGCCTTTCATTGTTCTCATAGGAAGAAGATTGTCCCATGCTGTTATCTGTCTGGCCTATGGACTGCATTCCACATCTGAGAAGAGATGGCTTACACTAGGTAAAAGGGGCGGGATGGGGAAACTTTACTTGTGAATCTCTCTCAAACCATAAAGGTTTGAGAGATAAGACATGTATCATTCTTCGTGTTTTTTTAATGCCTACAAAATAAAATAAAGATGAAAAAGTATTACTATCCCTTTAAGATCAGGTTTTATAGCTCCATTAACCAGCAGTACAGGAAAAGAGAGGGGTTTTCATCAGAAAGAGATGATGGTGTTTGAGTTTATCAGGTTAATTGTTTCTTTCTAAGGTTTTAAAGAGGAATCAAAGCAAACATGAACCTAATTGCCCCTTAAAACCTTTGATTGCCAGAGGGGTACATAACTCATTGCTTTGCAATGTATTGCATTCCCCTCTGGCATTCAAAGGGTTAAAGGAATCTCTCATAAATATAATTGATGTAGTCAATAAACAAGAATTAGTTTAATAATGCTTTGTTTGGTTGATAAATTTGGCCACAACTATGGAGTTGCACCTATAACCCTTCAAGGGCCAGAAAGGTGAGAAGGACAAAACCTTTGCTTACCACCTTTGGCACTCAAAGGGTTACAGCGCACTTGTCTTGCCATGTCCACCTCTTGTGTTTTAAAAAAATGGACACAGACCATTATCTTCCCCTCACCATAGAGATTGGCCTTGTGTTTATGCCGTTGGCCTCTGAAGTAGTCACAACTCGCCATGACCTTGAGGAAACAAAAAAAACAAACAACTCAAGAACAAGGCAGCGGGTTCCTGGGTGGTGATTAATTGACCTGGCCTCAATTTCCTACGAGCGGCAGCGCAGAGAGATAATTCAAAGATACGCCAGATAAAGGCAGGCTTGAAAAAAGTGCACAAAAGATGAGAGAGAGAGATGGCAAAAAGAAGAAAAGAAAGAGGAGAGGAAAAAAAAAAAAAACACCCAGCAGCCCATTTGCAGCAGCTAACGACTTGTTCATTATGAGTGATGATGGACAAAGAGTTCTCACGCTGCGATGGGATAGAGATTTATATGCGTGGCTCTGTCTCCCAACTTGGGAGAGAGATCATCATCATTTAATTCTATCTCAGCGGTCAGAGATGGGCGTCCGGAGGAGCTGGGTACCACGGTGTGCTGTCAGCTGGCACAATCTGAGCGTGTGCAGCTGGAACATCTGGAGCAGGCTGCCCGCGGCCCAGGCTGAACAATAGACTCTGGAGCGGTGCCAAATTGCTTACAGACGTTGGCAGCAGAATGAGGCTCCTGTCCCTTCTCCATCTCGCTCTCTCTTTATGAGGATCTGATCTGTCCCAGGCTCTCTTATCTCTCCCTGGGAATACGGCCTTGAGATCGTTCTCCCGTGTCCTTCACTGCCTTATCTCTCACCACTTTTATTAAAAAAAAAAACAAAACAAAAAAAAAACTGTCCTAACCCCCCTTTATTCCTGCCTGTCGATAGCTTGTTTAATCTAGTGATGGATAGGCCTCTCTGGCTCTTAGAGGGGCACGATAGCTTTGGATGGGTTTACAGGTGGTTAGGGATATTTGGGGGTCGTTAACCCTGCTCATTTATTGTCCAGTTCTTTTAGTTTACCTATTCTCAGCACTTGACATCCTCTTACCCTGTTGTCTGTCTCCTATTACCCATTTAGACTGTAAGCTCATTGGGTCAGGGACCTCTCTCCTATTGTTTCTATGAATGTGGCACTTATTTTATCCCCTCTTATTTATTGTAACATATGTCTAAAGGCACTGCGTACACTGTGTGCCGCCATATAAATACATACATACATACATTTCAGAAGATGTTAGAGGCATATTGGGCCTTATGCATGAAGACAAAGCGGAGTAAATCTGGAACAAACCAACTGCACTGTAGGTCAGTGATTAGCAAATCTTTCCTTATGGATCACCAACAATGCAAGTCTTCAGAATCTCCTTGTTTGAGAACAGGAGAGCCAATCAGAAGATTGGTCACTGTAACTAATTCAGCTGTGCTCTGGCAGGGATATCCTAAAGACAAGGCCTGTTTGTAGTCCCAGAGGACAGCTTTAAGAACCACTGCTGTATGTGATAAATAAAAATTCTCCAAATCCCCACTGATTTAAATTGTGTTTTTAACCCCTTGAATGCCAGAGAAGTCTCAATGCATGGGAGACCTCCCTAATATTCAAGGTGTTAAAAACACCATTTAACCCTTTGAGTGCCGGGGGGGCGGGGGGTAAGCAACGCATTGCTTTGCAATGGGTTGCATACCCCCTCTGGAACTCAAAGGGTTAAATCAATGAAAAGTTTCATTTGTCCCCTACGGTGAAGTTAGTTTGTCCCAGGGCTGCTCCATGTTGCCTTTATACGTAAGACCCGTCGAATTGCTAATGCAGCACTCTGACACTTTAGATGCAATTCAGTAAGCGACAGAGGTGCAATTCTGGAGCAAAACAGCTGCACTACAATCATACCTGGGAACTCTCCGGTTTTGCCCCGGAGACTCCGGATTTCAAACTGAATTATCGGGTCTCCGGGAATCACCGGATGGGCAGAGTTTAAGTAGAAACTCTGCCCACTTGTGCTCCATCCCGCCCGAATCCTCCCACTCCCCGCCCTCTTACCTCCATTTTGCAGGGTTTTTTTTGTCCCACCCCTGGCGACTAAGCCCCGCCCCTTTTATGACACGAATCGCGTCATTTTCCTCCCCGGTCGGCACTGACAGGGTTACCCTCTGGGTAGCCCTGCTTCAAAAGTTCCCAGGTATGACTACAATAGAACAAAAATAATCCCAAAAAAATCCCATTGATTTAATTGTCTTTTTTTAAACCTTGAAAGCATACCTCTCTAACATTCAATCCCCATTTAAATTATTGGGCATTTTCATTCGTCCCCTATGCTGCAGTTGGTTTGCCCCACAATAGCACCTCTTTAGCACCCTGTCTCAGCTGCTCTCCACGTATTATCCTTATTATACACCCGACTGACATGTATGGTGGCTGATATCCAAATGTCAATCTGCATTAGTTCAACAACTGCAATCATCACTTAGACTGTAAGCTCCTTGGGGCAGGGACCTCTCTCCTATTCTTTCTATGACTGTGACACTTATTGTATCCCCTTTTACTTACTGTAACATACTCCTATTGTAAGGTGCTGCGTATACTGTGTGGTGCCATTTAAACAAAGATATACATACATACATACATCAAGGCAGGATGGGTACACCTCCAATGACATAATATGGCCAAAACATCCTAGTGGCCCCTGTGAATTTTGTACTTGTGCTTTTGTTCAAGAAATGGATGCCATGTCCATTGCAGCAGATGGACAAGACTAAACTTTGCTCAATGAACACAGTAAATATAACCCTTTAAAGAGCAGAGGATTGTGCAAGATGTTGCTTTATTCTGCGTTGTTCAACCTACTGGTCCTTACAGGGTTGAGTCGGCAAATGTACTCTGTCTGCTTCAGTTTGAAAAACTGCCAACAACTGTCATGTCTGCCTCCATGGACGTGACATCCAGGAACGAGGGAAGATATTATCTCTTAAACAAAAACACAAATGCAAAATTCATAGGGGCTATTAGGGTTGTCTAGCTGTAGTAAGGTCGGTAGGGAATTATTATTAGGAGGTGTTACCTCTGCTTTAACCCCTTGGATACCAGAGATGTCTTCAATGCACTGCTAAGTGACGTGTAGTGGTGTTTCTAGTATCTGCGCGACTGACACACTTTTAAACACACAATTAGATTCACATCTGATTAACACCTTTGCGTCCACTGACGTGCCAGGACCGTCACTGCTGACCGGCACTTAAGGACCAGTGACAGTCCTGGCATGTCATGGAATTCAGGGCTCCCTGCACGGCTCCACGTTGCACGGGGAGCCCTAAATCGGTTCGCTTCAAGAAAAAGAAAAAAATGCCCCGTGGTCCTTAATTGCCAGCCAAGTGTGCTGGTCGTCAAGGGGTTAATAGACATCTACAGTACTAAACCTCCTGAAACAGAATGCCTTAAAGCATCGGTGTTCAAAGTGCGGCCTGTGGGCCAAATGTGGCCCACCTGAGATTTTTTTAAATCTAATTCTATACCCAATTAAACTAGAACGCATGAGCTAGTAGGCCAGTAAGACCTAAACCTGTGCTTATCAGTACCGTACAATTCAAGAGGTCCGTTAAATATCAGTATTGTCACTGACGTCACCAATAAATAAAAAGATATTTTTGAATAGCTGACAAGGTATAATTCGCCATAGTTATCAATAAAAAATAAATAAATAATGAGACTTTCATATGTATGGCTTTCTGACCATGTGGCACACAAATCTAAAAACTTGGATGGCCCTGCGTTAAAGGAATTCTAATACATCCAAATAATAACCAACCATTTATCTTAACCCTAAAAGTACCAGAGACATATCTAATGATTACCTCTGGCACTCAATGGGCAGAAAATCATAATGGCTATGATGAATCAATTCTATAAGGATTGGTTCACCAAAAGTAACCTTTAAAATTTTGATCGCCAGAGGTGTGCACAATGTACTTCTTTACAATGCATGGCGTACCCCTCGGGCACACAAAGGGTTAATCAGTACAGCCCAATATGTCCATGGAGGTGGACGTCACTTTTTTTGGAGGACTGTTAGGAAAAAGACTTCAGTGGGTTGCACTTCGGAGTCCTGCACTGAAGAATTATGCCTGGCTCTGTGGATATGATATCCAGCACTAATTAACCCTTTGTTGCGTTGCAGTACGATGGATACCTCTCTGGCACTCAAAGCGTTAAAGATTCATTTGGAGGATCCAGTCCACTCTCAATGGATTAATAATGGCCATTTGGATTTTCTGCTCAGATCAAGGTAAGAGAAGGTTCATTATTAGGAGGTGATAAGGTGTGTTTAAAATACAGACAAAGCCATTTTTTATGACCCAAAGTCTTTATTGTCACTCTGAAAAAGCAGTGTTCTCAGCCGCGAAACGCGTTATAGAGTACTATAGGGTGAGATATATGTTTTTTTAATTGTCTTTTGGAATATATCTTTTTGATAAGCGGAGCCATCTTAAAATCTTGTTTGTTTATTACCCGTCAGCTGATACCCTAGCTAACCACTTCAGTTGTGAATACCCATTGTTCTATCTTATATATTGGACAATATTGCAGTATTGGGCTCCTTCTCTCTACTTTTCTTTCTGCAGGACTAGGATTAACTCATTTTAGTTTCAGAAAGGTGTCATGTGAATTGTGAAGCAACGCACTGGGCACCCTTCTGTCACTTAGGTGGTTAATTATCTTTAAATTAAAGCATTGGCCAGTAATTTGGGTGACAGGAACATGTTAAATAACACATGGAGGCTAATGTACAAAGATGAACATGAGCAAACCAGCCGTGCTATAGGAAATATATAACAATTCCCCAAATACAAATTGATTTAAGCCCTTAAGGACCAATGAAGTGCCAGGACCGTCTTGGAATCCAGGGCTTCCAGCACGGCTGCATGCAATTCTGGGAGCCCTGAAATGGATGCGCAATGGATCGCATGCGCGATCGGCCAGTCCTTAAAGGGATAGTAGTAAAGTTTCACAAAAACAGCAGCTCCAATTAATCTTCATAGTATTTGGGCCATGGAGAGTGTTATTTCAATACTGTCAGAGTTGTAGTTCAAGAGTAATTGAATGATAAAGTTTCCCCCTTCTGCCCCTTTTACCTAGTGTAAGTCGCCTCCCTTCAGATGTGGAATCCAGTCCATAGACCAGACAGATAACAGCAGGGGACAATCTGCTTGCTGTGAGAACAATTAAATCCCTGTCCCACTTGACAGGTTTTTTCAGCTTTTTCTCTTATCTTAATTGAAGATTGTCCCTCTCTGCAGTCTACCTGGACGCTCCCTGCTGCTCTGAGGTGAGCAGTGTTACATCAGTAAAAGGGGAGGGAGGGGGACACTTTATCATTCAATTACTCTTGAACTACAACTCTGACAGAATTGACATAACACTCTTCATGGCCCAAATACTATGATGATTAATTGGAGCTGCTTTTATTTTAACCCCCTGAATGCTATGGAAGTCTGCAACTCTGTATGCAAAAGAAGAAAAGGAGAAATTCTATAGAAAACCAGCTGACATAGTGATCAAATAAAAATGCAGACTGATTTAAATAGGGCTTGTGTGCTAGCGATGTCTCCAGATAACGTGATGGAGACCTCTCTAGCATTTGGGGGGTTAAAAGCCACATTTATATGACTGGGAATGCAGATTTGTCCCATGGTGCAGTGGATTTGCTCTGGAATTGCTCCAGTTTGCCTCGCCTTTGGGTGACAGGGAATGATAGGAGTTGTAGTCTGGCAGCAGCTGGAGGGCCTCACTTTGCCCATCCATTTCTATGTACGTCA
Source organism: Rhinophrynus dorsalis (assembly GCA_037306005.1). Classification (NCBI taxonomy): domain Eukaryota; kingdom Metazoa; phylum Chordata; class Amphibia; order Anura; family Rhinophrynidae; genus Rhinophrynus; species Rhinophrynus dorsalis. The sequence goes on along the minus strand of CM074726.1, from coordinate 44,377,752 downwards.
GACGTCTCCGTTACTAACCACAGTACTCAGCAGATTCCGTTCAGTGTCCCAGTGATTACACACCTGAATTCCGCTGCGATCCTTTCCTGCGCTTCAGAGCTTTCTCCAGGATCTCCCGCATGGTCACACTGGTGCTGTCCACTTGGATCAGGGAGAATCCATGGGCCGCATTTCTGTAGCAAAGCAAGAACATTGCACCATGAATTACTTTACTGCCAGAATAACTCTTTCTCTGCAGCCTCTTTGGTACTAAGAGGGTTAAAAAAAATAAGATTACTAAAAACGTGGCTGTTCATCTGTTCTTCAGAGTACTTGTTTTAGACAAAAAAACAGACTTATTAATAGTGTATCAAAGATGATAACAGGTGGGGCACATGGAACGTTTCAGCAGAAAATCGCCTGTACTATAGGGAATAGTTAAAATGCCTACTGAGTAAAATCGGGCTTTTAACCCCTTGAATGCTAGAGAGATCTACATTGTATACTTTGTAATGCAATGTAGCTCTTTCTAGCAGTCAATGCATTGCAATGTGTTGGATACCTCTCTGTCACTCAAAGCCTTACTTAAATCTACTGAAGTTTGGGGGATTTGTATTTGTTCCCTGATGAGCAATTGGTTTATCCCAAATTTGCCCCACTTTTTCTTTTTTTTCCATGGCCCTTAGACCTCTAACAGTGAGGGAAGTCAATGGTGAAGGCAGAACAGATGTCACTTCTGTTCGTTACCCAGAATCCTCCAGTGTTTATGTCTGTCACAGGCAAAATCCCGAACCAGCTAAAAGTGACTCTTTTCATTTTGCAACATTAAGATTTCTGTGTACTAAACAGATTTCAAGTTCTAGAATGCTTCTTAATAACAATCAATAATATGCAAAGCATGCCAGGCAGAATGCTGTAATATAAAGGCAGAATCTGGTAATATAAAGGTTACCCATTGTGGCATTTTAATATTAAACTGCAGTTTTCTTTTGTGGTCATTAGGTGTTGGTGTTCCTATTTAATATTATATATCTATATATCTATAATAAAATAAGACTTCTGTGCACCTGCAAAAACACACACAAGGGCAGCAGTAATGAGGAGTTGTTCAAATCTCCTCTATACTGACTCTCCCATAAGTCCATTCATGGGGGAGTGAATTTTACATGCAATGCAAGCACAAAACACACACACACACACACACACACACACACACACACGTAACACATAACACATAACAAATGCAATACACACACACCAAACACATACACACACACAAACACAACATACACACAATACATACACAATACATACACAGTGTAACACACATACATACATTACACACAGATAATCATACCTGGGAACTTTTGAAGCAGGGCTACCTGGAGGGTAACCCTGTCAGTGCCGTCCTGGGAGGAAAATGATGTGATTCGTGTCATAAAAGGGTCGGGGCTTAGTTGTGAGGGGGCGGAACAGAAAAACAAAACAAAAAAAACAAAACAAAAAAAACAACTGCAAAATACCTGGGAATGGAGGGTAAGAGGGCGGGGAGTGGGAAGAACCAGGCGGGATGGAGCACAAGTGGGCAGAGTTTCTACTTAAACTCTGCCCACCCGGAGATTCACACATTGCCCTGGAGACCCGGTAATTTAGTTTGAAATCCGGAGTCTCCGGGGCAAAACAATGAACACAATACACAAGCACAATCACAAACACACAAAATGCAATACACAATATAGAAATTACCCTACATAAAATGCAGTAAGCAAAACACCATAAGCAAAATGCTATACACAAAGTGCAATACACTATACACAAAACGCAATGTGCTATATGCAAACCGGTATATGAAAATGCGATAAGCTATATGCGAAACACACCCCACAAAAACATGCACACAGACTCTCACATTCATGCTTACTGAAGGAGAGTTGTATAACTTAGTGCTTTGCAATGTGTTGCACAGCTTTGGAGCTGAAAGGGCTAAGCACTGAGAAGTCAACAATACGGTCATCCAAACATTGCCTCCTTTCTGGATTCATCTGGATGTCAGGAGAAAATAATCCTACATCTAAATCCACTTTTAATTTTTTTAACCCTATTAGTACCAGACACGTATCCAATGCATTGGGTTGCAGTGCAGTGGATAACACACATAATGGCTACTCCTGTTTAGGTTGACTTATGTAGTGTCTGTCTTCGTAACACACTTCATTTATAAAACATTCTATGTTTATTTAGTGATACATACAACGGCATGGGACGTTTATTTTTTTTCCATTTTACTAATCGCACTGGCTAAGCCGTGCCAGTATTGTTCGTCACTTACTATGGAGAGCTGTAGTCAGTGACTCAAGCCTTCTCACAGAGGGTGTTATTTAAAAAATTGAAAAGGAAGAAAGCTCACAGTGCCAACTCATCATAAAATATCCATATAATAAATATAAATTAAATATAAGTCTATAGATGAAAGATATAGATAGCAGCAAGGAATGAGAGGGTTCTCCAGTCCCCCTGACATTAGGCCTAGACCCAAAAGTGAAAACACATACGAACAGACCTGCGCTCCTCTATATGCTGTGAATAATGTGTGCCCTGTAATGGGCATATATAATAATCCTTAGTAAATCTAAGTGAAATAAGTTAGAATTTAGTCCCACAGATTGGCCAATCCGTGTGTAAGCTTACCAGCCACGCCAAGGTATTTCACTTTATGGTAAGTCCTACTCTAATACACCTACAAATATTATCTAAATTAAAAATCCCTGAAGAAAGATGTTATTTTGAAACGCATTGGAGGGGACTGATATTTTGATGTTTTTATTATTATTTGTAGGTCCCAGTGTAGTGCAATTAAAAACAGCAGACATACAATAAAATAAAAAGGTGTAGATGAAAGACTTACCTGGTGCAGGGCCCATGTGGGACTGCATTAAAGGGATAGTAATACTTCGTTTTATCTTTATTTTATTTTGTAGGCATTAAAAAAACATTAAGAACAATATAAGTTTTATCTCTCAAACCTTTATGGTTTAAGAGATATTCACAAGCAAAGTATCCCCCCCCCCCGTTCAGCCAGATCAGAAGGGAGGTGCCCAGGTAGACTGCAGAGAGGGACAATCTTCAATTAAGATAAGGGAAAAAGCTGAAAAACTTGTCAAGGGGGGGAAGGGCTTTCATTGTTTTCATACAAAGAAGATTGTCCCCTGCTGTTATCTGTCTGGTCTTACAACCAGATTCACATCTGAGAAGAGATGTCTTACACTAGGAAAAAGGGGCGGGAGGGAGAAACTTTGCTTGTGAATATCTTTTAAACCATAAAGGTTTGAGAGATAAGACTTATATCGTTCTTCATGTTTTTTTAATGCCTACAAAATAAAATAAAGATAAAACAAAGTATTACTATCCCTTTAATGAAGTGATTACATAGAGAACTATGTTCCATTTATATCCTTCTTCCCAAGTCATGTGATGAATGGATGATACCAAACAGACAGGGGGTATACACACTGGAACAGGCCAAAAAGCCTTGGTCTTAAAGGCCAAATGTGTGTCTGCTGTTTTTAACTGCACTACACTGGGACCCACAAATAATAATAAAAACATCAAAATATCATTAAAAAGGTCCCCTCCGATGCGTTTCAAAATAACATCTTTCTTCTGGGATTTTTAATTTAGATAATATTTGTAGGTGTATTAGAGTAGGCCTTACCATAAAGTGAGATACCTTGGCGTGGTTGGTAAGCTTACACACGGATTTCCCAATTTGTGGGACTAAATTCTCACTTATTTCACTTAGATTTACTAAGGATTTTTATATATGCCCATTACAGGGCACACATTATTCACAGCATATAGAGCAGCGCAGGTCTGTTTGTTTGTATATATTATTTAACCCCTTAACGACCCTTGACGGTCATAGTACGTCAAGGGTTGATCTGACTGAACGACCAATGACGTACGATGACCGTCATGGAATTCCGGGCTCCCCCCGTTCGGGGAGTCCAGAAGCGGAAAAACGGAAAAAAAAAAAAAAAAAGGTCCATGGTCCTAAACTGACCGTGCCGATCGGCTGGTCAGTAAGGGGTTAAAAAATTGACTTTTTGAAACCAGCTGCTGCTTTTGCCAACAGTTTAATGTTAAAACATCAGGTTTAAGATGTTGTAACCTTTGAATGAAAAACCTCCCACTAATGGGAGTACCATAGCTTTAATCAGCAAGAAAGGCACTACAATATTTCCCATTAAAGGAGTTTACTGATCCTCTCATTTTGGGCTGTACCTCATATTCAGTATACAGGTTAAGTATTTCTCAAGCAGGTCTGAATCCCTTTATTGTGTTACTTCACCACTCCTGTTTAGAAGCTTATTCACTGAACATAAAATGGTTTAAAGGAACCCTAATACCACCAAAAATAATCCTCCCGCTTATCTTATTAGGATCAGAAAATTCTAATGGCCCCTATGAAATTTGCATTTGTTCAACAGATCATTTCTTCAATCAGTCCTGGATGTCATATCCACGAAGGCAGCAATAACAGTTGCCAGTCAGACCACAGACTCTGCTCACTGCACATGGTAATTTTAACCCTTTATTTAGACTTTACTATACTGACAAGTGCAAAGACAAATTACCAATACTTTTTTTCACCTTCAGTATTTTTTTTTTTCTTTTTTTGCATTTTTCTGTCCCTGACAGTGAGCTCCCCGGACCTTTTTTTCAGAGAGCTTTCTGATAGGTATTGTGAAAACTATATACTGATCCAACAGCGGAAGCTACAAAGTAAAAAAGACAGCATACATCATACAGAGCACTCAGTGCTGTAGGGATAGTGTTACACAGATTGTTTTACTGCCCCACTTTGATGGTCGAATGACCAGAAAACTCTGTGGAAGCAGAGATCTGTGGAGTTCTCCAACAGGAACATACAAAAATATATGTTAAAAAAAATGATATGCAATTTGACTTGGTAAAGTCAAAATAAAGGTCCACTATCCCTTTAAGGACAAGAGAGATATGCAATGCATTTCTTGGAAATTCAATGCATACCCCTCTGATACATAAAGGGTTAACCCTCTGAGTGCCAGAGGGGTACACAACGCATTGCAAAGCCATGCGTTGCGTACCACTCCGGCACTCAAAGGGTTAAATAGGCAGTCGGTCAATAACTGTCCTGTCTGCTGCTTTGGACATGATTTCCAGGGCTGAAGAGGTCATCCCTTGAACAAAGGCACAAGGGTAGAATTCATATGGGCCATTAGGATTTTCTAGCCATAGCAAGCTAAGGGGGAGGTTATTATTAGGAAGTGTTATAGCACAGTATAATAGAAGAAGGCTTCTTAGTGAACTCTGTTCTAATGCCGCAATGCGTTGGTGTATATTCAGGGTTAAACACACATGCACTATTGACAGATGGAGTGGAGTATAGATAAAGGATGGTCTCCTGTGCTCCTTCATTAGACTGCGCTTTTGTCACAGGATGCACAGAGCGGCTGGCGGACCTTTGTAATTTGTATCCTCCTTCTGTACCTGTGGACACCTCGTTCGGCCTGCCATGTATAAAGCCGACGGTGATAAGTGAAACCTCCTCCCGTCTTTAATGATAGCGATCATTCTCAGCTAACAGGTCTCTCCATCTTCCTTTATGGCCGTGGCCTGTTTCAACCGGGGCACGGAAGGAGTGGGGGAGGAGATGTGTTGCTGTTTGTCTGACATGCCTGCTAGGGCCAATCTAGATTTTTATAAATGAACAAAAGTGGCAACCTGCTATGGGAAAAATACAGTGCAAAAAGATGTACCGTGCCATAGAACTCCTTTTCCACCACGGTTCCTAGAGGGGTCTCCAACACACTGGAACAATATGCTGGATACCTATCTAGCATCCAAAGGGTTACCAGTTTTGCTCTACAATAGTGTTAACAGGTTCCTACCAAACCAATCAGACCAGGGGAGAGCAACCTGATGCTCACCAGCTGTTGATGAATTAAAACTCCCATTGTTCCCTAACAGCACCGAAAATGTTGTAACATCAATAATTCCTTGCATTCACATTTGGGTCTAAAAATGGAGCAAGTCTTGTCCACCCCATCCACGTAGCACAGCACAGCGCAAAACATGTCTACATTACATTATGACATCATCATAACAAAAACAAAAATATAAGTGTTGTTTCATCAGCGGATAAACAAACAAAATGTACAGCACACATATTCCCTATCTGGCATATCAGGGGTCCTTCCCCCTAATAGGTAAGAAACGGGGCCCTCATCTGGCTTCCTCTCACTAGTCAGCATCCTTCTCACAAGCCCCTAGATTATCTTTCTACTCTCTATCAGGTCTTCCACGTTTGGTTGAGGTGCTGTGTGTAAATGCCGCTTGTAACAGTCCTCCCAGTACCAAAGCAGCTCCAGAATAGGCAGCTGTTGATATATGCCACACACGCTTGATGGAAGAACCCACCCGAGTGGTGCCTCTATTAGAGTCCAGGGTGTGGGCCTGACCCACCACTGCATGCGGCAGATGAAAACTGCCGGGGGAGGATTCTCGCAGGAACCTAACACTGAATGCCTATCTCCCAACGTGTATCTGTCAAATATAAAATAACACATTGGCAGAAGGATTGAAGTTTCTTACAAAATTGATGATAACAACAACATATTTGTGGAGCTGTAGCTAATTCACCAAAAAACAAAGATAATGCCACATTATATATATCCACGAGAGAGAGAGAGAGAGAGAGAGAGTGGTCTTAAGAACCACTTTGAATTTTCTTGTTGCTCTTTTGGTTCAAGAGATGAAATATGCAATTAGTCCTGAATGTTAAGTCCATTGAGGTAGACATGACAGTTCAACAGGATTAATAAACTCCTTACGGTACACTGGAACTTTCATTTATTTCCCCAAACTGAAGGAAGCAGAGTGCATGAGAGGACAGATGATTACCATGTGAAGTGGGAGGAGCTTGAAGTCCAGTAGTCCTGGTAGGAACCATCATGCCCACCTCCAAACACAAGACATCCGAGACTCATTGAAGACGTTATCTCTTGCACCATGGAGCAATGACAGAATTCCCAGTGGCCATTAGAATTTTCTGACCATAGTAAAAAAGTGGAGGGTTACTGTTAATGCATGTCAATGCATCCAAGGGTTAAAAGCTCCTTTTAAATTAAAGGAAATTTTTATTTGTCCCCCTGTAATGCGTTTAGTTTGCTCCACCTTGCACGCAGCCTAGAGTAAATTTATAACTTCTAAAGCAATATATTATTTGACCCAATGTAAGAATGTAGCCATTAACTTCTTACTGACGGAATGATATTGCATAATCAAGAGGAGCCTATCACACAGTTAATGACACAAGTGCTGAATTGATCTGGGAATCTGTGGAGGATGCCAGCCTCAGCTAAGCTTGTTCGCTCGACTGGAGCACAAATGAGACACAGATGTATTTCAGCTCTTGGCGAAAGAGAGACAAGCTAATGGCTTTATTCTGTGCCCTCCCTTCCCAGTTGGGCACAGGTATACCGAGAGTGAGCTGGCACCCCCTTGCCCCTCCTCCTGCCTAATCTCGCTCAGTTATTGATTGCCCTAGCGGATGGCCGCATGAGACTCCCTGGAGACTGCTCCCAGCCAAGGGCTGCTGGGTATTTTGAGCCTCGGCCAGCGTTCTGTTTGCGTTGGCAGAGGCCGACTTGGGCAAAGTTATTGCAATCACCATCAATCCTGGTGGGTCTAGCTAGCTAGATAAACAGCACTGTGTTAACCCCTTTTGAGGTCTTGAAATAATCATCAAAACAGAGCAATACATTACAGGCTTCTGTGACAGCAAAGAGATTAAAATGTAGCCCTAATTATCTCAACTTTATTACAGAAAAAAACCCACTATTGCTTAAGTAAATTATGGGGCTTCCACAAACTAATCTAATTAAACCGAAATTATTACTGCTTTCGTTAAATGGAAACCATTCATTCCAGTATTTAATTTACTCTAACGAAATGTGAAAAGGAGTGCAAAAACTTTCTGAGAAAACTTTTAAACACATAACAACATTGTAATTAGCAAAGCTAATCACATACTTTTCACATTTTCTTTTTCACTAATTGTAACACCATGAATACCATAGGTCTCCAAAACATTCCTTAGCAACGCGTTGGAGCACTCTTTAGTTGCTAAGTGTTTAAGTAATGACTGATCACAGATCTGTGTCATTTTTATGACAGAGGATAATAATACCACTATATGTGATAAGTTAAAGGGATAGTAATGTTTCACGAAAACAGCAGCTCCAATTAATCTTCATAGTATTTGAGCCGTAGAGAGTGTTATTTCAATATGGTCAGAGTTGTAGTTCAAGAGTAATTGAATGATAAAATATCACCCCCTCCCGCCCCTTTTACCTAGTGTAACACTGCTCATCTCAGGTGTGGAATCTGGTTGCTTGACCAGACAGATAACAGCAAGAGACAATCTACTTACTGTGAGAACAATGAAAACCCTGCCCCCCTTGACAGATTTTTTCAGCTTTTTCCCTTATCTTAATTGAAGATTGCCCCTCTCTGCAGTCTACCTGGGCACCTCCCTTCTGCTCTGGCTGAGCAGTGTTACATCAGTAAAAGGGGTGGGAGTGGGATACTTTATCATTGAATTATTCTTGAACTACAACTCTGACAGAATTGAAATAACACTCTCCATGGCCCAAATACTATGATGATTAATTAGAGCTGCTTTTATTGTGAAACATTACCCCATTAAAGTAACACTAACATATCCTAGAGTTCTCCAAAATGTATCTTTATTTAGTACTTGATATCACAGCCACTGAGGCAGACATAATTCTTTTTTGCAGGACTCCAGGAAAGAAAACATATCCCACCTTCTTAACCCTTTCCATGTCAGAGGGGTACACAATGCATTGTAAATTTATATTGTTTTGCAGGGAATTAAAATCTGCCATATGTTGTGCAGTGATTTTATAAATGCCGCTGGTGTGTGGGCTCTGCATAGATTTATACCCAGCACAGTGTGTGGTGATATTGGCCCAGCACAGAAACTAATTGGCATAAAGTGCCACTAAAAAATAAAGGTTACTTTTTCAAACACTAGTTATACTGCAAACAAATGGTTGGCACAACAGATAGGCAATTTTTAACCCTTTGAGTGCCAGAGGAGTATGCAACGCATTGCTCTGCAATGCATTGCATACCCCTCTGGCAGTAAAAGTGTTAAGACTCTGTAACCATCTGAGTGCTAGCGAGGTATCCAAGGGACTGTGTTGCAATGCTTTAGCTAGCTCTCTGGCACTCGCTTAAAAGAGCTAAATTTATGTTCACAAAAACAATTTGGCATCTCACCAATTTAAACCCATGCCAAGTTGTCCGTGCTTACTTTGCTCCTATCCTGTGTATCACTGGTGAAAATCATGCACTGGGGATGTATGGCATCACAAGGCTTGCTTATATGGGCATAAACCATAGATTATTGGTTTGATGTCCACGTGCTTCAGCCTGTCACTGGATGCTGTGAGCAACATCGCGACCTCCAAAGTTGCCCATTTTAACCATCCTTGTGGCTGCGCTTAGCTAGAGCTGGCTTGCTACATGCTTGCTTCTTCTTATTTTCCTGAGTACAGTCCCAGTTGTCTGGACCAGACCTCCTCACTCAAAATTTCAAGAAATTCTAACTGTGTAAAAATAAAGATCCTGGCCACAAACTAGCCACAAGTGTCCAACCACCTAAACTGACGACCTGGTTACTATTTTGCTTCTAAGACTAAGATTCCACTGGCGGTTTGAATGCATTGCAGGTCAGATCTCCAATCTACTCACCTGAGATGTGTCTGCTTCCCCCTGCCAATCCTGTCAGTAAGGAGGCGTGGTGAAAGCATGGCACGGGGGAGCCCAAATAGGCATCAGCCATATATCACTGGCTGATGCACATGTAGGTTCGCCGTTCACAGGACACTTTGATGAGCATCATAATGTCCAGATTGCTAGTATCAACTGTAGCCCATAGGCCACTGTGCAGATCAGCTCTGCTGAACTCCTTTGTGCTCAAAGCATGGATGCAGGAAAGTTGCAGCAAGCAGAGTTCCCTTGAGCTATGCAATGCAATTTGGTATAATGTGAACAGTTGTATTGGGCCAGATGTGTTCAGTTCACTGGAGATTAGCACATTATTCTAAAATGCTGAGTTTGAGTCGCCAATGTGAACAATGCCTAATGAGAAGAGGACCTGAGACGTACAGGCATTTCCAAGAATGGAGAAAACGTACAAGGCTGGCAGCTGACCTCATCAACTCAGACAAGAGAGAAGTAATTCTGTCGTGAGTACAAAGAGACTGATGTATGTATGTTTCTGTTGTAAGTTGAGAATGTTTCTAATCTATGAAACATTCCTTTATATCCCTGGTTTGACCTTTCTGTTAACTTCAAAGTACGGTCAATGGGCCATATTTTCAAAATAAAAGTGGAATTATTCAAGAACAAACAACGTGCACAATAGGGAGCAAATAAACATTCCTAAAATCCCCACAGAGGGGTAACTAATGTTTAGCTATTATAGTAAGATCAAGTCTTCTATATACAATTATATAATGATGTGTAGCTTTAGAACGATCCATAACTTTGCAGTTTTCATTTTATTCTATAATAAAGTTTCCCTCTTCCTCCCCTTTTACATACATCAAGCAACCTCTCCTCAGATCTGAAATCCAGGCATCGGACCAGACAGATCACAGCGAGGGATTGTCCATCAGTATAAGGAAAACCCCACTCCTTGACGAAGGAGGGATGGGTTTTCCTTATGCTGAAAGATCATCCTTCATCACAATCTGTCTGGACCAACTTGCTAAATAGTTGTGATGTTTGTAAAAGGGAGGGAGGGGGACTCTTTATTATAGAATAGAAAGAAACGGTCAAAGTTATGGATCATTATAAAGCTACGAATTATTATACAATTGTATATAGAAGACTGGATCTAAATGTTACAGCTAAACATTACTATCCCTTTAAGCCCTGAAATGGTAGAGTGGTCTCCAGACCTCTCATTTTAGGTCCCTTTCACAAGAGTGACACCAGCAGTGTTGTGTTGCATCTGTCACAATTGGTGAAAGTCAACATGATGGGCTATTGTGCCTTTCACACTGGCGATTATCTTCTGGTGTGACAGCATCAAAATCCAGCAAGATGCAACCTTAGCTGCATTTCCTTAGGAACGAAGTAAAGTTGCAGTAAGCAAGGTCTGCCTGACAAAGTATGGGGCTACCAGCAGGTATTTTGCATGCATAGTTTTCGAGTTTGCAGTGCTTATCACATCCTCCAATGAAGGGCCGACCCACAAGGGCACCAGCCAGTAATATTAGCTTGAGTTCATGTGGCCCGTCCAGAAAACACATCCCACCTGAATTCTGGAACTATGGTGGAATTCAGCAAAGAGGCTAGTTAACTACTTGGGTGACAGACCTGTTAAAGGGGAATTCTATAACTGGGGGTTATATACACTTATACACCCTACAGTTCATTTTATCGTCTGTAAGACTTCGCTACTTGTTTCCTGAAGGCCTGCAATCTAGTCTAAACAGATACTCTGAGGAAGCAGCCATTCCTGCTTTTTCCTGAAATCCGAGATGATTGTCATGGGTTGCCTGTAAATGGGCTGAAATTAGATAACAGCATTTCTAACTACAACAGAGGTTGCGTACTAATCACAGTGAATTAATTTACTTATCTCCAATTACAAACAGCACAAACAAGATTAAATACATACCCTCTGAGTAGGACAGTAGATTACACACACATTATTTAGGATTATATTTCAGGTCTCCAACATAGGACTAGTGTTAACATATGCTAGCTGTAAGCACATGATATTTAACCCCTTAGTGACTGGCAGCATGCATACGCGGCCGGCACTTCATGCCCGTCTAACTTTTTTCCCCATTACTTACAATGACTTCCTGGACGAACATGTACGTCCTCTGTCACTAAGTGACAGTTTCTGTGGGACGTACATGTACGTCCATTGCCGGGATTGGGTTAAAATGATCTTACCCATTCATTTTGATGTGTTAGAGTTCTTTTAAATACTTTGATCATGCAAGTGACTGTATCAATATCCACAAAACTGACTCAAGATACCAACCTCCCATTCACCTCAGTAAAACTGCCCATCTCTCTACATGTGTTAACAATTTGCCCGCTCGGGTGGGCCAGGATTTATTTGGTGATCAAAGGATTACTGCCATGGGTGTCAACTCTGAATTACCAGCATCAACCTCCAGTGGCAGTAACAAGAGAAGCAGGTCTCAGGATAAACGCACCTGCTAACAATTTCACCCTAAATAGCTCTAGCGATGCTTAGAACTCAGTGAGATTAATGTACTTAGACAACAAGGAGTAATTTTTGGAAAAACCATTTGCTCCATAGGGGACACATACAATTTTCATTATTGTAAATGGGGTTTTAAAGGGACAGTAATGTCCCATAAAAATATTTTTTTGTTTTGTAGATTAAAGAAAAATAAATAATGTGCAGCAAATCCTATTTCTCAAAAATTTACGTTTTGAGAGATATTTGCCACTTAAGTTCACTCTCTCCTGATGTCAGCTGTAAAGCAGGAGATCCGTGTCTGCCGACATGAGGAGGCTCTTCAGAAGAGCCGCAATTGAGATATTTAAAAAGAACTACTTCTTTGGAACGCTCTAAAAAGTGTCTGCTGCTGATATTGGAGGGCGATCCTGTGAGCCACTGGCTTAAGAAATGCTCAGGACAACAGAAGAGAGAGCAAAATTACCAACTTACTTCAGCCTAATGTGAACACATATTCCTTTTAAAATCAGGGGCGCTTATGAAAATGTCATTCTGCAGGACTGTACATGAATCCATGGAACCCTGCAGTGTGTGTTTTCTATAAGTGTCCCTAATTTAAAGGGATATGTGGTTTCTGTACCTCAGCTTCTGAGAAATGAGAAACTGTTTGCTGACATCTATTGACTGAGTTCAGTAACTTACAGTTTAAATCAGTTGGCTTTTTTATTTGTCCACTGTGGTACAGTTGGTTTGCTTCTCTTCGTCTTTATACATAAAGTTCATTGTAACAAATTTACTCTGGTCTGAATAAGAAGTGATTGTGACACAACATGGAGGGTCAGCAATACACTTCAGACCTCTGTGGCAGACGTTCCCTATTCCACAAAAAGAGCAGAAGGAATACTCACATCCTGACAAAAAGAGACTGCTTTGCTGCCAGCCCAGGAGAAGAATACTTTTCAACTAGAGCCAGGGTACTGAAACCAAACTTGTGTATAGGCTCATTGGAATCCAGAGGAGGGAAATCTGTGTCGACCTCTCCGTCATCTTCAGCAATGTGCAGGCAGAACGAGTCCACGTTATCACTGCAAGACAGGACCAACATGAAGGAGAGACCTGTGAGTAATGGACAGCATGGAGGACATGAAAAAAGAGAGATCTGAGGGTTGGACACACCTGACAACATTCAGAGTATATCTATGATTGTTATACAAAGCTAACTATACACATTCAGGGTACAACTGCGAGTTATGGACAGCTGTGAGGCTGGATTCACATGGGTGACAAACAGTGCTATAATTCAGCACCATTTAAACTGGCCACCTCTGATCTTCTACAGTCCCTTCTCGGTGGTCTTGAATAAGGGGTAATGAAGAAAGTGTGATGAGGGCTGGACCACATTAGCGTCGGCTGAATATTACTAACTGAAGCCAACAAGGGTCTGATAATCATTAGACGTCAACATCAGTGTAAATCTAGATGGCAACCCATAGAGTCGCATGCAGATCTGGCATTCTACATCTTTGATGCAACATGCTGCATTCTGGTACATCCTGCATGGTAATCTCCCAGGTGGACTGGTCCATAGCGTTCAATGGTACAGTATCCAGCTGGCAGGTTTTTTACACAGCGATACTGTCACCTGTGTGATCACGGCCTAAATTTAAGGAACAGGCTGTCAGAATTGTAATACTCTACATCTGGAATTTGAACTAATAAAGCATACATCTTTGCAATGCATAGGATACCTCTCTGTCACTGAAAAGGTTAAAGAGCAGAGTGGTGGGCAGTGCATTGCAAGTCCCCTGCACTCCTCTGGTTGTTAAAGAGTTAAGGAGTTTCTCATGCTACAGTTTGAAACAAACTGCCAGTAACTGTCATGTCCTCTTCCATGAGACTGACATGCAAGACTGACTAAAGACATTATCTCTTAAAGCAGAACTATCATGCTAATAACATAGCCCCCCAATATATTTCTAACCTAGCGATATGCAAAATTCTTACTGTCCATAAGATCAAAAAGTCCACGTTATTGCTGAAAAACACTTCATTTGCAGGCATCGGGCTGCACAGAGCTTAAAAGAGAAGCCATGTGCTCCTGCTCAGTCAGAAACTTCCGTTACCTTAAGGTAACCAACTTACGTCACCAACAATGCTGGCAGTGAATGGGACAGACAGCACTGTCATTTCCTCTAAGAGGTCTGAGTGTCTGTCCCCTGGTTCCTGCCGAACAAGTGTTTTTTCAGCAATAACGCCGACGTATTAATCTTAAGGACAATAAGACTTTGCATATTGCTAGGTTAGAAATATATTGGGGGCAATGTTATTAGCACTGCTTTAACCCTCTGAGTGCTAGAGGGTTGTGCAATGCATTGCACAAGAGCAACATCCATAAGGTAAGAAACACAAAAAACAGACAACTGGGTATTTGTATGAAAAGAATATATAAATAACATCCAAATATGAATAAGAGGTTTCTTGGTTACTCACATGTTTTTGTCAAACCGATTGATGGACTACAACTGGTTCAGGAGTGTCAGGGGTTAATTCCTGCCCCTGTACAGGCACTCCGGGCATCACCGGTTCAAGAGTGTCCGGGGTTAATTCCTACCCCTGTACAGGCGATCTGGGCTTCACTAGCTCAAGAGTGTCCGGGGTTAATTCCTGCCCCTGTACAGGCACTCCAGGCTTCACTAGTTCAAGAGTGTCCGAGGTTAATTCCTACCCCTGTACAGGCATTCCGGGCTTCACCAGTTCAAGAGTGTCCGGGGTTAATTCCTACCCCTGTACAGGAACTCTGGGCTTCACCAGTTCAAGAGTGTCCGGGGTTAATTCCTACCCCTGTACGGGCACTCTGGGCTTCACCAGTTCAAGAGTGTCCGGGGTTAATTCTTACCCCTGTACGGGCACTCTGGGCTTCACCAGTTCAAGAGTGTCCGGGCACTCTGGGCTTCAACAGTTCAAGAGTGTCTGGAGTTAATTCCTACCCCTGCACGGGCACTCTGGGCTTCACCAGTTCAAGAGTGTCCAGGTTAATTTCTGCCACTGTACAGGCAGGGCTGGATTTACATCTCAGGAGCCTGTATGCACAGAAATATGAAGTGCCCCCCCCATCAATTGGCCATCCCCACAATGCTCCAAATCTCCAAATTACCCCCCATATCCATTTTGCTCTCACATTGCCCCTATCAGCTCCATATTGCCCCCATCAGCTCCATATTGCCCTCACATCACTCCCATCAACTCTAACTTTCCCTATCAGCTCCAACTTACCCTAACATTGCCATCAGCTGCACATTGCCTCCATGATCTTCACATTGCCCCATCAGCTCCAACTTATCCCCCATCAACTCCACATTGTCCTCACATTGCTCTCATCAGGTCCGACTTGCCCCATCAGCTCCAGCTTGCCCTCACATTGCCCCCATCAGCTCCAACTTGCCCTCACATTGCCATCAGCTGCAAATTGCCCCCATCAGCTCCAACTTATCCCCCATCAACTCCATATTGCCCTCACATTGCTCCCATCAGCTCCAACTTTCCCCATCAGCTCCAGCTTGCCCTCACATTGCCCCCATCAGCTCCAACTTGCCCTCACATTGCCCCCATCAGCTCCAACTTGCCCCATCAGCTCCAACTTGCCCTCACATTGCCCCCACCAGCTTCAACTTGCCCTCACATTGCCATCAGCTCCACATTGCCCCCATCATCTTCACTTTGCCCCCCGTATCCATTTCCTACCTCCCTGGTGGTCCAGCGGCAGGAGATGTCTGTGCCTCTTTCTGCACAGACCTGTAGCTGCTGTTGCTCCCACGCGGTCTTCTATTTAGGAATGCAGAGCGCTGGGAGATGATGTTGTCTCCCGGCGCTCTGCATTAGAGCCGACGAGGGGGAACAACAGCAGCTACAGGTCTGTGTTACCATGTGACGGGCAGCGGGTTACTGTGCGCAGCGCTGTGAATATTAAAAACAAAGTAAAAAACAAACAAAAAAAAAACCCGCTGTGAATAAATATGAAAAGAATATATATATTTCAATGACAGGTGCCCCTCTGTGGGGTGCGCCTGTAGGCAGGTGCCTACTCTCCCTTATGGCAAATCCGGCCCTGTGTACAGGCACTCCAGGCTTCACCAGTTCAAGAGTGTCTGGGGTTAATTCCTACCCCCTGTTCAGGCACTCCGGGCTTCAGGTGAAGTCCGACATGCCTGTACAGGTGAAGGAATTGACCCCTGATGCTGTTGAACCGGATGTAGTCCATCAACCAGTTTGATAAAAATTGTGAGTAACCAAGAAACCGCTTATTCATATGTGGATATTATTTATATATTCTTTTCATAAAAGCTCCCCATTGTGTGTGTGTGTGTGTTTTTGTGTTTCGTGCTGTTTTTCCTTCATTTTTTGAAGGCAGTGATACGGAGTCATGCTGTTGGATCTGTGTGGTGGGCAGTGTAATATCCATAGCTGGAAACTCTCTGGATTTGCCCCGGAGGCGCTGGTTTTTACAGCTAATTACTGGGTATCCGCGGCAGAGGCTGATTTTCCAGATGTGGGGAGATCTGTGTATTTCTGGTGCGTTCCTCCCACTCCCCGCCTGCTTCTCCTTCTTCCCCAGACTATTACTACATTTTTTTTTTTTTACGTTTTTTAAGTTACGCCTCCCACTTGTGATTACTCTCCTCCCCTTTTTGACACTATTTACTTCTTTTATCTCCCTTACTGGCACCACAGGACTCCCCTCTCCGGGGAGTCCACAACCAAAAATTCCCAGGTATGGTTATATCCCCCACTTGCTTGAGAAGCAGCTAGACCAGTGATTCTCACAGGCTGCCATGACACTTTGATGTCACTTAGTGTACCCTGTGTTTTCTATAAAGACTAACAACAATGGACTTTTAAATATAGATTTATAGAAATTGTTATGCACAATATGTTTAGTTTTTGTTATTATGATTAGAAGACCTAATAATAACTGTATATTTATGTACTGTACCCTGCGTTATGCCCTTGATAAATTACATTAAAAATATTAGGGTTGCCCGGAATGTTCTAGATTACATGTTAGAGGTGTCCCAAATGTTCTAGATTACACATTAGGGGTGTTCCGAGCGGAAAAAAAGATTGAGACCCACTGCATTAGACAATCGAAAGTGGCCACCTAAATTTGTGAGTGCTTTTCTATGGATTTTACTCATATGCACCATACATTATTAACCCTATGAGTGCCTCCCTTCTTTTACAACATTCATAGGGGGTATTAGTATTTTATTGCCATAGCAAAAAAAAAAAAAAAAAAAAAAAAAAAAAAAATGGGGGTTGTCATTATTAGGGGCCATTCATTCCCCTTTCTGAAAAGCTGGAGAAAGTTTGGGTCAAACCAAGTGCATTGTATGGAACGAAGAAAATTCCTAAAATGCCCATTGATTTAAATTGGGCTTTTAACCCACTGAGTACTAGAAAGTTCTCCAATACATTCCATCACAGTGCACTGGAAAATTCTATAGCTCTATTTAAATCATTGGCAATTTTTAGTTCTCCCCTATAGTGCAGTTGGCTTGCTCCAGTATAGCTATGCTTTTCTTTTCACAACACAGCCCTTAGTAGCAAGAAAAAAGGGGATAAAATAAGGTGCCGGATCGATCAGAAGTCAGGCGCCACAAAACATCCAGGGTGCCGGACACAAGTGGCTGTAAAAATCAACGGGGCCAGCTCTCATTTTTGTATGCGTTCGACAATGGGGACACAATCATAATGTGGATAAAATCTGCTCCGCTGGAGAGACAGAGCCATAACTCAGCTCTGCCGAGTGTCAGGGGAAACATCCGCTGCTAAACATTGCATGGAAATGCTTCATCCAAATAAAAGGAGAGAGGTTCAAAAGGTTTCATTAAAATGATGTATGCTGTGCTCAGCGTCTCAATCATACGGCCTGCAGAAACAATGGGCTCAATGGTCTCTGCAGAGAGCCAGCCTAGGAAAAAAAAAAAAAAAAAACACTGGCTGGCACTGCTTATACATACAGGTTGCATTTAGAAGGAATGAACAGTTTTACAGAAATAGCTCTCTATTCAAGGAATAGCCTCTCAGGGGAGGTGCAAAAGGTTAATAAAGAACGAGAATTCAAAAAAAAAATCTTTGACTAGTCATGAGGTCTTCTGAATATTAGAGGTCAAATATCCAATAGGGTCTGAGAATTTACAACATGTAGGAAAAAGGCAGAGTTAAGCAGTTCTTGCTTAGTGTTTTAACACGTTGAATTCTAGAAACATCTGCAAACAGATTAAGCACAAGCAGTTGGCCACCAGGGCCATGGCCCCACTCACTTAGACCCACTCAGAGTCAATATTCCTCCTAATCAAGGGATATGCATTCTTCAGTATCCAGCTCCTAGACTACAATTCCTAACATTCTCATCATGTAAAGTTACATTCAGAGTCTCATTCTTTCAAGAAAAGTCATCGGCATTGTCCTCTGCCATTATACAAAGTCATATTCAGTCTCAAGCCCTCTCAGAAAGTCATATTCAGTCTCAAGACCTAATAGCATGTTATGTCAGCCTCAAACATTCAAAGAATGCTATGGACAGTGT
Source organism: Rhinophrynus dorsalis (assembly GCA_037306005.1). Taxonomy (NCBI): domain Eukaryota; kingdom Metazoa; phylum Chordata; class Amphibia; order Anura; family Rhinophrynidae; genus Rhinophrynus; species Rhinophrynus dorsalis. The sequence goes on along the minus strand of CM074726.1, from coordinate 44,358,883 downwards.
CAAGCCTTCATAAAAAGTCAGAGACTCAAGCCTTCTTAGGCTGACTGACAAGCTATTGTCAGTCAGAAGCCTTCATAGTAAGTCAGCTTGCAGCTCCAAGCTGGCAGGCAGACAAAGCTTTTATTCTGAGAATTAAAGACCAAACTGGAGGCTGGCAGGCAAAGCTTTTATTCAGAGTGCAACACCAAACTTGAAGGCAGGCAAAAGACTCTGCAAAAACTATGCAAGACCTCTCCACACTGTATAACCTGTTGAACTGCCAGATTAAGCCAGTGTCTACTCTGAGTGTGCAACACCTTACTGGCAGGCAGAGCAGCTAATGTAACATTTCAATATGACCCTTCATACACAATCTTCCTCCATTACAGCTAACATAAAAGTATTGTCATTAACAATTAAAATTGTTATTTACAAGCCATTGAATCAGAAGCACTTGTAAGACGTATTGGTAATTAAGTGCATATTTACCAGAAAGTCCTCCGAGTGCTTGCTGCTTAACCACATAGCAATATATAACCATCCAAGCACCGTCCAGTAACGATAATTGAATTAATAAAGTAGAAATATGCGGCCCTCAATGACTTACCAAAAGTCACAAAGTAATGCTCACCACTGTACTTCGCTCAGTGTTCAACATTGACCTTGGGGCAGTAAAGCTTATAAATACTGGCAGCAAAAGGGTTGCACTGAATCAGCAAACAATGAATTGGGAGAATATTCCTCTATACTGGGTATACAAAAATCAACTGGAAGAGAGGCAAACCCCCAGCACTATGTACAACACTGAACTGGTAGGAAGTCAAAGTTCTACACTGAGTGTACAAGACTGAACGGGAAGCCAAAGCTCTCCACGGAGTGCAATAATGAACTAGCAGGCAGCCAAGGTTCTACACTGAGTGTACAAGACTGAACGGGAAGCCAAAGCTCTCCACGGAGTGCAATAATGAACAAGCAGGCAGCCAAGGTTCTACACCGAGTGTACAAGACTGAACGGGAAGCCAAAGCTCTCCACGGAGTGTAATAATGAACAAGCAGGCAGCCATGGTTCCACACTGAGTGTGCAACAACGAAAAGACAGGCGGGAATGGTCCGACCCTTAGCGCAACACTGAATAGTCAGGAAGGCAAAGTTTGACACAAAGTGAAGCACTGAATAAGTAGGAAAGCAAAGTTCTACATGGAATGCAACAATGAGTAGAAAAAGCAGGCATGGTTCTTTCTACATGTAATGCAACGCTGAACAGGCAGGAAAGGTTCTTTCTACATGGAATACAACACTCAAAAGACAGAAGGCAGGGTTCTATATGCAATGCAAAACTGACCAGACAGACAGGCAAGGTTATTTCTACATGGAATTCAACACTGAAAGGACAGGCAGCCAAGGTTCTTTATGCAATGCAACACTGAACAGACAGGCAGGCAAGGTTCTGTGTGGAATGCAACACTGGACAGACAGGAAGGCAAAGTTCTTTCTACATGGAATTCATCAATGAAAGGACAAACAGGCAAAGTTTTATGTGGAATGCAACACTGAACAGACAGACAGGCAAGGTTATATGTGTAATGCAACACTGAACAGACAGGCAGGCAAGGTTATATGTGTAAGGCAATACTGAACAGACAGACAGGCAAGGTTATTCTACATAGAATGCAACAATGTATAGACATTGCTATTTCTACATAAAATGCCTCACTGAACAGACAGGCAGGCAGACAAGTTTATACTTGGGAGTGCAACACCGAACAAGCATGAACCCAGGTTCTAAACAGTTTGCAACACTGGATAGGCAGGAATTAAATATTCTACACTGGATGAGCAGCAGGGAACAAGCAGGAAAATGGATTGATTTAATGAATCACCCATGCAACCTCCATAGACCCTTGGTGTCAGGCTTGGAAGCTGTTCCCTAGAGTCTATGGGGACTGTGCAAACAGCTGAAAAATACTGAACTGCACAATTTCAGAGTATAAAAGTTCAGTCTCTCTCATGGGACTAACAAGGGGGCATCTGGGTTGTTGTTTTTTTTTTAAATCCCCCAGGAGAGCATGATCACAGAGATAGTTGCTCTTTAAAACTGTCATACATCCATTGCCTGTACAAATCTCCATGATCTTCAGGATTGGGTGATGTCAGCGCTTCACTAAGTGTTTCTGGGATATTGGTATCCTCTCCATTGAAGTCCACTGTCAGAAAATTCATTGAAGTTCAGTGAGATAGCTCAGCTGGTTAATGCACAGATGTAGAATCTTTTTAAGACCTCAAGGTCACAGGTTCTAGTCTCAGCAAGGTCAACTAAGCCTTTCACCCTTCCGACGTAGATAGAATGAGTAACCAGTACATACTTGAAAATGGGAGACCATCTAAATGTATGCTACCTGGTAAAATACTTTCATAAAATTAACAAAAAAGAAGATTTTAGTCTTACCTGTTAAACCGTTTTCTCTTAATCCATACAGATTACTGGTAACTTTGGGTAGGTGATCAGCCCCTTTAAGTAGGCAGGAACAATTCTGAAAAGTGACTGCTGGGTGGAGCCTACCTCCTCTCCTCAACTTGCAGCTAGACAATCCCCTTCCTGTATGGACTAAGAGAAAAGTATTTAACAGGTAAGACTAAAATACTCTTTTCTCTGTCGTCCAATACGCGTTACTGGTAACTTTGGGATGTCCAACCATAAAGTTCCCCAGGGTGGGAGAAAAGGCAAGGACCAGGCGCAGGCCCCCAAAGTCACCAGAGTACCAATGAACCAACAGATCATGAATAGTTCAACAATAACCACAAAGTGTCAACGGACATTGAACAGGGTAAAACAGACCTCAGGAACTGTTACACAGCACACTGAACTAGAGCCAACAGGGCTCAAAAGTGAAAGAGTACTGAGCGACTAATGAGATCCTAGACAGGAAAGGCTGCCTCCAGGATCTTCCTCCCAAAATTGGCATCAGCCGATGCCAGCACTTCCACACGGCAGTGTTTCAAGAAGGAATGCACGGACGTCCAAGTGGCCGCCTTGCACAATTGATCAGAGGAGGCCTGATTCTTGTAGGCCCAAGATGCCCCAACAGAACTCGTAGAATGAGCAGTGACCTGAAAGGGAACAGGCTTCTTCCTAAGTTTGTAAGCCTTACGAATCGTGGACTTGATCCAAGAAGCAATGGTTACCTTGGAAGCAGGCTTCTCTGCCCTGGGACCCTCAGGAATGACAGAAAGAGTGTCAGACTGCCTCAATGGCTCAGTGCGATGCACACAGAACTTGAGACATCGCACAACATCCAACAGGTGAAGATCCTTCTCCTTGTCAGAAGTAGGGTTAGGGCAGAAAAAAGGAACCACAATTTCCTGACTAATGTGGAATTCAGACACCACCTTCGGGAGAAACTCCTGCGAAGTACCGCCTTGTCCTTGTGAAACACTAAAAAGGGTGGCCTACAAGACAGGGCATGCAGCTCCACAACATGGCGAACAGATACAATCGCCAGGAGAAAAGCCATCTTCCATGTCAGCAGACGGAGAGGAATAGTGGCAAATAACTCAAAGGGAGGGTGCTAAAGGACGCCCCAAAACCATGTAAAGGTCCCACTCAGGAACGAGTCTTAAACAAAGGACGGGTATGAGCAATGCCATTGAAGAAAACCTTGACATCAGGAAGAATAGCAAGGAGCCTCTGAAAGAAAACAGAGAGAGAGCAGAAGTCTGAACCTTAAGAGAACTCAGACTGAGACCCTTATCCACACCATCCTGGAGGAAGGAAAGGACCATAGGAAGATCAAAATCCTGAGACAGGTCCCTTTCAGCACACCAAGATAGAAAGGTACACCAAGCTTGATGGTAGGCCTTAAAGGAAACCGACTTATGGGCACTGAGCATAGTAGCCACCACACCAGAAGAAAATCCCTTCTTCTTCAAAATTGAGGATTCAATCTCCATGCCATCAAAGCCAGACGATGAACATCCTCCTTCTACAGGGAACCCTGAAGAAGATCTAGACGGGAGGGAAGCCGAAGAGGTTCCGCCACTGAGAGATCCAGAAGCTCCGGAAACCAAGCCTGCTGAGGCCAGTACGGAGCAATCAGAATGACTGGGCAGCGCTCCAGTCGCAGTTTTTGTATCACCCTGTACAACAGGGGAATGGGAGGAAAGATGTATGCCAGAGGGAAATTCCACGGGATCGACAAGGCATCCACTGCTAGAGCCAGGGGATCTGCCCAGCTAGAGAAGAACGTTGCAACCTTCCTGTTGTGTCTTGTTGCCATCAGGTCGATGCACGGAAGACCCCACAACTGGACAATGAGGTTGAACGCCTCTTGATGCAGTTCCCACTCTCCGCTGTCCACTGTGTGTCGACTGAGGAAGTCTGCCAGAACGTTGTCTACACCAGGAATATGAACTGCGGAAATGGCAGGTACATGCTCCTCTGCCCAGGACAGAATAGCCTTGACCTCTAGCCAAGCCGCGAGACTTCTTGTGCCACCTTGCTTGTTGATGTAGGCTACTGATGTGGCGTTGTCCGACTATACCCTGACCGGGCAATCCTCCAGCTGTCGTGTCCAGTGTCACAGGACATGAAATATCACCCGAAGCTCCAGGACATTGATGGGAAGGAGAGATTCCTCCTGGGACCACCGGCCCTGAGCTTTCAAGTGCCCCAGGACCGCTCCCCATCCGGAGAGGCTGGCATTTGTCGTCACTGTTGCCCAGAATAGCACCAGGAAGGGCCTGCCTTTCAGGAGATTGTTCAGGATGAGCCACCATGATAGGCTTAGCTCCATGTGAAGAGGGAGAGATAGGGACCTCTCCAGGAGATCCGGTCGACCCCTGCATGCCAGGATTAGAAACCTCTGACGTTCCCTGGTATGAGCCATGGCAAACGAAACTGCTTCTGTGGTGGAAATGAACTTCCCTACCAGGGATGACAACTTCTTGGCTGGAACTGGATCCTGAGACAGGACAGCTTGGACCTTCAGTGCTATCTGATGAGCCACTTCATCCGTGAGAAACACCATCCCTCTCTGGGTGTCGAAAAGGAGGCCCAGAAACACCATCCTCTGTGAAGGAACAAGGTCTGACTTGTCCAGATTGATCTGTCACGGGCCAGAGCATGAATGCAATCCTGCACCTGCTGATGAATGAGCTCTGGAGAAGATGCCTTCAGAAGGAGGTTGTCCATGTACGGGGTAACTCTGATGCCATCCCGATAGAGGACGGAAATTAATGCTCCCAGGACTCTGTTGAAGACTTGAGGAGCTGTGGTCAGGCCAAAGGGGAGGGCTGAAAATTCGAAATGCCCTCGGTTGTAGGTAAAGCAAAGATATTGCTGACTCTCTGGATGAATGGTGATGTGCAAATAAGCATCCTGAAGATCCAGCGAGGCCAGAAATTCCCCAGGGGACATGGTAGCAATCACTGTGCGTAGTGACTCCTGGAGATACTGCGACCTGACCACAAAGGAGTTGAGATTCTTCAAATCCAAAATGGGACGGCAGCCGCCATCCTTCTTGGAAAACATAAAGAGGTTGGAGTAGAACCCCAACCCCCGTTCCTGAGGAGGAACAGGTTCCAAGACTGCCTTGTCCAGAAGGGCCTGAATGGCTCCATCGAAAAGGCGCTCTTTTCTGCTCCCAGTGGACAGCGAGAAGAGAAGGTCCAAGAAGGAGGAAGGGAGGTGAAGGGGATCCTGTACCCCGTAGCCACCACCTGCAAAACCCACGGGTCTGCCACAGAGGCATCCCAAGCTGAATGGTAGTGGTGTAAGCGGCCACCTACCTGCGGAAGGGGACCCGGATTCGGCGAGTCATGCAGAAGGAGGTTTGGAAGCCTTGGGCTTAGCGGAGGACTTGGACCTCCATTGCTGCTTAGGCCTGGATGAGGAGCGCTGAGCCTGAAGCACCGCCTGGGTCACCTGGCGTGAGTCAGCCTGAAAGGGAAGAAAAAGCTGCTTCCTTTTGACAGTCGCCTTCTTCCTCTGGACCACTGGCAGGTGAGTACTCTTCCCTCCAGTGGCTTCACTAATCAGATCCTTGAGAACAGGCCCAAACAGTGTCAGCAGATCAGATCTTGAGCCAAAGAGCACATCTGGCTACCACAGACATAGCTGATGCCCTGGCTACCATACGCACAGAGTCAAACAGGGCAGCAGAAACATAATGCTGAGCCTCAGAGATGTTGGCAAGAAGCCGCAACATGTCAGCAATAGAAGCCCCCTGACAGACAGCTGAAGTGAGCTGTTCAGTCCAAACAGCCACAGCTCTATTCACCCACGCTGCAGCAAAAGTGGGGCTCAGGGCAGAACCAGCCATCGCAAAAATAGCCTTGAGAGCAGTCTCAAGCTTCTTGTCAGTCCAGGCTTTCATAGCAGATGCATCAGCCACAGGCAAGGCAGTGGACTTAGAAAGCCTGGAGACAGGGGCATCCACTTTGGGAGGATGAACCCACTGAGCTAGGGCCGCTTCAGAGAACGGCTAAAAGTCTAGCAAATTTCCGAGAGACAGACGGTTTCCTGTCTGGAAACTTCCACTCCTCAGACACCAAGCTGTCAAGGGTGGGGTTAGGTAGAAAACAAGTATGGGGCCTAACAGGCTCTTGGAACACATTGGAGGGATCAGAAGAAACCTCCTGCACCAAGGGAATGTTTAGGGTGTTCAACACAGCCCTGATCAGGCCCCTCAGCTGAGGGGACAGGATCAGACTCAAAGGGATCCCCAAAAAAACTTAGAGGAAGGGACAGCAGAGCAGTCTTCATCATCAGAATCCACCAATAATTCCCCTTCAGAGGAATCAGACACATTTTTAGGCAAAGAAGATCTGATAGGGGTGGGGGCCTGCCATGAGTGGAAGACCCCGTGCAAGGTGGATGGAAGGAGTTGTAAGGTGGACTGGAGGTCCCTGGTAGTAGCCTTAAACTCTTGCATCCAAACTGGCTCTAGTGCATGACTGGACGCCCCTGCAGGGGATTCAGGGGCAGCAGTGCATGTTGGGCAAACAAGACCTGAGTATTCTCTAGGTAACCCTGAGTGACATGAGGAGCAATGAGCAATGGGGGACACAGATGCCCCAGAATCATTAGTCTTAGGCCTCCCCCCGTGGCTGCACGTCGTTCGGGGAGTCCGGAACGCAACGGAGCAATAAAAAAAAATTGCTCCGTGGTCGTTGAGTCACTTCCGCATTCCCCGGTCGTTAAGGGGTTAAGCTATGGGAACTTAACTCCAATAGCTTTCAGGTAACATGCTTCACTTTTAAAGCCCCTGACTCTCTACTGCTCCTTTAGTGAAAATCACATATTGTCCTTTATTATCAGGTTTTTCAGAGTCTTTTAAAAGTGTTCTTTCATGGGACTAGTGTAATTTAATTAAAAGAGCAATGCATTATGTTATTCTCTGGCAGCCAAAAAGGTTAAAGTAAAAGAAGGCAAGATTCCTTATTTCCATCTCATGATTTATAGGACATACAATGCAACACAGCTTCTCCAAATAGCCCTTTTCATTGAGTTAATGGAAAGGAAGTGGGGATAACTGTCAGGAAATGCATGCATGCGCCTCTACGCTTAATGTTACGAGGATCCTTTAAGCACCAGATGAGTGTCCAGCACATTGATTAACAAGGCACTTTAGACACCTCTGGCGATCAGAGGGTTAATAATCTCTCCAAAATACCTCTTCCAATTAGACCAACATAGCATTTTGGCGCCTTCTACACAGTAATTTTTATACATGGATTAGCTTTGTAGAAACCTGGCAAAGGTATTGTATAAATGCTAGTGTTTAGATTCTTAAAAGAACAACAAACACAAGTTTTTACTAGTTATTCATTGTAATTCCCACTTATGTTGGTCTCTTTGGAGGCGGTATTTTGGAGAGATTATTAACCCTCTGATCACAAGAGATGTCTAAATTGCCTTAATAATCAATTTGCTGGACACTCATCTGGTGCTTAAAGGGATAGTAATACTTCGTTTTAACTTTATTTTATTTTGTAGGCATTAAAAAAACATGAAGAATGATATAAGTCTTATCTCACAAACCTTTATGGTTTGAGAGATATTCACAAGCAAAGTTCCCCCTCCCGCCCATTTTACCTAGTGTAAGCCATCTCTTCTCAGATGTGAATCTAGTTGTAAGACCAGACAGATAACAGAAGGGGACAATCTTCTTTGTATGAAAAGAATGAAAGTCCTTCCCCCCTTGACAAGTTTTTCAGCTTTTTCCCTTATCTTAATTGAAGATTGCCCCTCTCTGCAATCTACCTGGGCACCTCCCTTCTGATCTGGCTGAACAGGTTGGGGATACTTTGCTTGTGAATATCTCTTAAACCATAAAGGTTTGAGAGATAAGACTTATATCGTTCTTCATGTTTTTTTAATGCCTGCAAAATAAAATAAAGATAAAATGAAGTATTACTATCCCTTTAAAGGATCCTCATACCACTGGGAAAGAGGCACATGCATGCGTTATCCCCACTTTCTTTCCATTAATTTAATGGAAAGGGACATTTGGAGAAGCTATGTTGAATTGTATGTCCTATAAATCATAAGCTGGAAATAAGGGATCTTGCTTTCTTTCACTTTAAACGTTTTGGTTGCCAGAGAAAAACGTAATGCATTGCTCTCTTAATTAAATTAGACTGTCCCACAAAAGAAAACTTGTAAAAGACTATGGGAGTTGCAGCATTATAGACTTATAGAATTAATTCTACAAGCGAGTCCCAACTTTTTGCCCTACTTTCTGAAAGAGATGAAGCTGCCAGTGGCCATCTCATTCCTATTGGATGTGACACCAAGTTTGTATTTCCACCCAGAGTTGATAGTAATAACAATAAGCCCTTAAAGGACTGGAGTAATGCAATACATTTCTTCACAATGTGCTGCAGCCCCTTTGGTCCTTAAAAGTTTAACTAAAAAAAGAAAAAAAAATATATAGATTTTTTTTTGCCTCCCCTTCAAAGGTACTGATAAATCTAAGGAAGGGACATAGAAATTGCTCTGGCCACACCCACAACAACACATTCAGGATGCTGTGGGAAAATCTAAGCAAATGCTGAACGCTATTAACCCTTTGAATGTCAGAGGGGTATGCATCGTATTTCAAACATGCAACAAATTACATTTCCCATAAATTTACTTGCTGAATGCTAGAGATATTTACCTAAATTTACTTACTGAATGCTAGAGATATCTACAAGTGAATTGCTTTGCAACATGTTGAAGACCACTCTAGCATTCAAGGGATTAACCCCTTAAAAATCAGAAACATGCCAGGACTGTCACCGTTTTTTTTCCTGAAGGACAGGTGACGGTCCTGGCACGTCGCATACTTTTTACTTATAAAGCTCCTGCGGAAGCACTGTAAGTAAAAACAGGCTCTGAAATTGACCTTTACGAGACCAAAGCGGTTTCTCAGTCCCCCGCTAAGCGCGTTGGAACAAGTCATTGGTCACGCGTGCCAGTGCGCCGACAACAAAGCGGTCCTTAATCATGGGTAAAAATACCTAAAGGACCCATGCAGTACATATACATCATGGATTTCAGGGCTGCACGCCGTTCGGGGAGCCCTGAATCAGATAACGAAAAGAAAAAAAAAAAATGCTCAGTAGTCCTTAAGTTCCAGCCATGTGAGTGTGCGCCGGTCCTTAAGGGGTTAAGGGAAGGTAACTTCCCCCGGACTGCTGGTCTTTAAGGGGTTAAAAAATCCACGTATATCTATGGGAACTTTGGAAAAATATTGGATCCACTATGGTGCAATTTTTTTCTCTCTACACAGACTCTCCTGTTCTTTTACACAAAGGCCTAATGAGTAGTAAAAAAATGTTTTACTAAACAGTAATATTTACCATTTTTCTTGCGAGTTGAAATTTTGTAGGCAGCCATTTGACTTTGTACATTACAACACTGATGCAAATGGAGGGGGGGGGGGGAATCAGATCACAGAAGTGTTATATCAGCTGAATGATAAATTACTTTATTTAGTGGTACAATTGCCTGTAAAATGTTGGACAATCTAGGAGTATATTTCTGTGGATCTTTCTCGCTCTCGTGTTGTTTGCCTAATAATTACTGAATGACACGGTCGTAAACAATCAAATCAATTTAGTTAAAAGCATAATCCAGCCACACAAAGATTTGTATTAATAACACAGCGGGACCTTTTATTCACAGTGCTAACCTTTTTTATATTAGAAAAGTTGTTTAACCCCTCGGATGGCAAAGCGGTCTCCATCGCACTGCTTGGTAATGCATAGGAGATGTCTCGAACATGCATCAGGGTTAAGCAGCCATTTCTTCTTGATAGCTTGAAATCTTTATTTCCTCTTAACAGCCTGAGTGCCATAGAGGTATCCAATGTATTGCAACACAATGCACTGGATTCCTCTATGGCACTCAGAGTGTTAAAGGGATAGTAATGCTTCACAAAAACAGCAGCTCCAATTAATCTTCATAGTATTTTGACCATGGAGAGTGTTATTTCAATACTGTCAGAGCTGTAGTTCAAGAGTAATTGAATAATAAAGTATCCCCCTCCCGCCCCTTTTACCTAGTATAAGCCACCTCCCCTCAGATGTGGAACCTGATCCACAGACCAGACAGCTCACAGCAAGGGACAATCTTCTTACTGTGAGAACAATGAAAGACCTGCCCCCTTTGACAGGTTTTTCTGGTTTTACCTTTATCTTAACTGAAGATTGTCCCTCTCTGCAATCCACCTGGACACTGCCCTACTGCTCTGAGTTGAGCAAAGTTACATCAGTAAAAGAGGCAGGAGGGGATACTTTATCATTCAATTACCTCTTGAACTACAACGCTGACAGTATTGAGATAACACTCTCCATGGCCCAAGTACTATGAAGAATAATTAACTGGAGCTGCTTTTATTATGAAACATTACTATCCCTTGAAGGAGAACAATATTTCATTAAAGTGGAACTACCACCCAATAATAAAATTGCACCACATAATTACCCCTCTGGAGACTAGCTGCTCAGTGGCGCTAGTCGCCAAAATTATTGCCCGATTAAAGAGAAAACGCCATTCTTCCAAGACTGACAGCAGGACAGAGCACGGACATCTTGCCGTAGTGATGACCGCACACCTATGCTGTCAGTCCCAGCCGGGTCTAGAAGGCATCGCTAGGAACCAGCCGGCTCCAAAAGGGACTGATAGAGCAGGCATGCGGACGTTACTATGGCAAGATGTCTGCGCTCCGTCCTGCTGTCAGTCTTGGAAGAATAGCGATTTCTCTTCAATCAGGTAATAATTCTTGCAACTAGCGCTACTGAGCAGGGACAATTATGTGGTGCAATTTTATTACTGGGTGGTAGTTCCGATTTAACTGAACATTCTTAGGGCCATATGTTCAAAATAATAACTACAAAAATAAGTAATTGTATGAATGAACGGCATATTTCCTATAGAGTATACAACAAAAAACTAATAATATCCGTTGTGTATGACAACTCAAGAACTGCCAGGCAAACGGGCAGGGCAAGGGTGTGGCTAAACTATTCTCCAGTGTTGTATAGAGGAAAAGAAAATTTGTCTTATACAATGACAAAAAAATGTCTTGCAAAAGAAAAAAATGTGTACGTTAAGAAAAAGTGTGAAGTTCTGAATGTGAGAAACCTATAATAAATGAAGGAAACACAACACAAGTACAATTACCATACCTATATACCGAAATTTTTGTCTTTAGTTAAGACAGTTTTTGTCGTTACATGTGACAATTTCAGTCAGGAATCGCACTTCAATGACAAAACAACATATTTCTGATCACAACCGACAGTCTCTGAAAATATTAATGAGCTCAACGACACTGTACTTTGAAATGTCGTTACAAATAACAAAAGCTATTTCACTACGTCTTTTAACATATGGCCCTTAGTGTTCTAAAGAACCACAGCTTTAACCCTTTGAGTGCCACAGGGGTAGGCAACGCATTGCAAAGCACTCTGTCACTCAAAGGGTTAAAGGCCTCTTTCACACAGTCAACAGCACTGTTGAAGGGCATGGGTAACAGAACTGTTGTTGTTGCCCAAAATGCTTCAAATGTAACCCTCCTGAAAGGCACTCCAACGCAAGGCTCACAACCATCAGCTGCCCACAGTGGCAATTACCATAGCTGGGAATTTTCCGGTTTTGCCCGGAGACTCCAGTTTTAAAACTGAATTCCCGGATCTCCGGGGTAGAGTCTGATTCTGTGATGAAACTCTGCCCACTTGTGCTCAATCCCACACTGTTCCTCCCACTCTCGTCCTCTTCTCCTCCTTCCACAGTCTATTCAAGCTATTTTTTTTTTTATTTAGAAGTTCCACCCCCCACTCACGATTTCTCGCCCCTCATCGGCACCACAGGACTCTACTCTAGGCAGCCTCAACCAAGAAGTTCCCAGGTATAGCAATTACATCTTAGAAACAATACATTCAGGAAGCATTTTAGTAATTATTTATACGTCTAGACAAATGAGTATTTAGAAATGTCTTTAAAGGAGAATTCTGTATTTGATCAACCCTTAAAAACTTAGATTTGGTTCCCAGCACACTTTGTTTCATGAAGGCTATTATTTAGTTCCCAGCACACTGTTTCATGAAGGCTATTATGTCTCAACTTTCTGAGTGCCAGATAAGTGTGCAGCACAATTTGGATTCAAAAGGTTATATGTGCCACTAAGAATCCCTCCCATGAAATTCACAGTATCACTGCTCTTTATTTCTATCTCCACTGATTTGTTAATCTCTTGGATTTTAGAGACGTTTCCAACTCACTGCAAAGCAAAACATTCAATATGTCTCTACCATCCTAGGGGTTAAATGCCTTTATAAAACATACACAGCACTGCTATACACTGCATTTATCTGAGAACCTCAACTCAGACAGTAGCTTCTAAACCTCCCCCCCCTTTTAGAATCTGGAGTTTTAATTGCATGATTGATGCAGAAATTAATTAATCGCAAAGTGCATGCTAATTGTTTAATTGCTCGCTTGATCTATATGGATCATTTTCGGGAATTAAAAGGAACTGATTTACTCTGGCTATTGATTGAATGTGGCACTGAGTTATTTTGCTTGCTACCTGATTTGAAATTCCCTCAATTAATTCCCTAAACCTTTTGCTTCTGAGGCGGCTGGGAGAGTTTGCCCCTTCTGGCTGATCTATACTAACTTGTCATGCTTAAGAGATATTTATTATTACAACCGGCAAGTAATAATGACACATTAATATTAGCGGGGGGTGTACATTACTACAGAATGGATTGCAAGTGTGGAATTAAAACCGATATATTTGTCAGTATCAATTTTTACAAATCTTGCGATGACCTGTGTGGACAAATTAATGGGCACTCTTCCCTCCTCTGGTTTCTACTGTCAAGCAAAAAAGCGCTCTGCCATGTAACGGCTTTTACAACATTTTCCACCTTCCTTTCCCAGCTTATGATCTGCAGCGATGCATTTTTATTTTCTGTTTTAATAGGAACACTACCACAAAGGAATAGCACAGCTTTACTAAATGCAAATCAGTGTGTAATATACATTCTGATGAGTCAATTGTACAAGTGGGTGCAAACACTTATTAAAGTGACAGTCAACCTCCTTTTGGAATTCACATATTGTGCAAGTACATAATATGTATAGTAAAATTTGCTATAGTTCTAATTATTTTATTATTCAGATTCACCTATAATTATTTTTTCTACATGTATGTTTCTGACATTGAGCTCCTGGGCATTTAGTTGGGGATTGTGAAAGCTACAATATAACGCTATCCCTGCAGCACTGAGTGCTCTGTATGCTGCAGGCTTTTCTACCTTGTATGACTAGCTTTTGCACTATTGCACAATCATTGATATTACTGTCCCTGACCGAAAGCTTCCCATCAGGGATGTATGGAAAAAAATGATAATAAAAAATAAAGACAAGCTGATGTCACATACTATGCACTTGCCGAATATGTAAAGGCAAAAAGGAGGCCGACCGTCACTTGGTGTACTGGCGATGATGCTCATGCAGAAAGGTGTATATTCCTGGCCTATGGTGCCTTTCACATGGATCACTATCTCCCCACATGAAATCGCACAAGGTCACACATGCACATACCTGGGAGCTTTCAGAATCTGCCCCGGAGACTCTGGCTTTTATAATTAATTACTGGGTCTCCTGGGGTCAGAGACTGATTCTCTGGCATAGGTAACTTTGCTGTGAAACTCACTTCTCCTCCTCCTCCTCACCCTATTCCACCCACTTCTCCACCTTCCCACCCACATTATGACATAAGGATGATAAGCTCCGCCCACCCAATTAAGCACCATCCCCTTTGTGACACAAATCATGTCATTTAAATCCCTCTGGTCGCAGCACTTGAGCCTTCTCAGGACCACGAAGTTCTCAGGTAGGCGCATGCAGCATCTTTACTGTGTTCACACAGGAATGGAGTTAAATTGCAGCAGAGCTACACTGGCTCTAGTGAATGGCAACCCTGTCAACCACATTCGGCTAATACATTCAGGGGCTGCTGTCAGGGGCTATGTAATTTTTGTTTTGTTTTGTTTTTGTTTTGTATTTTAATTTAATGCAGGCTATGCTGAAATGTAACCTTTTAAAAACGAGCCGCTGACGTCACTTCAGGGCAGACTGCGGCACAACTCTGTCCCACAGCCTCTGCCTCTTCCCCACCTCAAGTAGCGCCTCATTCTAACCGCCTTCTCTTACTGAGGCTTCCTCCATGTGAGCTGGAGTGCTCACAGCACTACATGGGGAGGGGAAGAGGAGAAGATTACCAGACTGTGCGACAGAGTTGACCCGCAGTCTGTCCTGAAGTGATGTCACCGGCTCATTTTTAAAATGTTAAATTTCGGCATAGCGTGCATTATATTAAAAACAAACAAACAAAAAACAACAGATTACATGTTAACACTACAGGAAGATTACATACAGGAGAACTTTTATAGAGGTGAGAGATCCCCTTTAACATGTTGCGTGACCCTCTAGGAGTTAATTCTTTGTGGGCCAGTTAGGTATCCAGCGCATTGCGTTGCAATGCCTTGGATACATTTCTGGCACTCAGAGAGTTAATGGGCTTTTTTTTCCTTCACAGATCTAACCTCTTACTTGTAAGAGGAGATGTATAAACTTTAAACCCAGTGGATGCTAGAGATGGAGACCTCTTTAGCACTCAGGAGGATAAAGAGGCAAAGTGCTACAACAAATATGTATTAATATTAACACTTTGAATACCAGAGGGGCACTCAACACATTCTGAAGCCGAAAAAGTGTTTGTAGCAAGAGACAGAATTTGGGGAGAGTTTCTTTACAGTGACATGACCTTCATGTTAGAAAGAGCCATACTACAAGGTCAGTCAGCAACAACCAAATGTTTTACACTTTAGACCAGGGTTGGACAAATGTAGTGTCTTCCCATCATTCCCTGCCAGCCAGTGGTTGGTGTGGGATGATGGAAATTGTAGTGTTTAATACCTGGAAGGCTTCAGGTTGCCCACCCCTGCTTTGGCCTGTCTTTCCCAAATAAATCAACTAGTTAGATTACTTGAGTTTGGGCTCCCGTCCTTCTGTTGTATACTGCCAGCAGATGAGGCCAATGAGGTCATGAACTTTGGCATTAGCGATGGTCACCACTGTCATGGGCAACAGCTTATCTTGGCTAGTCTGCATTGAGAGGTAAACATCAATTTTCTTGGTGGCTGTGGTACCCACGTGACCCTGTAGAAAGAAAGGATAAAAACAGCATACATAAATGGTACCAAGGACTTAGCTGTGATTCATACTACAAAAAGTTAATAGGGTTTTAGAGCCACATTGATGACTTGAGAAACTTATGGGGTATGGATAAAGTTCTAAATGTAAAGAACAGCTTTATAAGGTTTGATACTATACATACTAAACATCTAGACTAGCCGATTAATTCTGTAACGGTGTGATGATTTACATGTGGCGTGTAATAGTATATTATTCTGTTGGTAGCATGTAATGGTATATTGATACCCTAATAAAGAAAGGCTCTCCAAGACTTAAATTCATTCTTCCTCAATCTGGTGCATTAGTGTGCATGTTCATTATATTTGAATTATATTTACTTTTGCCAAGTCTTTTATTTAGCACTACTGCTAATCATTCAGTATGCAGTCCCTGTTTTGTACTGGTATATTGCTTTGCTGGTGGCATGTAATGGTGTGTTGCTCAGCTGGTGACATGTAATGGTGTAAACCATTGCTGGTGGCATGGAAAGGAGTATACCTCTACAGATGAAATGGTGTATGCTTCTGCAGGTCCCATGAAATGGTGTATACTTCGGCTGGAGACATGCAAAGGTGATGGCATGTGTTGTTGCTTGTCTCATGTAATATAACATAAAAAGGTAATAGTCATCAAGCTGGCTGATAATCAGACCTGTGTCTACATAACCGTGCTGCAGTAGCATACTCCCAAGGCAATACCCCAGTTCCCAAAAAGGACTGGAAATTTCCATTTCTTCTTGGGAACTGTGGTGTCTCCTTTTGGATATGCTACTAGAGCAGGGTTAGCTATACCCCTTTTGCTTAAAGAGACAGTCAACCTTTTTAACTGTACATGTTCTGCAAGTGCATATAATAGGTAAAGTCGAATTGTTATTCTTTTTCATTTACACTTTTTTTCTTAATATCACTAACATTGAGCTCCCAGGAGCTGTGTTTCAGGAGAGATTTCAACTGGTGACTGTGAAAGTAGAGATATTTATACAATGTTACAGTTTCTGTGCAGCAGATCTGTGTGCTCTAAAGGTGGCTTTTCTACATTGTTTAACTGTCTTGTTTACAATGTATCTTTTTCATATTGTTGCATTCTCATTATGTTCACAGTCCCACACAGAAAGCAATGTGGAAGCAATTCAGTGAGCTCCTTGTTAGGTACATAAACGTATACAAAATAGGTATAGATAAAAAAAACCAAACAAACATTGTAGGCAATATATTCTACATATTATTCACTAGCAGAATATGAAAAGACAAAAAAGAACGCTCTGTAGTATTAATGTGTCTAATCACCAAGTAAGCACCCATGGGGACATACTAATTTACCTTACAAGGATAACAGTGTACACTAGGATTATTTTTCTTCTGCTGATGATGGGGTACATCTTTCACCATACTATAGAGGGTGTTGGTTGGCTGAGGATGACGGGAGTTGAAATCCAACAACAGCATTCCTAATCTTGGCCCTGCTGCTGATTTATATATATAATTAAAACACTATGGTCCAGTTTAGTAGCAGCACAATGCAGCGCTCATTGGGACCTGCCCGTGTTGCAGTTTACTTGCTGCCTTTCTTTCTTGCCATAATTTATATTCCGAGATGATATCACCCTGTGAAATAAAGTGCACGTCTCTCTCTCTCTGTTTTTTGCTCTTTTTTTCTTTCCCTTTTTACTTTTACGGGCTTGTAAATAAACTTGCATCGGGAGTAAGCGGATTCATTAGGGATCTGGACATTAAACCAAAAGAAAACAGCAGCATAAAAAATTATTTATTGCTCGTACATGCAGCTAAACAAAGTGGATGATTTTAACCTTGTCTCTGCCAAAGAAGCTTGCACAGCTGGAACTTCCTGGCAGGGAATGGGTTACGAAGTGCCATTATGTTTTATGTCTGAAATTATTTTTATGTCTAGCCTGGTGTTTGGGGGGGATTTACTATTAATTTACTGGGGTCAGGTATGCATTTCTGTGTGTGGTTATTGTAATAGTAACATTCATAGCAGTGACAGCCAACCAGGTTGGGTTAAAGTGCCTCATACTGTAGTAGGGTTCTAAGTTGGGGGTTGAATAAGATAGATTAACCCTTTGCTTTGCAATGTGATGGACACCTCTCTGGCACTCAGGGGATTAAGGTGGAACAGTAAGTATAGAGGGAGATAAGCTCTGAAGCAAAAGAAAGGGGTTGTCTGTGTTCTGGGATGTAAATAGGATGCGTGATGTCATAAAGGGAAATAATCCCACTGTACCAGGGAACAGACTGGGGCCACAGTAGATGCACCTGAGGGCTGCACGGGACCCCAGGGCCAGCCGTTGTCCACCACTGAATATATTCAGAAACACACTACCTGCATGCTACAGGGTGGCAACTCCAGAAATTTAACATCATTCAACAATTCTTTTTCTCTCACTTAACCCCTTAACGACCGGGGTATCAGCGCCGCGCCGCAACGTCCGCGGAGCATTTTTTTTGTTTTTGTTTTCCGGTTCCGGACTCCCTGAACGGCGTGCAGCCGCGGGGGGAGCCCGGAACTCCATGACGGTCATAGTATGTCATGGATCATTCAGTCAGATCGACCCTTGACGTACTATGACCGTCAAGGGTCGTTAAGGGGTTAAACAAGATTCTCTACTGCAGCATGCTACATTTCTTACAGTTAAAGCTCTCAACAAACCATACATTTTCACCCTGGTTCATAATGTTGATTTATATATAATATTTTAATTGTGTGTGTGCTGGGGTGGGGTGCTTCCAAAAGATGAGGAAGCAATGTGTCGGGCACCCCTCTGGCACCCAAAGGGTTAAACGGTAATAAGATAAAATGAATGTGATGAATTATTCATTTGCAATTTCAGCAGCAGCCAAATTTTAACCCTTTGCATACTGGAGAAATCTCCCAGATTTTGTTAACTTGTTTTATTTTGTTTTTTTTTATAGTTAAAGGGATTAGTAACTTAATATGTCAAATAAGAGGAATTTACTGAACTTACCATTAAATTATTTTCACTTAGACCATGTGGAACACAGGAACCATGGGCAAAGTCCCCTCCTCCAGAAGGCAGAACACTTAAAAAAGGCAAAGCCCCTGAGGCATAGACCCCTCTCTTCCCTCCAGCTTTACCCCCTCCACTCAGTTTCAAGGTAAAGCAAAAGTAGCAGAAAGAAAGAAACAGGAAAGGAAAGAAGGAAATCCTTTGAACCAAGAAGACCCCTCTGTCCGGGGACTTATACCACTTTTTTTTTTTTTTTTTTTTTGCTCCTGGTCATGGGAGCCTTGTGTTCCACATGGACTAAGAGAAAAGGATTTAAAGCCAAGTTCCCCAAAATCCTCTTTTCTCTTGCACCCAATGTGGAACACAAAAACCATGGGGATATACCAAAACATCCACCAAGATTCTTGGAAAGAAAAAGAGAAAAAAACCCTCCACTATAGACCAGTATTTCACAGGACTATCTGGTACCATATAAACCTCAGGTGTCAACAGACACCAAACTTGCACACCAAACAGCTGAACAATAACAGGGTTCAGAACTCTGCATATAGGAAGAGAGGAAAAAATTCCTTATACTGGTATACCTGCCTGAAGACCTTCTGGGCAAAGTTGGCCTCACCCGAGGCCAGGATATCGACACAGTAGTGTTTGGTGAAGGTGTGCAGAGACAGCTAGTCGTTACCTTAAATGGTTGCTCCGCAGAGGCCTGATGCTTATAGGACCAAGAGGTGCCTGCAGATCTTGTAGAGTGCGCCGTTACTCAGAAAGGAACAAGTGTCTTTCTGATCACTTACTCCTGTCACATAGTGGCCTTGATCCAAGAAGCAATGGTAACTCTGGACACAGTCTGGCCCACTCATGTGCCTTTAGGAATGATTTAAAAAGTCAGATTTCCAGAAAGGCTGTGTGTCTGATGAAAGTAGTACTAAAGATAGCATATCCATCAGATGGCGCTCCTGCTCCTGTCTGTTAGAAGGAGCAGGGTAAAAAAAAAAATGAAGAACAATTCCTGGTTGATGTAAAAAATCTGAGACGACCATGAGCAGAAAAACCTCAGGGCGTTGGAAGAACCACCTTGTCCTGGTGAAAAATCAGGAAAAGGGGTTTACAAGACAGAGCTTATAGTTCAGTGAACAAAAACAATATCCAGAAGGAAGGCAACCTTAAGCATCAAGAGATGCAAAGAAAGATGAAATGAGAATACCTAATACTAGATTCAAATCCTATGGAGGAGTGGGATCCCTGAAAATAGAGAGACACCCCATGAACAAAGGTCTTGACATAAGGAAGAAAAGCAATACGCTTCTAAAAAAGAACAGAGGGGGCTGTGATCTGAACCTTAACAAACTCAGACTGAGACCCTTGTTGACACATCCTGAAAGAAAGCAAGAATCATAGGAAAGCCGAAAGACCATGGGGATACGTCTCAATCAGCACACCACTGGCAAAACAGAGACCAGACCCTATGATAGGCCTTAGTCCAGTGGTTCTCAATCTTTTTTTGTTCGGGGCACCCCTAACACGTAATCTAGAACATTCGGGGCACCCCTGACATATTTAATGTACTTTATCAAGGGCATAAAAAGGGTACAATACATAAATATATAGTTATTATCAGATCTTATAATCATAATAACAAAACTAAACATATTGTGCATATCAATTTCTATAAATCTTTATTTAAAAGTCCATTATTGTTAGTCTTCTTAGAAAACATGGGGCACCCTAAGTTGATGTCCGTGGCACACCAAAGTGCCATGGCAACCTGGTTGAGAATCACTGCCTTAGACAACACAGGCTTCCTAGACTGACCATAGTGAAGTCAACAGTGTCTGAAAAACCATTCCTCTTTAAGATACTGACTTCAACAGCCATGTCAACAAAGCCAACCTTTCCACCTGTTGAAAACAAAGTGGACCCTGGGTCAAGGGACCCGGCCTCAGAGGGAGGTGAAATGGCTCCACAATGGACAGATCTGAGAACCATGCCCAACAGGGGGTGATCAGAATGACCTGACCACTCTCCACCTTGATCTTCCCCAGCACCCTGGGAATCAGGAAAATGGAGGAAATACATAAGCCAGATGAAAAGTTCCATGGAATGGACATTGCGTCCATAGCAAATGCTAAAGGATCCTTCTTCTTGGTGCAGAATACAGGAATCATCCAGTTCGTCTCAGGATGCCATGAGGTCCACTAATGGAAGACCCCAGTTGTGGACCATCTGGTCAAACACACTTGGGTCGAGTTCCCAATTTCTGGGATCCAGATGTTAGCGACTTAAAAAGTCTACAACCATATTTTCCATGCCTGGAAGTACAGAAAGGGTTAAAAGACCCATACTACATATGCAGCCACCTTTAGAAACATAAGATGCAAGAGAATTGAGAAGGATTGAGTGCAAAACAGCAAAAAATAAGAGAAAGGACCACAGCGCTGGTTAACTTACAGGTCTTCAGACTCCTTTTTAAAAATATAACAGTGCCAGCTTGCCCTTTTTCTGAGGCAGGTCACTTGAAACCGAGGGGCGGGGGGTAAAGTTGGAGCTGTTGCTACACCACCCCTGGACAACTCTAGTCAGTTAACCATAAACCTACATAGGACTGTGTAGCAACGGCGCCACTGTAAACTTTCAGGACATTGAGATATTGCACCTTAAAAAAAAAAAAAAAAAAGTCAATTTGAGCTGCAACAACTTTTGAATAAAACACCTCTCAGCAGCGGGAGTACCATTGTTTTAATCAGGAGGACAAACTCTACAATATATAGGTTTGACACATTAAGTGTTATTAAGTCTTTAACCCTTTGGATGCTAGAGATGGCTCTTGGAGATATCTCCAGTGTCCAAGGGATTAACCTTTTGAGTGCCGGAGGGGTACATAACGCATTTGTCTGCAATGCGTTGTGTACCCCCTGGCACTCAGAGGGTTAAGGGAATGCTGTGGTTGTATCCTTTTTAAAGTAACATACAGAGTACTATTAAAAAAAGACCATACATATTGTAGCCCAATAATTAACTAACAAATATTTTCTTTTGCTGTAAATTAATTCCGGCTGCATAGGGTACAAGATCTAGACACACCCCAGTACCCAGTACCCAGCAAAGGGTTAAATCAATGAGACCTAAGTACACAGCAAAGAGTCAGCTGATTTAGATTTTTCTTTTTTCAAAATTCTGGTTTTCGGAATCCTTGAAGTTCAATTTGAAGTTCAATTAAAGGACTGCTCTGTTTAAAATGTGCAAACAGTATCTTCCAGCCATAAAACGAGAATTACATATGGATATTGGGGAAGGAGGCTGTTTGATAGTGTTGGGGGGGACGGGGGACGGGGACCTAGTCAGCCCCCCTGTCTCTCTGGGTGTGTGGCAGGATTTAATGAAAGTCCGCTGGGGAATGTGTTCCTGCACTCCATTACTGGCTGATGGGTCTTGTGGAAAGGTTACGGTGTAGTCATTAACTGGCTCCTAAATTATACGGCAAATTTGGAGCAATCTTGAAATGACCTCTAAGACAATTTAATTCTAGACTTGCTGGGAAAGGGTTCCGTTAATGCAAGTCTGGTCTGATTGCTGAGACACAACACTGAAAAGCAATAGAAGTGTTAGATATATAAATATAATATACATATTGTACACATAAATCAGTGCTTATAAATGGAAGCTCAAGCAAGCAGGGGCCTCTCAGTCTTCTGGTTCAAATGGTTTAAGCTCTGTTGATGACAATATTTTTTATGTTTTGCCCTCTTTTGTACATCGCTGTTAAATATGTCGGGGCTTTATGATATGATTAATGAAGTTTATTTCAGAATAAAAGCCAAACTAGAGCAAGAGGATGTGAGATAAATGTTAAGGATGAAAAAATAAGACAAAATATAAGAAAAAAAAAAACTACTTTACAGAAACGGTTACACATAAATGGAATAGCCGCCAACCGCACATGGTTGAGGCTGAAACAGTAAATTAATTTAAAAAGGCAACTTCATTAGGACACTAATATTGTACAGAACTCCAATACAACACCGTACAATATCGGTAACCAACCTACTGAAGTTATTACATCAGTTTTATTACTAATTCCTATCTTTTTAGTAACTTTTATTTAGGGTTGCACCGATACCGATACTGGTATCGGTGCCGATACCAACATTTGCGAAAGTACTTGTGCAAATGTGGCCGATGCCAGCACCGATACCCTGTGTCAGGGTCGGTGCTCTAGAGAGGGAGCCAGCGTCGCCTCTCTCCCTCCTGCAGCATCAGAGCGTTGTCGCTCCGACACTGACCTCTGCCGGGGCTCGCGAGAGAACAGCGAGCACCCGGCAGAGGAGGGTAAGGCAGGCAAAGGGGGATCAATAGAGGCAAGATGGGGCATCAAGAGCGGGTGAAGAAAGAGGCAGAGAGGGGGGTCAAGAGGGAGAAAAAGAGGCAAAAGGGACCAAGGGAGAAAAAAAAAAAAAGAGGCAAAAGGAGGAAGGATCAGGAGACAAAAGGAGGGGGGCCAAGAAGAGGCAAAAGGAGGGGGGAATCAGGAGGGAGAGAGAGAAAGAGACAAAAGGGTGGGATCAAGAGTCAAGGAGGGGGAGAAAGGGGGATCAAAAGGGAGATTAAAAGCCAAGGCAAAAGGAGGGGGCTCAAGAGGGGGAGAATGAAGCAAAAGGAGGGGGCTCAAGAGGGGGAGAATGAAGCAAAAGGTGGGAATCAAGAGGGGGAGAAAGAAGCAAGAGGGGAGAATCAAGAGACAAGAGGTTGTGTGTGTATGTATGTATATATATATATATATATATATATATATATATATATATATATATATATATATATATGCTTTAGGTATTTGGAAAACTGGCAAATGACCGCAAAAAAAAGTATCGTTAATTGGTATCGGTGAGTACTTGAAAAAAGTATCGGTACTCATACTCGGTCTTAAAAAATTGGTATCGGTGCATCTCTAGCTTTATTTGTAAAGTCTCCCACTGCCCTTTGTACTGCTGCAAAGCCTAGTGCAGAAGGGTTTGCTTTGAAAATATCGCCCACTATTGGATACCGTGCAGAAGGGGATCATTTTCTGGAAAACTACACAATGTGCCCCCCGCCGCACGTGAGTCTAAAGAACACGGATATATAATAAGCCTACAGTCTCACTTTTATATGAACGGCCATTGGACTGTCCAGCTGCTGCACAGAGCTGCTTAGGCAATGGCTATGTGTGAGTGTGGGGAGAGATGGCAAAAAAAGTAATTTGCATAAGATCCTAAGCCCCGCAGATCATAAGCTCTTATACCTCCCAAGTGTCCCGCTTTAGGAGGGATAGTCCCTTTTTGAGACACAAATCCCTCTGTCTCTCTTCCCCACCCTGGTCTCCCTCTCTCTCTTTTGGGAGATCAAACTGTGTGGTGTGTGTGTGTAAGTGTCACAGACATTGTTATACAGCAAAAACACATAATTAATGTCCATTTAAACATCCGTATGTGTGTTTATAAATTAGTCTGTGTAAATAAAATACTATGGTCTTGCTCTAAATCACTTATTTAATTACACAAAGAGGTGTCAATATGTCATGATATAATCTAAAACTTTGTGGCAATACCCCACCCACACCCTGAAAAACACCACCTAAAAAAAAAGTGTCCCTCTTTGGCCATTTCAAATGTTGGGCGGTATGGGCTCTTACACATAAACTACAAAACACAGAAAAAAAAATACCATACCAACACCAGAATAATTATTTTAGCATGTTATTAAATTAAAGCGGAACTACCATCAGAAGTAAAGTCGCCCTGTAATAATTAGGCAGGTGGCGACTAGCTTCATAAGAGTTCTCTTACCTCTCACAATGACAATGCAAGAGAAATCCTTAATCTTCCGAGACTGGAAGCCAGGTATCGGCGCAGACATCTCCTCTGTGCACCTGCGCTGTCAGTCCCAGTCTCCCTTCAGAAGCCTCGCACTGGCCCGAATGGCAGCGGAAGGGACTGATGGCGCAGGCGCACATACTGAACTAACCTGGCCGTCAGTCTCGGAAGATTAATGATTTTTTAGTATCGTGTCATTGTGAGAGGTAAGAGAACTCTTATGAAGCTAGTCTCCAGCTGCCTAATTATTGCAAGGCGACTTTACTTCTGATGGTAGTTCCGCTTTAGAATAAAATTTATTCTTGATGAAAGTATCTCTTTAAGAAATCTTGGGAGAGACACGTGGCTAGTTTAAGAAAAAAATAAGTCTGAGCTAACTAGACAGTGAAATGGGAACACTAGATGGGCTAAATTGATCTTATCTGCAGTCACATTTTATTTTTATATGTTCGGAACCAATTACAATAATTTTCTTATTTTTTTTATTCAGCTCCAACACATTTGAGAGTTTGAACTGCTATAACTTTTGAATAAAGCAACTGCAACAGCAGAAAAAGCCCCTACAACCTGTGTATTTTTCATAATAAATGTTACTAATCCTTTAACCAAACTGAATGGCTGAAATTATGCGAATGCTATTAGAATTCACTTCATATTACTGCTAGAGTGTTAATCAATGGATTTGTACTCGCTTTTTATCTATGGGTACAAAGGTGCTTCAAGGAAATTTGCTTTTCCTGTACACCAGGGGCAATGTACAAAAGTCACAGAAAGTAGACAGAACTACCCCCAGGGAGAGAAAACTATGCAATCCCTATGTTATACTATGGAGCCTCGTTTTCATGCTCGAGGATCAAAGAGATGCATGCAGAAAGGAACAACTTTAGATCAAACCAAATGCACCATAGGGGATAAACAAAAATCGCTTTTATTTAAATGGGCCTTTTAACTCACTGAATGCTGTAGAGGTCCACATCGCTAGCATTCAAGGGTTAAAAGTCCCATTTAAAATAACAGAAATTTATACGCCTCTATGATACAGATGGTTTGCTCCTCTTTCCTTTCTGCACATGACCCTCCGTGTATAAGGCTCCATAGAATAACATGAGAATTAGAGAGATTTCTCTTACGGAAGTGAGTTCTTTCAATAGAGCTACTTTAAAGGAGCAGTAAACCTTTTTTTAATGAAAAAAAAAAAAAAAAAAAAAAATATATATATATATATATATATATATATATATATATATATATATATCGTAGGGCATTTCCTGCTGATAAATATAAATTTACTCCCACTGCTGAGAGATGCATACTTACAGAGTTATGACAGTTTAAAGTCCTTGTTTTCATTACATCAGCAGTGCCTTCTAGTAGTCAAATTTCAATTAGTTATTCTGTTACAGTCTAATGCAGAGGAAAGTCAGTGACATATCGTTCTTCACAAAATGTGGTAGAAACTGCCGAGTCACTTCCTGTCAGTTAGAATTATCAGGAAGTAAACACACAGTAAATTAACTTCCTGATTATTTGGACTTCTATAACTTTTGAATAAAACAACTAACAGTAGTGGGAGTGACCTTGTTTCACTCAGCAGGAAAGGCTCTATAACATATAGGTTTTCGTAAAAAAAGTTTACTGCTCCTTTAAGTGTTGAGCAAAATAAAAAGCAGTGGATGCTAGTGATCTGCAAGAGGTTAACTAACTACCCTTGTTTCCTCTCATGCTACAAGTGACTATTTAAGTTTACAGAAGTTTCACACAATTTTAGATTACATTAAATTAACTCCATAGAATGCAGTGTGCTAAGCGCTTATACATAATTGACAAAATACCGAGTTTGCACATCCATCTTCACACAATATCTGAGTTTTCCCACCTGCCTTCACAAACTGAACAGACTGTACTGTATCATCATCATCAGAAAAGCATGATTCCCACTAGGCAATTTGCACAATAGAAAAGTCCAATTCCAAGTGAAAACATCTGCAATGGGCAGATAATGGCCCTGGAGTCCTACCAGCAAGAGTCACGTGTACACCACATTGTACATGGCACCTGTGATTAATTGAAGATTTTATCTCTTGGACCAATGAACAAGGGCAAAGCTCGCAGTAGCTATAATAATTTTTTGACCATAGTAAGGTAAGTGGAAAGTTATTATGAGTTGTTAGTATACATTTTCATACACAAAATTATGAAACATTTAATGAAGTGAAAACCAAACTCCCAGAGTCACTCACTTGTGTCAAAAGGAGGCACATCAGGCCTGCACTGGTTACTGGAACGCTTAATAAAATCTTATCAAAGACGGGAGATTTCCAGGCAGATCGAATCATTTGTTATCAATTAGAATCCTGCATTCTAAATTGGGTGGAAGGAGGGGGGCCCAGTATCACTCAGTACTACGGCTATTATTTAATTATGGGGCCAGATGGTTTAAGGCTCCGCTAGGCAGAATCTGCCATGAGAAATACTTTATCTCCATTGCAATCATCACTACAACATCAGCTCCAGGGCTGAACCAACGCTCATGTTTTATTCCAGCCGTTCCTGCTGTACGTACAAGGTAATTACCTTGCAAAAAAAGAAAAAAAGAATGGGGGTCTTAGAGTTCCCCACTGTCCTCTCTCTAAACTTTTCACTGTTTCTGAATCCAGCAGAACAATGTGTGGAGGCCCCCATTGACAAGTAGAAGATAAAGGTGGTATGAAAGAAATGGGTACTTTCCTGTTATCCAGAACCATTTTCAAAACTATTTCCTGTCAGAATCTGTTGTTTCTTGTCATCGATTTTCAAAACTAATTCCTGTCAGAATCTAAAAATGTTTGAAAAATGTTTTGAAAACGGTTGTTTTGAAAATGGTTCCGGATAACAAGAAAGTACCAAGACATGTTTACATAAACTAATGTGCCTATATAAGTACTGGCGTGTTAGGACACAACTAGAATCAATCATAAGGTGAAAAAAGTTAGTTAAAGCCATTTGTTAATCTTTTGAGAGATAGAGGGGTGTGAAATAACCTTATGGCATTCAAAGGGTTAAAGGGAAATAATCGCATTGGGACAGATTTAGTACACGGAAAGTTGTTTGGGGGGGAAGTTAGGCTATTGATCCCCTCATCTGGCAACACAGCCTCCGTAGACACACTATGTTAGGCATTGAAGCCTAGTACAATGTGTCTTTAGTGACCTGCACTGCATGAGGCAAGGACTTACACAGCACTGGACAGGAAACTGCACGATGCGGCAGAGACAGAAAGAGAGCATCTGGAGTCTCCTTTGAGACCTCTGTTCTGCTCCCCTGTTGGTACACTGGGGACGCACAATGCAAGCTTGGCTTAATCTGCAGACGTGGTCCCAGGGAAAAAGATCACAAATAGGTCAGGTATCTGATGCTAGCAATCATTTAATGTTATCAGTGTTAAAGTTACATGTCTGCATCCTTCCTGAGCCTTGCAGAGGATGTCAAAACAGCCAGGGAATGAGGATGGAATTTGTAGTCCAGAAACAGCCAGAAACTTCCCATTACCCATCCAAGCTCTATGGTCAGAACACAAAGAAACTCCCAATGTGAATTGAGGTCACTGAGTCATATGTACAAAGAAAAGGTAGTACATTTCTAGTGCAACTGTACATTAATTTCACCAGATTGGATAAAAAAATATGAAACGTTTAACATTCAAGGGTTCAAAGTCCAATTTAAATGAAAGTGGATTTTGGAATTTTTATTTGTCCCCTATGGTGCAGTTGGTTTGTCCAAGAACTGCTCAAATTCTTCTTTGCATATTTAGCCTTATGTGTCAGACTATGGCACAAAGACTTGCATTACAGGTGTGTGCCAGCTTCTTCCCACTGTCAGAATGTTTTAGATGAAAAGTCAGGCTGCAGTTTGCAGCATCAGAAAGTTGAGATTGCATCGAGAGCTAAAAGCCTTGAAATAGCAGCTTTGAAACGTAAACATAAAAGGATAATTTTAACATACTTAAATGAAAGATATCCAGAACATATATTATAGATTCTAATTTTGTGACAGATTTATTACAGAAAATAGAATAAAAAACGTATAACGTGGCAGTTTCGGTTTGATTTATTACTGGCTGTTTCAAGATTTCCATTAAAGCTAATAAACGGGTTGGAGAAAAAGAAAACTGTCCAGACAGGATTTAAAAGATTCTCCTCCGCTGCATTAAATAAATATCTGACATCTGCATATCATTGTGTTAATTAGCCAGGGGTGTGTAGGGCCCTCTAGATGGGGGTGGTGGATCTCGTGGTAAGGCTGGTACAGGTGTTGTCTCAGCTGGATTACCGCTTCAGCTGCCAAAGAAACATGCCCCTCCTCGTTAATATTCCATTACTGTACCAGGATCTGGGAGAGGACATAACATGCAGACTGCACACAGGCAACCCTTAAGGGTCAGTCCTACGTAGAAAAACATTTATCTAATGATAGAGATGAGAAATACCCGGTTCACTTCCTGCCAAACCTCTCTGGCGACCAATGGTATAAGTGGTCACTCCCACTGATGACATAGGGCAGACAGCAAAAGAAGAGCAATTCAGGCCAAGGGGGGATGAATTAAAGCCTCCATTCATACAAACTAGGGCTTATAACCCTAAAACAACACAGAGATCTACAACACATTGTAAAGCACCGTGTTCAAGACCTCTGTAGAATGAAAGGGGTGAAATATTAGAAATGAAATCAAATCCCTACTGAGGCACAAAAAAACGGACAATGTTTCATTGAGCTTATTTATGCCCAATTCACCATTCTTCTTATTTTCATTTCATCACCCAGAATACTGCAGAAGTTTGGCCTCCACCTGAAACATGTCAAAAAGTTTGGGAATCCAGGAGAAATTGCAGAACTGCTGACACAGCTTCTCCATTTCTACTGTTCCTATTATTGGAACACAGACATGGAACAGAGCTCTGTTACGCATCTGTTTTCAGTTGAGACAGTCCTGTTTTTTTTTTTTTGCTTCTTTGTCGACACAGAATCAAAGAACGGAGACTGCAGAGAGTAGGTTGCAGTTATTGATCTACAGAGCCATCATTCTACACTGTGGTACACCATTCTCTGTGCACTACAGCTGTAGGAGGACTAACCAGCACGTCCATGAGGTATGCGTTAACTCTTTGCGCGCCAGAGGAGGAATGTGAAGATTCAATGTGTTGCATACCCCCTGGCAATCAAAGGGCTGAATATTGTAGTGTGTATGTGTGCGCACAACTATATCCTAGGAATAAAGGAATCTTAAATGATTTAACCCTTTAAGCAGCCGAGGGTTTGCAACATATTGTGAAGTAATGCGTTATACACCCTTCTGATATTTAAATATTAAGAGCATGACTAACCTAGGTAGATGTCCTTCAAATAGCAGTCTGGTAGATCTGTGTAATTGTGTAGCATTTGATCTCTATGATAATCTGTTGCTAATTTCACTTTAAAATCCGATAAAGACAACTCACCCTAAAAGACCATGCAGACTGTTAGAAGTCTGCTGTAAGAAGAGGTAAAGGCAACATTAAGGGGAAATGTACACTTTACTAAGTGTTCCTTAATTAGTTTAACACATTAAGTTACCTAGATAGATGTCCTTCATACTGCATATACGTAAGTATATAGATGTATTTGTTTGTTTGCATTATACCTACAATTTTCAGTATATTGCAATCGCTATTGATGTCTGCCTCTAGATCATGCCTCATGATAGCAATAAATAAGCTTCAACAGACCTGAATGATTCCTAGTGGAACTTACTCTTTATCAAATTTAAACTGAAACAACTAGCAGTAGACTACAACAGCAGCAAACTCAGATAAAATCATTAACCCTTTGACTGCCACACTCAAAGGGTTAAACGGAAATAACTGGCTGCTACTTGGGTAAAGCCTTCTGATAAACAATTTCGGGACCACTAATTCACAGGCTACAGCTCCTGTTTAAAATTAAGATCAATATGTTAACTGAATTACACACACAACACAAAAATGTATAAAAACACATATATACTGGATTGATATATGAAAGACACCTATCAAAGGAACCAATTCTGTTAAATAAATTAAAAGCATCCAAGGGGTTAACATCAGTGGAATTGAAATCAAAATTGCTATTGTTTTTTTAAATCCTTTTTTTGTAAACAGCAACATTTTGTTCTCTATGAAAGCAGGACTCTATGGAGAGCTTTAATTGCATCTTTCCATTACGATACGGCCTGCCTTACCCCAACAATCAGGTGGAACCTTGTGTATTAATATGCTGGGATCCGATGTGTTAATTTGATGCAACTTTTTTTTTTTTTTTTTTTTTGCCTTGACAATGTGTCATTAATTTGTTCGTGGGCCGTGCTTGCTCCAGAGAGGTGACAGATTCAAATGCCGGGTTTCTTTCTCCTGATCGTTCTATATCGTCACGCCCCAGCCTGCTGCTTTCTTATGGACTGCTGTTAATTTGTAATGAACTGGCATTCGGGAGGGTGCCTTGATTTTTAATTCTGACTGTGTCAGATCCTTCAGTAAAATTACAAGTTTCTGTAGTTGCAATTACTGCCAAGCTTCACTGATGAGAGGTTTACGGAAACAGCGCCTTTGTGAAGCAGGCTGGATGTAATCTGCTGAAACGGGTTTATCTCGACAGAAAAAACAGAATGCTGGGGGGCGGGGGGTGTTCTCTATTTAAGTGGCATCTCTTAACCCCTGGAAACTTACAGAAAAAAAAACCCGACAACATAAAATCACAATTTTGTTGTCAACTTAATTAGCTGTTACTGTAGAAATAAGAGTGGTAAATAGCTTGGCATTAGCATAACATGCCACAAATACTGTAATGTGGAAAATAGAGAGCTTATGAACAAAGGAGGATTTTCTCAAAAGGGCTCTGAACCCTACAGTCATAAACACTTCTTTTTTCAAAAATGCTCTCAGTCATAAAATTATATTATAAAGAAGAAAAAGAGAACCCTGATTAATTGCATCTTGTAGTGGAGCATGGGCGTCCAACATGTAGCCAGTGGGCCAAATGCAGCCCATATGAGATTTTTAACAAAAGCATTTTTACCTAAATAGGTAGCACCCATGAACTAGTACGCACAGAGTTACCACTGTGTAATTAATACCCTACAGTTCTCAAGAATAGGTTAGGCTGTTAAATACCAGTATTCTCATGAACTAGATTAAAACTGATCCGTAACTAACACTAGGCCTGTAACTGCACGTTTGTACAAATAAAGTTGATTCAAATGTTTTAAACTATTGTTTAATTAATACAAAAGCACGCTTAAGTTGCTAAAAGGCATTGCTTTGCAATGCATTGGAGACATCAATAGCATTCTAGAGGTTAAATTTAAATCAATCAATCGAATCTGGGGATTTTTTTTTTATTTGTTCCCTATGGTACACTTAGTTTGCACCACGTTTTTCTTAGTACATTAGCCTTCATTTAGTTTCATTTGTTATTGTATAGCCATGTTTTCTTTTATCCCAGCATCCCTGTCTCCAAAGCACGAACAGCAAAAGACAGTGCAATGGACACACAACCACTTCCTGTATCTGTGCGTATACCATGTCACGTTAATCTGGGTCCATTAAACCCATAGAAGAAATCTCTGTTTT
The DNA here is from genome assembly GCA_037306005.1 of Rhinophrynus dorsalis. Lineage (NCBI taxonomy): Eukaryota > Metazoa > Chordata > Amphibia > Anura > Rhinophrynidae > Rhinophrynus > Rhinophrynus dorsalis. The sequence goes on along the minus strand of CM074726.1, from coordinate 44,326,699 downwards.
CTCAGAGGCTGATGTACTAAACAAAACTGGAGTAATTCTGAACAATCTACACCACAGGTGTCAAAAACAATCCTACTGATGGGGTTTTTAATACCTTGAGTGCTACTGAGGTCTCCAAAGCAATCAGAAAGTTAAAAGCCCATTTAACCCCTTAAGGACCAGTGGTCCCGGGGTGTGTGGTCCTTTAAGGACCAGTGGTCCCGGGGTGTGTGGTCCTTTAAGGACCAGTGGTCCCGGGGTGTGTGGTCCTTTAAGGACCAGTGGTCCCGGGGTGTGTGGTCCTTTAAGGACCAGTGGTCCCGGGGTGTGTGGTCCTTTAAGGACCAGTGGTCCCGGGGTGTGTGGTCCCGGGGTGTGTGGTCCTTTAAGGACCAGTGGTCCCGGGGTGTGTGGTCCTTTAAGGACCAGTGGTCCTGGTGTGTGTGGTCCTTTAAGGACCAGTGGTCCCGGTGTGTGTGGGGTCCTTTAAGGACCAGTGGTCCCGGGGGGCGTGGGGTCCTTTAAGGACCAGTGGTCCCGGGGGCGTGGGGTCCTTTAAGGACCAGTGGTCCCGGGGGCGTGGGGTCCTTTAAGGACCAGTGGTCCCGGGGGGTGTGGGGTCCTTTAAGGACCAGTGGTCCCGGGGGTGTGGGGTCCTTTAAGGACCAGTGGTCCCAGGGGGTGTGGGGTCCTTTAAGGACCAGTGCTCCCAGGGGGTGTGGGGTCCTTTAAGGACCAGTGGTCCCGGGGTGTGTGGTCTTTTAAGGACTAGACAGCGAAGTTTGATGTGCCAGCAAAAGTGACTGATCACGTGTGCCAGCACGCAGAACGGGGGACTGATAGTGATCGCTCCGGTCTTGGAGCGATCAGTTTCAGTGCCCGCTACTACTCACAGCGCTCTCGCAGGAGCGCTGTGAGTAAAAAAAAAAATATGTGACGTGCCAGGACCATCACTGGTCCTTCAGGGAAAAACAGCAGTGATCCTCCTGACACGTCACTGGCATACCTGGGAACTTCTTTGCCTTTTCCCTTCGATGTTGCTGAAGGCAGAAAAATTACACGACTCGTGTCATCAAAAGGGGAGGGTATTACTTATGAGTGGGGGTGGGACAAAAAACAAAACAAAACCTAGAATAGACTGGGGAATGAGGAGAAAAGGGAGCGGAGTGGGAGGAACAGGGTAGGAAGGAGCAGATGTGGGGAGAGTATCATAAAAAACTTCCCACACCCGGAGAATCAGATTCTGCCCCGGAGACCCGGTAATTCAGAGTCTCTGGGGCAAAACTGGTGAGTTCCCAGCTATGGTCATCAGACGTTAAGGGGTTAAATCTTTAGGCATATAAGTTAAGTCTGTATGTCCCCTACCAGAACTGTGAGCTTTCGGCTCTGCGGCATTGTGAGACGCCAGTCCCAGCTCCCGTAGCACAAGTCGCTGATCAGCGCCGGAGGCAGATGCTGCTTCCTCCTAACTCCTTGTTTTACACTGCAGGTTTGGCCAGGTGACTGGTTAATATTAACCCCTAAATTACAGAAGCAAACTTGTGGTAGCCAGAGACACACGGCCAATCATTCAGAGTTAGGTTAGTGTTTGGAGGTATACTATACATTATCTCAAACTACTATTTTAAATTAAAAATATAGGTGGTAGAGATGCACTGATACCGATTTTTTAAGACCGAGTACGAGTACCGATACTTTTTTCAAGTACTCACCGATACCAATTACCGATACCTTTTTTTTTTGCGGTCATTTGCCAGTTTTCTAAGTACCTATATGCTTTAGGTACTTGGAAAACTGGCAAATGACTGCAAAAAAAAGTATTGGTAATTGGTATTGGTGAGTACTTGAAATATATATACACACACACACATACATACATACATACATCACCTCTTGATTCTCCCCTTTTGCCTCTTTCTCCCCCTCTTGATTCCCACCTTTTGCTTCATTCTACCTCTCTTGAGCCCCCTTCTTTTGCCTTGGCTTTTTCTCTCCCTTTTGATCCCCCTTTCTCCCCCTCCTTGACTCACCCTTTTGCCTCTCTCTCCCTCCTGATCCCCCCTCCTTTTGCCTCTTCTTGGCCCCCTCCTTTTGCCTCTTTTTCTCCCTATTGACCCCACTCTCTGCCTCTTTCACCACCCGCTGCCCCATCTTGCCTCCCTTACTCTCCTCTGCCGGGTGCTCACTGTTCTCTCGCGAGCCCCGGCAGAGGTCAGCGTCGGAGCGTTGCCATGGTAACCCACGGCAACGATCCAGCGCTACAGGAGTGAGAGAGGTGACCAGGGAGCATTGTGAGCAGCTCCCCGGGCTCCCTCTCTGCAGCACTGACCCTGACACAGGGCATCGGTGCTGGCATCGGCCGCATTTGCGCGAGTACAAGTACTTGCGCAAATGCTGGCACCGATACCGATACCAGTATCGGTATCGGTGCAACCCTAATAGGTGGTTTTGAAAGCTCTTTCAAAATCATATATTTGTTGCAAAGGGATAGTTGCACTTAAAGCGGAACTACCACCACTTAAACAATTTAACTTCAATAACTCCGCATCTGGCGACTAGCAGCTTAGTAGCGCTAATCGCCAGAATTATTACCTTATTCAAAAGAAATATGCATTCTTACCGGGTTGGCAGCAGCACAGAGCGTGGACATCTTGCCATAGTGATGCCTGCGTCTGTGCTGTCAGTCCCTCCCAAACCAGAACGGCTCCTAGCAACGCCCTCCTAGACCCGTCTGGGACTGACAGCGCAGGCGCGCGGACGTCACTATGGCAAGATGTCCACGCTCCGTGCTGCTGTCAGCCCGGTAAGAATGCATATTTCTTTTGAATAAGGTAATAATTCTGGCGACTAGCGCTACTAAGCTGCTAGTCGCCAGATGGGGAGTTATTGAAGTTAAATTGTTTAAGTGTTGGTAGTTCCGCGTTAACCTTTTCAGCGCTACAGGAGATGGACAATGCATTGCCAAGCATATCTGTGAATCTGGGGAGTTAATATACAGTTACAGACATGAAATGCCTGCAAAACATGCCTTAATTATTACAATCTACAAATCTAAATAACTCAAAATCTCGTTATCTTAAAGAAAAAAAAAAGTTGAAAAGCTGTTTAAACTTGTTTTTAGGTTCTAGTGTCCCTTTAAGAAATCCTCATTCCCTTTCAGCAAGCTGAAAATAATCAAAAACTGCTCTGCTCCCAAATGGAGGTTCCCATTTCATAGGGACCTATCTAATGTCTCTTTGATAAAGCTTCTGCCTTTTTTACCACAAGAAAGTGCAACAAGGTTCATTTTCTCCCCAATACGAACATCTTTTTACAGTCACAGCTAAAGCTTAAAAGTGCAATAAAGAATTATTAGCTGCATTAATGTAACATTCAGGTAACACCTTACACATATTGTATTAGTATTTTTTGGGTCCGGGGGGAGGGGGTGATGGAAAATGATTCTTAATTTTCCAATTGTCCTGCTCTATTAAAGCTCATTATAATTCCTCTTGTTATAAGAGCTTTTTAAAACCATTACCTGCAGGGAAGTTAAAGACAGAGCTATTAAAAGGTTACTTTAATGTGAATAATAGCCTCCCCGATATACTCCAGTTAATTACTATTGGAAACTGGTTCTATTTTAATTTAGGGCTGAGCGCTTAATGAAGGATATGCCAGGGTAGCAATAATGACAACAAAAAAATTATTCATGGTCAACAGGCCCATTACTGCTGTCTCATTTAAAGAGATAATATCCTCGCCTGGTTCCGCATAGCTGCACTTCACAATCAAAAATGACATTTTTTGCCATTTCTCCCCTTGTCTGTCAAATTAGAAAGGAGCGGGCTGATTGATATTGCTGGCTTTCGGATTGTATAAATTGATTTCCAACAGCATGGCAAGAGAAAACCTGAAATCGGGGAAGACGGTAAAATGGACATGGGTCTGTAAACACAAAGATGAAGAAGTGCAATTCTGAAGCATACCAACTGAACAACAGAGGGGCTAATACAATCCCCAAATATCCAATTTATTTAACTCTTCAAGAACCAGAGAGGTACACAAAAGCATTGCTTAGCAATGCTTTGTACACTCCTCTGGTCCTTAAAGGGGTTAAGAAGACTGATGAGAGGTCACTCCAGTGAGAGAACTCTCACTGATTCCTGTTTTTCTTTAGAGCCGTCCAATGGTGATTTTCTAATACAAAGCTGTCCCAAGCCACTTCTTTCTTGGCTGTCAACATGCGTTATGCCTTAATCTGTTGACCAAGACACATTACTCCTCCAATCTCATCATATGTGTGATGTGTGCTAGGATATAAAGCACTCTGGAGAAAGAAAAAAAACAGGATAGAGACACAGACCTAGAGAGAAAGAGATAGAAGATAGAGGTGTGCAGGCAGCTGGCAGAGCAAAACGATATAAAGAGCAAATCTACTAGCAAAGTACCGCAATATACATGCAATCAGAGATCAACAGGGCAATAGAACATCACAAGAAACTAGACGAGTCGTACATGAGATCAGCAGGGCGATACTATATTATATGAGCCAAAGTATTATGTGAGATCTGCAGGGCAATACTACATTATATGAACGAAAGTATTACGTGAGATCTGATGGGCAATACTACATTATATGAACCAAAGTATTATGTGAGATCAGTAGGTCAGGGCTATAGCACAAGAGACCATCAGTGTAATGAACTATTACATGGGGCCCAGCAGGACAATATAACATCACATGAAACTAGAAAAGAATTACGTGACATCAGCGGGGCAATACTACATAATATGAACCAAAGTATTACGTGAGATCTGCAGGGCAATACTACATTATTTGAACCAAAGTATTATGTGAGATCTGCAGGGCAATACTACATTATATGAACCAAAGTATAATGTGAGATCAGCAGGCCAGGGCTATAGCAGAAGCGACCATCAGTCTAATGAACCATTTCATGGGGCCCAGCAGGGCAATATAACATCACATGAAACTAGAAAAGAATTATGTGACATCAGTGGGGTAATACTACATCATATGAACCAAAGTATTACTTGAGGTCAGCAGGTCAGTGTTGGAGCACAAGAGATCATCAGTGTAATGCACCATTAGAAGGTGCCAGCAGGCCAATATATGATTACACTGAGACCAGCTGGGTATTGTATGAGATCACTAGTGCAATGCTAGTAGGGAAATACACCACGCATTACTTTAATGGTACATTACCGTGCTGGAGGAATGTAATGGTGTATAGCAGGACCAGTCAACTGTAACACTGGGTAAAAAGGTACCAAGGCATCGATCTGGCATGTAAGGCTGACCTTTTATATGAACAGACTCAAAATAACAGATGTTAGTCTCTTGTTAGTGCACCCGCCGCCCCCAAGGAGACAAAGATATCACATCTTAACCCTCTGAGAACCAGAGAGGTTCTCAAGGGGGAGCAAGATTTTCCTCCTCCTCTTACCGTAAACTACCTTCAGTAGCAGTCAAACCCTTCTGAACTTGAGAACCCTTTGAATGCCAAAGGGGTGCACAACACATTGGAGTGACCCCTTGCCTCCGTAACCCGGAGAATGTATGTATAAACCCAAGACTTACTTGAACAGAGCATATTTAAAGGAATACTAACATCTCTTAATAGTAAACTCTCATTTACCTTAACCCCTTAACGACCAGCCGTGCAGCACACTGCCAGCAATTAAGGACCACAGGTCATTTTTTGTTTTGCATAATGAACTCCGGGGTCCCCGTGTGGCTTACAGACCGCTCTGATGATCCTGACACATCATTGATACTTAAAGGGATAGTAATACTTCAAAATTACTATCCCTTATATTGAAGCCCTTAAAAAACTGAATTAAATGCCACCAGCGGCATCTCTCAAACCTTTATGGTTTGAGAGATAGTCGCTTTAAAACTTCGCTCTCCCCTGCCTTTCCCCTGATGTCAGCGTTCTTGCTGCAGCAGGGGAATCCGTTCATTGATTCAAGCAGATGCTTTTCAGCAGAGCCAGATCTCGTTATAGAAGAAACGATCCTTCACTAAAACCGTATTCTACGTGTGCTTGGTAACCCAAGCACACGTAGAAGACCGTTTTAGTGAAGGATCTTGTCTTCCATAACGAGATCTCGGCTCTGCTGAAGAGCCTCCGCCGGCTAGTTAGTGCTGCAGCAAGAACAATGACGTCAGGGGAGAGACAGGAGAGCAAAGTTTAAAAGCGGCTATCTCGCAAACCATAAAGGTTTGAGAGATGCTGCTGGTGGCATTTAATTCAGTTTTCAAAGGGCTTCAATATAAGGGATAGTAATTTTGAAGTATTACTATCCCTTTAAGGAGGCAATCCGGGCAGATACCCCCTAATGCTCACTATTTGTAAATTCTATGTGGATTGATTCTCCAAAATTACCATTAAATTGGCACTTATATCCATGTAGCCAGACATGATTTTTTGCTGCAGCCTTCAGGACTGTAGACTCCTCACACAGATGACTTCCTTTCATGGTAGGAGGTTGAAGTCATGCAACAAAAATGTCTGCCTACATGGACATGATATAATGTGTCAACTAAAGATTAATTCTGGAAAACCAAGGCACATAGAACGGACTCATAGTGCCATTAGTATTATTTACCCAAATTAAGAGGTAAGTGGTGGTTTATTATTAGACATTTGTATTCTTTTAAAACTAAACTTTAGACCCCAAGTCCACAAGTGCTAACCCCACTTAATGTACAGATCTTAGTTTTCTTTTAACTCTTTGAGTGCCAGAGAGATATCCAAAGCACTGCAATGCAAAGCATTAGATACCTCTCTTGCAATCAGAGGGTTAAGGATAGTATTATATTGGTACATTTTCAGTAGATGCCTGTCCTTTCAGTAGTCTACAAGTGCTTTATAGATGCTGCCCTTGAAAGGTGTTGCTGCCTCTTCTGTTAATTAAGAGGTTAAAAAAAAGAATCATTTCTTGAGGGTAATTGTGCAGAAAATTTAGGGCGGCTGGGTGAATATATAATAAACAACATGAGCAATAAAATGGGCAGAGTGGGAGAGATCGGGAACATGCTGTTAACACTTCTGCTCCAATCTACCTTTTACATTTTCTCTTATTCCCATATTTTACATCCCTTAGTTGTTTTATTTCCTTACAATGAACAGCATAGTGCCTCCATTTCTAATCCAGTCAAAAATGTGTAGGGACCAGGGCCATTTTAATGCTTTGGCATAACCAGCATACACAGTGGTCTCAGGATTTTGGGGTGCTCCACATGGCACAACCCCTAGCTTTCTTTATGTAGTAAGGGTCCCTGTTTCATTGAGGGGAGTTTCTTCTGGGGCTTACATCCTTCTGTAGTTCATCTTGAAGCCCTGTCCTGGTGCATGTTGCCATCTTGAGGAAAAGTCACCTGGTCAATGCACCCATATTACTTATTGCTTCTAACAGGACACAGGGTCATGTTTTCACACAGGGAGGTCCCAGGGAAGTGTGGGTAGGAATTGGGCGGTGTGAGAAGAGGGAAGTACATTTCAAAGGAGTAGAAATGTTACCATGAAAGGTCACAGTCTAAATCTAGATGAACAGAGGCTTAGATGTATTGTAAGAAAGTGTAACTTCATTGAACGGATGGTAGATAAGTGGAATAGCCTACCAGAAGAAGTGGTAGAGGTTAATACAGTGATAGAATTTAAGCCTGCATGGGTTAGGCATAAGGCTGTCCTGAACACAAGACAAGACCAAGGACAAAATAAGGTTTGAGGTTTTTACAGTTGGAAAAATGAGCAGACTAGCTGGGGAAAAAGGTTATCTACCATTAAATTCTATGTTTCTAAGACCCCGTGGAGCTCAGAGGAAGCAGGGTGGCAAAGCAAATTCCTGCCCCCTTCTTCTTATGGTGGATGGGATTTGAGCCATATTATTGTATTGTATTGTATATTTTTATTTATATAGCGCCAACCAGTGTACCTGGCACTTTACAGATTACATTTAATATAGAAGGGGTACAATAAGTGCAGTGATTAAGTTCTTATATACATACCTGGGAACTTCCAATTGAGGTCTACCCGGAGTGTAGTCCTCTGGTGCAGCAGAGGGTGACAATAATGACGTGAATCACGTCAAAAAGGGGCAGGGCTTGACGCAGGTTGGGGGGGCAGGGCTTAAAAGGTGTCACACAGAAGGCTGGGGAAGGAGGAACACCGGGAGAAACAGCAGAAGTGGGCTAAGTTTCAATATAAACGCCCCACATCCGGAGGAATCAGCCTCTGCCCCAGAGACCCAGTAAAGCTCTGTCAAAACCGGAGTCTCCAGGGAAAATCCGGAGAGTTCCCAGGTGTGCTTATATAGGCAGTCATAAGGGGAACAACAGGTGAGTATACATTAGGATAAGAGGTCCCTGCCCCATAGAGCTTACAATCTAAGTTACTAAGAGATCTGATAGTGCTGAAGGACACATACACTCACATACATAAATCTGTATAGGGGGCAGGGCCGGATTTCCCATAAGGCAGAGTAGGCATCTGCCTACAGGCGCACCCTATAGAGGGGCGCCTGCCACTACAATTGATTTTTTTTTTTACTTGGCACGGCTTACCATGCCGCGCCGAGCCGCCGCCTTGTAAGCTGTGAGCTCTCCCGGCTCTTTAGCAATGCAGAGCGCTGGGAGATAAAATCCAGCCGCTGGACCACCAGGGAGGTAGGAAATGGATGTGGGGGGAGAGAATGAGGCTTAACCCTTTGAGTGTCAGAGTGGTACGCAACGCATTGCAAGGCAATGCGTTGTGTACCACTCTGACACTCAAGGGGTTAATTTGGAGATACTGGGAGCAATGTGAGGTCAATATGGGGATGATGGGGGGCAAGCGATGTGGAGCTGATGGGGGTCAATGTGGAGCTGATGGGGGTCAATGTGAAGCTGATGGGGGGCAATGTGAGGGCAATGTGGAGCTGATGGGGTCAATGTGGAGCTAATGGTGATGGGGTCAATGTGGAGCTGATGGGGGGCAATGTGGAGCTGATGGGGGGCAATGGGAGGGCAATGTGGAGCTGATGGGGTCAATGTGGCGCTGATGGGGATCAATGGGGAGCTGATGGTGATGGGGTCAATGTGGAGCTGATGGGGGTCAATGTGGACTGCTGGTGATGGGGTCAATGTGGAGCTGATGGTGATGGGGGTCAATGTGGAGCTGATGGGGGTCAATGTGAGGGCATTGTTGAGATGATGGGGCAACGTGGAGCTGATGGGGGCAATGTGAAAGTGATGGGGGGGCAATGTGAGGGCAATATGGAGATTTGGAGCATTGTGGAGATAGTGGGGGGGGCACTACAGATATCTGTGCCTACAGGCTCCTGAGATGTAAATCCAGCCCTGATAGGGGGGCTCCTTATACAATTAGTCCAGGGGCATTGCAAGGTCTTAAAACAGCCCTGGTAGGGACACCACTCTAATCCTTTAAAGGGATAGTAATGTTTCACAATAAAAGCAGCGCCAATTAATCTTCACAGTATTTGGGCCATGGAGAGTGTTATTTCAATAATGTCAGAGTTGTAGTTCAAGAATAACTGAATGATAAAGTATCCCTCTCCCGCCCCTTTTACTGATGTAACACTGCTCACCTCAGAGCAGCAAGACTGTCCAGACAGATCTTAGAGAGGGACAATCTTCAGAAAGCATAAGGGAAAAACCTGATAAACCTGTCAAGGGGGGAAAGGTTTTCCTTATGCTCACAGTAAGAAGATTGTCCCTTGCTGTGATCTGTCTGGTCTTACAACCATATTCCACATCTGAGGTGAGCAGTGTTACACTAGGTAAAAGGGGCAGGAGGGGGATACTTTATCATTCAATTACTCTTGAACTACAACTCTGACAGTATTGAAATAACACTCCCTATGGCTCAAATACTATGAAGATTAATCAGCGCTGCTGTTTTCGTGAAACATTACTATCCCTTTAAAACTGAACATTTAGTGTGGTATTATTCCTCTGGGCTGTACTCAGATGTGCAGAGTTGTAAGCTGCAACAATGTGAATTTCCTCCCCAGACTGCCTGCTTTTTGTGTTTGTCATGAGGCAGCTGAACCCTCCTTAAAATCTTTTGAGTGCCAGAGAGGTATTCAGTGCATTGAGAAGCAGTGTGTTGGCTACCACTCTGTCACTCAAAGGGTTCAGACCGCCTCATAAGAATTAGAAACTTTGCAGTTTTGCACATAACTGCATGGCTTTATATGCCTGTGTGACAGTGATGATTTGCTATGATAAAATATTTACCAGTCTAATATTTTTAATTAAATATCGGAATAATCTGATTAACCCTTTGAGTGCCAGAGTGGTACAGAATGCATTGCATTCCGTACAACTATGGCACTCAAAGGGTTAATCATTGCAGCCCCCCAAAAAAAGTTAAACCCACTGCAGTACATATCCCTTTATGACTCCAGGACTAATCATTAGTTTTTGTTTTAAAATACAATTTTAACATTTGAGATTAATATTTATCAAACAGTTTGATAATATTTACAGAATAGAGAAAACACTCCTGTGGAGTTAGGTGCTAAGGTATGATGAGATAACTCCTCTAGTGTGATCAAATCTCCAATCCATGTGGTGTTCTATGGAACCTATGCACCAACATCTTCCCATGGCACCCTGCAAGATCATAGTGCAAAGGCTACATTGAAGTTATTCTTTTAAAACAATTAAACATAAAGGCGAACTAACCATGTCGCCATGATCAATCTTGCTCGGCATGAAAGTGCAAGAGGGAAATAGGCGAAAGAGGGTTCTTATCAGTACACTAAATTAAGGCAAATTATTTGGTCTTGGAGCAATCAGGCTGTCATGCCCTTAGGTTAATGAAATAGAGTGGCTGGAAACACTCTAAGCGACTTTTAATGAGGCGACATGAGAATCTCACGCTTTCATGCAGGAAGAGATTCTCATGTCACCATTTCGATCATGGCGACATGGTTAGTTCGCCTTTATATTGCACGTTCTTTTGCATGCAACATTTTAAAAGTGAACCCATGGAAAAACATAGGAACAGGTTTATCACAATGAAGAAGTTGTCTCCCCCTTATCACCTCTTTTTCTCACACCTTGGTGCTGTGGTTCTATAGGTAAGCTGTCAATGACTTACTGAAGATGGCATATACATAAATATATAGTTATTCTTAGGTCTCACGCTTATAAAAATTTGCATGTTATGTATAATAATTTCCACACACTGGTCACACTTATGTCAGTCTTTATAGAGAAACAGTGGCAACTCAAGCCAGTGCACAAGGTACACTGAAGTGTCACGTCATATTGGTTGAGGACCACTGCATTAGTGCCTTGTGTTACACAGTCATTAGGGAAATTCATGCTTGCCATTGGTAAGAACTGGATAGAAACAATTTTTTTTTCCATTACAGCAAATGCTAATTCTGCTTTATAAACTCGAGGATTCACAACTCTGAAAAATTGCAGTTAGCTTGGAAAAAGCTGCATCGTTCGCAGAATTGTTAAAAACAAGCAAATTACTTAAATAAATATTCTCAATGAATCGCAAACTCATTAAAAAAAAGGATTTGTGATCTTTTACGGATCTGCACGTGATATGTTTCAATGACTTGGACTTTGTAAATGCACTTTCCTTTTGAGTGGAAAATTGCTGACCAGCAGACTCAGATATACCGCTGCTGCAGAAAGAGTCCTGCTTCTTGAGCTATGGCTATATCATGAATTCTACAGCCTGAAGCAGAAGATTCTGGGAAAAGACTTAGGAACCAAAGTATGGACATAGGAGGTGGGGATGATAGAGTTTTCAACAGTTATATCACTGCGCTAATGGGAGAGGCAACATTAGAAGGCCCCCACTCTGAGAATAAAATAAAATGGTACAGTGACACTTAGGATGACGGGAGTTGTAGTTCACTGGTATCTAAAGTGTTTCATTTTGCCCACCCCATTTGTAAGATGTGCACACATTGTGATTAAAGGGATAGTATTACTTCAAAATTACTATCCCTCATATTGTAGCCCTTAATAAACTGAGTTAAATGACCCCAGCAGCATCTCTCAAACCTTTATGGTTTAGAGATAGCCGCTTTCAAAGTTTCCTCTCCCCTACTGTCAGCGTTTTGCTGCCAGCAGGGGAATCCGGTCGCGGGACAGGCAGAGGCTCTTAAACAGAGCCGATATCTCGTTATGGAAGGAAAAATGATTAATTGAAACAGTCTTCTACGTGCGCTTGGTAACCAAGCACACGTAGAAGACTGTTTCAATTAATCATTTTTCCTTCCATAATGAGATATCGGCTCTGCTGAAGAGCCTCCTCTTGATTCAGAGACCGGATTCTCCTGCTGGCAGCAGAAAGCTGACAGCAAGGGAGAGGAAACTTTGAAAGCGGCTATCTCTAAACCATAAAGGTTTGAGAGATGCCGCTGGTGTCATTTAATTCAGTTTATTAAGGGCTACAATATGAGGGATAGTAATTTCACTGTCGTCCAATACAGGTCACTGGTACCATGGGATGTGTAGTCCCCTTTAATAGGCAGGAACAATTATGCAAATAATTTGCAAGGGGCGGAGCCTCCCCTCTTACTTAAGCCACCTTCTGGCCAGAGCCACCCATATTGATTTGTTCCTGGTGTGCTTGCACACCAGGCAGAGAACAGCTATGCTTCTTAGAGTTTTATTATTTTTATTCAAATATGGAATACCACCATTAGGAGGGTGACCATGGCTGTGAATTGCCCTCTTCAAAGTGGCTGGTGCAGCTTCCAGGGATTTCTGTGGACCTATACCTGAAGAGGGGACAGCTTGTGTTAAGCAGCTCCCCTGTTGGGGAAATTACCTCTGGTTCTTTCCCTCCCTATCATGGTCACCTGAAGACAGAAGTCTGCGAGAAAGGTGAGTCACCCATTGAGTGCTGAAGGTCCACTTGTCCCCACAGTGTCCCTTTGATGGGCTTGTATTTGGGAGTTTTAATACACTCCAGCACTCATAGGGTGTTTTTATTGCATTATCACTATTTATGCAATTTCTGTGTTATTCTCTGAGTTTTGGAGCATTGGGTATTCATTTATTTATGTTTCTCATGTATTTCATGCTTGTTTGGGCACTTTTTAATGTTTTATTAAACTTTATTAAAAATGGTGTTCCGCGCCTTTAAGCGCGGCTTTTTTCCGCTCAGCAGCAGAGCTCCTTTACTCTCTATGGGAATTCACAGTTTGGGACATATCTCTGAAACCGCTTGTCACAGCAACTTCAGAGTAGGCTCATTTTAATGCTAGGCTCCTGCTCTATCATCCGGTTGGTGTTTTATTACTGTAGGGGGCTCAGGGGGGCTTCGGGCACTGTTTGGGGTACTTGCATAGGGAAAACTACATTTCCCATGAGCGCTTAGCTCGCGCTTGTTTCTGATTGGCTGTCATGACGGCCGCCATTTTGTGGTACTTTTCCAAGGCGAGTACACTACGCAGGGACCGAGCCTTCTCTCTCCTCACCAGATTAACCCTTCGCTGGCCAGATAAGTCCGTTTTTAGACCTTTTCTGGGGTGAAACTTTAATCTTTAACACTTTTCTGGGTGATAGTGTTTTTTGTGGGGTATATTGACGCTGTGAGCATGTCTACTTCACTGGAGCTAGGGGCTAGACCCAAGACTAAGGAGGCTGGGGGGTCTTCTACCCCCATGGCGTTTTGCTCCTCTTGCCACATTGGGCTGGATTGCGATAATGTGGGGGATCTATGCCCTAATTGTACTGATAAAGATAGCAACCCTGGGCTTCCCAGCCACGCTATTGAGCCATCTTGGGTGAGGGAGTTTAAAGCTGCCACTAGGGATCTCAGATCCACGCTTCAACTCTTTCCCTCTCAGGTACAGGGGGCTCTCCAGGTCTGGCAGACCCCCTCTACTATCAGGACCTCCCTGCCTAAGCCACAGGGAGCTCCTGATATCACTGATTCTTCTGAAGAAGAACTTTTACAGGATTCTGATGCTGAGGAACGTACTGTTATTGAATCTAACAGGTCCATTGGGGACCCCTATGAGTGTGACCCTGAAGTTTCGGCTGAGGGTCTGATCAGAGCGGTTCTGAATACGCTCAACCTTCCTCTGACTCAGGAATCCACTTATGATCCTACTGATGTTTTTCAGAAAAAGCCATCTAAACCTGTTGTTTGTTTTCCAACTAACCCTACTCTTGCCCGTCTGGTTTCTGAGGCATGGAAGTATCCTGATAGATCTTCCTCTGTCTCCAAAAAGTTTGCCAAACTTTACCCTTTTCCCGAAGCGGAGCTGGCAAAATGGGTTCATCCTCCCAAGGTGGATGCTCCTGTGTCTAGACTATCCAAATCTACTGCTTTGGCTGTCTCAGATGCCTCTGCCTTGCAGGACTGGACGGATAAGAAATTAGAGCTCTCTCTTAAATCTATTTTTGCCTCTATTGGCACTGCTATGCGCCCCACCTTTGCTGTGGCATGGGTTAATAGGGCTATTGCAGCCTGGACTGAACGACTGACTGAAGCGGTTCGCCAGGATGCGCCTGTATCTGAACAGTTGCAGCTTCTTGCTAATATCACTGAAGCTCAGAACTATGTTGCTGATGCTGCTTTTGATGCTGTGCGCATGATGGCGAGGGCCTCCACTTCTTCTGTGGTGGCTAGACGCGCTCTTTGGCTGAAAATTTGGTCTGCTGATACAGCCTCTAAGAAAGCCTTGCTTTCCTTGCCCTTTCAGGGGAATTTGCTCTTTGGCTCTGAGCTCAAAGAAATGATCAGTGAGGCTACTGGCGGTAAAAGTACTCTTCTACCCTCAGTCTTTAAGAAAAAGTTTCCAGCCAAACGCAATCGGTCCTTTCGTTCCTTTCAGACTGAGACACGCTCCTCGGCCCAAACGGGTCCTCCCACTACGCGCTCCTCCTCCAAGCCCAAACAGTCCTGGAGGCCCAAAGTTGCCTCCAAGGCCAAGACCTCCAAGACTGCTTCGGCATGACTCGCCGAACCCGGGTCCGCATCCGGCTGTAGGCGGTCGTCTCCGCATCTTTCGCCGGACTTGGGAGGAGTCAGTGGCGGACCCATGGCTTCTTCAGGTGGTGTCAGAGGGATACAGGATCCCTTTCTCTTCCCTTCCTCCTTTTCGGTTCCATTTTACTCGTCCTTCTCAGGAACCCTCAAAAAGGCGTCTGTTCGACGACGCTATTCAGGATCTCTTGGACAAAGAGGTCCTGGAGGCGGTTCCGCAGGGGGACACAGGTTCAGGATTTTATTCCAACCTGTTTGTGGTAGCCAAAAAGGACGGAGGAGCCCGTCCCATCTTGGATCTCAAAGATCTCAATGCCTATGTGGTGACTTCCAACTTCCGCCAGGAGTCCCTGCGCTCTGTGATTGCAGCAATGTCTCCAGGGGAGTTTCTTGCCTCCCTGGATCTTCAGGATGCTTATCTTCACATCCCTATTCATCCAGGGAGCAGGAAGTATCTCAGGATTGCCTGCCACAGGGGACACTTTCAATTTACAGCGCTCCCCTTTGGACTGACTACAGCTCCTCAAGTCTTCCAGCGGGTGCTGGGCTCCTTGATAGCGGTGCTCCATCAGGATGGGATCAGAGTGACACCCTACATGGACGATCTCCTACTGAAGGCCTCCTCAGCGGAGCTTCTCCACCAGCAGTTGCAGAGGTGCATGCACACCCTGAACCGTCACGGATGGATCCTGAATCTGGACAAGTCGGACTTGATTCCTTCTCAGAGGCTTCTGTTCCTGGGTCTCCTGTTCGACACTCGCCAATGCATGGTGTTTCTTCCAGAGGACGTGGCTCACCAGATAGCCGTCAGAGTGGCTGGGATTCTGGACATGGACGAAATTCCAGTTCCGAAGTTGTCGTCCTTAGTGGGGAAGTTCATTTCCACGATCGAAGCAGTACCATTTGCCATGGCCCACTCCAGGGATCTTCAGAGATTTGTGATCCAGACGTGCAGGAATCATCCAGATCATCAACATCTGTCTGTTTCTCTTCCTCCTCATGTCGAGTCGAGTCTGCACTGGTGGTTAGATCTCTCTCATCTCTTGAAAGGGAAATCCTTTCTAGTTCCTCAGTGGACCACAGTCACAACGGATGCCAGCCTTCGGGGCTGGGGTGCAGTCTGGGGTCGCTTCAGTGCTCAGGGGAAATGGGGTCTGGAGGAATCCATGCTCTCCATCAATGTTCTGGAACTTCGAGCTGTCCGGCTGGCCCTGAGGCACTGGGAGTCTCATTTGACCGGTCTTCCAGTCAGAGTAGAGTCCGACAACGCCACGGCGGTGGCTTACATCAACAGACAAGGCGGCACAAGAAGCGGTTCCGCCTGGTGGGAAGTCAAGGATATTTTGTCTTGGGCAGAAGATCACGTGCCTGTCATCTCTGCAGTTCACATTCCAGGCGTGGACAACGTCATGGCAGACTTCCTCAGTCGTCACACTGTCGACAGCGGAGAATGGGCTCTTCACCCAGAGGTGTTTCACATGCTCACTCAACGGTGGGGGATGCCAGTGGTGGATCTGATGGCTACCAGACACAACAGGAAGGTTCCGGTGTTTTGCTCCCGTCTGAGGGACTCCCTTGCTCTAGCGGTGGATGCCTTGTCGATCCCTTGGGACTTCTCCCTGGCTTACATCTTCCCCCCTCTTCCTCTATTGATCAGAGTTATTCAGAAGTTGAAGAGAGAACGTTGTCCTGTCATCCTGATTGCTCCGAACTGGCCTCGCCAGTCCTGGTTTCCGGAATTGATGGCCATGTCAGTGAAGGATCCAATCCCACTTCCAGCCCGTCCGGACCTGCTTCTTCAGGGGTATCTGTGGAAAGAGGATGTTCACTCTCTCCGTTTGATGGCATGGCGGTTGAATCCTCGATTCTAGCTCAGAAAGGCTTTTCTCCTTCTGTGGTGTCGACGATGCTCAGTGCTCGTAAGCCTGTGTCTTCCAAGATCTATCATCGCATTTGGTCAACTTTCGTGACATGGTGCTCTGTCAAGCAGTTGTCTCTTGACTTCCATCTTCCCACTGTCCTGGCCTTCTTGCAGGACGGTGTGGACAAGGGGCTCAGTCTGAGTTCCCTCAAAGTTCAGACCTCTGCCTTGTCTGTGTTTTTCCAGGAACGGATTGCCATCCTTCCTGATGTGAAAGTCTTCTTCCAAGGTGTGACTCATGTTCGACCTGCCTTCAAGAGTCCTGCTCCCCAGTGGGATCTCAATTTGGTGCTGGGTGTTCTTCAGCGACCACCGTTTGAATCCTTGGCTTCCATTCCATTACGTCTTGTGACTTGGAAGATGGCCTTCCTTTTGGCTATTGTGTCAGTACGCCGGGTGGCAGAGTTACAGGCATTGTCTTGTAAACCTCCTTACCTGGTGTTCCACAAGGATAAGGCTGTGCTTCGCACTACCAAGGAATTCTTACCCAAGGTTGTGTCTGAGTTTCACATCAATCAGGAGATTGTGGTTCCCTCTTTCTGCCCTAATCCTTCATCTGACAAGGAAAGAGATCTCCATTTGTTGGATGTGGTGCGTTGCCTCAAGTTTTATGTTCACCGCACCGAATCTATCAGGAAGTCTGACGCTCTATTCGTCATTCCTGAGGGGCCTAGGGCAGGAAGACCGGCTTCCAAAGTTACCATTGCCTCTTGGATTAAGGCTACCATCCGTGAAGCCTATAAGTTGAGGAATAAGCATGTTCCCTTCAGGGTGACTGCCCATTCCACCAGATCTATTGGGGCCTCCTGGGCCTACAAGAATCAAGCTTCTGCTGATCAACTGTGCAGAGCGGCCACTTGGTCCTCTGTGCACACTTTTTCTAAGCACTACCGAGTTGATGTACTGGCATCGGCTGATGCCAGCTTTGGAAGGAAGGTCCTGGAGGCAGTCTTGCCTGTGTAGGTCTTCCGCTCTGTGATCCTTAGTGCTTCCTTACTGTTGAGCCCGGTTGGCTCGTGTTCCGTGTGCTGTGTTAAGTTCAGGGTTTGTTCCCTTGGTTGGTGTCCGTTGACACTTACAGTTTGGGCTATGTTATCAACCGGTTAACAGTTCTAGTGACTTGGGCCTTGCGCCTGGTCCTTGCCTTACTTCCCGCCTCTGGATCAGCTCAATGTTTGTACATCCCATGGTACCAGTGACCTGTATTGGACGACAGTGAAAATAGGATTTTAGTCTTACCTGTTAAATCCTTTTCACTTAGTCCATACAGGTCACTGGTCTCCCACCCTGTCAAGGGACCAGTCTTGGCTCTCCTGTGGCATTCAGTGGGAGACTGTTCGGGCATGCTCACAGGAGTCTTTCTTTTTGCTTACCTGGGGTCAGTTTAGGGTCTCAAATCAATATGGGTGGCTCTGGCCAGAAGGTGGCTTAAGTAAGAGGGGAGGCTCCGCCCCTTGCAAATTATTTGCATAATTGTTCCTGCCTATTAAAGGGGACTACACATCCCATGGTACCAGTGACCTGTATGGACTAAGTGAAAAGGATTTAACAGGTAAGACTAAAATCCTATTTTTGAAGTAATACTATCCCTTTAAGTCTTCAAAAGGCTATTTAAAAAAAAGAAAAAAGAAAAAAATAATGGTAAAACAAATAAAAGAGAAGCAATTTTGGAGCAAACCAACTGTAACCTAGTAAACATCAATTTCCAAAATTCCTACTGATTTAAATAGATATTCTCTTTTTTTTACCCTTTGAGTGCCTGAATTTCAGAGAGGTATCCAACGCATTTTATTACATTGCAATGCACTGGATACTTCTCTGAACTCTAAGGGTTAAACCGAGTCTGCAACCCTGAAGAAAAATTTTTATAGACTCTGAAACACGTTGGTCATTCAGACTGTTTTTATTATTGATATTTACTGTACTATGTTTGCAGTCAATTTTGGATAGCTGATTGAGTAGACCTTTGGGAACCCACACAGGAGTGAGTTTATTTACCCCAAAACGCATCAGCTGGCGAGCACAAAAAGCTGCACCAGCTGACACTCCAGGTATATACAGTATATGATGGTAAACAGACAGGTACTTTTGACTGACTAAAGTGACTCCATTTGTCACTTGTGTTTACTTATCTAAATGGAGCTTTTAACCCTTTAAGGACGGAAAAATCTGAGCTCGTTTTCACTTAAGGACCAGAGCAATTCTGACCTTTTTGACCATGTCTTTGTTCAACAGTGTTCTCCATCTAAGTCTTTTATTCCACCCCCATAAATTATATCCTGTTTTTTAAGCACAAATAGGGCTTTCTTTTGATACCCCACTTATACGGATAACCCACCTTTTACTTTATTAAAATTTAAAAAAAAGGTATATAAAAAAAAAAGTAAAAAAAAAACAAAACACCATTTTTGCTTTTTCTCTTGGGATCAATTGGGAGCAAAGGGTTAAATTTTTATGAAGACTGCATGAAAGGTATGACCAGTCAGTCATACCTACAAAATGCGCAGTTTTAAGTGGCCACTGTCCCCCCTGGGTGAAAATCCCCATGTCCCTTTTTCCCACCCTATTTTCCCACTTTTTTATCGATGACATTTTGCAGTGTGTATAAGTGTATTACATGGCTCCACAACAATCACACTCCCAGATTTTTTTTTTTTTTTTTTTTTTTTTTTTTTTTTTTTAAATAAAATAACAAGTTTTATCATTGCAGGTCAGAAATTGATCTGCATTTAGCCAGCCTCCAGCACCAGCAGTGAAGGAGTTAATACCCCCAGCTGCTGTATTTCCTTTTTCCACAGGGTGTCTCCTCACTGCTTCTCTCTCCCCCTTACTTTGATAGCAAGGCAGAGGAGAGACATAGAGGCAGTATGCTTTGCGTACTGCCTCTGTGACTCAGAATGCCGGTACATGTGATCGCTGCTACAGGGATCACATGACCAGGAACAAGCAAGAAGGGCTGAGAGCTTTCAGTCTCAGCCTGGAATTAATGATAGCAGCATGCACGGAGGCACGCTGCTATCATTTAAGCCATGACGGTCCAGGACCGTCATGGGTCCTTAAGGGTATAACAACCTATGACGGTCCAGGACCATCATGGGTCCTTAAGGGGTTAATCCACTGAATGCTAAAGAGATCTCCAATGCAGTGTGTGAATATCTCATTAGCATTCAAGGGGTTAAATGCACAATTTAAAACAAATGGATATTTGTATTTGTTCCATAAAGGCAGTTGGTTTGTTCCTGAATTACACCGGTTCTTCTCCCTTGTTTTAGTTCCCCCTTCTGTCTTCATTTAACCTTTCAAATTCCAGAGGGCTACACCAAGCATAGAAAATGAATGCGTTCTGTACCCCTCTTGGCACTCAGATGGTTAACTGCAAAGCACTGGGTGGTTAGTTCTACAGAGCTCTGGGACAGAAGCGTTAATAGCGATGTCTAGTTCAGGATCCTAGTAAATGGCTCTGCGTATTCCTAATTATCTGAATAGAGCTCCACGCAAGAGCAGCAGGCAAAAAAATGGTATTTAAAGGCTGCACATCCCAAAATGCTGCTAAAAGCCATTAACCAGCGAGTGTTAATTGGAGCCATATTCATATTCATTTGCACTCCGGGCCCTGATAAAATATTTCCCAAGGTACGCTTTAAAAGGAGTCTTAATTTAAGGAACTGCTACAATCAACACTTATGAAAATTAACAGCTGAGTAATTAGCGCTCATGAATTATGCCGTAGCCCACGCTCGCAGGCACAGGGACGCTAGAACTGATGAACCGGCTGGGACATAAGGAAGTCCCCTAGAATGTGGGACATGGTTAACTCTTTGATACAAGGACAGGGAAAGGCAAGAGAAGGATTTAGTGTCTCATCGGACTTTACATATAAAGCGAACCCTTGAATCCTAACAGTTCTCCAACAAAGTGCTTTGAAATGCACTGGAGACCTCATACCTTAATGGGTTAAAAAAGTAGTAACAGCCACTAATGTAAGGCGGTGCCTGAAATTGTGGGAGGAGCTGGAGGACTACATAAACCCTCCAGCCCTCTACCTCTTTTGTGGGTCAGTCTCATCAAGACCGTCATCACATGAGAAACGCATCCGGCGCTTAAGGCAGTATTTGTCCAAAACGTAAGTCCTATTTTCTGTCTTACTATTTTCAAGATACACCCTACATCTCATTCTTCGTAACAATAGGCCAGGTTAAACTTCGTCACTGACTCTGCATCTTTTAGATTCCGATCCATCCGGAAGTGACGTCACTTACAAGCGACGCAGCCTACCATGGTGCTCCCGAACCGTACAACCAGGCATGTGGTAGTAGCTCCCATCACCGAGACAAAACACCTAGTCAGGGCATGCTTGAACCATATTTAGTACACTTAATGCAAGGCTACCATTCAAAGTGAGAGGGGGGGCATCGGCGGTTTGAGTGCGGCAGACATCTCTGCCGGAGGAACAAGCGCCGCTATGTGCTGATGTCCAGGTCTGCTTGATGCCTGTTGCCGCTTAGAGCCATGATGCTCCTTCCTGCTTTTCTAAGAAAACCTAGTCTCCACATAGCTCATTACTAACCAAATCATGAGGGGAATCATTGGAAATGCAGGGTCAATAAGTACTCAATGTGCTGCAATGCGATGGAGTGCAGCGATTATAACCTTTTGCACTTCCGTGTCCCTGTCTCGTGAGATGGGCACTCTCAGACAATACACCTATGTGGAAGATTCTCTCATTATTTTCATAGACTTTTAAACAAACTCTCTATGACAGCACCCAAAATATGATCTCACTGTATAAAGTAAGTGGTGGAACGTTTAAATAAATAATTTACTCAGTAGATTGTCTTCTTTACACTTCTTATATCAATAACAAGCTGCGGGGGACATGACTGGGCATCTTGTGACATTTTCTTGGCTCAGCGGCTTATTTGATACCATTTACATAGTAAATATATATAATTACAAGAAATTACGTCCGACCATGTCCAGTGTTTGTGCGGCAATATTCATACATGTACCATTCTTTATCTTATACAAGAGTAACTCACTCCTAACCCAGACACAGTGGTGCGTCCACAGAACAAGTCTTTCTATAAAGCTCTTCAAGAAGGTCTAACTTCCTTGATATGCACTTGGTTGGTTAAGTGTCTATACACATATACAAATCGAATTGGGACAAGGCTATACGTCATATGCATGCTATCGTGTTTCTATTACATGCACATTAGATACCATAAGACGGGACAGACTCCAACCCTTCGCATCCTTATTTGTTTCAGACCTTTCGGTATCACTGATCCAATTGGAAGGGCTCTTCATATTTCAGAACTTTTGTTGCAAGATTTTCTTTGGTAAAACAAAAACAAAAAAAAAAGAGAGAAGGGGAGGCGGGATGTGTATAAGTATACATATATCAGGGCTCAAAATTTCCACTCACCACTAGCCAATGGCGAGTGAAAATTTAGCCCTAGCGAGTACAAATTCAGCCCTGGTGGGTATGCTATGGCGAGTAACTTTTCAGGTCTGGCTAGTAGCAAAGGACTTCAAATTTTACGCACTGTTCACTAGGTTTCCTCTCTTCACTGCAGAGGACGTTGGCTGTAGTAACACTGCCTCCTACAGTGGCTGAGGCACAAACCCCCCTTCCTCTTTGCGGAGGCCGAAGGTTACTTACACCCTACTACTTAGCGAAGACTGAAGGTCCACACTTTTTCAGGAAGCCAAAGGCCACCTTACCTCCCTGTGGAGGTCGGAGGTCACTCACACCTTAACTCCTTTCGGAGGCCGAAGGTCACTCATACCTCACCTCCTTGCGGAGGCTGAAAATCACTCATACCTTACCTCCTTGCGGAGGTCGAAGGCACTTACACCTTACCTCCTTGCGGAGGCTGAAGGTCACTCACACCTTACCTTCTTGCGGAGACCGAAGGTCACTCACATCTTACCGGCTTGCAGAGGCTGAAGGTCACTCACACCTTACCTCCTTATGGAGGCGAAGGCTACTCACACCTTATCTCCTTATGGAGGCCGAAGGTCACTCACTCCTTAACTCTTAGTGGAGGCCAGAGGTCACTTACACATTACCTCCACCCAGGATCGTACCTGCACAATTGATCCCGCAGCATCTTCGGAGGGACACTCTGGAGGGAAAGGAGGTGAATCTTGCGGCTCTCCTCCTGGCCTCCTAAGATGTTACTGAACACAAGACAATGAACTGTTCTGTAGACATTTCGCCGGTATCAAGATCCCAAACTGCAATCACTGCCAGTCCAGTTCACATACTCCCCAGCTATGCCCCAATATTAGTGTAACAGGCAACACGGAGTTCCCATCTACCAGTAACAATCAGGCATTCACTCCCACTCCAACACAACCAACCAAAGACAAGTTGGTTAGAACTATACACTACATTAGGAATTCGCCTATTTCTAATAACTTCAATTCAAAAGGGTGCTTTTACAGCTCCTGCAAAATGCTCCATCAATGTATTCTTTGCCGTAAGTCACACTCTAGGATCATTTGCCTGAGAAACTTTACTAGCAATAAATGACTAAGATTACTTTAGATACTACAATCATGGAGGCCAGACTCCCCGAGGACAAACTTAGCAGACTCAGGAACATGGTTCACTATTTCAACCTCAAACACTCTTACCACATTTCTGAGCTACAGTCATTCCTTGGATATTTAAATTTCGCCACTAGAATCCTTCCCCAAGGCCGCTCCTTCACCTCACACCTTCTACGGTTATTGAGAGGCAATTCCCACAAACAATACTTAATCATCAACCATGCAGCTAGATCGGACATTGCCATGGGGGACTCATTTTTAATGAATGGCCAATCTTTGTTTCCTCCTATCAACACCAGCCCCATTCTGGTCTACTCTGACGCTTCGGCTGGCCATGGTTTCGTGGCCGTTTCTGACTCCAAGTGCTTTGCGGAAGGATGGCCAGCTGAGGTGTGGGACATCCCTGAATTCTTTACCACTTCCACATTATTTGAGATATATCCACTAGTGGCATCAGCACTAATGTGGGGCCACAAATTGACCGGCCAGTTGGTTCACTTTCACACTGATAACCAAGATCTCACACATGTGATCTCTAAAGGCAGGTTACACAACAGTTACATCATGATGTTCCTCAGAAAACTTGTCTTCACTGCACTCGCACACAATTTCAATATCAAATGTATATTCATCCCAGGTAATCATAACAAAGCAGCTGATTTCCTTTCACATTTCAAATTTCAGCAGTTCTTCCTACTACAGCCACAAACCTCATTCACCAGTCGCACTCCACCTATCTTCTCAGAGCTCATAATGCATTGAATATCCACATCAAGAGATCAAAGGAATTCATTAAACAAGCGCTAGAACCAAATGCCATCAGGAATTACAACAAGGCATGGAAATCATTCAATCAATTCAACATATCTCTAAAACCTATTCTTCCGTACAGTATTTCTAACATCCTGGCATTTGCATCCTTTTGTTATACTGACTTTAGGCTGTCAACCCCGACAATCAAACTATACCTCGCCAGGATACAACACCACCTTAACTTACTTTCCCCTTCACACACATCTACCTTTTCTTCTAACAAGACTAAAAGGACTGACAAAAGTTAACAAGTCACAACAGCACACACGACTCCCGATTGATGGTTCACTATTTAGGAAACTGGCTAACCTTCTACTATTACAATCATTCGATAATCTCACTAACCAAGTAATCCTAGTAGCTATGCACCTGGCTTTCTTCAGTTTTCCCAGACCTAGTAATTCACAGTTTTGGGGCAACATTCTTCTTTCCTAAGCTTGGGTCACATCACATTTTCCAAAAACTCTTTCACACTCTTCCTCCCCCACTCCGAAATGGACCAATTAGCTCAAGGCACCCACATCGCATATCACGCCACACACGACGCTTGATGCCCGGTTTTAGCCATCAAATCTCTCATCTCCATCTTACATGACAAACCTGCTAGCTTTCCACATTTGCCCATGCATGGTAATCCATTGTCCACACCCGTATTCACTCAACAGGTTCGGTGGTTCTTATCCCAGCTGGGTTTAAACAGTGCCCTTTATTCGGGTCATTCATTTCGCATTGGCGCCGCTACTACAGCATCCAAACATCATATTCCACCACATATTATTCAACGGCTAGGCCGGTGGAAGTCCAGTTGCTTCACCAAATATATTTATAACCCCATACAAGAAATGAAAATAGCACAATGTTCTTTATTAAAATAAATTCCATGTACCTCAATGTTAAATAAAATCATGCAATTCTGGTTGCTTTTTTTGCCTCATTTCAGGTTTGCTGACTTAACATCCCATCTGCACATGCAGGATGAGGGAATTATGGCACAACTCATAGACATACATATACCGCACTGTAAGCTGTGACCACAAATGTAAGGTGGTGCCTGAAATTGTGGGAGGAGCTGGAGGACTACATAAACCCTCCAGCCCTCTTCCTCTACCTCTTTTGTGGGTCAGTCCCCACCCAGTTTCCCCCCACTCATTTTAAACATATGGTTTCGGTAAACCCTCATTTCAGGTTTGCTGACTTAACATCCCATCTGCACATGCAGGACGAGGGAATTGTGGCACAACACATAGACATATATACACAGCGCTGTAAGCTGTGACCACAAATAATATCCTTCACTTCAATTAAAGCGGAACTGTCATCTATATCTGTCTCACCGCAAACCATTTAACTTATCTCTCCAGTCTTAAAAATACAATTTTTACTGATGAAAATCCTTGCCGTACTGTTTAAAATACCTTTTAAAACGTCCGGTACACAGAGGGAGAGTGGTGCCATGTTAATGACGTTGATTATGATTGACATCGCTCTCCCTCTACATAGAGTGGAGTGGGCGTTGAAAGAACTGCCCATATTTTTTTTCCCGGAAAGCGCTTAGGATGTCAACATACAAAGTTGTGCTTCTAAGCCAGAGAAGCGGGCTGCCACTATAGTGAGATAGCGTTCAGTGAACGCGCTCTCTCACTATCTCCCTCTGACCTGGACGTGCATAGGACCCAGGCGCACACTAGTTAGACTACACGTCATGAGGAGGGTGAACTGGATTAACAGGCACATGTGAGGACCGAAGAAGCGCTGCAGGGCACTTTGCCCCGCAGAGACCAGCCTTCTCACATCAGGAGGTACCTTTAACGGAACAGAGATCTCTTTTCACAAGTAAAATAAAAAATAAATAAATAAATAGGATATCACGTTACCTCTACCATTATAAGAGATTTTACTAAACATTAATATAGGTGAAAGTTCCCCTTTAATATGGCCAACAACAACCCTTATTGCTCCTATGAATTTTGCCTTTGTTTGAGAGATCACGGCAACCAATCCTTGATGTCACATTTACCGAGGCAGACATGACGGCTGCTAGCAGGACCACAAGACACAAGCTCCGCCCGTTGATCATAGTCATCTTAACCCCTTAAGGACCAGAGGGTACATAAAGCAATGCTATGCAATGCAACACCTTCTGGACCTTAATAAGTTAACTCTTTAAGTGCTAGAAATGCTCTGCAATGCATTAGATAACTCTCTGGCACACAATCGGTTAATTAGGCTCACGCACTCTGCCTGCTTCAGTTTTAAAAAAAAAAAACTGCCAGCAACTGTCATGTCCGCCTCCATGGGCCTGACATCCAGGACTGATTGAACAGGTTATCAAATGCAAAAGAGCAAATTTTACACAGGCCATTAGGATTTTCTGATCACGGTAACATAAGTGGAGGATTATTATAGGACGTATTACTTCTGCATTAGAAAAAGAAAAAAAAAGTTAACCCTCTGAGTGCCAGAAAGGTACGCGACGCATTGCTCTGCAATGCGTTGCGTACCCCTCTGGCACTCAAGGGGTTAAATCAATGGGAATTTTTGGGTATACGTTTTTTATTTTTTGTGCAGTTGGTTTGCCTCAAATTCGCGCGAGTTCTTCTTAATTCAACAGCCTTATTGTTTCTATAACACAGTTAACTCTTTGAGTGTCACTGGGGTATTCAAAGCATTGCCTCATAAAAAAAATTATTTTTCTTCTGAAAATGTGCCTTTGTGTAAACTGTATCAGTAGAACCACACAGTAATAAAAACAGTGACCTGGAAATCTTCTACCTATAGCTGCACCCTCTCTAACAATGCTTTTGGATTAAAGGGAACCACCACTTAGTGCTTCTGTTAAACATATTAATAGCTACATATCATTTCATAGTCACACAAACACATATACTTTTTTGAGTTTTTTGCATTTTAGGTGCAGTTGCCCGTATTTGCTGTGTGTATTTCGTTTTCACCTCCACACAATACAAAGAATATATTTCATCAGTGTGAACAAGATTAGCCATAGGCATACACTACCAGTCAAAAGTTTTAGGACACCCCCATTTTTCCAGTTCTTATTGAAGGGTAAAGGGTGAAAGCAAAGCAACCTACAAGTGCAACACATTTATGGAAACTTCTGCAACAGTGTTGGGAAGAACTTTCAGAAAAACATTTGATTTCCGTTGTGGAAAGAATGCCACAAGTGTGTTCGGCTGTTATATCTGCAAAAGGTGCCTACTTTGATGAGTCAAAAATTTAGATTACATTTTGTTAAAGAAAAAAATTCCATGATTTCTTTTTTAATGTCCAATTGTTTATTTGTTCTATGCTTTATTTTCAGAGTACACTGAGACATTAAACTGAGTAAATTTCAATAAAAGCTGGAAAAATGGGGTTGTTCTAAAACTTTTGAATGGTAGTGTACGTAGAAACTTTTTCTTGTGGACACCCCGGAGAGGGGAGTCCTGTGGTGCTGCTGGGGGAGGTATATTACACGATTTGTATCAAAAAGGGGTGGGGCTTAATCGTGAATGGGGGCAGAGCTTATAAACCATAGGAAAATGTTTAAGGAATGGGCTTGGGGAAGGAGAAGTGGGCAAGAAGTGGGAGGAACGGACTGGGAAGGAACAGAAGTGGGCAGAGTTTCATTAGAAACGCCCCATATCCAGAGAATTAGCCTCTGCCCGGAGACCCAGTAATAAGCAGCAAAAATATCCGGAGAGTTCACAGCTATGGCCATAGAAAGAAGGAACCACCTAGGATTCTAATGGGACACAATAACCTTCAATGTAGTAGTATGTCCCTGTTCACTTATGGACTACAGCAGACTTCAAATACATAAGAAAATGTATAACTGACTACTATGTGAAAGACAATCCCTAATCAAGTCTTTCTGCTGAACAAATTAAAAGCCACTTACTTCAATGTTATACCACTTCTTTAACACTGAGTGCCAGTGAGGTATCCAACGCATTGGCACTCAGAGGATTAACCCCTTAAGGACGGCAGGGTCCAGGGGTGGGGCACACTGGAGGACCAAGGCACATTTTTTTTTCACGCAGCCACTCTGTGATCATTAACTTTCATGACGTGCCAGGACCATTACCAGTCCTTAACCCTGAATGCCAGAGGAGTACGGAAAGCACTGCAAAGCAATGCATTCTGTACCCCTCTGGCACGGTTAACACCCGGACAGTTGTGACAGTCCAGGCACGTTATTGGTCATTAAGGGTAGTTGGTGACCAGAGTGAGCACCTGTACCTAAATGAACAGTACATTTTCTGCAGAACAGCTTTGCTAGTCAAATACACACTTTCTTTATATATACAAACACCGCAGTGTATGTAATAGGTGCCTGCCAGTTTCCATCTCTCTGCAGTAAACCAGTCACTGACTCGTCTCCGCTGGGTGTGACAGACACCTACATGTGGTTCATTTTGGTTGTTGAAGCTTCTTTCCAGTCTAATTGCTGCATTTCTGTTATGCCACTTGGATTTCCTTGTTTTTTAACGTGCTGCTATTTTTGTGGCACTACAGCTTAAGTGGATGAGGTTCAATAAGCAAAACAATTTAGTTCTGGAGCAACCCAACTGCACCATAGGGGAGTAACAGAAATCCCTACTCATTTCAATGGGGCATTTAAAGAAACAGTCAACCCTTTTTTCTGCCGAGTAAAATAAGGGCAACTTTACTGATGGGAGATACTTAAAGGGATAGTAATACTTAATTTTCCTAAAGTTTAATTTTGTTCATATTAAAAAGTAAACATAACTATGTAAGTCCCGTTCCTTAACCCCTTAAGGACTACGTGACGTACTATGACCGTCACAGTCCTTAAATACTTAAGGACCGATGACGGTCATAGTACGTCACGTACTTTTTACTTACATCGTTCCACCAGGAACGCTGTAAGTAAAAACGGGGCCTAAAATTGACCGTCCCAAGACTGGAGCAATCTCTTTTAGGCCCCAAAGCGGTGTGCCGAAACACGCAACAGGTCACGTGTACCAGTGAGTCGGCAAGGATTACAACGGTCCTTATGGGACGGAAATGTCCCAGGACGGCTGGTCCTTAAGGGGTTAACGACCCATGATGTACATATACGTCACGAGGTGGATGTTCCTAAAGGACCAGGTACGTACACGTACGTCATGGAATTCTGGGCTCCCTGCGCGGCTGCACGCCATTCGGGGAGTCCGGAATCAGATGACCAAAAAATAGGATTTTAGTCTTACCTGTTAAATCCTTTTCACTTAGTCCATACAGGTCACTGGTACTCTCAGGGAGGCGTAAGTCCCCTTTAATAGGCAGGAACAACTATGCAAATAATTTGCAAGGGGCGGAGCCTCCCCTCTTACTTAAGCCACCTTCTGGCCAGAGCCACCCATATTGATTTGAGACCCTAAAACTGACCTCAGGTAAGCAAAAAGAAAGACTCCTGTGAGCATGCCCGAACGGTCTCCCACTGAATGCCACAGGAGAGCCAAGACTGGTCCCTTGACAGGGTGGGAGACCAGTGACCTGTATGGACTAAGTGAAAAGGATTTAACAGGTAAGACTAAAATCCTATTTTCACTGTCGTCCAATACAGGTCACTGGTACTCTGGGATGTACAAACATTGAGCTGATCCAGAGGCGGGAAGTAAGGCAAGGACCAGGCACAAGGCCCAAGTCACTAGAACTGCTATGACCAGTTGATAACATAGCCCAAACTGTAAGTGTCAACGGACACCAACCAAGGGAACAATCCCTGAACTAACACAGCACACGGAACTAGAGCCAACCGGGCTCAACAGTAAAGAAGCACTAAGGATCACAGAGCGGAAGACCTACACAGGCAAGACTGCCTCCAGGACCTTCCTTCCAAAACTGGCATCAGCCGACGCCAGTACATCAACTCGATAGTGCTTTGAAAAAGTGTGCACAGAGGACCAAGTGGCCGCTCTGCACAGTTGATCAGCAGAAGCTTGATTCTTGTAGGCCCAAGAGGCCCCAATAGATCTGGTGGAATGGGCAGTCACCCGGAAGGGAACATGCTTATTCCGCAACTTATAGGCTTCACGGATAGTAGCCTTAATCCAAGAGGCAATGGTAACTTTGGAAGCCAGTCTCCCTGCCCTAGGCCCCTCAGGAATGACGAATAGAGCGTCAGACTTCCTGATAGACTCGGTGCGATGAACATAAAACTTGAGGCAACGCACCACATCCAACAGATGGAGATCTCTTTCCATGTCAGATGAAGGATTAGGGCAGAAAGAGGGAACCACAATCTCCTGATTGATGTGAAACTCGGACACAACCTTGGGTAAGAATTCCTTGGTAGTGCGAAGCACAGCCTTATCCTTGTGGAACACCAGGTAAGGAGGTTTACAAGACAAGGCCTGTAACTCTGCTACCCGGCGCACTGACACAACAGCCAAGAGGAAGGCCATCTTCCAAGTCACAAGACGTAATGGAATGGAAGCCAAGGATTCAAACGGTGGTCGCTGTAGGACTCCCAGCACCAAATTGAGATCCCACTGGGGAGCAGGACTCTTAAAGGCAGGTCGAACATGAGTCACACCTTGGAAGAAGACTTTCACATCAGGAAGGACAGCAATCCGTTCCTGGAAAAACACAGACAAGGCAGAAGTCTGAACTTTGAGGGAACTCAGACTGAGCCCCTTATCCACACCGTCCTGCAAGAAGGCCAGGACAGTGGGAAGATGGAAGTCAAGTGACAACTTCTTGTCAGAACACCATGTCACGAAAGTTGACCATATGCGATGATAGATCTTGGAAGACACAGGCTTACGAGCACTGAGCATCGTCGATACTACAGAAGGAGAAAAGCCTTTCTTTGCTAGAATCGAGCATTCAACCGCCATGCCATCAAATGGAGAGAGTGAACATCCTCTTTCCACAGATACCCCTGAAGAAGCAGGTCCGGACGGGCTGGAAGTGGGATCGGATCCTTCACTGACATGGCCATCAACTCCGGAAACCAGGACTGGCGAGGCCAGTTTGGAGCAATCAGTATGACAGGACAACGTTCCCTCTTCAACTTCTGGATAACTCTGACCAATAGAGGAAGAGGAGGGAAGATGTAAGCCAGGGGGAAGTCCCAAGGAATCGACAGGGCATCCACTGCTAGAGCAAGGGAGTCCCTCAACCGGGAGCAAAACACCGGAACCTTCCTGTTGTGTCTGGTAGCCATCCGATCCACCACAGGCATCCCCCACCGTTGAGTGAGCATGTGAAACACCTCTGGGTGAAGAGCCCATTCTCCGCTGTCGACGGTGTGACGACTGAGGAAGTCTGCCATGACGTTGTCCACGCCTGGAATATGAACTGCAGAGATGACAGGCACGTGATCTTCTGCCCAAGACAAAATATCCTTGACCTCCCACCAGGCGGAACCGCTTCTTGTGCCGCCTTGCCTGTTGATGTAAGCCACCGCCGTGGCGTTGTCGGACTCCACTCTGATTGGAAGACCGGTCAATTGAGACTCCCAGTGCCTCAGGGCCAGCCGGACAGCTCGAAGTTCCAGAACATTGATGGAGAGCATGGATTCCTCCAGACCCCATTTCCCCTGAGCACTGAAGCGACCCCAGACTGCACCCCAGCCCCGAAGGCTGGCATCCGTAGTGACTGTGGTCCAAGGAGGAACTAGAAAGGATTTCCCTTTCAGGAGATGAGAGAGATCTAACCACCAGTGCAGACTCGACACGACATGAGGAGGAAGAGAAACAGACAGATGTTGATGATCTGGATGATTCTTGCACGTCTGGATCACAAATCTCTGAAGATCCCTGGAGTGGGCCATGGCAAATGGTACTGCTTCGATTGTGGAAATGAACTTCCCCACTAAGGACGACAACTTCGGTACTGGAATCTCGTCCATGTCCAGAATTCCAGCCACTCTGACAGCTATCTGGTGAGCCACGTCCTCTGGAAGAAACACCATGCATTGGCGAGTGTCGAACAGGAGACCCAGGAACAGAAGCCTCTGAGATGGAATCAAGTCTGACTTGTCCAGATTCAGGATCCAGCCATGACGGTTCAGGGTGTGCATGCACATCTGTAATTGCTGAAGGAGAAGCTCCGCTGAGGAGGCCTTCAGTAGGAGATCGTCCATGTAGGGGGTCACTCTGATCCCATCCTGATGGAGCACCGCTATCAAGGAGCCCAACACCCTCTGGAAGACCTGAGGGGCTGAAGTCAGCCCAAAGGGGAGCGCTGCAAACTGAAAGTGTCCCCTGTGGCAGGCAATCCTGAGATACCGCCTGCTCTCTGGATGAATAGGGATGTGAAGATAAGCATCCTGAAGGTCCAGGGAGGCAAGAAACTCCCCTGGAGACATTGCTGCAATCACAGAGCGCAGGGACTCCTGGCGGAAGTGGGAAGTCACCACATAGGCATTGAGATCTTTGAGATCCAAAATGGGACGGGCTCCTCCGTCCTTTTTGGCTACCACAAACAGGTTGGAATAAAATCCTGAACCTGTGTCCCCTTGAGGAACCGCCTCCAGGACCTCTTTGTCCAAGAGATCCTGAATAGCGTCGTCGAACAGACGCCTTTTTGTGGGTTCCTGAGAAGGACGAGTAAAATGGAACCGAAAAGGAGGAAGGGAAGAGAAAGGGATCCTGTATCCCTCTGACACCACCTGAAGAACCCATGGGTCCGCCACTGACTCCTCCCAAGTCCGGCGAAAAATGCGGAGACGACCGCCTACAGCCGGATGCGGACCCGGGTTCGGCGAGTCATGCCGAAGCAGTCTTGGAGGTCTTGGCCTTGGAGGCAACTTTGGGCCTCCAGGACTGTTTGGGCTTGGAGGAGGAGCGCGTAGTGGGAGGACCCGTTTGGGCCGAGGAGCGTGTCTCAGTCTGAAAGGAACGAAAGGACCGATTGCGTTTGGCTGGAAACTTTTTCTTAAAGACTGAGGGTAGAAGAGTACTTTTACCGCCAGTAGCCTCACTGATCATTTCTTTGAGTTCAGACCCAAAGAGCAAATTCCCCTGAAAGGGCAAGGAAAGCAAGGCTTTCTTAGAGGCTGTATCAGCAGACCAAATTTTCAGCCAAAGAGCGCGTCTAGCCACCACAGAAGAAGTGGAGGCCCTCGCCATCATGCGCACAGCATCAAAAGCAGCGTCAGCAACATAGTTCTGAGCTTCAGTGATATTAGCAAGAAGCTGCAACTGTTCAGATACCGGCGCATCCTGGCGAACCGCTTCAGTCAGTCGTTCAGTCCAGGCCGCAATAGCTCTATTAACCCATGCCACAGCAAAAGTGGGGCGCATGGCTGTGCCAATGGAGGCAAAAATAGACTTAAGAGAGAGCTCTAGTTTCTTATCCGTCCAGTCCTGCAAGGCAGAGGCATCTGAGACAGCCAAAGCAGTAGATTTGGATAGTCTAGACACAGGAGCATCCACTTTGGGAGGATGAACCCATTTTGCCAGCTCCGCCTCAGGAAAAGGGTAAAGTTTAGCAAACTTTTTGGAGACAGAGGAAGATCTATCAGGATTCTTCCATGCCTCAGAGACCAGACGGGCAAGAGTAGGGTTAGTTGGAAAACAAACAACTGGTTTAGATGGCTTTTTCTGAAAAACATCAGTAGGATCATAAGTGGATTCCTGAGTCAGAAGAAGGTTGAGCGTATTCAGAACCGCTCTGATCAGACCCTCAGCCGAAACTTCAGGGTCACACTCATAGGGGTCCCCAATGGACCTGTTAGATTCAATAACAGTACGTTCCTCAGCATCAGAATCCTGTAAAAGTTCTTCTTCAGAAGAATCAGTGATATCAGGAGCTCCCTGTGGCTTAGGCAGGGAGGTCCTGATAGTAGAGGGGGTCTGCCAGACCTGGAGAGCCCCCTGTATCTGAGAGGGAAAGAGTTGAAGCGTGGATCTGAGATCCCTAGTGGCAGCTTTAAACTCCCTCACCCAAGATGGCTCAATAGCGTGGCTGGGAAGCCCAGGGTTGCTATCTTGACCAGTACAATTAGGGCATAGATCCCCCACATTATCGCCATCCAGCCCAATGTGGCAAGAGGAGCAAAACGCCATGGGGGTAGCAGACCCCCCATCCTCCTTAGACTTGGGTCTAGCCCCTAGCTCCAGTGAAGTAGACATGCTCACAGCGTCAATATACCCCACTAATAACACTATCACCCAGAAAAAGTGTTAAAGATTAAAGTTTCACCCCAGAAATGTTCTAAAAACGGACTTATCTGGCCAGCGAAGGGTTAATCTGTTGAGGAGAGAGAAGGCTCGGTCCCTGCGTAGTGTACTCGCCTAGGAAAAGTACCACAAAATGGCGGCCGTCATGACAGCCAATCAGAAACGAGCGCGAACCAAGCGCTCATGGGAAATGTAGTTTTCCTGTCCAAGTACCCCAAACATTGCCCGAAGCCCCCCTGAACACCCCACATGAATAAAACACATTCCGGATGATAGATCAGGAGCCTAGAATTAAAATGAGCCCTCTCTGAAGTTGCTGTGACAAGCGGTTCCAGAGATATGTCCCATACTGTGAATTCCCATAGAGAGTAAAGGAGCCCTTGCGTCTGAGCGGGAAAAAGCCGCGCTTAAAGGCGCGGAACACCATTTTTAATAAAGTTTAGTAAAACATTAAAAAGTGCCCAAACAAGCATGAAACACATGAGAAACATAAATAAATGAATACCCAATGCTCCAAAACTCAGAGAATAACACAGAAATTGCATAAACAGTAATAATGCAATAAAAACACCCTATGAGTGCTGGAGTGTATTAAAACTCCCAAATACAAGCCCATCAAAGGGACACTGTGGGGACAAGTGGACCTTCAGCACTCAATGGGTGACTCACCTTCCTTGCAGACTTCTGTCTTCAGGTGACCATGATAAGGAGGGAAAGAACCAGAGGTAAATTCCCCAATAGGGGAGCTGCTTAACACAAGCTGTCCCCTCTTCAGGGCATAGGTCCACAGAAAATCCCTGGAAGCTGCACCAGCCACTTTAAAGAGGGCAATTCACAGCCATGGTCACCCTCCTAATGGTGGTATTCCATATTTGAATAAAAAATAATAAAATACTAAGATGCATAGATGTTCTCTACCTGGTGTGCAAGCACACCAGGAACAAATCAATCTAAAGTGGCTCTGGCCAGAAGGTGGCTTAAGTAAGAGGGGAGGCTCCGCCCCTTGCAAATTATTTGCATAGTTGTTCCTGCCTATTAAAGGGGACTTACGCCTCCCTGAGAGTACCAGTGACCTGTATTGGACGACAGTGAAAAAATGGTCTGTGGTTCTTAAGAGACAGCCGTGTGAGTGCGAGGATGGTCCTTTAGGGGTTAAAGTTGTGTAGTTTTATAGTTATAAGCATTTAAAGTACTCCCCCTCCCCAGACGTCAGCACTCTAGCTGACAGACCGAGATTATAGTCATTTGACCGGACGGCTCTCCAGCAGAGCCAAAATAGCGTTGTCTACATATGAACAAAATTAATGTGAATAAAATGATTTAATATGAACAAAATTAAACTTTATGAAAATAAAGTTTTACTATCCCTTTAACCCTTTGGGTGCCCAAGAGGTACGCAATGTTTGTTTTTATTCAAATGAAAAAAAAAAAATGTTTTTCCAAAAACATTTACATTTTCATAATTAGTATTTAGTTCCAATTCAAAATTCTTGAATTCTACAGATGTCTCCAAAGGAAATACATTGTTTCACAATACATCAGAAATCCCTTCCGCATTCAAAGGGTTAAAAACCTAATTTAATCAATGAGAATTCTGGACACTTATTTGTCACTTACAGTGACCACGTTTCAGTTCTGCCATTCAGTGACAGTGAGAAGAGAAGAGCGCACCACAGAGTTCTAAACACTAGAGGGAGAACTGCCCATTGACTACTGTGATACAAAGCGATGCGGTGGCTTACAAGAAAATATACCTCACGCCCAAAGCCTTAGACTAGATTACACTGCAACAGTATTTGCACTGCAGCTTCTGTTTGATGTCAGGATCAAGGCTCAGTTATCTCTCCAGTGTTTAGAGCTCATTTTCTTAGAGCCTTCAGTTTAGGATGTGAGACAACCACACCAAGTTGGGACACCAAGAGAAGATGAAAACTTCTGTGAGAAAAAGACCCTAGAAGGGCTCCCACAAACATACAAAGACAGAGATCAGAAAAGGTCCCTTTCCTGGGTGGTAGACCTGTGTTCCATATGGGCTAAGAGAAAATGATTTAACATGTAAGACTAAAATCCTATTTTCTCTATCGTCCAATATGGTGGTACACAGGTACCATGGTGATATACCAACAGTAGGCTCCCAGAGGTGGGAAGAATGAGAAAGGACCTCATGCCTGTCCCTATGATACCAGAGTTCCCTAGGACTGTCCTGAACCAGAACAGCCCAAATCACACTAAGTGTCAACTGACACTGAAAAAGTTGCACAGCACACAAGAACAAGAGCCAACCGGGCTCAAACAGTTGATCAGCTGTAAGGCACAGGACAAATTAGGTCCTTAGATAGGCAGAACCGCCCGAAGGACCTTCCTGCTGAAGCCAGAACATCCACACAATAGTGTTTAACAAAGGTATGTAAGGAGAATCAAGTCGCAGCTTTATACAATTACTCAGCCGAGGCCTGATTCTTGCAGGCCCAGGAGGTCCCAACAGAACTGGTGGAATGTACTGTAACTCGGAAGGGAACACGTTTCTTCCTGAGTTTTTACACGTTACGAATGGTAGACATGATCCATGAGACAATAATGACCTTGGAAGCAGCCTGACCAGCTCTGGAACCCTAGGGAATGACAAATAAGGAATCAGTTTTACAAAAAGACCCTGTGGAGTGCATATAGAACTTAACGCAACACATCACATCCAACAGATGGAGATCCCTCTCCTTGTCAGACTTTGAGTCTGGACAAAACAAAGGCACAACAATCTCCTGATTAATGTGGAACTCAGAGACCACCTTAAGAAGAAACTCCTGAGAGGTCAGAAGAATAGCCTTGTCCTTGTGAATCCCCAAGACACTCTGGGCTTGAACCGGATGAAAGGGCGTGAGGAGACCAGAAAAAAGAGCCCACTCTGACTTCTGTATGACAAACAGTTGCAGAGATATGTCCCAAACAAGTCTGCCCATAGAAGTCAATGGAGCAAAGATGGCAGCGACATGGGAAGCGTTTCTTAAAGGCACAGCGCACCCAAAAATGGACAATATTAAAAGTAACCCAAAACACCCAATGACCCCAGGAAACATAAGGGGGTATTAAAGAGACAGGCCCCTAAAGGGAAAAATCTAGGCAAAGCCCCCAACCCGGAGAGACCAGCAGGGAAGGAGCTAACGAGTCCCAATGCAGCCATCCATGCTCCATAAAGCAGGGAAGAACACAATAAAATACCCAACAAAGGCTCAGAGGAAAAAATCCTTGTAGAAAGAGGTACAATCAGGGACAAAGTGGAACAAGGCACTCAAAGGGTTACTCACCAGTCTACATCTTCTGTCTTCATTTTAACATTGTGAAGGAACAGAGACTCAGAGAGGCACTGCTGGGAGTGA
This sequence comes from Rhinophrynus dorsalis, assembly GCA_037306005.1. Taxonomy (NCBI): domain Eukaryota; kingdom Metazoa; phylum Chordata; class Amphibia; order Anura; family Rhinophrynidae; genus Rhinophrynus; species Rhinophrynus dorsalis. The sequence continues at coordinate 44,288,931 of CM074726.1, read as the reverse complement.
AAACTTGGGTTACAAGATTCTCTCCACGGGACTGCAAGGGTCCATGATGCACATGTAAACTGGTCCGTTTACTCCACGGGAAGCCCAGTAATGGTAACCCTCCTAATGGGGGAATTTTAACAGCCCCGTTTCTAAGAAAAAATAATAAATGTTCTAAGCAGTCCTCCCAGTGTGACGAACACATCATAAACTGGAGGCGGGGAGGGGTTGGCCTGCAAAGGGAAAAGGAGAGTCTCCACCCACAAGACCTTTTGATGTGTTCTGTCTTCCAATGGAGAAGCTCGAACCTAATGGTACCTATGATCCATATTCATATCTGGGAACTATCAAAATGAGATGACCCTGAGATATTGTAAGTATAACCCTTAAAGCTCCTATAATATAGATTGTCTGGGATATGTCTCTGATCGCTGTAATCGAAAGGTGCTCCAATCAGTCCTCAAGGAGCATTTACTATACAATAACTTAAAGATATCACTGCATGAATACACACAAGACAAGCAGGACTTCTCCCTCTGTCTTCGTGGAACAAGTGGGACCAGTTTAAAGACTAAAGAAGCAATTAACTGGAGCAGAATATATAATGGGTAACACTGGACTCTCTCACCATGAGACCCTGAGATTTGGATCAAAACCCTTAAAGTTCCCCTGTATGTCAATTTCGGACAATAGAGAAAGATGTATAGTTTTCCCAACGTGTACAACCTACACACACTCCTTATTAACACTCTAAGTGCCAGCGAGGTATGCAACTAACTGCTTTGCAATACTTTGAGAATCCTTCTGGCACTCAAAAATGAATGCCTCATATCTTCAGAGTCCACTGATACCCAATACATATATGTACACAGATGTATGTCGTTCTGTGGGTCCCCAAACTAGTAAAAGCACGTACCAGAATTTCAGTTTACATTTTTTACAGACATAACCAAAATCTACTATACATAGTTCTAGTTCCAATAACATCAAAATAACCCCCTAAAGCCAAAAGTTTCCAAAAAGCAGATATCCTCCTGCATCAAAAGAGTAGTCACTTGCCTTCCTAACCCAACTTGGTATGCACAAACGTCAACAGATTTAGGAGCTAAAGCATTTCCACCCAATCAAATGTATTGAAATCTTTGAAATACATGGGATTTCCTACTGTATTCATTAGATACTGCCTTCCACGAAAAATGTCACCCCCCCCCAGTATGAGCTGACATATTGCAGAGGGTGTCAGGAGTACAAATGTACACACTATTTTTTTATTTTTGTTTCTGGGGGTTTTTTTTTGTTTTTTGTTTTTGTTTCAAACAAGACATCACTTTATTAAAATGGTTTTAACAACTACAGAAAATAATGAAATGTACATATAGTATTACATCTGGAAAGATAACTGACCACATCAAATAAGGGGACACTTGCCTTTATACCCATAGTCTGGTGTTTACAAATTATTCCAGAAGGTGGCTCTAAAAAATAATAGGTATTTTACACATTTCCAGCTATTCAAATGTACTGAAATCTTTGAAAACTATGGAATATCCTACTATTACTCTTCTGACAAAAGATGACATCCTACTGGTATGGGCTGACTTAACGTCATAGGTGTCACGATGCTATCTTTTGTTTTCTTTTTTTTTTTTTATTGTTTAGTGCAGCGTCGGGCCGGCTTGTTACTTGACCTTTCCTTCCGCTTCCCGGATTGAGACGCCCCGGTGACTTGGATCATCCGATCCCGTTGGACGTCCCTAGCCCCGGCTGTTGCCTTGCAGTTGTCTACCCCCCCCCAGGAGCGGCGTCCCCGGCTTGGTTCGGACGCTTGTCAGCCACTCTGCTAAAGCCGGTGGATTCGGCTTTCGGCTGTCAGTGGGCTGCTGTCCTTCTACCCACTCTGCTCCTCCCAGCTGACGGGCCAAGCGAGGGATAGGCTTCTGATGATCTCGGTCGCCTACCCTCTCTGCTGGCTGCTTTCAGGGCTGCGGGAGGAGTAAGGGGATAGGTGCTCTGTGCCTCCGGTCTGTTTCCAGAGGGCTTGGGGCTCGGTTCGTGTTGCAGCCGACTCCTAGTGGGTGGTAGTCCGAGCTCAGCCGTGTCCATTTAGGACTTGTTTCTAGGGTTGTCTGGGGTTGTTGGACATTCCTGCCTTGGTCACCCATCCTCTGTTGTAGCGGTCTTACTCCGCCCTGGGGTTGTTCTTGCCGGCTTTGTAGTAGGGATGCTCCCTTGGGACAGATTGGTCCGACAGACCCTGGGTCACTGAGACGGGTTAAGCTTACCCTGCCTCCTTGGGGGGTATTTGATGTCCAGTCTTGGACTAAGCCAGGCAATAAGGGCCTCACTCTCTCTGATTCTAATAATCCCATCTCCCTATTTTTGTCTTATGAAGAAAGGTGGTAGGGGTACCACAGCCCTAAGTTGTATCTGCTTCTGCCTTCAATCAAGTTGGCCAATTGGGCATCCGATTATCCTCTGCCTTAGGGATTCTTCTGTCTCGTAGGACCTGAAGCATTACGGTACTTCTCTACTCCCATCCTGGCCAGGGTTCCGGCTCAACCGGGATCAGGCATCTGGCTTCGCGGCCAGCACCTTTAACTCGGCTTCGGCCGCAGCAAGGGATAGGGTTGGCCGTCTCCGAACCCGAGCCACGATCCCCAGCGTCGCTCTCAAGCAACAGCTTCAAAGTCTTACGAATAGTCCGTGACAATAGGTGCCAGAAGCACAAAACTACACCTACCTGCCTGAACAAAAATGGTCTTTATTATTAGAGACAAAAGAAAGGTATGCAAGGCATACCATTTAGGAAAGTAGACATTCATCAGCATCAAATGAAGGACTGTATGTCTTTCTACCTCAGGCTGGGGTGCACAAATATTTCCATAAGGTGGTGCTAACCAGGAAAAAATATATTCACCATTTCCATACTTAAATCTTTGAAAACCATGGAAATTCCTACTGTATTCAGTACCTGCTTCTTGACTGAGAAAAATGGCACTCCTATTTGTATGGGCTGATATCCTTCATGGGGTGTCAAGAGCACTACCCTACTCTTTACACTTTTTTTTTAAAGTACTCACCTGCGGTAAAATGGTCATGTGATCAGGAAGTAATAAACCTGTATCAAAGGCAGGTCGAGACTATAGCCCATCTCCACTTGGGGCTCTGATGTCAATCTTCTATGCTCACAAGTAGACTCCTAAGCACTCTGGAATGCAAGTCATTAGATTAGATAGCTACTTGCCAAGGGAACACACAACAGGCTGATCTCAGGTTTGCAGAGGGAAAATGACTCGTCTTCTCCACGTGGTGTGTTGTTCATAATAATAACCAAAGTCAGCTTTCTTCCTGCCCTTTTCCCTTTCCACACCTGAGTGCAGTCTGTTGTTTGTTTCCTCAGCAAGTTGCTGTCTAATCTAATGACTGCCATCCCAGAGTGCACCAAAGGAATCCACTTGTTAGAAGTGTTAGATTGACATCTGAATGCCCCGAACTGGGATGTCTTTGAGTCAGGTCTATTACTTCCTGACAACTTCATTTGGGACAATCATTCTTTATTTCAATGTTAATATTATTATATATCACAGTAATACAGTTGGGTGCCCTTTTTTTTTTTCTTGGTTTCTACATTTTATCAATGTCTCTAAGTCTGTTTACTTAGAAATCCAGGTGTTCCTTATGGTCTAGGCATAGAGTCAAGTTTCACAACATTTATAATTGTGATGTGTGGTATCTTTACTGCAAGAACTAGAGCAGGTCCAATGAAATCAAGACTACAAAACCCAGGATGCATTTACTCCATTTTTGCACTACTGCAGAACTACTCAAGAGATAGAAAAATAGATACAAATGTTGAGAAACATAGACAGACAGAGGTTGCTTGTATTAACAGAGCTCAGTTTTACTGGGCCGTAATTCTCACAAATGACAAAAGGCTTCAACAATCTGTATTAGATAACGAATAGAGAATGGAGCCACTCATGGTGCCTTAAACTCATGTAAGAAACGTCAAAGTAATATAACTCATTCCAGTTACAATATAGAATATATAAATATTTTCATTATTTCTTAGGGCATATTACAAAACATAAAAATAAACTATGAGGCGATAGGTACCTTTTAAAGGAGAATTAATATCTCCCAGTAATTGCCTGTCCACTTACTTTACTATGGACAGAAAATCCTAATGGTCCTTATGTATTTTGCCCTTGTTCCTTGGTTCATTATATACATTCTTCAGTCAGTCCTAGATGCAATGTCCATGGAGGCAGCATGATAGTTGCTAGCAGGACTACAGGCAACAAATTCTACTCAGTGCACATGGTAATCTTAGCCCTTTAAGGACCAGAGGGATGTGTAATACATTGCTTTAGAATGTGTTGAGTTCTCTCTTGTCCTTAAATGGTTGAACAGGTTCACTGGGCTCTGCCAGCTTGAGTTAAAGAAATGCCAGGAACCATCATGTCTTCCTCCACGCATATGACTTCCAGGACTGTTTGAAGATATAATCTCAGGAATCAAAATCAATATTCAAAGAGGTTTTTTTGGCCATAGTAATGTAAGTTGGGAGTTGTTATTATTAGGATTTGTTGGTCCTCTTTAAAGCGGAATGGTGCACAGGCTTCTGCTCTTGCCACATTTTCCTTTTTATTTTTTAATCAGTTAAATTCAGCAAATAAATAGTAACTATTAAAATTTGCACGGGTATGTCAAGTTTAAGTATGTTCGCTGCAGGGGTGTGTTAATATTTCACTTAGAAAATCAACAAAACATAATTTACTAACATTCCACACTGCTCTCCCTTTCACCTGCAACTCTTTGCCATCCGGATACTAATGTTCCACACTGCTCTCCCTCCCATCTTATAATCCCTGCACATTCCACACAGCTCTTCCTCCCACCCGACACTCCCTGCCAGCCACTACTAGATAATGTGCGTAAGCCAACAAATAAATAAAGCCATATATACCATAAAATCTCAGGTATAGTACACACCTATGTGCAATGGATCTATGGTATTGACCTGCGAGGTCCTCGCAAGACATTAGCATTGGCTTAAAAGAAGAGGTCCTGATAGGAAATGCTGGAAGCGGGAGGCAAATGCAAGCATGTCGCCCGCTGTGACCCTGTCAGGCTACCGGTTTGGACTGCAGAGGGGGAGAAAATGATCAGGGTAAGCGGGGAGGGAATATAAAACATTTATTTTATTTTTTTCCCCTCGTGTATAATATGCACCCCCCACTTCACATAAGGTGAAGAGGGACAAAATTGGGCCTATTATATGTGAGAATTTACGGTATATCTCTCAAACAATTGTTGGAAATAAAAAAATGTCTAACATATACAGGGGGAATTTGAAAGTTCTTTTCTTTTACAAAATGACAGTGCTACTATAAACAAGAAGGATAAACCTATGAGGTTTATGTGTGAGACTCACCTTGCCATCAAATTTGGAGTATTCATTGAAGGGGTTGTTTAACTGTAGAGGGCACTGTTCCAGGCGCACAGACAGGATGGACTGCTTTCCACTATTTGCCACTCTTTCCTTGAAGTTCTTCTTTTCAAACAGTGAGCTCAACTCCTCAGCTACGGAAATACAGATTGCATAAAAGAAAGCTTTAACAATACTGTCTAATAGAGTGACCAGGGTTAGGCCACAAGCATTGAAACACGGATTGGTAAGCATGTTGGGTTGTCCCAACTTTACCTATTTAAAATGACTGTTAAAAGAGAACAAATATCTTAGAATTATAATCACCTATTTATCTTGTTAGGGACAGTAAATCCTAATGACCATTATGGATTTTGCCTTTGTGTCTTGGATCAAACGATACCATCTTTAATCTGTCCAGGATGTCATGTCTGCGGAGGCATCCAAAATTTTTCCCAAACTGAAGAAGGCAAGGATTACCGTTTGCAGTGAGTAGAGTGTGAGGAACTATGGTTCTGCTAGCAACGGTCATGTCCATCTCCTTGGACATGACATCTAGGACTGATTGAAGAAAGTATCTCATGAATAAAGACACAAGAGAAATTCATAGGGTCCGTAAGGATATTCAGGTCATAGTAAGATTAACCAGATTATTATTAAAAGGTGTTAGTGCTCCTTCAGTCTTGCACAACTAAAGATGACAGTCATGGCTGTCCAACAGACTACCTGAACATTTTCCACATTTTGATGTTGTGGCTTCCTAAGAATGTCATTTATAGTTGTGTATCTATACGCACTGTTTGATGAGTAATTTGTAATGGTTATGACTTGGGCTAAAACTCCAATAAAGGCTGCTTGGACAGAAGAGGGTCAATAAAAGATCCCTTTAAACCACTGACTGTGCCCTCAGAGCTATTGGAACATAATTTCCACAGCTTGTAACTCATTGGTTCACTCCTGGTTTGCTGCGAAGACCATAGAGATCTTCACAGCTGGGTGACATCAGCAACTTACTCCGTTTTCATTCAAACTTCTTCCACCCCATAGAAGCCCCATGTCAGCAAATCCACTGTCAGTGAGCTTCTATGGGGAGGTGAGGAGTTCCCACAAGTGCGCAGCAAGGCACTGACATCACCCAGCTATGCGGATCTCTGATCTGTACAGCAAACAGCGAGAGAACCGTTGAGTTATGAGCTATGGGAAGTTTGTTCCTATAGCTCTGAGGGCACAGCCAGGGTTTGAAAGGAATATTTTATAACCCCCTATACTGCCCTTCTAAAAGGAACAGTACATTTTATTTGTAAAAAGCATATATGCTATAGAGATTTTCTTGTTGAATAACCAAGTTACTATCACTGGTGGGAAAGGTTTAATTCAAAATGTAATGCAGTACCAACTTATCTCTTTCATTTAACAAATTTCTGTTGTGCCTCTTGGACACCAGTTGGCGCTATTGCTAACAGTCTGATTATACATACTAAATATTAGAGATAAATTACACAGACACACACCAAATGAATATGAAATTCTAGGTATGTAATAATTCCATTTTTATTGGAATAGCATTCAATTTTAGTGACAAACTTTTGAAAGAAATCTTCCTTTTATCAAGCCAGAAACATACTAGGTCATATACATTTGGCATCTAAACCACTGAACGAACACAGATATGTTAAATTAAATGTAAATATTGCTTGAGCTGAAAAATGAGTACCCTATTTTTAGTGCGAAAAGAATTATAACATATGTTTTTCCATTACCAAAAAAAGAAATAAAAAAATGTACTAGTAATTTTTGAGGAAAAAAGGGATTTTTACACTCCCCTTAAATCCTTTTTGCTCATAACATTAGAGGATGTAAGGATGGTGGGTAAACTTCCCTCCACCAAGGGACAGGAACTTAAAGAGTTAACAAAACAGAAAACTCTGCTCCTCCCACTCTTAACCATATTTTTCTCTTATGATAAAGGGATAGTAATGTTTCATAATAAAAGCAGCTCCAATTAATCTTCATAGTATTTGGGCCAAGGAGAGTGTTATTTCAATACTGTCAGAGCTGTAGTTCAAGAGTAATTGAATGATAAAGTATCCCCCTCCCGCCCCTTTTACTGATGTAACACGGCTCAAGTCAGAGCAGCAGGGAGGTGTTCAAGTGGACTGCAGAGAGGGACAATCTTCAATTAGCATAAGGGAAAAACCTAAAAAAAGGGGGATACTTTATAATTCAATTACTCTTGAACTACAACTCTGACAGTGCTGAAATAACACTCTCCATGGCTCAAATACTATGAAGATTAATTGGAGCTGCTTTAATTATAAAACATTACTATCCCTTTAAATGGGGGACATAGGGACCTTGGGACATACCAAAAGCAGCCCCAAAACAAGCAGGGTGGAAGGGAAAAATTGAGAAAATTTTATTTAAATGATGTTTGTAGAACTACTGTGTCCAAAACTAGCATCCAATGAGAATGAAACATTAACTTTGCAGAACTTCATAAAGGTATGAACAGAGGAAGAAGTAGCAAAATTGCAGATTTGTTCTGCTGAAGCTTGGTGCTTGACAGCCTATGATGTACTAACATTTCTTGTTGAATGAGCACTGAATTGTAAAAGTACTGGTTTTGAAAAAATGGTATAAGCTTGTTTTATATTCCCTTAGTCCCTTTAATGCATGAAAAATTGTAGCTTTTGAAGCTGGTTGACCCTTTCTGGAACCTTTAGGAACTATAAACAGCGTATATGACAGCCGAAAAGGTTCAGCTGCATGAAGATAGTACTTAAGGCATCTGATAGCATCCAATGAATGTAATAGTTGCTCTTTTTGTTTTGTGGATTGAGACACAAAAGTAATACCAGATCTTTATTGATGGAAAAGAGGAAACACATTTTGGTGGAAATTCTGGAATTCTACATAGCACTGCATCATCCTGATGAAAAATTAAGTAAGGAGAGTTATAGGAAAGAGCACCGAGTTCGAATAGTCTTCTACCAATATAAAAATGTAATCAAGAATTCAATTTTACAAGTTAGATGCATGGTAGATGATGATTAAATTGGTTCATAAGGTTGGGATTGTAATGCTTCTCCTACTGGATTCAAATCCTGTGAGCTGCATGTCCTACTCCCCGTAGAAAAAAAAGTTTGAACATCTGGATCTTACACCATATTCCACTGGAATTCAAAAGCAGAATCTTGAACTTTAAGGGAAGTCAGTTATAATAATAATAATAATAATAATTTGTGATTTTTATAGAGCTTTTCTCCCTGTGAGACTCAAAGCGCTTTACAATTCTATAAACAGACATAAAATGTAGAGTTCCTTATGGTCACATGAGGTGACTGAATGCCTGATAAAAGAGATGGGTCTTTAGCTTTTTTTTAAAAGTCTGTAATGATGGCGCCTCTCTGATTGAGGGTGGTAAAGAGTTCCAGAATGTGGGGGCAGCGTGGCTGAATGCCCGGGAACCTGAGGTTGTCTTTATTCTGGGCACTGACAGGAGGGATCTGTTGGCTGACCGCAGTGAGCGGGATTGAATATAGGGTGTCAGGAGCTCTTTCAGGTACTGTGGGCCTTGATTATTTAAGGCTTTGAAGGTCAGCAGGCCAGTTTTGCCCTTTGTCAACACCTCCGTTAAAAAAAAAAACCTGCGCAACTGTTGTAATTTGAATTGATGAGGATTTCACTGACATTGAAAGACAGAAACATGTTCTTTATTATTTGATACGTTTTTGATGAAACAGGTTTGCTATTGGACCCAGTGCGAGTAATAGAAACATAGAATTTGATGGCAGATAAGAACCATTTGGTCCAGCTCTTCTGCCCATTTTTCCTACTGTAAAAACCTCAAACCTCAGCTCTTGTCTTATGTTCAGGATAGTCTTATGCCTATCCCATTGCAATACTCGACTAGGAAGAAAGAGGAGTAGATACTGAGTGGTATACCAGTACCTGGGGCACACTGGTTGGGTAGCGTGGCTTGGGAATGGTGATATTAATAACAGTATTAAAAAGAATGGGCCCCAGTACAGATCCCTGAGGTACCCCACTAGTAACACAATGTTCCTCTGAATATCCTACATTGACTACCACCCTCTGTCTTCTGTCACTCAGCCACTGCCTTATCCATTCAACTATTTTTTACATTCAGATGCAAACACTGCAATTTATTAATGAGTTTTCTATAAGGAACAGTGTCAAATGCTTATGAAGACAGAATAAGTCACCAAGGTTGCACTATGGATAGTTCCATTAAATACAAATACCAAGCTCTTCTTTGCCACGGAGGTGTTATGAGTATCACATGGAAGTTTTCTATTTTTATCTTTTAGGTATCCCTAGGAATAACTGTAGTAGAAGAAAGAGTTACATAGTCATATAGACCTCAGGAATCATCATCGTGTCCACTACTATTACTTCCAGATCTTACATCTTTGCACAAAATAGTAAGAGTCTAGCATTTAATATTGATGCCATCAGGTGGATGTCTGGTTCTCCCCTGCAAACTGCTATTTCTTGAAATATTTCCTGATTTGATTTGTATTCACCTGGATCTATATTTGTCCTACTGACTGAGACTGCTTCCCATTTTTCAACTCCTGGTATGAAAATAGCTAAGATACAGAAATGTTTTTATCTGCAAATTAAATTATTTTTTCAACTTGTAGCCACTCCATTCTGCTTCTTTTCCCAGTGATTTATACGTTGAACTGCAGTTGTGTTGCCAGACTGAATTTGAAGTCCTCTCATGAGGGTAGTCCAGGTTGTAAAGAACTTTGAGAAGAGCTCTCACTTTTATGCCACTAATCAGTAGCAAAGCTATTGTCTTGGATCAGAAACTTTGGGGTGACATATAATTGTAAACTGCACTCCATCACAACAGATTGGCATCTGTTGTAATCACCAAACTGGAATTATGAATGATTTCCTGACATTGAGATTCCATCTATGTCTCCATGAGTGTTGTGACTGAATAGTGACCCGAGATGAGATGCTGTTCAAACAATGAGCCATTTTTATTTATTTTTTTTTGTGAAGGATGTTTAGATATTGAGGTCTTAGGAGAAACTGGGGCTAATGGTAATGCGCCCAAACAGGAAACCATGATTCCCACAACTCTCTTGAATTCCCATATCTTTTGTTTCTGTGATTGTGCAAGAACACTCACTTTCCTATGATACTAAAGATCTTTTCCTGTGGCAGGAAGACCTTCTGAAATGAAGTACTGACAGAGAAAAATCATCTTGTGATTGGATGAAAAATGTGCAAAATTCTGGTCGATAATCGAACCACGGTTTTTCAAAATCTGCATCATTGGCTTTTATCAGGATACTATCTAGATAAAGTATTATGCTGACACCTCTCTTGCCAGTGTAAGCTGCTAATGGGGCTACATACTTAGTAAACACTCTCTTGGTGCTGTTGCCACTCTGAAAAGGAATGCCACAAATTTGAAATGTTGATTTTGAGAAGGGAAAATAAAAGATAACAGTGGTAATTAGAGGAAATGGGTGTGTACATATATGCTTTTGATGTCCAGATGTGCCATAAACTTTGGAAAATGTAGTATCTAATTCAGTGATTTTTAAGTCCAGTAACAGTCAAACTCCTCCATCCTTTATGTGTTTCACAAATAAGCTGGAATAAAACCCCTGGAACTGAAAAGATGGGTACTGGAACTGTGACCCCTGAAACTAAAAGCACCAATATCACTTGCTAAAAGCTGATGCTTTTATTCGGTTTTGGTTATAAAAAAAACAAACAAAAACAAAACCTTGTTGGATAAAGATTTTAACTGAATTCTTTATATCCACATTAGCACTCTGGTCATCCACTCATCTGATATACGTTTTTCTTACACTGAAGATGAAGGTGTTTACATCATACTTCAATAGAGGATTTGGGAGAGAACCCTGAAAGCAGTCTTCAGATGGAAGAGGTCATGGTCAATGTAGGTTTGATATTTTTCAAATTCCGCCCCCCATTACCTTATTTCTGGAATCAAATCAAAGAGGATTGTTTTGAAGTAGTACAGTACTATTGTAGCCTGACTAAAGACCAGTTCTGGTCCGAACAGAATGCTTCATAGGAACTTTTTCGAGGTTACATCTGCTGGCCACATTTTTAACCACAGAGTTTGACATGCAGCAAATGATATTGCTTTACTTCTTGCTGCCATTCTGGCTATGTGCAGGGCTGCTTCACCAGTATACATTATAGGTTCCTATAATTGTGCAGCCATGTGCAAAAGATCATTTATCCATAACTAGTGTAAAAGCCCATGTCCACGGGCATACTACCGCAGAACTATACTTTACAGTATTCTGTGCGTTCAGGCAGTCTCTTCTGTGCATGACTGCATCAGCCAAACATCTGGCCTGTGTTCAAGCAGTCTCTTCTGTGCCTTAGTTCTGGCAGTCTCTACTGCGCATAACTGCATCAGACAAACATACATCTGGCCTTTTATATTATACGATAAGTTGATCTAATTGGTCATCTAATGGGAAACACTTGGTGATTTCTTCTTGCATTTAAATAGTGATTGCTGATCATAAACTTGAAATGTTTCAAGAGATGCCTTAATCAAAAATTAAAAGGATTAAATATCATCATCATCCACTGTATGAATGAATGAATATGTTTATATAGCACCACAAGTGTACGCAGCACTTTACACGATAAGGGGTTAGACAATGCAGGGTTACAAGTGCTTTGCAAAGTGAAAAACTGAAAATGACTGTTTACAAAGAACAAGTTCATGAGTCACATGTTCCAGCAGCCTGGCTAGATAACCCAATATGTGTCAGAGGAGAGCTTTACAATGCACTGAATACCCTTCTGATGTGTAAAGGGTTAAATTATCTGGCTTACGAGTGCTACTTTCTCTTAAATATCAGGGCCCTGTCTTCTAATAATGCTGCCCAAGTTCAGTCCTCAGGGGCCACCAACAGGCCAGGATGTAAGAATTTCCCTGATTACACACAGGTGAGTTCATCAGTCGCTCATTCATTGTGACTCACTCACCTGTGTGTAATCAGGGAAATCCTTACATCCTGGCCTGTTTCTGGCCCTTGAGGACTGAACTTGGACAGCTCTGACCTAAAGAAAAAGTGGTGTAATTCTGGGGTAATCCAACTGCACTATAGGAAATATATAACATCATATAGATTTAAGAGATGTCCAGTAGTCAAGGAATCAAAAGCCTCATTAATATCGATGGGAATTTGAAGTAGTTGTATTTGACCCCATTGATTCAGTCAATGCGCTACAGCATTACTCTGATTTTAATCTAACCCTCTGAATGGCAGTGGGTTAATGAAATGCGAAACAAATCTTTGCTCACCCCTTTGGCACTCAAAGGATCAACTAAAACATAAGGCTTATTATTTCTACAATAATAAAATGATACATATTAATTATATATATATATATCCTATATAATAATTTGCTGAAACGTGTGTAACGACAAAGTCCTGCACAGTAGAGACTGCCCGCACCGCGGCTGATACAGAGCTCTATCAGCCGCGACAGGCTCTTCAACTAGTGTGTGTATGTATATATATATATATATATATATATATATATATATATATATATATAAAGATGACTGGCTGACTATAGGACTGGAGGACAGCAATATAACACTACAGCCTCCATCTTGTCCTAACTTCCCCTTATGGCTGGCTAGCTCCACAACTGTTCCTTTTTCTTTTGCACATGGACGCTACTACCTAATGGACAAAATTCAGCTAATGAGGTGCCATTTTGGAACAAACCATTGAGGAGGAGGGGTGTAAAAACTGCACCAAATTCTCAATGTCTAAAATCTACTTTTTAGCCCTTTGATTGTCAGTGAGGTTTCCAATTAACTGAAAAGCGATGGGATTTAACCCTTTGAGTGCCAGAGGGGTACGCAAAGCATTGCTCTGCTCTTCTGGACATAAGGCCCATTGTCTTTAAGAACTAAGCAGAGCAGATGTGAAATACAATAAGAAGATGAGAGAATGACGCAGAGTCTGGAAGACAGTAGTATAACACTACAGCCTCCATCTTCTTCTGATAGGTTAAACGTGTTATATCTGAATGTGCCACTTCATACTATGGGAACGGAACCCCAAAGCTAACATATAATTGCTGATTTTATATAAAACAGCATGTTGTAAAGTTTCCGGATATCACGGAACATAATATATATAAAATTGCACGTGCTTTTCAGAAGGCTGGGGGAACATTTCCTCTTCGCGCCTCACTTCCTATTCAGAAAGTTGTGTTAGACACAGCAGCAAAGGAGGCATGCAAAGACAATTATATTACGTACTCTGCCTAAAATTAGTGCATTTAGGTCTGTATGAACAAAGCAAAACAGAATCAATTTTGGAGTAAACCAGCTGCATCATATGTGAAAAATAACATTCCTAAACTTTTCATTGATCTACACGGGGCTTTTAACCCCATGAACACTGGAGGTCTCCACCACATTGCTAGTCAATGCAGTGGAGATCTCTGAAGCATTCTGTTGACTAAAATCCAATTACGTGTCCCCCTATGATTCTGTTGACTAAAATCCAATTATGTGTCCCCCTGTGATGAAGATGGTTTGCTTCAGAACTGTTCCTTTTTTCCACTGTGCATACAACCCCTAAAATCTTTTGCCTTAAGTGCCGTATTCAGGAAACTAAAGAGGTAAAATGTGTTGGAAATCTCTAGTATTAAAGAGGTTTAACACTTTGAATGACACAGAGGATGCAATGAGTTGGATAACTTTCAGGAACGCAAAGGGTTAAGTACCATTTGTCTTGTGCCCAATAATGCAGTTTGTTTGCTCCAGAACGTGGGTGATCCAGGGAACTATCTGACTGCCATCTGGAGTCAGGAAGGAATTTTTTTACCCACGTGGGGCTAAACTGGAAATGGCTTCAATTGGGTTTTTTGTCTTCCTCTGGATCAACAGGGGTGATTTGGTATGTGCTGGACTTGATGGACGCATATCTTTTTTTCAGCCTCATAAACTATGTTACTATGTAGAATAGCTCATCTTTAGCTTTCTGTCTGTAAAACTTAGCCTAAAACTGTATGCCCGTACGTAACTACCTGAATGACTGGTGTTGCGATCCTTCCACTGCACGTTTTTACACTTAATCTGGTTCTGTCTCTCTTTGCGAAGACGCTCCAGTTTCTGAGCTTGAAAAGAGAAAAATGAGAAAGAAAGACCAAAATCATTTGTCAATGAAAGTTTCCTGTGAGCGGAGATTGCAATTAATTCAATATTTCATGAATATTTCATACAGCATGTATAGAAAGATCAAGAGGGGGAGGGTAACGTTTGACAGAGAGTGGGGGGGGAGAAGAAAGCATAAAATGTTTAAAGCTGACACCAACTTCAGAAAATACCAACAAAAACAGGAAAATGTTCTTGATTTATAATTGAAATTAGGGGACATAAAACATTAATACAGACCATAAAGATAGTATTAACATAGAAGGGAATCATAAAATGTGAAAACTTGCGTGATTAATAGGACAGTTCGTTATATAAATCATTAATAACGGTCTTAAAGGAATTTTAATGTACAAATGAAGTCCCGTGAATGTTACACAGCGTGCATAAAATTACAGATATGAATTACGTGCCCCCATTTCAAAAATTAAAGATAAATGAACTCAGGCTCAACTATTAAAGTTTTAAATGTAAAATCCTTTATCTGAAAATCAGGAAAAATTATAAAATGTCACAGCTATATAAATTAGCAGCTTTTTCCTATGGTAGGATGGAACAGTTTATAGGTAATAAAGGAGGTGATTTGTACCCGCGGCAACATTAGTCAAATGTGTAGGGGGAAACGAGTTAGGAAAAAATATATTTTTATTTTTATGCACTTTCTGCTCTTAAAGGGATAGGAATGTTTCACAAAAACAGCAGCTCAAATTAATCTTCATGGTATTTGAGCCACAGAGAGCGTTATTTCAATACTGTCAGAGTTGTAGTTCAAGAGTAATTGAATAATAAAGTCTCCACCTCCCGCCCCTTTTTACCTAGTGTAAGCCACCTCCCCTCAGATGTGGAATCCGGTCATTTGAGCAGACAGCTCACAGCAAGGGACAATCTTCTTACTGTGAGCATAAGGAAAACTAGGGTTGCACCGATACCGATACTAGTATCGGTGCCGATACCAGCATTTGCGCGAGTACTTGTACTCGCGCAAATGCGGCCGATGCTAGCACCGATACCCTGTGTCAGGGTCGGTGCTGCAGAGAGGGAGCCCGGGGAGCTGCTCACAATGCTCCCCGGTCACCTCTCTCACTCCTGCAGTGTCGGAGCATTGCCGCGGGTTACCATGGCAACGCTCCAACGCTGACCTCTGCCGGGGCTCGCGAGAGAACAGCGAGCACCCGGCAGAGGAGAGTAAAGGAGGCAGGATGGGGTGTGGGGAGAAAGGAGTGGGGTGAAGAGGGAGAAAGAGACAAAAGGAGGGGGCCAAGAAGAGGCAAAAGGAGGGGGGATCAACAGATAGAGTCAAAAGGGTGGTGGGATCAAGAGTCAAGGAGGGGGAGAAAGGGGGATCAAAACAGAGAGAAAGCCAAGGCAAAAGAAGGGGGCGCAAGAGGGGGAGAATTAAGCAAAAAGGTGGGAATCAAGTAGGGGAGAAAGAGTCAAAAGGGGAGAATCAAGAGGTGGTGTGTATATATATCTATATATATCTATATATATATCTATATATATCTATATATATATATATATATATATATATATATATATATATATATATATATATATATATATATATATAATATATTTCAAGTACTCGCAGATACCAATTACCTATACTTTTTTTTGCGGTCATTTGCCAGTTTTCCAAGTACCTAAAGCATATAGGTACTTGGAAAACTGGCAAATGACCGCAAAAAAAGTATCGGTAATTGGTATCGGTGAGTACTTGAAAAAAGTATCGGTACTCGTACTCGGTCTTCAAAAATTGGTATCGGTGCATCTCTAAGGAAAACCCTGCCCCCCTTGACAGGTTTTTCCCTTATGCTAATTGAAGATTGTCCCTCTCTGTGATCCACCTGGACACCACCTCACTGCTCTCAGGTAAGCAGTGTTACATCAGTAAAAGGAGCGGGAGGGGGATACTTTATCATTCAATTACTCTTGAACTACAACTCTGACAGAATTGAAATAACACTCTCCATGGCTCAAATACTAGGAAGATTAATTAGATCTGCTTTTATTGTGAAACATTACTATCCCTTTAAAGAGGCTAACTAACCAATCCAAAAACAGGACTTCATTGAGGAATTTAATGCAGTAATCTGGAAGGTTCAATTCTAGGACAGATCAATTGCTCCACAGAGGGGTCATAAAAATTCTTAACCCTTTGAGTGCCAGTGGCGTGGTTTTAACTTGAATGTTAGAGAGGTCTAGAAGACTTCTACAGTGTAGAAATGATTCCCAACTCTGGCCCATCTTTATAAAAGCTGGAGTTATTCTGAAGTAAACCGACTGCACCATAGGGAACAAATAAAAATTCCTGTTAAATTAAACTGGGTTTTTAACCTCTTGAATGATAGAGGTCTCCAATGCAATTCTTATTTAAATCAATGAGAATTTCCATTCATCCCTATGGTACAGATGTGTTTTTTTCCAGAGGGAAGCTAAAGAGAAAACTTAAAATGACAGTAATAGATGAATAAAAATGAAGCACGGATTGAATCTCCTATAACGTTGGGCATGTATCGCTGTATTTCAATATTTTACTTTTGGTAGTTCAAGAGTAATTAAGTTCTAAAGGATCCCCTCCACCCACCCCTTTTACCTACCCCTAGCCACTTCCCCTCAGTTGTGGAATGCAGTCGTGGGACCAGACAGCGTGCAGCGAGGGACAATCTTCATATACTGAGTACAAGGAAAACCCTGTCACCCTTGACAAAGGAGGACAGGATTTTCCTTATGCTCACTGAAAATTGTCCCTCGCTGTTCTCCATCCGACCAGCTCAGAGAGGCAGCGTAACATAGGTGAAAGGGGAGGGAGAGGGATCCTTTAGAACTGAATAACTCTTGAACTACCAAATGTAAAATTTTGAAATACAGTGCTACATGACCAGCTTTATAGGAGGATCAATCTGAGCTGCATTTTTATTCATCTACTAGCTGCATCATAGGGAATAGATAAACATTATAAAAGTTTCCATTGATTTAAACTGAATCAATGGGAAACATCTCTAGCATTCAAGGAGTTAAACACCCCCTTTAAATTAACTGACATTTTTTAAAAGTTTATGCTGTAGCTTACATAAACAGACATAGGTTCATCTTGGTATCAAAGCAGATGTCAAAGACAAACAGTGGAATCACAAATGATGTCACAGAGAGAACAATGTAATGTTGTATAGTTATATTAGTAGTTGTCTAGAGCACAGCAAAAACATTTTTCCATTGGGAGAGCAACTGACAAGTGTCTCACGTGATCTCTATTAATTGGAAAAGCCTTTTAAAAGCTATTATCCTTGGACTTCAGTCCATACATATTATACAACTTTTGTTGAAGAACATCTGGACATCTGACCAGGCAGCTAGGATGTCAAAGAAAAAAGAAGAGTCTGCCTACTTCTTCATATCAACCACCAGCTGCCCAACATGCCATTCCTCGATGGCCCTGAAAAAGGAGCAGTGTTATCCTGCAGAGTGGGGAGGCTTCCACCACTCTCTGAAGGTTCAGTGGACCAAGGACAAGCGCTGCAGATTCCCATGTTGTTGGGAGAAATTTGATGAATGCAAAAACAAAGACTGCCCATACAAGCACAAGAAGGGGCGCACTGTGGACGGGATTCACTTTCCACCTAACAAGATCAATCCAAATCAAGCAGCTCCACTACCCACAGCTGGAGAAATAATCAAGAAAATGATGGAGGGCAAAAAATATCTCCTGATTCCCATCGCAAAGAAGGCCACTCAGACCAGTTCAATATCAGTGAAATTCCAACTGTCACTGACCAGAACCACCATCAAAAGGAAAATGAATGGGGATGTGGATGAACCACCTGCAAAGAGAATGAAACTGACTAGTAACAACCTGAAAATGACAGGAAACCTGGATGGACCACCTGCAGAGAGTGTGAAACTGTCTAGTAACAACCTGAAAAGGAAAATGACAGGACACCTGGATGGACCACCTGCAAAGAGGAGGAAACTGTCTAGTAACAACCTGAAAAGGAAAAGGACAGAAAACCTGGATGGACCACCAGCAAAGAGGAGGAAACTGTCTAGTAACAATCTGAAAAGGAAAAGGACAGAAAACCTAGATGGACCACCAGCAAAGCGGATGAAACTGTCTAGTAACAACCTGAAAAGGAAAATGACAGATAACCTAGATGGACCACCTGCAAAGAGGAGGAAACTGTCTAGTAACAACCTGAAAAGAAAAATGACAGAAAACCTGGATGGACCACCAGCAAAGCGGCTAAAACTGGAGTAACACAAGCCTATTGCTGATGATTAAGAACTAATTAGTGTGTGTAATATCACAATAACCTTATCTGTAAAATAAAATAAAATGTTTCTATATCTTATAATTTTCAGTTTTTTTAATGAAAAATAACTTATTTAAAGGACAAATATGTAGATGTTATGCGTAGTGAGAAGGTGTGAATGACTCAGCACTGAAAGAGTTACAAGATCAATTAAAATTGGGCAGAGCTGCATGGTGCATCTGTTAGGCCAATGCAGTCCTAAAAAACAGTCATTTTTAACCCCTTCAGTGCCAGAGGCTCGGGCCATTTTCTGAACCCTGCAGGCCAGACACTTTTTCAACATTTTTGCTATCATATGGAAACCTATATATTGTTTTTTTCAGAACAAATTGAGCTTTCGTGTGGTACCTTACATGAAGAGAATTTTACATCGTGCAAAAAGCTATGATGTCATAATGACAAAAAAAAGTGAAAATTTACTCATTTTGCTAAAATCACATACTATGCATCAAAAACATTTACCTTGATTGAAAAAGTTTCAATTATTTGAAAAAGCCTCGAGTCCCCCGAGTAAAAAAATACCAAATTTGTATAGTTTTACCTACGTCCATGGCTAGCGTAGAGCCCTAATCACCAGCAGCGCAAAATTACATTTTCAACTTTAGAAACTAATATGCGCATTCTAGGGTTTTTGTGGTAAAACTACCCTAAAACAGTGGAATAACTATATAAAACTATATATTTCTGGAAAGTAGACAACCTGCTGCATCTAATGAGGGGTGACTTGCCTTGTTACCCCAAGCCTGGAGTGCACAAATGCCTCCAGAAGGTGGCGCTAATGAAAAAAAATGGCATTTTCATACATTTCTGCCCCTTCAAATGTACTGAAATTTGTGAAAACCATGGCATTTCCAACTGTATTCATTAGCTAGTGCTCTTAGGAGAAAAATAACACCCCACTTGTATGAGTTCACTTACCTCAGGGGGCGCTACAAGTACAAAACTACACCTATTGCAACCTCTAATTTTTCTAACATTTTCTCAAACATTACCTGTCTGTACAAAAATGGTTATAACAATTACAGAAGTGAAGAAAGGGTACACAAACCATACCATTTTGAAAAGAAGACACCCTGCCGCATCTAATGATGGGTGACTTGCCTTGTTACCCCAAGCCTGGAGTGCACAAATGCCTCCAGAAGGTGGCGCTAATGAAAAAAAAGGCATTTTCTTACATTTCTGCCCCTTCAAATGTACTGAAATGTGTGCAAACCATGGTATTTCCAACTGTATTCATTAGCTAGTGCTCTTAGGAGAAAAATGACACCCCATTGGTATGCGTTTAACTACCTCAGGGGGCGCTAGAAGTGCAAAACGACACCTACTACAACTTCAAATTTTTCTAACATTTTCTCAAACATTACTTGTCTGTACACAAATGGTTATAACAACTACAGAAGTGAAGAAAGGGTACACAAACCATACCATTTTGAAAAGAAGACACCCTGCCGCATCTAATGATGGGTGACTTGCCTTGTTACCCCAAGCCTGCAGCGCACAAATGCCTCCAGAATGTGGCGCTAATGAAAAAAAAAGGCATTTTCTTACATTTCTGCCCCTTCAAATGTACTGAAATTGTGCAAACCATGGTATTTCCAACTGTATTCATTAGCTAGCGCTCTTAGGAGAAAAATGACACCCCACTGGAATGAGTCGACCTACCTTAGGGGTGCCAGAAGCACATAACTACACCTACCTGTTTGCTTCTTCGAAAATGGCTGCTTGTACTAAAATGTCCATAACTGTTAGAGACATGAAGGAAAGGTATAAAAGGTATACCATTTTGGAAAGTAGACATTCTCCCGCATCAAATGAGGGGTCACTTGCCTTTCTACCCCCTGGGCTGAAGAGCACAAATATTTCCAAAATGTGGCGCTATGGGAATAAATACATGTTTTTTTACATTTCCACCACTTCAAAGATACTAAAATCTTTGAAAACCATAACATTTCCTGCTGTATTCAGTACTTGCTACCATCATGAGAAAAATGGTAGCCCATTTGTGTGGGTTAACATACAATATGTGGGTGCTAGGAACACGTACGTAAACCTGACACTTTTGTTTTTTAAATTATCTGCTTGCACTAAAATGGTTATAACCATAATAGATATGCAGGAAAGGTAGAGAAACAATGCCATTTTGAAAAGAAAACAACCTGCCGCATCTAATGAGGGGTCACTTGCCTTCTTACCCAAAGGCTGGTATGCACAAATGCTTCCAGGAGGTTGCGCTAATGAAAAAAAAGGCATTTGCTTACATTTCTGCCCCTTCAAATGTATGGAGCTCTGTAAAAACCATGGAATTTTCAACTGCATTCATTAGCTAGTGCTCTTAGGAGTCAAACGACACCCCATTGGTATGAGTTGACCTACCTTAGGGGGTGCTAGAAGTAGAAAACTACACCTACTACAAACTCTGATGTTTCTAACATTTTCTCAAATGTGACTTGCCTGTACAAAAATGGCTGTAACACCTTCAGAATTGAAGAAAAGGTAGATAAACCATACCATTTTGGAAAGAAGACAACCTGCCGCATCTAATGAGGGGTCACTTGCCTTCTTACCCCGATACTGGTGTGCATAAATGTTTCCAGAAGGAGGCGATATAGGAAAAAAAATGCATTTTTTTACATTTCTGCCCCTTCAAATGTATGGAGCTCTGTGAAAACCATGGAATTTTCAACTGCATTTGTTTGCTAGTGCTCTTAGGAGTCAAACGACACCCCATTGGTATGAGTTGAACTACCTTAGGGGGTGCTAGAAGTAGAAAACTACACCTACTACAAACTCTGATGTTTCTAACATTTTCTCAAACCTGACTTGCTTGTACAAAAATGGCTACAACACCTTCAGAATAGAAGAAAAGGTAGATAAACCATACTATTTTGGAAAGAAGACAACCTGCCGCGTCTAATGATGGGTCACTTGCCTTTTTACCCCTAAGTTAGTTGGCACAAGTATTTCCAGAATGTGGTGCTACAGGAAAAAAAACCAAACATTTGTTTTACACATCAGTCACTTCAAAGATACTAAAATGGTTCAATGGCGTGGGATTTCCTAGGAGGACTTCTTGCCAGCCTAAGAAAAATGGTACCCCACTGCTGTGGGTTGACATACCAATTTACACTACAGGAGCGTAGCTACCAGTGAAACAGGAATGGGAAAGCAAATAGTGTATGTGTGATTTTATGGCTAACAGATGAAAGAAGCTAGGGCGTCAGCCGGTGTACGTGCGGACCTCTGAACTACAAGTGTAACAAAGTGTGTGGGAGGGTGAGGGATTAGGCAGTGTGTGTGGGTATGAGCAGAGGAGCAAGGATGGTGGTGATGGTGGGACAATGTCTGATAGTGTGTATGGGAGATCTGTGACTACCGGTGTGCACTGTATGTCCCCTCATACAAAGCACTGCGTTGGACCCCCCATCCTGTGGCACGTTCATTTTTTGGGGCTTTTTCCCCCAATATTTTTGTGTAGACCTCGTTGGGGGCATCAGAACCCATACAATGAGGTCTAAATAAAAAATAAAGGGGGAAAAAAATCCTATGTGTGCCACAGGGGTGTCCAGTGGATTGCAAAGCAATGCATTTGGGCCCCTGTGGCACACAAAGGGTTAATTTTTTTTTTATCATTACTTTGTATTCAGATGGCCACCAAACAAGCTCTGATCACAAAGTAATGATAAAATGTCCTGTGCGTGTCACAGGAAGGGGGTCTGCATTGAACCCCAGCTCCCAGTGGCACACACAGGGTTAATTTTTGTTTTAATTTTTTTTTATTATATACCTCATTGAGGGGCATCAGGACCCCCTGATCCCTCCCCAATGAGGTCTTAGTAAAAAAAAAATATATATATATATGTTCACAAACGGAGTGACCCTGTGAGTGCCACAGGGGTCTCCAGCGCATTGCAAAGCAATGCATTGGACCCTTGTGGCACTCATAGGGTTATTTTTTTTTTTATTATTATTACTTTGTTATCAGAGCTTGTTGGGGGGCCATCAGGACCAATCCTGACGGCCCCCCAACAATCTCTGGTAACAAAAGAATGATAAAAGCCCTGTGTGTGCCGCAGAAGGGGGGCTGCATTGGCCCCCCCTGTGGCACACACAGGGTTAATTTTTTTTAATTTACTTTTTTGTATTATAGACCTCATTGGGGGGCATCAGGACCCCTCTGATTCCCCCAATGAAGTCTTACAAAAAAAAAAAAAAAAAGAGTAAAAATAAATGTCCCTGTGAGTGCCACAGGGGTCTCCAGCGCATTGCAAAGCAATGCATTGGACCCTTGTGGCACTCATAGGGTTAATTTTTTTTATTATTACTTTGTAATCAGAGCTTGTTGGGGGGCCATCAGGACCAATTCTGATGCCCCCCCCCCCAACAATCTCTGGTAACAAAATAATGATAAAAGCCCTGTGTGTGCCACAGGAGGGGGGGTGCATTAGACTTCCCTGTGGCACACACAGGGTTAAATTTTTTTTTTTTTTTTAATTTTTTATCATAGACCTCATTGAGGGGCATCAGGACCCCCCCCCCCAGATCCCCCCAATGAGGTCTTGGAAAAAAAAAAAATCCCCAAAAAATAAGTGACCCTGTGAGTGCCACAGGGGTCTCCAGCACATTGCAAAGCAATGTGCTGGGGACCCCTGCGGAACTCACAGGGTTACTTAGCCTTTGTGTTTTTTTTTTTACTTTCAGACCTCGTGGGGGACATCAGGACCCCTCCTGGTGTCCCCCCAGTTATTGATCTCCCAGCCGATCGGCTGGGAGATCAATAAGGCGACTTGCAGGAGACCAAAAGCTCTCCTACCACCGGTAGGAGTGAATGGGACCGGGGAAACTTCCCCAACGTCATCAGTGACCATGTCACTGATGACGTTGGGAGGCTTCCCCCGGTCCCGCACACTCCTACCCGGAAGTTCGGGTAGGAGAGACGGAAGAGGAGAAGCTGCGCTTCTGCTGCGCTTCTCCTCTTCTTTTATTGATCTCCCAGCGTGATCGGCTGGGAGATCAATAACAGGGGGGACATGAGGAGTGATCCTCATGTCCCCCCACAATTGCCCAGCTTTTTTTTTTTTTAAATGCGGCCACTGCATGCCGGTTATACCGGCTTATGCAGTGACCGCATTTTAGTGGGTACATTGTACGAGCTTGGCACAGCGGGTACAGCTGTCCAAACTCGTACAATGTACCCACTTGGCACTCTAGGGGTTAACCCTTTCAGGGGAGGGTTGCCACCCGGCCGGTATTTTACCGGCACAGCCGGTAATTGGAGCACTGGAGCCAGTGCCGGTACAACTACTATACTGGCAATTGAAAAGCCAGTATTTGTGTGCATCTGGGGAGGGGAGTGAGGTGACTGTGCGGGGAGACATAGTAAATAAAAAAAGAATACCCTAATGCCCAATCACGAAACAACCTTCCAGAATCAAAGATGGCCTTCTCAGATTCCCAACCTCATACCTCTTGACTGTAACTATTACATCATATAAATCCAGTGAGTGAGGACCCTACAAGCACAGCGATTAACGTGTCAGTGACATGACATTCCAGCCCTTTTGGACTGTGTGAAGCTGCGCGGCGCCAGTGCCACAGACTGAATGTGACGCTCACACCTCGTGCACAATGACAGAGACAAACACAGAGTGTGACTGGGCAGCTATGAGGTCCCCTAACATCCTGCTCACAGGTGAGAGACGCACAACAATGTGTGTGTGAGAGGGACCGCAGCTACTGACTGTAAATGCCAGGGGTATGGTTTAATTACAGATTGGTGGCAACTGGCAAGGTAAAGATACTGAGGCATATGCAGAATTATTTTCTCAAAAGGGTGGTGGTTACAGAAGTAGTCATTCATATAATGTAATAAGTTAATGTACTCTTAATAATCATCAACCAAATTCCCTTAACCTTTTGAGTGCCGTAGTGATCAAAGCCTGGTCAGGTTGTGCCAAAAGGTTGTCATTTAATATGAGAGATAGAATCTCAGCAGGTACTGTGTGCCTGTTTCAGGTGGTCAATAAAAGTATACCATTTTATCAATAAAGAGAATATAGTATATAACTTAATTCTATATTTCCACAGAGATGTCTGATGCCCATAGGGCCCATAGCCCATAGGTGAGACAGAGAGATACACATCCCATGCAGAGACACACACCCATACACATGGCATAGTGATACACACACACACACACACACACACACACACACACACACACACACACACACACACACACACACACATCCCATAGTGAGATACACACATATACACATCTCATAGTGAGGCATACACACACATATAACCATCCATAAGTGTATATTTGTTATTAATTTGCAATGCATTGCCTACCCCTCTGGCAGTGAAACAGTTAATGCAATGTACTCCTTTTTTCCCCCCACTGGGCTTCAAGGGTTAATATCAGATCTGTGAGTGATGGTATTTCAAAAGTTCCCAGCTATGGTCATACTGAGAGACACACACATACATACAGATCTCATAGTGAAACACACACATATAACACACATACAGATCACACAGCGACACACACATACATACACACAGATCTCACAGTGAGACACACACAGCCACACACACACACACATACATACAGATCTCATAGTGAAACACACATATAACACACATACAGATCACACAGCGACACACACATACATACACACAGATCTCATAGTGAGACACACACAGCCACACACACATACGTACATACAGATCTCATAGTGAGACACACACAGCCACACACACATACATACATACATACAGATCTCACAGTGAGAAACACACAGCCACACACATACGTACATACAGATCTCACAGTGAGACACACACAGCCACACACATACGTACATACAGATCTCACAGTGAGACACACACAGCCACACACACATACGTACATACAGATCTCACAGTGAGACACACACAGCCACACACACATACGTACATACAGATCTCACAGTGAGACACACACAGCCACACACATACGTACATACAGATCTCACAGTGAGACACACACAGCCACACACACATACGTACATACAGATCTCACAGTGAGACACACACAGCCACACACACATACGTACATACAGATCTCACAGTGAGACACACACAGCCACACACACATACGTACATACAGATCTCACAGTGAGACACACACAGCCACACACATACGTACATACAGATCTCACAGTGAGACACACACAGCCACACACATACATACATACAGATCTCACAGTGAGACACACACAGCCACACACATACGTACATACAGATCTCATAGTGAGACACACACAGCCACACACATACGTACATACAGATCTCACAGTGAGACACACACAGCCACACACATACGTACATACAGATCTCACAGTGAGACACACACAGCCACACACATACGTACATACATATCTCATAGTGAGACACACACACACACACACACACACACACATACATATAGATTTCACAATGAGACACACACAGCCACACACATACGTACATACAGATCTCATAGTGAGACACACACACACACACACACACACACACACACACACACACACACACACACATACATATAGATTTCACAATGAGACACACACAGCCACACACATACGTACATACAGATCTCATAGTGAGACACACACACGTATTCCATACTGAAACACACATACAGATGTCATAGTGAGACACACATACACATGTCTTACTTAGACACACATACACAACCCATAGTGACACACATACACATTCCATACTGAGACTTAATCAGTGTCCACATAGTGTGAGACATACATACACAACAGTGGTCTTGAGTCCTATGTGGTGACACACAGAGCAGATCAGGGTATTTCTCCCCTCAGCAAAAACAGGTTTTGGTTCCTCCCAACTTCCTGTACAGTGGAGGAGGTAGGGTGGGTGCTAGGCAACCAATAGACATGGCTCTGGGCAGGTAGAAAAGTTTGCAGGGAGGGGAATCAAGTGAAGTAAGAGTTATTTGGCTGTTATTTGGTTGGAGGAGATCACACTGTGTGGCGTAAACCTGTAGTCATTGGTAGGAGTGCAGTAGTGTGTCAGTAGGGGAGCAGAAACACAGTGACAGCCTTAACCCATTGACTGCCATATATGTGTGTGTGTGTGTGTGTGTGTGTGTGTGTGTGTGTGTGTGTGTGTGTGTGTTTGGGGTCTGTGTGTTTGGTGCTGTGTGTGTGTTTGATGGTGTGTGTGTTTGGTGGTATGTGTATTTGTTTGGTGCTGTGTGAGTGGAGCATGTGTGTATTAGGGTGGTGTAGGAGCAAGTGGGAGCCATTTTGTTTTTGTCCTCAGTTGAAAAGTGGTGGGTGGGCTGGAGAGTGGGGACAGGCCAACTCCCTGCAGTACTCCTGTGAAAATCACGCCCCCATTGAATTACCCAATGGGAGCTGTAACTCCTCCTTATTGCCACCCCTAGGTGTGTGTGTCTCCTGAGGAGACAGGCTCATTGCATAATTTATTTCTCTTTTATATACAGGGGAGGGCTGGCCTGGGGGGCAGGGGGGCAATTGCCCCCTGGGCTGGTCAAATGTCTGGGCCAGTGGGCCACTGTCTCATTTAATCTCCATCTTGTTGCTATAAATGAAGCAACACTAGTGATACCACAGAGCTTACAATTGAAATGGTGCTATACAAATTATAGCACAAAGCTACAATCCAAATGAGGCTACACTAATTACATAACCCATTTCCACTGTAAGCTCTATAGTATCACTAGTGTAGCTTTACTTAAATTGTAAGCGCTGTAATATCAGTAGTGTAGCCCACTTTAATGTAAGCTATGTGGTATCGCTTTACTTCACGATATTCATGCCACGTTTAGAATTAACAAAAGGAGGTGGGCTTTGAGAGTGGGCTCAAACGATAGTAGAAATGGGCCGCTTGATTGTATTTGCCCCCCGGGCCACAAGTTGCCAGTCCACCCCTGTTTTATTTATATATATATATATATATTATATATATATATATATATATATAAGATTACTATCCCTTTAAAGGAAAGGTAACCTTTTATTCTGACTTTACATATTCCACAACAGCAGAAAATGTTAAGTCAAACTGCCTATACATTTTATTATTATTTTGTCATCCTCATCTGTATGCTATGACTTAAGTATCCCTGCTTTTGTTACTGTTAGATGCTGGAAAGGTCTTCAATGCATTGTGAGACCTTTCTAGCATCCTACTCGTAAAATTGGTATCTCTCTAGAATTCAAGGAGTTAAAACCCCCATTTAACCCTTTGAGTGCTACTCTGCAACAATTTTATACATGCTTGTTTTTATTATTCTGGTTTTATACATCCCCATAAATTCCATGGAACACTGTGTACATCTTTAAGGAACCCTGGGTTTCCACAGAGCACAGTTTGAGAGCTACTGGCTTATACAATATGGCACCAAGTCCTTGGTCTTGCTGTGTGGTCCAGTCCCAGAGTCTGACCCAATAGAGATAGGATAACAATATACTGTTAGACTCTGACAGTATCATAGTGGTTGTATAAGGAATGAGAGCGCAAAAGAGGGAGATCAGCAAGATTAAACTCTATAGCCAAGGGACGAGTAGGGAGTTGTGTAAGGTGGGAGCAGCCTAGAAAGCCCTTGTTGGCTAGTGAGAGGTGATAATTACAGGGAGAAAGAGAGGTGTAATTTGTGGGCAGATAGTGGGGAGGTATCTGTGGTTAAGAGTTGGAACATAAAAAAGGTAAGCAATGCAGAGTGCCTTTATCATTTATTTATATATTTTTATTGAAACGTGCAACAAGGACATCTGAGCCTTACGCAGCAAAGTTAAGAAGTCTAATTCTAGAATACAGAAACAACAGCACAGAGGAAAAAAATTCCACTAATTGCCATTGATTTAAATGGAGATTTTAACATCTGCAGATGAGTTCAGGACAGATTGCATAGGGGAAAGATTGTAAGCGGGGAGGCCTGTTAGTTGTATACTGCAATAGTCTAAGCAGGATAGAATGTCTGCAAGCATAAGAGATTTAGTAGTTTTTTGTGACAAGAACTTGTGGATTTTAGCAGTGTTGCAGAGGAACATGTTCTAGCCAAGGAGTTAACGTGAGGGGAGAAGGAAAAGAAATAATCAAAATAGGATTTTAGTGTTCTTACCTGTTAAATACTTTTCTCTTTAGTCCATGTGGAACACAGGTACCATGGGGCTGAGTCCCTCCTCCTGCAGTACAGAGCACATAACAGCAGAGTCTTTGGGGTGGAGAATCCCTCCTCTTTGCGCAGCTCAAACATCTGCCTACTTCCTAGAATTTGTGTGACAATAGCCACAGTAAAAAGAACTAAGCGGATAAGAAGAAAAGACAATCTCACAGGACTAAGACCCTAAGAGGACTCCTCTGCCTGATGAAACAACGCAAGTAAGATTTTTCTCCAGGTAGGAGACCTGTGTTCGATATGGACTAAAGAGAAAAAGATTTAACAGTTAAGAACACTAAAATTCTATTTTCTTTTACGTCCAGTGGGGAACTCGGGTACCCTGGGGATGTACCTAAAGCATCCCAGTTTCTGGGGAGGGTATGGAGAAAAGACCATCCACATGTCCCCATAATGCCAGAGTTCCTTAGGACTATTCTGGATCTGAACAACAGTAGGGTCCGCGGACACCGACTTAGCACAACACACCAAACATGAGCCAACGAGACTCAAAAAAACTACTGTACTACAACTGGCAATAGACAAAAAAGAACGTAGATCCCTAAACAGGCAAGACTGACTGAAGGACCTTCCAGCCAAAGTTCGCCTCAGCGCTGAGGCCAAGACATTGACTCAATACTATTTGGTGAAAGTATGCAAGGAGGACCAAATCGCAGTCTTGCGCAGCTGTTCAGACAAGGTCTGGTTCTTGTAGGCCCAAGGACCACCCATTGATCTGGTGTAATGTGCTGTGATCTTATAAAGAAAAATTTCTTCCTAATCTCATATTCTTTGAGTATGGCAGGGTTAATCCAGGAGGCAATGGTTAACTTGGATGCAGTCTGACCCATCCTAGAACCCTCAGGGATTTAAAAAAGAATAAAATAAAGTGAGTAAGCCTTACAAAAAGGCTGAGTGTGATGCATATAAAATTTAGCATAACACACAACATCCAACAGGTGAATATCCCTCTCCTGAGTGGATGAAGGGTCAGGACAAAAAGAAGGCACACAAATCTCCTGATTGATGTGGAACTCAGAGAAAACCTTAGGAAGAAACTCCTGATAAGTATGAAGGACTGCCTTTTCCTGGTGAAACGCCATTAAAGAAGGCTTGCAAGACAGAGCTTGCAGCTGGGGGGGGGGGGGAGGCGATTGCGAACACTCAAGACTAGATTGAGATCCCACGCAGGTTTGGGATCCCAAAAGGAGGGAAAGGAGTGAGCT
This sequence comes from Rhinophrynus dorsalis, assembly GCA_037306005.1. NCBI lineage: Eukaryota > Metazoa > Chordata > Amphibia > Anura > Rhinophrynidae > Rhinophrynus > Rhinophrynus dorsalis. The sequence continues at coordinate 44,258,573 of CM074726.1, read as the reverse complement.
ACTCCCTGGAAAAAAAAGTCTTTATGTCCAGGATGACAGCCATTTGCTTTTGTAACAAAACAGAGAGTGCGGATAACTGAACCTTGAGGGAACATAAGCTGAGACCCTAGTTGACTACATCAAGAAGGAAAGAAATCACCACGGGAAGGTCCCTTTTTCTTATCTGAACAACAGCAGTGGAAAATGATCCAGACCCTATGGAATCCTTTTCTCTTCAGAAAGGTGGCCTCAATTGCCATGACATCAAGGCCAGCCTCTCCACATCTTTGTACCACAAAGGCCCCTGGAGTAAAAGATCTGGCCTGGGTGGCAGGCGGATAAGATACTGAATGGACACACTGACTAGGTCTGCAACCATGCCTTCCTGGGCCAGAATGGAGAGATTAGGATAACCATCGCCTTGTCTATCCTGATCTTCCGGATCACCCTGGGGATGAGAGGAATCGGGGTAATCACAATGGACAGCAGAAAGGCCCATGGAATGGACACTGCATCCATTGTAAAGGCCAGAGGATCCCTAGTTTGAGCACAGAATGTTGGAACCTTCCTGTTTCCCTGGTTGCCATTAGGTCTATATCTGGCAGTCCCCAGTGTTAAATTATCAGGTAGAACGCCTCCAGATGGAGCTCCCAATTTTCTGGACCTAAATCTTGAAGACTGAGAAAATCTGCCAGTACATTTTGCACTCCTGGAATGTGTACAGCTGAGGTGGCTGGAACATGAGCTGGCTGCCCTGGGCAACCAAGTGCCCCAGGATTGCACCCCAGCCTCTCAGGCTGGTGTCCGTTGTCACCAAGGCCAAGGTCCTGTTGGGGGATCTGAAGGGTTTGCACCCTCTGCACTCTGGATTGGTGTAACAAAATCCAGCCATTTTCCTCGCAAGAAAGGACTGTTTGGTAAAAAGTTGAGGGAACAAAGTGCTCTTACCACCAGTAGCATCACTAACAATCTGTTTCAGGTCAGGCCCAATGACAGCCTTGCCCTGAAAAGGCAAAGACACAAGTGTCTTCTCAGAGTATTGGTCCGCAGACCAAATCTTGAGCCACAAGGTGCAGCTCACAGAAACAGAGAAAAGTTGAGGATTTTGCAGAAAATCTGGCCACATCAAACAAAGCTTCAGTGATGTAGGCATTGGCTTCCATGATGTTGGCCACCAACACTAATGAGTCTTCCTTAGGCATGTCAGCATGCACAGCTTTTGACAGCTGCTCACCCCCAGACAGCAATGGCCCTATTGACCCAGGTGGAGGCAAAAAAGGCCTCAGCACACAAAACCAAGGAACACCCATAATAACCGAAAACAGCAGAGAAAGGGTTAACTAACATAAAGGACAGCAGCCATCTGTACTTCCAGACCCCTTATGGGAAAATAGAGCTAGGAGAGAATGCATAAGTATATTATATGTACGCAAGTTGGCTCAGAATGGGACATACAGTGGAACAAGGGTTACTTACCGTTCTTCTTTCTTCAGGCTACAGTCATGAGACAAAAGGCAGAATTTCAGAGAGACTCAGTCATGAGGAAAAGACTTGTCATAAAGTCAAACTCCACAGGGCAAGAAAGGTCCACACAGCACCTGCAAACTGGGCAATCCAACTCCAGGGAAGCCCAATGATGGAAGCCCGTCTACAGCCCTATATCTAAAGATAAAACAATAGAAACCTAATAAAAACAGGATGGCCCACTGTATCTCCAACTGCTTTCCAGGACACATGAATTCTGGGAAGTAGGCTGGGGGTTGAGCTGGAGGAAGAGGAGGGAGTCTCCACCCCAAAGACCCTGTCTTTTTGATGTGCCCTGTCATCCAGGAGGAGGGACTCAACCCCATGGTACCTGTGTTCAACACTGGACTTAAGAGAATGGGGGGTTATTATTAGGAGGCACTGGTGTTCCTTTAAGCATGTTACTAAACTTTGTACCGACACATATGTTTACAACATATCCCAAATACATTTCTAAGGTCCTAAGTATTGAGCGATTTCCCAGTGTGATCACTCTAGGATACTTAGGACAATTTGTTCAAAGAAAGTGGAGTAATTCTGTGTCGAACCATATGCACCACAGGGGCCAAATACTAATGGCCATTGATTTAACCCCGTAAAGACTGGGAAAATCTGATGTGGATTTCACTTAAGGACCGGAGCAATTCTGACCTTTTTGACTATGTCTTTGTTCAACAGTGTTTTCCCTCTAAGTCTTTTATCCCACCCCCATAAATTGTTTCCTGTTTTTTTAAGCACAAATAGGGCTTTCATTTGATACCCTACTTATATAGATAACCCACCATTCACTTTATTAAAATTAAAATAAAAAAAAAAAAAAAGGTAAAAAAAAAACAAAAACAAAAAAAAACACCATTTTTGTTTTTTCTCTGGGGATCAATTGGGCACAAAGGGTTAAATTTTTATGGCGACTGCATGAAAGGTATGACCGGTCAGTCATACCTACAAAATGTGCAGTTTAAAGTGTGCAGAAATTGACCTGCATTTAGCAAGCCTCTGGCACCAGCAGTGAAGGGGTTAATACCCCTAGCTGCTGTATTTTCTTTCACCACTAGGTGTCTCCTGTCTACTTCTGTCTCCCTTACTTTGATAGCAAGGGAGACAGAGGCAGAACGAGACACGCACAGACAGCATGCTATCTCTGCTGCCTCTGTCACTATGCCGGTACATGTGATCGCTGCTACGGCGATCACATGAACTGGCACAAGCAAGAAGGGCTGAGACTGAATGCCCCAGTCTCTGAGCGCTCAGTCTCAGCCTGGCATTAATGATAGCAGTGTGCACGGAGGCACGCTACTATCATTTAAGCCATGACGGTCCTGGTACGTCATTGGTCCTTAACTCAAATCCAGCCATGACGTGCCAGGACCGTCAAGGGTCCTTAACCCCTTAACGTCCGGCAGTCCTGGGACGTTTCCGTCCCATAAGGACCGCATTGAACCACATGGACGCGCCGGTACACGTGACCTGTTGTGTGTATCGGCTCGTCACTATGGGGCCTGATAGAGATCGCTCCGATCTTGGAGCGGTCAATTTCAAGCCCTATTTTTACTTATAGCGCTCCCGGTAGAGCGCTGTAAGTAAAAAGTACGTGACGTACTATGACCGTCATCGGTCCTTGAGAATTTCAAGGACCGTGACGGTCATAGTACGGCACAAGTCGTTAAGGGGTTAAACCTGGCTTTTAACCCCTTGAATTCTACAGTGGTTTCCATCGCACTGAGAAGCAATATACTAGAGGCATTTGTGAGGTTAAAAGAAAGCTTTCACAAGCAGGGTCCTCTGATCCTTCTGTTCTCCACATTTGATTTGTACTATTTAATACCTCTTTATGTCTATTCCCTACTGTACAGCTCTGAAGAATTAGTTGGCGATATATAAATAAAGAATAATAATAATAATAGTAATAAAAGTCCCATTTAAATCAAAAATAATCTGGGGAGGTTTTTATTTGTCCCCTGTGGTACAACTGGTTTGCCTCAGAATCACTCTACTTTTTTTTTTTCCCTTCAGTATAAGGCCCATTGTGTATGAGAATTACCTGTATTTGATCTTCTTCGTATCCCGAAATCCCAGCTTGAAGTGATATCAACAGATTGGGAATAAACATAGCCTGGAGTCTCCCCTACATTTCCTTGTGTTTGTGTGGCATTCTCTCCTGGCACCGATGATGGGTAGAGCTTCTCTAGGTCCACGTCATGGTCAATGAGAACCATCTCGCACATGCCCGTGTCATCACTTGTGACATGAGACTGGCGAATGTGGGCCAGGATAATCAAGGGGTTGTCAAGAAAGGCCATCTTCTGGTCCCTAGGGGACACAGGATTTCTACCACATGCTCACGTCATCCAAGCAGAATTTGTGCCTTATGCACAGCTCAGTCCTGCAAGACAAACACAGATCAAAATGGAGGATGGTCATACCACTAGGACAATGTTTTAACATAGGCCGCTCACCTTGAATCTAAGTTTGCATATTTGTGTAATGCTCTTACGTGTAATGTTCCCCAAAAGGTCAGCAGATACACAGTTTAGTAGATATTCATATGGTAAACTCCACGAATGTAGCACCATATGCTAACCAAGCACTCAGTGCGGCACAGTGCCTAATCGGCGTACAGCACTGCTCTGAAAAAAAGACTTGTACTTTTTCAGATATAAAATTATCAATATACCATAATCTATCTTCTGGACTTTTGGAGGACATAAAACATTGGGGGACATTCACTAAGCGGTGATAAAGTGGAGGTGACTTCTCCAGTGTATTACTTCTCCAGTTCCTATGGTATTCTATAGAACCTGTGCACTAAGATCTCCAAAGTTGAAGAAATCTTAGTGCATAGGCTCTGTAGAATAACATAGAATTGGAGAAGTGATACATTGGAGAAGTCATCTCCACCTTATCACCTCTTAGTGAATATCCCCCATTGTACTGATGTCGAAAAGAACAACACTTAGTGATTTATACAAGTGTATCCAATCACCCATGGAAATTGGCTTTAAGTACAGACCTGAAAATTCATGTAATGGCCAAATGCTGTTTGATTTTAGTATTAACAATACTAGTAATAAAAATTGTTTGGATATTGGTCCTTCATAACACATGACGTGTCTACTTTGGTTTGAGGTATTCTTGTCATATCACAAGATTCCACTGTTCTCCACATCAAAACCATTTTTTCTTGTGTTTGACATACATTTATACAGGCATCCTCTTACTTTCATTTCCAGCACTGATACTCTTATTGTTAACCGTTTGAGTTCCAGAGGGTGTACGTAAAGCATTGCGTTGTGTACCCCTCTGGCACTCAAAGGGTCAACTAACATAACAAATAGGTAGTACAATATACAAACTTAAACTAAGGTTGACAGGACCTGTAAAAGCAGTGGTTCTAAACCATTTACAGTGGTGGAACCCTTTCACAGATGATCTGCTTTGAACCCCAACAACAAAATCCTTTAACCCTTTAAGTTCCAGGGGGTATGCAATGTGTTACATTCCCATTTGACATGCAAAGGGTTAACTCCATGGATGCTAAACAGGTCTCCAACATATTGCTTTGCAATGCTTTGGTGACCTCTGCAGCATCCAAAGAGTTCTCAGAGTGCCAATATTTATCATTATTTTTGTATTTTTATTAGAAGGTGCTAGGACATAATGTTCATAATAAGAGAAAAGTGATAGAAAATAAACTTCACTGTGCTGGAAAAAACTGAATATTTCAGGCATCCAATGGAAGTCACAGAACCACACATATGTGTCTGCCTCCCTTGACCCCATCTTGTTCCACTGTCTAAGGAACCCCTTGTCCTTATTTGAGGAACCCTGGTGTTCCACAGAACACAATCTGTTAGCCACTGCCTAAAAGGTAAAATGTTCTCTCATAATTTACTTAAATTGTATATGTTTTGTAACATGTCCTAGAAAATCATAAAACATATAATAAAATAGGATTTTAGTCTTACCTGTTAAATCCTTTTCACTTAGTCCATACAGGTCACTGGTACACTGGGAGGCGATCTGCCCCTTTAACAGGCAGGAACAATTATTCAAATGTGAGCAGGGGGTGGAGCCTCCCCTCCTACTTAAGCTGCCTTCAGGCCAGAGCCACTAGATTGATTTGAGACACTAAAACTGACCAGAGGTAAGCAAGAAGGAAGACTCCTGTGAGCATGCCCCGAAGGTCTCCCACTAAATGCCACAGGAGAGCCAAGCATGGTCCCTTGACAGGGTGGGAGACCAGTGACCTGTATGGACTAAGTGAAAAGGATTTAACAGGTAAGACTAAAATCCTATTTTCACTGTCGTCCAATACAGGTCACTGGTACACTGGGATGTACAAACATTAAGCTGTCCCAGAGGCGGGAAGAAAGGCAAGGACCAGACGCTAGGCCCAAGTCACTAGAACTGCTATGAACCAGTTAATCATATAGCCCAGTAACAGAAGTGTCAACGGACACCAACCAGGGGGGAAAAATATAAACCCCCGAACTAACACAGCACACAGAACTAGAGCCAACTGGGCTCAACAGTAAGGAAGCACTAGGAATCACAGAGTAGAAGTCCTAAACAGGCAAAACTGCCTCCAGGACCTTCCTCCCAAAGCTGGCATCAGCCGAGGCCAGTACATCAACACGATAGTGCTTCGAGAATGTGTGCACAGAGGACCAAGTGGCCGCTCTGCACAGTTGATCAGCAGATGCCTGATTCTTGTAGGCCCAAGAGGCCCCAATGGATCTGGTAGAATGAGCAGTAATCCTGAAGGGAACGTGCTTATTCCGCAATTTGTAGGCTTCACAGATGGTAGATTTAATCCAAGAGGCAATAGTTACCTTGGATGCCGGTCTCCCTGCCCTAAGCCCCTCAGGAATGACGAACAAGGCATCGGACTTCCTGATAGACTCAGTGCGATGAACATAAAATTTAAGACAACGCACAACATCCAACAAATGGAGATCTCTTTCCTTGTCAGAGGAAGGGTTAGGGCAGAAAGAGGGAACCACAATCTCCTGATTGATGTGAAACTCGGATACAACCTTAGGTAAGAATTCCTTGGTAGTGCGAAGCACAGCCTTATCCTTGTGGAACACCACGTAAGGAGGTTTACAAGACAGAGCTTGCAACTCTGCTACCCGGCGAACTGAAACAATAGCCAAAAGAAAGGCCATTTTCCAGGTCAAGAGACGTAAAGGAATAGAAGCCAAGGATTCAAACGGGGGTCTCTGGAGAACCCCCAGCACCAAATTGAGGTCCCACTGGGGAGTAGGACTCTTGAATGCAGGCCGAACACGAGTCACGCCTTGGAAGAAAACTTTAACATCAGGAAGGATAGCAATCCGTTCCTGGAAAAATACGGACAGAGCAGAAGTCTGGACTTTGAGGGAACTCAGACTGAGTCCTTTCTCAACACCGTCCTACAGAAAAGCCAGGACAGTGGGAAGATGAAAATCTAGAGACATCTTCCGATCAGTACACCATGCCACAAATGGCCCAGATACGATGATAGATCTTGGAGGACACAGGCTTGCGAGCACTAAGCATTGTCGACACCACTGCAGGAGAAAACCCTTTCTTCTCTAGAATTGAGGATTCAACCACCATGCCATTAAATGGAGATTCTGAACATCCTCCTTCCACAGATATCCCTGAAGAAGCAGATCCGGACGGGCAGGAAGTGGAAACGGGTCCGCCACTGACATGGCCATCAACTCCGGATACCAGGACTGGCGAGGCCAGTTTGGAGCGATCAGGATGACCGGGCAACGCTACAGCTTCAGCTTCTGGATGACTCTGATCAACAGAGGAAGAGGAGGGAAGATGTAAGCCAGAGGAAAATCCCAAGGGATTGACAAGGCATCCGCTGCTAGAGCAAGAGGGTCCCTCCACCGAGAGCAGAACGTCGGCACCTTCCTGTTGTGTCTGGTAGCCATCAGATCCACTGCAGGCACCCCCCACCTCTGGGTGAGAAGGTGAAAAACCTCTGGATGAAGAGCCCATTCTCCGCTGTCGACTGTGTGACGACTGAGAAAGTCTGCCATGACGTTGTCCACGCCTGGAATGTGAACCGCTGAAATGACAGGCACATGATCTTCTGCCCAAGATAAAATAATCCTTGACCTCCAACCAGGCGGTGAAACTTTTTGTGCCGCCTTGTCTGTTGATGTAGGCCACCGCGGTGGCGTTGTCGGATTCCACTCTGACTGGGCAACCTTCCAGCTGAGATTCCCAGTGCCTCAGGGCAAGCCGTATGGCACGAAGTTCCAGAACATTGATGGGGAGAAGAGATTCCTCCAGTCCCCATTTCCCCTGAGCACTGAAACGACCCAACACAGCACCCCATCCCAGGAGGCTGGCATCCGTTGTGAGCGTGGTCCAATAGGGAATTCGAAAGGATCTCCCTTTCAGGAGATGAGAGAGATCCAACCACCATCGCAGACTCAACTCGACATGAGGAGGCAGAGAGACGGACAGATACTGATGATCTGGATGATTCTTGCACGTCTGGATCACGAACCTCTGGAGTTCCCTGGTGTGAGCCATGGCAAATGGCACAGCTTCGATCGTGGAAATGAACTTCCCCACCAGAGACGTCAACTTCGGCATTGGAACCCTGTCGAGTTCCAGTATCTTGGCTACTCGGATGGCAATCTGATGAGCCACTCCCTCTGGCAGAAACACCATGCACTGCTGAGTGTCGAACAGGAGACCCAAGAAAAGGAGGCTTTGAGATTGGACCAAGTCTGACTTGTCCAGATTCAAAATCCAGCCGTGACGGTTCAGAGTGTGGATACACAGCTGCATCTGCTGGTGGAGAAGCTCCGCAGAGGAGGCTTTCAGGAGGAGATCGTCCATGTAGGGGGTCACTCTGACCCCATCTCGATGAAGCACAGCTATCAAGGATCCCAAACTGAAAATGGCCCTTGTGACAGGCAATCCTTAGATACCGTCTGCTCTCCGGATGAATAGGGATGTGAAGATATGCATCCTGAAGGTCCAGGGAGGCAAGGAACTCCCCTGGGGATATTGCGGCAATCACAGAGCGCAGGGATTCCTGGCGAAAGTGGGAACTCACAACATAGGAATTGAGATCCTTGAGATCCAAGATAGGACAAGCACCTCCGTCCTTTTTGGCCACCACGAACAGGTTGGAATAGAATCCTGAACCTGTGTCCTCTGGAGGAACCAATTCCAGGACCTCTTTGTCCAAAAGATCCTGAATAGCGTCGTCGAACAGATGCCTTTTTGTAGGTTCCTGAGAAGGAAGAGTAAAATGGAACCGAAAAGGAGGAAGGGAAGAGAAAGGGATCCTGTATCCCTCTGATACCACCTGAATAACCCATGGGTCCGTCACAGACTCCTCCCAAGTCCGGCGAAAGATGTGGAGACATCCACCCACTGCCGGATGCGGACCCGGGTTCGGTGAGTCATGCCAAAGCAGTCTTGGAGGTCTTGGCCTTAGGGGCAACTTTGGGCTTCCAGGACTGTTTGGGCTTGGAGGAGGGACACGTAGAGGACGGCCCCGTCTGGGACGTGGAGCGTGTCTCAGTCTGAAAGGAACAAAAGGACCGATTGCGATTGGCTGGAAACTTTTTCTTGAAGACTGAGGGTAGAAGAGTACTTTTACCACCAGTAGCCTCACTGATCATCTCTTTGAGTTCAGAACCAAACAACAAATTCCCCTGAAAGGGCAAAGAAAGCAAGGCTTTCTTGGAGGCCGTATCAGCAGACCAAATTTTCAGCCAAAGAGCACGTCTGGCTACCACAGATGACGTGGAGGCCCTAGCCATCATGCGCACAGCATCAAAGGTCGCATCAGAAACATAATTCTGGGCTTCTGCAATATTAGCAAGGAGCTGCAACTGCTCAGACACTGGCGCATCCTGGCGGACCGCTTCAGTCAGTCGTTCAGTCCAGGCTGCAATAGCCCTATTAACCCACGCCACTGCAAAGGTTGGACGCATGGCAGTGCCAATGGAAGCAAAAATGGATTTAAGAGAAAGCTCTAGCTTTTTATCCGTCCAATCCTGCAGGGCAGAGGCATCAGAAACAGCTAAGGCAGTGGATTTGGATAACCTAGAAACAGGAGCATCCACTTTAGGAGGATGAACCCATTTTGCCAGTTCAGTCTCAGGAAAAGGGTAAAGTTTAGCAAACTTTTTGGACACAGAAGAGGACTTGTCAGGATTCTTCCACGCATCAGAGACTAGCCGGGCAAGGGTAGGGTTAGTAGGAAAACATACAACCACCTTAGAAGGTTTTTGAAAAACATCAGTTGGATCATAGGTAGATTCTTGATTCAGAGGAAGGTTGAGCGTGTTTAACACAGCTCTAATCAAACCCTCAGCAGAAACCTCAGGGTCACATTCATAAGGGTCCCCAATGGACCTGTTAGACTCAATAACAGTGCCTTCCTCAGCATCAGAATCCTGCAAAAGTTCTTCTTCAGAAGAATCAGACACATCAGGAGCCCCCTGTGGCTTAGGCAGGGAAGTCCTGATTGTAGAGGGGGTCTGCCAAATCTGAAGAGCCCCTGTACCTGAGAGGGAAGGAGTTGGAGAGTGGATCTGAGATCCCTAGTGGCAGCTTTAAACTCTTTCACCCAAGTTGGCTCAGTAGCATGGCTGGGAAGCCCAGGGTTGCTATCATGACAATCTGTACATTTAGGGCATAAGGTACCAGAACAATCTCTAGGCAGCCCAGAGTGACAAGAGGAGCAAAGCGCAATGGGGGGAACAGACACCCCAGCCTCCTTAGTCTTAGGTCCAGCCCCTGACTCCAGTGGAGTAGACATGCTCACAGCGTCAAATATACACCACTTAATAAATATCACCCAGTAGAAGTGTGAAAGATTAAAGTTTCACCCCAGAAATGCCTAAAATCGGACTTATCTGGCCAGCGAAGGGTTAATCTGCTGAGAGGAGAGAAGGTTCGGTCCCTGCGTAGTATACTCGCTGAGAAATAACACCACAAAATGGCTGCCGTCAGGTCAGCCAATCAGAAAACGAGAGCGAAACGGGCGCTCATGGGAAATGTAGTTTTCTCTCAGAAGTACCCCAAACAGTGCCCGAAGCCCCCCTGAACTCCCCACACCCCGAAACTAGATACCGGATGATAGAGCAGGAGCAGAGCAATAAAATGAGCCATCTCTGAAGTTGCTGTGACAAGCGGTTCCAGAGATATGTCCCACACTGTGTAAACTCATAGAGAGTAAAGGAGCAATGGCGTCTATGCGGGAAAAGGCGCGCTTAAAGGCGCGGAACACTAAATATTAATAAAGTACTACTGAAACATAAAATGCACCAAACATCTTCCAAACACTTGGAAAACATAAGAAAACAATACCCCAAAGCTCCAAAACCCCAGAGAATACCACAGAAATTGCATAAACATAAGAATGCAAATAAAAAACACCCTATGAGTGCTGGAGTGCAGATGCAAAACTCCCAAATACAAGCCCATCAAAGGGACACTGTGGGGACAAGTGGACCTTCAGCACTCAAGGGGTGGCTCACCTTTCTGCAGGACTTCTGTTTTCAGGTGACCATGATGAAGTAGGAATAAACCAGAGGTAAATTCCCCAGCAGGGAAGCTGCTTGACTCAAGCTGTTCCCTCTTCAGGGCACAAGGTCCACAGAAAATCCCTGGAAGCTGCACTAGCCACTTTGGGGAGGGCAATTCACAGCCATGGTCACCCTCCTAATGGTGGTATTCCATATTTGAATAAAAATAAAAAAATACTAAGTTGAATATATAGATGTTCTCCACCTGGTGTGCACAGCACACAGGAACAAATCAATCTAGTGGCTCTGGCCTGAAGGCAGCTTAAGTAGGAGGGGAGGCTCCACCCCCTGCTCACATTTGAATAATTGTTCCTGCCTGTTAAAGGGGCGGATCGCCTCCCAGTGTACCAGTGACCTGTATTGGACGACAGTGAAATATTACTATAATAAGAGAAAGACTTAGGAGTACTGATAGACTTCACAGCAGTGTGCAGAGTCACTCAGCTGCTGCAAGAGCAACTAGGGTAATATCCTGCATAAAAAGAGGCATAGATGCACGGGATGCAAATATAAATCCTTGATAAGTGTTACAGCTTACCTTGACTTCAGCAACACCTGCAGGTGCGAGGCTTCTAGCATGCTGCAGGCCTCTGTTTTATCTGTTTGCTTACTGTAGTCTCCTCCTACCAACTTCCTACTTCCTCCCTCTGAGCTGCTCCTCCTGCTTCCTGTGGAGGGGATTAAAGGGCAGACTGAGGCCTGACTCAGATGCCCTTGCGTTGTTGTTCAAAGCAGATCTGTTGCATTGGGCTCCGTGTATGACCTGGCTAGTCTTCCATCCATTCTGGTGCTGACCTGTGGCTTTGTCTGACTATTCTTTTGCCTATCCCCTAATAGTGGACATCCAATCTGGTGCAGACTTGTGGCTCTGGATGACTACCTGATCTGTGTATGACCCGGCTTGTCTGACTACCCCCTCTGGTGCTGACTGGTGGCTCTGTCTGACTATTCTTTCGTCTTTTCCCTTGGTGATCAGACACCCAATATAGTGCGGGCCTGGGGCTCTGGTAGACTCACATATCTGACTGCAGGCTGAGTCAGACCCTATTCCTCTTCGGAACAGTTCCTGTTCCTGGTTCCAGCCGAGACTTCCAGTGGCTAAGGCCTAGTCTCCAGCACAGTGGTTTAGCTTTGCAACCTATTATTTCTGATAGCAGGCTTGCTGGCTATTACCCTGTGCTTATTCTTATTGTATATATTGTATATATCCGCTGTATGTTATTTGTTAATAAACTGCATTAACTAAACCGTACTGACTCCTGAACTTCTCTGGGTAACCGTGACAGTACGCAAGGGCCATGAGTTCAGACGGTGACGGTAATGCAGTTTTTCAAAGCATCCTAGAAAGAATGGAGACACTGAGTCAGTGACTGGATCAGTTGTCTGTAGCCATGCAAACGGTTTCACAGAGCACTGTGAGCCTTGAGTAAGACTGTACCAGATTGGATGTCAACTATTAAGGGTTAGGTAAAAGAATAGTCAGACAAAGCCACAGGTCAGCACCAGAATGTATGGAAGACTAGCCATGTCATGCACGGAGCCCAATGCAACATCTGCTTTGAACAACAACTCAAGGGCATCTGAGTCAGGCCTCAGTCTGCCCTTTAAACCCCTCCACAGGAAGTAGGAGGAGTAGCTCAGAGGGAGGAAGTAGGAAGTTGGTAGGAAGAGACTACAGTAAGCAAACAGATAAAACAGAGGCCTGCAGCATGCTAGAAGCCTCGCTCCTGCAGGTGATGCTGAAGTCAAGGTAAGCTGTAACAATAAGGCCTCCTCTAGAATACAGAGTACAGTATTGGGTACCAGTTCTTAAAAAATACATTACTGAACTGGAAAAAGTGCATAGACGTGCAACAAAACTGATAAAGGAATTGGAGTATCTGCGTTATAAAGAAAGACTAGCCAAACTGGGTTTGTAGAGAAGAGACATCTAAGGGGTGATATGATTACCATTTACAAATACATTCAAGGTCAATACCAAAGAACTATCCAATTAATTATTTATGCAAACAGCGGAGCCAAAAATGAGAGGTCATCCATTAAGACTAGAGGAAATGCACTTTTGACTATGACAAAGGCAGGGATTTTTTTACAGTAAAGCTATGGAACTCTTTGCCTCAGGATATTGTGCTTGCAGACAGTGTAACTTTTTTCAAAAAAGCAATGTATACCTATCTAGCAAATAACAGTTCTGAGAATTATGACAGATGGCTTTAATGCAGATAGGTTGTTGATCCAGGGAAATATCTGACTGATTTGGAGTCAGAAAGGATTTTTTTTTTACCCAATGGGGCTTAACTGGAAATGGCTTCAGTTGAGTTTTTCTTGTTGGTTTTTTTTTTGCCTTCCTCTGGATGAACAGGGGTGATGTGGCATGGGCTGGACTTCATGGACGCATGTCTTTTTCAGCCTCATCAACTCTGTTACTATCTTTATATTTTATTCTCTGAATCTCTATTTTGTCACCATTTGCTAACAATAAATTACACCCCCACATTACTGTTTACCAAGGGTAGCCAACCCTGTTCCTCATGAACTACCAATAGTGTAAGTTAAGTTTTCAGGGTATCTCTGCTTGAGCCCAGCTGCATAGTTAGCAACAACACAAAGCCTTACATTTCAGCACAAGGTAAACTTGTTCTATTTACACCTGGTGAACATCCGTTAGATAACATCAAAGGCACTACCTAATCAACTACAATGGAATGTTAGCCTTATTTGGTAAGATTAGCATTTATTCATTAAAAAAAAAGAGATATAGTTCATTAATTCATACTGTATTAACATTACCATTTATTTTAAAAAAGGTTAGTTTAACAGCCCCTCTAAAAGGTCAGGAAGATTGAGTAAAAAATACTTAGGAGATTCGGCAAAGGTTAAACCTCATGGACTTATCGCTCTTCATTCTCATCAAAGACTGAGATGGCAAAAGATAAAGCAGGCAAGACTTCTCTAGTATCCAAGGGGTTAAAGACATGTGATGCTGCTTATATGCATTCAGAATCTTAATGTCATAGAATGTGTGTGTTCATATAAACACACACTTGAATACACAGAGAGGTGTATAAATCTGTCATTCCTAATACGATCCACGTTGTGGCTCTTTCCCACGGCTCAGGTTAGTACGTATGTATGATAGACACACAAATCCTAAATTAAAGTAGACAAACGCGCCCAGCTTGCATGCTGCCTTCTATCAATACGGCAAAATGCTAATTTCCTAATTAACAACCTAATTAGGTAATTATGGTGTTGCAGAAGGATGCCGCAATGAAATATGACAACATGGTCACCTCTTTATATTGCACCTGTGGGGCCTTTTCAGCTGTTACCCGCAAAGACTGCGGTATCAATCCAAGAGCAGATGTCAAAAAGACCTTGGCATTTCTCAGCCTGGTAGATGTGAGACAGGAGTGGTGTAACCATTGCACTGCTATAAAGGACTCAGTTCTATACTTCTTACATCAGTCTTGCAAAGTAAAAGATAGGATTCAGTGTGGCAAAAATATAAAGGTGATACCTTTTAATGGCTAACGGAGGACATAGAAATTGCAAGCTTTCAGGCCACTAAGGCCTGTTCTTCAGGTATGGGTTAACAAATAAAGCTAGAATAACACTGCATTTATATTTACAGTGCATGACATACATTTGAAACAAAATATATGAGTACACAATGGGGGTCAATTAACTTAGTAAACATACAGTCTACATAGATATAAAACTTTATGTTTACGAAGTTAATTGACCTCCAACTGTGCACTCATATATTTTGTTTCAAATGTATATCATACTCTGTAAATATAAATGCAGTGTTATTATAGCTTTACTTATTAACCCATGCCCTAAAAGCTTACCATTTCTATGTCCTCAGTTAGCCATTAAAAGGTATCACCTTTATATCACACTCTTGTACGTATTTTTGCTACACTGAATCCTATCTACTCTACTGACTAACATGGTACCATCTTTTTTTCTGGATTACAAAGCAATGAAAAAAAGAGATTCATTTTCACAGCTTTTATCATGCAATTTTACATGCGATTTAGATTTGTATCAAGGTTTTTTTCTTCATCATCTATGCTGAACAAACATGCACTACACAGCCATTTGTGTTATTCATGTAATTCCATTGTAATCCCATTGAAACTTTTAGCACACGTTTGACGGAGCTAAAGTGCCCTATGGCAGGAGGATTATATTGTTGGACATTGAGGCTGTTGATGATTAAACTTCAATCATTCCCAATGAGTCAACAGCTAACTGAGAATGATGGGAGCTATAGTCTCCAACAGCTGTATATCCAACAATCGACTGTTGCTTGTTTAGGGAAATCATATTTGAACCTTCAACAGACGATATTTTGATGTATCAACTGTATATAAGAATTTGGATGCTGGAGGGGTGAGAAAAGCAAAGCTGCTATCTATAAATGTAAGACCCTAGAAGCTTGTGTATGCTTTTCCCTTATGGATTTTATAAAAACTTTAGCATGGATTGGGGCCCAGTAATAGCATTACTACACCTACCACCAGTACTGGTCCAACAGAACCAGGAGGGGAAACGGAAGCCTATATATTAAAATGCGGTCCTACCAGCTGGAAGGCGGAGTCAATCTCACAATACATTGCCGTGGAAGAACACAGGAAAACAAAATATCAGTGAGTAAATTTCAACTTTTACCCTTCTGGCACGCAAAGGGTTAAAGTATGCTGTAAATGTCATTGAATTCCTGTAGGAAAGAGAGTAGGTGAACTTTATTTCACTTCTCTCTCTCTTACATGTTCTTTGGTGATTGCTGGAAGTTTCAGCGTGTTTGCCACAACTTACTACTGATGGAACGTGTGAGCCTGCTCCCTGCTCTGCTGCATTGCTGTGCCTAATGTCTCTGTTGGACCAGTACTGGTGGTAGGTGTAGTAATGCTATTACTGGGCCCCAATAAAATAAAGTTAAAACGAAGTATTACTATCCCTTTAACCCTTTAATCCAGGACATACTTGAAAACGAGAGAAATCTCAATGTATTCTTCCTGGTAAAACATTTTCTAAATAAATAAATAAATAAAATTCTGGCCAAGCTGAAAAACATAGTAGATTAGTATCCAACAGTTAACCACAAATACCTATACGCATAGCTTCTAAGGTCTAGCTCCTGGATCATGTACAAATAGCAGTCGGAACAATACCATACCAGTGAAATCCAAGAAAAAAAAAATGGGTAGGGGTGCCGTAGAAGGACACAGAGGAAAACAAAATATCTGTGAGTAAACTTCACCTTTTCTTCTGTGTCCAATCCACGACAAATTATTGTGGGACTTACCAAATCAGTGCCCCAGAATGCAGGGAGGGAAATATATCCCCTACTGAGGAAGGGCTGCTTCAAGCACCTTCCTGCCAAATCTCGCATCAGCCGAAGCGAGAGATCCAGTTTGTAGCGTTTTGTGAAGGTGGACACGGATGACCATGTGGCTGCCTTGCAAATTTCTTCGGGCGTAGCAATGGCGTTAAGTGCCCAAGTAGTTGAAACTGCTCTTGTAGAGTGAGCTTTCAGTCCTGATGGTGGTTCTTTGTTAGCGGATTCATAAGCTAATTTTATGCAATCACGAATCCACCTGGCAATGGATGGTTTGGATGCAGGGGTACCTTTGAATCTGCCTGCAAAATGTACAAACAGTGATTCTGACTTTCGGATGGTTTTAGCTCTGTTCAAGTAGGTCTGTAAACATCAGACCAAGGTCCAACTTATGTAGACCATTCTCCTTATCGTTAGCAGGCTGAGGGCAGTAGGCGGGAAGGACAATCTCCAAGCTAAAGTGAAATTCTGGCACCACTTTGGATCTGAATGAAGTTGGTGGTTGGAGGACCACTTTGTCCTTGTGAAAAATCATGTATGGTGGGATATATAACAGGGACTGCAATTCGCTGACCCTCCGTGCAGAGGTTACTGCTGTAAGGAGTATAGTCTTTAATGTGAGATGTTTTAATGAGATCTCTTCCAGTGGCTCAAAATAGGGATGTGACGAGAGCTGTGTGACTACTAGATTTAAATCCCATGGGGGAATTACTTACCTAATCGCAGGCTTAATTTTAGAAATTGCAGATAAATATCTTTTGACAATATACGTTTCTGCTGTGTAGCTAAAACAGCTGATATAGCCGAAAACTGCACTTTCAGCGAGGATGGTTTGAGACCCTTCTGAAACCCAGCTTGTAAAAAATCTAAAATTCTGTGAGGAGAAATGGAAGACCTATCTAAATGTTTCTCCTTGCACCATTTTTTTAAAAGAGGACCAAACCCTGTAGTAAATTTTTGATGAGGAGGATCGCCTGTCAGCCAGGATGGAATCAATGACTGGATTGGAAAGACCTTTAAGCTTCAGAGAGGTCCGTTCAGTCTCCAAGCCGCTAACTTCATGAAGGCTGGGTCTGGGTGTAGGAGAGGCCCCTGTGTTAATACATCCAGAACCAGTGGTAGGTGCAATGGTGGAAGACTTAACATTTTTTGAAGATCTGCGAACCACACTTTTCTCGGCCAGTCTGGGGCAATGAGAATGACTTGCGCCTTTTCCCTTCTTATCTTCTGAATGACTTCTGTTAAGAGTGGTAGAAGTGGGAAGGGGTTAGTCTAGCTCGAAGTTCCACTGAAGCCTGAGAGCATCTTGCCCCATCGCCTGACTGGATTTCTATGGTGACAGGAAGCAAGGACACTTTGTGTTGGTATCCATTGCCATCAGATCCACTGATGGGGTTCCGAACATATGAATGATCTGATGATACACCTGATTGTTTAGGGACCATTCCCCTGGGTCTACAGTCTGATGACTCAGGAACTCTGCTTGATGGTTTAAACTGTCTGATAGGTAAACCGCTGTCAGAGCCTGGAGATGTTCCTCTGCCCAATGCAGAATCCTTAATGCGAGTCAGTTTAGAGTGAGAGTGGTTGACAAGGTACTGCACTGTTGATACATTGCTGGACCGGATCATTACAGATTTCTGACGTAGTTGCTTCCTCAACCCCAGTAGGGTGTTCCACACTGCCTTGAGCTCCAACTGGCTGATATGAAGAATTGCCTCTCTGGGAGTCCAGGTGCCTTGTACTACTGTGATCTCCCAAATTCCACCCCAACTGGACTTGCATCCGTATATATAATGTGCCAAAGTGGGACCTCCAACTGTCTTGCCTTTGCCATACTTGACTTGTGGCACCACCATTGTAATTCTCGTCTGGTGCTGGGAAGTAATGGTATTCTCAGAAGAGGGTCATAAGGACACCTCCTGAAGTAAGTCAGGAAGTTGTGTTGAGTAAATCGGCTGTGAGACCTTGTCCAAGGTATCACCTGCTGCGCGAAGGACATATGTCCCAGTAGTCTGGAGAATTCTTTCGCCGACTGATAGTGTTTCTGAAGAAAGGTATGTACCCTATTTTGAATACAATCTTGTCTGTCTTGAGATAGCACCGCTTGCTGTCAAACCATGTCGAATTGGATTCCCAGAAACAACAGTTTTTGTGATGGCTGCAGATGACTTTATGTTTGTTGGCGATCCAACCCAAGGTCTGCAGTATGTCCAGACATGATTATGTGCTTGCCTGGGCCTTGCTGACATCACAGTTTCCATCTTGAATTTCTTGACGCGTAGGAACCAATATCAGGCATAGGGTCTACGGGGGTTTTTGGTACTGCAAAAAGAGTGGAATAAAATCCATGATATTTCTGATTCTGTGGAACTGGTTACACTACTCTGTTTTGAATTAGAAGGGCTAATGCTCTCTTCATGTCCTTCGCTAGACCTGGGTTTAGGATGTTGGATGTCCGGAATCTGTCTTTTGTAGGGACAGTGTGAAATTCTAAGGCATACCCCATCGCTAATATTTTTAAGGCCCATCTGTCTGGTTTGATTACTTTCCAGGGATCTTGAAAATACTCCAGCCTTCCCCCCACTTGAGATAGAGATGAGGCCATCCTTCTTTAATTGGAAATTTCTCTGAAAATGGGTCTTTCCCTGGAACTCCTTTTTTAGCTCCAGGTCTGGCTCCCTGCATTGGAACTCTTGGTCTCTGTTCAAAAGGTTTCCCAGGCCTGTATCGTTTGGAGTCACAAAATGCCTGTCCTCTACCTGAAGATCTGGAGGGGGACACTTTCATTCTGTGTTCATGTAGTAAAAATGGACTTTTACCACCAGAGGACTGCTTAATAATTGACTGCCGAATAACTTCTGCCCTGTGAATGGAAGGGAAACAAGCCTCCCAAGCTTTGACCCAGAGGGCTTGTCTGGCAGTAACTAAAAGTGAAGATGCACGAGCCAGAAATCTAATATTGTCTAAGGATGCATCACATGAATAATTAATTGCATCCTTAATTGCTGACAATTCTTTCAATAAGCGTGATCTAGACATAGAAGAATCCACCTTGTCTTCGAGTTCTGTTAACCAAATTCTAAGAGTATGGAACATGCAGGTCATAGCAGTAGCGGTCTTGAGGTTTTGACCTATGGCAGTAAATTGTTTCTTAAGCGCACTGTCTGCGTGTTTATCCATGTTGTCACGTAGTGTTGTCCCATCCTACAGAAGTGTAGTTGTAGGTGAAATCTGTGATACAGCCGCGTCTACTTTGGGAGGCACAGTCCAGTGTGCCGTATCTTCTTCTGCAAAGGGGTATAGTTTGTGGAATCATCGTGACATGCTAGATCTCTTAACACCAGTCTTCCATTCGTTAGAGATGATTTCCTGAATGGAGCTATGTACAGGGAACACTGGAGATTCCTTTTTATATCCTATGAAATCAGAAGCCATAACATTATCATTATGGGTCTCTGCTAGCCCTAAGGACTTCCTCATAAGGCGTATGAGCCCATCCATCTTCACCTGCGTCTTTCATAATTTCCCCTTCTTCCACAGAAGACTGAGCAGAATCCATTTCAACAACACTGTATTCATATTCATCCTCCAAAAGGTGTGATGTACCTTCATCTGGATCAGATACTCTGGGGCACTTCTTTGCTGATTCTTGCATAGAATTAAAGGTTTCTTACATAGATGAGTGCATCCATCCTAAGAAGTCTTGAAATCGGGAAGGGACCCAGGTGTAGCAATTTTCTGAAGACATTCAGAGCATAATTTTCATTGGCAGGGATCTTGTTATCACAACCTGCACAATTTTTGAGTTTAGGCATAGCTTTGTCCTCTTTAGGAGGATCAGCCACCTTTTACTTATCCCCTTTTTCCTTGGGTGTAGACATAACTACTACAAGTACAGTAAAACAGACTAATGGTATGGTATATGAAAACGAAGCACAGTAAAGCTGATGTAACGAACATTGTATAGGCTTAAATGCAGCTATCAGAATCACAGAGCTAATGCAGGCATAAGCGTTACTCTGATGCACATAACTACAGCATAGCAAGTTTCTTATTACTCACAAAGCCGCTGTTCACTTATTTCCCCGCCACCTTTAATAGATCCGCTTCCTCTCTCTGTTGAACTGGCTGCATTTCATGCTGAACCGCAGAATACCAGACTTCCGGTTATGGATAAGCAGATAGGCGCATCATCACCATGCGCCTCCGTTTGGCCGAGTCTGATTGCAATGCAGTTTGAGAGGGAGCAGTGTTGAAGCGGTAGATAGCTTTTGCTCTTGGACCCAAGCGACCTGGCACCCAGGCAAGGTTTTTGGTCTGGCTCCGCAGCAATTCGCTTGCATGCACCAGCATTCAAGGCAAGGTAACATAGGGAAAATAAACTTCTTGCAGGACAACAATACCCACTGATGGGAGAGAGGCAAAACGCCTCCGTCCTTCCAACTTAGTAGGACCAAATTAACTGAACTAGGAGGGGAAACAGAAGCTTATATTCATACCTGGGAACTTCCAGTTGAGGGCTACCCGGAGGGTAATCGCGTCAAAAAGGGGCGGGGCTTGCAGCGAGTGAGGGGGGGGGGCTTAATCCTTTGAGTGCCAGAGTGGTACGGAATGCATTGCAAAGCAATGCATTCCGTACCACTCTGGCACTCAGAGGGTTAAAGGTGTCACACAGAAGGCTGGGGACTGAGGATCAGCGGGAGAAAAAGCGGATGTGGCAGAGTTTCAATAGAAACTCTCCACATCCGGAGGAATCTGCCTCTGCCCCGGAGACCCGGTAAAGCTCTGTCAGAACCGGAGTCTCCGGGGCAAATCCGGAGAGTTCCCAGGTATGCTTATATTTTAAAATTTGGTCCTACCAGCTGGAAGGCGGAGTCAATCTCACAATATATTGCGTAGATTGGACACAGAGGAAACAAAACTTATCAGCTGGGATATCAATAGCTGGGGACATCATTGTGCGTGCGTGTATGTACCAGAAGGGCGTCCAATGCATTGCTTTACAATGTGTTGGATATCCCTCTGAACTCCCGACAATTTTTGTCCTTTAGCACCCCCTTCTGGAAACAATTCCGCACACAAGCTAGGGGTAGAAAGGCAAGTCTTTTGATGCAGTGGGATATCTACTTTCGGGAAATAAATGCTATTATACACTTTTAGAGAAACTTTAGGGTAGTTTTAATATATATCCAATGGAATGTGCATTTTTATTTCATACATTTTATGCTCCTGTTAATTAGGGGTCTGTGTAGGCTATGTACCTACAAAGTCTTTCTTCTTAAAGGAATAGTAATGTTTCAAAATAAAAGCAGCTCCAATTAATCGTCATAGTATTTGGGCCATGGAGAGCATTATTTCAGTACTCTCAGAGTTGTAGTTAAAGAGTAATTGAATGATAAAGTATCCCCCTCCCGCCCCTTTTACTGATGTAACACTACTCACCTCAGAACAGAAAGGTGGTGTCCAGATAGCTTGCAGAGAGGGACAATCGTCAATTAGCATAAGGGAAAAACCTGAAAAACCTGTCAATGGGGGCAGGGATTTCATTGTTCTCACAGTAAAAAGATTGTGCCTTGCTGTGAGATGTCTGGTCTTATGACCAGATTTCACATCTGAGGGGAGGTGGCTTACACAAGGTAAAATGGGCAGGAGGGGGTTATTTTATCATTCAATTACTCTTAAAGGGATAGTAATACTTAAAATGTAAAAAAATATATGTTGTAGGGTTTATCCCCCTGAGTAAACAAGGGTACTCTCACTGCTGAAAGGTGTTTCATTCAAAAGTTATTAATTTTCAAACTTGAATTTTTTAGGTGCAATATCACAGTGGCCTGAAATTGTACAGTGGTGCTGTTGCTACATGATCCTATGGACAGCTGTGGTCCTGGGACCATAAATCTCCATAGGATGGTGTAGCAACAGCGCCACTGTACAGTTTCAGGCCACTGTGATATTGCACCTAAAAAATTCAACTTTGAAAATTAATAACTTTTGAATGAAACACCTTTCAGCAGTGGGAGTACTCTTGTTTTACTCAGGGGGATGAACCCTACAACATATTTTTTTACATTTTAAGTATTACTATCCCTTTAAACAACAACTCTGACAGTATTGAAATAACACTCTCCATGGCCCAAATACTATGAAGATTAATTGGAGCTGCTTTTATTTTGAAACATTACTATCCCTTTAACTTTAATACTCTCCACTCTGCTGCCCCTCCTTACATCTCTTCCCTCGTCTCTTCTTATGTTACCGGGCACCACCTTCATTCACTACACAATTCTACCCTAAAATTATATCTTCTGAAACACTAGGACCATGGATCACTTTTTGGCAAACTCAGCACTTGCACTCACAGCACTTGACACACTCATACCCTGTTGTCTGCCTCCTATTACCCTTTAGGCTGTAAGATCCTTGGAGCAGGGACCTCTATCCTAATGTTTCTATGACTGACACTTATTTTATTCCCATCTATTTATTGCAACATTCAACTGTTGTAAGGCGCTGCACACACTGTGTGGTGCCATATAAATAAAGATATACATAAGTCAGGGCTCAAAACTTCCACTCGCCACCAGCCAATGGTGAGTGAAAATTTAGCCTTGGCGAGTAGAAATTCAGCCCTGGTGGGTATGTTTTGGCTTGCAGTGGCGAGTAACTTTTCAAGTCTGGCTAGTAGCAAAGGACTTAAAGGGATAGTAATGTTTCATAATAAAAGCAGCTCTAATTAATCATCATAGTATTTGGACTTTGGAGAGTGTTATTTCAATTCTGTCAGAGTTGTAGTTCCAGAGTAATTCAATGACAAAGTGTCCTCCTCCCGTCCCTTTTACTGATGTAAAACTTTTCAGCCAGATCAGAAGGGAGGTGCCCAGGTAGACTGCAGAGAGGGACAATCTTCAATTAAGATAAGGGAAAACCCTGAAAAGCTTGTCAAGGGGGCAGGGCTTTCATTGTTTTCATTGTAAGAAGACTGTCCCCTGCTGTTATCTGTCTGGTCTTATAACCAGATTCCACATCTGAGAAGAGATGGCTTACACTAGGAAAAAGGGGCGGGGAGGGGAAACTTTGCTTGTGAATATCTCTTAAACCATAAAGGTTTGAGAGATAAGACTTATATCATTCTTCATATTTTTTTAATCCCTACAAAATAAAATAAAGTTAAAACAAAGTATTACTATTCCTTTAAAATTATAAGCCCTGCATAAATACATAGTGCGGTTACATTTGCCCCAGAGTTGTTCCAGTTTTTGTCTGTGCACATGGCCCTATGTATTCATGAAACCTGGGGTTGACAGATCACCCCGTTAGAAAAGGACATATCAAATACATGCTGTAGTGATTATTCCAGAACTGCAGTTGGTCCTGTCTAGCAATGAAACATATATGTTTCATATGCACCCCTTTTTTTAACCCCTTAAGGACCAGAGCAGCGTGCAACGCACGGTACTGAACATTACTTAGAATCTTAAAGGGTTAAAGGTTCATAGGCACCTTCTAATGGTCCCTATTACACTAAACAAAATCGGTTTCCAATAACATGTCTTAATGCTCCATAAAACCACACCATACAACTACATCTTGCATGTACTAATATCCCCCAAATGACCTTCCTAGAGCATCAGCCTGTAAAGAAATGCACTCGGAGACAATTCAAGCACTTAAAAAGGGATTTGATTGCTTGGTATGCAGGAGAAGCTTTCTAGCATATAGGGTTTATAATATAAAAAGTTCACTGTTCCGACAAGGTCCACTGTCTTTAAAGGGACAGTATTGTGTAATATGAAAACTTATACACTAATAACATCCTGTAGAGAAAACAAGGATACACCAATAAAACCACAAAATAATATCACCCACCAACCTCTCAGCTCCTCCCATTCCAGTAACTAGAATCAGGATAAAAGAGGCGCTTAAAGAACAGAGTAGTGTTCTCAGAAGCAAGGTTGGCAAGGGGAGTCTTGGAAAGCTGTACATTCCCCTGGTGATCACTTGTATGTAGTCAAATATGCTTTCTTTTTTTCTTAAGAGCCTCACAAGACCTTTCCCTCCCTGTGCTGTCCGCCTCCTTCTATTGTGTTATTGCCACTCAGTCTAGGAATGTTTGAGTAGTATTTCTTGCTTTGGATGCGCACCCCTCAGGTGACGGTGAGGTGCCAAATAAAACAAGCTTATAAGATGAAACTTGTGAGTGCACGAATGGATGTTCAATGCATTGCTCTCTAACACACTGCACACCCCTCTATCACTGAAAAGGATAATGGTGCTGCCATTCAGACATACAGGAGACTAAAGAGCAGCACTCCTTTTTATCTATTTTTGTTGGGGGGGGGGGGGAGGACAGCTTTGTGGTTGGTTCACCAAGAGACAAGGACGGCTGTTGCCAGGGATTTGTCAAGTCCAGAGGCCAACCATACCACTCTTTGTTCCATAAAGGGTTAGGATTACAATGTGCAGGGAAGGAATTTAAAGGGATAGTAATACTTCGTTTTAACTTTATTTTATTTTGTAGGCATTAAAAAAATATGAAGAATGATATAAGTCTTATCTCTCAAACCTTTATGTTTTAGAGATATTCACAAGCAAAGTTTCCCCCTCCCGCCCCTTTTTCCTAGTGTAAGCCATCTCTTCTCAGATGGGGATCTGGTTGTAAGACCAGACATATAACAGCAGGGGACAATCTTATTCCTATGAAAACAATGAAAACCCTGCCCCCCTTGACAAGTTTTTCCCTTATCTTAATTGAAGATTGTCCCTCTCTGCAGTCTACCTGGGCACCTCCCTTCTGATCTGGCTGAAAAGTGTTACATCAGTAAAAGGGCAGGAGGGGGATACTTTATCATTGAATTACTCTTGAACTACTACTCTGACAGAATTGAAATAACAATCTCCAAGGTCCAAATACTATGATGATTAATTAGAGCTGCTTTTATTATGAAACATTACTATCCCTTTAAGTACTGTGGTCATGCCAGCAACTGTCATGTCTGCCTTCATGAACATGACATCTAGGACTTACTGATGATGTTATCTTTTGAACCAAGCTCCTTTAAGCTATGATGACTCAGTTCCCATAGCTGTTACAAGGTCACTTCTTGTATAACCATTACTGCCCCTTTAAGTGTTCTACAACAGCTGACTTAACTAGTTGAATATTTAGTAGCTTTTCAACAAATTGTGAGGAGATCGCTAAGACACCCAGACATACTGACCTCATTTGCCACATCTGCTACTATCCAAGTTACCTGAACAGACTGGTCCAGATGGTGTGCTCCCTGTTCCCTCTGAACTGTGTCAGTGATGATTATAATATTGTCTGGAAAACTGAAGGCCGCCACCATTTTCAAATGATCTAGGACAAGGGTTGGCAATGTGAGGAGCACCAGCTGTTGCTGGGCTACAAATTCCATCATCGCCCAGCAGCCCACTGCTGGTGAAGGAAGTTTGGAATTGTAGTCCAAAAACAGCAGGATGGCCTCATATGACCATCAATGAAGACATTACATGGAAGTACACAGCTTCTCGAGAGTAGATTTTCTCAACAGTGGTCTTAAGTACCTCTAACTGCACGTTTAAATATTTCCCTGTCTGAGCACAGTTGAAATAATCAGAATGAAAGCTAAACTAATTACATACCTGTGCTCAAGCAGGGTAATTGAGAAAAGTTGCATAGGTTTACATGAGGAAGAAGCCCAAGATGGGCATCATTTGAGTGCAGTATTATTGTTTTTACTGGTCTCCCTTTAACAAATATACTCCACTTAAAATTACTTTTATTGTTGCTCTTTTTATTCGGTTTGTGTTGCAATGGGAGCAGGCAAAAGAGTAGTCAGACAGAGCCACAGAATGGATGGTCAGACAAGCCAGGTCACACACAGAGCCCAATGGAAACAGACCTGTATTGTACAACAACGCAAGGGCAACTGAGTCAGGACTGAGTCAGCCCTTTAAACCCCTCCTCTGGAAGTAGGTAGGAGGAGCACTTCCCTTCATGCTTTAAATTTACGTGAGTCACCCGTAGAGAGAAGAACCTTAAAGGAAACCAAAAGAAACAAAGCAACTGTTCTTAACATGCAAGCAACCTTAAACAATAACAAACAGACAACAGCAAAGGGACAGTTAAAATCGCCATGCATGTTGTGTCAAGATGACAATCATCAAATTAGCAAGTGCCCAAAACTCATGGAAAAATCTCTAAAGTGCAGAAGATTGTATGTCAAAGACAATAAACTCTGTTATGGATGTCTAAGACCAGGTTACTGTGCTAAAGAATGTCGCCATCGCCACATATGTGAAGTATGCAAATTGCAACATCCCACATGTCTTCAACTATGAGAGTAATGGAGATGGAAAACAACCAATGTCGACTGTAAGCAATACACTTGCACATGAAAGTGAAACTACTAATTCCATGTCACTTAACGTCATAAGCAAAAGGTCATTCAGTTGTACATCTATGATAGTACCCATATGGGTATCATCTGTTAAAAATCCTTCTAATGAATAGCTTGTATTTGCTTTGTTAGATACACAGAGTGACACTACCTTTATTGACAAAGAAATAAGTAATGTTCTGCAAGTAGATACTCACCCAATAAAACTCAAACTTACCACCACGATAGGAGACAAAAGTAAAAGAGTATTTGATCTTCGTGTGAGAGGATACAATTCCTCAGTACATATCAATCATCCACCGGCATACACAAAGGAGTGTATTCCTATTAATCATGATCACATACCAACGCAAGAAACAGCAAAAAAACTGGGCTCACTTGAAGGTAATCACAAATGAAATTCCACCTCTTCTCAATTGTGAAATGGGTTTATTGATCGGCTACAACTGCCCTAGATTTCTAGCTCCTAGACAAGTCATACTAGGTAAGGAAGACGAACCTTATGCTATCCTGACAGACTTAAGATGGAGTATTGTGGGCTACTCCACACCAAGCATTAACATGTCAACAACAGTCAGTCATTGCCACAGAATAACCACAAAGGAGATACCATCTTTGACACCTGTGGAGGCAAATCATATACTTGAGTCGGACGTTAAGAATGTCACAACAGATGACAAGACAATTTCTCAAGAGGATATTATGTTCCTAGAACAACTTAAGAACAATAGAAAGAAAATTGCTCAAGGACATTATGAAATGCCCCTTCCATTTAAACAACATCCATCCTTACCTGACAACAGGAAACTTGCTGAAATCAGATTCAATCATTTGAACAAGAAGTTCTATAAAAATGAGACATACAAGACAGACTACATCACTTACATGTAGGATATCATTGAGAGAGGTGATGTAGAAATAGTGAAGGCAGAAGGGTCTGATGGTGAAAGGTGGTATATACCCCATCATGGCATCTATCACCCAAAGAAGCCAGACAAACTAAGCGTAATTTTTGATTATTCTGCAAAATTTAAAGGCACAAGTCTTAATGAGCATTTGTTAACAAGACCAAATATGATAAACAATCTTATAGGTGTTCTTTTGAGGTTCAAAAGACATCCCATAGTTTTAATATGTGATACTGAAAAAATGTCCCACCAGTTCCATGTCAGAGAAAGTGACAGGGATTATCTACACTTCCTATGGTGGGAAAACAGAGACACAAATTCAGTGTTTTAAGATTACCGAATGAAAGTGCATCTTTTCGGTGCAGTATCGTCACCAGTGTGCAAACTATGTATTAAAATATTTGGCCAATGAGTATAGTCAAACACACTCATTAGGTGCTCAGTTCATCATAAAAGACTGTTATGTTGATGATGGAGTCACAAGCATGGAGACAGTAGAAAAGGCCATTCAATTGGCAAGGGAAGCACGAGAGTTATGTGCTAAAGGTGGTCTTCGACTTCACAAGCTTATATCAAGTGACAATGCTGTTCTGTAAAGCATACCGGCATCGCTAAGTGAACAAGAGGATACAAAACGCTTGATTCTAAAGGGAGTGCAAAAACAAATATATCAAAAAGAAATAGATATTCTGAGTCAGAAGAAACAATTTCCAGGTTATAACAAAATTCATCATCTGGACTCCTTCGTAGATACAGATGGTATGATCAAGGTGGGAGGAAAATTAAACTACTCATCATGTACTCACTGATTCAAGCATCCGCTGAAGCCTCCTAATGATCATCATGTAACAAAACTGACAATTGCACATGGTCATGAAAATGTAAAGCATCAATGAAAAGGTTTCACGATTAATGAAATCCGATCCTGCGGGTATTGGATACCTGGAATAAGCAGAGCTGTCACATCCTATATTCATAATTGTGTAACTTGTAGAAGGCTGAGAAAATCGGTTGAAGGCCAGAGAATGAATGATCTCCCCAAAGAACGTGTAGAACCTTCTCCACCTTTTTTATATTGCGGTATGTATTGCTTTGGTCCTTTCATGACTAAAGAAGGAAGAAAACAGTACAAAAGGTATGGACTGCTTATAACATGTTTTTGTTCAAGAGCCATTCATATAGAAATGTTAGAAGACATATCTACTGATGTGTTTATTAACAGTCTAAGGTGCTTTATTACTATTCGAGGCACAGTTCAACAGATCAAATGTGACCAAGGTACCAATTTCATAGGTGCAAAGAACGAACTGAACTTAGCATTACAGGAGCTTGATTCAGAAAGGCTCACTGCCTTTCTTGCCAATAAACAGTATGATTTTGTTATGAATGCCCCTCACTCCAGTCATGCAGGGGGTGTATGGGAGAGTCAAATCAAAACTGTAAGGAGTGTTCTTAATGCTACAGTCTCCCTTTCATCAGGCAGACTTAATGATGCTTCACTACGTACTTTGTTTTATAAAGCCATGGCAACAGTCACTAGTCGTCCCCTTCAGTGGATAACTTGAATGATCCCAAGAGCTTAGAAGCACTCACACCTAACCATCTGATCACTATGAAATCCACTACAGCCTTGCCTCCACCTGGAGAGTTCATAAGAGAAGATGTATATGGGAAAAGGAGATGGAGAAGAGTACAGTATCTTATTGAATGGTTTTGGAGTAGATGGAAAAAGGAATATCTACACAACATCGCTGTTAGGCAATGTTGGCACACTCCCAAAAGAAACTTTAGAATTGGTGACGTAATCATGGATACAGGTGATACTTTACCAAGAAACTAATGGAGACCAGGAAGAATCATCGACACTGTAACTAGTCCAGATGGATTGGTAAGGAGAGTCACAATAGCACTTGGAGACAAGAAAATAATAAACAAGAAAGGAAAATGGATAAGCAAGACTTCAATAATAGAGAGACCAGCTCAGAAGTTGATGTTGTTATTGGAAGCTGGTTACATGTGTCTTTAACCCCTTAACGGTCATAGTACGTCATGGGTCAATATGAGTTAACGACCCATGAGGTACTATGACCATCATGGAATTCCAGGCTCCCTCCGAGGCTGCACGCTGTTCGGGGAGTCCAGAACAGAAAACGAAAAAAAAAAAAAAAAAAAGCTCCTTGGTCGAGTGACCGCGCCGTGATGATCGGCCGGTCGTTAAGGGGTTAAAGGGACTTAAACATGCCTTATATGTTTTGACAAAGATCTTTACAAATTAAAATTATTCATGCTTAAAAAAACATTTATAATTTGGTGGTAGCGTAACAGACGCAGCTGTCATTTAATGTACCATTTATTTTGTTCATTTCAATAATTCTGTAAGTTCAAAAAGGCATAATGTTTGCACTGTCTATGTTGCACAGGGAAGGCATTTTAGGGAGGACTTCTAGCAGGAAGTGAATGTAACAGGATATCCTGGGAGGTACAGGCCAGCAGTAAGGAAAGAAGGAAACATAGCAATGCTGCACATCTGTAGATTTCTTGCATAAGTACAAAACTTACAAGTTTATTAACCCCTTAACAACCCTTGACGGTCATGGTACGTCATGGGTAAAAAGTGACTGAACGACCCATGACGTACTATGACCGTCATGGATTTCAGGGCTCCCCACGCGGCTGCACGCCGTTCAGGGAGCCCTGAATTGGATCGTAAAAAAAAAAAAAAAAGCAAAAAGCTGTGTGACTGCACGGCCAGTTGTTAAGGGGTAAAGCAACCCCTCCCTGGATAAAGCATAAGGTCAGCATATTAGTTCATTTTACTGTTTGTGTGAATAATAATGCAGTAGATAGACAGAGTTTATGGATGAGAAATTAATGTATATTTCTGCACTTATGTTCAGCTCTTATGGTGAATTTTTGGAGTTAAAGGAATAGAGTTCAATAAAACTTCAGAAACCATCAGTAAAGTTTTGGCCATCATTTGGGAAGGGTCTGCTACACCCTATTTTTGTTTCTTAACAACTCCTTGAATGCTAAAGGTCTCCGATATATATTGTTCCTTACCATGTTGGAGACTTATTTAGCATCCAAAAAGTGAACAGTTTCAATTATTATTGGAAGTTTCTAGGTTAAAGTGCTTATATTATTATATATATAAATAAAAAAATAAAGAAATCTTATGGAAAATAAAACTACACTGTGAGAACTGTTTCTATTCTACACACGACTGTTGGTAGCGAGAAAAACATGCATATAGTATCTGCTGCTACAGCTATTTTCCTCTGTCTGCCATGACCCAAATTTGGTCCATGGAACCCCTTGTATGTCAGGGAACCCAGGGGTTCCAAGTAAAAGAATTTGAGAAGGACTGAAGTAAAAAGTCCCTCCTCTCCCCTACAGCAGACATATGAAGGTCTCACAGTCCGTGACTGCATGCCGAAGAATTGCAAGACCCGAAACGACCATACACTCGCACAGTGTCCACCCATTGGTGCAAATCAGCCATTTAAACATCCAAAGAGCTTTGCATTTAGGCATTTAGTGCTCTCAAAACAATTCAGCACACAGTTTGCTGTGCTTATTTTAGAGCAGGAAGGGTTTTGTACACCCCCTCATTGTGGTTTCCATCATTAAAAGAACAGTAATATCTCCTAACAATAAAGCTCTGCATCCCCGATTAAAGAAAAAATCCTAACGGTCACTCAGCAATTCTGTGTGGACTGGTTAAATCCCAAACTAATCTTTAGTACTGGGTATAAGGTCCACAGAGGCAGACATGATTCCTTGTTGTATGACTCCAAAACCCCAAACTCATTCCAATTAAGTCTTTTTAGGAAGAAAGAAAGCCTTCCATGGGAGGAGCTTGGGGTCCTAGAGGCTGGACAGATAGAAGCATGTCCATCTCTGTACACATGATATCCAGAACTAAAGATTAATTTTGAGGAACCTATCAAAATAGAATTGATTGATAATGGCCATTAGGATTGTTAGCCCACATCAAGGTTAGTGTGGGTTTGTTATGAGGTGAAAGGATTCCTTTAATCTCTTGAGGACCAGATGGGGTGTGGAACACAATGGGGGAGATGCACTAAAGTGTGATAAAGAGGACTTCTCCAGTGATATCACTTCTCCAATTCCCATGTTATTCTAACATCTCTCTAGAGATCCTAGTGCATAGATTCCATAGAACAACATAGGAACTGGAGAAGTGATTTCACTGGATAAGACATCTCCACTTTATCACGCTTTAGTGCACAATGTCTCGCAATGGTAAGAACATCCTTCTGGTACTCAAGGGGTTCAAAATGATGGTATTGTATAGACTAGAAAAGCATATCAGGATTCCAGGGCAACAATATATTTTTCTAGATATGTCTTCGGAACCTCCATGTCCATAAAGACACATCAGAGTTGTCATTAAAGTGGATCTATCACCTTAAAGGGGAACTACCACCCCGCAATAACTTAACCTGAAATGAGTCTTCATCTGGCGACTAGCTGCTTAGTAGCGCTAGTCGCCAGCAATATTACCCGGTTCCAAAGATTTTTGCGTTTTTCCGACGGTCACAGAAGCAGGAAGCATGGATATCTCGTCACAGTGACGTCCGTGCGCCTGCACTGTCAGTCCCTTTTGGAGCCACTTGGACTGACAGCGCAGGCGCACGGACGTCACTGTGACGAGATATCCGTGCTTCCTGCTCCTGTGAGCATCGGTAAAACTGAGAAATCTTCGGAACCAGGTAATATTTCTGCCGACTAGCGCTACTAAGCAGCTAGTCGCCAGATGAAGAATGAATGCAGGTTAAGTTATTGCGGGGTGGTAGTTCCCCTTAAAGGGATAGTAATACTTCGTTTTAACTTTATTTTATTTTGTAGGCATTAAAAAAACATGAAGAATGATATAAGTCTTATCTCTCAGACCTTTATGGTTTGAGAGATATTCACAAGCAAAGTTCCCCTCCCCGCCCCTTTTACCTAGTGTGAGCCATCTCTTCTCAGATGTGAGTCTGGTTGTATGACAGGACAGATAACAGAAGGGGACAATTTTCTTTGTATGAAAACAATGAAATCCCTGCCCCCCTTGACAAGTTTTTCAGCTTAGTTATTGCGGGGTGGTAGTTCCCCTTTAGTAATAACGCTTCCCACCATTGCCAGTGTTCAGATTGGTCTAGTTTATATGTGACTAGTGTAAAAGCCCATGTACACGGGCCAAGGTCCGGGTGATGTTAAGAGGCCGGTCCTGCCACTGACACAGTCATGCACTGTACAGACTGCCCGAAAGCACAGAATGCTCCCAGCACAGAACTCCCAGCATTCCTACACCTCCCAGCATTCTGTGCATTCGGGTAGTCTCTACTGCACATGACGGCTTCTGACAAACATCCTAGCGAATTATTACATAGGATTAGAGTATAAAGTTTTTGTGATTGGGAAGCAAATAGCTTATTGCATTTTAACACTCTGAGTGCCAGAGAGGTATCCAATGCAATGCAAGCAAACAGTTAATGAGAAGCACATAAAAACACAGGGTTAAAATTAAATTTTAAAACTAGGGACAAAACCTGGGGCAACAGGTTCCAGACACAGAGAGCCAAAACAAGGGGCTGTCCCTGGAAATCTAGGACACATATGGCAGGAATGAATACGAAACACTGGAACAACTGAAACCCAATGCTGCCCTGAAAAAAAACAACTCAACCATGTGGTCCAATATTCCTTTTAGTGCATAAGCTCTAAAACCTACAATAATAGACTAACAGCAGTTCATGAACACCGTTGGCATTCTAGGAACATGAAACAGGGAGCAGGGGTAGTATAAAATGTACAGTATTTGGTGAATTACCTCAGTGGCATGCCGCAGGAAAGCAGCTCCTCCATTTCTGCAGTCACAAGGGAATGCAAAGGAATCTACTGTCTCAGTCTGCCTCTGTGTGACTGAGGCACACTTAAAGGGATAGTAATACTTAAAATGTAAAAAAAAATATGTTGTTGGGTTTATCCCCCTGAGTAAAACAAGGGTACTCCCACTGCTGAAAGGTGTTTCATTCAAAAGTTATTAATTTTCAAAGTTGAATTTTTTAGGTGCAATATCACAGTGGCCTGAAATTGTACAGTGGCGCTGTTTCTACACCATCCTATGGACAGCTCTGGTCAGTTGACCATAAATCTCCATAGGATGGTGTAGCAACAGCGCCACTGTACAATTTCAGGCCACTGTGATATTGCACCTAAAAAATTCAACTTTGAAAACTAATAACTTTTGAATGAAACACCTTTCAGCAGTGGGAGTGCCCTTGTTTTACTCAGGTGGATGAACTGTACAACATATTTTTTTTTACATTTTAAGTATTACTATCCCTTTAATCCTTTGAATGCCAAGGGATACACAATGCACTGTGTACCCCTCTGGCACTCAAAGGGTTAGCACTTTGAGTGACAGAGGGGTGCAAAACATTGCCTACACTCCTTGATATTCAGAAGGTTAAACCACTTCAAGCAAATGTTTGTAGAGATGGCAAACTGCATCCCAGTGCTGGTACATACACAAATAATAATAATAATAACAAACCTCAATAGTTAAAAAATAAATTGAACACAGTAGAGCCTTACTCCCTCTGGATGTGGGGGCACATGATCCTAGTTTTAAATACCAATGAATGTTAGCGTCAGTGAAAGGCATTTAATTATTTACATGCCAGAAAGGACACAGTTAAAGAAACAGCTATTTTAAAATTCAGTGGCAGACCTTCCCATTAAACCAAATACTATACCATCCAGCAAAACACACACAGTGTGGCTGACCCTCAACACAAGGTGTAAGCAAGCATCCCAATGAACACTAGTACTAGTACCTCCTTGTGAAGATTCTTGTGCAACAAATCCCTCAACCACACAGAGATGTCTAATATAAAGGATAAAGCATGGTACGGTGTTAGCCATAGAATATGCAGGAGTCTAGCAGAGTAAAAATGATACCTTTATTGGCTCAGTGGCACTAAGATGTAAGCTTTCAAGACAACTTGGTCTCTTCTTCAGGCATAATAAAAATGAAGGCTAAATGCACAATACATGACTTTAACCGCTTAGTGACAGCCGCTTGCGTACGCGGCTGTCACCTTAACGCCCGGATAACATTTTTTTTTTT
Organism: Rhinophrynus dorsalis; assembly: GCA_037306005.1. Lineage (NCBI taxonomy): Eukaryota > Metazoa > Chordata > Amphibia > Anura > Rhinophrynidae > Rhinophrynus > Rhinophrynus dorsalis. Next base: position 44,223,708 of record CM074726.1, on the reverse strand, counting down.
CACGAAATGATTCAGGAGTCCCCAAACGGCGTGCAGCCGCACGAAGACCCGGATTTCCGGGACTTACCAGGTATGTCCTCTGTCACTGTGATAGTTTTTGCAGGATGTACCTGGTAAGTCAATTGTTGGGATGGGGTTAAAACTCATGCACATTATTTTAACCCTTTGAGTGCCAGAGGGGTACGGAATGCATTGCTTTGCAATGCATTCTGTACCCCTCTGGCACTCAAAGGGTTAACATGTAAATTCTGCTTCTTCTCAGTATGACCATAATTAATTTCCTAGACTATAGTAAAGTCTCATTGAAGTGGACTAGACGATGCAAACAACATTAATTTCCTTTTGATGCTCCAGTGAGCATCAAACTGACTCTCAGAGTTTGCTGCACAGATACAAACTAGTCTGCACAACTTGCACACAACAGGGAAACTGAGCCCTCAGAGCTTGTAATCTGCAGCACAGACTAACAGTGTGCAATAAAGATAAAGACTGAATCAGTGCTGACAATCAACGGACAAACTGAAGTTCTATTTATAGTAATGTATATTGCATCGCAGAGAATACAGTTTGGCAGTGTATTCCCATACTGTCGGACTCTTACTTTTTTATGTAAATAAGTACATAAAAAAAAAAAAAATCACCTTAAAATCAGAGGTATATATCAGTACAACTGATATATAGTACATGTTTAAATAGAACAGAACAGTGTGTCAGAGTTAAACCATTAATGTAAGTCCTAAAGTCAGTAGATACTTCAATACTTAGTGTGTAAGGAAACAGGAGTTGGGGAAAAAAGGAGGAGTAGGGAAAGCAGAAAAAGGTATGCAGAATGGGGGGAAGGGGGAACACATCTGCCTGCTAATATAGTTCAAAAGCCCTGGAGTAAGGACTTGGGGAGAGAGAGTTGTAAATAGTGTATGAGGCTTAATAACTCATCGTATCAACCAAGCTAATCAGTCCCAGTTTCTTTTCTTTATTTACTTTCAATTAGTGCATCCTTGTTGTTTATGGCTAACTTGCAATCAACAACTGAAGCTTAAATGCTATAGAACTGACCAACCAAGATTACATTATGGATACAGACAATCACAAAAAGTTGCACTCAGAGCCTGTAATCTATAGTATAGACTGGTGGATATACTGAATGAATCCCAGGGTGTACAATAAAGATACAGATACAGATATTGCAAGTAAGAGATAGATTGAGCCTTCAGAGCTTGTAATTTATAAAACTGGTAAAATAAATATGTAGACAATCACAGAGCTTGCAATCAGTAGCAGAACAGACTAGGACAGGGGTAGAAAAATCCAAGAAGCCTTGAAGCCAGGGCTCCTAAAATTTCCCTGCTGGCTCCTACATGTCTATAATATTTTATATAGCCCTTTGTAGATAATGCCTTCTCTGGTCCTAAAACACCTTGCTTGCTTCTAAACATTTAGATTGGTTCTAAAGTTGTTTCCATTTATGTCAACAATTATATCCACCACTGGACTAAGAGTATATGAATAAGATACAGGTTGATCAAACTGCCTGTAATCAGCAATCCTCTATAGCGCAACCAGCTGGCATTACAGTACAGAAAAACTGGACCAGAGAGCTTTCAATCTAGTTAGAATATGTACTGCAAACTGCTCTGCTATTCACCTTCAGTGATGAGTTCAAGCTCTGATATGCAGTCTATAAAGGTAAACAATGCTGGTCAGTTTTCTTATACAGTGGGTGCCCTGAGGTTCAGGTTGATTGCAAGCTCCGTTAGCCATGAACAATATGGTAGTACTGGGGATCAGACAGTTTCTTCCCTCCTCTTATGGTGAAGATCACCTTGCAATGCAATGCGCCAGTAGTAATAAAAATAAAATGATCTATAGCACGTGTGGAGCATTATCTTTTTCAGAGCTAGAGGTGTTTCCAATGCAACATTTGGAATTGTGCTACAATCCAATAGATTGATAAACTATTCTCTTGGTGGCAAGAAGGACACACTAATTATATACAGCAAAGTACGTTTTTTAGCATGTTCAAATGCTGGGAGATGTGATATTGATAGTTATCAATACTAGCTTGCTTCAACTGGCCAAAACTAAAAAGAAAATGCTGAAATCTTTATTTTATGGAAAGCGGTATATTTAAATGGGAAGAAATTGATGGTGCTCATTTCACCTCATCTAAACATTGGCATGTGCATGTTTACCCCATCTATGGTTATAGGAAATTAAGTAGATCTAAAATGGTAATAAACGAGCATGCTCACTTATTTCTTACTTCATCTAGAGGTAGACAGATTAGGGTAAAAATATCAGCTCGGTGTTAAACATTTAGTACCAAATTTTGATCATCTCTATGATACCAAAAAGGCCAAGATTTAAAGAACTATCTGATTGAGCACATTGAACGACTAACAATTTCATCCATGCTTAATCAATTAAATAAGTTCTGACTAATCAGGAGTCCTCAAGAACCATCGCTGAATACCACTTACTTAGTATTGGTAATACGTGGTACAGTGTTAGGCATATAAAAAGCAGAAGACTGGTAGAGTAAAACTGATACCTTTATTGTCTGAGTAGCTTTAGAATGCAATCTAAATATATCTGAAGGGGAGACCTTAGTTGTCTTGAAAGCTTGCATTCTAAAGCTACTCCGTTAGCCAATAAAGCAATCACTTTTACTGCTTGTTTAGCATTTGAATAGACTGTATGTAAGGTCAAAGAAAACTGACCAAAATGTCACCACGGTTTATTAATAGTGGCACAAACGATTGTTAGTGGACACGCAAGTGCTTTTTTTCCTCTCATTAAGCAATCTAACATCCTAACACCTAGACCCAAGTTTAAAAATAAAGTAACAGCTCCCAATAAAAACAACCTCTCAATACACACACATCTAGCATACTATGGTGAGAAAAATCAAATAGTCCCTGTGAATTGTGCTTTTTGTTCAAGAGGTAATAATTGGTCAGTCTTGGATGTCATGTCCATGAGGGCAGACATGACAGCTGCTGTCAGTTTCTTTCAAACGGAAACATTAACCTACCTAACACCTTTAGGACCAGAAGGATGCTCAAATTAGTACCATGGGCACTAGGTGTAGTTTGTGTCCTATGGTCCTGCTAGTAGCTGTCATGTCATGGACACCTCCACGGACATGAAATCCAGAACTGATTAATGATGGTATCTCTTGAAAAGAAATGCACATGTACAAATGAACTGGTGTCCTTCGGATTCCCAGCCATAGAAAAGCGAGAGGTTATTATTATTATGAAGTGACAGTTCTCCTTTTACATGATACAAAACAGGCACATAATGAGGAGCCACGCACTTAACATATATTAACCCCTTCTGAGTGCAAGAGAGGTATCCAATGCGCTGGGTACCCCTGGTACTCAGAGGGTTAAAACAAAAGTACGCGCTTAAGTGAATATACATTACACGCATACAGATATTTAGGTGTGCCTAGGCAAACATATATATACCTCGTATAAGGAGATAAGTGTTCCGGTGAATGAGTTAACCGACCATCTCGACAGAAATGTCCTCACTAAAGATGGTGCTTCTCCTGCTGTAGGCAGGTTTATAAATTTGTTTTGTTGTTATTGTTCTGTTTTTTGGGGATTTTTTTTACTGAAGAAGCCCCTTCAACTTCTCCCGGTGCCGGTGTCACCGGTTCTGAAACGGAGATCAATCTTCAGCCGGCGCGACCAATTGACGTCAGAGTGTTTTGGTTTTCTTTTTGAACAAGCTTTATTGTTAGCAAACAATGACAGTAAAACAGGTTTGGTACAGCGTACTACAGAGTGGTTTACCTGCAGGGTCGTTCTGTTAACTGCTCTTTGCTTAACTCTCTCAGTGCCAGAGGTGTAAGTATTGCACCTCTCTGGCATTCAAAGGGTTAAATCAGTATAGACACATTAAATAGTAAGTATTATACAACTGCAAAACAATAAACATATAGGTTATAAATTCCCCATTTTATAAATCAACCCAACAAATATTCTACCTATATTTCAAATGTATATTTCATTTTTCTATATATGTATATTTTAAATCTGGTATGGCATTGTAGTTTGTTAAAAGGCATTGTACTTATACTTATTATGTGTTGTAAAGGCCTTATGAACAAAAAGATATACCCTTCAACGTTTAACAAATGAAGAAGGGTCCACCCTGCCACTACTTCCATAAAACTACTAAAATGCACATACTCTATATACACTGATCTATTAAAGTAGGGTGACCAGATGTCTCGGGTTTCCAGAGATAGTCCCTGGATTAAGGGAACTGTCCCCAGCTATAATGTGTCCCCGGATCCAACTAAATATGCAGCCGCATAAATAGGAAGGCACGAACAGCATTACCTAACCTGTATCTGCAGTCCAGTGCCTTCCCAACAAGTTGAAATGGGAGGCAAAGAGAGAGGAGAGTTTTGCCAGGATACTCCTCTCTCATTGGCTGTAGTGTATAGGAAGGCAGCGCAGCACTAGTGCGCAGGACAGTGGAGCAGGAGTGTATGCAGCAGCAGGGCACCCCTCCAGAGTCCAGCATTACTTCTCAACTTGAGGTGAACCTCTCTCTTTGAGGTAACATTTAAAGGGGAACTATCACCCCACATAAAGTTAAATCCTAAGAATTACCTGTCTGGCAACTAGCTGATCAATAGTGCTAGTCACCAGAATAATTACCTCCTTACAGAGAAATTCTACTGCTCCCGATACTAACAGCCTGTCAGTCCCTTCCTTACCTTAAGGTACCAAGGAATGCCTCTTACATAGTGGACTGGGACTGACAGCGCAGGTGTGCAGATGTCACTATGCAAAGATGTCTGCGCTTCCTAGCTGTCAGTATCGGAAGCAGTAGAATTTCTTTGTAAGGAGGTAATTATTCTGGAGACTAGCTAGTTTCCAGATGGGTAATTCTTGGGATTTAACTTTATGTGGGGTGGTAGTTCCCCTTTAACGTACAGTTATGTTTAACCTAGTCTACTGCTGTGGAAACAGACTTGACAAACCCTAGGGCTACTCTGAGAAGCCCCAAAACAGCTCCAGTCATATGTCTGGAGAGTCAGAAAACTAGCCGTGTCTGCTGGAGGTAGGGTTGCCACCTGGCAGACATTTAGGGTTGCCACCTTTTCTTTAAAAAAATACCGGCCATGGCATTCTCTCCATAGACTTAACATTGGACCGATCCAATTTTTTTTACCGGCCTGCCGGTAAAATACCGGCTGGGTGGCAACCCTACTGGTATTTCACTGGCACAGCTGGTAATTAGCGCACTGGAACGGGTAAAACTACTATACCGGCAATTGAAAAGCCAGTATTAGTGTGCATCCGGGGACGGGAGTGGTAAAGTGACCAGACTTCCCTGGTTTCATGGGGCAGTCCCCGGATTGAGGGCACTGTCCCCGGAAAGAATGTGTCCCCAGATATGTCCCCGGAATGATCCTTCAGCTCAGCCAGGGCACATTGTTATTGGTTGGGCTCATTTACATTAACTGGCACATCATGATGCGCATATAGCATCTCGTGTAATCCACTCACCTCCTTGGCAGCAGTAGTGAGTGAGTGAGCATGTTGCGGCTGTAGTGTTGATGTGACAAACTGAGTCAGACTGGGAACCGGAACATCAGCTGTGAGACTGAGAATCTCCAAGTCCTGAGGTACTGATGCTGCTGCATTAGTTTGATTTATGGAGATGTCGACTTAATGTTGGGCTGGGGCCTTACCATGGGGATTGCTTATGTGTTGGACCTACTTACTACTATCAGACTAAACCCTTCAGTGCCAGAGGGGTATGCAAAGTATTGCTTCGCAATGCATTGTGTGTGTGTACCCCTCTATGGCACTCAAAGGGTTAAATTATACTTTCTTAATCTTAACCTTTCCTCCTTGCACACTACACTTGCTTTTTATGTTTTTTAGTACATATAAAAAGTTGCAATCTCTAAAGTTTATTTTATTGCTATAGGAGCCTGAAGCTCAATTGTGTAGGGTCATGCAACATTGAGTGGTTCTGCCCCTTTTGTGGCTCCACCCTCACCGACCCGCCACTATGGCTGTAGGGTTGCCACCTGTTCTTATAAAAAAATACCGGCCATGGCATTCTCTCCATAGACTTAACATTGGACCGATCCAATTTTTTTTACCGGCCTGCCGGTAAAATACCGGCTGGGTGGCAACCCTACTGGTATTTCACTGGCACAGCTGGTAATTAGCGCACTGGAACGGGTAAAACTACTATACCGGCAATTGAAAAGCCAGTATTAGTGTGCATCCGGGGACGGGAGTGGTAAGGTGACCAGACTTCCCTGGTTTCATGGGGCAGTCCCCGGATTGAGGGCACTGTCCCCGGAAAGAATGTGTCCCCAGATATGTCCCCGGAATGATCCTTCAGCTCAGCCAGGGCACATTGTTATTGGTTGGGCTCATTTACATTAACTGGCACATCATGATGCGCATATAGCATCTCGTGTAATCCACTCACCTCCTTGGCAGCAGTAGTGAGTGAGTGAGCATGTTGCGGCTGTAGTGTTGATGTGACAAACTGAGTCAGACTGGGAACCGGAACATCAGCTGTGAGACTGAGAATCTCCAAGTCCTGAGGTACTGATGCTGCTGCATTAGTTTGATTTATGGAGATGTCGACTTAATGTTGGGCTGGGGCCTTACCATGGGGATTGCTTATGTGTTGGACCTACTTACTACTATCAGACTAAACCCTTCAGTGCCAGAGGGGTATGCAAAGTATTGCTTCGCAATGCATTGTGTGTGTGTACCCCTCTATGGCACTCAAAGGGTTAAATTATACTTTCTTAATCTTAACCTTTCCTCCTTGCACACTACACTTGCTTTTTATGTTTTTTAGTACATATAAAAAGTTGCAATCTCTAAAGTTTATTTTATTGCTATAGGAGCCTGAAGCTCAATTGTGTAGGGTCATGCAACATTGAGTGGTTCTGCCCCTTTTGTGGCTCCACCCTCACCGACCCGCCACTATGGCTGTAGGGTTGCCACCTGTTCTTATAAAAAAATACCGGCCGTGGTATTCCCTCCATAGACTTAACATTGGACAGAAGCCAATTTTTTACTGGCCTGTCGGTAAAATACTGGTTGGGTGGCAACCCTATATGGCTGGTATTTTTTTGAGGAAAAGGTGGCAACTGTAATTGGAAGGGGTGGTTGGCGAAAACCTAGAAATTTGTGGCTCACAGCCACAAAGTTTGCCGAGTTGTGGGCACATCTCTATAGACTGATATTATCAGGTTAGAAATTCAATCACTAATACAGGGGTGGAAAAATCATGCAAGCCAGGGCACCTGAAATTTCACTGGCGGCATGTCTGTATATTAAAAGACCAGTTATGTTTTATTACGTCTGCTCCAATAGGATCAGACTTAGTAAGAAGTCCAGGGATGCTTTGTGCAGCTCCATCAACATTACAGGAAAGCAACGCAGAAATATGCGGCTCATAGCCACAAACTTCTGGGTTGTATGTGCAATCCTCATTGACCCCTGTGTCTGGATTTCAATCCCAAGACAGGAGGTATACAGGCAATCTACAATGCACAGAATATAAACTAGGGAGAATAAGGGGTCTTGTGTCTAAGTTTTGTTGTGCTCCCTCATTGATCTGCTATGGTTCAAAATACAACCCAGGCTTAACTGGCAAATCTGGTAAGAGTAGAACAAATCTACCAATGAAGAACAAATGGATGATGCTGCCATAAAAAAAAGACTATATAGAAACCACACCAATTAAATTTGTAGGACTTTAACTGTGAATTTCCATGCATGAATGTTAACTTATATGTCTTTTACTTTATACCATGAAGTTAATCTTTAGGCCAATGATGCAATTACTTATTTCTAAAATAAATGTTTTATTGCTGCCTTTTGCTTGAAGTCAGAAGAACGTTTGATGATAGTGTGATGTCTATGGACCGAACGTGAGGATTGTAGTAGAGTGTAGATTGTAGCAGGGTGGACAGTTTGTGGGCAACGTGGAGTTGGACAGTGTGGGCACTGTGGAGGTGGACAGTGTGGGGAGGAGGACAGGGTAGAAAGGGTGTGGAGGAGTACAGGGTGGGCAGTGTGGAGTTGGACATTGTGGACGATGGACAGTGTGTGGGGGTGGACAGTTGAGGTGGGCAGTGTGGAGGTGGACAATGTTTAGTTGGACAGTGTGGGCAATGTGGGGGTGGATAGTGTGTGGGGGGCAATGTTGAGGTTGACAATGTGGGCAGTGTGGACTTAGACAATGTAGAGGTGGACAGTGTGGAGGTTGGCAGTGCGTGGAGGAGGACAGGGTGGACAGTGTGTGGAAGTGGACAACATTGGAAGTGTGGACAATGTGCGCAGTGTGGAGGTGGGCAGGGTGGACAGTGTGGAGGTGGGCAGGATGGACAGTGTGTGAACGGTGAATAGGGTGTGAGGGTGGACAGGCTGTGGGCAGTGTGTGTGGTGAGGGTGGACAAGGTGTGAGGGCATTGTGTGGATAAGGTGTGAGGGTGGACAGGGTGTGAGGGCAGTGTGTGGATAAGGTGTGAGGGTGAACAGGGTGTGAGGGCAGTGTGTGGATAAGGTGTGAGGGTGGACAGGGTGTGAGGGTGTAAAGGGTGTGAGCAGTGTGTGTGGTGAGGGTGGACAGGGTGTGAGGGCAGTGTGTGGATAAGGTGTGAGGGTGGACAGGCTGTGGGTGGTGTGTGTGGTGAGGGTGGACAGGGTGTGAGGGCAGTGTGTGGATAAGGTGTGAGGGTGGACAGGCTGTGGGCAGTGTGTGGTGAGGGTATACAGGGTGTGAGGGCAGTGTGTGGATAAGGTGTGGGGGTGGGCAGTGTGTGTGGTGAGGGTGGACAGGGTGTGAGGGCAGTGTGTGGATAAGGTGTGAGGGTGGACAGGATGGGTAGTATGTGGACAGCGTGTCGATGTGGACGGGGTGTGGGCAGTGTATGGAAGGCGTGTAGAGAAAAGTTAAAAAGAGTATTGAAAAGGGCGCATGCCCCATGAGTGCATCTATTTGAGCACTCATGATACTCGTTTGAACTTTTACCTGAGGAAGGGACAGTGTTAAGTCCCGAAATGTGTGTGGGCAATGTGGGGGTGGACAGTGTGTGGGGAGCAATGTTGAGGTTGACAATGTGGGCAGTGTGGACTTAGACAATGTGGAGGTGGACAGTGTGGCAGAGTGTAGAGGAGGACAGGATGGACAGTGTGTGGAAGTGGACAACATGGGAAGTGTGGACAATGTAGGCAGTGTGGAGGTGGGTAGGGTGGACAGTGTGGGCAGTGTGGAGGTGGGCAGGATGGACAGTGTGTGAAGGGTGAACAGGATGTGAGGGTGGACAGGCTGTGGGCAGTGTGTGTGGTGAGGGTGGACAAGGTGTGAGGGTGGACAGGGTGTGAGGGCAGTGTGTGGATAAGGTGTGAGGGTGAACAGGGTGTGAGGGCAGTGTGTGGATAAGGTGTGAGGGTGGACAGGGTGTGAGGATGGAAAGGGTGTGAGCAGTGTGTGGTGATGGTAGACAGGGTGTGAGGGCAGTGTGTGGATAAGTTGTGAGGGTGGACAGGCTGTGGGCGGTGTGTGTGGTGAGGGTGGACAGGGTGTGAGGGCAGTGTGTGGATAAGGTGTGAGGGTGGACAGACTGTGGGCAGTGTGTGGTGAGGGTGGACAGGGTGTGAGGGTGTAAAGGGTGTGAGCAGTGTGTGTGGTGAGGGTGGACAGGGTGTGAGGGCAGTGTGTGGATAAGGTATGAGGGTGGACAGGCTGTGGGCGGTGTGTGTGGTGAGGGTGGACAGGGTGTGAGGGCAGTGTGTGGATAAGGTGTGAGGGTGGACAGGCTGTGGGCAGTGTGTGTTGAGGGTGAACAGGGTGTGAGGGCAGTATGTGGATAAGGTGTGAGGGTGGACAGGGTGTGAGGGTGGACAGGCTGTGGGCAGTGTGTGGTGAGGGTGGACAGGGTGTGAGGGCAGTGTGTGGATAAGGTGTGAGGGTGGACAGGGTGTGAGGGCAGTGTGTAGATTAGGTGTGAGGGTGAACAGGGTGTGAGGGCAGTGTGTGGGTAAGGTGTGAGGGTGGACAGGGTGTGAGCAGTGTGTGTGGCGAGGGTGGACAGGGTGTGAGGGCAGTGTGTGGATAAGGTGTGAGGGTGGACAGGCTGTGGGCGGTGTGTGTGGTGAGGGTGGACAGGGTGTGAGGGCAGTGTGTGGATAAGGTGTGAGGGTGAACAGGCTGTGGGCAGTGTGTGGTGAGGGTGGACAGGGTGTGAGGGCAGTGTGTGGATAAGGTGTGAGGGTGGACAGGATGGGCAGTATGTGGACAGTGTGTCGAGGTGGACGGGGTGTGGGCAGTGTATGGACGGCATGTAGAGAAAAGTTAAAAAGAGTATTGAAAAGGGCACATGACCCATGAGTCCGTCTATTTATGCACTCATGATACTCGTTTGAACTTTTCCCTGAGGAAGGGACAGTGTTAAGTCCCGAAATGTGTTGGAATTTCTCCACGAGGAAGGGAGCCCTCCAGAGAACCAGGAACCCAAGATACGCCAAAACTACACGGTAAACCAAGACACGGGAACAGAAGGCGCAGGCATCCAAGTACTCAGCTTTTTTTGATGTGCAAGTGACAGAAGCAATACAGTAAACAGAGTACGAGAAGGGGGACTGGTTTAACCCACTTGCTTGAAATATTGTTTTCTGTCTTTTACTTTGGACACGGGATAATTAGATCGGATTATTCTATTTACTTATGCAAGATGATGTTATTTAACCACCACACTAGTAGCACTGTCCTGCTATAATATTGTAGTGTATATTCATTTTTTGACTAGTGTATTTGTTTTATTCATTGAACAGTATAATACATTTGTAAATGAACTTTTAATGTTTTATTTATTGGATATTTATTAAAATCCAGTTACCATCAAAAGGCAGCTTACACTTTTTATTCATATGCCCCAAATCTGTTATACTCTAACACTATTTAAATTTATGATAGATACCATTTACTGAATACTACACTTAGATCCATTTTATTTCTTTCCCATTTTTTCTATCTCATATTCCTTACTTGCAGCGTTTGAAAACTCTGTACAAAAATAGTATATACACCTGAGGATCCTGATGCTTCTACTATATAGACACTCAGCAAGGGAATAATAAAGGTCTCGGCCATTACCCTCATTCTTCCAAGACTCAGTTAATATTCCGTTTCATCTGTAACTTTATTGGATCATAAGGTTGATTTAAACGCCATCTCATGTACTAACCTATATCATATCATCACTCATCTAATTTTCATTCAATATTGCTTTGTGTCATCATCTAACTGGACTAATATGTGAGTTTGTTCTTGATTCAATTTTTATCTTATACAGATTGAATATTGTACCACTGCTATTTTAATATTTTTGTATTATTGACTATTGATGCTTGTATAGGATGTATTGTTATTTAATAGGTGTATGTCACAAGGTTTTTTTCATTTAACCATGTATTGTCCATATATTTATACACATATATATCTACTACATCTATAAAACTCTTTCTATCTGACACTTCAACATCACTACAGTGAGAAGCTTCACCTAATACACATAGTTTACCTGGAGAGCGCCAAATATTTTTCTCTGTGTATAGTTCTGACCCATAACTCAGAGGGAAGGATGACATTCTTTGGGTGAGAGAGCTCAGTGTTACCTATTATATGATTTGCTCCAATTAAATGTATTTTAATGGTGATGCTCTATGGGTGGGGCTTCATAGAAGTGGTGGCATTGGGATAAGGGAAGGTGGGTTTTTGTTTCTAAAATGGATGGTAAAATAAGGGAATGGGTAGAACAAGTGAAAAAGTAGGTGGGGTTACCAGAGATCTTACTTACTCTGTGGGGGAAATTCACTAAGCGGTGATAAAGAGGTGATAAAGCAGGGATGACTTATCCAGTGATATCACTTCTTAAGTTCCTATGTTATTCTATGAAACCTATGCACTAAGATCTCCAAAGCTGAAAAAATCTTAGTGAATAGGCTCCATAGAATAACATAGGAATTGGAGAAGTGATAAACAGGAGAAGTCATCTCTACTTTATCACAGCTTAGTGAATTTTCCCCTGTGAATTACCCTCTGTTCCCAGAGATCTAGTAATTAAAGCGGAACTTTCATCCTAATAAAATTGCCCCCAAATAGATTACTAACCTAGTGATATGCAAAGTTGTACTATCCTTTAGGGCAATAAGTCAGCAGTATTGAGGAAAAACCACATCTTCTTTAAAGGGATAGTAATACTTCATTGTATCTTTATTTTATTTTGTAGGCATTAAAAAAAACATGAAGAACGATATAAGTCTTATCTCTCAAACCTTTATGGTTTGAGAGATATTTACAAGCAAAGTTTCCCCCTCCCGCCCCTTTTACCTAGTGTAAGCCATCTCTTCTCAGATGTGGAATCTAGTTGTAAGACCAGACAGATAACAGCAGGGGACAATTTTCTTTCTAATAGAACAATGAAAGCCCTGTCTCCCTTGACAAGTTTTTCATGTTTGTCCCTTATCTTAATTGAAGATTGTTCATCTCTGCAGTCTACCTGGGCACATCCCTTCTGCTCTTGCTGAACAGTGTTACATCAGTAAAAGGGGCGGGAGGGGGGATACTTTGTCATTGAATTACTCTTGAACTACAACTCTGACAGAAATGAAATAACACTCTCCAAAGTCCAAATACTATGATGATTAATTAGAGCTGCTTTTATTATGAAACATTACTATCCCTTTAAGCATCAGGCTGCACAGACCTTACAAGAGAAGCTCTGTGCTCCTGTGCTCAGTCCCTTCTGGTGCCTTGATGCTGGCAGTGAACAGGATAGACAGCACAGACTCAAAGGTACATTTCCTCTAAGGTGTCTGCGTTCTTCAATACCACTGGCTTATAGCGCTTAAAGGGATAGTAATACTTCGTTTTAACTTTATTTTATTTTGTAGGCATTAAAAAAACGTGAAGAATGATATAAGTCTTATCTCTCAAACCTTTATGGTTTAAGAGATATTCACAAGCAAAGTTTCCCCCTCCCGCCCCTTTTTCCTAGTGTAAGCCATCTCTTCTCGGATGTGAATCTAGTTGTAAGACCAGACAGATAACAGAAGGGGACAATCTTCTTTGAATGAAAAGAATGAAAGCCCTTCCCCCCTTGACAAGTTTTTCAGCTTTTTCCCTTATCTTAATTGAAGATTGTCCCTCTCTGCAGTCTACCTGGGCACCTCCCTTCTGATCTGGCTGAACGGGGGGTGGGGGAATACTTTGCTTGTGAATATCTCTTAAACCATAAAGGTTTGAGAGATAAGACTTATATCGTTCTTCATGTTTTTTAATGCCTACAAAATAAAATAAAGATAAAACGAAGTATTACTATCCCTTTAAGGATAATATAACTTTGCATATTGCTAGATTAGTAATCTATTCGGGGCAAATTTATTAGGATGAAAGTTCCATTTTTAATTTAGAAAACCAGAGTCTCTGGGGATGATCTGGAGAGTTCCCAGGTATAGAAATGCATTGAAGACTTCTTTAGTAATGAACTGGTTAAAAGTCCCATTGAAATCTGCAAAACATTTCCCCATGTATGGGGCACTTGGACTGATCTAGAATTCTCCAGTTCACTGTGGCGCATCAGCCTCAAGGTATTTCACTTTTCAAGGCACTGATAGGAGAGATTACAATATACTGTAAATTATTAAAATCAAAGGCAAACAATTACAAAAGTTATTCTGGAGTAAACCAACTGCACCATTGGGGCCAAATAAAAATTTCTGTTAAATTGGGCTTTTGACTCCTTGAATGCTACACCATTCTAGCATTCAAGGGGTTAAAAAAATTAGAGTGCATGGGAATTAAGGCGTTTATTTTATTTTGTCCCCTATGGTGCAGTTGGTGTATTCTAGAATAACTACAGTTTGCCTTTATAAATATGGGCTGCTGTTCTTTAGTATCAATGTGCCAGGTAATATTCCACCAGCTAACCTCGGAAATACTGTCCCATCTGGGTTTTTTTTAATGATGTGTCTGGTTAATTGGTATTTTCATAGCTCCAAGTTACAAGTCAATTAACATATTTATGAGGTGCCATTTACTATATGGGAGTCTCATTTCGCTTTCATAGTGTAAGGGAAAAGAAATGTCCGAACACGCTAATACAGAGATCTTAAACAGCAGCCATAAAACACTGGGCAGGGCCGAACGTACGAAGTAAATTGGAGTAATTCTAGGGCAAATAAACTGCACTATAGGGAACAAATAAAAATATAAATTGATTTAAGGGGATAGTATTACTTAAAAAAGTCTAATCCCTGTCTTAAAGCCTTTCAATAAAGATGAAAAATGCCCCCAGCGGCATCTCTCAACCCCTTATGGTTTGAGAGATAACCGCTTACAAAGTTCGCCCCTGGCTGATGTCAGCATTCTAGCTGACAGCCTGGGAATCTGGTCCCGGGACCGTGTGCGGCTCTGCAGCAGAGCCGAGATCGCATTAATAAAAAAGAATTCCATCACTTAAAAGGTGTTCTATATGTGCTTGCAAACCAAGCACATGTATGAGACCTTTTTAGTGATGGATTTCTTCCTTATTAATGCGATCTCGGCTCTGCTGCAGAGCCACCGGCTGATCTCAGGAGAGGATTCCCCTGCTCTCAGCTAGAATGCTGACGTCAGCCGGGGCGAACTTTGCAAGCGGTTATCGCTCAAACCATAAGGTTTGAGAGATGCTGCTGGGGGCATTTTTCATCTTTATTGGAGGGCTTTAACATAAGGATTAGTCATTTTTAAGTAATACTATCCCTTTAAAGCAACTCCATTGGATGCTAGAAGGTCTCTAACTCATTGTAGATGTGGGTGGGTTTGCATGCATGGGGGTTTAATATATACATATTTGTCATGAATTGCTCCTATTCCGTGTGGGTGCAACACATTGGTTTGCAATACCTTATGGAGCATAATGGCAGGAGAAAGGTTAGTGGTAACACTCTGGATCTGCCCCTAAGACTCCAGCCTACTTAAAGCAGAACTATCACCCAAATTAACGTTACCCCCAAATAGTTATGCACATAACGATAAGCATATCCATACCAGTATTATCCGGAATAATTCCAGCGTTATTGAGCAATCCAACTTGTTTTGAGACGGTCAGGCAGACATCAGCGCAGACATCTTGCCAAAAAGACATCTACGCACCTGCGCTGTCTATCCCAATCTCCTCTAGGCATTGCATTGTACCTTAAGGTACAGGAAGGGACTGATGGCGCAGGCAGACAGATGCCTCTACAGCAAGCTGCTTGCCTGACCTTCACAGAACGAGCTGGATTTCTCAATAACGCTGGACATATTGCAGATAATACTAGTATGGATATGCTTATCATAATGTGCATAATTATTTGGGGGTAACTTTAATTTGGGTGATAGTTCCACTTTAACCACAGGCATGGGCATCTTCAGAAATTTTGCTGGGGTGGGGCAAAATCAAAATGTGCCCCCAGGTCAGCCCACATATTAACTCCGCCATGGAAGAACGGGGCAAGTGCAAACAGGGGGAATGTGCCCCCTCTTGCTCCACCCCCACAGACAGAAGCCCTGGTCACAGGGTCTCTGGGAACAGAGGACTATTCTCCAGTTTGCTCACTCCCGGCCCAGTTTCCCATCCTCATGCCTGTTCTGCCCAATTTCTTGCCCATTTCAGGGCAACTCTCACCTTTCCACCTACTAATCCCACCTACCCTGATAAGCCCCACCCTCATCATGACGCACATTACACCATTTGAACATGCCCATCCCCTTCCCTCCTTGACACTTCTAGAGATTTGGTTTTGAAGTATCCCAGGTATGGTTAGTGCATGTTATAGTGGAAATGTAGGGGGTGGGGGTTAACCCCTTCATGACTAGAGGGTTGTGTAATGCATTGCTTCTCAATGTGGTGCTCACCTGTTTGGTACTCAGTGGGTTAATATCTGTGTTATTACTGTCATTAGGCCTTTGCTACATGGTTGCAACTGTATTGTTGTGCTTTGCTAGCTAGATCATCAGTGGAGGGGGAAATTAAAGCTATTGTAGCAGCAGGGTTGGTTATTTTTTGGTCTTATTAACACCTATGATGCTACAGACGTCTACAGACTCTGAGCGGTTAAGGGACATTGTCAGGGCACTGTGCAATGCACTGCAGTAGGCAGAAAGAAAAGACCTTAATCCTTTGATTTTTGCCTTTTTCAGTTTTCCGAATAAGGCTCTGTTTTGGTTTTACAGTGGTAGCTCCTGACACATTCACAATGTCAAGGAACAGAACTAGGCTTTGTAAATGTCAGAGGACCTATTGGCCAGAATAATTGGCCAGAAAAAAATACAATGTAGATGCCATACCTGGGAACTCTCCAGATCTTCATGGAGACTCCAGTTTTTAGAGTTAATTACCAGGTCTCCGAGGACAGAGGCTGATTCTGCAATGGTCGTGAGTTTCCAGTGAAACTGCTCACTTCTCCTTCCCACCCTGTTCTTCCCATTTCCTGCCAATTTATTCTCCTTCTCACCCTGTTCTGCCCACTTCTGTCCACTTTAAGACACAAGGCTGATAAGCCCCACCCCATTTCTACAGCAAATTGGCTCATTTACATCCACCTGATTGCAGCACATGAGCCCTTTCCGGATGCTCAAGAGGATGAACTTCCCATGCATGGTAGTCACTATCAAAGTACCATGAAATTATAGTAACAGTACCAAGGCTTATAATGTAGTTGGTCAAATAAACACAGCAGAGCATTCAGTTTACATTCCATATGGCCCTAGGCAAGGCACTATAGGTGTTCACCCATGGCAGCCCCCCCCCCCACTCCTCACATGACCCCTGTCACATCCACTGTTTTCTGGCATGGAAAATTCCCTTGGCCTATAACAAGCAATGCACTGGAGATCTTTATAGCATCCAAAGGGTTAAATAATAGCCTGAAAATAGGTATAAATCTAGTGAGGGACTCTGAGATTGTTCTGGCCAAAGCCACATTTCAGAATTTGGGTGTGGCCAGCACAGCTTTCAAAATTTGCCTTTCAAAATTTGGAGCTCAAGGTAGTGGCCTACTTTGCCTGTTGGGAAATCTGGCCCTGACAGATTCCAATAGTTTGATTAAAAATATATAATTTTGAGCTGTAATACCATTTGCATGAAACATCTCCACATAACATTTTATGAAAAAATTGACTGCTTTTTTAATTCATAGGTAAGGGTTATATTTGTTTAGGTTTACCTGTTGCTACACAACAGGATTTATCATGTTGTATAAGTCAACCTTCATGAATGGGCTATTAAGTGGCTAAGGTTATTTACTGGGGTTGCTCCAGTAAATCTTGGCAAATTTGATTGGTTTACTTGGTTACACCCATCTGATTTATTTACTGGCTTGGAAGAGTTTTTGGACTCTGAACTGACCTGCAACATTTGGAACCAGGATTAAGCATTAAGTGACATGAAACACGTAAGGACACTCTTCACCATCTCTTGTCTGTCTCTGTGCTACCATTTTGTTTATGCATTAATAATGGATACTTTATGGAAACAATGTTGGATGTCCCTTCACTCAAAGAGTAGCAATCTAGATTATTTTTTTTGTCAGGAAATTGGACCCTTTCTTGGGATCAGCCATTGTAGGCTGGTGGATATGAGTCTCTTGAATAGAGCCTCAACTTCTTTGACCAAGTGCTCTCTGCTAACCACCCACAGGTGTCTTGTGTCCAGTCCTGTAACTGACCCTGCCTCTAGTTACCCAAAAGGAAAAAGAGAGACAACGCAATCTCCTCTAAGTGTAGAATCCTCAAAGATCAGCCTTATAAGAATATATTCAGAAAAATATTCCCCTTTTACAGGGTACTCACATTTTTCAGAGGCCTGTCATGCCTCTAGGATAATGAGACTTAACTGGATCAGACCTCCAGTTCTGGTCAAATTCTGGATCCTCCTCTGCCTTTTGCCTTTCCACTTCCCACGCTCCACGCTTGGGGCTTCTTACTCCTCTCCAAATTGTCCCGATGTTCCAGTGACAGGAAGAGCACCCCACAGGGAGAAAAAGTACCTCACAGTAGGAGAGGAGTAAGAAGCCCCAAGTGTGGAACGTGGGAAGTGGAAAGGCAAACGGCAGAGGAGGATCCGGAATTTGACCAGAACTGGAGGTTTGATCCAGTTGAGGCTGATTATCCTAGAGGCAGGACAGGCCTCTGAAAAATGTGAGTACCCTGTAAAAGGGGAATATTTTTCTGAATATATTCATATAAGGCTGATCTTTGAGGACTCTGCACTTAGAGGAGATTGCGCTGTCTCTCTTTTTTCTTTTTGTATATTACAAGATCCCGTCCGACTACTTGGAGACTAGCTGCAGACCACAGTGTTAGAGGAACCAGATCAGTGGGACTATAACGGTTCAATAGTCTTTTTTTGGACGATTTACATATTGATGTACTTTATAGTATATAGCCTTATTTGGTTTGGAGTATTTTTACTTGTTACCATTATTGTATATATAGGCTCTGTCTGTTTTGATATATAGGTGAGCGCAGGGGCTTATACAAAGAGGTTGTCTAGTTACCCAAACCCTGGTATTCACTTGCTTTGTTGTCCAGGACTAACACCTATCCTGACCTCATGTTTACCCGATCCCCTATTTCCTCTAAATTGTAATGTTTTTCCTCACAGGTATGTAACATCAATAACGTTACTACCTCCATTTTGTACAGCACCATAGAATAGGTTAACACTTTCTCAGAAGCCGGTCGAGATATATATATATATATATATATATATATATATATATATATATATATATAAAATATTTTTTTTTTTTTTTTTTAACAAGTAATGTGACACCATATCCTATAATATAAAACGCCAGATGTATGTCGTGCAGTCGTGAGCAGTAGAGACTGCTCGAACGCACAGAATGTTGCTCCGTGTACATGGGCTTTTACACTAGTGATCAAATAAACAATGAAAGAAATTCTGGGGCAAACCAATTTCATCACATCTTTGAGTGCCAGAGAGGTATCCAACGCATTGCAACGCAATGCGTTGGATGCCTCTCTGGCATGTAAAGGGTTGACACATGCATAATAAAGCGGTATACTATCTATTTAGTGACATAATCAATATTAGTCAATCAAGGACAAAACTCTGTCTTTAAGACAGTGGGTGTCAATCTTTATTTGCTCAAGGTACCCCAATATGCAGTCTGGAATTTCCAGGGCACACCCTAACCCTATATAAAGTATTTGTCAAAAGCATAATGAATGATCCAAATAAATCTATAGTCATTCTTATGTGTCAGAATCAGAAAACCAAACATATTCTGCACAATTACTTCCATAAATAAACAGTTTTTTTGGTTTTTTTTAGACTATATAGAAAATAAGGGGTGCTCTAATTGGATGTCTGGGGCAAAGAAAAGTGCCACTGTACCCTGATTGTGAACCATTGCCTTAAGAGCTAACAATCCTCATGTGATTTTAGGGAGCGTAACAGAGACATTCAAAGCAGGAGATAAACATTTTATGCTAATGCTGCCATCTTAACATTAATAATCACATCCACCTTTCATCATTGCTATTAAATCTGTCGCTGGAGCCTTTGCTTTCACATGCCGGAGCAGCTAAAAGCTTTACAAATGTGTGAGAGCTCTGTGTGTATCCATCTGCTTTAATAGCTGCAGCAGTGAGGTGAGACAGTGTCTCAGCTTAAAATCTTCTCTGCAGCCTTAATTAACAGCAGGGACGTCACAATTTCTCTTTCCCTGTAAATCCTCCGGGGTGTTTTAATAAACAAAAGGCGCACAGGCTTTTGTCTGGTTGCTGATTATCTGACTGCGGTATATTGCATGTCAGTGAGAGCATTCAAGCATACAACGCTGTGCAATATAGGGTGCAATGCAAAAAATGAAAACAGGAGCAATTCTGGAACAAGCCATCTGTACCATGGGAGACGACTGAAAATTCTCAAAAATTCCCATTGATTTAAATAAAGCTTTTAACCTTTCAGTTGCCAGAGGTCTCCGACATATTGCTTTTTTTTCTTTCAGAGGCAGTACTAGAACATATTAAAGCTAGGGATAGATGGTGGCTCCATTGGATACTGGGCCCTCTGTACCACCCCACCTGTAGTTACACGGTTCACTTTGAAAATGTTGCACGCAAAACAGCATGCAACATAAAGGCACAATAATCAGGTCGCCTTGATGAAAAGGATAACATGAGAATCTCGCCATGTATAAAAAGCGCGAGATTCTCATGTCGCCACATTAAACGTTGCTTCAACCCAGGAATCTCTATCTCTTTTCACATTTATGTTTTCTCTCCTTGTTAAATTAATTCCAAGCACTGCATAAGCACACTCGCTGTATAAACCTCTATCAGATGTAGGTTATATCTCCCATCCCGTTAGAAGTAGTCTCCCCTCAATGTATATCTTAGCGATGCGCTGGGCTGGGGATGTTGGGAGTTGAAGTCAGCGGTCATTCTACACGCAGAGAGCTCTGTGCCAGGCTCTCTCTCTCCCCTTCTCTGCATGCATAATTAATTTAACATGGACAGAAAACATAAATGCGAAGAGAGATGGAGGTTTTTGGGTTGAAGCGATGTTTAATGAGGCGACATGAGAATCTTGCCCTTTTTATGCAGGGCGAGATTCTCATGTCAGCCCTTTTCATCAAGGCGACTTGGTTATTGAACCTTTATGTCTCACTCTCTTTTGCGTGCAATATTTTCAAAGGATACCTAGTTACAAGCCTAGGAGTGGCTTACAGACATTCAATCATCTGACTGTCTCTGAGTCTGTATGTCTCTCTCTCTCTGAGTCTCTTTATTTGTCTCTCTGTCCATATCTTTCTCTCTCTCTCTCTCATTCTTTCTCTGAGGCTCTAGATATAATGTACGTATATGATTCTGAACTAAACGGGTGCTAGAATCTATCACCTAGCCTGTCGCCCTGCCTAAAACCAATTTACTAAGAGATGTAAACAAAAAATGACTTGCGACAAGAGGAGGGCAGCTGGACAGTCTATGGGTATTTTGGGCCTTGTTTAACTCCATGTGACAAATAAGCTGCAGAGGAAATGGCTTAATTTTCATCCGCATTCTATGGGTCAAGCATATGGAGCTTGCCGGAATTAAAAGAACAGTACACTTTTTTCATGATAAAAACCTATATTTACACAGCTTTTCCTGCAGAATAAAACCAGGGTACTCCCACTGCTATGAAATGCATCTTTACAGAGGTATTACAATTTGTTTTATATTAACAGTGCCCTCTAGTGTTCAGATTTCAAATAATTATTCTGTTGCCTTCTCTAGGAGAGGTGAGTCACTGGCAATCAGTTCTCCTTAGAATGTGATACAAACTGCTGAGTCGCTTCCTGACAGTATGATCTTTCAGGAAGTAATGACACTGCCATTCACATCCTGACATTATGAACAGTTATCACTTCTGAATAAAACAGCTGACAGTGGGGATAATACCCTTATTTTGCTCAGCAGGAAAAGCCCTATAACATATAGGATTTGTTAAAAAACTTTACTGTACTTTTATAACATTTATGATGGCAGAATTTGTGCACTGGTGTGCGCTGAAGAAATCATACACTTCAGTAATACGCCAGAATGAAGCCACTGGCATTGGTGGCCAGGTGCATAGTGGACTTGTTGTAAATCCTCCCTATGAGCCTGTCACTCTCTCTCAGTGACTGGTATACTAAGACGAATTTTAGAAATCTGCAGCAAACTGCCCCATAGGGGACCAATATAATTTCCAATTAATTAAATGTTTTTTAACCCCGTAATACATTGGAGATCTCTCTAGTAACCAAGGGGTTAAAGCCCTGTTTAGATCAATGGGAATCTCAGGAATATTTATCTGTTCTCTGTGGAGCAGTTGGTTTGCCCCAGAACCGTCTTAGTGTACATTATCCTCTTTGTAGCAATTTTCTATTCTGGTGCATCTGCAGAAGAACCCACAAATTGTTCTTGTGTAGAAAATCTGGAAGCCAGAGGCAAAAGGAGATTGTCCGCACATTATAATCTCATCTGAGGCGAGGAATACACACTACGGTAATAGCCTCTAGTCCGAAGGATATGAACTGCACACTTATTCCACTGTGGGCTGGTGAAGGTAGATGTTCACATTTACATCATTTTGTCCACACGAAAAACATTCTGAGTGTTTAGTGATTTATTGCTTTTGGGAAATAACCTTTTCATTTTATTGATAAGATGTATTTTACCTGTTTGTTAATGTTAGGATCTTGAGATGTGTGGCTCAGCTCTTCAGCATTAAGGTGTAGAAATATGATACTATCTCCATTTTAAATGACATCAGATAAAATATCCTCTTATGACTGCTGTGAGCTCTGCATGAAGCAATAAAATGTAGAACCACTATTGTCTGGGTCAACCGGTCCCTGGTTATTTGCATTCATGGGTAGAGGTGAGCAGATCATATTACTCATACAAGGCAAACCGATAAACGACACAAAATATTCGGAAATCCACAATTTGTGTGACAGATCATTTGACCTCTGAGGCCATAGTTATAAAGTCAAGCTATGCTTAAAAAACTAACTGCACCATTGGGGCAACTAAACTTTCACACTGATTTAACCCTTTGCGGACCGAGGGTGTGCAATGCATTTTTCAGAAATGCGTTGCGGTCCCCTTTGTCCTCAAGGTGTTAAAAAAACATTAACAATTAAAAAATTGAATTAGTTGATGAGACTACCAGGGACTGAGGAGAAGACCAGAGTAATTGGTAGTAGTCCTTTTCTGGAGGAATCTAGTCACATAAATGACATCATCACACACGAGCTGATGATGTCATTTATGTTCCAGATCCCACTAGATGCTAGGTATTTTATTTATTTATTTTACACAGAAGAATGGTGATCTATCTCTCAGTCTACCTTGCCTCCACTCCAATGGGCCTAGAGTACACTCTTTTGAAAGAGAGATAGATGTCAAGATCACCCATCTTTATAATATAGCAAAGGATGGGGGTCAGGAAGGAGTTCTTAAATAGCCCCCACTTCTGCCCCCATGCTGCTATAATTTGAGGGCTTCTCTAATTTGAAAGGTAGTATTTAACATGTACATTTTGGGTGACCAAATACATATAGTGGGAGCGACACTCAAATCTATCTTTCCTCCCCAGACCTCTCCCCTTCCCTCCTGTCCCAGGTATCTGACTGTCTGTCTGCTGCATCTTCCTGGATGTCCTCCCGTCAACTCAAACTTAACCTTGGCAAAACTGAACTAATTATCTTCCCTCCCTCTCCAACCAGCCTTACCCCAGATATTACACTCACTGTTAACAACATTACCATCACGCCAATCCCTACAGCACTGTGCCGGAGGAGAAGTCACATTTGACTCCGCCCTATCCTTCATTCCTCACATTCAGTTAATCTCCAACTCATCCCGTCTCCACCTCCGCAACATCTCTAGAATCTGACCCTGTCTAACCCAAGACACTACCAAAATTCTAATCCAAATGTCTAGTCTTGACTACTGTAACTGACTAACCCCGTAATGAAATCTGCTGAAAGACTCATCTACCTCACTAATCGCTTCTCTAACACCAGTCTCCTTTGCCAATCCCTACACTAGCTCCCATTAACATATAGAATTCAATTCAAAATTCTGGTACTAATTTATAGAGCCCTTAATAACACCGCACCCCTCCCCTATATTTCATCTCACATTTACAAATACACTCCCACCCGCCATATTCGCTCTACAAACGACCTTCCCCTCTCTACATCTATTATTACATCCTCCCACTCCCGCCTACAGGACTTCTCCCGTGCTGCACCTCCACTCTGAAATTCTCTCTCCCGCCCCATCAGACTCTCCCCCAGCCTTCAGACGCTCCCTGAAAACTCACCTCTTCTGAGAAGCCTATCAACTACCTCCATTAACATTATCACCAAGAACCACCCCTTTCCTGGACCACTGCACTCAACAGCACTTCTTTCTCCCACCCACTGGATGGAAGTTCATGTGGCAGGAGGCACTTACACCCAATAGCACTTATTCCTTCTGTGTCCAGCCTTTCTTCCTCTAGACTGTAAGCTCTCACGAGCAGTGCCTCTGATCCTTCTTCTCTCCACATTTGATTTGTACTATTTAATATCTCTGTATATCTATTCCCCATTGTACAGCGCTGCGGAATTAGTTGGCGCTATAATAATAGGGAGGTTTGGGGGAGGGCTCCTATAGAGCCCCAATCCCACCTCATCTTGCTCTAAAAAAAATTATAGGGTGCCCTTTTTATAAGAAAAAGAGTTCCATCTTTCAATCAGAGGTACTCTTTAATCTTTTGCATGCCAGAGGAGTGAGCACTGTAGTACTTCAAAGTGCATTGCTTATCCCTCTGGTATTCATAGGGTTAATAGTGTACATGTTTGGTGATCTACACACATATAAATAAATATGCACACGCAAATACACACACTAGGGGTACAGGGAAAGAGGGAACGCCCTCTTAGGATGGGAGTGTATATTGAGTACAGTAGGAAATGCAATGGTTTTTCAAAGATATCAGTATGTTTGAAGTGGGAGAAACATTTGTGTAAACTAGCCTAGGGGTAGAAAGGCAGGTGGCCCTTTTCACCATCCCTGGAATTGTTATGACCGTTTTAGGACAGACAACAGTGGCGTAACTATAGGAGTTGCACCTGCGACCGGGTCCGTGCACTCCAGGGGCCCGGACTCCCCCTGCGACCCCTCCGCCTGGCACCCTCAATCTCCCACTGGCAATCTAATAATGCAGAGCGACATCATCTCCCAGGGCTTTGCATTACTAAGAGGACCGCGCGGGAGCTCCAGGTAGGAGATGGGGGCATTGTGGAGATTGAGGGGCATTGTGGTGGTGGTGGGGGCCAATGTAGTGGTGGTCAGGGGCCCGTGGAACTTCTTGTACCAGGGCCCGGAGGCTTCTAGTTACGCCTCTGACAGACAAGTAATATTACAAAATAAAAATGATAGGTGTAATTTAGTGCTCCTGACACCACTTCATTTTGTGACTAAGGTCCATAGTTAAAGGGGAACTACCACCCCGCAATAACTTTAGCTTGATTGATTGCTGATCTGGCGAGTAGCTGCTTAGTAGCGCTAGTCGCCAGAAATATTACCTGGTTCTGCAGATATCGGCGTTTTACCGATGGTGACAGGAGCAGGAAGCACGGACGTCTCTTCACAGTGACGTCCGTGTGCCTGCGCTGTCAGTCCCTTTTGAGCCGGTCGGTCCTGCAGCCCTCTCGTGGGTCTCAAGAAGAAGAAGAAGATCCCTTATATGTTAAGAATGACATGGGATTCACATTTATCATAGTCATCCTAACGTGATCTTCTACAGGGGCGTCCATGTTTTTTTCAGTCATGGGCCACATGAAAAGAAAGCCATAAGTGTGAGGGTTGCATTTTTTTTTTTTTTTATAACAATGGGTAATTATAGCTGGTCAACTACCAAAAAATATTAATGTATTTATTTATTGATAAAGTCAATAGCAATACTGATACTTAAAGCGGAACGTTCATTTTCTATAAAGTCTCCCTCCAATAATTAAGCACATGGCGACTAGCTTCATAATAGTTCTATTAGCTCTCAAAAGTACCTGATTCTGAAGTATTTCTTAATCTTCAGAGACTGACGGCCAGGTTTCTTACTTTAGTGCCGTTGGCGCGCCTGCAGGTCAGTCCCTTCCGTTGCCTTTTGGCACAGTGCAATGCCTCCCATAGGAGACCGGGACTGACTGTGTAGGCAAGCAGATGTCTCCAAGACAAGATGTCTGCCCTGATGCCTGGCTTCTGGACTCCGAAGATTAAGGATTACTTCAGAGCCGGGTACTTCTGAGATCTAGTAGAACTATTATGAAGCTAGTCGCCATATACCTAATTATTGGAGGGTGACTTTATAGAAGGTGAAAGTTCCACTATAACAGACATCTGTTCTTGAACTTTATGGTACTGGCAGGCAGGGGTTTAGGTCTTACTGGTAGGGTGACCAGACCTCACCTTTAACCGGAGACACACATGAAAAAGACATATTGCACGGCTGCTTTGATTTCAGTGCAGTCCTGAAATATGCCTATTTCCTATGTGTCCCCGGTTAAAGGTAAGGTCTGGTCAGCCTACTTACTGGCCTACTAGTCGATGGGGAGAGTCACTAAGCCGTGATAAAGAGGTGATAATGTAGAGATGACTTCTCCAGTTTATCACTTGTCCAGTTCCTATGTTATTCTATGGAGCTTATGCACTTATTTCTTCAACTTTGGAGATCTTAGTGCATAAGCTCCATAGAATAACATTGGAACTGGACAAGTGATATCACTGGATAAATAATCTCTACTTCATCACCTCTTTATCACCACTTAGTGAATCTCCCCCCGTGTGTGCTAATTCATTAGGTAAAAAAAAAAATCTCAGGCAGGCAGTACCCCGGGGTAATTTGTCCCACAGGCTGAACGTTGGATGCCCATGATCTGCTACCTTACCAGCAGATGTCAATGGTCCCTCGCCCTCACTTTCAAACGTGTTGCACAACATGCATAGACTTATATCGCCTAGTTATATAGAATAAAATTTGACCAAAACATAATGCAAAAAATAAAAAAAAAATCTGCTAAAAACAAGTAATTCCGGAGCAAACTAACTGTACAAATAAAACTTTCCAATTAAGTTAAAGGGATAGTAATACTTAAGATGTAAAAAAAATTTGTTGTAGGGTTTATCCCACTGAGTAAAACAATACTTTGTAAAAAAAAAAAAAAATGTTGTTGGGTTTATCCCCCTGAATAAAACACTGCTGAAAGGTGTTTTATTCAAAAGTTATTACAGCTCAAAGCTGAATTTTTTACGTGCAATAGCACAGTGGCCTGAAATTGTACAGTGGTGCTGTTGTTACACCATCCTATGGACAGCTCTGGTCCCGGGACCATAAATCTCCATAGGATGGTGCAACAACAGCACCACTGTACAATTTCAGGCCACTGTGATATTGCACCTAAAAAATTCAACTTTCAGCAGTAATAACTTTTGAATAAAACACCTTTCAGCAGTGGGAGTACTCTTGTTTTACTCAGGGGGATAACCCCTACAACATATTTTTTTAAGTATTACTATCCCTTTAACCCCTTAGGGACCAGAGGGTTATGCAACTCTGGCACTCAACGGGTTAATCACTTGACTGCTAGGGAAGTATTCAATGCAAGCCACTCAGTGATCTACTGTTAGATGTTTGATAAAGATCTACTTATTGAGCACCCCGATACACAGTTAGGTCACCCTACATATAAGAGGAGCAAAGGAAACAATCAGCCCTTTGTAAGAATCATTTGCCTGTGTTCGGCACTGTTTCAAGGAATGGAGCACATTGTCTCATCAGACTAAGCTGACGTTACAATAAACTGTCTCTGCGGTACACAGCTATCCTCATCTCTCTGAGGTGACTTGTTGACGATCTCATTAGCGCTCCCATTCTGCCTAATTAATCCTGATATTTTTCAAGTTATAATGAGGTGACTTTCTTAGCAAAAGAAAGGAGAGAGCAAATTATCTCCTTGAAATAAAGAACAAAACGATTAAAACGGAATACAGTAAAAGCCTAGCTTTGTTTAACTACCAGTGTGCGCTGGTTCAAATGCTGAACTTTGTATAATATCCAAGGTCTTATATTTTATTAATATTACTCTTGTAGGTCTGAGATTCAAACAGGCTCCTCGCTGAACATCAAATGAACTGTTCATTCCCTCGGCAGACTATTTAAAATGAAAGGAAGAATAACAGGGCATCTCTGCAAATAAAAGATTATCCGTCAACAGGAAACACAGTTGTCTCAGACAACAGGTCCAGCCTCGCATTTAAAGCAGATTCAGTTCTCATTGTCCACTTTTGATGACCTTAGCAAAGTCATTTTGTGTTACTAAGAAACTGAGGTGGTTAGGGAGGGATGGAAATCCTATTGTTTGACAACCGTACCCATCATCCTCAGCCAGCCAATGCTGAGGATGATGGAAGTTGTAGTCCAACAATAAATGAAGGGTTGCACTGTTGTAAAATTCTACTGGTTACTGATTAAAGGAACACCTCCTAATAATTAACCCCCACCTTATCTTAAAAAGACATTAATTAAAATATTAGAGGGTAACTAATGTCATTCACACTCTTTAATTCAGAGTAGTTTAAAAGATTTAGTAAATTTATTATGCAACCCAGTCTTACCCCTTTCAATGAAATCAGCCCCATCTACAATAAAGAGGCTGACCTGTTCGTTTGACTGGCAGGGGTCTCGTTCCCACAGAAACCACTTGAGCGCTCACATACACGGAGATATTTGCCTCCATGTGAGATATTTTAATGTGTCCTGAGCACCGGCTAAATTGTTGTCAAAATTCAAAACATGTTACAACAGCCCACATGGATGCAAATACCTCTGTATACATTATCACACTGTGGGTTTCCATGGTAACCAAGCACCTGCCAGTTAGCACTGGGTCAGTCCCTTCACTGCAGAAGTGGCTGGCGTCATTAAAGGTCGTGGTGGTAGGATACTAAAAAAAAAACATATATTTTAAGCTACTCAGATTAAAGAGAATGACTGACCTCAGACACATTCATTCTGTAGAAGTCATACAAATATTTTTAAGCAGTAATCTCTCTTTAATGGCAACAAAATCCTAATAACTGCTATGAATCAATTCTGCATGGACTGATTCCACAAAATTAACCTCTAATTTGTAAGCGATATCATGTTCATGGAGGCAGACATGATTATTTTGTTGGACTCTAGCACCACAAACTCATCCCACTGAAATGTTTATAGTTAGCCTGCAATGGGAGGAGTTTGGGGTCCTGGAGGCCTGTAATAAAGAATCATGTTGGCCTCTGTGGATATTGTATACAGTACTAATTCAAGGGGAACTATCACCTCTATACAAGTTTACCTCATTGTCATCCTCATATAACGTTAAGCTTTAATCATTGTTTTTTTTATACATAAACACAATCTCTTTTGAAATTTACATTATTAATAACTAGTTTTAAAGCCCGTGTACACGGGCCAACACTGGCGGCTCTGCAGTCATGCACAGTACTAACTGCCCAAAAGCACCACAGCTGATACGGAGCGGGGAGCTCCGAATTCACACTGTGGTCCTCTCTGCGCACCTTCCTGGGTCCCAGGAAGGTGCGCAGAGAGGAGTCCGCACTTAATTCGGTGCACCCTGCTCTGTATCAGTCTCTACTGTGCATGACGGCTTCTAACAAACATCCTAGCGAATTATAATATAGGATATCAGCCTCCAATGGGTCAAAGCAGATTCACCATAGGTAACAAATAAAAGTTCCCAATGATTTTTAAATGGCATGTTTAACCCTTTGAGTGCTAGACAGGTATCCAACGCATTGCTTTGCAATGTG
Source organism: Rhinophrynus dorsalis (assembly GCA_037306005.1). Taxonomy (NCBI): domain Eukaryota; kingdom Metazoa; phylum Chordata; class Amphibia; order Anura; family Rhinophrynidae; genus Rhinophrynus; species Rhinophrynus dorsalis. Next base: position 44,194,251 of record CM074726.1, on the reverse strand, counting down.
CTGGACCAGGGGCACCTGTAGAATTTTTTTCCAGGGGGGAGGCAAAGCCATAATATGACGCCCAGGCCAGGCCATCCAGCCCCTTTGTTTATATGGAGGAGGTAATTGGGGGGGGGGCAAGTGACCCCCCCTTGCCCCCCCCCTCAGGACTCCCATGCGCTGAACTCCTTTCTAGCACTCAGGGGGTTGAAAGTGCCATTTAAAATCAATGGGAACTTTAGCAATTTTAAGTTGTTCCCCATGGCCCAGAATGACTCCGGTTTTCTTTGTGTATATACCAGTATGCCTGGAAAGTACTCTCCTATATCGTTTTTAGTGCAGTTTAATTTGGATCATATTACCAGCCCTTACCTAGAACATATGTACACCTGCACACAACATATGGCTCTATGCAGTACGTTTTATTATTGATTTTCATGGGTACATTACGATTTTACATCAAAACGTCTCCTGTTTCAAATTTAATATAATTTACTAGCTGAAGAGCCCGTATACATACACGGGCCACAGTGCCACCCAGCAATGGCCGCGGGGCAGTCGTGCACAGTAGAGACTGCCCGCGCCGTGGCTGATATGGTGCGGGGCACTCCGAATTCAGTTAAGGACTACGGTCTGAATTGCGAGCCCCGCTCAATTATCAGCCGTGGAGCAGGCAGTCTGTAGTGCGCATGACTGCAGTGCGCTCAGCCATCTCTACTGTGCATGATGGCTTCTGACAAACAATTTAGCTAATCATTATATAGGATGAGCCATGGCCTTACTTCCGGAAAGACTGCTGTTACAGCTCTGCACTACAGTCTGTCAGTGTTCCCTCCCCCCAACCTCCTCCGATGATGGAAGATTTCTCCATGTAAGCTGTTTGGAACGTGACAAAACTTGGGGAGTGAACAGAAGGAGATTGAAAGGCTGTGGTACAGAGCTGGAACCACAGCCCGTCTGGAAGTAAGACCATAGCTCATTTTTAATAATGTAAATTTTGCAACAGCATGCATTTTATAACAAAAAAAACAACGATTAAAGGTTATCGCTAGATGAAGATGACAATGAGGTAAACTTGTATAGGGGTGATGGTTACGCTTTAATTAATTTTGGAGAGTCAATCCAAACAGAATGGATTCATAGTCATATCTGGAACTCTCCAGATCTGAGCCCTCCAGGTCTCAGGGAACAGAGAGTCTCAGGGCTCCGCCCACTTCACTGCCAGTTCTGGTCTATCCTTGCCCTGTTGTTCCCACTCTCTGCCCTTATTAAGGTCAAACACCACCTCCATTCCTCCAATCCAGCCCACTTCAATCAAGCCCCACCCACTTTATAATGCACGTCTTATCATCTACACATTCCATCCCCAGACTTTTGAGGGCCTCCGCAGGTTTCCCCGAATCTTCATAGTGGCCATTAGAATTTTAACCATTTTGAGATAACTGGAGAGGGCATTTTTAGGGGTTAGTGTTCCTTTAAACTATACCTTTGCAATGCGTTGGTGACCTCTAGAAGTGGTTACATGCCCCTTGTAAATTAGGAATTTTTATTTGGATTGCTCCAAAATTGTGCTATATTTTCTTAGAATTTAAGCCTCAATGTGTTATACAACTCAAGTGCCACTTATTTTTAAGGTATAGTTCCCCTTTAAGAGTCTGAAAAATTCTACGAGCAGAACATTGCCTCTAAAGATAAATTACATTCAGATTTAATATGTTATAGAAGTTGCAATATCCGTTTTTTTTAAATACTGTGCAGGTTTCTAGAGAAGCATAATAATCATTTATATTTTCACGCAGTGATTCAAATATATTACCCAGCAGAATGAAACACCTGCCTACTGCTAAATTGATAAACCTGTGTGATCCATCTGGGTGTATTCCTTCTGTCTTTACTGGCGAAATGATACAAATGTCACTACGTTCCATTTTATTTCTCAGGATGAGCTGGAGCCGAAGCAATATGTTTAGCCAATGTGTTGATATACAGTGTGGCAGAGGGTTTAATGTGTCTCGTAATGTCATGTCTACATGCGTCCTTCACAGAGAAGTATCGCGCAGCACTGTAGTACTTTCTCTATAGTGAGAAGGTCAGCTAGTTATATGACAATCCCCAAGCAATCCTTTGTGTAACGAAGGACATTTCAGCTCCCAAAATCTATCATTGTAAGGATCAGCAATGTATTAGGGCATGTGCCACCGAATGGGGTCGTTATTATTACCCTTTGTTTATAAAGCCCCAACATATTGTATGTTGCCATAAAGTTAATAAGATACTTCACCTTGCAGCATAGAAATGGCTGTCTGTCCTCTTTCATTTTGTCATCTAAAAAGGATACGCACAAAGGTGAAGTTATACTGGTGCAAACTAAATGCATTTTTTTATTGCTTTATATGGGACTTTTAACCCCTCGAATGCTAGAGCTGACTCCAGTGCATTGCTTTGCAGTGCATTGGGGAACTTATTACCATTCAAGGGGTTAAACCCCTGTTTATATGGATGGGAATTTGGGGGTGCATTTGCCTTGCCCCAGAATTGCTCAAATGTGCTAATATGCCTAAGACCCCCTGTATTGCCAGACTGCAGTTAAAGAGAAACTTCCCCTTTCAGCACAGAATTGTCTCGGTGGCCTTTTTCATAGTGTTTGCGTCATCTATGCGGCTAAATGACAACTTGGAGCGATTCTGGGGCAAACCAACTGCACCATAGGATACTATTAAGCATTCCCTTTGCATTAAATGTTTTTTGTAAAGGGATAGTAATGCTTAATGCTTAACCCCTTAACGACCGCCCAATCCGTGGGTGGGCGGGCATTAAGGACCACGGCACTTTTTAAAAAATCTTTGCAATTAATTTTTGGGATGGTAGAGTGGCGTGCAACTGCCCTGTCATCCCAGAATTCCATTACATGCCAGAACCGTCACGGTCCTTAACGTCCAGACCGGAATGACAGTCCTGGCTTGTCACCAGTTCTTAAAGGGTTAATATAGAAACATATTTATGGCTTTCTTGTTGAGTAAAACTGGGGTTCTTCCACAGCTGAGAGATGTTTTATTCAAAAGTTATTGCAGTTGAAACTTGCATTGTTGGGTGCTTTACTTCCATGGCCTGAAATGTTATGGTGGTGCTGTTGCTACATCAGTATATGGACAGCTTTTGTCAGTGACAACACCCCTACATATGATGCTTTAGGAACACAGCACCACCATAAAGTTTCAGGGCATGGTGATACTGCACCCAAAAAATGCATGTTTGAGCTGCAATAACTTTCTGGAGATGTATGTTTCGTTCGGATACTTTACTCCATCTATGGTGGAATTGTCCTAGCATCACTCCTTACTGAGATCAGGCTTTAGGCCAGATAAGTAGTATATTGCGCATTTTGATTGCCAGATGCCCTTTGTTATGTCCCTCATTATACTGACAGACCACATTTCCTCTTTTGTTATCTCGGAGGTTTTTTACAGTAGATCGTTTGGTTCAATCTGAAAGACGTTATGTGAACTCTGCTTCCTCTTTTCTCTCATTCCACCGTATTTGGTCCACTTGACTTTAGGGTCAGGTCTGCCCTCCTGGTTCTTCCCCCATCCTACAAGGACATCTCTAGTTACTGCTGCCTGGATCTTTCTCATCCTCCTTACTGATCCATTAAAGGGATAGTAATACTTAAAATGTAAAAAAAAAATGTTGTAGGGTGTATCCCCTGAGTAAAACAAGGGTACTTCCACTGCTGAAAAGTTATTACAGCCCAAAGTTGAATTTCTTTAGGTACAGTATCACAGTAGCCTGAAATTGTATAGTGGCGCTGTTGCTTCACCATCCTATGGAGATTTATGGTCCCGGGACCAGAGCTGTCCATAGGATGATGTAGCAACAGCGCCACTGTACAATTTCAGGCCACTGTGATATTGCACCTAAAAAATTCAACTTTGAGCTGTAATAACTTTTGAATAAAACACCTTTCAGCAGTGGCAGTACCCTTGTTTTACACAAGGGGATAAACCCTACAACATATTTTTTTTTTACATTTTACGTATTACTATCCCTTTAAAGTTATTGCCTGCCACTGACTCTGACCTAGTTGTCCCTTCTGTGGTTGCTTTGGGGCCCTCCACCCTCTTTGAACTTCCACCCCGCACCTTTCTCCTATTTATTGCCTTCATATCCTTCATTCTTTATCTATTTTCTTCTCTATTCTTCTTTCCATTTATTCTTTTTGTATTCCTTCTTGTTAACTTCTTTTGTTACTTCTTTTTCCATTTTCTGATGCCATGCCTCCCTCTGTGCTTGATTTCTCTCTAGAACATTCATTGATTGCTGATGAGCCTAAAGGAATCTTGATCTTGCTATTGTTCATAATTCTAAGCATCTATATGATGGTTTGTGTTCCCTTAGATTCTACTTATATTGTTATACAAGATACTTTTACCCTTGGATGTGTGTTTTACTCTTTAAAAAATGTATTAAAAAAATCTCTCAGCAGCAAGCATACCCTTATTTTATTCAGCTAGATAAACACAATTTTATATATAAATACAGTACATAAATCTATATTTTATATCTATATACAATAGATAGATAGACAGATGATATCCCTGTAACTCTTTCAATACCATAGAGGTCTCCAACACTATGCACTAAGGTGTGATAAATGTGATAAAGTGGAGATAACTTCTCCATTGATATCACTTCTCCTGTTCCAATGTTAATGCTAATATTTCTGCAACTTGGGAGATCTTAGTGCATAGGCTCTATAGAATAACATAGGAACTGGAGAAGTGATATCACTGGAGAAGACATCTCCACTTTATCACGTCTTAGTACATAAACCCTCACTGAATTACAATGAGTTGGAGCAGGCATATTTTAACACATGGGCATACCCAGCATTCTCCAGAGTTCTCCTGTTTCAGGAGGTCTTATTTTGGGCTAACAACAGTCCCACTATTACAGTAAGGAACCAATTTAATCATGTGGTCAGATAGTTAGGGAGTTGTGAGGCTGTTCTGGGTGCATAACACATACATTTGGCGAAAAAGTTAGGAAAAAAGATATGTTGCAACTAAACTTAAAAGGATCCTAAATATTATCCAATATTTGGGGGCCTTAAAGTGGACCCGTCACCTGGATTCAAGTTTGCATATTTGAAAACTGCATTAAAAACTGACTATGTGTCATGTTAGCCAAAACATCAGCAAATGTACAGTTAAGGTGATATTCATACTTGTTACCATATACAGATATATCCTAATTGTGGTACCGGTGATGTTTCATATACCAATGAAGCCTTTTCAGTGATATATCACATGTTAATGAAGGTTTCAGCAATGTTTCACATGCTAATGAAGCTCTGTGCTATACCAGGAATTTTTCTCTTTTACTTTTCCCACAAATAAAAGTGTGACTATCTACTAAACTATACATCTGCTGGACTTTTGGTTAACAAGACTCATAGGCAAGTATTGAATTAAGTGTTCAAATATGTAACAAGAATTCAAGGTGATAGGTTTACTTTAACATATAATTTTTCCAGGCCCTTCAAGGGTTCTTAAAACTGCTCTAAAGTTGGAGACCTCTCAATTATTCATGGGATTTCAACACTCATTTAAATGAATATAAATGTTTATTTGTTCCCAATAGAGCAATTTGTTTGCCCAGGAATTATCCACTTTTGTTTTTGTGTATATGGCCCTAAGGTCTCAGAGTGATGTTAAAATAATCCTTATCTTCATATTACTGTCTTGACAGATTGACTTCATACATTGCCTCTAGAGAACCTATGATATACTAAGGCTGGAAATTCATGAAGCCATATATGGCTCAATGGGCAAGGAAGTCAGAGGACAATAGACTTTCGCCTGTTCAACAATGGCCAAATCATACCTGGCAAACACTTATTCATCAATAAGTAATGGCCAGATAGATCCGAAAATTCTATCCGCCAGCTTCAGGCTGGCAGATCCCATTAAAGCGAATGGGTGCGAACACACAAGCACGTATTTTGTATCTTTGTATATGTGTTGCCGGAATAGTGCCATTTACATCAGTTTTCATCATATTTACTCACTTCACGTGTGTAAACATGATTTACCATTGATGGATACACAAATATATGTATCAATGATCACATGAAGTTCAGCCTAATTCTGCTCCTATGGGATCAGATGAATAACAAGCCAGTGCCTAGCTGCGTAGCCTCAAAATTACTACATCCAGCCATTTTCAGTTTGCGAAAATGGAACACTATATCTGGCAAGGGGGCTGGGTTTCAGAAGTGATGTCTATTGCTTAAAAATTAACTGTTACCTTTTACTGTATCTGCCCCTATGGGAACAGATAGTAAAAAGTCAGATGCTGTACTATGCAGCCCCAAAATGGCTCCTGTAAACTAAATGATGCCCTCTGCTGGCAGTGGTGCTGGACTAAATAAGGAAGTAACTTAAGCAATAGTGTTCACTTGCTAAGCATGCAGTCTCCCCTATTTTAAACTGACCAGACCTTTTAACTGGGGACACATGGGAAATATGCATACCTGGGAACTCTCCAGATCTGCCCCAGAGACTCTGGTTTTTCTTTTGATTCCCGGGTGTGAGGTCCAGAGGCCTGTCCTGTGAAACTCTGCCAGCGTCTCCTCCTTCTCACCCTGTTTCTCCTATTTCCTGTCTATGTCTACTCCTTCCCATCCTGTTCCGCTCACTTCCCACCCGCATCCTGCTCACTTCTCCTCCTTCCCATGCTGTTCCGCCCACTTCTCCTCCTTCCCATCCTGTTCCACCTATTTCCCACCCACTTCCTGCCCACTTCTCTTCCTTCCCACCCTGTTCAGCTCACTTCATTAGCAAAATGATGGCAAGCCCTGCCCACCTGATTAAGCCACACCCCCTCTATAATGTGAATTTAATAATTAAAATATGCCTGGTCGCAGCCCATGATTCCTCTCTGGGGGTTCCACGGGATGAAGTTCCCAGGTATGAAAATATGCATCTTTCAGGGTTTCCCTGAAATCAAATCATCCCTGCAGTATGCATTTTCCATATGTGTCCCTGGTTAAAAGATGAGGTCTGGTCAGTCTACATAGAATGCATACCTATATTTGTCCCTAATTTACTGGGATAGTCCCTGGTTTTGGCTCTGTCCCTGGAACCCGCTGTCCCTGGTTTGAAATTTGCATTTCAAAACCATATTGTATGTGCTTGCCACTAAAAGTTTAAAAGATTATGACACAGCTGGGCAACCTGAGGCCGTGCCGCTATTCAAGACTTCTGTTACCATCTTCCCCAACCAGCAGTTGACTCACTGGAGATTATGGGAACTGTAGTCCTGAACAGCTGCAGGACCCCAGGTTGCCTATCACTTCTTTTTGAGTTTCTTTACTTAGTAATCAGTAAATGTAGTATTTAGATGTGGGTTGTGTCTGTTCTGCTGGAAAAGTGCAGATTTTGGTATATTGTGCAAGGTTTAATGCTGGCACTGCGCTACACAGTATTATGGAATGCTAGTGACACTTTAATGTGATTGACCAGGGGGAATATGTCCCTAAAAAATCTTTTTGAAGTGTTGGCAAGTATGAGACTGCAAGGGTCAGGTTAGAAAATCCCTTCTCTTCCAGACTATTGGAGTTGAGCAGGCAGCCCCAGGTGACAATCTGTGAGACTTCACAATATAGTATCTTTCTAAACTGCCTTACAGCCACGTGGTTCTCTTTTCTGACTCTGGATAGCACTACACAGGTGAGAGCTGCCTTATAACTCATTGAGTTCCAGAAAGGCAATGTGTTAGGTACCTCTTTAGCACTCAAAGGGTTAAGCCATGGCTTTCTCAATAGACCAGGGGAAATCAACATGAATTTGCAGAATCTTCATTTCAGCTGTATGTTTCTTTAGGTGACATAGGTCACAAGGAAGAAAATTTACAAATCCACCAGTGTAGCTTATCTTTTTTCACTTGGATTTTAGTCTAAAAGTCTCTGTTCTAGATTCTAGAGTGTAAGATTGCTTTAGCGCTTACGGTTCACAGAGTTTTCCATCTATAAGTATCTAATGCAAGCAATCCCCAGGGCTGAATTTACACCCCAAACTCCCCAAGGCAAGGCATTGTAGGAACCCTTAGCTCCACCCATGGCCACACCCCAGTCCTCACATGACCACACCCCCAGTCCAATCCACTATTTCCTGGCACAGAAAATACCCCTGCCCTATGACAAGGACAAAAAAGCTGTAATCTCTTTGATTCACAATGCATTAGAGATCTCTGTAGAGTCCAAAGTGTTAAATAATAACCAGTAAACTGGTATATAAACTGGTACAAGGACATTGAGATTGCTCTACCCACACCAACAATTCATAATGTGGGGGTGGCCAGTACAGCTAAGACACCCCTCAAAAGCTGGTGCTCTAGGAAGTTGCCTACACTTCCCAGTAGGGTGACCACATTTCCAGTCTGCCATTTCGGGACATGTGGTCACCCTAGAGTCCTGCGGCTGAGGCTGTGTCTGATGCTGACCATCTTTCTGAGGCTGACACAGAGTAAGAGTTTCCCAGTGGTCAGCTCTGGCGGGAACCTCAGCCGTGATGGTCAGTGCTGGAGGGAGCCTCAGCCGCGAGACTCACTCACAGCGCCAGCATACTTGCGCCATCCCAGCTGTCTCGCATGCACCAGTCTAGCCAGCCAATGAAATGTATTTGCTATATGGTCCTCATTGGGCTGAGCCAGCCAATGAGGACCATAGAGCAAATACATTTCATTGGTTGGCTGGCTGGACTGGTGCGTGCTGCGCTATGTAGGTAGGCTGTGGGTGCCGGCTTTGTTGCTCCATTCTGGGACTCTTTGCTGTCCTGGTCAGGGCTGGATTTACATCTCAGGAGCCTGTAGGCAGAGAAATTTGAAGCCCCTCCCCCCCTTGGACCATCTGCACTGGATACCTCCACAATGCTCCTAATCTCCACGTTGCCCCCCCATCATCTCCACAATGCCCTCACATTGCCCCCCATCAGCTCCATATTGCCCTCACAATGCCCCCCACCCCATCAGCTCCAACTTGCCCCCACCATCTCCCCATTGCCCTCCATTGGCTCCAACTTGCCCCCCATTGGCTCCAACTTGCCCCCATTGGCTCCACATTGCCCTCACATTGCCTCCCCCTCGTTGTCCATTTCCTACCTCCGTGGTAGGAGATCTGTATGTGCTTCCTTTGGCACAGTCTTGCACCTGATGGAGCTCCCGCGCGGTCTCCTATTCAGGAATGCAGAGCGCTGGGAGATGATGTCATCTCCCAGCGCTCTGCATTCCTACAGAGCCGACGAGGGAGCTCCATCAAGTACAAGACTGGGGGGGCGGGCAATGTGAGTGGGTGCCGCTGGCGCAGCCAGCAAGGCGGCTAGTTTTTTTTTTTAAAGGATATTTAAAAAAATAAAAAAAAATCCAAATGGCAGGCGCCCCTCGTTGGCGTGCGCCTGTAGACAGGTGCCTACTTTGCCTAATGGCAAATCCGGCCCTGGTCCTGGTGGGTGGTGACCTGGGACACAGACCTACAGTAAGGGACGGTCCCGGGCATTCCAGGACATGTGGTCACCCTACTTCCCAGTGGGAAATCCAGCCCTGACAAGCCCCAAATGCCACCCTTATACTATCAGAAGAAAAATTAAAGTGGCACTATCACCCTATATTAAGTCTCCTCCCCCCAATAATTAGACATATGGTGATTAGGTTCTTAACAGCGCTATTATCGAGCACAAGTACCAAGATCTGAAGTAATCGCGGCAGCCAGGCTTGCACGCAGACATCTTGGCTAAGAGAAGTCTGCGAGCCTGCACTGCCCATCCCGGTCTCCTCTACAAGGCATTGCATGGTACTTTAAGGTACCGGAAGGGACTGACAGCACAGGTGAACAGACAGCTCTAAAGCAAGAAGCCTGGCCGTCAGTCAGAAAAAGGAGGATTACTTCAGACCTTGGTACTTGTGCCCAATAATAGCGCTGTTAAGAACCTAATCACCATATGCCTAATTATTGGGGGGGGGTCTTAATGTAAGGTGATAGTTCCACTTTAAAATTATTTTACATTGATTTCCCCTATCCTTTTAGTGCATTCCCACAACACCCTACTAATGGTGGGCTCACTATGAAAATGTCGCCCTCTCTTGGGTGCCCAACACAACGGCACATTAAACATTCCTGCATGAAAAGGTCCACATGAGAACCTTGCCCACATCAAAAGGGAGAGTTTGTCATGTCGTGGGCTTAAGTGTCGCTCGGCAATGCAAGAAATGTCACCATCAGCACAAATTGGTGATCTCTTGAATATTAATTTGGGAGCATGGAGCAAATAAGCAAATAAAGTCATTGTTTCAGGCTACAAATGAGAAACAAGGAGAAAATAGTGCTTAAGCCCATAGTGACCCATAAATGATGTAAGTGAATAGAAGTCCGCTTCCACAGTTTCAGTACGCCATTCACTCATAGCGATCCAAGCACATTTTATCCATGCCTCCATTTCTCCCAGCCGCCTATCCAAACTCCAACGCGCTTAGGCACGCCATTGTGTCTCTGTGTTACTGTGCAAACTGACAAGCACAGCAGCGAAATAAGGCAGTGGGTGACACTTCAAAATGATACCCTCTAGTTGCAAGAGGAGTAAAGGCACAGTTTTTGCATAAGTAGCTTAGTAAATTGGCATCAAGCAATCATAACTCATAACTCATTGCCTATTTTAGTGTGGAATTACATTAGCACATCCACCCTTACTGTTCTTGCCACCCAGTTTCAGAACAAAGCAAACAGTTAATAAGAATCTTGACATCTCGAAGAGTGTCATAATTTATTGTTTGACCTTCTCTTACTTCAGTGCACTAAACGCAGCCTTCATACGGGTTTTTGAAAAGGTCTGGAGACCAAAAGTTTTTCATAAGGGCACCTGCTGTATTTTCAAACTGACCATAAAGGAATGTTTTCTCCAGCTTAAGGGCAGCTGCTGTTAATGTGCCATTGTTCTGTAACCAGGCATTGAAAAGAACCTTGTGCAGCTTTGTACACCCACACTGCCACCTACAGGTTGAAATTGGAACATATTTCTCTTGTTCTCTAGCAGAGGTCTCAGCAGATGTGCAAAAGACAGTAGTCCAATTCTGGAGCAAACCATCTGCAGCAGAGGGAAGAAATTAAAAATAAAAATCCCAAATTCCAACTAATTTAAATGCAAACAGCAAAGGAGTGGACGCTTCAATATATACACCATGTTTGTCAATATAACAGTAAGTCATAGGCTTACAAAAATTATCAACAAGTTTGAAGTAGAATATTCAACAGCAAATGTGCACCGGGGATATATACTCGCTCCTGTTCGAGCTACCAGTAGCTCGTAATACACGTGGGGTTATTATAGTTCATCCAGGCAACAAATGCTAGTCTTTGGACCTCCCTCCCAGGTAAGCTCAGTGTGCATTTCCCCTGTCCCTCCAGAATGATGAGGAAGCTTGCCTTATTTCAGATTATCAAACAATTGGACCAAGAAATGGTCTACAACATTGGGCAAGCTGTAAACAGTTAAATGGATAGTAATGGATTAAAAAATGCTGCTCTGATTAAGTCTCATATACCGTGGCCATGTAGAGCTGTATTTCAATATTTTCAGATTTGTAGTTCAAGAGTAATTCAACTATAAAATATCCCCCTCCCTCCCCTTTCACCTACGTCACGCTGCCTCGATATGCTGGTCAGATAAAGTGCAGCAAGGGACAATCTTCACTGAGCATAAGGAAAATCCTGCCCTCCATTGTCAAGGGAGACAGGGTTTTCCTTATACTCAGTATATGAAGATTGTCCCTCAGTGTGAGTTGTCTGGTCCCAGGACCAGATTCCACATCTCAGGGGAGGCGGCTAAGGGTAGGTATTAGGGGCGGGAGGGGGATCCTTTAGAATTGAATTACTCTTGAACTACAAATCTGAAAATATTGAAATACCACTCAACCTGGCCCACGACATACGAGGATTAATTGGAGCAGCATTTTTTTTCATCCCTTAAGGAGAGAAGGGATTGAGCTATACAGCCACAGGATTCTGGTACCCAAGATGGTGAGAGATGTGTAATTTACTACATGTCTGAAAGTACAATCTTTATGAGTCTTATGAGATTTGCCAATAAACACCACTTTTAGATTTGGCTTCTTTTGCTCTCTTCTTCCTAGATACAATTAAAAAACAGTGTTTAAAAATAGTCTGAATAATCAACGTTTCAAGATTCCCCAGATCTTTTCATTAAAATAACAGACTATATAGCTACCTAATCTGCCTAGACTGACAATTGTTATAAGTATATGTTTACTATCATTCCAAAAGACACACTCTATATATTGTACCACCCCCAGCCCCCTTTGCTGTTCTTGCTTTTTGTTGTGGCTTTTTCTTAAAGGGATATAAGTACTTAACCTTTTGAGTGCCAGAGGGGTATGCAACACATTGCATACCCCTGTGGCACTCAAGGGGTTAATATGTAAAAAAATATATATATTATAGATCATTTACATAGGTTTATCGCCCTGATTAAAATAAGGTTACTCCCACTGCAGAAAGGTGTTTTATTCAAATGTTTTTCCAGCCCAAACCTGAACTTTTAAGGTGCAGTATATCGGTCGCCTGAAATGTTACAGTGGCGTTGTTGCTAAACCATCCTATGGACAGCTCTGGTCAGTGGTCAGATGGTGAAACTACAGCTCCACTGCACAATTTCAAGCCACTGAGATACTGTAGCTAAAAAAAATTCAAGTTTGAGCTGTAATAACTTTCGAATATAACACCCTTCAGTAGAGGAAGTACCCTTGTTTTTTTCTTAGGGGGATAAACCATACAACATATTTTTTATTTTTTTTTTTTTACATTTTAAGAATTACTATCCATTTAAGGAAGAGCTGTGTGTCCAGGTGGGCTGCTGTTGATAGACTGTGAGATCTGTGTGGGAGCAGTGTGAACATCCTCCATGTGATCAGATCAGTTTTGATGTTTAGCCATTTAAAGATGTGAGCATATTTGCATACTTCCCCAGTGTCCCTCTTTAGGATGGACAGTCCCTCTTTGAGACCCAAATCCTTCCACAGCAATAGAACTCACATTAAGTTTGTATAAACATCAGTATATGGCTTTATACATTAGTGTATGTAAATAAAATACTTTGGTCTTGCTCTTAGTTATTTATTCAGTTATACGAAGAGGTGTCAATACGTCGTGAAATAAACTAAAAATTCTCGATAATGCCCCGCCCGCCAGCCCTGCCCCCAGCAACACTCCCTAAAACACACGTGTCCATCTTTGGAAATTTGAAATTTTGGGAGGTATGCCTTTAACCCTTTGAGTGCCAGAGGGGTGTGCAATTTCTCCTCCTTCCCAGCCTGTTCCTTTAACTTCTCCTCCTTCCCCACCCTGTTCTGTCCACTTCCCACCCACTTTCTGACACATCCATTAAGCTCCACCCTTTTTTGTTGTAAATTACATTATTTATCTCCCCCAGCAGCACCACACGAGTCCCCTTCTCGGTCACCAGAAGACAAAGGTCCTAGGTGTGCTATTCCAGTAACGAATCCCCTTACTGTTTGTGTATCTGCTTCCTGCAAAAGGTATTATTGTTTTCCCTGAAGGCCCTACACAAGGCATACTGTTTAACTTTAGCTCCACTCATAGCCACACACACAATCCTTCCATGACCCTTCCCCCTCACACTGTCACAGAAAATAACTTTAACCTATGAAACAGAAATCCAAATAAAACTCTTAACCCCCTTAGATGCAATAGAGGCCTCTAGAGTGCTGTATATTAACCAAAGGGTGAAATAATGCCAGTGACAGAGTACATAAACTGGTAAATAAACCGCCCACCAAAAAACAAGGTGCAGGGACATTGACATAACTATAGCCACACCCACAATTCAGAATGCAGGTGTGGTTATCGCTGCACCCTTCAAAATGTGTAGAGCTAGGCAGCTGTCTATACTGACTGATAGGAAATCTGACCTTCTCTGTCGTTCCTCCTTTAACTAACCCTGCCTTTAGCCTCTCCCATAACTAAAACACAGCATCTCCACAAAAACTAGGATTTTTATCTTTTCACACAAATTCTCTGTATTAAAGAAAGCTACTCAGACATTTCTTCCTTTTAATTACAGGGCATAAAATGAATTGTCGTATCTGTACCACAGTGATATAACTGCATTGACATTTCATAGTTCCTGATCCGTCTGTTCACATGACATGTTTACTAGGTCTATTACATATGGCTCGGCCGGGATTGCCCCATATGGTTGGAGACAGACAGCCCTTCTCACTTCTTTTTGTGTTTGCGGATAATAGAAAGGTGAATTTCTGCTCCTTTTTTTTTAATGGTATCTGCGCCTAAGATACAAAATTATCTTTATGAACTTTTTGGCTAGTGGCGTAACTATAGGGGTCCGGGTCCGTGCACTCCAGGGGCCTGGCCTCCCCCTGCGACCCCTCCGCCTGGCGCCCGCAATCTCCCACCGGCACTCTAGTAATGCAGAGAGCTGGGAGATGACATCATTTCACAGCACTCTGCATTACATAGAGGACTGCGCAAGAGCTCCAAGTAGGAGATGGGGGCATTGTGGAGGGGGTCAATGTGGTCAGGGGGGCCAATGTGGTGGTGGGGGGCCCGTGGCACTTCTTGTACCAGGGCTTCTAGCTACGCCTCTGTTTTTGGCCTCTCTGTATCCAGAAGAAGATTACTTATTTATTGATGATGTTGATCTAGAATATATATCCCACCAGCATCCTCCTCTTCTTCAGATACAGATGAAGTTGAGAGAGTGAGATAATGATATGGACGTAAAATTAGATGAAAGTAAAAGGTTCAATCATCCACCACTGAAAAGGACAACTGTCCCTGTTTATAAACTTTTTGAGAAATCAGTTGGAAAGTCTGACTCTGGACAATCATCCTGTCAGCCATCATTCACATTGTAACTGCGTACACGTCCAACCCCCACAAAGCCACACACAATATTGTTGAATAATCAGCAACACAGGTCGTCAGCATCCATATCACTGGCTATGATGAGTGCTTCTGTTGCTGTTGGAAGTGCAGCACCTTTGACACCTACTAGTACAATTGTAACATCTAGCCCCAGTAGTACTAATAGAAGCCCCTCAGGAATCCCCCAGTCCAAAAAGTCTACAGTACAGACATACTTCACTCATGATCCAAATATTAAACATTTGAGCATGGTTATAGCAAGCACACACACCTAGGCACATCCTCATTGAGATCCCAACTAATGCACAATCACAGGTCAGATTGGAAAACAAATGAGAAGCAGCATGTCAGTGTGCAACATCTAGCAACAGTAGAAGCTCCAAAACATTCCCAGAGTTCTGGGGCACAAAATAGTATTGCTGGTGATGGGTCAGAGAGTATGCCAAGATTTTCTTCACTTGTACTAACACCTATGGTTCCTGCTGCTGTCCTTCAAATACCAAACATGGACGAGTATGACTCTGCCACCATCATTACTATGTTCCCCACTAAAAGTCATGCTGTTAAAGCAATAAAGACACACATTTCTTCTGCCATGTACATCCAATGCACACTTACTGAATTCTTGTAAAGGAGTCAAAAACTACATAAAAATAATCCCAGATTATGCCAGTGGAATGGCAAACTTGCCAAAATCTTGGCAGTTGACATGCTGCCTTATTCGTTTGTAGAAAACAGAGGTTTTCAAGAATTAATGTATGTTGCACCCCTCTGGCATATCCCAAGCCGCAGTTATTTTTGAGGGATGGATGTGCTAGAATTGTACAAGCAGGTAGTTAATGTGGTGAGAAAAGGCCAAGAAACCTCATATGGCAAAATATATGTGGACAAACGGCCAGATTAGAGACTATATGACTGTCACTGATCACTAGGTTTCTCTACCCTCCAGTCTACAGCAACAACACGCAACATGAGATCACAGTCAGTAATCTTACCTCTGGTTCTGGCAGTCTTATTAAAGGACAGCAAGCAGGGTAGCCATACCATCAGCAACAACTTTGTGCATTCAGAGTTTTGAGAGACAGGCCCACAAATCCAAAGATGTTCTAAATAGTTAGAGCAGGTGTTCTGAATTTATTGGGGGCTAAGCTCCCCAATGTGCAGTTTGGAATTTTTTGGGACACACCCAACATGTTGAGACATATATCGACTTCATAATGAAGGGTACAAATTCAAATCAGAATAACCAAAACAGACACACGGAGCATAAACGTTTCCTTAAATATACTTTTTAAACTCAACAGTCACATTTCTATCAAAGTCTCAAAAGAAAAGAAGGGGCACCCTCGGTGGTTGTCTGTGGTGCAAAGTGGCTGGGGCAGGTGCTGCCTCAGCATCAGCACTAGAGCTAGGAACAGGAGTAGTGGTGGCAAATGGAAACTGGCTAGTCCCATATGACTGCTTCCTGAATTCAATCCCATGGTGGCCATGGTATTCAGTGACACACTAGGCTGCTCACCATCATCCTGCTGCTGTGACAGATGTCTCTGATAAATCAGAGCAGAAATTACAGCAGCAGGAAAAAGCCGGAACGTCACTGCTAGTGGCGGTGGTAGTGCCCCATACCCATTTGCATATTTCTCAAATTTTTTATCACTTTCGGGAAGAAAACTCTCATGCTCACTTCCACACCAACTGCTCCACCACCCTTACTCTTATCAACACCAGTCCCTTGCTGCTCCATGGGACTGCATGGTGAAGAAAAATGTGACAGAGGGTCCGTTTCTGTAACACTTGACATCACCTGAAAGGTTGGTACACTTACAGCATCAACAGGTACAGGCAGCTGACCTGTGCTATTCATATTGCTTTCCAGTGATTCCCTTCTTTATTACACTTCCCCAGATCCCTAGGGAAGCAACTGGGAGATCAAACATCACAATCTGGGACCACAGTAGAGACTGCTCAATGTGTGAAGTTTGGTGTGAATAATTCTTCATTATATGCAGATAGGTGTGAAAACTCATTATTTTCTCAAGCTAAAGAAGGTGTAAGCACTTAACATTGTGTGAACAAAGGTGTGATCTCAACATTCTAGATTTAATGTAAGTTCCAAAATGATTTAAGCACTAATAAGTGAGTAAAATTGTAAGAAGTGGAAAACAGTGTAGTTCTTTTTTAACCCCTTGGATACTAAGGAGGTCTCTAACACACTGCAAAACAATGAGCAGCAGGTTTCTCTAGCAGATCAATATGGTTAAGGGGCCCTGTACTTTATACTGTGTCAAGGGCACAACAATGTAGTAAACTGGCCCTGCACCCGTACTCTGGGCAGGATATCCTTAACCCTTTGAATGCCAGAGGGGTATCTAATGCATTGCTTCACAATGCGTTGGAGTCCCCTCTGGCATTCAAAGGGTTACACTGTTAGGGGCACTTGAGGACCATAGTTGAGAAAAACTATTTCAAAGCTAAATATAGCTTAACATACATTATATATCCCCCAAATATTCTTTATATTTACACAGTCTAATTTATAAACACATATACCAAACCTCCCAACATTTCAAATGATCAAAGAGGGACACTATTGTTTTAGGGGGTGTTTCTGGAGGCATGGCTGGTGGGCAGGGCATTGCAGATAATTTTTAGGTTACTTTGTGACCTATTGACACCTCTTTCTGTAACTGAATAAAGGATTTAGAGCAAGACCAAAGTATTTTATTTGCAAACAATCTTTTACAAACACATATACTGAAGATTAACTAAACATGTATGTGAGTTATATTGCTGTGGAGCAATGTGATAGACTAATATACACACTGCTCACTCTGATGTCCTGAAAAGAGGGACGCTAGGGTAGAAAAGAGGGACTGTCCCTCCTAAAGAGGAACACTTGGGAGGTATGCAAAAGTCCCATCTTAGGCGAAACCACTATACACTATCTCCAGAGAACTGCTTCCCACTTCCTAGATCCACCACTATACATAATCTCCAGAGAACTGCTTCCCACTTCCTAGATCCACCACTATACATAATCTCCAGAGAACTGCTTCCCACTTCCTAGATCCACCACTATACATAATCTCCAGAGAACTGCTTCCCACTTCCTAGATCCACCACTATACATAATCTCCAGAGAACTGCTTCCCACTTCCTAGATGCACCACTATGCATAATCTCCAGAGAACTGCTTCCCACTTCCTAGATGCACCACTATGCATGATCTCCAGAGAACTGCTTTCCACTTCCTAGATGCACCACTATGCATGATCTCCAGAGAACTGTTTCCCACTTCCTAGATGCACCACTATGCATAATCTCCAGAGAACTGCTTCCCACTTCCTAGATCCACCACTATACATAATCTCCAGAGAACTGCTTCCCACTTCCTAGATGCACCACTATGCATAATCTCCAGAGAACTGCTTCCCACTTCCTAGTTGCACCACTATGCATGATCTCCAGAGAACTGCTTCCCACTTCCTAGATCCACCACTATACATAATCTCCAGAGAACTGTTTACCACTTCCTAGATGCACCACTATGCATAATCTCCAGAGAACTGCTTCCCACTTCATAGATCCACCACTATACATAATCTCCAGAGAACTGCTTCCCACTTCCTAGATGCACCACTATGCATAATCTCCAGAGAACTGCTTCCCACTTCCTAGTTGCACCACTATGCATGATCTCCAGAGAACTGCTTCCCACTTCCTAGATGCACCACCATGCATGATCTCCAGAGAACTGCTTCCGACTTCCTAGATGCACCACTATGCATAATCTCCAGAGAACTGCTTCCCACTTCCTAGATGATTTCCTGCATCTATCTGCCACCTTAAAGTCCAGACTGAGTAGCACTACCTAGTGTCTCCTCCAATTGAAATTCAGAAAGCCAGGTATCCTCTTAAAACTTCAGGAAGAGGTATTGTTGGTACTAGCTGAGGGGGCTAAAATTCAAGGCCTCGTGCTTAAAGCTCCATCTTCTTAACAGCCTGGGGCATGTAATGGGGCTATTCTTCCTCCTAGTGCAGTTGTACTGCATGGTGCACTGAAAGGCCTTATGCAGAAAGCAAAATATTAGTAATTCTGGAGCATACCAACTAGTCCATAGGGGAAAATACACATTTTCCAAATTCACATTAATTGAGGTCTGTTAACTCTTTGTGAAACAATGCCCTGGAGACTTCTCTAGCATTCAAGAGATTAAATCATACATCAATAAGATTTTTTAACACCCCCTCGGTTCAAGTGGTTTGCCCCAAATTTCCTTATCTTGTGCTTCCTACATAAGACCAGTAATGTGTTAGGCCCAATGTCTGTCTGTCTGTCTGTCTGTCTATCCATTCATCAGTGGTCTGTATACCTTGCTTTATCTTTCTGCCTATCATTTCTCTGCCTTCTCTGGACTATCTATATTTATATCTGTCTCCATCAGGTTAGGATCTAACACTTTATATATATATCTATATATCTGTCAGTGTTTTTATCACACAACTATTTATCTGTCTCCCCATCTCTCTCTCTACATTTGTTGTTCTATCTTCAAGCACTCGGCTGTCTTAAGTATTCTGTTGTATTAAACAGAGCTACAACATTTTATCACTGCATTGCCTGTCAATAATGCATTTATGTGGAAAACTATAAATGTGTTTCAGAAATGATCCCTGTCTACAAATCTGTTAGATAACAGATTCATTTCTCACTGAAAAAAAGAAAAAAAAAAAGGAGGAAAAAAGTCTCCATCTTAAGGGTCTGCTGCACAAGACAGCAAATCGGAAATTAACTCAATAAATACAATAATAAATGCAAATAATGCCATTCTATAACTGGACCCCTAAAGAAAGAGTAAAAGGAATAAGAGCTTAACTTGCCCACAAATATACCCACTCCCAAAACACAAAAGAATATGAATATTGGACCCAACCCAATACACTAAAAGGGACAGTAATACAATCGATATAATTACATTTAATAATGTACCTAGTAAAAAATGAAATATTTGTGCCTTGTCCAAACTCTCAAACCTTTATGGTTTGAGAGATATCAGCTTACAAAGTTCCCCCTTTCCTCCCCTTGCACTGAGGTCAGCTTTCTATCTTACAGATGGAGATCCCGGTCCGTAGACTGTCCTGCGGCTCTTCAGCAGAGCTGAAATCATGCTCTTTAGAAAGAAATACTTCATTTGAATGGTCTACATGTGTTGCAAACCACCACACGTTGTAGATCCTTCAAATGAAGTATTTCTTTCTAAAGAGAGCGATTTTGGCTCTGCTGAAGAGCCGCAGGACATCTCTGTCTGGAAGATAGGAAGCTGACATTAGTGCAAGGGGAGGGAAGGGGGAACTTTGTAAGCGGATATCTCTCAAACCATAAAGGTTTGAGAGATTGAACAGGGCGCAATTAATTCATTTTTTTACTAGGTACATTATTAAATGTAATTATATTGATGTATTACTATCCCATTAAATAGGACATGTATTGGTATAGCATATAGAAAGACAAATAATTAATAAAAACATAAAATAGATAATTAAAAACATATAATATCAAAGTATTTTACCAGAAAGGATACACTGAGATTGTCTCTCATTTTCAAGTACGCCCTGGGGGAAGACATATTATTACCCAATTTAATTGTATTCATTTTATCTACCTCAGAAGGCTGAAAGGCTGAGTTGACCCCGTTGGGACTAGAACCTGTGACCTTCAGGTTTTGAACAGATTCTACAGCTGATGCATTAACCAACTGAGCCATCTAAGCATAATGAGCAGCAGTGCCGTGTTTACATAATGTTATAGGCTAAAGATGATATGGTCGGTGATACACACATGTTGGAGTACCATGTTACACACACAAAGCCAGCCACACATGCCCTCTGTAATGGCAGAACTAGGTGGTTGGGTTCCATATCCATAATCCTTTGTGTATTGGAAGTGGGTGCATTTCTGTGCATATGGGCATGTTACATGTGCACACACTCACACACTTCTTTCTTTCTTTAGAGGTTCAAATATAGATTGGCACTATTTATATTTATTTATATAATTGATCAGTTTCTAATTTACTGTCTTTAGTGAAGAAAACCTTTAACTGGGGGTCAAGGAATTGATCATGTCTCTGGCATCCAATGGATTATTATTCCTCCCCAATTGTAATACACATCCTAACATCGTATAATCTAAATGTATACACTAAAGGGGCCTGTCACCTTAAGATAAGTTTAACTAATTTTAAAGAGGGTTAAAAACTGCCTATATATTATAGTAGCCAATTCTTTGTAATATAAATCTTTTTTACTTTAATAAAAAAATCTCCCTTTGGAACATTTGCCTGGACAGCCTATATATACAAGAAAGCAGAGTAAAAAGATTACAAAAATCTAAAAGTAGTAATAAACAAAATATTCTCTAGTAGTCAAAAGATCAGATAAAGTGATGTAATAAAAAGGTGTTAGGAGTTAGTTGTTATAAACCATGTTTTTAGAATTATTATTAAGTGATGAAGAATTTTCAGGGCGTGAAAGCATTCGAAGCCTTGGAAGAAAGATGACGTGAGGCCTAGGACTGAAATGAGGACATGGTCTGGGTAGAACCTCTCAGGACAAAGCCAGGGGAGAATTTTCTCTCTCTAAATCTATATATTTCTGTCCCAGTTACATTGTAATACTAGCAAATAGTGCATGGCTTTGTCCGTGCAAGTGCACACACCTAAGGTGATCATGTGTCCACCTAATGCCCGGGACTGTCCCTTAATGGAGGTCTCTGTCCCGAGTCCCGGGTCACCCCCCACTGGGACAACAAAGAGTCTCAGAATGGAGCAACAAAGCCAGCACCCAGAGCACAAACAATCTCTGCCACTCACTGAGCCCTTTGCAATTTCCACTCTGCTCCACAGCAGCTCACTCAACATCATTGACACAGCCTACCTAGCGCAGCACGCACCATCACCACCAGCCAATGAAATGTATTTGCTATATGGTCCTCATTGGCTGGCTGGTGCGTACGTGCGTGTGAGGCAGTATATATGCCGGCACATGCAATCATTTTTATCAGTGAGAGTGAATGTCTGGATGCAGTGACGGACGGACGGCAAGGAAAAGAATTATTGGAACAGTAGCACACATAGATTTTAGTGCAGGGTCATGTGACGTCACGTGAGTACACTGCCGCTTTAATAGTGTCCCGGAATGGAAGAAGGTAAATGTGGTTACCCTAGACAGGGACCTGGGGAACTGTTGCAGATTTCCACAGAAGTGGGAGGGAGGGACATAATTTATTCTTGAAAGTGGAGATGACTTCTCCAGTTTATCACCTCTCTAGTTACTATTCAGTAACATTTCTGAAGGTTTGGAGATCTTAGCACATAGGCTCCAGAGAATAATATAGGAACTGGAGAACTGATAAACTGGAGAAGTCATCTCTACTTCATCACCTCTTCATCACCACTTAGTGAATCTTCCAGCTGGTCTTCCCAGTCTTATGTAACAAATCTAACTTTCCTTGCAATTGTAAATAATCAGAAACTCAGACAGCATGTCTGTGGAAACCTAAACAATTCAGAACACAACTTTTGGATTAACTGGTTTACTTAACATTTCTATATGTCCTATTATGACCTACCTTACACAAAATGCATTGGATTATACTAAAATATACTAATACTGTATTCAAATAATTATGCATAAACATATTAGTACCTAACAGGTCTATCACTACTATACCTAGGAATAGTCTTGCCCCAAGCCATCCGAGGTTCACCAAAGTTTCACCAAATAATGTAATATGCACCATATGTGGGCAGGTATTGATTGAGGTGTGGGCTTGGGAGGAGGTGAGGCAGGGTTCACACATAAACGGACAAAGTGTGTGAAGAACACAGCAGAAAGTGACCGGATATCACGGCGCCCGTGATCTGGGCGACATTCTGTCCATCTCGCTATTGTTGCTCTCCTATTGTCTGCGCTGTACTACTCCTCCCAGTGACAGCCTTTTTATACCCTGGGCTGTCACTTCGCTGGTGCCCTTTCGTGGTGTACCTGATGCCTAGCGCTAGTTTTGCTGTTTTGATACCAGTGTATGACCCCCAGATTGTCTTCTTCCTGACTCTGTGTACCGATTCGGATTGGCTGACGTTACTGCTTCCTGTTCTGACCCGGCCTGGCTGACGTTCCTGCTCAGTGTAGCGACCCGGCGAGACCGACGGTCCTGCTCCGTGTACCGACCCGGCGTGTCTGAGGTTCCTGCTCCGTGTACCGACCTGGCTTGGCTGACGTTCCAGTGCTGTGTACCGAATCAACTTGGCGGTGGTTCCTGATTCTCCTGTGCCCGGCTGGGCTTTACTGGACTGTTCCTGCTGCTGCCTGCCTGGCACCGTTTCCTTGTTTTTGGGCCTCCTTGTATTCCGGTACTCCGGTTGCCGGTTATATTCTGCTAAGGGTCAGAGTCTCTGTGTGCTCCCACACCGTCTTGCACTCGCTTGGTCTATTTGGTTCAGTTGAGCGCCTCCGGTGGTTGCCGTTATCCAGACCATAGTGCTATTAACCCCTTCGGGGAAAGTGCCTCATTCCGTTACTGCTACTCTGGGTCTGTTGGGCTCCGTTACTGTGTGATTTAGTCTCCATTTGGTTCCGCTGTGCGCTTCCAGTTGCCATCCATTTATACTATCGCACATTAACCCTTGAGAGTAGTGCGTGCACACGGTGGTGGGCTGTTCCAGTAGGGCCTCCGTTCTGGCACAAGCTCTGACCAAGCCTTGTATAGTCGTCGGTGGGCGTCCACCATTGCTTCCGTCTACATGTGTACCGTGCCTGTTGTTTCAGTCCTGTCACTGTCGCCTCCCATTGCCAATAGGCGACATAGGGCCTTCGTTGTACTCATACCTTGCCAGTGGTTCCACTGGTCACATTGGACTTTCATACACTGTATCAAACTCGTTTACCTGACCTGTGTCAGTATTGTGTGTGTTATACATACTGGACCCGTGTGGGTTAACCGCTTGTAACCTGTCTTGTGTCAGTTACTGCTGTTGTTACTGGACCTGTGAGGGTTACCTCATTCCTTGTGTGCATTAATAAAATTGTGTTTTACCAACATCAACCGTGTCTGAGTGTACTGAACCGTAACAGGCAGTGAAGTGGATTTAAAGCCCTGAGTACAAGCCACTGTCCTCAAAGACCCAGTAATTAAGCATAAAAACCAGAGTCTCTGGGTCCAGTCCATAGAGTTCCCAGGTTTAATCACTACCTTATCTATACCAAGCAGAGCTACCTTCTTTTCCTGGTACCATTTCCTACAGAACTTAATGAAACTACTCTCCAATCATAACTGAGATGTAAAGGCACAGTAAACTTTTTTATGAAAACATTTATGTTATAGAACTTTTTCTGCTGAGTAAAACAAGGTCACTCTAACTGCTGTCAGTTGTTTTATTCAATATTTATAACAGTTCAAATAATCAGGAAGTGAATTTATTGTGTTTACTTCCTGGAAGTTCTAACAGACGGGAAGTGACTCAGCAGTATCTACCACATTCTATGGAGAACTAAAAAGTCACTGACTTTCCTCTCCATTAGAATGTAACAGAATTAATAATTGGACTTTAACCACTAGAGGGCATTGCTAAAGTAGAAACACATGGATTTAAACTATAATTCCACTGGAAGTATGCATCTCTCAGCAGTGGGAGTACCATTATTGTTCTCAACAGGAAAAACCCTACAATTTATGTGTTTTTTCATAAAAAAATTACCGTTCCTTTAATATAGGTTATGTTTTGCATTTTTGTGGGATTACTGAAGTTCAATATCATCTTTACTTTTTTATTATCAACAACTTAAAATACAAACAACTAGGAGATTCACGTCGACAATTTAGTAAGTCTTCTCGCTAAACAATATTTTGATGTTATAGCTAACATCGCTTCTACTTTAATATGGAACATACTATAGAAAGGTCACATTATGGGCTTTGGATCAACAATAAGGTTGATGTACAAAAAAAAAAAAAAAAAGTGGTTTATGTTTGTATTCAACTGCACCATAGGGGACAAATACAAATTAAAACAATTCCCATTGATTTAAATGTGCCCTTTGAATCCCTTGGATGCTGGAGAGGTTTTCAAGCAAGGCAATGGAGATTTTTCTAGCATTGATTTAAATCCCCATTTAAATCAATAAGAATATTTATTCTTATTTAATGTCCCATAAAAAAATCTTCTACTTTTGTTGATGTTAAAATAATAAACTATGTGCCACAAATCATATCTTTCAAACCTCTATGGTTTGAGAGATACATGTATTTAAAGTTCCTCTCTCCCTTCCCTTCTCCTGACGTCAGCGCTGTGATAACAGCAGGAGAACCCGGTCCAGCATTATTTCAAAAGAATTGCTTCACTGGAAAGGTCTACAAAGTGTGCCTGGCTTGCAAGCACACTTTGTAGACCGTTAGGGTGACCACGGGTCCCGGAATGTCCGGGACTGTCCCTTATTTGAAGGCTATGTCCCGCGTCCCGGGTCATCTCCCACCGGGACAATGAAGTGTCCCGGAATGAAGCCAAGCCACCCACACAGCAGCACAGTCACTCACTGACTCTGTCCCTCAGCCCTATTCTGCCAACCGGGACCAAACAGCAGGTCATCTATGTCATGCCCAATTCTAAAATGGTCACCTAAGCTACGCTTTCAGCTGTCAGGCACAGCCCCAGTCAGCTGACAGTCACCTGACAGCTACTGAGGGTGATCAGTGTCAGTGAGTTTAGGTTCTATGTGCGCCTGCGCGCTGCTTCTAGGCCGGGGACAGGAGGTGCTGGGAGGGGAGCAAACATGGCGGCGTCCAGCAGCTGTCTGTGAGCTGAACACAGATAAACGGTAATGTTAGAGAGCACAGTGGGGGGAACTGACTCACTTGGACTCTTCCACCAAAAGGCTTTAGCAGTGGCCAGAGGAGGAGGAAGAGTCGCACGCAACTGTTACTGAGCTCGTGGTAGGGTGACCACATGTCCCGGAATGGCAGAACGGAAATGTGGTCACCCTATAGACCGTTCCCATGAAGTAGTTCTTTTTAAATAACGCGATTTTGGCTCTTCTGAAGAGCCTCCTCGATTCGCATGACTCGAATCTCCTGCTGTCAGCTTTACAGCTGACATCAGGAAAAGGGAAGGGAGGGGGGAACTTTCAGTGTGAATATCTCTCAAACCATAGCGGTTTTAGAGATAGGATTTGTAACACGTAGTTTATTATTTTACCATCTACAAAAGTAGAAGAATATTTTAATGGACATTACTATTCCTTTAAGAACAGCACCAGTTATCCCTAGCATGTCAGTATTACAGAGACATAGCCTTATAGCCATACCTAGGAACTTTGCTGGCAGCAGCCACCAGTATTGGTGGAGGTGTGAGTGCCTAAATGTTGTGGACTGTAACATGATGTTGTGGGCAGAGCTTCATAGAAGTAGGTGGGACTGGGATGAGGGAAGGTGGAGGTTTGTCTAAAACATGGGCGGGGAGTGGGTGGAATTGTTAAAGAAGCATGGAGGATATTCTGCAAAGCCATTGAGATCTGTTTCTCAATATTATGTTTTAGCATAACATACTTTGTTCATTTCTAGAACCATCAAACCTTTGGGGGAAATTCACTAAAGTGTTTATGAATAGGTGATAAAGCAGAGATGACTTCTCTAGTGATATCACTTATCCAGTTCCTATCTTATTCTTGTTACAATGTGCTTGTTCTATAAGAACCGAGTCCAAACCTTATGGTAGGTTAACATAATAAAACTTTAATCACAGTGCTGTAACATGGCTGCACCAACTGCCTGTGCCACTTACACTTTTTCACTTTCAGTATCTGCAGCCTGCCACTTCCTTGTAGTTCCAGTATCCCACTATAAGTTCTCCCACTGGAAACTACAGCTAACATTTATAGTTCCACGCATATTGTTACAAGTCTATAGAGCCTATGCACTAATATCTCCAAAGTTGTAGAAATCTTAGTTCATAGGCTCCATAGAATAACATAGAAACTGGAGAAGTAATATCACTGGAGAAGTCATGTCCACTTTACCACCATTTTATCACTCCTTAGTGAATCTCCCCCCAAAGATTTGATGGTTCTAGAAATGAACAAACTACGTTATGCTAAAACATAATATTGAGAAACAGATCTCAATGGCTTTGCAGAAAATCCTCCATTTCAATTTACAGGCTAGGTTTCAGAATTACAAAGTATTGATTGTTTTGGACCAACCTGCTTATGCTTCTAATGCAAAACCCTGAGACAGACAAGTAGTCTGTACTGGTTGTATATAAGCATAAGTGGATTTATGGAATTACATACCAAATCGATACCGGGCTATTATCTATTATCATTTGTGTGCCGAGTTGCACTTGACATTCATTACAGACCCCTCTGGCAGTGAAAGGGTGAAAAAAAATCCTGCTGCTACATAAGCTGTCAAAAAATATATAATTCACCTTAAAATGTATAATTCACTTTTTAAGTGGGTGAGCAGCCAGAAGATTGCAATCTAGTACTATTTTAATACATACCAACTTACTATATATTTTGTTTAAAAGCCATTTAGGTCCTTGCATTAAGACTAGCCGTTAGATTGTACAGTTCACACATTCCTAAGTGATGCGGATTTCCAGCGTGTGATTTCAATGTCACAGGAATAACTGCCTCAAGCTATTTTTACATCTTTATGCATTAACTTAACGTGCATACATAAGAAATATTGCAATGCTAATTCATTTTAAAATGATAAAATTTGTCTATATTATAATATTTAAGCCCCCGGGTTTCTGCGAGCTAAAAATATTTTAATGTCATATTTCCATGTAAATTTTGCTTGGAAATGTAATACCCTTTTA
Organism: Rhinophrynus dorsalis; assembly: GCA_037306005.1. Taxonomy (NCBI): domain Eukaryota; kingdom Metazoa; phylum Chordata; class Amphibia; order Anura; family Rhinophrynidae; genus Rhinophrynus; species Rhinophrynus dorsalis. The sequence goes on along the minus strand of CM074726.1, from coordinate 44,166,420 downwards.
ACATACATTAAATTTTCAATATTTCTCAGACAGTTGAGTGTTTTAACGGATTCATTTGCTGTGTGTTAGATGTGAAAGAAATTGTCTGAAAGCTGTAAATTGAAAAAACAAAGTCGCTAGTAATGTGAGAAAATGGCTTTCTGTCCAGAAAGGTGAAACCTTTTTGAATTGACTGAGGAACTCTGTAATTTTGCAGGGGCAAATTTAATTCATGCTTGTCAGCTATATAGAAAGAAAGAAAAAAAAGTCCATTTTTTTTACCCCATCCAAGAAGTCAGATCTGATAGAGAATTAAAGTAAAGGGTTTATGGTAGCGTGCAAAGATGAAAGACTTTAGATAACCTACGATAAGAATTTTTTGCCTTAACCCTTGGATAAGCTAGAGCAATACCTATTTAATACATGTTTGTACATTTAAATATCTGAAAGATCATCAAAACTTCTAGAAAAAAAATTCAAAGTTTACAATGTTATCACTGTCTTCCCACAATACCTTGCAATTGAGGGCACACCATGCAGTTCTTTTTTAGGTTCCAAAACCCTTAGCTTATGCTTGCTATTTTAATACAACCTATACAGTAGGGTTGGACAGGTATCTTTGTACCAAGGAACAGCAGGTTCAATTACCCTACCAATATAAATTATGAGTGCCAGTGAGGTGTCCACGTATTGTGAAGCAATGTGTTGGACAACCCTCTGACACTCAGAGGGACATATACTTCATTTGGAGCTGTAGTCTGTTAAGAGTTAACTTAAAGGGATAGTAATACTTCGTTTTATCTTTATTTTATTTTGTAGGTATTAAAAAAACATGAAGAACGATATAAGTCTTATCTCTCAAACCTTTATGGTTTGAGAGATATTCACAAGCAAAGTTTCCCCTCCCGCCCCTTTTACCTAGTGTAAGCCATCTCTTCTCAGACGTGGAATGCAGTCCATTGACCACACAGATAACAGCAGGGAACAATCTTCTTCCTATAAGAACAATGAAAGCCCTGCCCCCCATGACAGGTTTTTCAGGTTTTTCCCTTATCTTAATTGAAGATTGTCCCTCTCTGCAGTCTACCTGGGCACCTCCCTTCTGCTCTGGCTGAACAGGGTTACATCAGTAAAAGGGGCGGGAGGTGGATACTTTATTATTGAATTACTCTTGAACTATAACTCTGACAGTATTGAAATAACACTCTCCAGAGTCCAAATACTATGATGATTAATTAGAGCTGCTTTTATTATGAAGCAATATTATCCCTTTAAAGCTCCTAACCCTTAAAGCAGAATAAAACATGTTATAGGGATTTTTCCATAATCCTTTGTGTATTGGAAGTGGGTGCATTTGTGTGCGTACAGGCGTGTCATATGTGCACACACTTTTCTTTCTTTCTTTAGGGGTTCAAATATAAATTGGCACTGTCAGCAGTGAAAGTACTCTTCTTTTTTACCCAGCAAGAAAAGAATAGAAGTTTTCATTAAAAAATAAAAAAGGTTTACTGCTCCTTTAATAATTCTTTCTGCTGTCAAAGTCACTTTTGTCTACCAATGTCTCATTCTGGGATGTTGTCGTCCTGTTTCAGCACCTTATAAGCAGTTTAGAGTTTTGCTCACACACCAGGAAATCACTGACCCTGCTCGGCACTAATACAATAATTTTCATCCATGAGACTCCGTAACAGAACGAAATGTTAGATTCATATTGTCAAATTCACTTTGAAAATACCTTACCCCCAACATATTGATATAGATAAAAATGGATATGAGCTCAGAACTAGGTCTCTACAGAAGAATCATAATTGCAGTTTACACGTTTTGTGTTTTAAGTCCCCCACACAGGGGAGGGCTGGCCTGGGGGGCAGAGGGGCAATTGCCCCCAGGGCCGGTCACATGTCTGGACCAGTGGGCCACTGTCTCACTCAGTCTCCCGCTTGCTGCTATAAATAGGGCCACACTGTTCATGCCACAGAGCTTACAATTGAAATGGAGCTACACAAGTGATATACAGAACTACAATCCAAATGGGGCTACAATAGCAGCATAACCCATTTCCCTTGTAAGCTCTGTGGTATCACTAGTGAATCTCCCTTTCAACTGTAAGTTCTGTAGTATCAGAAGTGTAGCCCCATTTCCACTGTAAGCTACGCGGCGTTGGCTGAACAGTGGGCTGGAATGATAATAGAAATGGACCACTTGATTGTATTTGCCCCCCAGGCCACAAGTTGCCAGCCCTCCCCTGCCCCCACACCCACTCTACTACATGAAAACACACTCCACACTGCCAGGCATCCTCAAACTTCTTCTTGTAACCAGGGAAATTTTACCAAACTAGCCAATGGGTCACTGTCTATGGCATACTACTATAAAGAACCCAAAGAAGAAACACCAACAAACCATGGCAGTTTGAAATGGCCAATGAGGGACATTTTTGTTTTAGGTGGTGTTGCTGGGTGCATGACTGGTGGGCAGGGTATGGCTCGGGACTTGGTAATTTTGAAAGGCCTTGCAAAATCTTCCTAATTTATTTTAGCCATTCTTTATTTAATCCTTTGAGTGCCAGAGAGGTACACAACGCATTGCTAACCAATGCTTTGCGCACCCCTCTGGCACTCAAAGCATTAAACTATAGCCTAGATATTTAACTTTGTTTATGTGTCAAGTTATGCTAATTATGTAGTACTTCCTGGTAGGAAGTGGCAGTTGGGAGTGTGGAATGTTAGTAACTCTCACACCAGGCTGTGCTGGTCTGTAGTTCCTAATTTGATAAACTCACAAATTAATACAGCTAAATATCTCCTAAACTATAGTTTTAAATAAAGAATGCTTAACATAAATATATGTGATTTTGAAATATCTCAAAATCACCCGTCATTATAAAGTGTTAGTTCCACTTTAATAGGTTCTGAGCTCCCCTTACATGTTAATACTGTTTATTTTATGATTTCAGGTAGTCTTTAGGTGTGGGTAATGTCTCTTCTGCTATACAAGTACAGTTTTAAGTGTTTTAAAAGTTTTTTGTGCTGGTGTTGTGTTTATCCGTACTATGGATCACTAACAACACTGTGTAATGTGACTGCCTGGAAGGAAAATGTGTCCCTGGAAATTTTTTAGAAATGCTTGCCCCTTCAGTTGCTGGTGATCGGTGGTTCACATAATTGTGTAACGTAATATTAAACATTCTGGAGCTGACACAATTGATTTTCACATGTAGAAAGGAGAGATCACTATCTCATTTATAAATTCTCCCATAGGCTAAAGCTGAAGTTTTAGCAAGTAGACACACGCTAATGTCTCTTAAAGGGATAGTAATACTTAAAATGTAAAAAAAAATATGTTGTAGGGTTTATCCCCCTGAGTAAAACAAGAGTACTCTCACTGCTGAGAGGTCTTTCATTCAAAAGTTATTAATTTTCAAATTTGAATTTTTTAGGTGCAATATCACAGTGGCCTGAAATTGTACAGTGGCGCTGTTGCTACACCATCCTATGGAGATTTATGGTCAACTGACCAGAGTTGTCCATAGGATGGTGTAGCAACAGCGCCACTGTACAATTTCAGGCCACTGTGATATTGCACCTAAAAAATTCAACTTTGAAAATTAATAACTTTTGAATAAAACACCTTTCAGCAGTGGGAGTACTCTTGTTTTACTCAGGGGGATAACCCCTACAACATATTTTTTTTTACATTGTAAGTATTACTATCCCTTTAAACAATGCATACCCACCTAAATGAGCAAAAAAAAGTAAATTATATTTCACCATTTAGTAAAGAGGGAGAGGAAAAAGCAGCAGGAATGACACATGCTCTACTCAGAAATTAAATTGCAAAGCCACAAAGTTGATACAGGATTCATATGAAATCCCATAAATGTATCAATGACAACATGAAAAACAAGTGATTGACATTGATACAGAAATTATGAACAACAGAATGTTTTACTGAGTACCGAGAATGAGGCATACCGGGGCATAAACAATGAGGCATACCGTCTTTAAGATGGTATACTGATGCATCATCAACTTGGGAACACAACTTCTGAAGGGTGGATTCAGAATGATTCTGGGGGAGATGGAGACCCACGATGTCTTAGACATGCTGAAGGGGATATGGGTCTGGGGAATGTGCAGCGCCACAGAATTGTGGCCAAGCCACTGAGGCTGCCCATGGTAACACATGTAACATGTGGGCAGGCATTATAATGCTTCTGTACAGTGCCAAGAAAATTTTGGACATATGGTCTGATGATGGGTTCAGTGGCGTAACTATAGGGGTCGCAGGGGGTCGCAGCTGCGACCGGGCCCGGCCTCCCTCTGAGACCCCCTCGTCTGATGCCCCCAATTAAGTAATGCAGAGCGCTAGGGCTCTGCCTTATGAGAGTGCCGGTCTGCCAGAGGGAGATCAGTATTCCCTTTGGCAGACCGGCACTCTCGTAACGCAGAGCACTGGGAGATGACATCATCTCCCAGCGCTCTGCATTACTGAAGAGGACCGGGCGGTAGAAGAGGTCTGTGCAGAAAGAGGCACAGACCTGTCCTCTGCCACTGGACCACCAGGGAGGTAGGAGATGAAGGGGCATTATGGAAGGTGCAATGTGAAATGGGAAATGTGGCTATGGGGGCATTGTGGAAGGGGCAATGTGGAGATTGAGGGGCATTGTGGAAGGGGCGATGTGGAGATTGAGGGGCATTGTGGAAGGGGCAATGTGGAGATTGAGGGACAATGTGGAGATGGGGGGCAATGTGGAGGTTGCCAATGTGGTCGGGGGGCCCATGGCAATTCTTGCACTAGGGACCCGTGGCTTCTAGTTACGCCTCTGGATGGGTTGTATGAAAAAGTCTATGTACCAGCTGTGACAGTGCCCAGAATGTGCAGGGGTGTGCATTTGCTATGGTGTTCCTTGTGTTCTCACCACATTGTATCTGATATGTATGCTCAAGCAAGCTCTTAATGATTGTCTAATAAATGTTATTGATTTTATACTCATGGGAGTTGTTTGGTCCTCTAACAAGTGCAGTTTGGAATTTTACACATTGGGCCTTATTTATTTAGCTAAATTCAGGAGCAAATCAGTTGACAATAGGGGAAATGAAAATTCCCATTTATATAATTAGGGCTTTTAATCCCTTGAATGCTAGGGAAGTCTCCAATGCTTTGCTTTGGGACAGGCTGGACATGGGATTTTATGTATTTTTTATCATTTTTTTAATACATTTTTTATTTCTTTATATATATATTTTTTAAGGCTTTGGAGGCTTTCTGAGGTCTCCTACATGAACTTCCTAGTTCTGGAAACATGAGAGGGCTTCCTGATCCCACCCATTGGTAGTTCAATAGATAGGGGTGGGGGCTCAGGAAGGGTCCTGAGCCGCTACTCCCCCCCCCCCCACAAGCACACTCACGAGATCTGATTAATGTTTAAATTAAAAAAAAGTCTGCAGTGAAGTTAAAACTCCAGGCACCAGGAAGCAATTCCTAGTCACCATGTCGACCTGGCATCTGGGTTTTATCGAGCCCTGGACTAAAGTGAGAGAAGTCTTTCCATTGAAAAAAAAGATCTTCAAAACCAATATTAATCTATTGGGCCTTATGCTCCATTTTGAAAAATTTCGAACACTTCAGTGTCTAGACTCAGTAGAACAATATAGGCATTTGTCTCAGTGAAGTTAATTCTCTATTCTTAGTGCATAGCACAGGACACAATATATAATATGAATGAACACAAGAAAGAGGAACACAAATAGAAGGACTTTGTTGAGAGGCTGAGTGCTGTATGTAATGCAATGCTTCAGACTTACTGGGAAGCCTCAATTACGACTCCTAATCAACTTGGTAGGTGAGCATCCTGTCGAATTATGTGGACGGCGGTAATACCTGTACAGTATTTTTAATATTAACAGCCAAAACTCCAGGTGAACTGTACCTTTGATAACTTCTTCAAACCAGCCCACAGGTTTTTACAGAGTTTTTTTTGTTTGTTTTTTTAACTCATGTATAATAAGCACCCCTCCAATTGATCTTTAGGGAATAAAAGGGGAGATTTATAAAAACTAATCTTGTTCGGTTTTGTGAACGGATCCTTAAAATGTCCTTATTCCTTATTATGAGTGTTGGTATTTATAAAGTATTCTAGTGACATTTATAAATGTGGTGACCGTAAAAAATAAGAACAGGTCAGAAATGGACTTAAATATTTGGCTAAAATTCTGTCTGTAAATTTCCGCAAATAACGAAATTTCTTTATAAATATGTTGCACCACTTTTTATAAACTTCCTTACTCCATTTTTTTAAAAACTGTACTACACGGCATTATGTCCTAAACTGTCTTTAATACTTTTATAACTACCAGAGACAATCTTACAGCCATTTTAACATTTCTTTTCAATTAACTCCACTTTTATAAATCTCCCCCAAAGTGCTTATTATACTGAGATTTTATAGTACTCATCAGCAGTTAAGTTATTTGAACTATATAGTAAAGTAGCATAAAATGTCCTCTGGTTGCCGTGTGTGTATCATACACAGAATTATACACCCATAGTATTAGTCCAATCTTGTACTCACAAGTTCAGTCTTTCTGAAAAGAATTTTGTGATAGAGAGCCCAGATAAATGTGTGACCTCAGCAGGGGAGGGCTGACAACTTGTGGCAGCCAAAAGTGTCCCATTTCAATTATTGTTCCTACTCACTGTCCCAGCCCACCTCCTTTTTGTTCATTTTAAAATTGGCATTAATGTTGTAAAGCAAGTGGTATCAAGTAGCTTACAGCTGAAATGGGGCTACACTAGTGATACCATAGAGTTTACAACGTAAATGAATTATGGTACTAGTGGAGCTCCATTTGGATTGCCGTACTGTGGTATCACTAGTGTAGCTCCATTTACAGCAGCAATCGGGGTGATTGAGGCAGTGGCCCACTGGCCTAGACATATGACCAGCCCAGGGGGAAGTGATAAACTGCAGAAGTCATCTCCAAGTTATCACCTCTTTATCACTGCTTGGTGAATCTCCCCCAATGTCTTATATGGTGCATAAAAGTTTGAAAGCTAAAATGAGTCCTACTAACAGTCTGGGACATCTGTGATTTTAAAACATTGCATCTATATATTCCGGGCATTGAGACAGAGTTCAGACCATTTGTAATAAGGATGTGTAGTTTTTATACAGCAGGAAATAGAAAACAGCCTATGAACTGAAAGCAACAAATCCCAAAATGCCTTTACTCCATGTCCACCCTACAGCTGTTCCTGGGTATGTCCTACAGGGATGCAGGTACGCATCCAGGGACTTCAATTTTATATGTATGTTGATCACTGATAGGCAATTTGTAGCCTTCCAGCTGTTCAGAACTGCAACTCCCATCATGCCGTTGGCTGGCTGGGGATGATGGGAATTGTAGCCCTGAACAGCTGAAGGGTCTCAGGTTGCCCAGCTCTGATATAAATCAGAGACCATATATCCTCAAGTATATCTAAGGATATAGTTCCACTTTAAGGTAAATTGAGAGGAAGTGACTTTGCTCTTATGTATACATGCATAGGATTGTGCTGTAGTGATGCAGTGACTTGAACTAGCAGTTTAGGTAGAGAGTGTAGTACAGGGAGCAGGTGCTGAGCTCCTTCCCTACTTATCTGAAAAAAACATCTCTCTTCTAACCAGCTGCTGTGAGTATTTGGGTATGAAGAAGGTCACCAAACAGCCTGGAGGTTTCAGCATCTGCTGCCCAATCCCCATCTGGGAAATGCCTATACATGTCATCCGGCAGCCAAGGAGCTTAACCGTATAAAGCTTTAACCCCTAGAACGCTCTATAAAAGCCAAAGATTCTAACCACCTCACCGCCAGAGCAAGATTGACACTTATGTGGCTCCTGGATAAGTTGTGAAAGGGGGCCCAAAATATTAAATATTGTTTTTATTGCACAGTTTTGTATTGTCAGCCAGCATACGTGACACATAACCCATTAGATGCTAAAAAATGTTTACAGTACATTGCGAAAGCAATGTATTGGAGAAGTCAAGGGGTTAATGGACAGACTGCACAGAGTAATTGTGCCCAGCTACATTGTCAGGTTATATTTTATTGACGCCATAGGTGACATTCATGAACCCTTTAACCTCTTAATGACCACATGACATGCTCTGACCAGCCATAAGGACTGGTGGTGGTCATAGCACTTCACATACATTATACTTACAGCGCTGCTCCGGAAACGATGTTAGTAAAAACGGGGTCTGAAATCGACTGCTCCAAGACTGGAGCAGTCTCTCTCACACCCCAATGTGGCACGCTGGTACACGTAGCAGGTCACGTGTACCGGCACGTTGGAGGGGATCAAAGCAGCCCTTAAGGGAAGGTAACTTCCCTGGACCGCTGGTCCTTAGGAGCATACATTGAGAAGCAATATGTTGCACATCCATCTGGTCATGCAGGGTTAAAAGAACACCACTGTTAAATTACAAACTCCTTTTATATGAAAAAAGCATGTTGAAATATTCACAGTTATGTATGTTATATCTTATCAGAAAGTAATATACATCATAATTTATGTTTTGTTTTTCAGCAGGTTTGGGGGGAATAATTTTGATTTGTACTCTACTGTGTGTTACCAGGCAGTCTGCAGCCTCCTGAACAGGAAGTAAGAATTGCAGACTGCAGCTGTATGAACAGGAAGTGAGGATTGTAGACTGTAACCATTTGAACAGGAAGTGAGGACTGCAGACTGTAACCACCTGAACTGGAAGTGAGGATTGCAGACTGCAACCACCTGAACAGAAAGTGAGGATTGCATACTGCAACCGCCTGAACAGAAAGTGAGGATTGCAGACTGCAACCGCCTGAACAGGAACTGAGGATTGCGGACTGCAACCGCCTGAACAGGGAGTGAGGATTGCGGACTGCAACCATCTGAACAGGAAGTGAGGACTGCAGATTGCAAGTGCCTTAACAGAAGAAGTATAGACTGCAGCCTTCTGAACAAGAAGTGAAGATTGCAAATAAAATGATTTCCCCATCCTATGTAAAATAACACCTGTACTTTCTCAAGTACTACCAATATACCAGGGAACTTAGGAAATGGGCTGACCCTGAGAACTTTGAAATATAACCATTAACATTTCCCAGAACGTAGATTCTGGGCAGTACGTTCATACTAAGCCGACCAGATATCACCTTCAACTGGGGTCACATAGGAAATATGGATATTTCAGGGCTGCACTGAAATCAGAGCTTCAGATTTTCCATATACAGTATATCCCCAGTTAAAAGGTGATGTCTGCTCAACTTAGTCCCTACATCTAATCCAGAGATGCTTCAATCAGTCCACAATAAGGTGACCTCATATCACTTAAAATCAGGGGCGTTAATTAAATCTTCATTCTGCCGGACTGCACAGGAATCATTATAAATCTGCAGTGTGTGTTTTTGTAAGAGATATGTTTCCACCACAGTCCACAAGGAAACTTTCACATGCTACAACTTCAATATATCACTGCTTAGCCATACACTAGACACTCAGGGCTCCTTGATTTGTGTTTCTGGTAGAAATGGCTCCAATTTAGACATTAAAGAAGCCGTTAATTGGAGCAGATCAGATAATTAGTAACACGGGGCTCTCCACACCCTGATATTTTGTCCCTTCACCCTGACACCCTAAGATGTAAGTCAAAACCCTGAGTCTCTGGGTTACAAGAACACCAACACCTAAAATGATGTAGGGTATACACATTTAAAAACTCTGTTCTCCATGCTAGCAAATGCAAAACTTTTGTATTTGTTTTCTGAGGCTTAAAATCTAGTCTTATATACGATTACTGGAGACTCCCATTTCTGTTTTTTTCCAGGACTCCAGAACTCATATTACAAATCATATTATCACAGCAATTATGATAGTTTGTCTAAGAAGTAATTGTTCTGAATTGTCTTTAAATGGACTGAGATAAAGTAACAACCTTTCTAGATAGTAGAGCAGAGATGCTAATCTTAATTCACGAACCGTATTAGCACTGCACATACAATTAACCAACATGCGTCTATATAGGACATAAAATCTCCTCACATGATCTCACCTCAAGTCCCATGCACTGTTTCTTGGTACAGAAAATATTCTTGGCCTATAAAAAGCAAGAAAGATAAAAGAATTAACACCTTAGCTACTCCACAATGTGTTGGAGATCTTTCTGGCATCCAAGGGGATTAAAAATTAGCCTGTAAAAGAATATATAAACTGGTGTAGGGACACTGAAATTGGTCTGACCAAAATTTAGCTCTCTAGACAACTGCCTACCTTGCCTACTGGGAAATCCAGCCCTGGTTGCTCGTGTGAAAGGGGGTCCTAAGGGCTCTTTCACAGCCCTGATGCCTGAGTATTGTCCAGATGTAATGTAATGTAACAACCTTTGGGTGCTAGATACATTGCCAACCCATTGCAAAGTAAAGCGATGGAGATGTTTCTAGCATCCAAGGGGTTACATTATCAACATCATCTTTGGGGGGAATAAACTGCAACTTAAAGGGATAGTAATATTTTGTTTTATCTTTATTTTATTTTGTAGGCATTAAAAAAACATGAAGCACGATATAAGTCTTATCTCTCAAACCTTTATGGTTTGAGAGATATTCACAAGCAAACTTTCCCCTCCTGCCCCTTTTACCTAGTGTAAGCCATCTCTTCTCAGATGTGGAATGCAGTCCATAGACCAGACAGATAACAGCAGGGGGCAATCTTCTTCCTATGAGAACAATGAAAACCCTGCCCCCCTTGACAAGTTTTTCAGGTTTTTCCCTTATCTTAATTGAAGATTGTCCCTCTCTGCAGTCTACCTGGGCACCTCCCTTCTGATCTGGCTGAGCAATGTAACATCAGTAAAAGGGGCGGGAGGGGGATATTTTGTCATTGAATTGCTCTTGAACTACAACTCTGACAGAATTGAAATAACACTCTCCAAAGTCCAAATACTATGATGATTAATTAGAGCTGCTTTTATTATGAAACATGACTATCCCTTTAACCATTTGAGTGCCAGAGTGGTACGGAATGCATTGCAAAGCAATGCATTCCGTACCACTCTGGCACTCAAAGGGTTAAAGTGTTTTTCTTTTTAACATTTAACAAATAGAAAATGGCTGCTAAAGCTGGAATGGTCAGCTGTTGTGGGCTACAGACCCCATCATCCCCAGCCAACTGTTAGCTGGGCACCCTCAGGTTAACCATCCCTGTTTTAAAGTCTTTTGACTGTCAATAAAAAATGTTTAATAATCATATTTTACCCTATGGAATCACAGTTAATAACTGGCAGATAGATATACTCACTACTTCCATACAATGCAGCATGTTAATTATTGTTTTAAAACACACTCAAAGCGACTTTTAAAGAGCACTACTGAAATATCTGCCTGGGCTTTAGTACGAGAATAATTTGAGGAGGTTCATCACAAATGCTGATCCCAAGTCTAATCAAAAATAGGTGTTTGCAAAATGAATCCCATTTAAATAAAATCCATCATTCAGCCCGAAGCTGCTCAGCCTTTTTTCCAACGATTAATTCCAAAGTGCGATATTGATCAGCTCACATATTTCCAGTCTCGGCTGACAATTATTAACCATAATACGAAATTTATAATGTGGGGAGCTGGAATCCTGGGAGATTAAAACGCTTCTGACTTTCAGTCTTGGCGAATAATACAAAACATTGATCGTCAGTGAGCGATATGTTTCAAAGCTCTTGACAGCGTGTGTGCTGTTATTAAAAGGATTTCCTCTCTGACAAAGACAAAGCCCTAGATTCGCATGTAGGAAGATCAGAATTACACTTGTAATTTCCAGCTTCAGAGAGAAAGTATTAGTTGTGCGTCAAAAGAAACACAGAATCAGACAAGATAAGCAGCACTTACAGCCACCCAGTCTGCACTTTTTTGCTACCGTAGAAACTCATACTCTTTTGATACTCTTGCAGGGGAACATACAAAACTATCAGGGTATCCAGGAGTGAAATTAAGAAAAGAGGCCTGCAAACACAGGAATGTATTCAGAATACCTTTTAGTGCCAGAGGCATTGCTCACCCCTCTTGCATTCAAATGTTTAACCCTTTGAGTGCCAGAGAGGTGCACAATGTGTTGGGTACCTCTCTGGCACTCGTAGGGTTAAAGGAGAACTAATACCTCTTAATAATAATCTTCCACTCACCTTATTATGGCAAAGGATATCCTAATGACCCCTATGACTCTTTTACCTTTGTTCAAGATACAACATCCTTAATCAGCTCTGGATGTCATGTTAATGGAATGCCCGTGACTGTCCCTTATTGGGGGTCTGTGTCCCGCGTTCTGGGTCACCCCCCACCGGGACAACAAAGAGTCCCGGAATGGAGCAACACGCACCAGTCCAGCCAGCCAATGAAATGTATTTGCTATATGGCCCTCATTGGCTGGCTGAGCCAGCCATTGAAGACGCTTTAGCAAATACATTTCATTAGCTGGCTGGACTGATGCATGTGAGACAGCTGGGATAGAGCACTGATGCAGATAAAGAGAAGCCTCGTCCACTCACTGTGTATCGGAACTTCCCCCCCAGACACCTCTGTGTGAGAAATGTCGCTTTGTGGGAGGTATGTGGCCATGTTATAGGTTGAGTCGGCAGTGTTATTAGATACAAGCAGCGGTGTATATCCAGATCTACTGATACCAACTATAGAGATCCTGGGTTGTTTATTCCGAGAGGCGGGGATATGTGGTTCTCCACCTGTACACTGACACAGACAGAAGTTCTAATTTATCAGCCGTAGAAGATCCATATTGTCCTCTGGCAGTGTATGAGCAGGTGTGCTGGCGCTGCAAGTGAGACCCGTGGCTGAGGCTCCCACCGGCGCTGACCATCTTTCTGAGACTGACACAGAGTAAGAGTTCCCACTGGGAACTCTTACTCTTTGTCAGCCTCAGAAAGATGGTCAGCGCCGGCAGGAGCCTTAGCCGTGGGACTAGGGTGACCACATGTCCCGGAATGGCAGAACAGAAATGTGGTCACCCTAGCCAAGACAGTTGCTTGCAGGTTTTTCAAACTGAAACAGGCAGAGAGCATAAACTGGAGTGGAATAATATATTTAGAAGTCTGACCAGCTACACCCTTCTCAATACCAGGTACAAATTATGTTCATTGTCTTTGGGACACTATAACATACTACTCAGAGAGTCTCTCTCCATCATAGAGAGTAAATCCAGAGAAATTCAGCATCTCACTGCTTGCTAGGCAGACAGCGGGACCCACTATGCAGAGTGCTAGTGAAGACTGAAGAGCCATGAGCTGGTTTCTCACCTGGTGAGATACTGTCAACACAAACTGGAACAGTCTTGGAGAATCAACCACTGAAGTCAGAACACTGTGCCAGTGGAGTGGACTGGAGTAAGTGCTGCCTCTATTTGATCATTTACTGCAGATGCCCCTGGCTGAGTTAGAGGAGTAATTGAAACCTTGACTGAAATGGTACAAGTACACTCCCTGGTTGAGCTTGGGGAGTAACTGGACCAGTACTGCTGGTTGAGTTGTTACCTCTGACACCTCTGTTTGAGCCAGGTGTGTCACTGGGACAACCTATAGACAGTAAGGTTGTAAGAGGATGGTACAGACTGGAGCACAAAGTGCATGGATATGTTGACTGAAAACAGAAGAAGTAGATACTAAGATGGATCAAAACAGCAGTGGTAACCAGGAAACAGACAGGATCAGGACAGGCAGCTGGGAAGGCAGGTAGACCTAAACCAGGAAGGGTTAGGATAGGAGGCTGGCAAGGCAGGTAGTCAGAAACCAGGAAGGATCAGGATAGGAGGCCTGGTTAGGACACAAGACTAAAGACAGCAGGACAAGGTGCTGCAACTCTGGTGAGACACTATAAACTTATGCTGGGCTTCCAAAACAGCTAATTCAAATATGCCATTGGATGTGTCTAAGTGATTACATGTGTGTACAGATTCTCGTAGGCAGATTGTCTGAGTTGGACAACTGCAGGTAAGCATGACTAATCATGTTTGCACAGAATGGAATTGTCTGGACTGGAAGGCTGCAGATGAAAAGAGGTAATAACATACAGGGTTTGTCTGGAATAGGTCTTCACAATCAGCCTGCAGGACAAAGCAAATTAAGATGAAGATTTGCCTATGATGGGGTACCTTGATGTGGAGGAAAGCATATTATGGCCATATTAGGTGACTATAACCTCAGCCTTAAAACTGTAATTATATGAAGGCAATACAGAGGGTTAATGTAGAGGAAACATGGATATGTTGTGGCCTTTAGCTATTTTCATCAAAATTAGTTGTAATTTAGCTATTGAGTTGTATTTTCGGGGGAGTGTTTAAACAAAACCTGGAATGCTCATTCTAGCAACTATCATGTCTACCTCCATGGTCATGACATCCAGGATTGACTCCATATGTTATTTGTTGGACAAAGGTATAAGGGAAAATTTCATAGGGGCCATTAGGATATTCTGGCCATGGTAAGGTAAGTGTGTGTGAGCACGTGGGAGGGGCATTATTAGGAGATGTTACTTTTCATTTAACCCCTACATAGTCACCAACTCCCACCACAGCTACATTGGCATAAAGAGTTTTGTACATAGACATGAGGAGCACACAAAATGATGGGGGAGATGCACTAAGGTGTGATAAAAAGGGGATAGTATGGCAATTACTTCTCCAGTGATATAATTTCTCCAATTACTATGTTATTCAGTTGAGCCAATGCAGTAAGATTTCTCCAACTCTATTCCATTATGCCCCTTTTTCACTCCTTAGTGCATAACTCCCAGGCCTCTTGTGCCTATATTAGTGTAGCAAAGCATTTGAACACTCCCATTGGCCAGTCTGTTTTTTTCTAACATAGTAACATAGTTGAAGAGACGGAAAACAGACACGCGTCCATCAAGTCCATCCCATGCCAAAACACCTCTGTTCATCCAGAGGAAGGCAAAAAAAAAAAAATAACACTGAAGCCATTTCCAATTTATCCCCAAGTAGCTAAAAAAATCCTTCCTGACTCCAAATGGCAGTCAGATAGTTCCATGGATCAACAACCTATCTGCACTGAAGACATCTGTCATAATTCTCAGTACTGTTCTGTGGTAGATAGGCATACATTACTCTTTTGAAAGAAGTTAGAGTATCCTGAGGCAAAGAATGCCATAGCTTTACCGTCATAATAACTGTAAAAATTCCCTGCCTTTGTTTTAGTCTAAAGCACCTTTCCTCTAGTCTTAATGGATGACTTTTTGTTCTTTGCTCAGCAGCTCTGTGGGTTTTTTTTTTTTCAAACTACAAGGGTCTAACCCAGGAGTAGGCAATTTTTTTGCTCACTTGTTGGGGACTACAAATCCCCTCATCCCCAAGGAGCCAGATGTAGTATGCAACAGCTGTGGAGCCAAAGGTGGCCTATCCATGATCTAATCAAAGCTTTTTGAATTCCCATTATGTATCAATCAGTTGCTGCTATACCGGGAATGTACTTAATAAATTGATCAAACTTTTTGCCAACTTACAAGAACCTCTCTCTGTCTCAAGACGTGTATAGTCCGGTAATTTTAGCAGCCCACTTGAGAATTTGGTCCAGCATCCAACTTAAAATATACAGGACCAGATTTATAACAGAAAACCAATCCAGCTTTCTGTAATTTGATAAGTAATGGAGCAATTTGTCTGTCACAGTTCTGCCGCATGGAATTTTATTATTCTTTTCAAGAATGCCAATAATCAATCATATTAAGGATATTGGAACATATGTACAGTATAAATACAAGAAAGGATTAATTGTATGGCAAACCAACACCACAGTGAACAAATAAGAATTCATATTAATTTGAATGGGGCTTTTAAAGGAGAAGTAAAACCTCCTAATAATATGGCCCCAAAGGTGGTAAAAATGTTCAGGAAATCCTAATGGCCTCTATGAACTTTGCATTGCACCATTATTCAAGGGGCAACATCTTTAATCACACCTGAAATTCATATACATGGAGGCAGACATGACAGTTGCTAGCAGTTTTTTTCTGGCAGATGACATGAGCCTACTTAATTCTTTAAAGGGATAGTAATACTTAATATTTAAAAAAAAAAAATATGTTGTAGGGTTTGTGACGGAACCCTCCATCAGTTCTGAAATCAGGGTGGCTTTTGATTTGTTGCTAGCCACTTGCCCTCTGTATTCCAGTATGTCTTGCAACGTGCTTTGCTTAAGCCCGTTGTAATGATGCTCCATCCGCTTTCAGGTGACACGGTCCCGGTGATGGTTTGGATATTCCCTACACAAGGAAGCTATCCCACCCCTGCCAGCAATGTGACAGAGACCCGTACTCAGACTGAGTAGCTCCACCAAAACTGTGCTTCCTTAGCCCAGGACAACACTCAGGAACTCCACCAGCCAGGAACCAGGATCATAGCTCCATTCACAAAGGCAAGACTCAATGTAGGGTGAATGCACTCTTGATACAGCAAGCTTACCCCAAGCACCTGATTATTGCCCCATTGATGGAGGGTTCCGTCACAGGGTTTATACCCCTGAGTAAAACAAGGGTACTCCCACTGCTAAAAAGGGTTTTATTCAAAAATTATTACAGCTCAAACTTGAATTTTATAGGTGCAGTATCACAGTGGTCTGAAATTACACTCTGGCGCTGTTGCTACACCATCCTATGGAGGTTTATGGGGAACTGACCAGAGCTGTTCATAGGATTGTGTAGCAACAGCTCCACTGTACAATTTCAGGATACTGTGATATAGCACCTAAAAAAAATTCAAGTTTGAGCTGTAATAACTTTTGACAAAAGCACCTTTCAGCAGTGGGAGTACCCTTGTTTTACTCAGGGGGATAAAACCTACAACATTTTTTTTTTTTTTTACATATTAAGTGTTACTATCCCTTTAAGGCTTCAACAGGTGGAAAAAGTAGAATGTGTATCCTGTGGCCCTGCTACCAACTGTCATGTCTGCCTCCATGGATATAACATCCAGGACTGATTTTTATCTCTTGAACCAAAAAAAGGAACATTTGTAGGTGCATTAGAATTTTCTGGTGATAGTAAGATAAGTGGGTGATTATTAGGATTTGTCACTTCTCCTTTAAATCCTTGAATGATATAGAAGTCCCCATCCCATTGTGAAGCAAAATGTTGTAGACCTCCCTAGAATCTAAGGGGTAAAGAACATTTATGTGTTTGTAATCTATAGGATAAGCATTCCAGGCACCCCTAGACAAGGCACTGTAGGCACCCCTAGCTCCACCCATGACCACACACACTCCTCACATGGCCACATCCCCAGACCCATCCAGTATTTCTTGGTACAGAAAATACCCTTGGCCTTTGACAAGCAAAGCCCAGAAAAGGCTTTAACCCCTTGGTTGCTAGAGGGATCTCCAAAGAATTGCAAAGTGTCCAAGTGGCTAAATAATAGGATGCAGAGTGCTATAAAACTGAAACAGGGACACTGAGATTACTCTGGCCACACCAACAGTTCAGAATGTGGATGTGGCCCTCACAGCGGAGGTGGATCTTTATGCAGTTGCCTACTCTGCCTATTGGGAAATCCAGCCCTGAGGATAAGATTATTTTCTGCGTCACAAAACAATAGATTGGGCTTTGGACAGAGACATGTGAGGAGTAGGGCAGGGAAAAGGGTGAAGCTGTGGCTACACAGGGGAGGGCTGGCCAGGGGGGCAGAAGGGCATTTGCCCCCTGGGCCAGTCATATGCCTGGGCCAGTGGGCCACTGTCTCACTTAATCTCTCACTTGATGCTGTAAATGGTGCTACACTAGCGATAGCTAACAAATGAAATGGAGTTACACAAGTGATACCACAGAGCTACAATCCAAGCATAACACATTTCCCATGTAAGCTCTATGGTATCACTAGTGTAGCTTTACTTACTATAAAGCGTTCAAAGTATCAGTAGTGCAGCCCCATTTCAACTGTAGGCTCTGTGGTATCACTTGCCTTACTTCACAACATAATGGCAATTTTAAATTTAACTAAAGGAGTGGGCTGGGACAGTGGGCTTGAATGAGAGTAGAAGCAGACACAGGTACTGCCTGTAACTCCCTTATGGCAGCCGTGTGTGTGTGTGTGTGTGTGTGTGTGTGTGTGTGTGTGTGTGTGTGTGTGTGTGTGTGTGTGTGTGTGTGTGTGTGTGTGTGTGTGTGTGTGTGTGTGTGTGTGTGTGTGTGTGTGTGTGTGTGTGTGTGTGTGTGCGCCAGATTTACCAATAGGCAGAGTATGCAACTGCCAAGAGCTCCAAATTTTGAGGGAATGCTCAGCTGTGCTGACCACACCCACATTCTGAATTGTGGGTGTGGCCAAAGCAATCTCAATGTCCCTGCACCAGTCTTTTATACCTGTACAGGGTTTTATTTAACACCATGGATGCTAGCAAACAATAGGGTGACCACACGTCCAGGAATGCACAGGAGTGTCCCTTATTGGAGATCTGTGTCCCGCGTCACCCCTCACTGGGACAACAAAGAGTCCCGGAATGGCAGAACAAAGCCGGCACCCACAGCCTACCTGCACAGCGCAGCATACACCAGTCCAGCCAACCAATGAACTGTATTTGCTATATGGTCCTCATTGGCTGGCTAATGCGAGACAGCTGGGATGGCGCAGGTATGCTGGAGCTGTGAGTGAGACTCGCGGCTGAGGCTCCCGTCGGCACTGACTGGTGGGAACTCTTACTCTGTGTCAGCCTCAGAAAGATGGTCAGCGCCAGCGGGAGCCTCAGCCACGGAACTAGGGTGACCACATGTCCCGGAATGGCGATTGGAAATGTGGTCACCCTAGCAACCAAGGGGTTAAAGCTATTTTTTTTGTTCATGCTTGTAATAGGCCAAGGGTATTTTCTGTGCCAGGAAACAGTGGATGGGACTGGGGGGTGGGGATCATGTGAGGAATGGGGATGTGGTCAAGGGTGGAGCAAAAGGTGCATAGAGTGCCTTGCCTAGCAGCACCTGGTTGTAAATCCAGCCCTGGAAGTAGTAATACAGAAAAACAGCTGGAGGCTATCCCTGTTCTATATAAAATTCTATTCTATATAAAATACCTCAGATGATGAATATTCATGGCCTGATTAACAAGGGGGCTAGGAAAGAAGTGCAGCTTGAGGTCTAAGGAGAGCAATAGACCTGTTCTCATCAGTAATGAGTGAGCCACAGTTGGAGACTGCTTGGCCACAACTTTAATGCTTAATATTGACTGAAACTGAATAAAAAAGTTAATTAATATTTAAACAGTCCATTGAAGTGCTGTATTTTGCAGTCTTCTACACCATATCCACAGAACATTGTACAACCTTCCAGGATAATATTCCCAACATATCTTTCAGTTTCAGCCCATTAAGCCTTTAACCATTTGAGCACCATAGGGATGTGCAACAGATTGCTCTGCAATGCAATGCACAAGCCAGTAGCACTGAAAGCGTTAACACAGCCCCGTGAATATTGAGGATTATATTAATACACTGTATGCAAAGCAATGCATGGAAAATCTCTATTATCCAAGGATTAAACATACACATTATCAATAAAATATAATTCTACACAAACCAATAAAAATTTAAATAACATGCACATATCACTGAGGGAATAAGGAATTATATAATCTGAATTATTTATCATTAGATACAAGAGAATATTTGTATTATATTAATGTATAAGATTTTTTTCACATGGCTGGAGGGATTTGTTTTATACAACTTCTATGCAGAATCAGATTCCCTAGAAATACAAAAACATATGCGTTTGTCGGAATTATATTAACCCTTCGAGTGCCAGAGGGGTACGCAATGCGTTATTACCCCCATGGCACGCAAAGGGTTAAAGAAGATCTTACATCTCATAATTATAATCTCCCACTTATCTTACTATGGTCAGACTATCCTAATTGCCCTGATAAATTTGGCCTTGTGCTATTATTCAAGAGATAACATCTTCAGTCAGTTCTGGGGCTCAATATTATTCTATTCCCACCGGTAAAAAAATAAAAAGTTTTGTTATTCTATTACCTGTGCTGTGACAAACCATACCTCCCAAGTGTCCCTCTTTAGGAGGGACAGTCCCTCTTTGAGACCCAAATCCCCCTGTCCCTCTTTTCTACCCTGGTGTCCCTCTTTTTAGGACATCGGAGTGAGTGGTGTATATATTAGTCTATCACATTGTTCCACAGCAATGAAATTCACATAAATGTTAATTAATCCTCAGTATATGTGTTTGTAATTGAATCTGTGTAAATAAAATACTTTGGTCTTGCTCTAAATCATGTATTCAGTTACAGAAAGAGGTGTCAATAGGTCATAAAGTAACCTAAAAATTCCCCGCCCACCAGCCATGCCCCCAGAAACACCACCTATAACACAAGTGTCCCTCTTTGGCCATTTGAAATGTTGGGAGGTATGGACAAACTACCGACACATAAACATGCTGAATGGGCTGAAAATTTACGCCCATTGGACACAATGAAACACTAGTTGAATTTGGCATTCTATTACATGGGGTGGCTTTAACATGTTAAGGGACTCCCTATTTTTGGTATACATAAACAAAGCGAAAAGAGCACCCAGTAGTGAAGTACAGTTAGACACACAACAATGGTAAAATGGATACTCACTTATGTAGTTGTCAACAGAATTCTAACAGACAAATGCGCATTAGGAGAGATTAACGCCCTCTCCATTCGGGCAACCCCAAGTTTGCAGTGCAGAAAAAGTATCCAACGAAAAGGATTTATTAAAATAAAGTTCAATAAAAATTAAAGGGGAACTACCACCCCGCAATAACTTAAGCTTCACTGATTACCCACCGCGCGGTTCAAAAGGGACTGACAGCGCAGGCGCACGGACGTCACTGTGAAGAGACGTCCGTGCTTCCTGCTCCTGTCACCATCGGTAAAACGATTGTTAGGGGTAGTGTAGGGATAGTGTTTGTGAAGTGGGGGGAGGGTGACTGCTTTTAGCTCATTCTGGTTGTCTGACACTGTGTCCAGCAATGAGAGTTGGCCAACTTCCTTTGAACTTGACTTATCGCACATTATTTTACAATGGAAATCAACGCACATGCAGAAGAAGACAGGTAATGCATGTATTGACCACAGGACCTCAAACTCTGCTAACTATACATGGTAATCTTAATCCTTTAAGGTTGAGAATGGGGGTGCATATTGCTTCACAATGCTTTGTGAATCCATCTGGCACTATGCATATTTCAGTCTGAAAAAAATTCCAGCCACTCTCATGTCCGCCTCCAGGAACATGACATTCTGGGGTAGATTGAAGATGTTATCTCTCGAACAAAAACAAAGAAGGGCAAAATTCATGCCATTAGAATTTTCCGGCAATAATAAGATAAGTGGGGTTAATTATTAGAAGGTGCTAGTTCTCCTTTAAGGACATAAGGCCTGATTTCTTTTTCCCTGTTAGAAACCTTCATTTAAAAAAAATAAAATAAAAAATAAAAATAATAATTAAAAAAATAAATAAAAAAATTAACCCTTTGAGTGCCAGAAAGGTATCCAACGCATACCTCCCAGACACTTAAAGGGTTAAATATTGGCCTAGCTCTTTGGCTCAAGTAATTATTGCTTTTTTCCAGTGCTCATTGTTCATCTGCATGTAATGAATATCAGCTAATATTGCACTTTCATTATTTAATACTTAATTAGTGCGCTACTTGCGGTTTAATAATTAATGGAATAGTAATGCGTTATTTTAACTTTCATTATTTTAGTAGTATGTATTAATGTAACCTGCTGGATTTCTTTTTACTTCTTTGTATCCCTCTTGAATAATCTCTTTCAATGTGGGTGAGTGTGTGGGGGGGTGAATATGATTCCGAATAAAAACAGGCAATAGAGTACATTTTCCAGCCCTTCGTCTGCCTACTGAGCTACTTACACAGAAAATGTGCCTTCAACGCTTGTGACAAAGGAAGGACAAATGGACAGTCTATACGTGTATCAAGGTGTTAATTCCCTCTACACAAGGGATTGCCAATGTGAGACCCTCCAGCTGTTACTAGACTAGAAACATAGAATTTCACTGCAAGTAAGAACCATTTGGCCCATCTAGTATGTCCATTTTTCCTACTGTAAAAACCTCAAATCTTATTTGCTCCCATGCCTGCTTACATTCCTTCACTGTATTAACCGCTACCACTTCTACTGGTAGGCTATTCCACTTATCTGCTATAAATCCAGCAGTGGCAGTTATAGTCTGTCAGCGTCTGAAGGCCTTCACATTGTTCAACCCTGCTCAGCTCCTTGCTTAACTTCACGAATTATAAAAGGCACAAAGGAAATTATATAACTTTATGTCAATGTCCTGCACGTGCTATGAGGCAAGCATAAGGGCTTGCTGGATATGCACTACATTGGTCATACACTGCATACCCTGGAGTGGCACTTCCTTGGTGAATTCTTACATGTCTTAAGCACGGGGCAGTGACTAAGTAAAGACACGGACACATACTTTTGGGTTAAACCAGGCCACAGCTTTATTAACTTAAAACACACACCATTTACAACATTATTTACTTTAAGCCCTTGCCAATCCCTACCATGGTAGACATAAACTTGCCTACCCCTTTTACCAGAGCCTTCGGCTCTACCCGTTTGTTGCTTCACCTACCCGCGCCCCATTAGCTGGCCCGTAGCTCAATGGGGCCGGTGATTAAACCCACGACCCCAGTCCGGGCGTCCTTGTCACCAGGCCGCTGGCCTCCTTATCCCCCAATTACTGACCATTCTACCCTTGGCAAGGGCCCAAAGCGCCCCAAAAGCTGTGACAATCAGAACCAAAAATTCCCATAACCCCCAAAACACAACAACCAAAAAGGGAGGGAGGGAGGGACAAGTTTTCCAACTTCCTCAAAGAGGAAGTTCCCATAAACCCCCAGCCTTATATATCCTCACCTAACCCCCCCACCTCACTTCCTGCCTACCCCCCCCCCCCCCCACTAGCCTTTACTCATCTACCCCGGCTTTGACATGCCTCCCCTTCTAAGTTGCGGGGAGGTCTTGTCTTAAGCACGGGGCAGTGACTAAGTAAAGACACGGACACATACTTTTGGGTTAAACCAGGCCACAGCTTTATTAACTTAAAACACACACCATTTACAACATTATTTACTTTAAGCCCTTGCCAATCCCTACCATGGTAGACATAAACTTGCCTACCCCTTTTACCAGAGCCTTCGGCTCTACCCGTTTGTTGCTTCACCTACCCGCGCCCCATTAGCTGGCCCGTAGCTCAATGGGGCCTGTGATTAAACCCGCGACCCCAGTCCGGGCGTCCTTGTCACCAGGCCGCTGGCCTCCTTATCCCCCAATTACTGACCATTCTACCCTTGGCAAGGGCCCAAAGCGCCACAAGGGCCTGATGTGTTTCCCTACACATCCAGGCCCTTCCCCCCCCACTAAAGCTGTGGCCTGCTCCAACGCCCCCGCCAGTTCCAGATTAAAGAAGTCCCACCCCAAATCTACGGGGTGAACCCCGTCCTCCCGGAACAAAGACAACTCCCTATCTTCAAACACCCGATGACGGACCGCAAAACCTCCACGAGAGACCACAAATCGAGAGACCCTCCGATTGAGACGAATCCGCCCCTTATCTAAAGCCGTTGGGTCACGAGCCCTAGCCCAAAACCGCCGAGGAATAATCTCGGACCACACCACCCTCAAGCCCAGAAAACCAAGGAGTAGAGACTCCAAATCCCCTTTTATAGTTTCACCCAACTGCCAAACTGGAACCGCACCCAAATCATTGCCCCCCAAATGGACCGCCAAAACATGCGGAGCCGAACCTTCCATGGACACCAGCCTCGAGATCAAAGGCAGAAATTGAGACCAACGCAGGCCCCAATAGCCAAACCAAGACACCCGGGCCACCGATCCATCCAAGGACATCTGCAATCCATGCTCCCGAACTGCGGCCCTCCTCCTCGCCCAGAACACGAAGGAGTGACCCACGATCCACACCCGCAGGACAGCAGCACCTGTAAAACAAACAAACTAACCGTAACCCCAGACCCAAACAACAACCCTTAAACCCCCAAAACCCGCCCCGGACGGACGTAAGACCGAAAACGCGACGATTCCCAACGACCAATCCGTTTTATGGTCGAATCCGGGAGACCCAACCTGGCCGCCTCCGTCGCAGCACCAATACGAAAAGAGTGACCCCCAAACTCTCCCGCAGGAAAACCCAAATAGTCCAAACCCATCCGAAAAACCCTGATAAACTGAAAACGCTTTAGAACCGAGCCGTCCCGGTGAACCAACAGAGGACCAGAACCTAAAGGACGCAAGGACAAGAAGCGCCGAACCACCGAAACCGGACACACCTCAACACACCCCAACGCGTACAACGTAACCCACCGACCCCTACCAAACACATCAGTTTTCGACCGCCGCAAGCGGAATTCCAAAAAATCCGACCCCAACCTCACATCCTCCAACAACACCCCGCCCGGGCGAAGCTTACTGCCACTGAGCAACTCACCGATGCGAAGAGCGCCAAAAAATGCCAGGCAATAGGCAGCGACAAACAGGCACCGCTCAAAATCATCCTGACAAACCGACGGAAGTACGTCCACAAGCCGCCGCAGCAATTGAAAGGAAACCGGACGGCGAGAATCGCGAGAAACCGACCCCCGACGCAAACCCCGCAACGCCATACGCACCGAAAACACCTTCGTAAAATCCGTCCACCCCCGCAGCTTAAAGCCAAAGGCCAGACCCGACACTTTAGCCGACAACGCCGAAGCAGACAGCCCCCTATCATGCCAATTCCACACCAACCAGTACCCCATCAACACACTCAGCAGCAGACACCAAAGAGCCCGCCAACCGCTCCAAAGAAATCCAGTCGTCCCAAGCTGCGGCATACCGCGCCCAGGTGGCCGGCGACACCGAATCCTTTATCCAAGAGGCAACGTCACTCCGCCAAGGTCCCACAAACTCACGGGGCAAGGCGTCCCCGCTGCCTTCGCCCCCGGCCAAGCCTTCCGGAATTCCGCCACCTGGAACCGAGATAAAGCGTCAGCAGCCACGTTTAAAACCCCAGGCACATGACGCGCCCGGAAAGACAGATTCAAACGCAAACAGCACAACACCAAACGCCTCAACAACGCCAACACGGGCGGAGAAGACGCTGACAGGTTATTGACAGACTGGACCACCCCCATATTGTCGGAATGAAAAACAATGCGGCAATCCCGCATACGATCACCCCACAAGGAAACCGCCACCACTATCGGGAAGAGCTCAAGGAACAAGATATTCCGCGTTAACCCCGCCTTGACCCAAACCTCCGGCCAAAGCTCCGCACACCAGTCGGAACCAAAAATCGCTCCAAAACCAACCGACCCAGCTGCATCGGTATAAAGATCCAAATCACCGTTGGTTTGCACAGGCGACTGCCAGTAGGAGCGACCGTTGAAATCGACCAGGAACTGTTCCCACACCCTGAGATCTTCCCGCAAAGGCAACGTCAACCGAATGTGATGGTGTGGGGGCAAGGCACCACCCGAAGCCTGCGACAAACGCCGGCTAAACACCCGACCCATGGGGATGATCCGACTGGCAAAATTGAGTTTACCTAACAAGGACTGCAAGGCCCGAAGGGACACCTTCCGAGCCCGCCTACAAGCTAACACTTCCCCCAACAGAGCGGCCAGCTTGTCCGACGGCAACCTGCATTCCATGGAAATCGAGTCCAGCTCAATCCCCAAGAAACACAGACAAGTCGTAGGCCCTTCCGTCTTCTCCCGGGCCAACGGGACCCCAAACTCACTGCAAACCCGTTCCAAAGTTTCCAGCAAGCGCCGACACACATCCAAACCGCCAGGCCCAACACACAAAAAATCATCCAAGTAGTGCAAGATGGACGAGAATCCCGCCTCCTTACGCACCATCGATGAACGTACTAAAGCGCTCGAACAGAGCACAGGACAACGAACACCCCATGGGCAGGCACAAGTCCACAAAATACTCGCCATCCACCTTACACCCAAACAGATGATGGCAGTCTGGATGGACCGGGAGAAGACGGAACGCCGACTCAATGTCAGCCTTAGCAAACCACGCCCACGCCCCGCCTTAACTGCCAAGGCAAGAGCCCTATCAAAAGAAGCATAGGAAACGCTGCAAAGCGCAGGGTCAATCGCATCATTGACCGAACACCCGAACGGGAAGGACAGATGATGGATGAGACGAAACTTTCCAGGATCCCTCTTCGGGACCACCCCCAAAGGAGAAACCCGGAAATCCGGCAGCGGAGGCCGAGAAAACGGACCCGCCATCCTACCCAAACGAACCTCCTTCATCACCTTGTCCCTCAGCACATCAGGGTGTTGGATCGCAGACCGCAAATTCCCAGCATCAGACACTCCAAACCTGACCCTGCTAGGGATCCGAAAACCCACAGTGAACCCCTCCTCCAGGATCTCCGCTGCCCGCCTATCCTTGTACACTCTTAGCCAGGGACCCATCTTTTCTGCGGACACCGGAGTCCTCCCCCTTGACGCCCACGGAACCCCCCTTGTCTCCACCTCGGGACTTCTTGAAACACTTGGCAAAGGGGTGCGAGCCCGAACATCCAGAGCATTCATGCCGAAATTTACAGGAGGAACCCCACTTACAATGCCCGTCGTTAAATTGCCAGCAGAACCCAGCCCTTTTGGAGACCGAGGAGGACGTGGCGGGGAGCCCCAACCCCCCGGCGCCGGCCTGAACGGACTGCAGCCCCATGGGAGAACCAGCCGGGCGAGTCATGAGGGATAACCACAACCCTATGTCCAACTGATCCCACGAGACGGCAGGCCGCAACGCCATACGCTGACGAAACTGCTCGTCATACGTCCACCACGCCAATCCTCCATAAATCCGACAAGCACTCCAGATCGTGTCCTGGTAACAAAATAACGCCGAGCATTTAGAGGGGAAGCGCTCCCCAATAACGCTGGCAAGAATGGAAAAGGCGCGGATCCAATTCCCGAACACCTTCGGTATCTTCCGGTACCTCCGGCGTTCCTTCTCCTCCTTCTTTTCCGCATCCTTTTCCTCCTTGTCAGGTGGAGCCTCATCAAGTGGAAGGAGTGAAAAAATTTCAACGAATTCATTCCGCCAGATCTTCTCCTTAACCTCCAATTTTAGATGAATGCCCAACGGCCCCGCCCAGCACATATACGCAGCCCCAAAGGCCGCCGTAGGAACCCCCCCAAGCGGAGATGGACCAACCCCACTACTCCCAACCCCACTCAGACCCGGCAGATCCACTCCCGGAAGCACACCCACCCCCGGCAGACCACTACCAGCTACTGGCACCGTACTCGCGGGAGAGGGACCACCCACCCCAACCCCAGGACCAGCCACCCCCAAACCACCGGGCAGCGCCAAACCCGGAGCACCTGAAAGGAGCGACCCCGGCGCCCCAACGCCAACAGGCAATGATCCAGCACCCACAGACCCGGACCCCAACCCGGACAACCCGACAGGAACAGGGGCCACACCCCCAGGACCCAACCCCGGACCCCCACCCCAGGAACCTCCAGCCGGCAAAGCTACGGAAGCCACACCCCCAGACCCACCATCCGGACCAGTCAGGCCAGCCCTCCACGCCCCTGCGGCAGAAGGAACACCCCCCAGGCCTCCAAGAGCCCTGTCCTGCCATGTGCCCAACACGTGATGCACAGACAAACCGCCAACAGCCCCACCGCCCGCCCCCACAGAGGAGGAAACCCCCAGCAGACCCGTACCTGCCCCCGACAGAGGATCAGCCGGCACAGACTGCGTCCTATCCACTCCAGCCGCGGCGTCCAGACTTCCCGTCCTCGAAGTGCCATCCGCCCCACGCGAGGATCCAGCAGCCTGCAAGAAAGAAACACCAAAGGCCCCCCATAAACACCAGGACAAGCAGCCCCCCAATCACCAAGCCCCCCAGCCAAAAACACCCCAAACCATTAGGGAAGAAGAGAGAGATAGAGAAAAAAAAAAAAAACCATAGAGAGAACCAAGCCACTCCTCACAGAGCCTCCAGCAGCCCACAGCAGCAGACCGTTCCTCCACACAGCAAGGCAGCATACCTGTGAAGCCACACCAGGGGAAGGATGGGACCGGCTCTTGCTACGGTCACCAGACTCCAGTCTCCTGGCACTCTGCACACCAGATCTCCTGCCGTCAGCCGCCTCTGAACGCCGCTCCCGCGGGCTCCTTGGGGACAGACTCCTCCGGGCTGAAGATGCCCCTGCAGCAGAACGCCGACCCCGCACTCGCCGACCAGGGCTGGGAGACCGCCGCCGCTCCCTCCCACTCTCAGGGCTCAGCCGAACAGGCGGCTGGGCGCGAGTGCGCCGCACCGGCCGTGACACAGTAGATGAAGAGGATCCAGCAGCCCTCTGAGCAAGCTGCTCCCGGAGCCAGTCCTCACCCCCAGCAGCCAGCAACCGCCGGACCTCGTCCACCAGACCCTCCGCAGCCATCACAGCAGGTACAAGTTTTTCCAACTTCCTCAAAGAGGAAGTTCCCATAAACCCCCAGCCTTATATATCCTCACCTAACCCCCCCACCTCACTTCCTGCCTACCCCCCCCCCCCCACTAGCCTTTACTCATCTACCCCGGCTTTGACATGCCTCCCCTTCTAAGTTGCGGGGAGGTCTTTCACTCCAGTATTTCCCATTATTTCATTTTAAATTATGTGAGCGCCCTCTAATGGCAGTTTGTAAAAGCAGCCTGTAGCTGAAATGTAAATAGTCATAAGAACAGTACAAAGAAAGAGTGAAGCAATTCTAGGGCAAATCGACTGCACATCTCTATCATGCATTGAAGACCATCATTCCCATCTTTTCCAGCCAGAAATAGGCTAGCCAGAGAAGATGGGAATTGTAGTACTCTACAGCAGGGTGGGGGGTTTCATCATGCCCAGCACTGCATTAAGGGAACATATGCAATGAGTGGGCAGGCAGGACTGCCATCAGGGAGTTACAGGTTGTATCTATGTATGGGTCCAGACAAATGGTGTGGACCTGCCTCCCCAATCTGACATAGAGGCACCAGTAGCCCCAGTGATGTGAGGTGGGTGGGCTGTATCAAAAGGGGCCCCCAGATGACCAGACTGGCCCATGAGGGTTCTGGAAAATGTCCTAGTGGTCCCCTTTTTAAGTATATTCTGGAGGTAGTCTAATGAGAAATGAAGTGCATCTCTGCTGCTCTGTCCTTCTTTTCATATCGTACCGCATAGTAGAGTGGCTCCACGGGATCTATCGTTACATATACTTACAGGTTACATTGCAAGTGTATGAGGTGCGGGGCCCTGGCTTTATGTTTTTACTGGGCCCCAAGATTTCTGGTGGCAGCCCTGTGGGCAGGTAGCCTCATAACTTGTCGTTTGTCTGCCTCCTTAGAGCACAGCCAATACCGGGAGAAGTCAGCCGCACCTGTAAGGCGAATAGCCTGGTGAAGAGGAGGAAGGATAAGCAACAATGAGGCTGATCTACCTATAGAGAATTGGAGTAATCCAAGTGCACTACAGGGGACCAATCAACATTCAAATTGATTTAAATTGTGTTCTTAAAGCGGAACTTTCAGCTTTATAATATTGCCCCCAAATACATCCTATATAATATTTCGCTAAATAGTTTGTAACGATGCAGTCATGCATAGTAGAGACTGCCCGTGACGTGGCTGATATGGAGCAGGGCGCTCCGAGGTATCAGCTGCGGCGCGGGCAGTCTCTACTGTGCATTACTGCCCCGCAAGCGGCTGGCACTGTGACCTGTGTACACGGGCTCTTCAACTAGTTAATAATATATAGCAATAGACAAAGTAACAGTTGTATTATGGTGAATAAATATTTAATTTGTTCCCCAACTGATACGCTACAGTTGGTGTTCCGCTTTCCAGAGGTGCACCAGCCAGAGACAAACAGACCTGGGTTTTCGGACTTAATTAACGGGTCTCTAGGGACAGTAGGTGAATCAACGGAAATGCAAGATCTGTTGTAACCACGCCCACTTTTCCATTCCACCTACTCCCCACCCTGTTCAGCCCATTTTTGTGACAAACCCCACCTTCCCTCATCACAATCCCACCCGCTTCTATGAAACCCCAACCACATTGTGAAACAAATCATATTGTTTGGACACTCCCACCTCCCTCCTTACTTGTCACTTCAAGGGCTGCTGCCAGAAAAGTACCCCAGTATGCCAAATGGTGCTATTTCATAGATCAAATTTCCCACTCTCTATTATCCTTTGGATGCAGCTTATTTACATTAACATCATGCTTCTCTGTCTTTACTGTAAAAGGTGGTGTCTGCAAAAGGGACTGGATTGTGGGGTGTAGAGTCTGTATACAAGAATAGATGGTGGGGTGGAGTGTACATATTTGACTGGGTTTAAGGCAGTGTCTAGCAGGGTGTTGGGGCCCTTAGGTGTGCCATAGAAATCAAATTAAGGAGCCACTTTTTATCTATGAAGAGTTTTACAAAAATATGAATGTTGACTTAAAAGCTTATATGTCTGCAAATTGATATGCCGAAAAGGATTATTTAAATTTTTCTAATTCTGAGAGAGAAGCATAGCTACGATATATACAAACTATATTTATGTATTTGAAACCTTCATTACACCATTGAAAAGTTACATATAATGTTAGGGATGCCCTTAATATTTCATACAGCATTTACCACTGGTTTAGAGCAGGTGAAAGCCTAAATACATCATTGATGTCAGCCACAGTAAGAAAAGTCTAGCTAATGACCTTTAAGGCCTAGTTAAAACTTTAAGGACTAGAGGGGCATATATCGAAAAATGATATAAATAAAATATGAATAGAGTTTTAATCCAGTTTAGTGAAAGTCATTTTTACAACTAGGACAAATAGATGGAAAATACACTTTTGTTCTATATAGATATGGGCCTGGAAACGAGGAAGGGGTTACACAGCATTACAAGCAGGAGACTGGACCCCTTCTGAATACAGTGTCATGGGGAAATCTGTTCAAATCTCCAGGCTCCAGCTGGTATACACCCGGCTCTCTCTGCTCTGTCTGTGAATGCAGGTGGTGTTCTCTGTGACCTGTCATCAGCAGAAGCCCTCGCGCATCTCAGCTTCCAGAGCGGTACGCATTCTCCAAGCATCCGCCGTCTGGAAGGGAGAGCTAAAGATGGACAGAACAAGATGGTGTTTCCTGCCTGGGGCAAGCATACTGAGAAAAAACTGGGGCGGTCTGGAGAAAAAAGCATATTCTCTTGTTTTTAACTCTATACCATCCAGTGAAGCAAGTAATTAAAAACTTTCAAGAGGTGATAAAGGGTCAGTAAAAACACTTTTAAAGTATAGAAAATGTGCTTACAACTATGGGAAATGAGCTCCCAAAGCTTAAAACTCACCCATTCCTTCCTGCAGATTTCTGTGATCTGCAGGGGTAATTAGAGGGAAGAAGTGGATTTTAACCCTTCGACTGTCAAAGGGGTAAGCAATGCACTGCACATCACTCTGGCACTCATAGGGTTAGGAACACATTTATTACCGTAAATAATATTTGAATATAACTGCAAATATTACAGTAAAAGCGTGAAAGTGTTTTATATTAATAATTTACAACCCCTTTAAAGGGATAGTAGTTTCACAATAAAAGCAGCTCCAATTTTAGGCCATGGAGAGTGTTATTTCAATACTGTCAGAGTTGTAGTACAAGAGTAATTGAATGATAAAGTATCCCCCTCCCACCCCTTTTCCCTAGTGTAAGCCCCCTCTCCTGAGATGTGGAATCTGGTCCTTAGACCAGACAGCTCACAGCAAGGAACAATCTTCTTACTGTGAGAACAATGCAAACCCTGCCCCCCTTGACAGGTTTTCCAGCTTTTTTCCTTACCTTAATTGAAGATTGTCCCTCTCTGCAGTCTACCTTGGCACCTCCCTTCTGATCTGGCTGAACAGTGTTACATTGGTAAAAGGGGTGGGAGGGGGATACTTTGTCACTGAATCACTCTTGAACAACAACTCTGACAGTATTGAAATAACACTCTCCAAGGCCCAAATACTATGATGATTGATTAGATCTGCTTTTATTAAGAAACATTATTATCCCTTTAAATGAACATTATGCCCTAGGAATAAGGAACCCTTGATAGTTTATACCCTTGGAATGCCAGAGGTTTATGCAGCATATTTCCCTGAGCATACTGATGCACTTTGTAAAGTTTAAAAGGGCAAATTTACCGAGTTGCTCACCTGATCACTTAGCAAATTCTTTGTGGGTCAGATGAAGGGTCCTATCTCCTCTCTATTGATCTGCAAGTAGCACATAGAAGTGGAGAGAATGCACTCAGACTTCAGCACCAAGAACACCACCAGCCCTCCCTTGATACTGAGTGTCATAAGGATGTGCACACATTGCAGAGCAATACTTTGCACGTCCTTATGACACTCAGTGGGTTAAGTGAGGGCAGCCACTGTATCTGCTCTCCTATACAGACAGCAAACTATTTTCTGTGGCTGCAGAGAAATATATGAGAAAATCCCAACTTCCTCATCTCATTTTAACGAAGTTGGGACTGTGCACTTTGACAGCATAACCAGCTATCAGAGCTTAGTTAATGAGGTAAAGAGCCACATATTCGGAAATATCATTCAAAACTGTTTATGTGTCATGTTAACCAAAAGTCCAGCGGATGTACAGTTTAGGAGATATTCACACGTTTATTTCTGGGAAAAGTGAAAGTCTCCTGGTGCAGCACTCTGCTTAATTAGCATATACAACATCAAAGAAAAGGCTTCATTAGCATAGGAAATGTCACTGGTAATGCATTGGAACTGGTGACAGGTGCTGCAAATGGGGAACTGTTGAAATATATACCGCAACATATGAAACGGAGCAAAGCCATGAATAAAACATGGCAATAGTGTATTTGCAGCATATTCATAGAGGTATAATGACGAAGTCCTCTTAGTGCATATGACGAGACAGAATCTGTACAAATATGCCACCATATCGCCAAACTGGGCCCTTATAGAATCTTAGTGCATCTCCCCTGTAGTTTGGGCTGTTGCCAATCATTTCCTTAAAAATGAATTACCCTTGAGCTTTAACCCCTTAACGACTGGCCGATCGGCGTGGCTCGGTCAGTTAAGGACCACAGAGCATTCTTTTTTTTATTGCTCCTTCCGGTTCCGGACTCCCCAAAAGGCTTGCACCCCCGGGGGGAGCCCAGAATTCCATGACGGTCATAGTATGTCATGGGTCATTCAGTCAGATCGACCCTTGGCGTACTATGACTGTCAAGGTTCGTTAAGGGGTTAATAACAATTGAATAAAAAAAAAATCCAACCAATTTGAGTACCTGGGGTTATTCATCATGAAAAACTACATAATCTTTTTTTCACCCCTAAAAATGTTTACTACTTCTTTAACTAAAGGCAGACTAAAAAGGAGTTTAGAAAAATTACAGGCAATTGTAAACACAACACAAAAAATGTATAAAAACATGTAACGGAATGCTGACTGAGGTACACTGCATGGTTAAAAGGCACTAACACCTCTTTTAATAAACCCCATTTATCTTGTTTTGGCAGAACATCCCAATGAGTCATGAATGGGGCCAGATTTACATCTCAAGGTGACACCCCCAGGTGCCTTTAGCTCCTCCCTTGGCCACACCCCACTCCTTACACAACCATGCCTCCTATCCAATCCACTGTTTCCTGTTGCAGAAATACCCTTATCCTATAGCAAGCAAGCACAGAGAAAAAACTTTTAACCTCTTATTATGAGGATATGTTAGCATTTGGTACTAGTTTTCTTTAAAACTTTGCTTGTCAGAGAGATATTCAACACATTGCAATGCAATGCTCAAATGGTTAAATATCTATCAGTGATTTACAACGATCCCTATTTTAATTTCCAGTTTCCTATTTGAAATACCAGTAGCTGATGTAACCTCTTGTCTGTAAATGGATTAAATCTCCAACTTTGTATGTGGTAGGACATTAAAGGGACAGTCATCCTCCTTTTTGACTTCATATAATCTGCAAGTGCACAATATGTAAAGTCAAAATGCCTATACTTTTATTTCAGCTTTAGCTATTTTTAGGAAGCCAACTGAACTTGTTTCCATTCATTCTTCTGTCATGGACTGTGAAACCAGGGATAATGATATAATGTTGCAATATTCCTGCAGTATGAGAGCTCAGTGTGTTATAGTGGAGGCAGGCTTTCCTGCTGCAACATTATATCACTATCCCTGCTATCACAGTCCTGACAGAAAACTCTGTGGAATCTGAAATTCAGGGAGCTTCCTTTCAGGAAGATAAAAGTGTAAAAAACAGGTGAAGAGGAAAAAAATAATAAAAACTATAGGCAATTTGACTTCACACATTATGTATATACAGAATTTCTTAAGTCAAAACGGAGGCTGATTGTCACTTTAAAATGAACTGCCACCTGCCTACATTGTCACCTTAGTGGGGGAATCTATCTTGGCAGGATTTGCATGATTGTCAGTTTATGCAAATGATCTAGTACTAGCAGGCAGGAAGTGGCAGTTGAGAGGGAGAGCAGGGTGGAATGTTTGTGTTTGCCTGACATGCCAGCCAGTACTGTCTAATTTGCATAAATTTACAAAGAAAGAATGCAAAATATATCACAGTCTTGTTTTGAATTAATAAAATGGCTAATGTAAATTTAGATGCTTTTGAAAGCGCTTTCAAAAACCTGTTGAGTTGTTATACATTTTCAGTTCTGCTTTAACCCCTTGAATTCTAAAAATGCCTCCAAGGTAGGCATTCAAGGGGTTAAACACCATCAAGTTCTGTTTTTCCTTTTCTGAAAACTCCTGACACACTGTGACTTTCAGACGTCCTTGCTGTTGACAGAGCTGCAAGAGAAATTGTGCTTTTGATACCATATCTGGAGATACAACAGGAGCTTCAAGGTCGGGAGTAATACCATGGTTCATAAAGAAAAATCCCAAAGATGCGTTTTAAAAGCTGAGCTACGGGAAGTGCCTAAAAGGAATTCACTTTCCATTTATATTTTCCATTTTTTTCTGAAAGCCAGCGTTAAATCACAGAGTGGGGACATCAGATAAGAGAAGCAAC
Organism: Rhinophrynus dorsalis; assembly: GCA_037306005.1. Classification (NCBI taxonomy): domain Eukaryota; kingdom Metazoa; phylum Chordata; class Amphibia; order Anura; family Rhinophrynidae; genus Rhinophrynus; species Rhinophrynus dorsalis. Next base: position 44,131,309 of record CM074726.1, on the reverse strand, counting down.
CATACGAAAATTTTAATGTTTCTCTTAATACAAAAATATACCCACAGTTTCCTTTCAAACATCTGCCATAAAAAGTTTTGGAAGAGGATATAAAAGAGGACTTTGGAGCAGCTGTGTCACGGTCTGAAGGTCACAACGTGTGAATCTTTGTAGAATGTACTAGAATGAGCCCACCCCCTTCATAAATAGAGAATTGAGAGGAGGGGAACTTGATAGAAGGGAGAATTATACAACAGTTTGTACATCTGGTAAGTTATTCTTAGGGATGGATTTCCCATTAGGCAAAATAGGCAACTGCCCAGAATACCCAGTTTAGAGTGGAGCCTCAACTGTGATGGTTACGGTCATGTTCTCCATATAGTACCCCCTCCAGTAGGTAACACATTTCAAAAAGAATCAGATGTTGATACACATACCTAAGAACTTTTTCTTGTTGACTCCCTGGAGGGGAGTTCTGTGGCGCCACTGTGGGGAGAGAAATGACATGATTCACTCCAAAAAAGGGGTGGGGCTTAATCACGAGTGGAGGCAAGCTTAAACATAGGAGGAATAGGCTGGGGAAGGAGGGGAAATGGGAGGAGCGGGCAAGGAAGGAGCAGAAGTGGGCAGAGTTTCAGTAGAAACTTCCCACATCCGGAGACTTAGACTCTGCCCCGGAGACCCAGTAATGCAGAGTTAAAACCGGAGTCTCCGGGGCAAATCCGGAGAGTTCCTGGCTATATTGATGCAGACCACTAACTGGGATCTTCCAGATATGAGCTCTGGGGCTTACTCTCAGCATCACTGTTCTCTCTCTGTACCAATCCATTTGTACACCCTTCCACAAATACTGCATGAAAAGTGGAATGAAAAAGCCAGAGCAGATCAACTCTAAGAGTAACACTCTACACATTTTAGCTTCCCTGTCTAGTGCATTATATTCCCTAGCATTTATAAACCATTTCTAGGGATACTATTCCTCTTGGGCAGTAAAATTACAGAGCTTTGTTTTGGTCCACATACAGATGAATCTCAGCAACAACAGCAGTACTCATTCAATATGTATGTATGTATTTATGTATCTTTATTTATGTAGAGCCATACATGTTCATGATGACATACAGAGACGGTAGAAGGATGATTATAAGTGCAAGTACAAGGTGTGGTGAAGGAAGTGCAGAAGTATTCTGATGTTACTATCGGTAAGTGTCACGGTTCTCAGGAACAAACCAGGAGTCAGTACGGTAAAGTAAAACAATCTTTTATTAGAAAAATCACAGTAATGAACGTAAACAGATAACACACAGAGGGTGATCAAAGAGGCAAGCGCTGCACCAGAAATAGCAGTCCAGCAATAGATCCACCACACTGTACGAGACTAGGCCTCAGCCCACTGGAGCCTCAAGTTAATTTGGAACGCTCAAAGGACTAGCACTGACTCAGCCTGCAGTCAGTAAGCTAGGAGTCCGATAGATACCCAGGGCCACACTAGGATGGGTGTCTGTGGAGTGGGGACCAACACACGGAGGAAACAGACCGAGCCTCCTAGTCCGCACCAGAAAGGATAGTCAGACAAGCTGGGTCATACATGGAGCGGGTAGTCAGCCAGAGCCACAGGTTTGCATCAGATAGGATATCCACTGAAGCATTGGTACGCTGGATGCACAGTGGACAGAGCCCCAGGTCAACACCAGAGTGGGTAGTCAGACAAGCCAGATCATACATGGAGCGGGTAGTCAGCCAGAGCCACAAGTTTGCACCAGAAAGGATGTCTAAGCCAAATTAGAACGCACAAGGAGAATGGTCAGAAAGAGGTCAACACCAGAATGGATGGGTAATACACAGTTCAGGTAGTCAGCCAGAGCCACAGGTCCACACCAGATTTGGTGTCCACTACACAATGGGAGAAGGCAAAAGAGTAGTCAGACAGAGCCACAGGTCAGCACCAGAATAAATGGTCAAACTAGCCAGGTCATACACAGAGCCCAAGGGAAACAGAACTGTATTGTACAACATCGCAAGGGCAACTGAGTCAAGACTCAGACTGCCCTTTAAACCCCTCCTCAGGAAGTAGGTAGGAGGAGCAGGCTCAGAGGAAGGAAGTAGGTAGGAGGAGACTACAGGAAGCATGGAATAAAACAGAGGCCTGCTACACGCTGAAGCCTCGCGCCTGCAGATGATGTATCTTGCTCTGATGCGTCCAACCGCTGCCATCTTCCTGCGTCATCCTTGCGGCATGAACGGCCGCTGAAACCAAGGTAAGCTGTGACAGCAAGAGGAGGATATTGCTATTGAGATGCCTCCTTGAGCAGGTGGGTTTTGAGGAGATCCCTGAAAGTGATGAGTGTGGATGACTGGCGAATGGTGATAGGGAGGGCATTCCAGAGTCGGGCAGCCAGTGAAAAAGCTTGTAGCCAAGAGATGGCTCGATTTGTGTAGGGAGAGGACAGGAAGAACAATTGAGAAGACCATAGGGGACAGGAAGGGGTGTAGCAGGAGTTAAGAGAAGAAATGTAAAAGGGTGCTGAAGAACAGAGAATTACAGGGGCGGAGGAAAATCTTGTAAGAAATATGATACTTTATAGGTAGCCAACTGAGGGAATTCATGAAGAGATGAGATGGAAGATATCTGGAAGCAAATGTGGCGATTCTCGATAACAGAAAAGAGGAGAAAGAAGAGAAGCATGAAGACCAGAGAGTAGAATGTTGCAGCAGTCAAGTCTGGAGAGAATGAGTGCCTGAAAAAGCGTTTTTGCAGTTGACATGCAGAGTAAAAGACATATTATGGCAATATATTTTTTAATAATATTTAGGAAGAAGCAACGTGTTCTGGTGACAGCTTGGATATGGGGGTGGGGGGGAAGGTTAATTTAGAATCAAGTATGACCCCAAGACAATAGACTTAAAAGTCAATAGACTTAAAACTACACTTAAACAGCAGAATACTCACTAAGAACACCTACATATTATATGAAATCAAATAAATAAGCAATAGAATCTCAGAACCACAATTTTAATGACAAGCAACAGAATATAGGATTCAGGGCCAGATTTGTCAATAGTTAGAATAGGCAACTGCCTAGAGTGTCACACTCTGGCCACACCCACATTCTGTTTTATGGGTGTTTTATATATACTCTATGGAAGAGTTGGTTAAAGGGATAGTAATATTTCATTTTAACTTTATTTTATTTTGTAGGCATTAAAAAAAACATGAAGAATGATATAAGTCTTATCTCTCAAACCTTTATGGTTTATGAGATATTCACAAACAAAGTTTCCCCCTCCCACCCCTTTTACCTAGTGTAAATAATCTCTTCTCAGATGTGGAATGCAGTCTATAGACCAGACAGATAACAGAAGGGGACACTCTTATTCCTATGAAAACAATGAAATCCCTGCCCCCTTTGACAAGCTTTTCAGCTTTTTCCCTTGTCTTAATTGAACATTGTCCCTCTCTGCAGTCTACCTGGGCACCTCCCTTCTGCTCTGGCTGAACAGTGTGACATCAGTAAAAGGGGCGGGAGGGGGATACTTTGCTTGTGAATATCTCTTAAACCATAAAGGTTTGAGAGATAAGACTTATATCATTCTTCATGTTTTTTTAATGTCTACAAAATAAAATAAAGTTAAAACGAAGTATTACTATCCCTTTAACTCCAAAATTGATACAGTTCTTATTAATTCATGCTGTGGGTTCAAAAGAAATGTGGAGGAGCTCTGGGGCAAACATTCCAAAAAGTCCCAGTGATTTAAATGGATATTGTAACCCCCTGTACACTACAGGGGTCTCCAACGCATGAGACCTCTCTACCATGCAAGGCATTAAAATCCCCATTTAACACAAACAAAATTTTTAGTTCTCCCCTATAGTGCAAATGGTTTGCCCCAGAACGCCACTTTTGTTTTGAACATACAACCCTATTAGAGTGACAGGTGAATATAACTTCCATGCATATATAACAGAGATGCAAGTGCACTAGTATGTCTGTAATAAAAACCCTGACGTTTAGCAGTATTTCTGTGTGCATCGCAAGTCTGTCAGACTCTGAACTCTCCCTCACATTTCGGCTGTGGACAAATACCCCGCTGTGGGTTTGAGAGCCTCTCCCATGGAAGAAGACAGTGTAATGAATTGGAAGCAGATGGCTCTATGGAGAGTTACAATTCATGCTTTGCTGATCTGTCTGCCTTAGTCAGAAGAGGAATAACATTCTGGATTTTACATGTCTGTTCTGTGAAACTTGCAGTTAACTCCTTCAAACTCTACATAGCCCTCGGTTTACAGTCTGGTACGGGGTCATACAGAATCCTGATAATTGATATGTATTTATCATCATGTCTAACACAGAAAGCAGAGTATCAGTGTTATACACAGAGCAGTATCTGTATTATAGCCAGGGCATTGTGTGTATCTGTATTTTACACAGAGCAGTGTGTCTGTATCATACACAGAGCAGTGTGTGTGTATCGTTATTATACACAGAGCAGTGTGTATCTGTATTATACACAGAGCAATGTGTGTGTGTGTGTATCTGTATTATACACAGAGCAGTGTGTATCTGTATTATACACAGAGCAGCGCATGTATCTGTATTATACACAGAGCTGTGCATGTATCTGTATTATACACAGAGCAGTGTGTGTGTGTATCTGTATTATACACAGAGCAGTGTGTGTGTGTGTGTATCTGTATTATACACAGAGCAGTGTGTGTGTGTATCTGTATTATACACAGAGCAGTGTGTATCTGTATTATACACAGAGCAGTGCATGTATCTGTATTATACACAGAGCTGTGTGTGTGTCTGTCTGTATTATACACAGAACAGTGTATGTGTGTTTCTTATTGTACACAGAACATTGTGTTATATACAGAGCAGTGTGTGTGTCTGTATTGTACACAGAGCAGTGTGTGTGTGTATCTGTATTATACACAGAGCAGTGTGTGTGTCTGTATTGTACAAAGAGCAGTGTGTGTGTCTGTATTATACACAGAGCAGAGTGTATCTGTATTATACACCTAGCAGTGTGTGTGTGTCTGTATTATACACTGAGCAGTGTGTATCTGTATTATACACCTAGCAGTGTGTGTGTGTGTCTGTATTATACACAGATCAGTGTGTATCTGTAATATACACAGAGCAGTGTGTGTGTATCTGTAGTATACACAGAGCAGTGTGTGTGTGTGTCTGTATTATACACCTAGCAGTGTGTGTGTGTCTGTATTATACACAGAGCAGTGTGTGTATCTGTATTATACACAGCGCAGTGTGTATCTGTATTATACATAGAGCAGTGTGTGTATATTATACATAGAGCAGTGTGTGTATCTGCAGTGTGTGTGTGTATCTATCCATCTTATACACAGAGGTTAGCATGTGTGTCTGTATTATAGACAGAGCAATGTAAATGTGTACTGTATATCTGTATTATACACAGAGTAGTGTGTACCATATAACTAATATACACAGAACAGTAGCTGTATTAAATGAAGAGCAGTGTGTATCTTATTCTACACAGATCAACCTAACTCCCGACATTTCAAATGGCCAAAGAGGGACACTTGTGCTTTAGGTGGTGTTGCTGGGGGTGTTGCTGGTGGGTGGGGGCATTGCCTAGAATTTGTAGGTTATTTCATAACCTATTGAAACCTCTTCATGTAACTGAATAAATAATTTCGAGCAAGACTTAAGTATTTACACAGACTCATTTACAAACACATATACTGATGTTTATATATACATTAATGTGAGTGTTATTGCTGTGGAGAGATATGATACACTTATATGTGAGCCTAATCTCCTAAAAAAGAGGGACAACAGGGTCGTAAAAAAGGGACAGATGGATTTGGGTCTCAAAGAGAGACTGTCTCTCCAAAAGAGGGACACTAGGGAGGTAAGGCAATGTGTGTGTGTCTGTATTATTTGCAGAGCAGTGTATCTGTATTATACGCAGAGCAGTGTGTGTGTGTGTCTGTATTATACGCGGAGCAGTGTGTGTGTATCTGTAGTATACACAGAGCAGTGTGTGTGTGTATCGTTATTATACACAGAGCAGTGTGTATCTGTATTATACACAGAGCAGTGTGTGTATCTGTATTATACACAGAGCAGTGTGTATCTGTATTATACACAGAGCAGTGTGTGTGTATCTGTATTATACACAGAGCAGTGTGTGTATCTGTGTTATACAGAGTAGTGTGTTTATCTGTATTATACACAGGGCTGTGTGTGTTACTGTATTATATACATAGCAGTGTGTGTATCTGTATGCTACACAGAGCAGTGTGTGTATCCGTTTTATACACAGAGCAGTGTACGTATCTGTGCTATACAGAGTAGTGTGTTTATCTGTATTATACACAGAGCAGTGTATCTGTATTATACAACGAGCAGTGTGTGTATCTGTATTATACAACGAGCAGTGTGTGTATCTGTATTATACAACGAGCAGTGTGTGTATCTGTATTCTACACAGAGCAGTGTGTGTATCTGTATTCTACACAGAGCAGTGTGTGTGTATCTGTATTCTACACAGAGCAGTGTGTGTATGCGTATTATACACAGAGTAGTGTGTGTCTGTATCATACACAGAACAGTGTGTGTGTGTGTATCTGTATTATACACAGGGCAGTGTGTACTCTGTATCATACATAGAGCAGCTTGTGTATTCGGATTATACACAGAGCAGTGTGTGTGTGTGTGTGTGTGTGTGTGTGTGTCTGTATCATACACAGAGCAGCATGTGTATCTGTATAATCCAAAGAGCAGTGTGTGTGTGTGTGTGTGTGTGTGTGTGTGTGTGTGTCTGTATTATACACAGAGCAATGTGTGTGTGCATCTGTATTATACACAGAGCAGTGTGTGTGTGTCTGTATTATACACAGAGCAATGTGTGTGTGCATCTGTATTGTACACAGAGCAGTGTGTGTGTGTGTCTGTATTATACATAGAGCAATGTGTGTATCTGTATTATACTCAGAGCAGTGTGTGTGTGTGTGTGTGTGTGTGTGTGTGTGTATCTGTATTATACACAGAGCAGTGTGTGTATCTGTATTATACTCAGAGCAGTGTGTGTGTGTGTGTGTGTGTGTGTGTATCTGTATTATACACATAGCAGTGTGTGTGCATCTGCATTATTCTCAGAGCAGTGTGTGTGTATCTGTATTATACACAGAGCAGTGTGTGTATCTGTATTATACACAGAGCAGTGTGTGTGTATCTGTATTATACACAGAGAAGTGTGTATCTGTATTATACATGGAGCAGTGTGTGTATCTGTATTATACACAGAGCAGTGTGTGTGTCTATACACAGAGCAGTGTGTGTGTGTGTGTGTGTGTGTGTGTGTGTGTGTGTGTGTGTGTGTGTGTGTGTTTATCTGTATTCTACACAGAGAAGTGTATGTATCTATATTATATACAGAGCAGTGTGTATGTATCTATATTATACACAGAGCAGTGTGTATGTATCTATATTATATACAGAGCAGTGTGTATGTATCTATATTAGACACAGAGCAGTGTGTGTATCTGTATTATACACAGAGCAGTGTGTGTATGTCTGTATTATATACAGAGCAGTGTATGTATCTGTATAATACACAGAGCAGTGTGTATCTGTATAATACACAGAGCAGTGTGTATCTGTATAATACAACACAGAGCTGTGTGTATCTGTATAATACAACACAGAGCAGTGTGTGTATCTGTGTTATACACAGAGCAGTGTGTGTATCTGTGTTATACACAGAGCAGTGTGTGTATCTGTGTTATACAGAGCAATGTGTGTATCTGTAGTGTACACAGAGCAGTGTGTGTGTATCTGTATTCTACACAGAGCAGTGTGTGTATCTGTATTCTACACAGAGCAGTGTGTGTATCTGTATTCTACACAGAGCAGTGTGTGTATCTGTATTCTACACAGAGCAGTGTGTGTATCTGTATTATACACAGAGCAGTGTGTGTGTCTGTATTATACACAGAGCAGTGTGTGTATCTGTATTATACACAGAGCAGTGTGTATCTGTATTATACACAGAGCAGTGTGTGTATCTGTATTATACACAGAGCAGTGTGTGTGTCTGTATTATACACAGAGCAGTGTGTGTATCTGTATTCTACACAGAGCAGTGTGTATCTGTATTATACACAGAGCAGTGTGTGTATCTGTATTATACACAGAGCAGTGTGTGTGTCTGTATTATACACAGAGCAGTGTGTGTATCTGTATTCTACACAGAGCAGTGTGTGTGTCTGTATTATACACAGAGCAGTGTGTGTGTATCTGTATTATACACAGATCAGTGTGTGTGTGTATCTGTATTATACACAGATCAGTGTGTGTGTGTATCTGTATTATACACAGAGCAGTGTGTGTGTCTGTATTATACACAGAGCAGTGTGTGTGTATCTGTATTCTACACAGAGAAGTGTTTGTATCTGTATTCTACACAGAGCAGTGTGTGTATCTGTTTTATACACAGAGCAGTGTGTATCTGTATAATACAATACAGAGTCGTGTGTATCTGTATTATACACAGAATAATGTGGGTGTGTGTCTGTATTATACACTGAGCAGTGCATTTGTGTATTATATACAAAACAATGTTTGTATCTGTATTATACACAGAATACTGTGTGTATCTGTATTATACGCAGAGCAGTGTGCTTATCTGTATTCTACACAGAGCAGTGTGTGTGTATCTGTAGTATACACAAAGCAGTGTGTATATCTGTATTCTACACAGAGCAGTGTGTGTATCTGTGTTATACACAGAGCAGTGTGTGTATCTGTGTTATACACAGAGCATATACTGATGTTTATATATACATTAATGTGAGTGTTATTGCTGTGGAGAGATATGATACACTTATATGTGAGCCTAATCTCCTAAAAAGAGGGACAACAGGGCCGTAAAAAAGGGACAGATGGATTTGGGTCTCAAAGAGAGACTGTCCCTCCTAAAGAGGGACACTATGGAGGTAAGGCAATGTGTGTGTGTGTCTGTATTATTTGCAGAGAAGTGTGTGTTTTCTGTATTGTACACAGAGCAGTGTATCTGTATTATACGCAGAGCAGTGTGTGTGTGTGTGTCTGTATCTGTATTCTACACAGAGAAGTGTGTGTATCTGTATTATACACAGAGCAGTTTGTGTATCTGTATTATACACAGAGCAGTGTGTGTATCTGTATTCTACACAGAGCAGTGTGTGTGTATCTGTTTTATATACAGAGCAGTGTGTATCTGTATTATACACAGAGCAGTGTGTGTGTATCTATATTAGACACAGAGCAGTGTGTACGTATCTATATTAGATACAGAGCAGTGTGTGTGTGTGTATCTGTATTCTACACAGAGCAGTGTGTGTATCTTTTTTATACACAGAGCAGTGTGTATCTGTATAATACACAGAGCAGTGTGTATCTGTATAATACAACACAGAGTAGTGTGTATCTGTATTATACACAGAATGATGTGGGTGTGTATCTGTATTATACACTGAGTAGTGCATGTGTGTATTATATACAAAACAATGTGTGTATCTGTATTATACACAGAATAGTATGTGTGTATCTGTATTATATACTGAGCAGTGAGTGTATATCTGTGTCATACACTGAATTGTGTGTATGCATGTGTATTATACACAGAACAATGCAGTGACAGTACAAATTCACCAAGGGCTGTTCTTCAGTGAAAGAACTAAAGAGTACAAGCATTAAAGTGCATACCACCAAACCTCTGTACACCTGTCATATTGCATGCACAGTGCATACCTCCCAACATTTCATGTGGCCAAAGAGGAACACTTTTGTTTTAGGTGCTCTTGCTGGGGGGCATGACCGGTGGCCAGGGTATTATCAAGACTTTTTAGGTTATTTCATGACCTATTGAAACTTCTTTGTATAATAATTTTATTTACACAGGCTAATTTATAAAGACATATACTGAAGTTTAACCCCTTAGTGACAGCCGCGTGCGTGCGCACGCAGCTGTCACCTTAACGCCTGGCTAACATTTTTTTTTTTTAATGAAATGATTCCGGAGTCCCCGAACGGCGTGCAGCCGCATGGAGACCCAGACTTCCGGGACTTACCAGGTACGTCCTCTGTCACTAAGTGACAGTTTTTGCGGGATGTACCTGGTAAGTCAATTGTCGGGAAGGGGTTAAACCGACATTAATGTGAGTTTTATAGCTGTGGAGCAGTGTGATATACTTACATACACCCCACACAGTCTGATCTCCTAAAAAGAGGGACGCCAAGGTGGGATCGAGGGACATGGGCATTTGGGTCTCAAAGAGGGACACTTGGGAGGTATGACACTGAAATTATGTAAGATGTTGAAATTTCCTCTAAGCCTGTACTGCAATGGCTTAGAGGACAAGACAACCGGTAATACTCATATACTGCCCCGTTATTCTCCCATTGGAACAAGGGCATTAACCCTTTTTCCGTACCCCTCTGGCACTCAAAGGGTTAAGAGGAAGAATTTTGATGTACATAACTTATCATATCGCAGTTACTCGTACATAGTTTTGTTGCACACCTCTCTGGCCCTTAAAGGGTTAATTTCTATAACAAACACTAAATATGTAGCAGCCTCTATTTGCCTAACCTGGTAGAATTTATCTAGAGGTTGTAATGTAGATGGTCTGATCTGACTTCCTGTGAAGTTTATTTAACAGAACAGGTCACTGATTTGCCTCAGCCCCTACTCAGATCTCTGTGTCCCAGGGCAGATTATATTTACAAGTGATGCCGATGAATTTGCTGCTTGAAATATATTTCCATAATTTTACATATTAAAAGGGCCCTTCTTTTACTGTCATATTTTGCATTGAGGTTTAGCAAGTCTGAAAATGAGGCAAATTGTTGTATTGTAGTTAATAAGAGAGGCTGCAAAATGTAGAGATTCCTTTCTTCTCTTCATGCATATTATGTACAAAGCTAGACTCTTGAGGACCAGAGACATATGCAATAAATTGCTAATCTCTGGTCCAAAAGGGTTAAATCTAATGATCTGCTTCACAAGAGGTAAATCTATGTATCCCTTTAAGTGATTCCCAATGCATTGGATACATCTTTAGCACACAAAGAGCTAAATCACTATGGAACAATAGAGTTAAATTGTTATAGTCAAATATGACATTACTGTTATATCATTTTTATTGTCCATTGCAAAAAAGTCATGTTAAAAACTGACAGTTTTCACTCAAGTCATCAAGAGTGTGGAAATGATAGTCGTAGTTCTCTGAAGTGTGAGTCTCAGACACTCAATGAAGTTGAGTGCCCACTGTGCATCCATGTGCACTGACATCATCCACAATTTGTTTGGTCCATCTACTGTCAGGTCTTCTTGCTCTGTGGCCTGCCCATTTCTATTTCAGGCTCCTTACTTTTTCATTTACATCATAGACCTTTGTTTGCTGACGAATCCACATATGTTTGTCAGTCTCTGTTGTTATGTTCAGAATTCGACGTGTCATACTCCTCTGGGTAAACTTAAATTTTTTGTATGGCTTTGGCAATCAGTGTCCATGTTTCACAGCCATTTAAGAACTGGGAGGACATAATTTTCAAAAAACTTTCACTTGAGGGTGAGTGGTAAATTTTCATTGAAGACAGTACTAGTAAGTTTTTCAAATGCTTGTCATCCCAATTTTGTGCTCAGTTTCCATCATGGTGTTTCCATCTGTTGACATTTCCTGTCCAAGGTAAACATACTTGTCCACTTCTTCTAGTGCCTGTCCATCTGCAGTGATTTTACTTGGTATATTACATTTGTTAAACATGACGCGTTTCGTTGACATTAATTTTGGCTTTCCTGTTGTAGCTCTTCAATGCGTTCTTGCAGTTCTTCAGGACTACTGGCAAAGAGTATGATATTGTCTTCAACACATTGTGGGGAAATTGTGTCTCTTTGTCAGACGCCTTTTTCTGTATTGATCTGGACTTTATCATTGTTGGCCTGTGAGGATGCAGTTGCATTTTCATATATTTATTAGAGGATATTGATGTAAGCTCTATCTATTCCTTGGCTGATCTGGGCATCAATTATTGCTTGCTTTTTCACTGAAATCAATGGCCTTTTCAAAGTCAATGAAGGCCGTGCATGATGGAAGGTTGCATTCATTATGCAGCTCAATAACTTGTTGCACTGTCTGGATATGGTCCATTGTACTGAAACTGCTCCTGAAGCCTGTTTGTTCTTCAGGTATTGTGTCCATTTTAGATCCGCCTGATCACCTTTTTTGTGCAGTAAGATGACCCCTGGATTTTTCCATGTTTCAGGCACTTTGCCGAGTAGCAGGTATTTTGAAAATAGTTTAGCTAGGGCTTTGAATATAGGTTCACCTCCACCTTTCAAAATTTCAGTAGTGGCTTTATCAAGTCCAGTTGCTTTGCCATTTTTGATTGATTTCATTTCAGCATCTACTTTGTCTACTAAAGCTTCTGGCACAGCTTCAGCCTCTGGCACTGCATGCAGTTGTTACACTTCATGTTTAGAAAGAGTTGAATACAATTCTTCCACTTGTTTTAGTATTTGTTGTTGAGTTTTTACTATTGTTCATGAGAAGAGCCCCATGTCACAGACACAAACTTTTCATAGTTACTTGTATCAACAGTGCCACCTGCAGTAAAACATCTTGAACTCATGGGAGCAGAAAAATGCAGGTTAGCTCTGTAATAACATTTTAAAGAATTATCTCTCAGGATTGGGATTACACCCTTTTAACCAACAGGAAAATCTCTAAGACATATATATATATCAGGACTTATAATTTTAAGTCCTTTGCTACTAGCCAGACTTGAAAAGTTACTCGCCACTGCAAGCCAAAACATACCCAACAGGGATGAATTTCTACTCGCCAGGGCTACATTTTCACTCGCCATTGGCTAGTGGCGAGTGGAAATTTTGAGCCCTGTATATATACTTAAATATTTAGGGCTTACTACCCCTTTAACCATAGTAATAGAAAATACATACTTTCGCTTTCTGAGTTAAAAAGGAATTATACCATAGCAATAAGTATTGTATTATGTTTAACAGAAGGACTTACCGAAGTTGATATCCTTCAGATTGCAGTTAGTTATATACATATACTATGTTTTTAGTTGTTTTGAAGCTGTCTTGTAATACAAAGGGCTGGATTTCCCAATAGACAAAGTAGGCAACTGCCTAGAGCTCCAGATTTTCAAGGTTGCCTCAGCTGTTCTGGCCACACCCACATTCTGAATTGTGGGTGTGGCCAGAGCAATCTCAATGTTCCTGAACCAGTTTTATACCACTTTACAAGCTATTCTTTAGCGATCAAGTGGTTAAAGCTTTTTTCCATTCATGCTTGTTATAGTCCAAGGGTATTTTATATGCAGGATTCTGCAAATATAATGCACAAATTCATACATAGATATGCCTGACTGCTGTATGAAGGACACCAACCTAGGCGAGTAAATATTTTAAACAAATTAAGATCAACTCGTTCCTATGGTATGGCTTCCCTTTAATTTATTTTTACTGAACAAATAAAAATAAGAAATACATATTCAATAAGACAAGTGGGATGAAGTATTATTGAGATATCCCAGGTCTGGGTGAGCTCCGTCTGTCACATGCCTGGTGACATTGCCGTTCTTTTCTGTGTTAGTGATGTTATCCTACAGACCATTACAGCAATTCTCATCTAGTCTATCATTTCACCCTCATTCCGTGGAATTATTGTATTTATTTTTTTTTTGCAGCATGTTAGAGAGCAGCCAATCCTTTAGATTGCAAACAGCCTTGCTTGTTAGCACCGCTAACACATTGCGGGTGTTAATCCCTTAGGCGCGAGACAAGTCACCAGCAAAGGAATGCGTTGAAGACGTCTCTACCATACAGTGAGGTTATTATTATTATTTTTTTCCTTCAACAGCAATTTCAACAAGTCTGATGTTATGGGATAATAATGTTTAACCCTGTAGGTGCTAGAGATGTGTCCAATGCACTGCTTTGCTTACAACCTAAGGTTTAATATAAAATTGTTTTTATTTGAAAGGAAATTATATAACGCACATATATACATCCCTGGGAACTCTCCGGATCTGCCGTTTTCAGACTGAATTACTGGGTCTATGGGGACAGAGGCTGATTCTCTGGCTGTGGTGAGTTTCCTCTCATTGTTACCCTGTTCTTCCCACTTCCCGCACACTTTTCCTCTTTCCACCCACCTCCCACCCGCTTTATGACACCAATATGCATATGCCCCGCCCCCTTTATGACTCAGATTGCACCACTGACATCCTCTTGTTGGCAGTACATGAGCTTTCTCCATTGCCTCAATATGAGCAAGTTTCCAGGTATGTACACACAAATATTATATATATATATATATATATATATATATATATATATATATATATATAACTGGTTCCTGGCCTCCTTGCCCACTGCCATGAAAACCACTGTAACGAAACTCACAGCCTTCGAGGAATGACGGTTCCCTGCAGAGTGCCGAAGCTACAGGAAACACCATGTAACAGTCGCTGGTAGTATCCTGAGGAAGATTACAATCCTTAAATGAAACTTTTTTTTTTTTTTTTTTTTTTTTTTTTTTAAATCAACAAGACTTCTTCACTCTTTGTACCTTTTGATGTCCTGAGTGTGCCTTCTGTCTTTTTGTTTGTATGTTTTGCATGTGTCCTAGTATTTGCACCCAGGCAAATGCCCCTGCAAGAATGAATGTTTCCTTTTGCACTAATTTATATATGTTAGAGCTGTTCAAGTTTGAACTAGAATAACTTTAGAATAAAATAGCTTTCAGCAGTAGGGATACCCTTGTTGTACTCAAGAAAATAAACTCTACAATATATATTTTTTTACATATTAAAGGGGAGCTCTCACCTTCTTAAACAATTACTTCCTCTTGTAGTGTAACTTAGTAGAAGTTGTCATCGTTTGGTTTCATGGTTTTTTACCAAGTAGTTGCAGAGAAAAAGCAAAACATTAATTTGTCTGAAACCCCTAGGACACCAAAAAGCATAATGTGTTTGCCCCTCCTGTGTACCCAACTGGACATTGCAGGGCCCCGGTGGACATAAAGGGCATATGTAAAAAGACAAACGTGGCTAAATTCTTGGACAAACCAACTGCAACCTAGGGAACTATTTAAAGGGATAGTAATACTTGAAATGTAAAAAAAAAAAAAAAATGTTGTAGGGCTTATCCTCCTGAGTAAAACAATGGCACTCCTACTGCTGAAAGGTTTTATTCTTAAAGGGACAGTAATGTCCCATAAAAAAAGTTCTTCTACTTTTGTAGATGTTAAATAAACTATGTGCCAAAAATCCCATCTCACAAACTGCCATGGTTTGAGAGATATAAGCACTGAAAGTTCCCCCCTCCCTTCCCTTCAACTGAAGTCAGCTGTAAAGCTGACAGCAGGAGATTCAAGTCGGCCAACTAGAGAAGGCTCTTCAGAAGAGCCGAAATCGCGGCTACAAAGAACGGTCTACAAAATGTGCTTGCAAACCAGGCACACTTTGTAGACCTTTCCAATTAAGTAATTCTTTTGAAATAACGTGATTTGGGCTCTTCTGCAGAGCCACTGGCTGATCCCCGGACCGGGATCTCCTGCTGTCAGCTAGATGCTGACGTCAGGAGAAGGGGAGGGAGGGGTTTGAGAGACAGGATTTGTGGCACATAGTTTATTTTTTTTAACATCTACAAAAAGTAGATTTTTTTATGGGACATTAGTGTGCTTTTAAGTTATTGCACCTCAAAATTGATTTTTTTGATGCAATATAATAGTGGCCTGAACTTGTACAGTGGCGCTGTTGCTAAACCATCCTATGAAGATTTTTGGTCAACTGACCAGAGCTGTCCATAGGATATGGTGTAGCAACAGCGCCACTGTAACATTTCAGGACACTGTGATACTGCACCTAAAATATTCAATGCATTGCAATGCGTTCGGTACCCCTCTGGCACTCAAAGGGTAAAAAAAAAAATAAATAAAAAAATCCCATTAATTTAAATCTTTGAGTGCCAGCGAGGTATCCAATGCATTGCAATGCATTTTAACTCCTTGAATGCAAATTCTCCATCTCCCTCACTATGTTCCACATCAACCATCTCTTCTGTACCCTTTTAACCATATGTAAAGTGAAGTGGAACAATTCTTGAGTAAAACAACTGCACAATAGGTATCAAATAAAAATTTACAAAAATCCTGTTGATTTAAATCAGGCTTTTAACCCTTTACATGCTAGAGAGGTCTCGACTCCAACACATTGCAAAGCAATGCGTCGGAGACCTCTGTTGCACTAATGGGGTTAAAAAACCCATTTATATTAGTGAGACATTGTATTTGCTCCCAAAGGTGTAGTTGGTTTGCTCCAGAATTGTTTGCCTTTTCAATTGTGTATAAGGTATGTGCAGAGGATTCTGAACAAGTGGTTAAGTGGTTGAGGCAGAGAAAGGGGTTAATTCTAGCGTAACGTGGCTAAGTGCTTTCAAGTAAGAATGTGATCTCTCTTAGCTTCCCAGGTGTCTCTGGGACCATCTGTTCCAAGAGCATCTTATTTCCTTTTGTGTAACATTCAGCATTTTAGCAGTCCCCACGGACAAGACTCACCGTGCCTTCCTATTGTCTTTGGCGATTCTGAATGTGCTGAGCTTAGCCAACAGGGAGTGAGTCCCTAGGTGTGTGTGTGTATGTTTGTGTGGCTTGGGGGGGGGGGGGCGATCTCCTCGGCACCAAGGAAAGTCATGGCTTGTGAAGGTAAAGCAATAATAAGGTATTGTTTTGTACAACTGTAATTTTCATAACTCCAACCACACAATATAACCCTTTCATAGAATTCCTGTGCAGATATGCACTAAACTTCAATTTGGGTGCAGTATGGCAATGTTGTGATGATTTGGATCCAAATCCATTTCATAATATGCACTAAGAAGTATTCACTAGCTTATTCCTGTCATTACAACTCAAATACAGCTACATCTCAATCCCTTCATGCCTTTGTGGCATGTACAGTTTTCCAGTGTTATCTTCACCAGTTGTTCATTTTTCATGTAGAAATGTGGCTTAATAAGCCAGTTTTGTATTCCTGGGGGCATTTTTACAGGTTAATGCGGGTATTCGCCACATACACTAAGCTGTGACAACTGTCACAACTCACAGAAACTGGATAGGGGAAGTAGGATCATGTGACTTCCCAGATAAACGGGATGGAGTGGGGAGGCTTGTCAACATGGGCTGCACCTCACCAGGTGGATTCGCTAATAATTTTGAATTGGAGGTAGGATTTGGAGAAAATTATGTGGTAATTTTAATTTGAAATTTGCCCCCGATGAAGTCTGATTCAGATGAAATGCGTAGGGTTATGTTTGTTATTTTATATGATTTTATTTATTGTGTATACTCAGGGCTGGTGCAAGGATTTTTGCCACCCTAGGCAAAACCTAATTCTGCTGCCCCCCCTTGGCTCCGCCCCCTTATGCCCCTCATACTGAGTGGAGTGAATATAGTGCGTGTCTGTCTGGACTGGCTGTCACTGACACAGCCAGTGCCATTGAGTGAGTCTGAGCCACACTGACACAGTAACACTGACAACTGACACTGTACATTATGCTACACTACAGCCACAGCGCAGGAGCAAACGAGAGTCTGGACTCTTCATTGTCCCGGCTGGGTAGGGACACGGGACACAGACCTGGAGGCTGGTGCTCAAAATAACATGCCTTGGGGATGCACTTGCCCCATGCTGTGCCCCCAGTAGATGTGCACCCTAGGCCGGCACCTATCTCACCTATAGGTGGCGCCGACCCTGTGTATACTGCTTTTGTATGTGTGTTGAATCTCCAATAAAGGAGTTAGTTATTCAGCACAGTAGCCGTAGTTATTCCGGGTCCGGGGACACATATCCAGAAGAAGAAAAGGTGGATGTCCAAGAAGGATAGAACACGGCAAGATTATACTATTAAGATGAATACTGAAGCCCAGAGGCTGGCTTAGGCTCACATGATAGTGAGTACCCATCTTAATGGAAGCTTACACTTAGAGGCACTACCGCGTTGTCTCTTTTTTCTTCTTTGATCAGAAACACATTTGCCTCCCTAAGGATGGAGAACTGAGGATATTTCTATAGCTTTCTATGCAGGAAGTATCCTGGGCACTCAGAGGGTTAAAGCTGCTACCTGCCTTGCCAGGCCTCCCATCTGACATTTAATCCTTTGAGTGCCACAGGGGTATGCGAAGCATTGTAGAGCAATGCATTGCATACCCCTCTGGTACTCAAAGGGTTAACCAAGATACAAGAAGAGACAGACGCAGAACCTACTGCATTATTTTTGGATTGAACAAGAAATAAAACTAAACAGAGTAGTGGCTACTCGCCAAACTCCCAAACTCAAAGTGAACATGTCAAAAACTTTATTAAAAACTGCTAATGTGTCATGTTAGCTAAAAGACCAGCAAACGTACAGTTAAGGAGATATTCATACTTAGTATTGTATGTTAATATATGCTAATTGCTGTACCCTGCAGTACCAGACACATTTCACATGCTTTAATCTTCATGTGCAGTGACCTCCACACATTGTCAGAAACAGTTCACCATTACATCGAACCTTAATGCATCTCCTCCATGGTATTGTCCTCCTCCCCCTATAACTCCTCCTATTGTTCCATATAATCTCTCCCTATAACTCCTCCTATTGTTCCATATAATCTCTCCCTATAACTCCTCCTATTGCTCCATATAACCTCTCCCTATAACTCCTCCTATTGTTCCATATAACCTCTCCCTATAACTCCTCTTATTTTTCCATATAACCTCTCCCTATAACTCCTCCTATTGCTCCATATAACCTCTCCCTATAACTCCTCCTATTGTTCCATATAACCTTTCCCTATAACTCCTCGTATTGCTCCATTTAACATCCCAATAACTCCTCCTATTACTCCATATAACCTCTCCCTATAACTCCTCCTATTGCTCCATATAACCCCTCCCTATAACCAATCCTATTGTTCCATATAACCCCTCGTAATACCAGTCCTATTGTTCCATATAACCCCTCCCTATAACTCATCCAATTGCTCCATATAACCTCTCCCTGTAACTCCTCCTATTGCTTCATATAACCTCTCCCTATAACTCCTCCTATTGCTCCATATAACCTCTCCCTATAACTCCTCCTATTGCTCCATATAACCTCTCCCTATAACTCCTCCTATTGTTCCATATAACCTCTCCCTATAACTCCTCCTATTGCTCCATATAATCTCTCCTTACAACTCCACCTATTGCTCCATATAATCTCTCCCTATGCCGACCTCCTATTTCTCCATATATCCTCTCCCTATAACTCCTCCTATTACTCCATATAACCTCTCCCTATAACTCCTGCTATTACTCCTTATAACCTCTCACTATAACTCCTCCTTTTGCTCCAAATAGCCTCTCCCTTTAACTCCTCCTATTGTTACATATAACGTCTTACAATAACTCCTCCTATTGCACCATTAACCATTCCCTAAAGCTCCTCTTACAGCTCCATATACCCTCTCCCTATAACTCCTATTACTCCATATAACCTCTCCCGATAACGCTTCCTATTGCTCCATATAATCTCTCCCAACAACTCCTCCTACTGCTCCATAATACCTCTCCTTATAACTCCTCCTACTGATCCATATAACCTCTTCCTATAACACATATATCATCTCTCTGTAACTCCTCCTATTGCTCTATAGCACACTGATATCAAAACAGTTAAAGACATGGAATAGTGCTATAAAATAAGTGCCAGACAATTAGCAGCTCTCTAGTGCCATCTAGAGTGCACAGCTAGAAGAGACATGTTTATAGACTCATCTAAAATAAATTTGTGTCAAAGCTCAGTTTTATGTATACTATCACCCTTATCGGCTAAGACAATAATACTGCACTAGCCCTACAGAAGCCTCTCTTATATGCCGTGTGCTGTTACTCTTTTCCTGAATCTCTCCATCTTCTTTCACATTACTCTTTTCTTTTTCAATGCCCTTTCCTACATCCTTTCCACTGAGCAGTTTTTGGACTGCCATCCTGGAATAGTTAACGTGCCAGAGAGGTATCCAATGCTTTGGCCATATACATAAAACAATGGAGTAACCCTGGTCTAAACCAACTGCATCTTAAGAAACAAGTTCCATTGATTTAACCCCTTACATTTCAGAGGACCCAAAAGCATTACTAAGCACCATTAAATCAATTGCTCCACTTTTTTGTGCCTATGGCCTTAAGTATGCAAAAGAGCTGGGTACCAGTGGCTAAACTACTATTGATTCAGCAGGTTCAAAAGCACCGGGACATGGCAAACTTTAGGGGCCCATTTTGAATTCTAACAGTAAAAAATATTTAAAGTGGACCTGTAGCCTTCAAGTCCGCATATATGAAAACTTCATTCAGAACTGCTTATGTGTCATGTTAGCCAAAAGTCCAGAAAATGTCTAGTTTAGAAAGTATTAAAGGGATAGTAATGTTTAAATTTAAGTTTATTTAATATTGTAGGCATTAATTAAAAAAATAAGTACAATAATGTAAGTCTTATCTCTCAAACTTTTATGGTCTGAAAGACATAACTGGCTAAAGTTCCCCCCTCCAGGCTGTTTCAGCACTCTATGGGACAGCAGCAGGTTCCGGTCATTTGACCAGACGGCAGCTCCTCAGCAGAGCTGAAATCACGCTATTTAGAAATAAATATTTCACTAGAGCAGTCTTCACAGTGTGCCTGGTTTGCAAGTACACTTTGTAGACCATTCCATTTAAGTACTTATTTCTAAATAGTGCAGTTTTGGCTCTTGTGAAGAGACGCAGACTGGTCCCGGGTCCGAAATCTCCTGGTGTCCACTAGATGGCAGACTTGTCTGAAACAGCCTAGAGGGGGGAACTTTAGCAAGTTATATCTCTCAAATCGTAAAGGTTTGAAAGATAAGACTTACATCGTTGTACTTACTTTTTTTATGCCTACAATATTAAATAAACTTAAATTTAAACATTACTATCCCTTTAACACATTTATTTCAGGGAAAAGGGAAAAGTGAAAGTCTCTTGGTGCAACAATTAGTTTTTCAAAACAATACCCTATTATTACTTTCCTTTCACAAGCCATGACTTTCCTTAGTGCTGGGGAGATCATCCCTCCCTGCCAGACACACACACAGACACACTTGCTCCTTGTTGGCTAAGCTCAGCACATTCAGAATCTCCAAAGACTATAGGAAGGCATGGCGACCACTAAAATGCTGAATGTTACACAAAAGGAAATAAGATGGAACAAATGTTGGCAGAGACACCGCTAAAGCTAAGAGAGATTATTAGCCAAAAGTCCAGCAAATATCCAGTTAAGGAAAAAGTTATACTTGGTATCATATGTTATTGTATGCTAATTGTGGTACCCTGCAGTACCAGTGACATTTCCTATGCTAATGAAGCTTTTCAGTGATAGTCCATATGCTAATGAAACTGTTTCAGTGAAGTTTCATATTGTAATGGAGCGCTTTATGAATATTTCCTAAGCTAAACATCTGCTGGGCTTTTGGATAACATAACACATTGACAGTCTTTAACCCCTTAACGACCAGCGCGTGCACGTGCGGCCAGCACTTGGTGACCACGGGGCTTTTTTTTTTTTTTCATCACTTCCGGAGCGGCGTGCAGCCTTGCTGGGAGCCCTGAACTCCTTAAGTGCCGGCCCAGCGTGACGGTCCGGGTACGTCATCGGACGCGAAGGGGTTAATGAAGTTTTCAAATATGCACACTTGAATCAAGGAGACAGGTCCACTCTATTTAGTTGTAGTTTACAGTGAATTGGGGCACCAAAAGTTATTTTGTATAAAGGCCCTCAAACACTAGCTGCTCAATTATTACCTCCATTAGTGAAGACAAACTGCTGTTGGTAGTTTTAAGTCACAGTTTGGTATTAGATTACTTGTGCTGTGGCAAACAACTGACAGGTAAAAATGCACAACTGGTGCTACATTAGAGCCCACAGAAAACAGTGAAAAAGCAGCTATTTTATAGATATTGCAGACTACCCTAAAAGGTGTGTGCATGGTGCATGAAGAGTCATGTGTGACATGTTTCATGCTACAAAGCTACTAAGCTTTATTTGTTCTCATTATGCACTACACTGAGAACAAGTAAAGTTTAGTAGCTTTTTCCTCTAGATCATTCCCATCAGGTCTATTCAGACAAGCTTTTCACTCCTTTATGCCATTACACAGAAGAAATTTCTGTATTCAAATCAGCCTCCTCCTGCTCGCAGACAGTCCAGTACTCACCATGAGAAAAAAAATCTATAGGCTAGATTTATGTTTCAGCCCTTAGTGGGCCTGATCAGTGAGTTGCAGCTGTATTTCCATAAGCTCAAGGAGAGCAACGACAGCATCACCAAGAATAAACTACAATGTTTTATTTGTCTTCAATGTGCACTTTTTACACCATTTATGTTTTTGTCTCCATAAATTGAAGGGTACCTGGAACATGGACCCATGTCCTTCTTGTGCTTGTACGGATTCATCTGTACCCAGTGGTATAACCATTGGTGGGCAAACAATTTTTGAGCAAGGTTTTTAATCATTGTGTCAAAAAAGTGGGTAAGAAGTGGTCAGAACAGGGTGGGAAGGTAAAGAAGTGGGAGGAACAGGGTGAGAAGGAGGAGAAGTGGGCAGAGTTTCAGAGAAACCCCTTGGCTACTAGACAGATCTACAACGCATTTCTTCACAATGCCCTCGAGACCTCTTTAGCAACCAAGGGCTTAAATAACATCCAGTATAGGGAAACATAAACTGGTAAATTAAACATTTACTATAAACCATAGGTATTGGGATTGCGTGTGTATGAAAAATCTAAATCAAATCAATATTTACTTTGCCCCTACACTAGGCAAGGTAAAAGGGATGCAATCTCAACCAACAATCCATACGGGAGCTCTCCCAAAATTTTGCAAAGCCAAGTCAGCAGCATTTGCCATCAAAACTAAAGCGGAGAAGGAATTGAACAGGTTGAAAGAATAGGGGGTGATATATCACCAGTGTTGACAAGCTTTGCTTATTATTCCTGTGACTGAATTCTTCCAGTCCAAGTTAACCTTCCATGGGCTCATCATCAATAAAACGTGTCTATATACAGCCCAAGATAAAATACAAGCACTGGTTTAAGTCTCAACCCTAACTGATGTCACTCAACATTGTTCTTACTTGGGATTTCCCAGCTATTACTACCACTTCTTACCAAACTTGGCTCTTGCCCCCCAAATGCCTATATCAGTTATTTGAAGCAGGAATGCCATGGAATTTAAAAATATAAATAGTAGCGGCGTTTGCCGAATATACCATTGACCAGAGTGGAGTACGATCTTTTAAAAGATCTACATTCAAAAATATATACAATTTAATAATACAATAGAAAGAGGCTTTTTGAAAGTATAAATCCCACAGTTCACAGAGCCGGTCAGACTCCCAAGATGTTCTTATAATTATGATAATCAAATAATTAACATAGGACAAAGAAGCTTGTGGTCACAAAAGCTTTAACAATACATCCAATCTTATAATGGTGATTAGTTCCATTCCTGAACGTTAAATGTCCATGCCCATAAATTGTAAGATGTAAAAATACAGACAGACCAACAAGTAGCGCTCAGTGAAGTTAAAACTGATCTCGCAGGGTAATGATGTTCTCGCTTTGGTTGTGGGATGATTGTCCTTGTTAGTCTCTTTCTATCAAGCGTCCCATATAATTAGATAGATATTCTAGCTGCCGTCTGTTCCCCGAAGTCTCTCGGGTTGATTCGGTGTCCATATAAAAACAAAAATAGAAGACAGCGCACAGAACTCTTCTAAGTGTAGTAGTGGACATATTGTAAAAATAACATATGAAAATTGCAGAGAAAATTAAAAATAATAATTTATTCCCAGGAGGTCAGATAAAAAATAAATGAACTGATATACATAAAAAATATATCAAATACCATTATCCATAAAATTTAGGATTTAAAAATATAGACAAAAATTAAAAAGGGGATCCAATTATACCAGGAGATAGATAATACCGGGACCTATACAGGAGTGTGTGTGAAGTAGGGAAATATACTTAATACTTGAGGTACCCTTATTTTCTTAGATATCAAATGTTACTTAGTTTCATAAGAGATAAGGTGTATTCCTCAAATTGCTACACAATTAGCACTTAATTTCTCTAGCCGCCCACCAGATACATTCTTGCTAATGGGCCCGTAGCAAGTAGGAGCAGCCTCCTTCCCTTCCACGCCAATCCTCTGGTTCTCCGTTATAATAGTTAGCCGGTTCCCGGTAGGATCTTGTAGTCCAATCTCCGTTGCTGTTAACAATATAGGATCCTCAAAATAGTCCTCTTAGTTGATATATTATTGATTATAATCTCTAATCAACGCGTTTCGGGACTCTATTCCCCCATGGAATTTGTCTACATCTTGTCAAAAGGTGTTCCATTGGAAAAAAGACTTAATCCAGAAATCTCAGGTACTCGTCCGTTATGACTTGCAGAAGCCACTTACAGTGGCCAGTGATGCCTCACCTGTCTAAGTCTGGCTGAGCTACTCTACTCTGCTGCTTGATTCTGCTGTCTGAGCTAATCCGGTGCTCTGCTATCCATTACTGTTGCCTTCCCTTTGCTGGATCAGGCTGAATCCAGGCTGTGTGTTTGCTCAACTGACTATCAGCCAATAGCCAATCCTCCCAGGGTATTTAAAGCAGCTTGGCTCACTACCAGATTGCCTTTGTGTTTGCTTCTGGCTGCAAGAGTGTTGCGGACTACCTCTGTATGACCTGGCTTCCTCTGACATCCCTTCTGGCTCCTGGATTGTTCCTGACTTCGCTGATCTCCGTATTGCTGACCCCGGCTTGGCTGAGTACCTGTCTTGGCTCCTGACCCCCGCTTGTCTTTTGGTTTACACTTCTGGATCACAATTTTGCTTTGTTTGCTTTTGTTGTTTTAATAAAGGTGTTTTGCACTTTATATTTTTTTGTGTCTGTCTGGCTCCCGGTCCATAACTAAATAACATAATAACATGGGTTAGGAGCTGTACTTTCGTACATTATGAAAGAGAGGTTTGAAAAGCCAGTAGTTTTTGCCTCTTTCTCCCTAAGCCCATCTGAGAAGAACTACTAACAAACTGATATGGAGACATTGGTCATTATATAAGCATTACAAAAAGTCACCTTGTATTTTTATCACTTTATACTCATCACAGATCATAAATTTCTACACTCCATTTTCAGTCCTGACAAACAGGTCATATCTACAACAGCGGCCAAACTTCAAGGACACGCCCTTTGTCTGGGGGACTTCAACTAGAGCATTTGGTACAGATATGATCATAAACATGTCAATACCATGTCCCATCTTCTTCTTCAGTTCCTCTCTTCCCAACAAGATGCACTGCCATCTCAGGATACCCCAGCATCTGAGAATCAAGACATCTCATTTACCATAGCATGTACTTTGGCAGCTATCTTTGGCAGCTATTGCTACAGCAGTACAAAATAACTCCAAATTGACTCAGGTTTATACTTTCATCCACAATGGTTGGCCCATGGTTTTGCTGCCATCTTATTTACCTTATGTCAGATACAAGTTGGAGCTTACCACTCAAGGAGTTTGCATGCTGTGGGGTTCCATAGTATTTATTTCTGTCACACTCCAAAAGTTCATCAGGTAGTGGTCAGGATGAGGCAGTGAGCATGGGGGGACAGTCTCGTAGCTCATGACAGATGAGGATATAACTTTATCAATGATGTTCTCAATTACAGTGGCAATTGACCCCTCCACAAATATTGTGGAGATGGACTGCCATACCTTGGGAAAGTGTACACGTGGACTTTGCAGGGTCTACCAAAAGTCAAAATGTATTTCATCCTCATCGATGCCCATTCCAAATGGCCAGAAGTGTTGTTATTGCCTATGACAAGTGCAGAGGCTACAGTTGAAGTCTTAAGAATTTTTGTGACCACTGGATTTCTAAAGCCCCTTGTAATGGACAATGGTCATCAGTTTACAGAAAAGTTAGTTACAGACTACCTTATGTCCACTGGAGTACAACACATGACTATGGCTCTTAAGTGATCCTGCTTTCATTAGGCTTGCTGAAAAATAACTCTACATGATTTTTATTTGCACCACATCCTATGCCACGACAGGGGTATTTCCAAGCCTTCTCATGTTTAGAAGGCATTTATGAACCAAGTTGAATGCCTTTCATCCAGCTGTAGCCTATATGGTGTGACATCATCAATCATGTATGATGGAAGAAGGAAGAGTATTTTTCTATGCTCTAGGTGATACAGTGGGGGCTCGTGATTGTCATGGGCCTACCCATTGGACTGCAGGCTCCATAATTCAAGAAGATGTGATCAAGACATTCCAAGGCCTGCTGTAGTGAAGATATGTTGACCAGTTGCATCCAGCATCACTTTCATCTGAGTCAAGCAAACCATGTTCAGCCTCAGAGGAAGATGACGTTTTACCCTCTTTGCCTATTACAGTACCTACCTCCTCACCACCACTTCAGCACATTGCCCAACCGCCTGATTAGGCTCCTGAGTGTGCATTTCCTTCATCCATGGACTCAGGCTCTAATCCTTCAGCTAAACCTGCAATTTCCAGCTAGGTGAAGGCAACCCCCAGACTGATGAGAACCTGATGAAGTGCTTCGCATCTAGAAGCATCCATGATGCATGGTATTTTTCTCTCTCTTTGTTATTTGTTTCTCCTATATGCTGTTTGTGTGTATTCTGTCATTACAGAAAGGAAGGAGGTATGATTACAATGTTCAGAGATATTGGCCACCTGGCAACTGACACAGAGGCAACCTGAAGTTCTGAGGGACTTAGTGCAATATCCACAACATTCAAGCTGTGCAGGTGTGTATGAGTGTTGGAGCAGGACACTGAAGCATGGGAAAAACTGAAGGAAGTCTCCCCTGATAAACTGTATAAGTGGACACTACCTGGTTTACCAGAGCGATCTGGTACAGCTAAATGTGTATCCGCACACCTTCTTCATCTCCCTTAAGAAGACGTTCTGTATACAGCACACAATAAATGGAGAAGATCTCTCCAAAGAGATCCAGCATTACTTCATGGTAGTGAACAATAACAACACAGCACATGAGCCTTAAAAACTACAGGTAGAACTCTCTCCCTATGGCTATAACCAGCCTCTGACAGAATGCAAAAGGATCATATAAATGGTAATTGAATGTTCTTATTCAATTATAGACTACAACAGAGACCAAAAGGAAAAAACAGTAAATACATATGTCAGACTGCTGTGTGATGGACATCTGTCTAGGTAAGTCCCTCTGTTAAAACAAATTAAGAACCACTAATTCCAAAGGCAAATGTTCCCATTGAGAAAACTACCTCATTGCACTAGTATGGATGACAGCAGTCATGTGACCCATGTTTCTAATCATGTAGTGAAACTCTGCTATGATTTATATGTGTTTATATAGAACAAATGAACTGTTATGAACTCATTTTCTGTTTAGAGTTCCTGCTAAATATGTCTTTCCTTACCCACTCTGGGAGTTTCTTCATCTATCATAACATTAATGTTTAGTAGCACCGATTAGTAAAGGAGCAACACCTAATAATAACCCTCCGCTTACCTTACTACAAAAAGAAAATCCTAATGGCCCTTATGGAATTTCCTATTGTGCCTTTGTTCAAAAGATCTTCAATCTATCCTGGATGTCATGTCCATGGAGAGGAACATTACATTTTCAGGCAGGCTGTTTGTCTTTCAAACTGAATGAAGCAAAGTACACAAGCCCCTCTTAACTCCCTAAGAACCAAAGCGGTATGCAATAGATTTTGAAGAAATTTGTCGCACACCTTTCTAGTCCTTAAAGGGTTAAGACTGCCTTGTGCTGTGAAGACTACCTTATGCTGTGAAGACTACCTTGCACTGTGTAAGACTGCCTTGTGCAGTGTAAGACTACTTTGCGCTGTGTAAGACTACCATGTGCTGTGTAAGACTACCTTGTGCAGTGTAAGACTACCTTGTGCAGTGTAAGACTACCTTGTGCAGTGTAAGATTATCTTGTGCTGTGAAGACTACCATGAGCTGTGTAGACTACCATATGCTGTGAAGACTACCATGTGCTGTGAAGACCACCATGTGCTGAGAAGACAACCATGTGCTGTGAAGACAACCATGTGCTGTGAAGACAACCATGTGCTGTGAAGACAACCATGTGCTGCGCTGCGAAGACTACCATGTTTTTTGAAGAAATTTGTTGCACACCTTTCTAGTCCTTAAAGGGTTCAGACTACCTTATGGTGTGAAGACTAATGTGTGCTGTGTAAGACTACCTTGTACTGTGTAGACTACCTTGTACTGTGTGGACTACCTTGCACTGTGAAGACTACCTTGCATAGTGTAAGACTACCTTGCGCAGTGTAAGACTACCTTGCGCAGTGAAAGACTACCTTGCGCAGTGAAAGACTACCTTGCGCAGTGAAAGACTACCTTGCGCAGTGAAAGACTACCTTGTACTGTGTAGACTACCATGTGCTGTGTAAGACTACCATGTGCAGTGTAGACTACCTTGTACTGTGTACACTACCATGTGCAGTCTAAGATTACCTTGTGCTGTGAAGACTACCATGAGCTGTGAAGACCACCATGCGCTGCAAAGACCACCATGCACTGCGAAGACCACCATGCGCTGTGAAGGCTACCATATGCTGCTCTGCAAAGACCACCGTACGCTGTGAAGACTACCATGCACTGAGAAGACTACCATGTGCTGTGCTGTGAAGACTACCATGTGCTGCGAAGACTACCATGCGCTGCGAAGACTACCATGCGCTGTGAAGACTACCATGCGCTGTGAAGACTACCATGCGCTGCGCTGTGAAGACCACCATGCACTATGAAGACCACCATGTGCTGCGAAGACTACCATGCGCTGAGAAGACTACCATGCGCTGAGAAGACTACCATGCGCTGTGTAAGACTATCATGCTCTGCGAAGAATACTAGGCTCTGTGAAGACTACCATGTGCTGTGAAGACTACCATGTGCTTCTCTGCGAAGACTACCATTTGCTGTGTAAGACTACCATTTGCTGTGTAAGACTACCATGCTCAGCGAAGACTACCATGCTCAGCGAAGACTACCATGCTCTGTGAAGACTACCATGTGCTGCGCTGTGAAAACTACCATGTGCTGTGAAGACTACCATGTGCTGTGAAGACCACCATGTGCTGTGAAGACCACCATGTGCTGTGAAGACTACTATGCGCTGTGTAAGACTACCATGCGCTGAGCTGTGAAGGCTACCATGCGCTGTGAAGACTACCATGCGCTGTGAAGACTACCATGCGCTGTGAAGACTACCATGCGCTGTGTAAGACTACCATGTGGTGCGCTGCGAAGACTACCATGTGCTGTGAAGACTACCATTTGCTGCTCTGTGAAGATTACCATGCGCTGTGTAAGACTACCATGCACTGTGTAATACTACCATGCACTGTGTAATACTACCATGCACTGTGTAATACTACCATGCGCTGCGCTGTGAAGATTACCATGCGCTGTGAAGAATACCATGTGCTATGAAGACTACCATGCGTTGTGAAGATTACCATGTGCTGTGTAAGACTACAATGTGGTGTGCCGCAAAGACTACCATGCGCTGTGAAGACTACCATGTGCTGTGAAGACTACCATGCGCTGTGTAAGACTACCATGTGGTGCGCTGCGAAGACTACCATGTGCTGTGAAGACTACCATTTGCTGCTCTGTGAAGATTACCATGCGCTGTGTAAGACTACCATGCACTGTGTAATACTACCATGCACTGTGTAATACTACCATGCGCTGCGCTGTGAAGATTACCATGCGCTGTGAAGAATACCATGTGCTATGAAGACTACCATGCGTTGTGAAGATTACCATGTGCTGTGTAAGACTACAATGTGGTGTGCCGCAAAGACTACCATGCGCTGTGAAGACTACCATGTGCTGTGTAGACTGCCATGTGCTGTGAAGACTAACATGCACTGTGAAGATTACCATGCGCTGTGTAAGACTACCATGTGGTGCGCTGCGAAGACTACCATGTGCTGTGAAGACTACCATGCGCTGTGAAGACTACCATGCGCTGTGAAGACTACCATGCGCTGTGTAAGACTACCATGTGGTGCGCTGCGAAGACTACCATGTGCTGTGAAGACTACCATTTGCTGCTCTGTGAAGATTACCATGCGCTGTGTAAGACTACCATGCACTGTGTAATACTACCATGCACTGTGTAATACTACCATGCACTGTGTAATACTACCATGCGCTGCGCTGTGAAGATTACCATGCGCTGTGAAGAATACCATGTGCTATGAAGACTACCATGCGTTGTGAAGATTACCATGTGCTGTGTAAGACTACAATGTGGTGTGCCGCAAAGACTACCATGCGCTGTGAAGACTACCATGTGCTGTGTAGACTGCCATGTGCTGTGAAGACTAACATGCACTGTGAAGATTACCATGCGCTGTGTAAGACTACCATGTGGTGCGCTGCGAAGACTACCATGTGCTGTGAAGACTACCATGCGCTGTGAAGACTACCATGCGCTGTGAAGATTACCATGCGCTGTGTAAGACTACCATGTGGTGCGCTGCGAAGACTACCATGCGCTGTGAAGACTACCATGCGCTGTGAAGACTACCATGCGCTATGAAGACTACCATGCGCTGTGTAAGACTACCATGTGGTGCGCTGCGAAGACTACCATGTGCTGTGAAGACTACCATTTGCTGCTCTGTGAAGATTACCATGCGCTGTGTAAGACTACCATGCACTGTGTAATACTACCATGCACTGTGTAATACTACCATGCACTGTGTAATACTACCATGCGCTGCGCTGTGAAGATTACCATGCGCTGTGAAGAATACCATGTGCTATGAAGACTACCATGCGTTGTGAAGATTACCATGTGCTGTGTAAGACTACAATGTGGTGTGCCGCAAAGACTACCATGCGCTGTGAAGACTACCATGTGCTGTGTAGACTGCCATGTGCTGTGAAGACTAACATGCACTGTGAAGATTACCATGCGCTGTGTAAGACTACCATGCACTGTGTAAAACTACCATGTGCTGCGCTGTGAAGATTACCATGCGCTGTGAAGACTACCATGTGCTGTGAAGACTACCATGCGCTGTGAAGACTACCATGCGCTGTGAAGATTACCATGCGCTGTGTAAGACTACCATGTGGTGCGCTGCAAAGACTACCATGCACTGCGAAGACTACCATGTGCTGTGAAGACTACCATGTGCTGTGCTGTGAAGACTACCATGCGCCACGAAGACTACCACATGCTGTGAAGGCTACCATGCGCTTCGAAGACTACCATGTGCTGTGAAGACTACCATGTGCCGTGAAGACTACAATGCGCTGTGAAGACTACAATGCGCTGTGAAGACTACCATGCGTTGTGAAGACTACCATGCGCTGTGTAAGACTGCCATGTGCTGTGTAAGACTGCCATGTGCTGCACTGCGAAGACTACCATGCGCTGCAACGACTACCATGTGCTGTGAAGACTACCATGTGCTGTGAAGACTGCCATGTGCTGTGAAGACTGCCATGTGCTGTGAAAACTACCATGTGCTGCGTTGCGAAGACTACAATGCCGCTGCAAAGACTACCATGAGCTGTGAAGACTACCATGTTCTGTGTAGACTACCATGTGCTGTGAAGGCTACCATGCCACTGCGAAGACTACCACGAGCTGTGAAGACTACCATGTTCTGTGTAGACTACCATGTGCTGTGTAAGAGTACCATGCGCTGTGAAGACTACCATGCACTGTGTAAGACTACCATGCACTATTTAAGACTACCATGTGCTGCGCTGTGAAGACTAACATGCGCTGCGAAGACCACCATGCTCTGCTAAGACCACCATGCGCTGAGAAGACCACCATGCGCTGAGAAGACCACCATGCGCTGCGAAGACTACCATGCGCTGCGAAGACTACCATGCACTGTGAAGACTGCCATGCGCTGTGTAAGACTACCATGTGCTGTGCTGTGAAGACTACCATGCACTGTGTAGACTACCATGCGCTGTGAAGACTACCATGCGCTGTGAAGACTACCATGTGCTGTGAAGACTACGATACGCTGTGAAGACTACCATGCTCTGTGAAGGCTACCATGCGCTGTGAAGATTACCATGCGCTATGCAAGACTACCATGTACTGCGCTGCGAAGACTACCATGCGCTGTGTAAGACTACCATGTGCTGTGCTTTGAAGACTACCATGCACTGCAAAGACTACCATTCACTGAGAAGACCACCATGCGCTGAGAAGACTACCCTGCGCCGCGAAGACCGCCATGCGCTGTGAAGACTACCATTCACTGAGAAGACCACCATGGGCTTCAAAGACCACCATGCGATGCAAAGAATACCATGCAATGCGAAGAGTACCAAGTGCTGTGAAGACTACCATGTTCTGTGTAGACTACCATGTGCTGTGAAGACTGCCATGTGCTGTGAAGACTACCATGTGCTGTGAAGACTACCATGTGCTGTGAAGACTACCATGCACTGTGTAAGACTACCAAGTACTGTGAAGACTACCATGTGCTGTGAAGACTACCATGTGCTGTGAAGACTACCATGCGCTGTGAAGACTACCATGCACTATTTATGACTACCATGTGCAGCGCTATGAAGACTGCCATGCACTGTGTAAGACTACCATGCACTGTGAAGACCACCATGCGCTGCGAAGACTACCATGCGCTGTGTAAGACTACCATGCGCTGTGTAAGACTACCATGCACTGTGTAAGATTACCATGCGCTGTGTAAGACTACCATGCGCTGCGCTGCGAAGACTACCATGTGCTGCGAAGACTACCATGTGCGGTGAAGACTATCATGCGCGGTGAAGACTACCATGTGCTGTGAAGACTACCATGTGCTGTGAAGACTAACATGCGCTATGCAAGACTACCATGCGCTATGCAAGACTACCATGTGCTGCGGTGCGAAGACTACCATGTGCTGTGTAAGACTACCATGTGCTGCGCTTTGAAGACTACCATGCACTGCAAAGACTACCATGCGCTGTAAAGACTACCATTCACTGAGAAGACCACCATGCGCTGTGAAGACTACCATGCGCTGCAAAGACCACCATGTGCTGCGAAGACCACCATGCACAGCGAAGACCACCATGCGATGTGAAGACCGCCATGGGATGCGAAGACTGCCATGCGATGCGAAGACTACCAAGTGCTGTGAAGATTACCATGTGCTGTGGGCAGAGTTTGAGATACTGTGGTCTTTCTAGCAGCTTCATTTCTGCCTCCATGGACATGAAATCCAGGGCTGATTAACCCTTTGATTGCCAGAGGGGACATCGTGCAAAAACACTTCTTCAAAGGGAGTGCTACTGGATTAAGGAATTGAGAACAATTAACCCATTCGGATTAAATGAAAAGAACCACTATAGTTGTTTCTTATCTGAATGCTAACCTAGTATATTATCTCCCAATACACCTATTCTTTGCTACTTGTTTAATACTTATGGATTTACAATGGATCAATTTATTTTGATGTGTTGTGGTAGTATTCTAAATTGTCTGCATTTTTACTTTCCGTCACTAGGTGACACTGTTGGTGAACATTCTCTTTGGGTACTTTGGGTCTCCAGTACCGGCTTTTTTTTTTTCATTTTCCTTCTCTTGTCGGTATTCTACGTCATCACTATGGGTCTATGGGGACACACGAGGTGAGTTCTTTCCAGTATACATATGTGTAATCTGGCATTGTATCGTATGTTTTGCTTGATAAAAGTCGCAATTTGACGACCGAAACGTTGCATTTATAATACCATTAAATTGTTTTTTTTCATTGAAAATCGTGAGTGCACAGCTTCCTTCTAGTAGTTATTCCTCTTTGGCACCCGGTATATTTTTTATTTTCCCACAGAAATCTCACATTTGCAGTGTTCTTACAACCGCAAGGGATTCTGGGTAGGCATATGCAAATAAGTTTAACAAGGAATCACCTTTTTGCCTCAGATTCCACTTTATACATGGATTCCTTAGAGTATGTGTATGCTGAGTAACAGCTTTAAGACACAACTCAGGAAGAAGTGCAAAGCCAGTGAATACTCATGGACAGCCGTTTAGTTGTCAATGCAACTCATCAGCATGAGGCTGGTTTTACTGGCTTGCTATTGAGGTTTGGTGCACATGTGGAGCACAAACTGAAAAGGTTTTGGTGGGGAAAAAAGTCAATGAAAACCCAATCCACCTGAATTTGGTGGGTGGTAGATACAATGTTAAACAAAAATTTGACACACCAGTCAAGCCATAAGACTTGCTTTTCCCACATAAATCTCACATTTGCAGTGTTGTTACTACCACAAGGGATTCTGGGTAGTAACAACACTGCAAACACACACACACACACATATTATATATATACATATACATACACACACACACACACACACACACACATTTACTGGCATGCACTCACACACACATACATGTACACACCACACATGCACACACACTTATATAAATAGACACACACATATACACATACCTATGAACACTCTCTCTCTAATATATATATATATATATATATATATATATATATATACACCCACAAACACATACGTACACTTACTTATACATATCCAGGGACACAATGATTCTATTTACCAGGGCCTAATGCCTTTTATAATTGTTTTGAAAACAGATTTTGCTCAGTCCCACGATGGCACCATCATTGTAAATTAAAGCATAATTAGCCTCTTCCCTTTTTATATTCATTAACTCTCCAGCGTTAATGATGCGAAAGGATGGAACGAGAAAGAGGGAGAGAGAAAAAAGAGGAGAAAAAAAAAACAATTTGGATTGGGGAGTCCAGGAATTAAAGCGGTGATTTAGATAACGTGCTGGATGTATTGCCGCTTACGCGTAATTAAACAATTGCTCAATTTAAACTTGGAAACGGGAGTGAATGTTGATTATACGGATTTCAGCTCGTGGGCTATTAACCCCTTGGCAACCAGAGAGAAATATATAAAGGTTGACAGATTAACAGTGAAACTAGAATAGGTGGAAAAATTGTAAATACAGATTTGATTTGTCCAATATATTCTAAAAGGGTTAAATCACTTTATATGATTTTTCTAATAACCCTCCTATGTTCAGTGTTGCCTATAACAAAATCTGTTGTGTCATATAACAATCACTTAATGGTATATACTTGCTTCCTCTCATTCATTTCATTGCTCCATATTGCTCACTTATTCCAGCACATATAACCAATCTGTGATACATTTGTTTGTTCCTTAAGTCTGCTCCTTATAAGTTATTCATATAACCTCTCCCATTAACTCCTCCTATCATTCCATATAACTCCTCCTATTGTTCCATATAATTCCTCCCTATAACTCTTTCTATTACTCCATATAATACCTCCCTATAACTCCTCCCATTGTTCCATATAACCCCTACCTCTAACTCCTCCTATTATTCCATATAACCTCCCCTATAACTCCTTCTATTGCACCATATAACCTCTCCCTATAACTCCTCCTATTGCTCCCTATAAACTCTCCCTATAACTCCTCCTATTTTTCCATATAACCTCTCCCTATAGCTCCTCCTATTTTTCCATATAACCTCTCCCTATAGCTCCTCCTATTGTTCCATATAACCTCTCCTTATAACTCCTCCCATTGTTCCATATAACCCCTCCCTATAACTCCTCCTATTGTTCCACATAACCTCTCCCTATAGCTCCTCCTATTGCGCCATATAACATCTCCCTATAACTCCTCCTATTGCTCCCTATAAACTCTCTCTATAACTCCTTCCATTGTTCTATATAACCCCTCCCTATAACTCCTCCTATTGTTCCATATAACCTCTCCCTATAACTCCTCCTATTGCGCCATATAACCTCTCCCTATAACGCCTCCTATTGTGCCATATAACCCCTCCATATAACTCCTCCTATTGCTCCATATAACTTCTCTCTATAACCTCTCCCTTTAACTCATTCTTTTGATCCACCATTACTATATTTTCATTGTGCTGGTAAGGTCTTATGCACCCAAGAGGTTAACAAGCAGATTGGCGCAGAGTATTTGTTTAGTAGTGAATGTAATATCAGATCGCGTGCGAGACACTCTCGCTATTAAATACACATTTACAAACACCTTGTACATTTCCCCACTAATAAAACAACTTTTGATTTCTCTGTTAGCATTTTGAAATTTGCCAGCAGCAGAACATTAAACAGAACTACAGAGTTTTTCCAAGCTGCCAAAACACAACAAGAACATGTTCGGTTCTCAGA
The DNA here is from genome assembly GCA_037306005.1 of Rhinophrynus dorsalis. NCBI lineage: Eukaryota > Metazoa > Chordata > Amphibia > Anura > Rhinophrynidae > Rhinophrynus > Rhinophrynus dorsalis. The sequence continues at coordinate 44,094,900 of CM074726.1, read as the reverse complement.
GCAATCAGTGAGAATTTTATATTTCCCATCTGTTTATGCCAACGAACAGTTCTCTAGCCAGGAACTTGTAAAACGGAGATTTGGCTACTGTGACCTGCATCAGTTTATCCCATAAAATTACAGCAGCCAAAGCAATTTAGTTTCTGAACATTTGCACCAAATTGTAACACATTTTTTCCCCATAACTTCTTCCTAAAATGTGCCTGAAGCTGAAGCAGCAATATGTGGATAGAATTGTCTGAAACTATACAGTACACCCAATTTACAGTAAAGATATTGGGGTAAATGTACCTGTACAAGTCCACCAGAGCTGTTCCACAGGAGATGGATTCTAACACCAGTAGACACACTTGGAGGGATATGCACCAGAGGTTATGATTGCTTCAATGCATACCGTAGAACACACTCTGCCATAGCTTCTACTTTAATTCCAGCAAGCCCCTTCTGCCTGCCCTAATAACAACTGCAGAAAATTGGCGTAAAGTTACTCCATTACCACTGGGCATTGTTCAATACAAGGGTGAGATGCACTATGGCGTGATAAAGAAGTGATGACTTCTCCAGTTCCTATGTTATTCTATAGAGCTTATACACTAAGGCGTGATAAAGAGGTGATAAAACGAAAATTACTTTTCCAATTATATCACTTCTCCAAGTCCTGTTATTCTATGGAGCCAACGCACTAAGATTTCCCCGATCTTAGTGCGCAGGCTCTATAGAATAACATAGGAACTGGAGAAGTGATATCACTGCAGAAGTTCTCTCCACTTAATCACCTTTTTATCATTCCTTAGTGCATAAGCCTCCAGGTGTTAAACAACCATAGTGGAATGTAGAAAATGCCCACAGTCTGTCCCATTGGCCTCCCTTTGGTGCAAGTGGCATTAACCTTTTCAGTGTCAGAGTGGTATGCAATGCATTGCAAACTTGTAATATTGATTGCAAAATTAATCCACAGCATAAAAGTCTTAAAAAAGAGACACAAAACATCCTATATAATAATTCACTAGGATGTTTGTCAGAAGCAGTCATGCACAGTAGAGACTGCCTGAATGCACTAAAGTGGAAGAGCATCCCAAAATCCCAGGCATGGGCCCTTGCTTCCATGTGCCTAGAGGGAATCAGCTGCACCCCACTGATGAGGTCCACATAGACCATAACGTAAATCTGGGGTTGTGCTGTTTCTTTCATGCGGAGAGGATTTGCCTGACATTTCAGAGCTGGACTGTCTGTGGGCAGGACCAGTCTGATGTGAATAAGGACACTTCCTCTCTGCAATGGCACATGGGAGTGAAAAACATGACTTGAGCAGCACCTGAGAGGCTACCATGCCTTGAGCAAAACTATTTTGTTCTTTCTCGGTGTGTGTTTGTCACACTCTTTTGTTTTTGTAATATATAAATAGTTACATATATCTGCATAACTAGTGCTAACCAAGTAATAAGGCTGTGAATTACTACAGATAATCAATAGTGAGGTTCAGCAACTTGTTTGTGATCAAAAGCATGTGTAGCTTGCCCACCAAATAGAGATTACACATTGTTTCTAAATATTGTAGCGATAAACATCAAAAGAATCCATATGAATTAAAGGTGATATCAGCTGAGCAGGTTATGGCCTCCCCAGGCTAAATAGTCAGCAACAACTGTTTTGTAGGCATTAAAAAAACATGAAGAACGATATAAGTCTTATCTCTCAAACCTTTATGGTTTGAGAGATATTCGCAAGCAAAGTTTCCCCTCCTGCTCCTTTTACCTAGTGTAAGCCATCTCTTCTCAGATGTGGAATCCAGTCCATAGACCAGACAGATAGCAGAAGGGGACAATCTTCTTACTATGAGAACAATGAAAGCCCTGCCCCCCTTGACAAGTTTTTCAGGTTTTTCCCTTATCTTAATTGAAGATTGTCCCTCTCTGCAGTCTACCTGGGCACCTCCCTTCTGCTCTGGCTGAACAGTGTTACATCAATGAAAGGGGCAGGAGGGGGATACTTTGTCATTGAATTACTCTTGAACTGCAACTCTGACAGAATTGAAATAACACTCTCCAAAGTTCAAATACTATGATGATTAAATAGAGCTGCTTTTATTATGAAATATTACTATCCCTTTAAAGGGATAGTAATACTTAAAATGTAAAAAAATATATATTATAGTGTTATCCCCCTGAGTAAAACAAAGAAGTTCCCACTGCTGAGAGGTTTTTTATTCAAAAGTTATTGCAGCTTAAATTTGAATTTTTTAGGTGCAGTATCACTGTGGCCTGAAAGTGAACAGTGGTGCTGTTGCTACACCATACTATGGAGATTTATGGTCAATTGACCAGAGATGTCCATAGGATGGTGTAGCAACAGCACCACTGTACAATTTCAGGCCACTGTTGTACTACACCTAGAAAATTCAAGTTTAAGCTGCAATAACTTTTCAATAAAAAACCTCTCAGCAGTGGGAGTAGCCTTGTTTTACTCAGGGGAATAAACACCACAACATATTTTTTTTTACAATTTAAATATTACTATCCCTTTAATACCAGGGAATTATTTTTTATTTTCCAGTTGAAAACTCTATTTCTAAACGGATTGAATAAACCAATTGAATCTGCTTTTTAATTTTATGTTTTTATAGAGAGTCCCCGATTGGCCCAGGCAGGCAGTTTTCTGTTTTTTGATGGAGACTCCTTGCTAGGGACAAAGTGATGCATCCTGTATTAGATTTAACTTGATCATGTAGATACGTATCATTTCTAGTATGTGTATTGATGTAAACAATTTATTTATGTTTATAGCCTCTTATAGAAAGGGGTGAGGGGTAAATTTCATCTGTGTGTTTGACATGTCTTTACAGTATATATATATATATATATATATATATATATATATCCAGTGCGGGCTAGCCTGTCTTTCATATATATGTTTCTTTTGTCTATTTGGATTACACAACATCCTAAAATATATTTAGACTGATTATAACATGACCCTCCCTTCTTGTCGATAGAATATGGTTTTAGTTTTTGAGTGTCCTCTTGGGATCAGGGATGTAGGGCTTGTTTTTTTTTTAGTGTAGGTTAAAAATGCATCTATGTTGATTAACATATGAGGTATTAATATATAGATTTTGTAATTTTTTTATATTCTGTTCAGTAGGATTATGATATATTTTTTCTTGAAAGGACATATTTTTAATTAATGCAGGATGAGCCGAGTACATCAACACTTATAAATCTCCTATTTAACACCAGAAGTTATATGTTTATTTCCTGAAACTCAGGCTACATAGTGAATGGGTCACTCACACTCAAGTGAGTACAATAAATATAAAATAATGTATACATATTTATTTTTGTATTTTTGCCACGGAAGTTAGATTGGTTAGTCTCCATCTTGCCAATTATTCGAGTTGTGATATTTTTGATATGGAGATATGTATGATTAATGACCAGTTTCATTAGACCATTATAATATATCTTGTTTGTAGGTTTATCTAGACATCTATTGAACTATATTTTGTAGTCATGTTATTTTGTTTTATAATAGAGATTACTTTATTTTAATGATAGTGTTTTTATTTAGAATTTATTTATTTATTTTATTTAGAATCAAGGTTTATGTGGGCTACATGACTTGACCATCGATTGGATTATCATGAAACACGTTCATGATTTTTATTTTGTTGCCCATAAATATTCATTACGTGTACCCTTTTTTATTGACTTATTGGATTAAAGAAACTGTTCAGTTTGCGATTTTGGAGCTTTTTTCTGTCCTAATACACCGTTTAGAGCCTGAGATCCTACAGGTGTCAACTAGTGAGGTCTAGCAGGGGAGGACCTACACAAAATTTCCCCACAAGCTGTATGACCATTTGCTTGGATACACATTGGGCAGAAATATCGATGTGAGTATATTAGCTAAATTGATCCATTATTCCCTGTATACTGTATATGTGTTATTGGAGACATTGTGAATGTTTCCCTGTTTGTTTTGATTTGAGTGTCTTCTTCAAGATGGACTTGGTATAAAATATAACGTGAATGGGAGCAGTCAAGAGAGATTTCAGTTACTAGGTGTTATCAAGTAGATTTGGGAAATATGAGTATAATTAAGATAATCTTGAAGAACTCTGCATGCAGTATCAACATACTATTCTATAAGTTGCTCCCCCTGTTTTTTACCTTCTTCTTGTCTCTCTGTATAAACAGGAGTTACGTGTTAAAGCAAAAATAAACACAAGCAAAAACAAGGATGAGGTGCCTCATTTACCGCCCGATACTTGTGATTCAAACCACGTGTCTAATAGGGAAGAAACTGAAATTCATATTGTTTTATATGGGGCTTTAAAGGTATAGTAATGTTTCACAAAACCAGCAGCTCTAATTAATCTTCATAGTATTTGGGCCATGGAGAGTTTCACTTCAACACCATCTGAATATTAGTTCAAGAGTAATTGAATGATAAAGTATCCCCCTCCTGCCCCATTTACCTAGTGTAAGCCACCTCCCCTCAGATGTGGAATCTGGTCTTTTGACCAGACAGCTCACAGCAAGGGACAATCTTCTTACTGTGAGTATAAGGAAATCCCTGCCCCCTCCCCCCCAACAGGTTTTTCCTTATGATCACTGAAGATTGTCCCTCTCTGCGATCCATCTGGACAGTCTTGCTGTTTTGAGGTGAGCAGTGTTACATCAGTAAAAGGGACAGGAGTGGGATACTTTATCATTCAATTACTCTTGAACTACAACTCAGACAGTATTGAAATAACAGTCTCCATGGCCCATATACTATAAAGATTAATCTGAGCTGCTTTTATTGTGAAACATTACTACTTTTAAATGCTAGAGAGGTCTCAAACATTCTCTCTCAGATTCTTACCAATTCAGTCCCTATTTCACACTCTCAGGCTGTGTCTATCAGTCAATCTTTCCCATTTGCCTTGAAGCTCGGTCTCCCTGATTTTCTTCCTTAGTCTGGTGAATATGTAAATCTAACCACAAAATCCAGTGGTAGCATGTTAGAGAATGCACTAGAGTGGGGATCTCAAACTCCTAACAAGATTTCACGTGCACTATTAAGGTAAGCAGTAGTGTTGAGCGAGCATGCTCGGCCGAAGCTCGGTTCAGCTCGAGCATCGCTCTGCTCGGCACATGTGCTCGCCCGCCATGTTCGGGTCTCCTCCCCGCACGTTTCGCGGCTGCTGCGCAGCCAATAAACGTGCAGGGAGGCTCTGACATCAGTGTAATGCCTGCAGCCATGTTGGCTGCTGGCATTACACTGATTGGCTGGCCAGAACCCGTGATTGGGTGCTGTATAGCACCTGACCAGCGAGTTCGGCTCAGTCTTAGCCAGGGAGAGATGAGGATAGGAAGGGAAAGTCAGTGTAGGGAGAAGAAAAGCGATTGTGAAAAAAAAAAGACCCAAAAGTCCTTTTTAGGACTACTGTGTGTGGGGGCAGCAGTTTATTTTGTGTGGGGGGGCAGAGATATAAAAAAAAAAATCTTCATATATTCTGTTCACTGTGCCTAGCCGCAGATTAGAGCACATTCTGTTTAGTGTGCAAAGTTTCAGAATAGGAGAACATTCTGTTAAGTGTTCAAACTGTAAAATATCAAAGTCACATATTCCATTCACTGTGCGTAGCCGCAGTTAAGAAGCACATTCTGTTTAGTGTGCAAAGTTTCAGAATAGGAGAACATTCTGTTAAGTGTTCAAACTGTAAAATATCAAAGTCACATATTCCATTCACTGTGCGTAGCCGCAGTTAAGAAGCACATTCTGTTTACTGTGCAAAGTTTCAGAATAGGAGAACATTCTGTTAAGTGTTCAAACTGTAAAATATCAAAGTCACATATTCCATTCACTGTGCGTAGCCGCAGTTAAGAAGCACATTCTGTTTACTGTGCAAAGTTTCAGAATAGGAAAACATTCTGTTAAGTGTTCAAACTGTAAAATATCAAAGTCACATATTCCATTCACTGTGCGTAGCCGCAGTTAAGAAGCACATTCTGTTTACTGTGCAAAGTTTCAGAATAGGAAAACATTCTGTTAAGTGTTCAAACTGTAAAATATCAAAGTCACATATTCCATTCACTGTGCGTAGCCGCAGTTAAGAAGCACATTCTGTTTACTGTGCAAAGTTTCAGAATAGGAAAACATTCTGTTAAGTGTTCAAACTGTAAAATATCAAAGTCACATATTCCATTCACTGTGCGTAGCCGCAGTTAAGAAGCACATTCTGTTTACTGTGCAAAGTTTCAGAATAGGAAAACATTCTGTTAAGTGTTCAAACTGTAAAATATCAAAGTCACATATTCCATTCACTGTGCGTAGCCGCAGTTAAGAAGCAAATTCTGTTTACTGTGCAAAGTTGCAGATTTGCAGCACATATTCCGTGTAATATGAAGAAGGCGGGTAAAAAGGGACGGGGAAGTGGACGTGATCCTGATAGTTCAGGGCGCGGGTCAGGACGCGTAGAAACTGCACCTGGTGCCAGAGCACAAGACAGAAAGACATCCACCATACCTAGCTTCATGTCTCAGTTTACAGGGCGTCGCAGGACATCACTCTCGAGGTCCGACCACTGCGAACAGGTGGTCGGTTGGATGTCAGCTGATACTGCTTCCAGTCGGTTAAGCACCACCCTGTCTTCCACCAAGTCCACTCTCAGTAGCCAAGAGTCTGGTCAACATAATCCTCACTCTGATCATCCTTCCTCCCACCATAGAGGATCTGGTCAAAGAAGTGATCCCACACTGGGATATAGTGAGGAGCTCGTCTCATCACCAATCCTTAATTTGAACCTCTCTCCAAGCACGCTTGCAGAGGAACATGACATCTTGTGCCCTGATTCACAACCTCTAGAGGGTACCCAATCACAAGAAGATGACAGAGGTGAACGGCATTTAAGGTCAAAGGAAGTGGATGATGATGATGATGAGACACAGTTGCCATTAAATCAACCACTATTACTGTCTCAAGACCTTGATGAGGAGGATGATATACAGTTGTCAATGACTGAGTATGTGGTGGGATCAAGACATGAGGAGGATGATCAGAGTGAGGAAGTGGAGGAGGACTTGGTGGACGATGAGGTGACTGACCCCACCTGGGAAGGTGTAGAGCCGAGCGATGACAGCAGTCCTGAGGGTGAGCCATCTGCAGCACCGCAACAGGCTGGAAGAGGCAGTGGTGTGGCTACAGAAAGAAGGCGGACCGCACCAAACCGGCCCGCAAATGTTCCACGGAGCACCCCCTTGCGTAAATCTCCCTTGCCAAGGGGTAGGTGTTCCGCGGTATGGCGTTTTTTTAAGGAAAGTGCGGACGACAAAAGAATTGTAGTTTGCAACCTGTGCAACACCAGAATGAGCCGAGGCATGAACACTAGAAACCTCACCACCACCAGCATGATCCGACACATGGCATCCAAGCACCGTAATAAGTGGGAGGAACGCCCGGATCGCCAATCTGTGTCTGCAGGCCACACCACTGCCTCCTCTTCCCCTGTTTTCGGTGCCGGCCAATCGCCTGTCGAAGGCGCAGGCCCGCATACCTCCCGCCCTGCACCTGTACCATCTGAAGCACCATCAGCGACCACATCCACTTCCCTGTCCCAGCGCAGCGTCCAAATGTCGTTACCCCAGGCATTTGAGCGCAAGCGAAAATACCCAGCCACCCACCCACAGGCCATAGCACTAACCTCACACCTTTCCAAATTACTGGCCATCGAAATGCTGCCATTTAGGCTTGTGGAGACTGAGTCCTTCCGCAGCCTGATGGCAGCAGCTGTCCCTCGGTACGCAATCCCCAGCCGCCACTACTTTTCCCGGTGTGCCGTCCCCGCCTTACACCACCATGTGTCCCGTAACATCACCCGTGCCCTGACCAACGCAGTTACTGGGAAGGTCCACTTAACGACTGACACATGGACAAGTGCTTGTGGCCAGGGACGCTACATTTCCCTGACGGCACACTGGGTGAATGTCGTGGAGGCTGGGAGCGACTCGGACCCTGGGATGGCACAGGTGCTACCCACGCAGAGGATTGCGGGCCCTACCTCCATCAGGGTTTCCGCCAGCACCTACGTTATTGGCTCCTCCTCCTCCGTTTCCACCTCCGAATTCTCTGCGCGCAGCGCCACTCACCCATCAGCCGGTAGCTGGAAGCAGTGTAGCACTGCAGTGGGGAAGCGTCAACAGGCCGTGCTGAAGCTGATCTGCCTTGGGGACAAACAGCACACGGCCTCAGAGCTGTTGCAGGGGATTAGTCACCAGACCGAGCAGTGGCTCTCGCCACTCAACCTGCAACCAGGCATGGTTGTGTGTGATAATGGGCGTAACTTGGTGGCGGCTTTGGAGCTCGGCAAGCTCACACACGTACCATGCCTAGCGCATGTATTTAATTTAGTGGTTCAGCGATTTCTAAAAACCTACCCCAATTTGCATGATCTCTTTGACCAAGGTGCGCCGCGTGTGTGCACATTTCCGTAAGTCATCTACAGCTTCAGCCGGCCTGTTGAAGCTGCAGCAGCGCTTACAATTGCCAGCTCACCAGCTGCTGTGTGACGTGAGCACGCGCTGGAACTCCACCTTCCACATGTTGGCCCGGCTTTGTGAGCAGCAGAGGGCAGTAGTGGAGTACCAGCTGTTACACGGTCGTCGCCTCTCCGTTCAACTTCCTGTAATCAGAAGTGAGGAGTGGGAATGGATGTCAGACCTCTGTGAGGTTTTACGCAATTTTGAGGAATCGACACAGATGGTGAGCGGCGATAACGCTATTATCAGTGTAACCATCCCACTTCTGTGTCTACTGAAACGCTCGCTGCTCACAATTAAAACCGACGCTTTGCATGTGGAAGAGGTGGAAATGCGGGAGGAAGAGCTTACACAAGGTGATAGCCAGAGCACCCTCACTTTGTCTTCTCAGCGACAATTGGAGGAGGCGGAGGAGGAGGAGGAGGAAGACACGGTTGCCTCCGCTACAGAGGGTAGCCATGGAACTTTAGTTCCATCTCTTCAGCGTGGGTGGGCAGAAGAGGAGGAAGAGGATGAGGAGATTGAGAGTCATCCTCCTGGTGAGGACAGCGAAATCTTGCCTGTTGGTACTCTGGCACACATGGCTGACTTTATGTTAGGCTGACTTTATGTTAGGCTGCCTTTCCCGTGACCCACGCGTTATACGCATTTTAGACAACACGGATTACTGGGTGTTCACCCTTCTGGACCCCCGCTACAAAGAGAATTTCTCATCTCTCATTCCTCCGGTGGAGAGGACAAGCAAAATGGTGCAATACCAGAAGGTTCTTGTTGAAAAATTGCTCCAAAATTTTCCATCTGACAACGCTGGCGGCAGAGTACGTGCTACCTTGGCCAACCGAGAAGGGGAGAAAAGGGGAGCACACAGCAGTTCCGACAAAGGCAGGGCAACACTCTCCAAGGCGTGGGACACCTTCATGACACCCCGCCAGCACCCTCACCCTGATGCGCAGCCTAGTGTCACAAGGAGGGAAAAGTTTTGGAAGATGGTGAAGGAGTACGTAGCAGACCGTGTCAGCGTCCTCAATGATCCCTCTGTGCCTTACAACTACTGGGTGTCCAAGCTGGACACGTGGTATGAACTGGCACTCTACGCCTTGGAGGTGCTGGCCTGCCCTGCCGCCAGCGTTCTGTCTGAGCGGGTATTTAGTGCTGCTGGTGGCATCATAACAGATAAGCGTATCCGCCTTTCCACCGAAAATGCTGATAGGTTGACACTTATAAAAATGAACAAGGCCTGGATTTCCCCTGACTTCTCCACTCCACTGGAGGAAAGCCCCGGGGGAACATAAACTCACTTTATATATGTTATTTACAATGATGGGAATACTCTGTATTCCCATTCACCCCTTCCACCCAAAAAACGGGTATATGGTTGACTCTCTTCCATATGCCCAGTGATATAATTTTTATATAGGGCCAGCTCACCAGCGGGCCCAGTGATATAATTTTTATATAGGGCCAGCTCACCAGCGGGCGCAGTTTGACAATTTTTGTATAGGTCAGCTCACCAGCGGGCCTTCTCATATAATGTTTTATTGGGTCAGCTCTCTAGCGGGCCCTCTCATATAATGTTTTATAGCGTCAGCTCACTAGCGGGCCTTCGCATATAATGTTTAGGATGGTCAGCTCCGCAGCAGACCCTCACCCATAATGTTTTGGATGGTCGGCTCAGCGCACGTTTCCCTCTTAATCATGGCCCCAGTTCAGAAAAATCGAGGAAATTTTTGGGAGAATTTGCCTTTGCGCACGTTTCCCTCTTAATCATGGCCTCAGTTCAGAAAAATCAAGGAAATTTTTGGGAGAATTTGCCTCTGCGCACGTTTCCCTCTTAATCATGGCCTCAGTTCAGAAAAATCAAGGAAATTTTTGGGAGAATTTGCCTCTGCGCACGTTTCCCTCTTAATCATGGCCTCAGTTCCGAAAAATCAATGAAATTTTTTGCAGAATTTGCAGATGATATACAAGTAAATATACAGCAAATACTGTTTGGTAACAATTTTTCGCCTAAAGTCGTTTTTATCTGCCTTTTTGTGTGTTTTACGGTCAGTCTGTAAAAATGGCGTACTACGGGCGAAACATCGTTCCCAGCAGCGATGTTGGAGTCCAAGATGCATCCAGACATCCTCCCTATGCTGTCCCTGAACCATTTCTGTGGTGTTTCCATCATTTTATGCCCTTTTCCTATGGACCAGGCACCCTCCCCTCATCAGAGCAGGGGGTGCCTGGTGTAATGCTCGAGTCCTCCCATTGACTTCAATGGGGCTCGGGTGCTCGGCCGAGCACTCGAGCCTCCGGGGGCGCTCGGTCAGAGCACCCGAACACCCGAGCATTGGGGTGCTCGCTCATCACTAGTAAGCAGCTTTTAACCCGTTGAGGACCTCTCTGTTCCTCAAGGGGTTACTTACTTTGCTACCAGAAGCCATAAATGCATTGATAACATATGGCAGCAGGATCTATCCCTAAGACTTTAGCACTAGTATAGATCAGTGGTTCTCAACCCGTGTCCTCAGTGGCCTCTAACAGGACATGATTTGAAGATTTCCTTGTTAGAACACAGGTGAGTTTTTCAATTAGACTTAGCCTCTGATTAACACATCTGAGCTCTATCAGAGAAGTTACTGGCCTGGTAGCGTTCACTGAGGGTATGGGTGGAGTACCACTGGTACAGACCATCACACTAATCACTGGCATAGACCCCACCAGTTAGCCTACTATCTAAAAAATACCCTAGAATCCTCCAAGTGTTATATACTAACCAATTGCTGTACTTCTGATAGCTATCCCTATATCCAACCATTAATCTAGTCCCTCTGCCCCAGCTACTATAGCTAATCACTAGTCTAGAATCCCACAGCTAGCACAGTATATCGAAGTATTAGTCTAGGGGCTTCGGAGGATTATATAATTTAAAGAACTGGATTAATACTGAAAAAAATAAACTAAATGAACCCTATAATTGCACCCCTAACAAACGACAAAATATCAGTGTATAATGGCTGCTAAATCAAAATGATTTATCCACTAACAGAAAAAACAAACAAAACAGACCACACAAAAGAAATGGAATTACGTTAGATAGTTCACTTCAGAGTTAATCTGCTCAGTGATTGATATATATTTATACAAACATTTTATTAAAACTAAATCATATTGTAAACAAGCAAACCATTATAAAATCACAAATTGAATATCAACATATATTATAACCCATTTATAACACGTGGATCGATGAAGGCGCAATACCACAAAATGCTATAACCACCATTCGGACGGTGGTGACTCCAATTTCTAGGAGGATACTTGGTCCTTATGTCTATTTATTGTTTCCAATGTTTAAATATATAGTGTTGAGTGTGTTTTTGTCTTCCAGTGCTTGGTCGATAGGTGCCCATCCGAGTGGTGGTTATAACATTTTGTGGTATTGCATGCTCATCGATCCATGTTATAAGTGGGCTATAGTATTTCTTGATATTCGATTTGAGATTTTGTAATGATTTGCTTGTATACAATATGATTTATTTTCATGGGAGGCTTTATGTTTCTGGGGGCCCTAAGCGTGAGGGGGTGCTCCTGTATAAACACGGCGGGGCCCATGACCAAGTGGGGGCCCTAAGCAGCCCTATTCTGCTTGTATTATAGCGCCACGACTGTTTATTTTTAATAAATGTAATCATTGAGCAGAAGTGAATTATCTAATTCAATTACATTTCTTTTTTTGTGGCGCTTTGAATATTTTCAATATCTGGATAAACTGTGGAGGGTGTATCTCTTTCCTTTTTAAAGTGTTAGCAATGTCCACAAAAAAATTTTTTTGCATTTAGAAGAGCTTAAAAAGCGGATCTAAATGCAAAAAAAGTCTCTCTCAAACCGCTATGGTTTAACCCTTTGAGTGCCAGAGGGGTATTCCACGCATTGTGAAGCAATGCAACAAATACCTCTCTGGCACTCAAAGGGTTAAGAGATACAGGCGTTTAAAGTTTGATCTCTCCTACTGACAGCTGTAAAGCTGTCAGCAGGAGATCTGTGTCGGTCGACATGGAGGTGCTTGAGAAGTGCCGCAATCTCGTTATTTACCACAAATCCCTTCATTGGAATGGTCTAAAACGTGTGCCTGGTTTTCAAGCACTCGTTTTAGACCATTCCAATGAAGGGATTCGTGGTAAATAACGAGATTGCGGCTCTGCTCAAGCGCCTCCATGTCGACCAACACAGATCTCTTGCTGACAGCTTTACAGCTGTCAGAAGGAGAGATCAAACTTTAAACTCCCGTATCTCTTAAACCATAGCGGTTTGAGAGATACGTTTTTTTGCATTTAGCTCAGCTTTTTAGCTCTTCTAAACGCAAAAAAACTTTTTTTGGCCATTACTAACACTTTAATACTGAAGCATACCAACTGCACCATGGGGGTGGGGGGCAAATAATGTAATCACATTGATTTAAAGGGAAGTTTTAACTCCTGTCAATCTCTTCTCTAGGTCTGAATTGATTCCTTTTGTAAGTGGAAAGTATTATAGGGATGTGGTGGCGTCATATGCTGTAGCCCATTTGGTAATTTTCTCTGCCCATTTCTCTGTCAAGATAATCTATTTTTACTCAGTGATGGGAATATTCCAGCCCAGCAGCTCTTGTATCTGTGTTTATGTACAGCTGATTTAGTACATACTTCCCTTAAAGGGATAGTAACCCCCCCAACAACTTGATGCCAAAATACAGCAATCATACAAACATACTGAACGCACTTAGTCCCATCTCTCAAACCTTTATGGTTTGAGAGATGTAAGGCAAGACAGTCCTCCGGTCCCGCCCCCTTCTGCCTGATGAGCTGTAAAGCTGTCAGAGGCAGAATTCAGTCGAACGACTTTCGGCGGTTCTGCAGGATCTCTGACATCTAGATATCTCCGTATAACTACTTCATAGGAATGGTCTACAACATGTGCTTGCAAGTCAGGCACATGTTTTAGACCATACCCATGAAGTAATAATACGGAGATATCTAGATGACAGCGCTCCTGTTGAGCCGCCGTCTGGTGCTGGAAGTCGGATCTCATGACGTCCGCTATACAGCGGACGTATGAGAAGGGGGAGGGAGCGGAGGTCTGTCTTGCCTTACATCTCTCAAATCATAAAGGTTTGAGAGATGGGGCTAAGTGCGTTCAGTATGTTTGTATGCTTGCTGTATTTTGGCGTCAAGTTGTTGGGGGGGGGTTACTATCCCTTTAAAGTGGAAGTAACACCTTATGACAACCAAAGTTCTTATCAAAAGCTTTCAAAATCACATACAGTTTATATTAGCCATTTTTAATTAAGAAATTAATTTATGACATTTAGCTTTATTTCTGTGTTCATTTAAGCAAATTAGACAGTACTGGCTGGCACGGCTGTGCACCAGACACTTAACATTCCACACCGCACCCCCTCCCAACTGCCACTCCCTTTTGCTCTTCCATCCATTCTCCTACTTATTTTATTAACCTTTCACAATGCATTGCACACCCCTTTGTCCCTTAATTAGTTAACTGGAAAAAGGGAGCTCATAAAACACCCCACACTCAAAAACAACATGACTGCATTTTGTTTAACCATTTGAGTGCCAGAGCATGTGGGAGTGACTTTGCGATTTGTTTGAGACCTCACTACCATTCAAGAGGGTAAAAGTTACATTTAAATCAATGGGAATGTTTATTTTCCTTCTATAATGTAGTTGGTTTAAACCAAAATTGGTCACATCTGGCTTTCCCTATAAAGCCCAAACTGTAATATTGTGGTACCAGCTTTTCATACCTTTTGAACTCTTTATTACAGGAAGGGCATACGCAATGTTACCTAGGTCAGATTTTAGAAAAGCCTATCATTTACAGGATTAAAAGCCCTTTTTAAATCAAGGGGCATTTTGGGAATATTATTTAAATTTTATGGAACACTTGCTGGTGGTCTGCTGCGAGGTGAGCTACTGCCTCTCCCAGCCCCTGCCTCTTGGCACCTCCCCGATGCTCTTGACTGAGTGTCCCGGGGTCCGACATGAAGAGATTCAACAAAGTGCAGGATGGAAGTAAGTTTTAAAGGAGTAAAAATGTTAGGACAAGAGGCCATAGTCTAAAACTAGAGGTTTAGACGTAATGTAAGAAAGTTTTACTTCACCAAGAGGGTAGTAGATAAGTGGAATAGCCTATCAGTAGAAGTGGTAGAAGTTAATTCAGTGAAAGAATTTAAGCATGCATGGAATAGGCATGAAGCTATCCTGAACATAAGAAAAGACCAAGGACCAAATCAGGTTTGAGGTTTTTACAGTAGGAAAATGTGCAGACTAGATGGGCCGAATGGTTCTTATCTGCCCTCAAATTCCATGTTTCTATGCTTTGCACCAGAATTGCACCTGAGTGGTGAATATGGCCCAGATTTCCCTATGACTGAGTTAGTGGCAGGAAGAATACCATTTGGGAATCAAATCATCACAGCCTTCTGGATTTACATATTTACATCCCAGGTGCCCATAGGCAAGACACTCTAGGTGCCCTTAGCTCTGTCCATGGTCAGACCCTCACTCCATCCCCTGTTTCCTGGCACAGAAAATAGCCTTGGCCTATACCAAGCAAGAATAAGAAAGCTTTAACCCCTTGTATGCTAGAGAGATCGCCAACGCATAACTGTAAAGGGGTATAAAACTGGTGCAGGTACAATGAGATTGTTCTGGCCACTCCCCCAATTCAGTTAGGAGATCCAAGTAGTTGCCTGCTCTGTCTGTTGGGAAATCTGAACCTGACAGCATTGTTATAATGCCGTTTTCTTCAAGTAAAGAGATTGAAAAAAATCTTATCAACCTTTAACATATGTCAGTGTATACAAATGGGTCTCACCTTTGCAAGACGCTTAGAAATGGCAACGTGACTTATAATTTAGAATTCATTTTAATGGCAAATTCCTTATTACGATATAATAAACACAGAGCTTCTATTTCACCAGAAATATAACCTGATCTTGTCAGACACAGTTGACAGTTTTTTTTTGTTGTTTTTTTTGCCACTGTCTTGCCAGGTATATGAACTGTACAATAAGATCCAGGGACAATTAGAATTTCTGCCTCATTATCGTAGTAATCGTATCAGCGGGATAATGAGGTATTAATGGAGATTTAATGTGCATCTCAAAGCAGAATTCCTTAGAGAAAACACATGAGGAAATTGCTGTAAATTCACTTAATGATGGAAAGGTCCCGAAACGAGATATTTTCACAGGATGAAAAATGCGCCATGTAAATGAGATAGAATCAAGGTCACTGGCTCAGCGGGGACAGTGCAGAGAGAAGGTTTGGAGAGGAGGAAGTATCAGAGGTGTAACTAGAAGCCACCGGGCCCTGGTGCAAGAATTGTTATGGGCCCCCCCCCCCCGACCACATTGGCCCCCCTCAACTACACTGGCCACCTCCATATTGCCCCTTTCACAATGCCCCCATCTCCACATTGGCCCTTCTATAATGCCCCTCATTTTCCACAGTGCCCCTTCATCTCCACAATGCCCCTCATTCTCCACATTGCCCCTTCAACAATGCCTCCATCAAAATGCCCCTCTTTCTCCACAATGCCCCTCATTCTCCACAATGCCCCTTCCACAATGCCCCCATCACAATGCCCCTCATTTTCCACAATGCCCCTTCCACATTGCCCCCATCACAATGCCCCTCATTCTCCACAATGCCCCTTCCACATTGTCCCTTCCACAATGCCCCCATCACAATGCTCCTCTTTCTCCACATTGCCCCATCACAATGCCCCTCATTCTCCACAATGCCCCCATCACAATGCTCCTCTTTCTCCATATTGCCCCTTCCACAATGCCCCCATCTCCACATTGCCCCTCAATCTCCATAATGCCCCTTCCACAATTCCCCTCATTCTCCACAATACCCCCATCACAATGCCCCTCATTCTCCACAATGCCTCTTCCACAGTGCCCCTCATTCTCCACATTGCCCCTTCCACAATGCCCCTACTGACCACCCCTCTCCTCCTACCTCGAGTCCCTGGTGGTCTAGCAGTGTGACATGACAAATCTGTGCCTCATTCGGCACGGACCTCTGTCTGAAACAAGCTCCCGCGCGGTTCTTAGTAATGCAGAGCGCTGGGAGATTATGTCATCTCCCAGCGCTCTGCATTACTAGAGCTCCGGCCGCCGGGAGATCAGCTGTGCTGCGGGCGCATGGCAAGGGTGTCGCAGGGAGCGGCCGGGCACCTGAAAGTGAAGGGACCGGTCGCAGGTGCGACCACTGCGACCCCTATTGTTACGCCACTGAAATATGTATTGAGGGAGAAGTTAAACCGAGAGACAGTCCCCATTTGGAATAGTGCATACCAGGGCTGTTTTAACTCTACGGCAAAGTGAGACCCCCTACAATCAGAAATTCTGATTCTCATCTATAAGCATTTGGAACCTTCTGTACCACCCTCTCCCATATGATCTGAAGCACACAACACAGTCTGATCAGTGTGGGAAGTTAGCTGTTAAAACTTAGCATTATATACAGATAGGTGTAAAAAAGTATTACTTTCTTAAGCTATGGTAGATGTAAGCGCTTGGCATTGTGTGACCCTAGGTTTGATCACATCTATATAAAGCTAATTTAATGTAAATTCAAAATCATGTTAAGTTATTATAAGTGTGAGTACTCAATTTTTTCAGAAAGGGATAACATGCTTAGTTACTATTTAAAGGGATAGTAAATAATAAAAATATAAATGAAGTGATGTATGGCCCATCTTTCAGGCATGTATAGTTTGAAAGATATAGGCTTCTAAAGTCCCCCCCCCTTCACAGACGTCATAAATATATAAATATGTGAAAGAGACTTTTCTAGAGCCTAGAGTATAATTTACGGTCCATACTGATATGAATATTACTGCAACTGGAGTTTGACCCTTTGGGTGCCACAGAGGTATCTAATGCATTGTGGTGTATTGTGTTGGATGTCTCACTGGCACTCAGGGGATTTGATGTTAAAATAATGTGTGTGGTTTTAAAGTCGTGTATTGCGCATTCAGCCTTCATTCATATTAACCCTTTTAGTGGCAGAGAGGTATGAAACGCATTCTCTGCAATGCGTTGCGTACCCTTCTGGCACTCAAGAGGTTAAGCCCGATGAAGAGGCCTAGTTGTCTTGAAAACTTTTATCCTAGAGCCAGTTAGCCAATAAAGTATCCTTTTTACTGTACCAGTCTCCAGCATAATAATAAAAGGTATAGGCAACTTGACTGTAAATATTGAAACATATTTTCACTATTGTCCATCAGTTCTCAGAAGTATTGCTGTCCCATCCCTTTTACTGATGTAACACTGCTCAGCTCATGGCAGCAAGACTGTCCAGACAGAGCACAGAGAGGGACAATCTTCAGTGAGCATAAGGAAAAACCTGAAAAACCTGTCAGGGGGGGGGACCGGGTTTTCTTTATACTCACAGTAAGACGATTGTCCCTTGCTGGTCAAGGGAATCTGGTCAAGAGACCAGATTCCACATCTGAGGGGGGGTGGCTTACACTAGGTAAAGGGGACGGGAGGGGGATACTTTATCATTCAATTTCTCTTGAACTACAACTCTGACAGTATTGATATAACACTCTCCATGGCCCAAATACTATGAAGATTAATTGGAGCTGCTGTTTTTGTGGAACATTACTATCCCTTTAAGCCTCAAGTGGGTAATTCTCAGACATATTAATCATTTTTTGCATTCTATTCCGCAATCTCCTTTAAAAGAAAAAAAAAAACAGTCTTAAAAGTGGGTGGAGTTTAATCTACTGTCAAATTGTAAGCTATTTTTTTTAAATAAAAATCTTTTTCTAGCCATCATTGTTTGACTTATTTCCATCATATTTTCCAACAAAATAAAAAGGGTCTATCCCTGCAGAAGAAGACATTATAAAGGAATATTATCAGAAAAAGTAACTTCTCATCTTTCCTCTATTTGTGATTCTTTGTGACATTTTAAAAAAATGACAGATTTACTTTACTTCTCCTTTTACCACCAACCCACAATCTGACATTTTGTTTATTACAACAATTTTTTTTTTTATCATCATACCCATTGTATTGTAAACCTTGCTAGCATCCAATGGGTATAATTGTCAAGTAACAAGGCTACATAAAATACAAATTAGTATTAGATATCAGTCTTTTACTAGTCAATTGCTGTTACTCCCACTTCTGACAATAGAAGCATTATAAATATACAGCTGTCAGTGTACATTCTCCTCTGGTTTCTTCTCCCCCAGAGCTGCTGCTCTAAAAGCTAGAGAGGAAGCTGATGATTTCTATTGGCTGTTGCACCAATACAGCCAATAGAAATTAGGCTGCCACTGACAACTTCATCTCATGCAAAATATAGAACTAGAAGTAGCAGAGGGGAACCTGTACAATTATGGCTGTCAGTATATAATACTACTGCTCTCAATGGGCATGAAATTATTAAATAGTAAAAGTCTGATATTTCATTTATTTATTTTTTATATTTTTCATGTTAGTTTATCTTTAAGGAGTTCTAAGAAGTATGTCATATAACATAATTGCCTTTTTAGAGACCTTTCCTTCAATTCCACTGACAAATAAGAGGTTAACACTTTCAGTATAATTCTACTTCTGTATTATAAGTAAAAACCCATGTTCAGCTGTTTTCAAAATGTTATTCATACCTAAGCAAATTAACAGCAATTCCACATGCAATGCAGAAGCCCTGGTGGTTTGTGATACTAATTAATGGACCAAGACTTCAGCTTGTGACTTATCAACATTAATCAAGTATTTATCTAATGGACTAAATCAGGGAATTGGTTTCATGGCTCATTGGATCCATTTCAAGGTTTCAAATACCTTTTTAAAGAGTTCTTCCTGGAGACAAACTGTAGACCTGAGGACCTTGGTGATGTTGTCATCGGCAGAAGACTTCTGAAGTTCACCCGAGGCCTGTTGGGACAAAGTCATTACGGCTGTTGACCTTAATGCTGGTCTCAGGATAAAATGACCCGGGTGATGATCTCATCTGGTGTTAGGATTTCAGACTTCTGATTATGAAAAAGAAAAAGAACTTTAATTTATGAGATATGACTTGCATTTAATTATAGTGATGAGATCAGGAGATACTGAGGCTGGTGTACTATGTAATGTGGATCAACTCTAAGAGAAACCAACTGCTCTGTATGGGTCAAATAACATTTTCAAGATTCCCATTGACTGAAATTTGGCTTTTAACCCCTTGAATACTAGAAATCTCCAAAACACACATGCCAGCTCCATCTTGGGATGGCAGGATGGTGGAATTAAAGGGATAGTAATACTTAGTTTTATCTTTATTTTATTTTGTAGGCATTAAAAAAAAATGAAGAACGATATAAGTCTTATCTCGCAAACCTTTATGGTTTGACAGATATTCACAAGTAAAGTTTCCTCCTCCCTCCCCTTTTACCTAGTGTAAGCCATCTCTTCTCAGATGTGGAATGCAGTCCATAGACCAGACAGATAACAGCAAGGGACAATATTCTTCCTATGAGAACAATGAAAGCCCTGGCCCCCTTGACAAGCTTTTCA
The DNA here is from genome assembly GCA_037306005.1 of Rhinophrynus dorsalis. Taxonomy (NCBI): domain Eukaryota; kingdom Metazoa; phylum Chordata; class Amphibia; order Anura; family Rhinophrynidae; genus Rhinophrynus; species Rhinophrynus dorsalis. Next base: position 44,074,806 of record CM074726.1, on the reverse strand, counting down.
GCTTTTTCCCTTATCTTAATTGAAGATTGTCCCTCTCTGCAGTCTACCTGGGCACCTCCCTTCTGCTCTGGCTGAGCAGTGTTACACTAGGTAAAAGGGGCAGGAGGGGGATACTTTGTCATTGAAATACTCTTGAACTACTGCTTTGACAGAACTGAAATAAAAATTTCCAAAGTCCAAATACTATGATGATTAATTAGAGCTGCTTTTATTATGAAATATTACTATCCCTTTAAGAGGTGATAACTTTGACAGGTGTGAGCAGGGGGTGAAGTAGCCAGAAATATATAATTTTAGGAAATCTGTCAGCACCGTGAAAAAGACAATTTTATGAAACCATTTAATCCATTGTTAACCCCTCTGGCAATCTAAGTGTTAAACCTGAATTTTGTTTAACACTTTGGGTGCTAGATGGGGTGTCCTTTAACAGTTAAAGGTAAACATGATTAAAAAAAAAATCTAATTATATTTTTCCTTTAAGGTTTATGTAGTTGATCTTGCTTCATTAGTATAATGACAGATGTGGCTGTTTTAATTATAGGTGGTTAAGTTTAATGGGCCATCTCCATTGTACCCACGCACCGCTAGAGGAGGGTCTGCCGCTGGCAGAGATGATGATGATGACATTTCAGCAGATGGCGCTGTAAGGAGGGGCTGGGACACTCCAGAACCTAGAACTGTGTGATTTGATCTCCATTTATCTTTATCAAGCTTCCAGCGTGGGGGCTCTCAGTTGAAAGGGGCCCCCGTGGTGCCATCATTATTATAATCACTTGTCAGTCTTTCATCTGTTCTCTTCATCAAATTTAAATAAAGAAAACAGTAAATTCTCACTTGTCTCTTGGATAAACAAGTTAAAATGATTCAAACAAAATTGTCAATAAGTCTTGAATGTCACGTCCAAGGGGCAGACATGACTGTTTCTACCAGAACCACAGGACATCAAAGGGTTTTGCAACTCATTCCACTACAGAGCCTTGCACGCCCCTGTGGTTATGAAAGGGTTAATTAGGGTTCAGTAGGCTCATTCGCTCTGCATGTTTCAGTCTGAAAAAAAATTGCCACCAAAAATCTGTTCATTAGCATTCCCTACAGGGGTCCAGTGTGTGCCAGTGTATGCGTTTGTACCCATGTCCCATTTTTTTTCTTCTGGTTTTGTAGATTAACCCCTTAAGGACTGGGGTGCGCGGCCGGCACTTGAGGACCACGGGGCTTTTTTTTTCTTTTTCTTTTTTTAATTCTGGTTCAGTGCTCCCGGAGCGGCATGCAGCCGTGCCGGGATCCCTGATCTCCATGCCGTGCCAGGACCATCACTGGTCCTTAAGTGCCGGACCGCCTTGATGGTCCTGGCACGTCAATGCTCCTTAAGGGGCTAGAAAAAAATTATGTAGCCCAAATCCCATCTCTCAAACCTTTACAGTTTGTGAGATATTCGCTATTAAAGTTCGGCCCTCCCTCCCCTTCTCCTGACGTCAGCGCTGTGCAGGAGATCCCGGTCCGGGGACCAGCCAGTGGCTCTGCAGCAGAGCCAAAATTGCGTTATTGGAAAAGAATTACTTTATTGGAATGGTCTACAAAGTGTGCCTGGTTTGCAAGCACACTTTGTAGACCGTTCAATTAAGTAATTATTTTCCAGCATCGCTATTGCAGCTCTGCTGAAGAGTTGCCTCGTGTCCGCCGACACGAATCTCCTCCTGTCAGCTTTATAGCTGACATCAGGAGAAGGGGAACATTAGATATGAATATCTCTCAAACCATAAAGGTTTGAGAGATAGAAATTACGTAGCACAAATCCTTTTTTTAAACTCTACAAAACATGAAAAAAAAATCTGGGATATTACTGTTATATAACTTGGCTTGCAACTGTACTGATGTAGACATCATTGGTTATTAACCCTTTGAGTGCGAGAGGGGTATGCAACACGTTGCTTTGCAATGCGTTGCGTACCCCTTTGGCACTCAAAGGGTTAAGATCAGGCAAGGGGAATCTGAGAAACTATGTGGAAATCAGACCAGACATCTGAATCATCACCAGCAGAAATGCTAAGTCTAATTCAGCAGGTTTCCAAATTCGCATTCCATAACTACTAGGAGAGGTCTCAAAGATAGACTACTATGTCCACTACTAGGCAGGGCCGGATTTGCCATTAGGCAAAGTAGGCACCTGCCTACAGGCGCACGCCACCGAGGGGCGCCTGCCATTGGGATTTTTTTTTTTTTTTTAATCTTTTTTTTAAATTTTTTTTTCCCTATTTACTACCTCCCCGGCAGGACATGTCTGCGCCTCCTTGGCACAGTCCTGTAGGTGGTGAGCTCCCTCGTCGCATCTTTAGGAATGCAGAGCGCTGGGAGATGACATCATCTCCCAGCGCTCTGCATTCCTGAATAGGAGACCGTGTGGGAGCTCATTCAGCTACAGGACTGTGCCAAAGGAGGCACAGATGACAGATCTCCTACCAGGGAGGTAGGAAACGGACAATGTCAGGGCAACATGCAGATGGTGGGGGCAAGTTGGAGCCGAAGGGGGGCAATGTGAGGGCAACATGGAGATGGTGGGGGCAATGTGGAGCTAATGGGGGGGCAAGTTGGAGCCTATGGAGGTCAATGTGGAGCTGATGGGGTTGGGGGCAATGTGAGAGGATATGGAGATGATGGGGCAATGTGAGGGGCAATTTTGAGATGATGGAGGGCAAGTTGGAGCTGATGGGGGCAATATAGAGATGATGGGGGAAATGTGAGGGGCAATATGGATATGATGGGGGCAAGTTGGAGCTGATGGGGGGCAAGGTGAGGGGCAATATGGAGCTGATGGGGGGCAATATGGAGCTGATGAGCATTGTGGAGGTGTCCAGTGGAGTTGGCAAATCGGGGGGGGGGGGCGCTTCACATTTCTCTGCCTACAGGCTCCTGAGATGTAAATCCGGCCCTGCTACTAGGTTCATTATCCTCAGGCAAAAAGGACAATGGGGGGGGGGGGGGAAGAGAGATTCCAAATTCACTGCTATACCTGTCCTCTTTCTTTTTCTTCTCAAAGGATATTAAAGGGGAAGTAAGCCCTAATTATGAAAATTCCCTTCTGGATAAATGGAGCTTTATTACGTAATGAAGCATGTCAAGTGTGCTTGTTTAGCTTGTTGGGAAAAGTTCCAGTATGGAACAAGGCTGGGCTGTCAGACAGTTCAGAGAGGTCCTCTGGCTACCAGTGGAACAGCCCTGCATACTTCCCAAATCGTTAGAAAGGACAGTCCCTCTGACCCTCTTTACTACCCTGGTGTCCCTCTTTTTGGGCAATAAGATTGTGTATTTAAATGGATAGTAATGTTTCAAAATAAAAGCAGCTCCAATTAATCTTCATATTATTTGGGCCCTTGAGAGTGTTAGTTTACTACTGTCAGAGTTGTAGTTCAACAGTAATTGAATGATGAAGTATCCCCCTCCCGCCCCTTTTACTGATGTAATACTGCTCAGCTCAGTGCAGCAGGGTGATGTCCAAGTGGATTGCAGAGAGGGACAATCTTCAATTAACATAAGGGAAAAACCAGTAAAGGGGGCAGGGCTTTCATTGTTCTCACATTAAGAAGATTGTCTCTTGCTGTGAGCTGTCTGGTCTTAAGACCAGATTCCACATCTGAGGGGAGACAGCTTAAACTAGGTAAAAGGGGCGGGAGGGGGGAACTTTTTCATTCAATTACTCTTGAACTACAACTCTGACAGTACTGAAATAACACTTTCCATGGCCCAAAAACTATGAAGATTCATTGAAGCTGCTTTTATTTTGAAACATTACTATCACTAAGTGTATCACATTGCTCCACAGCAATAAAACTCACATTAATGTCTGCTTAAACTTCAGTATATTTGTTTATAAATTCATATGTTTAAATAAAATACTTTGATCTTGAACTAAATCATTTATTCATTTACACAAAGAGGTGTTAATAGGTCATGAAATAACTTAAAAATTCTCAGTAATATACCACCCACCAGCCATGCCCCCAGCAGCACCACCTTAAAGAAAGTGTTCCTCTTTAGGAACTTGAAATGTTGGAGGTGTTAGGCTGGGCTGGCAGAGGCGTAGCGGAGGCCCCCGCAGCCCCCGCGGTGCGGGGGGGGGGGCCCTGCCAGCCTCGGGGGCCCCCACAAAAATGTACCACTCATATTGTATTGGAGGCCCCAACCAGAAATAGGGCCCCCAGGAGAACATTAAAGAGGCCCCCAAAAGTGAAAAGCGCCGGTCAGTATGCCAGGCGGCTTCGCTTCTCACCAATAGACAGACTTTGTCACTCTCCTAAATGAGCTCCTCCTTCCTTTCCTGCTCGGCAGACAGCAGTCAGCGCTACAGCGCTCAGACAAGTCAGCTGGTGTGGGGTGGCGTTACCCTGAGCAGCCGCGTGCTACGTCAACAAGTACCTAGCTAACGCCGGCTGCTTAAAAAGAAACCTATATCAGAGGCTTAGCGGAGCCCCCCTGTAGGATTCAGGGGCATACAGAAGTTTTGCCACTATTAATATACTGCAGAGCTGTCGGGCAGACAGTGTATGTGTGTTTTATGGATACCAGTGGAAGAAGACTGGGCTGGCAGACAGTGTATGTGCGGTATTAAGACTACCAGTGGAACGAGAGTGGGCTGGTAGAAAATGTATATGTGGATGGCAGCGGAGCAAGGCTAGGCTGACAGTGTGTGTGTGATATAAATAAATGTGTGTGTGTGTGTGTATATATATATACACAGTAATGTGCAAAAGTTTTACACTGGTGTTAAAAAATACTGTAATGTAAGATTGCTTTCAAAAATAGCAGTGTTAATAGTTTATATTTATCACTTAACAAAATGCATAGTGAGTGAACAGAAGAAAAATCTAAATCAAATCAATATTTGGTGTGACAGTCACTGTGTTTATGTGTATAGTTGAGTCGCTTGGCCTTGTTTCCAAATCGGAGGTATGGCTTTTTAGCTGCAAGCATTCCATGAAGACCACTTCTGACCAGACTTCTCCCGACAGCAGATGGGTGTACCAGGGTCCCACTCTTTTCTGCTAATTCCGAGCTGATGGCACTGCTAGACTGCATGATGTATTATTCATCTTCTGCACTAAGTTTCCTTAAACGATCACTCCATCTACGGTCCTCAATGTTGCTCTTTGTGCTTCTTCAAAAGAGCTGGAACGGTACATCTGGAAACCTCTGTCCACCTTGAAATTTTTGCCTGGCAGAGACCTTGCTGATGCAGTATAACTACCTCGTGTCTTGTTGCTTTGATCTGTTTTGCCATGGTGTATAACTTTTGACATTAAACTGTCTTCAGCAACCTCACCTTGTTAGCAGAGTTTGGCTGTTCGTCACCCAGTTTCATTCCTCCTACACAGCTGGTTCTGTTTCAGTTAATGATTGTGTTTCAACCTGCATCTTAAATTGGTGATCAATAGCATCTGTTTGGTATAATTTTTTAATCATAAACCTGACAATATGCCTACAAAATCCCTGACTTTGTGCAAGTCTACCTAGAAGAATTGATGCTGTTTTGAAGGCAAAGGGTAGTCAAACCAAATATTGATTTGATGTAGATCTTTCTTCTGTTCACTCACTAAGCATTTTGCTAACTGATGAATATAAACTATTAACGTGTCTATTTTTGGAAGCAATCTTAGTTTACAGCATTTTTTCACACCTGCCTAAAACTTTTGCACATTACTGTACATACATATATAGATATATCCATATCTATATCTATATATTGGATGTACATAGGATGAAGGACAACAACTGAATGCCATGTCAGAGGCTGAAGCTGTGCCATATGTTTTGTTAAAAGAAATAGAAGCTGAAATAAAATCAATGAAAAATGGCAAAGCAGCTGGACCTGATAAAGTCACTAAAGCTAGAGGTCAATCCTTATTCAAAGCCCTAGCTAAACTATTCTCAAAATGCCTACTACTCAGCAAAGTGCCTGAAACATGGAAACATGCAGAAGTCCTCCTACTGCACAAAAAAGGTGATAAGGAGGATCTAAAAATCTACCGACCAATAAGCATGTTGCCGGTGGTCTGCAAGGTTTGGAGCAGTTTCAGTACAGTGGACCACATCCAAACAGTGCAACAAGTTATAGAGCAGCATAATGAATACAACCTTCCATCATGCATACAACATTCCCTCATGGATAGCCTTCATTGACTATGAAAAGGCCTTTGACTCAGTGAAAAAGCAAGCAATAATTGATGCCTTGATCAAGGCAAGGAATAGGTAGAGCTTACATCAATATTCTGCAATCGATATATGAAAATGCAGCTGCATCAATACAAGTAAACAAAGATAAAGCCCAGATCAACATATAAAAAGGGATCTGACAAGGAGACACAATTTCCCACAAAATATTTTTATCTTGTTTAGAAGAAATTTTCTGCAAACTAAATTGGGACAAAAAAGGACTTAAAGGGATAGTAATACTTCGTTTTAAACTTTATTTTATTTTGCAGGCATTAAAAAAACATGAAGAACGATATAAGTCTTATCTCGCAAACCTTTATGGTTTAAGAGATATTCACAAGCAAAGTTTCCCCCTCCTGCCCCTTTTACCTAGTGTAAGCCATGAAAGTCCTGCCCCCCTTGACAAGCTTTTCAGGTTTTTTTCCTTATCTTAATTGAAGATTGTCCCACTCTGCAGTCTACCTGGGCACCTCCCTTCTGATCTGGCTGAACAATGTTATATCAGTAAAAGGGGCGGGAGGGGGACACTTTGTCATTGAATTACTCCTGAACCACAACTGTGACAGAATTGAAATAACACTCTCCAAAGTCCAAATACTATGATGATTAATTAGAGCTGCTTTTATTATGAAACATTACTATCCCTTTAAGATAAATGGAGACTACCTACATCACTTACGTTTTGCAGACGATATACTATTTGCCAGTAGTCCTGAAAAATTGCAAGAAAGCAGGAAAGAAAATTTATAGTGTGAAGATGAATATCAAAAAAAGGCAAGTCATGTTTAACAAATTTACCATACCAAGGAAAATCACAGTAGATGGACTAGAATTACAAGAAGTGGACAAGTATGTTTACCTTGGACAGGAATTGTCAACACATGGAAACACCATGATGAAAAATGAGCAATCAATAAAATTGGGAAACTTAGTAGTACTGTCATTAAGACAAATTTACCACTCTGCCTCAAGCTAAAGGTTTATGACCAGTGTGTCCTCCCAGTCCTTACGGATGGCTGTGATACATGGATACTGAATGTCGAAGCCATAAAAAAAACGTAAGTTTACGCAGAGAAGTATGGAGTGGCAAATTCTAAACAAAATGAGTAGAGACAAAAAAAAATGTGTGCATGAATTTATCAGCAAACAAATGTTTATGATGTAACTGAAAGAGTAAAGAGCCTGAAATGAAAACTGGCAGGCCACTGAGCAAATAGATCTGATGGCGGATGGACCAAACAAATTTTGGAATGGATTCCACTTGATACTAAACGCCCAAGAGGAAGACCAAAGACAAGATGAATTGATGAAATTACCAAATTTGTTGGTACAGAGTGGTAACAAAATGCATAGGACTGAAGTGTTTGGAGGCCTGCTGAGGAGGTCTTCATCCCGCAGTGGATCAACAATGGCTGAAGATTTTTCATTATATTTGCTGCTGCAAAGAAAGAAAGAAAAGGGGAATAATAATTGTAATAAAATTATTAAATAAATGCAGCCTGATAAATATATATATCTTTAAATATATATATTTGACACCTAGGGCTAAAGTTTTTAGTTCGTACATCTAATATGTCTCCCGTTGTCTGTAACACTGTATCCTGTTCTCTCCCCTATACTGTTCCATTATCATACCAATAACATGGACTATAATACCAATTATATTTTTGTTATATGCCTCCAACAAGTTGCTGGGGACACTGTGCGTCATCATACCTGAGTTTATATTATTGAGTTGTTCACTGAACATCATTTTTAGTTTACTTTTAGTTGGACATACATACTGGATCCCACAGCTACAGGTAATAAGGTAGAATATATAGGTCCCATTAAACTGGTCACATATTTCATCTTATATTCTTTTCCAGTCTACATGCTTCTGAAGGAACCGGATCTCCCTTAGCTAAATGTTGACAGGTTGAACAATATTTCCTCAGACACTCATATGTCCCCACTGTATCCTTTAACCAAGACTGAGTCATATTTCATCTAGAAATATCACTAGGTACAATTATAGATTTTATAATCTACATATGGTCTGGCACTCAGGTGGAAAGAACTATGCACAGATAATACAGGCAATAGAATAACATATTGAAATCAACTACCAAAATGTATATTTGCAAAATTAATTTAATAAAACATGAGTCCATGTTCATGGTATATTGACAAATACAGCAAAATAAATATCACCAGGAAGCGGTAGTGTCACCTCCACTAATCAAGAAGAGACACTCATTTTGTTAAAGGAGCAGTAAACTTTTTTTATGAAAAAAATATATAGTGTAGGGATTTTCCTACTGAGTAAAATAAAAGTACTCCCACTGCTGAGAGATTTATATTTACAGAGTTATTACAGTTTAAACCCATGTTTTTTTACATTAGCAGTGCCCTCTAGTGGTCAAATTCTAATTAGATTTTCTGTTAGATTCTAATGGAGAGGACAGTCAGAGACATACAGTTCTCCAGAATTTGTGATAGAAACTGCCTGTCACTTCCTGTCAGTTAGAACTATCAGGAAGTAAACACAGTAAATTCACTTCCTTGTTATTTGAACTGCTATAAAGTTTGAATAAAACATCTGACAGCAGTGGGAGTGACCTTGTTTTATTCAGCAGGAAAAGCTCTATAAAATACATGTTTTTATAAAAAATAAGTTTACTGCTCCTTTAAAACAAATGTATAAAAATAAATGCCAGGATGAAGTTTGAAGCATCAGTTCCACCTACAACGAAAGATACTCCAAATATATCCCTATTTTACTTTGGAAATATTATCAGTATTTGCAACAAATGCGCTCTGGTAAATACATGTTATAGTAAAATTCCCATCATTCCCAGTGGGTCTAATATAGCGGTTAGTGGCCCACAAAGCCCCTGAACACCATCCAGCACTAGATATCATATCCCCAGTGAAAATGTCAACCTACACTAATCCATACATAGACCCTCTATACCTTAACTAATATACCGGTATATATAAAAATGATTTAATAGCAAACACAAAAAAATGTCAGACCGAGAATAAAGTCCTCAACGATGGAATAAAATATCCTTTAAAAAATAATTAGATGAAAGAAAAGCATTCACTAGTAGTCCTATGATCCATGAAATAGGTACATCTATGGATCCGCAATTAATGAACATCCATTAAAGGAAATTTCTTAAAGGTAAATATTCAAATCCAGACTTCTATCTTAGGATATATAATATATCATTCAGGAGTTAATATTCAGCTTTGGGGCTGTTCATTCACATGGACCACCTCTTATATGGAAAAAATGGACTACAATGACCACAAGAAACTTTTCTTTAATGCAAGTATTCAGTTGCAGACTAGGATCACAGGGCATTTATTGTTATCCAGGAGTTTGTGCTCAACTACAACCTAGCTCACTTCAATGAACCACAATATGTACATACAAGAGGATACAATGATGACAACTCACTCCACATGTCTTCTGCCCTCAATGGCATCTCATCTCTGTCTGTATTCTGAACAGCCTCTTCTCAGCTATTTCCTGCATTCTGTATTCCATGGTCCCACAGTGTTCACCACCTTTGGTGTCTTGGGTCAAGATCCTGCCTTTTCGTGTGTACCTGTTAAGCTTCCTGCTGGATCCACTATTTTCTTAAATGTGAATATTAAGTCGCTGATTTCAATGCATTATTCTGTTGCTTAAATTTTCTGTGCATAGTTCTTTCCACTGGTCACCTGAGCTACAGACTATATGTAGTATATACTGTATATATTTGTCTGGAACTTAAGGAACATTGGTTCAAGTCCGGCAGCCAGGTCATTGTGACATCTCCGCTCTCTCCAGTACAGCGCCACCTGTCTTGTATTATCATATATTTTATAATGTTATTTTTCTTGAATGCAACTCTCATATAACACCATCACTTCAAACTCAAAATCAATCTCCTTAGAGCATTTCCTTAAAATTCCCAGTAGTTGGCTAAATCCATCTTTCGAAGCATCCACTCTTGTCATGGAAATATGACATTTTATGTGATAACTAGTTTTAAAGCCCGTGTACATGAGCCAACACTGGCAGCACTGCAGTCATGCACAGTACTGACTGCCCGCACCTGATATGGAGCGGGGCACTGCAGCGCGCGCAGCCATCTCTACTGCGCATGACGGCTTCTGACAAACATCCTTAGCGATTTATACTAATGGATTTTTTGTGACAATTTTACCTTCTTCTGAAATGATTACTAGATTTAAATAGTTTATAGCTCTATCATCACACTGGCTTGTAAGTTTAAGACCCTTCCTATATCAAGTTTTTTGGACACTGGATTACAACGGGTGATCAGACACATAAGAACACTGTCATTACCATATAAGGACTTCCCTTAATGGACATTGGCTATTAACGTTGTCATTATTCATCTGTGTTTTATACATACTGTTTTTTTCCAGACAGTTATTTTACTATCCTGTTTTAATTTTGCCATCTGTTTGTCTTTTATTTAATTCTCATTCTCCTACTTTTATTCTTCATTTTTGATGAATTCTTTAATTATTGTAGTACTAGTTATTGGTAGATGATTGAACTATTTGAAGGGGATCATATTTTTATACATCTTTTATCTATTTCTCTCCTCTCTCTTTTCTTGACGTCTGTAGGCAAAGTTTAAATAAACTGTTCTCTTAATGAGAAAATATGAACATCACAATTACTTAGCTAGGAAGGTTGCAGACCAAATATAGTTGTTACTAATTTAAATTATGTTTGTATTTTTTCGCTAAGATGCAAAATTTTCTTTATTATTTTAAAGAGACTATATCACATACCTTAGGTTATTTGCTTAGAAATGTTGATTTTATGTTTTATGTTTAATCAGTATTACATTTCCAGGGTTTACAGCATCTTTATCCATGTGTTGCAAAATTTACTGGTGGTTAGGTTTCTCTTGACATTTTGTATTTAAAGGATAGTAATGTTTCACAATTAAAGCAGCTCCAAATACTCTTCATAGTATTTGGGCCATGGAGAGTCTTATGTCAATACAGTCAGAGTTGTAGTTCAATAGTAAATGAACGATATAGTATCCCTCTCCCGCCCCTTTTACTGATGTAACACTGCTCAGCTCAGAGCAACAAGACTGTCCGGATGGATCACAAAGAGGGACAATCTTCAGTGAGCCTAAGGGAAAACTCTGAAAAACCTGTCAAGGGGGCAGGGTTTCCATTGTCCTCACAGTAAGAAGATTGTCCCTTGCTGTGAGTTGTCTGGTCTCAAGACCAGATTCCACATCTGAGGGGAGGTGGCTTGCACTAGGTAAAAGGTCTATCCCTTACAATCCCTTTAATCATATCTCATTTGTAGTACTGCATTGCCATCTATTGATGAAGGCCAGTGCCACACCTAGATTATTGTTTAGCTGTGAGCACGTGCATCATTTATGTTACAGACATAAATTCTTGGGGGGGGTTTATATAAATGTAACCCTAGAATGCCAAGGTGGTATAATGCACAGGCTTGAATAGTGGCTCCCATACATCATATCACAGAAATGCAGTCACCTCATAAACCGGTTAGGAGATCAATAAACACAATGCAGGGGAGCAGCATGGTTCCTCTGGGTAGGAGTGGGTGGGATCGGAAAAGCTTCCCGTCATATCAGCAGTGATGAGGAAGGCTTTCCTCGATCTCTCCCTATCCTGCCTAGTAGTCCAGGTAGGATGTAAGCAATGGTGCCATATTGCTCCCATGTCACCTCCATTGATCTCTCAGCCAAACTGCATAGTAGATCAGTAGTGTGGGGGGGGGGGGGGGTAGACATCAGTAGCTGTCCTAAAGACTCCCATGACATCTGATTATAACCCTTTGAGTGTCAGCCTCTCTGGTACTCAAATGGTTACAAATACATAACAGTAAATGCATACATAAATAATGGTAATTAAAAAAAATACAAAAAACTAATAAATAATAATATTTATTATCGCACTCCCCCACCAGTTGTCTGCTTCCTCTACATGACCCCCCACGCCTGGTAAAACTACAGATCACCACTTACATTGTCAGACACCCCCCCCCCCCCAAGCCTGGTTCTACTGCCTAATGGAGGTCACAGATCCCCCACATACAAGGCCTGTATTTCAACCCAGTATGTCAACCCATACCAATGAGGTACCATTTATCTTGGGCCAGAACTAGGTTCTTAATAGACTAGGAAATTCCATGGCATTGAAAGATTTTAAAGTGTAAAAAGTATGTGTTTTTTTTCCCCGTAGCACCAATTTCTGGTAAGAGTTGTGCACAATAGCCTAGTGATAAAAAGGCAAGCAGGAAGTTTCATATTTTACAAAGAGTTTATTATCTTTGAAGTGGTGGAAATGCAAATCTGTTTTTTTTTCCTATAGCGCCACATAATGGAAATAATTGTTACCATCAGCCAAAGGGTAGAAAGACAAATGACCCCTCATTTGATGTGGGTGAATGTCTACTTACCAAAATGGTATGACGTGTATACCATTTCATTGTATCTCTGATAGTTAGGACAATTTTAGTGCAGGTATACTATTAAAAAAAAAATGAAAAGCAGGTATGTGTCACTTTGTGCTTTTGGCACCCCCTATGGTATGTCAAGCCATACTGTTGGGGTACTATTTTTCTTGGAGAAGTATTTGTTAATGAATGTAGTAAGAAATTCCCTATAGGCTTTTTTTTTTTTTTCTTTTTACCATCCCCTCTGAAACGTTTGTGCACATTAGTTAAATCAAAAGTAAAGTTATCCTCATTTGATGTGATGGGTTGTCTTCTTTCCGAAATGGTGTGCTTTGTCTACCTCTTCTTAATTTCAGTAGTTGGCACAACCATTTAATACAAGCAAGTCAGGTTTGGGGAAAAAAAAAAAAAAGAAAAATGAGAGCTTGTAGTTGGTGTAGTTTTGTGCATCTGGAACCCCTACATTAAGTTGAATCATACCAATGGGGTGTCATTTTTTTCATAACAGCACTAGCTAATGATTACAATAGGACATTCCATAGTTTTCAAAGAATTCAGTACATTTAAAGTAGTAGAAATGTAAAACAATGCCTATTTTTTCTTAGCACCACTTTCTGGAAACATTTGTGCATGTCAGGCTAAGGGTAGAAAGGCAAGTAACCACTCAGATGCAGTGGCATATCTTCTTTTAGGAAATATATACTTTTATGGTTATTCAGCAATTGTAGGGTAGTTTTCCCATGTATCAAATTTAATGAGCATTTTATTTCATGAAGTTGAAAATAATGCCATATAACTGTGGTGCTCAGCTCCACTCTACAGAAAACACAAGTATGTCAGGTTTTAAGGATATCCCTAATTAACCCTTTGAGTGCTAGAGGGGTACGCAACGCATTGCTTTACAATGCATTGTGTACCCCTCTGGCACTCAAAGGGTTAAGCACAGCTAGTGCAATAAATTTTACTGATTACCCACCTGTGAACAAGTAATGATGTACTGATAGCGAGACCTAAGTATGAATGTTGCGAATCACTGATCTAGACAATTCACAAAGCAATAATCTGATACATGTGAGGGCATTGCTTTATCGACAATAGTGGATCAGTCAAAATAGCAGTACAAAAAGTATAAAATAAACCCTCCTAGATCATAGAGTTCTCAACACATTGCTAAGCAATTAGTTGAAGATGTCTTTAGCATGCAAGGGGTTAAAATTATACTCTAATGTTTATAAATTCCTAGTGTTTTCATTTGTTTATGACCATACACAGAATATACAGGAGGAATAGGAGTAAAGGGGAACCCAGTATCAACCAGACATCAGCCAGTGAAATCTTGAGCTGGTGCATATCTCACTGGTGGAGACTTTGATCCAAGTGGAAAATGAGTCAACTTCAGATCTGCTACCAGCCGAGGGGTCTTTGCCTGGCACTGCAGCATCCACAGAATGAGCACCAGCTTGCTATTGTCATGATGTCAAAGGTGAAGGGTCCAAAGCCTGATCAGTTGAGTTTTCAGGAGCTTTCATGTACCACCATTACAGGGTTCATGAGTTATGTGTCAGGTAAGGCCTCAGAATTCCCAGAGACACTGATACCAATAAGCCAGCATTTGATTTTCCAGAACACTCTCTTTAATGTATGCAGGACATATCATCATAGAGCATATAAATGGTTAAGTATATCATTAAGGGCTAACTATACAAATAGGTGGCTCTCAGGACTTTATTTACCAAGCTACAGAGTTGCAATTCTGTAGAAAACTAACTGAACCAAGGGGAGGTGGTGGACTCACATTTTGAAGAACATATTTTCTTCTTTGGTCTTTGATCCTGGACCCAATAACACAGAATAAAAGCAGGGACAACCTTCCTCTCAGACCTCTCAGTCCAAACAAACATGCACCTAATTAATTCCATAGAGTCCATTGGTTCTCTTAAGTTTCAGGACCTTTGTTGCTATTTGATACATATGAAAATAACTTACAAGTGGAAGGAAAAATACACGAGATAACCAGTAGATGCCTTTTACGATCCTGCCACAAGAGGTCATTGTTGCATAATGAATCACTGAGAAACGAAGACGCTGTAGGATGAACTGAGTACAAAGCTGAGAATTCAATTATATTAGAAAAGTTCAGTTCAGCAAACATTTTTGTTTGTATTAAATCATCTAAGGTGGCGACTCCTGCTAGTCATAAAGAGGAAATTATGCACTAAGTTTCACTGCAGTTATTAAGTTATCATTGGTTTTACCTACCAGATTCCCAGTGACAGAAATGTAGACGTCGCAACAATTCTGGAAGTATACACTTATTTATTTAGAAAATATTTTACCAGGAAGAATACACTGAGAGTTCTCTTGATTTCAAGCAGGGGAGAGCTGGCCTGGGGGCAATTGAGCTCTGGGACGGTCACATGACTGACCCAGTGGGTTACTGCCTCACTCAATCTCTTACTTGCTACTGTAAATGTCATACAGAGTTACAATTGAATTGGGACTACACAAATAACACCACAGAGCTTCAATCAAAATAGAGCTACAGAAACTACAATCTAAATGGAGCTACTACCATTTCCCTTGCAAGCTCTATAGTATCACTATAGTAGCTTCATACCTCCCAACATTTCAAATTGCCAAAGAGGGACACTTGTTTTTAAGGGGTGATGCTGTGGGTGTGGCTGGTGGGTGGGGCACTACCGATAATTTTTAGGCTATTTCACGACCTATTGACACTTCCTTGTGTAACCTAATATATGATTTATAACAATACCAAAGTATTTTATTTACACAGACTAATTTATAACACATATACTGACATTTAAAATAAACAATAATGTGAGCTTTATTGCTTTAGAGCAGTGTGATACATTTATATACACACCACACAAACTAATCTCCTAAAAAGAGGGACATCAGGGTGGGAAAGAGGGACAGAGGGATTTGGGTCTAAAAGAGGGACTGTCCCTCCTAAAGAGGGACACATGGGAGGTATGTAGCTTTACTTACATTATAAGTTCTGTAGTATCAGTAGTGTAGCCCCATTTTAACTGTAAGCTACATGGTGACTCTGCAACATTAATTCCAATTTTAAAACAAAACAATGTTTAAACAAAAGGGGGACTGGGATAGTGGACTCAAACAATAGTATCAATGGGCCACTTAATTGTATGAACCCCCTGGTCACAAGCTGCCATCCCAGATCTGTTCTCAAGTAAGTCCTGGAGAGCTTTTTCAGTAAGTTACACAGTTACACAAAATAAAGAAACGACATAAAAAAATTATATAGTTACATATTGTTTTTAAATACAAAGAAGCAGTTTTTTTTTTTTAGGGATTTTAGACTGGGAGACGATTGGACAGGTTTTTCCAGGCTTTCGGAGCTCTGAAGGAGAAGGCAGATTGACAGGCTTCTTTCTTGTAGTGTGGTTTACTCAGCGAGTTGTTAGCAGTGGAGAGGAGGTTATAGTTAATATGGAGAGCTGGAGGAAGCACACTGCTCAGGCAGTCTGCTAGCTTTACAATGTTCTTGTGTCATACAGCAGTTAAGTATAGAATTACTGTGTATATTTTACTTACTTATATTGTACTTACCTAGGTAGTTGTCTGTCATACAGCAGTCACATATAGATATATAATTATGTTGTGTAACAGAAAGACTTATCTAGGTGGGAATCCATAATTAGCAGTCAGGTTTATCTATATAATTACGGTGCATAACAGAAAGACTTATGTAGGTAGGAGTCAGAGGCGTAACTAGAAGCCTCCGGGCCCCCCTGGTGCAAGAAGTGCCATGACCCCCCCACCCCCTGACCACATTGGCCCCTGGGCCCTCCACAATGCCCCCATCTCCTACCTCCCAATCCCTGGTGGTCCAGTGGAGTGGCAGGAGAGACAGGTTGGTGCATTTAGCTCCCACGCGGTCCTCTTCTGTAATTCAGAGCACTGGGAGATGTCATCATCTCCCACCGCTCTGCATTACTAGCGCACCAGAGGGAGATTGTGGGTGCCAGGCAGAGGGGTCGCAGGAGGGGCCAGGCCCCTGGAGTGACAGGCCCAGTCTCTGGTGCGACCCCTAACGTTCTAGGAAGATTGCGTTGAGGGTCCTCCTCCCGACCAGGGCCTGCTAGTCCCGGTAGTTGGCCTAAACGTTCCTGCTACCACCCGGTGGTATTCTCAGTTTCAGGACTAGATTCTCCCTGCTGCTGTACTAGTCCAGACCCTGGGTTATTCCGTGGATATCTTTACTTGCCTATGCTACTGTTCTTGTATCAGTTACCTGTATTGCATTTATATTATTCACTGTACAGTATGTACTAAAGTACTTATTCTTTACTTAATAAAATTGCGTTTTACTAAATCATATGTGTCTGAGTATCTGAAAACCGTAATAAAATCCTCTGGGTTACAGCAAGCAGGGACATATCACATATAATCTATATTGTGGGAAGAGATAAGGGTTAATATTTAAAAAATCAAAGGGCAAGATCATTCTGAAATGTTCCAGGTAATCATATAACCCATTACAAGTATCTTCTCTAATGTAAACAAACCCAGTTTGGCTAGTCTCTCTTTATAACTCAGATCCTCCAATCCCTTTATCAGTTTTGTTGCACATCTTGGTACATTATCCAGTTCACTGAGTAAAATCAAATCAAAAAGACGTATTTGTGTCGAAGGCACATCGATAATATACACTAAGATGTCTTCACTATTATATCCCTGTCAATCCACCACAATTTGCTTTCAATACCATTAAATCTGACATGGCTTTGACCGGTTCACGATTTTGCACTTAAAGGGATAGTAATGTCAGAAAAAAGTATTAACTATATGGTAGGTACAAATAAAAGACAGTACTTACACTTATTCGTATCTCTCAAATCGTTATGGTTTGAGACATACAGGAACATTTCTCTGCTCCCCCCCTTTCTGCTTGACGTGCTGTAAAACTGTCAGAAGCAGATTCTGATCGATTGACCAGATGCGGCTCTTCAGCTGATATATTGTTATCTAAAGATAAATACTTCAGCGGAATGGTCTACAACGTGTGCTTGCAAACCAGGCTCACGTTGTAGACCGTTCCGATGAAGTATTTATTTTTAGGTAGCGCTATGTCGGCGCTGCTGAAGAGCCACCATCTTATCCAGGAACCAGAATCTGCTTCTGACAGCTTTACAGCTTGTCAAGCAGAAAGGGGAGGGAGCAGAGAACCTTATTTTCCTATATCTCTCAAACCAGAACAATTTGAGAGATACGAATAAGTTCAAGTACTCTCTTTTAATTGTATCTACCATATAGTTAATACTTTTTTCTGACATTACTATCCCTTTAACACAATGACAATGGCTCATTTACATATGGAAATGCAGGTTATTGTGCCACTGTCGTATTTGTGTGGGTATGTTTATACGTTAATATGACACTTTGCCACGTGCATTAATCTCAGATAGCAGCCTCTGCTGTCAGAGTTTACAGTCTCTACATAGCTGACCTGAGGTAGGAGATGTTGGGATCTACCTGTAGGTCTGTATGGAGCCAGAGGACAGTGTGTTGTCTGTGCTAAAGAACAGAGTAGATACCATCCTGTAACCCTTTCAGTACCATAGGGATGTGTGCTGTACACCTTTTGTCTCACTCAAAGTGACCAGAGCAAATGCAGAAATGCATAAGAGAAAAAATAAAAGATAGCGAGAGAAAAGTTGTCTGTAGTAAAATGCAGCAACAGAAAAGCTAAAGGTCTAAATGACACCGACAGCAGATACATTTATTTATAACTTAATCAATACCATAGTTGCACGCAGTTGGATAGGACATGAACATCAGCAGAAATTTCTCCAGGAGGGAAAAATCAAAAATAAGTCCTCCTGGCCAGCCTGGCAAGGCAGTATATTAACCCTTTGAGCGTCAGAGGGGTACACAATGCATTGCTTTGCAATTTGTTGCATAGTCCTTTGGATTCAAAGGGTAATCTGTCCGTGAGGGGCGGGAGCAAGTGCAGGGAGGGGTAAGTGCCCCCCCCAGATGACCATGCCACGAAAGAAGCATTATCACTATTAGAGAGCAGCTATGAGGTACTAATAAGTAGAAGTGGACAGTGTGAGCTGTAAAGCAGTATTACAGGTGAATTGGTGAAGGGTCTGTTTATAACACTGAATGGAGCTGGTGCATTTTCTGCTTTGATCAGCTCCAGTCACACAGACAGTAGCAGCACCAGTCATGGAATTGAGTGTAGGCCCTACTGCAATACATATATTTAAACCTCAAATTTTATATGAAAAACCTGAATAATTCAGGTTGAAACAAACATATTATTATTATGCCGATGCATTACTTTTAAAAAGAACTTGAGTACAGCTTAGCTTTGCCCATACTTCCCAAGTGTCCATCTTTAGGAGGGACAGTCCCTCTCTTTCAGACCCAAATCCCTCTGTCCCTCTTTCCCAACCTGGTGTCCCTCTTTTTTAGGAGATCAGACTGTGTGCTGTGTATATAAGTGCATCACATGGCTCCAAAGCCATAAAAAAGTGAAACTTACTCACCGATATTTTGTTTTCCTCTGTGTCCTTCCACAGCTATGCTGTGAGATTTGGATCTGCCTCCCAGCTGGTAGAACCAATTATTTTTCTATTTAAGGTTCTGCTCTGCATTGCTTCCCCAGTTATACGTATGTCCAAGTTGGAACAAGAAACAGATTAGTAATGGCAGTCACCACAGTATAATCAAATGATCACCTTGAAGACTAGGAACAATACCATACCAAGCAAACCAGTGAGGGAGGGTTGCCAAGGAAGGACACAGAGGAAAACAAAATATCGATGAGTAAATTTCACCTTTTCCTCTGTGTCCGATCCACAGCTATGCTGCGAGACTTACCAGACCAGTATCCCTAGGGATGGGATAAAAATTCTTTAGACAGGAGTTGCTGCTTGTAGCACCTTCCTGCCGAAGCTAGCATCTTGTGATGTCTGAATATCCAGTTTATAATGTTTTATAAATGTGGACACTGAGGACACTGAGCCGCCACCTGGAATCAAAGCCCATTCCACTAGGCAATGGCATCATCCTGGGCCCTGAAGGCTGTGGCCTCTTCCACCCAGAATGGTGTTAATTATCTTCTCAGAGAGTCCTTTATATCTTAGAGAGTTCCGTTCAGCTTCCAAGCCGCTAGGTTCAAGAAAGCTGGATTTTGATGCCATATCGGACCCTGGGATAATAGATCCAGTATGTCTGGAAGTTTTACAGGAGGTTGAACGTATAGTTGCTTCAGATCTGCATACTATATTTTTCTTGGCCAGTCTGGTGCTATCAGAAGGACCTTTGCTTGATCCCTTCTGATCTTTCTAATGGTTTCCGAGATGAGCGGAATGGGAGGAAAAATGCAGGCAAGAGGAAATTTCCATTCTATCTGAAGGGGATCCTGACCCAGAGCCTGAGGGTCCTTCCAACAGGACAGAAAGTGTTTGCACTTGGTGTTCTCAGATGTTGCCATGAGGTCTATCACAGATGAGCCTAGGATTGCTATGATGTCCCTGAAGATCTCCTCCTTTAAGGATCATTCCCCTAGGTGAATTAGATGCCTGCTGAGAAAATCCACCTGCAGATTTTTCACTCCTGATATATATGTGTCCTTGAGATTTTTCAGGTGAATCTCTGCCCAATATATTATCTGAAGTGGTAGATGGTTGAGCGCAGAACTCCTTGTTCCTCCCTGGTCATGTATATAACTCACTGTTGTGGTGTTGTCCGATCTGAAGAGAACAGATGTACCCTTCAATTGGTCCTGGAAGATTTTTACTATCTTCCAGACTGCTGGGAGCTCCAACATTTTTATATGAAGTCTGGATTCTATGACTGACCAGATTCCCTGGACTGATCTCTGGTTCCACACTCCACCTCAGCCAGATCTGCTGACGTCTGTTGTGATGATCTCCCAAGCTGGTTCCAGGAGAGATCTTCCTTTTTTCAAATACCCTGGCCTTGTCCACCATAGTAATTCCTTCTTGGTGGAGGGGAGGATGGATATCTTTAACTGAAAATTGAAAGGGTCTTTTCTCAGAAATTTTAAATAATTTTCCTGTGTCAGTCTTGCATGTGCTCTTGCCACGGTACAATCTGTTGGGCCGAAGTTAGATTTCCTATCAGATGAGCAAATTGTCTTGCTGTTTGTACTTCTGATTTCTGGAAGCTTCTTACTGATAGACAAATTATATTCTGTCTTTCATCTGGTAGGGTTATCAAGGCTTTTTCTGTGTCTCTGGTCATTCCCAGAAAAATGAGGGACTTGGGTCAGTGTGAGGTGGCTTTTGCTGGCATTTATGATCCAGCCCAAGCCCCTTAGTAAATTTAGACAGATCTCTGTGTTTCTTAAGGCTTGTTGATGGCTGTCTGCTATCAGTAGCATGTCATCTAGATAGGGCACAATGTGTATGCCTTGGAGTCTCAAAGCTGCCATTGCCACTGTGAGAATCTTTGTGAACACCCTTGGGGCTGTTGCTAGATGAAAGGGAGAACCCTGTACTGATAATGTTCCTTTAGGATGTGGAATCTCAGGAATCTGCGATTGGTCTCCCTCACTGGTATATGATAAGCGTCTTTGAGGTTAATTTGAGCCAGAAAAGAGTGAGGCTAAATCAACTTCAGAGCTGATAGAACCATCTCCATCTTGAACTGCCTGGTCCTAAGGAAGGAATTCAATTTTTTTCAGGTTTAGGATAAGATGGAGGTCCCCAGATGGTTTGGAAACATCGAAAAATATATTCCCCTGAACTGTTGAGTCCGAGGAACCTTTTCTCTGATTTTGTCTATTAGAAGAGTCTTGATTGCTGTACTCATTCTTGTAAGGATGGTTTTGTTTCTGATCTTAGAGGTCTGAAATTGAGAAAATAGATCAACAGACCGAAACTCCAGTGCATACCTTATCCCTAATAACTGTTTTACCCATCTGTCTAGGTGTATCTTTTCCCAGTTGTCTTGAAATAATTCCAGTCTGCCCCCTACTGGAATCCAGGATAGGGTTTTGCTGGCTTCATTGTGTGTTCTGTTGATAGGTATTCTTGCGTTGGAATCCCTTGTGGTTTCCAGTATGCGGGTTCTGACCTGATGGTCTTTTCCTCTGGTCATATGTAGATCCAGGCCTGTATCTTCTAGCCTCCCAAAAGGACTGACACCTGTACTTAGATGTCCTTGATGGGGATGACTGCTGATGCCTCTCCTGTGGAAGGAAAGGACTCTTGTCCCTTGACTTTTTTATATTTTCTTCCAGTTGGTCACCAAAGAGTTTTGATCCCAGGAATGGCAATGAAACTAATCTGTTCTTTGAAGATGCGTCTGCCTCCCATGCCTTTATCCAAAGGGCTCTTATTGCCATGATGGATAAAGCAAAGGATGAATAAAGCACATGAATAATTAACCGCATCTTTGATGGCAGGTACCTCCTTTAACAGGCTGGATCTGGATACAGATGAGTCAATTTTTTCTTCAAATTCTGTTAACCAGAGATGTAAAGCACGGAAGATACAGGCCATAGCAGTAGCTGATCTAAGATTGTGACCTACAGTAGTGAACTGTTACTTTAGGGCATTATCAGTTCTTTTATCCATTGAGTCCCTCAGGGTTGTTCTGTCCTCTAAGAGAATAGTAGTTCTGCGAGAGATTTGAGCTACAGCTGCATCTACCTTTGGGGGGTTCACCCATGTAGATATATCTTCTTCTGAGAATGGATACATCCTCTGTAAATGCCTAGACATGGAAGATCTCTTGTCGACTTGTTTCCATTCATTCTTAATAATATAATGAATGGAACTGTGGACTGGAAACTGGGGCGCTATTTTCTTGTATCCAATAAATGCTGCGTCCATCATATTTAGGTCTTTCTGGGTTTTATGAAAGACCTAGTGTTTTCTTCATGGACTTTATGAGACCGTCAATTTTATCCACACTAAAGTCACCAGTATCTTCAGTGATCTCACCTTCCTCTGCCGATGAAATGGCTGATTCTATTTCAATAAGGCTATCCTCCTCATCATTCTCCATCGTACGTCTTAATAGGCCTTCATCAGGATCCGAAGTTCTCTGACGTTTTCTGGCAGACTTCTGCATAGATGAGAACGTTTCTTGGATGGATGTACGCAATTGTGCTGGGATCACCCCTCCTGTAGCCTTTCTCAAACGTTCTGTGAACAAGTTGGCTGGGTCTGTAAGCAAGATTTTTGCTTCACAGCTTATGCATGCTTTGGTTTTGGGAGCAGATTTTTCCTCTTTAGCAGACTCTCCAGAAGTTTTAGGATTTTCAGACTTCTGGTCTTTTGAGGAGGACATGCTACAACAGAGCTTCAGAAAAAACCCTGACCACTAAAGAAAACACAGCTAATACAGCATAGCAGCTTTGTGCTGGGTTCTTATATCTCTGACTGTCCACACAGGCCACACGGAGTGAGATTGCAGTGTGCATTCCACCGTTGGAACACAACCAGCTGAACTTCCGGTTTCTGGCCTGATAAACCATGATGTCATCCACGAGCGCCTCCCTATGAGCCTGAGGCATGCTGGAGTGCTGTTGGTCTGCCAAAATGCACCACTGGGGACAAGCTGAGGACCCACGCGACCCTGGAAGGCTACCTAGGTATGAAATCCTGCAAGCGGTCATAGTATAAAGGTAATGTGGTTAGTGTTTATGGCTAACCACATAGGGTAAAACAATAAATAAAAATGGCATTCAGGAAAGGAAAGAGAGGCTCCCGCCTCCATCCTCCAGCTGAGGTAGGACCAAATAACTGGGGAAGCAGTGCAGAGCAGAACCTTAAATAGAAAAATCATTGGCCCTACCAGCTGGGAGGCGAAGCCAAGTCTCACAGCATAGCCGTGGATCAGACACAGAGGAAAATCACATTATTGTTTGTTTAAACTGCAGTATGTGTGTTTATTAATTGGTCTGTATAAATAAAATACTAGATCATGTATTCATTTACACAAAGAGGTGTCAGTAGGTCATGAAATCACCTAAAAATTCTTGGTAATGCTCAGCCCACCTGCCACTCCCCCAGTAACACCCCCTAAAACAAACGTATCCCCCTTAGGCCATTTGAAACGTTGGGAGGTACGTTTGACTTTGTGCAAGCCCAACAGTGATACAAAGTTTAAGAAGGGAAGACGTTTGTCCACTATCCCAGTCTCCAATCAGAAGAGGAAATGGAGGATGTCTTTAGCCAACCCTGCATGAACTGGAGCAGGATTGGGAAAGAGACTCTGGTAAGTACTGGGTTTTGTTTTTGGGGGGGATGGTTGCGTGTTTTAAAACATCACTAATGTTACTCTGCTCAGTCTCTTTTTCATGGGGTTTACCATTTCTTTAAAGAAAAAAAAACTATGACAGGAAACCTTAGTCTTAAGGCCTGTTGCCCTGATTACAGCTATGGTAGTCATTCAGTTTAAAAGTCAGTACTTTCCAAGTCACTCCCCAATCAACTGGACATGCCCAAATTGCATGTTTCACTTTTGAGCAGTAGTAATACATAGTGCGTGCAGGTTCAAAGTCTGTTTCTGCTCACAAACTCTAAAGTTATCATCAGAAAAATGTGTAAATGGAAATAGCCTTCAACTACCCTACAATAATCAGTTAGTTTCCTCCGGAATTGCTCCAGTTTTGAATGTGTACATATGACCCAGAATTCACAAAGATGTCTCTATGAAAGTTTCAGCTAAATCAGGGTATGATCAGTCTGGATTATCCCCCACACAAACGAAGCCAATGAAATTAAATTACTAATTTAGCCAACTGCAAACATAAGTAATCCTTATGTGATCTCTAGCAGTGTGGTAAACAGCGAAAGCTATGGGCTGTATTTAGTAAACTGTAGAGATCCCATTTTGGAGCATACCAACTGCACCACAGGGGAGAAATCAGAATTCCCAACAATGCATTGGCTACATCTCTCACATTCAAGGATTTAAAAGCCACATATAAATCAATGGGGACATAGGGCATTTCTCACATGGTGCTGTTGATCTGCCTCAGAATTGTACCTATTCAGCTTATTGAATACATGTAGCTCATTGGTCTAGCTCTGGATTAATGCAATAGTCCATATGATCTCATTTCCTATCTGAACACATGCCTGTCCTTAATGCCTTTACATTATGTAGTAGTATAAGACCCATAGTTTCTTGTTTTTTCACCCTCTGTTCGACCCTGACGGTAAGATGTTTGGATCATCAGTGATAAAATAAAATAAGTATTTTTGTATCTTCAGAAATTATTTTATTTTCTGGCAACACGTATATTAGGTAGGGAACATCTCAGCTGTTATATTGTACTAGAACTTGGCCCAGATGTTGGAAGATACATAGCCAACATCAAGGGCAGCATTGCAGGATAAATGAATGGAAAAACATTTAGGGAAAATACTTAGAGGAGGCTGTACTAAAGAGTTTGTCTGTAACTGGACCCCAAGTTGTTAGGGACTACAGCTCCCATCATCCCCCACCATAGGAGGGACAAAGGGACAATATCACTTAAAAACAATTTGGTTGATTTTGAAAGGACTTTCAAAATCACCTCTGTTTTGTATTTGCCATTTTTTCTTTAGAAAACCAGATTTTGAGTTATACAGATGAAATAGATTATGGTAATTAAGGCAAAACATGCAGACACTTCCTGTCTTAGCTCTGTTACCTTCTACACTCACTGACAATACTCATCAATGCATTGTCTACCTCCTCTAGCACTGCAAGGGATAAGGGGAGATAATGTAGGGCTAAAACAGGAAGTGCCTGCATGTCATGCCTTAATTATCATTATCTATATGTCTAAATAATTAAAAAAACTTTAAAAATGGCTAATACAACATGATTTTGAAAGCACTTTCAAAATTGACGAAGTTGTTTTTGCATGATAGTAATAGATCCAAATAAACAGTGTGCAGATAAATCAGCATAGTTTGTAGTCCATGCAGAGCAGTATTTCAATACTAGCTGATTTGTAGTTTGTGAGTAATTTAATTATAAAATATCCCACTCCCGCCCTTTTTCTGACGTAATGTTGCCTCTCGTTCCAGTCCGAATGGAGCGCAGGGAGGGATAATCTTCAGTGAGCATAAGGAAAATCCTGCCCTCCTTCGTCAAGGGGGGCAGAGTTTCCCTTATACTCAGTGCATGAAGATTGTCCCTTGCTGCAAGCTGTCCAGTCCAATTACTAAATTCTACATCTGAGGGGATGCAGCTTAAAATGGGTAAAAAGGGTGGGAGGGGGATACTTTATAATTAAATTACTCATTAAGTATAAATCATGGATGACAAACTATGCAGATTAATCGGATCAACGTTTATTCGATCTATTTCTATTGCTCTAATTGGAGGAAAAAAAAAAAAAAAAAAGAGTAGATCAAAGAGAAGAAAATGTCAGATAAACGAGGACTGGTTAGCTTTGGTGGTTTCAGTTTAAGCCAATATCACATATTCAGCCCTAGTACCAAGGATATAATCCAGTTTATTATTGATATTGAACGATTCTCCTTCCGTTAGTTGGCTGGATTGGTCTAAAATTGTTTATCATGGGAATTGGTTCTAAAGCATCTGGAGTGGTGAAATAGAGGGAAGTGACGACTTGTTCATACTGTGAGAAGAAAACATTCATTAGTAATGTGTAATAAAAAGTTAAATATGAAAAGTTTACTTTAAGTTGTTTGTATTTTTAAAATATAAATTGTATTTGCTTTTCCTGCTGTGTAAATAAAATAACAGTACTCCTTCATGCAAATGTGACTAAAGAGCAAACGAACATTTTTGAGAGTTTGAGTTTATGTTTTGGGTAGGATTCAGTGTAGCAAAAAACTCGCAAGAGTGGTATAAAGGTGATACCATTTAATGGCTAACTGAGGACATAGAAAGTGCAAGCTTACAGGACACTACGTGTCCTCAGTTAGCCAATAAAAGGTATCACCTTTATATCACTCTTATGAGTTTTTTGCTACACTGAATCCTATCTACTCTACTGACTAACACGGTACCATCTTTTTTTCTGGATTATGTTTTGGGATAATTCCCTTTTATGAGGGGGCGCTGTTTTATTGCTGTTTAT
This sequence comes from Rhinophrynus dorsalis, assembly GCA_037306005.1. NCBI lineage: Eukaryota > Metazoa > Chordata > Amphibia > Anura > Rhinophrynidae > Rhinophrynus > Rhinophrynus dorsalis. Next base: position 44,048,065 of record CM074726.1, on the reverse strand, counting down.
GGAAAGCTTGTGAGACACATATGCACACGCTCACACACACATAAGCATGTGCCATATACTCACATGCGTGCACACCCTGAAATACAATATTGAGTTTAACCCTTTGAGTGTCAGAGAGGTATACAGTGCATTCTCTGGCACTCGATGGGTTAATAACATCTGAATGCAGCATCAGTGCTCTTGTTCTGATAAGCAAGAAAAGCTCTTCGATGTAAAGCAGGCTGGCAGATATAACTGGGAAATTCAGAAAACTGACTCGGCAGCTATCTGGCTGATAGAGAAATTATTTTATTTAAAGGCATAGTAATACTTCATTTTATCTTTATTTTATTTTGTAGGCATTAAAAAACATGAAGAACGGTACAAGTTTTAATCCCTCAAACCTTTATGGTTTGAGAGATATTCACAAGCAAAGTTTCCCCCTCCCACCCCTTTTACCTAGTGTAAGCCATCTCTTCTCAGATGTGGAATCTGGTTGTAAGACCAGACAGATAACCGAAGGGGACAGTCTTCTTCCTATGAGAACAATGAAAGCCCTGCCCCCTTGACAAGTTTTTCAGGTTTTTCTCTTATCTTAATTGAAGATTGTCCCTCTCTGCAATCTACCGGGACACCTCCCTTCTGATCTGGCTGAACAGTGTTACATCAGTAAAAGGGGAGGAAAGGGGATACTTTGTCATTTAATTACTCTTGAACTACAACTCTGACAGAATTGACATAACACTCTCCAAAGTCCAAATACTATGACGATTAATTAGAGCTGCTTTTATTATGAAACATTACTATCCCTTTAAGTCTGCTTCATGATGTGCATTAGAGACTGGAATTTTCATCAGGAAATTCCATCAGGATTCAGAAATGGAACTGAAAAAACAGACTTGGAAGTCTCGAAGTTCGGTACCAGGGTTGAGAGCACAGGAGGGGTTAGGTTTCCAACCCCCACTGTCTTCCTATGGAACATCTTTGCAGCCAGTGAAGCTCATAGCTTATTCAAGTCACAGTCTTCCCAGCCACCCTGCCAATCATGCGGTCAGTTTTTTTAACTTCCCATAGTACAAAACATACACAGGAATTAATTTTTAACATGATCAATCAATAATATCATGTTATAGACAGCTGGCTGGAAAGCTACAACATACAAATGTGACAAGCACCCATCAAGCATGAACAAGATAAAGTGTCTTGTTCTAAGGCATGGTAATCTCTCAATGGTGCTACAAGGTGGTTTGCTGTCTCTTATGTGGAGAGGATTTGTCTGACATTTCGGAGCTGGACTGTCTGAGGGCACCAATGAGAGGCTACCATGCCTTAGAACAGGACACTATCGTGCTCAATGGGTGCTCGTCACATTTCTTTGTACCTGGATGGGTAGGCCAGCATGAAAATCGGGTAGGTCTCAGGCCACAGAGGCCCAACTGTAGATATGACACTGCTCTGTGGAATAGGGTGGGCCTGTTCTAAGGTATTGTGTATAGTAAAAAGTCCTAACAAGAAATACCTTTATCTGTCATTTGCTGTGACATTACCTGTGACAAACTGAGCTGCTGTATGGAACCCAGGACAAACCAGGTAACGTTCTCTGAGCAGGTAGGTGTGGTAAGTGAACCTTGGTATTTATAATAATGCCAGAGATTGTAAGGCAGGATATTTCTTATATTAAATGAAACTGATGTTTTCTGACCTGGAAAATAAAATGGGAAAAAAAGATGAAAATTGTAAAACATTTATAATAAAACAGAATTTAAAAAAATTCAGTCTTGGATATGGATATTGGGAGACTCCTAAATTTAGAAGATGTAAGACGCGACAGAAGCAGCCAGGTACTGTCTGTGTTCAAAAGGCATACCATCTAATGATTTATACTCACACCTGGGAACTCTTTGGATCTGCCCTGGAGACCCCAGCTTTTAGAGTTAAATACCAGGTATCGTGGTTTCCCAATAACCATTCATAAGTCAGTACGGTATAGTAAAATATATTTAATGAAAACTCGGAATAAGGTAACACACAGTATTAAGACAACGGAAATAGGCAGAGGGTCACAAACTAAGCTAGCGATACTATCAGAAGCTGCCAAAGATCGACCTCACTGCTGGAGACTAGGCCAAAGCCACTGGTAGTCTCCTCTGGAACCAGGATCTTGAACAGGAGCAGGAACAGGAACACAATATCTCCGATGTGGACCCGCGAGCAGGATATCTGACTCACGCCTGCAGTCAGACTAGAGGGAGTAGATACTTGACTCACACCTGCAGTCAGTATAATAGTGAGTCTACCAGAGCCCCAGATCCGCACCAGATTGGGTGTCTGCTAAGTACAGGGAACAAACAGGAGAATAGTCAGACAGAGCCACAGGTCAGCACCAGAGAGGATAGTCAGACAAGCCGGGTCATACACAGTTCAGTTAGTCAGCCAGAGCCACAGGTCTGCACCAGATTGGGTGTCCACTAAACACAGGATAAGGCAGGAGAATAGTCAGATGGAGCCACAGGTCAGCACCAGATTGGATGGTCAGACAAGCCAGGTCATACACAGACCCCAAAGGAGATAGAACTATATAGTACAACAACGCAAGGGCAACTGAGAGCTGGCTTAGTTTCCCTTTAAAGGCCACTCCAGGAAGTAGATGGGAGGAGATACCAGCACTACAGAATAAAATCAGACTCTGCTTAATTCTGCCTCTTTGCGCCAGTAAACGACGCATCTCGCTGCAATGTGTCAACCCAGCGACCTGCGCCCATGTCAAACTGAGCGTCAATACCAGCTGGCAAGAGGACACGGACGGCCAATACCGCCCCCAAGCACGCTCAATCCAGGCACCGTAAGCGACGCCTGGGAGGACGCCTCCTACATATTTCGATGCTTGTTGCGTCGCCGTAGGGACAGATGCTGGAACTAGGTAGGCTATGACACTAGGTCTCCTGGGACAGAAGCTGATTCTTCAACAGTGGTGAGTTTCCTGTGATACTCTGCCCACTTTTCCTCCTTCCCACCCTGTTCCTCCCATTTCCTGACCTCCTCTTTTCCACCCTGTTCCTCCCATTTCCTGCCCACTTCTCCTCCTTCCCACCTTGTTCCTTCCACTTTCCATTTATTTGTTCCTCCTTCCCACCCTGTCCAGCCCAGATCTGGGGGCTCAGTAGGATGAAGTTTCCAGGTATGTTTATACTGTGCTACATGTTGCCTTATGTATGAATTCAAAGTGAAAAAACCTAGAGGAGATAACTTTGCAAGACATATAAAAATTCCCCAGATTCCCATTAATTTAGGTACAGACATACCAGCATGTATTAGGGACAGGCCTTTCATCAGATTACTCACCCTTTTATAATGTGTAAGGGAACATGTTTTCTGTTCATTTTTTGTCAGTTCTGTGGACATAGTACTAACATTTCTCTGATCTTGAACACAGTCTGCCTGTCCTGAATTCTGGTCCAGCTCTTATTCTAAACCACATCCCACATTCTGCAGTTTACTCTGTCTTGTTTACTGCCTACTGCTAGTTCTATTCCAGTATTTGATATCTGCTTGCTGTTGGCTTCTTCAGTTCCTACTCTCTTGGGCTGCTCAGAAGACAGGGCTCTTACAACATCAAAGTTGCTGAAAGCACTGGAAAAGTTGCTCCTAAAACAAAAGAACAATTCTGGTACAAATTAGGTGATTCCACATCCCATGCACGTCTTACCATTGTAAGCAACTTGAGGCAGTTGATAGAGGAAATTATCAAAAACATTATTATGCACCCCAATCTGAAAGTAAAAAGTAAATGTAATTCAATACATATATACACACACACACACACACACACAAATACATGAGTGTGCATTGATAGGTAACACTTCAGAGCATACAGGAGGCAAACAGCATCAACCTATAAGTGAAGCTCACTCCCATCTCAAGTAATGCTCTCTTGTTGAAGCTCACACTAACTGAAGCTCACTCCCATATTCAAGAATTCTCTAACTCAGGGGTAGCCAACCCTTGTCCTCAAGCGCTACCAACAGTGCATGTTTTTAGGATATTCCAGTTGCAACCCTGATGGACTAAACAGTGTCTGAGTCACTTTAATAGGTCTATCTGTGCTCATTCAGAGAGATCTCAGAAACCAGCACTGTTGGTAGCTCTTGAGGACCAGGGTTGGTTATTCCTGCTCTAACTGAAGCTCACTCCTATATCGAGCACTCTGACTGAAGCTCTCTGTCATTCCAAGCACACACTATCTGCATCTCACCCCCATACCAAGCACTCGGTGTCTTAAGCTCACCCCCATACCAAGCACTTGCTGACTGAAGCTCACTCCCATACCAAGCACTCTCTGAATGAAGCTCACTCCCATACCAAGCACTCTCTGAATGAAGTTCACTCCCATACCAAGCACTCTCTGAATGAAGTTCACTCCCATACCAAGGACTCTCTGACTGAAGCTCACCCCCATACCAAACACTCTCTGACTGACGCTCGCTCCCATAACAAACACTCTTTGAATGAAGCTCACTCCCATACCAAGCACTCTCTCAATGAGGCGCACTCACTGATTGAAGCTCACTTCCATACCAAGCACTCTCTAATAGAAGCTCGCTCACTGGTCAATGAAGGAATAGCATTATTAAGGCTTACTTCAAAAAGTACACCTATTACAGCCAGCCCGTCCCCTTTTGTTTTGGCTTCTGTTAGATCTTGATATTTTGAGTTGTAAAATACAAAATGAATCTGGAAAAAAAACACATCAGGAGGTTGATTTAATAACTAGAACTGAAGTAATTCGATCAAACCAACTACACCAATGGGAACACACAAAATCCCCATTGATAAAATGGGAACTATAATCCTTGAATGGGAAGGAGTTAAAATACCACACTTCTTTGTTCCAAGATACAGATTTAATAACATTTTGATCATGATGTATTAACCCTATGAGTGCCAGTGGGGTACACAACGCATTGCTTTGCAATGCGTTGCATACATCTCTGGCACTCAAAGAGTTAAGAAGAACTGGAGTAATTATGACACAAACAGACTGCACCGTAGTGGACAAATACACATTCCCAAAATTCCCAATAATTTCTAATGGGGCTTTGAGCTCATAGAATGCTGAACAGGTCTTCTCCTCATTATGAGGCAAAGTGTTTGAGACCTCTCTAGCATCGGAGTTAAAATCCCCATTAAACTCAATGAAAGTGTTACATGTCCCCTCCGATTCAGCTGGTTCCCCAGCATTGCCTCAGCCTCACAGAGTACAATAAACCTGTACTGGAAGTTCTCTGATTGCTTAGAAAAATATTATTATTTAATTGGAAGCTTTTTTCTTTGTTTTGCAATATGCAGTGGAGGATTTTCAATCACCTTTCACCCCACTTCAATTGACCTGTGTACCTCTTATGATGACCCATTTCAGCCCAACACTGCACTATCCAGAAACCAACCTCACACTGGTGATGAAGATGAATCAGTCTTGAGTGGGGCAGAGTATATCCGAGTTGACATAGCTATTGAGCTCTATTAAGTAAGCAGGGTGACTAGTGTCCTGGATTGCCTCAGACTGGGAATTGTACATTTGTCCCTAAACCAGGACAAACCCCTTCCAGAATAATAATACTGTTCCAGAACATCAATGTGTCAACATTTTACAAAGTGTACAGCATCAGCGAAGCCACCTCTATGATGCTGGTGCTTTGGACCAATGTTGGTAAGTAAGATTCAAACATGCTCCTTCTCAAAACACAGACAAGGAGCATGTTTGAATCTTGTGTGCCAATACTAGGGTCTATGTAAAGCCTTGAAAAGCACTGTGTTTACCCATACATTCCAGTCAGTCTCTGTACTTCTGTAATTAGTGAATAAATTAATTCACAGAGAGAAAGAAGATCTCAGCTACTGCAGTATAGGGTTTTATCAGTGTTCTAGGGACTCCAGATCCTTGGCCAGATCTGACAACTTCAACTGTATCTTAGTTCCCTAAAGTGTGGTTAGTTTGTTCATAATTGCTCCACTATAGTCTTTGTGCATATTTGGATTTTAAAACAGAAGTGTTTATACACAACTTTATACAAATATGCACAAAATAAATGGATCAATTTTGAGCACATTACTGTACCCATTGATTTTAAGTGGTGCTTAAAGGGACAGTATTGTCCCATAAAATAATTATGCTTTGTAGTGTTTAAAAAAATAAATTATATGGCACAAATCCATGTCGCATGTAAAGTTCCCCCCTCCCTCCCCTTCTCCTGACATCAGCGTCTAGCTGACAGCAGGAGATCCTGGTCCGGGGACCAGCCGGCGGCTCATTAGCAGAGCCGAAATTGCGGCATTGGAAAATAATCACTTAATTGGAAAGGTCTACAAAGTGTGCCTGGTTTGCAAGCACACTTTGTAGACCTTTCCAATGAAGTAATTCTTTTCCAATATCACTATTGCGGCTCTGCTGCAGAGCCTCCTCGTGTCGGCCTACACGGATCTCCTGCTGTCAAGCTTTACAGCTGACATCAAGAGAAAGGAAACTTCACATGTGAGTCTCTCAAACCATAAAGGTTTGAGAGATAGGATTTGTGCCATATAATTTTTTTTTTTAAACACTACAAAACACAATTTTTTTTTTTTCAAGGGACATTACTGTCCCTTTAAAACCCCTTGAATGCTAGAGAAATAAGTTGAAGATCTCCAGCATTCAACAGGGTAAGCCTCTAAGTGCCAGAGAGGAATCCAACCAATTGCAGTGCAATGCATTGGATAACTCTCTGCCACTCAAAGGGTTAAAAGCACTTTTTAAATCAATGGGAACCTATGTTTGTTCTCAGCTGTGCTTTTGCCTTGTCTGAGAATGACACCATTTTTGTCTTGAAACATATAGTTATCAATGTATTGTAGTCAGTGACAATGTATGTATCAGTGGTGTAACTAATCATTGGAGGGCTCTGGTGTAAAAATTTGGGGGGGCCCCTAACACAAAAACTTTTAACATAGGCATAACTAGAATCTATGTGATCCTGGGGCAGATGGGGTCCCCCTTGGATATTGGCTCTCAATAAAACTGCGTTCCTGTAGTTCTCCTCCTGTTGTATACACTGTCCGACAATGTGTATAGTATACAGCAGGGGTTCCCAAGTTTAGTCCTCAGGGTTACCAACAGGTCATGAGTCAAGAATTCACCGACTTCGGCACAGGTGGGTCAGTCAAAATGAACAAACTGCTAATTAACTCATCAGTGCTTAATCAGGGATATCCTTAAATCTTTTCCTGTTAGAAGCCCTTGAAGATGAACCTGGACACCTGTTTACACAGTCTAAAACAGTATATATTTTATATATATATATATATATATATATATATATATATATATATATATATATCCCTCTCTGGTTTAGAACACTGTGATATTCTTGAGAAAGATCCATTTGTGCACTGATGTCCAATGATGTCAGTGTGGGATCAGGTGAGGTCACGTGGCCACACCCACACTATAGCCATGAAGTACTTTGCAACTCTTGTCTCAGCGGTGTCCCCCAGTGGCAGAAAGGAAATGTTGTCACCCTATTACTAAGATGTGAAATAAACAGTATAGCCTATAATCTTCTCTTCACTAAGCCTTGCCACAATCATAACGTTCCTACCAGGAATTTATGAATAATCAGGCCAGCAGAGGTCCATGGAAGTTGCAGTCCCATAACTATTGGAGAGCCAAAAGTCACCCACACCTGTTTTAAGGACTCAAGCTGCTATGCATTTTCGCAATATATATCTGTCCCAAGTGGCCGTATTAAAGTCCTGAGGTGACAACTTACCTCCAGTGGGTAGGCTTTGCCGTTGATGTGATGCTCTGAGCCTCTGAGAGAGAGTGAGCTACCAAAATGGAGGTGAAAGCCAGCCAGTGTGTATGTATCGCTCAGTCCTGCTCCACTCAGTGTATATTGCGAGCTCAGCACCACCTCAACTGCAGAGACATAAAGGATACAATTTGGTATATTATTGTTCTCTTTGTGTTCATTTGTCCACAAGTTTATCAAAGGGGAACAATCCTAACCTTTATTTATTACACAATTCGACTTTAAATTTATACAAATAGGGAGAGTTATAAAAAGCATTCGTACTGTACATTTAACCCTCCGAGAGAGATACCCAACATATTGCAGTTCATTGGATACCCCTCCATCACTCAATGGAAACGGTCAATAAAGTTCTCAGGGTAGGGTCACATTTTTAAAGGTGTAAAATCAAGTTTATAAATATTTTCTGAGGAGATTCTCCGGAAATTCATATACATACCAATCACTATATACTTCCATTAAAAACAGCTTATACTTGGTGTTAAGATTAAAGTGGAACTACCACCCATTGCTAACATGGTCCCAAATGATTACCCACCTGGTGACTAGCTGCTCAGTAGCACTAGTCACCAGAATTATTACTGCGTTAATAAGAATTATACACTGCTCCCAGACTGACGGGCAGGAAACAGAAAAGACATCTTTCCATAGTGATGTCTGTGCTCCTGCACTGTCAGTCCCTTCCGGTACCATGCGGCTTCTAGCAACACCTCCTAGAGCAGGCTGGAACTAACAGCACAAAAGCGCAGACGTCACTATGGAAAGATGTCTGCGCTGTTTCCTGCCTGTCAGTCCAGGAGTGGTGTAGAATTCTCATTAACTCGGTAATGATGTCTGCGCTGTTTCCTGCCTGTCAGTCCAGGAGTGCTGTAGCATTCTCATTAATGCGGTAATGATATCTGCACTGTTTCCAGCCTGTCAGTCCAGGAGTGGTGTAGAATTCTCATTAACGCGGTAATAATTCTGGTGACTAGAACTACTGAGCAGCTAGTTGCCAGATGGGTAATTATTTGGCGCCATGTTAGCAACGGGTGGTAGTTCCGCTTTCATCACTAAAACTGCCTTTATTTTTCCCATGATTGGCAAATTTCTTCATACATACATTCATACCTGGGAACTTTGAATTATGGACGGTGCCTCTGGGGAGGGATAAATGACATTATTTGCATCAAGTGGGGGTGGGGCTTAATATTGAGGGGGTGGGGCTTGATACACAAGAACAAAGTAGGCTGAATAGGCTGGGGAAGGAGGAGAAGTGGGTGGGAAGTGGGAGTAACAGACTGGGAAGGAGCAAAAGTGGGCAGAGTTTGTTTAAAAACTCCGTGCATCCAGAGAATCAGCCTCTGCCCCTGAGCCCCGGTAATCAACAGCAAAAATTGGAGTTTACGGAGCAAATCCAGAGAGTTCCCAGGTATGCATACATTGCAACACATTACTTATTTGGACAAGACCATTTCTACTCCCCTCTAACATTTATACATATCCTTATCTTGATTTATGACAATTTCATTTTCTTACTCCAGTTTTATACATCCCCCCTAGAGTTTTATGTATCAAGTCAAATTGGAGCAAATCTGGAAGTCAAAAGGGTCAATGGTACCCGATGCAGATTCTCTTTGTATTTAGCCCTATGGTGCCTGTGTTCTGCAGACTACACTACCTGATTGTGCTACTAGCTGCACTGTGACACCGGATCAGTAAGACATGAGGACATACAGCAAGTTAGCTTACGGGTAGAACAGTGGGTATTAAGCTCAATACATTAACTGATTTAGCTTTCATATCTCATTTCAAATGGCACAAAAAAGAACCAAATGTTGTCTATTTAGGACAGTCTACACCTGCATTGAATTAAACAATTATTGGATCAGATTTTGGGACCTAGAACAAATTCGTTGTCAACTCATAGACCAATGTAACCAAATTTCATTTTAGGTGTTAGTGTTCCTGTAATATGCATTTGCAGAGGAACACTAAAAAACATGTAATCTTAACCCGTTTAATACCAGAGGAGTACGCACCACATTGCTTTGAAATGAGTTGTGTACCCCTCTGGCACTCAAAGAATTATGGGTCAGGATGACAACAGGCACCCAGCAAATCCAAGGGTTACTTCTGGAAGGAAACACTGCAATGCTTCAGGGTTGCGTTAGCTTGGAAAATACTTTCTAAAAGGCCCAGGAGTAAAAGGGAGTGATTGATTTAAAGATCGGGGATAGGTATCATTCAGTACTGCAGATATTAGAAACTAAAACTTGCATCATGATAGCAGTAGTAGTTTCTCACAGTTGGGATCAGAAGGTTGGTTTCCAATGTTATGGAGCTATGAGGTGATCCTAGTGGCCACAACTTTATTTTATCAGGGTGACAAAGAACAAAACAAACAGAAAAGTGACACTGTCATTGATCCATGTGAAGCATAGAAAGGACTGGTCTAGTGTTTAGAGGGTGCGTGCAAAGCACAAACTTACCGGAGTGCCCATTATTGGTTATTTCTCCAGTAGAAGATCCATAGCTCCCACTTAATTGAATGGGACCCAATGTGACGTCAAATTGAGCTTTGGTATTTTCAATATTGATGGGTGATTGAGCATAGAGTCCACAGTAAGGATAATGCACAGGCCAGTTGGATGGTGCTGATAAATACAAAACACAGTTATTCAGTCAGATGTCATTTTCATTTCCTGGCAATTGTGAAAGGTTATTATTTAACCCTTTTTTGCTACAAAGGAGGAGCCAGAAACATACTGCACTCTTCAGAAGAGCAATTTATGTTCATGCCTGGAAGCTTTAAAAAGGAGCTAACTTAATTCTTAGTTGTTTCCATTAGATGATTTGTAGATTATCTATGCTTAAGCACATAAGGTGGCCAGACCTCACCTTTAAAGGGATAGTAATGTTTCATAATTAAAGCAGCTCTGATTAATCTTCATAGTATTTGGGCCTTGGAGAGTGTTATTTCAATTCTGTCAGAGTTGTAGTTCAAGAGTAATTGAATGATAAAGTTTCCCCCTCCCGCCCCTTCTACGGATGTAACACTGCTCAGCTTAGAGCAGCAGGGAGTGTCCAGGTAGATTACAGAGAGGGACAATCTTCAATTAAGAGAAGGGAAAAAGCTGAAAAACCTGTCAAGGGGGGCAGGGTTTTCCTTGTTCTCACAGTAAGAATATTGACCCTTGATGTGAGCTGTCTGGTCTATGAACTGTATTCCACATCTGAGGAGTGGGGGCTTACACTAGGTAAAATGGGAGGGAGGGGGATACTTTATCATTCAATTACTCTTGAACTACAATGCTCACAGTAATGAAATAACACTCTCTATGGCTCAAATACTATGAAGATTAATTGCAGCTGCTGTTTTTGTGGAACATTACTATCACTATGATGCAGGAAATCTATGAAAATAGCATGCTGAAGGTCTGCACAGGAATCAGTACCCATTCGGTGCACATGGGATGGTAGACATGATAGAACAGGGAATTTGGCTGTGCACTCTTATTCAGTAGTAAACTCCAAGAGCCTAAAGGTCAAATAGTGGATCTTATTTTAACATCTTGAGGATCACAGGGGTGCAGAACACATTAAGAAGCATTCTGTTGCACACTCATCTGGTCCTCAAGGAGTTAACCATCTGAGTGTGAGAACAATGAATTGCAATCACTCTGGTTCTCAAAGGGTTAACAGAAGGACTTACCTAGGTATGTGACCGTTATATGGCATCCTGGTATAATTATATGTAGGGTTAGAGGACAGAGAGACGATGAGACAGTTTAAGCAAGCTTGTTCAACAAGGGAGAGAGACGAGGATAGGGCAGAGCAATATAAGCGCAGCATGAATTTGAAGTGCTGGAAGTCTTCAGCAGATTGCCATCTCCACCAAAACTGCTGGGCAGTTCTGGTGCACCTTTGGAAGTATTGGGTCTGATTTGTGCACCATGGATATGGCATAGATCATTTGGGGCAGCATAGGGAAGCACAATCTGCTTTGTCAAGTGAGAGTGGAATGATAGAGTGATGTGGCTAGGTTTGACCAGGCCAGGAAGGATTTGGTAGAAAAGAGAGGTTGTAGAAACATAGAGAGCTGATGTAGACAATGGAGTTCAGCGTTCTGCAAGTGCGGGTTGGTTTAGGTGGGGTAAAAGGAACATAAGATGGAGATAGGCTGTAGGTTAAGAGGTGGTAGTCGGAGACACCGAAAGAGGTGTTAGAGAAGTTAGAGGTTGTGAGCAAGCATGAGAATACTAGATCTACATCCTGACGAGTGAAAGAGGTGGTCCACTGGAGGAGACCAAAATAGATAGTTGAGGTGAGGAGATTAAGGAACATCAGGAACATCAGGAATATCACTGCATATATTAAAGTCCCCAAGGATGAGAGTGGGAATATCAGATGAGAAGAGAAGTGATCAAGAAATTAGAGGAACCAATTTTTGTACATTTTATATATATTAGTGTATAACAGATTTTGGTTGCTCCATATTGCTCCATTTCATATCAAGCGTCAGTTCTCTATGATAGCTACATGCTTTGATTTGGAATTGAGGCTTGACTGTAGGTGGAACGCTTGTCTCGTTCCTAGTCTTGTGGGATTTGTGATCAGGGAAGTTCCAGTTATATGCAGAAGCAAGGAAAGCAACAAGAAGTGTTACCCGAGTTCTTTGGTGGATAATGGCATGTCCTTGTGTTTATTTACATACTGTTTTATGGTTCATCTTCATTATACCCTTAATGAAGTGAACAGGAGCTCACAAAACACATAGGGTTGTATGTTACTATTTCATATTTTATTAATAAATTACTTTTTTTTTAAATATTAGCAGTAGTTCCTTGGGGCTTATTTTTTCTATTTCATATTGGGGACATAGTAGGGCAATATTATATATATTTATATTATCTGGTGAGTGGGGTTACTCTTGGATTTGAGGATTTATTGTTATAACAGTATTACCTTTAGAGTGTATTTTGCCCTGTGTATTTTCTTTTTCCGAAGACGCAGCAGTACTCTACATGGGAACAACTTGTTACATTGTTTGTGATCTGTATACCTAAGAGAGTTGGGTCATAACTGTTATTTGAAGGGTGAACTACGGTCTTCAAGTTCTAGTAAGATAGACCCCTGAAGAAGTAGCCTGAGCAAGGAAACGCATTGGGTTAAGAGCTTGGGCATAGGTTGTATTTTATTACATGTGCAATTTTTTTTTGTGGTGTGAAGTACTATTTTTTATATATTTTTTTAATGTATTTTTTACTAAATATATTATTTTTCTGAATAACATATTGATAGTGTTATATATCATTAATAGAAGGGTATTTCACAAAAGGTTTTACCACAACATTTGAGGTCCATGAAAGCAGCCAGAGAATTACAGCCTGTAAACTTACCACTTATAGGAATGACCATGAGAGGTCTGAAGATCCCTGAGGAGTGGAAGTAAAGGTCTGTGCTGACCCAGTGGATGAAAGAGGCCTGGAGGTGAAGAGGACGAGGTTGGCGGCAGAGATCTGTGGCAATACCCGCACTGGGGGTTAAACTTAGAGGCTATCTTCAATGTGAGTAGTGTGATAAAACACACTGAAAGGTGTTATCAGCGGTGATGTTAATTGTGTTGAAGCAATCTACACTTAGAGCATATGCTCCCTTTGTTTTTTGTTCTCTCTTTACAAGTTCTAGTAAGTACCTGTCCCACAGGCAGGTCTTAACTCTCTAGGTGGTTCTCTCAAGGTGTTTGTTTTGCACCTTCTTTTGTTTTTCTTTACAGATGAGCAGCCATATTAGATGACCTCATGCCAGACCACATTTAGAAGATGTTTTAAGGGGCAATAAATTTACAAGTATGTATTCAAGTTAAAGGACATGTTTCAACTGTATTTACCATTTGTTATTCTTATTATATTTTATGATAATATACACACACACACACATACCTCAATATTATGTTTTAGGAGTAAACGGTACTTAAGCTACAGTGGCATCCCAAATCTCCGGAACTATATTCAGAGTCAGAGAAACATACATAGAAGTGTACCCAGCCATTCAAAAACAGAAAGCTTCAGGACCTCATTGAGCCAGCAGTGGGGTCATCATAGTATGTATAGAAACACTTATAAGAGACACTTACCACAGGCTGCTTCATTATAACACCAGTCTCCTATCAGGGAAAAAGCAAAAACAATTATTATTAATTATATGATTTGCATCAATTTGGAAAGTGTTAACTAAGCCCTTCATTAAAAGGGTAAATCATGAAAAAAATACAGTTAAAATCCAGTCTTTTACTAATCACTTAATTATAAAGTACCAACAAATTGCACTAGTTCATATAATCACCCTATTGTACAGATCCACCCAAGTTTCTTGTTCTGTACTATGCAAGAGCTGAAGCTGCCAGTGGTAGCCTCATTCCTGTTGGCTTTGCCACAGAGATTGCTTTATGGTTGCAAGACCTGTGAGAATGTACAGGGTGCCTTCCACCGGAGGGTACCACATGGAGCTATGCTGGAGCAGAACGGCTTGACTAGCACTCGCATCTGGGAATCACTGGTGACTACTGGGCCTAAGGAAGAATTGTGCCTCTAAAATGTATTCAATAAAAAAACATAAAAATGTATCTCTAGAAAATTATAGCAATATAGGTACATAACATGCTATGCATTTTATGACTCAGTATAATGCGACTTCCAATGAAGTACATACCAACTGTATTTTTATGAGAAACTCATTAACAAGGTATAACTAAAACATTTAACTATAAAAAGGCTAATTTACAAAGTAAAAAACAGCATTAGAAAAAACACAGTGAGTTGTAATCTTCAAAGACAAAAATGCACAATAAAGATGGTATTTGTTCAAAAAGCATTTGAATAAATATACCCTTCAATATATATCACTGGGGCATAATTAAGACAGGTATAATATAAGTGCAATGTGGCTTAACAAAGAGGTCAGGGAAATGGGGTATAAGAAACAGGCTTTTAAATAATTTCAGTCAGAATGGGCAGATGCATCATTTAAAGAATGCAACAATCTGTAAACAAGCAGTTATATCAGCTAAATTGAAAATGAGAAAAGTATTGCAAAAACAAAGCAAGAAAAATCCTAACATTTCTACAAGTATATAAGCGGCAAAAAATGAAGCATGATATTGGCCCAATTAAATTGAGACAGGTGAATTAACCTGAGGACAATATACATATGAAACAACAATGGCAGGCATTGGGAAACAGGGAGAATCACTGATTTTCCTCTGTCATGTATATGACTTATTAAGAACAAGGACCAAAAGGGACTGGAAAAGGTAATGGTAAAAATAAAACCATTATATTTACTATTTATTGTTTCACTCTCAGCAGGAATTTCTCAATGTAATTGTAGGAAAGCAGATGTAGTATATTTATTCAAAAAACTGGCAAGATCTAAACAGGGAAATTATAGACCTGTGAGTTTGACTTCCATATTGGGTAAAACAATAGTATTGCTAACGAATTCTATTCAGGACTATATAATAACCAACAGCATTTTTACTAAGCATGATTTTATGTAAAATAGATAATGTCAAATTGAATTACTTGAATTCAGTGGAAGGGTAAGCAGTAACTTCGACAAGCTTACTTTTCATGTAATATACTGGAGTATGGCAAAAGCGTTTGGTACTGTGGCTCATAACATGTTACTGTATACATTAAAAAGCTTTGGCTTAAGAGGTGAAATCTGTGCATGAATAGAGAACTGGTTAAATGCTAGGTGGCAGAGACTTTTTGTAAATTTTCCAAGTTAGTTGTAAGTGGGGTGCTGGGTCCAATGCTTTTTATTTGTTTAGTAATGATCTAGCAGTGGTTATTGAAAGTAGTGTCTCAATCTTTAATAGTGACAAACTTTGTAAGAAAATACATACAGAGCAAGATGCTTTTTCCTCTGAAGAAAGAAAAGAAAAATGGCAAATTATGTTTAATATAGAAAAAAGTAAGGTTATACTTTTGCACTTTAGAAACATGGGACATATACACCATATGGACAAATATTTTAGAAATCCTCATTAGAGAAAGATTCAGGAGCGCTGATAGACAATAGACTTTGCAACAGTATGCATAGTCATTCAGCCACTGCAGGAGCCAATAGGTGCTATCATGTATAAAAATAGTTGTCTCCTCATTAAGGATGAGTTTGCTGCATGACCTCTCATTCTGAGTTGAAGAGATTCCTCCAGATTTTCATGTAAATGTATCATTATTATTATTATTTAAATGTCTAGAGATTTGTGAGTCTGTTTTAATTGAGTACATTTTAGCGGTACAACTGCCCCTTAAGCCAGTGGTCATATTCCGTCTCTTTGTATGGAGTCCTATTATAGTCCGTAACCCCACAGTGAAGAGGGATAACTTGATACTGACGGACAACAGATAGGGCGAGATGTTCAAAAAGTCTTCATAATGAAAAACTTGTCGGATCATGAGTTGGTGGTAAAAGAAGGCCAATATTTTCAGAAGTAAATCCGTCACGTTTGAAAATTTGTCTAAAGAGTTAAAAATGACGGTAAGACGTTCTTAAAAATTGTCTTTCAATTTGTCTTTGAAATGAACATTTTCAAAGAAACAAAAGACTTTTTTTGTCTTTGAAACGAATTTTTCTTCTCCAAGTTTAGACCATTTTTATTATGTCAGGAAAAAATGACATTAATCGGACAAAAAAATGATGCTCAAACGAATATTTTTTTCTGAAAATACCTTACATTATGATGGATGACTAAGCCACACCCACTTTTAAGATTACTTTTTCCCTTTGACGGAGATGGCGGAATTGGATGCAAAAAATGACGGAAACATGTCTGAGAATTGACGGATCATGGTGTAAAAACTTTTTTATTCTGATAATAAGGCAATTTCAGTTACCACCACTTTCTGAACATCTCGCCCATAGTCTAAACAACTTGAGCAGAGTAGGAGTGAGGAGAACGGAAAACTGGAGGGGATTCCAACAGCCTGGGATGCTGTAAACCAGTGCGTCCCTGCATAAAGAGGCTGCATAAACAAGTGAGTGAATTTTTAACTTGTGCACAGTGGTGTTGGTTGTGTATCAAAAATGTTATTGGATACAACACTTAGAGACACTCTTTCTGTGCTGTCCATTTTCTTCTTTTATGTATTTCTTATCTATACCATCACACAACCTTTCATTTTAATAAATAAGTGTACCTACTCTGCATAAAACATCTGCCTCATTGTGAAAGATCAGATAAGGATGTTGTGAAAAACAGCAGGCTAGATTGAATTAATTTAATTTGCTTAAATTCATCTGATGGACATGGCACCTAAGCCTTCATTTGAAAATCCCTGTTTTTTTTTTTTTTTGCAACGAGTCTGAATAAAAGGGGAGAACTGTGCAATGCACGTGCAATGTGTTGCACCCCCCCTCAGATCCTTAAAGGGTTAAAACACAATGTATACCTCCTAATAATGACCACACACACACACACACACAAACACACTATTAACTTACTATGGCCAACAAATCCTGCTGGCCCCTACGAATTTTGCATTGCACCTTTGTCAAAGAAAACATCTTCAGTCAGTTCTGAATATCATGCCCATGGAGGCAGACATGACAGTTATGGCAGAACTGCAAAATCTCAGACTCTACCCCCTGGTTATAGTTATTGTATCCCTTTAAGGACACAGGGGTATCCAACTCATCGCTTTACCATGTGGTGTGCATGCCTCTTGTGTTTAAAAGGTTAAATAGGCTCATTATATTCCTTCTTCAGATTAAAAAAAACAGGCGATATGCACTAAGGAATGATAAAGAGGCAATAAAGTGGAGTTGACTTCTCCAGTGATATCACTTCAGTTCCTGTGTTATTCTATAGAGCCTATGCACTGAGATCTTCAAAGTTGGAGAACTCTTAGTGCATTGGCTCCATAAAATAACATATAAATTGGAGAAGTGATATCACTGGAGAAGTTATCTCCATGTTATCACCTCTTTATCACGCCTTAATGCATCTCCCCCATTATCTCCTAAACCAAGGAGCAAGAGAAAAATTCAAAGGCCATTGGGATTTTCTGGGCATAGTAAGGTAAGTGAGAGGTTATTAGGAAGCTTTGGTTCTCCTTTAAAGTACAATGGCAAAATGAACACTATCACTGACAAAAGGTGAGGAATGCAATAGGGCAGGTCTTGTCAATGGTTGGACCCCCATCTAGTGAGGATTACAACTGCCATCATTCCCAACCAGCCACTGATGATGAGAGTTGCATATCCCTGCAGCTGACGATCCAACAGTTGACTTCCCCTGCAATTGGGTATATGAATGAATCCCATGATGCAATTGTTCGGCCTAAATATTGCTACATCATGGCATTTACACATGCCTCAGTGCCCCTCTGTCAGTAGAATCTCTTGCACACCTGTTTATAATTCAGTTGTGGAGTCTATATTTTTTAGTAATATTTGTTGGTTGATTCCAATTAACCCTTTGAGTGCTTGAGGGGTACACAACACATTGCAAAACACTCGAAGGGTTAATTTTATGTACAATAACACAAATTTCTTGTTCAAAACTGATAGAAAAACTGTTTGTTACCTCTTTCTTGCAAACATAGTTCCACATTTATAAAAGCAAACTGGAATTATTCCAGCTTGCTGTTATAAATATGAACCTTGGTGTCCAAGCCAACATGTATTTATGATGATTTTCAGCCAAAGTGATTCTTACCTGTTGAGCGGCAAATCAACACCAAGTGCGAAAGCAAAATCAGGACTTGGCGGAGCATCTTCTAGTAAATGAGGATTCCACACTGTAATATACAAAATAACCACAAACCAGCACCAAAAGTGTATTAGTCCAATTGTCAGACACAAATAAATCTCTAGTCCAAGGGTATTCAATTGCTGGACCTCCAGCTGTTGGAGACTACAACTTCTATCATCCTCAAGCAACTCCACAAATGACTCTCTCTCTGACCTATTCTGTTCGTACGTTTATGCTGTGTGTAACCATGCCTTAGAACCACGTTGTTCTCAGTCCTGGAGTATCAAGAATGGTTGGAAGTGTGGACGATATGAACTGTGAAATAATGAGGGTGGAGCGTAATCAGGGTGAGAGGGATGGGGGAGAGGTAAAGTGGGAGTTGCTGTACACTGTGTGGTATTGTGCTGTTCCTATTATGTTGTTACAGTACAAAGATATGAGTTATTTCCAAAAGTAACAGAGCTCAAAATGGATTCCAGTCCAGGGTCTTTATTGTCTCTGTATGTGAGCCTTCTAGAACTGGCCAAGGAGGGAAGGGGGGTGACTGCCAGGGGGGGCATCCCATGAGCTGGGCACAATATTTTGCAGCAATGGGACTGGTGTTCTGGTGGTGGCCTGATGCCTCGCACTCAGTAGTTCATACATACTCCCTGCTGGACCGTTGGCTCGGTCAGCTTACTTACTGGCCAGCAGGCCACAGGGAAAAAGGTTTCTTCTGTTTTCCCTCCCTCCCTCGCTTTTTATAGATTTAGTCACAGCAAGGTCATAAGATGGCAGTTTGGTCCTCGCAAGGGGATGAAACAACTGTGGAGTTGCCTAACTGGGCTTTGGGGTGTTGGTACTCAACTTGTTGTCTAACATCTCGGGGAGGCCAGTTACTCTTGGTTATGTTTATTGTGCGCCGGGACTACACTGAGGCTGGCATATCGTTTACCTCTTATTTTAAGGTTTAATAAATGCTGTGGCCATTTCTTACCCAACCTGTTTTAAGTGTCAGTATTTGGGTGGGAGTGGGCCAGTGTTTTTTTTTTTCGTGGGTGCACCCCCTCGTCAATCATGCTTCAATCCCGTGCCGGTGTTCCATGAACCTTGTTATTTAACTTCTTCATAGTACGGCCAAAATAGTTCTTGCTACATGCATGTATCAACAAATATACTAAATATACAATACTGAAGTTTATAAAGGAATGTATATTTCTATATTTCCCATTATTTGAAGAATAAATCATAGCTTCATGTTTAATATGCTTACATATTGTGCAATGACTTTTGCCAAAGCTTGCTTTTAGGCTAATGTTTAATGATCAAACTTTATTCTATTTTTAACCTGTTAAAGATGAGCAATTTGCCCGAACAATCATTCAATTCAGTCCTTGGAGGACAGATGACTGTGCAGCCACGTTATAAGTTAATGATAGCAGAAAGTGGAGAGGCTGCGAGGTAGTGTTCCGGGACCGGAGCAGTCAGTTCCAGCTGTTCCCTTGTGGCTTGCCACATGTGATCACAGCTACAGCACTAAGTAGGAGAAGCTTAGTTAGAGGTTCAAAAAAGAAACTAATTGCCACAAATCCTATCTCTCAAACCGCTATGGTTTGAGAGATATAGGCACTGAAATTTCCCCCCTCCCTCCCCTGACATCAGGAGACCCGGGTCTGGGGACCAGCTGGAGGCTCTGCAACAGAGCCGAAATCGTGTTATTTCAAAATAATTAATTAATTGGAAAGGTCTACAAAGTGTGCTCTGCTTGCAAACAGAGCACACTTTGTAGACCATTTCAAATAAGTAATTATTTTGAAATAAAGCAGTTTCGGCTCTGCTGAAGAGCCTCCTCGAGTCGCATGACTTGAATCTCCTGATGTCAGCTTAACAGCTGACATCAGGAGAAGGGGAGGGACAGGGGAACTTTCAGTGCCTATATCTCTCAAACTATAGTGGTTTGAGAGATAGGTAGAGGTTCAAAATCCACAAATCCTAACTCTAAATATTTTTAATGGGACATTACTGTAGAGCGAAATCTTGTAGCTATTAAAAAATTAAACTAAATGATCCCAGTCCCATCTCTCAAACCTTTATGGTTTGCGAGATAGAACGTTTTAAAAATTCCCCCCTCTCCCCTTTCACTGATGTGGGGACCGGCAGGCATAAATCTGAAAAGAAATACTTAATTGGAACGGTCTACAAAGTGTGCTTGCAAACTAGGCACACTTTGTAGACCGTTCCAATGAAGTATCTCTTTTTAGATTTTGGTATCTCGGCTCTGCTGCAGAGCCGCCTCATGAAGGCCGGCACGCATCTCCTGCTGTCAGCTTTACAGCTGACATCAGTGACGGGGGAACTTTAAAATGTTCATAAAGGTTTGAGAGATGGGACTGAGATCATTTAGTTTATTTTTTTAATAGCTAAAATATTTAGTTATGTTTTAAAAGGACATTACAATGCCTTAAACTTTTAAAAATTCTGGCAGCAGCATTCAGGATAGAAAAGAACAGTTTAGTGGATACTCCAATTAGTAGGAGGTTGGACAATTTCCTAAGAGGTCGAGCAGTATCTGCGCTAAAACCATGAATGGGATGGAGGGACACTGCTCATTTTTCCTTTGCCCCATTTACAGAAAGATACCACTTCAATGCAGAACAATGCTTTTATTTTTACTTTGGAACGTAAACACAATATAATCAGTGGGGAATATGTATTACAACTAAAAAGATGAGTGAAAAGTGGCGGTTTTTGGCATAAAGTGTATTTTTTACAATCAAGCCCAATATTCATCTGCTTTTAAAATGTTAATTCCAGTGGCGTAACAATAGGGGTCGCACCTGTGACCGGGCCCGTCACTCCAGGGGCCCGGCCTCCCCCTGCGACCCCCATGGCCGTAGCAGTCTGTAGCTTAGCTGATCTCCTACTCGGCGCGCCGTTCTACTAATACAGCACGCTGGGAGATGACATCATCTCCCATCCTCTGCATTACTAGAGTGGTGGGCGGGCGCTTCAGTTCTAGAGATCTGTGCCGAAGGAGGCACGGATCTGTCAAGCCACGCCGCTAGACCACCAGGGACTGGAGGTAGGGGTATCGTGGAAGGGAGAATGTGGAGATGGGGGCATTGTGGAAGGGGAAATGTGGAGATGAAGGGAGCATTGTGGAGATGGGGCATTGTGGAGATGAAGGGGCAATGTGGAGATTGGGGGGCAATGTGGAGGTGGCCAATGTGGATGGGGGGGGGCCCATGGCAATTCTTGCACCAGGGTCCGGCGGCTTCTAGTTACGCCTCTGGTTAATTAACTTTCTAGAGAAAGTCCTGAAACTAACTCAAATGGCTGTATAAAAGCAACTCCAGGGTGGGTTATGCACAAGGTGAGATAAAGAAGAGATGACTTCTCCAGTGATATCACATCTCCAATTCCTGTGTTTTTCTGTGGAGCCAACTCACTAAGATTTTTCACGTGGGAGAGATCTTGGTGCACAACCCCCAGATGTTTTATGTAAAGGGGAGTATATTGTATATCGATAAATTCATATGTATAATGGCAAATGTGAAACAATTCTGGGGCAAACCAACTGAACCATATAGAATAAACAAAAATTCCCCTTGATTAAAATGAATCCTCTTTGCACTTTGCTTTGTGAAGCACTGCACTGGAGACATCTCTGGCATGCAAGTATTTGAAAGCCAAATTTAAATATCGCCACCACCCCACAGCCACCACCACCGCACCCTATTTGTTAGTCTCTTTGGAGCAGCTGGTTTTCCCCAGAATGTCTCCACTGCTATGCAGTTCCCCATATGGATACAATGATTTGAATGCACTGGAATTGCTCCTCTGGCTTCCTGAATAGGATTATTAGCCTGTAACCATCCTAATTCTACTGCTGCTTCCATAACCATCTTTATACCACTCTTTCTTAACTCACAGTAAACCATCTCTGCTACTTACTCTAATCATTCATGTCTTTTCTTGCCTCTGTATCACCTCTGCTATTCCCATTCTGACTGCATTCTATGCAACTATGGATAATGTTTACTGAGCTGAGAAATTACACACCAGCAAATAAACAAAGCTCTGTGTACCAAAACAGTGGTGTAAATATATCTCACTCACTAAAAAGTAAATATATTTTATGTACTACTCTGTGCAAAGAAAATGTAATAGAGCTGCAAGGTCCTATGAGGTGACACACGTGGAAAGGGGCTCTCATTGAATACGTATTCATTTTGCAGAGGATTTGCGACACAAATGAAAATCCATGTAAACATCTCAAACCTCACAGGAAATTAGTAGGTAGCATTAGACAGGAAATTAGACAGCATGTGGATCACTTAAATGGTGGAATCAAAATGTGTCTATTATCTGTTCAATATCATGGAGCAAACCAATCAAGAACATACATATTTTAAGATGATGGGGGAGATGCACTAAGTTATAATAAAGAGGGGAAAGTGGAGAAGATGATGTCACTTTTCAAGATCCTATATTGTTCTATACACTAAGATTTCTCACGTTGGACAGATCTCAATGCATAGGCTCCATAGAATAACACAGAAACTGTAGAAGTGATATCATTGGAGAAGTTATCTCAGCTTCATCACCTCGTTATCACACCTTAGTGCATAACCCCCAGGTTGTTTCACTTCCTAAAACAAAGAGCATTGCATTACAGTAGTAAAATGTATATATTGCAGGATTTATCCTGCTGAGTAAAACAAGAGTATTCCTACTGCGGAGTGATGCTTTAGTCAAATATTATTGCAGCACAAACTTTCATTTTGTGGATGCAGTAACTTCATGACCTGAAATTTCACAGTGGTGCTATTGTTACATCATCTTCTGGAGATTTATGGCCAACTGACCCTAGCTGACCAAAGACTGTTGTAGCAATAGTGTCACTATGATGTTTCAGGACATAGAGGTACTCAACCAAAAACAAAATGCAATAACTTTTGAATAAAACATCTCAGCAGGGAGTGTAACCCTGTAATTTTTTTTTTTTCATATTTACTTTTAGTATCCAAAAGGTATCGCAAATAACTTTAGTAGCAATTCTGTGCCTTGTTGTATCCTCATTTGACATGCAATTAAAAAGCATACTTACATAATTGGGGGATATGAAGGGGGATATCACAAATTCTGTTCTGCTTAGTATTGCTTCAGAAAAGGTCTGCTTAGATCATTCCCATTTAAAACTGTTTTTTTATCAATATGGACAGCCTACCATTATTTTGCACATGGTGAGAAAACCTGCCACCTGTTTTAGTTCAGGTAAACCTTTATCTTTGGAGAGGAAAAAAAAATATTTTATCCTAATCAGAAAAGAAGTATTTTTCCAACACTAGTTGAGCAATCTCAAGGACAAAATATAAAGTGGGTCTTATATTTAGCAAGAAAGTCCCTTAACCTCCCTGCTTATAAAAATTAAAAAGTTGACTGAAAATCAGATGAGACGAGACCAATAAAATTGTCAACATCCATTTTAACCCTTTGAGTGCTGGAAAGGCATCTAACCTCTCTGGCACTCAAATGGTTAAATGAGCTGTTCTGAAAACTGTGACATATATTGTTATTTTCTACAACAGTATTATACACAATCACAATAATGAGATTTTGGTTATACATTTTGTGATGTATATTAAAGCAGAGGTAGTCTAAGACCTCCAGCTGATGGGGACAGCTCCTCCACTTAAATCCAGTCAAGTGGACCACATCTGCTTTAGAGTTCAACATAAATCCTGAATCAAGTCAAGTACCACGTGGAACTCAACAAAGCTAAATAATGTTCTGCTGAGCTCATTTGCCTTAGACTGAGGGACAATGTCCAATTTCTCCTTGATGCTATTTTTCATCAGGCTGGTGAAAGCTGTCCTTTCCTTTTCCTCACTTTGTGCCATGTCTTACAAAGAAAAGTACAGTCTTAGTACCAATGAGTGAGTTCAAAGAACATTTCTAGCAACATGCTAAATATCATGCATCTTAAATTCTATCAAGATAATGGACGGCTTACACTTACATATGCACGTGCTTGTGAAGGGGACAAAGTGAATGTTATGAAACTGTTAGAAATAACTTACCGCCACATGTCAAGAATTCTATTGAGCTAAAAGGAGCAGAGTTTTATAATATGACTCGTCTTCATTTGAAGTGACTAACTTGTTTGAGAGGTTGAAGGATGTTGAACCCTTAAACAGGAGTATAACTCATAAAGAAGGTCAGGCTGTTGAGTAAACCAACTCCTTAATTTTCTCAAATTAGTTCTCACTCGTTACTTCTTTGCTTTTAATGATAAATTTTATTACAATTGAGAGGAACAACAATGGGTAATGCCCACATATGCCTATTTATATTGAGGCGTGTGGCAGCATGCGTATGTCTTCAGTAATAGTACTGAGCACTATACAAAACAAATTATTTTATATCTAAGATGCATTGATGATATCTTAATATTCTGGGAAGACAGTAAGGAATTATTATGGAATATATGAATATCCTTAATACCAATTATCTGAACTTACATCTGACATGCTAATGATAAAAATCAAATTGACATAATGAGAGGTGTCAGAAATTCCATAGTCACAGATCTCTAGAGAAAAGAGACATTTACCAATTCAATACTACATTTTGGCTGTTCACATCCCCCCTTCTGTCAAGAAAAAAAAAATACTGGTTGGGGAATGTTTAAGACTACGTAAGAACTGCTCCGAGAAAGAACTATACTTCCAAGTAAAGATTTGGGGGTACGATTATTAGTCAAAGGACATAGTCACACTTTTATTAAAAAGGCCTACCACCATGCATTACACATCGATCAACATACTCTATTATATCACAAACAATGACCTTCAGAGAGTGGTCCAGTTAGTTTTATCACATAATTCTGTGGTAAGTATTCTATATATTGTAGCTGTATTAATAAACACATGGATATTCTTTAAAATTATCCTGACTTACATCAGGCAGTGGGTGACAAAATTACTGTCACTTTCAGACAGGGTCCCAATTTGTGGGTCTAAGAATCCAGTCCAGAAAGTCTTATTCTGCTCTTATCTGCATCTCTGTCAGTTTAACTGAACACTCCAGCTCCATCTACTGATATTGTCTGTCTTACAGTCTGTTTCAAGGACCCACTCGAGCCCTATATCAAGCAGCCTTACAGGCATCTCAGTGCACATGTATGGAGTCTAACTAGTTTTCCATTGCCAAGATTCCAGTTTACTGTGTATGACCATGGCTTTGTATTCTGACATCACTTCTTTGCTGCCAGTCCTGAGTCTTTGCTACAAACGTCACAAAATGCGTTGAGCTATGTACATATAACCTCTTGGTAATTGTTTTCTATATATTTGAGCTATATATAGATATCTTCTTGCCATTTGTTTTTATTTTGTATTTTAAGATTTTTTGCACCATTGATGTGCTTTTTATGAGCGCTTACTACATAGTGTTTTACATTTTTTTAGACAATCCTCTATACGAGTTATGTCTTTATAATTGTTAATATATATATTTTTTTACGTTTAGCCCTTTATCATCCATATAAGGGGTCTACTCTTATTCAGTCTTTTTGTACCAATAAAGGTTCCCTTTGTTGCTTACTTTTTTGGGGGGGGCAGTTAGTCCTTATATTCTATATATATGGTCTGTTGTACTGGGAACTACACCATATATCTTTACCTTTGTGATATCACAGCCTGGAGTTATACTGTAATTCCAGTGCATGCTGTTTATACTGAGAGGCAGGTACAACCTCTCACAAATGTGAGTAGACCTTTGTTCTTTGGGGAAGAAAGGCATATTTTCTATATTATTGCTGCTACTACTACGCTTAGAACACTGCCTTCTGCACAGTTTGTTTTTCTTCTTTTTTATTGTATACATTTAGTGACGTGGGTGGTGTGGATGATACCTGCATTGGAACAGCAGCGAAGCAGAATCCTCCACGATTAACCTTCTCAAAATCTCTACTTACCCACTAAACGCCTGTTATCTTTCTGTGTTTGAACAGTTCTGAATTTGACCATTTCTTTGCTCCAGATCTGATTCTGTTTGCCGATTTGGATCCTGCAACCTTGTTTGTGAGCTCCTTATCCTGTATTCACCTTTGTGAGCTTCTTGCAGTTGTCATCACTCCATAGCTTTGCTCTCAGCAGCAGCCTTGAGAGTTAGTTTTGGTTACAAACTGTTGCCACCCACCACCCAGAGTTATCGAAAGTGAATTGTACTTTGAAGTAGTTGGTAACTGTTACTAGTTGTTGCTTCTGCATCAGTTTGCATAGTATCCTCCACTAAGGGTTTGCCTCCTGGCCTGTTAGCCTACGTGACAGTGGAACAAATTAGCCAGGAGTCACTATTCAAAAGCAGGAAGAAGCCTGTTATCCATGTTATTCTTGGAGTACCTGTCAGCATATAATATGTAACAGTGAGATCATAGACTGCTTTGACAAGCAATATATGATTAGAAGATACACTAATTGTAAAGGAAGAGGCAAAATCTACTGTATTCAATGTGGATGCCAGAAAAACTATGTAGGCATGATTAAAAGAATCCCACACAAATGCATTAGAGAACAGAGATATTTCCAATAACCAGAAGGATTTTCAAACTGGCAAAACAGTTTCTCTAGTTGCACACCATTTCAATGATTTTGATCATGGGAAATAGATTAGTTTTTCCTGTTGTGAACGTGACCAAATTTCACTTGGTATATGGGGTGGCGATATTGTGCACTCTCTCCTTCATATTATGAATGGATATTTAATCTTAACACTCCATACATCAATGGTATAAATTAAATTATCAATTTTCAAGTATTTATCCAATTCATTAGGAATCCTCTATAGACTCCTATATGAAGTGTTTGTTTTTGGGGCATTCATTACCAGTACCATCTCATCAACCACCAATGAGAATCGCTACTTTCACTGTATTAATAACCATATTTAATGTAAAACTCTTTTGATCATAAATATTAATATGTATATTATCCACTGTAACATGACCTAAGTTGCATAATTGTGTTTAGCCTTTGGAATAATGAGAATGCCATTAAGTACTCTCCAACCTTTACAGAAGGCCAAGATATTGCCGAGATACCTAAAGAGACAACAGAGTCTTGTTGTCTGGCAGGAAAACCTCCCCAGAAGCGTTTCAAGTCTCATACCTAGAAAGCAGAGGACTTTGAATGGAACCAAAGAAGATTTATTGAGGCTGAACCCAACAGTTTTGCTCTCAAACGGATACAGAAGACTGAATCTGAGGGAGCCTTTAGCTCCAGATAGAGAGTCAAGGAGATCTCTTGAGAGCAGATGTGCACCACCAAGGCTGAAGTGACCTTTGTGAAGAACTGAAGAGAAGACACCAGACCAAAAGGAAGGGTGGTAAGCTGAAAATGACTGTCTTAACACAAACTGCAGGAAACACTGATGATCTGAATGGATAGAAATATGCAGATAAGCATAGTTTATGTCTAGGGAAGCAAGAACTCACCTGGATACCAAGTACCCATGACAGCGAGAAAGCACTCCATCTTGAACCATGGAGTGAGCACAAAGAGGTTGAGGCATTTTACTTTCAGAATATTTTTGGGAACTATGAAGAGACTGGAATAGAATTCAGTGAATCTTTTCTGACAAGGAACTGGTATCAACACCTGCATCTCAAAATATGCTACTTTGCTTGGGATTTCGGGGAAATCTTGACATAAAGAAACCACATGTGGAAGGGACTTGAAATCTATGCGATACCCTTCCATGATTACCAGCAAAACACACTGTCCCTCCATAGAATCGTCCCTTGTGCTGCTTTTTTTTTTTTTTTTTTGGGTGGAGGGGAGGTAGACTCCCTATTGCATGGGGTGGACCAAACTCCTGTGAGTCATGTGGAGGTGGACCTGTTGGCCTTGGGGTTCTGACCAGGCTTCTTTATTGCTTGACCCAGTGTGCTTGAATTTTGGGGTGGGACGCACTTGGCAGCAGAGGGAACCGGTGCCCTGGGTGCAGGAGGAGGTAACTAAATCCATATGTCTTTCATGGGGGGGGGGGGGAATGCTTAGGAGTAACACGCGGCAACAATGTACTATTTCCTTCAGTTGTATGACTAGTATTACCTTCTCAAATTCTTCCAAATTATCAGGTACGCACAGCTGGACGCATTTAAAAAGTGATAGCAATGGGGAGGGAGGGGAATACTTTATAATTCATTTAGTCTTGAACTACAATTCAGTCAGTATTGAAAGGATGCTCGCCATGGCCCAAATACTATGAAGATTAACCCGAGCTGTTTTTTTTTTGTGAAACATTACTATCCCTTTAAAGTCACTACCATCCCATATGTTTTAGAATTATTTTACATTTATTCTGGAAGACATCTCCAAGTATTGAGGGGGTAGATAAAAATTACTTTTTAAAGATGAACTAAGAAGACAGACCACTAGCATGCCACCTTTCTTGTTAGTTGTTTGAACCTCTGAAGGTGGACAATATCATCTCTCACTATACAGAGTTTGTTGGACGAAAATCATTCTGCCAGAGCCTGCCAATCTTAAGAAAATGACTGAGTGCTTGATATTTCTACATCGTTCAGGTGTCTGCTCTTGTTTTAATGAATAATGAATGTGGTCTGGGCACCCCATTAGAGGAGTTGACATCTTCAACACTGTCTTTCTTACGTACATGCTTACTGACAGTGGGAGGCTGGATTATGTGCAGTTCCTAACTTATACTTACTCTGAGACTGTCAAAGCTCTGATCTGATTCTTGTTTCCTGAGAGAATCGGACAGTGACTGACAGACACACATGATTAATCTCACCAGGTTCATGAGGGGGAAAAAGAACCAAGAAACACACTAGTTGTGATATACAAAATGTTACGCTATAGACAATAGCTATCAATATGTGTAGGAAAACTCCAACTTGATTTAAATAATTAATTAAAAATAAGATTAGGGATATTTCATTAACAGAAAGTTTCCACCGACATATTATTGGCAGTACGCACCTTTGCAAATAGTAACCATAACTAGTGCTGACCATTATTTATACATTCAGATAAAATATTATTTTGAAAAGGAATGTGGAAATTTAATCACCAACGTGACATTGTAAAAATATGTTTTAAAAAAGTAATATAAAAGGAAATAATTGCTCAAAAAACATTGGTAACTATCCTCTTACACGTTTTGCAACTGCAACCTGCTGCTTTATCAAAGACAATGGTAGAGATGTAAGCAATCAGTTTGTGATTTCCTGTTGTCACCTGAACGGAGACGGGTTAAACTCTCCAAATGCACTTATGTCAGCACTGTCCTTTAGCTGACCACTTTACTTGTGAGTATCCATCTATATATTTTACATTTTTTACTTTAAACATATCATTCTACTGGGCACCCTCTGTTTGTTGCTATATCTGCTCTCCTGGAGGAGGAGAATTTACCCCATGGTTCCTGTGTTTCAGATGACAGAGAAACCTACCTTTTTTAGCTCTGGAAATTATAATGTGGCAGTGGATATTGAGAGAATGTAAATATACCTCCTTATTAAATAAAAGCAATTGCTTCACATGCAGATGTTTACACTGAGAGTATGCCCTGGTGCAAGTATATTGAACAGTTCTGTGGGCTAGATGACAATGGTAAGTAGAAGTTCACAAACAATTCAAGCATGTGCTCACTATATGTCGCTCAGATAAAGGGAAACTTTAATCAACCCCATTCCCAGTACTCGACTTAAGTATGTTCATGCTCATCTAAGTGAGAGATCTGTACCGTGCCTATTTCTCAGTGACGTCCACAGCATGGTTGGATGGTTAGTTTTAATGTCTTAACAATGGCTCTTATCACAAAAAAGTGGAGTTTTAAACCCTTCTAACACTAGAGGTCTCCAACGCATTTCTTTGAGATGGACCAACCTAGCATTCAAGGGGCTACCAGTGAGCGTTTTAGGAAATTATATTTATCTTCTAAGGTACAGGTGGCTTGCTCCAGAATTACTGACAATCTATTTAGTACTTTATCAGCCTTACTGTGTATATCCTACACATTTTGTAGTGAAACCACTGGTTTGGTCAGCAAGGGAAGAAATGCATGAGACCTCACAGCCGAGTCTAATGTACTGGAGAAATTCTATCACAAACCAAAGGCACAATAGGTGACAAGAATTCCCTGTTGGAGACCTCAATAAATACAGCAACAGAATGCCTATCCTTGCCACTTCCAAGTGGCTTCAAAACCTTAACATATTTTCAACATTATCTGAATTTATCTGGGGCCTCTACATTCAGCTGGTTTCCTCTTCATTCTATTTTTTTTTTCCTTTAAATTTCAAAATGGTGATCAAAAGCCAACCCAGAGATGGTCTAAGCTAAGAGACATGGGAGGGATCCGAGTAGCTGACATCACCAGAGGAAGACACACTGGGAGCGAAGACTCTGCCTTTTGACAAATAAATAGAGGACTCTTGATAACTGGTCATAAAAATATATTTTTAAAAAGGCAAGGTAAATTAAAATTGATCAAATCTGATTTCTCACATAACGTGCTACTTTGCTTATTTCAATGTTGTCCTAGGAATCACTAAACCTTTATATGCTGGTGTATACCTTTCCTATAAATTAATTCACCTTGTTAATTTTCAGATAAAGGTTTGTGTTTATGGAAAGGAATTATATTTAAAACATAAATCAACTTTCTGATTATTTCAATGAGTAATGAAAACGGATAAGTCCTCCCCTTCTCATAGGTCTGTTTATTTGTTTGGCCAGATTGCTATCAGTTATTAATAAGAGGCAGTTTTCCATAATTGAGACACACACATGCTTCTTTTTGATATCCTTTGAGTGCCAGAGGGATGGTTAGTACAGTGTTTGTCAAACTGTGTTCCACGGAACCTCAACATTCCATGAAGAAGTATGGGGGGTAAACAATGTTAATCAGTGGCAGACAGAGGAACAAGGTGGGGCTGAGAACCTAATAATTTAAGTTCTAGGTACCAACTAGCATACAAGCATTTAATTTGATAATGATAGTTACCCCCTGGATGCTAGAGAAGGCTCAAGCACATTGCAAGACCATTCTAGCATCCAAGGGGTAAATGGGTTTGATTGCTGGGGTTCCACTGGGATTTCATGTGAAATTTAAAGGGATAGTAATGTTTTACAAAAACAGCAGCTCCAATTAATATTCATAGTATTTGGGCCATGAAGAGTGTTATATCAATACTGTCAGAGTTGTAGTTCAAGAGTAATTGAATGATAAAGTATCCCCTCCCACCCCTTTTACCTAGTGTAAAGCCACCTCCTCTCAGATGTGGAATCTGGTCCTGGGACCAGACAGATCACAGAAAGGGACAATCTTCTTACTGTGAGCATATGGAAAACCCTGTCCCCCCTTGACAGGTTTTTCCTTATGCTCAATGAAGGTTGTCCCTCTCTGCGATCCATCCAGACAGTCTTGCTACTTTGAGGTCAGGAATATTACATCAGTAAACGGGGTGGGAGGGGGGTATTTTATCACTCAATTACTCTTGAATTACAGCTCTGACAATATTGAAACAACACTCTCCATGGCCCAAATACTATGAAGATTAATTGGAGCTTCTTTTATTGTGAAACATTACTATCCCTTTAAAGAATCCACAACAATAAGTTTGTGAACTACTGCTCTAATCAACTGGAGAGAAGTGTCCACAGAATTATAAAGCAAATGTCTTGGATGCGCTTTTGGAGGAAGATTCACTAAGCGCTGATAAAGAGGTAATAAAGTGGAAATTACTTCTCCACTGATATCACTTCTCCAGTTCCTATGTTATTCTATAGAGCTTATGCACTAAGATCTCCAAAGTTGAGGAAATCTTAGTGCATAGACTCCACAGAATAACATAAGAATTGGAGAAGTGATATCACTGGAAAAGTCATCTCCACTTTATCACTTCTTTATCACCGCTTAGTGAATCTCCCCCCAGGTGTCCAACGGTTTATAAACACAGAGCCAGACAATAAAAGGATGCCAATAGTTTGCTTAAAATAACTTTACGCCAGATACCCCAGTCAGTTTTTATTTCATATGAATAATTATAAAGAAATATATTTTACAGCAAAAAAAAAAAAAAAAAAAAAAGCAGAGCAACATCACGGATTGTGTGTCTGTAACAACTGCCCATTTAGCCACAGAAGAGTTGTACCCTCTGAGTGGTTTGTAACAGCTGCTTTTGGGAGACACTCACAGTCCTGAACAAGTATGTTTACATAGGCCTAGCTTTCCATTGCTTAAACAACTGGACCAAAATTCATTACTCTTATAAAATCTAGAAATTGCAGTTTAATTTCAAAAATGTTATAGTAATATCTCTAGAAATAAGAGCACCATGGGGGTTATGCACTAACATGTGATAAAGTGGAGAGGACTTCTCCAGTGATATCGCTTCTCCAATTCCTAAGTTATTGTATGGAGCCTTTGCACTAAGATCTCTAAGGCTGGAGAAATCTTAATGCATTGGGTCAATTGAATAGGCGTGGAGAGTTTAGAACACTGGAGAAGTCATCTCCGCTTTATCACCTGTTTATCACCTCTTTTTCACACCTTAGTGCATTGCCTCCCTTGAATGTCACATATGGAGATCTCTTGACACTAAAGGTGTTACATCATATTCTGCTGCTGATGTTGGAGGCTAACTCCTGTGGAATGCTGGCCCAGTATGAACCTTTAAGGATACAAGTACAATAACATATTGTAAGGAATTTCTTTCCACATAAAATAAGGCTAATTGTGGAGATGCTTCATTAAGCTCAAACTTCCATTTTCCTTGACAGTTTACTATTTTTTGTTCCCATTGCGTTTTATGTTGGCTGTTTTGCCATCTATTGAGAATTTGTAACACTGTCACCAGAAAAAGAAATTGACACAAAATTAAACTCAAATGAAACACAAGTTTGCATTGTATTGACTTCTGAATGAAGCATCTACCAGGAATGGGTGTTCTTTGGTTCCTGGATGACAGTATTTAACACTTTCATTGCTAGAGGGGTGTCCAATACCAATGGATGCCATTCTCACAACAAGGGTACTCTCATCACTGAGAGGTGTTTTATTCAAAAGTTATTGAAGCTCACACTTTTTTTAGGCTTAATATCTCAAGGGTCTGAAATGTTACAGTGATGCTACACCATCCCATGAATAGCTCTGACCAGTTGACCACAAACCTCTTTAGGATGGTGTATCAATGGTGCCACTGTACAATTTTAGGCCATTGAGATTTTGAGATTAAAAAAAAAACAAAAAAACAAAAAAAAAACACAACAACAAAAAAAAAGGGTTTGAGCTGCAATACCTTTTGAATAAAACACCACTCAGCAGTAGAAGTATCCTGGTTTTACTCAGGAGGAGAAACCCAACAATATATATTTAGATTTGAAGTGTTACTGTCTCTTTAACTCTTTACTACCTACCTCTAAGCTCAACCACAGCTGAAGACCGCAAGTAAACAAATATTGACTAGTAGTTGAGAACTAAAAATATCAAATTCCAGTTTCCACTATTTATAACTTTGTAATTGGGGTATGTAAGTGTGAATGTTTCTCAGAGTCATCAACTCTTGGTTTACCCCCTTCGCGTCCGGTGATGTACCCGGACCGTCACGCTGGTCCGGCACTTAAGGACCAGTGATGGTCCTGGTACGTCAGGTACTTTTACTCACCGCGCTCTTGCAGGAGCGAGGTGAGTAATACTGGGGACTGAAGTTGATCGCTCCAAGACAGGAGCAATCTCTTTCAATCCCTCGTTCGAAGTGCCGGCACACGTGATCAGTCACGTGGTGCGGCACGCCGAAATTCCCTATCTGTTCCTTAACCCCTTAGGGACCCTTGACGTACCAGGACCGTCAAGGGTAAATGTGCTCGAACGACCCTTGACGGTCCTGGTACGTCACGTACTTTTTACTTACAGCGCTCTACCGGGAGCGCTGTAAGTAAAAATAGGGCATGAAATAGACCGATCCAAGATCGGAGCGATCTGTTTCAAGCCCCATAGTGACGCGCCGATACACGTGACAGGTCACGTGTACCGGCGCGTCCAAGTGCCCCTATGCGGTCGTTATGGGACGGAAATGTCCCATAACCTCCGGTCGTTAAGGGGTTAAAGGACCACACACCCCGGGACTGCTAGTCCTTAAGGGGTTACTTTTCTGTTTTTCACTCCAAGTACCACTTTGGCTCCAAATCACATTTACAATGTAATGTACATTAGGGTATTTGAAGTGGACTGGTCACCTTGACTTTTCTTACATATCTGAAAACTTAAACTTAACTACCTATGTGTCATGTTAACCAAAAGTCCAGCAGATGTATAGGGAAATATTCACACTTATTTCTGGGAAAAGTGGAAGTCTCCTGGTGCAGCACAGTGCTTCATTAAAGGGATAGTAACCCCCCCCCCCCCAACAACTTGACGGCAAAATACAGCAATGATAGAAACATACCGAACGCACGTAGTCCAAACTCTCAAACCTTTATGGTTTGAGAGATGTAAGGCAAGACAGTCCTCCGGTCCCTCCCCCTTCTGCCTGACGAGCTGTAAAGCTGTCAGAGGCAGAATCCGGTCGGCCAACTTTCGGCGGTTCTGACATCCAGATATCACCGTATAATTACTTCATAGGAATGGTCTACAACATGTGCTTGCAAGCCAGGGACATGTTTTAGACCATACCCATGAAGTAATAATATGGCGATATCTAGATGACAGCGCTCCTGCAGAGCCGCCGTCTGGTGCTGGAAGCCGGATCTCATGACGTCCGCTATACAGCGGACGTATGAGAAGGGGGAGGGACCGGAGGTCTGTCTTGCCTTACATCTCTCAAACCATAAAGGTTTGAGAGACGGGACTAAGTGTGTTCAGTATGTTTCTATCATTGCTGTATTTTGCCGTCAAGTTGTTGGGGGGGGGTGTTACTATCCCTTTAACATATGAAATATCATTGAAAAGCTTAATTAGCATATGAAATGTCACCAAAAAAAGCTTAATTAGCATACGATACTCAGATACCACAATTAGCATACATTAGAATATAGTACAAAGTATAAACATCTCCTTAACCCTTTGAGTGCCAGAGTGGCAATGCATACCACTCAGACACTCAAAGGGTTAACTGCACATCTGCTGGTCTTTTTGGCTAAAATGACACAGGCAGTTTTTAACGCATTTTTCAATTTTGCAAACTTGAATCAAAGTGACACGTCCACTTTAAATGGGCAACTAACAGATATGTAGGAACTTGTGACATGGTAGTATCCACATAGTCTGCATTACCTGGAAGAATGTATGCTCTTTGGCTTTCAAGTGTGGATTGAGGAAATCACAGTGCTATTCAGCTTTTGGTTCATTGTACCCACGTTTTTCCATCTACAATCCAAACATTATCGAAAATGTCTAAACTAATGAAAATTGGCCTCCGGTCCCCTGACATCAAAATCCATTTTCACACCACCCTTTCCCCTGGAGCAGGAAAACAGAGGCCAACTGTGGTAGACATCAATTCCCATCATGCCCACCTGAAAGATGACAGGAGCTGAAGTTCAAAACAGCTGAAGGATGTCAGGCTGCCAAAACCTGCACACAAGAGTTAACCCTTTCAGTGCCAGAGGGGTACGGAACAAATTCCAAAGCAATGCGTTACGTACCCCTCTGCCACTGAAAGGGTTAAAACAAATCCTTGTTAACCAGTAAAAAATGTCTCAGTCATAATGAACTTTTTAAAATGGATAAATGGATTGAAAACTTAACACATTTCTCCTATAAAGTGGATCTTTATTCTGTTAATGTAGAAGTCAGTGTTTTGTTAAAAAGTTTTTTTTTTTTTGTTTTTTTTGGGGGTGGGGTGGGGGGTTAAGGAGGAAATCAATTGCTTTACTTCCAGCCATTGTAGCTGCTAAAGAATAAAAAGGTGTGGTTTTATTTACCCCCATTAACCCTTGGAGTGCTGAATGGGTGTCCAGCACACTTTACAATGCCTTTGATATCCTGTGGAACTCCAAATGTAAAATAAAAATGGTCTGATAATTTCAGAAGGATTGCAAAGCAATGTAACAGATTACATTCAATGAGACAAAAAACAAAAAAAGTGATTTAAAGGGATCGTAATGTTGATATTTGTTCTCCCGTTGTACTGTAAAGTATGTGCAATTTCCGTCACGCTCTAATACTTGTTCGTTTAAGAGTTATGCAAGCATTAAAAGAATCTTGCTACCACACCTTTCCCTGACATCAGTGAACCTACTGAATGAATACTTGACCAGTAGCCATGGC
Organism: Rhinophrynus dorsalis; assembly: GCA_037306005.1. NCBI lineage: Eukaryota > Metazoa > Chordata > Amphibia > Anura > Rhinophrynidae > Rhinophrynus > Rhinophrynus dorsalis. The sequence continues at coordinate 44,011,216 of CM074726.1, read as the reverse complement.
AATGCATCAGGCTGTGCATTCACACAGACATTTGTTTCAATGAGAGTAGTTTTAGTGTACTCCTAGCACTGACTAAAACTCAATCAGTACACAAGAAACATTAAAACTACAAAGGGAGAAATGTCTGAATGAGTGAACTCTTGGTGGCTTGTCATGGCAACAGCTCAATCAGATGACACAGGAAAAGGTCCATAAACTAAATGCTAAATAAGTCTAAAAGTACATCAGTCACACTGTATTATAATTTGCAGTGCAACGAAAGAAAATAAAAACCATTTATTACCATCTCTTTAAACTGCATCAGGTGTGCAATTTCTGTAGCAACCTCTCCACCCACAACATTGAGAACACAAAAACATTTTCCTATCCAAACAATTTATGATAAATACAGACACTTGTGTTACATGTTCAAATATTAATTTAGTCTTGTTAATTGGAGGACGTTTTGGATTTTTTAATTTCACTAGTTTAAAAGATACAATAAACTCTTATGAAAAAAACAGAACAAAAAATTTTTCAGGTCTATCCCTCCAAAATAAAAACAACATTACTTCTGTTGCTGGAAGCCACTTTGTTCAAAAGTTATGACAGTACAAACCTATAAGAACTTATTTTAGAGAGAGAGAGTGTGTGAGTGAGTGAGAGAGAGTGTGTGAGTGAGTGTGAGAGAGAGTGTGTGAGTGAGTGAGTGTGAGAGAGAGTGTGTGAGTGAGTGAGTGTGAGAGAGAGTGTGTGAGTGAGTGAGTGTGAGAGAGTGTGTGTGTGTGAGAGAGTGTGTGTGTGTGTGAGAGAGAGTGTGTGTGTGAGAGAGAGTGTGTGTGTGAGAGTGTGTGTGTGAGAGTGTGTGTGTGAGAGTGTGTGTGTGAGAGTGTGTGTGTGAGAGTGTGTGTGTGAGAGTGTGTGTGTGAGAGTGTGTGTGTGAGAGTGTGTGTGTGTGAGAGTGTGTGTGTGAGAGTGTGTGTGTGAGAGTGTGTGTGTGAGAGTGTGTGTGTGAGAGTGTGTCTGTCTCAGGTGGTGCTGTTATTGCTGTCTATTGGGAGAAATGGTAGCAGTCCCGTGTTTCAAGAGTAAGGATCACCTTGAGAGACAAATGTTTGAAAGTCATAAGGTGCCCTAACACACTCATGAAGATGTCATAACAAGTGCCTTCCACAGACAGCCAGGGTACCAACTGGTCATAATGCACCAACAGGAAGATAAGAGAAAGGGTCCATGGATCTCTTTCCTATGCACTAGTAATACAGTATGAGAATAATGAGCACACACCTGTTTTCTCAATACGCCTCCTCCCAATACGGCTTTGGAAGCAAGAACAGTAAATGGAACAAGAGCTGCAGATGGTTTAACCCCTTGAGTGCCTGAGAGGTATCCAAGGCATTGCAATGCGTTTGATACCTCTCTGGCACTCGGAGGGTTAAGATGAAATGTAAGAGCATGTTCAGTGCTTGCTCCCCCTGCAATAGTGACAAAAGGGAAATAAAAAACATAGACCGTTTCTACTTATTAGCCCCAAGTATATGGCCAGATCGTTTACAGACTGAGAATATAACTTACTGCCCAGAGGTTATAGGGCACCTTTTGGGATATGTATTTTAAAAAATAGAAATTGCAGAAACATTTCCCCCTCTGAGAAATCATATCATAACTGAAAAGGTGGAGTTCCCTTTTAAAAGAACCCCATCACCTAAACAGCTTTGATGACTTTAAAAGAGCTCTCAAAATGATCCATTTGTTGCATTAGAACAAATACTAGTTTTGGATTATAGAGGATGCGGATTATGGCATGCCCCCCCTACAGGCTCTTCCCGGCTTAGCTCACTCACCGACACCAAACACTAACTATATCTAGGCTTCGTTCAGGCTAGTGATTTGTTTTATGAACTGAAATAACACATAAAAGCATAAACATTTGCAAGTGATTTATACGAGATTACTGTGCATTTTTTTTTTTAAATTTGTGCTGAATCTGGTGATTATACTCTTCCACTCGCAACTCTTTTCTGCAACATCACATCTTCAACATCGCATAAACCCTGTCGAAAAAAACTTGGAGCAAGATACATTACGTTTGTCAGTAGTGTGAACTGTTATGTATCCCCCCCAGTGTGAACTAGGCCTTAAAAGGTTAGTAATGTCATATTATAATTGAATGTTATTTTGTAGATATTTAAAAAAAAATAAAAAAATAAAAAAAAAAATAAAATAATAATTATCTGGAGCAAGTCCCGTCTCTAAAACATTTATATTTTCAGAGATAGAACGTTTTAAAGTTCCCCCCTCATTCCCCTTGCACTGACGTCAGATGTATAACTGACGGCAGGATATCCTGGTCCTGGGACCAGCTGGTGGCTTTTCAGCAGAGCCGAAATATCTCAATGTAAAAATAAATGTTTTAGAGATGGGACTTGCTGCAGATAATTAATTTTTTTAATCTACAAAATAACATTACAATGGGACCTTACTAACCCTTTAAAAAACAAAACTAGTTTTCTAAATAAAAATGGCCAACACAACAATATATAGGCGACTTTGAAAGCTTTTTCAATGTCATCAAAACCATTTCTTTTTTGTGAACGGGTCCTTTTAAAGGACTTATTTAGCATGAAGATTGAAATACCAGTGTTTCTCAAGACTTGCTCCACATTTCCTTTCAAGTGTCAATACTTCATTACTGTTAAGTATATAAATATTTCAGATCAAAATGATACAGCATTGCTATTGCCCAGATGTTTACCTGTCAGTAGAGAAAATACTTCTAGCTAAGCAGCTTTTCTGGAACAGGGATGGTTGCCTGGTAATAACATCTCTATGTAGTAACTTTGGAGGAAAGAAAGATACTTTCTCACTGCCCCCACTTTAATGCCATAAATCAGGACTGTCCAATTTCAGTCCTCAAGGGCCACCAACAGGCCAGGATTTAAGGATTTCCCCGATTAAGCAAAGGTGAGTCAGCCAAAATGAGCCAGAAAGAAAACAACTATGCACACTCTCTATTACATCGGCCTAACAGTAATCAAAAATGAGCTGGTAATACAAGGGTGCTACAGGGGATGTAATATGATAGAAAAAAAGAGAAAAGAAAGATAACCCTGCCTAACTAGCACACCTAAATACTCAAGCACACAATGAAATAAATAGACCAAGGATAGAAAGTAGAACTTTACTTGATGTAATCTCTACCTAAAATACCGGGGCATAATCCGGCTTGCCATGAATTAACAAAACATAAAATAAGTAAAACTTAACTTTTATTAATCCCTGCCTAAAAAGTACTAGGGCACAAACCGGCTTGCCATATGTTACACAAAAAAACTATATAAAAACTCTCATATAGAGAATAGACTCGTAGGCATATTCTAAACGCGCGTCAGGCGTGTATCGTTGTAGTCTGTTTTCTTTTGCCAGCAACAGAGAGTTATTTAGTAACTTATAGAGCCGCTACTTTGTAAACTGCAGTTATATTTGTGAGCGGATAGATGATAGCAGACTACTTCAATCTACCTATACTGAATGAGACTCGACGGTAGCTGAGGTGTAGCTCAGGGAGATAGCGACCCACGATCTAGAATGTAGATTAGAAAGGAGTCTGAAGGAACTTTTTAGGCAGATGCTATCTCAGTATTGAGCCTTCTAGTAGGTAGAATTTTTGTCTTTTAACTTCTCCCCTTTTTTTTTTTTTTTTGTGTGGGTCTATTCTCTATATGAGAGTTTTTATATAGTTTTTTGTGTAACATATGGCAAGCCGGTTTGTGCCCCGGTACTTTTTAGGCAGGGATTAACAAAAGTTATGTTTTACTTATTTTTTGTTTTGTTAATTCATGGCAAGCCGGATTATGCCCCGGTATTTTAGGTAGAGATTACATCAAGTAAAGTTCTACTTTCTATCCTTGGTCTATTTATTTCGTTGTGTGCTTGAGTATTTAGGTGTGCTAGTTAGGCAGGGTTATCTTTCTTTTCTCTTTTTTCTATCAAAATGAATGAGCCACTGAAACTCGTCTGAGCTTAATCAGGGAAATCCTTGCATCCTGGCCTATTGGTGGCCCTTAATGACTGAAGTTGCCCAGTTCTGCCTTTAAGAACCAGAAGGGGTTTATGACACATTGTGGAGAACTACACTGCATACCTCTCTGGACTTGTGTTTTCATAGATAAATAATTTGGCAAATTATAAAACAGGGTACCTGATGTCCCTTTATTACATTAGTTGCAGTACATTAAGCCAGTTACTCCTCTCTAGCCAAGTGAAATTAAAGTGGAAGTAACACCCCTTAATACTACTCTCCCCCCACACACACTTACATTAGTATGGCCAGAAAATCTAAATGGTCCCTATAAATTATGCTCTTGCTGCTGCTAGCAGTTTTATCAAAATGAAGCAGGCAGAACATTAGCCTACTTAACTCTTTAGGACCACAGAGTGATTAACTCATTACAAAGAAATTGGATTCACAATCCTCTGTGCCTTAACACTTTGAGAGCCAGAGAGGTATCCGGTGAATTGCTAAGCAGACTGTGTGGCCTGTGATCCTGCCAACAACCGTCATTAGAGGGCCATTAGGCTCTTCTCAGTGAGGGAGTTTGATATATGGCATTACTTCCCCTTTACCAACTACTGTAACTTATTGCCACTAAACCATAGAGATCATTTCTTTATACTACAGCCATAAACCAAAACTATATACACTCATCTTACATTTTGCCATCTATAAAATAGTTTAAAATGTGGTCCCTTTTGTTTCCGAATCCTAAAAATTAAATTAAACAAAATGTCCACGCCTGCAAGATAAATATTCTGTTTAGTAGAGGTTTCATTTAAAATGATGCAGCATTACAACTGGGTAGAGGGTTAAACTTTTAGGTTGGTTTTGCACCAAAGGGGGGTAATCAATGAAAATAAGTGAATATATATATATATTTTTAACACAGGAGATTTTAGTGGAAAACCTTTACCATTCTGCAGTCAGAACGGCCTGTAAAGTATTGCTCTACAATTCATTTCAGGCCCCACAAACAGCAAAAAGGTGAAACCACTTCCCCCTATCTCTGTACAGTTATGATACAAGGAGCGGGTCTCTTTGCTGCCCACACCTGGCAAACAGCGGTCATTTCCTTTATACAGTTGACTTGTACAAGTTTATTTGCGATCATCAATTGTTTTAATAAACTCAACAGCAGCAGTGAACTGCATCCACCAGTAAGATTCCTCTCCACTGAGACGGTTTGTATAAAAGTTGTTGATGTATTGCACAGTAGAAAGAAGGCAAGGAGGGTTGGCCTGGAATACAAGAACAGATCTAGTTAGTTTTTAAATCTGCCAATAACCCTGACACCCATAAGTGTATGCAAAAGTTTGGAGTCGCTCACTTCACTGGCACACAAAGGTTTGAAGGAGAAGTAACAACTCCCAAATAATAACTCTCCACTTACCTTGCTAAAAACAGAAAATCCTAATAACCCCTATGAATTCCGCACATGTTCAAGAAATAACACCTTCAAATCAGTCATGGATGCCATGTCTATGGAGGAGGACATGACAGCTGCTGGTATTTTTTTTCAAACTGACATAGCCCGAGACCACACGTTTACTTAAAGGGATAGTAATGTTTCACAATAAAAACAGCTCCAATTAATCTTCATAGTATTTGGGCCATGGAGAGTGTTATTTCAATACGGTTTGAGTTGTAATTCAAGAGTAATTGAATGATAAAGAATCCCCCTCCCGCTACTTTTACTGATGTAACACTGCTCACTTCAGAGCAGCAAGACTGTCCAGATGGATCGCAGAGAGGGACAATCTTCAGTAAGCATAAGGAAAACCTGTCAAGGGGGCAGGGTTTTTCCTTTTGTTTACAGTAAGAAGATTATCCCTTGCTGTGAGCTGTCTGGTCCCAGGACCAGATTCCACATTTGAGGGGAGGTGGTTTACACTAGGTAAAAGGGGCGGGAGGGGGATAATTTATCATTCAATTATTCTTGAACTACAACTCAGACAATATTGAAATAACACTCTACATAGCCCAAATACTATAAAATATAAATTGGAGCTGCTGTTTCTGTGAAACATGACTATCCCTTTAACTATTTAAGGAGCACAGGGTACGCAAGGCATTGAAAAGTTTTAAAATTACCGTGTGCTGTAGGCGGAGTTTGGTTCCTATCATCCTGTAAGCAACTTTCATGTCTGCCTCCATAGACATGTTATCCATGGTGCATTGAATGTTATCTCTTTAACCCTTTGAGTGCCAGAGGGCTACACAACGCATTGCAGAGCAATGCGTTGCATACCCCTCTGGAACTCAAAGGGTTAAAAAGGGCACAAGGGCAAAATTTATAGAAGCCATTACTATTTTGGGTTATAACAGGTTAAATGGAGAGATCCATTATTAGAAGGTGCTATGTCCCCTTTAAGTTTAATTCAGCAGAGCTAGCCTTTAGGCACAAAGGTGTGATAACTCAATGTCTTTTTATGTATTTTGATATATAGATAAAGAAATTGTAAAACATATATAATTAGTGTTTTCACTTAGGATTTATGTTTAGCAGCTCCATTCTGTCAACATCTGCTAACAAACTGCACACCTAAATTACACTGTACTTTATGGCAGGAATGGGAAAATTGAGGGACTCTAGCTGTACAGAACTGTAGCTACCCATAATCCCTGGCTAACCAACAACTGGCCGGAGATAAGAATTCTAGTCCTCAATAGATAAAGGCTTCAGGATGCCCATCCCTGCTTTATGGTTGATGCAGTATTCTATGGTAACTGCATGTAACACTGCAGTCTCTCTGAATGACGACCTATGTGTCAGCTTGTTACATAGAGACCTACATTACAGACTTTATCGGCATAGCTGCCAGTTTTTCGAATGTTTCAGATGTAAAGTGAGACTGCAGCTGGAAACAGAAAGCAGACATTGTGTTGAGCACCAGAAGCCATAAAACAGAATTTAAAGGGATAGTAATACTTAAAATGTTAAAAGAAATAAATAAATAAAAAAAATTTGTAGGGTTTATTACCCTGAGTAAAACAAGAGTACTCCAACTGCTGAAAGGTGATTAATTCACATTTGAGCTGTAATAACTTTTGAATAATTTAGGTGCAGTATTACAATGGCACTGTTGCCTTCTATGGAGGTTTATGGTCAACTGACCACACCTGTCCATATGATGGTGTAGAAACAGCACCACTGTAAATTTTAGGCCACTCAGATATTGCAAGTTAGGGCTGTAATAACCTTTGAATAAAACACCTTTCAGCAGTGATAGTGCCCTTGTTCTACTCAGGAGGATAAATATACAATTTTACATAATAACCATTACAATCCTTTTAAACTGATGTAGGTAGTCGAACAGTGTCAGGATCCTGGGTGCAAGCTTTTTTCACTTTTTACCCTCTGGCTCCTAAACACTGGGGACATTTTCTATACACATCTATATAATTGAACCTCTTGACGGACCCCTAACATTCCAGCTAGAAAAATTGTATTTTATAAGCAACTTAACCTTTAAGGTTTTATTCTTTTTTTTTTTTTTGGGGGGGGGGGGGTTTGAAAGGGAATGTGAGTTTACAAATGAACATATCACACACACACAAACATGTATCAATGGAGAAAAATATGAGGAACACAGTCAAAGAGGACCACGTCCCTGGATACTGCAGGGACCAACTGGATTGGCTGCTAGCAGTAAGATCTATTTTCTTAACCCATTTTTATCTTTAGGACTTCAATGAGAAAAGTACTGGGCACAATGCCAGGTAGAACACCACAGCTGTGGGGTAAGGTACATTTAGGAGGTGTGAGGTTATGGACAGCCTGTACACCCACATAAATGTTTAAATTGTAATACCGATTGGCCAAATTGTATTGATCTGCTCTCTCTCTTATTGGCAAAATAAATATAAACACATAAAGGGCATTTCCATAAATGGGAGATCTAGATAAAATTATTTTGGGGTTTCAGCTGCCAAATACATTGAAAGAAGGTGAACTTTAAGATGTGTGCAGAGGATCAAAATGAGCGCTAAATCTTGGATGTCAAATGTGTAGTGAGCTGTGGACTTCTTTTACAGTTAAGTGTTTTATCAGGTCTTACCTTAATAAGGACGAAGACCAGCACAGGGACAAAATCGTCAGCTCCTGGAACGGAGTACTCATTGGCCAGGCTCAGTAGATTCATGATGGTTGAACACATGCGCAGAATGCACTGCACCTTGTCACGGGGTGTCTTGTATGCACTAATAGTGCGGATCTCAGCCTGAGCAGAGGGCCATGGAGCTTCCCTCAGATACACCTGGTAGAGAGAGAAGACTACATAAGCTTCACATCTCTACACGAAGGGCTTTATGTTCAAAAGAAATCCTCAAGCCATCTCAGCAGAGAAATAAAAATTCCAACTGATTTAAATCCTAGAGAGGTCACCAAAACATTGTTCTCAATTCATTAGTGACCTCTACGAGACAAGGAGTTAATGCGGAACTATCACCTAAGTTGAACCCTACCCCAATATTTGTAAAATGCTGTTGCAGTCCAAAACTGACTGTTTTATGCTTAGGAAATGTTTCTGGTTCCCCATTACTGCCTGTCTGATCGTGTCATCTGTTAGGGAGATTGCTGCCATCTTGGCAATGTACAGCATGATTGGCAGTGCTCCCCCCCGCCCTAAACCCTTTCTGTGCCTGCTCCTCAGCATGGAGGATAGAGTTTTGAATGGGTGGTGGGTGGGCAATACCACAGTCAAGGTGGTTCAGCTTGTTGTACTGCACACATCCTGCTGTGGACATCAGCCTCTTTAGACTGATGGCAATTTTACAGTAAGCACAAGGATTTAAGTGGAAAAAAAAACATGATTCGGACTTTTAGGTTGCTATTTCACCTGGGAGCATGAGTCTCGTAGGTGAAAGTTCCACTTTAAAAGCCCCATTTATATCAAGGAGACTTTGCACTTATCCCCTATGGTGCATCGGGGTTATACCAGAATGAATCCGGTTTTCCTTTGAACATAAGGCCCTTAGAAACTACCACACATCTTCTTAAGAGTCTGACAAGGCATCTAAATATAATATTTCATTATAAAGCTGCATAACAGAGCTGTCAGGACACTGAGATAATGCACTTAAAAATATAAGTTTGAGCTGTAATAACTTTTGAATAAGATCTCTATATCAGCAGTAGGGGTAAACCTTGTTTAATTAAAGATATATTTTTTCACGCATACAGTATTACTGTCCCTTTGGGAAGGAGGCAGTACAATTATAAAACTATGAACTCTCATAAAGTAAAGTAGATCAGAAATGTTTAGTTCCCTGTCTCCTGTCAGACAGGCATTCATCACACGGACCAGTGTTTTTTAGAGAGTCATTAGAGATACATTTTAAAAAGGGATTTTTGTGCATTTACCCCATGATTCCAGTGCTCCCCACTGGACTAAAGAGAAAAAGGGACTTTTGTGCACTTACTGTTCCATCCTTTTCTCTTAGTCCATGTGGAACACAGGAAGCATAGGCCGTGGTTCCTGCATGCCACACTGGATGAAAAACAATATACTTTACAATAAAATGCAACATTTCTTTTAAGATACCTTTGTTATTAAGTGAACAGAAAAATAACTTGTGTTTAATGACCTTTAAAATGTAAGTAATATGTATTACTGCCAATAGAATCTGATACGGATAGATGCAGTCTTCTGAATTTTTGTAAGCAAAACCAGTAACCCTACTTAAAAGCGGGTATTCTCCTTATAGACAATCAAATGTTTAAAGAACTTATCCATAACAAAACTCAATATACAGCATCATTTCATCATTAGGCAAAAAAAGAATCATAGAGTCCACTACCTCACAAATTATACTGCATTTTACAAAGATATCTGCATGGATGAATCACTTTCAGGAAGCAAGCTTGTTCCACATAGTGACAGCACTGTGATTAAATGCACACAAGGCACCTAGAATCTTTCCTTCTTAAACTATCAGGTATTTACAGGAGATATCATGCATCCCAAACAATAAGACTTAATTTGTCTAAAACGGTCTGCTTGTTAAATCTAGTTACCTCTGGAATCTGGAGTGCTCTGTGATTGGCGCTCACCACTTTCGACAATCTTTGTATGTGTTCGTGCAACACCCTGCAAAAAATGGAAAAAGTTAGAATACATTGGCAAGACAAGGAAGATGGTAAATAAATCCCAATAATCACCACACTTAAAAGGATATTACTTAAATATGAATAGAATCCAAACCATTTTAATATTTATTTCTAGCCAGCGTTTATAATAATTGCTGGTGTGGTAATATAAAAATATACAACAAACTTGCTTTTTTTGGGGTGGGGATAGATATGTAGGGTGCTACTAGTGACAGTTTAACCCCTGTTTGTTTATTAAAGATCCTAATAAGTGTTTAGTACAATGTAAGGCGTGGCTGAGGTAAACATCAAATCACAGCCTCTAAGTTGAAAGGAAAGGGTTCTAATTAGCAGAACAATTTTTAAGGTTTTATTAAGTTTTTCACATGCTTGGAAACCTGCGTAGCTAAACTGTAGCATCTCTTCACATTTACTCATTACTTATTTTAGAGAGCTTGTATCAAAGACATTAAACACAAAAATGGTGGCTAAGAGTACATAAACCGAGATTACCCACTATTATATTACTTTTTTCATCATAATGACCCGAACCTCAATCACTCCCATTTTTGAATTCTCCCTGCTTTTTGCCATCAAACTCTAATTATTTTTTTATTCACTTCAGATCACTATCCATCTCTCTTCTGCTTTGTCACACGACAGAGTAACATCGTTGACGAGGCTGAAAAAAGACATGCATCTATCAAGAACAGTCTATTACAAAATACCCCTGTTGATCCAGAGGAAGGCATAAAAAAATCCCTTAAGCCATTTCCAATTTAGCCCCAAGTGGATAAAAAAATTCCTGACTCCAAATAGCAGTCAGGTAGTTCCCTGGATCAACAACCTATCTGCATTGAAGCCATCTGTCATAATTCTCAGTATTGTTCTGTGTTAGATAGGTATCCATTGCTTTTTGTGAAATCAGTTACAGTATCTGCAAGTACAACATCCCAAGGCAAAGAATTCCATAGCTTTATCACCCTTACTGTAAAAAATCCCTGCCTTTATTTTAGTCGAAAGGATCTTTCCTCTAGATTTAATAGATGACCTCTCGTTCTTAGCTCAGCTCTCTGCATAAATAATTGGACAGTTCTTGTATTGACCTTGAATGTATTTGAAAACTGTAATTATATCACCCGTTAGACGTCTCTTCTCTAATGTAAAAAAACAAACAAACAAACAAAAAAAAACAAACAAACAGTTTGGCTAGTCTGTCGTTATAACTCAGATCCTCCAATCCCTTTAATCAGTTTTGTTGCACATCTCTGCAATGTCTTTTTTAAGAACTGGTGACCAAAACCGTACTCCATATTCTAGATGAGGTAGAATTATATTAGCATCCCTTTCATCTACTACTCTTTTTATGAAGGATAGTACCCTATTTGCTCTTGCAGCAGCTGAGGGACTCTGCACACTGCTGTGAAGTCTATTGTCTATCAGTACTTCTAAATCTTTCGCCAATGAGGATACCCCAAGTTGTTTCCCGTTTAGAGTATATGTAGCACTCACTGATCTCGCAGTATATCAGCATCCTGATTGGGGTAGAAGGCCAATTTGAAGATGCGGTTCATAACACTTCGTTCAATGGCGATCTGTGCGTCCTGTAGTTGTTCCTCACTGGCATTTTGCCAGATCACATCTTGTGCCATGGCCCCATACAAGGATTGCAGGAATTCCTCCACCTGTGCAGTCTTATCGTCAGCTGCTGTCAGCTTTTGGAAATCTGAAAAAGGGGTGTTTACATGTGGCAAAAGTTATTAAGCACAACAAAGTGGGGGACTCCTTTCATGACAGGACAGAGATATCTTGTACCTTATGTCAAGTCAGAAAAACATTTTGAGAGATAAAGCAAAGTTATGGAAACCTAGAATTTGAGTGCAGATGAGAACCATTTGGCCCATCTAGTCTGTCAGTTTGTCCTACTGTAAAAAACTCAAACCTTATTTAGTCCCTGGTCTTGTCTTATGTTCAGGACAGCCTTATGCCTATCCCATGCATGCTTAAATTCCCTCTTACACTTCTGCTGGTAGGCTATTCCACATATCAACCACCATCGCTGTGAAGTAAAACTTTCTTACATTACATCTAAGCCTCCAATCCTCTAAGTTTTAGACTATGGCCTCTTGGCCTAACATTCTACTCCGCTGTAATGTGCCTCTCTCCTGTACAGTGCTGAATCCCTTTATTTAAATTATTCTATATCATTTCCCCTCTCTCTTCTCGCTGCCAAGCAATAAATGTTTAGAATCTTTAGTATATCGCATTAATTTAATTGTGTAAACCATGTACCATTTTGTAGCGCTTCTCTGAACTCTGTACAAAATATTTATATCTTTCTGGAGATGGGCTCTCCAGTACTGCACGGAGTACTATTGGTGGAATGACCACCTCCCTCTTTCTGCTACTGTACAACCTAGCACCATGCTTGCATTCCCCACTGCTTTGTTACATCACCTGCCTACCTTTAAGTTATAAAAAATAAAGTGTGAGGTACCTTTTCTCAGTCGCAAACATCACAGTACTCATAATACTATGTTCTGCTTTCAGATTTTTACATGCAAAGCTCATTATTTTACATTTAGCAACATAAACTGCACTTGCCACAATTCATCCATTCTTTTAAATTAACTAAATAATTTGCCATTTGATTTATTCCCTGAGGAATGTCTACCCTTGCACCAGACTCAAAACAAGGTGGCTCTCCTTGCAGAGGGATAAACAACAATCAAAAGAAGAGACATTTATTCTGATCTGCTAAAGCAAGTTAGATTTCATTCCTGCTCTTGTGCCCATGGTAGCAGTAAGTTAATTAATTCACCTTGAATGAACTCTAGGATTTTCTTCTCTTTGCTCTCCAGCAGAAGCCTCACACAAACAGTGGTAAAATATCGTGTGGAAACTTCCTTGTCACGCAAAACTCTCTGCAGCAAGCGCTCAAGGTGGGCCTGTGTGCTCTGTAGTCCTTGGCGACATCTTGTTAAATAGGCAATGTAGGAAGCTCTCTTCCTGCAAAGACCAGAAATACAACTTAAGAAACAGTCTTTAACAAAGAATATGAAGCAAAACATACAGTAAGTTTTAGGTTTTAGCAGATGCCAAATATAAATGTCCTATTTTAGAAATTGGAGTAATGATAGTAACCATTTAAAAAATATATATTTTTTTATAATGTAGTCATGTATGTTTTTAACCCCTTTGATGCAAAAGATATAACCAATGCGTTGTCTCACAATGTTCTAGAAATGCCTTTAGCAATCAAGGGATTAACCAATTTTAGGAACTGGTACAAACCAAACTGTGCACCTTTAGTGCCCTGTAAAAACATTCCCTAAGCCACGTAGCTTGCCAGATCTAGTGTTTTGTGATACAATGTGGTCCAGCCAAACTGCAAATTATATTACTAAAATAGCGGCCAACAGGATGCTAGGTGAGGGGAAGAGAAAGGGAGGGTTGAGGGATGGATAGGTCACTTCTAAAGAATTGAACCTGTGAAAGAACATGTAAGGGAAGCTGGCCACTTTTAAAAGGAAAGTGCCTCCTGAGTGAAAAGAGAAATACGATTTTTATACTCATCAATAAATCATTTTCTCTAAATCTGCTGGGAGACACAAAGTGGGTAAACTTCCCCCACCACAAATCATGCACTTTCAGAGTTATCTATCCACACAGCTTTGCTCTCCGACTTCCTAGCACAAATAACAGAGTCTAGTGGAAGACATTTAACCCTTTGAGTGCCAGAGGGGTATGCAACGCATTACTTTGCAATGCGTTGCTTATACCTCTGGCACTCAAAGGGTTAAATCTGCAGCAGAGCTAAGGTGGGTAGGGGTTCAGCAGGGCTAAGAGGGATCCTTTGCCTCCAGAGGTTTTTCTGTTAAAGTGCCCTGCCTACTAGTGAATAGACCTTAATACCAAGGTTCCGGGGTCCCTTAGTGCATGAAAGAAAAAGGTTCTTGCATGAACAAGTGTTAAGAAGTACCTGTAATCCTCTGCAATAGATGCCAGGAGCTTGCTGCAGGTGCGACTGTCGAATCGGCTCACACAGCGCATGGTCTCCTGGATCTGAGCCATTAGATTCTTGTCCTGCAGATTTATGGCCTCTGCTAGCTGTACTTTCAGGAAGCATACAATCTCATTGTCTGGAGAGGGAGAGCACAAGGAACGTGAAAGAGTGAGAGAGCGAGGAGAATGAAAGAGCAAGAGAAGGCATGAGAGAGCGAGGAGAGCAAAAGAGCGAGAGAGAGCGAAAGAGCAAAAAACAGACAAGAGAGCAGGATCATAAGAGTAAGAGAGAAAAAGAGAGACAAAGTAAGAGAAAAGAAAAAAGGATTGAATGTGTGTGGCAAAACATCTCTAAAATAATTAGTTAAGATATCAGTGGTATATTAAGGGACATCACAGAATGAAGACTACGGCCTTGTTCCACAGTCCTCTGGTCATGACAGTGCCACACATACACATGACCATTGTTCAAGTGAAACAATGGCAATGGGGGTGGAGAATTGGAGGAGAATAACTGTGAGGAAGAGAGGTGACAGAGGAAAAAAAAAAAAAAAAATTATGAGTGCTAGATGGCAGTCAAAAGATTAATGGAAAAGTAACAGGAGGAGCAGTTTAACTGCGGGTCATCTTAAACCCTATGAATGCAATAAGGTGTCCAGCATATTAGACACTCATCTGACACTCAAAGACTTAATGTAACTGAAGTGCAATGAAAGCATGCTGTTAATGTCAGTATGAGACAGACAAACAACAGTGAAAGGATAGGTGAATGATTCTGTCCACATGCAGAGCGCTAGGAGATGATGTCATCTCCCACCGCTCTGTGTTATTGAAGAGCTGGGAGAGCACAGCAGCTACAGGTCTGTGCCGAAGGAGGAAGCACAGACCTGTCTTCATGGCACCGGCGGGGAGGCAAATAATAATAATAAAAAAAAATCCCTCCACACACATGCTCGGATAATCCCAGTGACAGGCGCCACTCTGTTGGGTACACCTGTAGGCAGATGCCTACTCTGCCTAATTATAAATCCGGCCCTGTTGGTAACCTGTCTGCTATTTGTTGTGCACGGAGTAAGTGAGCAGAGCAGAGCTAATGGCGAAGAGTTGGGCTTGGCCTTATACTGCCTCTAGATGGGTCGTCCAAAGGCAAAAGGATACTTCCGCTGCCAGCCTATCCAGAGGCAGTATGAGGCTAAGACCACCCCTTCACCATTACCTTACACACAACATTGAATAGAGAGAGCCGCAGATTGTATGAATAGGTTGGATGTCTATGAACTCCTTGCAGCCAGACAACCACTTCACTGAAACACAGCTTTAACCCTTTGATGACCAGAAGAGTGTGCACTGCACACCCCTATGGTCAGTAAAGGTTTAAGACAAGTAGAAGAAATGCTGCTGTGCTGCCATTCCACATGCCTATATTTTGTCCTCTTGTGCCAATCTTCTCCTCTTTTCTGCAGTATTGACCCCTTTTGCCTATCCGTTCCTCCTTTTTGCCCTATCTGTTGTATTTTGTCACTCAGTCACATTTTTATGGGTCAGTCCTTTCTAGGATGACAGTCTACTAATGGCAGTTGCAGACTCTCCCCCTCTCCCCACCGCTGCCTCTTCTTGCACGGGCAAAGTCATGTCAACATTTCTAGTGTTAACACCAAGTATCAAATGAGTGTCTCAGCGACCAGCCTTGTATGTGGAAAAGAGAAGCGGGTAGCAGTGGAAGTGAGCAGATTGTGATGAAAGGAGCTGAGAGTGCAGCGACTGAACAGACTGAAATGGGTGCAGGTTAAAGGACTTTAAGAGGAGCCACTAATGGGACTGAAAGGGGAGATAGTGGGGAACAGACTAGTGGACCCTGCAGTGAGACAGGAAGTCACTATTGCAATGACTCCCTGTCCAGAGAGCAGAACAATGAAGACAGAGCAAGTTCTTTGACGTGGGAGAGAGGTGGCTGCAGTTAGTAGAGAATTTTTCCTAGTACATCAGCCCCAATTCAAGTATGGTTTGGTAACTGCTCCCAGACATGTGGACAATGGTAACAGATACCCAATAGGTAATGCTAGTTTTATTACAAATTAGCACTCCACAACACAGTAACATATTAAATTAAGTAGAAAAAAGACAAGTCGATCAAGTTCAACCTTTGCCTCATAACCCAGAGAAATGAGAATTATATAAGCTTTCCTACTGGACTTATCTGAACTTCCAGTTCTGCCTACTAATACACAGTATAACCCTGTATGTTCCCTTTTGGAATAAATCTAATCTTCTCTTAAAGGGATAGTAATACTTCATTTTTATATCCCTCATGTTATGGTCCTTAAAAATTGAAATTAAACGAGACCAGCGGCATCTCTCAAACCTTTATGGTTTGAGAGATATCTGCATTCAAAGTTCTCTCTCCTTCTCTCTCCCCTGACATCGGCGTTATACCTGACAGCAGGGGAATCTGGTCCTGGGACTGGCAGTGGCAAGACTGAGTTACAGAAACAGAAATCCTTCACTGAACGGTCTTCTACGTGTGCTTGCAAACCAAGTGCAAACCAAGTACACGCAGAAGACCGTTTCAGTGAAGGATTTCTGTTTCTATAACACGATCTCAGCACTACTGCAGAGCCACCGCTTGATCACGGACCGAATTCCCCTGCTGTCAGCTATAAAGCTGATGTCAGGGAAGAGAGAAGGAGAGGGAACTTTGAATGCAGATTTCTCTCAAACCATAAAGGTTTGAGAGATGCCGCTGGTCTCATTTAATTACAATTTTTAAGGGCTATAAAATGAGGGATAGTAAAAATGAAGTATTACTATCCCTTTAAAGGGAGCTTAAGGTCCCAAAATAAATATAAGTGAATTGGTAAAAGCAATAAAAAAATACTTAATGCCCCTATTTCTATCTCTTAAACCTTTATGGTTTGTGAGATATAAGAAAATAAAGGTTTCCGTTCCCTCTCCTTTCTGTCTGACGAGCTGTAAAGCTGTCAGAAGCAGAATCTGGTAGCGCGACCAGACACGGCTCTTCTGGAGCGCAGACATCAAGAGATCTAAAAATAAATACTTCATTGGAATGGTCTACGTGTGCTTGCATACGCGGCTGTCACCTTAACGCCCGTGGTACATTTTTAATTTTTTTTTTTTTTTTTTAAATGATTCCAGAGTCTCCGAACGGCGTGCAGCCACACGGACACCCGGACTTCCCAGGTACGTCCTCTGTCACTAAGTGACAGTTTTTGCTGGACGTACCTGGTAAGTCAATTGTCGCTATGGGGTTAAATATATCTATTGTATCTGCCATTACCACATTTTTCACAAGGAATTCCACAATTTAATAGACCTTACGGTAAAAAGCCCTTTCCTTTGCTGTTGTCGAAAGCTCCTTTCCGCTAATCTCAAGGGGTGTCCCCGGGTTATTTGATCAGGCCTTGGAATGAAAAGCTCACCAGAGAGATCCTTGTATTGACCTTTGAAATACTTGTGCATTGTGATAAGATCTCCTGCTATATTTACCCCTGGGATGCTAAAGTGGTTGTGAAGAAATGCTCTGGAGGTATCTATTAGCATCCAAGCGGTTGAAGGATTTGGTTGCTAGGGTTCCACGCAGATTCTGTGTGAAACCAAAGAACCACCAGCCTAGACTAAAACTATAAAATGCGTCATTAAGACGTTTTCTGTTGTGGACTGACAATGAAAAACTGTGTTTTGAGGGATTGAAAAAGGGAATACGCTTACCCTCTGGGTCAGTGTGGTCAGGCAGGCCATTCCTCGTGGAGTGAGAGAGCATCGGGAACGCAACAGAGTCTGCAGAGCACAGAGCCAGACGCAACTTCTTTTTAGCATCCCTGAAAATGCAAGACACATTGGCGCATATATAAAGGCAAAGTGAAAGACTTCAGGGTCAAACAGACTGTACCTTAGGCTACAAACAGAATCCCCCAAATTCCATTCGACTTATATGGGGCTTTTAACCCCTGGAGACTGCACTAGCATTCATGGGTTTAAAAGTCCAATTTAAATTAATCAATGGGAATGCGTGCGTCCCCTATGGTGCAGCTGGTTTTCCCCACAACTGCTCCACTACTAAAAAAAGCCCATTGAGACATCTTTATAAAAGGGAAAAAATAAAGGATCTATTTTGGGGCAATCAAACTTGCACCATTACAGGAGGGCTTGGATAGATTTAGCCTCCCCCCAACAGAAGAACTGAGTGATGGCAGTGTGTCTGTATAAAATGTATTATTAGCAGCAACATCACCAAACACAGGTGTCACTATTCTGTACCACAGGGAACAAATACAATTTTCCATGGATTTAAAAAGGATATTTAACCTTTTGAGTGCCAGGGTGTATTTTTATACACTTAATCTTTCAGTCCACTGGGCCAAATTTCCCTCCACCATGGGGCAGATTCACTAAAAGGCGATAGAATGGAGAGGACTTCTCCAGTTCTTATGTTATTCTTGTGGAGTGTATGCACTGAGATCTCCATATTGGGAGAGATCTGAGAGCATAGGTTCCATAAAATAACACAGGAACTGGAGAAGTGATCTCAGTGGAGAAGTTTTCTCCTCATTAGCACCTCCATCACTTCTTAGTGTGTCTCTCCTTCCAGGAGGCAGGAACTTAGAGTTGGCAGACTAAAGAACTTTGGGGGAGATTTATAAGAATGGAGTTAAGCAAAAAGTTAAAATGGGTTTAATAGTGTCTTCGATAGTTATAAAATAATGCCAGCTTAGGAGGACTGTAAGCCATGCACTACGTCTTTTTTTTTTTAATGGAGTAGCAACATTTGTAAAACTTTGTTCAGCCAATTTATAAAGAAATGTCGTTATATGTGACAATTTTGCAACAGAATTTTCTCCACAATCTTAATGGAAGGCATATACTGTCCTTAAGCATTCCAGGCATTAAAGTGTTAGTAATGTCCACAAAAATGTTTTCTTGCATTTAGAAGAGCTTAAAAAGATGAGCTAAATGCAAAAAAAAACATCTCTCTCAAACCGCTATGGTTTAAGAGATACGGGCGTTTAAAGTTTGATATCTCCTACTGACAGCTGTAAAGCTGTCAGCAGGAGATCCGTATTGGCCGACATGGAGGCGCTTGAGCAGAGCCGCAATCTCGTTACTTACCACGAATGCCTTCATTGGAATGGTCTAAAACGAGTGCTTGAAAACCAGGCACACATTTTAGACCATTCCAATGAAGGAATTCATGGTAAATAACGAGATCGCGGCTCTGCTCAAGCTCCTCCGTGTCGGCCGACACGGATCTTGAGAGATCAAACTTTAAACGTCTGTATCTCTTAAACCATAGCGGTTTGAGAGATACAGTTTTTTGCATTTAGCTCAGCTTTTTAAGCTCTTCTAAATGCAAAAAAAACTTTTTTGTGGACATTACTAACACTTTAACATCAGAGTAAACGCCATATTTATAAAAATGCCTTAAATCAATCATTTATAAATCAGCCTCCAGTCGCCATCACTTAAGGAGAGTTCTTTAAAAAGCCCTAAGAACGTGTATTTTTTTTTTTATAAATCTTCCCCTCTGCCCCATCCCTTTCCTAGTAGTAGATTATGCTCTGCCTACTGACCGTTTTCATCTAGCAAAGCACATGAGATCAAGGATACAATGACAGAAAAGCAAAGCACAAAAAAAAAAAAAAAAAAAACAGGGTACCCCAACATTTAATTGCATGATTTTCTCAGTGTGGCATGCCCTGTGTTCCCAAATGAACTATATGTAAAGTATTTAATCGGCAAATATAAAGAGCCCCTTTTTCCATTCTGTCCAATTGGAGAACACAGGGACCGTGGGACATTGTAAAGTTATCCCAAAAACACAGGGAGAGAGAGAAAATATACATAGAGAAAAAAATGGACGTGAAAAATAACTTTTCTTTCAAAACTTGTCTGATGAGGACAACACGTTAACTCTACATCACTTAGTAAAGGTGTGAACTCAAGAGCACATAGTAGCCTTGCAAATTTGGTCTGCTGAGACTTGATGAGTGACAGCCCATAAAGTACTGATGGTTCTTGCTGAATGGGCCATAACATAAAATAGAACGTCAGTCATTCGGACCCATTTGTCTGGGTCCATTCAGGATTTACAATGTTGTAATTTTCTCCCATTATAGAATTTCTGCCTTACTGTCCATTTAAACTTCCTGAGTGCACTCATGTGAATTTATAGTGCTTTCCTGTTTCTGGTTCCAGGGCCTGTTTCCCATTGACCATCCTCCTGGTGTCAACCTGGTTTGTCTCAGTTTCTGTTAGCTTGCAGCCTTCTGCCTGATTATTGGACTTTGATCCTGTGCTGCCTTCCCTGGCTTCTCCTAAGTATTCTTTAAATAGGTGCTGGTTCCTCTTCTGAAGCTCTTTTCCACTGTTTAGCCTATTTTTATGCTTGCTGTGTTATTTTTGGTCCCAAGCAATTTTGAATTTCTCATCATTGCTGGAGTAGCTTTCCCCTAGCAATCTTATGTTTCAGTATTTTCCAGTTTCCTTATATTGCAGACTATTTTTGATTATAAAACAGTAAGTATTCCAGACTCTATGATAAATGTGTGTAGAAACATGTATTGTAGGCTGCAACATAGTTTGAATGACTACTTCTGAATAACCTTTGCTCCTTAAGATAGAGGCTTTACATTTCATGCCATTAAAGTTAGGTTGGATGGATCGGGGTGCCTTATGGGAAGATCTGGAGACAGATGTAGACGGCAAGATGCTTTTATAGATAGAACTCCACCAACAGTTGATACCAAGTTCTTCTCAGCCATGCCAGTGTTATGAGAATGGAATTAAGCCTCTATTTTTGAGAGAACCCAGGGTATCATTGGTATTGGAGGAAACAAATATGCCAGAGAATCAAAACAGGCAATCACATCATTTTCCACAAAAATGCGATAGCATTAAAGCCATCAGATCTCTCTAGCTTTTCCAAATGAATTACACCCTGGTTCAATTCACATTTGCCTTGATCTATCTTTGTTCTGCTGCCACTATTCCCATTTTTTAACCATGGAATGTAAATGGTGGACATGGCTGGAACATTTTTCAGCCAAGTTTAAGACTGACATAAGCGACTATGATTGTATAGTCAGAGTGGATGTGAACCAGAAGTGAGAGAGAGAGAGAGAGAGAGAGAGAGAGAGAGAGAGAGAGAGAGAGAGAGAGAGAGAGAGAGAGAGAGAGAGAGAGAGAGAGAGAGAGAGAGAGAGAGAGAGAGAGAACGAACCCAGCTCAAGAGGTTAGGCCCCACACAGGAGAGGGAGGAAGATATTTGAATGCTCTGGCTTTATTTCACTACAGCAGAACAAATAGCACAGCTCACGTTTACCAAGATTCCTATAGCATCCCCTGTACAATTAGTACATTGTATTAGACATGACAGATTTATTATAAACATACCTGTAGGAAAAGGCTGACTCCTGAGGGTGAGCTACTTGGCTGGCAGAATCCGGGAGGTCATCTGATGTCATGTTCTGCAGAGCTTCATCCCGTGGAGAATCATGGAGACTTTCTCCATCACCAACCGCATCTGTAAGGCAAAAGGGGCAAGTACAAAGCACAGTCTTCAATCTGAATTTAACCAGTTAGACTCATTTCCTGGGTTTCTTCCACACAGACACTGACCCCAAATCCTCCACTCTCTATCCATCTCTGCAAACACAATCTATGAAGATGACACACAGTACTTAATTCAGAACCATCTGATGTATGTTACCACCACCAGAATACAAAGAAAAGACAACCACAGCAGTTCAACATTCAAGACAAAACAGATCAGCTACACAAATTTGTCTTGCATAACTTCTAATTATTAGAAAAGGGATAAGAAACCTGTGGCATTCCAAATCCCATCATCCCCAGCCAGTCATTGGCTGGTTGGGATGATGGGGATTGTAGCCTCTAAACAGCTGTTTTATCAAAGGTTACCTAACCCGGTGTTAAAACGTCACAGAAGTCAAGTGGGGTTGCAGTCAAAATAACAACCAGAAGTTGAAATTACATTGGAAGCTAAAAACCAAGAACTGGCAATTGAATACTGAAGATATACAGTAGGGTCCAAAGGTGTGAGTCCGCCATCAGTAACTGGTTTTATTTGATAATTTATTAAAAAGTAGAAAAATATTGTAATCAGTTGATACTTACTATTCACAAATGCATTGTTTAACACAGAGACAAATCAAGGTTTTCATCTCTTTGTTAAATCCTTATGTGTAATTGCCATTTATATAAATATCTTCTTCACACACCATTTGTTTATACATTTTCAAAACAGTTGTTACACTACATATTTAATTCAAAGGGTAACATCCTAGTACACACACGAGTTGTGTTTGTCTTTTAACGATTTACACCAGATATTAATTCTATTAGTATGGTCCTGCTAGTGCTTCTGAAAGGGCTCTGTTAAGGCCTTTGAAGGAGGACATTAGTCGAAATACCTTTTGTAATCATGTCAAAGGAGCTTAGTGAAGCAATTAGAGGACAAGTTGTTATCCTAAGTGCTGAAAAAACTTTCCAGAGCCAAACTGTGGCCAAGCTGAATATTTCTAAGGGGGCAGTACAATGCACACTGAAGAGATTTTCTGAAACCAAATCATTTTCATCCAAAGCAAGACCAGGCAGACCTGAAGTGACCACACCATCAGAAGACCAATATGAGATGCTTTGCCTATTCTGGAGTTGGTAACTTGCACAAGATCAACTGCACTTTGAACAAAGAAGTATCACCCTGTTTTGCAGAGGCATGTCATCCCTTCTGGCTTAAAGTTGTGTGGTAGAGGATTCATTTTCCAGCAGGACAATGATCCTAAACACACATCGAAGCTGTGCCAGTCATATCTGGAGTGCTAATTTGCATGGCTTTCCCAGTACAATCACAGGATCTCAACCCCATTGAACATCTTTTGTGAACATTTGAAAAGGGAAAAGGCAAAACACACTGTGACATCTCTGGACACTCTGTGGGATGTTCTATAGGTATGCTGGAATAATGTGGATTGTAAAATTCTGCACAATGGCAGAGTTAAAGCAGTCATTAAAGGGACAGTAATGTCCCAAAAATAAAAAATGTCCAGTTTTGTAGAGGTTAAAATATCAATATGCTCCAAACCCCATCTCTCAAATAGCTATGGTTTGAGAGATATAGGGATTCAAAGTTCCTCCTTCCCTCCCCTTCTCCTGATGTCAGCTGTAAAGCTGACAGCAGGAGAATCGAGTCGTACAACTCGAGGAGGCTCTGCAGCAGAGCCGAAATCTCGTTATTGCTAAATAATTCATTCATTGGAAAGGTCTACAAAGTGTGCTTGCAAACCAGGCACACCTTTTAGATTTTTCCAATGAATGAATTCTTTAACAATAATGTGATTTCAGCTCTGCTGCAGAGCCGCCTGCTGGTCCCCGGATCTTCTGCTGTCAGCTAGACGCAGACATCAGGAGAAGGTGAGGGAGGAACTTTACATTACTGTCCCTTTAAGGCAAATGGCGGTCATACCAATTATTGAGATTTTTTTTTCTTCTTCAGTGTGTACTAACAAACATTTTATACTTGTATTTGGGAAAATTATGTATTTTTGTTAGAGGAATACTGTATATCTTGTCAAACAAATTTGTTTTTCAGAAATGCTGAAATAAAGGCAGATTGTGGTAATGGACTCAGATCTTTGGACCCGATCGTACAGGTTAGCTTTATCATGTTACAGTTTAGAGATGACCAGCATTTATATTGTGCACTTGATTTCACTTATACTGATTTATTACAAAAAATAAGATCACAAATTAGCAGTTTATATTTAAACATTTCTCCATGATTGTTTGCCTCCAATAAACTGATACATTTAACCTCTATGGATTTTTACCTGCTCCATCGTAGACCACAGCTGTTCCTTCATTGGGGCTGGTCCTTTTGATCGCACTCCTGTATTTATCCAGAATGTCCTCTGCTGCCTGAGAATGGGGGCCAAGCCTGGATGTTGCATCATCTGCAATCACAATATTCTCAACTCAGTTTTACCTTAACACAGTTCTTCCACCTTCCCCTTCCTACTGTATCGTAAAACCACTCCCATAATTTCCCAAAGCAAAGCAATTCCATAAGTTCCATTAAAGAACTCAGATCTTAACAACGGGGTAACTTTGTAGTAACACAATACTGTTGTAGTGGATGGCTTTAGTATTAAATTCTTGTGGAATCCTAACAAATATTTATCATAATTAGTATCAAATGCAGTAGCTAGTTCACATTAATAGGCCATGTATCATGAACACTCCTACCTAAACTATGGTTGATCAATCACAATGACTGATGCACCAATTACCTGCCTGTCAGATATCCTAAACACTGAATGGGAATAACCGCTTAAGAGGAATATTTCTAAGGAAAGCTGGAAAAGGCTCTCCTAATGAATCTTTTATATGCCACAGGCTTTATATATATTGGCTAGCTCTATTTTGGGTGCCTCTCGAAAGGTTTCTGGATGGGTGGCAGCCACACCCTGGGGCAGGTTTGCTGCCACCGGCCAACTAAAGGGATGTGTGGGGTAGGGATTGA
The DNA here is from genome assembly GCA_037306005.1 of Rhinophrynus dorsalis. Lineage (NCBI taxonomy): Eukaryota > Metazoa > Chordata > Amphibia > Anura > Rhinophrynidae > Rhinophrynus > Rhinophrynus dorsalis. The sequence continues at coordinate 43,986,532 of CM074726.1, read as the reverse complement.
CTTGGCTGTGGAAGAGGCAGGGGGCAAGGCCAAAAAAACGGACAATGTAATTTATGTGTATGTCTCGGACAATATAATTTGCCTCAGGGCTCCTCCACCAGATACACAGTGTGTTTTAGCTGAGGAGCCAGGGGCGAAGCTCATCATCCCCTCCCCCCTTCAATTCACTGCTTCATCTTCACCTCTCTTCCATTCCCTGTTTTGCCTCCCCCTCTGCCTTTCACAAAAATCAGACCTTGTGGTGGGGCACAGGACCCATCCTGATTTCCCAGCCGATTGGAGGCGACGCAGAGGATCAAGAGAGCTCCCCTGCTTCCATTCTACCCGGAGACCCCAGGCAGGAGTGGACAGGATTGATAAAAACCCTCCCTCACATGACATGAGAGGGTTTTCCGATCTCGCCCGGTCCTACTCCGCTCCAGGTAGAATGGAAGACGGGGAGCTCTCTTGCTCCTGCATGTTGCCTCTATTAATCTCCCAGCCAATTTAGTATCTGGGGGCACCAGGAGGGGTACTGATGCCACACCACTAGGTCTGGCTTTTAATAAAATGTAACCCTTTGAGCACCAGAAGGACCAAGGTTTGCTGCACAGACAAAGCTGTGTCACAAGCCTGCTAGTAGATATATATTATTGCAGATATTAGTCAAGTATGTAAAAATACTTTTTTAGTGGACTACATTCAGTTTTCAGGACAAACTTTTCAGAGCCTCCACCTCCTTTTATCAAGTCAAAAGCATAGTAAACATCTAAATGAGACAACCAACTCAGATTAACAGAACATCTCATGAGAAAATGGGCCAATATGAACTGAAAGAAAATTAAACTGATGTCTCATTTTGATTTTTCGTTGTATGTCTCATTTTGAAATTTTGTATTCTTTTGACTTGATAAAGGGATGTTGTGACTCTCAAAAGCTCGTCCTGAAAACTAAATTAGGCCAATAAAAAAAAGGTATAATTACATACTGCGATAGTCATTCATTCTGCCTCTAGACCACTGAACATGGCTATCCAAAATTTTTAATAGGAATGCCAATGCCAAACATTTTCGGGTCCATCCACTGAATCGATTCATCAGTTGCCCTGGGCGCGGTCTCGTCTTGGTAAGCTCAGGCTGACTACATTTGAACATTTTTATATATATATATATATATATATATATATATATATATATATATATATATATATATATATATATAGCTGTAGAATAGATAAATCACACTCAGAGGACTTGCTTGAAGTGCAAAGATGTGCAAGTTTATTAATCAAAATTTCAGTCACTCTGAAGTCTGTCAAAATATATGTTATTTATATATATTTTAAATGATTGAACTAATAATTAAATGTACCTTGCAATGAAAATCTTTCTGACCCCAAATCGTCCTTCTCTTTGTCATGTTTTTCCTTCTTCCTGAACGGGATAGGAGCTGAAAAGGTATACAAGATAAAAAAAAAATATTCTCAGTAAGGGCTTTTTTTACTCACAAATCCTCTTCTCTTAGTCCACTAGGGACACAGGGACTGTGGGTAAACTGCCCTACAAAAAGAGGCATGCACATACAGTCTAGATAACTGAAAACACCTAAATCCTAGTTCAACCAGGCTCTGAAAACCAACCAGTTTTCATTTAGAAAAGCATAAGAAGTCAAAATTCCCCAGAGAAATAAAGTAACTGCAGGACACTTCAGGCAAGAAGCTCTATGTCCCCCAATGAAGTAAGAGAAAGGGATTTATCAGAGTATACAAAAAAATCTCCTTTTCTCTTGAGCCCAATGGGAAGACAGTGACTGTGGGATGTCCCAATGGGTCTCAAAGGCACAGTGTGGGAAAGAACAAATATGAAACAAAGAGCACTAGCAACAGTTTTTATTAAAAAAAAAAAAAAAAAAAAAAAAAAAAAAAAAGTGCCAGCTGAATAGAATTGAGGAACAAGTAGTTGCTTTGCTGCTTTTTTCTGCCAATGTTGAATGTTTAATGTTTAATGGCTTAAAGGCGCAGTAAACTTTTTTAATGAAAACACATATTTTACAGAGCATTTCCTGCTGAATAAAACAAGGTCACTCCCATCGCTGCCAGATGATTTATTCAAAATTTATAGCAGTTTAAATAATCAGGAAGTGAATTTACTGAGTTTACTTCCTGATAGTTCTAACTGACAGGAAGTGACAGGCAGTTTCTATCACATTCTGTGGAGAACTGTATGTCTCTGACTTTTCTGACTTTCCTCTCCATTAGAATCTAACAGGAAATCTAATTAGAATTTGACCACTAGAGGGCACTGCTAATGTAAAAAAAAAAACGGGTTTAAACTTTAATAACTCTGGAAATATAAATCTCTCAGCAGTAGGAGTACCCTTATTTTACTCAATAGGAAAATCCTTATAATATATATTTTTTCATAAAAAAAAGTTTACTGCTCCTTTAAGTAGAATGAGTAAAACAAAAGGGGCAGCTTAAAGCATGGTACATAGTCCTGTTTGAGTCTAGTAAATACCGGAAGAAACTGTAGCAATTGTAGCTAGTCTACAAAAAGGAGGGGGTCTAAGCAAGTGCACCTCCTGGACAAGTGCAACAAAGAGAAAGTAGCAAATGAGAGTCATAATTATGGACAAAGAAAACAATCAGGTCGCAGTGAAGAATATAAGAAACAATCCGTTGGTGTGAGATATTGGTGTAGTAGTGATTATACAACTAAGGTAGACTAAGGAATTTCAAAGGATGCACTCATAGATGCCCTAAACAGGGAGTACTTAGCAAGGTTAGAGGCAAATGAGAAAGGGGCGTAGAAAGGTTAGGCGGAGAAAAAAAAAAAAAAGTTGGGGAGTGAGAGACACACTCTGTGGGGAGTTGGTTGGAAGACATTCATCAGGAGTGAGTCTATAAGTTGCATGCTGTTAACGCTTTGAGCAAATAAGCTGTGTGACTATAGAAGTCACCAGGGTTCCACAACTGCAAAATTAACTAGAAAACCCTGCAATTACAATGCTGGCTGTATAAGAGCAGTGTCTTGAGTTACTCGAAATCACAGCGAGCAGAGGAAACCAATGTGCAAGGTTGTACTCTCAAACAATCCCCATGGTATCTACAGCAAGTATCCTGAAGTTCCCTGTTCTGGTACAAAAGATTGATAGGTTTGTCAGTATGCATAAAACCTATTCCTGGGAAATCTTACTGTGCAAAAAGAGCTTCAAAGACAACTTAATTTAGCTCACAATCGACCTCTCAATCTTCACCATGCTGTGTTTGTCAACTCCCCAGTCTTCAAAATGTAGAATGTAAATTGTGGACAGTGCTGTAACACACCTTCCCATCCAAGCTAGTCACCTGGACCTCAAACCAGGCTACTTTACTTCCCCCTTGAAAAATGTTATGCTCAACAAGGTTACATTGTCAGACAGGCTGTGTCTTCAAGAGGGTCATCCAAATTGAAAAAAAAGACTTGGTAGACACACCTCAGCTGAAGGACACTGACTGAAAGTGACAAAAGGTTCTAGATTTGGCCACAGACCATGAGCAGATTAGTGCAGAGAAACAAGCAGTGGTGGTGGCCACTGTCCACCAGGATACAGAAAAAAGTGTACCTTGCTGTAGGTTCTTCTGGTGCAGCCAATAACACTGCCTGGTGACCATCAGACATGACAGCTGATAGTTGTGGACTTTTATTTACACCTTCGAAGTAGCACTAGTAACAGCTGGTACAAGTGGAGATGAGAATGGGATCGCTTGTATAATGAAAACTACAGTCCCACCACTTAATGAAATCCTAAGGTGTAGATCTGTTGGTATTACGTAGAGCCCAGACTCTGCTAATGTCTGTTGAATTCTTGTCCAGAAGGATAAATATTAGCTGTCGTGAGGTGATGAATTCCAGAACTAGAAATTACTTACAGTGAGAGTGAGGGTGCAGTTTGTAAAGTTGATTATTCATCCTTGATCCCTCAGAATGCACATCAGATGTAGCTATGCCATCAATTGGTAGACAGGTACTGCATTAATCATAAGATCTTTAAGTTAATTCATGATTGTTTATTTATGATCCCAAATGTGCTGCCAGACAAATAGAGCATTTGTAAACACTCACAGCTCTTGAATACTCAAGTCACAAACTGGTAATAATGGTTGTGGAATACAAACTGCCAGAAAAGATGATACACAGATCATACTGATAGTACAGAATACTATGTGAGAGAACAGGTTATGAGTAGTAAACGTATTGAACATAAAGGAGCTATTTAAAAGGCAAGTCTGATTATTTAGCACAATTCACATATAGGAATATATGATCCAGTACTGAGAGCATAAAAATATTACCATGTGAAAGAATAGTCCATATACAGTAAATCTATCTAAAACAATGGGGCTATTTGAGATAACAACCTACTCATACAGCATAATCTTGTCATAAGGCTATAAGAAATAGTACAGTGTCCCATAATAGAGTGAATATACCATCATAGTACTCATCTAAAATGCACAGTGCACCTGATTGATTTAAATACACATGTGCTTTATATACAGAATAATCACTGTACAACGGATTGAACGCTTTATGACACACTTAGCAGTGGAGTTTTGAAAACTAAGTGGAAATCCCATTGAGGCCAGTGAAGATCTCACTCCACCCATCTGCACATCCACTGAAAGAATACATGCTCCTTTGAGAATATGGGAAGAAAAGTGGGAAGGGAATAGAAAAACCTTTCAGAACCCCTGTCCCCACCACCGAAATATAAAGTGTGTCACAAAATGGTGTGGTAACCAGTCTCCACAAGAAAAAGTGTGCACCATGAAGAGAAGCAAACAAGCTCAATACAGAGAAATGTTTCCCAAAGCTATAAAAATGTATTCACAGTGCCACCCCCTTAAAAAAAATAAACAATTTCCTGTATTTGCTCCCTTCTGCAACTGGGCCAATCATCACCTAACATGTTGTACAGATATGATGGGGGAGATGCACTAAGGTGTGATAAAGCAGTCAAATTCTCAGGTGATTTCACTCCTGAATTCATTTGTTATTCTATGGAGCTTATGTACAAAGACCTTAGTGCATTGCCTTCAAAGAATCACATAGGAATTGGAGAGTTTATCAATTGGAGAAGTTATCTCCGATTTATCACCTCTTAGTGAATCTCCCCTGTTCCTTGTAGACGGTAGCAGACTGAGCTACTGGAGTCTACAAGCTACCTGTGATACTTTGTACATATACTTCTCCTTCAGTACAGTCCCAGAGCTCATAAATGCTCCTGTGCTGAACTGGGATAAGCACCATGAAGCATTACTTCATCTAGTGCACCAGCATGTCCGACACTGCACACTTTCAGTGCCACAGAGAAAGAACTGTGCCATATGGAAATCATCTGCACATAATCATACTCTGTACCTCATCAAAGCAATAAACAGATCAAAGTAAAATAAAGGTATATAGTAAAACGCATGCATTATATATTCATCATTCACTGCGACAATGACTGGGGGGATGTCTAGCAGCACAATGACCGTCAGCCTCCAGTGAGATGCTATAAAAGAAAGGACTGTTGAAATCAATATAAAACTTCCCCAGTGGGGGAGAACAATTTTCCAGACACATATTCTCACCCATTAAGATGAGCTGAAAAGAGAGTGAACCAGAAGGTGCACAAATAGAGCTAAGAACCTAGTTAAATACCAATCTAGTAAAAGTAGTAAATAAACTAGGGCTAGTAAGTGGAAGAAGTTGTCAGTTATCTAGATTCTAAATGCTTGCCTCCCACTTGAGGGAAGTTTACCCACAGTCCCAAAGGCCCTCACTGGATGCAAGAGAAATATTGCACTATACATTTATAAACAAATAGTGGCAAACATATAACTAATACATTTAGTAGCATTATTATGGGTTTTTAGAAAGAATTTACTTGTGTTTTTGAATAGACCTGCATGATAACACTTACCTTTTGGCATTGCAGAGACAAACCGCTTCCTCCACCATGGCTTATTTCGATCTGATCGCTCATCATCACTATCTTTTCTTTCTTCTGGCTACAAAAAAAAGATTTTTCCATGATCCATTATACAAATAGGATTGAAGGTACTGCTGCAAGATTAGGAATATGTTATTGTGGGAACAGCTGCAAACCTGTTATAAAGTGCGACTTCATTCCACAGGACCACTGTATCTAAGCTCAACTGAGCCTTAAATCACACCTCACTCAGTGGTTGGGCAGCAGAATTCTAGTGTGTGATATGCAAAAATATACACTGGTGTGTAAAACAAAAGAGGTGCAGTTCTGGAACAAACCAACTGCATAAGAGGTGATCAATAAAAATTCCCAGTCAAGTTAAACATGACTTTTCATTTGTTAAATGCATTGGAGACCTCTCTAGCATTCAAGGGATTAAAAGCCCAGTTTAACTCTATAGGGATTTTTCTTCATCCCTTATGCCAAAGTTGGTTAGGGCCCTAGGTGACTTATTTTCAGCTACATCTACATGGATTTCCAACTGCATTTCCAAAGCAGATCTAGAATTAAACATTATGTAGAGATGGCATAAAACATTAAAAGAGCATGAGCCAGAATGACATTAATGCAATAACAGATGAGAGTTGGTACCGTGTTATCCGTAGAAATACAGGAAGCAAATATAGGTTTTGATACCTTTATTGGCTAACTAGCAGATTTAGCATGCAAGCTTTCAAGACCTTAGGTATCTTCCTCAGACATGTTATACAAATAAATATGAGAACATCTCTCTTAAATACAAGTACACTTGTTTGTTTTACCAGGGGTTTAAGGGTATTTTTTTTTTAAACAATAGCTTCCACCCAAAACACACAAAGAACTCCATCATATACAGCCAGACCATCAGATAACACTGCATCTGTTCTGACATGATGGACCGCGACAAGCACCTCCAGAAAATCAAAGGAAACTTTATAAAACACGGTTTCACCGCAAATATAATTGACAGTCATATACAGAAGGCTATCCAAATACGAAGAAAAAATCTGTTGCGCTACAAAGAACAACATAAGAGAAACCGGGTGCCTCTGGTGGTCACTTATCACTCCCAGATTGAAGTTCTATGCAAAATATCAAGAGAACTTCAAACTAAATTACATACGGATGAAAGACTTGAGAACATTTTCCCACAGCCTCCCTCACTCTCTTTCAGACAGTCTACCAGTTTGAAACAACTGATGGTAAGGAGTGCCCTGAATAAAGATACAAAAAATGGCACATCTCCCTGCCTACAAAAGAGATGTGAAACCTGTGCACACATTTACACCACGGACAAGACACCAATTCCAAACACCCAGTTACACCATAAGATCAATGGTACGTTCACCTGTAAATCATCCAATGTAATATATCTTATCATGTGTGCAAAATGCCGAACAGCTCTCTATGTGGGAGAAACTGGACAACCACTACATAAGAGGTTTAATTCCCACAGATCCAGTGTTAACAACAAAAAGACAGACACCTGTGGGAGAACATTTTTATCAAAACGGGTACAGTGTCAGGGACATTAAGTTAACTCTATTGATGGGACTGTTCCGCACTCAGAGGGACAGAAAAGTATGGGAGGTAAAATTAATGTTAACATTTAATGCTATATGTAATGGCTTGAATAAGGACAAAGAATTCTTATCACATTATCACTTAATGGATTGACCTTTCCAACAGACCCAAGAGCATTGTAAATACCTCAAAAGCCTCAGAGGAAGAGTGCAATTTACCACTTACTGATCAAAGTTTCTGGATCTGGGTAGAGTTCTCTTATTGGATTTCCATGCTAAACAATGTAATGTGTACTTGTATTTAAGAGATGTTTTCATATTTATCTGTATAACAAGCCTGAGGAAGAGACCTAAGGTCTTGAAAGCTTGCATTCTAAATCTGCTAGTTAGCCAATAAAGGTATCAAAAACTATATTTGCCTCCATTAATGCAATAATGCTCCGGCCATTTAGGAATACAAGTATGTGATGTTTTGGGACAGGGATAGGCCATTTATGTCAAGGTTAAAGCAGAACGATCACCCAAATTAAAGTTACCCCCAAATAATTATGCACATAATGATAAGAATATCCATACCAGTATTCTCTGGAATAAGTCCAGCGTTACTGAGCAATCCAACTTGTTCAGAGACGGTCAGGCAGACATCATTGCAGACATCTTGCCAAAGAGGCATCTGTGCACCTGCACTGTCCATCCCAGTCTCCTCTAGGAGGCATTGTATTGTACCTTAAGGTAGAGGAAGGGACTGATGGAGCAGGCAGGCAGATGCCTCTACAGCAAGCTGCTTGCCTGACCTTCACAGAACGAGTTTGATTTCTCAATAACGCTGGACTTAATCCAGATACTACTAGTATGGATATGCTTGTTATGTGCATAATTATTTGTGGGTAACTTTTATATGGGTGATCGTTCTGCTTTTAAAAAAACCTGTTGAAATATGAAAATGCATATAAAATAAACAAACTTTGTGTGTGTGAAAATGGTCACCTTAATCTCATTCTAACCAACACAGTTATGAAAGCTGTATAAAGGTTACCTTTCATATGCAGAATGCAATATTTCTCTTTTCTGTAAAATGTGACTGATGAAAGCATGAAGGAAAAGTAACCCAAGAAAATAAGAAAACGATGAGAGACTGAGGTGCAGAGAGCTCATCTACACTGCATGATGCAACTCTGACAGAGATACTGTCCCAAAGGTGCACACAGCAACATATATAATTAAGGAGTTTGTTTTATCCACAGCAAGACATGAAAGCAATATTCATTGAAGGCTAAAACAGATTAATATGCAGAAAAATACACTGGTAGAGACGTTGCAAGAATTACTTATGTTTTGCATTATAACTAGATAGGATATCAGTATGATATGCAACTTCCATTGACTTTAATGGAATTATTGTGGAACTAGGAGGTTGACAAAGCGGACTTATAAATCCAATCTCGTTAATTTTAGAAGCTTGTGTTTAGAAGACTCTTCCTACTGACGAGGAAGGTGGCGGGAACACAACACACAAGTAGAATGGTTAAAAATCACTGAACTTATTTCCAATTTTGCCTAAAGTGTGTAAAAAAGTGTTTCCTTCTCTGTGGATCAACATCCTACAGACACTCATATGAACAGTCATATTTATCTCTACTTTAACTAAAAAAAGCTTGATTAATACATTTTTGATCTTATCTACAGTATCCAACTGCACAGCCTTACCAATGTAAGGACTTTCATAACCTTTCAGGAGGCAGGGGAAATTAGCATATATAAACAATGCATTTGCAATGATTGTTGCTTATCACTGGTGGTCAGAATCCAAGAGAAGGTGTACTGCAGTTGGATTCGCACCAATATCTTCTGACTAGGATTACTGCACAGCACACACTATACTGTGGAGTTAAGCAAATGAAGAAACAATGAACCACTATTCTATTCTGTTGGGCATGATTTTCAGCTTAGTTAAAATCAGAGATCCAGAAGCAGAACACAAAGTAAATGCTGCCTCACCTCTCCCCTGGAGGAGTCTTTGCTTGGGGAGGAGGATGAAGATTGAGAGGCATTAAACAGTGCTGATGCTCCAAACCCGGCAGCTCCTGGTGGTAGCTCACGTTCTTCAGTTCCCCCTCTCCTAACCCAGCCTGGGTCGCTCATTGGCCTCCGTACAGATGAGGCAATATCAGAGCTACGACTGCGCACCAATCTCTCTGGGCATGAATGCCTCTGTCTGTAGGCTTCAGTGTCAGTTGGAACAAAGACATGCGAGCCAAAAGTAGGGAGCCGGGCCTCATTCCCTCCAATCGAGCCTTCCAGTATCGGGGGGTCTGGAGGTGGATGAGATGGTCTGGCATAGTGCACTTTTGGTCGGACCACTGTAAAATTCAAACGTAAAACATAGCAAAGAATTAGAGGCTCTGTGACAGGAATGTGTCAGTACTTATGTGTTAATTATGCTTCTTTGTCACGTTTATCCAAGGACTACAACTGTGTGACAGAGATAGGGAGGTAAAGAGATATGGGGGAGAATGAATGGAGTGGGGAACTTTAAAATGTTTAATTCAATACAGATTGGTTATACAGGTTCAAACACATACCTGCGATTCATTAAAGCATTACCTTCTCCTGATGCTGGAGCCAAAGGGTCAAACATTGCTAACAAGGACTCTGTCTGGGTGGGAGGGGATGTAATATGATGAGTTCCTGGAAAACAATTATACAAGTTGCAAAATAATCCTCATTTGGTTTGAAAGACAGATTTGCAGTGTTCTCAGTTTAACCCTCCCCGTGGTATGAACAACATTACGACCAACTCTTCTCATCATCTAATTGAGAATGTGCAAAGAAAACAAAAAGGTTTCTGCATACCTGAATGTTAAAGGGATAGTAATACTTCGTTTTATCTTTTTTATCTTTATTTTATTTTGTAGGCATTAAAAAAACATGAAGAATGATATAAGTCTTATCTCTCAAACCTTTATGGTTTAAGAGATATTCACAAGCAAAGTATCCCCCCCTGCTCAGCCAGATTAGAAGGGAGGTGCCCAGGTAGACTGCAGAGAGGGACAATCTTCAATTAAGATGAGGGAAAAAGCTGAAAAACTTGTCAAGGGGGGAAGGGCTTTCATTGTTCTCATAGGAAGAAGATTGTCCCCTGCTGTTATCTGTCTGGTCTTACAACTAGATTCACATCTGAGAAGAGATGGCTTACACTAGGTAAAAGGGGCGGGAGGGGAAAACTTTGCTTGTGAGTATCTCTTAAACCATAAAGGTTTGAGAGATAGACTTATATTGTTCTTCATGTTTTTTTAATGCCTACAAAATAAAATAAAGTTAAAACGAAGTATTACTATCCCTTTAAGCCAGTGATGTATTGTAATGTTGTTGACCCCCCCCCCACCCTTTTGGTTATAATACCACTCAAATATAAGGTTACAACTTTGAAAGCCAAGCTAGCACAATCAGAAGACAATATGAATAGAAAATCTCACACTATTTAAGGACATTTTCACCCAGAACAAACACGTGATCACACCAAAAGTACTTGTGTCTCCTTCCCCTGGGAAAAATAAGTAAACAACTGCATCTTAGGCTGTAGAGAGGCATCAGTGTCAGTAAACTTCTTACTTGATTAGGTTACTAATCAACCAAGTTGTGTGAAAGAGCTAAAATCCCATGCTGAGGAACATTATAAACAGGGGAGACGTGTGGTATATTAAGAGTTCATGTATAGGCAAACAAACATCCATCAAGCCTTTCAAAAGCAGTTTAACAACATGGCACAGTGCAGAGTCAGCACATAGACAATTCAGAGGTCCCAATAATGTATTTCAGTTACACAACAGAAAGAACACATCATTTCACATAATTACAAATACATTGGGAAGGTAAGGAGTATACAATATATTCCCCCCATATAGCCCCCAGGTTACTTATAGTAACAGCACTGGGGGGCACATGAATCTTAAAGCACCAGGTACAGGTCATAATATGCACAATTCCCATTATACTGCTGTGTACCAGAAGTGAGTTTCAGGGAGTTTTGGTCGAGTTTTCTCACAATGGAGAGATACCAGAGATGCAGTCTAGCTGTCTCTGATCTCCCTGTGGGGAATCACATAGGCTCCCTGGAATCTTGTGTATCAGGATCGCGGTTAAAAAAAAGAAATGGAAATGAAATAAAAGGTCTCCAGGAGGGGGCAACCCTTCAGCATATTTATTATGGAAACTTACAAAAACTGGCCATTAGGTGGGGTTTGGAGAGTAAAGTAGGAGTTTCTGCGTTATTTAGTTAACTGAATGAATGTTTCTATAGAGTCACAAGTGTACGCAGTGCTTTGCAATTTAAGGGTTTAGACAATAGAGGGTTACAAGTGCTTTGCAAAGTGAAACACTGGAAGTGAGCTCCCTGACGGAAAGCTTACAATGTAAAGTCAATAAGTGTCCTGATTCACTAGCCTGCAGGCATTAAGCATCACCCCAGAATAGTCATATAATCCTGCTTCACTCCTCACCGTGAGCAGAATCCTCTGCCTCAGGACTTGTTACTGAATCCTTTCCCCCAAAATCAGAGCTGCATTCAGATCGTAGGTCCTCTATCTTGTTGGGAACGTCCTCGGAAGTGGCGCTGATACCTGAAAGAGGTAAACAAAATTGTTCATCTGCTTGATAATAAGATACCAATCAGACAAGTCTATTAAATCTAATATAAGTAATACAATGCAGACCAAACATTGCCGATACGATGCATAATTAGTTACTTTTCTTGTGCTTTTAGTGACAGAGTAAATCCTGACTACACAACAGTAAGCTTAAAGGGATAGTAATACTTAAAATGTAAAAAAAGAATATGTTATAGGGTTTATCCCCCTGAGTAAAACAAGAATACTCCCACGGCTTAACGGTGCTTTATTCAAAAGTTATTACAGCTCAAAGTTTAATTTTTTTAGATGCAATATCACAGTGGCCTGAAATTGTACAGTGGTGTTGTTGCTACACCATCCCATGAAGATTTATGGTCTATGGACCAGAGCTGTCCATAGGATCGTGTAAGAGCGCCACTGTACAATTTCAAGACACTGCGATATTGCACCTAAAAAATTCAACTTTGAGCTGTTATAACTTTTGAATAAAACACCTTTTAGCAGTGGGAGTACCCTTTTTGTTTTGTTTTTTTACACTCAGGGGGATAAACACTACTATATATATATATATATATATATATATATATATATATATATATATATATATATATTTTTTTTTTTTTTTTACATATTAAGTACTAGTTTAAAAGCCCGTGTACATGAGCCACAGTGCCACCCAGCAGCCTCAGCTGGTGCCCGGAGCCTCTCTGCCCACGATGCAGTCATGCGCAGTGCAAACTGCCCAAATGCGCCGAGGCTGATACGGAGCAGGGCTGTCCGAATTCGGACTGTAGTTTTCTCTGCGCACCTTCCTGGGACCAGAGAGGACTCTGGTCCGAATTCGGAGCGTCCCACTCCGTATCAGCTGCGGCACTTTCGGGGAAGTCTGTACTGTGCATGACTACAGCGCTCTCAGTTTCTACTGCAAAAGATGGCTTCTGACAAACATCCTACCAAATTATTATATAGGATTACTATCCCTTTAACAACAAAGACCAGACAGCCTGGAGGAAGACCCTTATAATTTAACAAGCTTTCTTTATTTGAGGGGATTTCCACAGTATAAGATATCTAAAAGACCTAGCATCAAAACAGAATTGGAGATATTACAGAGGATGGAGAAGGAAAAAAAAAAAAAAAAAAAAAAAAAAAAAGACAATGAAGGTAAATTGTGCAATTCGCATATACAAATCACATTTTAAGGGTTTTTTTTTTTGTTGTTTTTTTTTTTTTTTTCTACATGGAACTGGACTCAGCAGATTGAGACAGTGGAAGATAAGTAAATAGGAGAAGAGTACTTGGCAACTGGATATCTCACCTGATACCACGCTGAGTCCAGGAGTGCTTGGCCGAGAGCTAACCTCTCTCACCTCCGTATCATCTGATGTGCTCCCCAGTCCAGAACAGCTCTCCAGCTCTTGAAGCCGCTCTTCTTGCTTTAGGTCCGGTGCTTCTAAATACACAGAGAACCTCTCACATCATGAAATGGCATTGTTATCCCCACCCTGTGAGTGCATGCCCTGGAGTGTGGGGACTACCAGAAAAGCAGAATTCAGGAAAAATTACTATTGGGAAACATCACATTAGGGGGACTTACCCGAGTCGCTGGGGAGGACCTCCACACTCCAGGCCTCACTAGTGGTCTCAGATATAGTGGATCCTGTGCAGGGATCAAGCAGCAATGAGCCAGAGCCTGGAAGGCACAGCAAACTTCCAAGCATGTTTTCTGCAGCTGCACCTACAAAGGTTAATAGCATACAGAGGGTAAGCTTTTAGTTGAAAGGATTACCAGGGCAAATACCAGGGCAAAGAACCCACTTAAAGGTATAGTAATGTCTGTTTTTATTAAAGCAGAATATTGTAGCTATTACAGCAATAAACTAAAAGATGCAAGTCCCATCTCTCAAACCTTTATGGTTTATTGAGAGATATACGAAGATAAAGCACCCCCCACCTTTCCCTGACGTGACCTGTAAAGCTGTCAGCAGGATATCCTGGTCCCGGGACCAGGTGGAGGCTCTTCAGCAGAGACAAAATAGCGCAATCTTGAAACAAATACTTCACTGGAACGGTCTATAAAGTGTGCCTGGTTTGCAAGAAAACTTTTCAGACCTTTCCAATGAAGTATTTGTTTTAGATTGTGGTATTTCGGCTCTCCTGAAGAGCCTCCATCTGGTCGCTCACCAGAATCTCCTGCTGACAGCTTTACAGGTCACATCAGGGAAAGAGGAGGGAAACTTATCTTCGTATATCTCTCAAACGATAAAGGTTTGAGAGATGGGACTTACATGGTTTCGTTTATTGCTGTAATAGATACAATATTATATTGTAATACAAACAGACATTACTATGCCTTTAAAGTAAGTGAACAGTAGGTTTCAGCTTCAAGACAAGAAAGGGTCATTTGCAGTAAGGGCTGCTAATTTGGGATTCAAGTGGTGAAAGCATACAAAATAGATATGTTTAAGCATTACTTAAAGCAGAAAAGGGGATAAAGTGACACACTTAACCTTAATAGATTAAGTAGAGGGTGGGAGAACCATCAGGAAAAGATATCTTTTTCCTAGCTCGCAGCTGCCAGATTGAAGTACACAGATGTGTCCACTGGGAAAAAAAATGCCTTCAACTATATGTATTATACACAAGTAGTGAATATTTTTGCTACTACAGTCTCAAGCTCTACATAGGCAAGCACATCTACATATCAACACATCTCTATCCTCAAAACCACAACTCATCTTCTCTATAAACCAATCTATAACCTCTGTAACACCATACCACTGCTTTCTTCAGATACTTACACCTCAATAAATAAGCACTTGACCTTCCTTACTCGCTCAGTTCCTCCGTACTTGTACACTGTACATCTTGAACCCAAAACAAAAAATCTCCTATCAAGTAAAGTCACAAGCCACCAACATATTCCAGCCACTTTTAAATCCGAACCGAAAATCACACCCATACCATTCACCAACTCAGGTTCTCAAGAGGTGCTTACAGCACGTTTTCATGATGCTCCTCTTTGTGCGGCAATGAGTCAATCAGTGGCTCTGTTACGGTTTTTGATCGACCCATGATGAAACAGGAATAGCTTGAAAACATGTGATGTTAGTAGCTCTTGAGAACCAGTGTTGGTCACATCTGTATTATACCCTCTCAACCCATCCTCTATGGACTGCTAGCTCTCAGTGTAGAGTAGCGACTCTTCATTGTCTTGAACTACTGAATTGTGTCTTTAGAAATGTCTGACCCAGTCCCTTTCATGGTCTACCTGATCCTTTGAAATATGGCTTCTACATTCAACAGTACACCAAGATTACACTAACAAAAAGTAGTCAATGTAATTAGTGGGGAGACACACATCTGATCAATTCCTCATTCTGCTAGTTTTGACACCAACCATCAACGTCTCATGTAAAACTGTTCTTTCAGAGTCTCCGTATCTGGATCCTCCTCAAATACCCTTTCCAACCAAAAGAAAAGGTTTTTACCCTCCATCTTTTAGACCATAAATTACTGCTATTCCCATCTAAAGTAGCAGCAACATTACAAAATGTATAGCCCAAGCTTTGCAGGTGCATGTGACATTACATCTGCCAACTGCAATTATCAGACACCTCTAAAACTAATAGCACCAGATCTGGGGAGGGAATGCTCATGTGGGTGCTGAGCATTCTCTAACAGCACTAAGATTATTATGCAGTTACTGTCAGAGGTGGATGTAGCGGAATGTAACTAGTAAAAAGCATGTCTTAGCACTTTTTGTTGCGGTTTCCAAGCCTGTGTTTTGGCTGAGTCAGCACCTATAGAAACTGAGGTAGTCCTGTCTTGCTTTGACCCGGCAACTGGGGTGGAATAGAAAACCCTTGTAATGTCAATCCCCTAAAAACATAGTTAACATTGGTAAAACAGTGAAATCACTAGCAGATACAGCAGAGGCCACCTTTGCCATCAAAGACCCTGACCCTTCTGAAGTGACCTCTTGGGGGGGGAGGGGGGGGGATATCAACTGTAGATACAACATGAAATGCATTGACATACCATACTGTATGATAATCCTGCCTAAAAATGTCTCTCTATTACATTAGGAGCCAGTTATCATCATAGGTAGCGTAAGTTCCCTGTTTAACATCCTTGTGGAAACTCATCTGCTATATACTGTAGTCAGTGCACTGTTCTCACCTGCTATTTCTTGCAGTCGGTCTTCATCAATATTGGGGTCAAAGTCACTTCCAAGCACATCTGTGCTCCAGGTCTCACTGACTGTTTCAGAGATGTCTCTGTCATCAGTCAGTCCCATCATGTCGCGGATTTCAAATTTACGCAGTTTGTCATCGAGATTATCTTGTGTGGTAGCTGTAGGCAAAGTCAAATTTCTGTCAACAATGATTTGATGCTGTGGGCTACAGAATCTACACCTGGGTTGGCGCATCTGGATAACTAACATTTAATAACCATCTCCCAGTTAACCTTACTATGGCCAGAAATGAATGTTGCATCTGTGCCTTTGTTCAAGAGAAAAAAAAAAAAATCTTCAAATCTGTCCTGGATGTCATGGAAGCAGCCATGACAGTTGCTAGCTGGACCATGGATGTGTAATGTACTGTGTTGCACACCCCTCTTGTCCTTAGATGTTTAAATGGATAGTAATGTTTCACAATAAAAGTAGCTCCAATTAATCTTAACAGTATTTGGGCCATGGAGAGTATTATTTCAATACTGTCCGAGTTGTAGTTCAAGAGTAACTGAATGATAAAGTATCCTCCTCCCACCCCTTTTACTGATGTAACACTGCTCAGCTCAGAGCAGCAAGACTGTCCAGATGGATCGCAGAGAGGTACAATCTTCAGTGAGCATAAGGAAAAACTTGAAAAAAACTGTCAAGGGGGGCAGGGTTTTCCTTATGCTCACAGTAAGAAGATTATCCCCTGCTGTGATCTGTCCGATCAAGAGACTAGATTCCACATCTGAGGATAGGTGGCTAACACTAGGTAAAAGGGGTGGAAGGGAGATACTTTATGATTCAGGTATTCATGAACTACAACTCTGACTTTATTGAAATAACATTCTTTATGACCCACATACTATGAAGATTAATTGGAGCTGCTGTTTTTGTGAAACATTACTATCCCTTTAAATAGGCTCAAGCAACTTGTCTGTTTCAGTCCGGAAAGCAACGGTCATATCTACCCTCCATGGGCCATATGTCATACAGGACTGATTGAAAAGGTTACCTCTTAAGTAATATCAAAATTCACAGGATCCATTCACATTTTCTGGCAATAGTAAGGGAAACAAAAAAGAAAGAGTCTTAGAGATGGTGCCCACGATTCTAATAACACTGTAATGTGCAGCCCCATGGAAAAGCCCCAACACACAGCATCGCTAGCCATCATAACCAATATGGCAGCTCTGCATTACCTTGCTCATGTTCCAACAGCTGCAATGCTTCCACCCCGTTGCTTCCAGACGGCCCAGCTCCTAGCTCAGACACAGACTCCCCTTCCAGATCCAGAGAAGAAACGGAGTTCGATCGATTTGAAGGACCTGTTGAACACGGATTTTCCTCTTCTGCTTTATTTGCATTTCCAACCAAATCACAAAACATTTTTTATCTCAGTGAGCAGACTAAAAGCAGTAAGTCATACAGCAAGTGATAGTCTCACAATGGCTACCAGTGCTTCATGAGGCAAATACAACAGCACTGGAGGCCATGGTATTTTAAAGCGAGAACGATTAAAATGGAGAAACACACTCGCCTTACTATGATCAGAAAAGCCAAATAACCAATGTATTTTGCACTTGTGCCTTTGTACCAGAAAGAACCTCCTCAAATCAGTTGATAACAGGACCGCAGGGCCTCAAACTGCATTCTCTACACATGACAATCTTAACCCTTTGAGTGCCAGAGGGCTTTGGAAGGCATCGCTTTGCAATGCATTCCGTACCCCTCTGGCACTAAAAGGGTTAAACGGATAGTAATACTTACAATGTAAAAAAATATTTATTGTAGGGCATATCCCCCTGAGTAAAACAAGGGTACTCCCACTGCTGAACTGTGTTTTATTCAAACGTTATTACAGCTAAAACTTGAACTTTTTAGGTGCCATATCACAGTGGGCTGAAATTGTACAGTGGCTCTGTTACTACGGCATCCTATGGAGATTTATGGTCAAATGTCCAGAGCTGTCCATAAGATGGTGTAGCAACAGCGCCACTGTACAAATTCAGGCCACCGAGACAATGCACCTTAAAAAAAAAAAAAAAAAAAAAAAAAAAAAAAAGGATTTTAGTCTTACCTGTTAAATCCTTTTCTTTTAGTGCATACAGGTTACTGGTAACTTTGGGTAGGCGATCAGCCCCTTTAAATAGGCAGGAGCAATTCTGAGAAGTGACTGCTGGGTGGAGCCTACCTCCTCTCCTTAGCTTGCAGATAGTCTGCAAATCTTACTGGTTGGGGATTGGCTAACTATTGACTAGGTAGTAAGAAAGCAGAGGAAGACTCCTGTGAGCATGAACACACAAGGACCCCCACGTTCTGCCACAGGAGAGCCAAGCATGGTCCACTGACAGGGTGGGAGACTAGTACCTGTATGGACTAAGAGAAAAGGATTTAACAGGTAAGGCTAAAATCCTATTTTCTTTGTCGTCCAATACAGGTTACTGGTAACTTTGGGATGTCCAACCACTAAAGGAGCAGTAAACTTTGTTTATGAAAAAATATATGTTGTATGGATTTTCCTATTGAGTAAAATAAGGCTACTCCCTCTGCTGAAAGATTTATATTTCCAGAGTTATTACAGTTTAAACCCATGTTTTTTTACATTAGCAATGCCCTCTAGTGGTCAAATTCTAATTAGATTTCCTGTTAGATTCTAATGGCGAGGAAAGTCAGAAAAGTCAGAGACATACAATTCTCCATAGAATGTGACAGAAACTGCTGAGTCACTTCCTGTCAGTTAGAACTATCAGGAAGTAATCACACAGTAAATTCACTTCCTGATTATTTAAACTGTTATACATTTTGAATAAAAAAAATCTGACAGCAGTGGGAGTGACCTTGTTTTACTCAGCAGGAAAAGCTCTATAAAATATGCGTTTTCTTAAATAAAAGTTTACTGCTCCTTTAAGTTTACCAGGGTGGGAAGAAAGGCAAGGACCAGGTGCAGGCCCCAAAAGTCACCAGAGCACCAATGAACCTACAGATCATGAATAGCCGGAAAGTGTCAGACACTGAACAGGGGTCAAACAAACCCCAGGAACTGTTACAAAGCACACTGAACTAGAGCCAACAGGGCTCAAAAGTGAAAGAGTACTGGAAGACTAAAGATATCCTAGACAGGCAAGGCTGCCTCCACGATAATGTTCAGCAAAAGTATGCACAGACGACCAAGTGGCCGCCTGGCACAACTGATTAGCTGAGGCCTGGTTCTTGTAGGCCCAAGAAGCCCCAAGAGACCTTGCAGAATGAGCCGTGGCCCTGAAGGGAACAGGCTTCCTCTGAAGTTTGTAAGCCTTACGAATTACTTGATCCAATAGGTCAAAGACGTTCTGCCACAGAGGTACCGAAGCTCCGGAAACCAAGCCTGTCAAGGCCAGTATGGAACAATCAGAATGACTGGGCAGCGCTCCAATATCAGTTTCCGTTGCACCCTGTTCGACAGGGGAATGGGAGGAAAGATGTATGCCAGAGGAAATGTCCACGGGATCGACAAAGCATCCACTGCCAGAGCCAGGGGATCCACCCAGAGAGAGCAGAAAGTTGGAACCTTCCTGTTGTGCCTGGTTGCCATCAGATCGATGCATGGAAGACCCTACTGCAGGATGATGAGGTTGAACACCTCTAGATGTAGAACCCACTCTCCACCGTGTGCCAACTGAGGAAGTCTGCCAGAATGTAGTCTACGCCAGGAATATGAACTGCAGAAATGGCAGGGACATGCTCCTCTGCCCATTATAAAATAGCCTTGACCTCTAGTGCCACCTTGATTCCCTGATGTGAGCCATGGCAAACAGAAAGGCTTCTATGGTGGAAATGAAGTTCCTCACCAAGGATGACAACTTCTTGGCTGGAACCGGATCCTGAGAGAGGATAGCCTGGACCTTCAGTGCCATCTGATAAGCCACTTCGTATCACGGTGCCCGTGATTGCTGCAGTTCCTTGTCTGTCACCAGTAGGGGGCTTCTATTGGCTGTCTGCAGATAGCCCGCCTCTTATTGCCTATTTAAACCTGGATTGGGCACCCTTTGAGTGCCTTTCGTGTTGTTTCTGACCTTCTTGCTATCACTATGCCAGTGATAGCTGGGCCTCTGTTCCAGTGTTCCTGAGTTCCTGATCTCATGTGTTCCTGAGTTCCTGATCTCATGTGTTCCTGAGTTCCTGATCTCTACTGTTCCAGTGTTTCCTGCATGCTGAAGTACTTCCAGTCCTGGTTACGGCCTAGTCTCTGGTGTTGCAGTTCCTGCTGAACTTCTTCTCTGCGGTTTCCTGACCTGACTGATCGTTGCTGGTTCCTGTCATCGCATCGCCTGTCTCCTGTATCCTGTATCCTGGCGACCTCCTGCCTGGTCGCGTCGGCGACATTGCTTGTTACTCCAGTGTGCGGTCACTGGTTTGCTCCACAGCCTATCGGCTATACAATTCTGTGTTGGTCCCAGCGTGCGGACGCTGGTTTGCTCCTAAGCCTTGCGGCTAGACAAACTCGCTTTACACCAGTGTGCGGTCACTGGTTTGCTCCAAAGCCTATCGGCTGTACTATCCTGTGTTGGTCCCAGCGTGCGGACGCTGGTTTGCTCCAAAGCCTTGCGGCTATACAAACTCGCTTGTTACACCAGTGTGCGGTCACTGGTTTGCTCCAAAGCCTATCAGCTATACAATTCTGTGTTGGTCCCAGCGTGCGGACGCTGGTTTGCTCCTAAGCCTTGCGGCTAGACAAACTCGCTTGTTACACCAGTGTGCGGTCACTGGTTTGCTCCAAAGCCTATCGGCTATACAATCCTGTGTTAGTCCCAGCGTGCGGACGTTGGTTTGCTCCAAAGCCTTGCAGCTAGACAAACTCGCTTATTACACCAGTGTGCGGTCACTGGGTTGCTTCAAAGCCTATCGGCTGTACTATCCTGTGTTGGTCCCAGCGTGCGGAGGCTGGTTTGCTCCAAAGCCTTGCGGCTATACAAATTTGCTTGTTACACCAGTGTGCGGTCACTGGTTTGCTCCAAAGCCTATCGGCTATACAATTCAGTGTTGGTCCCAGCGTGCGGACGCTGGTTTGCTCCAATGCCTTGCGGCTTTACGATTTCCCTGTTAGTATCAGTGTGTGTACACTGGGTTGCTTACGATCCTGTCAATTTGCCATTACCATCTGACTGCTGCTACTATCTCTGGGCTGCCCTGCCCGGTATTGGTAAGGCCGGTAGAACCTTTTGCCACATTCCATCTGAGGTTGCCTTACCCGGTATTGGCAGGGCCGGTAGAGCCTACATTATGAATCTATTGAGGCTGCCTTGCCCGGTAAATTGGTAAGGCCGGTAGAACCGTTATGCGATTCCATCTGCAGGTTGCCTTACCCGGTATTGGCAAGGCCGGTAGAGCCTAACATTCTATTACTTCAGACTGTCCTGTCCGGTATATTGACAGGACCGGTAGAGTCTGCCTTCTGTCTTGTTATATTCTGAATATATCTGTATGTATGTGGTTGCCATCCTACGTTATCAATTTATTATTTCAATAAAATTGATTTTTACCTAAAACTTGTGTCTGAGAGTCATAATAAACCGTGACACTTCGTCTGAGAAATACCATCCCTCTCTGAGTCTCGAAGAGTAGGCCCAGAAAGACCATCCTCTGGGAAGGAACAAGGGCTGACTTGTCCAAACTGATGATCCACCCATGATGGGAAAGAGCGTGAATTCAATCCTGCACCTGCTGATGAAAGAGTTCCAGAGAAGAGGCCTTCAGAAGGAGGTCATCCATACATGGAGTCACCCTGATGCCGTTCCGATGAAGGACGGAGATCTATGCTCCCAGGACTCTGTTGAAGACTTGGGGAGCCGCGATTAGGCCAAAGGAGAGGGAAGAAAACTGGAAATGCCCTCGGTCGCAGGCAAAGCGGAGATATTGCAGACTCTCTGGATGAATGGTGATGTGAAGATAGGCATCTTGAAGATCCAGAAAGGCCAGAAATTCCCCAGGGGATGTGGCCGTTATCACAGTGCACAGAGACTCATGGTGGCATTGGGACCGGACCACCACGGAGTTGAGATCTTTCAGATCCAAAATGGGACGACAGCCGCCATCCTTTTTTGAAACCACAAAGAGGGTGGAGTAGAATCCCAAGCTCCTCTCCTGAGGAGGAGCTGGCTCCAGGACCTCCTTGTCCAGAAGGGCCTGTATAGCTTCCTCAAAAAGGTGGCGCTTTTCTGTTCCTAAAGGAGAACGAGAAGGTCCTGGGAGGAGGAAGGGAGGTGAAGGAATCCTGTACCCCGTAGCCACCACCTGTTAAATCCATGGGTCCACCACAGAGGCCTGCCAAGCAGAGAGGTAGTGGCGTAAGCGGCCAACTACCTGCGGGTGGGGACCCAGGTTCGGCGAGTCATGCAGAAGGAGGTTTGAAAGCCTTGGGCTTCACGGAGGACTTGGGCCTCCAATGCTGCTTAGGATTGGATGAGGAGCGCTGAGCCTAAGGGACAGCCTGGGTCGCTTGGCTCGAGTCTGCTTGAAAGGGACAAAAAAGCAGATTCCTTTTGACAGGCGCCTTCTTCCACAGGACCACTGCCAGGTGAGTACTCTTCCCTCCAGTGGCCTCGCTGATGAGATCCTTGAGCTCAGGCCCAAACAGGGAGGAGCCCTGAAAAGGTAAAGACAGGAAAGCCTTCTTGGAGGCCGTGTCAGCAGACCAGATCTTGAGCCAAAGAGCATGTCTGGCTACCACAAACATGGTAGATGCCCTAGCTTCCATACGCACAGTGTCAAACAGGGCAGCAAAAACTTAATGCTGAGCCTCAGCAATGTTAGCAAGAAGTCGCAAAATGTCAGCAGTAGGGGCCCCCTAACGGACAGCTGAATTGAGCTGTTCAGTCCAAACTGCCACAGCCCTATTCACCCACGCTGCAGCAAAGGCAGGGCAGAGCCAGCCATCACAAAAATAGCCTTAAGAGAGTTCTTAAGATTCTTACCAGTCCAGTCTTTGAGAGCAGAGGAGTCAGCCACTGGCAAAACAGTGGACTTAGAAAGCCTGGAAACAGGGGCGTCCACTTTGGGGGGATGGACCCATTGCATGAGGGACATTTTAGAGAAAGGGTAAAGCTTAGCAAACTTCCTCAACACAGATGGTTTCTGGTCTGGAAATTTCCACTCCTGAGACACCAAACGATCAAGGGTGGGGTTAGGTGGAAAACAAGTATGGGGCCCAACAGGCTCCTGAAACACATCAGTGGGGTCAGAAGACGCCTCCTGCACTAAGGGAATGTTCAGGGTGGTAAGCACAGCCCTGGTCAGGCCCTCAAGCCGAGGGAATGCGGTCAGCCTCAAAGGCGTCCCCAAAAAACTGAGATGAAGGAACAGCTGAACAGTCATCATCAGAGTCCACCAATCATTCCTCCTCAGAGGAGTCAGACACATCAGGAACACCCGGAGGTTTAGGCAGGGAAGATCTGATAGGGGTGGGGGCCTGCCACAAGTGGAAGACCCCCTGTAAAGTGGATGGAAGGAGTTGTAAAAGGTGGACCGGAGGTCCCTGGTAGTAGCCTTAAACTCCTGCATCCATACTGGCTCTACTGCATGGCTGGAGGCCCCTGCAGGGGATTCAGGGGCAGCAGCGCATGCTGGGCAAACATGACCTGTGTATTCTCTAGGTAACACTGACTGACATGAGGAGCAATGAACAATGGGGGACACAGACACCCCAGCGTTCTCTGTCTTAGGTTTAGCCCCAAGGTCTAACGGAGTAGACATTCTCACAGAGTCAAATGGTCAAAGTATCATAACACCCACAAAACAGTGTGTATGATAAATAAATGCACCCAAGAAACGCTAAATAAGACTTATCTGGTAGGCAAAGGGTTAAACTGCTGAGCAGAGAAGGACAGTCCAAGCCCTGCATAGGATACTTGATCTGCGAATACACAAAATGGCTGCCGCGACGGGAGCCAATCAGAAACGAGCTCGCAAAGCGAGCGCTCATGGGAAACGTAGTTTCGCTAACGGAGTACCCCAACAGTGCTCGAAGGCCCCTAAAGCCTCCAACATGCCCAAAACGTTGACCGGATGACAATGCAAGGGTAAACCCACAAAATGAGCCATCTCTGACCTCGCTACATGGAGTGGTTGCAGAGATATATCCCAAACTGTAAAGTACCATAGTGAATGGAGAGTGAATGGAGCAATGGCGTTTATGCGGTAAACGCACGCCTTAAAGGCGAGGAACATAAAGTTAACGAGATAAATACCAAATTTAAAACCACTCAAAAGCCCACTAGAATAAAACAGACCCAACAATGATCCCAGTAGGGAAAGTGCTCAAAAAACCCCCAAAAGGTGCTAACCAGCAGCAAAAGGGTCAAGTTACCACAGAAACGTGCTCCAAACACCTCACAGACATACAGATAAACCCAATGAGTGCGCGAGTATGTAATAGAACTCCAAATGAGACCCCTGTGCAGACGGGAAGCATGGGACATGTGGACCTCAGCACTCAGAGAGGGCTCACCTTTTTCAGCAGGTCTTCTGTCTTCAGATTACCATATATCAAGAAGAAGCCTCAGTGAGCAACTCTTGGGTAAATAACTTGCATCCAAGATCCCCCCACCCCAGGGCTTAGGTTCACAAAACCACCTGGTAAACTGAGCTATCCACATCTGGGCGATGGGAATTGTCAGTGATGGTAATCCGCCTAATGGTGGAATTCAATATCTAACAGAAAAATAACAAAAAAGCTAAAACTATAGCAGAACTGTTCTCTTGCCTTGTGTCTTGACCAATGAACAAATCTTACTGGATGGGGATTGGCTCGCTGCAGGCTAAGGAGAGGAGGTAGGCTCCACCCAGCAGTCACTTCTCAGAATTGTTCCTGCCTATTTAAAGGGGCTAATCGCCTACCCAAAGTTACCAGTAACCTGTATTGGACGATAGAGAAATTCAGATTTGAGCTGTAATAACGTTTGAATAAAACACGTTTCAGCAGTGGGAGTACCCTTGTTTTACTCAGGGGGATAAACCCTGCAATGTTGTTTTTTTTTACATATTAACTATTACTATTCCCTTTAACCCTTTAAGAACCAAAAGGCTGTAACACATTGCTTGTACTTAAATGGCTATGTACTCTCATGCAATATACTGTTTTGCATACTTTTCTGGTACTTAAAGGTTAAATATACAATTTGCCCATTCACTTTGAAACAAATTGCCAGAAACGGTCACTTCTGCCTCCATAGAGATTACATCCAGGTCTAACTGAAGCAGTTTATCTTGAAAAAAGGCACAAATACAAAATTCCTAAGGGCTATTAGACTTTTCTCACCATATTAAAGTGAGGTTATTATGAGGAGATGTTTATTTTCCTTTAATAGAGAAGCACTGTAATCCAAGACAAATTTAATACAAATACAGACTGGGATTCGAAATACTTATGAGACCTCAGGCATTCTATGCTTTACAAGTACCAAAGCAAATCAAAAGGAATTTGTAGTTGGTCCTGATAACGCAGTAGCCTTGAGTGCCAAAGAGGTATCCAATCCATTCCAATACATAGATGCCTCTTTGGCAACCTTTCACTGCCGTAACTGTCATTTTTATGTTGGCCTCCCTTAATGGGAACTCGTCATTACATTTGTATTACTGTAAATACCTTAAAACTAGGCTATTTAAGACTGTGTTTAAAGCGGAACTTTCACATAGTATTATGTCGCCCTCCAATAATTAAACATATGGCGACTAGCTTCATAATACGTGTATTACCTCTCAGAAGTGCCAGATTCTAAAGAAATCCTTAATCTTCAGGAGACCAGAAGCCAGGCATCAGTGCAGACATCTTGTCTGAGTGCCTACGCTGTCAGTCCCGGTCTCCTCTAAGAAGCACTGCAGTGTGCCACAAGGTAACCGGAAGGGACGGACTGCGTAGGTGCGCAGATGACATTAACCTGGCCGTCAGTCTCCGAAGATTAAGGATTTCTTTAGGTAATATAACTATTATTAAGCTAGTCGCCATATTTCATTATTGAAGGACGACTTTATACAATGTGAAAGTTCCACTTTCAAGATTGTTACAGATTATAAATTTGAATAAAACGTGTTCTTTGCTGTTAGCAATTTACCTAAAGAAATAGATTGACCATGTCAGTCACTAGATTGCAAAGAGGATATTAATATACCTGACAGGAAAAGTCACCATGTTTTTAAATTAAACAGTATTTAAAGGTACAAACAATAACACATCCTCAGTGATATTTTCCCTTTTACAATATACTTGATGCACTCATTAACTACTTCCTCTTACCTTGGAGGACTGAAGATACCCAGCAGGTACACAAAATTCCGGGCCATTGAAAGGCTCCGATCTTAATAAAAGAATATGTAGCTGCTTATGATTGATTGGAGGAGTCTGACCCTGCAGCACTTAGATGTCCCTTAATCATATACAACAAACTAATGATTTTTCTGAAGGCCACGTCTCCCATAGAGTTAAAGAAAGTACATTAAGTTATTCTTAAAACACAAACATTCACCTTCTGAAATGCCTTCTAGGTTGTCGCTGCAGAGAGAGAAACGCAGTGTCTTGTCTGGTTTTCCATGAAGTTTAGAGTCATCCACGGGCACATCTGCTTGACCACCATCTACCAACTGCATGTTCAGAACCTAGGACCAGAGAAATACATATTTTTTGTCTCCCCATCAGATACCAAGCATTTGGGAGATGAAGAATTAACACATTTATAAGATGGATGAAAAGATAATCGGGTATGCAATTTACCCATCAGGATGACTCAAACTGCCCAAGAGTGATATACAAGGTGAACTGGAAGTTCACTCCATTTTACAAATGACATATTTAACAAAGATAGTGTCCTACATCAGATGTTCCTATGATCAAAGACTCTGGCAAAGTGTTGGACTGAGGCACCTAGTGGATTACAGTGCATTAGTCTCAATTGGTTTCTAAAAATATAATTCCTGATGTTTGGGGGGAGCGAACATCTCGTGTACAACTATACCAGTGTGACTACTAACAAAATTCACCAGATCCTTATGTTACATGTAGCTCAGCTCTCAATGAGCCTAATCATGGGTGTATCGTTATGAGTGGAGCTGCAGGAATGAGAGCAGCTTGGCCATTTTCCTGGCTGGATCAATAAATTCATTTAAACAAATGACTTGGCTCTCACTGAGATTAGCCACATGTATGTATACTTAAGAATGGTGTTGGTTTCTTGCACCTGCAAATATTTTTTCTACTGCCTCTGCAGAGGCAAACAGGAGTTTGTTACTACAAGAGAAATTATTTCCCAATTTTAACACTCACTCAAAAAGGCCTGCTCCAAAACTTAGCAATGTGAGTAACCTCACTGAAACACACTTTGGATATACCTCATTTTCAGACATCATGCCTGGGGTAAGCTGGGGACCTGTCCCAAGGGAAATGACCAGAACTTCCTCAGGTTGCCCCTGTGGGGTGACTTCCTGTGGGGAGCCCTCATGCTCTATCTCCATCAGGCTCGTTTTGCTCCTGCTCCGAGTAACTTTGCCAGAAAGACAAACACAAAGAAAATTATACAGGATCAGATAATGTTGCTCACTGTATAAGAAAACATAGGGATGCTGCAGGTATGGGTACACAGAGAAGACACTAAAGCATGGGTATGGAAACCAGCAGTGCTTCAGCTGTTAATGGATAAAAACTCCTCGCCCACAGCTATTGTTTAACTACAATAAACATCCTGGGGAGATATAGAAGGCCGGAATTGTAGTCCAACAACAGTTGGATGCTAGAGCATGGGAGCTGATGGGAATCATGTCCATTAACAGCTGATGGGCCTCATACTTCCCACTGCAGCAACAACTCTTTCCACCCTACAGACAAAATATGAGGTTTTTACAGAACACCCTTCCTGGTAGCAACATTTTACAGGAACACCACCACCTAACCTAATGACCTGGAGAGATATATAACACGCACACATATTATATATATATTAAAACTTAGCATTATAAATGTTGTATGCTGCCATGTTCTCTCAGAACAAACAGCACAAACAAAATTAAAGGGATAGTGATGTCAGAAACAAAATATTAGCTATATGGTAGATACAATTAAAAGAAATTACTTGCGCTTATTCTTATCTCTCAAATAGTTATGAATTGAGAGATATACGAAAATAAAGTTCTCCTCTCCCTCCCCTTTCTCATACGTCAGCTGTGTAGCAGGGGGCATGAGATCCTGGATCAGATGGTGGCTCTTCAGCAGCACCAACATATCGATACCTAAAAATAAATACTTCATGTATGGTCTAAACATGTGCCTGGTTTGCAAGCACACGTTGTCGACCATTTTGATAAAGTATTTATCTTTAGATATCGTTATGTCGACGATGCTGAAGAGCCACGTCTGGTCAAGCGTCCAGAATCTGCTTCTGACAGCTTTACAGCTAGTCAAGCAGAAAGGGGAGGGAGCAGAGAACTTTATTTTCCTATATCTCTCAAATCAATAAGCGCAAGTAATCTCTTTTAATTGTATCTACAATATAGCCAATACATTTCCCCTGACATTACTATCCCTTTAAAGGGATAGTAATGTTTCATAATAATAGCAGCTCTAATTAATCATCATAGTATTTGGACTTTGGAGAGTGTTATTTCAATTCTGTCAGAGTTGTAGTTCAAGAGTAATTCAATGGCAAAGTATCCCCCTCCCGCCCCTTTTACTGATGTAACACTGCTCAGCCAGAGCAGAAGGGAGGTGCCCAGGTAGATTGCAGAGAGGGACAATCTTCAATTAAGATAAAGGAAAAAGCTGCAAAGCTTGTCAAGGGGGCAGGGCTTTCATTGTTCTGATAGGAAGAATATTGTCCCTTGCTGTTATCTGTCTGGTCTATGGACTGCATTCCACATCTGAGAAGAGATGGCTTATACTAGGTAAAAGGGGCAGGAGGGGGAAAATGTGCCTGTGAATACCTCTCAAACCATAAAGGTTTGAGAGATAAGACTTATATCGTTCTTCGTGTTTTTTTAATTCCTACAAAATAAAATAAAGATAAAACAAAGTATTACTATCCCTTTAATCAAACACAGTCAGTATAGGGCAGGCTACACATTCAGTATAACATTCAAGCTTAGTATTAGATTTTAGGGATAAAAAAATAAAAAAATAAACCACTTTTATAAATACTAGCTGGAAAGAGATTACATTTAAAATTTTACAACTTAATTTTTAGGCGTTCATGTTCCTTTAAGAATTACTGTTATTTCATGCAATTCTCAGCAGTACGTACATTATTTGACCAGTGTAACACAGAAAAAGAGTGGATGAAATAAATAAAATCCACATTTTTAGATTAAATTGTTTTTTCTTGAGGGTGGCAATTTATACGTACCGATTAATCTTCATAATATTTGGACCATTGAGAGTGTTATTTCAATACTGTCAGAGTTTTAGTTCAAGAGTAATTGAATGATAAAAGATGCCCCTCCCACCCCTTTACCTAGTGTAACACTGCTCATCTCAGATGTGGAATCTGGTCCCAGGACCAGACTGCTCACAGCAAGGGACAATCTTCTTACTGTGAGCATAAGGAAAACCTTGCACACTGACAGGTTTTTCCTTACACTCCCTGAAGACTGGCCCTCTCTACAAACCATCCAGACAGTCTTGTTGCTCTGAGGTGAGCAGTATTACATTAGTAAAAGGGGTGGGAGATGGATACTTTATCATTCAATTACTCTTGAACTACAACTCTGACAGTATTGAAATGACACTCTCCTTGGCCCATATACTATGAAGATTAATTGGAGCTGCTTTTATTGTGAAATATTACTATTCCTTTAAAGTTTACTTGTCACCCTAAGATATAATAATTGCTTGTACATCGTATTAGGCATTTCTTTATAATATAAATAGTTTGAGAAATGGACCTTTGTTGGTGGCCCAGTCTGAAACTATCTGCAGGGCAAATATTACAGACACACACAATGTTATGAATGAATCTAGAGTGCGCCGCACACAGGGGTAATTTCTAATACAAATGTAAACAACGACTTGGACTTCGAACATAGCTAATTAGCGTAATGCGTATATAATTAACAAAGAGCCAGACCTTCATCAAAACAGAAGTTCATTTTTCAAAAACTATTTTACAGCAAAACTTCTAGTACAACACATAGGCAAATTTTAATTCTATATAAAACCAACTAAATTCTCTTAAGGTGACAGGTTCACTTTACCACTATCTATAGCTCAAACATATCATGGAAATAGCGAATGTACATTCTTAACACAAGACTGCATATTCATGTAATGTTTAAGATTAATAAACAAATTCCACTAGTTTATGGACTAGGGGCCCAATCCAATGGGGTAGAGAGAGTTCAAGTGGGAGTAAGGATCATATGTGGGCAGCACAGTGGCTCAGTGGTTAGCACTGTTGCCTTGCAGCGCTGGGGTCCTGGGTTCAAATCCCACCAAGGACAACATCTGCAATGAGTTTGTATGTTCTCACTGTGCTTGCGTGGGTTTCCTCCGTGTACTCCGGTTTCCTCCCACACTCCAAAAACATACTGATAGGTGAATTTAGATTGTGAGCCCCAATGGGGACAGGAACCAATATGAGTGTAAAGCGCTGCGGAATCTGTGTGCGCTATATAAATAAAGGATTATTATTATTATTATATGTATAAAAATTAAATTGAGGCCATCGTGGGAAAACGAACTGCACTGTAGGAGAGAAAAAATAAAATCAGTGATTTAAATGGAGGTTTTAACCCCTTGAATGCTAGAGGTTTTTCACAGTTACCTTTCCATGACCAGAAAATCCTAATGCAACCTATGAATTCTGCCCTGTGTCTCTAGCCAAGCAGTCCTGTAGGTCATGTCCAAGGAACCGAACATGACAGTTGGTAGCTGTTTTTTTTCTCCACAATGAACAAAGGCAGAGAGCATTAGCCTAACTAACCCTCAAAGTACCAGAAAGTTGTTCAATGAACAGTACAACACACTGGTGCTTAAACGGATGGTAACATGTATTATAAAGTAGTTTGCAGAGTCTTCTTTATATTAAAAGTAATACATCGCCCTATGTGTAGAAGCTTACTTGTACGTAGTTCAAAAGTTATTAAGTGGAGAAAGATCCCCCGCCCTCCCCTTCTGGCCATGTCAGGCTGAATCTGCAGTCTGGTCTGGACGGATGCAGCGAGGGACAGTCTTCAGTAAGCAAAGGAAAATCCTGCCCTCCTTCGTCAAGGGGGGGGGGGGGTTTCCTTATACTTAATGACGTTTTTCCCTTGCTGCATCCGTCCGGTCCCAGGACCGGATTCCACATTCAAAGGGAAGTGGCCAGAAGGGATGGGGTGGGGATCTCTCTCCACTTAACTTTTGAACTACATACAAGTAAGCTCCTACACATAGTGCAATGTGTTACATTTAATATAAAGACAACTCGGTAAACTACTTTATAATAAACATTACTATCCCTTTAAAGGGTCAAGATTAACAAATACATGTGGGGCGGGGTTGTTTCCTGTGGTCACTTCTATGGACATGACACCCTGGTAAGATGTTCTTTCTTGAGCAAAAGGGCAAAACTCATATAAGCAATTTGGATATTCTGGCTACAGTAAGGTAAGAGGGGGGTTATTATTAGGTGGTGTTCATTCTAATTAAAAAAAAAAAAAAAGTTGATTGCAATTAAAGAAGCTACACAATGTATTACATGGCTCTTGACAGTATAGGGGTTACTCGCCCCCGAGCAAATTGCACTAAGTATTCAGCACTGAATAGGAGCACTCCCCATTATTTGAATAGTGGACGTTTGTAGTGTTGCGATCTCAGGAGAAGAAACAAGGGTGTTGCTGTGCCACCTATGTGGCCTGACCTGGTTTAACCAAGGAAGAAGTTACTTCCCATTGCAGAGATGTAGTTCTCCATGCCTCTCATCCGGGCTCCTGTGTTTATTTTATGTCTGATTACTATGTTACAGCTGTAAGCAGAAGGATCTACAGAGGGAGAGAAGGATACTAGTAGAACTAGCATTCCTAATAATAACCACCCCCAATACCAAAGGCAGAAAATCCTAATGATCCTTATGAAGACTGTCCTTGTGCTTTATCAAGAGATAACACTGTCAAATCAGTGATGGTTGTCATGTCCACAGAGGCAGACATGATAGCTGCTGGCAGATTCTTCAGGCAGAATGCATGAACCTGCTTAAGCCTTGAAGAACAAGATGGGGTGTACAGTGGGTGAAGTTTGACTTGTGGTCCTGCAACTGTTATATCTGACTACATGGACGTGATATCCAGGAGATATCGCACGATGGCAGTATTCCTAGTAGTCATTAGGATGGTCTGACCATAGAAAAGTAAGTGCACCCTTGTTATTAGGGGTTACTGCTCCTGTAAAAGACCTATTTAAATCACTGATTTTTTTTTTTTTTTATTTGTTTCTAATCCTCCGTGGTAACACCTGGTTTATCTCAGAAATTCTCCTCTTTTACTTGTGCAAATGGCCATAAGTGCTCATTCTTGAAGGCACCAAAGAACCTTAGTTTTTGAGTTCTTAAACAGCGGACTCATGTCCCCAGACAGAATGTGTTCTTAACCCCTTAAGTGCCGGCACTTAAGGACCATGGTGCATTTTTCTTTTTCCAGAAATGGAATTAGAGGTCCCCAAACAGCGTGCAGCTGCGTGGAGACCCATGAATTCCATGAAGTACATATATGTCATGGATCCTTAAAGGGGAACATTCACATCACAAAAAGTTTTTAGCAGAAGTTTAATCATGTAAGTAGTATTAGGAAACATGCTTTGTTTTTTTTAGTGTGCTTTTTAAGATCTTTAACCTCCAAGTTATGCACTTCCGCAAAATGCGGCATGGTGCATCTGCAGCACAGCTCTCAGGCTTCCCAGCACTATTTCTTTCTCCTCTCACCTCTCTCCTAGCTGCCCCAGGGAGCGTGTTCACACTTCACTTCGGTGTGAATGGCTCCTTTTGTTACATCGAGCACCGGTTAGCATTATACGGAGGTCGCAACATCAGTATAATGCTAACTGGAGCTTACTCTAAAGATAGGAGCCGTTCATACCACACCAAAGTGAAGCGTGAACGCGCTCCCTGGGGCAGCTGGGAGAGAGGTGGGAGGAGAATGAAATCGTGCTGGGAAATCCTGAGAGCTGTGCTGTAGATACACCGTGCCGCATTATGCGTAAGTGCATAACTTTGAGGTTAAAGATCTTAAAAAGCACGCTAAAAAAAAGCATGTTTCCAAATACTACTTACGTGATTAAACAACTGGTAAAAACGTTTTCGGATGTGAATGTTCCCCTTTAACACAAGTTTTCCCATGATATATATGTACGTCGTGGGTCCTTAAGGGGTTACAGCACAAGTTAAAAGGATAAATAATAATTTGAGAAACAAGACATCCTCTCTTTTGTCCCTCTGCATGTTTAGAGGAAAGGGATTGACTACATGTACATACATTTACAACATTTTGAAAAGTTAATGAATAGAACATTGTGTTGGGTGGAAAAGATCTAGACAAGTAGAAAACAATGATTAACCCTTTGAGTGCCAGAGGTGTATGCAACGCATTGCTTTAAAATGCATTGCGTACCCCTCTGGCACTCAAAGGGTTAAATCTCACCTGCCTGGCTACCAGTTTAAATCAGATTCACCCTCTGTGGGACGGCACTATAGATGCAACAGAGAAATGCACCAGACATGCCAATCATCGACATCACAAACACACAACAGTATGGATATACAACAAAAACGGAATGTGTGACTATTCATAAATATGATGAAAGTGAGAACATGCAAGTTACGGCTATCCAAATCCATTAATGCCATGAAGATACAGCACAGAAATTGTGAAATGCAGGTAGTGGATATAACCCAAGCTTGATAGTAATAACTTCACAGTACTGATATATTGCTTCTATGTAGATAACAGAAAACATTTGCATTTGTAGTTGTGGGATTAAGGCGTCAGTCAAACCTGTTGAACACACTGCACAAGGGAAGTATTTTTAAAAAAAGAAAGAAGCTTAAATAAAGTAATAATGGTTTATTACAAGGAAAAATAAATAAAATAAAAATAAAAAAGTATTCCCTCCCATACCCAACATGCCCCTCGTCTGCCTTCCTCTGCCTACCCAATGTGCCTGCCCTCAGCCACTCTGATCTCTGCCTACCTCCCCAGTGATGTGCCCGATATCCACCTGTCTCCCCAACCCAACACTTTTCTGCTGTCACCTGGTTCTTTGCCTTCCACACTTTTTATCCACTCCCTATGTCCCCCCACCCAAAACCAAATAACTCACTCAGTAGCAACGGGTGAGGGTTCAGACAAAGTATGTGTGATTTTGTTGCTGCCAGGAGACAAGGCGGCTACCAGTGGAACAAGGTTGCGGAGACTGTATGTATTCTTCTATGGCTACCAGTGGCAGGAACAAGGTGGCTACAAGAGGCAAATGGAACACGGCTGGGAAAGCCATCACTGTGTGTGGTTCTTGGACCCCCAATGGTCAGGAGAACAAGGTGGCTAGAGGAACATGGCTGGGGAAGAAGAGAAAGTGTGTGCTGTTCCATGGTTACCAGTGGACAGGAGAACAACACTGGAGAAGCAGACAGTGCATGTGTGATTATATGGCTGCCAGGGGACTAAGAAGGCCACTGGTGGTCAGGGGAACAAGGCTGGGAAAGCAGACTATGTATGTAGGGTTCTGTGACTATCCATGGACAGTGGAACAAGGATCAGATGTCAAAAAGTGAATGTGTGCTTCTGTCACTAACGTTGAACAATAGTATAAAGACTGGGGAGGCTAACCATATTTGCTTCCTAGGTTAATAGCTCCCTGAATAGAAAATTATTTTGCTATTAGGGAAGCTATGAATGCCTCCTTTATTTTACTCACAGTAAGCAGGACAGTATAATTGCTTTGTAATTGTGTTAGGAGAGAAATGTTGCAGAAGGGCAGTAAAGGAGTAGAAAGGCAGTAATGGTGTGTGGAAAGGCAATAATGGTGTGGAAGGGCAGGGGAAATTCCTGGGATACTGTGCTTGTATTAGTGGGTACTGTACCACAGTATGACCACTAGGGGGAAGATGTGGGCAGCCACACTAGTTTTCTTTGGTTACCTATATACATCCATTTTGGGGATTTTTTTTATCATTACTATACAATTTATTAGTATGTGTAGTGTGATGCACTGACATTCCTTAACATTTTTGACACAGTTATATTTTAATTATGTACATACAGGAGGAAATGTGGGTCTCTTTGATGCCCTTGATAACGGTGTGTTAGTACACACTGAAACAATGATGCCATACAATAATCCTTCACACAAATTTTATTATATATACACAAACACACACACACATACACACATAGGGCTGGCAGTAGAGAGGGGTTATGTAAATTCTCCCCATTGCTTCCAGAAGGATCCAGAAAAGGTCAGTGGGTGAAGCCCAACTGCCCTTTTCAAGCCCAGATCACTGCCAGTGTTTTCACTACCAGCTACACTTAATTTAAAATGGCATTGGCACTTTAATTCTAGATAAAACAAGCAGTAAATTTAATTACTGGAAGGGATGTTTGTAAGGAAGCTTGATCTGAGGGAAACATTCACATGGATTGGGGTGAACTGGATAAAAGTAAGGCCATGTGGCATCCGGATAGAGTTTTAGCCTTGTGTTTTGCGTGGAGAACACAAATGAAAGACATATTTTGAGGTGAAGGTGCCAGGATATGCAGAATACCTGAATGTTTGGAACGAAACAGAGTAAAAATGCCTCCAGCAAGCTTGGGAGGTGGACACGATAGTGAAGTTACATACGTGACATTCATAATTGCTATTCTTTTGATAGGTACAGTCGTCTTGTGTGAGCCTTTGTGGTATAAAATTGTAAAAGACAAAATGTCAAAAAATTTTGAAAACCACCATTGTCAGTGAAAATTAATTGCAGCAAGGCATAGGAAACAAATTTGAGCTCCTCAAGTTGCCTGCAGTGCCATCAGGCAAGCAAAGGGGAGTAACAATTCTTTCCAATGTAAGGACTGCCCTGGTTCTGCTCTTAGATAAAACAAATTAAGTGGTCATCTCAGTGAATTAATATTGGCTGTATTATTTTTAATAATATCTGCATGTTAATTTTGCACCTCTGGTAATTAATGATTAATATCTTCATTAGGAACAACAAAAACCCTGGAAGGTAGCATTACATTTTTGGTTAACCATTTGGGTGCCAGAGGGGTACATAACTCATTGCTTTGCAATGTGTTGCATACCACTCTGGCACTCAAAGGGTCACATTTTCTAATTTCTCATGTCTGTGAAGGATTTTCTACCAAGCTTAGTTACACCATAGGAGACCTGCAGCCTCCTGGACAGACTGATGTCCAGTTACCCACCAAAAGGAGTCACCAAGTTTAAGTGAGCGGTGAGGCTCGAGGCAGACGTATCCCATACTGTCATGGCTGCCAGCTGCTGCCCTGGGGGTTTGGTTAGTCCAAGTGTACAAAGAGAGAGCAAAGTCAGATTATTCACAGCACTGGCACATTTATTTTTGTAATACTTAATATCAAAATGCAGGATAGTCAGCTGTCAGACCTCCAGCTGTTGGGTACTACAACTCGCATCATCCCCAACTAACCCTGGTCTGACTGGGAAAGATGGAAATAGTAGTCCCCAACAAATGAAGCTCCAACAATGGACATCCCCCAATCCAGGGAACAGTTCAACTACTCTGGATGATTTCAATTTACTTTTGCTGCATCGTTTAGCTAAGACTGAAATATTTATCCCTCAAAAATGCTACTAACAGCTACTATTTTATTTCCCAACAATATAGCAACTTTCTACTGGCCATCACAGGCCGCTTCATCCTGCAGTTATTTAATGTCACACAGACATGATTCCTGCTGCAGGACTCCTGGGGGCGGGGGGAGCCTTCAGTGGGAGAGTTTGAGGTCTTGAGTCCTGCAACAAAGAAATAAGTCTGCCTCTGTGAGCAAGAAATCCCTTGCTAATTAAGGATTTATTTTATAGAACCAATCAATACTGGAATGATTCATAAATCACCATTAGGATTTTTTTGCTCATATTAATGTAACTGAGATTATTAGAGCTGTTAGTGCTCCTTTAACTTAACCCTGCAATGCGTTGCGTACCCCTCTGGCACTCACAGGGTTAACTCCAGTAACAGTCCTATCATCAACCTTGACAAAAGCACAACAAGACATAAGAGATACCTATAGGCAGCCTGTTCTTCCTGCAAGCTGGTGTAGTAGCCGGGGAGAGCTGCGGGGTGCTATCATGGTTATTGCACTTGCCCGGCTTGGCCTGGGGCACGGTTGCCAAGAGATTTTCCAGCGCCATCCTATCCTCTTCCCTCAACTGGTCACTTGAGATGACACTGCGCAAGAACCCCAGCTGTGAAGCAAAAACACTCTATTAGACACACACACACACACAGCATCAGGCGCTATTAACCCTTTGAGTACCAGAGGTGTGCGTAACACATTGCAGAGCAATGAGTTGCATGCCCCTCTGGCACTCAAAGGGTTAGAAAGTGAGCTGTTTAAGGGAGGAAAAAAAAAAGTGTTTTTATTTTAAAAACTATATACCATAGGGCTTTTCCTACGTGGCAAAACAAGGGTAACGATGAGTGTTGCTTCATTCAAAATTATTACAGAGCAAACTGGTTTGGTCATCAGGCTTAACTGTTTGAGTGCCAGAGGGTTGCATACCCCTCTGGCACTAAAAGGGTTAAGCTATCAGAGCACCCTTGTTTTACTCAACATAAAAGACACTACAATTAATATTCTTTCCATAATAAAAACAGTGGGTTTATTCCCAGGACATACACACAGTGCAGTACCACTGTAAATTAACTCCTAGTACCAGAAATATACAGAGGTAGCTTAGCACGTATAAATTATTAAATGTTGTTAGGCAGCAAATAAGTGGCTACAACAAGTGTTAGTTTACAAAACAGTGTTTACTTCAGAGAGAACAGCGAATAAAACAGGGACTGGGGATGAGGGGGCTGTCAGAAAACTGATCCCTTTGACTGTGATGCAACCTGGAATTATGCCACTCTCAACCCCAAACTGGGTTGCGATATACAGTTCTTAGGAAATGGTTTGCATAAGGCAATTAGGTCTGTTCGCAGGAAAAACATTGGGGATCTCTTTTCAGACCCATGTAGCACTTCCTCTCATTGGTCTGCCAGGACTCATGATCCAGCACCAGCTTCATTGGCAAGCCTTCTCCCAGTGAGCACATTTGCCGATGCAGAACTATCAGATGATAGCTGCCCTTTAAAAACTGGAGTTTCAATGGGGGTAAAAGGAGAATATGGGAGACGATTTAACATTATTGCATGTCTCACATGCTCTAAAGAAGATTGTCAAATAGCCTGTCCTCTAGCTAATAAACTGAAGCCCCTCAACAAGATTTCTCATTTTAACTACAGTGCTGCCCTGGGTATCCAAATTCCATTTTGGACCTTCGTTTCCTGTCAACTTCTAGAGCAGGGGTAGGCAACGTTTGGCTTTCCAGGTATTGCCTGGTTAGCCATGAAGGGTTAGGGGTGATGGGAGTTGTACTCTCTAACAGAGTGGGAATCAAAGGTTGAATAATCTTGTTCTGCAGCCAAACTGCAGAACAGCAAACTATATTTCATCTCTCTCTCTTCAAAACTACTCAACAGGATGTGCAGACAGCAGCAGCCACTGTTAAACTGCTTCTTTGAGTGGTATGCAGCCCTCTTCTATAAGAGTTTTGATACGCCTTAATTATAGGTAAAAGGCGATTCCTTGTTAACTGTAGAAAAGGCAGGAGACAGGTAGAATAAAAGTGATAGTAAATAAGGGTAAGTACCAGTCTCATGCCTGCTTTAGTCTAATACCTTATGTATAAAAGCAAACTGGATCGATTGTGGAATCAACTTCACCACAGGAGACAAATAAAAATGTCCCAAACTTTCCACTGATATATATGGGGCTCTTAACCCCTTGAATGCTAGAGAGGTCTCCAATGCATTCCTCTGCAGTATGCTGGTGACCTTTTTGGCATTAAAGGGATAGTAATACTTCGTTTTATCTTTATTTTATTTTGTAGGCATTAAAAAAACACAAAGAAAGAGATAAGTCTCATCTCTCAAACCTTTATGGTTTGAGAGATATTCACAAGCAAAGTTTCCCCTCCCGCCCCTTTTCCCTAGTGTAAGCCATCTCTTCTCATATGTGGAATGAAGTCCATAGACCAGACAGATAACAGAAGGGGACAACTTTCTTCCTATGAGAACAATGAAAACCCTACCCCCCTCGACAAGTTTTTCAGGTTTTTCCCTCATCTTAATTGAAGATTGTCCCTCTCTGCAGTCTACCTGGGCACCTCCCTCCTGATCTGGCTGAACAATGTTACATCAGTAAAAGGGGCAGGAGGGGGGATACTTTGTCATTGAATTACTTTTGAACTACAACTCTGACAGAACTGAAATAATACTCTCCAAAGTCCAAATACTATGATGATTAATTAGACCTGCTTTTATTATGAAACATTACTATCCCTTTAACGGGATCAATGCCGCTTTTAAGTCAATGAAATTTTATATTTGTCCACTGTGATGCAGTTGGTGTGTCCTCAAATCACTCCAGTTTGAATTTATACATAAAACCTTAAAGTGAAACTTTCACCCCAACAACCTTTGTCTCTTTCAATAAAGCTCTTAAAACTGCTTGTATGTTGATGAATAATATTTTGTAAAAAATTCTATACATTGATATATTTTGTTTTAAAATATTACCTTTTCCCATAAGTAAATGACACAGCCTGTGGTAAAAGCTGTACTGCAGGCAATGAAGGCTGTCCTCATTTAGAAATATCCCACCCACCACAGTTTCCAGCTCTGCCCAAAACGGCTCACCGCATTACGGGTGTCACTGAATACGCATTCATAAGTAATACAGGCAGGCCACTTCCTCTGGCAAAAATAGAATCCGAGTGAAGGTGGCTGATCAGGCATTTTCTGGACACAAATAAAATATACTTTCTCCCCCCCCCCCCTTTGTACTAACCAACATGACTAGGGTGAGTGCAAGTGAACACCTTGCACGAGCATGTAGCTCTTGGAGAGCCTACCTCAGAGTGAAGAGACAGGCTTATAGTAGAACATGGGCAGATCTTCAAAGAGAGCGAGCTACCATCTTGCTAATGTTTATAAAGATGATTGGCAGCTCTCTGAAGAGCTCCCTCTTGGATATGATAGAGGAAGAGAGTAAAATCTAAGGCTGGGGGCATACATAGTTGAAATTAATGTCATGGTTTGTTATAATTAACAATATAAAAAGATGTGGGGGATTAGGAAAGTGATAGAGCCACTTTAAATTGCCCTTTCAGAAGTCTACTCAAGAAAAGTGGAGAGAGAGTGATATACAGCATATTCATGGAAAATAATAACATTCAGCAGAAGGAAAAAGGCAGAGATCTTACCAGACTGAAGAGTTGGCCGTAGGTCATGTACACAACTGTGCGACTTAACCCTTCCAGGAGATTCACAGATGAAAGCGGTGGTGTTTCAACTGCGCGACCACCGATAACAACGTCCAGAAAGGCTGCCACACAGCTCTGTGAAAAATGTTGCAAAATTAACGGATGGAAATCCTTACTTTGCTGAACCAACATACCGCTCTATAAATGTAGAAACATTTGCATTCATTAAAGTAAAATTAGCACCAGAAAAAATGAAAAGGCCTCAAATCTGTTACTTTGTCTTGTACTAGAACACGAAAACCTCTTGAACGGTTAACAGAATAAACCGAGGCCAAATAGGTTATTTTACCATTCTGGAAGCAGATGTGGAGGCACTCATGTTGTAATGAACAAATAAAAAGCCTTGATTAAAAACTGCATAAAAACAAGGAGGGGCATGTTCATTTTAACAAGTTAACCCTTTGAGTGTCAGTGGCTTGGGCCTTTTCTTAGGCCCTGGATGCCAGACAGATGTTCAGCATTTTTTTTTTTTTTTACTATCCATCTATGTAGATATGTTTTCCAAAACATTCTAGGAATATATAACATTAAAGGGGATCTTTCACCCCTTTACAACTTTGCCTAAATAGTTTTGTCATATATCGTAGATAACGAAAAGTGTATACATTTTTTTTTTTTTAAAGACGCTTGTTTGGCGAAATTAAAGGGATAGTAACCCCCCCCAACAACTTGACGTGAAAATACAGGAAACATACAAACATAATGAACGCACTTAGTCCCATCTCTCAAACCGTTATGGTTTGAGAGATGTAAGGCAAGACAGTCCTCCGGTCCCTCCTCCAGCTGTAAAGCTGTCAGAGGCAGAATCCAGTCGGCCGACTTTCGGCGGTTCTGCAGGAGCTCTGACATCTAGATATTACCGTATAATTACTTCATAGGAATGGTCTACAACATGTGCTTGCAAGCCAGGCACATGTTTTAGACCATACCCATGAAGTAATAATACGGAGGTATCTAGATGACAGCGCTCCTGCAGAGCCACCGTCTGGTGCTGGAAGCCAGATCTCATGACGTCTGCTATACAGCGGACATATGAGAAGGGTGAGGGAGCGGAGGTCTGTCTTGCCTTGCTTCACTCAAACCATAACGGTTTGAGAGATGGGACTAAGTGCGTTCATTATGTTTGTATGCTTGCTGTATTTTCGCGTCAAGTTGTTGGGGGGGGGGGGGTTACTATCCCTTTAAAAGAATAAATACAGCTCTTTACCTACTTCCAGTTAGACTGCGGTTACCTGATCTGTACCGTAGTCTGCACTTGGCCTCTCTCTTTCCAGCCTCCTCCAATGAAAGAGGCTTTATGTCTTTAAGCTGGAGCGCTCTCATTGGCCAGAAATCAATGTCTGCCAACGAGAGCACTCCAGCTTACAGACAGAAAGCCTCTGTCATCAGAGGAGGCTGGATAGAGAGAGGCAGAGTGGCAGACTGAGGTACAGATCAGGTAACCGCAGTCTAACCGGAAGTAGGTAAAGAGCTGTATTTATGCTTTTAATTTCGCCAAACAAGCATCTTTTTTAAAAAAGTGTATACACTTTTCGTTTGTGTGTATATAAAAAGTTTTTTTTCAGACATAACTCGCCAAATTTATTTCGGTCCAGACTTCAACATTTCTCAGGCCCTGAGGAATGTCCAAGTCTGGACTGATTTGGCAAGTTTTAGTTAGGTCTGAATAAAAACATTTATATTATATTATATATACACACACATACTAGTGGATGGTGCACAGCGTTACCTACATGACTGGGCACGAGATGCAGTTCAGGGACCCGCTGGACAGCGGTGAGTTCGTTGCAGTGATGCGTGTCTATGTACGTGTGCGTGTCTATGTACGTGTGCGTGTGTTGCAAGTTGCCACCCTGCAGATCTCTGTATTATATATTATATATATAGAGAGAGATAGATAATGTTTTAATGATTGGAGAAGTGAACCGTTATAGATGACATATTGCCTTTTAATTTTTAGTCCATTAAGAGCCAGGTGTGTCTTACAATTCTCTGCAATATCTAGCACACCCATCTAGCACACAAAAGGTTGTGTTTTGTTTTATCAATACAGGATCTTAACTTTCACTTTAGCTCAGAATCATATTTTAAATCACTTATAATGTTATTTTAGGCCAATTTCCTTTAACTCTTAAATGTTACTTACTTTGTCAAATTTACTGAGGTTGCTCTTGTTGCGGGAATCTGCCTCCTCAAATCCAGTGAGTGCCAACTGTTGTAAGAGGCGACCAACCTGAAGAAAAGAAAAGCAGTAAGGATGTTCCAGCCATATTCATTAAGGTAAGCAGTGCAGTTTTGGAGCAAGACAAGTGCATAAACGGGGCTAAAATAATCACATTCTCATGGACTTAACCTCTTGAGCACAAGGGAGATATCCATTTAAAAGGGATTTTTAACACCTTGACTATTATTATTTTTATTATTCTTTATTTATATAGCGCCAACTAATTCCGTAGCGCTGTACAATGGGGAATAGACATACAGAGATATTAAATAGTACAAATCAAATGTGGAGAGTAGAAGGGTTAGAGGGCCCTGCTCGTTACAGCTTACAGTCTAGAGGAAGGAAGGTTGGACACAGAAGGAGTAAGTGCTGTTAGGTGTAAGTGCCTCCTGCCACATGAACTTCCTGTCAGTGGCTGGGAGAGAGTAGTGCTGTTGAGTACAGTGGCCCAGAGAAGGGGTGAATCTTGGTGATAATGTTTATGGAGGTAGTTAATGGGCTTCCCTGAAGAGGTGAGTTTTCAGGGAGCGCCAGAAGATCTGAAGGCTGGGTGAGAGTCTGATGGGACGGGGGAGGAATTTCCAGAGCTCGGATGCAGCACGGGAGAAGTCCTGTAGGTGGGAATGGGAGGGTGTAATAAGAGCTGTAGAGAGCAGAAGGTTGTGTGCAGAGCGAAGATGGCGAGTGGGAGTGTATTTGGAAATGGGAGATGAAATATAGGGGGGTGTGGTGTTAGTGAGGGCTCTATAAGTTAGCCCCAGAATTTTGAATTTAATTCTGTATGCTAATGGGAGCCAGTGTAGGGACTGGCAGAGGGGACGGGTGTTGGAGAACCAACGAGGGAGGTAGATTATGGACTGTAGTGGGGTTAGTCGGGTGAGAGGAATGAGTTACAGTAGTCAAGACGGGACATGATGAGTGTTTGGATTAGTATTTTAGTAGTGTCTTGGGTGAGAAAGGTTCAGATCCTAGAGATGTTGTGGAGGTGGAGGCGGCATGAGTTTCAGATTGACTGGATATGAGGAATGAAGGATAGGGCGGAGTCAAATGTGACCACCAGATAGCGTGCTGTAGGGGCTGGTGTGATGGTGGTGTTGTTAGAGGTGAGGGTTACATCTGGAGTAAGGCTGGTTGTAGAGGGAGGGAAGAGGATAAGATCGGTTAATTTTGAGTTGACAGGAGGACATCCAGGAAGACACAGCAGACAGACCGTCAGATACAGGGGGAAAGGGAGAGGTCTGGGGAGGAAAGATAGGTTTGAGTGTCATCAGCATAAAGATGGTGGTGAAACCCAAAGGAGTTTATTAGTGTGCCAAGGGATGTGGTGTAAACTGACAAGAGAAAGGGTCCCAGGACTGATCCTTGAGGCACTCCGACAGACACTGGGAGGGAAGAGGACGTGGAGCCTGAGTAGGAAACACTGAAGGTGCGGTTGCAGAGATATGATGAAAACCAGGAGAGTGCAGTGTTGCAGAGATCTAGGGAGTGGAGGACTTGGAGGAGGAGTGGGTTGTCTACTGTGTCAGAGGCAGCTGACAGGTCCAGGAGAATGAACAGGGAGTAGTGGCCTTTTGACTTTGCGGAGAGGAGGTCACTGGCCACTTTAGTGAGGGCAGTCTCAGTGGAGTGATGAGGGCGGAATCCGGATTGCAAGGGATCTAGCAGGGAATGGGAGCAGAGGAATTGAGCGAGCTGGTAGTATGCGAAGAGCTCAAGGACCTTGGAGGCAAATGGGAGTAGA
Source organism: Rhinophrynus dorsalis (assembly GCA_037306005.1). Taxonomy (NCBI): domain Eukaryota; kingdom Metazoa; phylum Chordata; class Amphibia; order Anura; family Rhinophrynidae; genus Rhinophrynus; species Rhinophrynus dorsalis. Next base: position 43,941,677 of record CM074726.1, on the reverse strand, counting down.
GAAATGGGCTGGTAGTTTGAAAGAGAGTTTGGGTCCAGGGAGGGTTTCTTTAGGATGGGAGTGATTAATGCATGTTTGAAAGAGGATGGGCAAGTGCGGATGACAGAGGTTGAATAAGTGAGTAAGAGATGGAATTAGTAGAGGAGAAAGTTCTTGAATGAGCTGGGATTGGATTGGGTCAAGAGGGCATGTGGTTAGGTTTGAGCGAGTGAGGAGAAGGGAAACTTTGTCCTCGGTCAAGGGTGAGAAGGAACCTAATGTGTATGTAGGAGATGTGATAGGGCTAAGCTGGCTGGGTGGGGGTGGAAGTGATGAAATGTAATGTCTGATGGAGTTGATCTTGTCCTTGAAGTGGGTGGCGAGATCATAGGCGGAGAAGTTGGTGGAAGGTGTTTGTGTTGGTGGGTGTAGAAGGGATTTGAAGGTCGAGAAAAGGCCTTTTGGGTTAGAGGAAAGAGTAGAGATTAGAGAGGAAAAGTATGCCTGTTTGGCCAGGGAGAGGGCAGAGCTATAGGAACAGAGAATGAATGTCGTGTATGAAGTCAGCTGTGGAGTGCGATTTCCTCCAGTGCCTTTCGGCAGTGCATGAGCACCTTTGGAGGTATCTCGTTTGTCTTGTGTGCCAAGGTTGTAGTGGGGTAGTGTGTGGGTGGCGTAGAGTTGCAGGTGCAGCAGTGTCAAGGGCTGTTGTGAGAGTGCTGTTGTAGAGAGTAGTAGTTTGTTCTGGGCAAGTAAGTGTCAGGATGGGGTTGAGAAGAGGTTGCAGGTCAAGAGTATGCAGATTTCTCTGCATGTCTTGATTACGGTGTGGGGGGGGAGATGTGTTTGCGCTGTATTATGAGGTTTTTGGTGAGGAGGTGGTAGTCAGAGAGGGGAAAGGGAACATTGGAGAAGTTGGAGACAGAGCAGAGGTTAGTAAAGACAAAGTCAAGGGAGTGACCGTCACTGTGCGTGTGGGAGCTGGTCCACTGAGATACGCCAAAGGAGGTTGTTAATGAGAGGAGTTTGAGGGCAGGGGTGGTGTTATGATTATCTACAGGGATGTTGAAGTCTCCCAGGATGAGAGTAGGGACATCAGAGGACATGAAATGAGGGAGCCAGAAAATGAAGAGATCAAGGAATTGTGAAGTAGGCTGGGTGGTCTGTATATGGTGGCAACACGCACGGGAATGGGAGAGAAGAGACGAATTGTGTGGGCTTCAAAGGTAGGGAAGGAGAGCGAAGGAACAGTAGGGATAACCTGAAATGTATGGTTGTGGGACAGCAAGAAGCCTACTCCACCCGCATGTCTGTTGCCAGGCCTGGGTGTGTGGGTGAAGTGAAGGACGCCATGTGAGTGCAGCAGTGGAGGCAGTGTCTGACTACTAAAGAGGTCTCCAACATAATGAGACGTAATGTACTAGACACATCACTAATGCATTTAAAAGCATAGAAACACTTAATATGCACAAATTATACATTGTAGAGTTTATACGGCTGAATAACATAGTACTCCCACTTCTAAAAAAAAGGGGGTTTATTTAAAGGGTTAGTAATGCCAGAAATAAACTTTTTTCAGCATGGTAGATCATACAAAAATAAAGTATTTGGAGAAAGTCCCATCTCTCAACCTTTATGGTTTGAGAGAAATTTGCATCTAAAGTCCCCCCTCCCTCCTCTTCTTCGGACATCAGCGCTCTACTGACAGCAGGAGATCCTAGTCCAGGGACCAGCTGGCAGCTCTTCAGCAGAGCCAAAATAGCAATATTTAAAAGGAATGACTTCATTGGAACGGTATACAAAATGTACCTGGTTTGCAAGTACAATTTATAGACCATTCCAATTAAGTAGTTCTTCTTAAAGATAGCTATTTTGGCTCTGCTGAAGAGCCGCCTCAAGTCGCACGACTCGAATCTCCATCTGTCAACTTTACAGCTGACATGAGGAGAGAGGGAACTTTATTTTTGTAAAATCTACCATACTGAATAAACATTATTTCGGGCATTACTAACCCTTTAAAAGTTACTGCAGCTCAAACTTTAATTTTTTTTTTCTGTTAAGGTGCAGTATCTTAATGGCCTGAAATTTTACAGTGGTGCCGTAAGTACAGCAGCCTATGGATGCTTATGGTCAACAGACCAGAGCTTTCTATAGGATGGTGTAGCAACAGCACCACTGTAAGATTTCAGGCCATTAAGATACTGCAGCTAAAAATTTCAAGTTTGTTCAGCAATAACTTGACTAAAACACCTCTCAGCACTGGGAGTAGTTTTGTTTTACTAAAAAGGATAAACCCTAAAGTAGATCTATTTTTGCATATTAATTGTTAGCATCCCTTTAAATGGGTATAAGCCCCATTTAAAAGAAACACTAATACATGCTAATAATATACCCTGATATGGTCAGAAAATAAGGATGGACACAAGGATACATGGATTGGTTGTCCAAAACGAATTGTTTTTGGTAATGGAAATAAGTTACATGGGCACAGACATGATTCTTTATGCAGTATTCCAAAACTCGAAACTCCTCCTCCTTCAGTGGAAGAGTTTGGAATTTTTGAGCTAATAAAAGGCATCATGTCTGTCTCTGTGGCCATGACATTTATTTCCAATTAAAGATTCATTCTAGAGAATTAATCCACACAGAATGGATTTTCTTGCCAAATTAAGGAAAATGGGGACTTATAGTTAATAGGTAGTAGAATTGCACTTCTAAAAATAGGAAGACATTTTTATTTGTCCCCAACAGTGCAGCTGGTTCACTCCAGAATTGCAACACATTAGCTTCCTGCATATAGTCCTAAGAGGTTATCCACAACCTGGTCAATGATCTTGTCTAAATAATGCGATCTATTGGGTTCTTTATTTTTGCGCTTAAAAATAAATATTAAATGTATAATATTATTACTAGTTTCAATGGCATAAGAGAGTAAAGTAAAGCAGAAGGCAGAAGACCATTTCAAGTGATTGATGGATAAATCCTGCATATCAACTGTAAAAGCATCAAAATAGCACTTAGATCAGTGTTTCTCAGCCAGGTTGCCATGATCATCAACATAGGGTGCCCCATGTGTTCTATAAAGAATTTGACAAAAACGTGAATATTGACTTTTAAGTGTAGATTTGTGAAAACTGTTATGGAGAATGTTTATTTTTTTTTTTAATTGTACCCCTCATTACGTCCTTGATATATTACATTAAATATGTTATGAGTGCCTCAAAAGTTCCAGATTGAGTGTTAAGGGCACCTGGGTCAAGAAAAGATTGAGAACCATTGTCTGATCTCAAGCAAGAAAGAGGCAAATTGTACAGGAAAATATTACTACTGGTACCAACACTTAGAATTCTTGATGTGTGATGCTACAATGCGAGTAGTTAACATGGTTATTGATCAATACACAAAATAATCCCTTACCTGCATTAGGTTGAAGCGAGCCACTTCATTAATGGGAGCGTCTGAAATGATCCCATACTGCTCTGGATTCACAATTGCCGGACAGATAAAACAGGCCAGGAGGAGGTCAGTGCACATGGATCTCACTTCACCCACCTCCAAACCCTCTACACAAGACAGAGTCTTGTACATCTGGGAGACAATCCACCGCAGGCTGTGAGGAAAGCAATAGGTGTTCTGTTTCAAATATCCTATGAACTTATTCACAAGGGTCACTAGCTTAGCTTCGTTTGATTCCACCATCTCCTGCACCTTCTGCCTGAAGCCCTCACTGCCCTTCTCCCCAAATAACTTTTCCTGTTGAGCTGGGGAGAACCGCTCAGTCAGTTTGCTGGGATCTGTTTCCAGGTGATCCTCATCCTCTACCAGCAACTGCATGATGGGCTCATGCAAGGTTGCAGTTAGAAAAAGCTTGGCGGAGAAAAGGCCCTCTGAGAAGAGCTTGAATATGATACTGAAGGCACATGTGCCTTTTCGTAGTAACCTCCGTGGGTTGTCACTTTCCTTCAGTTCAAACTCAATCAGATAGCGTAGAACCTGGAGCAAATAGCTCTCATCCTCCTGCATAATGCAGTTCCCATAGAGAGAGGTAAAGACTGTGAGAATGACACTTAGAGCATTCTCCTGGTTGAGCTTTTCTCCAGCCACAAGGCATGATGCGATGAGGCGTGGGTTCTCCCTTAGGTGATTTAGAAACTCCCCATATGAAGTCTCCTGGAAGCCAAGCTGCTTGTAACCGTCCACAAACTGTGTGTCTTCCAGAACCTTTGCATGTTGGCAGCACTCAGCTGGAGATGCTTCTGCACTAAAAACAACAATTCAACAATGTTAGGACAAATCAGAAAAGCTTGCTGTACCAAGTTCAGCCCTTGAGTATTGAAATTGAAGTCTCCCCAAAGCAAGATTACATTGTTTTGAGGGGGGAGGGATAAATTAATCTATTTTTTTGTGGCAGTGTGGCACTTTACCAATACATTCTGGGGAATTATCATATCCCCTGTTTATGACCAAACACATCACATGCTTTGCTATTACAAGTGACCCCAGATTGTGTGCTCTGGCTAGATTCATTAATATCACAGTGTCTAGTAAAATCCCTTTAACCCTTTCAGTGCCAAAGAGGTATCCAAAACACTGTATACCTCTCTGGCACTCAAAAAGGGTTATGAGCCGGACTAAGCCACCAACAAATGATCAATACCGAAAAACTATGCATTTTACAAAACACATGGCTAGCACATTTTTAATTCTCTTTAAAAAGAGGATTTTTAGTCGTACCTGTTAAATCCTTTTCTCTTAGTCCATACAGGTTACTGGTAACTCTGGGTAGTCGATCCACCCCTTTATGTAGGCAGGAACAATTCTAGAATTATATGCAGGGGTTGGAGCCTACCTTTCCTCCTTGGCTGCAGCTAGCCAACCAGCTCCAAAAAGATTTGAGACACTAACTATTGACTAGATAGTAGAAGGGAAAGAAGACTCCTGTAAGCATAACCCCAAGGACCCCCACGGTCTGCCACAGGAGAGCCAAGCATGGTCCTTTGACAGGGTGGGAGACCAGTAACCTGTATGGACTAAGAGAAAAGGATTTAACAGGTAAGACTAAAATCCTCTTTTCTCTTTCGTCCAATACAGGTTACTGGTAACTCTGGGATGTCCAACCATTGAGTTTCCCAGAGGCGGGAAGGCAAGGACTAGGCGCAATGCCCCCAAAGTCACCAGAGCATATATGAACCATCAGATCAGAGATAGCCCAACAAAACAATGAAGTGTCAACTGACACTGAACAGGGGTAACAACACCCCAAACTGTTACACAGCACACAGAACTAGAGCCAACAGGGCTCAAAAGTGAAGGAAGCACCGATGAAGATCCTAGACAGGCAAGACTGCCTCCAGGATCTTCCTCCCAAAGCTGGAGTCAGCCGATGCCAGCACATCAACACGGTAGTGCTTCAAAAAGGTGTGCACAGACGACCAAGTGGCCGCCTTGCACAACTGATCAGCAGAGGCATGATTCTTGTAAGCCCAAGAAGCCCCAATAGATCTTGTAGAATGAGCCGTGACCGGAAAGGGGACAGGTTTCTTCCACAGCTCATAAGCCTTACAAATAGTGGACTTGATCCAAGACGCAATAGTCACTTTGAATGCAGGTCTTCCTGCCCTAGGACCCTCAAGAATGACAAACAACGCATCAGATTACCTGATAGACTCAGTGCGATGTACATGAAACTTGAGACAACGCACCACGACTAACAAGTGGAGATCCCTCTCCTTGTCAGAGGTGGGGTCAGGGCAGAAAGAGGGCACCACAATTTCCTGACTGATGTGGAACTCCTGAGAGGTGCGACGCACCACCTTGTCCTTGTGAAACACCAAATAGGGTGGTTTACAGGACAGAGACTAACTCCGCAAAACACGACAGACAGACACAATCGCCAGGAGAAGCGCCATTTTCCATGTCAACAGGCGTAGAGGAATAATAGCCAAGGACTCAAATGGAGGGCACTGAAGAATGCCCAAAACAAAATTAAGATCCCATGGAGTAGCAGGAATCTTTAAGGCAGGACGAGTATGAATAACTCAAAGTGAGGCCCTTATCCACACTGTCCTGCAAAAAAGCCAGGACCGTAGGCAAATCAAATTCCCGAGACTTGTCAGAACACCAAGATAGGAAGGTCGACCAGACACGATGGTAGATCTTCGAAGAAACAGGTTTGCGGGCACTGAGCATAGTAGCCACCACAAAGAAGAAGAACCTTTCTTCCTCAATATTGAGGATTCAATTTCCAAGCAGTCAAGGCTAGACGATGAACATTCTCCTTCCACAGGTAACCCTGTAGAAGAAGATCCGGACGGCAAGGGAGCCGGAACGGCTCCGCCACTGACAGATCCAGAAGCTCCGGAAACCAAGCCTGGCGAGGCATGGGGAAGGGAGGGGAGGGGAGGAAAAATGTAGGCCAGAGGGAATAACCAAGGAATGGACAATGCATCCACCGCCAGAGCTAGTGTCCCTCCATCAAGAGCAGAACCTCGAAACCTTCCTGTTGTGTATTGTCGCCATCAGGTAGATGTAAGGAAGACCCCATTTCTGAACAATGAGGTTGAACACCTCTGGGTGCAGCTCCCACTCTCTGCTGTCCACTGTGTGTCGAATGAGGAAGTCCGCCATTACGTTGTCTACGCCAGGAATGTGCAGTGCGTATATGGCAGGAACATGTTCTTCTGCCCAGGACAAAATAGCCTTGACCTCTAACCAAGCGGCGAGACTTCTTGTTCCGCCCTACTTGTTGATGTAAGCCATGACTGTGGTGTTGTCAGACTCTACCCGGACTGGAGTGTCTTCCAGCTGAGATGTCCAATGACGAAGGGAATGAAATATCACCCGAAGCTCTAGCACACGTTGATGGGAAGGAGAGATTCTTCCGGAGACCACCGACCCTGTGAACTCAGGCGACCCATGACCACTCCCCATCCGGAGAGGCTGGCATTCGTCGGCACCATGGTCCAGAAGGAAACTAGGAAGGACTTGCCCTTCAGCAGATTGTAGAGGTCGAGCCACCGGGAGAAACTCCGTTCCACATGAAGAGGAAGTGACATTGACATCTTAAGAAGATCCGGCCGACCCCTGCACACCTGGATCACAAACAGCTGGAGTTCCCTGGTGTGTGCCATGGCAAACGGTACAGCCTTTATGGTGGAAATGAATTTCCCCACAAGAGATGACAGCTTCTTGGCTGGAACTGGATCTTGAGTCAGTATCGCAGAAACCCTGTGGGCGATCTGGTGAGCCACCTCGTCCGTGAGAAATACCATGTTCTTCTGGGTATCAAAGAGGAAGCCCAGGAAAACCAGACGCTGGGATGGGACAAGATCTAATTTGTCCAAGTTGATGATCCATCCGTGATGAGTGAGAGCATGAATGCAATGCTGAACCTGCTGATGAAAAAGTTCTGCAGATGGGGCTTTCAGAAGCAAGTCGTCCATGTATGTAACTCTGATGGCGTTCTGGTGGAGGAGGGATTATCAAGGCTCCCAGGACACGTTGAAGACCTGAGAAGCTGTCGTCAGACCAAATGGAAGAGCCGAGAACTGAAAATGTCCCCTGTCGCAGGCAAACCGGAGGGCCTGCCGGCTCTCAGGATGAATGAATATGTGTAAATACGCATCCTGAATATCCAGTGATGCAAGGAATTCCCCCGGGGACATGGCAGCAATCACCATCCGTAGAGACTCCTGGTGATAATGAGTCCGTGTCACAAAGGAACTGAAATCCTTCAAGTCCAAAATGGGACGACAACCACCTTCCTTCTTGGAGACAACAAAGAGGTTTGAGTAAAAAACCATACCTCTGTCCTGAACTGGAACCGGCTCCAGAACGTCCTTTTCCAGAAAAGCCTGAACAACACCATCAAAAAGACAGTGTTTCTCTGCTCCCTGAGGCGTATAAGAAGGAAGAAAACAAAAGGGAGGGAGAGAGATGAAAGGGATCCTGTACCCTTCCATCACTACTTGCAGAACCCATGGGTCCGACAATGAATCCTCCCAAATGCTGTGATAGTGACGCAGGCGACCACCCATAGCAGAGTGTGGACCCGGGTTCAGTGAGTCATGCCAAAGATGGCATGGAGGAGACCCTGGCCTTCCATTGCTGCTTGGGCTTGGAGGAGGTATGCGGAGCTGAGGGAACCGTCTGGTTCGCTGGATGGGTCTCATTCTGAAAGGAACTAAAATACTGGTTACACTAAAGCTGTGTTTTCTTCCTAGGAAACAAAGTGTACTCTTGCCCTCTGTAGCCTCACTGATCAGATCCTTGAGATCTGGCCCAAACAAAGAAGTGCCTTGAAAAGGAAAGGAGAGCAATACTTTCTTAGAAGCAGTATCAGCACACCAGAACTTGAGCAATAGGGGATACAGAGACCTCAGCATCCTTAGTCTTAGGTCTTGCTCCAATGGTATAGACATTCTCACAGTGTACATAACCTTATTGAATAAGAAATCACCCAATTACAGTTAAAGTTTAAAGTTTACAATTAAAGTTTCACCCCAGAAATAGCTAAAATAGACTTATCTGGCAGACGAAGGGTTAATCAGCAGAGGAGAGAAGGAGAGTCCAAGCCCTGCGTAGGATACTCGTTCTGCAAAGATCACAAAATGGCTGCCGTGGCGGAAGCCAATCAGAAATGAGCGCGCAAAGCAAGCGCTCATGGGAAATATAGTTTTCCCAGAAAAGTACTCCAAAAAGTGCCCGAACCCCCCCAACACACTAGAAACATGAACTAGATGATAGAGCAAGGGCAGACAAGTAAAATGAGCCATCTCTGAAGTCGCTAGGTTACGCGGTGGCAGATATATGTCCCAAACTGTACAGTCCAATAGGAGTGAATGGAGCCATGGCACCTATGCTGTAAAGTGCACCTTTAACTTAGTTTTTACAAAATTGAAGGTGTAATATTAAGAGACATGAAACATCAATAAAACATGTTAGGATACCCAAAAAACACTGAACCAGTAGGAAAAGGGTAAGAAAACCCCCCAAAAGAATGCCAAACCAGAAGCTAAAGTGTTAAATACCACATAAACCTGCTCCAAACATCGAACAGACATACAGATAGACCCAACGAGTGCAGGAGTGTGCAACAGAAACTCCAAATGAAAAACCCCTGTGCGGAGGGGCACTGTGGGACATGTGGACCTGCAGTACTCAAAGGGTTGCTCACCTTTCCTGCAGATCGTCTGTCTTCAGATTACCTTGTTTAAAGAAGAAGCCTCGGTGGGTGACTCCTGAGGAAAGAAATTGTAGCCAGGATTTTCCCCCCAGGGCTTAAGGTCCACAAAAAGCACCTGGTCACTGAGCTAGCCATATTCTAAGGGCATTGTCAGTTATGGTAATCCGCCTAATGGTGGTATTCCATTTCTAACAGAAAAATAAAAATCTTCTAAAGCTATAGCAGAACTGTTCTCTTGCCTGTGTTATCTTCACCAAGGAACAAATCTTTCTGGAGCTGGTTGGCTAGCTGCAGCCAAGGAAGGAAGGTAGGCTCCACCCACTGCATACAACCTAGAATTGTTCCTGCCTACTTAAATGGGTGGATCGCCTACCCAGAGTTACCAGTAACCTGTATTGGATGACAGAGAAATAAACATCTTAGAATGAAGGGGTCACAGGCACACACAAAAGACAAAACAAAAAATTTGGAGCAATCATAGGTGCAGCCATCTGCTCCACAGAGAACAAATAAAAATACCCATTCATTTAAATGAAGATTTAAAGAAATAGAATGTTTCAAAAAAATTGCAGCTGAAATTAATCTTCATAGTATTTGGGCCATGGAGAGGTTATTTCAATACTGTCCGAGTTGTAGTTCAAGAGTAACTGAATGATAAAGTATCCCCCTCCCGCCCCTTTTACCTAGTGTAAGCTACCTCCCCTCAGATGTGGAATCTGGTCTCTTGACCAGACATATCACAGCAAGGGACAATCTTCTTACTGTGAGCAAAAGGAAAACACTGCCCCTCTTGACAGGTTTTTCCTTACGCTCACTCAAGATTGTCCCTCTCTGTGATCCATCCAGACAGTCTTGCTGCTCTGAGGGGAGCAGTGTTACATCAGTAAATGGGGTGGGAAGGGGATATTTTATCAATTACTCTTGAACTACAACTCTGACCGTACTTAAAGAACACTCTCTATGGCTCAAACACCATGAAGATTAATTGGAGTTGTTTATTTGTGGAACATTACTATCCATTTAAACCCCCAGAATATTAGAGGTCACCAACGTATTAGAAAGCAATGCTTTGTGACGTCTCTAACACTTTACGGCTGACAAGAGAAGGGGGGGGGGGGGACTTTCAATGCAAACATCTCTCAAACCATAGCGGTTTGAGAGATGGGATCTGCTGCAAATATTTTTTTCATCTACAATGCAAAATATTATTATTATTATTTGACGTTACTATCACTTTAATGCTAATCTTAGTAAAAGAAAACCAGCATTCTAGAACAACTGAGGATACCATGTTAAAACAACTGAATACAGAACAGGTCTCCAATGCTTCGAGGATAAATGCTCAACGCTTCTCTAGAATCCAAGTGATTAAGGGGTTTGGCCGCTAAGCATACACTAAGGTTGTGTGTACCCAAAAAGGTTTCCCCACTGCCAAGTCTGAGAACCAGTGTTAGGAGGAATCAGACTTCTGTGTGCTTCTATACCATAATTTGATTGAATATAAAGCATTTTTTTCAGTAACTTCAGCCTGAAAAAATAACCTTGCATTATATTCAAGTTCACTTTAAAATCTATTCTTTTTTATGTCAAAACTGTCACACTTTTAGTAGATTACCAGTAATGACAGATCACTTGTCCTGATTTCTATAGTCCTTGCACATGATCTATATGTTGAGGATCAATTTAAAACCTCTAACACCTGGATTCCAGTTCATGTGTCAGATGCGATAAAACGGAGCATCAGCAAACAAGGAATGTGGGAAATGGAACAGGCAACTTGTACAAGGAAAAGTTGTCACTACAAAGTACAGTCAATAACCGTACATTTCATATGCTTGCCATATGTTGAAGACCTCTCCAGCATTCAATTAGTTAACTGTCCCATTTAAATCAATAGGAAATTGGAGACATTTCTGTTGTCTCCCTATGGCGCACTGGGTTTGCCCAAGTGTGGCTTGCTCTATACACATGGAAAGGCATCTCTTCCCTAAAACATAGTCTAATTTGTGTACGAGACCAACAGTTTTATGTATAAATTTCTCGCAAATTAAAGTGCCCCCCAAATAATTATGCACACAGCGATAAGCATATCAATACTAGTATTATCCTGAACAAGTCTGGCATTATTGAGAAATCCAGCTTGTTCTGAGATTCACCAGCAGGCATCTTGCTGTAGTGGTATTGCTCGCCTGTGCCATTAGTCCCTTCCTGTACCTTAAGGTACAATGCAACTCCCCCTCACCAATCCTAGTGCAGACCGGGACGGACCGTGCAGGAGCACAGATGCCTCTTCGGCAAGATGTCTGCGCTGATGCTTCTCAGACCAAGTTGTATTTCTCAAGGCGAATATAAAGGTAAGAGAGTTATGAAACATATTATATTCATTATAAAAAAGTATATTGAACAATCACAATGACAATTATTTGGAAAAATTCAAACAAAAGGAATGTAAGGATACATATTTGGAGAACTTTTGCTTTTATAACCATTTACTATCTCACATATAATTTTGTTATATTGCCCTACGAATTCTAGCAGATCATCTTTTCCATTTGATTTTCTGCCTACCATCTCGTAGCACCGTAGGCTATACATCTTCTACATATATTTCCCTAATACCAGGTCATCTACTTTTCCCTGGGTTTCTCATACTTATGACCTGCATGTATTTATTATTTATGGAATTACTGTTATGATATTTTTAGATCTCACTGTTTTACATGCATACTACACTTAATATTTTTTGTGTGTCTTTTTCTATTGTTGTGCTGACCCCTACTCCATTCACCACATTTGCAGACATTACTATCCCGAAGACAAAACGAAAGAGGATTTGTGCATTTTGGAGGAGAAAATAGGGTGTACGTGATGCGATAGTGGGAATTATCTCCTCTTTCTACTATAGCAGAGAGCAGTCTGAGGGCTGTAGAGGAAGCTACTGAGGGCCACCTGTTTCCCATCACTGCACAAGAATCATTTAGAAAGTGAAAGTGTATGATTAGGATAGCTCGCTGTGCACGTCTACAAGTATAGCATCGTGGCCCATTCATGCTCTATTGCAGAAAGCTCAGCTGAGTCGGAGCCCTGGCTATCTGGAAATGAGGCTGATGTAGTAAAGAAATTGGGGTAATTCTGGAACAAACCAGCTGCTCCAGAATGACCAAATAATATGTCCAAAACACCAAATTATTTAAATGGAGCTTTTAACCCTTATCAATGCTAGAGAGGTCTCCAATGCAGTGCTTTGCATTCAAGGTGGTTAACAGCCCCCATTGAAGTCAATGGAAGTTTTTAATTAATTAATTTTTTGCTGCATATAGTACAGATAGATCGCTCCTGTACTTCTTAGACCATCAGCCTCCCTTTGGCGCATCGTACCAGTGTAACAATGCACTTTGGGATTAGTGTTCTTGCTATCCAGGACTGTTGCTGAAGGGTGCATTGAAATAACCGATGCCCCATGCAGCAGAGTTACCCTGGGTTGCTCACTTTAGAGGGAACACCACTTAGTGTATAAAAATATTATTTATTTATTTTTACCTTTAACATTTTCATTGAAATTTTATAGTAGAAAGGGGGTATAACAGAAGGAAAAGGGGAAGGGGTACAGCACTGTACACCAGTTAACCAGAAAAATATATATGACCTGAGAAGGCATGAAACACAGCATAGTAAAACAATACATGGGTGGGATGCGATGGAGTGGCACCCACACCGCTGCCGAGAATAGGCGAGGTAGTGCTACAGAGAGTCAACGCCACAGACGGGACCCCCCAGGGGGCTGAGAGAGCAACCAGTGGGGCTAACCACAGCAGTAAGCGACTAAAAGAACAAGCTGGATGGAGGGGAGGAGGGGCCTAGTACAAGCATCTAACAGCAGAGTCCCAACCCCCACTCAACAGATATATGAAGAGACCCCAGTGGGCAGATGCCAGGGGCACCGGGGATATGAAAATGTTTTAAAAACAACTAGTAAAGCATGGTACTGTGTTAGCCATAGAAAATGCAGGAGATGAGTAAAATGGATACCTGTATTGGCTAACGGAGTGGCTCTAAGATGCAAGCTTCAAGACAACTAGGTGTCTTCTTTTTCACGCATAGAGTTCACTGGAGCATAAAAAGGTAATCAATCTTGTTGGAATCTTCCAGTCCACTTCAAAGAGACTTTACTAGAGCCTATGGAATGAATTATGCTCATACTGATAAGTAATTTAAAATGTAAATTCTACTAATGTGCATGAGTTTTAAAGTGATGTATTGTGGATTCAGCTTTCATTCTTACTATCCCAGAAGAAGAAACCTAGTTGTCATGAAAGCTTGCATCTTACACCAACTCAGTCAATAAACAAATAATTTTTACTATAGTAGTCTCCTTAAAAACAGAATACAATTACATTGCAGCTGCCTCCCAGTGAAAGTCCAGCCACATGCTGTCCCATTAGGAAATACAAAGTATGGTCCAGCTGTGAAGCCAATAACGGGTGCAAGAGAGAAAGAGCCCAACTCTAGCTGTAATCCTACCTTGTTAGGATGAGTCTGTCCAAGTTGATCCTTTGCTGCTTAGAGATCCAGGAGGTGCGGTAAAGCCTCTCTGCTGTTTTTAACACATCTGCATTCAGTCGCTGGATGAGCTGCTTCTCTGAATTTACATACAGACGCTCCTGTTTGAGGTGGCGTGCCAGTGTGTGGATATCCGGCTTCACCATCTTGGGACACGATGGGAGCCGCCGGACCTGTGAGACAGAGAGACAAATAGGTTGGAAGAAACGATACAACAGTATTATAACAGGTCTGACATTGAATTCTATTGAGGAAACAGAGCTGACCTATCAAACCTCTACAGCAATCATACGGTACCATATTTTTCTTCAACTTATATGCTCTGCAGTAGAACACAGGAAACCAAATGCACAGTAAAAATAAAGCAACCTAACTACCCCATTGGGAAGAAAGAAAATCCTGAACTCTCGCTGACAGAACCCCATGAGGACCAGAGGGGTGCAATACGTGGCACACCACTCTGGTGTTCAAGGGGTTAAAGGGGGCTTTTAACCACCTGAATGCTAGAGTTCTACAACTGACAGTGTGAAGCAATGCATTAGACATCTTTATAGAATTAATGGAATTTAAACTTTTGAGTGCCAGAGAGGTACCTCTCTGGCACTCAAAGGGGTAAAAGTCATTTTAAAAAGGGGGGAGGGGCTATTTGTATTCTATGGTGCTGTTGGTGTGTTTATACCAGGCGTTACCAGCGCTAGTCTTATAAGCTACCAACAGAGCATGTTTTCAAGGCAACTCAGCTGGAGCACAGACAGACCAATCAAAGTGACTGAGCCACTTCCTAGCCCACTTGTGCTCAGGCTGGGATATCCTGAAAACATACACTGTTGATAGCTTGAGGACCAGGGCTGGTTACAACTGGTCTATCCCTGTGAGTACCATTATTCCAACAAGACTTTCCTTATAGTTCTTACAATGTAATGCCTCTGCAAAGAGCTGGTCAGAGATGCTCAACTAGGAACGAGCCTGCCCGACAATTGAAGAGACTCTATAGGAAAAGTGTCCTACCCAGGGTGCAACCTCTTTTAGCTCACTACTGCCTTTCAAAGAGGCCCAAAAGTACATCTGGGGTTGGCAGCTTCTCTTGTTCATAGAGGAATTGCCTGTCATTTCAAGGCTGGACTGCATTTTGGCAGGATCAGTATGATGTGCTTTAGGATAGTGAGCTAAAATAGATTGCACCATGGGTAAGACACTTTTCCTATAGAGCCTCCTCAATTGTAGGGAAGGCTCATTCCAATTTGAGCATCTCTGACCAGCTCTTTGCATATGTAATGCCCCTGATTAAAGTGGAACTAACACCCCTACAAGATGTAGCCTCAATTAGAGTGCTATAATCCGTTATAACTCGCTGTGTATTTTTTAATTTATTTATTTTTTAAACGTGTTATTAAAGAATAATCCGCAATTCCAAAAAGTACCTGGTGACGTCTTCCCCCCAGAAAAGCGCATTGGGCATATCAGCACAGAGCCGATCAGCTCTCTTGTAACTCCCCCCGGCTACACGAAAACACCTACGTTATCAGATTTAGATTCTATTGCTGGTCCGAGAATCTAAAGCTAATGAAGTAGGTGTTTTCGTGTAGCCAGGGGGAGTTACAAGAGAGCCGATCGGCTCTGTGCTGACATGTGCAATGCGCTTTTCTGGGGGGGAATACGTCACCAGGTACTTTTTGGAATTACGGATTATTCTTTAATAATACGTTTAAAAAAAAAATTACATAAAATTCCAATTTTATGGCTCTCTGAAGTGACAGAAATAGTACCATCCAGCCAGCATAACAGAAAGTTGCAGGAGAGGAAAAAAAGGACATTCTTCATTGTTTTACACAATTAGTAGAACAATTTATAGCGTCTCATGCCCTCA
The DNA here is from genome assembly GCA_037306005.1 of Rhinophrynus dorsalis. Taxonomy (NCBI): domain Eukaryota; kingdom Metazoa; phylum Chordata; class Amphibia; order Anura; family Rhinophrynidae; genus Rhinophrynus; species Rhinophrynus dorsalis. Next base: position 43,926,087 of record CM074726.1, on the reverse strand, counting down.
AGTAACTGCAGATGAGCATCTACACACTGGGAGTCAAAAGCAAGCCATTTCAGACTGCCTTGTACAAAGGTTGTAAAGTAGATGTAGTTTGTTTTCATGAGAAATCTTCCCACGAAATCCTTACATCATGCCAAGAGACATGTTTTAGCATAAACGCTACAATCCTGTGACAAAGACGGCTCTGTACTGAGCAAAAACAAGCATTTGTACTCCTCTTCCGCAAATTCCAATGAGAGGGGATAAAAAAAAAAGCCATGGAGATTATTAACCCTGTTGCAGCTGCAGTGATGGAGAAGAGGACAAAACGGCACATTGCGCAAATGTGCGAGGCATTGTAAAGCACACATCCCTGGTCCTTAAGCAGGGCTCGACAAACCCCAGCTTCCCAGGGTTTCACCTGCTGATCATGCCACGATCCAGAGAGTGCAAAAGAAAAACTGGTTGCCATGAAGAGGTCTGTGTGAGGGACATCATATTACACCACCACATATGCATAAATGTTGCATGTGCATTCTAATGAAGGCATGATAATTTTCATGCACAGTGCAGGTCTGTGCCCATAAAAGATGGCCTCATAGCACAGACTTACTCAGCGCGTGAAAATTCACATGGACAAAAACAGTCCGTTTCAACCTTTCCCAGTAGCTCAGTACATCTAATTTCTTCTACAGAGAACATGTGTGACATTTGAACCAATGACAAAAGCAATGTATAGTATACATTGCCTTTATCAGTGTTCTCTGCCTCTCTTCCTCACAGCATACCTCCCAACATACCTCCCAACATTTGAAATTGCCAAAGAGGGACACTTGTGTTTTAGAGGTTGTGGCTGGTGGACAGGGGTATTACTGGGAATTTGTAGGTTATTTATTTGTGTACATGAATAAATGATTCAAAATAAGACCAAAGTGTTTTATTTACACATACTAATTTATAAACACATATACTGAAGTTTAAACAAACATTAATGCGAGTTTTATTGCTGTGGAGCAATGTGATACACTTATATACACACCACACAGTTAGAGCAGGTTTGGTCACTCGATGACCTACTGCCACCTCTCTGTCACTGAATAAATTATTTAGAACAAAACAAGCTCAAATGTATTTTATTTACATAGCCCAATTTATAAACAAATTTACTGATATTTCAACAAACATTAATGTGAGTTTTATTGCTGTGGAGGAGCAATGTGATACACATATACACACACCACACAGTCTGATCTCCTAAAGGAGAGAATGAGAGCTATAAGGATTTATGTCCAAGAGGGACAGTGCCTCCCTAAAAAGGGGCATTTAGGAGATATGAATTGCCGTTTACACCATTTATCCAGTGCCTATTAAAAATGAACGGAGTTCAAATAATGACAGAAAAACTTATAAAAAGTTATTGGGTTTTTTTCCCCTTTTTTATTTTTATCAAATAAAATGGTGGATTATCCATATAAACGTGGGATCTAAAATGGTATTATAGTTTCTGTGCGTAGACCAAATTAATTAGACGAAAGAGATGGTTGAACAAGAGGCATGCTACAAAGGATATTAGTATTGTCCTCTAGTGTCAAAAAGCCCCTGTCACTAAGGGGTTAAAGGGACACTAATGTCCCATAAAAAATCTTCTAGTTTTGTAGAGGTTAAAATAGTAATCTACATGCCACAAATATCTCTAACTGCTACAATTTGAGAGATATTTACATCCCTCCCTCCAGGAGATCCGGGTCCGGGGACCAGCCGGCGGCTCTGCAATGGAGCCGAAATCACGTTATTTCAAAAGAAAATGGTTTGCAAGCACGCTTTGTAGACCGTTCCAATGAAGTAATTATTTTTAAATAAAGTGATTTCGGCCCTGCTGAAGAGCCTCCTCAAGTCGGCCGACTTGAATCTCCTGCTGTCAGCTTTACAGCTGACAGCAGGAGGGGGGGGCAACTTTGAATGCATATATCTCTCAAACCATAGCGGTTTGAGAGATAGGATTTGTAGCACATACTTTATTATTTTAACCTCTACAAAACTAGAAAAAAAATTTCTGGGATGTTACTGTCCCTTTAAGCCTTTGAGTGCCAGAGTGGTACGGACTGCATTGCAAAGATGACTCAAGTATTTTGCCCGCTTCAGACTGAAGATACTGTAGTGGTCTACGTCAGGGTGCATAGTGGTTCATTTTTTCCCTCCATCCTGATTAGCACCACGTGCTTTGCATTTTTATTAATTCTACACTTGCCATGATTATTAAAGGGGATCGTTCACCCCTTTACAACTTTTCCTAAATAGTTTTGTCATATTTCGTAGATAATGAAAAGTGTATACATTTTTATAAAAAAAAAAAAAAACAAAACAAAACAAAACAAAAAAAAAAAACGCATGTTTGGTGAAATTAAAAGAATAAGTACAGCTCTTTACCTACTTCCGGTTAGACTCCGGTTACCTGATCTGTACCTCAGTCTGTCACTCTGCCTCTCTCTATCCAGCCTCCTCCGATGACAGAGGCTTTCTGTCTGTAAGCTGGAGCTCTCTCATTGGCAGAGATCGATTTCTGGCCAATGAGGGCCCTCCAGCTTACAGACAGAAAGCCTCTGTCATCGGAGGAGGCTGGATAGAGAGAGGCAGAGTGGCAGACTGAGGTACAGATCAGATAACAGCAGTCTAACCGGAAGTAGGTAAAGACCTGCATTTATTCTTTTAATTTCACCAAACATGCGTTTTTTTTGTTTTGTTTTTTTTTGTTTTTTTTAATAAAAAATGTATACACTTTTCATTATCTATGATATATGACAAAACTACTTAGGAAAAGTTGTAAAGGGGTGAAAGATCCCCTTTAAAGCAGATCACCCTATATCACGTCCCCCCACAATAATTAGGCATATGGCGATTAGCTTCTTAACAGTGATATTATCGGGCTCAAGTACCACAATCTGAAGTAATCCTTTTTTCTGACACTGACAGTCAGGCTTCTTGCTTTAGAACAGTCTGTGCGCTTGTGCCGTCAGTACCTTCCGGTACCTTAAGGTACCATGCAGTGTCTCCTAGAGGAGACCGGGACGGACAGCGCAGGCACGCAGATGTCTTTAAGACAAGATGTGTGTGTGAAAACCTGGCCACCGGTCTCAGAAGAAGAAGGATTACTTCTGAATGTGGGAATAGTGCCAAATAATAGCACTGTTAAGAAGCTAATCTCCATATGCCCAATTATTGTGGGGGGGACTTTATATAGGGAGATGGTTTCATTTTAACCAATTAAACTGTGTTTTCCCTAAAAGATTTTGTGGAAGACATTGATTGGGCCAACAAGTGTATATGTGACAGTTCCGCTTTAAGTCCCATCTATGCACACTTACAGCTCTGACACACACACAAGGTTTCCATATATTTTTTCTTTCCTTATTTGTCTGGTCACCGTACAACAAACAACTCACTTGAGGACTTTTCACACGACTGTATCCTTCTCTTATCCGGTCTCAGAGTGACAGGTTACAAAAAGGTTAATTATGACGACGGAGCAAGAGAAAGCAGAAACTGACAAATGAACAAGCCTTGGATGCGATACACAGGGCCATATGCACAAAACAAAGTGGTGTAATTCTATGGCAAAGAGGAAAAAAACATACCTACGGATGATGTAAGGGGCTTTTAACCCCTTGAATAATAAATAGGTCCGCAATTGTGCAGCAATATGCTGGAAACTTTGTAGCATAAGGGACACATAAAAATTGCCAAAATTCTAGCTGATTTAAATGAGGCTTTTAACCCCAGAGGTCTCCAACACAATGTCAAGACTCCTCTAGAAATTAGAGTAAAAAAAACAAAAACAAAAAAAACTTTAAAGTGTTAGTAACGTCCCATTATAAATAGCCTTTATTTTGTAGAGCTTCTAAAGTTGAATACAATGCAAAAAATGTATCTCTCAAACTGCTATGGTTTGAGAGATATTGGCACTCAAAGTTTGATGTGTCCTGCTGTCAGCAGGAGATCCGTGTCGGCCAACACATAGGCTCTGCTGCAGAGCCTCCGTGTCTGCCAACACAGATCTCCTGCTGACAGCTTTACAGCTGAAAGCAGGACACATAAAAGTTGAATGCTGATATCTCTCAAACCATTGCGGTTTAAGAGATAGGTTATTTTGCATTACATTCAACTTTTGAAGCTCTACTAAATAAAAGCTATTTATAATGGGACATTACTAACACTTTAAGAGTGAATGGGAAATTGTCTCTATGATGCTCTTGGTGTGCGCCGGGACTGCTCCTCTATATTGTGCTTAAAGGGATAGTAAACCCCAGGAAAAACTTTAAGCCAAATTATAGGAATAATAAAAACATACTTAACACCCTCATTCCCATCTCTCAAACCGTTATGGTTTGAGAGATGTAAGAAAATAAAGACCTCCGTTCCCTCCCCTTTCTGCCTGATGAGCTGTAAAGCTGTCAGAGGCAGAATCCGGTCGACCGACTTTAGGAGGCTCTTCAGGAGCGCTGACGTTGTAGACCATTCCGATGAAGTAATTATAGTTAGATATCTCAATGACAGCTCTCCTGAAAAGCCGCCATCTGGTCCCGGAAGCAGGACCTCATGACGTCCGCTACACAGCTGATGCATGAGAATGGGGAGGGAGCAGAGGTCTTTATTTTCTTACACCTCTCAAACCATAATGGTTTGAGAGATGGGAATGAGGACATTAAGTATGTTTTTATTATTCCTATCATTTGTCTTACAGTTTTTCTTTGGGTTTACTATCCCTTTAAAAGTTAAGACCTCAGCAATAGCACTCCCCCAGTCATTGATAGAGCTATGAAGAATGCTTTCTTTAGGTAGCTGTGAGAGGCTAAAAAAAGAGAACTTCCTCACTGAGTTACCAGGTGACAATAATGAGGAACACAATACACAGAACTTAAATTAGCAGCACACACCCAAATACACAAGGGGTTAACAACTCCCGCTGCTGCGGGGTGCACTGGAAAATTACTACCAAGGACATTTGGCAGTTCTGGCTACGTGTTGTAACATGCTAAACAGTTGACAGACATCCCTGCACAGACACAGTTCTGTTTCTTACCAGCCCATAGTTTCTTGGCAAGTAAACTAGAAACTCTACATTTCCCACATCCCATTCAGGCAAACTGTACCACAAGCTGCCAAAGGATGGATCAAAACCAAGCCAAGTCTTGCCATGTCAGGGAGCTGTTCTATTAATTTAGTGCAGGACTGGTGTTATGTGCGTTTACATTTCACAACTCCAAAGGTTTCCTTAAAGGGGAACTATCACCCCAAATAAAGTCTCCAGCCAACAATTAGCCATCTAACGATAAGGTTATCAATAGTAGTATTAGCCAGCATAATTAACACGTCAGTCACAAATCCTACTTGTGCCGAGCCTGACAGCCAGGCAACAGTGCAGACATCTTTGCTTACAGTCATCTGAGTGTCTGCGCTGTCTCCTCTAGGAGGCGCTGCATGGTACATTTAGGTACCAGAAGGGATTGATGGCGTAGGCGCGCAGATGCCTCTAAAGCGCTGTTGCCTGGTCATCAGTCTCGGCAGAAGTAGGACTTCTGAGTAACGCGATAATTATGCTGGCTAATAGCACTATTGTCAAGCTTATCACTAGATGGCTAATTGTTGGGGGCAGACTTTATTTGGGGTGATAGTTCCCCTTTAATCATTGAAGGGCCAGTGGAGGTGCAGAACACATTTAAACAGTTGACCCTTTGGGATGTGCATTGGTTTGCAAAGCAGTATGTTGCGTAACCCTCTGGCAGTGTTAACCCTTTGAGTGCCAGAGGGTTACGCAATGCATTGCTCTGTAATTTGTTGCGCTCCCCTCTGGCACTCAAAGGGTTAATAACACAATGCAATCACAACATAACACTGGTTTCCATCTCTCTCTCCATGGGGAAGCTTAAAAGGCTATTCTATCTTTTAGTATTTACCCGTTTTCTAGTTTAATTAAAAGCACACCTATCTGTGTATAACTTATTTCAAAACCATTTTTAAGTTGCATTAGTAGTTTTTTATTTAAAATAAATAGTTATATATTTTTTCATAGTACGAAAATGAAACAGGATTATAATTCAATCTATTCAGAGAAATAGATCTGTATCTCCCCTATTCCCTCTAACTCCCCTTCCTCAGTGGGATCCCCCCCTACATTCCCTTCCACTATGTTAATATCTAGTAACGAGAGAGAGAGTTTCCAAGATACTGTCGCACTGAAAGTTCCCCCTCCCTACCCTTGTCCTGACGTCAGAGCTGTGCTAACAGCAGGAGACCCCGGCCTTGGGACAAGCCGGCTGCTCTGCGACAAGCCAAAATCACGTTATTTCAAAAGAATTACTTCACTGTAACGGTCTACAACGTGTGCCTGGTTTGCAAGCACACTTTGTAGATCGTTCCCATGAAGTATTTCTTTTTAAATAACGCCAGTTCAGCTCTGCTGAAGAGCCTCCTCAAGTCGCACGACTCGAATCTCCTGCTGTCAGCTTTACATCTGACATCAGGAGAAGGGGAGGGGGGGGGACTTTCAGGGTGAATCTCTATCAAACCATAGAGGTTTGAGAGACAGGATTTGTGGCACGTAGTTTATTATTTTAACATCTATAAAAGTAGAAGATTTTTTTTTATGGGACATTAGTGTCACTTTAATATACTGGCGTACAGGGAAGAAAGGAGAGCGTTTTTGCTGACTTAGTCAGCAGGTACTGGTTTATATACACCAATAACTATTGCTAAAAATAAAAAATAGCAACACCACCTCTGTCGTCATAAAGTGATTGGTCCACTTTAACCATCTCCCCTGTGCACAAGCAGGGAAATATTAAAGACACAGGCCCATATTTATAAAAGTTATCCTGGAGTAAACCAACTGCACCATAGGGGACAAATAAAAATTCCTGTTAAACTAAACTAGGCTTTTAAGCCCCAATGCATGCACTGGAGCGCTCTTTAGCATTCAAGAGGTTAAAAGGTACTTTCAAGTCCATGGGAATTTAGAGATTTTTATGTGTCCCCTATGGTGCATCTGGTTTACTCCAGAATAACTCCAGTGTACACGGGCCAAAGTGAATGGCATCGCTATCTTAACCCTTTGAGTGCCAGAGGGGTACGCAACGCATTGCAGAGCAATGCGTTGCGTCCCTCTCTGGCACTCAAAAGGTTAAGATAGCCGTGCACCCGCCAATCCCTGCACCTGAAGCCTCAGTAACAGCAGCGCGTGAGGTACCAGGAGAGGGAGCGCGCCTCTACCTTGTCAGTCTCGGGTGTGCGTGTGGGACTGCGCCTCAACTCAGAGCAGCGGGTTCATGAACGCCCCTCTGAGCTCAGCTAGAGGCCGCTCAATCGGAGACAGGGCTCCCTCACACACTGGGACAGACACCGGGCACACATTGCTGGGAGAGCGGCTGGGAAGATGGCACATTTTGTCCATTCGGGCAGTCTCTACTGCGCATGACTACATCTGGCCTTAATAAAGACAAACAAGGAAAAAGCAATCTGTATAACTATAAATATCAATTTATTTCAAACATAAATACTATCCAACATATCAATAAGAAGCATAATCATCTATCTACAGTCCAAAACGGAGATATAAATATCCAGCTAGACTAGAAAGGCGATAAGCCAATACTTCAAAATATGTAAAACTTATACAACACCAACTATCTTATTGGACAACACAGTACCAAATCACCATGTATCCAGTAGATACAATGTATAATAATGCAACGTGATCAGAATACTGATACAGCGTTGCAGTCTTAACTGCTATACAGACTGATCTAAAAAACTATCCTACTAATGCTGGCCAGCACTATATAAAAATACATTTGATAAAATAAAAAATAAAAAAAAATAATAAAAATATGTCCACTGTAATATATGGAGACCAGATGGAATAGAATATATGTGCACGTGTCCACACACTATAAATTCAATGAAAATCCTCTTTCACAAGTCAGCCTGTTTCAATAATGTGGGTAAATATCCCTCCACTCACCCCAACATCATATAGTAGAGGTAATAAACAAAATTGGGACCTCTGCTCTATCTAGCGGATCAGATAGCACCTATACACAGTTAGGGATTCACTCCGCTCTATCTAGCGGTAACCGTAAACCAACACTCCGATGATATGCAAAGAGTTAATCTGACCTCTCTAGCTGACAGCTGCAGAAACCTGGTCATTTGACCAGACGGAGGCTCTTCAGCAGAGCCGAAACCGTGACGTTTATCAAGAAATACTTAATTGGAACGCTCTACAAAGTGTGCCTGGTTTGCAAGCACACTTTGTAGACCGTTCCAATGAAGTAGTTCTTCATTAAATGTCACAATTTTGGGTCTGGTTCTATTATTAATATCTACAATTTTTGAGCTTTTTAAAACATAGTATTACTATCCCTTCAAGGTTTGAGAGATATAACTTTTAAAGTCCCACCACCACCACCACTGATGTCAGCTGTAAAGCTGACAGAAGGAGATTCGAGTTGGACGACTCAAGGCGGCTCTTCAGCAGAGCCGAAATACCGCAATCTGAAAAGAAATACTTCAATGGGATGGTCTACAAAGTGTGCCTAGTTTGCAAGCACACTTTGTAGACCGTTCCAATGAAGTATTTATTTGTAGACTGCGGTATTTTTGGCTCTGCTGAAGAGCCGCCTGCCGGTTCCAGGACCAGTACTGTCTTCTGTCAGCTAGAGACTGATGTCAGGGAAAGGGGAAACTTTAAAACGTTATATTTCTCAAACCATAAAGGTTTGAGAGATCAGACTGGCGTTGATGGATTTCTTTTTATATTATCTATAATATTACTTTTTATTTATAGAAGACATTACTAACCCTTTAAGGTACCAGAAGGGACTGACGGTGCAGGTGTGCAGAGTCTTCCAACGCGCTGTTGCCTGGCCATCAGTCTTGGCAGCAGTAGGATTTCTCTATACGGCTGTAATTTTTCTGGTGACTAGTACTGTTGTTCAGCTAGTCGCCAGATGGGTAATTCTTAGGGGGAAGCTTTATGTGGGGGTGACAGTTCCTTTTTGAATGGGAACTTTCACCTGAAAGAATGTTGGTGATTTTGACAAGAGCTTTCAAAATCACCTATAAGTTTTATTACCCATTTGTTTTTAACCCTTAGAGCAACACATTGCAATGTGTTGCATACCTCTTTGGCACTCAAAGGGTTAAGAAAATGGGTTTCAATTATTTAGATTCATAGATTATACAAATGAAAGCATACCATTCAGGTACCTCTTTCTTTTAGCCCTATGTTCTCTTCTTTGCTCGCTAAAAGTTCAGCCTTTGCTAGAAGAAGGGGACAATGCATTGCTGAGCAGTGTTAGTGCGTAGACGAGTAATGTTGGACCAAGACAGGAAATACCTGCCTGGGATGTCTTAATTAGCATGATCTATACATAAAAAATGTCTGCTAAATAATATATGGCTAATATGATGCATATGAGATTTTGAAAGCTCTTTGAAAATCCCCAAGGTTGTTTTTAGAAGATAGAGTCCTATTAAATTCCTATGCTAGGAAGAGATCCATAGAATTGTGATGCAACACACTGCAAAACCACTCTAGCTTCAAAGGGATTAATAAAGAGCACAATTACAGAATATTTCAAAAGGCCACTCAAGTACTGCATCCAAAAAGATCAAAGTTTGATCTGCAATACATACTGAATAAACATTTTCGATGTGAGAGCATGCAATTTTTACTTAACAGGATAAACTCTGCAATACATATTTTACCATGGTAAGCGTTACTTCTACGACATATAACAACCCTGCTATGGTGCGTTAGATGTGTCATCAGTACTACACATTATGCCTTTCAAGTGGATGAATATAAACTCACTAGAACAAATGCAGAGCAATCCACAACTTTACTATTGTCAGCAGTATAGCAGATACAAAAATAGAAGAAAAAAAGAGGGTACCATAAGGGAGATAAGATAGATCTGAAGGACATATACTCTGTGTATTGGTGATCACATCAATACATATGTGGAGGATATCACCACTTAAACACACACAGTGCCCTTCTTATGATGGGTGTTTAATTCACACTGCCACTACCTTTAAAGCATAACTGTCATTTGTAACAAATATATATATATATGTATATATATATATATATATATATATATATATATACACACACATGCACACATTTTTAAGACACTTTGTATTTCAAACAATAGATTATGAAATATTGTGGGGGTTTTTTTTTTCTATTTTTCATTTTAAAGGGATAGTAATGTTTCACAAAAACAGCAGCTCCAATTAATCTTCATAGTATTTGGGCCATGGAGAGTGTTATTTCATTACTGTCAGAGTTGTAGTTCAAGAGTAATTGAATGATAAAGTATTGCCCTCCCGTCTCTTTTACCTAGTGTAAGCCGCCTACCCTCAGATGTGGGATCTGGTTCTGGGACCGGACAGCTCACAGAAAGGGACAATCTTCTTACTGGGAGCATAATGAAAACCCTGCCCACCTTGACAGGTTTTTCCCTTATGTTCAATGAAGATGGTCTCTCTCTGTGATCCATCCGAACACTCTTGCTGCTCTGAAGTGAGCAGGGTTACATTAGTAAAAGGGGTGGGAGGGGGATACTTTATTATTCAATTAATCTTGAACTACAACTCTCTTAGTATTGAAATAACACTCTCCGTGGCCCAAATACTATGAAGATTAATTGGAGCTGTTTTTATTGTGAAACATTACTATCCCTTTAAGCAAATGGGCTAGTGTCTGGCTGGCAATGATGGTCCAGGTTAAATAAACTAATAAAGCTAAATCTCATAAACCATTTTAAATAATAAAAAAAATGGCTAGCAATTGCAGGTGCAATTTCAAAATCATCTATTTGTTACAAAGTGACATTTCCAATTTCAAGTATAACCTTTGTTAGATCCAGGATATCCTTATTGGATGCCACACCAGAAGAAGGAAATAGAAGAGGTTTTTAATTTGTGTGCAGTGTATACCAAGACAGCATATCAATCGTACATGTTAAAATGAAGCTTTGCTCATCAATACAATGTTACAAGCATACCACCCAAGGGACAAAAAGTTTAAGATTGGTCACCTGTTGCTGCTCAGGCCACAGGATACTACTCCGTTACCTCCCTGGGCTCCTTATTTACAAAAAACATTGAATGCAGTATAAAACTATAATTAACTTTGTAGCCAGAAAAAAAATGTTTACGAGCCCGTGGTGGTGGGTGCATATAGATAGATACAGAATACCCCTGACATTTAGGAGCCAGAAGTAAAAGTTGCTCTTCATCTGTGTGAAATAAGGAGTTGTACAAGGTATCAGACAAATATACTGTGGCCTAAGTGGAAGCACAGGTGATCGGTTTCCCTACAAACTTCAACTGGTGTCCCTTGGGTGGTATAGCAGTAAAACAGATTACAATTTCTTTTACTGTTATAGCAGACACACCGGGAGCCAATGGGGCAACCAACAAATCCCACAAGCTAAACTGGAGGTTGCAGTGCTTATTACAACAGCCAACAAATGGCCAATTCATGTCCCCATTTAGCCAATAAAAATTGTCTTGTGTGGTCTGGTCTTCAATCATATGCCCCCACAACAGAATAACCAGGGGAAGTCATGATAAGAAGAGCGCAAGAACACAGGCAACAAAAATGCATCAGGGGCTTCTACGTTTTATCAACTGTATAAGAGAGCCGCAATGCCCACAGTGTTTAATAAAACCAGAGATTTACCACCAACTTGTCTACCTATTATAAAAAAAAAAAAAAAAAAGAAGAAGCAGCAATGGTGAACATAGCTCTGGATGAGGAGTGCTTTAGCCTCAAAGCAGCCTTCACACCAGTCCGCTCTGAGCAAATGATAAAGATAACCTTTGCAATTACCTCCTAAAATGACCAGACCACAGTAACCAATACAAAGAATCTGTTACCACCCACCACTAACTTTCATCATGTTGTAGTCAACAACACACACGAACCGTGATAGTAAAACAATGATAGTGTGCACAACAAAGCTTTTCTGCAAGTGGACAAAGACTTACTTTGGCAACTGACCTAGATCAGCACGCATCCTCACTGCCCATTAACCCTTTGAGTGTCAAAAAAGTATCCAGCCTCAGGCACTCAAAGGGTCAATACAGGACAAGAGGGTTTCTCTGCTTCAACACAGTTGAGTGAAGCAGAATGTGCAAGCCTTTAGTTAACTGACCTGTGCTCAAATAGGGAACTCATCAAGTCCTGGACTGTTAGTGGGCACTTAAAGGGATAGAAATACTGAATATGTAAAAAAATAATAATAAATTATATATTTTAGTGTTTACCCCCGACTAAAAAAAAAAAAAAAAGGGTACTCTCACTGCTGAAAGGTGTTTTATTCAAAAGTTATTACAGCACAAAGTTGAATTTTTTTTAGGTACAATAATCACAACGGCCTGAAATTGTACAGTGGCGCTGTTGTTACACCATCCTATGGACAGCTCTGGTCAGTAATCCATAAATCTCCATAGGATGGTGTAGCAACCTCGTAGTCCATTCCAATTATGTATTTTAGATAGTGCCATTTCAGCTCTGCTGAAAAGCCACCTGCCAGACCAAGGACCTGGATCATCCTCTGTCAGCTTACAGCCGACATCAGGAAAAGGGGAGGGAGGGGGGAAATGTACCTCATATCTCTCAAACCATAAAGGTTTGAGATCTGACTGACACTGATCATTTTCCTTTTTGATTATTTACAATATTACTTTTTATTTATGTAAGACATTACTAACCCTTTAATGGGTTATGACTATAATGCAATTAAAGAAAATCCTGATCATTACTCTTTAAATGATAAAGAAGTCTGCAACAATTTGCTTTACAATAGTTGGAGTCCTTGCTAGAATTCAATGAGTTAAAAGCCCCATTTAGAGGGACAGTAATGTCAAAAAATAAATCTACATAGGATTGTTCAATTTCATTTTTTTTTTAATGCATAGTATCTTTTGAAAATCATTTACCTTCATATTGTTCTTGAAATTCAATTTAAAAGTTTACTCCTCCCACCCCTCTCCATCACGTCAGTCATAGTTCTCTTAGAGCTAAAATCCAGCACGGGCGGATTGCAATGAGGGTCAACATTGTGTCAGCATAAGGAAAACCCTGCCCCCCACTCTTCGTCACGAGGGGCAGGGTTTTCCTTATACTGACAGACACAATACTGTCCCTCATTGCAATCCATCCAGTCAGGCGACCAGCTTTCAGATCCGTGGGAACTCTGCATGACATGATGGGGGGGGGGGGGGGGGGACACTACACATCGATTTTCAAGAGGAATATGAAAGTACTATGCATTATAAAACAATTTAAACAATCGTATATAGATTTATTTTTTGACATAACTATATCTCTTTAAATAAAACTAAAAAAAAAAAAAAAAAGTGATTTATTCCAACATTTCTATTGCAGCTGGGTCAAGTTTGTTTAACCAATTGATTGTTAGGTTAATAACTGCATGTATCTAAGAGAGATTATAACCCTTTAACACCTTACAAAGTATGTAGATTTATAGATTTGATATCAGTGAGCCCTATGCAAATAAGTGGAGTAGATGCAATGCACCCTAAAGGACAAATAAACCTTCCAAATGATTTAAAGTGGAACTACCACCCGACAAAATCTTTTTCTTAACCAAGTCCCCATCTGGCGACTAGCTGCTTAGTAGCACTAGTCACCAGAATTATTACCTTATTTAATATATTTCTGCTCTCTTCTATGGCTGACAGTAACACGGAGCGCGGACATCTTGCCATTGTGACATCCGCGCGCCTGCGCTGTCAATCCCAGCTGGGTCTGGGAGGCGTTGCTAGGAGCCATTTGGCTCCAGATGGGACTGACAACGCAGGCGCACAGAGGTCACAATGGCAAGATGTACACGCTCCGTGCTACTGTCAGCCATAGAAGAGAGCAGAAATCTATTAAATAAGGTAATAATTCTGGTGACTAGCGCTACTAAGCAGTTGGTCGCCAGATGGGGACTTAGTTCAGCTAAAGATTTTGTCGAGTGGTAGTTCCAGTTTAAGTAGGTCTTTTAATTCCTTGAATGCTAAAGAGGTCTCCAACATATTGATTCACAATGACTGGAGACCTCACTGGAATTCAAGAGGGTAAAATCATTACTTAAATCAACAAGAAGTTTAATTAATCCCTAATGGTGCATTTGGTTTGCTCCTAAACTGCCCCTCTTCTGTGCAAGATGCACAGATTGCACTAACTGGCAATAACACCAATCACTGATTCATTCTAGAAAAATAAAATTATGCCTCTATAAGATTTACGTGAACTTTTCACAGAAAATAGTGCAAATCTCAATTCTGCAACTGAGAAGGAATACATTTGCAAACGTTTGCACCTATACTGCGTTTTAGGTTTGTAAAATCATATGTTCTGGAGTCAGGTTCTTTTATTAGCAGAAAAATTCTTCATTTGAGGCTGCAGTTGGCACATGATCGGCTAGAAGCGTTGTCAATCAACATGTACTCTCAATACAGCAATTGTCTATATGACCATCATCAAAATGACAACCATAGGAGAGTATTGCGTCAGATCCGACAGGAGCAGAGATCTCACATAGTACCACCTTTAAAGGATGCAATGTACTTATCACTTGTTACCCTTACAATCAAAAACAAATTCCTTTTTGATACCGCTATAAAAACACCATTGGGCATCTATATAAAGAAAACATGGAGCAGTTCTGTGACAAACAAACTACACTATAGTTAAATATAAATTACAGTTGTTTTAAATGAGTCACTTAAAAGAGTAGTAAACCTTTAGAATAAAAAGAAAGAAAAATATTACAGGACTTTTCTTGAAGAGTAAAACAAGGGTGCTCCGATTTCTGACAGCTTTTTCATTCCAAAGTTATAAATGTTCAAGCTGTCAGGAAGTGAATTCAAAGTGTCACAAAATGATGAAGCGGTTACTATCAAATTTTATGTAAAACTGCAGCCAAAGGCTCACCTCTTCCACTGAATGCAGCAGAATAATTGTTAGGGGAACTGACCTGAGGACAACGTTTAAACTGATGTAACTTTGGAACAAAACATCTCCCAGCAGTGGGGGTACTGTGTTCTACCCAGCAAGATAAGTTCTACAATATATGTTAATGTAATAAGAGCGTACCACTCCATTAGTCAATTTTATTCGGGAGAGGTCTCCAACACATTGCTTTACAATGCAAAGTAGATCTTTCTAGTGTTCAAGGGGTCAAAACCTCATTCAAATCAATGCATATTTCTTCTGATGTAGTTGTTTTGCCACAGAACTGCGTCACATTTGATAAATATGCCCCAATGTGTCCTGTTATATGGTGCCTCTATAATAAAATAGATTATGTGCCAAATCCCCTGGCACGTCTTGGACAAGTACTGTACTGAATCGGCTTTTAACCCTTATATGTCAGAAGGGTATGCAATGCATTGCACACCACTCTAGTACTCAAAGGGTTAAGACAGGAGAGATACTGTGTCACATCAAATGCTACCTCCAAGATAGGAAATCAGTACTCTGCTCCGGTACCGCTAATGAGGGCATACTTTAACTCTTTTAGGACCAAAAGAGTATGCCATCTAGTCCATAAAAGGTTATGCCCCTTAATATGAAGCCTGTAAGACAGGAGGGGCACACTACCCCCCCCCCCCCCCCCCCATGACTCGACACAACACCAACTGACCGAGGCCTATATAACAGCACTAAAAAAATAATTCGACAACTATATAGCCTATCATAAGCACAGAAAAAATACACCATTCCCAAAACCGTCCAAAGTGCTTACACGGATCTCTCGGGCCCGGCCTCCGCCCTCCGGTTCCGCCGGATTTCTTGTCAGCCGCAGCCTCACAGACGTGAAGTTCCGCGCGTGCGCAGAAAGAGACTGATTAGATTGCATTGCGCTTGCGCGAAGGAAGAGAGCAGAACGTAAACTACTGGTACAATAAAGATACGCGAAGAGAGAAAAACGCATGCGCATTAAGAGGCTCGTTACCGATCGCATGGGAACAAAGTGACAGCAGTGCAAGTGACGCTGGGAGATGTAGTCCTTTATGACCCGGAAATAGCTGTTTGGCTGTGTATTCAGGTAAGGGTGACCGGTTGTTGTGAAGGGATGAGCGACCTGAGTCTGTTCAGTCGTTCTTGAACTATTTTTTCCATCATGTCCAGCTGTGCTACTATATAAAACTCATCTCTTTTAGTAAAGGAGCATCATATTATATTCAATATAATTATGAAGTTCCATATGTTTTATTAATGTACAGTATATGCTGCGTTTCTGTAGTCTTGGGAAATGCATTTTAGTCTAGACTGCGAGACAGACGAACATGAGGGCAATGAGAATTGATTCTCCATATGCTGAAAAAAGTAGTGAAATCTTTAATGTATACTTTATCTGCCGAGATTGTAGAGACTGTCACTGGGTTTGTTTCCATGGATCCTGGTCGTGATTTTAAAATATAATTTAATTTCCCATTTTCTACGTTCTTGTCATTAAAAGGTTAAAAGTCACATTTAGGCAATATGTTGAACTAGCGATTTTAAAGTAAAATAGTTTTAGAAAAAGTAGCCTGAATATTTTGATGGCACAGTGCGGCACATTATGACAATTCGCTTTATGGTGTGCTAATTATTTAAGTTCAAGGCAAGACTTTTCTCTTGTGCTTTTAGAAATGGCCCCAGTGGGGTGGGCTCTGCTTTGATTCTTTCAAAACACAGTAGATCTCCACTCAGAGGTGTAACTATAAGCCACTGGGCTCTGGTGCAAAAATTGCCATGGGCCCCCTCATCCACATTGTCCTCATTGTCCACCTCCACATTGTCCCTATTGTCCAACTCCACATTTCCCCCAATGTCCAACTCCACATTTCCCCCAATGTCCAACTCCACATTTCCCCCAATGTCCATCTCCACATTTCCTCCAATGTCCATCTCCACATTACCCCCAATTTCCACCTTCGCAATACCCCCCTTGACCCCCAGTGTCCATCTCCTACCTTCCTGGTGGTCCAGTGGCGTAGCAGGAGAGGTCTGTGCTACCTTCTGCACAGACCTCTATTAGCAGCTCAGAGTTTTCGCGCGGTCCTCTCCCCAGTAATGCAGAGTGCTGAAAGATGATGTCATCTCCCAGTGCTCTGCATTACTAGAGTGCCAGACACATAGAGAGAGTTCAACTGCTAGTAGAGGTCTGTGTCGAAGACCTCAAGCTTGTTGCGTGCACCTCGCAGGGGGAGTGATGGGCACAGTTGCAGTTGCTACCCCTGCGACCCCTATTGTTACTTCACTGGTTCCACTGATATTACTCTACAATGCCAGTGGCTGCGCTTCAGGGTATGCACTACAGTGCATACTGGAGAATACACTCCACTGTCATTAAGTCGGTAATAACACGAAGCCCATTACTTCTCCCTCATGCTCAGAAAAATAGTGTAAATTTAGGTCATATTCTTTGCGCCTTCTCTTCTTTATCCCTTTGAGTGCCAGAGGAGTGAGCAATACAGTGTGTTGCACGCCTCTCTGGCACTCAAAGTGTGAATACATGGCATGAAAGAAGGTGCAGAGGAAAGGAATGCCCCCAAAATGCCCATAGTCTGGGCTACTGTCATTCCTTGGCTCCAGCAGATATGACTTAGTCACTTGGTAAATTGTTTTTAAGCAGATATGGGGCTAGGTGGAACTGTTGTGTACATATAAATATTAATAATTTTTAAAGGGACACGAATGTCCCATCAAAAATTATACTTGTTTTGTAGGGGTTTAAAAAATAGGTTATTTGGCACAAATCCTATCTCTCAAACCTTTACAGTTTGAGAGGTATTCATTTGTAAAGTTCCTCCCTTTCTCCTGACATCAGTGTCTATCTGACAGCAGGAGATCCCGGTCTGGGGACCAGCTGGCGGCTCTGCAGCAGAGCCACAATTGTATTATTTAAAATTAATTACTTCATTGGAAAAGTCTACAGAGTGTGTCTGGTTTGTACACTTTGTAGACCGTTCCCATGAAGTAGTTCTTTTTAAATAACGTGATTTCGGCTCTCCTGAAGAGCCTCCTCGAGTCGACAGAAGATTGTCCCTCATTGTGATCTGTCTGGTCGAGAGACCGGATTTCAAGTCTTAGGGGAGGCAGCGTGACGTATGGAAAAGGGGCAGGAGGGGGACACTGTAAACTAAAATAAAACGAAGACTACAATGTTATGGACAGTTAGAAAGGTACGTTAGGTTATAAAAAAGTATATTGCATAATCAATGTTGCCTTTTAAGGCTTCACTGAACCAAGGCCAAGGCTTCACTGAACCAAGTTTGATAACTACTGCTTTAGAGCATAAGGGCATAATGGTAACATTTTTCACATTTTTGTACTTGCCAGACTAGACAATTTCTATTCAGAATATTTAGCCTCATTAATTCCCTGCTCTTTTAGAACCTTACCCCAGTCCTTGGTGAAGTTATACTTTGTTGTAGTCCCATCAAATACCCTCTATACCAGGCGTCTCCACCCTTTTCTTTAACAGGAGCTACTTTTAGTCGATTAAACTTGTACTGAACTACTCTAAAACTTTTATATTGAAAATATGTTTATAACTGTACGTATTAAACTATCTTCAAAATTGCTCTTACCTTCGATTCATGCCTTTCCATACCTTCAAATAAAATTTTTTGCACAGAAAACAAGTGAACTTTTTAACAGCTCAGAGTGATACAAGTCTGTTACGTGATGTTACATTTTTAGCAGGAGACTTCCATATTCACTATAGAAGACAGAACCTGTGGCTGTCCAGTGAGGCACAGATTATTTGATTGATAGTGTCTTTCCATCCTTAACAACACTATCCCATATTACTATGCATGTTTAAAGTTATTAGAGTGGTTAATTAAAACATTTCATATAAGAGAAATCTGGCAAATCCTATATAATAATTTGCTAAAAAGTTTGTAATGACACAGTCATGCGCAGTAGAGACTGCCCGTGACGCGGCTGATGCAGAGCGGTGTGCTCCAAAGTATCTGCTGCGGCGCATGCAGTCTCTACTGTGCGTGACTGCCTCGCGACCGGCTGCCGTTGTGGCCCGTGTACACGGGCTCTTCAACTAGTTTGGTTATAATGGGTGAGTGGAAATGGAGTCACACTGTGACCCTTACCTACTTTGACACCACGTATTTCCAATAGCACTTACATCTTTACACAGAATGCAGAATAATCATTAAGCAGCTGTTATGACCGTATGGCAGGAAAACCATGAAAATGCTGTCTGCAATACTATCATGTTTCTGACTGACCACTCCTGGGTACCACACATGAAAGCTATGCCCAGATTGGCTGCTGCCAATTAAAGGGATAGTAATACTTTGTTTTATCTTTATTTTATTTTGTAGGCATTAAAAAAACATGAAGAACGATATAAGTCTTATCTCTCAAGCAAAGTTTCCTCGCCCGCCCCTTTTACCTAGTGTAAGCCATCTCTTCTCAGATGTGGAATCCAGTCCATAGACCAGACAGATAACAGAAGGGGACAATCTTCTTCCTATGAGAACAATGAAAGTCCTGCCTCCCTTGACAAGTTTTTCAGGTTTTTCTTAATTGAAGATTGTCCCTCTCTGCAGTCTACTTGGGCAGCTCCCTTCTGCTCTGGCTAAACAGTGTTACATCAGTAAAAGGGGCTGGAGGGGATACTTTGTCATTGAATTACTCTTGAACTACAACTCTGACAGAATTGAAATAACACTCTCCAAAGTCCAAATACTATGATGATTAATTAGAGCTGCTTTTATTATGAAACATTACTATCCCTTTAAGGAGCAGATTTCAACCACTGGACCTGTCTCTGGAAGGCCATATAGTTTGATACCTGACTGGAGTGGAGAGAGCTACTCACACTTAGCTACTTGTTGGAAACCCCTGTTCTATACCAATATCATCTCTGCTTGGTGCATAGCATCCCATTTACGGAAAACTACATTAAAATTCCCTTTACTGGAAGGGCTGACATGGTCTTCACATGACACATTTACAACTTCTTAATCAATAAAATGTTTCAGGTTCTTTAGAACTGAGAATTTTAATCAAATATGAAGGAACAGTGTAATATTTTTCAGATATTTTCTTACCATTCAATATTTAGTACAGTCAGTCTAATGTCAGGGACATTAGACTGACTGTACTGAGGGTACAATTTCGCACTTAGAGGGACAGAAAATTATGGGAGGTAAAATTAATGCTACAATTTGATTCTTTGACTTATGGGCTGAATAGAGACAGAGAGTTTCTGTCACATTATCACATTGTGAATTAACTTTTACGACAGTCCATCTGGGATCATAAATACCGGGACTCAGAGGAAGAATACAATTTAAATTACATCCTCTACCATTGACTGATCAAAGAATCAGTATATGGACTAACGTTCTTATCTGATTTACATTTGTAAACAATGTAATGTGTACTTGTATTTAAGAGAGAAGTTTTCATATTTATCTGTATAACATGCCTGAGGAAGAGACCTAAGAAGTCTTGAAAGCTTGCATTTTAAATATGTTTAGATAGCCAATAAAGGTATCAACTTTACTAAATTTTTGCCTCCTGCATTCAATATTTTTACACAAAATTCCACTTTTGGCTGCCCCTAACACACTTTCTTAGTTGTCCCCCACAACTGTTCTCTGACATTTTTATAACTATGTTAGCATTATTACAAGCTAAAGTATTAATTGTCATGCATTTTGAAAACTGAAAATAAAACAATCTAACATTAAAAAATCCAAAAGTTTTTGTGACTACCAAACCAGTCCCTGGATTAACTTTCATTATTTGTTGTTACAGCACCATCTTCTGGCAATTTTTATGCAGTTCAGCAGTGAGCCTTAGGAGTAGAATGATAATTGTAATGAATTTCAGGTTGCCAAGTTATGGCAGTTGCACAATTAAGGCCTCTTACAGAAAATAAGCAGCCCTACAAAGGTTGAGCTCTTATGAGAATGCCCAGTCTTGTTCCCACAAGTGTGTTTTAATTCAAAAGTCCAGAGAGATCTTAGAGAGTTGGTTTTAGACAACAGTTCATCCTGATAGCTGCTTAAAGTTGAAGTTACAGTCCAGGGAAATATATACAGGTGCAGAAAATGAACCTGGAATATGGCAGTTCATAGGTTAAACATCAGCATAATTTAAAATTCAGCACAGGCGGGGCGTATGTTCAAAAATCATTCAGACAGAGGCAAAATTAGACCACAATACAGAGATTAAGAGTTGCACATATTGTTGAACAGACGTTAAGCCAAGACACTGACAGTGACAGTCATAAATCATGAATATTATGACTCAGTAACCCACAGCAGGTTATGACTCTTTTCTTTTTTCTGACTTATATTCCAGAAATATAATACAGGTATCTGGATTTTCCATAAAAAAGGTTGCGGAATGTTCCTTGCAATTTCTTTGTGCTCGATGGAACTGTTCCTAGTTAGAAGATTCTGACAAACAACCTGTGATATTACGGGAATGCTTTACTGAAAAGTTCTATTCGAAGGATCTGATTGCAGACTCCTATTGGCAAGCTAGAGGGGCTGCTACCATTTTGCTAAATCATACACCATCTCAAAATGATTTTCAGGATAGTCTACTGTTTGTCACAAAATCAGTGCCCAGTCTGCTGCTATCTCATGCATCTTCACAAGACATGGGGGTATAAAGGGGGACCCTTTAGAATCTTTTTGCCTATAGTCTTTTTAAGAGTTTGAACAATGATCAGAGAGTTGTTAATCAACTCTTTCAATACCTAACTTATGACTTCTAATTGTACTTCTCTTTCCAAATTGAGAGGATCATATAGGTGTTGTGTGGATAGATGCCTGACTTGTCTTTTTATGTAAAACCTACACATTCTTTTTGGACAACATTAATGGGTTTTTGTCCCATTGTGTTTCTCCACATCTTTTCTTTGTCACAATAAAGATGCAGATTCATTCTCCTGATCAGGTGCAAGCCTTTCACCTATTTCATCCCGATCACCTTGTTGCTGTCACGTGGATGATGCCCTTGAGGTGGAAGAGATTTCATGTACTACTAGTTCCCGGATGTGAGTTCGGTCATACATGTACATCTGCACATTTGAGCATGTGTTTCCATTCATAAACTGATTCTCAGGCACCTCGGTATATGTAAAATCTGAGCTTGAGTATGTGTGTTTCAGACCAATGGACACACTCACTTCTGATTCCCCTCCTTATGCTTTTTGTAATGCATTGCACACCACTCTGTTCTTTAAAGTGTTAAAGGGACATACACACAAACACCCTCCTTTAGAATTAAAGCACATGTGCCTTATGCTCAAACGAAAAGAAGAGCAATTTTGAAGCAAATCAACTGCATCTTAGAGGAGAAATGAAAATTCCTAAAAGTACAGTTCATTTATATTGGGCTTTTAACCTTTAGCAGCCTTTCATTTCATGTGGGAATTGTCATTTACTCCGTATAATACGGTTTCTTGATCCTGAATTGCTTATCTTTTGTGTGTGTGTATAAAGCCCAGTTTGTTCTTTAGGTTGTGCTGGGTTTTTTTTGTTTTTTTTTTCTTTTCAAAATTGAAATCTTTATTAATACAAATGCGATTATACAGAAACAGAAAAAAGGGAAAAGAGAGAACCTCAGCCGAGGTGCTCTATAACATGTACATCGCTTGAAACAGAACACATAATACAATGCCACATTACTGGTAAATGCAAGGTGACCAAAGTCAAATTATTTAGAGTAACAAACTGCGTATAAGCAAGAGACATACATCAAGTGGGTATCCAACAGTAAAAGCACTTAGTCTCTACATAGCACATAAGAAAGTAAATGTAGCTCCTAAGGAGGTAACAAATTAGATGAAAGGCGGAACACCCGTCGTATTGCCTAAAATCTGCGGAATATGAAAGTAAGAAAATGAAGAGAAGAGAGAAGGCGGGTAAGGGAGGACAAAAAAAAGGGGGAGGGGGGAGGGAAGTAGGGTGGGGTAGGGATCAGGCAAGACACGGAAGGCATCCCACCCCCCGGGCCATGCCCTACTCTGGAGAGAGCTGCCCTGCACTGATATGGTCAGTCCAAGGGTTGTGCTGGGTTTTTATATGTGTGGTGCTTGCATGCTCCTCCTTCTCCATATCAGTATTTATTGCTACTACTAGTGCAAAAGCCTGTGTACACGGGCCAAAGTCTGTGCGTTCGGGCAGTGTCTATTGCGCATAACTGCATCAGACAAAGCCTGCATTTGGGTAGTTTCTACTGTGCATGACTGCGTTCAGGCGTTCGAGCAGTCTCTATCGCGAATGACTGCATTCGGGCAGTCTCTACTGCACATGACTGCATTTAGGCAGACTATTGCACATGACTGCATTTAGGCAGACTCTACTGCACATGACTGCATTTAGGCAGACTCTACTGCACATGACTGCATTTAGGCAGACTCTACTGCACATGACTGCATTTGGGCAGTCTCTACTGTGCATGACTGCGTTGGACAAACATACCTCTGACCTTTTATTATTAGTGATGATGATGATATACCATTAGTGGTAGTGTGCGCACATCCTGCCTGTGCCTTGCGTTTTAATCTCATAGCCAGGTGTTGGCATGGTGTGGGTGCACACTAAATAATAGACAGCTTAGGAGTGTCCTGTGTCACGTTGTTGTTTTTTTATTTTTTCCTTTTTTTCCATGCTGAATTTTCTATTAATAAATGTTATATTTTTATAAAGTTGTGTCTGCATTCATAAGGCACCATTAGTTATTTGTTTATTGCTCAGGATATTTAGACTTTTTTTCAGGGGGTTTCTTTATTGCTCCAGAATTGAACATATTTATCTTGATGAATAAAACCCATTGTATGTTACAATACTTTGCCAGTATGGCAGGCAGCAGAGTTTTTTTTTCTTTTGCCTTCAGATGAATGCAAGAGCTTCATGGAGATGGGGAATGTTGAATTTCCCAGGTCCCTCATGCTTCTACATGGTGCACACCCCTTTTAATACTGCTGAAGGTTCAGTCTCTGTAACCTCACTGGTCTCTCTTCTGCAGATGGCCCACCTCCCCATAAATAATACTACCCCCACCCGTATAGACGTTGCTGATGCCGCCTATGATAAACTTTAAAAAACAGAGCCCCCACTGCTGATCCTGCTCAGGCCGCTTCCCAAGCCAGTGTGAGGGAGATAAGAAAAGAGATTGGCTTTTATATGTCCACTCTGTTCAAACTGGCTTCCACACTCACATTGGCTGGGAATGTGTTGGTATGCAGGGCATAGGGTTGCCACCCAGCCGGTATTTTACCAGCAGGCCGTTAAAAAATTTGCTTCTTTACAATGTTAAGTCTATGGAGGGAATGCCTTGGCCGGTATTTTTTTGAAGAAAAGGTGGCAACCCTAGCAGGGCATGGAATGTGCCCTGCAAAAACCTCACCTTCCATCTAAGCATCTCGGTGGAGGGGTTACCCATGAGCGTTTCATCATCCCTCCAGCTAGGGCTAGCTGTGGCTTAAAACTACCGCCTTTAGTTTGGTTTGAATAACAGCACTTAAAAGAATCGAGCCCCATGTATGGTGTGGCTATGGACTATTATAAAGTCATAAATTGTCACTTTTATGCTCGGAGAGAAAGAGCAGTGTATATTTGTATCTCGAAGGAGTCAGCCAAACCAAGAGGTGATATGATTATTACTAAAAGTTAGAGGAATTTTGTGAATACAACTCACCTGCTTGTAGCACACTTGTCCATAGAAGGAGTTAATATGTTGAGCAGTCCTGGGTTTTATGAGTACAAAGTTTGCTAAATAAAGTTCAACTCGCAACAGTTATTTCACACCCCATAAGAACAGGGAATATCATTCAGCACCAGGAATAAGACATTTATGACACATCATGTAAAATAGTCAATTCCGTTATTATTTTACACTAGATGATATATTGCCATATAGAGCCCCCCCCTCCATATACCAGAATCAACAAGAGTTATACAAAGACAGTCAAAGGAAGAACTTCATTCTATGTGTTTACATGGGGGAGGTTAAATGGTGTACAATGATAGTTCGGGGTTTGAATCCTTCTATGGGGTTTTTTGTCATATATTTTGAGAGCACTAGGTAAAAGTGTTATATTACATTGAGTTAATCACATGCTATATAAATGTCATTTTGTATAGGTCTAATAAAGATTCTTTTTTGATAGATGACCATTATGGCAGGTTTTTTTGAGTGCAGTATCAGTGTATGTTTTTTTCGCTACTACCTAATTTCTCTAAAGTAATTTACAGTATGCATAGTTAAAAACAAAAAAGAGCTGTGATAAGGGTGCAGTGACAATGAATAACAGCAGTTTGTTCTTGGGGATGGTACCCCCTCGCGTGCTCCCTGGCCAAATTTTCCACTCCTTGTGACATAAAAGTGATGATATATTGAAATTAATTTAACTCTGGCCCCGCCCAATGTCAGTTCAACACCAAAATGTCAGGCAGATCTTCACTGCATGAGAGAAACCCCAAAACCCCAGATGGAAAAAAGTGAGGGACTGCCTGGGGGTAAGCGCTCTTCACCCTCAGGCACTCCAAGATAGCCCCATGATGGCCCATTATGCAGCTGGGTAGGTGTGCAGAGGAGGTGGCTTCATTCTGGGCCATTCCAGTCAGCGGGAAATATGAAGGAGGGGATTCAGGTTATGAGAGGGGCTTCTAAGCCAACCAGCAAGTCTGGCTTGCAATAAAACTAACCTTTTTTCTTTGCGCACTAGCCAGAGAGAGTAACCAGATGCAGGTGAGGTTTGGCCCTTTTTATGTGGGATTGAGTGTAGGTGTGACCCATCAGCCACCCTATGGGTGACAGGAATGCAGCATTAGTTGGGTGGGGGGCTCCCTTTGCCTAGCATGCAAAGAATAGGATTTCATTGACTTTTATTTTCACTATATCTGTGTGTTAAGTGTTTATTTAAGGGGGACTGTATTTTGTGTCAAGGAGGAGCAGTAGAGAATAGGCACCTTTATATGTTTTAGCCTATAAGTAACGAATGGTGCACTGTGTTTCCCATTGGATTAAGCACACCATACATATCGGGGACCCGGTGGACCACTGTAGTGGCGAGTCTCACTACAGCGATTTTCACATAACCTCCAACGCCCACTCCTTTGAAAACTGACACACCTGATTCGCTGCATGGAGCAAATCTCCACCCCTATGCTGCCGCAGGGTGAGGTGGACAATGAACCAGAAACCACTTAGAATTTAAAATAAATAAATGAGCCTTGTCAGTAAGGTGCAGCTGGATGCATCTAGGTCAGTGAGAGGCAAACAGGTTGAGTCCAAATGCTGCAAAAGTTGCCTTCAGCGCTCCCTAAGGACTGTAAATCTTGGTTTAAAGTTCTAAATAGGGATGCCTTTAGCTGCCGGGGGATGGTGGGATTTGTAATCCGGTAACAACTGGAGGGCCTCAACATTGTCCACCCCTGACGTGAGGCAAAAGATAAAGGATGTGTGCTTTTTATGGAAATATATGGTGTACATAATAATGGAGACATTTTCTCCTTTTTCCACTGAACGAGAGGAAAGACTGAGGGCCACTGGAGAATCCTCTGAGGGCCACATGACTCCTTATGCAATGAGAAACTGCATCATGTCAGTATTATAATTGATTATATTTGGTTATTTAGTAGACCGAGTAGAGACTTACTCAATTTATAATAACCCCTAGTTACTACAACATAATGATATAAATTAAAGGGATAGTAATGTCTCACCATAAAAGCAGCTCCAATTAATCTACATAGTATTTGGGCCATGAAGAGTGTTATTTCAATGCTGTCAGAGTTGTAGTTCAAGAGTAATTGAATTATAAAGTATTCCCCCTTCACCCCTTTTACCTAGTGTAAGCCATCTCCCCTCAGATGTAGACCAGACAGCTCACAGCAAGGGACAATTTTCTTACTGTGAAAACAATGCAAACCCTGCCCCCCTTGACAGGTGTTTCCCTTATGCTAATTGAAGATTGTCCCTCTCTGCAAACCATCTGGACACCACCATTCTGTTCTGAGGTGAGCAGTGTTACATCAGTACAATGGGCGGGAGGGGGATACTATGACAGTATTGAAATAACACACTCCATGGCCCAAATACTGTAAAGATTAATTGGAGCTGCTTTTATTCTGAAACATTACTATCCCTTTAATAAGGAAAAGGAAAGAATGTTGAAATTGGTGCACATTAAAAAGTAACTTTTATTTAAAAATTATAAGAATATATATTGTTAAACACTCTTACTTACTAACATTAGAACTTCTCAGATACACAGTGGACATGTATACGAAATTATTCACAACTCATATTATATGGTCCATGGCCCAAGAGCTACAAGTATGGCAAAAACACCAGACCAGAGACCACACCAACGAGTCTCAATCTAGTTAGCGAATATAGTCTATATTCGCCTCCTGTATTTCTACGAATAACACATTACCAACTCTCATCTATTACCAATCTAGTTATGCAGAGCTGGCCACCTTTAAATCGGTCAGCATGGACTAAATCTGTATGAGTCAGTCAGAGTATTGCCTTTATAATATATATGTATTGATTGGACTCTTTCAGCCCTTGCATTATGAACCCCTTAAAAATGGTTAACCCTTTGAGAGCCAGAGTGGTACGGAATGCATTGCTTTGCAATGCATTCCGTACCACTCTGGCACTCAAAGGGTTAAATTTAACTTCTGCTGTCCACACTATCTAGGCAATGAGACTGAGGAATCTGTGATGTTACTAAAAGGGATAGTATTGCCTTTATAATATATATGTATTGATTGGACTCTTTCAGCCCTTGCATTATGAACCCCTTAAAAATGGTTAACCCTTTGAGAGCCAGAGTGGTACGGAATGCATTGCTTTGCAATGCATTCTGTACCACTCTGGCACTCAAAGGGTTAAATTTAACTTCTGCTGTCCACACTATCTAGGCAATGAGACTGAGGAATCTGTGATGTTACTAAAAGGGATAGTATTGCTTGAAAATAATTTTATTTTATATTGTAGCCCTTAAAAAAACATTAAAATGATATGTAAAGGTTTGGGAGATATTAGCAAGTGAAGTTTTCCTGGCTGTTTTAGCCAAGTCTGCCATCTAGTGGACAGATTTGGAATCCGGTCCACAGATCAGCCTGCAGCTCTTTAGCAGTGCCTAAATCACAATCTTTAAAAAGAACTACTTCTCGGCACTGCTGAAGAGCCGTGGCCGGGCTGAGGACCGGATTACAAATCTGAAGGTTTGAGCAGTGATGTCACTCCAGGTGAAACTTTACTTGCTGATATCTCTCAAACCATAAAGGTTTGGGAGATAAGACTTATATCATTTTTAACGTTTTTTTAAGGGCTACAATATAAAATAAAATTGTTTTTACGCAATACTATCCCTTTAATTATTAGAAAGACACATGTTCCCATGTTACAGCTATTCCGTCAGTACTTAATCAATACTGAAATCTCCATTTACATTGTTACCGAAGGACATCAAGAAGAATAGCAGAGGAAATTGATGACATTGTAACTCCTAACTAAATATAGTATTGAGCAGATATTATCATTGTGGCTTAAAGCCAACTGACACTAAAGGATAATTCCTTCTTACATTGCAGAAACAGACTTATTCGTCCTCTCATGTATGACAATATATGTCCAGAAGAGAAAAACAGAGACAGGTGATGCATGAGACCATAACATCACAATGCTTAATTATCTTAATATAATAGATATATAATACTTGCATTGTGGCTAAAAGCCAGATAACACTACGAGATCACTTTATCATGTAGCATAGCAATATATTAAACCTTTAATGACTTGTGACATGTCAGGACCGTCACAATGGTCCCTGCATTAAAGATCGGTGACGCCCTGGAACATCATGACTTTTTTCTTTTTATCACAGTGCTCCTACTAGGCACGCTGTGATCACTGTGAGAGCCTAAAACTGTCTGCTCCAAGATCGGTGCAGTCATTTTCAGCCTATCCCACAGCAAGCTGGTACGTGTGATTGCTCATACATACTGGCTCTCAAAACACACAAAATAAAAAAACAATGCCTTGGTCCTGAAGTGCACTCCACCCCTGGACCCCATGGCCAGTAAGAGGTTAAATATCTCACATGTGATACGGTCTTCATTTGTGTTACATGGAGAGTAATGGGATAAAGTCAAACATTGCAACCCATAGCGATATTGTAGCTGGAGGCTAAATAATGCTTGAAATTTAAAGCGGAACTATCATCAAACTTATATTGAGCCTCAAATCATAATTACAATAGCAATATGCATATATGTAGTTGTATTTTCAAGAATAATTGCGGCATTAATAGAAAATAGAACTTTTTTTTTAGGCAGACAGGCAGCGGCAGGGATCTTGCTGTAGGCGCTCTCTGCGCCTGAACCATCAGTCCCTTCTGGTGCCTTAAGGTAACCAGGCATTCAACTCACCAATCATGGAGGTGAAGGGGACGGACAGTGCAGACTCAGAGATGCCTTCTCTGCAAGATGTCTGCACCATTCCCTGCTGCCTGCCAAACGAGTTTTATTTTTCACTAATGCCGCAGTTATTCTGCAAAATAAAAGTATGTATATGCCTATCGCTATTGTAATATGGATCTCAATATAATTTTGATTATAGTTCTGCTTTAAATTTTGTTTTGTACTGAATAAAAAGTATATCCTCCTTTTGTTTTAACCATGTATTAGAGGCCAATAACTCTATCAAACATATATAAGAACACTGCAGTAAAGATGCAGGAGAAGTGAATCATGTATCTGCTTGTTTGAACCACTGTATGGATAACATTTCCCTGACAGAACAGACTATATAATTATTTGTCCACAAAGTGATCTGATATTAAAAACACTGACTTAATTACTGGTGGGAGAAAAAAATAATTTAATTTCTCTGACTGAAAAATGCCACTCAGATGCTCCCCCTCATACTGGCTACTCCCTCAGGGGAATCCTCATACCTGGGAACTTTGTCTTCTGGAGTCCACCAGGGGAATTCCTGTGTTGTAGCTGGGGGATATAAATGATGAGACCCATGTAGAAAAGGGAGGGGCTTACTCATCGGTTTACTTTTGAGCCAAAGGTATATCTTTCTGACCCCCTCTATGGCTGATAGAAGATGTTTGGGGCTTTTGCGGCCCTTGGCTTTTTTACTCTGACTGCTCTCAGTACAGCAGGCTGAATAAAGCATGATAATTGCTCTTCAAAGGGGATCTTTTCACCCCTTTACAACTTTGCCTAAATAGTTTTGTCATATATTGCAGATAATGAAAAGTGTATACATTAAAAAAAACAACAACAAAAAAACGCTTGTGTGGCAAAATTAAAAGAATAAGTACAGCTCTTTACCTACTTCCGGTTAGACTGCGGTTACCTGATCTGTACCTCAGTCTGCCACTCTGCCTCTTTCTATCCAGCCTCCTTTGATGACAGAGGCTTTCTGTCTGTAAGCTGGAGCTCTCTCATTGGCAGAGATTGATTTCTGGCCAATGAGGGAGCTTCAGCTTACAGACAGAAAGCCTCTGTCATCGGAGGAGGCTGGATAGAGAGAGGCAGACTGCGGTACAGATCAGATAAAGGTAAAGACCTGTATTTATTCTTTCAATTTTGCCAAACAAGCGTTGTTTTTTTTTAATGTATACACTTTTCATTATCTCCGATACATGACACAACTATTTAGGCAAAGTTTTAAAGGGGTGAAAGATCCTCTTTAAGGGGACACGTCTACTTTAAAGTGAAACTGTCACCTTAAAACAACTTAGGCAAGTTTAAAACATCTTACAAAAAGAAGCCCACATGTCTACATATACACCATTAAAATTTCATAGTACAGTTAAAAAAAAATACAGGTTTATATGTGAGCAAGGAAGCATAGGAGAGACTTGTACCATCAAGATCCGATATGTAACATTTTTATTGACTTTCCCCAACTGCTTGGCAGCTTGTGGGTTAAATCAGTCCTTGCATTGGCTGTTCTGTCTACTATGAGTCAGTACAGTGTTAGCAGTTGATAAGCAATTTAGTTTCCCTGTACAAAATACAGTGTTGCAATGTTTAAAATGCATTGCAATTTCTACAGGACACAGGGAAATAAGTAATATAGCAACTGTGATAGTCACACACAGAACACAAAGGGTTAAAGTTGCAATTGGATTGGAGAAGAGGAGGCAAGGACCACACATGGGGCAGCTCAAGTAAATTAGGGGAGGTGACTTGTGCCAGGCCCTACCAGCAGGTGACTGCATAGCACAAAAAATGAAAAATGCTAAGAACTTGAAATAATTTTACTTAAAAAAAAAAAAAAAAATATATATATATATATAATTTTTCAACATGTATTAAAATTGCATACGTTGTTGAAAGGTGACATATCCACTGTAAGCAAACACACCTAGTTGTATTATGTTTGTAATATGAATACATATTTTGTATTATTCTGTGTGCATCACAGAAAATACCACTATTATATATATCTATAGTATTCTATACTATACTATAGATTGTGTATACATATGCCCTATGAAACGCATAATGTAATCAGAAAGTGTCAGAATGCAACCTCAATAAATAAATTATATATATATATATATATATATATATATATATATACTCACATTGCTCTGTACTTTACACACATTTGTATTGAAATGTAAAATATACGCACATATTTGCATTATCATTTTTACATAATCAAATATGCTTGTGTATGGCTACTCATATTATGAACATATTTTCTCTTAGTCCTTTGAGTGTCTGAGCGGTGGGTATGATACTCTGCAATGTGTTGTACACGCCTCCGACACACAAACGGTTAAATGTTCTTTCCAAGTATACATATGTATTTATTATATTCGGTGGTTTTGCATCTTAGATAAGTCGTTTAAGCTATGACATGCATTTACAGGTCGCAATCTGACGACATTCTGACGAAACGAGAAGGCCGGAACCTTCCAGAAACGAACCGAACCAGACTGTAAGCCCCAGTTTCTGACAGAAAGCCAAAGCGACCAATCAGCATTAAGAGCATCGCCACGGACCGGCGTCTGATTGGTAAAGCTTGTGCGATACAAGGCGAGGTATGTGTCAGATGCGACCGGGAGGGTGCGTGATGTCATCAGAACGTGTGCGAATCCGCTTCAGACAGCTTAGGAGCAGGGAACCAATCTGTAGTCTCCAACGCGCTGCGTGTCCACCAATCGGGGTCCTCCACGACTTTGACCGGTTAGGAGCATATAAAAGGAACAGAGTAGCGCATGGCACGTCAGTCTGTCAGAAACCGGCGAGCATAGGAAATAGGGGTAGATTTACGGAGTGCGAGGACGCAAACGGCGAGCAGATAGCGGTATGTATGAGCTTGGGCCTTGGAACACATTATTGGCTAATTGCTTGTTCTGGATGTCTTATTTGTGTCACGGGCATCATGAGGCCCTCCAGTTGAGTACTACAATTCCCATCATCCCCGCATAATTGACTGGAGATGATGAAAGTTGTAGTTCTAAGACGTTGGAGGGCCTCCGATTGCCTAACCCTGGTTTCTGGCCAAGTTAATTTAGTAGTTGGTATTCTCTGTTATATCCACTCGATTTATGCATGTGATTTGTTCTGTGAGCCTCATTTTTGGGACTTTAGTCTTCTAACTATTCGCTATTAACTGCTTTAACCCTTTGAGTGCCACAGGGGTAGGCAACGCATTACTTTGCAATGCGTTGCGTACCTCTCTGGCACTCAAAGGGTTAATCCACGCCGTCTAAGAAACATGTATTAGTCTACTGTGTTCTGCTTCCTTGCTGTATAGTTTACATTGCTTCTGGATTCGAAATGTTATATAATGGAGTAATATGTCAAATGGGAGGTGTTGGGGCAAACACAGTATATTATGGAGTCCGATAAAAATATCAGTTGGTTTAGATAGAGCTCTGGTATTCTGCTGGTTAACGCTATAAGAACTGTAGATATTTATAGCCTCGTGGCCTTTGAAGGGTTAAAGTCCCATTTTAATTCAGTTCGGTTGGACTGGGTTCTTTCTCAAGTACGATTTTGCTGGTTTGCTTATGAACTGCAGATTTATTATATGGGTGTTTGTGATTATTATGTCTCGGTATATACTTTATCTTGTTTGCTTTGAATGTTTCTGAAGGGGAGCCTCTGCCATATAATATTATACAAAATATGTTTATAAAATCTCATACATGAACTGTAAGACCATACAGTTAATCTTGGCTGTTATGAGAGTATAACCCTTTGAATGTCAATGGGTGTGTAGTGTATTGCAAAACACTATGTTGCTCTCCCCTCTGGCATTCAAAGGGTTAATTGATAACAGGTAACATTCTTAAATAGACAACAATATGTCTTGAGGTTTTCATTGATTTTGTAAGTATTGTTAGATCTGTATGGGTATTTGTTTAAATAGCTTGACATGGTGCACCCAGTTCTGTTATTTGGTAGATGAAGCAAGGGTATCTTTGTCTCTAGAATGTTCTTTTTCCTCTGCCGCCCATGTCTGAATCAGCGTGCCTTCCTATTGGTTTGGGAGGAGAGATGCTGAAACAGCTCCTCCCACCTCTACATCTCCCACAATTATATAAAGGAAGCTTGATTTAAAAAAAAAAAAAAATCTTCTAGTGTGCTGCTGTTTTGTATTAACCCCTGGGATGCTGAGACATCTTAATTCTACCATTCATGATGGTAAACTGAAACCAATTATTAATTTGTAACTTTAGTGAAGCTAACTTGCAGACTTGTAAATTGGAACTGTACTTAAAGAATGTGGTTCTTAATTGCACAGATTGGCATGTGTTAAGTTGGTCCTTTAACAGTTTTTATAGGTATATTATTTTTCTTCTGAACTCTACTGCTAGTTTATCAATCTATCTGATCCAGTGGTTCCTAACAGTTGAAATGACACATTTGTGTCTTGGCAGGAAGCTTAATGTACCACACCTTTCTCAAAAATTTTTTTCACTTTTGTGTTTTGATAAACATGTCTCAAAATTTGGATCTTGCATCTACATGTCTTATGACTCGAGTAGGATGTGCCTTACTTTAAAGGCTGGGTGCTACTGCAATAGGCCCTTAACGCCTTGAGGACAAGAGACCCGCAGTGTTGTACAACCCTTCAATTCTCAAGGGATTAAGTGCCATTAAAGTCTATTGAATTATATTGGGAGGAGTTATGATCTTGAGGCACAGTTCAGCAGATCACTATGTGCAGGAAACTGAAGCTGTTACCTGCTGTATAACCCTTTGAGTGCCAGAGGGGTACGCAATGCATTGCTTACCCCACTGGTACGCAAAGGAATAAATGACACACACCTAGTTAAATCAGTCTAGAGTACAGTCTGTTTAATAGTAGTTTGCTTTTTTTCCCATGTAAAAAAACTAATTTATCTTTCTTCTTCAAAAGGATATCCTACCTAGAATAAAGTTTCCATTGGTTGGCTGTGTAAGCTCCTCTTATGGTGACCATGAAGATTTTTGCACTGGTGGTGCTGGTTTTTGCCAGCGTATATGCAGATGATGATGACAAAAAGGAGGAAGTTGGCACTGTAGTTGGAATTGACTTGGGGACCACCTATTCATGGTAAGTGATTTTCAAAGTAGAAATGGAAATTGACTATTAGCCCATGCTGTATACTCATTTTCAAGTCTAGCTGTATTAACCCTTAAGGGATAAACATATAAATACATCAATGCAGATTTTTTTTTTTTTTTAACAGGCAGAGTGGCTAGTCACTTGTGAGTTTTTTTTTTTTTTTTTTTTTTTTTTTTTTTTCTTTCCCTGTTTTTAATTGTGTGTAAATTTTTTTTCCCTTTTAGTGTTGGTGTATTCAAAAATGGCCGCGTTGAGATCATTGCCAATGACCAGGGGAACCGAATTACACCATCTTATGTGGCATTCACACCAGAAGGTGAGCGTCTAATTGGAGATGCTGCAAAGAACCAGCTGACGTCCAACCCTGAGAATACTGTATTTGATGCCAAGCGTCTGATCGGTCGCACATGGAATGACCCCTCTGTTCAGCAGGATATAAAATACCTGCCATTCAAGGTGTGTAGAAATTGTATATACTAGTCTGTTATTCTGCAATATGGTGCTATTGGCAGTATGCCCTAGAAAGTGTTATCAATTGTAATGTTAATCTTTCACTTTTGTTCTTCAGGTCCTAGAGAAGAAAACAAAGCCTTACATCCAAGTAGATATTGGAGATCAGATGAAGACATTTGCCCCTGAAGAGATTTCTGCCATGGTACTTGTTAAGATGAAGGAAACTGCTGAGGCGTATCTGGGTAAAAAGGTATGTAGCCTCTTCATCCTCATTGGGTTTATGTTGAAGGAAGAAAAGGGCTGTATTCTGGAAGCTGAAGGTGTTATTCATGGGCCATCCACTGCACCACAGTGGACAAAATCAATTTTGATGGTGCTTTTAGCCATTTGAATGCTAGTTCTCCAATGCACTGCATAGTAGTGCGTTGGCGACGTAGTATGAAAAGGATAAAAGCCCCATTGAAATCCTTTGTGTGTGTTTCTTACCCCATAATGCATTTAATACAATCTGTATAGTCTTATGAGCCATTACCACTTATAAGATTACATGTTCTTTACATCTTGCATTTCTATCTATTGCTTATAGGTTACTCATGCTGTTGTTACTGTACCAGCCTATTTCAACGATGCCCAACGTCAAGCCACCAAGGATGCAGGAACCATTGCAGGGCTAAATGTAATGAGGATAATCAATGAACCGTAAGTAGCTCACACAAATATATTGAAAAGGACACGAAAATGTGCAAAAAAGAACAAATTACTGTAATGAAGTCAAAGAAGGGGACACTACACCACCAGTGGAAATCCACTCACATAAGGTTTTGCTGGTAAAACAGACATCAGGGAATTCTGTATAAATTGCTCCCCTCGAGCAGTTACGTGGTGTCCCACTGAGTGTAGGTTGCTCTTCTGCAATTATCTCCTCACAGGAGTACCATGTAGACAGAACAAGGGGGTGCCAATAGTAGCAGTTATCTAATAATGTGTAAAATACAGGAAATGCTGCACTCACACTTTAGAAGTGGTTGTGGAGAACGTACGTGCTGTTACAACATTCAGGCAGGCAGAGATATCAAACCTGTCTCCTGCTCAGATTCTCCTGTCTGTAGAATCTTCAAATAACCATCTGCTCCTCTTATCTGATAGAAATGTATTTATTCTATGAACACATTTAAGAACATTTAGAATCATGCAACATGTTTTGCAGAAAACACTGCTGATAAATCAAGCATAGTACAAAATATTTTGTTATGCTTAACTCCTTAACGAGAGCACGATCTGGGTGTGGTGGCCCAATTAATTCTGGGATGGCAAAGCGGCATGAAGCTGTACTCTATCTCAGAATTCCATGACGTGCCAGGATTATCACCATTCCTTAATGCGCATACATTGATGACAGTCCTGGCATGTCATTATTAATAAAGTGGCAGTGTTTGCTGTGAGATGCATTGTATAACTTTAAATGTTCTTTAAATGCTTTTATTGACTAAATCCCTTGCCCCTTTTTAGATGCAGAATGCAAATAAAGCTGCACTGAAATTAAATTCAGAATACTTTGTTCTGAGTCTTTAAGGGTACTGGGTTGTTTTTTGTTTTTCTGTGTGGGTTTTTAAAGTATTCTCTTTTTTTGTTGCAGAACCGCTGCTGCCATTGCTTACGGCCTCGACAAAAGAGAGGGAGAGAAGAACATCCTAGTCTTTGATCTGGGTGGTGGAACCTTTGATGTTTCTTTGCTTACTATTGACAACGGTGTCTTTGAAGTGGTAGCTACCAATGGAGATACTCACCTGGGAGGAGAAGACTTTGATCAGCGAGTCATGGAGCACTTTATTAAACTGTATAAGAAGAAAACTGGCAAGGATGTTCGGAAGGACAACAGGGCTGTACAGAAGCTGCGTCGGGAGGTTGAAAAGGCAAAGCGAGCCCTGTCTTCACAGCATCAAGCAAGGATTGAGATTGAGTCCTTCTTTGAGGGAGAGGATTTCTCTGAAACTCTGACCCGTGCCAAGTTTGAGGAGCTCAACATGGTAAGAAATTGCCTTTAGTGTATTTTTGCTTGGACGTGTAGTCCAGAGATGCTTTAACATAAAAAAAACTACGAGCATGTTTGTAACATTGACACTTGTTTTCAGGACCTGTTCCGTTCCACCATGAAGCCCGTGCAGAAGGTACTGGAGGATGCTGACCTGAAGAAGTCTGATATTGATGAAATTGTGCTTGTGGGAGGCTCCACTCGTATCCCCAAAATTCAGCAACTGGTTAAAGAGTTTTTCAACGGCAAAGAACCTTCTCGTGGAATCAACCCTGATGAGGCTGTTGCTTACGGAGCTGCTGTGCAGGCTGGAGTTCTTTCTGGTGACCAGGACACTGGTAAGGGAAATATTTTTTTTTTCTTGTTATAATGCATTCAGCCCTCTGTTAAATCCAACCTCTTCATTCTCATCGACTGTAAATTGCATTGGTGAGGTTGTCTTTCCTTTTACTAAGTTTCATGTAGTTAAGTCAGGAATACTTGAATTATTTTTCAATCCTTTTTACAGGTGACTTGGTCCTTCTTGATGTGTGTCCTCTTACCCTTGGTATTGAGACTGTGGGAGGTGTCATGACAAAACTCATTCCCAGGAATACTGTTGTACCAACAAAGAAGTCCCAGATATTCTCAACTGCCTCTGACAATCAGCCCACTGTGACAATAAAGGTCTATGAAGGTGAGTAATGTTAATCTGGTCTAGGAGTCCTGTTTACTGAACCAAACAAA
This sequence comes from Rhinophrynus dorsalis, assembly GCA_037306005.1. Lineage (NCBI taxonomy): Eukaryota > Metazoa > Chordata > Amphibia > Anura > Rhinophrynidae > Rhinophrynus > Rhinophrynus dorsalis. The sequence continues at coordinate 43,888,225 of CM074726.1, read as the reverse complement.
ATAAGGTTATCTAGATTGTATAGAAGCTATATATAATATTATACGGTTTTAGATTTTACAGTTGCAATTGAAAATATCACTGACAACTTGTATAGCTAGATGCATGTTTACATTTATTTTATTTTTTTTTTTTCAGGTGAGCGTCCATTGACAAAGGATAATCATCTCTTGGGCACTTTTGACTTGACTGGAATTCCTCCAGCTCCCCGTGGCGTTCCCCAGATTGAGGTCACATTTGAAATTGATGTGAATGGTATCCTTCGGGTAACTGCAGAGGACAAAGGCACAGGCAATAAGAATAAGATCACCATTACCAATGACCAGAACCGGCTGACTCCAGAGGAAATCGAAAGGATGGTAAATGACGCAGAAAAATTTGCAGATGAGGACAAGAAGCTGAAAGAGCGTATTGACTCCCGCAATGAGTTGGAGAGCTATGCTTACTCTCTAAAGAATCAGATAGGAGATAAGGAGAAGCTTGGTGGAAAACTGTCCTCTGAAGACAAGGAAACTATTGAGAAGGCAGTAGAAGAGAAGATTGAGTGGTTAGAAAGCCACCAAGATGCAGATATTGAAGACTTTAAGGCAAAGAAGAAGGAATTAGAAGAGGTTGTCCAGCCTATTGTTGGTAAACTTTACGGTGGAGCAGGGGCACCCCCTCCAGAAGGAGAAGAGACCGACACAGAGAAGGATGAGTTGTAGGCCTGTTTTGGTGCCAATGGCTACTGTAAATACTGGACTCAGGAACTTTTTGTTAAAGCAAGAAACATTGAATGGAAAAACTCTAATATAAGTGTATTCTTCACTGTCCAGTGGAGACAAATGCTAAGCCGTAATGGCTGTTTACTGCTTTTCATTAGCAGTTAGTCACCTTAAATGAATATTTTGTTTCTTTCCCCTGGGGGGTGGGGGGGGTCTGGTATAAATTTCTTTCTTCCTTCCTTTTGGGGGGGTGGGGGTTGGTTTGGCTAAAGTTGCTCTGAAGTGTTTTATTTATTTGCAAACTGGTCGTGTGTTCTATGTAGAACTTTTTTCTACCACCATTGACCACAATAAATAATTTGATAATTAACCTGTTCTCTTGCTTTCTGCACATGTACACAATCTATACTAGATCATCACTGTAATGTCAGTCTGACCTAACTTAGGAGGGGAAAGGTGCACCTAGAACAAGACCACAGCATAACTGATAGCATGTTAACCCCTTGATCTCCAGAGAGGTGTGCAATACACTGTTGTGCATCCCTTCTGTTCAAGGCGTTAAGAATCCACTTACTTGTTACTAAATGATGGCTTCACTTGAAGGACCAGAATGTCCCCCCCCCCCCCATATAACACTTCACACCTCCCCAATATAAGTTGGACTCTGGGACATTGACAAGACTTGCTTTAGCAGCTTGTCATCATGGCGCACTGTAAATGTGAAGTCTGAAGGTATATTAAAAAAAAAAAAAAGTAAACTTTACATTTGCGATCTAAACTTTCAGTAGATACATTTTTAAAGGAGACGTATAATCTGATACACCACCACCCAATCACTGTCCAGAAAAACGTAATGGCCCTATGGTAATGCTTTGTTCTTATGACCAATAATTTACATACAAGACTGATTTTTAAGATGGTATGTCCACAGATGCAGATAGAGAAAAGGAGGCCAGCAACTTCAATATCTTCCTCTTCTCCAGCAGCCAGTGTTTGTACCTCAGAGTAGGTGTTTGTGTCCTATGATCTTGCTAGAAACTGTCCTGTTCTCCAGATATTATATCCAAGACTGATTTTAAGATATTCTTTTGGTGGAGGCACAGGGGCAAAATCAATGCTGACAACTACCTTTTTCTGGCCATAAAAAGGAGAAGGTGGTTTATTTAGGCATTCATCTCTTTTAAAACTTAGTGCCAGGCACTTATGGAATAAATCCACCTTTCCCTGCCAAAGTGAGGCCATACAGACTTATGGGAAACTTAGTGTAAATGCATCCTGCCCTGCACTTGCCACTAGTGTGTTGGGCATGTAATAAAGGTGAATGTCTGTCTAGGAGTATGCCTTCTGTGCTAACCGATCTTCACGGTAGGGATGGGTAGCATCAGGGTAACTGTAATGCCACTGAAATGGGTGGCTCTACCATCCCACCCACTCCTACCTGGAAGTTCAGGTAGCATGGAAGCAAGTGTGTGTGTCTCCCCTGCAATGTTTTTTATTGATAATTGCCTAGTGATATCAGCTGGGTGATCAATAGCTGGGACGGAGGCATTTGGAATCGGGAGCATCCTAATGCCCCTCCAAGATCTGAATAGCGCAAAAAAAAAAAAACACCATGGGAGCATCAATCACAGGAGTTTGCTTCCCCAGCCTTTTGTTCTAGTGGAAGTAATGTCTGACATAAAAGGCTTGTCCCACTTGTAACCAAATAACCGTAGTCTTTACATGTCAGCATTGTTTCAGTGCCCATATAAAGGGTTAGTAATGTTATATTTACAGTTCATCCTGGATATCTCCTTATGTGTAATATAGCTCCGTTATGTTGATAATGCTAAAATATCTGTGACATCATTCTTAAGACCTGAGAACTGAAGGAGGATCGCAACAAGGCACAGTCCTTCTGTAGAAGGAAGAAGGCTGCGCTCTTTCGTAAAGGAGGGCAGGGTTTTCCTTTATAATGGATGAAGGAAGATTGTCCCACGTTGAGATCTGTCCTTTCAGATCTGAGGGCAGGTGGGTTCTTATACTGTAAAGAGGCAGAAGTGGGGCAATTAATCTCAGCGGAAATATATTTATTTCGGCAGTTGCAAAATAACAGTGCTAGTACGCACTTATAAGGAGGGATCCTAGTTGAACCTTAAATAAAACATTACTAACGCTTTATCACATAATGGCTACGGCAGTAGCTGACAGAACAGAATCTCACACTTTTTGATACCCCAGCCTTGTTTTATTGCCAGGAGCCACACACTTTGTGTTTCTGGTGCCCCCTTCAGTATATCAACTTATACTAACTGGGTGGTTTTTCTTCTTGGAAGAGCAGTAGCTAATATGTAGAAAACTACATAGTTTTGGAAGACTTCCATACCTTTTTGAAAAGAGTGATAGTGAAATTGCCTTATTAGCAGTATCCTCCAGAAACCTTTTTGCACACTAGGATCAGGGTAAAAAGGCAAGTGACCTCATTTGATGCAGGGAGAGTCATACGTATTGGAAGTGTATCTTTTTAGGTGGTTATTTTGATATGATATGGGATAATTAAGCCTTCAAACTGTTAGTGCAGTTTTGTTATTTCCAAGGTGCCAATATGGTGCCCATGGCAGGACACAAATTTGTGCGCCTATACAGATTGGGTAGCTGTGTAGTTGGCAGATATGTGGGCAGGGCTGGTGCAAGGATTTTTGCCACCCTAGGCAAAACCTAATTTTGCTGCCCATTTGGCTCCGCCCCTTGTGTCCCACCCCTTTTTACCTCGCCTGCTTATATATTACAATATTCATGATTGTCCTCTCTCTGTCCCCTGAGCCAGTCTGCCCCTGGTCTGGAGATGCCTGTAAGAGATGCCCCCCCACCAGCTCCAACTCGCCCCCTTCCGCTCCAACTTGCGCCCAGCATCTCCACTATGCCCCCTCAGCTCCACTTTGCCCCCCCCATCTGCTCCAACTTGCCCCACCAGCTCCACTTTGCCCCTCATCTGCTCCAACTTGCCCCCACCACATACCTGTAGCTCCCGCGTCGTCTTCTCTTCAGTAATGCAGAGCGCGCCGGGAGATCATGACTCCCTGCGTGCTCTGCATTACTAAAGAGCGACCGCCATGAAGGAGCTCAGTAGCAGCACAGACCTGAACAGACCCTTTTGTTCTCATGTTCATTAAGGATCTGCACAGGCCATGCATGTGGGTACAACTATACACATTTTTTTTCTCTTGTAGTTCAGGGATTTTAACCCTTTGAGCGCCAGAGGTAGCCAATGCATTAAAATGCACTCAAAGTATCAACAATTTTTAATTTGTGTGGGTTTATGTATTTGACATGAGCACTTGTCTCATGATGCAAAATTTTCAGAAAGCAACAAAAAAAGTTGACTTTGTTTTGAAACAAAACATTCCCCCATCATATAAAAATAAGAATTTTAAAGCTGCAGTTAACATGATACAGTCCTAAATGTAAAGGGTTTTTTCCAGAAGTATTTTTCTAGTCAATCAACCATCTAAGCCAGTCAGTGATGAAATGTAACACCATTCCTGCAGCAGTGAGTGCTTTTGTGAGCTATCCTTCACATTGTTTCACTGCCTGATTTCACATGCCGCGCCCCCCCCCCAGCTTCCTGGAAACTGATCGAAGGAGCTTACTGGCAGTGACTGAAGTGTATAAAAATAAGGCAAGTTAACTTGACATTTTAAGCAAAGTCAAAATAAAAGGTTACAATTCCTTAAATACCGGAGACAGTGCAAATACTTGTCTTGCTAGCCCTACTAGAAGTAGGCAAGTAGGGTCTAACCACCTGCCCAGCACTATTGCTACACTTTTGTGTAACTGATGCACTGTAAATTTTGAACAGTTCAGTCTGTTTACATACCTGTATCCACACGGTTGTGATCAAAATCCAGCAGTGGCTAATACTAGGTCTAGAACTTCTGTATAAGGTCGTTTGTGTTTTTTTTTTTTTTTTTTCTTTTTTTTTTTTTCTTTAATTACCCGCAAGTTATAATTTGCCATTTTTAATCAATTAAAGAAATTGGATGCAGCCCTGAACAAGTGACCAACGACTGAAAAATTGGTTGCCCCTGCTGTAAAGGCTTTAAAAATAAATAATGCTGGATAACTATATAGATTATATAGCTTGGCACAATATAAACAATTAGAACCGTCAATGCAGACAGGATGTTGATCCACAGAGATATCCAACAGACTGGTGGAGGTGAGGAAGGAAATGTTATACCTGCATGGGGCATAACTGGAGATTGTTACAATAAGTGTTTGGCAAAGGCTGCACTTGATTAACACTTGTCTTTTCAATCTCATCCACCAATACCAAGTCACTCTCCTACTTGCTTCCTGATGGTTGACGGATCGGTTGATGCACCTGTCTGAAAATTGCAAGCAGGGATAGTTTTTCCTCCTTGCTCAATCCTGCACTACTGATTGAGGAGATGCAATTTGAGCATGCCCTGCAATAATACAGGTTTGAGCAGGGAGGGTGTTTGTCCCTGTTAAGATGTCAGTTGTCCATCAATAGGGAAGTGGCTCCAACTGACAATACAGAAATGTTTAGATCAGGTGAATAAAACTCAGTTCTTATGGCATTAAACTCAAGCTACTATAGGGCTTACTCAGGGGGACATGCCTTTTATATTAAAATAGACCTCTCTCTTTAAGACAAGTTTAATTTGTAGAACATTTAAATCTGGCTGTTGTACAGTTTTCTGTAAAATAGTTTGAGAAATTAAAATTGTGTATTTTGACACTTTATGCTATTTACTTACATAGTATGTGAATTAGTTCTGTTTGAGGCCAAATTCATTGCTCGATGTGCTGTTAGAAATGTCTAGTGTGCAGGTTCTGACTAGATTTTTTCACAGCACAGTGCATGGTGTAATACTGGCTCAGCAGCGAAACAATAGGTTTTTTTTTCTTGCTTTATTAAGAAAAATTCAAAGAACAATTGTGTATTAATGCATATATTGAGCGTACAAAACAAAGAAATCAGGAAATTCATATTCAAGTTAAAAGTATGAAAAAGGCCACTTGTCTGAGGTTCAAAGCACCTTGTGGCATAAGGAAAACCCAGCATGTTGGCAGCACTCCTGAAGCAGATATCAAAGAGGATAGGAGAAGAGAAAATAGGGAGAAGAAACAAAGGGAGGGGGGCATAGGAAGTTTTTAATTCTTTCAATTTAAACTTGTCTGAATGACAGGTTTATCTTAAAATTATTTATTTATAGGTGAGATGAAATGAGCCTGTGCTTAAAGGAATAGTGTAGGCAGCATATCCACTTCAATTTTATGTTGTCAACATCTGCATTATTGCAGAAGTTTATATATTTGTTACTGTATTTCTAAAACATAATATTACAGGATTTCCTACTATCTTCAGTAACGCCCCTCATCGCTGCAACTTTTTTTGAAATTGTTTTTTTTTTTGTCTAATTAGCATCCAACCTAGTGGTCCCTATGTGGAAAGGGGAAAAAAAATCACAGATACTGATTGGACTAGAAAATCACATGGGATAGATCATGGATGGACAATCAGAGGCCCTCTAGCTGTTCAGGACTACAATTCTCATTATACATTACCCTGCCAATCTCAATGCCTATACATGCTCTATAACAAGCATTCAGTCCAGTGCTCTGGATTTTATAAGAAATCAACAGGGGGAGGAGCAAACCCTTCAAAACAGGGCTAAATAAAAAGATTAGGAGGTTAAAATATGCATGCATATACAAGATGGACTCCATGCATTAAACACATTTAAACTGGAGAATACATTTAAATCTGATCCCCATTAACCCTCTGAGTTGCTAGTCCCACTGGGATTCAAAGGGTAAAACCTGTCCTCAAGGGCAGTTATACAGGTCAGGATTCAACAAGTCTGAATTAAAATGATTTATTGCACAAATCAAATTTGAATTTCATCAATTTCCAGTTTCCTGATAACGTAAACTTACATGACACTTTGTCACGACTAAGGGAATATTTTACTAGAGCAGCGATATAGCGTACCTAGATGTTCCATTTTCATTAAAAAAAAAAAAAAAAAAAAAAACTGTACATCATAGTATGAAATCTAAAAAAAATGTTTAATATGAAAACTATACAATGTAAATTAATCAAGGCATAGTTCACACGAAGGAAATAGATATGTTAATTAACACCTTGGCTGCTACAGATGTCTCCAACACATTACTACTTGTACATTATATATATAGTCAAATTGGCAATAATTTTCAAATTTTTTCCCATCTTTAGCTGACTGTCATCTACCACAATCTTGGTTTCCAGATAGTTTTGTGGCTGATAGGCCATCAAAGCAGGACGTGATACACTGTCCCTGCAGCACTGAATGCTCTCTGTGATTTTTATTTGATATTGTAATATTACACCTGCTTTCATGTTCCCTGCCAGAAAGCTGTCTGCAGACAGATCTGGGTTAAAAAAAACAAACAAAAACAAAGTGAATATGAAAAACATGATATAAAAAAAATAAAGGTATAGGTAATTTGACTGTACATTTTATGCACTTGCAACCTATATAAGGTGAAAAAATGGGTTACAGTTGTTTTCAGTTTTGCAACACTGTTACATAGCAGTCATTGTACAATTCACCACTGGTATCCATGCCACCAAACACCAGGCAGAGGTGCACCTGGCCTTCTTCCTGTGACTTCCCCTCTACAGCAGAACATTCATTTATGTCCTTTTTCCCATTATCTATAATCTTTTCAGGATCAGTAGCAGCAGATCTTATTTTCCAAGGGAGAACACACATGGAATGATCTAACCGTGCAGAGGGACAGAGTGTGTCAAACTTCAACTGTGTCCATAACATTGATTCTGTAGGGAAAAAAAAATCCTCATCATCATTTATTATAAAGACCCATCAGATTCTACAGTTCTTAAAGATAGTTAGACAATAGAACAATGTATGAAGGGATAAAATATATAAGCATATTTACAATTGACATTGAAAGGCATTGGAAACAAGAATAAGAGGCCCTACTGCTAGTGCATACAATCTATAGGGTGTGAGGGACTGATATAGGTTGTGACAAGTGCTATAAGGACTTTTAGAGTAGAACATTCAGCTGACACCATCATGGAGGAATTCTGAGGAGTGAGAGTGGAGGAGTTATATTGGTTTCCAGTAGGGAAGGGAAGTGCAATGGCTAATCCCAGTATATGAGTAAATTCAGAGTGCAATGAGGTCCAGCTACAAAGCAGTGTGGAGTGAGTTGTGGATAAGGTTACAGAGAACAGAAGCATAGCTGTGAATGAGTTATGTTCTGTGATGGGCTTCCCTGAAGAGGTGGATTTTGGAGGACCTTTAACAAAGTCTGGAGGCTTAGGGAGAGTCTGGAAGAGCGAGGTAGAGTTCCACAGGATTTGGCCAGCCCTATAAAAAGTCTTGTAGATGGAAATGAGAGTTTGTAATTGGAGAGAAGAAGTGTCATGGTTAGAGTATAAGAGAACAGGCTTTGGTAGTGGCACAATTAACCTGATGGTTTAGATAACCCATCTCTTGCAGTCTATGTAAGTTGCCATGTCTCCACATAACTGAACTATAAGACTTCAAAGTCCTGCAGTTGAGTCGCTATCACAGGAACAGGACTGGAGCACCAAGGGTCATTTTTCTGACCCCCATTTGGGTTTCCTGCTGATCTGCCTGGACTTTAATTACAGCCCTGACTTCCTCTGCAGTTCTGCTCCCAGCTGAACAGACCTACCAAGAACACAACTATCACATAATAATTGCCCCATAAATGGTGTCACCTCTTAATATACCTTACTATGGGTAGAAAATCACAATGATCCTATAGATTTTGCCATTCAATAGAACTTTTTCAGTCAGCCCTGAATATGACAATTGCTGGTAGTTTCACGAACAGAAGCAAGCAGAATGACATTACCATATGCAGCGAGCAGAGTTTGGAGTCCTGCTTTCAGCTGTCATGTCTTCCTCCATGGACAAAACATCCAGGATTGACTAAAGATAAGAACTCTTGAAAGATAACACAATGGAAAATCTATAGAGACCGTTAGGCTTTTCGGGCCATAGTAAGTTAAAATGGGTTGTTATTATTAGGAGGTTAGTTCTTTAAGACAACAAAAGGTGAATACAACCTTAACAAATGTGAGAATTCCTAAAAATTCTCTTTGATTTAAATACGGCTTTTAACCTTGTTTACGCCTGAATGGTCTCCAACACATTGCTTCTTAATGCATTAGTATTTTAGAGGTTAAAAGCCACACTTCAGTCTAGGTGATCTGAGATTTTTCTTTTGTTCCATGCTGTAGTTGGTTTGCTGTAGATTACCTCCTTGTTTTTTCCTTCTGCACATAGCCCCTAAACATTGAGAAAAATGCTTCAAGACTAAGTGTAGTGAATTTTCTAATGAAATGACTTAGGGACCTGAAGCAGTTACTAGTCTAAAGGCCATACATTGTTCAGTACTAAGGTTGTATAATTACATTATAATGTAGTCGATGAGGTTGAAAAAATTCAGTGTCCATCAAGTTCAACATCTGCCATATCATTTTTACTTTTTTGATCCAGAGGAAGGCAGAGAAAAACTATTGAAGCCATTTACAATTTTGACACAAGCCGATAAAAAAATATATATATATTTTGAAAATGTTTTACCAGGAAGAAAACATTGAGATTTCTCTTGTTTTCAAGTATGTCCTGGAGTCCGTCCCACTTCCAAAAATCAGTCTAATATCAGCATCCTCTCTGCACTGAAACCAACTGTCACAATTCTCTATTTGTCCGAGCTAGAAATGTATCCAGGGTGTTTTGAAAACATCTACAGTATCTGCAAACAGTGTCTCAAGGAAAAGAATTGCATACCAAAAAAAAAAAAATAATAATTTCCTTTGTTTTTGTCAAAAATGCCTTTCTACTTGTCTTAAAGGATGCCCATCTTGTTTTTTTCTCAGCTTCGCTAATCTCATTATAATTAAATCAACTGATCACTTTATCAGTACTGTTGCACATCCCTGTACTTTTTCAAGTTCAGTAATGTCTGTTTTAAGAGCTGGTGCAAAAAACAGATCCCGTATTCTAGATGAGGGCTTATTGAGAATTAAAGAGGCAGAATTATACTTTCATCCCTTGCATCTATAACCCTTTTTATATATGATAGTACCCTACTGGCTCTCAGAGCAGCAGAGTTACAGTGTAGGCTTATGAATCATATGTCTAGTGGTATTCCCAAATCCTTCTCCAACCAGGATTCCCCCAAGTAGTTCCCCATTTAGTGTACAATAGAGTCATACACATATGCAAGTATGAAGTAAAATACAAGTATGGGATAATGGCTTTGCAGTGCATCACATGAGGAGTCATACCTGTATCATATCTGTACATAGTGTTTGTAGCCCCCATATCAGTCATTCCACCAAAGATATAAATGTAGGTTTTCCAGCTGATGGAGGAGTGGGCTGCACACGCAGGAGGAAGTTCTCCCTTCACTTTAAGGCACTCCCACTTCATCGTATCTAGAGGAAAGCGCATGCTTTGTATTCTAGATCTTGGAAAATGCAGTAAACAGTAGGAAGGGAAAAGTTGATACTCACTTGTGTCGATAGAAAACAGGTCGCTGAAAAACTTGCTTCCAGCCATTCCACCATGAACGAACAGCTTTGTACCAACCGCTACTATGACATGTCCGTGGCGAGGCTGAGGGGGATCACCTGATGTTAGTGGCTGCGTCCACGTCATAGTGGCTACAAAAATTAAAGAGATCTATGTACTCTAGTTTTGAAACTCACCCATGTATAAAAAAAATACATTATTGTCTTTCCTTAAAGCGCTAGTCAGAAATTCACTCATTTTATATTTCTAGCATAGGCAGATTTATATATCAGATGACCCCAGGCGAGGCACCTCCAATGATCATGGCCCAATTCCATCTACTGTAACCTAACATGGAAAATACCCTTAGGTCAGGGGTTGGCAATGTAAGGTTCTCCAGCTTTTGTGGACCACAACTCCCATCATCCCCAGAGTGTAGTCCACAACACTTAACAGGCCTAAGGTTACCCAAAACTGGCTTAACCCTTTGAGTGCCAGAGGGCTGTCCTATGTGTTACTCAAACGGTTAAGCAGTAACATACAAACACAAAAACATTCTTAACTACTGGGATGCTTCAGAGGTCTCCAAAGCATTGTGAAGCACCTCTCTAGTACCCAAAAAGTTAAATAATTGCCAGTAAATAAACTATCCACCTTGACCCTTTATGTATCAAACACATTTCAACGTAATGCGTTGGATACCTTTCTGAGACTCACTGGGTTACACCAGGAGTGAGAGTCCGGAGAAGGGACAGTGGAATTGCTCTGGCTAAACCCATAACTTAGAATGTGGGTGTGACCAGCACAGCTCAGACACTCCCACAAAATGTAGCACTCTAGGCAGCTGCCTTCTCTGCCTAAAGGGAATTCCATCCCCGTATTCTCGAAAATCACCCAAAATGTCAGTTGTTCAAATAAATTAAACAAGCTTTTATAATAACCCATTAATTACATGTTGGGAGCAGCTGAAGGACCCTAAAGAAAAAAGGAATTACAAAATATTCCCCAAACAGCCACTTACCATACCTGCATCATATACATAAAGTCTGGTGTCTGAAACCGGTTCTGCACCTTTATCCCCCCCTCCAAACACATACAGCTTATCTTCAATGGAGGCAGAGGAGGAGTGGAATGTCCTCGGGGATGGGGCAGCTCCTTTTACTTTAGGGCTTCTCCAGGAACAACTCCCTAAAAAATAAATAAAGAAGCAGAATGAGTAGAAGTAAACATCTGCACATTTCCTTATCTAGATGGAACTGCTCTGAATCCTGTAACCAGGAGACAATTTCAGTGTTCACTTGTTACAATATTGCTTAACGGGTTAGTAATGCCTGTAATTAAGTTGATGCAATATTGTAGTTGTTAAAAAAAAAATAAAGTATCTGGAGAAAGTCCCATCTCTCAAACCTTTACAGTATAAAAGATATTTGCAGCTAAAGTTCCCCCCTCCCTCCCCTTCTCCTGACGTCAGTGCTTTACTGACAACAGGAGATCCCTGTCCTGGGACCAGCTGGAGGCTCTGCAGCAGAGCCGTAATTGTGTTATTTAAAAAGAATTACTTCATTGGAAAGGTCTGCAAAGTGTGCCTGGTTTGCAAGCACACTTTATAGACCGTTCCAGTGAAGTAGTTATTTTTTTAAATCTTTCAATTTCGGCTCTGCTGAAGAGCCTCCTCGAGTCGGCCGACACAAATCTCCTTCTGTCAGCTTTACAGGTGACATGAGGGAGGGGGGACTTTAGCTGCAAATATTTCTCAAACCATAAAGGTTTGAAAGATGAGACTTTCTCCAGATACTTTTTTTTTTTTAACCTCTACAATACTGCATAAACTTAATTATGGCATTATTAACCCTTTAAATGATAACCTACATTATAATTAACCCCCCCCCCCCCACACACACACTCAAGACTTACCTTAGTATGGACAAAAAATCCTAATGGCCCCCATGAATTTTACATAGGCGGAGATGCACTGTGGATCCCCATCTATTTGGGGGAAGAGGCCTGAATACAGATCTTTTCATGACAATAAGACTGCACAAACCAATCGAACCCACAAGTTTCAATTCCTGCACTAAGTAATGGTAGCCATTCTAGTTCAGTTTTAGTAATACAAACATATCAGTACTTTGGTGATATCTTTTTATTTGGATTAAAACTGTATATTTTAAGGCAAGCTTTCAAGTGATCAGCTCTCTTCCTCAGGTCAAGCAATAATCTTGATCTCTAGAAAGCTTGTCTTAAAATATATAAACTGTTAGTCCAAAAATAAGCTATCACCAAATATCAAAGTATTCATATCTTTGTATTTCCTGCACTGTCTTTCCCCCACATACTGACTGTGCTGCACTTTTAAAACCACAACATATTGGCTTGCATGGATACACTAGTAACAGAACTACTGTCCATATTTATAAAGGCAAGTAGCAGTTATTCTGGACTAAACTAACTGCATCATAGGGGACAAATAAAAATTACTGTTAAATTAAATTGGGCTTTTAACCCTTTAAATGTTAAAGAGGTCTCCAATGCATTGCGAAAGGATTCAAAAGGTCAAATAGCTCTATTCAACTTCATGGGAATTTAAGGGGTTTTTATGTGTCTCCTGTTGTGCAGTTGGTTTACTCCTGAACAACTCCAGTTTGTCTTTATAAATATGGGCCTATATGACTCAAGTCATACAGTTCAGTCTGATTGTGGAATTAGCCACCAATAACTTGTCTGCTTTATTTTTAGGCAGGCATGCACACACTGGAGCAGACCTTATCATTGCATTAGTTGTCCTTTAAAGGGATACTAATACTTAAGATGTAAAAAAAATATATGTTGTAGGGTTTATGTCCCAGAATAAAACAAGGGTACTCCCATTGCTAAGAGATATTTTATTAAAAAATCAGAACAGCTCAAACTTGAATTTTTAGGTGCAATATCACAGTAGCCTGAAAATTTACAGTGGCGCTGTTGCTACATCTTCCTATGGAGATTTATGGTCTACAGACCAGAGCAGTCCATAGGATGGTGTAGCAACAGCACCACTGTACAATTTCAGGCCACTGTAATATTGTACCTAAAAAAAATCAAGTTTGAGCTGTTATAATTTTTTAATAAAATATTTCTCAGCAGTGGGAGTTCCCTTGTTTTAGTCAGGGGGATAAACCCTACAACATATATTTTTTTGCATTTTAAAGTATTACTATCCCTTTAATGAGGCCATATATTGCTCACAAAGCCTTTTCAAGTCTGCTTAATGCCTGGTCCTTGTTTACATTTTTCTCCCAGTGATGTAACTAAAGTTGAACCATGGTTCAATAAATTTGAACACAGGGCCATACACCCAATTGTCTATATGTTTTTAATTACTGAATACATATTTTAAAAATTATAACCAGGTTATACCTTGTGCCCACCCTTACGAATATCAGGATATCTTAGATACTCCAAAGGACTTCTACTATACATGTGGCTCATACATGATAGAGGTGGGGACCTCTTGCTTAATAGAACACCATCACACTTTGATAAACTTCAGTATGTTTAACAGTTTGTAAATCACTATAACTCTCTCACCATAACCCTCTGGTCCTTGCTTTAAGATTACCATGTAATGGGGTTCTGCTACCAATTTTTACTTCCATCTCCATGCACATGACATAAAGGACTAATTGAAGATGTTATCTCATGCACAAACGCACAAGGGAAACATTAACACAGGCCTTTAAGATTTTATAGCCATAGTTAGGTAAGTGGGAGGTTTTCACTGGAAGATGTTAGTTCTCTTGTAAGGCAGATGAATTTGCTTTATCGACACAATCCAGGTATAAGATATCTTGAGGGTTATCTCATTGTTCACCAATAGTGCAGTCAGGTCAGATCCTTTGTTCAATTATTCTTCAAGAACAGCTTTGCTGTGCAAGAAGAAAATAAAAATCTTCATACCTGAGTTTAATACCTGAACACAGTTTCTGTTTTCAGACTGTTCAGCTCCTCCAAACACCCAAATACTTCCCAGATTACTGGTCGAAATGAAGCTTGCATGTTCATAACGAGGCAACAGACCCTCCCAGTCTGGGATGTCCCACTCATGGCTATCTGCAGGACAAAGGAGGAGACTGGTTGTATCTTAATCATGTATAATTGGAAAACACAAGTTCAAGTACAAGAAAGACACAAATATATCAGAGTATAACAGCACAGTTTTTAACACAAAATATAAACTATTACACCCCTCTCCCATTTATTTCAATAGGATTCTATGTTCCGCCAGATACAACAATGTACGACAGGTTTCCCATCTTTTATCTGGGACGAACACCAAATGGAGTGGACCTGTTGCTTCATATCAGACATGCTTTGAAACAGGATAATTTAAAACTACCAATATGTTGTAATATCCTTTTTTATTAGTAGGATTGGTTTCTTAGCTTTATATATATTCACACAGTATGCTCATTAATACATGTGAACAGAAAAAATAAACTGCCACACTTCCCCGTCATTACAGAAACATCTCCTTCCTAGGCCAATGGCCATCCAAATGTTGGATTACATATCTCAATCTGTAGGACCAATTCGCTGTCTCCCTTCCATATGCCCAGAATGATATTTCTGATTTGGGAGGGATTCAGGATAATTTGCTCTCACTCTCTCCCCATCCCATGTTCCCAGAGCAGCCCTATAGCATTTCGGAGATGGAAAGAAGCAGGACCAGTTATCTCTCTCCTAAGGTCATCATAAAGCCCTCAATGCCAAGAGTTTGTGGTCCTGATTCATGCTACAAAGACACAGATTTGTCAATAGCCTTTCTTACCAAGATCAATGATATAAGAGTCAGAAAAGCAGCCATCAGGATTTGCTCCACCAAGGATGAGAACTTTTCCTTTTGAAGAATCTTCCGAGGAAGGCATATACATGCATGTATGACCAACACGGGAACTGGGGCCTTCTCCACGGGGAACCAGAGCATACCTGAAAAATACATATAAATATGACATGCTTAACACTTACTTTGATATGATGGGGGATAAGCACTAAAGCGGGTTAAAGAGGTGATAAAGCGGAGATGACTTCTCCAGTGATATCACTTTCCAGTTCTTACTTTAGTCTATACAGCCTATGCACCAAGATCTCCAAAGTTGGTGAAATCTTAGTGCATAGGTTCCATAGAACTGGAACTGGAGAAGTGATATCACTGGAGAAGTCTTCTCCACTTTATCACTCCTTAGTGCATTTTGTTCCAGACATATTTAGCACCAATGCATAAAATATTTAGTTTACAAAAGAAACAAATCTCATTTTTAGATTCAAAATACATTTAAAAAAAAATAAAACTTTTGAACATTTCTTATATCTCAAGCAGAAAAAAATGCTTCCCCATAAATCACGACCTAGTGGTGTTAAAATGAGGAACATACACAATGAGACTGGCATACTGAGAACCATTAGATCAAACCAAGTAAGTCATAGGGGACAAACACAATTCCCCAAATCCCCATGGATTTAAATGCTAAATACAAAAGCCAATACCAGCTGTATATTGCAGAATGTATAAAAGGTATAGTACCTTTGTCTTCATGAAAAAATTAAAGTTATAGGGCCTTTTTCATCTGCCCTTACACATACATTCCAATGTGTATAATCTTTATCCCTCAAACCAGATGCATTATATAAAAACAATCGCTATAAGCAGATACTTACCAAGTTAATTTTTTAGGTAAGTCCTCTGGCTCCAAAACCTCAAAATGTTCCATAGTGATAAAATGCAATCTGTAACACAAAAATATTAGTGAGTGAAATGTATTTATTTTTTTTAATAAGAGAGAGAGATTTGAAGTTTTCATCTTCTAGGTTTTGTGGTAGAAGTCTCCCTAGAGCAGCGGTAGGCAATCTGATGTTCTCAAGCTGTTAAAGGGATAGTAATGTTTCAAAATAGAAGCAGCTCCAATTAATCTTCATAGTATTTGGGCCATGGAGAGTGTTATTTCAATACTGTCAAAGCTGTAGTTCAAGAGTAATTGGATGATAAAGTATCCCCCTCCCGCCCCTTTTACCTAGTGTAAGACACCTCCCCTCAGATGTGGAATTGTCACTGTTTCCCAGGAACAAACAATGAGTCAGTACAGTATAGTAAAACAGTCTTTATCAAATAAATATAAATACAGTAAATCACAGAACAATGAGTAGAGGTCCTTCTAGTGGCCAACAACTCTATCAGAAATAGGAGTCTCTGGAGTCTCTATATAACGAAGGCCCTGCAGGAATCCCAGTAAGAGACTAACTGACTCACGCCTACAATCAGCAGGTAAATCTAGGGATCTCCCTAAAGAGGATACAGTGAGGGAGAAGTACTGACTCAAGCCTGTTGTCAGTAAGGAGACGGCCGTCTCTTTTCTCAGAGGCACCAGAGCGATCCAGACTCACGCCTGCAGTTAGGGAGTAAGGTCTTAACCAGAGCCGCAGGTCTGCACCAGATTGGGTGTCTATTACACAATGGGAGCAAGTAGTAGAATAGTCAGACAGAGCCACAGGTCAGCACCAGATTGGATGGTCAGACAAGCCAAGTCATACACAGACCCCAAGGAAACCCAACTGTGTAGAACAACAACGCAAGAGCAACTGAGTCAGGACTCAGACTGCCTTTTAAACCCCTCCTCAGGAAGAAGGCCCAGAGGAAGGAAGTAGGGAGGAGACTACAGGAAGCATGGCATAAAACAGATTGTCCAGGTCTTCCGCAGTATAGACACAGTCCCTCCCTCCTTCGAAAGGCCCTCTCCTCCACAGACAGTCAGGTGGCCCCAACCTGCATAGGTTCACTATCCCTAGAGTCAGAACCAGGAGGTATGGGAGGACTGGGTGAGCAAGCTAAGTGGAATGTCACCCTAGAAGGATGCCTCCACAGGCACTCCTTGAATGAGGGTCTCTCCTGAACCCGAGTGTCAGTCAGGATGACAAATGATATCAGTTCATCCAAAACCTTAGGTAACTCACTGGCAGCAATCTCATCCTTCACCTAGTCACCCAGCCCTTGGGAAAAGGCGGCTACAAGAGCCTCATTGTTCCAACCAACCTCGGCTGCCAGGGTACGGAACTCAATAGTGTACTCCACCACAGTACAATTGCCCTGGTGTATGGTCATAAGGTGTTTGGAAGCCGAGGTCGCACAACCTGGCACATCAAAGACACATTTGAAGGAGGTCATGAATTCCAGAAAGTTATAAATTATGGGTTTGTCCATCTCCCATAAAGGATTTGCCCATGCCAAAGCCTTGCCAGAAAGGAGCAAAATCATAAAGCAAACTCTACGATGCTCACTAGGGAAAGCATGCGGAATCATTTCCAGGTATATGCCCAGTTGGTTCAAGAATCCGTGACATAACTCAGGATCCCCACTATAAAGCGTGGGAGTGGAGCAGATCCCGACAACCCTCTGACCAACCCTGCATCAGAGACGGTAGGAATTGCCAGTGCCAAGGAAGGAGCTGGGGTGGCCACCGGTTGTGGGTTAGCGCGTTCCAAGTGAATAGTACAGCTAAGCAAGATTTGCAAAGCCAAGGATAAATGCGTTGGTCTTGAACCTGCATCCTGTCCAGTATGATCTGAAAAGGTGAAGAACTATTACCGTCTGTTGTCATGACCCATACGTACTGTCACGGTAGGCAAGCAAAGACAGGAGTCAGACAGTATAGTAAAAATCACATTTATTAGAATGAGAACAGTAATGAAATATAACAAGCAGAGGGTGACAAGAAAGGCTAGAGACTATCAGCAATAGGAGCCGCCAAAGGTCAACCACAACTGCTAGAGACTAGACCGAAGCCAATTGGTAGTCTCAATCACCCTGGGAGGAACACATAATAGACCCTACGGTCTCCCAAAAACGATCGCAACTAGGGAGACTCCTGACTCATGCCTGCAGTCAGTCAGAAGAGGCCACTCTCCCATAGGATGGCAACAAGGGAGACTACTGAGTCACGCCTGCAGTCAGTAAGGCTGGCGTCCACTAGAGCCATAGGTCTGCACCTGATAGGAAGTCTGCTGGTAAAGGAGCAAAGCAGAAGGGTAGGTAGACAGAGCCACAGGTCAGCACCAGACTGGGTATTCAGACGAGCCAGGGTCATACACAGAGCTCGTAGTCACCCAGAGCCACAGGTCTGCACCAGGATGGATGGTCAGACAAGTCAGGGTCATACACAGGAACTCAGGATACAAGCTAAATACAACTGCACAAGACAACAACGTAAGGGTAACTAGATAGGAATCCAGTTCCCTTAAATATTAAGAGCCAGGAAGTGGATAGGAAGAGACTGACCAGGCCTTCCTGTAAAAAGCTGAGGCCTTCGTCAATATACAGCCTCACGCCCGTAACTGTCGCATCTTGCCGAGATGTGTCAAACACCTGCACCTCTGCTGCGTCACTTTGAGCTGCCAAACCGCCTGGCCAGAGGACACAGGCGGCCGCTACAGACTCCAAGTGCACCCAGGCCCAATGCTCGAAGCGACGCGTGGGATGACACCAAATCGAATTTTGTGCCATACATTCCCAGCATCAGCCGAAGCGGCGGAGCTGGATATAAGGTAAGCTGTTACACTTTTCTTATGTTTAGAACAACTTTATACATATCCCCATGCATGCTTAAATTCTGTCACTGTATTAACTCCTACCACTTCTGCTGGTAGGCTATTCCACTTATCTACTACCCTCTCAGTGAAGTAAAACTTTCTTACATTAAGTCTAAACCTGTGTCCCTCTAGTTTTATACTATGGCCTCTTGTCCTAACAGTTTTACTCCTTTGAAATGTACTTCCATCCTGCACTTTGTTGAATAACTTCATGTATTTGAATGTTTCTATCATATCCCCTCTCTCTCTTCTCTCCTCCAAGCTATACATGTTCAGATCCTTTAGTCTATCCTGATATTTCTTTTCCTGTAAGCCAGTCACCATTTTAGTAGCCCTTCTCTGAATTCTCTCTACAGTATCTATATCCTTCTGGAGATGGGGTCTCCAATACTGTACACAATACTCACAATATAGGTTAGGTCTAACCAGAGATCTATAGAGTGGCATGACCACTTCCCTTTTTCTGCTACTAATGTCTCTAGCTATACAACCCAGCACCCTGCTTGCATTCCCCACCGCTTTATTACATTGCCTGCCTACCTTTAAGTCATCAAGAGATAATTACTCCCACATCACTTTCCTCTGTTGTCTCTGACAGCACAGTACCCTTAATAGTATATTAGATTTTTATATCCCAAGTGCATTATTTTACAGTTATCAACAATGAACTGCAGCTGCCACACTCTTATCCATTCTTCTAATTTACCTAAATCATTTGGCTTATTCCCCCTGGAATGTCTACTCTATTGCAGATCTATCATCTGCAAAAAGGCATACCTTACCTTGAAGACATTTTGCAATATCACTAACAAAAATGTTAAAAATAATGGGCCCTAGTACAGATCCCTGAGGTACCCCACTAGTAACACTCCTTTCATCCAACTATTCTCCATTGACTACCACCCTCTTTCTCCTGTCACTCAGCCATTGCCTTATCCATTTAACTATCTTTGCATCCAGACCCAAACACTGCCTGTCGGTCTCTCCGCACAATGATACAATGCCCACTCCAGGCGAAGAGATTGTTTCAATGTGTCTCACAGCAAGCTGCTAATTCCAGTGGAGTAATGCATTGGAGATGGGTTAAAAGCTACATGTACATAATTTGAAAACTGTACTTATCCCCTTTGGTTCAGTTTATTTGCCCCAGAAATGTTAACATTCTTTAGTACATCATTCTCAGTGTATGTGTGTCCACAGTATGTCAGTGTTACAGACAATGTAATTACTATTATTATCTTAATTTATATAGTGCTAACTTATTTTGCAGCTCTGTACAATTGGGGAATAGGCATACAGAAACATAAATGCAAAGGCAACATAGAAAACTAAAGGATCAAAGGGCCCTGCTCATGACAGCTTACAGTCTAGAGGACGGTAGGTGGGGCACATAAGGTGTAAGTGCTATGGGATCCAAGTGCCTCCTGCAAGGAACTGCTGGTCAGTGGGTGGGAGAAAGAAGTGCTTTTCAATGTAGTGGTCTAGTCAAGTAGCAAGTCTGTTTAGAATAAAAAGTCTTTGCGTGAATAATGAGGACATGACGGTGTCTAGGAGGAAGAGTGAATGTATAAAGAAACAATAGTGAGTATAGGTTGCATGGGGTGTTGAACTGGCTTTGCTCTTAATGGCTGTGGGGTAGTTGATAGGTTTCCCTGAAGAGGTGAGGTTTTTTTGGCGGAGGGCCTGAAGATATGAAGGCTGTGGGAGAGTCTGACAGGACAGGGAATTCCAGAACTCAGGTGCAGTACTGGAGAAGTCCTGTAGACAGGATTCTGTTCACGGTGAAGATGGTGAGTGGAGTGTATTTGGAAAAAAAAAAAAAAAAGAAATGAAATGTAGAGGGGGTACAGTGTTAGTAAGAGCTCTGTAAGTTAGAACCAGTATTTTTAACTTAATTCTAAATGCTAATGGGAGCCAGTGTAGGGACTGGTAGAGAGGACACGAGTTACATGAGGAGCCAGGTCACTACTTTGTCAATTAACCGCAGACTGAGAGGATCCCATTCATCATGAATGCAGATAATACTTTTCCTTTGATCGTGCTTAATGATGATTTCCTGTGGACATTGACACCTGGTAAATACATGCAACCATTAAGTAGGCAACATGACAGTCTTGCTCTATCATGCAGTGTGAGATTGTCATGTTGCCATTTTGATCATGGCGACATGGTGAATTAGTTAAAAGGTCTCATGCTCTTAAGCATGCAACATTTCAGAAGTGAACCCTGCAGGGGTGGCATAGAGTTGCACTAGCAGCCTTGTCAAGGGCTTATGCGAGTGCAGTTGTAGAGAGCAGCGGTTTGTTCATAAGAAATGGAGTTAAAGAGAGGTTATAGGGATGTAGAGAATTGTTGCAAATTAAGAGTATACAGATTTCGCTTCAAGCTCAGGGACATGGAGTGAGATTTGCAGGGTATGAGGAGGTTGCCGGTTAGGGGATGGTAGTCCGAGAAAGGAAAGGGAACATTAAATAAATTAGAGACAGTGCAGATGATTGCAAAGATGAGATCAAGGGAGTAACCATCAGTGTGTGTGGGAGAGTTGGTACATTCTGAAGACCAAATGTCACATCTGTTTTCTGTTATGTTCAGATTTTATTGTATTCAATGACTTTATACTTCCTATTTATCTTTATATCACTAGTGTAGACAGTATGATTTATACTTCATGTTTATATGATTATTGTAGACAGAATGATTTGTAATTCCTGTTTATATCACTAGTGTAGATAGGATTCATTATCATACACTATAACAGTCCCTTGTTTCTCTACGTATCCCATTAACTCCTAAGGTGAATTCTACAGACTTGTTTTTTTTTTTACCTACAGACTGCCTCTAAACTAGTCCAATACATAGCTAACTTTCTAAGGTAAACATCCCTATCACACAAAAAAGGCATGTACTGAACAGACTCCAGAGTCCACATCATCTCACTGGTTCAACAATACTTCTGAATTCAAATTTACACCAGTACCCACTAGTGATATAACTGAAAAACTCCTCAGCCAAGAAAATTAGCAGTCTGTACCTGTCACCTCTCTTGAGCGGCTCGTCTCTGCTCCGTTGCCGACATCCTCTCTTCCCTCCGCTCGCTTCCGGGTTGGCTTGCGCATGCGCAGTCCAACATTTAAAGGCTGTCCTGACTATAAGTGGATGCCCTTTTCCAGTAACGGGCGCGCTATCAAAGCGTTCCATTAGCAGCTATTCTGGGTGTACCTTGTTCATGGTTGTCCTGTTCCAGTTGCTGACCGGCTTGTCTGACCATTCTCTGCCTGCTCCTGTGTCCCTGATCCAGTTGCTGACCGGCTTGACTGACCATTCTCTGCCTGCTCCAGTGTTCCTGATCCAGTTGCTGACCGGCTTGTCTGACCATTCTCTGTCTGCTCCAGTGTTCCTGACCCAGTTGCTGACCGGCTTGTCTGACCATTCTCTGCCTGCTCCAGTGTCCCTGATCCAGTTGCTGACCGGCTTGTCTGACCATTCCCAGCCTGCTCCAGTGTTCTTGCTCCAGTTACTGACCGGCTCGTCTGTCCATTCACTACCTGCTCTAGTGTTCCTGTTCTTGGAGTTGTTTCTCCCTGGGGTTTTTGGGGTATAATCCAACCGCGGTGTGGTATCCAGGGTCCCCAGAGGCTCAACCGAAGGGAGCTATCTAGCCTTGCGGCTAGCATCTTTAGACGGCCTTGGCCGCAGCACACCCCCCTGTGGTTGGCCAGCGATATCCAGCTACGCTCACTAGCGTCGCTCCCCAGCTTCTCGCCCCAATCATCCTTGTTGGAGGAGTCTCTCTTCTATCTTGACTCTCGGGGTCCTGTCTGATTGTGACAGTACCTGGACCAACATCTAGCAGTGTTGCTAACGTTCAATACTTTGGTTACTGCCCACCCATTACATGCCTATTGAATACTTCCTTGTCATAAGAATATATACCAAAAGTCTGGAAAGTGGCTAGAGTTGTACACATCCTGCTGTCAAACTACACACCAATATCCTTGATCCCCATATTATCTGGAGAATGTGTCCATACGCAAATGTTACTGACTGTCCAACTTTCTCACAAAATGTCAATCTCTCATTCAAATCACACAATCACTGCCCTCTTAAAATGGCACCCAGCAGCCTTGAACATAGTGAGCATACTGCACCTATTTTCCTAGATTTTACGAAGGCCTTCTGATACAGTAGACCAGAATATTCTGATAAATAAGCTCAAAATCTCAGGCATAGGTTCACTAAACTGGTTTTGCTACTACTTTTCAGATATAACGCAATGGGGGGGGGGGGATTCACTAAGCGGTGATAAAGAGAAGATAACTTCTCCAGTTTATCACTTCTCCAGTTCCTATCTTATTCTATGGAGCCTATTCACTAAGATCTCCAGAGTTTAAGAAATATTAGTGCATAGGCTACATAGAATTACATCGGAATTGTGGAAGTAATAAACTGGAGAAGTCATCTCCACTTTATCAATGCTTAGTGAATCTCCCCCAATATGTGCCTGTTGCTGACAGTGTTTCCTCCCCACTGCAAGTTACATGTAGGGCTCACCAAGATTCCAATCTTGGGCTCTCTTCTATTGTCACTATTCATAAACAATCTTCCTATTGTTTGCAAAGCTTCTTCTGTGCACACATATGTGGACACCATAATTAGCAATAAGATTTATCTTGAGGTTGAAAGATAGATTACTAAAATACAAACTTTTATTAAATACTGACAAAACAGTCACAATGGCATTTGAAACAAAGCACAAATAGTGGACCTATTACCTTGATTCAAGTTTGCATACTTGAAAACTTAATTAAAAAAGTCATGTTATCCAAAATACCAGCAAACGTATAGTACTTGGTGCAGTATAATAATGCATACTAATTGTGGTACCAGTGAAGTTACCAGTTGCATATGGTAATTATGCAATTACCACAATTAGCATAAAGTACCAACTATGAACATCTCCTTAAAGGGATAGTAATGTTTCACAAAAACAGCCGCTCCAATTAATCTTCATAGTATTTGGGCCAAGTAAAGTGTTATTTCAATACTGTCAGAGTCGTAGTTCAAGAGTAACTGAATGATAAAGTATCCCCTTCCTGCCCCTTTTATCTAGTGTAAGCCACCTCCCCTCAGATGTGGAATCTGGTTCTGGGACCAAACAGATGACAGCAAGGGACAATCTTCTTACTGTGGTCATAAGGAAAACCCTGGCCCCCTTGACAGGTTTTTCCGTATGCTCACTGAAGATTGTCTCTCTCTGCCATCCATCTGGGCAGTCTTGCTGCACTGTGGTGAGCAGTGTTACACCAGTAAAAGGGGTGGGAGTAATTCAATTACTCTTGAACTACAACTCTGACATTATTGAAATAACACTCTCCATGGCCCAAATACTATGAAGAGTAATTAAAGCTGCTTTTATTGTGAAACATTACTATCCCTTTAAGGGTACATTTGCAGGTCTTTTGGGTAACATGAGACATAGGCAGTTTTTAATGAATTCTTCAAATATGGAAACTTGAATCAAGGTGACAGATACACTTTCATCTCCACAATTCCTATAACCCACTGTCAACTGACAGCAATTAGTTTAGGATTCATCATTGCAAGAAGGATGTGAGTCGGTCTGACTTTTCCTACAAAGCTCAGAAAGCTTGGAATAACCTACCTGAAAAAAAAAATCTTCTGCCACTTTAAAATCCCTAAAACCAACTTATCCTTTGTATTTAAAAACATGCAACTGTATATAAATGCTAATGTGCATTTTTCCCCTTGTTTTCTATCCTATATAATAATTCGCTAGAATGTTTGCCACAATGCAGTCATGCACAGTAGAGACTGCCCACATTCAGGCAGTCTCTACTGCACATGATTGCATTATGTGAATGAGGCGACGAAAGACTGCATTGTTTGGAGCAGTGAGGTAGAGGCCTTTTAACCCTTTGAGCACCAGAGGGGTACGCAACACATTTCAAAGCAATGCTTGTGTACTCCTCTGGCACTCAAAGGGTTAACATTATCTGGACCTTGGCTCGTGTGCACAGGCTTTTACACTAGTTTGTTTATTAACGTACAACTTTGGTATTGTTAGTGCTCTCAAGACACACTTGTAAATGAAGGAAAACATTTTCTAAATAAATAGATAAAAACACGAAAGGAATAAATCACCTTTCCCTGATGGCTCAGAATTCTAGGAAGGAGGCTGCCATGCTGCCTATTCGTCACAGTTCTGTCCTCTGCATATCTCAGCAGCTCTTGCATGTCCTGGGGAAATCTCCTCCCCTCAGCCTTGCCTGCCTGGGTCCTAATGCACACCATGTCAGTGCACAAGTCCATTTTGTGTATTACTTTCTTGAAATGTAGGTAAAAGGTGGTTCCATGTAAACCGTAGAAAAAGCAGGAGACTGTTATCAGGAAACTGATACCTTTATTGGCTGAGTGGCTTTAGAATGCAAGCTTTCAAGACAACTTGGGTCTCTTTGTCAGGCATGTTATATTCCTGACCAAGATACCGGAGTTGTCTTGAAAACTTGCATTCTTAATCCACTCAGTTAGCCTGATTTCACTGGCTTATGAAATTTGACATAGGTCTGGATTCCATTACATGTGTAAACTTTATCAAGGATTTTATTTCCAAATTTCTCCACAGACGTCAAAGGGAATCTGTTAACCAACCTCACTTGATAACAGTTATCAACTTCAATGTAATCTATGCAGTCGGGTTAAGAGGAGAAACTGGAAAGGTGAAAAAAGGCTCTCAAAAGATCTATGGCTTGGGCCAGTACAAAGCAAAACCTCTGCTCCTTGATTTTGAGGCCTAAAGCCCAGACTTGGATGGCGTTATTGTATCGTAGATCATTCAGTCCATAAACAACACTTCTTAGAAAAGACAGAATCCTCTGAGATGGACTTGGAGGCTTGGGCACTGTTGGAGACTGTCTGCAATGTCACGGGAAATATGGGGTTAATCTCCTGAATTAAAAAAAAGAGGATTTTAGTCTTACCTGTTAAATCCTTTTCTCTTAGTCCATACAGGTTATTGGTAACTTTGGGTAGGTGATCCGCCCCTTTAACTAGGCACGAACAATTCTAGAAGTGAATTCAGGGGGTGGAGCCTACCTTCCCTTCTTGGCTGCAGCTAGCCAATCAACTCCAGTAAGATTTGAGACACAAACGATTGACTAGATAGTAGAAGGGAAAGAAGACTGCTGTGAGCATGACCCCGAAGGACCCCCACTTTCTGCCACAGGAGAGCCAAGCATGGTCCCTTGACAGGATGGGAGACCAGTAACCTGTATGGACTAAGAGAAAAAGATTTAATAGGTAAGACTAAAATCCTCTTTTTATTGTCGTCCAATACAGGTTACTGGTAACTTTGGGATGTCCAACCATTGAGTTTCCCAGATGCGGGAAGGCAAGGATCAGGAGCAAGGCCCCCAAAGTCACCTAAGCAGATATGAACCATCAGATCAGAGATAGCCCAACAAAACAAATGAAGTGTCAACGGACACTGAACAGGGGTAACAACACCCCAAAACTGTGGCCACCTTGCACAACTGATCAGCGGAGGCCTGATTCTTGTAAACCCAAGAAGCCCCAATAGATCTAGTAGAATGAGCCGTGACCCAAAAGGGAACAGGCTTCTTCCTTAGCTCGTAAGCCTTACGGATAGTGGATTTGATCCAAGACGAAATAGTCACTATGAAAGCAGGCCTCCCTGCCCTGGGGCCCTCAGGAATGACGAACAACGTGTCAGACTGTCTAATGGACTCAGTGTGATATACATAAAACCTGAGACAAAGCACCACATCTAACAAGTGGAGATCCCTCTCCTTGTCAGAGGTAGGGTTAGAGCAGATATAGGCACTACATTCTCCTGATTGATGTGGAACTCAGAGACCACCTTCGGGAGAAACTCCTGCGATGCAACACCTTGTCTTTGTGAAACACCAAAAACGGTGGTCTACAAGACAGAGCATGTAACTCCATGACACTGTGAACAGACACGATCGCCAGGAGAAAGGCCATTTTCCACATCAGCAGGCGTAGAGGAATAGTAGCCAAGGACTCAAAGGGAGGGCACTGAAGGACGCCCAAAACCAAGTTAAGATCCCACTGAGGAGCAGGAGTCTTGAAAACAGGACGAGTATGGGCAACACCCTGGAAGAAAACCTTGACATCAGGAAGAATAGCAATGCCCCTCTCAAAGAGAACAGAGAGAGCAGAAGTCTGAACCTTAAGGGAACTTAAACTGAGACCCTTATCCACACCATCCTGCAAGAAAGCCAGGACCGTAGGCAGATAAAATTCCTGAGAACGGTCCCTATCAGCACACCAAGATAGAAAGGTCGACCAGACACGATGGTAGGCCTTAGAAGAAACAGGTTTGCGGGCACTGAGCATAGTAGCCACCACACCAGAAGAAAACCCTTTCTTCTTCAATATTGAGGATTCAATTTTCAAGCCATCAAAGCTAGCCGATGAACATCCTCTTTCCACAGGTAACCCTGTAAAAGAAGATCTGGACGGCAAGGGAGCTGGAATGGCTCCACCACTGACAGATCCAGAAGCTCCAAAAACCAAGCTTGTCGAGGCAAGTATGGAGCAATCTGAATGACTGGACAGCACTCCAGTCTCAATTTCAGTAACACCCTATCACGGTGCAGTTTCTCCCTTGATGTCACTCTCGCTTTGTCACGCCCTCATTTCCCGTTTGGATCCTCTCCCTATTTAAGTGTAAGGAGCCTTACCTTGCACTGCCCGATTATTGTGGTTCCGTAGCTCTGCTTCCGGATTCTTGCCTGCACCTGTGGTTTCCGCTTGCTGGCGGTTTCTGCCTTGAGGTGTTTCCTCAGACTCAGCTCGGCGGGCATCTGCCTGTTTGTCCCTCCGGCCTCCGATTGGTGGTGGCGGCTGTCCGGAGCGCTCTCCGGCTTGTCGTGGGCCACCTCCTGGTTCCTGCCTCCGGTGGGCTGGGGGCGCCTTTACTGCTGTCGCTGTGGGGGGCCTGGTACTTCCGTCCCGACAGTGCCTTCTTCCGGGTTGGGCGTGTGGGTGTTTCCGCCCAGCGACCTTTTGGCGTGCTTCCCCCGGCTTCCTCCGGTGCACTTTGGGCCAGTCTTCTTCCAGTCCTGAACTACAGCGGAGGCTGAGGTGGGTGTTCCGTCCTCTTCCTTCCTTTGTGGGACGGCTCCGTCCTCAGATCGCCGCTGCTTGTCCTGACTGGGTGGGGTGAGTCCCTTCCGTTACAGCCTCCCGATTTCTCCTTTCCAGGTCTCCTGGGGCCGTCTGCCTGCCGTCCACAGGCCTTTTGTACAAGGCACTATTGGGTAAGTAAGACACTGGCTGAGTTCTTCTCTGTCTCTCTATCGGTTAGGGGTTCTCAGGGTCAGGAGGTCTGGGGGGTACTTCCCTCTTGCTGGGTTCCCTGGGGTTGCAGCGATAGGTGTAGGTGCTCTGGCTTCTCCCTCTCTGTGGCCCCACCAGTAGGGACAGGGGCTTTTCTCCCTTCTTGTTTCTTGCCCCCTCTCTTTCTGTTCTTAGAGGGGTCCTTGTTGGAATCCCACTGTCTGTGTGGCCTTCCGTTGGTCTTCCCTCTGTAGACTAAGGTGGGCCTCCCGCTCCTCGGTGGCTTTTTCACTGCCTTTCCACCTTCGGCTGCGCTCCGATTGGTTGAGCCTGTTTGGCCCGTCCCTGGTGACCTTTTTATACTGGGCCAGTGGCACCTGTCAGGTGCCCTTTCGTGGTGTTCCTGAGGCAGTCTTGCTGTGCTGTGTTCCTGATTTCCGGTGTACCGACTTGGCTTACTCTGACTATGTTCCTGTGTTCCTGCTCCGCGATTTCACTCGGCCTGGCTGACGTTCCTGCCCGTATCCTGACCCGGCTTGTCTGAGAACCTGCTCCGTGATTCGACCTGGCTTGTTGACGTTCCTGCTCCGTGACTTGCACCAGTTACTCCTGCCCAGCCTACGTTCCAGCCTCCTCTGTCGCCACGGCGACATTTTGTCTGTCTCCAGTTACTGTCATGAGAAACTGCAGTGGTTACCCTGTGCTGTGCTAGGTCCTGCTTCTGAGCCGCTTCCTGCAGAGCTGTGTTACAACTATCGAGCCGTTAACCCGTGCAGAGCTGTGTTCCAACTATTGAGCTGTTTACCCGTGCAGAACTGTGTTCCAGCTATCGAGCTGTTAACCCGTGCAGAGCTGTGTCCCGGTTCTGAGCCTTCAGTCTAGTACAGAGTGTTGCTTTGGTGCTGAGCCGTTCCTCTTCTTGCAGTACAGTGAAGTTTGTTACCACGCCCAGTAGGCGCATGGCTCTGGCTGCTGCCGCGCACGTCTCTGTGGTTACGCCCGTGGGGGCTATTGGCTCAAGCTCTTGCAATTCAGTTGCTTCCATTACGCCTGTGGGGGCCATCGGCTCTAGCTCTTGCAATCCAGGTACTTCCATTACGCCTGTGGGGGCTATTGGCTCAAGCTCTAGAAGTCTACTTGCTCCATTAATACGCCCGTGGGGGCTACCGTTCAAGTGCAGCAGGTTCCTCTTTGTTGGACAGTTTTCTCAGTATTACAGACTTTTGGTGTTGAGTCCTCTCCACCATTCACTGCCTTTATCACCTTGGGCGTGCCAAACATCACAACTGAAATGGACTGATTACTGTGTTAACCCTTGTACATCTGTACTCAGTATCTGTCAATTGCCTGTGCCATTTTATGCTATACTTGTATATTGGTCACACTATTGCCTTTCTGCTGCTACGCAGTGCTGCCTATAGGGGGCGATCTTTGTCATTTAATTTATTCTTAATAAAACTGCATTTTATTTCACCTACTGGTCTGAGTGTCTTGAAAACCATGACACACCCTGTCCAACATGGGAAGGGGAGGAAAGATGTAAGTCAGAGGAAATAACCAAGGAATCGACATGGCATCTACTACTAGAGCTAGAGGATTCCTCCAGCGAGAGCAGAACCTCGGAACCTTCCGGTTGTGTCTTGTTGCCATTGCGTCAATGCAAGGAAGACCCCACGTCTGAACAATGAGGGTGAACATCTCTGGGTGCAGTTCCCACTCTCCGCTGTCCAATGTGTGTCAACTGAGGAAGTCTGCCATGACGTTGTCTACGCCAGGAATGTGCACTGCGGATATGGCAGGAATATGTTCTTCTGCCCAGGACAAAATAGCCTTGACCTCTAACCAAGCAGCGAGACTTCTGTTATGCCCTGCTTGATGATGAAAGCCACGGCCGTGGCGTTGTCGGACTGGACCTGGACTGGGCATTCTTCCAGCTGGGGTGTCCAATGACGAAGGACATGAAATATCGCCCGAAGCTCCAACACGTTGATGGGAAGGAGAGATTCCTCCGGAGACCACCGACCCTGAGCACTCAGGTGACCCAGGACCACTCCCCAGCCAGAGAGGCTGGCATCCGTTGTCACCATGGTCCAGAAGGATACCAGGAAGGACTTGCCCTTCAGCAGATTGGAGAGGTCGAGCCACCACGACAAACTCAGTTCCACATGAACAGTGAGGAATACTGATGTCTTCAGAAGGTCTGGCTGACCCCTGCACACCTAGCTCACAAACCTCTGGAGTTCCCTGATGTAAGCCATGGCAAATGGGACCGCTTCTATTGCAGAGATGAATTTCCCCACTAGAGAGGACAGCTTCTTGGCTGGAACTGGATTGAGAGCTGGAACAGCAGAAACCCTGTAGGCGATCTGGTGATCCACCTCGTCTGTGAGAAACACCATGCTCTGCTGAGTGTCGAAGAGAAGGCCCAGGGAGACCAGATGCTGGGATGGGACAAGATCGGACTTGTCCATGTTGATGATCCACCTGTGATGAGTGAGAGCATGAATGCAGTCCTGAACCTACTGATGAAAACGTTCCGCAGAAGGGGCTTTCAGAAGCAGGTCATCCATGTATGGAGTAACTCTGATGCCATCCCAATGGAGGATGGATACCATAGCTCCCAGGACACGGTTGAAGACTTGAGGAGCTGTAGTTAGACCAAAGGGAAGAGCTGAAAACTGAAAGTGCCCTTGGTCGCAGGCAAATCTGAGATACTGCCGACTCTCTGGATGAATGGCGATGTGTAGATAAGCATCCTGAAGATCCACAGAGGCAAAGAATTCCCCCGGGGACAAAGCAGCAATCACTGTCCTTAGAGACTCCTGGTGATAATGAGTCTTGATCACAAAGGAATTAGGATCCTTCAAATCCAAAATGGGACGACAGCCGCCGTCCTACTTGGAGACCATAAAGAGGTTTGAGTAAAAACCCACACCTCTGTCCCGAACTGGAACAGGCTCCAGAACATCGTTGTCCATAAGGGCCTGGATAGCGCCATTCAACAGACGGCGTTTCTCTGCGCCCTGATGCGTATGAGAGGGGAAAAACCGAAAGGGAGGAAGAGAGATGAAAGGGATCCTGTACCCTTCCGCCACCACCTGTAAAACCCACAGGTCCGCCACTGAATCCTCCCAGATGCTGTAGTAGTGACGCAGACAACCACCCACAGCCGAGTGGGGACCTGGGTTGGGCGAGTCATACCCAAGAAGGCTTGGTAGCCTTAGGCTTGGAGGAGACCTTGGGCTTCCATTGCCATTTGGGCTTGGAGGACATAGTGCTGGGCTACAGAAATGTTGGCAAGAAGCTGCAACATATCTGAAGTAGGAGCACCCTGACGGACAGCCAGGGTGAGCTGTTCAGTCCAGACCGCAATGGCCCGGTTCACCCATGCCGCAGCGAAAGCTGGATGCATGGCAGTAGCAACAGTGGCAAAAATGGACTTGAGGGAGACCTCAAGTTTCTTGTCAGTCCAGTCTTTCAGAGCGGACACATCAGCAGCTGGCAAGACAGTGGACTTACATAGCCTGGAGACAGGAACATCCACTTTGGGGGGATGAACCCACTAAGCAAACGCCACCTCAGAGAAGGGGTAAAGCTTGGCAAATTTCTTGGAAACAGAAGGTTTCCTGTCCTGAGACTTCCACTAATCAGACACAAGGAGGTCAAGAGTGGAATTAGGTGGAAAACAATTATAGGGCCTTTTAGGATCCTGAAGTACACCAGAGGGATCCGAAGAAACCTCCTGAAGTAAGGGAATGTTTAGGGTAGTTAAGATGGCTTTGATCAAGCCCTCAGCCGAGGGATTAGGATCAGCCTCAAAAGGGTCCCCAAAAAACGGTAAGGAGCCCACAGCAGAACATTCCTCAACATCCGAATCCACAAACAGTTCCTCCTCAGAGGAATCTGATACATCAGGTAGTCCCTGCGGTTTCGGCAGGGAAGATCTTATGGAAGAAGGGGTCTGCCAGGAGTGGAAGACCCCCTGTAACTGGGATGGAAAGAGCTGCAGTGTAGACCGGAGGTTTCTAGTAGCAGCCTTGAACTCTTGCACACAAACTGGCTCTAATGCATGGCTAGAGGTCCCTGGGAGAGACTCAGGGACATCAGAACATGCTGGGCATAAATGACCTGAGAATTCTCTAGGTAACCCTGAATGACATGAGGAGCAATGCACAGTAGGGGACACAGAGACCCCAGTATCCTTTGTCTTAGGCCTGGCCCCAGGCTCTAACGGATTAGACATTCTCACGGTGTCAAAATGTTTAAAGTATAAGGAATCACCCAAATACAGTGTGTGAGATTAAAATTTCACCCCAGAAATCGCTAAAATTAGCTTATCTGGCAGGCAAAGGGTTAATCTGCAGAAGAGAGAAGGAGAGTCCAAGCCCTGTGTAGGATACTCATTCAGGAAAAGTCACAAAATGGCTGCCGCAACGGGAGCCAATCAAAAAGGAGCGCGAGAAGCAAGTGCTCATGGGAAATGTAGATTTCCCAGAAAAAGTACCCCAACAGTGCCCGATTAAAATGAGCCACCTCTGAAGTCGCTACATTGAGTGGTTGCAGAGATATGTCCCACACTGTGCAGTTACATAGAAGTGAATGGAGCAATGGCGTCTATGCGGTAAAGCGAACACAAATTTTGCAGAATTGAAACTGTGAATTAAAATTACATGAAACATCACTAGAACATGCTAGCAGTCCCAAAAAACACTGAAGCCAGTAGGGAAAGTGCCAATAAACCCCCAAAAGATGCAAAACCAGCAGCTAAAGGGTTAAGTCCCCACAGAAACTTGCTCCAAAACACCCAACAGACATACAAATAAACTGAATGAGTGCAGGAGTGTGCAATAGGAACTCCAAAGAAAAACCCCTGTGTGGAGGGGCACTGTTGTACATGTGAACCTGCAGCACTCAAAGGGTTGCTCACCTTTCCTGCAGATCTTCTGTCTTCAGATTACCATGTATTAAGAAGAAACCTCAGTTGGCAACTCCTGAGGAAAGAACTTGAACCCAGGATTTTCCCTCCAGGGCTTAAGGTCCACAAGAAGCACCTGGATACTGAGCTAGCCACATCTAAGGGCATTGTCCGTTATGGTAATCCGCCTAATGGTGGTATTCCATATCTAACAGAAAAATAAAAAAAATAGCTAAAACTATAGCAGAACTGTTCTCTTGCCTGTCTTCACCATGGAACAAATCTTACTGGAGCGGATTGGCTAGCTGAAGCCAAGGAGGGAAGGTAGGCTCCACCCCCTGCATTCACTTCTAGACTTGTTCCTGCCTAGATAAAGGGGCGGATCGCCTACCCAAAGTTACCAGTAACCTGTACTGGATGACAGACAAAGGGATATATTATATACAATATATATTTTAATTGTTATCCCTTTTAGATACTTGTAGAAGTAATTTATGTTTAATATTCTTGTCTTCTTTTTATTACTATAGGACATGGGAAATACAACAAATTTATTGATTAACCACTTACATAGATTTAGGGCTATATTTATTTACTTACAGATTTAGTGGCAATAAACAGGTGTCTCAGATGGATTCTATGTATCTGTCTATGAATCTAATGTAACAACGGACATATTGTATATGTCACTTGAAAAAGTTTTAAAAGCAGGTGTCGCTCTTTTGCAATTTATTGTACCCATGAGCACTATATAACTTTCCCTTCATTTCTAATACACTTCATAAACTGTGCACATATGTTATTCTATTGCACAGACATATGCATATTATGGTGCCTTAGCACTGTGAGTTTTCTCTTTCCTTAGTATTTGATATGAGCCAGATAACATGGATTCCATCATTAGACACTTCAGCCTTCTTTGTCCAAGAAGAAGCCCCTGACCTAGTTGACTCCAAAAGTTGTCTCTCTGCCCTTAAGACCAAAGACAAATCACAATACGGGACTGGCTCCCTGATTAGTGGTTTGACCCTTGCCAGAACTAAAATTACTTGGTCATTTTGCTCCACATGGCATTGAAGTAATGCTATTACGGTATATACTTGCACTTTTGAATAAAATGGCTTTAAACCCAGGCCCCAATCACCCAGTATTATATGGATATTGACTTGAAGTCCAATGCCTTTTTCCTTCAGCTTTATTAAGGATCCCCTCCATATTTTATCACAGATCATGGAGGTTATTGGACCTCTTGTGGCCAAAGAGTTTGGGTTACTTGTGAGGAAATCCACAAATCCTGTAGCAATTGCTTCTCGTTGTCCTTCCTGACAATCTGAACTTTTTTGGGCGATGAAGAAGCACTGGCTTCTGATGCAAATCCTTGTTGTTTTCTGGGAACAGGAGCGGATATTCCACTGCTGGGAACAACAGGTCCATAAACCAGTGTCTCTTAAGCCAGAAAGGCACTACAACAATTACATCTGTGCTTGACTTCAGTTTTCTGAGATCCTTCTGAATCAATGGAATTGGGGGAAAAGCATATGCCAGACTGAAATCCCATGGGAAGCTTTAATGACAAGCACATAAAATATGGAATTGAGACTGCATTTTAAAACCATGAACAACAGGAATGAGGAACATGGAACCAGTACCAGGAACTGTCCCTGAAAATCACTTGCACCTCTGGCATTCAAAAGGGTTAAAAAAAAACTAGTAAAACAAATTTCCCCAAGCTTCTTATGGTCTATACCAGTTGTTTCTCAGCTCTGGTCCTCAAAACACACCTAAAGGTCAGATTCTAAAGATATCCTTAATTAAGCACAGGTAAGTCAGTCAAAATGACTGAACCACTGACTAACCACCTGTGATCAACCTGGGATCTCCTGAAGGCATACTGTTCTTTCACTGCTGTGACAAAAGCAACAATGGGCTACAAGAAAATGGCATTTATGCAGAAGAAGCACATTATGACCACTTACATTTACAGATGGATATGGAAGTCTAAAAACCCCCATACAATGGCTTCATTGCACAAATGGTTAATGCGGGTGCAGCAGCCTTATTCTACAATTAAGGTGACCCACATATCCCTTTAAATTGCGAGCAAACTTGTTTTTTTGACTTTGCATATTCTGCAACTGTTTAATTTGTAAAGTCATTCTACCTGTACTTTTTATTCATTTCTTTCCATCTTAATCTATTTTTTTACAGCTTTGATATACCTACCAATGAACTCCCTGTACCTCTGGATTCCAAAATAGATCACTTTCAGGGAAGGTGATACAAATTAACACTATCCTTGCAGAAGAAAAGACTGGAGGAAGGAAGCTATTAAGCGATTATAACTATTCCAGGAATGTCCTCCTGTGCCGCTCCTGGAGAGGCCTCATGGGATGCGATTAGGCTTAAGT
This sequence comes from Rhinophrynus dorsalis, assembly GCA_037306005.1. Lineage (NCBI taxonomy): Eukaryota > Metazoa > Chordata > Amphibia > Anura > Rhinophrynidae > Rhinophrynus > Rhinophrynus dorsalis. The sequence goes on along the minus strand of CM074726.1, from coordinate 43,852,670 downwards.
TAATGATGCAATTTGAGTCAGGATTGGACTAGGAAGTGGAAAGGAAGTAAGTGGAACAGGGTGGGAAGGAGAAGAGAATCCTCCTCTGTCCATGGAGACCAGGTATATATTATATATATATATATATATAAAATTCTATGTGGTTTCTGGTTCGCTGTCTGCCCTGCCCTAGGGAGGCACAGGGAGGAGATCAGCCTCATGCAGTGAATCAGAGGAGGTAATTTTCACAGGAGTGGGCGGGGGCTTTGTGAAAATTGCTACAGCGAGACTCACCTCTGCAGTGGTCTCCCGAATTCTTGACATGCATGGTGTGCCCGACTGACCGGGCAACGCAATGCACCATTTGCTAGTTAACACTAAAAACTGGAGCCTATGGGAGAGCTTTGTGTTCTCCCTTCTATATCTCTATGAGTACCAGAGACTTACACAATGCATTGCAGAGCAATGCCCTTCCTACCCCTATGGCATTTAAAGGGTTAAATCTATTTGTGTATGGTCAAACAGGATACCATAGGGGAATCTGCACCCAGCTGGATGTAAGTGCACGCCATGAAGCCTATGTCTCTGGAGTGTGCATCCATTCTTTCTACTCTCTGAGGTCCGGTGAGTTCCCAGGTATGATTACCACCAATGACAATAGTTATTTAGTATACAGAGCAATGAGTTCCCTGTATCCTGAAAATATTAAATTAGACTTGAAGCAGGGATCATCATAACTACATGACTCCACTTCTTCTGCTGCAGCGATAGTGTTAAATTGTATCACTATCCCTGCTTTCTCCGCCTCTGGCCGACTGCTATTTGGACATAAAAGCTTAAAAATAGGTTAAAATGAAAGAAAAAGTACAGGTAGAATAACTTTACATATTAAGCAACTGAAATATAAGCAAAGTCAAGAACTACATTTACACACACTTCAAATACACTTTAAATGCTAAAGGCAGTTTTAACTACTGGAGCCGTGCATCAGGTATTTTCATATGTGTCATCTTTAAAATGGATAATCTGGCCACCCTATAATAATAGTTTTCCTAGGGTCCTTCCCCTTACCTTATTGGGGGGGGGGGCTTGGGGGTGCTGCTACACTGATGGTCACCTGTTACAGTACTGAAAGGTTAATCTCTGATTGCAAAGCCAACCTATTTATACTACCTCTTTTACCCACAAGCCTTTTCCAGAGCTATAGAGTCCCTGAGATCATTAGGATCTCATACCTGTAAACATTTCAAATGGCCAAAGAGGGACACTTTTGTTTGGTGGTGTGGCTGTTACTTCATAACCTACTAACAGTTCTTTATGTAACTGGATACATTATTTAGAACAAAACCAAAGTATTTTATTTACACAGACTAATTTACAAACACAAATATGGAATTTTAAACAAACATTAATGTGAGTTTTATAGCTTTGGAGCAAAGATATACACTTATACACAAACCACACAGTCTGATCTCCTGAAAAGAGGGACACCAGGGTGGGAAAGATTTGGGTCTCAAACAAGCACTATTCCTCCTAAAGATGGATGCTTGGGAGGTATGCTAGTCTCATCTGACCTTGCTGGTTGTCTGGTTTCCCTGACTTCAGCTAGGTTTGACTGCTCTCTTTTCTACAATCTCTGTGTACCGATTTGGTTTCCACTGACCTTGCTTTGATATCCTGTCTATATGTACTGAACTGGATTCAGATTGACTGCTGCATAAACTCTCCAGCCCTTAAGACCTCCAGTTATCCCCCTGTTGATTCTTCACTTCACTTCCAATCTGGCTTTGTTGTGACTCCGCTTGCTGACTTCTCTCACATTGTGCACTGTTTCCAGCCTGCTACAGAATTATTCCCGTCACTTCTAGTCCTGTTGCCTAGCATCCTAGAGGCTTCCTCATCCAGCACTCCCCCTCCTCTCCACTTCCTAGTGATGTTCACTCCATGGTGGCACCTCCCCCACTACTGATTCCGCACAGTTCATCTACACTTCTCCAGTTTGCTCACCTGTGGTTGTCTAGCAACCAAAAACTCTATCCTGCTGCACCAAGCACCCTCAGGCTGTTTTTTAGCCTTTATGTAGCACCAACGTATTCTGCAGTGTTGTACAATAGGGAATAGACAGAGAAAAACAGTACAAATGGAAAATAAGAAAAAGAAAAGGATCATATAAGCCCTGCTCGTGAGAGGGTATTGTATTATTAACCCTTCCTGTGCCAGAGGAGTAATTAGGAGTAAAAGGCTAGAGAGGTTTCCAAACATTACTAATACTAACAAGGCCCCTGGATGCTTAACTCCATTGTTTACATTATGCTTAGACTATAGCCCCTACGTAGCTGCTGCCTGATCTTGCTCATCTCTTCTCATGCAAAGACTACTTTATGGCACAGTGGACAAAGTACGCACAATGAAAATGTGGAGTAACTCTGTGGCAAACCAGATACACCACTTAAGACAAATTAAAACCACCTTTTTATATAAATAGCAGCTATTAACCTCTTGGAGGCTAGAGGAGTAATGTAACACAATGGATAACTTTCTTGTATTAACTCGTTGAAAGTCAGAGAGGTATCCATTGCATTGCAACACAATGCTTTGGATATCTCTTTGGCACTCAAAGGGTTAATGGTGCTCCAAGTCCCATTTAAATCAACGGGAACTTTCAGAAATTGTATTCATTCCCCTATGTTGCAGTCGGTTTGACCCCAGAATTTCTCTTCTCTCATTTTGGTGTAAGATGTATTTCTGAGCATTTTGCTCTACTCTGTTTTTTTGTGATTCACATCTTTTCCAGCTTATGTGGCCGTTTGCTATTCACATTTTTTGGGAAAGTCTCCCCTTTTGGAAGGGACACTTTTATAGGCAGAACATAAGCGCTGTGGTATCACTAGTGTAGCTCCATTTCAATTGTAAGCTCTGTGGTATCACTACTGTAGCTCCACCATTTCAGTTGTAAGCTCTGTGGTATCACTAACCTAGCTCCACTATTTCAACTGTAGACTGTCCTGTGCAAAGCAAGTACAGGTACACCAGGGGAGCATTGAGGGTCTACATTCATACCCCCATTATACTCCTTTGTTGGTTTGCTGGGACTTACATTGCAGCCCCTGATGAATCTACTCCCAGGGTACAGATCTGCCAATTGGGCATCTTGTGCGTATGATCAACCTTTTTTGTGCCTATTTGTTTGATCAATCATGTGCACATTTCACGCTTGATCACTCAAACAAACAGTGAGATTTTCCCTGAGCTAACGCAGTCTTCACTGCACTTGCAGGGGAAAAACTTTGTCCAGTTTTGTGTATGAACAAACCAATGACTTCACAGTTCAATGTGCTGGACTTCCAATCACTATGCCTACCTATCACACGCCTGTGATCTAGGGATATATTGAAAACATACACCGACTGTGTGTCCTGACGACTGATGCTGAGAATCACTGGCCTAAACAATGAAGCAAGGGTAGGCAACCTTACGTTTGCTCTGTTAGAGACTACAACTCCCATCATCCCCAATTAGTCACTAGCTGTTTTGGGATGGTGGGAGCTATAGTGTCCAGCAGATAGAAGGTAAAGGTTTCCTATGCCTACACTAAGAGCAGAACTGCCCATTGTCAGCTGTGACAAAAAAATTGTTACCCAGAACTGGATTACAAGAAAATGACAATAAGCCCCAAGAAAACATTATATCCATGTATATATAATATATTTTTATAGACAGAAAAAATACATGTTTTCTTTAGGCCATCACATGACAAAATGAGGCTGATGTACAAAGTAAGTGGACTAACTGTGACTATACTAATTGCAAGTAAGTAAAAACAAAACATTAATTTAATTGTGGGTTTTAAAGGGAATCTTTCACCCTCAAGACACTCTGTCTTATTTTATTATTGTACCCCAGTGGTGTATGGATTGGCTTTTTTTTTTTTTGTAAAAAAAAAAACAAAAAAAAATACCTTAAATATAGAACATGTTAAAGTTGGAGTTCTTGCAAGCACTTCCATCTTCTGCAGCACAAAGCTACTTTGGCACAGCTCTGCTGGACACCCCGAAGTCCCAAATTCTCCTCCCACCTCTCCCTGTGAATGCCTCTTCTTAGCATATTGGAACCAGCACTGAATTGTAAGCTACTTATTCAAGTACTAGTTGAAAAGCCCATCTACACGGGCCACAGTTCCACCGCTGCAGTAATGCGCAGTACAGGCTGCCAGCACCGCACCGGAGTCCTCTCTGCGCACCCTCCTGGGAACAGCTACGGAGTGGGGCGCTCTGAATTCAGACCGGAGTCCTCTGTTCGCACCTTCCTGGGACCAAGCAGGTGCGCAGTGAGGACTCCGGTCTGAATTCGGAGCGCCCCGCTCCGTATCATTCGCGGCGCGGGCAGTCTCTACTGCGCATGACTGCAGCACGCACAGCCATCTCTGCTGTGCATGATGGCTTCTGTCAAACATCCTAGCGAATTATAATATAGGATATTGACGGGAGCTTGCGTTCCAATATGCTACAAAGAGAAGCGTGAACACTCTCACAGGGAGAGCTGGGAGGGAGGAGAATAATAATAATAAAAAAGCCAATCCATACCGTTGGGGTACAATAACAAAATAAGATAGTGTCTTGGGGTGAAAGTTTCCCTTTAACCTCTTCTATGTTAGAAAGGTTTTCAGAAGCATTGATTAATAATGCGTTAATGACCTCTCTAGCATTTTAGGGGTTAAAATGCTTCATTTAAATGCCAGAGGGGGTATGGAATACTATGTACCCCTCTGGCATTCAAGGGGTTAAAGCAATAGGTATTTGTCCCCTGTGGTTCACTTCAGAATCAGCTCAGTACAGCTGCCTTATTTTCACTAGTGGCCCACAGTACCATGTAACTAAATCCCATGACAGCTTGATACTGCACTTTTATAGCAAAACCGATATTGCCCATACCAAAATAGTATATAAAATCATACATAAAAATGAATATTATGATATGGGTAAACTCAAACCCTAGTAACCTTTCAAAGAACACAGAATACAAGATTTAACCCTTTGAATACAAGGGGGTATCCAGTGAATTGCTTCCAAATGACACTCATAGGGTTAAATTATTTTTTTAAAGCTAGGAGAAAAAAAAAAAGGATTCAGGAACAAGAATTAAAAATCCAAAAACAAATCAGATACAGGAGTAATACTCTCAGGTCATCCAGCTATTACCACTTTTTCCATTATCTCCCACCAGACAATGGCTGAGAGCGGACGGTTGTACTTGTAGGCCAACAACATCTTACCAGCTTGAGCAACACACTACCCACCTCTACTCTAACCACTAACGCTCTGCTCCTTTCAACATTCTGACGTATAAGCGACGCAAACTCGTCACTCTGTCGGTGTGTTGTTTCTGAAATTACAAACTAACCCTTTAGCCAATCATCATCAAGACGGAGAACCCCGTTATCTCCCTCCCATCCAATAGGCGCCTATGAGGCAGCGAATTCTCTTTCTCTAATTGTCTTTCCAAGTCGCCTCCCAAATATTTTTTTTCTGTCCTCTTCATTGTACCCGCCCTCTCCTAACCAGGAAGTGATGAGGTGCTGAGTCGGAAGTTGCGATTTACCAGGTGCCTCCCGCCCTAGCAGTTTCTGTGCTCCACAAAATGGCGCCGCTGGATCTGGATAAGTACGTTGAGATTGCTAGGCAATGCAAATACCTTCCTGAAAATGATCTTAAGGTGAGCGTGCATATTCCTGTGTTGCCGGGACTGATCATATGTAACCTTCAATACGAGGTGAATATGTCAGTTCGGGTCAAAGTCTGTCGCAGTCAGCTGTGTCTTTAAAATGTTATTTGTGTTTGGGCATATCTTATGGTCATACCTGGGAACTTTCAGAACGAGCTCACCCTGAGATCTTGTAAATATTAGCTCTTAAAGTTTCCCATAATATATATTCTTAGCGATATGTCCATGCTTGATCATCAAGGAATCATTAACATTAAACAACTTATATATATCACTGCTTGAGCACACACAAGACGCACTGGACTTCTCCCTCTGCCTTCCTGGTATCAGTGACACCAATTTAGAGACTAAAGAAACATTTAATTGGGGCAAATCACCTAGTAGGTAACACTGAGCTCTCTCACCCTGAGAATTTGGACCTTCACCCTGAGACCCTGAGATTTGGGTCAAAACCTGAGAGTTCCTAGCTATGCTAATGGTCCATGTTAAATATCCACATACTGGTGTCTGGCAGTATACTCTAACTTTGTGTATTTGACACTTTCTGGAACTCTAACGTGTTAAAAAAGCATATAAGAATACTAATGTTATAGTCGCACACATTTTCTGTGTGTATACATAGTCACAAATAACATAGCTTGTATGTAAAATTTATACTGTAAAAATGTATAAACCTGTGCTGAGATGTTTTGTTTTAAAAGTATTGTAGCTCAATCTTGCAATTTTGGGTGCAGTACCTCAATGGCCTGAAATTTTATGGTAGCGCTGTTACTACAGTTTATGGACAGCTCTAGTCAGTTGGCCATAAGCTTACATAGGATGCCGTAGCAACAGAACCACTGCACAATTTCAGTCTGTGGAGGTATATCACCCCCCCCCCCACCACCAAAAAAAAAAAAAAATAAATAAATAAAAAATGCATGTGTGTGCTGCAGTGCCTTGTCAACAAAACTTCTCAAACAGCGGAAGTTCCCTTGTTTTACTCAGCAACACTAATATACATAAAGCTTTTCTGTGTGTTTAACCCTTCAAATGCTACAGAGCTTGAGAAGCAATATTTTATATAGTGGCGCTGCTTGTAAAATGTGTGTATGTGAAATTTGTAATGGTGTTCTTGTGATAGTGTCCATACTCTTGATAATAGCTAACAGTCCATTCCTTGTGGGCTTGATTTCCCCACCTAGCAATTAGTTATTATGAGCACCAGGCACAATCTAAGTCCAAAGCAGAACTGTGAATTCTTCTTTAGCTGTCCACTTGTCAAATAATTGTTGTTGTATTGTGTCCTCTCTAAGAGGGTCTCTCTCTCTCGCTCTCTCTCGCTCTCTCTCGCTCTCTCTCGCTCTCTCTCGCTCTCTCTCGCTCTCTCTCACTGTACCTGCTGCTATTATGTAGCAAACTCTGACAGGCCTGCACAGTAATGCCAGTGTTATCTTCTGCAAAAGGATGACTACTGACATAGTGACTGCACAGGTTGGCCTCTTTAACCCTGGCTGAAAATGCAGATTTTTCTGAAGGAGTAATTCTTCACCCTGACATGATCAAGTAGTATCTATGTAGGCTAACTTTTCAAGATGAAGAACTTTTGCCTCTCTTCGCTTGTGGTCTTTGTGTCCCCCCCCCCCCCCCCATATCAACATTCTAGTCCTTACAGAGGTCAGTAAATGCCTCCCTCCCTTCAGCAAGACCATCATTGATTCCAGTGTCTGCTAACCTGAGGCAACTTGCTAATGTAGTTTCTTGGGACTGCATATTAAAGTACTGCCTTTCGTCATGGCTATGTTTGCAGAATAATTTTTCTTCAGCCCTGCCTATTGACATGAAATTTGAAGCATTTATCTAAAGCTTTTTGGGGGGGAGGGGTTTAATATGATTTAAAAAAATAACAATCCGCTTCCAAATTTTTATAGATTAGACAAAATATTAGTTCCCTCAAGCATCAGAAGTTGCTATTTACTGCTTCAGGTTGATGTCTTTCTTTTTTTTCCCCCAAGTGTTGAATAAAAAGCTTAAAATCAGTTCTTTTTAATTACGGATTTTGGCCTCATTAGTTGCTTTCCAACACAGGCTAGCAGAAAATGTTGAAGACTTTCAACAAAAGCCAATCCATAATGCTCTTCCTCTATAGCAGTGTTTCACAACCGGGGTGCCCCGGCACTTTGGTGTGGCGCGGGATTTATGTAGTTAGTAAGTGTGCTACTGCCGATGCTTACAGGGTGGCACGGAATATTTATTTTTGATGGAGAGCTGCCAACACTGTCATATCTATGGCCGGTGCGTCCAACAAGGCACTATGACTATGTTGGCAGGAACCGGCAGTGAAGACAGCCCATTGTAATGTGTGTGCTGGAGGTTCATTCTGATTGGCCCGTTGGATGGATGAAAGACAACTGTGATTGAATATCTCATTCCCGCCTCTTTTTTTGTACTGGTGGCAAGTCCCTCTCATCTTGTATACACACACCACGGAGGGACAGCAAGAGCAAATGGTAACAGCAGCAGCTGGATTATAAATGCATTGCATTAAGGCTCGCAGCCATCCTGTGTCAAGACTTTATACTGGTAGGGTGAATACATTTATATTTTAATATCCCCCTCTTCTTTTATATTCCCCTTGTGCCCCTCACTCATTTGGGCAATGAACAATGCTAGTTGTGCCCCATTGATGCCCTGAAAAAGTATATAAGTAGCCCAGTGCCCCTATAATGCCCCAGAAGTGTACATTGCAGTTGAACCCATCCAGTGCACAAGTTTACTCGCCCATCTTACCCCTTTCTGGAGGGTCAAAGAACATGTTTTGTACACCAAAGTGGTTCATCTGATGCCCATTTGACCACCTATGGGGCACCTGTGGCACATTATAGAGTCAGTGGGTTACCACTGTGCCATTCATGGACATCAGTGGTGCACAGTTGGTCCCATATGCTGCCCTTAATGTACAATATGGACTTATGAAATTTAGTAAAAAATAAATCAATAAATAACTATGAACTGTTCACCACTGTCAGTGTCCAGCTCTCTGTCTCACTTGTTCTCTGACAAGTAAAACTGGAGAATTGCTGGGGCAAACCAACTGAACCATTGGGGGCAAATGTAAATTCCCCAAATTTAACATTGATTTAGGTGGGCTTTTTAACCCTTTGAATACTAGAGAGGTTTCCAAAGCAATGCTTTTCAATGTTCTGGAGATCTGTTTAGCATTCAAGGGGTAAAAAGCCCAGTTTAACCCCTTAACGACCCTTGACTGTCATAGTACATCAAGGGTCGATTTGACTTAACGACCGATGACGTACTATGACCGTTATCGAGTTCCGGGCTCCCCCCGCGGCTGCACGCTGTTCGGGGAGTCCGGAACGCAACGGAGTAATAAAAAAAAAAATTGCTCCGTGGTCGTTGAGTCGCTTCCGGATTCCCCGGTCGTTAAGGGGTTAAGTCAATGGGAGTTATTTTGTTTTATTGTCCCCAATGTTGCAGTTGATTTGTCCCAGGACTTCTACAGTTTTACAGTACATCAGCGTCCAAAATGTCTCTGTCTCTCTGTCTCTCTGTCTGTCTGTCTGTCTCTCTGTCTCTCTGTCTCTCTGTCTGTCTCTGTCTGTCTCTGTCTCTCTGTCTGTCTCTGTCTCTCTGTGTGTGAATCTTGTTGTGTGCCTCTGTAGGTCTCCCTCTGTGTCTATCTGCCCTTCTCTGTCAGACTGTGTGTCTATCTGCCTCTAGTTCTGTCCATCCCTGTCTTGCTCTCTTTCCATCTCTCTCCCCGTTCACATTTATTCAGAGTTGGTTTTATGGTAACTGAATTTAATTTGAATAAATGAACTATTGTATACAGTTACTGTATCACATAGTAATGATTGCTGAGGGAGAGGGTAATATGGACATCTGGGGATAAAGAACTAGTCGTCTTTTTGCTCTGCTCAGTTATGTTATTCTGATTTTGAGAAGTAAAAGTAACTACTCATATATATATATATATATATATATATATATATATATATATATATATATATATATATATATATATATATATATTTAAGCTACAGACTTCAGTTTCTCATATCCCCTCCTGTAGACAATATGTAGTCTGCTGAAAGATGTTTGTAGCTCTGTGCTACAGATCTTTTTATTATTGTACCCAATGTACATGCAAATCCAATTAATTTTAGCTTTATCAGTTTATACAAATTGGCCCATACTGGCTGTTGTGCCTGACAGATACTATCATGCTTTCTATCTGCCACTCATTACAGGGCAGTACTAGCTCATGTGCATACACAGAGACTATTTAAAAATATCACTATTTGTTTTGAATTAAAAATTACTAACATAGATATAGTCTGCCCCCCCCCCAGCTCCTGCAAAATCAAATCCCATCTGATATGAAGTGACAGTTCCAATTTAAAGGGATCATAATAATGCTAGGGTTGTAGTTGTGTTCATACGTTAAAAGGTGTGACGTAAATGAGTCCGACCAGTTAATTTCCCCATGAACAATGTTCTACATTAACCATTTTGTTGTCTGCACTCAACTCTCATATCCACTGACTTGTATCACCGCCAAAGCCACAAGTGAACTGTGCAGACTGACCACTTGTATAGTGGGACAGACGGGCGGTACTCTGCTGACTGAACGCTTCACTCGTATCTAATTTATTGCCATATTTCCCTTATGTTGTTTTTTTAAATTAACAAACTTGAGTTGAAGAAACACACACTGAATGGGGACCCCATTTCCATGTATATACAATCAATACATTTCTATGGGCCCCCACTCCACCCACAATACTAAGTAAATGTATTCTCACCTTGGCTAGAGGCAGCTCTGCACTCTGGTGTTTGCTGTGAACTCTGCCAAGCTCATACCATCCTGAGCTTCATATCCTCACAGTGCTCAGGATGTGGTTGATACATGAGCAGATCGGAACACACAGAAACCAGCAGGGTGGAAACGGTAGTAAATGTAGACCTATGGGGACCAAAGGAGTTCAATATTGAGTTTTATGTATTTACTTTTTTGTATGCCATTGTTCAGCCAAATATTCCCTCTAGTACATTTATTAACCCCCCCCCCCCCCAAACTCCAACACCAGTCCTAGTACATTAAAAAAAAAGTGCCTAATCTTTGGCCATTTGAGGTGTTGGGAGCTATGTTCTCTGCTTCTCTCACTCATGATCACAGTGAGGAGGAGAGGGGCAGAGAACGGTGACAAAGGAAATGTATGTAAACATTTCCTTTGTCATGTGGCTCCATTGGCACATGTGATTGCTGCTTCAGAGATCACATGTGCTGAGCTACCAGCGAATGGCTGAAACTGACTGCTCCGGTCCTGGAGAAGTCAGTTACAGCCTCCCACCTATGACTGCAGAGCTCTCACATAAACTGTAGCCATTATCCCTTGAAGTGCTAGGATCATCATCCGTCTTTAAAGGACTGATTTCTGTGATGGTCCTGACACATCACTCCTCTTCAAGGCATTAAGTATCTAATACTTTGACCTTTGTATGAAAGATGACCAAATAGGCCAGACAGGCCCTGATAGGCACTGACGTATCAGCCACCATGGTAAAGTCTATTTAACTGTACATCTTTTATTGGTATTCTCAAGTACTTATTAGTAATGTATATGTTTTGCTCTCTCATACTTACAATGTTTCTTCTTTTAGCGATTGTGTGATTATGTTTGTGACCTGCTTCTGGAGGAATCAAATGTACAGCCAGTATCTACACCCGTAACAGTTTGCGGCGATATACATGGCCAGGTAAAAACTGTCATCCCAAACCCTTTTTCTGAAACGTCAAACCTTTTGATTGCCAGACGAGTGCCCAATGCATTGTGAAGCACTCAAGGGTAAAAAGATTTAAACCCTGAGACTACAAACCATAAACTGAAAGTGCATGTTGCTCTGACAGATGCTGTGCTATTCTCATGGTGGTTCAGAGGGAGGACTTTACAGAGTCAGTCACCTGATCTGATTCTGCAGGGTCACATGAAGCCTTCCTCCTCCTCAGGCTTGATGGAGACTAATATGGTTTTAAGCATGGGCAAACTAAATAGTTGCTTCAAACCACTATTTGTATTGCATGTGCACAAAGTATGTATTTTTCCTTTGAGCGTGAGAAGTAGTAAAATTTAAGCTGGAATACTGCTTCACCTGTTCCTGCAGGAATCTGTGTGTGATCAGTAGGGTGACTTAGTATGCGGTATCCTAAAAATGCATATTCTATGGGCCTTAGCTAGTAGACAGTTCTCATTTTAGTATAGATTTCTCTTATATGAAAGGTCATGTTGTAATCTTCATATTATTTGGGCCATGGAGAGTGTTATTTCAATTGTCAGAGTTGTAGTTCAAGAGTAACTGAATGATAAAGTATCCCCCTCCTGCCCCTCTTACTGATATAACACTGCTCACCTCAGAGCAGAAAGACTTTCCGGATGAATCGCAGAGAGGGACAATCTTCAGTGAGCACAAGGAAAAACTTGTCAAGGGGGGCAGGGTTTTCCTTGTTAACAGTAAGAAGATTGGGTTTTCATTGTTCTCACAATAAGAAGATTGTCCCTTGCTGCGACCTTTCCGGTTAAGAGACCAGATTCTGCATTTGAGGGGAGGTGCTTACACTACGTAAAAGGGGCGGGAGGGGGGCACTATCATTCAATTACTCTTGAACTACAGCTCGGACAGTATTGAAACAACACTCTCCATGGCCCAGATACTGTGAAGGTTAATAGGAACTGCTGTTAGTGTTACACCGTTAAAAAGGTCCAAATATTATGAAGGTTAATTGGAGCTGCTTTTATTTTGAAACATTACTATCCCTTTAATGAGCTGCCTGCGTAGTAACTGAATATGAATGGTTCTCTGTGACATCTGAATCTAATAAAAAATGTTAAACGAGTCACTACTTGCCTTGCAGTTTTACGATCTATGTGAGCTTTTCAGGACTGGAGGGCAGGTTCCTGACACAAACTATATTTTTATGGTACGTATGGATTCTTGACCTTTTAATTGTTAACTCTTCTGGTCCTTTTTAATAGGTTCATTTGAAGCATTGTTTAACCCTTTGAGTGCCAGAGGGGTATGGAACGCATTGCTTTGCAATGCATTCCATACCCCTTCTGGCACTCAAAGGGTTAAACAGAAAAAAGAAAAGAGGAGAATAAATATTGCTGTGATGTTACTGAGTATATCTGTGTTTGTCTACAGAAATAAAGCCAGTGTTTATAATGTGCTGGCGGTGCTACTGTAGTTTATTTAGCCCATGAACATAGCCTAGGTAGATACATAAGAAGTGAAAAGTACAGGGCTGGATTGGGTGTTTTCTCACAATGGGTACCATTCTCATTGTTGTGGCTTGCGGTACTGATGTAAACTATAAACCTGATAACATACTGCTAACCGGTAAAATTTCAGTAAACCTTTAAATGGGGGGAAAACATCATAATGTCATAACCGTACATCTAATGTGTTAGTGGACCCGTTGCTTATTTAAAAAAAAAAAAAAAAATTAGATGGAGTCTTTGCTGCTTCTGCAGTCTGGCCAGATACTGGTGTGGATCTCTTCTCTGTTCATTTTAACATGAAGTGGGAGAGATCTCTTGGGTATTTTGAATCCTGCTTTGGTGGAGTGGAATTACCAGTGAGTGTTGTGCTTTGGAGAGAGAGGGTGCATCCATAATGTGGGGAGCCCTGGATTGGTGTGTATAGATCTGGTCAATGCAAGTGTTCATGAAAAATAGGCTAACCACAACTTCATTTGTCAGTTTTGGTGTACACAACAATGTAAACAATTAAAGGGACAGTAACATTTAATATATAAAAACATAAATATTGTAGCATTTATCCTCATGAGTAAAACAAAGGTATTCCCACTGCTGACAGGTGTTTTTATTCATTGTTTCAGCTCAAACTTGAAATTTTTATCAGCAGCATATCAATGGCTTGAAATTTATAGTGGTGCTGTTGCTACACTATCCCATGGAGGTTTATGGGCAATTGACAAGAGCTGTCTTTAGGATGCTGTAGCAACAGCGCCACTGTGAAATGCCAGGCCATTTAGATACTGTACTTACTTTTTTTTTTTTTTTTAAAGCTGCAATAACTGTTCAATAAAATACCTCTCAGCAGTGGGAATAACCTTGTTTTACTCTGGAGCACAAACCCTAAAATTACATAGTAGTTTAGGGTGAAAGAAGACTTGCATCCATCCTGTTTTTACCATCGTTGAGCCAAAAAATCCCTCATTACAGCAATTTCAAATTCTGCTTTGAATGGGAGGGGGGGTTCCCTCCTTGATTCCAAATGGCAATTGGTTTTCTACTTGGATCAACAAGCACTAAACAAATATTTAACCCCAGTACTAATATACATAACCTCTATGTTCTGCTCTGTTAAAAGTATCCAGGCCACTTTTAAAGGCATCTAATGTATTGTAAGTGAAAAGTAAACTTTAGATGTGAAAGGTGAGAAATGCATTGTCAGGTATGACAAAAAGCAATTCATCCCTAAATGATACAGCAGAGGAGACATTTTTTTTTTCTCTCCACCATTTTGCTTGTAATTTCTTTACCACATTTATTATCTAGCCATAATATTTAATCATTCAAATAAACTTATCTACTAGATATGTTTCTATATTACATCAGACCATGCTACCCACTCTGTTAACCACATTTTAACCTCTGCTTCTTTTGGGGATGTATTGCAGTCCACCTGCCAAAGTTGTGCATGATGCTTCTTTCTCATTCAAATATCTAAAAATATGATTTGTCAATAGTTTCCACTAGTTAAAATGTCCCCTTACTGAATGGTTCCTTTTGGTTTTGCAGGGAGACTTTGTAGACAGAGGATATTATAGCCTGGAGACCTTTACCTACCTTCTGGCATTGAAAGCTAAGTGGCCTGACCGCATTACCCTTCTGAGAGGGAACCATGAGAGCAGGCAGATTACACAGGTGTATGGATTTTATGGTGAGGTCTTCTGTAACAAATTATGTAGTTTATCTAAAGAGAAAACCTTATCTGTTTGATCTGTTTTAAGGGAAAGTAATACTTAATATGTAAGGGTAAAAAACTTTTTTTTTTTTTTTTTTTTTTTATTATTATTACCTGGAGAAAAACAAAGGTACTCTACTGCGAAGTGTGTTGTTCAAAAGTTATTATAGCTCAAACTTGAATTTTTGTTTAGATAAAGTGCCAGTAGCCTGGCACAGTTACACCATCCTATGAAGATTTATGGTCAACTCACCAAAGCTGTCCATAGGATGTGTAGCAACAGTGCCACTGTACAATTTCAGGCCACTGTGATAGTGCACCTTAAAATCAGGTTTGAGCTGTGATAACTTTTGAAAGACTTTTCAGCAGTCAGTACCTTTTTGTTTTTAGCGAGGCCGCACTCTGCCTTCAACAGTGAGCCATATACACAAGTTCAAAAGTGGAGCAATTATGGGGCAAACCCTGTTGCACCTTAGGGGAAATGTACAAATTTAACATATGCACACAGAAAAAATGAGAGAAAAATAATCTCTAAAGGGTTGATGCCCAATGCACACTACTGAGGGAATACAGTGTTCATAACCATGCCTGCATATTCAGGTTCTGATACCATCTTATGACTGGCATGGCATTTAAACTGGGAGTATCCGTAACGTTGTGTGCGTACTGTGGCATGCATAAGGTAAACTGAAATTGCTTAAATGTAACTAGGCTCCTTATTTTACAGAGCATTGGCGTATGATCTTAATCCAAGACTCAAAGGGCCCAGGCACAATTTTCATAGGTCCTGTGATCAATGGACTATTTGGGATTACATATCATTTTCCACTACTCCTGAGAATTTTGTGATCCTTTATAATGACACGGCATGGGATGGTCTGCTTCAGGGGTTTTTACTCTCATGTTAGTCATAAATTTTCATCACTTGAATTAATGACACCAACATAGCTGGAATCTGTACATTGGAGTGTGTTGGTGTATGGTTACCAGTTTGTCGGTTGTATCGAAATTCCCACTGACTCTGTATTATTATGATAAAATAGTTATTTCATTAAGTATGTCAATAATAAACTGTTTTATAAAATATAGGCACTACAGCAAACTGGTAAATTGTAATTTATTAACACACAATCCCCAGTAAACCCTTCACATTGTGGCTTCCCCAGCATAAACTTTTGGGAGGCTTGCTTTTTTTTTTCATGTCCCCAGTTTTTTAAGGATAATCTGTAATTTATAATCACATTATGGGCTTTAATACTGGTTTAAGCAGTGGCATACAGGTTTGAGTGCGAAACAGTGTTTCGTTCAATATCTGTAAAACCTAGGCCAAACTGTATTATTAGCCCTTTAACTAGTATAAAAGCCCATATTCACGGGCTAAAGTGCACCCTGCTTCCCCAAAGCCGGGAGCAAAGACGGGCGGTGGGCCGTCTGGAGTTCCCCACTCTGGATCAGCGTGTTCAGCCAGTCTCTACTGCGCATGTGTGGTTTTGCACACAGGGAGCTTCACAGGCTAACGTTTTATATTATTTAGATTCCTATCTTACCCATGTAACGTAGCAGTAAAAGAAATTGCCTCTTCACAGGTTTCATAAAGTCTTTATCTATGGAAAGACATACAGGTCTATACAAAAAGAAGAGGAGCAATTCTAGAGCTAACAACGGAGTTTGATAAGTTACATTGGTTAAAATAGAGTGCAAATGAAGATTCCTATTGATTTTTAAATGTTTTCTAACCCCTTAAATGCTATAGGTCTTAATCTCATTGTGTTGCAATTGTTGGAGACATCTCTCTAAGTCAAGTGATGAGTCTCCATTTAAATTAATGGGATTTTTTTATTTGTCCACCGTGGTGCAGTTGGTGTATGCCAGAACTGCTCTTGTTCATTGTGCATCAGCTTCACTTTGTTAAATTGAATTTCCAAAAGTAACATACATTCTGTAAGAATATCCTCTATAGTGTAAATACCAACTTACGGTCTTGACTGTGCCATGAGTTTGTGTATTATATTATAAAATATCATCTTGGGGTCCCTCACCTTGCATATGTTCAATTTTTATTTATTTTATCAGATGAGTGCCAGACGAAATATGGAAATGCCAATGCATGGCGGTACTGTACAAAGGTGTTTGATATGCTGACAGTAGCAGCTGTAAGTAACAGTCGCCAGGATTACACTTAATTGTTGAAATGTTTTAAATGTACTTAATTGTGTTTGACATACAGTGGCTGTATATGCTTTTTCTATGTTAAATTAACCTGTCACCCAAAACAATATTTGAGGACAGGTAACTGGAAGAAAGTAAAGCATGTATTATACTGGTCAATGGATAATAAATGCATAGATAGCAGAACAAATATAGATTTTGCAGCTTAGAAACTAAGAAAATCACATGGTGTAGGGTGTGAAGGGGAAAGCAATTTCCAATCCCCTGCAGTGCTGTCTCCCCACCCAAGCAGAGGCTTGTTTCATATTAGAAGTTGCACAGTTAAATGCACTGAGGGGAATTTTAATTATGCATGGGAAGAGGGCATAAAAGGGCGGGAGGGGGATACTTTATCCTTCAATTACTCTTGAACTACAACTCTGACAGTATTGACATAACACTCTCCATGGCCCAAATACTATGAAGATTAATTAGAGCTGTGTGGTTGTTTTGTTTTTTTTTTTTTGTTTTTTTTTTTTGTTTTTTGAGAAACATGACTATTGCATTAAGCAGTAGTGTACTGCAACAAGGCTCAGGTGACACAGTGCATATGTGATATCTGACCATGAAACAGTGAATCATTTTAAACCCATTGTTTGCTTTTTTGTGAGGGTTTTTTTGTTAGGAATAAGCATACTCGCGATCCATGTAAGTGACAAATCATTTAGTTACCTGATACAGTTGTTTAATTTAGTCATAACTTATATTGGCTATCAACCAATAGTGTTTAGTTGTGTTGTTGTGTTTTTTTTTGTGGGGTGGGGGTTGGGTCTCTAATTCAGAGCTAAGTAATTTATTGCAGACCTATTATCTGAAGGGTGTTCAATGCATTGCAGAGCAATATGTTGCACATCCCTCTGGTATTCAAATGCTTTAACCCCTTAACGACCGGGGAATCCAGACGCGACTTAATGACTACGGAGCAAATTTTTTTTTATTGCTCCGTTGCGTTCCGGACTCCCCAAATGGCATGCAGCCGCAGGGGGAGCCCGGAACTCGATGACTGTCATAGTACGTCATCAGTCGTTAAGTCAAATCGACCCTTGACGTACTATGACAGTCAAGGGTCGTTAAGGGGTTAAAAGATTTCACAGAGGTTGCATTTTAAATGTAAATCCTTGTGAGAGAGACACTGGTCTATTTACAGTTTGAATGAATGGAGCATGACCGATCAATTCTGGCTGTGCCCTTTTGTTTTTAACATGGTTAATGATTATAGAAGTGATTTACCAGCCAAGAGGGGAAATGGGCATCTGTATAAAGTGATGAGCACAAAAAAGTGCATTTGCAACTCACTCACTGTGTTTTTATGCTTGCCACAGATCAGAGGAGGCTTTGTATTAATATGTCCTTATTCATCAATTTGAGGTGCAGGCCTGGAGCAAACCCAACTGCACATGTGTATTCCATTGATTTAAATGGGCAATGCATTAAACACCCCTCTGGCATTGAAAGGGTACACCCTTGAATGCTAGAGAGGTCTCACACGTATTGCTAAGTATTGTCATTTAAGTGATAATATAAATGCAGTCTGTGGTGTTAGTGCTTCAGTCCTCATGTAACATGTACTCTATTTTTCAGCTGATAGATGAACAGATACTTTGTGTGCATGGAGGCCTATCTCCAGACATAAAGACACTGGATCAGATCAGAACAATTGAACGGAACCAAGAGATCCCTCACAAAGGAGCGTTCTGTGACCTGGTATGGTCAGACCCAGAGGATGTGGATACCTGGGCCATCAGCCCTCGAGGAGCAGGCTGGCTTTTTGGAGCAAAGGTCACCAATGAGGTAAAGTCCCCAGTTATGGCCAGAAGTTGCATGGACCTTACAGGGAATAATCAAATCTTCTGGACTCCCACACATATTCTAAGATATTCACAAAATATTTATTTTATCTACCCACCACGTGGCAACAGTAAGGTGAACATATTAAAATGCCCCTCTATACTGCCTGTCCAGGACATACAGGGGGTGTGATTTTGACAGGAGTGGCCATTTCCCTCTGGCCGACTGATTTTGGAACTCAAACGCAATGCCCTTAACTGGAGCTCTCCTACTGGTACTATCTGGTTCCCTCTTTGGTCACTGCAGACCCTCTGCCTGCTGTGACCATACTCACTGCCAGACTATAAGTGCATGCAGGCTAAATTAACATAAGATGAGGCTCCAGCAGTGACCGACAAGTTGCACCTGCTACCTGTAGGAAGGCTCCGGCTGAGGCCATTGTGTCTGTCTGTCTGTCTGCAATATGACAAGCACAGCAGCAGAATAAGTGTGTGCACTGTCTGATACTCATAGTGGGTCCACTGTGACTGTCAGTCATTGCACCTGCTTCTCACCTTGCGCAGTAACAGAGACACACACATACAATGCCATCATTCGGAGCTGGTAGACACTGAACGTATTCTTCCTGTATGCTACATAAAATGGCTGGGGCTCCAATAATTACCATATATATGGGCAAAATATAGAACCTTCATCAACAAAACATTTATTCTGATATTTTACTATAATTCATTTTGTAATTGATGTCAAATGTTTTGTTAGATATGAAGTTCATCTATGTGGTATAGCTTTAACGTTTAAGGTCCATATATGTGGCCATTATAGTAGGGATGGATTCTGTCATCACTCACTTGTGTTTGGACACCTCTAGCAGCTAATTCATCCTTGCTGTAGAGCACACAACAAGTGTTGTATACTGTGGGAGAACAACATAGATTATTTAAAGGATAGTAATACTTGGTTTTAACTTTATTTTATTTTGTAGGCATTAAAAAAACATGAAGAACGATATACGTCTTATCTCTCAAACCTTTATGGTTTAAGAGATATTCACAAGCAAAGTTTCCCCTCCCGCCCCTTTTTCCTAGTGTAAGCCATCTCTTCTCAGATGTGAATCTGGTTGTAAGACCAGACAGATAACAGCAGGGGACAATCTTCTTTGTATGAAAAGAATGAAAGCCCTTCCCCCCCCCCCCCCCCAACACGTTTTTCAGCTTTTTCCCTTATATTAAATGAAGATTGTCCCTCTCTGCAGTCTGCATGGGCACCTCCCTTCTGATCTGGCTGAACGGGGAGGGATACTTTTGCTTGTGAATATCTCTTAAACCATAAAGGTTTGAGAGATAAGACTTATATTGTTCTTAATGTTTTTTTAATGCCTATAAAATAAAGATAAAACAGAGTATTGCTATCCCTTTAAGGTTCCCTGTATACATATTGCTGGTAACCCTTCCACACAGGAGTCCTTTATAAAACATTGTATATTTACACATACATACATACATACATCCAACAGCTTGGGAATCTTGTCTTTTCATTTGTTTGTTTTTTGTTTTTATTAACCACATGGGCAAAGTATTGCCAATATTGCTAGTGTATGTGTATTAATATATAGATATACACATTTTGTCCTTATGGTACAGATAGTTTGGCCCAAATTTACTGCAATCCTCTTTTGAACATAGGGCTCATTGTCTACTCTTTCTAACACCTGCTGCTTCTCTGCAGTTTGTCCACATCAACAACCTGAAGCTGATCTGCCGAGCGCACCAGTTGGTGCATGAGGGCTACAAATTCATGTTTGATGAGAAGCTAGTGACTGTGTGGTCTGCCCCCAACTACTGCTACCGCTGTGGCAACATCGCCTCCATTATGGTGTTCAAAGATGTGAACAACAGAGAGCCAAAACTGTTTCGAGCTGTCCCAGACTCAGAACGGGTTATTCCCCCGAGGACCACCACGCCATATTTCCTATGAAGTCTGTTCACTTTGTGTACTGTGCTGGAATTCATTTTTTTTTTTAAGCACTTTGCTGCTGAAATGCTGCGTCTTGCCTTCTTTCTTTAAATTATACAACATCTCCTCTGTTTAGCTACATGTAATAATTTTGCCTTCAGAGCGGGTTGAAACACTGCATATAAAGCTCCACCCAAAAGGCCTGGCTTCTCCCTGTTCTAATATAGATGGTTACTCAGGACCAGAGGATTATGCAGCATTGCTTTGTGTACCCTTGTGTATTTCAGTGGCTCTTTGTTAAAGAGGAGGAATTCTACATTAGGAATAAGTGGCTCTTAATTTAACAGACTGACTTAGATAGATGTTTATTATAGAGCATCCAAGTATACCCATCTGTTTCTTTCAATGTATCTGCTCTTTTCTGTATATAGGGTTCTTTGTTGAACCCTTCACAAATGAGATGAAACTAAAAGTAACAAATATATATATATTGGATATTGTACTGTGCTCAGTCTAAATGACATTTTGCACAGAGTACTGCAATGTATGATGGAAAGATTAAAACACCATATTAATCTGTGACACAATCCTTTCCAGGATTACTTTGTTTGAGCAGGAACAATGTGTGTCCTTGCTCAAACTTTCATTGCAACTGGTCATACTCAAGTGAATTTGCTCATGACCAGTTGTATTACAGACAGGAAGGAAGATTGTCCCAAGTCAGACACTGTAAGCCTGGTCACAGATCAGGACGTAAGAGTGGGCGGCCTTCACATGGTAAAGGATCTGGTGAGCAACTCTAAGTGTCATTAAGAATGAACACTTTTCTAATGGTGTTTACCATTTAACTAGTTAAGTCCTTACATTAAATTAAGGGCCAGTTATTAATAGTAGATTCACTTTTAAAATGCCAACCAAACATCCCTAGATATAAATGGATATGCCAAAAAAAAAAAGTTACTAATGTGAATTCATTTTTTTTTTTTTTTTCTTTAAATATAGTGCAGTGTTACAGGACTTGACTAGCCTATGCCATCAAAATAGTGCATAACATTTTTGGGGGGCAAACAAAGTGCACCAGATGGGACTAATAAAAGCTATTTAGGTGGTGCGTTTAACAAACTTAATGTTAGAAATGTCTCCATTGCATTGTTGATTACCCCTTTCCCCTGGTGGAGTTGGTTGATTCCAGTATTGCACCTTTTAGTTTTCTGAATACAACCCTAAATGCATTTTCCTTAAGACATCAGTTCATTATATTCAGTGTTTTTTTGGCATTCCAAGGTTTAACCCTTAAAGAGCCAGAGGGACACCCCATAGACTGCTTTACAATGTGTTTGATATCCCTCTGGTGCTTTAAAGAGTGAAAATATATAGTAACAGAATTCTATTCTGCTTTTTCTTCCTGTGAACAACGTTAATAAATTGACCTATATTACTTATTTATTACTTTGATCGTAAACTGTCGGCTCTTTCTGCTGACTAATTAAAACCTTCAACATTGGGAGATTTTGCAGGAATGACGATGCCTGTGCTTTTATATTGGTCCAGAATACCACTAACCTCAATGCTGGTGGCACAGATGGAGTGATAGAGATTGCTGTATTATAACTAATTATTAGGCAAGTATGGATAACCTTTATATAATACATTTTTCTTATATAAAGCCTTTAAGGACCAGTGGGACATGCAATACATTGATAAGCAATGCATGCAAACTCCTCTTGTCCTTAATGGGTTAAGCTGTAAATATTGCTTTAAAGTGTTAGTAATGTCTAACAGTAACAAAACCTAATATTGTAGGTATTCAATAAATAATCTTACTGGGTCAAGTTTGATCTCTCAAACCTTAATTGTTTGAGAGGTATAAGCGCTTAAAGTTACCCCCTCACTCCCCTTTTCCAGATATATCTGCATCTAGCTGTCGTCCCGGTCTCAGACCGGTTGGCGGCTCTTCAGCAGAGCTAAATGAGCGATGTCAAAAAAACAAATACTTCAGTGAAAAGGTCTGCAAAGTGTGCTTGCAAACCAAGCACACTTTGTAGACCTTTCCAGTGAAGCATCTGTTTTTAGTTATTGCTCATTCGGCTCTGCTGAAGAGCCGCACGACTCAAATCCACTGCTGACAGCTTTACAGCTCATTGCAAAAGGGGGAAACTTTAAGCACTTATCTCTCAAACAATAACGATTTGAGAAATCGAACTTGTCCCAGTAAGATTTTTTTGAATGCCTACAATATTAGACATTACTAACCCTTTAATGATTTGTCACAAGGTGAAGTCGGTTGAACAACCAGTATCACTGTTTTTCATCTGCAGTTTAAGTATCACTTAAGCAAACAAAACATGAAAAAAAAAAACCTTGGACTTTTCAATTTTGTGCTATTTTGCATTATTCCTATTTTGTCTGTTAGGACAAAATGATTTCAGCAGCAAATTTATTATAGGACTGATTTTATCCTTTGGATTGCCAGAAGGGTATTTAATGCTCCATACACCTGACACTCAAAGGGATAAATACCTTGTGCTCTGTTAAAAATTAAATTACCTATATATATTTTTTTTTCTTTTAAAGCAGATATACAAGTTAGAAAATAAAGCTTTGTCAAAGGCTGCATTTTTTCCTTCTTTTCCCTAAATTATATAATTTTACAGAAACTGCAGCTCTTGCATTTGTACATTTCAAATAGTACTGATCTTAGTGTTCCCCTTACAGATATATTGTATTTTAATAAAGTAATTGTAAGTTGCACAAAGGTTAATACTGGGAATAAAAATGTGTTAATCTTTAATGCATCTGTTTTTTATTTTTTTCAGTTTGTTGTGTGTTCAATTGGCGCACTTGTTCTCTGTTGTAAACTAATTGCTTAAAGGGATTGTAATGTCTTAATTACATAAAAAGTAATACTGTTCCGCATAAACTAAGAAATCCATTGGTGCTATTCCTATCTCTCAAACCTTTATGGTTTGAGAGAGCGTTCTAAAGTTACCCCCTCCCTCCCCTTTTCATGACGTCATCTGTAAGCTGACAGGAGGAGGTCCTGGTGCAGGGACCGGCAGGCGGCTCATCAGCAGAGCCACAATTCGTGATTTAAAAAGAAATTCTTCATTGGAATGGTCTACAAAGTGTGCATTTGTTTGCAAGCACGCTTTTTAGCCTGTTTCAAAGAAGTACTTATTTTTAAATCGCGCTATTGCAGCTTTAAAGGGATAGTAATACTTGGTTTTAACTTTATTTTATTTTGTAGGCATTAAAAAAACAGGAAGAATGATATAAGTCTTATCTCTCAAACCTTTATGGTTTAAGAGATATTCACAAACAAAGTTTCCCCCCCTGTTCAACCAGATCAGAAGGAAGGTGCCCAGGTAGACTGCAGAGAGGGACAATCTTCAATTAAGATAATGGAAAAAGCTGAAAAACTTGTCAAGGGGGGAAGGGCTTTCATTGTTTTCATACAAAGAAAATTGTCCCCTTCTGTTATCTGTCCTGTCATACAACCTGATCCACATCTGAGAAGAGATGGCTTACACTAGGTAAAATGGGTGGGGAGGGGAACTTTGCTTGTGAATATCTCCTAAACCATAAAGGATTGAGAGATAAGACTTATATCATTCTTAATGTTTTTTTAATGCCTACAAAATAAAATAAAGTTAAAACGAAGTATTACTATCCCTTTAATGAAGAGCCTCCTCGTATCAGCCAACACGGATATCCTTCTTTCAGCTTTACACATGACAACGGGGGAGGGGGGAACTTTAGAACGCTCTACCTCTCAAACCATAAAGGTTTGAGAGATAGGAATAGTACCAATGGATTTCTTATTTTATGCTGTACAATGGTGTATTTTTTTTTCTTCCTTTTAGGTTTTAAAAGCTTTATTGAGAAAATGCAAGTGTACATAGCATCATAGCAACATATGCGTAAAGGCGAACATAAAACTGTAAACAAATGGTATGCAACAATTCAAACATGCCAACTCTCATCTGAAAGCAATCTAATCAGATGATAAGTAGAGTACAATAATAAAGCTCATAATATTGCTTATACAGAGAACATAAGAAGAAGCCAAAGGAATACAAACATGCAGATGGGAACAAGTACAAAGTATAGATGTACTTTGAACCATACTATATTAATAGCAGGTAAGGGAGAAGCATCAGTCCCAACATTTGCTGACAGATAAGGGATAAAAGACTAGAATAGCTAAGAAAAATAAGCTAGATAGACAAGTTATACAAACACAATTCTGTGCTCCTCTACATGCTGTGAATGATATGTGCCCAGTAATGTGCATATTTAATAATCCTTAGTAAATATAAATAAAGTAAGTGAGTTTCGTCCCACAAATTGGCCAATCCGTGTGTAAGCTTACCAACCACGTCACAGTATCTCACTTTATGGTAAGTCCTACTCTAATACACCTACAAAAACTATCTAAATTAAATTAAAAAATACTGAAGAAAGATGTTATTTTGAAACGTCTATTAGCGGGCCTCTATGTAGTGCAATTAAAAACAGCCATACAATAAAATAAAAAAAGGTGTAGATAAAGGACTTACCTGGTGCAGGACCCTTATGAGCCTGCATTAATAAAGTGATTACTTGGAAAACATGTTCCATTTATAACCTTCCCCACAAGTCATGTGAGGAATGGTTGATACCAAACAGACAGGGAGTTATACACATTGGAACAGGCCAAACAGCCTAGTTCTTAAAGGCCAAGTGCCATAGGAATGGAATGGTGAATTGAAATAAAGTAATAATGTGGTTTTTGTTTTTCTTCATTTTTGTGATTAAATTGACAAGATAGATAAGTTAGCAAAGAAACTAGAAAGAAAGAAAGCGTGGACAGAGTGTCGAGGCAATATGCCCAACACCCGGCCGTCCTACAACGCATTGACTTCCAGGAGGTCGGGGGAAGAGGTAAGAACTGTGGAAAAGTAGGAAGCAGAAACCCTAGTCTGGCCCATATCAAACAGTAGCTCAGCTAAGGCTGTACAGTATATACCCTTACACAGGTAAGTATGGCAACAACATATTTCCTAAATAAGGTTGATACCAATGTCTCGGCAGCAAAAGAAAGGGAGGCATATGAAATCAAGGAGAAAGGATCTGTCCCAGGGCTAGGGGAAAAGCGTAAGAGCATGAATGCTATGAAAATGCAGGCTCCCCTATATATAATATACACCGCACAAAGGCAAAGTCATTTCCATGTAATAAAGTTGCGGCTATAGCACTGAAGACCTGCTGGGCCCTAGAGGGTCCCCCTGTGGTATTCTGCTGCCATCAATCTCTCTCAAGGGCAGATAATCCACAGAGCATAACAGAAGAACATAGTCCCGGGTTTCCAACATACAAACGAAAACAGAGTCAAGGAAGATGCAGACTGGAACTTTGCAGCCAGAAGACTCTAGCGATGCAGGCATTAAAACTACACCAGGAACATGCAGTAATCAGAAAAGAAGATGCACTAGGGGTCGAAGCCGATTCAAATGCGTGGCTAGTCACAAATCCCAGGGTGAAGCGTCCTAGTCAGATCCCGTAAAGCTCAGTTTGGAGCGTGGAGAAACCTGCCACACCAGTAGCGGCAGAACAGGAAGCAACTGCCATCAAATAATCATCTGGTTTCCCAGGTACGTGCAGAAAAGTAAATCCAAAGTAGCCTTTAGGGTCTTCACAGGCACCACAATGAGTAAGTCATGGACTTGTATATTGATCCAGCTCCCACATTTCAGGGCAACATTACAGCCCTCAAGAAGACAGAGGGGCTCTTCATAACCATAGATATTAGTATTGGGTTGCACAGGATGGCGAGCCACAAGAGTACTTCCAGGTGCTAAGTTGATAGGACTGTGCTCTGACCTCCCATGATCGAATTGGATGCTCACCAGTTCCTCCTGGACTGCAGCCCTGATGTCCTCAATCATGGTCTTGAGGTCCTCCCTGGTCAGTAGATTCACAATGTCCTCCTTCATCAAAGGAGCTCCAGGTGCCATATTGTTCAGCCACGATACATATAGTGTATCAGCCGTAACAAAGTAAGTTAAGACTCCCCCTACTAGAATTCTGTGGCTTGGTGCCCACCAGAAACATCCAGGATAGTAGAGAGACTTTTCCACCCAAAAGGCAGCAATATTTAAGAGAAGCAAAACCGGTATGCCATATGAAACAGAGTCTCGGCAATGCAGCTGTTTAGAATATGTCCATCTTCCTAGGTTGCTTGCTCCGCCCCCACAATATGCCTTTTTATGTAATTAAGACATTACTATCCCTTTAAGTTGTTAAATGGTAGATATATTCTAGAATTAAGTAGTTTTTAAATTTGCATACTTCCTAAACATGTGGCATTTGCATTGTCATGTGGATCACTGCCTGAATTATTTTACTAAAAAAAGGCTAAAATCCTTAGCTGCTGCTGAAACTGTTAAATTGGCGTAATTCTTTTTGGTCCAAAAGTCTTTAGTCATGCTTCTGGAAGTGTGGTCAGACCATAGTGTACTACTAGCGCAGAGCTGTTCTTTCTTTCTGCCACACTACACCTCTAATACTAAGGGAAACTCTACCCAAAACTACACTGGCAACCCATATTTTAAGTAAATTGTCTTGGCAATCTCTCAAGGCCAATAGAGAACAAATAGGAGAGCCTGGAACTCTTGGGTCAGTATGGTTCCTGGAGACCATTGAGGTCTTCCATAGTTACCCTCCATTGTCTTGGGCACTTCAGGCCCAGTGTAACATAAGGTAGGACACAGGTGATTGGCATCTGCCTGTAAATCATGCTACCTCCCATTTCTCAAGTGACAAGGAAAGGAGAAACCCAACCCCCCCCCCCCAAAAAAAAAAAAGTGTCCTATTCACAAATACATTTCTGTAGTTAAACTTAAGAAAAGTATTGAGAAAAAAGACAATCTGCTTAACCATAGCCAGGCCTCCAAAGGCATGTAATAGTTGTCCTAGTTTAATTACATCAATTTTTCATCAATCGGTGGAAAAATACTGTAGGTTATCATACAGAGTTTCTGGAGAAAGGCAAGTGTAACTGACATACAAAATAATAATAATAGGAAGCATTAGCGTTTTGATCAGGTCAACCTTCTCCTTTAAATTTGAACTACTGACTTGCAAAATTACCTATATTATGTATGTGGTGTTATTTTATTAACATTGTTAAGCTATTTGCATTTTTCTATTTTTACTGTGCATTCCCCTGCTGGCTCAACTGACAAGAGTGCATTTCCCCATCTCATCTGATCTGTTCCCTCATCGCCAACCCAAGTGCAGTTTTAACACCCTGCATTTTAAGTGTGTGTAATGCATAGCGGAGCATTTCAGAGCAGTCACTCAGTCTTAAATGCAGTTAGCATCTGAGCCAGGGAAATTTGTTCCTCAGAGTGCCTATTCTGTTTTGTCAGGCAGGGGGAGCCAAGCTTTCTTGTACCAAGTGTGCACACACCCTCACCTACCTGATCAACCCCTTCTTTGCTAGATTGTGTAACGCCTTTCACACCCCCTCTTACACTAAAGGAAAGTTCACCAGACCTCACCTTTAAAGGGATAGTAATATGTCAATATTAATGGGATAGTAAAGTCACAAAAAAGGATCCTGTAAATGGTAGCTGCAATAAAAAAAAACACTTAATGCGCTTAATCCTTTCTCTCAAACTGTTATGGTTTGAGAGATATAAGAAAATAAAGTCCTCCGTTCCCTCCCCTTTCTGCCTGACAAGCTGTCAGAGGCAGAATCCGGTCACCCATCTGTAGGCGGCTCTTCAGGAGCGCGGTCATCGGGATATTTAACTATAATTACTTCATCGGTATGTTCTACAATGTGTGCCTGTCTTGCAAGCACACGTTGTATGTAGACCATTCTGATGAAGTAATTATACTTAGATATCTCGATGACAGCGCTCCTGAAGAGCCGCCGCCTGGTCCCAGAAGCAGGATCTCATGACGTCCGCTGTACAGTGGACGCATGAGAAGGGGGAGGGAGCGGAGGTCTTTATTTTCTTACATCTCTCAAGCCATAGCGGTTTGAGAGAGAGGATTAAACGCATTAAATGTTTTGGGTTTTTTTATTATTGCAGCTACCATTTAGAAGATACTTTTTTTGGGACATTACAATCCCTTTAAACGCAGCTCAGATCGCTCAACAGAATGAATAGCACTGCTGCCTGCTGTTCTTTATTCTTCTAAACTGTTCAGTTAGGATGCAACTCACACTTCTTGCACCAGGTTTTAGATGGGTGTCATCTTATTATTTACCACTTGGTGTCACTCTTTCATGGCAGGGAGCTAGGATCCCTTGGTACATTGAATCTTTTTAAAGGGATAGTAATGTCAACAAAGTAATATTCAGTTGTTCATTATCGTTTTATATAATGCACTGTACCAGTTTCAATGTCCTTATTGTTGTATTCTACTTATAATTTGAGTTGAAAGTTCCCCCTCAAGCCCCTTTTCACTGAATCAGTCCAGACAGATCACAACAGGGACAATATTGTGTTAGCATAGGGAAAACCCTGCTCCAATTCATTGTATTGTCCCTCATTGTGATTTGTGTGGCTTTCACATATGAGGGAACTAGGAGGGAGAAAGTGAAAAGGAGCTGGAGGGGGCACTATCAACTCAAAGTATAAGGAGAATACAACGCTAAGGACATTGAAAAAGGAACGACACATTATATAAAAGTATAATGAACAATCAAATATTAATAATATGTAATTCCTATCCCTTTAAGTTTCCCCCCACCATCACCTCTGCGGATGAATGTATGGTTTGGGTATTCTATTTCAGGTTTTCTGATATCTGCTGTGACTGCACATGGGATGATAATTCATAACTCTTAAGGGTTTAGGAAAAGCTCAACCTTTTTATCTTACTAGCTATGTCAGAACACTCCTTCCAGCTGTTAAACTACAACTTCTGTCATCCTTGTCCAGATTTTGTTTGCTGAAGTTGTTGTTCAATGTCAACTTGAGAGCCACAGGTTCTATCTAGCTACCTCTTTTACAGATCTATATTAAAAAGCATAATCTGACTTAACTTAGGTCCCCCTGAGAACAAATATGCCCAGGGGCAGCTGGAAGGAGCAGTTATGTAAATCTCCTCTATACTGCCTTTCCCACTGGTGTAAGCATGGGGGGGGGGAGTGATTTTGATAGGAGTGGCCTGGAGGGCGAAGCCCCCTCTGCCCACTCCTGTCAAAATCTCTGCAAGGAGTGTCGGGCTACTCCCCCCCCCCCAAAAAAAAAAAAAAAAAAAATGCGATAATCCAAAAGCAATACACAAAAATATGAAAAACTTAAAACTATATGCTAAAAGCACAATGCTATACTCTAAACACCAAACGCTAACCTATGAACCACAATACTTCATACTCACAACGCCAAACTTCATAAGCAAAAAGCCCTAGGCAATAGTTCAAACACCAAATGCAAAACGAAATTCGCCAAATGTTATATATGCAAAACACAACGCTATACTCCATAAGCTATGAGCCATATGGACAATGCTATATTCAATACGCCAAAAGCTATTTCTCTGTCATCCAATGTAACTCACAGGTACCATGGGGAGGGGACAGCTCCTCCCAGTGGGCTGGAACAATTCTAGAAGGAATGCAGGGATGGCACCTCCCCTGCCTCAATATTAGGCTACCTCACTTAGCCCCGCACAGACAGATTTGTTCCAAGTCCTGGTTAGATGGCTGAGAACAGTTCTGCTTAGATTTAGTTATTTTATTATTTTCTGTTACATATGGGGTGTCCAAATTCCCCCATTAGGTGGATTACCATTACTGGCTTCCCCTGGAGGATTGCCCATTTAACAGGTGCTGTCTGTGGACCCTTTCAGCCCTGGGAGAGACTCATGCAACCCATGTCTCTCTGTCTCTGATCTGAAGAAAGATGACCTGCAAAAAAGGTGAGCAACCGTTTGAGTGTCATGATCTACTTGTCCCACAAATTCCCTCCGCACAGGGGTCTTTCTGTGGAGCTCCTTATAACTCCTGTACTCATGTTGGGTAATTCTCTGTCTGATCTCTAGGTCTTTGGACCATTTTGGCCTGTTTTGTGGTACTTAACCCCTTCCATGCCATTTTTATTTGGTATGATGAACTTATATCTTTTTTTTCCCCTTTGGATTCATGAGTTTTTAATGTTTATTATATGTTCTGTTTGTGTTTTGGGGTTTTTATTCATATTTTGATACTTTTCTTTTTTAATTCCGCACCTTTAAGAGTGCGCTTTACCGCATAGCCGCACTTGCTCCTTTTACTTCTATGGGGCAGACAGCTTTGGGACATATCTCTGCAACCGTTCCACTTACAGAATTGAGAGAGGGCTCATTCTTCTTGTCTCCCATTGTCCTGCACTCTGGTTCACATCCTCAGTGCTCAGGGGGGTGCTCAGTAGTTGTGGGGAACTACAATTAACCCCTCAGAGACAGCCATGTGAGTACGCGGCTGTCACCGTAACGCTCGTGGTACTTTTTTTTTTTCTTCAAACGAGTCCGGAGTCTCCGAGCGGCATGCAGCCGCATGGAGACCCGGACTTCCGTGACTTACCAGGTACGTCCTCTGTCACTAAGTGACAGTTTCTGCGGGATGTACCTGGTAAGTCTTTTGTCGTTAAGGGGTTAAGAGAAGTACTGCATTGCCTAGAATGCCTGTTTTGCGTTTTTTTTCTCTGATTGGCCGCTGGTTGGGTCGCCATTTTCTCTCTCATTTGGAGTATGCTACTCAGAGGCTTGGATTCCCTTACTCTCCTCCACAGGTTAACTCTTCATCTGCCAGATAAGTACTCTTTTGGGATGAGGTGATTTATTAATCTGGGTAATGGTACTTGGGTTCCCTATTAGTGTTAGACACTTCTGCTATTAGGATGTCGGATCCAAAGGGACATGTCGTTAGGCCTAAGGCTAAGGACTCAGGAGTGTCGTTGACCCCCCTTGATTACTGTTCATCATGCCAAGCGGGGCTTCCCAGAGAGTACTCAGGTCACTTATGCCCCTCATGCACTGTGGCCCCTGCTTCTCTGCCAGGGCCCTACAGCCATGAACAAGAGCCACATTGGGTCAAGGAATTGAGGTCCTCTATGGCACAGTTTCCTCTTTCACTTCAAGGAGTCCTCCAATCCTGAAAACCCCCCACTTCGTTCAGGTTTGTGGCCCTTAAGTCCCCTGGCATTCACGATTTTTCTGATTCCTCTGAGGAGGATTCATTTGAAGAGTCTGAGGATGGGGAGTGTGCAGAAGGGGCTTCTTCCTATAGCTATGGTGATCCCTTCGAGGCTGACACTGAACCCTCTGCTGAGGGTCTCATTAAGGCGGTTTTAACTACCCTACATATTCCTGTGAACTCTGTAGAGTCACAGTCTACTTCTGAAATCTTTCAAAGGTGCAAGAAGTCCTTTACTATGTTTCCACCTAATCCTACTCTAGATCAGGTTAACCTGAATGAGTGGAACACTCCAGACAAGCGTCTTGCTCTCTCCAAGAGATTCTCAAAGCTGTATCCCTTTTCTGATGCAGCCTTGGCTCAGTTGGCTACACCTCCTCAGGTTGACTCCCTTATTTCCAGACTGTCTAAATCCACTGCTTTGCCCTTGATGGATGCCACGGCACTTAAGGATTTAACTGATAGAAAGCTTGAAGCTATTGTGAAGTCTATCTTCGCTGCCGTAGGTGGTTTCTTGAGGCCTACCTTGGCTTCTGTGTGGGTTACCAGAGCCATTGCTGTTTGGACTGAACAGCTTACTGACGCTGTCCACAAAGGTGCCCCTAAGGAGGACCTTTTGGCCATTTTAGCCAACATGTCTGATGCTCAGAACTATGTGACTGATGCCCTCTTTGACTCTGTCATGTTGGAGGTCAAGGCTTCTGCCTTTTCTGTTGCTGCTAGATAGTCTATGGCTTAAAATTTGGTCTGCTGACTTATCTAAAAAGTGACCCATTTCTTTCCCTTTTCAGGGTATGTCTCTTTTTGGGCCTGAACTGAAGAAGATCATTATTAGGGCCACTGGGGGCAAGAGCACTTTGTTGCAACAGTGCTCTGCAAGTGTTAGCGGAAAGGCTCAGAAAGTGTAACGGAAAGGCTCAGTATAATGGAGGCAACAGTGCTCTGCAAGTGTAACGGAAGGCCCAGTATACGGAGGCAACAGGCTCTGCAAGAGTTAACGGAATGTTCAGTCTGCACAAACACTGCTACTATAGGAGTTCAGAATGTCGCCAAGCGACACAGGATCAGGATCGCAGCTGGAACACTCTCAGGATGTCAGGATAGCCAGAATCAGGTCACGGAGCAGGAACGTCAGCCAGGCCGGGTCAATCACGGAGCAGGAACGTCAGACAAGCCGGGTCGATCACGGAGCAAGAACGTCATACAAGCCGGGTCAGATAACGAAGCAGGAACGTCAGCCAAGCCGGGACAATCACGGAGCAGGAACCAATGAGAGTAGTCAGACAGGCCAAGTCGGTACACAGGAACGCAGGAACACAGCAACAGTAGCACTGGTACAGGAACACCATGAAAGGGCACCTGACAGGTGCCAGAGGCCCGGTATATGAAGGCCATACTGGGCGGGCCAAACAAGCTCAGCCAATGGGAGCGCACCACAGCAAAGAGTGACAGAAAGATCACGGGAACCGTGATATGGGCAGGCTCTGTTGCAGATCAGTGTATATTACAGGTGGTTTCAGGAGGCTACACGGTTCCCTTTGTGTCCCTGCCTCCCTTCTGATTCTTCCTTTCTCAATCCCCTCTGGGACTAGAAAAGCTCAGTCTTTTCAACTGGGCAGTCTTGGGCAAGGGAGTCCTGGCTCCAGTTCCTCCTCTAGAGAGACGTTTAGGTTTTTATTCAAACCTCTTTGTAGTTCCCAAGGAGGATGGCAGCAGTCGCCCTATCCTGGACCTCAATTCGTTTGTGGTCCATACTCACTACAAAATGGAGTCTTTTGCATTCTGTCATTGCAGAAATGTGTCCAGGGGAATTTCTTGCCTCTCTGGATCTGTAGGATGCCTACCTGCATGTTACAATTCATCCGGACAGTCAAAAATACCTCAGGTTTGCTTGTGCCTTGGGGCACTTTCAGTTCACCGATCTTCCCTTTGGGCTCACCACTGTTCCTCAGGTGTTTGCATAGGTCTTAGGGGCATTGATTGACTTCCTGCACACCAAGGGGATTCAGGTGACTCTGTACATGGATGACCTTCTGCTGAAGGCTCCTTCCAGGGATGATCTGGACCGTCAGGTGCAGGAATGTGCTCAGATCCTCCTCCAGCACAGATGGATTCTGAACATGGACAAGTCTGCACCAGTTCCCTCTCAGTACTTGGTTTTCCTCGGTCTCCGATTTGACACCTGTCAGGGTATGGTCTCTCTGACAGAAGACTCTGATCAGCATATCATGAACAAGGAGTCCCGAGCTCTGGGGTGGACCTCAGCCCTGGCACGCAAGTTCTCTTCCCTGGCGGGCAAGATGATATCCACCATAGAGGCAGTTCCGTACTCCATGGCTCACACCAGGGAGCTTCCGAGGTTCACTATCCGGGCTGGCCAGGGGAATCCAGATCTTTTGGATCATCTGGTCTCTCTTCCCCAGTAAGTGAGACAGGACCTCCTCCAGTGGTTGGACAGCTCCAACCTGAGGAAAGGGAAACCCTTTGTTGTCCAGTACTGGTGTAACTGTTTTATGGACACTCAGACACAGTAGGTTTAGATAAAACACAGTTTTATTGAAAAAACACAGAAAAAGAATAACCCTCGCGGGTCCAGTAATATATGTACACAATATAGTATTGACACAGGTCAGGTTACAGTAATCAATACCCACACGGGTCCAGTATATATATATATATATATATATATAACAGCAATAATATAATAATGACACAGGTCAGGTATAGTTTGTGTGATTCCCAAAAGAGATAGCAGTGAAATGGTTACTATTAGGCCAGGAAGACTGACAGGCCCTAATAGCGTGAGACCCACAAGACACTCACTATGCAGAGAGTGACACAATAGCGAGTAATGCCACAGGAGTAAACTGAGGCCCAGGACAAGTGGTAGACTACTGTAGCAGTAGTGGAGGACTGCAACTGTAGGCACAGAGGAACACCCAACTGAGACTGCAATGAAAGTGATCCGATGGAATATGGCACCAACCCCGAAGGGGTTAATGAATGCTCAGACCTAAAGTCGACTGCCAGATAGTGAGAGCAGCCTGAGGCACCCAGGAATAGACCATCCTCAGCTTGCAGCAGTAAGAGGTCAAGCGTACCGTGGTGTAACCAGATGGATCTACCACACCGGGTGACTGGGTCACAGTAACGAGGCTGCCTGAGCAGCAACGAGGCAACAGAGGATCTGTCCGTAGACAGAGAGGACACAGGATGACAGCCCCTTGCCAGAGCAGGCCGGACCTGAGATACACAGAACAGGAATGTTCACCAAAACTGGGTCAGTACACAGAGCAGGAACGTCAGCCAGGCCGGGTCGGTAGACAGAGCAGGAACGTCAGCCAGGCCGGGTCGGTAGACAGAGCAGGAACGTCAGCCAGACCGGGTCGGTAGACAGAGCAGGAATGTCAGCCAGGCCGGGTCGGTAGACAGAGCAGGAACGTCAGCCAGGCCGGGTCGGTAGACAGAGCAGGAACGTCAGCCAGGCCGGGTCGGTACACAGAGCAGGAACGTCAGCCAATCCGGGTCGGTAGACAGAGTAGGAACGTCAGCCAGGCCGGGTCGGTACACAGAGCAGGAACGTCAGCCAATCCGGGTCGGTACACAGAGCAGGAACATCAGCCAGGCCAGGTCGGTACACAGAGCAGGAACGTCAGCCAACCCGGGTCGGTACACAGAGCAGGAAAGTCAGCCAGGCCGCGTCGGTACACAGAGCAGGAACGTCAGCCAGGCCGGGTCGGTAGACAGAGCAGGAACGTCAGCCAGGCCGGGTCGGTACACAGAGCAGGAACGTCAGCCAATCCGGGTCGGTAGACAGAGCAGGAACGTCAGCCAGGCCGGGTCGGTACACAGAGCAGGAACGTCAGCCAATCCGGGTCGGTACACAGAGCAGGAACATCAGCCAGGCCGGGTCGGTACACAGAGCAGGAACGTCAGCCAACCCGGGTCGGTACACAGAGCAGGAAAGTCAGCCAGGCCGCGTCGGTACACAGAGCAGGAAAGTCAGCCAGGCCGCGTCGGTACACAGAGCAGGAACATCAGCCAATCCGAGTCGGTAGAGAGAGAGCAGGAACGTCAGCCAGTCCGGGTCGGTACACAGAGCAGGAACGTCAGCCAGGCCAGGTCGGTACACAAAGCAGGAACGTCAGCCAATCTGGGTCAGTACACAGAGCAGGAAAGTCAGCCAGGCCAGGTCGGTACACAGAGCAGGAACGTATACAGCAGAGTAGTCAGGCAGTCCGGATCATACACAGGGATCACACAAAATACTGGAACAAGCGCTAGCAACGGAAACACCATGAAAGGGAACCAAAGAAGTGACAGGGCTCAGTATTTAAGGACAAATACTGGGCGGAGCAAAGCCACACCAACCAATAAGAGGCATCAGGAAGTAGAACTGACAGAATGTCGCCAGCAATAGCACGGGCACCGTGATAACTGGTCCTTGGTGATGACCCTGAACCTGGGGGTTCAGGGTCTATGGATGGTGGAGAAGACCCTCCTGCCCATCAACATCCTAGTGCTCAGGGCAATTCTTCATGCTCTGGTGTACTGGTTCTCTCCTCTGAGGGGCTGTCCAGTCCACGTCCAGTCAGACAATGCCATAGCCGTGGCTTACATCAACAAGCAAGGAGAGGCACAAGAAGTGCTTCCGCTTGGTTAGAGGTCAAGGCTATTATGGCCTGGGCAGAAGAACACCTTCCTTCCATTTCTGCCGTGCACATTCCAGGCGTAGAGAACGTTCTGGCGGACTTCCTCAGTCCTAGTCATTGGACCCCGGGGAGTGGGAGCTTCATCCGGTGGTCTTTGACCTATTGGTCAAAAAATGGGGACATCCTTGGATAGACCTGATGGCTTCCAGGGACAACAGGAAGGTTCCAATGTTTTGCTCTTGCTGGGGGGATCCTCTGGTGTTTGCAGCGGATGACTTGCCCATTCCTTGGCACTTTCATCTAACCTATATTTTTCCTCCTCTTTTTCTCATCCCCAGGGTGTTGAGGAAGATTTGGATGGACAGTACTTCAGTCATTCTGATTTCTCCTTATTGGAACATGCAACCTTGGTTTCAGAACTGTTGGCGTTGTCTGCTCAGGAACAGTTTCCTCTTCCACGCAGACCGGATCTCCTTCTCCAGGGGTACCTTTGGAGAGAGGATGTGGACAGTCTGGCTTTGGCGGCATGCCTGTTGAAGACTCCTGAGGTGGTCTCCACCATGATCCAAGCCAGTTTCTTCTAAGGCCTACTACAGGGTTTGGTCTACCTTTTCATTCTTGGTGTGTAGACAGGGATCTGTCCTCACAGGACTTTGATCTTCTATCCATCTTGTCCTTTTTGCAGGATGGTGTGAACAAGGGCATTAGCCTTCTTTCCTTGAAGGTCCAGACTTTTACCAGAGACGCATTGCCCTGTTTCCGGATGTCAAGGTCTTTTTTCAGGGTGTCGCTCATGCTTTCCTTGCTTATAAGGCTCCCATTGCCCAGTGAGACCTTAATCTGGTCTTGGGTGTCTTGCAGCGGCCTCCCTTTGAGTCCTTGGCTACCATTCCTCTAAGTCTACTGATGTGGAAGATGGCTTTTCTTTTGGCTGTGGTCTTTGTTCGCAGAGTTGCAGGACTTGTCCTGTAAACCGCCTTTCCTGGTGTTCCACAAGGATAAGGTGGTTCTCTTGAACCTCCCAGGAATTTCTTCCTAAGGTGGTCTCTGAGTTCCACATCAATCAGGAGATTGTTGTGCCTTCCTTTTGTTCTGACTCTAAATCTAACAAGGAGAGGGCTCTCCACTTGTTGGATGTGGTACGCTGCCTTAAAGGGATAGTAATACTTAAAATGTAAAAAAAAATATGTTGTAGGGTTTATCCCCCCGAGTAAAACAAGAGTACTCCCACTGCTGAAAGGTGTTTCATTCAAAAGTTATTAATTTTCAAAGTTGAATTTTTTTAGGTGCAATATCACAGTGGCCTGAAATTGTACTGTGGTGCTGTTGCTACACCATACTATGGAGATTTATGGTCAACTGACCAGAGCTGTCCATAGGATTGTGTAGCAACAGCGCCACTGTACAATTTCAGGCCACTGTGATATTGCACCTAAAAAATTAATCTTTGAAAATTAATAACTTTTGAATGAAACACCTTTCAGCAGTGGGAGTACTCTTGTTTTACTCAGGGGGATAAACCTTACAACATATTTTTTTTTACATTTTAAGTATTACTATCCCTTTAAATTCTATGTGCACCATACTGAGTCTGTCCATAAGACGGATGCTTTATTTGTCATCCCTGAGGGTCCCAGGGCTGGTTTGGCTGCATCCAAGGTGGCTATTGCATCCTGGATTAAGGCTACCATACGCAAGACTTATGAGCTCAGAGTGAAACCTATTCCCTTCCAAGTTTCTGCTCACTCCACCTGGTCTGTTGGGGCCTCTTTGGCCTACAAGAATCAGGCCTCTGCTGAACAGCTGTGCAAGGAGGCCACTTGGTTTTCTGTGCACACCATTGCCAAACACCATTGTGTGGATGTTCTGGCTTCAGTAGGAAAGACTTGGAGGCAGTTTTGCCTGCCTAGGACTTTATCATTCCTGTGCCTTATAGCTCTTTAACTGTTTGAGCCCTGTTGGCTCTTGTTCTTGTGTGCTGTGTTATGTTATTCAGTGTCCGTTGACAGTTAGTTTGGGCTGTTCTGTGTCCTGGATAGTCCATGGGAACTCTGGTATCATGTGGGACCGGCGCTGGATCCTTTCCTTCTTCTTCTTCCCACCCTGGGAGCTCAGTGATGGTACATCCCCATGGTACCTGTGAGTTACATTGGACAACAGAGAAAAGAGGATTTTAGTCTTACCTGTTAAATCCTTTTCTCTTAGTCCATATAACTCACTGGTCTTCTACCCAGTGAAAGGGACCATGCTGAGTCTCCTGTGGCTGGACATGGGAGTCCTCTTGGGTTCATAGCTCACAGGAGTTTTCCTCTCTTCCTTGCTATCTTACTTGGTAGTTTTTTTTTTTTTTTTCTTCTTCACAAATCTATCTGGGTGGGGCTAAATGAGGTTGCCTGATCTGGAGGAGGGGGGAGGCTCCACCCCTGCACTTCTTCTAGAATTGTTCCAGCCCACTGGGAGGAGCTGTTGCCTCCCCCATGGTACCAGGGAGTTATATGGACTAAGAGAAAAGGATTTAACAGGTAAGACTAAAATCCTCTCACAGCGAACCCTATACGCAATAAGCCAGCCGCAAAACACACTACACTAAATATTACATATCACACGCACAACGCCATACTGTAAACACCATACGACAAATGCTATACAACATACGCAGAAGGCAAAAGTGATATAGTCCACACATACAACTCTATGTTCCAAATGCAGAGCGCCATACTTCAAACTCTATACGCCATAAGCAAACAAAAGTATGCAAAATTATACATGCAATACAGCAAACAATACGCTATATACAAGAAGCCAAACTCTAGACTAGTGATAATGGCTTATGGAAGATACTGTACTGCCTCCAACCAGGTCAATTCAGCAGGCAGCTCAGTCTTTGAAACTGAGATCCTCTCCCAAAGGATTTCCCGAGAGGACAAAAAGAGAAAACACAACCAGGAACGCATATATTCTGATATGTATACCAGTAATCATTGCAGATGGGAAGTGGAAATATAAGCACTAACTTGAGAAAAGAATGACTGGTGATGTACAGTGATCTACCTGTCTTGGGGTGGGTGGGGAACATTATTCTGGTCCTCCCCATTTACGCCACACAGTCAATTGAACATAGTCTTGATCATAGACTAATAAAACTAGGCAAACTACGACTGTAAAAAATACTTTATTAGATAAGAAATAAATAATAGGTCTATATCAAGAGAGGGGCAAGAGTATTAGATCAGGAAGAAGAAAATATAGGGGTAGAAGGGGTAAGAGAGAACAAATTAGGAAGAATAGAAACTTAGCTGATCCAGTCCTTCAAACAATTCTGGGATCTATGTTAGTGGGTAAAGATATTTAACTGTTATGTGGTTCAGTTCTCGCTAGTTTATGCATGAACGAAGACCATTGTCCTTCTTTTCAGTGAGAAAGACACAATCTCCAGCAAGAAAAGTAGACGGATGAATGAACCTTTTAGCTATGTTCATCAATATACTGTACTTTTTAGTTCAAGCGTGGAGAGGGGGTAAATAAGCCCAAAGAAATTTTCACTTCAGGGTGTAATTCTGTGGGGCAATTATATACCCTGTCTTATTGAATGCATCAGGTAGCTCAGGCTAAACCTTGGAAACTAGGGTATACTTGTGTGGAACTTTTGAACTTTGCAAAACTGCACAGAAGTATAGGGAAGCAGACAATGTTGTTGCAAGTGGTAAGATGATAATGTACGTTTCCTTGTGGCCCAGACTATATGGGGGCTGTGTGTATGAAGCCATGGCAGCAGAACCTGATGGAGAGTAGCCAGATGAAGTTTGATGATAATGTTACTGGCTCCGAAATTAATGATGGCTGTGAAGGTCCATATTTTGGAATTCTACTGTAGAAGAAGTCTCCCAGTCACAGGAAGAAAAGAAAAGGATATGACTGCTGCTTACTCAATAAAGGTAATGGTTTAGTACTTTTTTTTTTGGCTCCTTACCTGAGCAGATGGAGAGGAACATATTATCCCGACTGGCATGGGCTCAGGAATAGATGGGGTTACTCAAGTGCCAAGGCTGCTGGCTCTCCCTCAATGAGGAGGATCCCAATGAATACATTGACTTCACCTGTAGCATAGGTTCGCTGTTTGAGAAAGAATAATCAGTAGCTGTTAATGCAGAATTGGAACATGATCTTTACCACTTGAACCATTCAGGAAGTGTTTAGGGGATGACGGTCTGTTCAAATACAGAAGCAGGCACACAGAAGAAGAAGAAGGGTGAACGGGGAAGACTTGAGCCCTGATGCCTGAAAGGTGATGGTAGAATACCTCTTCTGCACATCTAGCATCATATCTAAGGATTCCATGAGTGCTTGCTTCTCAGGTTTTTGCTCCATTCTCTCACGAGCCTCCCATTCTTGCCAGCTCATGTGATGAGGTGCTTGGCCTCCCAGCGGCTGTGTGCATGCACAATGTGCGATGGATGCCGTTGGGTGTGGTCATCCCCGTGCGACCGCCGCCTTCATAAGCCTGGTGATACTGGGATTTGATGCTCAGTTGGTAGCTCGAATCCCAGTGTATGTTCCTGGTGTTTTTCCTCTGTACTTACAGATCTTGGTCTGTTATATACTTCAGAATTGATCTCTGGACCTCCTGAATTGTCATCAGACCTCTCTGCACATATTTTTGCCTTTGGTGTTCCTTTCCCCTGGACTGACTCTCACGTACCTTGACCTGTTACTGGACTCTGCTTGGACTCAGCCTACCCTGACCTCTAGCCTGTTACTGGACTCTGCTTGTACTCAGCCTGCTCTAACCTCTGGCCTTTTACTGGACTCTGCTTGTACTCTGCTACTCAACCTGCCCTGACCTCTGGCCTGTTACTGGACTCTGCTTGTATTCAACCTGCTGTCTGCTCTGTATTGGGCCTAATACTTTATCATCTCTGGCCCTCAGGGTTGCGTCCGTTTCACTCTGCATTTTAGGGTTCCTACCTGTTTGTTCAGACCTCTGGGTGGCTCCATCCGCTCAGAGGGAAGTGCCAGTAACAAACCTAACACAGAGGTTGTGCGGTCTCTCAAGTGGTCAGAGAACAAAGTCTAAGGAAAAGTACAGAAGAGCAGAGGCAAAAGTATAGTCAAACGGTCTGAGGTCAGGGCCCAGGGGCAGGAAACTCAGATAACAAGCTTGTTCAGGTTCAGGTATTCAGGAACTGTAGAATATCACCAAGTAAAAAGGAAGGAGCTAAGACCACTACTAGTACTGTTTAACTGTTACTTTTTACAGGTGCAGTTTGGCACCAAATGGAGTGTCGTCTCTGTGCAATTTCCCACTTCCAGTGAGGCCACCTTTTGCATGTCCGGTTGTGCCTTATAATTGTGCATTTTTGCTAAAAGTATCTGCTGTATTTCCACTTCAGCAAGCAACTGTGCAGTACTTTCTACAGCATTGTGACTGCACACAGTGTTGCAGCATTATGTTGAACTTTCAGGAAGATGCTGAGCAGTGGACACAAGGATGCTGGACACCATCTTGCTGACCGCTATGGGGACAGACTACACTTCATCAAAATGCGATTAACAGTAACTTGCTAGTTTTGTCTCCTGTCCCTGTTTTTAAAATTTAATTCAAACCCTTTATATGTTCTTGTAATATAAAAGTTATTAGGTTATGAGCTTCACCAGAAGTTAATAATACTTGAGTTATGGCATGTATTTTGGGGTGTGCATAACTGCAGTATTTTTTGTCTGCTGTATGAGGTTTTCTATTGACATCACAGACCACAAAGGACACTCTTTAATATGACTGCACATGACAAAAGTGAACCTGATTTCTTTCAGTTCTGAAACATATATACTAGACCTCATTGATTTACCAGCCCAGATCCCAAATGTTCTAAAATGAACCCTGGTAGTGCACGCTTAAGTCAGAGATAGACTTACAGGAGGTGCAGTTGTGACAGGGTCCAGTTGACTGTAGTGTCCTGCAACACCTTACGATCTGACACTTTCCTTTTTTTTCCGTTAACCATTTGAGCATCAGACCATATGCAGAGAAGGACCCATCCTCACAATGTGTAGATTACATGTGTTAGAGCAGGCCCCCAGACTGGCCCACTTGGATTTTGGAAGCTCTCCCGGGTTGGGGAGGGGGGGCTTTTTAATTATTTTCTTGAGTAGCACACAACCACCTAGCTGTGCTCCTCTCTGCAAAATGGAATTATGGAGAAAGTGGAGGACAGAGCTGTAGTGGTGTGTTACAGTGCTCTACAATGTTGCTACATGCTGTAGAAAAGGATGGGGGTGTGAGGTTAAGACAATGCAAGTGGGGATCTAAGAATACCAGTGGAACCAGGCTGGGGCCAGACAGTGCTCGTGGGGACTGTGATTACCAGACTAGGGGGAAGCAGACAATGTATGGGGGGGGGGATATGAAACTACCAGTGGAATCAGGCTTTGGGAAAAACAATGTATGTATGTAGGGATCTGAAACTACTAGTGGAACCAGGCTGGGTGATAGTGTAGGTGGGGATCTGTGATTACCAGCAAAACAATGATGGGTGGGTGGGTGAGGACCAATGTATGTGGGGAACTGTGGCTACCTGCAAAACCAGGCTGGGTATCAAACTGCTTATGTGGGGATCTGTGACTACTAATGGAACCAAGCTGAGGGTCTGACAGTGTAAGTGGCAATCTGTGACTACCAGTGGCATACAGTGTATGTTTGGATCTGTGACTACCAACAGAACTAAGAGGGACCAGGATCTGTGACTAGCAGTTGAATCAAGCTGGGGGAACAGACAGTTTATGTCGGGATCTGTAATTACCAGTGGAACCAAGCTGGAGGGATGACATTGTTTGTGTGGATCTGTAACAAGCAGTGGACCAAGGGGGAGGGGGCAGACAATGTAGCTGTGGTTCTGCTACTACTAGTGAACAGTGAAACTAGTCTCATGGGATGTGTCAGACAGGATCATACCCATACCTGGGAACTTTTGAGGCAGGGTTACCCTTCGGGTAACCCTGTCAGTGCCCACCAGGGAGGAAAATGACGCGATTTGCGTCATAAAACGGCAGGGCTTAGTCGCGGGGAGGCTGGGACAAGGAAAAAAAAAAGAAAAGAAACCCTGCAAAATGGAGGTAAGAGGGCGGGGAGTGGGAGGAACTGGGCGGGATGGAGCACAAGTGGGAAGAGTTTCTACTTAAACTCTGCCCACCCGGTGATTCACACATTGCCCCGGAGACCTAGTAATTCAGTTTGAAATCCGGAGTCTCCGGGGCAAATCGGTATGATCATACCTCCCAAGTGTCCCTGTTTGAGACCAAAATTCCTCTGTCCCACCCTGGTGTCCCTCTTTTTTAGGAGATCAGACAGTGTGCGGTGTATATAAGTGTATCACGTTGCTCCACAGTAATAAAAC
The DNA here is from genome assembly GCA_037306005.1 of Rhinophrynus dorsalis. Lineage (NCBI taxonomy): Eukaryota > Metazoa > Chordata > Amphibia > Anura > Rhinophrynidae > Rhinophrynus > Rhinophrynus dorsalis. The sequence goes on along the minus strand of CM074726.1, from coordinate 43,808,811 downwards.
TCACATAAATGTTTGTGTAAACATAAGTATATGGGTTTATAAATTAGTTTGTGTAAATAAAATACTTTGGTCTTATTCTAAATCATCTATTCAGTTACACAATGAGGAGTCTAAAAATTATTGGGAAAGGCCCCACCCACCAACCTTACAATAAAAGTGTCCCTCCTTGGTCATTTGAAATGTTGGGAGGTATGCTGTATATGTGTTACTCTGTGAATAGCAGTGTAGAGAACAAGGTTAGGCAGATAGGCTGTATATGTGATTCTTTGACTACCAGTGGACCCTTTATGGTCCAATGTATCTGGCTCAGCAGCATGGGGCTACCTCAACAGTTTGTATGTCTCTGCCCAAGGCCCAATATGTTCTAGTTAGTCGAATAATACATAGTGTGACAGAGTACTAGTGACATGGTATTTAGACATAAAAGTGTTGTAGTCCCACTACATGAAATTAATTAGGTTCTTCACCAGTACCGTATATACTATACTTGATTATTACCATATGCAAAGTAACATGTTCCATTTGAATGCCAGCATGCTTATTATCTGCAGCAGTCCAGTAACCAATGCAACCATGCAGTATGCATAGGCTATACGCGTCTTTGCATACAAAATGAGGTCTCGTCATGATAGCCAAGTAATCAACATAGGTGTCTTATCAGGTAATAGTTCTAGTTTTCCCGCCTGTAATGATCCCACATAACGGCTTTCACACTGCCTGCCCTTTTCTATCGCCGCACGGTGTCGCATCACTCACTTTTTATACCCGGTCAACCGAACCCCTACGGTAAGTCTGCCAGTATTGACCGACAGGAACTTCAGCCATTCAAAGTGCTTAGCTTTCACTGAGCTGACAAGCACCAGCCAATGGGGTTTCCAGGGGCGGTCAGACGTGAATCGGGGTTGGTTGTAGTGTGTATCACAACACAGCTATCTGCTGGACTAGAGCCGTGGTTAGGAGCGGGGCTGGGGAGCAAGGAGGAGGCCGGGACGTAGCGAGAGTCAGGACCGGGGTTCAGAGAACGGGTATGTTTGGGCTGGTGGGGGTTTGCTTATCCTGATGGGCAAATAAAAAAAAAAATACAAATTAAAATCATATATAAAAGGTGTGTGTACAGGTGGTGGGGGCTGTATGTGAGATCATCATGTATTGTGTGTAAATTATATTGCATTACCGTTTGCGTGGAACTGTATAATAAGCACAAAATGTGCTTACAGTAAATCAGTGTGAGATCTTTATAATTAGCTAATCTGATATTATATTCGATAATAGTGCAACCCAGCCTAGCCCTTGGCATGAATACAGTGAGGATGATGTACTAAAGAAAAGTAGTGCAATTCTGGAACAAGCCAGATGCACTGTAGTGAAAAAATACAAATTCCCAACATTCTCATTTACCTAAATTGGGGGAGGGGTAACTCCTTTAATGCTTGAGGGGCAAAGCATTTGGAGACCTGGAACATTCAAGGGGTTAAAAACAGCACTTAACCCATTGAGGACCATCATTTTTGCCCAACGTGTTGCATAGCCATATGGGCCTCAAGGGGTTAAATCAACTAGTATGTGTATTTGTCCCCTATGGTGTAGTAGGTGTGTTCTAGAATTGCAACACTTAATACATCACCCTCGTTTTCTACACACAATGATGGGGACACCTTTATAACTCGTGCTGCATTTTATTACTATGGGTTATGTCTAAGATTGAAATGGTTACAGTCTAACAGTGGGGAAATTATGTTTTGAATAAACTGTTATGTGATTCATAACAACTGATATTTATTTCCAATAGCTTCTGATGCTGGGATTCAATGAAGGACCCATATAAATTTGCACTATAATTATAAGGATACTCAAATAATATGGACAGAGAGTTGAATTTCTATGCTTTGGTAGTGCTTTATTTTGTAGCGTAAGAAGATTGGATGCATAACGCTATGTACCATTTTTACCACAATGTAAAGGTAATATTAGTTTTTTATGTTTATGGTGGTGTTTTAAGTTTTTTTTACTGCAACTGCTTCAAGTCAGCATCCAAAGAAATATGGATTTTTACATGGATTTTCTTTAACTTTATCATGTTAATTTTAATTAGAGGTTAAAGAGATTTTATTTTTAACATCCAATGAGTTAAAAAGTATAGGTTAAAAAACACAACTTGGAACTCTTTATTGTTCCCTTAAAAACTATCTGAAGAAGTGATTACAATTATGAATGGAAAACACCTCAATGACAAACAGGACATTATAACATTTGGCGTGTAAAAGTACCCCAATATGAGTGAATTATTAAAGCCATGACCTAGATCAGGGTAGTCATTGCTAACTCCCATAATTCCCAATAATGCATTGGGCCCCAACAGCTGGAAGTCCAGCAGCTGACTACCCTGTCACAGATGCTTTTCAAGTGAATCCCCCCTTTCGCGCATAGTAATGTCATGCTATAAATGTATATCCGGTTATTATATATTTTTTATAATTCTCTGTACTTTTCAAAATATCCAGATCGGTTTAGTTTTATTGTAATTATATTTTAATATTCTTTATCTCCCCCCCCCCCCCCCTTTTTCCAACATAGCTCTACTTCCCTCAGATCTGAAAGGCGGTCGCAATGAAGGACAGTATTGTGTGTCTGTATAAGGAAAACCCTGCCCCCTTGATGAAGGTGACCAGGGTCTTCCTTACCTTGACACAATATTGTTCCTCGTTGAGATCTGTCCGAACCGTCTTTCAGATCTGTAGGAAGAAGAATGACTTTGGGGAAAAAAGGTGGGAGGAGGAAACTTTTTAAAATAAAATTACAATAAAACTACACCGATATGGACATTTTGAAAGGTAAAGAGCTTTTTTAAAAAAGTAAAAGGAATAATCGGATATGCATTTATAGCATGACAATACTATCTCTAAGTACTTCTTGAGACGTATGAATGTCTTGTTTTTGAATGTCAGTTTTGACTGTAGTTGCACCCTTACTGTAACATTTTTAATTTCTATAACCGATATATAAAGAATTTGTCTTGTATGGATGTTAGGGTCTCATCATTTGCAGCAATGTGTGCTATGTATACTGGTGTGAACAAAAATACAAATTACTTTTAACCTAGTCAGAACCTAGGAGTTTGGAAGCCAGTTGAGGGATGCACTTACAAAGATGTATATAAATACCCTGCAAAATTAGGTACCAGAAGGGAAATTCTAAGCACGTAACCACACAGGCTCCTGGGATTTTTCCCATCTTTGATATAGGCAAACCTTAGGATAAGAGACTTGTAATGTGGGTATATGCTTAATTCAAGCTGGAGAGTGTGAAATAAGAGATACCTCAGTAGTTGTAGGGCTATACATTTGCTGTACATTTTTTAACCAATTGAGTCCCTGAAGGGACAATGCAGTGTACCTTTCTAGTCCACAAAGGTTTAATCCTTGTGTATATGTATGGGGATGTTCAGTGTTGTGACAATGATTCAGGAAGCTGACAAGTCTTATCATGGTTGCTGAGATGTATGGTGTGGCAATTCAACTGTTAAAGGTTAAAGAGAGGCAACACCAAATTAGGCACTGTGGTACAGTAGACCCGGAATGGTTATAGTACATTATTGGTGTATCCAGATGGTATGAAGATATCGGCAACCCTACCTTTGCTGAGAAAAATACTAACCAGCTGCTATAATAAAATCTCAATCTTCGTTTTGTACCGGCCTGCTGGTTAAAAAAATAAAATACATAAATAAATACAGGCTAGGTGGGTAGCCCATCAGTGATCTAAGCTTAATTTGTATGAAGATGCAAATATCCCATATCTCAGGTTAAACTGTAGATTTGAAGGCACAGATTTTGTTATATTGATTGATCTCCACTTAATAAAGGATTGTGGTATTTTTGCTCTAGTTGGGGGTGATATTTCCCCCTTAAAAGTCCACCCGCATCTAGCGATAAGCTTAACAATCAAACTGTTATGTAGAATCCTACCTCAAACGACACTGACTGCCAGGCAACAGCGCAGACATCTTTGCTTGCAGATGTCTGCGCCATCAGTCCCAGTCTCCTCTAGGAGGCTTTGCATGGTACCTTAATGGGATAGTATTACTTCAAAATTACCATCCCTCATATTGTAGCCCTTAATGAACTGAGTTAAATGACACCAGCGGCATCTCTCAAACCTTTATGGTTTAAGAGATAGCCGCTTTCAAAGTTTCCTCTCCCCTGCTGTCAGTGTTCTGCTCCCAGCAGGAGAATCTGGCCCCGGGACAGGAGGAGGCTCTTAAACAGAGCCGATATCTCGCTATGGAAGGAAAAATGATTCATTGAAACAGTCTTCTACGTGTGTTTGGTTACCAAGCACACATAGAAGACTGTTTCAATGAATCATTTTTCCTTCCATAACGAGATATCGGCTCTGCTGAAGAGCCTCCGCTTGATTCAGAGACCGGATTCTCCTGCTGGCAGCAAAATGCTGACAGCAGGGGAGAAGAAACTTTGAAAGCGGCTATCTCTTAAACCATAAAGGTTTGAGAGATGCCGCTGGTGTCATTTAACTCAGTTTATTAAGGGCTACAATATGAGGGATAGTAATTTTGAAGTAATTCTATCCCTTTAAGGTACCGGAAGGGACTGACTGTGCAGGCGCCTCTAGCACGCTGTTGCCTGGCCATCTGTGTCGGCTGAGGAAGGATTTCTGACTAACGCGGTCTTTATCCTTCATAACAGTTTGATTGTTAGGCTTATCGCTAGATGCCTAATTAGGTGGGGTGGACTTCAGTTGGGGTGATAGTTCCCCTTTAACTTATGATTTCTATTAATGTTACTATTTGTGTCTAATTTATAGGATAAAAGCATACTGTATTGTATAACACCGTAATTCAAAACACAGTGAAATGAAATTCTACAGCAAAACTGCCAATATTATTAAACTTATTAGAAATTTCCTCTCTGTCCTCTTGTTTTTGACAAAGGCATATTTTATAAGTAAAAACCTCAAAACAAAGTGAATTCTTATTTTGAGGTTTGTGTGCGTGTTTTTAATGTGAATTAGCAGCCTTGCATTTAGCTCAAATAATCCTATATAATAATTTGCTAAGATGTTTCAGAAGCCGTCATGCTTAGTAGAGACTGCACCCGTTCGGGCAGTCTCTATTGTGCATGATTGCATTGGGTGAATAAGGCGACGCAAGAGTGCATCGCATGGAGCAGTGGGGTAGCGGCTGCTTAACCCTTTGAGTTATGCATTTCGTACCCCTCTGGCACTCATAGGGTTAACATTACTGGGACCTTGGCCTTTTACACTAGTTTTAACATAAAAAAAATGAAGAAGAAAATTAAACTCAAAATTTACAACATTTTATAATGCATTTCATCATAAATTAGACTTCATTAATCACCTGAGAAAATATGATCATGTGTTCGTACCATTTTTATATTGGTGCACCATAAAATGTGATGCCCACCTCCCCATAAGTCAGTAGGCAAAGTGGGAGCAAGTCTAGATCAAACCAAATTTACTGTGATCGGGAAATAACCATTTTTAACATTCCTATTGAATTTAAATGTGTGGGTTTTTTTCCCAGTTTAAGCCCACTTCTTTGGAGACCTCTCTTGTATTCAAGGGATTAAAAAGACTCCTTTATATCATGGGCAATGTTCATTTGTATGGTGAACTTGGGTTTCATCAGAATTGCACCTCATTATTTTTCTTACTGTGTCCCTATGTCTTTCACAAAAAGATTGCAGTCTTATAAATAAAAAACAAAAAAAAAACGTAAAGGGGAAAGGTTTGTAGAGTAGTAATGCTATTATTAGTTCACTGGGTTATTGTCTCTTTCATTTTTCACAAATGGGTTTTAAAGATCTGATCTACATCACTTCTTGGTTCTTAATTTTCAAATATAAACACAATAGAATAGGATTCCTAAAATACCCTTTTAAATTCTTCACTGTGTCTCAAGAGCTAATGGGGACTAAGTTCACATGTCTCCAAACACTTCCATGTTCTAAGGTTTACCTTGTAGATCATCAAGATCTGGAAGGCTGGATGATGTCAGTGCCTCCCTCGGCCCTCGTGGGAGATTGCTTGTCTTTCTACTGAATGCTATAGACACCCTTTGTTGGTAATCCACTTTCAATGGGATTTTATAAAGAGGAGTATCTCATGAGCTCTGAGTAAGCGTCAATACAAAACCGGAAGTAATAAACTATGCTTTGGGGCACAGACAAGCATTCAAGAGTCTTTAATGGCCATGTAATGCCACTGTCTGGTTGATCTCAGTGAATTCAGATTAGAACCCCAGGGTTTACAGGGCCTGAAATTTAGTGTCATAAATGCAAAGCCACTGACAGGAAAAAAATCTCAGCTCTTGGGGTGTGCAGTCATCTGGAGGTGGCCGAACTGGTTAACCATCTCTGTGGCAGCCCACATTGCAACGAGGTCCCTTAAAGCGGAACTTTCACCTAAAATAAAAATTGTACCATGGGTTTTAATCCTTAACACAACATTACCGCTGTGTTTTGCAAATCGCCTAGTAGCAGAGATATTTACCTTTCAAAATCGGGCACTTCCGCTTTCTACGGGACCCTGTACCGTTTCAGGACTTCCCAGCTGCCCCGGGAGTGCGTTCGCGCTCCCTTTCGTAGCTGTATTTCTGTGGGTTACAGCAAGCTCCGTTTACAATGCTGTTGAGGTTGCAACCTCAAACAGTATATTTATTCAACATTATTCTTTATGGCCCTATCAAGTGCACTGCTGTGTAACATGATCTATATGTGTCTTATTCTCGCAGATGGTTCTTTGTCTATGCACATCTTATTTTTGCCCCATGATCGTGGTGGTCGCTTTGAAATGATGTGCCTTTCTTTCAGATTCTACTATTATCCTATAAATGGTAAATGAGTTGTTAGTGCTTGCAGGACCAATCAGGATTAGCACCCAGGATACTGAGCTTCTCATCTCCTCATGATGGTACTTAACTGTTGTCAAAGCTATAATGATGAGATTACGAGATGCATGGTTCCCAACGGAGACCAGTAGTAGTTACGGAAGGGCCAGTTTTGGAGAGGGGCACTTTAATCTCTTTAAGAACATTTAAAAACACTTTTGTGTAGCCTTACACGCTTACATGTTTCGCAGCATGCAAGCTGCTTTTTCAAAACACTCAAGCCTAATAAGAATGAAGGAAAGCAAAGTTGCCAAGAACATCAAACATTAATATTTTTCTAAAATGACATGATTGGTCAAATTCAAATGATTTGCTAACCAATCATATTTGAGTGACATTCATAGTATTCACAAACTCCAGAACTTAACTCTAAGGTCAGTATGAGGGACGAAAGACTCAGCTGAGTGAAGTGATGGCTCTCCAGCTTAATTCAAAGAGTCAACCACAGTCTCATCACATCCACCAACTCAAGTCAAGAAGCGTGTCCAAAGTATCAAGTGGTACCTATGGGCACACTCCATCCAGCTGGGGGAAGCACAATCCACATCAAATAAAGCCAATTTTCTGCAACATCAACCTCAGATATAAAAAAAAAAAAAAACTATACCATTTGTACACTGAGAACACTGGCCTCCATCCAGAGCATGATCAGACCCACTATAATATTTAAAATAAATAGATAAATATTTCACAAAGGTAACATAATGTATCAAAGTTGATATAAATCCTCATCATGCTCAGGACTGAAACAGATCCACCCAGAATGAAAGTAAGTAACGCAATACATCAAAGCAACAATATTGCTATAGCTTTTAAATAACAAAATGTACAAATATATAAATACCAAAGAAAAAAAAAAAAAAAACAGGCAAAAACCCAATCCTTCAGCCCAGATCGCAAGAGCTACCACAGATATCACTGTTCCACTTGACACTAAAAATGGGAGAGGGATCTCAAACCTCACACAAGTGACCCCACCAAATAACAAAACTATACCCGAAATATTATAGAATATATCCATAAATTATATTATACATATCTCAAATAAATAGAATTAAACACATACTATTTCAACAAGTAATTAACAAACATATAACATACCATGAGTTGATATACATTTACTACCCCTAAAGATAAATTCTAAAATCCTATCGGTGAATTACTATATATCCCAGGACACTATTATATGCTCTCATATGTTCTATATCCCTAACATTAAATTGTTCTAACAACTGAATTCTAAAGTCCTAACAGTGAATTACTAAAGACCCCATGGGACTGTTATATACTCCCATTAATTTTATATTTCTAACGTTGAACTCTTACATACTTTAAGGATAATAAATATTTAGCTATTACACTTATTTTTTTATTTATTTTTTTTTGTGGGGGGGGGTGTCAAAGCTTAATTTTGTCCCAATGGAATAAGAGAGGAAAGTCTGAAAGTCCAAAAACTTTCCCTGTTATTGAATTGTTGTATCCTATCATAAGATGTTGAGGTGGAATAAATTCTATTCAACTAACTCTCAGTCCTAATGTGCTTTTATTATGATTGCTCAAGAAGTGTCTTGAAACACTATGTTGTGTGAAACCATTATATAAATTTCTCTTATGTTGACCCACTCAGGTCTTCAATTTCTGCATGGTCCTACTTAAATATTGTTGAAGAAATATAAATGTGAGTGAGTAAATTTCACCCCTCCACAGCTTAAAACAACGTGATTTTCTCAAGCAGTACTATCAAAAGTTGGGAGACTTTGTGAAAGCAAAGATAGCATGATTCATATATATCGAAATACATATATATATATATATATATATATATATATATATATATATATATCTCAAAAGTAACAAGAGAATGATTTTGCTTTTACTGTGGAACCACTACTTCTAAGACGGTCCTCCACATTTTGCATCCACAGATACATGCACATCCAGACAATAATTAGTGAAGGTGGACAAGGTTTTCCACGTAGCTGACTACATATTTCTTCAGGCTTTGCAGTTGCCTTATGAGCCCATGAGGTTTCCATGGACCTTGTGAAATGTGCCTTGAGTTTGAGAGGATGCACTTTTTGATCCAGATATATGCCAGAAATTACACATGTTCTTATCCATCTGGCAATAGATGGTTTTGATGCTGCTCTCCATATACATTTTCCAAAGAAGTATACAAATAAGGAATCAGATTTTCTAAAAGGTTCTGATCTTTAAAGCTATATAGAGATAAAGCACACCGGATCAAGATTGTCACTTTATGGATTTGGACAAAAGGAGGGTAACGTAATATCTTTGTTAAGGTGAAAGTCTGAAGTAACATGAGTCCTGAATGAGGGTTTTGTCCTCGGAACTTCTTTATCTTCGAAGTCAAAGAGTCTGGATTTCACCAATTTGTCTAGCCGAAGTTATAGCTATTACAAAGACTGTTTTTATGATCACATTCTTTATGTAAATAGTTTCTATTGGTTCAAATGCTGGATGGGAAGCCAGCTGCATTAATACCAGATTAAGGTCCCAAGGATGAACTATTTCCCTTTTTGAAAATAGCCAGAACAAACCTTTTCTCTATAAAGTTGTTTGATAGTGGCATAGCTAAAACTGCTGACAAGGCTGAAATGTGAACCTTGATGGAAGAAGGTTTTATGCCTTTTCTGAAACCATCTTCTAAGTCTAACACGTTCCCAATAGATATATTTCCCCACAAAATGGCATGATCTTTACACCACTTAGAAAAAATGGTCCAGACTCTATGATTCATTTTTGAGGAAGGCTGGATTTGAGTGGAAAACTGGACCCTGATTCAGGAGGTCTGGATCCCGTGGCCACAAATTTAGAGGAAAAACAGACAGTAAGGTGCAATCTTGATCATATCTTCTTGTTCATTCAGTATCTTCCTGATTACATCCAAAATGATGGGAAGTTGGGGGAATACATACATCAAACTGAAGTCCCAAGCAATGTTGAGTGTGTCTTGTGCTATGGTTTTCCTGTCTTTACATCTGGATATGTAGATTTTGCACTGAATGCTGATGCCATCAGATCCACTACTGGAGAACCCCACTGGCTGACAATAGAGTTGAATATATTTTGATTCAGCAACCATTCTCCAGGATCCAGTCTGTTTCTGCTGCGATATCTGCTTGACAGTTTGGTGATCCCAATGGGTAGCAGTCAGGCTCAAGATGTTTCCGTCCATTTTAGGATTCTTACTGCAAAAGTGCTGAGAAGTGCCCCATTGATTTATTTATTTGTACATGACAGTGGCAGTATTGTCTGATCTGATCTATATCACCTTTTGTCTGATGTTGGTGTATATATTGCCCTTAAAACATTCTCCAATTCTTTTAGCTCAAGGTAATTTGTATGAAGAGATGTTTCATTTGTTGACCATTCTCCCTGTACTCCAGACTCGGCCCCAACCTGAACGGCTGGCAGACAATTTCTCGTACATGATTTTCCATCATGCCTCAGGACAGGTGTTTTTGAAGTTAGCCACCACTTCCCTTATCGTCGAGCATGGTACTGGGATGTGCTCTCCATAACTGGGGGAATCCTTCTTCCAGAATGGAAGAAAATTGTTTAATTTTCCATAATTTTGCCCATGGCAGTATTTGAACAGTGGAGGATAATGTACCCAGAATCTTTGCAAATTCTGGATTATTCTATTCATGCAACCCTTACCCATTGAAAGGTATGAAAAGAAAGTGTTTGACATGTCCTATCCCCCCAATACTCCCACGACTGTGAGTGGGAAGTATAAACAGAAAAATAACAAAGATATTTGTGCTAATATATATTTGCTTGTTCTGAGGTGTTTAACACCTCTATATCCCAGATGTGCAGGACCAAAATTAACTGCCATCATGAATGCGGTGAGGTAGATACTTTGTGTTCTTGGTCCAAATTTTGATTGTTCCTGCCAGCTGGGAAGCGAGGTAATACCCATTGTTTTAAGCCTTGGAGGAGAACAGAAGAAATGTCCTCAAAGGGATAGTAATTCTTAGTTTTATCTTTATTTTATTTTGTAGGCATTAAAAAAATGACGAACGATATAAGTCTTATCTGTCAAACCTTTATGGTTTGAGAGATATTCACAAGCAAAGTTTCCCCTCCTGCCCCTTTTACCTAGTGTAAGCCATCTCTTCTCAGATGTGGAATTTGGTTGTAAGTCCAGACAGATAACAGAAGGGGACACTCTTATTCCTATGAGAACAATGAAAGCCCCGCCCCCTTGACAAGTTTTTCAGGTTTTTCCTTTATCTTAATTGAAGATTGTCCCTCTCTGCAGTCTACCTGGGCACCTCCCTTCTGATCTGGCTGAGCAGTGATACATTATTAAAAGGGGCGGGAGGGGGATATTTTATCATTCAGTTACTCTTGAACTACAATTCTGACAGAATTGAAATAACATTCTCCAAAGTCCAAATACTATGATGATTAAATAGAGCTGCTTTTATTATGAAACATTACTATCCCTTTAATGCAAGCCCCCACATATCACAAATAATTCCCCGAAGGTGGTTTTTGTGTGTGTGTATTTTTAATCACTATTTTCACAACTGCAGTCTTTTTCCTTGTAGCTCCTGAAGGGTGATATTTATTTATTTTATTTTATTTTCCCCTCTCTCTTGGCTGCAGTCATTGATTGACCTAACATTCTTTTTACTGTATGTTTGAAATACAAGTGCAAACACAGCATTGGTAGAGAATGGGCAGTTTGTAATTTAATATGCTTTTAGGTTATAGCAGAGCAATAGGAACTGATTTCTTGTTGCTGATGACCGAAGAAGAGTCTGCATTGATTTGCGTTGCTTGCAGTAATACAATAATGTGTGTGTGTGTTCACTCTTTGAGTCTCTGACCACAGTTTGTGTCCTTCCATGCGTATGTTGCCTGGCGAGTGATCTATGAAAGGGAATGTGATTAATCCTTTCTCTGTCAGAGGGGCTCACTTTACAAAAGGAACAGTATGTTACTATTATTAAAATCTTTCCATTCAACCTATTTTCCAAACTACTATAAAGATTGCAAACCAGGTGGTCTAGGCCTCCTTTTACAATTATGACGTGTATCTAAAGTATACCTAAATTCATTGTTTTAAAATGTCCTTACTGTTAGGGCACCTCCTTCTATTATTCTTCATGTTGCAGACCTATATTCTTCTTAGTCATCGATGTGCATTGCACTTCTTGACCCATTTAAATCTGTATTTTGTTTTTCTGCACTTGGTGAAGGGTTTATAGTCCTTGAAACTAGTAGATACCAGGTCACTTTCCTTTAGGATGAAAATAAGTCTTATCTCTCAAACCTTTATGATTTGAGAGAGATTCACAAGCAAAGTTTCCCCTCCCGCCCCTTTTACCTAGTGTAAGCCAGCTCTTCTCAGATGTGGAATGCAGTCTATAGACCAGACAGATAACAGAAGGGGACAATCTTCTTCCTTTGAGAACAATGAAGGCCCTGCCCCCCTTGCAAGTTTTTCAGGTGTTTCCCTTATCTTAATTGAAAATTGTCCCTCTGTGCAGTCTACCTGGGCACCTCCCTTCTGATCTGGCTGAGCAGTGTTACATCAGTAAATGGGGTGGGAGGGGAATACTTTGTCACTGAATTACTCTTGAACTACAACTCTGACATAATTGAAATAACACTCTCCAAAGTCAAAATACTATGATGATTAATTAGAGCTGCTTTTATTATGAAACATTACTATCTCTTTAAATTCATATCTGTGCGGGCCACATTATTATTTATTTATTTTTTTAATAACCGTGATGAATTAGTAAATAGGAATCGAAACCAGTGTGTGTATGAAAGTATATAAAACAAAAGCTCCATCAACTGTATATGTAAAAAGGCATTTGTACAGAGGTGGACATTTAAAGATTGTCACTAGGTTGAATGAAGACTCTAGGTGCCGGGGTGAGTAGCTGGAGATCGACGCAGGAAGTAGTTGGGAGATGAAGAGGACCCTTATGCATGATCTGAGGGTCAGAGCAGGTGAACAGTCAAACTCAAAGACAAGTCGGAGAGTACCAAATGGATAACTAGTCAGTGAATGACTGGATGTCGGTAGCGGAGGTCTGCGACTCTTGGAGCAGTTGGATGCACGCTAGGCCAAAAGTCAACTGGGGTTCAAGGAAACTCAAGGAGTCGGATAATGAAATAGTAGTGCTTCGACTAGCAGTTGGATGTCACCCTCTGTCCCCGAGCGGTCTGCGGCGCTCGGGACAGTCTCTCTGCACTTCCGGGTTTTCCCCGTCGTCACGTGCGTCGTGACATCACATGGTGCGTCTATTTCAGGACGCTCCAGTCTAGGCACGGGCGCACTCTGATAGTGTTCCCAAGCGCCTTGCTGCCTGACTGGTATCAGCTTCTGTCCTCCCTGCCTAGCCAGCCGTCCCAGCAGGTTCCAGTGTAGCCAGTACTCACCTACTGCACAGCAGCTGGCCCACCAGTCTTGTCAGCCATCCCAGCAGGTTCCTGCCTGGCCTGAGCTTACCTGCTTCTGGAACTTCCTTTCCTGTCTGCTTCTCCAGCCTGACCAGTACCTACCTGCTCCAGGATCTTTCTCTTGTTCCTGCCTGTCTTTGGTGGGTTGCCTTCCAGCCTGTTCCTGACAGCTCCTCCTTGTCCTGCAGCCCATCCTGGAATATCTTTCTGTCTGCATCCAGTCTGTCTCCTGTCAGTGGTTTCCGGATCAGCTGTTTCAGTTGGAGTGTGGAATATCCTAGCGTGTCGCGGATCTTTTTCCAGGAACTCACCCAGTCGTCTACTGCACTTATCCTGCTCCTCCACTGCACCAGTGCTGACTCTACTGGACAGGTCTGTTCTCTCCATCCTAGGAGAGTATTTCCTTTTCTTTCTTTTATACCCTTTCCTAGGAGAGTTACAGCCTTCCGGCCACCGCTCTCTAGCCTCGCTCTCCATACTGCGCTCCCCAGCCTTCGCTCTCCCCCACAGGAGAGCTAGTACTGCCTGTGGGATTATCATCCTGGGCTCACCACCAGCTCCTCTGGGGTTTGTCATCCGGCCTTGCGGCCGGCACCGTATCTGGCTTAGGCCGCAGCACGGTAATCCCGCAGACAGTCAACGTATGGCGAGCACTGTAAACCAGCGTCGTACCCGAGCACTCTCTCTCCTGTGGGTTTCGTCACATCTGGTCTCCCTGCGTGACATTGGATGCCGGGAAACTATGACCACTGGAACAATCAACACTGACAATATCTTCTGATGGGGAGTCAATGCAGGATAGAAGGCAGCAGAGGCTGGGATCTGTCTGGCCGGCTGTGGAGGAGAGGTTAGACCCAGTCAGAGCTCACCCTTCCGGGGTACCTGACCGATATCTATCCCGCAGGCCGTCGGATGATAGCAGTCCCTGCAGGATATCGACCTGCTGCTCTGGGATTAATCCAGCCAGCTGGGAGAAGGAAGCTGGCCTAGTCAGAAATCAACCAGACGAGTTCAGAGATGGACAAACAGCAACAGGAAGCCGAAGATGGTGCCATGGTCAGTCTGGGATAACGGCAGAGGAAATTGGAGTCAGAGAATCAAACTGGGTTGTAATGGAAATTCAGGCAGAACAAGGAGCAGACAGGATTGGTAGATGCCCAATGTATGCAGGTCAGCTTGAAGATGATGGGGCATGGGAAACCAGAACCAGGAACACTTTAAAGGGCTATCCTTCAATCATTAGTGAGAGAAAACAGAGTGACACAGACCTAGTGCTAGACACTGATCAATTTTGTGCAAGTCAATAAGTATACCAAACTGTTCTCGAATTACAGGGTGTCTGTTACACAGTGGTAGTGGCAAGCAGGTGGTTAGGCCCTATTGGCCAATTATTTTATGTGTGCAAGCTAATTGGGTCAAGATTTTTGTTTAAAAATCTCAGGGGGGCTTTACCTTGGATTCCGGTTGGCCACATCTGCCCCACAGGTCGTATGTTGGACACTAATCTAGAATATTTGGCTCCCTGTCAATTCCGCCCTATAGATTGTAAGGATTACCAGGGGTGCATAGGACTACTGCAGCCCAAAAGTATTTTTATTTAGTGAATGGCAAAAATGAATGAGATGGCAATCTTAGATACCACTGAGATTGTGGCCCGTAGAAAACTATCAACATGAAACAGTCCTTTTGAAGAAATTTGAATGAAAATGTCCCAAATGAAATCTACAGAAAATGGCCAAAACCCAAAGAGATTGCAGTAATCCTAAAGTAGTGTACAACATAACACTATGGAACTTGTGTTCTACAAGAAATTACCCACATGTTACCCCAGAGCCAGCAATGTTTGATGATCCACAATGCATGTCGTTCACATGACCCCACAGAGCTTAAAGTCTGCAATACAAAACCCCAAATATTAGACTGGATCAGTGGCAAGGAAATCAGCTCATCGCTTGTCTGTTAGTGGTGATAATGTTGACCGCCTCATTGGTGGGAAGGAATATTGATTCTGTTTTTCCCAGGATGACTCTCTTCATGCAATAGAATACAGACAAAGCTTTTGTGGAGTGAATATTGTAGGATTTGTGTAAGTGAATCAAATCATATAAGTTGCCATTGTCTAGGTGCATACTGCTTTTAATGCACATCCTCCTTTATCTGAGAGTCCGAGTTGTTGACTTGACATGACTAACCCTTAAATTATCCTTGCTGCTATTTAAGCCACAGTAAACTTAGTTATTCCTTTTAACAACAAAATCTAATTTGGCACGGGAAGCCAGCATATTTATACATTGTGTAGATCAGAGGTTGGCAAAACGTGACTTGTGAACTAAATGCAACTTGTGCGATAAGCTGCTGTGGCCCCTGCCTGTTTCTACATGCTTGCTTGTTAGACTGTTTAGCGAAGGAGGGAACAGCAGGTATGCAAATATTTCTTTAAACTAATAACAAAGCTTGCTATTGAAGCCTTCCGGCTTCGGTAGTAACTGATCAGCAGTCACTTGCAGTACTCTGAGGTGGTGAGCTTTGATGTCATCAATGTGCCTTCCGTTACTAATGTAGGGATTTAGGATCAATAATTGCAGAATCCAGGCTGGGTGCCGATGATCGTGCTGCAATCAGTAGCAAGCTATATTATTCACAACCCTAAAAGGACCTGGCTCAGTCACCCTTTTAACAATATAAAAGTGGTGCTGTGTAAACCCTCATGGCTTGAGTCCAATTGAAAGAATATCCCCCTCAACCAAGAACGGAACCTTTACAGGTTGCTGCAATGTAAGACTTAATGTACCTTTCAACTGCAAACATTGGCATCTAAAGAATTAGACCTTTGGTGTGTTTAGTCCAATGTTCTGGTTACCAGTGTGCTTTGTGAGGTTTCGCTATTCCATACAGTTGGAGTTTATGGAGTATTTATTAACTATTCATTCATTTATTAACACAATATTTTATATTTTTTATCTTACATTTATCCCTTTGAGTGGCATTATCACATCTTTTTGTATTTATGCTGACTTGGTAATGTATTTATTCTGTACTGGCGCATGGTATTGTCTGTTTGGGCACACAGTTCACGACGGGGACTTGCTAGTCTTTCTGCATCAATTTTTCACATAACTCAGGACAAATACAACTTCTGATCAATCTTGCCCCTCACAGTGTGGATAGGATCTAGAATATAGGTGTGTAAACCAATCTTGTTGGTTATATTTACAGTTATTTTAATATAGTATAAACTAGCCAGTGGTGCACTGTGTGGGCATGCTGTGCAGTTTGGGGACCTGTTAGACCGCTGCAGCCGTGAGCCTTGGTGCAGTGATTTTCACAGGAATAAGCAGGGGGGGCTTTGCTCCCCTGCTGACTCCTGTTCCCCATTCTCCACGTGTGTGTGTGTACGTGTGTGTGTACGTGTGTGTGTACGTGTGTGTGTACGTGTGTGTGTACGTGTGTGTGTGTACGTGTGTGTGTGTGTACGTGTGTGTGTGTGTACGTGTGTGTGTGTGTGTGTGTGTGTGTGTGTACGTGTGTATAATATATTATACTGCCTGGGTGCTACTCCTAAAGTATTAATATAAAATAAGAAATTATACTTGAACCAGTGCTTATTTAATTTATTGGCGTTTCGACTCTCTAAAAGGACCTTTATCAAGACACGTGTTGCATATGGTGTACCTGCTAGAGTACGCTTCTGTCCTAGCAAGGAATGTGTTCAAAAGATCCAGGATTCCTTTGAAGCCTTTAAAAGCAGCAAGTATGAGGAAGGTGATCGAGAAGGGTCCCGAATCTCAGTAGGATTTAGACATCTACTATGTCCAGTAGGATTTAGACATCTAATATATTCTGTTCATTGTGGACAAGTCATCAAGAGGATACAGAACAATTAAAACAGTTTAATCAAATCAACCCAGTTCAGAATGGAGAGTATGGCCATCCTTTCTGACTACCATAGATCTTCGAGATGCCCATCACTATATTCTGGTCAGACCTTGCCACAGGATGTTTCTCAGTTTTGCTCTACAGGATCATTATTTTCAGTTTTGAAATTGATTGAGACCCTTACTGCCTCAATTCAGATTCCCTGTGCAAAGTTTCCTCTCAAACGTCCAGGGCACCTTCCTGAAATTTTGGAACAAACGATCAGACATCACCTCTTAGAGGATTCCCCTTCTGAAATCCATCACACTGGGCTTATCATGGGAAAAGCTAGAAGAATCTGCTATAGGGTCACTCTTTGGAGGAAACCTTCTGTGAGATAAGAGTGAAACCTTCTGTGAGATAATCACAATGGATGCCAGTCAAAGGGATGGGGAAGACTGTTGAACAACATCACAACTCAAGGAGAATGGTCAGTAGGGGAATCCTTCCTGCACCCAAAAGCTCTGGAAATGAGAGCAGTAGGAAGATGCCCAACCCCAATATTCTGAAAAAATAGCAGTCTGCATATGATCAGACAGCATGAGGAATTTAAGTTATCTCGGTATCCCACATTTCTGTGGTCAAAACATCCAAGTAGCTTATCTGAGTTGAGTTCAAGTGGATCGGGGAATGGTGCCTAGATCCCAAAGTTTTCAAGTAGCTGACCAACAGATGGGGCAAGCCAACAGCGGACCTTGTGGCAACTAATCAAAACAAGAAATGATTTCCCCACTGGGATTTGAATGTAGTTCTAATTCCTCCTAATTTTAACCTATTAATGGTTCATCTGTCGCCTAGCCATCACTTAGGGGAGCTGCTCTTTATGCGATTGGTCCTACCCAGCCGGGGGGGGGGGAGCGAGAGACAAATCCCACTTTGTTGCTGTGGAGGGACATAGATTAAAAATGAAATATTAGTGAGCTCCTCTTGTCCCAGTGGGAAAACGTATGTGGGTATCTGGCTATACCCGGGATAGGGCTAGATATCAAGGAGGAACAAGGCATAGTGTTAGAGAGAATGTATGATTCTCTTACTATCGGTGGGACAAGGCTGGGGGTTGCACAGTCTTGTGGCTACCAGTGGACAATGGAAGAAGGCTGAGGAAGCAGATAGCTTATGTGGATCTGAGACTCCTAATGGGGAAAGTGCAACAAGGCGGTGGTATGGTTCTTTGGCTACCAGTGATCACTGGAACAGGCTATGAGGTTTCATTGTATGTGTAGTTTTTTGGCTACCGATGAATAGTAGAACGAGGTGAGGAAGCAAACAATATATGTGTGACTCTTTGTCTAACTATGAACAGTAGAACTAAGGCTAGTGTATCAGTGTATGAGAAGTTCTGCTTCTACCAGTGGCTAGTGTATTACAAGGCTGGGAAAGAAGACCTTGTATGTGTTCTGTGATGACCAGTGGACAGTGGAACATGACTGGGGGGTGTAAGTGTGTGTGTCTGCGACAATTGGACTGATGTGGTGTAATCTAACTGTACCTTGGGGAATAAATAAAAATGACCATTGATTTAGACAGGTCTTTTAACATACAGTGTTAACACTACTTTGTAACGCATTGGACGCCTCTTTAACATTCAAGGTATTAAACTCCCTGTTTAAATCAGTGAACATTTTGGATATTTTTCTCTTCCTTGTTGTGCAGTTGCTGTGTTTTAGAATTGCACCATTTACTTAGTAAAGAAGCCTCACTGTGTTTGTGAGCGCGGGTATGAATTATGTGCAGCGCCATATGACTTTTTTTTTTATTTATTTCTAGTGTAATATCTACATTTAACCTGTGCTTTTTAGTATTAGATTTGTTTCTGTTGTGTGTTTATTTTATCCATTGCTCTCTTAACACCCAATGACGTGCCCGAACCGTTACTACATTCCCTTTGTTAAGGACCAGTGATTACTCTGGAACGTCATTACTTTTTTGAACCCCAGCACACCTACATAGTGTGCTGTGATCACTGGGAGAGCCTAAAACTGACTGCTCTGAGATCCAGCGGAGAGCCGGTAGATTTGATCTCGTCCACGTACCTGCGGCCCTTAAGCTGGCTAAATAAACCTCCTGTCCTAATTTTACTACTGTTAACCCTTGAGTGCTAGAGGGGTACGGAACGTACCTCTCTGGCACTCAAAGGATTAAAGGACATTGCACGTTGTCTAATGTTCGTGTTTTGAGTAAGCCATTCACATCTGGAATATAATTCAGATCTGTGAGCACCAAAATGTGTGTGTGTGTGTGTGTGTGTGTGTATAATAATATAAATAAAACTGCAAACCATGTTTTTAAGAATTTTTGTAAGATGGTTGAGGGGAGGGGCATGAAAAATAGTTTACTAACATACAGATCCGGTGGATCTTTCATTTAAAGCGGAACTACCGCCCATTAAAAATATTGCCCCACATAATTACCCATCTGCCGACTAGCTGCTCAGTAGCACTAGTCGGCAGAATTATTACCAGATTAAAGAGAATTTGCTATTCTTCCCGGACTGACACCAGGACGGAGCGCTGACACCTTGCCATAGTGACGTCCACGCACCTGTGCTGTCAGTCCCAGCCAGGTCTAGGAGGTGTTTTTAGGAGCCATTCGGCTCCAAAAGGGACTGACCGTGCAGGCGTGCGGACGTCACTATGGCAAGATGTCCGCGCTCCGTTCTGCTGTCAGTCTGGGAAGAATAGTGAATTCTCTTTAATCTGGTCTAGCGCTACTGAGCAGCTAGTCGCCAGATGGGCAATTATGTGAGGCAATGTTCTTATTGGGTGGTACTTCCGCTTTAACCAAACATGAGTTCTTAATACTGTTCTTAAAATGATGGGACCATTCATCGCAGGAAAAGGAAAGGCTGCGCTCGATTCCAGCAGTCTCATTGATTTTTGTTTACGGAACGTTAAAATCCAATTTCCGCATAAAACTGTATGTGCGAGAGAACACTTTCAGTAGTCTACTAATGTGCTGGATTTTTACATGGGAATTTGACATTTAAGCTTAAGATGCTTTTTTTGGGATATTGGCTTGCATCCCTTTTTTATGTTTAATCCTATTTTAGTCCATTGGAGAAGGTCTATAATTGGCAAAACATTGCTTTCTACCCATATTGTTTATTTATGCTGGGTCTAGCATTCATTTTTCTAAGCACTAATATGGGTTCATAGAAATTATTTTAAAAATGAGCTAAAATGATCCATACAGCTGTTGTATGATAGGAAGAAATCCCACAACCATTTTGGAACAGGAGTTTGAGGCTGAAAGCATTCTTCTGGAAGATGTCGATTTGTCCAAACCACTGCTCGAGTTGTAGACTACCTATGTAACATTTGCCAGGTAAACAATGTGGAGCCCTAAAGTGCTTGGTTCATTAAAGGGGGTTTATAGAGGAGTCTAAGGAGCAGTGCAGTACTACATAATAACGTGTGTGTGTGTGTGTATAATATATATATAATATGTCATGCTCGAAAAAATGTTTCTGGATGGCTGGGAGCCATGGCTTACTGCCGTGTGTGGGCGAGGTTTCAGTTGCCTGAGGAGTCGTCCTCAGCCAAACAGACAATGTAATTTGCCGCAGGAGGATCGCCCCCTGCCGCCTCAACCAAATACACAGAGTGAATTGTCAAGCGTATATACATCAACTTTCATCACAGCGAAGGGGAGGGGCCACCCTCTTTGCTGCTACAAAGGGGAAGGACTATCCTGTTCTCCCTGGTGAAAGTGAGGGGCCATCAATGCATATTGCCCTGTGCTTTGGGGAATGGGACATTGCGGCCTCTCCCCTTCACCGTAGTGAACAGGATACCCCTCCCTTCCATTTTCCACTTCACCACCTTCTCTCATTCGCTGCTTCATATCCCCCTCCCTTCCATTTGCCATTTTTGCCTCTCCCTCCCTTCCATTTGCTGCCTCATCTGATGCCCCCCAGCTACTGATCTTCCAGCAGATTCAGCTGCAGGTCGATAGAGGCTACACAGGCGAGCAAGAAAACTCCCTTGCTTCCATTCTAACTAGAGTTTCGAGTATGAGTGGGTGAGATCAGCAAATCCTCACACATTAATGACGGAAAGACTCCCACATTGATATGAAAGTGTTCCAAATCCCGCCTACTCCTACCCGTTACTCCAGGTAGAATAGGATAGAAGCTCTCTTGCTCATCTTTCACCTCTGTTGATCTCCCACCCAAATCTGCTGAAAGCTTAGTAGCTGGGGGAGCATCAGAAGTGGTCCTGAATCCCCACCATGAGGTCTGAACGTAAAAAAAAGAATAAATAAACCTTTGAATGCCACACAGGTATCCAGCGCATTGCAACTCAATGCGTTGAATACCTCTCTTCCACTCACGGGTTCATCTCACTGGCGAAGGTGTGCAGGAACCGTTCGCATACATATTAAAGGGACCATTATACCCCACCACTCATTGCAAGAAATACATACTGTAGCACAAAAATGCTGGCAATGTGTGTTAATACTAAGTATTTGTTGAATCAAATACTTTTATAATAATTCAAATTTCCTGATTGTGAATTTGGCTGTGCCAACAGCAGTTGGGAGCAGGTATGTGAACCATTGCGAACTTTGGGTTACTTATAGCCCTCTCACTCTTTCAGTGTGGCCCCCCACTGAACCAGGCAGGCAGATCCCCCTACAAAAATAAATGCGACCCAATTAAACATTCTGGTGGTGCAGTAGCCCCACAAACACATGAGCCATCCTCACTTGTCTCTGTGTCTGCTGTGTAACCATAAGTTATGCAATGCACAATATTGTGTGAATGTAGTCTTAGGTGAGTAGAAAACAAGATCTGAAGCTTTTACTAAGTCACCAGTAAATGAGCGTGGAAAAAAGTCTCATTAGCCTTTGTCCTCCACACCATCGAGTGCTAAAGAGGTATCTAATGAATTGTGTTGGACACTTCTCTGGTACTCAGATTCAGTGGTATCCTAGCATGAACACAGATTGATCAGTTGCAGGCTTGTTCTTTTGGAAGCTCTAAATAGGTACCTCAGGTTGTTGGAATATTCTCAAATTCTGCTCTGTTTGGTTAGAGGTCCCACGAGATGTATTTGCTAAGGTTTTTTGCTTAATGTTATTTATGTAAAATAAAGCTTGGGTGCAAAATTAGGCAGCATATTTTATGAGTAAAAACTATGAGCTTAGCATAGTGAAATGTTGTAATGAAACTTTCCTTTATTAGAGTGACTAGGAAAATGCACACACATGCGAGCACATGAACATACGCATCTGCATGTATACACACGCATGTTGCATATGTGCACCCACATATACAAAGGATAGTGGCATATGTGCAAATGATCCCCTGTGCCCTTGACAGCTATTTTGTACCCAGATTACTAGAATACAATATTGAATGTGTATGGTATATGTGGAAATAGCAACTGGATATCAATATTACCAACACCCTGCAGGTAGGGAGGAAGCACAACCAGCTGTGTAATGGAATCCACTGGAGCCTGAAATAATATCCATGCAGGCGCTTCTAATTTTATGCAGCAGCTTTTCAGCTGGTCCTATTGATCAGGGGCCCAAGGTCAGAACATGATGTGCATGTGCACACACAAGTAATTCAGACAAACATAGCAGCAAAAGTTTGCTCATCAGTTCTGATCTATAATGGAGCAGTTTGTTGTTGTTTTTTTTTTTCATAAAGTAGTAAACATGGTAGTGTAACAGTGTTTATGAATGTATCATTGAGTAACACTCCAATACTTGTTACACAGAGTTGGTCTAATCTGCAGTGCAATTTACTTATTGTGACGTGTACTTGATGTCTCATTTTAATGACGACACCAATGCAACGATGCAAAATGGAAAAGAAGAGGCACTTCTTAATTTAATAACACCTATTAAAATGCATCTCAATTAAATTTAGAAACTGAAATGCTACTGTCCCAAACAAAAACATTTTTTTACCTGAAAGGTATATCTGGAATCTTTACTTGACGGGTAAATGCTATAAGAGATCCTGTTTGTAAAATGTCAGCCCTTTTGACCTTAAAACACACACCTTGTACAGATTAGCCAGTTCTTGATATCGTTTATACTGATGACCATTTCCTATAGTGTAATGCAGTAGCGGTTACTGGCGCAGAAGATATTTACCTCAGACACTGCATATAAATTGGTTAACAGTGTAAATGACTAATACACTAGCGGTTGAGTGATAGCGATTTAGATGTTACATTGTTGCTTGATTTGTTTATAAAACAGTCTGTCTAGTGTGATTGATTTATAAAGGCTAGTCTCTATTGTTTTATGTTTCACTTTAAGCAGGGATAGCTTTAAAGAGGAACTGTCATTGGTTTCCCTATGGGAAAATACTTTATCTCTTTCAGGAATGCATCGCAGAACCCAGTCTAGTCGTTATCAGTTGTTGTACGTTGGGGATCAGAAAACACCATTGTGGTTGGCAGGTGGATTGGCCTCCACAAGCTACTGGCTTCTCTTGCTGCACTGGTGCCTTCATAGGCAGTAACTGTGTGGCACTTAAGGGGTCCCCAAGGGATGTGCAACATATTTCTTCAGAATATGACATATGTAGCCCTCTGGCATTCAAAGTAATTGCCATCTGTATAGACTGTGTGTGAAGTAATCTTTTCTAAAACTGTTGTCCTTCAACACTTTGAGGGCCCAACTGGTATCTGGTATGTTGGACAGTTGAATAGTGCTAAACCCATCCCACAATACTGTGCAGAGCCCTCTGGAAGTGGTTAGTTTAAAACTAAGAATAGAATCAGCGGGTATATTTGCTTATAATTGGCACTGGCTGCTGAAAGAGTTGGCTGTTGTCAGATGAACACTGAGCCATTTCTCTGTGCAACAAGTTACACCACACAAGCAGATAATGTTGTGCATGTTTTGCAAAATTAGAGCTTTGATTAACATTTCATGGAACAAACAGCGGAAGGCAGGTCCAGATCTTTGACAGACTCCGCACGATTCCACCCTCGTTCCCAGCTGCTGTTGGCATTTCTGCATACTGAGGATATCTGTTTCTCCTGTCTTATTATAATGCTCATCAGCACTGTACTAAAGGGTATACTTTTGCAATGGTGCCACATAAATGGCAAGCATCTACAGAGTCACGGGTATCAAAATGACACCTTTAAAATTGCACCATTAAAAATGCTTCCAGATCACATTCTGTTAAGGTAAGGCATAAGGGATCACTATCAGGTTAGGTTAGGGTATCTCTTTCCGTTTCATTTTAAGAAATACCTGGGTTAGGGCAGATTCTGAGGTAATGTACTCAGTTCCCCCTGTTTTCATGCTCTCCTCTAATGATCATAGTTGGATCATCAGTGGCTTAGTCATTCCGGCATGTTCTAATGGAAGAACTAAATGTTCTCAGTTGACGATGTCCTGAAAACATGCACTGATTGGGAGGTTTGTAGACCGTTTTGGGAACCACTACCCTAAGGTGTACAAACCTTTCCACAAGGGCCAAACTGAGAAATGAACAGCACATCACTGGCCATAGTCTACTAATATTGTTATGGTATTCAGTCAAAACATGCACTAAATGACTGTTTATACCAACTGTGATATGCAGTACAGATCTTTGGTAATACACAACCCTAAATTTTGCTACAAAATCTTAAATGTCCATCAATAATAGGCTGCCTGATCAAGTTAGGATTTGTGTTTTGCAGCAGGTTACATTTTTATTATTGAAGATAATTTGCATGAATTGGACATTTCTGAGGGCCTCAAATAGCCCCAGGCCTTAATTTGGACATAACGTGCGCTAAAGGGTTCTAATTTGCAATCTGTTGTTATTGTTTCTGACAATACATCTCCTCCTTCCTCACATACTTTGCATCTGCTGGTTTGGTACTTCTTACTAATGCAGCAGCTAAGAAATCAGAAATAAATGGTTTACATTGATTCATATTAATAAATCATACAGCAGCACTGATCACCAGATCATCCATGAATAATGTATCTACTTTATCCAAAGCACATTTGGATTCCCACTTGAAGTAACCTGTGGGTGGTGGGTGTTGGCAACCTGGGAATCTTCTCAGAGAAACTTACACTGTTCGTTGCCTTTATAAACTGTCATGTTTGTGTTTCAGCGTATTCTAACAGTGACATGTTTAGGGAATCAACAACTGTGAAAATCACAAAAACATTGCTAGTGCTTATTGTAATATGTTTGTAAATGACAGTAAGTAGCAAAGAATCTTGAGCCCAAATAACAATTACTAGTGTTTTTCGTTTTGAGTTACAATTTTAAGTATTTTTGAAAACATGCAAACAATTTATCAGATAAATATCAGTGACTAAAAAATTATCAGCAACAAAGTTTATAAGATGTTTAGTTTATATTTATGTAAAAATCTGCTAGGTGTGCCAGCCAGATAACATTTCACACTGCTCTACAAAACCAACTGCCACTTCCTGCCAGCCTGTACTATGTGATTTGCTTAAACTGACAAAAGAGCATAGCTTTATTGCAAAAACTGTTTGGAAAATATGTTGAAAATGTTAATAGGCTAGCAGAGGTAATTGCTCTAATTGAGTTACTTGTTCATGCAGTTGTCTGCACTGGAAATGAGGCATCTTAAGGCCTTAAAAACTTTCAGCAGTTATGGAAGCGATAAAGAAAAAGCGCATCAAAATATTTACACTTCCAAAAATATATGAGCAGTTTGCATCATAATTCAGCTCTGTATATTGCTTTGCAGGATGTGGAAAATATAGTAGTATCTTGGCAATCTTGAGAGAGGTTATAGCTTAATCCCATTGCTTGCCAGATATATATCCAACGCATTGCTTTGCAATGCGTTGGATACCTCTCTGGCACTCAAAGGGTTAAAGGATCGCTAATAATAATTAAATTGAGTTATATATTCACAACTGGCTCTACGTTTTATGTGGAGGAGCAAGTGCCCCCCCCACACACACACCCATGGAAGCTGCATTTCTATTCAGAAAGGCTTGTACCTTGTCTGTCATTCTATAGACAAAATAGCAGTATCTCCTCTCAGCACTGCTGTGGTAATGGGAAGTCAGGAAGCCCTGGAAATGCCAGAATGGCTGCCTCCATACAACATATGTGGCTGGTAACATCAAAGAACAAATGGCATTTGTCAAAATTCTGCATGGTATTTAAATGTATATAACCCCAGATTATTTTAGTTGTGAGTGTTCCTTTAACACCTTAAAAGGATAGTAATGTGTCACAAAATAAGCAGCTCCAATTAATCTTCATAGTATTTGGGCCATGGAGAGTGTTATTTCAATACTGTCAGAGTTGTAGTTCAAGAGTAATTGAATGATAAAGTATCCCCCTCCTGCTCCTTTTACGTAGTGTAAGCCGCCTCCCCTCAGATGTGGAATCTGGTCCTGGGACTGCAAAGCTCACAGCAAAGGACAATCGTCTTACTGTGAGCATAAGGAAAACCCTGTCCCCCTTGATGACAGGTTTTTCAGGTTTTCCCTTATGCTCACTGAAGATTTTCCGTCTCTGCGATCTGTACAGTCTGCTCTGAGGTGAGCAGCGTTACATCAGTAAAAGGGGCGGGAGGGGGGGGGATACTTTATCGTTCAGTTACTCTTGAACTACAGCTCTCTCAGTACTGAAATAACACTCCCCAATAGCCCAAATACTATGAAGATTAATTGGAGCTGCTTTTATTGTGAAACATTACTATTCCATTAATGACCGGTGATCTGCCAGGATCATCACACCAGTCTGGACGTTAGGGAACGGGGACGGTCCTGGCATGTCATTGAATTTTGGTATGGCAACATGGCTGCACGCCACTCTTCCAACCTGGAATTCAATGTGACTAAAAAATAAATAAAACAAGTGCCATGCTCCTTATTGTTAAGGGGTTAATGGCCATTAGACATTTTGTATAAAATATTATAGTTAATTGCCATTAGGTATAATAATTTGATTTTCCTCTTCTCATCCCTTTCTGTTTTCTTTTTCACCTTCCAGTTTTGTTTTAAAAGCTAAACAGCAACTTGTTGCTTGTGACAGAAGAAAAAGAAAATCTTCCTAATTAGAGCTTTAAACACCACTAATGTGAATTAATTGTATTCTGGATATGTTAATAGGATAGCAGAGGTAATTGCTCTTATTAAGTTACTGGTTCATGCAGTTCTCTGCACTGGAAATTATGCATCTTAAGGCTTTAAGCAGAAAGCCAAACATGGCAAACTAACTGAGCCATATACGTTGACCACATATCCCCTTAACCCTTCGAGTGCTAGAAGGGTGTGCGATTCATTGTCTACAAATGCATTACACACACGGTTGCTTGAATTGTGCAGGCATGCTGAATGATTTAACTGTTTGAGTGCAAGAGATGTATCCAGCGCACTGGATATCTCTCTGGCACTCAAAGGGTTAAAAGGAAATGCAGTCACCTCCGCACCGCAGGGTGGAAATGTAATTCATTCATTTATATGGTGCTTTTGCATGCTGTGGATATCTCTTAGAATTCAATTGCTCGTCTTTTGCTTTCAGCATAAGGCTCATAGGCCCATATTTATAAACTGGAGTTATTCTGGAGCAAACCAGCTGCACCATGTGGGGACAAATAAACATTCCTAAATGTTTAGGCAATGGAATAGAACTTTTAAAGGGATGGTAATGTCCCCCCAAAAATATTTAGCATTTTGTAGATATTAAAAAATTTGAATTGAATGCAAAAAAAATGTATCTCTCAAACTGCTATAGTTCGAGAGATATCGGCATTTCAAAGTTTGACGTTTCCTACTGTCAGCTGAGATCCGTGTCGGCCGACATGGAGGCTCTGCAGCCAATCGCATTTTTTTTTTTTTTTTTAAACTACTTCATTGGAATGGTCTACAACAGTGGTTCTCAACCTGTGGGTCGGGACCCTTTTGGGGGTGGAATGACTATTTGCCAGGGGTCACCTAAAACCATCAGATATTTATATTTCGATTCATAACAGTAGCAAAATTACAGCAATGAAGGAGCAACGAAAATAATTTTACTGTTAGGGGTCACCACAACTTGGGAAATTTTATCAAAGGGTCCCGGCACTAGAATGGTTGAGAACCACTGGTCTACAACATGTGCCTGGTTTGCAAGCACACTTATTAGACCATTCCAATGAAGACATTCATTTTAAATAACGCAATTGTAGCTCTGCTGCAGAGCCTCCATGTCGGCCGACACAGATCTCCTGCTTACAGCTTTACAGTTGACAGCAGGAAATGTCAAACTTTGAATGCAGATATCTCTCAAACCATAGCGGTTAGAGATAAAAGGGGTTTTTTTTTCATTCAATTAAACTTTTTAATCTCTACAAAATGCAAATTATTTTTTTGGAGATATTACTATCCCTTTAACCCCTTGACTGCTAGGGAGATCTCCAGTGCATTGCTTTGCAATTCAGGGGGTTAACCCTTTGAGTGCCAGAGGAGTATGCAACACATTGTTTCACTACCATTGTCTATTCTTGTATACTTTCTACAGGTTTCACTGAAGCAATTTTGTTATCAGTTACTCTTTAGTATTGGAGTGCCCACTATCATATTATACCTGAGATTATACAGTAAATTGTACTTGTGTATCTCTCTCATGTTTAGGCTCTGAATAGGCAGATGCATTGTGCTGCTATTTAAAGTATCAAATGGGTGACAGAAATGTAGAAGCCTGCTACTACATTTCCAGTGTCCACATTCTTTCACTTTGCCTGGAAAGTGGTCAGTGTGGAGTGGCCCCCTTCCCATGTGAGTATCAGCCATATGGGTTGGCCCTAAGGTTGCCATGAGCCTCGCAAACTGTATTGTAGCTTGAATGTAAGATCTGTTGGTGAATCCACAGGCAGCAGAAGGTTCATCTTGTTAGAATGGCCAGTTCATTGGATGGAATCGGACCATTCGTAAGCTTGAAGTGATTCTGATTAATCAAGACCAGCAGATTAAAGATGAAAATAGGTGCCTTTGTTGTCAAGGCAATACCATTCAGGGTTTTCCTCACTACCGTAGA
The DNA here is from genome assembly GCA_037306005.1 of Rhinophrynus dorsalis. Taxonomy (NCBI): domain Eukaryota; kingdom Metazoa; phylum Chordata; class Amphibia; order Anura; family Rhinophrynidae; genus Rhinophrynus; species Rhinophrynus dorsalis. The sequence continues at coordinate 43,779,532 of CM074726.1, read as the reverse complement.
ACTACAGGACGCCTATCATCACATCCTGATAAAGCTAGTCAAAGAACATTATTGAGATTTGCCATTAAGTTCAGATATTTGCCTTTCTGTCTGTCCTCAGCTCGAAGTCTTCATGAAGGTACTGGCAGAGTTAAGACAAGAGATCCGTATGGTCCTTTACCTGGACAGCATCCTGATATTAGAAGGTTCAAGGCCTTTCTACTGCCTTGCCTCTGGCTGATTCTGCTATTCTCAAGGATCAGGTGAACAAGCCCTTGGATTCCTTTTTAAAGGTGAATTTTGCAGCCTCTAGTACTGTCTTAAGCCCTACTTTCGCCATTGCATAGGAATAGGGCTATGGCTGTCTGGGGGAAACCGCTTTTGGACACAGTCCTTGAAGCTAATGCTTGAATTACTGAATGGGCCTTCAGTGTCACTAAACTCGCTTGAAAAGCCTGGACTTTCTCAGTGGCTACTCATAGCATTTTGTGGCTTAAGATTTGGTCGGCTGGTCAGTCCTCCAAGAAATCCTTGGTTTCTCTTTCCTTTGTGGGCAAACCGTTTTTTGACCTGGAATTGGAAAAGGTTATCATTCATGCCTCTGGAGTACCTTGCTGCCTCAGGTTAGTCCTAAACATTCTTTCTTACCTTTCAACACAAGTGGCTTTTGTTATCCCCTGCCTGTATTTGTATGCTTCCAGGGCTCCTTGTCCTTCAGGAAGCCCCTGCAGAAGCCCAAATCTGATAAACCTACCTCCGCATTACTCGTGGGCATCTGGTCCATCGCAGAACATAAGAGGTTGCCTCCGTTCTTTCCACAGAGCGTGGACCGTTTCTGGTGGTTTTGCAGGTAGTTTGGAAGGAAACCTCTTCGATTTCAAGTCCCTTCCTCTTCGTGTTTCTATATGTCCAGGGTTCCTTGAGATCTCCAGCGAAGCTGTTTTTGGAAGAGGTGACTTCCCTGCTAACATGCCAGGTCCTTTTCTGGAACAATTTATGAAGTGCGCAGGATGTCTTCCTATTCTGAACTTGAGAAGAAAAGGAAAAAACAGAAGGTGCTCCTAGTGTAACACTGTATGGCAATGTATAGTATTCACTCCCCTTTACTGTATAGAATACTTCTCAGAAGGAATGTGTCCAATCAAGCACATACGTATGAGGAGGGATTATTACTGTCCCAACAGCAGTATCTCTTGGTTCCCACATTGGGCAGCTCCCAAAACGTCCACAGGAAACTAACACATATAAGGTAGGGACGCCCAATAGTGCCTGGTTTCCCAACTAGGAAATATTTTGAGTATATGAAAGAGTTATTTCACAATTGTTTGTTGTTTAATCGACCAGGCACTATTGGGTGCCCCTACCTCTTTTTATCTTTTATTCTGAAATTGAAACGCCTCAACTGGTTTGTTCTACAGTTCAAGATGGAGTCTTGCACTCTGTCATAGCCACCATGTGTCCAGGTGATCCCCCCCCCCCATCTGCACTTTACTATCCACGCAGATAAGTGATTCCTCGGGTTTGTTGTCCAAGATTGTTTTCAGTTTACCGCTCTTCTCTTTTTGGATTGACTTTTTGTGCCACGCATATTCACAATGGTCATGTCAGCCCTGATTGCTCACATCGGGTCTTGGGATTTCTTTGATTCCCTATCTAGATGACATTTTATTAAAGGCTCCTTCAGTGGAGCTATTGCACACTGATTCAGTCCTGCATGTCCGTCTTGGGTTCTCAATCTCAAGAAATCTCCTCTGGTTCCATCCCAAGTCCTTAACATGAGCAAAAATTGGGTTCCAATTCCTCATCATTGATTTTGAATATAAATGTTTTTGCAAGGGGGTATCTTAGTAAACCACATTGGTACTTCTTGAAATTGTTGATTTTGTAAGTGTGTGCTAATGCAGTTCAGTATGATAGCCCTTGCAATACATGTACACACAAATTCAATGACAGGCAGTGGAAACCCTGCAAACTGGAAACTGTGTGTGTGTGTGTGTGTGTGTGTGTGTGTGTGTGTGTGTGTGTGTGTACTTATGCAGAGTATGTAATGAAAATTTGTTCTGAAATATGTATCTGAGTGGAAAGGATTGCTGCCTTAAATCAGATTGTCATTTTTCTACTCTGAAGCGAACTGACTGTGTGTGTGGCTGTTGCCCATGGCTGGATTTACATATTATTTTTCTTTTGATTACTTACATGACGTTGATTGCTTTGGTGAGTGTCAAGTTAACAAATTGGTGTCCTGAGGCTTTAATGATTTGACCTCTTAGCAAATCAGTGACCTCCAGTCAGACATGTTACCATAGCCACTGTCCTTCATGCCCATCCACTTGTGGTTTCAGGAGTTTTGTCCACAGTACTTTAGGTACAATGGAATTTCATTGTGCTTGTGTATGCTAAATTAAATAGCGAAGGAAGCAGAGAATGGTTTAGCAGAGCAGGAGTAAAAATTCCAGCATACATTGCTCCTGCACCCCGTAAGGTAGTGTTAATTTGTATAAAATATAAATATATAATTTTTTTCTTCTTTTCAGAAATAGGCACATTCCTAATAAAGTTACTTTTAGTCCTGGGGTGAGCATTCTGTGGCTCATCAGTTGTTGAGTTGCATATACAATAATCCTCATATGTCCATAGGTTGGCTGAGTAGTGAGTGTCCTTAAAGAGACAGTATACCCTATTTTTAAAAAATATATGTTTTAAGACTTTTTTTTCTTATAGAATTAAACAAAGGTACTCCCAATGTGTGGAGATGATTCTTTCAAAATGTATTACAGAGATAACCTGTTGCTTTTCTTATAGTTTGTGTACACAGTGCTTTGCAGCCAGATGGTGCTGTTGATATTTCTTACTTTGCATAGCTGTCTGTCACACACACACGCACGGTCTTTATGACCATGATACCTAACATAAACAGTGCTAAGAGAATAAAAATAAGTACACTGTGAAATGTTTTCACAAATTAATAATGTACATCTTATTCCCTAAGGAATACAGGTATTTGAACAACATATACAATAATATAACTTTGAGAATATAAATGTTCTTCTGTTTCTCTTGGCAAAAACAGGGTAACTGTTGTAGGATAACCTGAGAATCATTGGGAGGGCGGGATAATACTTGATTGTGTAGATCCAGTATACGCGGTTATAGGAGCACAATACCCCACAGTTGAGCTGCAGTGTGCTTGCAATGCAAGAATTGCACATCGTGTTTATGCAGTTCTGAGGCTGATGTACGAAGGAGAACTGGAACAAACCACATGCACCACAAGGGACATGCAAATCCCCAAAATGTGGCTTTAACCTCTTGAATGGTAAGAGGTCTCCGAACCATTGCAAAGTCATTATGTACCGTAAAATCTCATGTGTAATTTGCACCTGTGTATAATACACAGGTGCAAATTATACCTAAGATTTTCAGCGAAAACAAGAGTGCCTATATATAATACCAACCCTTGTTTTCCCCCTGTCTCACTAAAATAAATTTACTTTGGGTGCTCTGACTCCCTCCAACTCTCCTCTTTGCTTCCTGCCGTGCTTCAACTCACCCCTGAGTCAGCTGTGCACAGCGCCCGCTTCTCGCAAATTCCTGCAAGGATCTTTTCATTTAAGCCAATGGTAAGACCTCAAGGTCTTTGCAGTTCAATGCAGTACATCCAATGCGCAGAGTTGATTCGAACCAGGGCAGTAGGCAAAGGGAAGCAAACAAAAAAAATGTTTTTTGATTGCAGCAGCAAATTTCACTGAAAGATTGGTTGTGTACTTTACAAACGTCAATTTGCTTAAAAAATCAATTTTCCTTATTTGAAGCAAAGATACATTTTACTCAGACCTACAGTCCAAACTCTCCTATGGATTCCCAATATTACATTGTAGCGTCAAACTGAGTTCACATAGTTTTTGTTAGGGCAGGTTAGATTACTCTGCTGGCTATTGTATGTATCTTTTGGAGCCCATGGATCCAGCTTGGGAAGGGATGTAATGTATCACAATGTGTGGAGATGATTTTGTTGTTATGTATACGTACGTTTTCATGCTCTCACAGACCCCAGTATACACTGCTGCCATACAGACTTTGTTTCACTGCTCACTGACCCAAACATACTCTGTCCCACTCTGAGAATTATTTAGTCTTCGGTGGGTTAAAAACACCCTTTTAAAGCAAAAGGACTTTTTGTTTGATCCCAGTAGTGCTGTTGGCTTGCTCTACAATTGCAGAGCTTTAAGAAAAGCAATGCAGTTCTGGAGCACTCCACCTACACCAGTTTGAACATTTGGGGAAAAAAAATCATTGAGATTCAGTTTTTGTTAGAGCTACAATTAAGTTCAGTCAAATGCACAAAACTGGAAAATGCAGGTCACGTTCTTCCATATATATGATATAGCCAGCTGCATCCCATATGGTGACAAAGATTATTAAGAGTGCTTGTCTGGTGATGGAGACAAGAATATTATAGTTAACCAAAAAAATCATTAGATAACTACAGAGGGTGTAGAAAACCAACAATGTCAGGGAAAAACACTGACAAGGTTATCAATGTTATGTGTACAAACACTTGTAGTTTAGGGAATACACTTCCTAAACTGATTACAATAATGACTAGGGATAATTTGGCTGTGGTGGCTATAACTGATTCATGGTATGATGAACCTCATGACTGAGCATAATTAAAACGGAGTACAATATTTACAGAAAAGACAGTCGAGAGGAGGAGGAGTTGTTCTTTATTTAAAGGATAACCTAAAGTTTACACGAATACTGTGGAAAAAGTATAGTGTAATATGTGAGTGATGTCGTGTGATGCCATCAGCAAAGCACATGGAGGTTTGGATTTAAGTTGGAAGAACATGGCTTTTGTGCATTTTTTAACAAAATTATTTTTATCATTGAAAATACACAGTTATATATAACATTTGTAGTGTCATTCTTTTGGTGTAATGCCTTAGCTGGCATGGGGTTAACATTTTTGTAATTGCTGCCATGTGAAGAAGAGAAATTGACATGCTTATAGATTTCTTTCAGCACAATCAATGTACACCTAGGCTTTGTCAAAACTGTCTTCTACATACAAATATGGAGTTAAAGCTGCTTGGAGTGTTTTTAATATATCTACTGTATTTTCTTCTAACATGAGTGTGAGTCTATTAATCTGTTAGATGAAAAAATGCAGTTATGTGAAGTATTTCAAGTGTCATAATCTCCCTCCAGTCTTACTCCTATCTCGCACCCACTGTCAGTCTTACTGCACATTGATAACACCAGAGTCTGCCACTTTTTTATGACTATCCAATTTCATCTAAAAAATCTGTTACTATAAGTCTTACAGTTCCACCCCTTGTCACGCTGTAGTGTGAATCAGTCAGTGGCACCATTGCTGGCTTAAAGACAATGTGTGTCTCTTTGAAAGAAAATGTGTTAATTTTGTTATGCTGAGAACTTATGAATGTGTGTATTATGCTGGAGATATATACATGTGGTTAGTAGCAGAGGTGTTCAAAATGAAAGGCTTAAGGAAACTTAAAGGGATAAAATCTATTCTCAGATGTGGAATGCAGTCCATAGACCAGGCAGATAACAGAAGGGGACACTCTTATTCCTATGAAAACAATGAAAGCCCTGCCCCCCTTGACAAGTTTTTCAGTTTTTTCCCTTACCTTAATTGAAGATTGTCCCTCTCTGCAATCTACCTGGGCACCTCTCTTCTGCTTTGGCTGAACAGTGTTACATCAGTAAAAGGGGCGGGAGGGGAACACTTTGTCATTGAATGACTCTGGAACTACAACTCTGACAGAATTGAAATAACACTCTCCAAAGTCCAAATACTGTGATGATTAATCAGAGCTGCTTTTATTATGAAACATTACTATCCCTTTAAAGAATGCACAGTTTTCCACCAACATACTCCCTTTAACCCTTTGAGTGCCAGAGAGGTATTCCACGCTTTGCAACGCACCGTGTTGGATAAACCTCTGTCTCTCGAAGGGTTTTACCTTTCAGTGCCAAGTAAGTATGGAATATGTCTGCTAAACAGGTCTTAGTTCTCCTACCCACTCCTATTAAAAGTGCCAACCTTGTGATATCGCTACACACAGGAAGATCACTAATAACCTGGGATCTTATGAAAATCTGACCTGTTGATGCACCCTGAGAACTAAGATATACTGGAATTATGAAGTAGCTTTTTTATGTATTTATCCATGTTATTATTTGGGGATGCCTGGTGTGTGTGTGTGTGTGTGTGTGTGTGTGTGTGTGTGTGTGTGTGTGCGCGCGTGTGTGCGTGTATTATTAAGCTATAACATTATATGTATTCACAGTATCTTAGTTGGACAGTATCGCTTTAGATTTTAGTGCCCTTTTTACTCTGACCACACATGTAAGTTTAACTGTCCTTCTTTTCAGGGTAAAGCACAGAACAAGAAGGCACAATGTCTGGTGCAAATGATGATGACATCCCGCAGGTTGAAAGGAAAACGGTTACAGATTTCTGCTACTTGTTGGATAAGTCCAAGCAGCTTTTCAATGGTCTGAGGTAAGTAATACACAAGGAGTGAAGTGATTATGGTTTTGTGTGTGTGGGAATAGGATACATGACAGTAAGGGTCAGTTATGGATTGATGGTCCTGTCTGAAAGGTAGATATTATTTCCTTTTCAAGCTGGGTGATCAATAATTGTTACCATGCAGGGGAGAATGATTTCCTTGCCTCCACTCAACCTGAACTTCTGAGTTCAGAGAGTGGGATCAATAGATGTCGGGGGGGGGGGGGCATCAACTAGGTCTGAATTAAGAAAAAACGTATAGAACACGTGTGCCAAAGAAGTGTACGATACACCACTTTGCACTCATACACTGTCTGCTTCCCAAACCTTTCCCCACTGGTAGCCATCTGTTTTTTTGTTTTTTCAAATTGTCTGCGAGCATTAAAATGCTCATAAGTTTAGAGATATGAATGAAAGGCATTTTAGAAAGTAGACATTCACCCACATCAAATAGTGGTTTGACGTTCTTCCTTAGTGCTGTTGTGCACAAATATTGTCCATAAGATGGCAAGAAGAAAAACAAAACACATACTTTGTTGTAGTTATCACCTCAAATACTAACATCTTTCTGTATCATGTCATTTCCTACTGTATGCAGTACCTAATGGCAGCCCAAGAAAAACTAGCCCATTCATATGGAGTGTGCCAGGAGCATGACTACCAATGGGACAAAGCTGGCAGACAATGTATAAATGCATCTGTGGCTAGCAGTAGACATTCAAACAAAGCTGGGGTGTCACAAAGTGTATGTGTGGTTCTGTAAGGACCATTGGTCCCCCTGCCTATTCATGCAAAGACACTGCTGCGCTACTTTTGTTATCCTATATTATAATTCGCTAAGGATGTTTGTCAGAAGCCATCACGCGCAGTAGAGGCTACTGCGTGCGCTGCAGTCATGCGCAGTACAGACTGCCTGCTCTGCGGCTGATACTGAGCGGGGTGCTACCGAATTCAGACCGGAGTCCTCTCTGCACACCTTCAGGTGCACAGAGAGGACTCCAGTGTGAATTCGGAGCACCCCGCTCCGTATCAGCTGCGGTGCGGGAAGTCAGTACTTCGCATGACTGCAGCGTGCCGCCTGTGTTGTCCCGTGTACCCGGGCTTTAAAACTAGTTATAAATATATAGTGACCAGCCCTTTCAGGCTTTATGGTGTTTGTTCATGACTCACTTGTTAACACACACTTCTCTAGTCAGCCTATGTTTTCAGCAAATATATTTTGCTAATTTTTGGAAATGTACCTAGATGATACGTTTTATCTGTATCCTTTGACTATCTTCTGCACAGAAATAAATTTGCTCACAAATGTGTGTCTGGCTGAGTAGTAAATCCTAAAGCACGGGACGGATCTTTATCGGAAAGTGAATGTCTTTACCACCTCTCAGTACTGACCCCATGTTTACCACACTGGTTACTGCTTAGATTTGTACGGCTCAGAAACATTGCCAGTCCTCATGTGTTGATATTTGCCAGTCTTCAGTGACATAGTTGACCTGGCTCAATCAAACTGAGCCTTTCCCATGTTACTCTTGCTGATCTAGAGGAAGAAAAAAATTTAAGTAATTTCCAGGTTAAGCCTCAACTAAGTAAAAACATTTCTTCCGTGTCCCTTTCACGTGCAATGTATCATAGAAGACAGAAGACTTGAGCTTTTAATGTTGATAAAATTGATCTTTTGCTGAAAACTATGCACAAGACCTTAAGGATAATAGATACACCAAAAGAAATGAATGTTCTAGACACAGCTTTCTTGGGAAAGAAGATCCCCCACTATTCCCAACCATTCAGTGACGAATCCTATCAAGACGGAATGGGACAAAGGAGACAAAAGAACAACCATGTCAAAAAGATTCCTTAAGATGGATCCCTTCTGGGAAGAAGAGGTGAAAACGACAACTGTATCTAAGGAGGTTGGATCGTCTTTGAGGGATAGCATGGAGAGGAAAATAGAAAGTTATCAGTTTCAAGATCAAGTTTAGTAAAAGAAATTGACAACATCAAGGAAGCAGTGAGCTTTTCGTGTGATTCCTCCCTTGATTTCATCAAATTTCTCATTCGTCAGCCCTTTCCGTAACAACAAGGGTGGTGTTACTGAAGTCGCGGGGAGCAGAGACCTCATCTAAGAACAAACTCATAGCATTATCATTCAAAGGTTACCTGCTGTTTGGTCTTCACCTAGAGGAAATTATCAAGAGATTGACTGACTGGTGCTTAAAGCACAGGATCATCAACACCAGGTAGATTTTTCTCATATAGGCTCAGTAAGCAACAATTTAGAGATACCAAGAGACATCAGCCTAATAGATAATATATCATTTGCTCATGATCATATCCATTGGCAATTTTTGGACACTGCAGTGTTCAGTATCGAGTTCACAGTGTAAATGATTTGCACCTCTGCCTATAGGCCTTCCACTTGATTAGCTCTGCACAGCTTCTCCTCCCTCAGAACTCGAAACACTTTGGAGTTGCTTTGTTCAGTTGTGGTGAAATAATAAGTGTAAACAACCTAATAGACAGCAATTGGGACTACACACTAAGGTGTAATAAAGAGGTGATCACACGGAGATAAGTTCTCCTGTGATATCACTTCTCCAGTTTCTATGTTAGGCTGGAGATCTTAGTATATAGGCTCTATAAAGTTGGAGAAATATTAGTGCATAGGCTCCACAGAATAACATAGGAACTGGAGAAGTGATATCACTGGAGAAGCCATCTCCACTTTATCACCTCTTTATCACGCTTTAGTGCATATCCCCCATTGTGATCTAAGGTACTGGTTACTAATTCGATGTTGGAAATACTGCTCTCACATTGTCCGTGTCATACATAGAATCAGTTCAGACTTCTGCAGCCAAAGGACTGTTACAGGCCTCTCTGAATTCTAATGGTTTTAGAAATCTTTCATGTGAGAGCATCAACTTTGATTTTTTTTTTTTTTTTTTTTCCTTTGTAAAAAAAAGACAGTTTCATGCACTACTGGCTTTTTACAAGTACTGTTTCTGCTAGGATATTAATAAGACATTTAGTACTTCTCGGGTGGAGAGATGTCAGAATCATTTCACTACGTTCAACCTTCTTTGATTTATTTTCCTCTTCCATCAAAAAAGTGAAGCATCTCCCGCTCACTTGTCTGCATACTTTCCTTAGCCCCATAAGGACCAGAGGGCGGTGCACAAAGCATTGTGAAGCAATAAGGTAGCACGTGTCCTTGGTCCATAACAGATTACAATTATCTTGTGGAGTGAGGTCCTGGGTTCCTGATAACAACTGCAAAATCAGTCTCCATGGACATGCCATCAGCCATTGATCAAAGAATTTCTCTTGAACAAAGGCACAACGGCAAAATCTGTAGATGCAATAGGAAAGTTAAAGCGGATCTGTCAACTAAGTTGAAGCCTACCCCAATATTTGTAAACTACTGTTGCAGTCTAAAATAGACTGTTTTACCATTAGGAAATATCTCCCATTCGCTGTCCGGTTGATCGTTGGGGAGAGCCATCTTGGCAATGTAGAGCATCTTTGGCAGCGCTCCCCACACCTTAATCCCTTTCTGTGCCTGCCTGTTCTCTCTGGGGCTGGTGCTTAGCATGGATCATTGCGTTCTGAATGGGTGGTGGGTGGGCAATACCATGGTTGAGGGGAGGGATAGCAATGCAAACTGTGGTTTGCGGTACAGCTTCTTGTACCTGCTGTGGACGTCAGCCTCTTTAGATTGATGTCAATTTTACAGTAAGCACAAGGAAGTAAGAAAAAAAAAAAAAAAACATGGTTCGGACATTTTAGGTTGCTCTTTCACATGGGAGCATGAGTCTCGCAAATGAAAGTTCCACTTGAAGTGGTGGGTGGTTATTAGGAGGCATTATCATTTAAGTCTAAAGGACCAAAGTCTTTATGCACAAATTGGAAATGGAGTATTTCTAAGGCAAACCAACAGCACCATAGGACAGAAGTGAAAATTCCTCAAATTTACATTTATTTAAATGGGGTTTTGAAAGGAACTGTTACAGATCAAGCAAACTGAGGTCTGAGAAATACACACTTACTGACTTCTCAAATTCAGTATTACTACTGTGATCACTCATATCACAAATATTCACTCTGCACAATCTCCGCTACAATGTTTACTTTGAGAAGTAAGGAAGTTTACCCATTGACCTGCAGCTGATTATAGGGATAGTAACCCCCCAGAAAACATGAAGAAAAATGCTAGTACAAAGCACAACATACCTAACTCCTTTATCCCCATCTCTCAAACTGTTATGGTTTGAGAGATGTACAAAGAGAGAGACCTCCGCTCCCTCCCCCTTCTCATGCATCCGCTGTATAGCGGACATCATAAGATACTGCTTCCGTGACCAGGCGGTGGCTCTGCAGAAGCGCTGTCATCTTGATATCTCGATATAATTACTTCATCGGTATGGTCTAAAACGTGCGCCTGGCTTGCAAGCACATGTTGTAGACCATACCGATGAAGTAATTATACCGAGATATTAAGATGACAGTGCTCCTGCAGAGCCGCCGTAAGTCGATCGACCAGATTCTGCTTCTGACAAATTTACAGCTCGTCAGACAGAAAGGGGAGGGACCGGAGGTCTTTCTTCTCTTACGTCTCTCAAACCATAACGGTTTGAGAGATGGGGATAAAGGAGTTAGGTATGTCGTGCTTCATACTAGCATTTGTCTTCAAGTTTTCAGGGGGGGGGTTACTATCCCTTTAAGTTAGAAGAAGACAAAATCTTCACCTGACCCTGCAGGAGTTGGTTCAGGATCAGGTGGGCAGCCTGGTAATTGGTAACATGTTTATAACACTTCATTTTCATTATAACACTTACTTTTCATGCGGGGTACAGGATGCAAGCAGCAGTCTTTCCCCTTAGTTTGGTGTATCCATGGGAACATGCCCCTGTCCATTTTTAACCACTATGCTACAAAAGCATTGCTTCTCCCTGTACTTAAGCATGTGTTGCATACCCCTCTGGCACTCAAAAGGTTAATTTTCAAAATCAAATTACTTTTGTCATTTTTCTGTGAACAATAAATATACCTTACGTTTTTTATTTGCAAACTCTGCTCTCCTGTAGAGAGGCCAGGAATACTGATACTACCCAGCCCTACATATCCTGGGTATGTGAAGGGGTAACAGGGCATGGGTGAGATTTAAGCCAAGGGAACTATAGCTGCGAGGACACTCTTATTTGGACCCTGTACTGCCCCTTTAATTGCTGTTTCTCTTTATCTTGTCGCTTGAATATGCCACTCTTCCTGTAAAGTAGTATTTCTTCCATTTCTCTTTGGTAGAACATAACTTGTACTGTTAATAATCCATGTGCCGCCTTCTCTTGCACTGTACTAAAGCCTAAAAGAGATATTGAAAGTTACCAGCTAGCTTGAATATTTACTCAGTAAACATCATTGTACCCTTTGCCTTGTACAGTTGTAGTTTTCATTGGTGTTCACTTGATTAAAACGAAACTACCACCCCTTACAAACATGGCCCCAATAATTACCTCTCTGGCGACTAGCTGCTCAATAGTGCTGGTCGCCAGAATTATTACTGCGTTAAAAGGATAGTATTACTTCAAAATTACTATCCCTCATATTGTAGCCCTTAATAAACTGAGTTAAATGACACCAGCGGCATCTCTCAGACCTTTATGGTTTAAGAGATAGCCGCTTTCAAAGTTTCCTCTCCCCTGCTGTCAGCGTTTTGCTCCCAGCAGGAGAATCCAGTCTCTGAATCAAGTGGAGGCTCTTCAGCAGAGCCGATCTCTCGTTATGGAAGGAAAAATGATTCTTTGAAACAGTCTTCTACGTGTGCTTGGTAACCAAGCACACGTAGTAGACTGTTTCAATGAATCATTTTTCCTTCCATAACGAGATATCGGCTCTGTTTAAGAGCCTCCGCCTGTCCCGGGACCGTTCTGCTGCCAGCAGGGGAGAGGAAACTTTGAAAGCGGCTATCTCTTAAACCATAAAGGTTTGAGAGATGCCGCTGGTGTCATTTAACTCAGTTTATTAAGGGCTACAATATGAGGGATAGTAATTTTGAAGTAATACTATCCCTTTAATGAGCACTATACACTATTCCCGGACTGGCAGACATCTTTCCATAGTGACACCTGCGCTGTCAGTCCTTTCCGGTACCGTATGGCTCGTAGAGCAGCCTGGAACTGACAGCACAGGAGTGCAGACGTTACTAGTCTGTGCTGTTTCCTGCCTTGTCAGTCCAGGAGAAGTGTATAGTTCTCATGAATGCGGTAATAATTCTGACGACTAGCGCTATTGAGCAGCTAGTCTCCAGATGGGTAATTATTTGGGGTCATGTTTGCAAGGGGTGGTAGTTCCGCTTTAAAGCGGAACTACCACCTTAACTTAAGTCGCCTTGCCATACTTGGGCAGGTGGTGACTAGCTTAATAATCCTTATTTTACCTGTCAAAAGTGCCCAGGAGTAAAGTTATCTCTGATCTTCCAAGACTGACGGCCAGGTTAGTGCAGCCTGCGCGCCTGTGCCGCCAGTCTCTTCTGGAGCCGTTAGGGCCAGTGCAAGGCTTGTGAAGGATGACTGGGACTGAAATCACAGACACGTAGACAAGATGTCTGCGCTGATGTCTGGCTTCAGGTCTCGGAAGATCAACGATAACTTTACTCCTGGGCACTTTTGACAGGCAATATAAGGATTATAAAGCTAGTCACCACCTGCCTAAGTATGACAGGGCGACTTTAGTTTGGGTCGTATTTCCACTTTAATCTGTTTTTCTGAGACATACCATGATGTTGTCTGTCTACACCCAACTTCTTTCTGTTCATAATGACAGACAACCCATATGGTGTCTGTACTGGTAGAGTGCATTCTGAGACTGATGAACTAAGAACTGCTGCGGTTATGGGGCAAACAACTGCACTATGGGGGGGGGGGGGCAAATAAAAATGATCTTTGAGTTAAAGTCATCTTTAACCTTTTGAATGCCAAAGAGAGGTTGCCAACACACTGCTCCACTTTGGTCTATACAACAAATTATAACCCCTTAAGGACCAATACTGTTCCAGGACCGTCACAGCTGTCCTGAACTTAACGACCAGTGACGGTCCTGGCACGTCACAGAATTTAGGGCTCCCTCGAGCGGCTGCACATGTTCGGGGAGCTTTAAATTCAGTAGTGAAAATAAAAAAAAAAAATGCCTCATAGTTGTATAGACCATTGATTTACAATGCATCACGCATCCCCCTGGTCTTGAAAAGGAATGCAATCTTTTCTCCATTGCCGTACAGTATACTTATACTTTTGTGAAGCATGAAAGCGGTTATCTCCAGTGTGTCTGAAATGTTTCTAGCATCCAATGAGTTAAACATGCAGATGTATTGCTTTCAGTTAAAGGGAATATTACAATTTTGGTAATTCGTGCTTTCAATCAAACCCCAAGCGTGAGGTAATGGAACATTTCTTTTCTTGAGAATGAAGGGAGTGGGGGATGGATTTAGGCTTTTGGGTAACCTTTCCCATTACCATTCTGTTTCCATGGAAACCTGTCACCGCGGGTGTTTGTGCCGTATGATGGAGCAATACTGCCTTGTGCCGACAGAGAGTGAAGACAGTGTCTATGTATGGGTGAAACACAAGCTCCATACAGTGATGTTTAACACCTTCAGACCCAGGTCAGTCTTCATCTGGCACAGAAGAGGACAGGCAAGCCTAGTGAAATATTACACTGCATACACTATAATTTATATTCTAGTTACAGAAAATGTGTCCTGATGGTCCTGCAGGCAGGCCCCACTCAGTGAACAGACCAAGGACACTTGTTATTGGTGATGAAGATTAAACCTGAGCGGTTCAGGCCAGAAGAAGGCAAGATTTGAATAAAATCCAATAGCAGCAGAGACTGTGAGGCTGGTGTAAAAAGATCTGGGTACATCTTTTTCATTCAAGGGGAATTGTTTTGTCTCCATTGTTCAGTTAGTTTCCCCTGAATTGTGCTCATTTTTATGTCCTCAATTTCAATATCATCGTAAATATTGCTGTTTATATTGAGAAGCAAAGAGCTGCACAACCTTCTGGTCCTTAAAGGGATAGTAATTAATACTGTATGGTTTATCTTCCTGAGTAAAACAAGGGTACGCCGTCTGCCGAGGGGTGTTTTATTCAAAAGTTATTGCAGCTACAAGCTGAACATTTTTTTTTTAAATGCAATATATCAATGGCCTGAAACGTTAAAGTGGCGCTCTTGCTACATCATCCAATGAACCACTCTGGTCAATTGACCATAAACTTCCATAGCTTGGTGCAGCAACAGCGCCACTGTACAATTTCAGGCCATTGAGATGCTGCATCTAATAATTTCAAGGTTAAGCTGCAATAACTTTTGAATAACGCCCCTCAGCAGCGGGAGAACACTGGTTGTACTCATATACTCAATAAGTGCTACTTTCCCTTTAAGCAGTTAACTGCTATGTCTTCAAAGGGGCATGCAAAATATATTGCATTTTTCAGTACCCTCTGCAAACAGTGACATATCTACTGGAGCTGCAGTTATGATGGAGCCCGGCTGCCACGGGTCTTGAGACTCCTTACAGTCAGACCACTTTCCTCTCTTGGCTGGTGGCTGCTGACATCCTCGCTCGTGGCTGCTTCCAGCCAGTAAGATAGGACCAGTGCCAGCCAGCCCCTTCTCTTCATTAACCCTTTGCACACTACAGTAGTGTCAAAGACATTGCAAAGGAATATGTTGATTTCCCCTCTGGCACTAAAGGGTCAGCTGCACGTAGCCCATCATTCATGATGAAGCAGCTCACTGGAGCTGCAAACAAATTGCTTCTTATCTCTTTCCACATTATGGATAGACCTGATTGCCTCCAGTGGGGAATTGCACCTTGGTTCTGTGTTGGTGTATGATTCAAGCTTTGTCTCCCAGACTCTTAAATATGCTCTGTGTTGGCTTATTAGTCAGACTTGTTACAGACCATGGGGAGGTGTGAGGCAGCCTCATATTTCACTCCAGGGCCCAGTAATTCCACCCTTGTCAGTAAGGTAGTTGAACTGCTGTATCTTTATTCTTTTACTTTGTGTCTCACAAAATGAATGTATTCATCCATTCTTTAATATTCATTTTTAATATGTAATAGGTAATTTTTAATATATATATTTTTATTGTAACCAGCTCCTCTCTATATTTGTTTGCCTTTTGGCATACAGCAGCCCTTTTTCAGGTCTTTACACAATGTGACAGATGTTTTCTTGCACAGTAAGGAACAAATCCTATCTAATGCTGCTGTGGTCATTGCAGGGATTTGCCTCAGTATGGGCAGAAGCAGTGGCAGTCATACTTCGGGAGGACATTCGATGTTTACACAAAACTCTGGAAGTTTCAGCAGCAGCACAGGTGAGAGAACAGAGTACATCAAAATATGTACAACTGAGGCACCGTAGAAAGGTAAACTAATAGTACTGGGATGTAAAACTACAGTTTATATACAGTACATTAACAGTATCTTCCTAAAACAATGGCTTCTTCTGCTTCGTTTTGTCAAATACTAACAGAGTTACAGAGAAACACAGACATGCACACCGTATTGCCACACATGCACTTTTGCTTCCCCAGCCTTGTCCCGCTGGTAGCCATAGAACCACAAATACACTTGGTGACCCACAGCTTTCTACCACTGTCCCACTGAGAGCCAAAGAAACACATACACTACCTGCTTTCCAGCCTAGTTCCACTGGTAGGCCCAGAACACACACGCATACACTGTTTGTGTGGGACTGGGAGGGAACAGATGACACATGAACAAGGATAAGGATGACATTGTGAGGGAGGCAAGAGCTGACACGGGAATGGGAGGAGAAGGAACGCATAGCACTGGGATCAGGTAGAGAAGGAACGCACGGCACAGGGATCGGGGGGAGAAGGAATGCACGGCATGGGGATCGGGGGGAGAAGGAATGCACGGCATGGGGATCGGGGGGAGAAGGAACGCACGATTAGAGGCTTGTGAGGAATCCAACATTACTACAACAAAATTCAAATTCAAATTAAACTTATGTTATGCTTCTCGAGGGGATCCATGTACTTGGTTGTTATATCAGCACCATAATTAATTCCTTCTAAGAGGAAATATCTAATAAAATATTAACATTAATATATATATATTCATTGCTTGAATTATTATTATTTTTTTATTTATATATTAAAAAAATTAATGAAATCCATATCTTTACTGTGCTTACAGTAAGGAATCCTTTTCTTTGCAGAATGTTGAATCTCCTTTCCTCTAATGTCATTGGATGACTTCTAATTTGTAGCTGTTGAAAAAAAAGAAAAAATCTTCATGGTTTTTTTTTTTTTATTGCTCCTGTCTGTATTTGTAAATTGTAATCATTTCACCCCATAGGCACCTCCTTCCTAATTGGAAAGCCTTTCCCCATAAAAAAGTCTTCATTATGTTCATTATTAATTTTGTTGCTTTTAAACCTTTACCAGACAAGTCCTTGACAATCGGTATGGTCTGAAACGTTGGCAGATCGGGGAAATCGCTTCAAAGATCGGGCAGCTGTATTACCATTATTAGTGAGTACCAGCTATAAGAAGGCCTATATTTTATAAAGGTACAGACGGGATCTAGGCACCTCCGTAACACAGATATCTGCTTGTTGACCACAGACATAGACAACAGTGCAGCGATGACATCACACGAGAAGACTGATGTACTAAGAACTGTAACAATTCTGGGCAAATCCAAGGAGACAAAAGAAAATTCCCTACTTTTTCATTGCTTTAAATGGGACTTTTAACCCGTTAAATGCTAGAAAAGTTGCCAATTTATGGCTTTGGAGAGCACTGAAGACCTCTCTAGCATTCAAGAGGTTAAATGCCCCCCCCCCCCTTTAGATGGATGGGAGTTGTTCCGCTTTGTCGTTATACTTAAGCCCCAGGAATAATTATTTTGGAGTTCTTAAGCAAGTTGCCAGATGAACAGGTTAGCCATAGGTCATATTGTCAATCCATTTATATAAATGTTTTGATAGTGAGGGCTAATCCTATAATATAAAAGACTGCATCTCGTGTGCCGCCAGTGAGGCGGTGGCAGTACGCAGAGCAAGACCGGCCTTTTTACCTCACCGGACCTACACTACCTTACACTAGTTATCAATAATTTGCTTGTGCTTTCCTTTTTGAGTCTTGTGGCCTCCAAGGGCAGGATTTTTTTAAGAGCTGTTCAGAAGCAAATTGCAGGATGTTGGCTCCAGTCACGGTCACTCTCCACGGTCTCCCGTCTGCTTCTCCCTTTGATACCTTACCTTCCCCGATCCATATAGCATCAGTGTTGTTCACAATAGGTACTCAATACCACTTTAAGGAACTCCACACTTTCACCAGTTGGGGGAGCGGGGGTAATGGGAGCAGTGGGGGCAATAGCAATAAATGGGGACTTGGAATAACTCAGAAAAGAGTAAAAAATGTATTAAAATATACAGATATTACACTGGTAATACCCTGTCTTATTTAAAAACAATAATGTGAGAAGTATCTCCATATGCGTTTCATAACGATGGGTTACTTTGTCAAGGGAATTATTAGCAATGATTCAACTCCAACCATTTATAGACCTACCAGCGAATCCCTCAGAAGGAGTACCCCTCTTCTCACATTTATTGTTTTTAAATAAGTCGGGATATTACCCATGTAATATCTGTACTTGTTAATAAATTTGTATACTCTTTTCTGAGCCACTCCAAATCCTCATTTATTGCTATTGCCTCCTCTCCTCCCATTTCCCCCCTCAGGCTGGGGAAAATGTGGCTTTCCTTAAAGTGGTATTGAATATTTATTGTGAATAATACTAAAGCTATATGGATCAGGGACGGTAAAGTATCTTCTGGAGAGACTTTCTTGGAGGACAAGGGGAGAAACAGCAGAGAGACTGTGGAGAGTGACCTACATGTTGTGGTAGGTGTGTTTTATTTACTAAAATTGGTTTTGGTTAAAGTGAATATGAAAAAGGAGGTGTGAGCTCTCCTTTAATATTTCTGCTTCTTCTGCAGCCTTCGCACTTCAGAGACAAGCTACCTTAATGAAGCATTCTCCTTCTATTCAGCAATCAGACAGAGGTCCTACTACTCTCAAGTTACGAAAGAGGATAGGTGAGCTCATTTTAATTGGCTGTTCATTCCTTGCCTGTTTTACTTGTCAAAAATACATTGGAAAACGACTGAGGTTGATTGAAATTTCAATCAAAAGTGGCTTACCTTACCAAATTAATTACTAAACAGACCCCTAGACTCAGTTTGGGTGTAATTGACACTCCTGTAAAAGACTATAAAAATCTGACGCCTTGGTGCTGCTTTCAGATATATGCAAAAGAAGAAATGGTAAATAAACCATGCGAAAAAGAGAACTCATGGGTCTTAATTAAATAATGATGTATTAGATTTATTGTATGTATGTAAAATTTGTGTATGTATGTGCAATCAGCCTGGGCTTACCAAGACGAGACAGCACACAGCAAGATGAATTTTCAAACAATGCTTCACAGAGCGGACCACGGTCTGAATTTGGAGCACCCTGCTCCGTATCAGCTGCCTCACGGGCAGTCTCTATTGAGCATGACTGCAGCACGCGCAGCAGTGTCTACTGCGCATGCCTGCGTTGTTACAAACTTTTAGCAAATTATTATATAGGATAGCTTGATCACCCTTGTCTGCTTGGGAACGAGGGTCTGGCAATAATTGATTTACCAGCACCTATGGGTACGCCTCGTCTCCTCCTAGTGCACCTGGATGAGACACACATGAAGCCCGAGGGCATGGAGATGACACGCAATGATGTGGGTGAGTCCTAATAGCTGGGGAAAGGCCAGTGAGGGTTAGAAATGGAGAGCAGGCTAAAGGGAAGGCCAGTGAACAGTGAAAGAGAAGGAGGTTGGGAGGGCTGATAATGCAAAAGTGAATGAATGTGGGTGGACAAATGTGAATCAGCGAAAGAGGCTAAAGGAAGAGGGAGGTGAAAGGAAGGGGTGGCATATATTTCGTACTGTGCGAATGGATAGGGCACAGGACCTTCAGGAGGGGGAGTAAAGGTTAGAGGTATTGCAAACGTTGTGAAGTGGGCAAAAGCCACAGAGCGAGTTTCTGGTGAGGATTAAAAACTCACTGCAGTGATATTGCCAGGAGTGGCCACTCAGTTCAAAATCACAGCCACTTGGCATTAGGCCAGTGTGTGGGGTAACGCTACGCCAGGGAGAGCCAGAGAGCGAACCAGAAAAACGCACACATTTATTTAATTAAAACTAGCTTTTTAGCTATTTAGCTTTATAGATTATGCTAATTAAGGCATGCGGTGCAGGCACTTTGTGTCTTTGCCCAACATCACCTCCCACATTTGCTGACTCTTAACCCTTTCAGTGCTTGAGGAGGTAGCCAATATATTGTTGAGTAGTGTCATTGAGTGGGGAAAGTAATTGAGTGGGTGACATGCCTTAATTAGCATATTTTATACATCTAAATAACTAAAATATTTGGTTTCTAACTATAAAGTGTCAGTGAAACATAAAGGTGAATTTGCAAACTGTATTAAAATCATCAGCGTTGTGTGTAAGAATTAATCTATACATTATGTACTTTGAATCGGGTTACTAGTTACAAATAAAAGCAATCAAACTATATACCTATATAGGTAGCGTTTACATTTTTTCTACCTAAGTTCTACATCTCTGTATTTCATAGTGGCACATGCATGAAATCCAAAGGACGTTTAAATGCTTTAGACCAGCCTTTCCACAAGACAGTTGATTATTTTTTTTATTTTTTTTTTCTCTAGCAAAGCAAATACAGCACTTTGCAGATTAATGGCACCAGTGGTGTATTATTTTGATACTAGTTGAAGAGCCCGTGTACATGGGCCACAGTGCCAGCCGGTCATGAGGCAGTCATGCACAATAGAGACTTCCTGCTCTGCGGCTGATAGTGCCAGACGGTCGAGGGGCAGTCGTGCACAGTAGAGACTGCCCGTGCCATGGCTGGTACTTCGGAGTGCCCCTCTCCGTATCAGCCACTTCACGGGCAGTCTCTACTGCACATACCCAGAAACAGAAAAGAAGGGAGAGACTTATAGTGCAGATGTCTCGATTTCGTTATTCAAATAAAAGACTATTTATTCTTTATGCTCACATTTGGGTTATGTAATGGATTTTAACCCAATGACTGTATAAGCCTGTGGAGGATAACAGACTGCCCCCACACAGATGTGCATATCACTGCGCTCAATCCTTTTGAAGACCTCCACTCCTCAGTGGGGCTTGGAAAAACAACAAAGAAAGGAAAGTACAAGGAGAGCTGTACTACAAATTTAGGTATATTCTCAAATATCAATGTAAATTGATACTCACTTCAAGTGTCGCACCGGTACCTGTATATGGTTACCGATGTTAATGCATACAGGGATTTTGGATGCTGATTCTCCCTGTTAAGCAATCCCTGTATTTAGCATTAGGGAACCATTCAGATCCTTTTGGAATGTAGAGGAGAGAGGGTCCAAAAAAACAGCGGCAGACCAGTCAAATCCAACAATATAAAATGTATTATTAAAAAGTATAATTAACCCCTTAAGGACTATTGCCCTGCCAGGACCGTCACGGCGGTCCAGCACTTAAGGACCAGTGACGGTCCTGGCACGGCATGGAGTTCAGGGCTCCCGGCGCGGCTGCACGCCGCTCCGGAAACTATTAAAAAAAAAAAATGCTCTGTGATCCTCAAGTGCCGGCCGCGCGCGTGCGCGCGCTGGTCCTTAAGGGGTTAAAATTCCTCTACATGTTTCGTGGTATCAAACCACTTCATCAGGAGGACAAAAAAATACAAACTTGTATTTTTTTGTCCTCCCGGTGAAGTGGGTAAATTTGCAGTACAGCTCTCCTTGTACTTTCCTTTCTTTATTGCTCTACTGTGCATGAATGCGTTGTTACAAATAATTGAGTGAATTATTATATAGGATTAGGATTCCTAAAGGGATAACAATGGTTTTTGTGTAAAAATTTGAATGGCAGGGTTTATCGTGAGGAGTAAAACAAGGTTATTCCCACTGCTGAGTTGCTTTATTCAAAATTTACTGCAGCTAAATTGTGCACTTTTGGACACACTACCTTTCCACATATTTTAGTATAAAGCTTTTGCAGTTCACATTATTATTTTTGTTGTTGTTGTTGTGTCACATATTTCCATGGCCTGAAATTGTATGGTGGCACTGTTACCACAGCAGTGTATGGACAGTTGACAGTATCCCTCCTAGATGCTATAATCATAGCACCAGTGTAACTTGTCAGGCTGTGGTGGTATTGCACCCAAAAAAAAAAAAAAAAAAGCGTGTGTGATATTCTTTGGTAAAGGTCCTTACTGGACCAAAGCATTGACATAAGAAGAAAAAAAGTTAATGTCTTTATAAGTCCTGTGAATGGCTGGTTTCCATCAGTGTGTGTGTGTATTTATGAAGAAAAATAAATGACTAAAATATATAATGTGTGTGTCAAATGAATGAGTGTTGCAGTATGTAATAATAGCTTTTTTTATTGGACGAACATTTAGTTATTGAGACAAGCTTTCGAGAGATGCTCACTTTTAAATTTCTGTATGCTTTAGACTTGATAAAGGGAGAATCTGTCTCAAAAGCTTGTCTCAATATAATTGAATGTTGGTCCAAAAAAAAAAAAAAAAAAAAGGTATTACATACTGCAATACTCATTCATTTGAGTGGCTAACCTAAATTGCATGTGTATGTGTATAGAAATGAGGAAACACTCACAGGTCTTTTCCCGGTGAAAAAAGGTGCTGGTTTATTCATCGACGTTTCGGCCCTCCTTTGGGCCTTTATCAAGATGCTTGCAAGGGCCGAAACGTTAATGAATAAACCAGCACCTTTTTTTCACCGTGAAAAGACCTTTGAGTGTTTCCTCATTTCTATATGCATATTACAGCAACTTCATAGGATTGCACCCAGGCACTGTATAGTGAGTGAAAATCGTGGGATATATATGTATATATAAATATATAAAATAAAAAATATCGTTTGTACATAAAAGTCCTCCTATCTAATTCACTTGTATAAAACTAGGTGGTATGATGTATTTTATAGATGTGTTGCTCATGTGCACATGCAGCAGTCTTGTTGCCTGCAAGCTGCTGACATTGGTTGTCAAGATGAATTAATGCAGAGGGTTTCATGTATGTGAGACAGGTACAAATGGACATGAGGTGGGTTTTCAGGTTAACAGAGCGAGAACATTTACTTTCCATACTGAACCATGCTTCTTAAAGAACACAATTACAAAGAAATAGACCGTATTAACCCTTTAAGAGGGGTGTGCAACCTATTATGGATCAAAGCATTGAACACCTCTCTGGGTTTTTAAAGGTTTAAATGCTAAATGAGGCCACGCATTTCATTGTCATTTTGTTACATTTGTACTGATTAAGAAGGTGCTGGCATTTCTTTCCCTGGCTGTGTTTGAATGTGCATTTTCTCTTTAACATCAATGCATTTTTCAAGGGAAAAATGCTTTGCTTTTAGCGTTACAAGTCTGTCTACCATATGATTGGTAAAGGATACCATCAAAGAGGCAAGTCTTTTAACAACTGCCACTCGTTTCATATTAAGCAAGTAGCCGTGAATTATTGCAGGTCTCCTTAATACATCAGAATCACTGTTTTAAAGTAGGCATATCGGGCATGCAGCCCAGAGGCCAAAAATCAGCGACTTGCAAGTATTTAAGGGGAGTGGTGTGCTCTAATCTAGAAACAATCTCTCTCTAATTACATATTTTTAATAGCTATTAAATGTGTACACAAACACATGCATGTGAGCGGACCCTAGAGGCATTTGGTCATTGTTGCTGCTGCCCTCCTTAGAGCGAATTATTGAGTATGCACCCCATGACCATATTTTAGTTTTACCTGCCTGTTTTAAACACATTGCATAAGTAGTTCATTTAATCTAACTACCACGATATTGGTACTGCATGGTATATACTGTAGCCACAATATTAATGTTAATATATAAAATAAAATGCTATTCTGTTTTTTTTTTTTTTTTTTTGTTCCTTTATTTTTTGTTTAATTGTAATTTTTGTCTTTTAAAACACCCAGGAGACATCTCTAACACCCAAGGGATTAATGTATTATTCCACATGTTAGTCATTTCCAAGATAAAATATGTATACATTATCTAGAAAACTATTTCTCAATCATGAAGGAATGACTCCATTTTAACATAGTAATTCTTATGAAACTCTGATGACACTTGCTTTTGTATTAGATAACCCTTGTTATTATTGTACCTTAGGCCAGAGCTGGTTGTGAAGAAGCTACGTTATTATGCCCGGTTTATTGTCGTCTGCCTCTTGCTCAATAAGATGGATGTCGTTAAGGACCTAGTCAAGGTGATTAATGGTTTCCTGATAGCAAAGTCTCTACAATCCATGTGCAATGTGCAATTCTTGTATACTTTGTGCAATGCTGTGAGCTTACAGTAGTAAAAATGCTGTCTTCTAATGCTGTTTTTACTCCATTTTATATATACGTGTTTTTTTTTTTTTTTTTTTTTGTTTTTTTTTATAAAGAATTTAGAAAGGAATGGAAGAATCAGATTAAACCTAACACCAGCACCTAAAATGAATTGGACTCTCTTTTCCCTGATATACATGATTAGTTCTAGAGTGTACCCTATTCTGCTTTTTTGTGCTCTGAAAATACTATGTATAGAAATGTTAGCAGTTTTGGAGAATAAACTCTCAATTTCATTCATTACTTGGGATATTTTAGATTTAATAATAGTTTAACAATTGGTTAATTCACAAATTATTACTTCAAAACAGCATAGTTTTCTCAGTTTGAGTTTAATATTTCTCTTTAATTTTATTGTGCTGCTCTTGCTATTCCAGTCGGTGGCTATCAGAGTTTTATGGAACAGAACGCTCCATAAAATATATTAATAAGAGCCACCATAAAATGGAATGGTCACAAGAAACTGGTATCTGGTAAAAGCATCAGAATGCAATTTTGGTATGTAGTAACCCTTCATTAAAGGAAAGTGATAATTTTAGCCAAGAGTGAAGCTGGTTTTGGATGCATACTTTGTATATTTCCTTACTTTAATCCTTTGAGTGCCAAAGGAGTACACGACTCAATTCTTGGCAATGCGTTGTGTACCCCTCTGACACTCAAAGGGTTAACACTCAAACCACACATCCTGACATTGATCACAAACGTCCTTTCCTCTTTCTTTCCTTCCTCATTCCAGGAACTATCAGATGAAATAGAAGACTACACACATCGCTTTAACACAGAGGATCAGCTCGAGTGGAACCTCGTTCTCCAAGAAGTGGCAGCTTTCATTGAGGTTTTGCATTTTTATTATTTCTGCTTATTCTGTTTTGAATATTCCTGCATATTCCTGTATATACACACAGACACATGCCCAAAGCTCTCTGTCCAGTGCCCGCTCTCTAATTTGTATATACACTAGATGAAGAGCCCGTTACATGGGCCACGGTGCCACTGCCAGCCAGTCGCCGGGTAGTCATGCACAGTAGAGACTGCCCACGCTGCGGCTGATACAGTGCCATACAGTTGCGGTGCAGTCATGCTCCGTAGAGACTGCCCGAGGTGCGGCTGATACAGAGCTGGATGCTCCTTTGGAGCGCCCCGCTCTGTATCAGCCTTGTCACGGTCAGTCTCTACTGCGCATGACTGTGTCGTTACAAACTTTGTAGCGAATTATTATATAGGATAATATAAATTCATTGATTTCCTCCCCTATGGTGCATTTGCGTTATACAAGTTCTTTATGCCTCAGTATGTGTTCTTTTTGGGGTGAAGATGGGGTGTGTGCATGAGACGTGGAAAAGAGAGATTCTGTTTTTTAATTGTACCATGGAATATGCTGGGGGTTGCAGAAGAATCCTTTGGAGGGGCACCTCTTTGCCCATAGCAAATCTACAGGATTAGCTCCTATATGAGATCATGTATGATACTCCTCCTCTTTCTTCTCCCTCTCTCGCCCCTTCCACGCCCTTCTCTCTCACTCATTCTCTCTCTCCCTGTCACTCGTTTTTTTTTCCCTCTTTCTTTGTCATTCTGTCCTTCTCCCTTCCCCTCCCATTCTCCCTCCATACACAACACAGGCAGACCCCGTGATGGTTCTAAATGATGACAACACCATCGTGATCATTTCCAATCGGCTTTCAGATGGATCAGGACCTGCGCTGGAGCAGGGTATGGTTGTGGGACAGCTGATGCTCGCTGATGCTCTAATAATTGGCAACTGCAATAACCAGGTGAGTAGAATTGTCAAAGTGAAGTTATCTTTCTAGGAGGGAATATTGTTCGGGTTCTCACCTATGTTAGGAATAGGAAAAAACACTTGTCCATTTCAGTAACTACTGTAAAACCTCGGACCTTTAGGGCTGTATGTTCAAAGAGAAGTGGGGGTGTTCTGGAGCAAACCTACTGCACTGTGGGGGAGAACTAAAAATCCCCATTTATTTAAGTAGGGATTTTAACCCTTTGAATTCTAGAGAGATTAACAAGGCATTGCTTCACAGTACCTCGAAGACCTCTCTAGCATTCAATCGGTTGAAATCCCCATTTAAATAAATGATGTCTTTTTGGAATTTTTAATTTTCCCCTATGCATTTGGTTTATTCCAGAATGCCTCAACTCTTCTGTTGAACATATGGCCCTTAGGGTTCCATGATCAATTTGATATTCCGTTTATCATTACCTATGACAAGAATACCCTTTCTGTTCTTTATTTTAATTCTTCCCCAGAAAGGATGTTTAATCTTGCAGGAATTTCACAACTTTCCCCAAACATTCCCCCCATCACCTTTAAAGCATGATTTCTTTTGCTGTCTGTCTTTGGATTGTTCTGTGTTACTGTTAATGAAGTTTATATGCAGTGATGTACGAATCCTGAAACACCTTCCATTTCCTAAAATTAACCTTTTTATGGATTAATCCCATGGAAGCAAAAGATCTCTTCAGTGCTTTCATGTTGCAATGCATTGGATAAGTAATTTTCGCTACACAAACAGACACTTTTTAGAAAGTCCACTCTTTCGTGGGAATTTGCAGAATGACGAAGAGGCAGTTTACTTGTGAATTCTGAGGCAAAACATTTACTTTTACACATATCACATTTTGTATGATCGTCTAACACTTTTATGCTCCTAGCAAAGTGTGTTCAGATTTCCACCTGCTTCTATCAGTGTAAACCTATTACATAAAGTCTCCCCCCCAAAAAATTAGTCATATAGCTATAAACATACCTGGGAACTTTCAAGATGAGCTGACTCTGAGATAATTGAAATATTAACCCTTAAAGCTTCCCATAATGTAGATTTTAGGCAATATATACCCGCTTGCTCTAACCTAGGAATGATCCAGTTGGTCTGCAAGGACCCTTTAACATGCTACAATTTAAAGATCTCATGGCCTAAAAACATACAAGACAAGCAGGACACCTCCCTCTGTATTTCTGGTGCAAATGGCATGAATTTAGTGACTAAAGAAATATTTAATTGGGGCAAATCGTATAGTAGGTAACAGAGAACACTCTCACCCTGAGATTTTGGCCCTTCACCCTGAGACCCTGAGATTAGGGTCAAAACCCTGAGTCTCAGGGTCAGACCCTGAGAGTTCCCAGGTACGGCGATAAGCTTACAAAAAGTACTATTATCCAGCATAAGTACAGCTTTATTCAGAAATCCTACTTCTTCTGAGATTGACGGCCAAGATTTAATTTGAAGGACAATCCATGTAGAATTGATTTATAGTGACTTTTAGGATTCTCTGCCGGGATTAAGTTAAGGTAAGTGGGACTTTATTATTAGATGTTGGGGTTCTTTTAAGAAAGATGTTAATACACTAATGTAAGAGCATATGAACTGAGGTGTTTACAAATGTTTGGTATTGAAGTTTACCCTGTAGTCTCCAGAGGTTTCCAGCAGCTGGGAAAGGGCATGCTGCTTGGCTGAAGCAGTTCTTACGTATCATCCAATATTTGTGAATGTACACGTCAGAGAGTTTATGTTCTGTCTCAGGTCAAGTTTAGTGAGCTGACCATAGACATGTTCCGAATGCTACAAGCTCTGGAGAGGGAACCTATGAACCTCACTTCTCAGATGAACAAACCAGGATTACAGGTAGGATCGTGTAATAAGGATGTTTTATTATTTGTAGTAATAGTAGTAGTAGCAGCAAAAGCATGACCTGTATTAATGTGTAGCTCTTTCTTCCAAACTCCAAAATTAGCCCCATTTCAGTTCATTGAAATCCCCATTTTTCTGTTATGGTGCAGTCCATTTTCCCGAGACTTGCTCCTGTTCTCGCTACATCAAACTCATTATCTTGTTTGCAGTGATACTTGCTGATTGTTTGAATGCAGCTGCCAGTGTTTTATATCCTCATGTATGAGGAGGTTAGAGAAATGAATGGTAACTTTCAGCCACTTGTATTATTTTGTTGTCCCCTTTACCTGTCTTGTTAATGATATGCCATGTGCCCTTTGATTTTAAGGACTTGTCTAACAGTGCTTCACAATGCTTTCTAGAGATTTCTTGTCATATGTTAATTTTATTATTGCCCAAAATCAGATTCACAAAGTTGTGATGTCTTAATTGCACTGAAACTCACATGATGACACAAAGCATGCCACAATATGTACTATCAGTCCTTAATGGTGAAACAAATAGTGATGCATAAAAATTACTATTTAAATCTTATGTTCAACATTTGAGTGTGACTGATACACCACAAAATGCAGCCCTTCTGAAGTTATTAATGTTTCATTCTGCCCGCCTCCATCTTCTTTCTCAAAGTTCTGCTATGGAGCACTGATAGTATCAGTCTGAACCGACCAAGACAAAAATGATATCTAAATCAATTAAGAAGACACAGAAAAATTACTTACAGAGAATCTCAGTATTATCTGCATTTTTGTCAGGTTAGTCGACCTTATCAGTTCGTATAGTGCTGATGGACTGAAACAGGAAAAAGGTGATGAGAATAAAACTTTAGTAACTTCAGAAGAGCTACATTTTAAACCATGCAACTGACATTGCAGCAATGGTGCTGCTATTTAAACAACATATTAGACTCTAAAATCATATGTTTGTGTTTTTCTTAACGGCACATGGCAAAATCATGTGAATGCATAAAACAGGGATGTC
Organism: Rhinophrynus dorsalis; assembly: GCA_037306005.1. Lineage (NCBI taxonomy): Eukaryota > Metazoa > Chordata > Amphibia > Anura > Rhinophrynidae > Rhinophrynus > Rhinophrynus dorsalis. The sequence goes on along the minus strand of CM074726.1, from coordinate 43,750,796 downwards.
CAAACTAAGGCTCAGGGCCTATTTACGGTCCGCAGACATGGCACATCCAAATCTTCGTTCAACTTCTAAAACAATATGATCTTCTGCAAAACATAATTCTCTTTACCCGATCTTTAACAATCAGGCATTTAATGCTAGTATGTAAATGTATGTAGCAAACTGTATGGGACTTCATTAGCCTAGCTATGGATTACATAAAATAGTAATTATAAATACTCATTTTGATCATTCCTTTTCATTTTCACTCTATAACGTTAGTTAGTGGTATGTTGCCCTTTAGTCTGGCCTTTGAGTAAAAGAACAGCTTGGGCATCCCTGGCATGTTTAAAATAATTTTTATTCCACTACAAAGCTGCCATTTTTACTGCTACGTTTGGACACCTGCTCCTGGGAATTAAAGGTACTTCTGGGAACTGTTCAAATGTGATTTTAATTCTGGTAGGAGATTTCACAATACCGTCAAAAAGAAGCATATAAAAAAGTCTAGGAGGACTTGAGAGCCATATTAAAAATAATTGTATGTGTATGATGGCATTTCTTAGAGTATTTTAAAAATCAAAATACAGGTTTTGTAGGGACAGACTAGGAAGTCTGGGTCATTGTAGAAACATATCCTTTTCATGTACAGGTTTCAGGAATACGATAGAATACATTTTTAGGCTAAGGATAAATTGTTAGAAAAAAAATATTTTAGTACAAACTAATAAATCCTAAATTATGTTGGGGTATATTTTCCCCTTGGGTGCTGGAGATGTATTATCCCTTCTTATTTTGACGTGGAGAGAGGAGTCAACAGCCCATATGTACCCATGAATTTAAGTTGAGGAAGTGACGTGTGTTAGAACTGAAGGAGTCTACCTGCCACAGACACACAAGGTGACATCTTCTTTATAACTATGGAAGTAGTGGGTCCCTGAGGCCTCTCCCTTACACCAGCACACGAATGAAAGCCAGCTGCGTTAAATCTCTGGAGGGAGTGGGTCCCTAAACTTTCTTCCTCCTGCTACAGAGCCAACAGTTAAGGGTTATGACTTTATGAATGGAGCGGGTCACTTTTCCCTCCCACTGACACGCAGTCAGTCAGTTGTGTAATAACAATGGAGGGAGCAGGTCACACTTCCTTTCTCTATGCCATAGCTGTCAGGAGTGGTCTTTAAACACTCTCCTTTTAACTAATCCCCTGACCGCACTTGGTGCCTTAAAGAACGTAAGGGGACAACTGGGAAGGGGAGGTTTTAGAGGCCTGTTTCTAACCACTGACCCTTGTTTTAACAACTATGGAGGGAGCAGATATCCAGTGGGGAGGGGGAGAGTGCTCAGGGACCCTCTCCTTCCTCAACCCATACCCCTTCTGGGGTCAAACATTTGACAACTGGTCCTGGGACATGAGATTGCTATGACCACACCCACAACTCAGAATGTGGGTGTGGCCAGCACAGCTGAGGCTTCATCACTAAGTATTTGGAGCTCTAAACAGTTGCCTTTTGGGAAGTCTGGCCTTGTGTGTTGCAATGTATGCCCGCTTTGCACTAACTGACAAAGCTAATTTTATCAAACAATTGTTTTAATTGAAAAATAACATACATTTAGGTGCTTTTGAAAGCTGTCTCCAAATTACAGTACCAATTTTTGCAAAATGACATTTCCACTTGAAAGGGTTTAGTGCATTTAAATGGAGTCATGTGGTCACTTTTACCTTTTGAAGAGCAATGCATTTCCCACCTGCCACTCAAATTAATAAACAGTAAATACTGGTGGCAGAGAGTGAACTTCAAAGAGGGGGCACTGTGTGGCTCTTCAATGTGGATTCAGAACGGCATATTTAATTAGCATTGAAATCTTTCAAAATAATAAGGTTTTTGTAAGGGGGTAGGGTCAATTTAAATCTAATATTTAAAGGGATGGTAACACTATCTTTTGACTGGGTAATATGTAAAGAAAATTGCCTGTGTTTTTATAATTTTTACCTTCACGTTTTTTCATATATACACTTTTATCTCCTGGACCTTTGTCTTCCTGGATCTCTGTGCTGCTTTGATTAGCCAGAAAGCAGACAAAGTGATACAATGTAACCTTATCCAAGTAGCACAGAGTGCTCTGTATTTTGTATATTTTTACATTGAATCACTATATTTTTAGCAGTTCCTGAGATAAAGCTTTGTGGAAACAGATCCAAGTAGCTCACTGTCAGGGACAGAAAAAAAATATTATTATTATAAGCATTCTGACTTTACATATGCTGTATATGTATAGTCAAAAGTAAGTGTTAGTATCCCTTTAAAATGTTTTGCAATCAGTTTAGTAATGTTCTTAACCCTTTGAGTGACAGGTATCCAACGCATTGCTCTGCAACGTGTTTGATACCTCCCTGGCACTCAAAGGGCTAATCATCTGCCTTACTGAGATAAATTTGTCCCTCACATCCCAATATGCATTGGAAACCTCTTTAGCATTCAATGGGTTAAAATCCCCATTTAAATCAATGGCATTTTTTTGTTCCCCCTATAGTGCAAATAGTTTGCCTCAGAAGACCTCTGCTTTACTTTTAAACTTACGGCCCAAACTCTTAGTGAGTCCCAAGTACTAACATGGAGTATCACTGCTCTAGAGAGTTCTCCAATGACTTTCAAACACTCAAAGAACTTGTGTGTAAACGCCATTGACTTATGGACAGTAGTAGCGCCAGAAAAAAATTGCATATTTTAGGAGGATTCTTAAAGGGGATGTGTCACCTATACAGGACTTGAGCTAAATAGTTAAGTTATATCAATAATAGCACTAAAAGTGTGTTTATTTTTTAAAATAAAGCTTTGTTTTGTCAAAATGTAATTTATAAAGTATGGGCTGCAGGTACTTCCAGACAGACTGCGGTTACCTGCTTTGTAACCACAGTCCGTCGCTCTGCCTCTTCTCCCCTCCCTGTAGCCAGCCTCCTCCAATGATGGAGGCTTCAGTCTGTAAGCTGGAGTGGTCTCATTGGCAGAGATCGATATCTAACCAATTAGACCGCACCAGCTTACAGACAGAAGCCTCCGTCATCAGAGGAGGCTGGCTACAGGGAGGGGAACAAAGGCAGAGCAACGGGCTGCAGTCTGTGCGGAAGTAGCTGCCCATACATTATAACTAAAATTTTGACAAAACAAAGCTTTTTTTAAATAAATAAATAAACATCCTTTTAGTGCTATTATTGGTATAACTTAACTATTTAGCTTAAGTCTTGTATAGGTGATACATCACCTTTAAATATACAAAAACACATTTAGCTGTTCATTATCCAAGACAGCTTGGAAATCCTTTGAGATTGATGGGAGACTGAAGGTTCCGGTATTTATAAACTCTCAAAAGTGCTGTTTTCAGGACACCTTACATGACTATAGTATAAACCAGTGTTTCTCAACTGTAGTCCTCAGGTACCCCCTAGTGGGGAAGATTTTAAAGAGGAACTTTCACCTTCTATAAAGTCGTCCTCCAATAATTAGGCATATTGCGACTAGCTTTATAATAGTTTTATTATCCCTCATGTTCTGAAGTAATCCTTTTTCTTCGGAGACTGGAAGCCAGGCTTACACGCAGACATCTTGGCTTAGAGACGGCTGCACTGTCCATCCTGGCCTTCTCTAGGATGCATTGCATGGCGCCATAAGGCACCCGGAAGGGACGACTCTAAAGCAAGAAGCCTGGCCGTCAGTCTCCAGAGAATAAGGATTACTTCAGAACCTGGTACTTATGAGATAATAGAACCAGGGCTTATAATTTGAAGTCCTTTGCTACTAGCCAGACCTGAAAAGTTACTTGCCATTGCAAGCCATAACATACCCGCCAGGGCTAAATTTTCACTCGCCATTGGCTAGTGGCGAGTGGAAATTTTGAGCCCTGATAGAACTATTATGAAGCTATGCCTAATTATTGGAGGGTGACTTTATAGAGGGTGAAAGTTCCGCTTTTAAGGATTACCCCCCAGGCTGGTCATGAATATGGGGCAGTGGGCCATTGCCTCACTCAATTTCCTATTTACTGCTGTAAATAGAGTAAACAGAGTTTAAGGAGCTACTCGAGTATTGTAGCTCCATTTCAGTTGTAAGCTCTGTGGTATCACTAGTGTTGCTTCATTTCATTTGTAAGCTCTGTGGTATCACTAGTTTTGCTTCATTTCATTTGTAAGTGCTGTGGTATCACTAGTGTAGATCCATTTCAGTTGTCATCTCTGTGATATCAGTTGTGTACTACCATTTCAGTTATAAGCTCTGAGATATCACTTGACTTAATCCATAACATTAATGCCAGCTATAACATTAACAAGAGGGGTTGGGCTGGGACATTGGGCTGGAGCGGTAATAGATATAGGCCACTTAATTGTACGTGCCCCCCCCCCCCGGCCAAAAGTTGCCAGCCCTCCCCTGTATGGAATATTCTAAATTGTTAGGGGTTTGTACATAGCAGCTAGTCAGGACATCTGGTACAGACCAATATACTGAAGTCATAAATAAAACATGTGATAGACCTATTGTAAACCTAAATAGGCAAGTGTAATGTTAGAATATGGGCAGATTAGACGGGCCAAGCAGTTTTTATCTGCTGTCAAATTCTGTTTCTATTTACTCTCTGTAGAAGCACAGGGGCATCAAAGGCATTTTCATCTGCTTTTAAATGCCCCAGAATATTTGGTACACAGCATCGCATGTAACCAGAGTAACATTGCTGCATCTGAAAGTTCAGCCATTTTACAGGACCCATCGGAGAAGCCGACGAAGAGAGAAAACCCCCATAAATATCTCCTGTACAAGCCGACGTTCAGCCAGCTGTATACCTTCCTAGCTGCATCTTTTAAGGTCAGTGTATGCATGATGTTGGGAAGTCCTGTACACACGCTTGAAGTATTATGGACTTATTCTGTAAACTAGTATCAAAGCCTGTATACACGGGCTAAAGTGCCCCCAGCGGCCCCGGCTGCTGCCCCGGATCAGAGACAGGAGGTGAGCTGTCCGGATCTCCCCGCTCCGGATCAGCGCGTTCGGTGAGTCTGTCGCCGAACGCGCTGATCCTCAACGGGGAGCTCCGGACGGCTCACAGAGAAGCTCCCTGTGATGCGAAACCACACATGCACAGTCTCTACTGTGCATGTGCGGTTACACTCTCAGGGAGCAACTCATTCTATCACTTTATGTTATAGGAGGATCAGTTGTGTGTTCTTAAAGCTTTGTACAATATCGTTCATCAATCATCGTATGTTAAGAATTAAAATGTAGGTGACTGTTATATAACCACTAATATTGAAGGTAATACTTTATAATTTTACTACAAATACTGTGTGTGCGTACAAAGTGTACATAATTTGTTTTAAAACATGAATTTAGCAGTTATAAGAGTGTTATAGAATGTAAACCTCTGGCTTTGAAAGGGTTGTGTTATCATAGAACTGCACTTTTCTACTGGGTCAGGGCTTAGCAAAAACAATACATTTATGAAACCTTTGTGTAACACGAGTCATCGACACATTGATCTGAAATGCATCCTCACCCCTCTGGCACTGGAAGGGTTCTTGTATCATATAAATGAACAAGAGTGTAGCCTGAAAATACAATTACCCCCCACCCCAATTACATGGCTCCCATATGTCTCTTCTGCATTCTCCTCCCGATTTAGTGTTCCATAGATAATGGTGGGAGACATAACCCTTTCAGTGTCATGAGAGTGGGCAGTGTGTACTGCAGTGTGTTCTCACCCCTTTTTCAGTGGAAGTGCTGTGTTCTGTGCACTTCAGTTCTGGGTCAAGGCTTTACAAATTCAGACTAACATTCTTAAAGGTGGTTATGTCAAGCTATGAATGAAGATCCGATAATACCTTATACTTGTAATAATGCTCTGTACCTCTCAAAACATTCATATTGGTATATATTTTTTTAATCCTATATAATAATTCGCTAAATGTGTTTGGCAGAAGCCGTCATGCGCAGTAGAGACCACTGCGCGTGCTGCAGTCATGTGCACTACAGACTGCCCGCGCCTGATAAGAGTGGGGTTCCGTATGAGCCATGGCACATCTCTACTATGCATGACTGCTCCGAGGCCGTTGCTGGGTGGCACTGTTTTTTTCTCCCCCTCCTTTTCCCAACTTCACTATTCTTCCTTCATGTAAGAAAGCCGCCAGACGGATCGCAACAAGGGGCAATATTGTGTCAGCATAAGGAAAACCCTGCTGTCCTTCATCAAGGGGGCTGCAGGGTTTTCCTTATACAGACACAGGCAATATTGTTCCTTGTTGCGATCAGTCCGGATTTCACATCTGAGGGAAGAATAGTGATGGTGTGAGGGAGAAACTTTAAAGTAGAATTACAAAACTTTTTTATTGGTATGAGCATTGCCAAAGGTACAGAGCATTATTAAAATTAAGAAATAAATGGATCTTCATTTATCGTATGACGTTACTATTACTATCTCTTTGACCCTTTAATGATACACGAGTCTTGGCAACGCATTGAACTGTTACGTGTTCTCACTTCTCTTTCACTGAAAGGGTTTTCTTATAACTGTGCTTCAGTTCATGGTCAAACCTGAAAATAATACAATTTGTCTGTCGTCCAGTGTGGAACACAGGAACCATGGTGTAAAGTCACCTCTTCCAGGAGGGCAGGGCACTTAAAAAAAAAAAAAAAAAAATGTCTCTGAGGAGGAGACTTCTCCTTCCTTCCACTTTACCTCTCGCCTGCTAAGCTCAGTGAAATTACCATTAAATTCTTTTCTCTTGCTCCACATGGAGCACTGGACTCACTCCATGAGAAAAAAAAACCATTGTGTTGAGCCCATGGGGCAGGGCGTGTTATCTTCGATTCTTTGTTCAAGAGATACATTTTTCTTTTTTAACTTCTGTTTTGCTTTTTCTCTTGTCTTTGCTGTACTTTAAAACTGAGCTTAGTAAGCATGGGTAAAGTGCAAAGGAGGTGGGAGTCTCTGCCTCAGAGACCTTTTTCTACTCTTGGAGGAGGAAATTTACACCATGGTTTCTGTGTTCCACATGGATGAAGTGAAAAGGATTTAACAGTAAGTAAACTAAAATACTTATACTACTACTACACCTCTCTTTCATTGCATAACTTGTCTCATTTTCTGCCCACCTCATAACACGCCCCCTCTCCTTTCACATCCTGCACTCTTTATTTTCCCCATCTTTACAGTCTCTCTCACATATGGGTAATGAGGCCCTGCAGCTGGTCCTGAATATAACTCCCATCCATCTAAACCAAGGATGATGGGAATGGTACTCCTCAACACACTGAGGGCCTCAGATTTTCCACTCATGCATGGTTCTGACTACAAGCAGACAGTGGAACAAGGCTGTGCTGTCAGACAGTGGATGTGTTCTGTTACTGCCAGTGGAACATGTTTAGAACACCTTTGATTTTCTGTTGCAGGAGCTGCCAGCAAATAGTGCCCTCCTGATCTACCTGTCTGCTACGGGCGTCTTCCCAACAGGTCGTTCTGATTATGAAGGTACGATAAAGGAATGCTCCCTGTCATGCACAGGGTTTCAATTCTCTTTATTCCATGCTGTGTGATGAGCTCCTCACTGCTGGAGCAGCGTGCCCTGCATGTACTGGCCTGCAAGTCACAGTCTTAAATAGTGAGCTGTGCTGTATCGCTTCCTTCTCCAGCAGTGCGGGGCTAACAAGGCATCCATTTCCTCACACAGCTGACATTCTCATCTACCACATCACATTGTGCAGGTGTAAAACTAACAGATTCCAGAAATCCCCTGAGGGGTGAAACGCCAGATCATGTTTGTGTGTTTAACCTTTCACTCCATGCTCTCAAAGGGAAATGGTTTATTAATAACGAAAACAACTTAGATTGGGTGTCTTGTTTTATGTTTATACCACATTGAGTCCAGCTACTTGTCACTCTGTACTTATAATTAGCCCTTCTGTGATGTCACATTTTGAGAGAGAGGCTGGTGACAGTCCTGTATGTTCCAAGCAGTTCCCTTTATAGTTGGAAATTCTAGAATTTGTAGCTCACCTCACTATGGGATAACCGAATGCCCCAACCTATCAATAGGTTTGGAAAAAGTGAAGATGTAATCCATTTGGGCCTTAAAAGAATAACATGCTAATCACACATCTGTGTGCTTCTACATACACATTGAGGCTGATGTTTTAAGAAAAAGTGGTGACAGTCTGGGGCAGACCAGCAGCAATTTAACCTTTTGAGTGCCAGAGATGAACGCAGCACATTGCTTTTCAATGCATCGTGCACTCCTCTGGCACTCAAAGGGATAAGGAATACATATAAATTCCCAAAACGGCCATTGATTTATAGTGCATCGAGATCTTTTGTTAGCTGTCTGGTGTGTGAACTGAAGATGCAATGACACACACCTGGGCAAGCAACAGCTGAACAGCCAATTGTCCAATTACTTTTGGTCCCCTAAAATGGAAGGACAATGTATAAAAGGGCCAATAATTCTTATACAGCTCATAGTTTATGCGTGTAGACAGTCTGCACTTTAGTCTTAGTCATTGTTTCATTTAAAATCCAGTGTGCATGATTACTGAGCATAAACCACAAACATTGTCACTGTAAATGAGTCGTTTAATGTCTTAAATGTTACAGAAGTTGCCAATGCATTGTGACACAACGTGTTGGAGAGCTGTAGTATTCAAGGGGTTAAAAGACCCATTTAAATCAATGGGGGATTTTTAGATCTCTACAAATTAAACCATCCAGTGTGAGCAAAAATTATAGAGAAAAATTGTAATATTAAACTGCTTAACCCCTTAGGGACCCTTGACGTACCAGGACCGTCACGGTCCTTGAACTACTCAAGGACCGATGACGGTCATGGTACGTCACTTACTTTTTGCTTACAGCGCTCTACCGGGAGCGCTGTAAGTAAAAATAGGGCCTGAAATAGACCGCTCCAAGATCAGAGCGATCTCTTTCAAGCCCCATAATGACGCGCCGATACACGTGACAGGTCACGTGTACCGGCGCGTCCAAGTGCGCCTATGCGGTCATTATGGGACGAAAATGTCCCATGACCGCCGGTCCTTAAGGGGTTAAAGTGGAACTTTCAAGCATATTAAAGTGCCAACCCCCCCCCCCCAAATCAGTTTTAAGCATATGAATACTTGATTATCCTTCGAAAATCTGGCATTATCGAGAAATGTAACTTCTTCGGAGACTCACTGGCAGGCATCTTGACACAGAGGGATCTGTGCTTCTGCACTGTCCTCCCTTTCTGTACCTTCAGGTATAATGCAACTCCCTCTTGCCAATTATAGAGGAGACAGGGACGAACAACGCATGCGCACAGATGGCTCTTCTGCAAGATGTCAACAGTGAGTCTCCAAAGAGGTTAGATTTCTAAATAATGCCGGAATTAATAAGGATAATGCAAGTATCAATATGCTCATTGCTATGTGAAAAATGATTTTGGGGCACTTTAAAGGGTAACATTCACATCAGACAAACTCTTGCCCATTGATTTTAATTAGTAAAACTAGATTAGCTTTGTTTTGTTTTATTTTTTTAAATCTTACTTACCTAGTACCGAAGATATGCAGAGTTAAAATCTGGAACTTCCGTGTTCTGCGGCACAACTCCTCAGGACTTCCCACCTCACTCCCAGCTGCTCCAGGGAGTGCTTTCACGATTCCCTTCGAGGTGGCATTTATGTGGGCTAACGTTACAGCAAGCTCCGTTTCCCATGCTACTGAGCTTGCAACCCAACGCTAATCTAGTTTTACTAATTAAAGCCAATGGGCACAAGTTTGTCTGATGTGAATGTTCCCCTTTAATATGCATGAAACTAAAATAAAACCCACACCTAACTGTTAACACAAAAATACCATAACGACATTTTTTTTGTCTGTGCATTGTATAGCCTTTGGCACTAAGGAATTTTTAGATGTTGCCTACAGTGTAGTTGGCCTGCGCCAGAATTGCACTTTGTCTAGTACATCCGCCTCATTTTGTGTACGTTATCATTTCATTGACACTGGTTGTTAGTCTATGGGGGAGTATGCATAAAGTCTCTACAGTAGAGAAATTATAGGGCAAGCCAGCTGCAACATAAGGAGCAAATGTAAATTCACACTCATTGGTATTTTTAACCCCTTAAATGCTTGCGGTTTCTAACACATTGCTTTACAAAGTACTGAGGCTTCTCTGTCATCCAAAGGGTTAACAAGTGTCCTTTAAAGAGGCACAAACACCTTCTAGTACTAAACCCCCAATTGCCTTACTGTGGTCAAAATAGTGTATCCACCAGTGGGTGGAGTTTGGGGTCCAGGAGTCCTGCCAGCAAGAGTCATGACGAGCCCAAGGTCTAGGAACAGTACAGACAGTAGCTTTATGGCCATATTCAAGAAATGTAACCCTTTGAGCCCTAGAGGGGTACGCAACGCATTGCTTTGCAATGCGTTGCGTATCCCTCTGACAATCAAAGGGTTAAAGGAGCAGTAACTTTTTCTGTGAAAAATATATATTGTAGGGATTTTCCTGTTGTGTAAAATAAGAATACTCCCACTGACAACACATTTATAATTTCATGGTTATTACAGTTTAAACTCATAATTTTTAACATTAGCAGTACCCTCTAATGGGCAGAGTCCAATTAGTTTTTCTGTTACATTCTAATGAAAAGGAAAGTCCGTGTCATACAGATATTCCATAGCATGTGATAGAAACTGCCAAGTCACTTCCTGTCAGAACTTTCAGGAAGTACACACAGTAAATTAACTTCCTGGTTATTTGAACTTGTTCTTCTTGGCAGGAAACAAACTGACATATAGGTTTTCAAAAAAATAAGTATACTGCTTCTTTTAGAGAAGCAATTCTAGAGCAAACCAAATGTATCAGAGGACAAATAAAAATTCCCCACTTAATTAAAGTGGAACTTTCATCACATTAATATTGAGCCCCAAATCATAATTACAATAGCGATATGTATAGACTTATTTGTATTTTCAATAATAATTGCTGCATTCGTGAGAAATAGAACTTTTTAGGCAGACAGGCTCCGGCAGGGATCTTGCAGTAGACGCTGTCTGCTCCTGCACGGTCAGTCCCATCCGGTGCCTTAAAGGGATAGTAATACTTCATTTTATCTTTATTTTATTTTGTAAGCATTAAAAAAACACGAAGAACGATATAAGTCTTATCTCTCATACCTTTATGGTTTAAGAGATATTCACAAGCAAAGTTTCCCCCTCCCGCCCCTTTTTCCTAGTGTAAGCCATCTCTTCTCAGATGTGAATCTGGTTGTAAGACCAGACAGATAGTAGCAGGGGACAATCTTCTTTGTATGAAAACAATGAAAGCCCTTCCCCCCTTGACAAGTTTTTCAGCTTTTTCCTTTATCTTAATTGAAGATTGTCCCTCTGTGCAGTCTACCTGGGCACCTCCCTTCTGATCTGGCTGAACAGGGGGGGGATACTTTGTTTGTGAATATCTCATAAAGGTTTGAGAGATAAGACTTATATCGTTCTTCATGTTTTTTTAATGCCTACAAAATAAAATAAAGATAAAACAAAGTATTACTATCCCTTTAAGGTAACCAGACATTCCAATCACCAGTCGTGGACTTGAAGGGGGCGGACAGCGCAGACTCAGAGATGCCGTCTCTGCAAGATGCCTGCTCTGTTCCCAGCTGCCTGTCTGCCTAAAAAGTACTATTTTCACTAATGCCGCAATTATACTTGAAAATACAAGTAAGTCTATGCATATTGCTATTGTAATTATGATTTGGGGCTCAATATTAATGTGATGAAAGTTCAGCTTTAAATAGGACTTTAACCACTCTGGCATTTGTTGGATTAAAAGCCCTATTTAAATCAATGGACATTTTTCATTAGCTCCTTATGGTACAATTGAATTGCTCTAGAATAGCATTTCCTTAGCTTGCTGAATCCAGCCCATAGTGTTTTGTTTGCTGTTTATATGCTGTAAGATTGTAATTAGGCTTCCAGACATACACATAATATATCACAGGGTGAGAAGCAGAGTCTTCCTTCAGTGTGACAGTGACAGGAATCCCCCACTCCATATTGAATGCCTCCTGTTAGCCAGGATAGACTGAAAGTGCCACATTCATGTCGCTGCCCATCAGCTGGATTAAACATGCATTCCTTTATCTGAAGCATGCTGCCCATTGCCAGTCTCATGTGTGCATGGCTTTAGCATGGGGTTTGGCAGAGTTTACTCTGAGGTTCAGTAGGTTGGGCATTGCATTGCAGAGCAACGAGTTGTACAATCCTCTGGCACTCAAGGCAAGATGGAGAGAGCAGCGACTTGTAGCTTTCTGTATTAGGAACAATTAGCAGAAGTTACGACTCTTAAAATCTGTCCAGATCTCTGGGGATATATCTGACTGGCAACTGCAATGCTTGTCCAGAGTGTTTCCTCTTGTCTTGCTACGCATAATATATTTCATTATTTCCATCTGTGGCTCTCCTATTTCTCACCTTCTTTCTGTACTTGGATGTTTGTTTTTCTCACTCAGTATGCCAATCTATGTCCGCTGTATTCATTGTGATTTTATGGAGGAACACAGACACCTTCTAATAATACATCTCCATTTCTCTTAAGGTGGACTTGTCAACTTAAGACAAGTTTATTTTTAGTTATCCGTAAAAAGAAAAAAAAAAAATGATGTTGCGCTATACTACCATTTTTTTCCTATAAAATATTTTTTTGAAAAATGAACCTTGTGTTGGTGGCACTTTATTTGAATTCCCTGAACAGTATGTCTTGCTCAATACCAAACTTTCCATTTGTTGTGCCATTAGAAATGGCTCCAGTGTTTGGGCTCTGCTTCAATCTATTGAAAACAGAAGACAATCCTGCAATACTTCATATAAATTACTTAAATGTGAACCCTTTGTATAACATACAATATTGCCCATATATTAACTCCATTCCAGATGAGGTTTTGTTTCATAGTTTGGCCAAAATATGTTCAAGCTTACTTGCCATGCCAAAGACACCCTGTTTTCGGAAAGTCCCATCTGTAATGTCTTTCCACATCATATGGCTAACAATGTTTTCTATTAAAAGGTTTTCTGGTTGGCTGGTGAGATGACTCTGTTAGTTGATTCATTCACCAGCTGTACAATCTGTTCAAACCGAAAGGTTCCAGGTTCTAGTCTTGGCAAGGTCAGCTCAGCCTTTATCCTTCTGAAGTAGATAAACTGAGTACAGAACATAATTGAAAACGAGAGACAATGTCTGTGTATTCTTCCTACTAAAGTACTTAGACCAAAAAAATAAATAAAAACCGTAGCCAAATGTTGCATAAATCCACTAGTACCATGTTTTCCCCTCATCACTATCATATCCTCTCCAAAGTGCATAACACCATCTTCTCTCCTCGTCAGCTCCCCATAACACTACATTCTCCCTTCACCACTTTCTCCACCCATAGCACCACATTCTTCCTTCATCATCTCCCCTCACAGCACCACCTTCATACTCTCTCTTCATAGCACCACCTTTTCCCCCTCATAGCACCTATACTCTTATACTCTTCCCACCCCCCAAAATAGCACCACATTCTCCCCTCATCATCTCCCTTCATAGCGTCACAGCATAAATCAACACAGAATAAAGGTTACATTTCAACTACGCTGGCGGGGTCTTCTACATACTGGACCAGCTTCTTGCTTGGTGTGCCCTTGCTGTGTCCTTCCACGGGATTGTCGCAAAGTGACCATAACCTCACGTAGCAGACCCCACCTGAACCAAGAACCAAGCCAGTTGGGGATGTGGGGGGACCCCACTGGCTTATTTGAAAATGTAAGCTTCAGAATTATTTTCACTTTTTAGCAGGGAGGGCCTGTAAGTCCTCCCTGCACTTTACTATAATTTGAGTGCTAGGAGCCACTTTGGTTCATAACAGTCAGCATGGGCATATGGGCCACATAACAGACTGCCAAAAACCTCATGAGGTGGGCTACATGACATTGAGCAGAGATGTCCAACCCGCGGCCCACTGTTCTATCAAATACCTTCATGACTTAAATGAACTGCTTGCAGGATGTACATTTAATACCTTCTGAGTTCCAGAGTGGCATTGTAAGCATTGTAATGTGATGCACTGAATACCTCTCTTGCATTCAAAGGGTCAAGTAATTTCAAGATAGTGCAGGATTGTCTTCCATTTGTTTTGTTTTTAAAACTTTGAGTGATATGTCAATCAAAGGGTTACTTTGGTTATTATGGAGGGACCCTTATTCCTTGCTTGCCCTCTCATAGATATTGATTAGTATAAAGTGTCACACAGTGCCGCCAACAAATAAGAGTGTTTGATAAATTAACAATTTATATTGCAAACACAGTTCTAATTCGCTTTAAATTTATCTTACAATGTTAGGTACACGCTAATCTGGGAGGAACTTCCTAATGGCTACTATGAACCAATTCTATGTGGATTGGTTCTCAAAAACTAACCTTTATTTAGTGCTGGGTATCATGACCACGTAGGCAGACATGATTATTTTTGCAGGACTCAAGGACCATAACATTCTCCCACTGAATAATCTAACCCTTTGAGTGTCATGTGTTGCATAACCCCTCTGGCACTCAATGGATTAAGGAAGCCTTCAGGGGGAAGAGTTTGGGGCCCTTGAGCCCTGCAACAAAGAATCATGTCTGCCTCCATCAACACTGATGTCCAGCACTAATAAAGATTAATTTTGGGGAACTAGTCCACACTGAACTGGTTCATAATGACCATTGGGATTTTCTGCGTAGATTAACCTAAGTGGGGGTTTATTATATTGACCCGTTACTGTTCCTTTAAGGCCTGCAGATTAACCAGCTCCCTGGGACTTCATTTGTTAACCTGAAGAATTAGATTGGTAGCACAATCTTCCAGGGATATTCTGCCACCTAAAAGTACTTGAACAATTTTTAAATTAACGGCCTATAAAATGCACTGAATAAACCACAAATGATTTAGTTAAAATGGTTTGATTGTACCTACAGCCAGTTACATATAGGCTATATTCAATCTTGAGACTTAAAGGGATAGTTATGTTTCAAGAAAAAAGCAGCACTGATTGATCTTCATAGTATTTGGGCCGTGGAGAGTGTTACTGCAATACTGTCAGAGTTGTAGTTCAAGAGTAATTGAATGATAAAGAATCCCCCTCCTGCCCCTTTTACTGATGTAACACTGCTCACCTAAGAGCAGCAAGACTGTCTGGATGGATCGCAGAGTGGGGCAATCTTCAGTGAGCATAAGGAAAAACCTGTCAGGGAGGCCAGGGTTTTCATTGTTCTCACAATAAGAAGATTGTCCCTTGCTGTGAACTGTCCGGTCAAGAGACCAGATTCCACATCTGAGTGGAGGTGGCTTACACTAGGTAAAAGGGGCAGGAGGGGGATACTTTCATTCAATTACTCTTGAACTACAACTCAGACAGTACTGAAATAACACTTTCCATGGCCCAGATACTATGACGATTAATTGGAGCTGCTTTCATTGTGAAACATTACTATCACTGTAAAAGAAATATGGCGTTATTTTGGGGCAAACTGACTACCCTATACAGGACAAATACGAATTTCTGTTGATTGTACTTGTGGATGCTAGAGAGGTCTCTGACAGGCTCCTTTGCAATGCATTAAAGAACTCTTGAGCATTGAAGGGTTTAACCTTTTGAGTGCAAGAAAAGTATCCGATGTATTGTAGCACAATGGATATGATACTTCTCTACCTCTCAAAGCGTAAAAATCCCAGTTAGATGAATGGGAATGTTTTGTCCCCTATGGTACAGCTGATTTACCCCAGAATAACTTGATGAGCAGTGGGCCATTAACCCTTTTGAATGCCAGAGGGGTATGCAGTGCATTGCAAAGCAGTGCGTTGCATACCCCTCTGGCACTCAACGTGTTAAAGTTTGCACTTCAGGCAAGTTGTGTAGCCCCAGAAGCTGTGACATGATTCGCAGGCTGCTCAGTCCAGTGTAGAGAGGTTTCACTCTGAAGCTGCCTGTTGCTGCCTCACTGCAGGTCCCTATGATTTCGGAGGGGTCCTGACCAACAGTAATCGGGATGTGGTGAACGGGGATGCTCTGCACAAGAGGAATCAGAGTTATAAGGAGATGCACTGGTAAGATGAGAGTATTAAGTATGTTTTATGGAGCACACTTGTGAGAGACTGATATTACAAACCTGCAGTGCTGAGGTGGTTATATGTGTATTCATGCACATGCTGATGGCAGGATTATTAACCCTTTAAGGACCAGAGGGGCAAGCAAGGCATTGAGAAGCAATTCATTGCACAACTCTCTGATCCTTAGTTAGTTAGTGTGTTCCCCATGGTAGGCAAGTATTACAGGTTTATTAAGGTTCTTACTGGTGAGGGGACACTTGGACTTATTAGCCATTTAAGCACCAGAATGGTAGCACGCTTTCTGTTCCTTTAAGGGTTAAGGGGGCAGTGAACCCTATTGCTGGTAATACAAGGTTTGTGCTTGTAACAACTTAGTCCAATGCAAAAGTAGGTGACGTGCAGCTCTTGATAGACTACAATTGCCATCCTTCTCAGCTGGTTGTTGACCAGCTGTGGATGATAATTTTACAGTCAAAAAATGCTAGAGGGCTGCATGTCGCTCATCCATGATCTCGGTGAGTAATGACTGATCACCAGTTAGTGGATTTACATATTTTACTTCAGAGCAGGCACATGTCATTCTCAAGTACTGCTGATAGACCATGATCACTTTTTAGCACATATGAGTCAGTCAGTTGCCTGTCTATAATAATTGTTAGAGGTGAATATTGTCAAGTTGATACCTTTATTGGCTAACTAAACAGATTTAGGATGCAACCTTTCAAGACCTCTTAGGTCTCTTCCTCAGGCATGTTGTACAGATAAATATGAAAACATATCTTTGCTTAGAATGGAAATCAAATAAGAAAGCTGAGTCCAGGCTAAGGGTCTTTGATCAGTCAGTGGTAGAGGGGAGTGCTGTAAATTGCAGTTTTCCTCTGAGGGGTCCAAAGTATTTACGATCCCAGTGGGACTGTTATAAAGGTTAATCCACAATGTGATAATGTGACAGGAATTCTGTTTCTATTCAAACCATAATTCAAAGCTTTAAACTGGGTCATTAATTAACCTCCCATATTTTCTCTCTAAATGTGAAACAGTGCCATCAGTACAGTCAATTTAATGTCCCTGACACTTTGTCCATTTTGGCAAAAATGTTCTCCCACTGGTGTTTCTGTCTTTTTGTGGTTAACACTGGATCTGTGGGAATTAAACCTTTTATGTAATGGCTGTCCAATTTCACCCACATGAAGAGTTGTTGGACATTTTGCACACATGAGATCTTGAAGGCTTGCATCTTAAATCTGTTTAATTGGCCAATAAAGATATCAACTGGACTATATTCACCACCTGTATTTCTTCGGTTAACACTGTACCAACTCTCATCTGTTATAATAATTGTTGGTAATTAAGTCTCCATGGACTTGATATCCAGTACTAATTAGATAATTAGTCTTTAAAGATATAGAAATGTTTGCAAATGAAGTTATGGTTGATTATTCATTATACTTTTGTATAATGAACTGTACATTTCTAAGTGCCCATAATGTTGTGTTCTTTGTTTTATTTTATTTTAAAGTGTCCCCGTTCCACACCTTTTCCCTACGCCACGCTGCCTTCCCTCAGATCTGAACTTAGGCCGCTTGACTGGACGGATCATAATGAGGGCAATATTGTGTCTATTAGTATAAGGAAAACCCGGCCCCCTTCATGAAGGATGGTAGGTTTTTCCTTATGCTGACCCAAGAGTGTCCCTCAACACGATCCATCAAGACAGGTTTTCTGCTCTGAGTGAAGTCAGCGGGAGATAGAGAAAAAGGGCAAGAGGAGGACACTTTAAAATAAAATAAATCAAAGCGAACAACGTTATAGACACTTAGAAAGGTACAGTTCGTTCTAAAAAAGCATACTGAATAATTGGAAATAACCCTTTGAGTGCCAGAGAGGTACCCAGCACATTGCTCTGCACTGCATTGCGTGCCCCTCTGGCACTCAAAACGTTAACTCCACATGCACAATTACTATCCTTCAAGAAAAATCTGGTATGATCTGCAATGATCAAGGACTACATGCTGGTCATGGGTAGTTAGGAGCTGCCTCCAGAGTAGATACCTTTCTCACAGTTCCACACAAGGTAACTTCAGAGTGACATATTCAGATCCTGGTCCAGAAATCCAGAGCATCTCCTTTAGCAGATGACTCTGTCTCTGGAGGCCAGGGAGAACCTCCAGTGGCGGCTCCATCAGCCACATCTGGAGAGAGGCAGACCCTTTGTGGTACTGAAGCGGGCTCTGTTCACTATGGATACCGGCCTGATGGGCTGGCGAGAGCAATTCTAGGACACCTGGGTGTCATAGGCAGATGGACAAGGTACGAGAGTCTGTTGTCCATCAACATTGTTGAGCTCAGGGTGATTCATCTGGCTGACCTTCATTGGTCCCCGGTTCTCACGGGAAGTAAAAGTGGAGTCTGACAACAGCATGGCCGTGGTGTACATCAATAGCGAAGGGGGAACTAGAACCGAGACAGCCTGGAGAAGATCTCTTCAGCTGGACAGAAATGTGGAATATCTCCCTCCCCTTGCATCCCTAAAAGTTAGCGCATATAGCGGCGTGTCTACGTCAAAAAGGCGAAGTGCTTTAAACACATCGACAAAAGCATTTTGTCAAAGCATCTACCTTTAGTGCATCTCCTCCCAGGAGTTTCAGAGCTGTATGTTTTCGCAAATAAAATCAGGGCTCCTGTCCTTATGTATCTGTAATCTGCTGATGATAATGTTTTTCTTTTTGTTTTTTCAGCCTGCATCCAGGAGATCTGTACCCCTTCACTAGAAAACCTTTATTTATCATTGTGGATTCTTCCAACAGTGTGGCATATAAGGTATTTCAACATATGTAGGAGAGTTACATGGCAGTACACTAGATCATGCTCTCAAACTGGACTGTAGTAGATTTAAAAGGTCTTTGAGGAAATACACAGAGATGGAGTATTAAAATAGCTTCTTGCAGAGGTGGTTGGGCTCAATGTGCTAAGAAAATAAGGGGTTCTTATGGGAGCAAGTTAGTAGAAAAGCACAAGCAGCTGGATATTTTTTATTACATTTCTTAACATTTGTAATTATTTTTATTTATTCCATATCCCAAACTGTTTTACATTTCCTGTATTGTCTTACACCACCTCTACTTGAAGGCTATGCTGTGACTCCACCACTGCTTCTGTGTAGTACACATGGTATTTCCTCACATGCACTTTTAAAACATATTATTCAGTGTCTCATGCCTGTATTTGTTTTTTTTGTTTTTTGTTTTTTTTTTCTTTTTCAGAATTTCACCAATTTGTTTGGACAGCCACTGGTTTGCCTTCTCTCTCCTACTGCATATCCAAAGGCTTTTCAAGGTATGGCTTGTCTATTCTTGTTTCAATTTATACTATGTTTTCTCAGATCATCCCACTGTGGACCTGGGGCTGAAGAGTCCAATCTGAAGTGTGCCTATTGAGATATGTAAATATATGGAACTTTAGAGTAGATCTACCAGATTACTGTATGAAGGACTTCCATGTAGGTAACACCATATAATGGAGCGAGAGAGTACAGTTTAGAATTTATATAATAATATATGTGTGTGTGTCTGTGTGTGTACATATATACACACACACACTAGCAAAAGGATCACGCCGTTGCCCTTGAAAGGAGGAAGGAAATTGTAGTGGCAGTCACAAACAGTTACCTGAGTAGGTAGAGGACTTGAGTGGAAGATAAACATGTTTGGGGAGAGGAGCAGGTTGTGAAGTTTTTAACCATTTGAATGCCATGTGTGTGCAACATATTGCTTTGTAATACATTGCACACCGTTGTGTCACTGAAAGGGTTACTCAGTATGGGGAAGTGAGATGAAGGGAAGAGGTATGGGACGGAACAGAGGATGAGAAAGCCATTCAGCTGCTGCTGCACTACAAGTCCCAGAATCCTTAGCCATTGCAAAATTGCCAGAGGATGATGGGAGCTGTAGTCCCAACAGGTGGTGTAATTTGGCTGCAATTTTCTGAAGCCATTGAGAAAGGAGGTTATAGTCTCATCTTTTTAAACTCCATGTGTACTTTTAACACAGAACCTCTTTCATACTCCCTGGACCCACTCAGTGGTGACACCACCTTCTCCACTCACATACTTACCTCCTTTTACACATTCCCTGATCATTTATCACACTTGTCGTTTTCTTATAAGTAACATTTATATGTGATATATCTGCTGCATGCACAGGTTCTTTATTCTTGTGTAAGACACGTCTGCAACTCAGTTTTAAAGTTGCAGACATATGGGGTTCACTGGCTGTGTAACATTAAGAGCTTGACACAAGATTTCAACTCTGAATAAATGCAGTGGAGAGGTGTCTTGAATTCAGTGGGTTCAAAGTTAGTTTAGATCAATTGAAATTTGCATTTGCCCCCCCCCCCCAATAGTGCCAATGGTTTTCCCCAAAATGGCACTGCTGCTCTTTGTGTATGGTAAGCTATCAGTATCATGTTAGAGTATCAGTTATGACTTGGTGAGAAATTCCATAATGCAGTAGGGCTTGTGTCTGTTTCATAAGTTGGTCAGCAAGGGCTGTTTTACATTGTTTCCTCCTTTCCTTTACAGATCACTCTCAACGTGGCAGTCTCTTCACACTCTTTCTTAATAATCCACTCATGGCATTCCTCTTCATCTCTGGCCTCTCAAGCATGCGCAAAGGTCTGTGGGAAAAATGTCAGGATCACCTTAGAAAAATCAACAGGGACATAGCCCAGCTGCTGACTCACTCAAGATCCATAGGTAAGCAAAGATTTTAAAAATATATATACATCTTTTTTGAGAAGCTGTTGATTGCCATAGAACAAAACTTGGCATTTGATAGTTGGATGTAAATAAATGTGGTGCTACATCAATATTTAAAGTGAAGCTGAAAGTTAAACTTGCTCTTCCTTCTGGATCCTAGAGTTTTAGTTGGAGGATTTTTCCACATCATTGTGAGTTAAACATTATTGCTTACAATATATCCATGTCTTCAAAAAAGTAAAATGTAATGGTTTTAATTAGTTATTTAACAATGACCAAGGTGTACAAATACACAAACCTTTGACAGTTTTTTTTTTTCCATGCAAACTCTTATATTCAGTCTTGCCCACACTCAGACACTTAAACAGTGACATACATATACACACACACACACACACACACACACACACACACACACACACACACACACACACACACACACTGTATATCTAGAGAAACGACGACTAAGAGGAGATCTTATCATAATGTACAAATATATGAGAGGTCAGTACAAGGATCTCTGTGGTGAACTATTCATTCAAAGGTATGATAAATTAACCAGGGGACACCCCTTGAGATTAGAGCAAAGGGTTTTATTTTTTATATAGTAAAGTCTGTTAAATTATCGAATTCCTTGCCCAAGGACGTGGTTATGGTAGATACAATGGATACTTTTAAGAGACGATTAGATACATTTATTTTGAATGGGAACATACAGGGTTATACTGTGCAAAACAGGAAGGTCTGATAAAGAGTAACTTATTTGGCATCAGGAAAGCTATATAATTCTCATGTCTCTGGGTTACGAGGCAAAGGTTGAACTTGATGGACTTGTGTCTTCAACCTAATTTACTATGTTACTCACACATTGCTTACGATTGTAAATGTGTGGTAGTGTTATTGAGCCAACAAGTTTAGTCGGGGGGGCATATGACAAAGTCTGCCATTTAAAACACGGAGAGAGAGGTTGTGGGTGAAAAGGTACAGGGTAACAGTTGAGGGGAACCAATTGGAGAAGTGGAAGCAAGAGACAAAAAGAGAAGCAGCAGGCAAGATAGAAAAGCCAGAAGTCTAAGCAGGCTGAAATGGGGAGAAAGGCTGATGGACAGTGTGTGAAAGAAACAAACAGAAGGAGTAAAACTGGGTCTGGTTGAGACCCAGTTTTACTGTACCTGTTTGTCTCTATCACACATTGCCCATCAACCTTTCTCCCCACAAGAACTTCTGTATTCTCTCTCAGCTTGATGACCTTTTCCCCAAGACCAAGGAGTCACTGGTTAGATTAATGCAAAGGAAACCCTTTGACCATTTGCAAGTGGTGACAAGCAATGCAGATCTATTAGGACAGGGAGAGCATTATTAGAGTATCGAGACCCTATGAGAGTGAAAGAAGTATGAATCCATATTGCTGATAAACAACTGAAGACTTAAGGCAAAATACATAAGACAATCCTGTCTGAGTCCAGATGAACAACCCCACTGCACTGATTTGTCTAAACCTTCAAGGAGGAACAAGAAGCAGAGCAGCACTGATAGAGACAACCAGTATTTTTAAGTGGACAGAGGACTAGGAGGGTTTTGGCACTGTACTAGCCCTTTGACTTTTTCAGCTGTCAAAAGCTAGTTCTTTGTGAATTATGTTATTAAAGGGACAGTAATGTCCCAAAAACATTTTAACAGTTATGTAGAGTTTAAAATATTAATCAAATCGCTCCAAACCCTATGTCTCAAACTGCTATGGTTTGAGAGATATAGGGATTCAAAGTTCTCCCCTTCTCCTGATGTCAGAGTTTAACTGACAGCAGGAGATCCCGGTCCGGGGACCAGCAGGCGGCTCTGCAGCAGAGCCAAAATCGTGGTAATTAAAAATATTAAAAATAATTAATTCACTGGAAAGATCTACAAAATGTGCTTGCAAACCAGGCACACTTTGTAGACCTTTCCAATGAATTAATTCTTTTTAAGTACCGCAATTTTGGCTCTGCTGCAGAGCCTCCTCGAGTCGTATAACTCGAATCTCCTGCTGTCAGCTTTACAGCTGACATCAGGAGAAGGAGAGAGAGGGGGGGGCTTTGAATCCCTATATCTCTCAGACCATAGCGGTTTGAGAGATAGGGTTTGGAACGATTTGATATTTTAAACTCTACATAACTGTAAAAAAAATGTGGGGACATTACTGTCCATTTAACTTTGTTGTATCAAGAGGTCGGACAATATCTTTTCACAGAAAAGGTGGCAAAAATACATTTATGTATTTTTATATAGCTCCATACATGTGCACAACGCTTTACAGTAATAGTACAGTGCAAAAATACAGTAATGAGTTAATAACATCAGGGTAAAGTGCAATCATTGCAGAATTAGAGCGGGGGGGGGGGGGGAGAGTGCAGCAAAGGGAATCCAGGGGTATGGAAATTAAAAAAAAAAACTAATTGTCCAAGGGACTAAAACGGGAGTCCAATCTACTTGTCCTGATACACAAAATAATTATTTCAGTACAGCCACCAAAATACATCCACCTCCACACCCTGTGTCCACCTGAAGACCTCCACACTGTCCATCCTGTGTCCACCTCAACACCGTGTCCACCTTCACACTGTCCATCCTGTGTCCACCTTCACACTGTCCATCCTGTGTCCACCTCCACACTGTCCATCCTGTGTCCACCTCCACACTGTCCATCCTGTGTCCACCTCCACACTGTCCATCCTGTGTCCATCTCCACACTGTGTCCACCCTGCCCACACTGGCACTCAGACCAGTGCTTACCTCCAATGAAGCCTCCTCCACCTCAGGTCACTGAAGTGCTGCTGCCAGCCTCCCTCTCAGTGGCTGAGCCAGGAGGACCTTAGTGATGTTGGTGCCAGAACACTGCTGGAGAACTGGCTTGGCGCACTCTGTTCAACTGCGCGCCAAGCATTTTTGTTGGCCCAACCAGACGTGACACCACACACAGAGTTAACAATAGATTCCCTTCACTGAAGGGAAGCTGTAGGAGCCGGAATTCAGAGCGGACTGCAGGGCACTTAGGGCAGCAGCACAAGGGGGCCCTGGCGACGCAATTTATTTAAAAAAAAAAAAAAAAAAAAAATTGGAAAAATAAAAAATTTGCAGCTGCACCGTCGGTCCGGCTCTGCTTGCCTGAAGCAGGGCTAAATATGATTAAAAATGTACCTGCCCGACGCCCAGAACTACATGTCCTGGGCGTCGGGAGATATAAATTCAACAACCCTGGAATCCAACATTGGGAACCAATCCTGCCCTGACAAGCTTACAATCTAAGTGGTACTCATGACAGCATATTGCGACAGAAGGTTGAGAATCATAAGTGCAAATATAAGGCTTAGTGAAGAAAGATCAGAATGATTCTAAAGTGACTGTGTGCTCAACGAGAATATTGTTACGGAGATTCCTCCTTGAGCAGGTTGGGTTTTCAGGTGATGCTTGAAAGTGAGGAGTATGGATTGTCGAATGGTGATCGGATATACATTTCAAAGTCGAGGAGCAGCCAGTGAAAATTATTGCAGTGGAGAGATGGCTCGAGTTGTGTAAAGAGAGGAGAAAAAGAACCCTTGAAAAGAATGCAGGTGACAGGAACTGGTGTAGCGGGAGATAAGAGCAGAAATGTAAGAGGCTGCTAAAGAAGAAATATGAGACCTTATAGATAGTCATGATTGGAATTTCAGGAACAGATAGGGAATGTATCTGGGAGGTATCTGTGATTAAAAATACAATTTATGATTTTATTAGAACCGAGTAGTTAGACAGAGCTGCCTATCAATCTGGTCCAGATGGAGCGTGGTGAGAGACAGTCTTCAGGAAGCAAAAGGAAAATCCTGTCTTCCTTCATCAAGGGGGGCAGGGTTTTCTTTATACTTACTGTGTGAAGATTGTCCCTCGCTGCATCCCACAACCAGGATTACAGTTCTAATGGAAAGTGGCCAGAAGAGGCGGGAGGGGGATCCTTTCCTTTTTGAACTACAAATATGAAAGTCACTAAGTACAGAGCAACATGTTAAAGGGATAGTAATGTTTCATAATAAAAGCAGCTCTAATTAATCCTCATAGTATTTGGACTTTGGAGAGTGTTATTTCAATACTGTCAGAGTTGTAGTTCAAGAGTAATTCAATGGCAAAGTATCCACCGCCTGCCCCTTTTACTGATGTAACACTGCTCAGCCAGAGCAGAAGGGAGGTGCCCAGGTAGATTGCAGAAAGGGACAATCTTCAGTTAAGATAAGGGAAAAAGCTGAAAACTTGTCAAGGGTGGAAGGGCTTTCGTTGTTCTCATAGGAAGAAGATTGTCCCCTGTTATCTGTCTGGTCTATGGACCAGATTCCACATCTGAGAAGAGATGGCTTACACTGGGTAAAGGGGGCGGGAGGTGAAACTTTATCCTTCAATTATTCTTGAACTACAACTCTGACTGTATTGAAATAGCACTCTCTATGGCTTAAATACTATGAAGATTAATTGGAGCTGCTGTTTTTGTGAAACATTACTATCCCTTAAAAAAAAAAAAAAAAAAAAAAAAAAAAAGTAAAGAATAATTGGAGCTAAAGTTTTATTGAGGTATTACCATCCCTTTAAGGTTCTCAGGACTTGATTTTGGGATACTCCAGCAATTTACAATGTTTAAAACTTGTTTTTTTTTCCCTTCAAATGATCAAAGTACAAAAGCTGAAACATACAAAAAAACTATGTTCTCAATCACCTCATTTTACCTTCTTCTCCCACAGATCAGGCTTTCCTTCAGTTTTTTGGGGATGAATTCCTGCGTTTGCTTCTTACGAGATTCATATTTTGTTCAGCAACTCTAAGGATGCACAAGAGTTTCAGGGTGAGAAAACTGTTCTGTTTATAGCCAGGATTACATTAACAGCCTTTAAAGGGACAGTAATGTCCCATAAAAAATGCTTATAGTTTTGTAGAGGTTAAAAAAAAATAAATGATATGCCACAAATCCTATCTCTCAAACTGCTATGGTTTGAGAGATATCCTCTGCTAAAGTTCCCCTTCCCTCCTCTTCTGCTGAAGTCAGCTCTCTGCTGACAGCAGGAGATCCCGGTCCTGGGACTAGCCGGCGGCTCTGCAGCAGAGCCGAAATCACGCTATTGGAATAGAATTACTTAATTGGAAAGGTCTACAAAGTGTGCCTGGTTTGCAAGCACACTTTGTAGACCGTTCCAATTAAATAATTATTTTCCAATATCTGCTGAAGAGCCTCCTTGTGTCGGCCGACACGGATCTCCTTCTGTCAGCTTTACAGCTGACATCAGGAGAAGGGGAACTTTAGCGGAGGATATTTCTCAAACCATAGCGGTTTGAGAGAGAGTATTTGTAGCATAGTTCATTTTTTTTAACTTCTCCAAAACTATAAGCATTTTTCATGGGACATTACTGTCCCTTTAAAGCGGAACTACCGTCATAGGTAAAGTCGCCCTGCAATAATTAGGCAGGTGGCAACTAGCTTAATAATAGTTATATTGCCTCTCAGCACTACACCATTCTGCAGAAATCCTTAATCGTCCGAGACCGGAAGCCAGGCATCAGCACATCCGACATCTTGCCTGCGCTGTCAGTCCCGGTCTCCCTTCAAAAGCATTGCACTGTCCCGAAAGGCATGCAGACTGCACTAACCTGGCCGTCAGTCTCGGAAGATTAAGGATTTCTATAGACTCTTGTCGTTCTGAGAGGTAAGAGAACTATTATTAAGCTAGTCGCCACCTGCCTAATTATTTCAGGGCAACTTTGCCTATGGAGGTAGTTCCGCTTTAACCTTTTGAGTGCCAGAGACGTATTCATCGCATTGCAATGAAATTCGTTGGATACTGCTCTGGGACTCTAAGGATTAAAGACCAAAAGGCTATGCAACTCACTGTATTTCAATGCTTTGCACATACCTTTCTGTTCCATGAAATAAAGGCAGAAATGCACGCTGATGAATTGATGATGTACATTTTTCATTCAGGCTTTAAAGGGGAGCTATTACCTCTATACAAGTTTGCCTGTGTGTAATGTTCCTATAGTGATAATATGTAATCTGTGTGTTGTGTGTTTAAATATGATACAGGCTATGGCGAAATATACAGTTTTAAAAATGAGCCGGTGAAGTCGCTTCAGGACAGACTGCGGGTGTAACTCTGTGCCACAGCCTGTCAATCTTTGTCTGTTCCCTTGCCAAGTATTGCCTCGTTCCAACCTCCTCCAATGACGGAGGATTTCTCCATGTAAGCTGGAGCTCTCTCGTTGGCAAGAGATCTCTCCAGCTCACATGGAGAAATCCTCCATCATCGGATGAGGTTGGAACGAGGCAATACTTGGGGAGGGACAGACAAAGATTGACAGGTTGCGGTACAGAGCTGTACCCGCAGCCTGTCCTGAAGCTGCAACGTCACTGGCTCATTTGGCATAGCCTGCGTTATATAAAACAAAAACAAAAAAAAACCCACAAATTGCATATAATCGCTGTAAAAACATAGAGGGAAACTTGTATAGAGGTGATAATTCCCCTTTAAGTGCATTCCCACAGAGTCCCATAGAGAAATGACACCATGTTGTGCAGATGAGCTCCTTTCAGTCAATCATCTCTATGTAGTGTGTATGTTAACCCTTTGAGTGACAAAGTGGTATGGAGTGGTTACGTACCACTCTGGCACTCAAAGGGTTAATGTTTACAAAAATAAACATTTCTCTGTGTCCTAGATTTCAGGTCTTCACTCATCTGTTCTCTGCTTCTTTTGAATTCATGCAATCCCTGAAATGGTATTTACCCTTTATGTACAAAGGGGATGTGCAGCACATTACGAAGCAATGCCATGCAAAACCCTTTCCTTTTGTGCCATATACACAGTCAAAAGGGGAGAGATATTGATCAAAACAAACAGGTACCATGGACTGCATTCTATTGCATGAGGTAAATGTTGCCTACCGTTTTATCAAAAATGTTCCTATTGTAGTCTATGGGGAAACCTGGAGACAAAAGCAGAGCTAAAATTAGCACAGGCAATAGAATCCAGCTCCAGATGAGACCGTTAAACATTTTTCCAAATTCTCATTGATTTTAGTGGATAATTGAATCCATTGAGGGCTAGTGAAATCGCAACTCATTGCAAATTAATACATTCGACAGATCACTAACTTTCAAAGGGGGTTAAAAGACTCTCTTAACTCTTTGAGTGCAAAGCAATGTGTTCTGTACCTCTCTGGAACTCAAAGGGTTAAAAGAGCATTATTTTTGCACATAAAAAAGGAAATTGCATTCTATCCTATATAATAATTTGCTAGGATGTTTGTCAGAAGCCTTCATGCACAGCTGAGACTGCCCGAACGCACAGAATGCTGGGAGCATTTTGTGCTTACGGCCAGTCTCTACAGTGCATGACTGCGTCGGTGGCAGGATGTAGAGCTCCGGCACTCAAAGTGTTACCATCACCTGGACCTTGGCCCGTGCACACGGGCTTTTACATCCTATATAATAATTTGTTAGAATGTTTGTCAGAAGCAGTCATGCTCAGTTGAGACTGCCCGAACGCACAGAATGCTGGGACTATTTTGTGCTTTCGGGCAATCTCTACAGTGCATGACTGCATCAGGACGCAGAGCAGGACCGTCCTCTTAACCCTTTGAGCGCCACAGCGGTACGCAACCCATTGCATTGCACACCTCTGGCACTCAAAGAGTTAACATCACCCAGGCCTTGGCCCTGTGTACAGGGGCTTTTACACTAGTTTATAATAAAATCCATGGTAGAGTTTGAGTGAAAATTGCAGTTCAGTTAGCAAAAAGTTAGAGCTGTAAAATGTTTAAATTAAATAGCTCTTATTTTAACACTTTGAGTGGCAGAAAGGTATCCAGTGTATTGCGTTGCAATGCACTAGATGCCACTCAAAGATTTAAAAGACCTTGATAAAGGCCCTATGGGCGGCCTAAACATTGCCAATGAACTTTTTTCACTCTAAAGACCTCCTACGAGTGCAGTCATGCAAATGTGTATTGTTGTTTTAAATCAAAGGGGCGTTTTATTTGTCTTCTATGGTGCAGTTGGTTGGCTCCACAACTGCTCCATTTATATCTATCTGCATATGGTCCTTTGCAGGGCTTATAATTTTAAGTCCTTTGCTACTAGCCAGACCTGAAAAGTTACTCACCACTGCAAGCAAAAACATACCCACCAGGGCTGAATTTCTACTCACCAGGGCTAAAATTTCACTCGCCATTGGCTAGTGGCAATGTTGAGCCCTGGTCCTTTGTATCTGTTGCCACTTTCTGATAACTCTGCCTTAAAGGGATAGTAATACTCCATTTTATCTTTATTTTATTTTGTAGGCATTAAAGGGATAGTAATACTTCGTTTTATTTTTATTTTATTTTGTAGGCATTAAAAAAACATGAAGAATGATATAAGTCTTATCTCTCAAACCTTTATGGTTTAAGAGAGATTCACAAGCAAAGTATCCCCTCCTGCCCCTTTTACCTAGTGTAAACCAGATCAGAAAGGAGGTGCCCAGGTAGACTGCAGAGAGGGACAATCTTCAATTAAGATAAGGGAAAAAGCTGAAAAACTTGTCAAGGGGGGAAAGGTTTTCATTCTTTTCATACAAAGAAGATTGTCCCCTGCTGTTATCTGTCTGGTCTTACAACCAGATTCACATCTGAGAAGAGATGGCTTACACTAGGAAAAAGGGGCGGGAGGGGGAAACTTTGCTTGTGAATATCTTGTAAACCATAAAGGTTTGAGAGATAAGACTTATATCATTCTTCATGTTTTTTTAATGCCTACAAAATAAAATAAAGTTAAAACGAAGTATTACTATCCCTTTAAAAAAACATGAAGAAAGATGTCTTATCTCTCAAACCTTTATGGTTTGACAGATATTCACAAGTAAAGTTTCCCCCTCCTGCCCCTTTTACCTAGTGTAAGCCATCTCTTCTCAGATGTGGAATGCAGTCCATAGATCAGATAACACAGGGGACAATCTTCTTCCAATGAGAACAATGAAAGCCCTGCCCTCCTTGACAAGTTTTTCAGGTTTTTCCCTTATCTTAATTGAAGATTGTCCCTCTCTGCAGTCTACCTGGGCACCTCCCTTCTGATCTGGCTGAGCAGTGTTACATCAGTAAACGGAGTGGGAGGGGGATACTTTGTCATTGAATTACTCTTGAACTACAACTCTGACAGAATTGAAATAACACTCTCCAAAGTCCAAATACTATGATGATTAATTAGAGCTGCTTTTATTATGAAACATTATTATCTCTTTAAATCCAACAGGAAACCAGAAATTACCCAGAGACATACCCTCCCCTGCCACGTGATGAAATGGTGGAGAATCTTCACCTCCAGAAGCAGATATTGGAGTTGGCCTCCATACTGGATGTACGGAACCTGTTCTTGGAGAGCACAATGGATGAATACTGAAAATCAGTGGCCACATTATATGAACTTTTGTGCTTTTTAAAGCCACAGAATCTGAAAGGTGCATTTTTTTCTAAGGCAACCCCCGCCATACAGAGTACTTGACCTTTTTAATTTTTTGAATTCCAAGCCTTGGTTCTGTAGCGAGCGTCTCTAAGTAATAGAGAGGTCTTGAGGAGCAGGTTGTGTGTCTGCACTTTCCCTACCCCTGATCAGTAGTGTGGCACCTAGTGCTTGTGTTTCTGCAAGAATCCCTAGCTACCTGTGCATGATATTTTAGCTGTTTTGTCTTTGACTGACAAATCCCCAGCATGGAAATATCCCCTTTTGTGAGGAAACAGGAGCTGTATGCAGTGATTTTGTCATCCCAGAACATTATTTACTGTAGAGGAATTGTTGTGTAACATTTCCATTCCTACACATGCCATTGTCAACAGGGCTGCTGACTGCTTACACCTGTACATTTAGGTTGGTGCCTATAGTTGTTTAGGTTGGTACATCACACCTCTTGAGTTAGCCAAAAAATAAGGAGCAGTGGGGTGGCACATCGGGAAGGGATTTTATTTATCTAGATTGATCGATATTTCCTTTTACACAAAGATCCAGTTCAGGGGTGGGCAACACTGGGCACTGTGACTGCTGGGAGACTACATCTCCCATCATCCCCAAGCAGGCTGGTGGGGTTGATGGGAGTTGTATTGCAACAATAGCAGGAGGGCCAAAGGTTACGTTCTCCTTGTCTAATGAAATAGAATATCCAAGGGCCTTCTGCACAAGAGAAATGAGAAACCTCTATATAGAGTGGAAATAAGAATACCTATTAATTTAAATGATGATTTAACCCTTTGGATGCTAGCGAGATCTCCAATTCATTGCGAAGGAATGCATTGGAGACCTATCTAGCATTCAAGGGGTTAAAGACCCCATTTAAATTGACAGTTTACTCCAGAATTGCACCTTTCTTTTGTGCATAAAACCCGGCATGAGTGAATTAGATAGATATTGCAGGTTTGTCTTATGTTTCTTTTATACATATATATTTGCAACTTGTCTCCTTCTGTCATAGGGTATGCAGAGCACTGTGTAGTCGTGCCTTATGTGTTTCAGCCTTTTGAGTTGTTGCTAACCCTTCCACCGCCAGAACCTGCAGCTCGTTGCTTCTGTGGATTCAGGCCTCTGTGGTAGCAAAGCTATTATAAACCAAAATGATTTTAATCATACTGAGGTGTGTCCTTTTTGTTTTTTCACTTTTTTTTATTTTTATAATAATATAGAGTGTTAGTGCTGCAGTAAAATAAGCTCTTTAGTGACAGTATTAACAATGTGTGCATTTAGCAGTTCACTTGAGTATTTAATATTTGGTGGGACATATATTTAAAGACAAGGGTGAAGCAATTATGGAGCAGACCAACTGTACCAGTGGGGAAAATCCCCTGTGATTTAAATGTGGAGTGTAACCATTTGAGATCTGGAGGGTTTTCTAGAGGGTCACTTCGCACCATGCGTCAGAATTGCTTCACTTTTGTGTTTATGGTTCTTGCCCATTGTTTTTAACAAGAGAAAGAGAGATGTTTTTAGTTATACTTGTTATTTTATCGGTAGCCAATAGCTTTTGTCAGCAATACTGAGGCTGATGTCCTAAGACGTATTGGAGCAATTCTGGAGCAGATCAGCTACACCACAGAGAACAAATCAAAATTCACAGTGATTTGTCCCTTCGAGTGCCAGAGGAATACGCAACGCATTGCTTTGTATTGCCTTGCGTACCCTTCTGGCA
This sequence comes from Rhinophrynus dorsalis, assembly GCA_037306005.1. Lineage (NCBI taxonomy): Eukaryota > Metazoa > Chordata > Amphibia > Anura > Rhinophrynidae > Rhinophrynus > Rhinophrynus dorsalis. The sequence goes on along the minus strand of CM074726.1, from coordinate 43,718,731 downwards.
CACAGAGGGTTAAATGTTACTTTTTAAACCATAGGCATACCTGGAAATGTTCTGGATCTGACGCAGAGACTCTGGTTTTAGAGTTAAAGGGATAGCAATACTTAAATATTTCTAATCCTCATATTGTAGCTATGGTAAAAAGAACTGAATGTCCCCAGGTTCATCTCTCATACCTTTATGGTTTAAGACATAACCAAATGCAAAGTTCCCCCCTCCCTCCCTGAAGTCAGCATCGTAGCTGACTGCAGGGGAAGTCTGTCGTATGACAGGCTTGTGGCTCTGCAGCTGAGCCAAGATGGCGTTAGTAAAAAAAGAATCATTTCACTGAAACGGTCTTCTACATGTGCTTGGTTTGCAAGCACAAGTAGAAGACCGTTTCATTGTGAAATAATAATTTTTTGCTAATGCGATCTCGGCTCAGCTGCAGAGCTGCCTTATGCAAATAAGATTGGATATCCCTGCAGTCAGTACAACACTGACTTCAGGGAAGGGGGAGGAACTTTGCGTTCGGTTATCTCTCAAACCATAAAGGTATGAGAGATGAACCTGGGGACAATTCAGTTCTTTTTACCATAGCTACAGTATGGGGATTAGTAATATTTAAGTATTACTATCCCTTTAATTATCCGGTCCCTGAGGACAGAGGCTGATTCCCTGGCTTTGGTAACTCTGCCTACTTCCCACCCAGTTTCCCTCCTTCCTGTCCATTCTAAATTCAAATACCACCTTTTCTTAGCCCTACCCACCTGATTAAGCCTTACCCTGCATAATTTGCATTGTTGATACTCTCTTCCAAGCCAAGTTAGTCCTTTTGCACTAAGCCAAAAGAAAAACAATTGTGGGGCAAATCAGTTCTCATTGATTTAACCCCATGAGTGCTAGAGAGTGTTTATAATCACCGTTTAAATCAATGGGAATTCTCAGTTGTCTGCTGCTGCACAGTTGGTGTGCTCTCCAATTATTCTAGCACTTCTTTATTCATCAGCTCTTCTGCTGCTTTTGTTTGGATTTTAAATCGGGGTAGGAGTTACATTAGCCCCTCTGTCTCTTTTTATTACTCCTCAATGAAGAAAAAGGGGTAGTTCATGCATCAGACTATTACTCCAATCCCTGTGAAGGCTGCCTGTATAACGAAATATTCACATGGTTCTGTGATACAGAATTGACAATCTATAAATACAGTTGTTAAAGGATCTAAAGTACTATGTGATAAAGGTTCCCAGATGCTGTTGCAGTTTCTTCACAAGTAGATTGTGAGTTTACCTTGTCTAGGAAAAGTATAGTGCAATTTATCAACGGTTAGTCCTGTTAACCCTTTCAGTGCACGGCAGTACATTGGACACTCAAGCATCTGGTTGACCCATGTGCAACTTGTTACTTGTATATGCATTGCTTACCCCTCTGGTCCTCAAGGAGTTAATGATTCAGAAAACTCTAAATGAAACTAAATCAGGAGTGGGCACTCTATCGCTCCCCACCTTTTGATTTTTCTACAACTCTCACGTGCCTAAACTGAACAATGGATGGCTGAGAATGAGGGCAGATATAGTCTAAAGAGCCATTCAGTGGTATTTGTTAAAGGGGAACTAACACCTTCATTGTCATGTCTTCCCCCATGGGCTTGACACCAGGCCAGATTGAAGATGTTATTTCTTGGGTAAGGGGACAAGGGTAACATTTTCTCTCATTCTCTCTCTTGACTGGCCTAACTTTCACTCATGTCAGATGTATTTGCTCAAAGAAAAAAAAAAAAAAAAAACATGTTTGTCAATGAGAGCAGAGCTCCCACTGACTTGATTTTCACAATGGTACTAGGCAAAGAGAGCTGTTCTATGTGTGTAGGCCTCATTGAATAGTCAAAGCACCTTTCTGTGTGGAAAATTTTCAGTAAGTAAGAGAATTGGTTCTATCGTTTTAGGTACAGAGAACCACATGAAAGTAACTTGCTTTCTATTTCTGCTTTTTAATTAAATGCAGCCAATGTGACTGGATCACTTAGATGGCTCTGTACTTTGCTTCAAAACCTGCCTGTTAGTCCCAATATGGTCTATTTTTCTATGCTATAAAGCAATTTTGTCAGTTTGGCTGTATCTGTTATGTAAGTCTTCTAGCAACTTTTAGAATCAAAACAGTTGGAGTTATGTATCTCTGTCCTTCCTTAAAACCTGAAGCATATTTGTCTGTGTGTGTGTGGGGGGGGGTTCCTTTTAATAATGTGATGGTATCATTTTGCCCTGGATTTACAGATGCAAGATTGATGTATAAACCAACCCCAGTGTTCTAGCACCAAAATGGTTTGGTTCTTTAGACTTATTGTATGGTATATCTGAGAATTCCATAGCTCCGAACTAAATAAGCTTGTCCAGAATATAAGGATTTTCTTTGATTGAGCACAGGTCAGTGAATAAAAAGGACTGGACTTCTGATTAACTCACCTATGCTCAATCGTTTGTTTCTCTAATCTTTTAGTGGTATTTGAGGGCGGGTTTAGAAGCTGACTGCTGTTGTATTGCATAATGTGAATTGCAAATGTTAAACTCATCCAGTGAATAAAGTGTAAAACATTGGATTTGATGTAAGAATGGTCAGGGGTGTTGCTAAACACTTGGCTAAAGCCCTGGGTCTTGTTACTAGCTGGGCCATGTAATGGTGCTAATATACCCACTAGTAACTGTGCAATTGGGCTGCACAGTGCACTAATAATGTCCTTTAAGAATCAGAAACTCTCCTGCAACTGGTATATCTACATGTCTGCCCGTTTTACAATTTAAAAAATTATAGCTAGACCTCTTCTAATCGTTGGTCTTGTCTCATGTCCCTGCATCATACCCAGATGTGGCTAAATTATTTTACTTCTGTGGAGCCTCTTAATAATTTGAGTTCCACATTAGTGAAAACAACTTAGTATCTGAAAACTTTTCAAAACAAATAAGCACTTTCTATAGAATAGTACTGGATTTGTTTATCTTTAACTTAATTTAGTACTATCTCCCCGTTTCATTGTGGAAGTTGGTGACTGTAGATTGAATGTGATACCTTTATTGGCTAACAAAGTTGGCGCTAGGATGCAAGCTTTCAAGACAACTTAGATCTTTTTAGGCATATTTAGAATGAAGGCTGAATACAAACTACATAACAGGTTATACAATCATGCAAATAGTTTTTTACATTTAAATTCCATTGGAATTTTTCTACAGCTACATGGTACCACCTCTTACCTATTGTGGAAGTTGACATACATCTAATATTCCTTCCAAAGAGAGTTTCAATTATCTAAGCAAACTGAGAAAACTATGGGGTTGCCCCCCCCCCCGGGGGGGAGGTATAATACTAGCAAACGGAGCTTGAAATCTGAGGGATCCAACAGACTGTCCTAAAAAAGTCTAAGCTCTTCATATACAAAGTTGGCCCGATGGATATCTGAACTAGCTATTCTAGGATTTGTTAAGCAACTTATACTCATTTTGTCACAGGGAATCTCAGCGCAGGCATTGTCTCATCAATATCAATCGTCACTGCGAGTTTACAACTAATAAGCTGAATGAAGGTGTAGAGAGACTGATGTAATATGAAGCCCTTAAGCAATTCTAGGGCAAATTAACTGCAATGTAGGGCATAAAAAATTGTGGATTTAAATGGGGCTTTTAACCCCTGATGCATTGGACACCTCCCTAGCAGGGATTAAAAACAAAATGAATGACAATTTTTCATCCTCTTTGGTGCATTGGTTAGCTTTAGAATTTCTCCTGCTTCTTAATACAACAGTCTCAGCGTAAGACAGAATTTCATGAACATAAGCTAAACTAAGGAGAGACTATCTCACAATACTGCTTCAGTTGCACCATACAATTACAGACACGGTGAGACTGAAATTAACTAGATAAGCACACAAAGGAGACTCGTGTAGTAGATGTGACTGTGAGTCAGATAATCGTTCCCCACACTCCCTATTTATTGTAATTGTAACCTTGTGTCCTTCATGTCCTATAGCCGAAAGAGAGTGGTTGGGATTTAGCAGAGGGATTTCTGATTAGCACAGTGTACATTGTATAAACTTTAAAATGTTATATAGTGGTTTAGAGAATTTAGCATAAAAGGAAATTCAACTTGTTCAAATCTTTGTAAACAAAATTGTGTAAACATTTTAAAACCGTGAGATCATTTTTAAAGTTTAGTGTGCATTTTTTAAGCACGCTTATGAATTTCCAAAGTATATGGAATATTTTCATTCCATTAACACATTGTTTTTGTTTTGTTTGTTGTTTTTTTTTTTTTTTTAAACTCAACAAAGCCTTGACAGAAGCCTCATGATTTTATTTTGTGTGTTATGTGCTGTGAAATGTAATTTGTTAATGATCTTTCAGCTCAAGGCTAGATCTGCATCATATTACAAACCAATATTACAGGCATAAAGCTGTGGTTCTCAAACTGTTCAGCGGAACCCCAGGGTTTGCTGAAGAAAGAGGATTCCGTGGAACAAACGTAGGTAATGGAAAATGGTGGAACTAGGCTGGAATGTCGGGCAACGCAATAACATTTTCTGTTAGACATCTCTTATAATAAACATTGAGAGATACATTTGCCTGCAGTACTTGATAAATGTTACTAAGTAGCATTCAGATAAATAAACATTTGTTTAACCCCTCAGATGCTAGAGAAGACTAGAAAGCATTGTGAAGCAATGTGTAGGAGCCTTCTCTTGCATCTATGGGGTTAAATGTTTTTGTTAGGGTTCCACTGAAATTTAATTTGAAACAAGGGGGTTCCACTAAAGCAAAAATTTGCGAACCATTGTGATAAAGATTTCACTGACTGTTGGTTACTTGTACATAGATGTCTGTTTAATGGATACCGATTAAAATAATGTTTTAAAACCAAATTATTAGGATTATTTGTGAGCATTGTGCCATCCCAAAAGGCACTTAAAGCTTATGTTTTGTTTAGCTATAGATTGTTATGGAGTTTGTCTAGATGAACTTTTGTCCTAAATTTAACACTCCCACGTCCATAGTCCTGTTGGATTTCTGTGCCACAGGACAGCACAGAATGGATGAATTCAAACTTCCCTGAGCGCTTGTAAATAATACACACAACTGGTTGCTTGGGTCATGTTGTAAATGTTGTTCTCCCTGGAATTCTAAAGCAGCAAGATAAGAAACAAATTAAAATGTTGACTTACTTGAACATATTGCTTGATGTCTGGTTATTTGTGCAAATGTTTTTCACGTTTTCTCCACATAGAATGCACTTCTCATTTTTATCATTAATTATCTGTATAAATCTGTTCTTGAGACCAGCAAGACATGGCATAATTACAGGCAGACAAAACAGATACTTTAATGGATCATCATCACAGATGGTGAACAAACTGGTGCAACTTGGATTGCAACACCTTTAGAAAGGGGGGAAGGAAAGAAGGCAGACAGATTTTACATTTCTGTGTACATACTATTAGTGCTTGTTCTTAAAAATGGGAATCTACCCTAAAATCACTTTGATTTACCTTTTTAGATTTTAATTAAATAATAAACTTTTTCATAAACCAAGCTGATCTAAGTTTGAATTTAGATCAGAGGGGCAGCAATGTAAATAAAATCTTGCTGGGTCCCTTACTTTATCAGCTAGAAGGCTGCATGTTTGTCACATGAGGTCTAGAGAGAGAAGCCCAATTTGGATTCTGGCTGAGCACTTGGATTAGCACAGGGATTAGTTGATTGGTATAATTTGGGAAGCTGGGTGTTGTCATTGCATGTATCTGTGTTCTACCACACTTTGTCTGGGAATTATATCCTGACTTAATAAAACAGCAAGTGGTTACTCTCATAAACCTGGTGAAAATACAGACTATAAAGTGTTGGAACATGGATGAATACAATGACAACACACATCGTCCCAATTTATGTTGATCAGCTAATCTCTGTGCCAATCCAGAGAGGCCAACCAGTTTCTGATTGCTCCTGTATTGGTGTGATATAGCTTCATCACCCTAATATTGAAGCACTTTGGATTGACACATAGATCAGCTGATCATTGGCAAGTAGGAAGATGGCTGTTGTTGCCACATGCATCCCTGTTCAATCAAGCTCAGTTTGGAACTTTAAAGTCTATTTCACTGTCGTCCAATACAGGTCACTGGTACCATGGGATGTGTAGTCCCCTTTTATAGGCAGGAACAATTATGCAAATAATTTGCAAGGGGCGGAGCCTCCCCTCTTACTTAAGCCACCTTCTGGCCAGAGCCACCCATATTGATTTGTTCCTGGTGTGCTTGCACACCAGGCAGAGAACAGCTATGCTTCTTAGAGTTTTATTATTTTTTCTTCAAATATGGAATAACCACCATTAGGAGGGTGACCATGGCTGTGAATGCCCTCACCCGAAGTGGCTAGTGCAGCTTCCAGGGATTTCTGTGGACCTATACCTGATGAGGGGACAGCTTGTGTTAAGCAGCTCCCCTGTTGGGGAAATTACCTCTGGTTCTTTCCCTCCCTATCATGGTCACCTGAAGACAGAAGTCTGCGAGAAAGGTGAGTCACCCATTGAGTGCTGAAGGTCCACTTGTCCCCACAGTGTCCCTTTGATGGGCTTGTATTTGGGAGTTTTAACACACTCCAGCACTCATAGGGTGTTTTTATTGCATTATCACTATTTATGCAATTTCTGTGTTATTCTCTGAGTTTTGGAGCATTGGGTATTCATTTATTTATGTTTCTCATGTATTTCATGCTTGTTTGGGCACTTTTTAATGTTTTACTAAACTTTATTAAAAATGGTGTTCCGCGCCTTTAAGCGCGGCTTTTTCCCGCTCAGCAGCAGAGCTCCTTTACTCTCTATGGGAATTCACAGTTTGGGACATATCTCTGAAACCGCTTGTCACAGCAACTTCAGAGTGGGCTCATTTTAATGCTAGGCTCCTGCTCTATCATCCGGTTGGTGTTTTATTAATGTAGGGGGTTCAGGGGGGCTTCGGGCACTGTTTGGGGTACTTGCATAGGGAAAACTACATTTCCCATGAGCGCTTAGCTCGCGCTCGTTTCTGATTGGCTGTCATGACGGCCGCCATTTTGTGGTACTTTTCCAAGGCGAGTACACTACGCAGGGACCGAGCCTTCTCTCTCCTCACCAGATTAACCCTTCGCTGGCCAGATAAGTCCGTTTTTAGAACATTTCTGGGGTGAAACTTTAATCTTTAACACTTTTTCTGGGTGATAGTGTTATTAGTGGGGTATATTGACGCTGTGAGCATGTCTACTTCACTGGAGCTAGGGGCTAGACCCAAGTCTAAGGAGGATGGGGGGTCTGCTACCCCCATGGCGTTTTGCTCCTCTTGCCACATTGGGCTGGATGGCGATAATGTGGGGGATCTATGCCCTAATTGTACTGATAAAGATAGCAACCCTGGGCTTCCCAGCCACGCTATTGAGCCATCTTGGGTGAGGGAGTTTAAAGCTGCCACTAGGGATCTCAGATCCACGCTTCAACTCTTTCCCTCACAGGTACAGGGGGCTCTCCAGGTCTGGCAGACCCCCTCTACTATCAGGACCTCCCTGCCTAAGCCACAGGGAGCTCCTGATATCACTGATTCTTCTGAAGAAGAACTTTTACAGGATTCTGATGCTGAGGAACGTACTGTTATTGAATCTAACAGGTCCATTGGGGACCCCTATGAGTGTGACCCTGAAGTTTCGGCTGAGGGTCTGATCAGAGCGGTTCTGAATACGCTCAACCTTCCTCTGACTCAGGAATCCACTTATGATCCTACTGATGTTTTTCAGAAAAAGCCATCTAGACCTGTTGTTTGTTTTCCAACTAACCCTACCTAACCTAAAGTTTGCCAAACTTTACCCTTTTCCCGAAGCGGAGCTGGCAAAATGGGTTCATCCTCCCAAGGTGGATGCTCCTGTGTCTAGACTATCCAAATCTACTGCTTTGGCTGTCTCAGATGCCTCTGCCTTGCAGGACTGGACGGATAAGAAATTAGAGCTCTCTCTTAAATCTATTTTTGCCTCTATTGGCACTGCCATGCGCCCCACCTTTGCTGTGGCATGGGTTAATAGGGCTATTGCAGCCTGGACTGAACGACTGACTGAAGCGGTTCGCCAGGATGCGCCTGTATCTGAACAGTTGCAGCTTCTTGCTAATATCACTGAAGCTCAGAACTATGTTGCTGATGCTGCTTTTGATGCTGTGCGCATGATGGCGAGGGCCTCCACTTCTTCTGTGGTGGCTAGACGCGCTCTTTGGCTGAAAATTTGGTCTGCTGATACAGCCTCTAAGAAAGCCTTGCTTTCCTTGCCCTTTCAGGGGAATTTGCTCTTTGGCTCTGAGCTCAAAGAAATGATCAGTGAGGCTACTGGCGGTAAAAGTACTCTTCTACCCTCAGTCTTTAAGAAAAAGTTTCCAGCCAAACGCAATCGGTCCTTTCGTTCCTTTCAGACTGAGACACGCTCCTCGGCCCAAACGGGTCCTCCCACTACGCGCTCCTCCTCCAAGCCCAAACAGTCCTGGAGGCCCAAAGTTGCCTCCAAGGCCAAGACCTCCAAGACTGCTTCGGCATGACTCGCCGAACCCGGGTCCGCATCCGGCTGTAGGCGGTCGTCTCCGCATCTTTCGCCGGTCTTGGGAGGAGTCAGTGGCGGACCCATGGGTTCTTCAGGTGGTGTCAGAGGGATACAGGATCCCTTTCTCTTCCCTTCCTCCTTTTCGGTTCCATTTTACTCGTCCTTCTCAGGAACCCTCAAAAAGGCGTCTGTTCGACGACGCTATTCAGGATCTCTTGGACAAAGAGGTCCTGGAGGCGGTTCCGCAGGGGGACACAGGTTCAGGATTTTATTCCAACCTGTTTGTGGTAGCCAAAAAGGACGGAGGAGCCCGTCCCATCTTGGATCTCAAAGATCTCAATGCCTATGTGGTGACTTCCCACTTCCGCCAGGAGTCCCTGCGCTCTGTGATTGCAGCTATGTCTCCAGGGGAGTTTCTTGCCTCCCTGGACCTTCAGGATGCTTATCTTCACATCCCTATTCATCCAGAGAGCAGGAAGTATCTCAGGATTGCCTGCCACAGGGGACACTTTCAATTTACAGCGCTCCCCTTTGGACTGACTACAGCTCCTCAAGTCTTCCAGCGGGTGCTGGGCTCCTTGATAGCGGTGCTCCATCAGGATGGGATCAGAGTGACACCCTACATGGACGATCTCCTACTGAAGGCCTCCTCAGCGGAGCTTCTCCACCAGCAGTTGCAGAGGTGCATGCACACCCTGAACCGTCACGGATGGATCCTGAATCTGGACAAGTCGGACTTGATTCCTTCTCAGAGGCTTCTGTTCCTGGGTCTCCTGTTCGACACTCGCCAATGCATGGTGTTTCTTCCAGAGGACGTGGCTCACCAGATAGCCGTCAGAGTGGCTGGGATTCTGGACATGGACGAAATTCCAGTTCCGAAGTTGTCGTCCTTAGTGGGGAAGTTCATTTCCACGATCGAAGCAGTACCATTTGCCATGGCCCACTCCAGGGATCTTCAGAGATTTGTGATCCAGACGTGCAGGAATCATCCAGATCATCAACATCTGTCTGTTTCTCTTCCTCCTCATGTCGAGTCAAGTCTGCACTGGTGGTTAGATCTCTCTCATCTCTTGAAAGGGAAATCCTTTCTAGTTCCTCATTGGACCACAGTCACAACGGATGCCAGCCTTCGGGGCTGGGGTGCAGTCTGGGGTCGCTTCAGTGCTCAGGGGAAATGGGGTCTGGAGGAATCCATGCTCTCCATCAATGTTCTGGAACTTCGAGCTGTCCGGCTGGCCCTGAGGCACTGGGAGTCTCAATTGACCGGTCTTCCAGTCAGAGTAGAGTCCGACAACGCCACGGCGGTGGCTTACATCAACAGACAAGGCGGCACAAGAAGCGGTTCCGCCTGGTGGGAAGTCAAGGATATTTTGTCTTGGGCAGAAGATCACGTGCCTGTCATCTCTGCAGTTCATATTCCAGGCGTGGACAACGTCATGGCAGACTTCCTCAGTCGTCACACCGTCGACAGCGGAGAATGGGCTCTTCACCCAGAGGTGTTTCACATGCTCACCCAACGGTGGGGGATGCCAGTGGTGGATCTGATGGCTACCAGACACAACAGGAAGGTTCCGGTGTTTTGCTCCCGTCTGAGGGACTCCCTTGCTCTAGCGGTGGATGCCTTGTCGATCCCTTGGGACTTCTCCCTGGCTTACATCTTCCCCCCTCTTCCTCTATTGATCAGAGTTATTCAGAAGTTGAAGAGAGAACGTTGTCCTGTCATCCTGATTTCTCCAAACTGGCCTCGCCAGTCCTGGTTTCCGGAATTGATGGCCATGTCAGTGAAGGATCCAATCCCACTTCCAGCCCGTCCGGACCTGCTTCTTCAGGGGTATCTGTGGAAAGAGGATGTTCACTCTCTCCGTTTGATGGCATGGCGGTTGAATCCTCGATTCTAGCTAAGAAAGGCTTTTCTCCTTCTGTGGTGTCGACGATGCTCAGTGCTCGTAAGCCTGTGTCTTCCAAGATCTATCATCGCATTTGGTCAACTTTCGTGACATGGTGCTCTGTCAAGCAGTTGTCTCTTGACTTCCATCTTCCCACTGTCCTGGCCTTCTTGCAGGACGGTGTGGACAAGGGGCTCAGTCTGAGTTCCCTCAAAGTTCAGACCTCTGCCTTGTCTGTGTTTTTCCAGGAACGGATTGCCATCCTTCCTGATGTGAAAGTCTTCTTCCAAGGTGTGACTCATGTTCGACCTGCCTTCAAGAGTCCTGCTCCCCAGTGGGATCTCAATTTGGTGCTGGGAGTTCTTCAGCGACCACCGTTTGAATCCTTGGCTTCCATTCCATTACGTCTTGTGACTTGGAAGATGGCCTTCCTTTTGGCTATTGTGTCAGTACGCCGGGTGGCAGAGTTACAGGCATTGTCTTGTAAACCTCCTTACCTGGTGTTCCACAAGGATAAGGCTGTGCTTCGCACTACCAAGGAATTCTTACCCAAGGTTGTGTCTGAGTTTCACATCAATCAGGAGATTGTGGTTCCCTCTTTCTGCCCTAATCCTTCATCTGACAAGGAAAGAGATCTCCTTTTGTTGGATGTGGTGCGTTGCCTCAAGTTTTATGTTCACCGCACCGAATCTATCAGGAAGTCTGACGCTCTATTCGTCATTCCTGAGGGGCCTAGGGCAGGTAGACCGGCTTCCAAAGTTACCATTGCCTCTTGGATTAAGGCTACCATCCGTGAAGCCTATAAGTTGAGGAATAAGCATGTTCCCTTCCGGGTGACTGCCCATTCCACCAGATCTATTGGGGCCTCCTGGGCCTACAAGAATCAAGCTTCTGCTGATCAACTGTGCAGAGCGGCCACTTGGTCCTCTGTGCACACTTTTTCTAAGCACTACCGAGTTGATGTACTGGCATCGGCTGATGCCAGCTTTGGAAGGAAGGTCCTGGAGGCAGTCTTGCCTGTGTAGGTCTTCCGCTCTGTGATCCTTAGTGCTTCCTTACTGTTGAGCCCGGTTGGCTCGTGTTCCGTGTGCTGTGTTAAGTTCAGGGATTGTTCCCTTGATTGGTGTCCGTTGACACTTACAGTTTGGGCTATGTTATCAACTGGTTAACAGTTCTAGTGACTTGGGCCTTGCGCCTGGTCCTTGCCTTACTTCCCGCCTCTGGATCAGCTCAATGTTTGTACATCCCATGGTACCAGTGACCTGTATTGGACGACAGTGAAAATAGGATTTTAGTCTTACCTGTTAAATCCTTTTCACTTAGTCCATACAGGTCACTGGTCTCCCACCCTGTCAAGGGACCAGTCTTGGCTCTCCTGTGGCATTCAGTGGGAGACCGTTCGGGCATGCTCACAGGAGTCTTTCTTTTTGCTTACCTGGGGTCAGTTTAGGGTCTCAAATCAATATGGGTGGCTCTGGCCAGAAGGTGGCTTAAGTAAGAGGGGAGGCTCCGCCCCTTGCAAATTATTTGCATAATTGTTCCTGCCTATAAAAGGGGACTACACATCCCATGGTACCAGTGACCTGTATGGACTAAGTGAAAAGGATTTAACAGGTAAGACTAAAATCCTATTTTTCATTGTATGTTTTATGTGAGTAACACTGCGTATATTTTATACATTCAGTATCTAAAAGTATTATAGTAGGATGTTTGCCTTTTGTCCCTTGTATTACAGGCATATTAACTCTGAGTGCCAGTAGAGTCCCCTTTTTGCACTTAATGGGTTAAACAATGTACACTAACACAACATACAGCAGTGCCATAGCTAGAGTGCCACAGGTTGAATAAAACTTTGTATTTGCACTAACTGAGGGTTGCCCAATAGTCACTGTGTGTGTTCTGTTTACTACAATCTCTGAATTTCAGACCAGAGATGGTCAGAGCAGAGCCCCTCCCTCTAGAGTCATCCAAGACGCATCTAAAAGTGTAAAAATAATAATAAACCTTACCCGTTTTAGGTCAATTAGGATTAGCAAAATTATTTATATTTGCCAAATGCCAGAATAATGAGAGAGAGAGAATTTTTTAAGGCATTTTTATTACTTTCTGCAAAGTCAAAAGTTTACATACATTTCATTAGTATTTGGTAGCATTGCCCTTAAACTGTATGACTTGGGTCAAACGTTTTGGATATCATTCCACAAGCTTCTCACAATAGTTGGTAGGAATTTTGGCCCATTCCTCCTGACAGAACTGGTGTAACTGAGCCATGTTTGTAGGTTGCCTTGCTCGCATCTGCCTTTTCAGCTTTGCCCATAAATTTTCAATAGGTTTGAGATCAGGGCTTTGTGATGGCCACTCCAAAACATCGACTTTGTTATCCTTAAGCCACTTTGTAACCAGTTTGGCAGTATGCTTCGGGTCATTGTCCATTTGGAAGACCCATTTCCGCCTAAGCTTTAACTTCCTGGCTGATGTCTTGAGATGTTGCTTTAGTATTGCCACATAATCTTCTTTTCTCATGATGCCATCTATTTTGTGAAGTGCACCAGTCCCTCCTGCAGCAAAACAACCCCACAACATGATGCTGCCACCCCCGTGTTTCACAGTTGGGATGGTGTTCTTAGGCTTCCAAGCTTCTCCATTTTTCCTCCAAACGTAACAATGGTCATTATGGCCAAACAGTTCAATTTTAGTTTCCTGGCAGAGTGGCCTTTCAGCCCATGTTGATACAGTACTCGTTTCACTGTGGATAATGACACAATCTTACCAGCTTCCGCCAACATCTTCACAAGGTCTTTTGCTTTTGTTCTTGGGTTGATATTTACATGTTGGACCAAAGCACGTTCATCTCTGAGACACAGAACCAGTCTCCTTCCTGAGCGATACGATGGCTGGACATTCCCATCTTGTTTGTACTTGCGTATAATTGTTTGTACAGATGAATGAAGCACCTGCAGGTATCTGGAAATTGCACCCAAGGATGATCCAGACTCGTGCAAGTCCACAATTCTCTTCCTGATATCTTGGCTGATTTCTTTAGACTTTCCCATGATGTTACACACAGAAGCAGTGTGTTTCTGGTGTGCATTAAAATACATCCACAGGTGTGTCTCTAATTAACTCATATGTTGCCAATAAACATATCAGAAGCTTCCAAAGACATGACATCATCATATGGGCTGTCCCAAATTGTTTAAAGGCATTGTAATCCTAGTGTATGTAAACTTTTGACTTTGCAGAAACTAATAAAAATGCCTTAAAAAAATTCTCTCTCTCTCTCATTATTCTGGCATTTGCCAAATATAAATAATTTTGGTAATCATAATTGACCCAAAACAGGTAAGGTTTATTCTGATTTCATGTCAGTGAGAAAAACATGCACATTTGTCTTTGTATGTAAACTTCTGGTTTCAACTCTACATGCTTTATCTCCAGACCTCGTATTTAACAAGATCACAAAAGTCCTTTCAATGTGAAAACCCCTCAACAGAAAGGGTGAAACTCCTAAAAAGAGAGAGATTCACACGTAAAGTTTCCCCCCTCCTTTCCCTGACTTCAGAGCTCTAGCTGACTGCAGAGGAATCCGGTCCTGGGACCGGCGGAGGCTCTTCAAACCAAGCACACTTTGTAGACCGTTCCAATGAAGAAGTTCTTTTTTTCAATATCGTGATCTCTGCTCTGCTGAAGAGCCTCCGCCGGTCCCAGGACCGGATTTCCATACAGTCAGCTAGAGCGTTGACATAAGGGTAGGGAGGGTGGAACTTTACCTGCGAATATCTCTCAAATCATAAAGGTTTGATAGATGGGACTGGGGTCATTTAGTTTCATTTTTCAATAGCTACAATATTCATTTTTTTTTTTTTTTTAAATTTGACAATACTATTCTTTTTACACCTTAAGGACCATTGCCATGCCAGGACCGTCACTTAAGGACCAGTGACGCTCCCGGCGCAGCTGTACGCTGCTCTGGAAGCCCTCAACCGGAAGTAGAACAAAAAAAAAAAGCCCCGTGCTCCTCAAGTGGCGGTCGCACATGCATGCACTGGTCCTTAAAGGGATAGTAACACTTCGTTTTAACTTTATTTTATTTTGTAGGCATTAAAAAAACATGAAGAATGATATAAGTCTTATCTCTCAAACCTTTATGGTTTATGAGATATTCACAAGCAAAGTTCCCCTCCCCGCCCCTTTTTCCTAGTGTAAGCCATCTCTTCTCAGATGTGAGTCTGGTTGTATGACAGTACAGATAACAGAAGGGGACAGTTTTCTTTGTATGAAAACAATGAAAGCCCTTCCCCCCTTGAAAAGTTTTTCAGCTTTTTCCATTATCTTAATTGAAGATTGTCCCTCTCTGCAGTCTACCTGGGCATCTCCCTTCTTATCTGGTTGAACAGGGGGGGGATACTTTGTTTGTGAATATCTCTTAAACCATAAAGGTTTCAGAGATAAGACTTATATCATTCTTCATGTTTTTTTAATGCCTACAAAATAAAATAAAGTTAAAATGAAGTATTACTATCCCTTTAAGGGGTTAAGCAAGCAATTGTCATTAAAAACAAAAATATTTTCAGATTTTACATTAAAACATTATGCTTGTCATAATTTACAGCAAATTTCACACAAGCTTCATACAGAAAACAAAACAGGGACCAGTATGAATACCACATGTGTGAAAACTGGAGAGCGTACAGCGATGATCAACAAAATGAATCAAGGGAATGGAAGACTAGACGTATGAGGAACATGTAGACCAGTGGTTCTCAACTCCTGTCCTCAGGACCCACTAACAGACCAGGACTTAGGGATTTCTCTGCTAGAGCACAGGTGTGGTGATCTGAGGCTCATTCACATTGATTAACTCACCTGTGCTCTAACAAGAAAATCATCAAATCCTGGCCTGTTAATGGGTCCTGAGGACAGGAGTTGAGAAACACTGGTCTAGACAAACTTGGTTTGTTTACTCTGGAGACAAAATGACTAAGGAAGGAGATCTTTGCACAATGTACAAGAATATGAGAGGTCAATACAAGAATCTCTCCCTGGGGAGCTTTTCATTCCAAGGCCTGATCAAATAACCAGGGGCCACCTCTTGCAATTAGAGGGGTGGAAAGGAGGTTCCAACTTCAGCAGAGGAAGGTGTTTTTTTTACAGTAGGATCTGTTAAATTGTGAAATTCCTTGCACCAGAATGTGGTAATAGCAGATACATTTAAGAGAAGATTAGAATCGTTTCTTTCAAGAGGGAAAATACAGGGTTTTACTGTGTATTAGAAGGCAAAACAGAAATTTCGGTTAAAGACTAACATATCTGGCAGCAGAAACGCTTATATAATTCTAATTTCTTTGGGTTATGAGGCAAAGGATGGACTTGTCATTTTTTTTTTTTTTCCAATCTAATTTACTATGTTACTATGTAAAGCTGATGCACAATATGCAACATGGGTTTATGTTAGGCACTTGATGCTCCTTTTTCCTTGCATGACCCTGTTTTACTCATGGCCCATGTACTGCCTTCATCAGTAGATGTACAGATCATCGTCCACCTGAATCCACACCACTGTACCAAGGCCTTGAGGACACAATGGTACGTGGGTGGACTGGGTTGCCATTGCATAGGTAAATATTCCTCCTTCTTTTGCATAGGTGGGTTAAACAAATTAACTAATCCAATGATCACGAGCTACTACATTTTACACAGCGTGACCATGGATGTCAATATGAGAGGAAAAAAACGTAGAAGATAATACAACAGAACTGGATCTGAAATTAAAACAATCACCTTGAAAAATGTTTTATCACATGAGTTCTGGTGTATTGGGCTACACCTAAAACAGATTTAACTTTGAGGGATGAGGTTTTTCTGGATTATTTTTTCACAGTTGCCTCCAGCACCAGATCCTTGTCTGCTCTTCTGGTTGGGGCTTTGGCATGCGTGTCACATCACAATCCTCTGACCCCTACGAATCACTTCATCACCTGAAAAGATGGAATACATGTTGCAAATTTAGATATAGTGGCTCCGCGAGAGACACGTACAAAAGTACAATTTATTTGTATTATACACACAAACACACTAGTGTTCGTAACTGAAAACCATTATAAATTGCAGAAAAAAAATAAAACACTCCTAAGCAATATGTTTTACTGAATAGTTACACAGTCTGCCAGCCCAGCTTTCTTCCACAGAATCACACTACACGGTCTGGGGTATTAGTGTATTTATGATTCTGTCTCTACTAGTGGAACTAGTGTGGGTTGTTAGACTGTGTGGGTCATTGATTACAAGTGGGACTTTGGTCTGTTTCTGTGGCTACATATCACGGTGCCCGTGAATCCTGTAGCAGTATGGCGACATTACTACTCCCTAGTTTCCCGATGTGGGATTCTTATTGGTCCCGGGACCTGACTCCGCCCAGGGCCAGCCCTTTTATACACTGTCATGTCGTTAGTTAGGCGCCCTTTCGTGGTGTACCTGAACCTAGCGCTAGTCACTACTGTTTCTCATTTTGTGTATGACCCGGCCTGCCTGACAACGCTCCTGTGTATCCTGATCTGCTACCGCATCTGTTGCTGACTGGACTAGTTGAGAACCAGCTTCCGTTCCTGACTGGACTGGCTGAGGACCCGCTTCTGTTGCTGACTGGATTGGCTGAGTACCCGCTTTCGATGCTGTATCCTACTGGCTGCTACCGCTTCTGTGGCGGTATTGTACATACGGAGTACCGGCTTCCATGCTGTCAACAGCCGGGCTGAGTTACTCGTTTACGCTGCTGAAGTGTATGGTTGGGTATCCATTGTCACTGGCTGTGCTCCCTCCTGGTTAATGGTTGTAGGCATATTCCCTGGGCGCATTATCACTCTAGATGAATCTCGCTATCACCCTAGAATAATAGGGCCGGTTCATTCACTCGCCCTGCCTTTACCGTACCTCTGTTGCCTAGCATGCTAGGAGCCAGCCTTAGTTTAAGTGGTCCGTCACCTCGTAGATCCATACATACTTGGCACCTGTGGTCAGTATCTACGGTCTGTTGCCTCCTTCCTACCCTAGCGGTCTAGGGTTCCTGCTGCCAGAATCCGTGTGCCAGTTGCCTCCATACTACCCTAGCGTACTAGGGCTCCTGCTGCCATTATCAGCGGGTCAGTTGCCTCCATCCTACCCTAGCGTTCTAGGGTTCCTGCTGCCAGTATCCGTTGGTCAGTTGCCTCCATATAACCCTAGCATTCTAGGGCTCCTGCTGTTATACCAGCAGGTTGTTGCCTCCATCCTTCCTTAGCATTCTAAGTTCCCTGCTGCTATTCTCAGCTGGTCAGTTGCCTCCATCCTACCCTAGCGTTCTAGGGTCCCTGCTGTTAGTATCTACAGTCCTGGTGCTTTGTCCCGCTATACTGTTTCCTACCTGACCAGTAAAAGTTGTGGGAAGTACCACTGTACTGTCTCCATCTGGGCTTATGTGGGTTGGAAAAGTATTCTGTCATTACACTGTTTCTTTATTTTCAATAAAGCTATTTTAACCTTACAATATTTGTCTGAGTGTTCTTCCAAAACCGTGACACTACAATTGGACAGTAGAACAAGATTGGAGTGTCAAACACTGTATGTGTGATTCGGTAACTAAAGTTGGACAGTGCAAGGTTGTCAGACAGTGTTTGTGGGTCTGTGACTACCAGTGGCAGTGAACAGTGGAATATTTCAGCTTCCCATTTCGCCCACGGGCAACACTATGCTTCTTTTGCATATATATGTATATGTGTGTAATCTTGATAAAGGCTGCTGTGTTGGCCGAAACGTCGATTTAAATAAATGTAACCTGTTTTCATATCTTCAAGAAGTCCTGTGAGTACTATATACGCACACACACACAGGGTGTTTAACTCTTTCAGTATCAGAGGGGTGTGCAAAATATTGGGGGTTATGCACTAAGTGTGATAAAGAGGTGATAAAGTGGAGATGACTTCTCAAGTTTATCACTTCTCCAGTGCCTATGTTACTCTATAGAGCCTTTGCACTAAAATCTCCAAAGGGGTATAAATCTTAGTGCATAGGCTCCATAGAATAACTTAAGAACTGGAGAAGCCTATTGTGTAGCATTCAGTTATAAGGATAGCACCCTTGTTGGGAAACGTCTTACCCTCTCACTGCTACAGCTCAGGAATCTATGTATGATATTACACACACGTCTGAATACAACATTTTGGTAAAAAAATAAAAATAGAATTCAGCCAAATTCTATTTAAAAATGAAGAGTGCCTGCAGTACCTGTGTTCAATTAATTTTTGAGTTAATGCAAACTTTGACCTAATACTGTAATTGGATTACAAGGATTCTGATAGCCACAGAACTGCATTATACTGATTGTCGGCTCAGCCTCGTTTCATTGGTAGCCACTGTAACATACTAAACAGTCTGCCAGTCCAGCTTTGTCCCAATGGTAGCCACAGAATAGTGCATTGTCTGCCATCTGAGCTTTTTTCCAACTAGTAGCTACAGAATCACACTACACCATCTGTCAGCTCAGCCTTGTTCCACTGGCAGCCACATCACACTAAATTGCCAGGCCAGCCTTGTTCCACAGGCACCCACAGAGCATACCATACCACACTGCCAGCTCACCCTTATTCCACTGATAGACACAGAATCACACTACCAGCCCAGCCATGTTCTACTGGTAAAAGCCACAGACCCACTCCTTCTAGCCCCAGCATTGTTAATGCTGGTAGCCACAGAACTGCACTACATTGCCCCCCTGTTCCACTTATTGCCATATACCCCCACTATACTGTCTTCCAGGCCAGCCTGGTTTCACTGGTAACAGCACCATATTACACTGTCTGCCAGTCCAGCCTTGTTCAACTAGTAGGCAGCCAGAGAGCATACCATACCACACTGCCAGCCCAGCCTTGTTTCACTGGTAACCACAGCACCATATTACACTGTCCGCCAGTCCAGCCTTGTTCAACTAGTAGGCAGCCAGAGAGCATACCATACCACACAACACCACACTGCCAGCTCAGCCTTGTTCCACTGGTAGTCACAGAATCACTCTACACTGCCATTCCAGGCATGTTCTTCTGGTAACAGCCACAGACCCACTCCTTCTAGCCCCAGCATTGTTCTGCTGGTAGCCACAGAACTGCACTACACTGCCCCCTGTTCCACTTATTGCCATATACACCCAATATACTGTCTTTCAGGCCAGCCTTGTTTCACTGGTAACCACAGCACGATAATACACTGTCCGCCAGCCCAGCCTTGTTCTAGTAGGCAGAGAACCACACTACACTGAGTGACAGGCCATCCTTGCTCTTCTAGTACACATGGAATGCTGCAACATATTAACCCTTTGAGTGAACGATTTACAAATATATTCAAGGTCAAAATAAAGAAATCTCCAATTAATTATTTACTCAAACAGCTGAGCTAAGACCCAGAGGTCATCCATTATGACTAAAGGAAAGTTGTTTTCGACTAGAACAAAGGCAGTGCATTTTTTTACAGTAAGGGTGGTGAAGCTATGAAATTCTTTGCCTTGGGATGCTGTGCTTCTCAATATTGTTCTGTGTGATAAAGAAATGGATACCTATATCACACTGAACAATATTGAAAATTATGACCATACCTGGGAACTCTCCGGATTTGCCCTGGAGACTCCGGTTCTGACAGAGCTTTACCGGGTCTCCGGGGCAGAGGCTGATTCCTCTGGATGTGGAGAGTGTCTATTGAAACTCTGCCCACATCTGCTTTTTCTCCCGCTGTTCCTCTGTCCCCAGCCTTCTGTGTGACACTTTTAACCCTCTGAGTGCCAGAGTGGTAAGGAATGCATTGCTTTGCAATGCATTCCGTACCACTCTGGCACTCAAAGGGTTAAGTCGCCCCCCCCCACACACACACTTGCAGCAAGCCCCGCCCCTTTTAGACGCAATTAGCGTCATTTTTGTCACCCCCTGCTGAACAGAGGACTACCCTCCAGGTAGCCCTCAACTGGAAGTTCCCAGGTATGATTATGACATATGGCTTCAATGCAGATATGTTGTTGATCCAGGGAACTATCTGACTGCCATTTGGTGTCAGGAAGAAATTTTCACCCACTTGCAAGTCTTCATACAAGAGTGTGGTACCCTAAACTAGTTCCCAGGACAAACCAAAGTGCCAAGGCACCCTGATTGAGAACCACTGTTCTAAAGACATTGCCACTGCCTAACCAACTGATTGTCATATGGAGTATGCAACGCTTTGCACACCCCATTGGTATTCAAACGGTTAAAAGAGTATTTTATTTGCCTCACACAGATTCTTTAAAGTATTAGGATTAACATGTACTATAAGCATCTGTCATGCCTGCCTCCGTTGACATGACACCTAGGCATGACTGAAGACGTTAACTCCTGAACAAAGGCACAAGAATAAAATTCACAGAGGGACGCTATGATTTCTGGCCATAGCAAACCAAGTTGGGGGGTTACTGGATGCTAGTTATACTTTAATCCTTCAATGTCAGAGGGGTATCCAACGCATTGCGATACCCCGTTGACACTCAAAGTGTTAAAATTATTCCATATAGTCATCGGCACTTTCATTGTCCTCACAAAACGTCTAACGTTCCCACGACAAATAAAGCTTCTTCACTAGCCAGAAGTATCCTGACTTCGCGCGTGTCCAAGGGTGATGACGACACTCCAGCTCAACCAATAATGAGCCCCTATTCATCCTCCTACTGACCTTCTCCGCCCCTGCCTAAAGAACCAATCGGAAAACGCCTCACCTGACCCAGACGTTGCCGTGACGTCATCAGCCACATCTACCGGGGAAATGAGAGCAGTGCTTAACGGAGTGTGACCGGGTGACGGAAAGCTGCTGGGTGGCTAGGGGCCTCGGATACATAGATTGTTGGATCTGGAGCAGCAGGTACTAATATGTCTGAGCCCCCCTGTCTGCTCGATTATCAGCATCTGTCTATATTAGGGGTGGGTAACCTGAAGCCCCTCAGCTGTTGAAGACTACATTCCCCATCATCATCTGGCCAGGGAATAATGACAGTTGTAGTCCCCAACGGTTAGAGTGTCTCGAGTTACCAATTCCTGGTCTATATAACTATGTTACTCACACTCTTTACTGAATATGTCATTGCCATTTCACTGTCTATGACTCTCCCCTCACCTAGTATCACATATTTATTTTATTTTAGTTGTTCCTCGAGGCTGAGGAGGATAGGAGATGTAGGTCAATAGCAACTGGGTACTACATGCATTCATGCATTAGGAGGAACACTGGCTCTCAGTCATAAAGACGATGTGGCCTATCTCTTTCCACTGCCTATGTGTGGAATTATTTGATTTCATGTCAATTTGCATTGTGGTATATTTACAGAAATGTCAGATATATCCCATGACAGTGCATAAACATAGAAGTCCATCCATGCCATTATCTTTTGAAGTCCTGGCTAGTTCTGTTACTGGTCTTAATATGACAGTTGAGCTGTATTGTGTTTGTTTGTTTGTTTGTTTTATGATACATTGGATCATTTCTATTGGTCTAATAAACCCAAAGAATACAAGTAGGCCACATGCGCCCTTCCAGTCTTTTTAAAGCAGTGAGGAAATAACTTGCCTTTTTTACATCACACATACTCCACAATGCGCATCTTCTCTCCTAGGTTGACCAGATCACACGTTTAACTGTTTTTATGTATAAAAAATACAAACTGCAGGACTGGTTTGATTTCTGAGCAGCTCTGACATATGCATGTTTCCTGTGTAGCCCCAGCTAAAGTTGAGGTCTGGTCAGCTTACTCTGCCCACCTTAAAGGGATAGTAATGTTTCAAAATAAAAGCAGCTCAAATTAATCTTCATAGTATTTGGGCCATAGAGAGTGTTATTTCAGTACTGTCTGAGTTGTAGTTCAAGAGTAATTGAAAGATAAAGTTTCCCCCTTCTGTCCCTTTTACTGATGTAACACTGTTCACCTCAGAACAGAAAGGTGGTGTCCAGATGGCTTGCAGAGCGGGACAATCTTAATTAGCATAAGGGAAAAATCTGTTAAGGGGGGCAAGGTTTTTATTGTTCTCACAGTAAGAAGATTGTCCCTTGCTGTGAGCTGTCTGGTCTTAAGACCAGATTTCACATCTGAGGGGAGGCGGCTTACACTAGGTAAAAGGGTCGGGAGGGGGATACTTTCTCATTCAATTAGTCTTCAACTACAACTCTAACAGTGTTGAAATAACACTCTCCATGGCCCAAATACTATTAAGATTAATTTGAGCTGCTTTTATTTTGAAACATTACGATCCCTTTAACACCTTGGGTGATAGAGGTCTTCATCACATGCAAAGCACTGAAGACTTATTTAGAATTGTCACTTAGAACATGAAAACTTCAGACATAAATAAATGTCAACGTTTTATGCAACAGATAGTGTCTTGTTTAGAAAAGGAAGTAAGTAATTTATGTAATGTAGCGTGTCTGACTCCTTTCCTCTGGCATAAGCTTTATAAAACATTACTATTCCATGAGGCTTTGAAAGACCTCATCAAGCTCCATGGACGCATCAGCTTAAAACTGTTATTCATTTACTTTCTGTATTAGTCTTTCGTATCATTATTGGAGCCTTTTCCAATGTTCTTGACCTTTGTATAAAATTTTACTTCCTTAAACTTCTTGTTTCATTGCAACATTAGAGTTCCAAATCATGAGAGCTTTTTACTTCCATTCTCTTCTAGGTACTTAATTACTTTAACCCTTTAAGGTATGCAATGCATTGCAAAACTCTCTGGTCCTCAAAGGGTTATTGTATATATGAAAAATGTTATGCTTTATTTTTGTCATGTATGATTGGAAAAAATATAAAATGTTTGGCTGTTGTACCATAAACATATAGCTGTTCAGTAATGCAGTTATTCGTGCTTAGAATATTTGATTTCTGGTAGTCACATGAGCTAGTATTGTTTCAAGACCTATTTTTCTAAAGCATTAGATGTTTTTTCCAGTGTGAAACAAGCAAATATGTGTGACACTTTGTATTGTTAAATCCAAGCAGCTGATCTGTCTTGCACAGTGACATCCTTAAGTTAAATGCCCCTCCCCTTCACCTTTTCATTGGTTGGTTAAAATGTAACATATGCTTTGCTGTTTAACCTCTCTGTGTCAGAGCAGCCTGTTCAGCATTTGTGACATTTTTTTTTTTTTTTGTGAGAAACTCACTTCTGCTTACTTTTTAGCACTGTGGTTCCTAGGGCTCTCCTTGGGGACCCCTAACAGTTCTTGTATTTCGTGCTTCCCTGCTTGTGCACAGTTTAGTTAATTAAATGACTGAGCCTCTGATTAACCTGTGCTCAATAAGGAATATTCTGAAGACAGACATGGCCTAATACATGTCCCTGTGGATAGGGGTTATGATTGAAACCAATGGTTTAGCACATTGTGGGTTGGATTACATTGAAGGCGATAAATTATATCACTGTTTTTTTGTTTGGTGGTTTTTTTGAAAAACACTGGCACTCAAAGGGTTTTTTCTTCATTCTTCCCAAATAGAATTAGGTGTACATTTAAAAATAGAGAATTGTTGGAAGGAACTGGAGATGTGTGTGTGTGTGATTTTGTTTTTTTTTCCTTTGTTTGTCCACCCCCCATAAAAGGGAGGCCCTTTGCCTTAGGCCTCTCTCACATGGGGAACCCCAATGCAACGATACTGGGGTGGTGATGGCACCCATTTTGAAAGGTCTTATGCTGGGCTATGGTGCCTTCCACACAAGCGGCTATCACATTTGGTGAATGCACCAAAGTACACCAAGCTGCATCGTTACTGTGTTCTCACAAGAACACAATAATGCAGCAATAAAGAAGGTCTTCACAGTGACAGATGGGGTCCTAACATGAGCTTTGATGGAAGTTGCAATGCTCATAGAAGATCCTTGTGAGAAACAGCCAAAAATATTGGCTGGTGCTCATGTGGGCTGGCAGTCAGATATCCCTCCCCTTATTTCCAGATTGGTGACATAATGCATGAGGTCAGCGCAAGAATATGGCAGCCAGGACTGTTGCAGTGGACTACTGCAGTTTTGTTGCCTGTGAGAAAGAGAACCTATAACACAAAAAGCGTATGTTGGTGGCTCCAAAACCCTGTAAATATACCACACACAACAATTAAAATATCAAACTCGGCCTTGTGAATCTAATAGCTGATGCAATAAAACAACATCTTGAAATATACAATTTGCTAGGTATTCCACGTGCAGTCCAAAAACTCTCTCTCAAAAGTTTTCATAAAGGTACAGAAAAAAACAAAATAGCAGGTCGCACTGTGGTGCTCTCAAGCTAAAAAAGATAGTGCAGTACATGCTACATACATAGAAACATAATTTATTGAAGTAATCTTCTTAAAAAACATCCATACGTTTAACTGCACTTTGAATCAAGATGTTAAGGGTCAATACAGCAACATGAAGAATAGGCAAGAGCACTTATCTTTACTCCATATGATCAACGCATTTCGCGCTAACACCATGCTTACTCATGAGTAAGCGAGGTGTTAGCGAGAAACGCGTTGATCAAATGGAGTAAAGATAAGTGCTCTTGCCTATTCCTTATGTTGCTATATTGACCCTTAACATCTTGATTCAAAGTACAGTTAAACGTATGGATGTTTTTTAAGAAGATTACTTTAATAAATTATGTAGCGTGTACTCCAGAAAGAGAACCTATACCCACAGTTATATTCTTAGCCTCCTTTATGATTAATTTGATTGTAGTGTTTAGAAATATGGTAGAATCACTGCATGTTTTGCTGTCATATAATAATGAAGATGAATGGATGGATATATAAATGTTCCCATGTATAACTTATTAATGCAAAAAATGTCATGTATCAAGCTCATACATATGTGGAGGGGTTTGGCTAAAGTGTTTTGTCCCTTTATGTGCAAAATGGGTTTTGGTCAAGAATATTTTTGCTTTACTATTTTGTGCTATTTATTAGTTCTTTAAGGACTAGAAGGGTATGCAACGCATTGCTTTGCAATGAGTTGTACATTCCTCTGGTTCTTAACCCCTTAGGACCAGGGAGTTTTTACACTCTAGGACCAGATTGATTACATTCGCTAAGCTGGCACATGTGAGCAATCACATGTACCCACTCGCAGAGGGAAAGGCTGAAACTGACTGCTCCGGTTTTGGGTTAGTCCGTTTCAGCCTCCCGTCATGATCACAGTGCTGGAATCATTTAACTCATAATGTGCCAGGACCGTCACTGGTCCTTAAATACTAAACCTGTTACTGTCTTGGCCAGGGCCAGATTTGCCATTAGGCAAAGTAGGCACCTGCTTACAGGCGCACGTCACCGAGGGGCGCCTGCCATTGGGATTTTTTTTTTTTTTTTTAATAATTTTTTTTTTTATATATATTAAAAAAAAAAAAAAAGTAGCCACCTCGCTGGCGCTGCCCCCCCCCATTCCCTATTTCTTACCTCCCCGGCAGGACATGTCTGTTCCTCCTTGGCACAGTCCTGTAGGTGGTGAGCTCCCTCGTCGCATCTTTAGGAATGCAGAGCGCTGGGAGATGACATCATCTCCCAGCGCTCTGAATTCCTGAATAGGAGACCACGCGGGAGCTCCATCAGCTACAGGACTGTGCCAAGGAGGCACAGATGACAGATCTCCTACCTGGGAGGTAGGAAATGGACCATGTCAGGGCAACATGGAGATGGTGGGGCAAGTTGGAGCCAAAGGGGGGCAATGTGAGGGCAACATGGAGATGGTGGGGGCAATGTGGAGCTGATGGGGGGCAAGTTTGAGCTGATGGGGTTGGGGGCAATGTGAGGGGATATGGAGATGATGGGGCAATTTTGAGATGATGGGGGCAAAGTGAGGGGCAATATGTAGATGATGGGGGGCAATATGTAGATGATGGGGGGCAATATGTAGATGATGGGGGGCAATATGTAGATGATGGGGGCAATATGTAGATGATGGGGGCAAGTTGGAGCTGATGGGGGGCAAGGTGAGGGGCAATATGGAGCTGATGGGGGGCAATATGGAGCTGATGAGCATTGTGGAGGTGTCCAGTGGAGTTGTCAAATCGGTGTGTGTGGGAAGGTGCTTCACAGTTCTGTGCCCACAGGCTCCTGAGATGTAAATCCGGCCCTGGTCTTGGCACATCATTGGTCCTTAAGGGGTTAAAGAGTTACACAGATTACTTTTCTAGTGAGAGGTGCTATTGCTGTATTTCGGGTCTCGGCTACATATGTAAACCCATGGTAGATTCACAGTGCAATGGAGACCTCTTTAGCAGATTCCAAAATAGTTAAAAGTCCAAATTAAAGGGAAATTGTGCCTTACGAATAAGTAGCTCTAATGTGTTTAACCCTTTGTGTACAGAGGGGTAAGTAATGCATTGCAAAGCAATGTGTTGCGTACCACTCTGGCACACAAAGGATTAACAGGATGATTTTACTTGACAGTGGTCCCTCATACATCTGTTCATTATATGGATACAGGACTGAATAAAAATATTGAAAACTTAGGAGGCAAAAGATAATTTTTTAGAGGCCAGCTAGGAGTTTTCAGAGACAATGAAGGCATATCTGTATATATAAATGTGTACAAAATATCACCAAAATGTGGGATGCTAAAGTAAAATGTGGCTCCTGGGATTTTTTTTCACCCTTGTCGATTTTTGTTTTTCTTCATTGCATCTGCATCCTCTAGGGGTATACTCTCTGACGTCCAGGGCCGGATTTACATCTCAGGAGCCTGTAGGCACAGAAATTTGAAGTCCCCTCCCCACACACACACCATTGGCCATCTCCACTGGACACCTCCACATTGCTCCCCATCAGTGTTACGGACCCTAGGCTGTTACTTGGAGGCTGTTGGCAAAACTATGGCAGCCCTCCGCCTAAGGGGATCAGTGTCTGGGATTACATGAAGAACAGCTGCTCCAGAAGACTGGATTCACGTGGCCAGAGACGGCGGGCAGGACTATCGAGAAAGCCTCCATGGTTTTGAACATCGGCCGGCTCCGGATTGGCCAGTCCGAGTTAAAGGGCCTTTATTGACTCTGCATGGGAAAAGTAGGCACCACTTGGATTGACCAAAAGGTTCAAGTGACTGAACTGTATGCCCGCTGGATTGCCGACGAACTGCAATACATCCGACAACCAGCGGGTGTCTCCCTATCCTGGTGCTATAAAGAATTGACATAGGGTCGAGCATTGTGTTGCCTGGGAAGTAGGCAGCGTCCTGATTGGCCAAAGCCATGGGTGACAAGTTTAAAGGTTCCCCATAGAGTTAACATGGGGGAAAGTAGGCGGCCCAGGGATTGGTCGGTTAGCTGCCCCCCCACAGGTTCTGATTGGTTGAGACGGCCATGACGATCTTGGCTAGAATTGGCCATCTGATTCCAGGCTCAGGACTGGCCGGGGGTTGAAGCGGAATATTCAAAGAAGCTTCAACCCTCTGGCCATTGTTTGAAATGTGTATTCAAGCCCCTCAGCCTTTTGTTCCAGTGTTTACCCTTTATCAGTTCCTTTGTATAAATAATGTGATCGTGTCTGGACCTTTGTGTTATGTATGCACTCTTTGTCATTGCCTTTTGTATCTTTTGTTTAGTATGCTGTCTTGATGTGATTAAAGGGATAGTAATACTTCGTTTTATCTTTATTTTATTTTGTAGGCATTAATAAAACATGAAAAAGTATGTCTTATCTCTCAAACCTTTATGTTTTGAGAGATATTCACAAGCAATTTTTCCCCTGCCGCCCCTTTTACCTAGTGTAAGCCATCTCTTCTCAGATGTGGAATGCAGTCCATAGACCAGACAGATAACAGGGGACAATCTTCTTCTTCCTATGAGAACAATGAAAGCCCTGCCCCCCTTGACAAGTTTTTCAGGTTTTTCCCTTATCTTAACTGAAGATTGTCCCTCTCTGCAATCTAACTGGGCACCTCCCTTCTGTTCTGGCTGAGCAGTGTTACATCAGTAAAAGGGGTGGGAGGGGGATACTTTGTCATTGAATTACTCTTGAACTACAACTCTCGCTTTTATTATGAAACATTACTATCCCTTTAACCGTGTATAAAAGAACTGAAGTTTTGTTGAATAAAGGGTGTTACTTTTGGAACCTGAACTGCGTCCTGTGTCTCTGTCACTGGATGGTATCAAGGCTCTCCTTTTGACACCCATCCTAGGAAGGAATGTTGGAAGAATGACCGGCAAGGCTACCTGCTTGTAGCCCTCTCAGAAGAGAGAAAACCCAGCACAATTTCCTAAGTCCATCCACGGACTTAGGAATCCGTTACGCTGGTGGCAAGATGTGGGATCTTCTCCTTCTTTCATCGGTTGCATCTAATGAGGCATGGCGGCACGAGGACCCGGCAGAGCAGTAGTGCCCAAATGGGGTTTCCTGGACTTTTTGGAACTTGTTGAATCAGTCGGACCCGCATGGGGTCTCATTGATGTCCGGAAGCACCTCAGAGCTATAGAGCCCGACTGGGAGTTCATTGAATTCGTAGTGGAGGAAAAGTGGCGCATCATTGGAATAGGACTGACTTCTGACCAGGTGTACCAGAGGATGGTGAACCTCATGCCACTTCTGGGACACAAGCCATCGTTCGCCAAGATAGATCGAATGATGGATACCGTACATGACCGGTACATGCGTGAGCTTTGTGTGGGGGAAACGAGGAAGGAGGTTCTCCCCAGTGAAAAAGTTACCCTTAGCTTGGTGAGTGGGATTGCGCTCCTCACCAGGCCCTGTGAGGACCCTTTTGCTGACCCTGCATCAGGGAGTGGGACAACCGTCCTCCCTGATGAACCTGTTGCCCTGGATATTGTTACCCCTGGCCTGAGGAGTGGTAATTTGCTCCTCCTCAGCCCCAAGAATGCCCCTGCATCAGGGGGTGGGACAGCTGTCCTTCTTGATGGGCATGTGGCCCTTTCTCCTGTTTTCCCTGATGCGGTGAGTGGGACGAAGGTCCTCACCAGCAGCAACCTTTTCCCTGAACTGGTGAGTAGGAGTCAGTTCACCAGCATCCCCAAGATTTTGGCCCCTGTGTTGTTGGATACTGTGTGGTCTCCAGGGGCACGGCTGTTACTGCCCTGAGGAATGGGACTGCGGACTTCCTCAAGGCAGAGAATGGCCCTGAAGTTTGTGGCCTGGAAGAAGAGGACCCCAGCGGACTGAAGGAAAACAATACTGCTGACCCTCTTGTTGATCCTGTGGACTGTGAACTGGTGGGTGGGAGCGAGCCCCCCAGCCCCTATGTGATCCCTGGCCTGGTGAGTGGGAGCGAGCTCACCAGGGCCTAGGAAACCCCTGCTGTGGTGGATGAGACGCAGGTCCCCAGCAGCAGCCCCTGTCCTTTCCTTATGGACACTTCCCTGGAGAAAAAGGAATGTATGCTCTCCAGGGGCACAGATGCGCCTGCCATGGGAAGTGGGACTGTGGTCTTTCCCAGTGGCTATGAGAACCCTGAACTGGTGGGTAGGATTGTGTTCCCCACCAGCCCCTATGTGTCCCCTGGCCTGGTGAGTGGGAGCTAGCCCACCAGGCCCTGTGAAACCCCGGCTGTGATGAGTGGAGCACCAGTCCTCATCAGCAGCCCAAAGCCTGTTGCCCCTTTTCCGGACACTCCAGTCTTGGTGAGTGGGACCACGTTCCACACCAGGGATTCCCTTGTTGTCCCTGGATCTTTTGACCCCAGCCTGGTGGGTGGGAATTCATTCCCCACCAGGCCAACTGTTAACCCAGCCACAGGGAGTGGGACCACCGTCCTCCCTGGAGGTTTTGTGATTTGCCCCAGGGGATCTGTTTTCCCTGTACCCGGTGAGTGAGAGTACACTCCTCAACAGTCCTCTGGTTGCCCCTACCCTGGGCAAGAGGACCACCAGTTTTCCCAGTGGTCCCTGGAACCGTGCCCCAGCACAGGAGGGTAGGGGCAACCTCCTTTCCTACAAGAGTGGGGTATGGGCCCAATCAGAAGGGGGAGATGCCTATATCTCCCCACAGTGGGGTCTCCAACTGAACCCCTGCAAAACAAAGGGAGGCTACCAGAATCAGTCTCTCCCCAGCACAAGGACGGTAAGGGAAACCCCTTGGCCCCATGCAGATCCACCCCACAGATTGGCACTGGACCCAGAACCAGTGACCCCAGACCCAGGAAGATCTGACCCAAGCTCTGCCTGGATAATGGACTAGCAGAGACCCCCCCAACCTAGGGCTAGCACGGATGAGGAGCTACCCTTTTTCCCTGACCCGGACAAGGGGCTATCCTTGTTATTGCTCAGCCCAGGACCAGGGGCTAATACTTTCTTCCTGAGCCCCGGACAAGGGGCTACCCTTCGCCATGCAAGAACGTGGAGGACTTCCCAAGCCAACGTTCATCCAAGCTGCCACTGGCTTGGGTCTCGAAGCGGGGGGAAGTGTAACGAATCCTAGGCTGTTGGCAAGACTGTGGCAGCCCGCTGCCTAAGGGGAATTGTGGTGGGCTGTGGATCAGTGTCTGTGGTTACATGAAGAACAGCTCCTCCAGAAGATTGGATTCATGTGGCCAGGACTATTGAGAAAGCCGCCATGGTTTTGAACATCGGCTGGCTCCAGATTGGCCAGTCCGAGTTAAAGGGCCTTCTTTGACTCTGCATGGAAAAGTAGGCACCGCTCAAATTGACCACTGGGTTCAAGTGACTGAACTGTATGCCCGCTGGATTGCCGACAAACTGCAATACATCCGACAACCAGCGGGTATCTCCCTATCCTGGTGCCATAAAGAATCAACATAGGCTCAAGCATTGTGTTATAGAAAGATATACAAATAAGGAGCTAGAATGATAAAAAAAAACTCCTAATCCCTGCGCCTCTTCCCACCGTATATTTTCAAGGCAAGATACACAATCAATAGAAAGAGACCAAAAAGCAACAATAAATAAAATAAATAACAATGAAGTGCAACAAACACAAATACTTATATCAATCGACTTTCTTTTGTTGTATTGTATTTTCTGAGTCCAATGCTGCATGCTCTCCAAGAAGCTGGGTTCCCACTCTGACTAAATAGACTAAAAAAAGAAAAAAAAAAAAAAAAAGAGAGAGCGGTGCAAAAGAGTCTCTCTAAGCATAGTATATTGGTCACAAGAGGTGGGTCCTTCACCAAAACACCATAACAGGAATAATTGGAATATTACTCACATTTTTCAGAGGCACATAACCTGCCTCCTAGTTTGATCGTTTGCACTGGCTTACACCCCAGTATGGTGATCTTCTCCACTCTGGGCCACACGTGAAAGATAATGGCTTCCAAGCTTCTTCAAAAAGGAGTATTAGATAATATATGTGGAATTTGCCACTTGAGCAGAGGATAGTGCAAAATCCAATGCTACAATAGGCTTAATCTCCTTTAATCTACTCCTCTTTTAAATTAAAGAACTTTATAGTTCAAAAAAGCAAGCCAGTGCTTCAAATAAAAAATTATATGCGTTTATATAATCCAATCTTATTTATTTAAATATTGGCTTCAGAAAAAA
The DNA here is from genome assembly GCA_037306005.1 of Rhinophrynus dorsalis. NCBI lineage: Eukaryota > Metazoa > Chordata > Amphibia > Anura > Rhinophrynidae > Rhinophrynus > Rhinophrynus dorsalis. The sequence continues at coordinate 43,686,774 of CM074726.1, read as the reverse complement.
AAACAAGAGATCAAAATTACATGCACATATAATATATGTAAAAATAAGCTGAAGCTTTTGAGAAGGTCACATTTAGTGACGAAACGCGTCAGCTTTTTTTTTTTCAGATATTCATTGGTTTTATCGATTCTTATTTTTACATATATTATATGTGCATGTAATTTTGATCTCTTGTTTGTTTTTGTTTTTCTGAAACCAGTATTTAAATAAATAAGATTGGATTATATAAACTCATATAATTTTTTATTTGAAGCACTGGCTTGCTTTTTTGAACTATAACGTTATTTAATGTAAAAGAGGAGTAGATTAAAGTAAAGAAGGTTAACCCTTTGAGTGCCAGCGTGGTACAGAACGCATTGCTTTGCGATGCGTTCTGTACCACTCTGGCACTCAAAGGGTTAAGCCTTGTAGCATTGGATTTTGCTCTATCCTCTGCTCAAGTGGCAAATTCCACATATATTATCTAATACTCCTTTTTGAAGAAGCTTGGAAGCCATTATCTTTCACGTGTGGCCCAGAGTGGAGAAGATCACCATACTGGGGTGTAAGCCAGTGCAAACGATCAAACTAGGAGGCAGGTTGTGTGCCTCTGAAAAATGTGAGTAATATTCCAATTATTCCTGTTATGGTGTTTTGGTGAAGGACCCACCTCTTGTGACCAATATACTACGCTTAGAGAGACTCTTTTGTGCCGCTCTTTCTCTTTCTTTTTTTTTCTTTTTTCGAGCATTGTGTTGCCTGGGAAGTAGGCATCTTCCTGATTGGTCAAAGCCCTGGGTGACAAGTTTAAAGGTCCCCTATAGAGTTAACATGAGGGAAAGTAGGTGGCCCAGGGATTGGTTGGTTAGCTGCCCGCCCACAGGTTCTGATTGGCTGAGACAGCCATGATGATCTTGGCCAGGATTGGCCATCTGATTCCAGGCTCAGGATTGGCCAGGGGTTGAATCGGAATATTCAAAGAAGCTTCAACCCTTTGGCCATTGTTTGAAATGTGTATTAGAGCCCCTCAGCCTTTTGTCCCAGTGTTAATTTTTCAACAGTTCCTTTTTATAGATAATGTGATCATGTCTGGACCTTTGTGTTATGTATGCGCTCTTTGTCATTGCCATTTGTATCTTTTGTTTAGTATGCTGTCTTGATGTGATTAACCGTATATAAAAGAACTGAAATTTTGTTGAATAAAGGGTGTTACTTTTGGAACCTGAACTGCGTCCTGTGTCTCTGTCACTGGATGGTATCAAGGGTCTCCTTTTGACTCCCATCCTAGGAAGGAATGTTGGAAGAATGACTGGCAAGGCTACCTGCTTGTAGCCCCCTCAGGAGAGAGAGAAAACCCGGCACGATGGCCTAAGTCCATCCGCGGACTTGCGTATCCTTTACAATCAGCTCCATATTGCCCTCACATTGCCCCCATCAGATCCATATTGCCTTCACATTGCCCCCATCAGATCCATATTGCCCTCACATTGCCCCCATCATCTCCAACTTGCCCCCATCATCTCCATATAGCCCCCACCAGGTCCAACTTGACCCCCATCAGCTCAATATTGCCCCATCATCTCCACATTGCCCCTATCTCCACATAACCATCACATTGCTCCCATCAGCTCCAACTTGCCCCCCATCAGCTCCATATTGCCCTCACATTGTCCCCATCATCTCTATATATCACATTGCCCCCCATCAACTCCACATTACCCTCACATTGCCCCCCATCACCTCCAACTTGCCCCTCAGCAACTCCATATTGCCCTCACATTGCCCCCATCAGGTCCATATTGCCCCCATCATCCCCATATATCATATTGCCCTCACATTGCCCCCCCATCAGCTCCATATTTCCCTAGTCATCCACACATTGCCCCATCACCTCCATAGTGCCCTCACATTGCCCCCCATCAACTCCAACTTGCACCCATCATCCGCCATATACCATATTGCCCTCACATTACCTCCTTCAGCTCCATATTGCCCCATCATCTCCATTACTCCTTCTTTGTCCAACCTTCGTTCCTCTAGACTGTAAGCTCTAACGAGCAGGGCCCTCTAACCCTACTGCTCTCCACATTTGACTGTATTATTTAATACCTCTGTATGTGTATTCCCCATTGTACAGCGCTGCGGAATTAGTTGGTTCTATATAAATAAAGAATAATAATATACCATATTGCCCTCACATTGCCCCCTATCAGCTCCATATTGCACTCACATTGCCCCCATCATCTCCATGTACCATATTGCCCTCACATTGCCCCCATCATCTCCATTACTCCTTCTGTGTCCAACCTTCTTTCGTCTAGACTATAAGCTCTAACGAGCAGGGCCCTCTAACCCTACTGCTCTCCACATTTGACTGTATTATTTAATACCTCTCTATGTCTATTCCCCATTGTACAACACTGTGGAATTAGTTAGTGCTATATAAATAAAGAATAATATTATACCATATTGCCCTCACATTGACCCCATCAGCTCCATATTGCACCCATCAGCTCCACATTGCCCTCACACTGCTGACCTCCCCCCGCCCCCTGGTTTCCATTTCCTACCCTCCTCCCTGGTGGTGCAGCGGCAGGAGAGGTCTGTGCCTCCTCCTCCTGCACAGACCTGTAGCTTCAGTAATGCAGACCACTGGGAGATGTAATCTTCTTGACCTCTGTATTACTAAAGAGCCAACAAAGAAGCTCAGCAGCTACAGGTCTGTGCCGAAGAAGGCACAAACCTCACCTCACCATGTTGCGGCGCCGGGCAGGGGAGGCTAATAATAAAAAAAAAAAACAAACAAAAAAAAAAACAAAAACAGGATTCCAATGTCAGGCTCCCCTCTGTGGGGTGCGCCTGTAGACAGATGCCTACTTTGCCTAATTATAAATCCGGCCCTGCCTCTACGTCTGGTCTGTCCTGCAGGGTAAAAGTTGATACTCACCCCTCTGGCAGTCAGAGTTAAGTGTGTAACTGATGGCTGCCTGTCCTCTGTCTTGCATGGCAGATGTTGACACTCATTAAATAATTGAGCAATGAGGGTCTACCTTAACCTTTTGAGCAGCATTATGTTCCTTGGTGCTGCAGCTTCCCTTCAGTGGCTGTACTACAGGTCCAGCTGAGGCCACTGGGAGTCAGAATTAGTGACCGTGTGTATGTATGTGTGTCACAGTATATATGTGTGTGTGTATCGGTCATATTTTTTTGCTGGTTTAGCAGGAAGTTGAAGGATACCCTGCCTGCTCCTGTGGAAATCATGCCCCCACTGTATCTCCAGCATTTGCAGTAGGGAGATTTCTATATCCCCTCCTTACTGCCACCCCTGTGTGTGTGTATGTATGTGTGTATATATAATATATATATAATATATAAAAAATGTATAATATAATATAGAACATGAGATAGATGTAAATAAAGCAGTGAAAAGGAACCAAAAGAGGCAGTGGTATCCAATAGTGTAGTAGGTTTGGGGTAAATAGAAAATATTTGACTGCTGACAGTGGACAGATACTCACATTTCTTCATTGCTGGTTCAGTTTCCAGCAGAAAGCACAATATGGGTTAATTACATTAACATGTTCCTGCTCAGGTTATAGATTTATACCAGTCCACTGTCTTTTTTCTAATCTACAATATTCACTACAGTATATGAAACCCTCATGAACAGACACATTAAACTAAATTACTGAAACACGTTTGTGCTTTCTTGTAGTTTTATTAGTAATTGATGGACATGTTCAGTGTGTTTCTCAGCAGCAGCAAACACTTAGGCTGGTGAATAATCAAACCCATTAAATAGTGTCTGGTCTACATCTTGGGCTGCTCTTTCGTCTTCTGATGGTGATGGAAAAAGGGAATAATGTTCTTGTTGTATCAACTCCAGCTCATTAATACTCTTGTGCTGAGGCTTGTATGGTGGTCGGAGACGTTTATTTGCCACCTTATCCCAATCTAGGCTCTGAAAAAAAGGATGTTGCTTGATCTGTGAAAAACCTAACTTGGGATGACATCCCAGCCTCAAATTGGGAGTCACCACTAAAAGTCCTCTCGAGCCGTTTAAGCTTGTCCGAAAGGAAATCTGGTATTTTCATTGGCTTCTTCAGGACCTTTTTCATGTCACACATTTCTAGTGTCTTTGAAAATGGCAGTTTTCCTTCTGCCAAGGTAAGAATAATGATGCCAAGTGCCCACCAGTCAATGCTGAAACTGTATCCCAGTTTCTCAAACATTTCAGGAGCGCAGTATTCTGGTGTTCCACATACGTCCTTGATCCTTTGTCTTTTGGTGACTTCTATACTCAGGCCAAAATCGCAGATCTGTATATGGCCCTCTCTGTCAAGGAGGATGTTTTCCAGTTTTAGGTCCCGGTGAATGATTTCCTTTTGATGTAAAAAATGTAAGCCAATGCATATTTCTGCCGCGTAGAATCTTATGTGGTCTTCGGACAGTTTTCCATTCCTGTTAATGTGGTCCACCAGGTCTCCTCCAGGCGCGTAATTCATAACAAAGCACACATGGCCGTCAGTTTCAAAACAGCTGTGCATTCCCAAAACAAATGGACAGGGAGCTGCTATTTGGAATACTCTCTTTTCTGTCCGCAGCAATTCAATATATTTACAGACGCGGTTCTTCTTTAGCATCTTCATTGCATAGTGGTTTTGGTCCTTTTCAGAGCGCACCAGGAACACCTCGCCAAATCCTCCTTTTCCTAGCATGTCAATGAAGATGAACTCTTTCAAGTGAACATACCTGAGCATCTTAGGAGGTTCATTTTCTTCATTAGTCTCAATCTGACATTGATTTGAAGTTCCAGGCAGATCATCCTGAGGAGGACATTCACTGCTTTCATCCTCTGCCTTGTCAAGTACGGGTGGGGCCAAGTCTTCACAAGGATTGATCACTTTCTCCATCCTAGCCTGACATTCATTTGGTTCATCAGGCCGATAATCTTGAGGAGGACATTTGCTGTTTTCCTCCTCTGCCTCATCAAGATCAAGTGGGGCCATGACTTCACAAGGATCAATCACTACTTTGATTTTTACCTGACATTCAACTGGTTCTTTAGGCAGATCATCCTGAGGAGGGCATTCACTGCTTTCCTCCTCTGACTTGTCAAGTTCGGCTGGGGCCATGCCTTCACAAGGATCGCTCACTTCCTCCATCTTGACCTGATATTCAACCGCTATGGTTTAAGAGATACGGGCATTTAAAGTTTGATTTCTCCTACTGACAGCTGTAAAGCTGTCAGCAGGAGATCCGTGTCAGTCGACACACTGGCGCTTGAGAAGTGCCGAATTCTCTTTACTTACATGGAATCCCTTCATTGGAATGGTCTAAAACGTGTTCCTGAATCTTCCTTGAAAATAGATGAATAAGGAGTCGGATAACCTAAAATCTTCGGTTCTCTGAAGATAGGTGGAGATGCATCAGACCACATCCAGATTATGAAGAAGGGCTTCCTTGGTTTTAGTAGGGTTGCTACAAAAGGAAGGAAGAACAATGTCTTGGTTGATATGAAAGTCAGAAACTACTTTCGGACGGAAAGATGGTTTTGCCCTTATAACAACCTTGTCTGGATGTACACTGAAAATGGGGCTTTGCAATACAGGGCTTGGAGCTCATTGACACGTCTAGCCGAAGTTATAGCCATCAGGAAGACAATTTGCATAGTCAGCAGATGAAGGGAAATGTCGCTCAAGGGCTTAAAACTATCCGGTTGAGACAGAATCTGATGGACCAGATATAGGTCCCAAGAAGCTACAATCTCTGTAATAATGGGTTTGACCTTAACAATGGCTCTGGTGAATCGTCTTATGAGGTCATATTTAGCCAGGGGTTTAGCTAGGATTGCTGATAAAGCCGGAAGCTGGCCTTTCAAAGAGGCCGGCCGGAGGCCCCCCTGACAACCATCTTGCAGGAAGTTCAGGATGCCTGCCACATCAATATTTTTCTCTGATTACACCATTTTGAGAAAGTAGACCAAACCCTGCAATCGACTTTAAATGTAGAAGATTTTCTTCCTTGGAGGATGGTATTGATCACAGGATCCGAAAGCCCTTGTTCCCTCAGCTAGTCCCACTCAGCCGCCACGCGTTTAGGCGTAACATCCTGAGGCTGTCGTTCAGGATAGGGCCCTGATGCAGAAGGTCCTTTCTCAGCGGTAGTTCCTATGGATCGTCCACTGACATTTGGACTAGGTGTGAGTACCAAACCCTCCTGGGCCAGTTGGGAGCAATGAGGATGGCTTCCACTTGGTCTGTCCATATCTTCTTCAATACCTGCATGAGATGGGGAGACGGAGGGAAGATGTATACCTGGCTGAAATGCCAAGATATGGTCATTGCGTCTTGGCCCAGGGAGTGTGGCTTTTGCCACCTGGAATAAAAGGCATTTGTTTTTGTATTGAGAGTTGTGGCCATGAGATCCACATCCGGATATCCCCACCTGCTTATGAGGCGATTGAAGACGTCTTGGTTTAGAGTCCATTCTCCCTGGTCCAACCTGTTCCTGCTGAGGAAGTCTGCCTCGAGATTGCTTTTTCCTGCTATGTGTGATGCTGATAGCTGGAGTAGGTGTCTTTCTGCCCAGAGAAGGAGAGGCCTGATTTCCTTGAGCAGTGTCTGGCTCCTGGTTCCCACCAGGTTCTTGATGTACATGGCTGTGTGCGTATTGTCTGTTCTTATGAGGACGCTTTTGCCATTGAGATACTGCTGAAATCGAAGAAGTGCTCTGCTGACAGCCCTGGTTTCCAGATCATTGATGTGAAGGGATCTCTCTCTCTCACCGACCAAATGCCCTGAGTTGTTCTGGACTCCCAGACTGCTCCCCAACCTTTGAGACTGGCATTGGTATAGGTGATTTCCCACTTTGGGATTAGTAATGATCTTCCTTTTTGAAGGTTGGTTGGATTGAGCCACCACTGGAGCTTGTGTCTGGCCGACCTGGATAAGGGTATTCTCTGAAATGGATTCCCAAGGTCTGGATTCCAATAGGTCAAGAAATTGTGTTGGAGGATACGGCAATGCAGTTTTGCCCACGGAAGGATTTGAGTGGATGAAGACAGTAATTCCTGAAATTCCCTTACCCGCAGATGTGTTTTCTTCAGAAAGGCCATGATTGTCCTCACATTACCCCCCCCCCAACATCTCCACATTGCCCCCTTCATCTCCATTACTCCTTCTGTGTCCAGCCTTCGTTCCTCTAGACTGTAAGCTCTACCGAGCAGGGCCCTCTAACACTTCTGCTCTCCACATTTGACTGTGTTATTTAATACCTCTGTATGTCTATTCCCCATTCTACAGCACTGCGGAATTAGTTAGTGCTATATAAATAAAGAATAATATACCATATTGCCCTCACATTGCCCCCATCAGCTCCAACTTGGCCCCCATCAGCTCCCTATTGTCCTCACATTGCCCCCATCACCTCCATATTACCCTCACAGCAGTACTAGTGACTTGACAAGTATGGGGAACAGGATTATCCCCTGTTTTTAACCTGATTAACCATTTAGGGACCAGAGTGGTGTGCAGTGTATTACCATACCTTCAGGTCCTTAATGGATTAAGTTTTAACCCCTTATCTTACACTTTGTTTGGGAGGACCCCCACCCAGCTGTTAGAGATCCATAGGCTGCAAAAAAAAAACCCACACACTCACTCAAAAAGAGACAGACGGACTTGTGCATACAAATATGCACAAAGACAGACATACACACACACATACTTTCATCCTGGACAAAGCCGGGCCCTTTCTGCTACCAAATTGGACTTAAAGGTGCTTTTTTTTTAAGAGGATTAAAATAACCTATATTTGTTAGCCATTTTTTACATAAAACAATAGTTTATTAAATAATTTGTTTTATTTACTATTTATAAATACATGAAGACTCATGTAGAGTATACGTGGGAGGGGGTGGACTGGGTAACTGGTTAACTCACTTTCCTCATCTGAATTGCGCTGATGTTGTACATACCACGGCAAATACTTGCACATTATTATCAGCTAGCACTTATACTGAGATGCAACTGTGCATTGCCCATCAGGCGTATTTATCTCCCCATAGACAATTCCGCATGGGTATATTGCCTTCTGATGCATGCCTTAGATGTGTGGTCCATGGGGCGGATTTGTGTCATGCTTTCTGGGAATGCCCACCAATTCTGGCCTTTTGGGCTGAGGTCGAAGGTTATTTGGTTGGGTTGGGTTATTGAAACACGAAATTGACACCAGAACAGGCAATCCTGGGGGTCCTGGTGGCGTGTGTGGCGGGGCACACCAGGTTGCTGAAACATATTTTAGCAGTGGCTCGCAAAACTATTCTGCAACAATGGATACATCCTGACCCACCCTCACTGACTCTTTTTAATACTAAACTAGCACATATTTTCAGGATGGACTGGTTAGACTTGACTGTTCATAGAGAACGTACAGCTAACGCTTCTTTGGTACCTGGGGCAGATACATTAATTCACTCGAGGCTGACACTAGACAATGAATTAGGCAGGCATTCCAATACACTTCCTGGTACTGCGCGCAGCAACTTAGAGGAAGATCTCCTGTGCACACCTCATAGGGAGCGATACCTTTCCTCTTTCTTTGAGCAGTCTTATATATTTTTATAACGTTTCTTGGACCGGTTGGGGTGTTGGGTGGGTTGGGTAGGGGGATAGCTGGGGGGTTGTGAATGGAGGGGGTAGGGTGGGTGACAGAAACAGACCTAGAGGTTTTGTAAAATCTGCTACACTTCTCTTCCCATGTGTTGATTTTAACATCTGTTGTGTTTGCTGATGTATTGTAAGTCCAGCGGAGGGGCTTTTCATCCCTCCGCTGCTCAAACGCTGATTTTGTTTATATCTGCAACATATTTTCTAGATGCACTATACTTGTCCATGTATGACACTCATGATATGTTTACTCTGTGTTTGTTTCTGGAGGACAATGGGACACTGTTTGCTGTTGTAAAATTTTAAAAATGCTAATAAAAAAAATTTACAAAAAAAAAAAAAAAAGTTTTTATTTATTTGCCAGTTTATGTTGATTTAACAGTACTGTCTGGCATGTCAACCACATACATTCCATACTGCTCCTTATCCCAACTACCACTCTGTGCCAGCCAGTAGACGCTTGTCTGCATAAACTGACACTAGTGATAAATTGCTAAATATCGGATAAAATATTGTTTGAAATAAAATTGGTTAATATAAGTATAGTGGGTTGGAAAGCTGTTTGCAACTCACCTGTTCGTTATAAAGAGATTGTTGCACTATATTCGGTTTGTTATAAAGAGGTTGTTGCGTTTTTATATATATATATATATATATATATATATATATATATATATGATATGTGTGTGATGCTTAAATACAGCTGCTTGTTCTGTTAGCCTAATGGAAATTGAATGTTTTAATTTTCAGATACACAATGGCATTGAAGAGAGAAGAAATGATGTGAGGTTATGCAACCTCGCATCAGGTTCTGTGAAGGACATTCTACCAGTCCTGTTCATACAGCCGATCCCTGATTGAATCAAGAAAAGCAAGTGTTTGGCATCTGCACAATCATGTTCGCCAAACTAAAAAAAAAGATTGCAGAAGAGGCCGCAATAGCTCCACGTCCAGGGGGTGCTACCCGTATCCCTCGCACCATAAGTAAGGAGTCCATCACATCTGCAGGAGCTGACTCGGGAGATGACTTTGTGAGTCCCTTGAAATATTAACACTTTCAGCGCAACTCAAAGGGTTAAAGAGAAACTGCCACCATATAATTTATTTTTTTTCTTTCTCTAGTTTCTGTATCCCTTGATACAGAAACTAATGCCTTCTGTGATAAAACATAACCCCATTGCTATAGGCTGACATATCATAGGGTATGCCAGGATATACAAAACTATACTATACTCCTATAGGCCTGAGTGCTTGCAAACAGAACACGGGCATTTGTACTGTAGTCTGAATGAGTGAAGATTCCCCCCTTTCAAATGAGGGAACTTCTGACCCTCTTGGGTCAGAGATGGGATATGTGAGATAGGAAACCTTTAACGTCCTTGTCACACTCCACAGTAATGTTGTGAGATTAGATGATCTCCTGGCATTAGTACCTAGATATAAAAGAGTGGTCCACCTCTTTAAAATTGGGTATGTTTTTTTCTTCTTGGAACTGAGAGGTGAGTTTTTGTTAACCCTTCTAACCACAAATTTCCAGTAAATATACCATAAGTACTGATGTTGGGTGATCACTCAACATTATTACTTACAATAGGGTACTGTTAAGTCCCATTCCTTCTTTCCTTCTAGTTCCATTGTTTTTAATAGGAAATATCATGCCAGGTGATCACCTGTCCTGAACATACACATCATGAGCATCTTTGAAAAAGGGGGGATGCTTCCCTTTTCATTTAAAATTTTGGCCTTTTTAATTGAAGGGGCCTGGTGCAGTTACTTTCCTCTCCTAAATGTCTTCATGGCTTCCCTGGTGATGCCATGGTTGTCCACTTGTAGTGATGTTACATATGCAAGGCAACATCACCAAATAGTGGTTGACAATCCTTTGAGGAACCCAGTCAGATCCAGGATTGAGTGCCCCAATGTGTGCCATGATGTTTTGGATGACGTCAGCTGCACTAAGGGTAAAAAGCAAGACCTAGCCCAAGATGTCAGCCTTGCTTCAGGAATTAAGTTATGCTGTGCAGACATTTCCTGCGTTAGTCTTGAATGACCCCAGCACACTTACATTGGAACGTAACCTTTAAGTACTAGGGAAGGTAGTCAATGCACTGATGAGCAATGTCATCGAGTGGAGGAGGTAATGTAGGACCCATTACAAGAAGTGCCTTCGTTAGCATAATCCATAACGCTAAATAACTCAAAAACTGGTTTTCTCAAAATCACAGGGGATCAAACAATGGTGGATCTCTCCAGGCTGTGAGACGAAGCCTCACGTTCAGCACAGTGCTGACAACTCCTTTGGCTGTGTGCTGTGGAGCTGCTTACAGCCCAGCTCACCTCTAGCCGGGCTTGTGGGGAATATAAATGTCTAATACAACATTCAAATTATTTGGAAGGCTCTTTCAAAATCTACAGCAGTTGGTTTTAGTTAAGTGACCCTTTAAGATGGATGAAATCTGTTTGTTTACCTGCTTCTGGTTTTGCAGGCCTCAGATTGCAGCAGCTCGCGGGAAGATCTTTCCTCACAGATCTCCAGGAAGAACGAGCAGATTCGCAGATTGGAAGCCAAATTATCAGGTACCTTCCAGTGCAGAGATATTGGATGCTTCAGTCACTTCTTTCTCACATTACTGCCCACTCTCATGTATTTAGGGTGTGTACTAATAAGAACAATTGGGAGGCAAACCGGCTATTGGGGCAAAGCAAGAACCCCCTTGATTTACGTTTGCATATCTGAAAACTGCATTAAAAACTGCCTATCCAATAGATCAGCAAATGTACAATTAAGGAGGTATTCACACTCGTTACCGTATGCTAATTGTGGTACCTGTGTCATTCCTGTTACATTTCCTTTTTTTTTTTTTTTTTTTTTAATCTTTGTATTTTTATTTATTTAAAATAGTAAAGTAAAATTAGATAAGAAAGTAGACATAAAAAAGAAAATAAACAGAATTTCAATATCATGTCTGTAAGAGCAGTTTACAAGGATAACCAAAATGATTTTCGATCCAGGGAAACCAAGTAAGAAGAAATTTATCGTAAGAACACAACTCAATAGAAGAATAAAATTCATTGATACAGGTGGAGTTAATCTTGTCTATTATAGAGTTCCAAGAGATCTCAAAGTTCTTCCATTGAGAAACAATGCATAACCTTGTTGCTGAACAAATTCTTAGAATTAGTTTATCTTCATATTTTGTAATGTCATTTACCCTTCTTCCCAAAAGAGCTTGTCCCATATTTAATTGAATATCTTTATGTAGGACCTCAGAAAGCAAAGTGTTAATTTTATTCCAAACTAAATTAACCTTATTACATTCCCACCATATATGAGAGAAGGAGCCCTTATCATGACAACCTCTAAAGCATCTGTCAGTAGCATTGTCGTACATTAGGGCTAGTTTGCTAGGTACAAGGTAAGAAAGATGAAACATCTTATAGAGTTGTTCAATTGAGTTTATGTTAATACTGCTTTAATGAACTCTTCTCCATAACTCTAGCCATTCATTTTCATCTATTGTGTCCTCCAGCATTAATTCCCATTTTAATTGGCAGTCCAATTTCTCATTACTACACAAAAGAATTTTGTACAAAGGAGAAATGGATTTCAGAAAAGGTTCCCAAAGTCTATAAAATGATTCAAATTTTGTCAGTTTAGAAGAAGCAAAAGGGCCTAGATAATCTTGAATTTTGTTCAAAACCTGAGAAAAAATTGACTTTTGATTTAAATTTTCTTTAAAGATATCTTTAATAAAATCCCAGTTAATACGTTTTTCTTGGAAGAACAAGTAATTTAAAGTCTCAAATTTATTATCTCTCAGCTCATTTATCAATTAATTTTGTCCCATATCCCAGTTAAAATAAGAAGATGAAATAGGGAGCATTTTAGATTTTTCGTTCATCAAATTCAATGAGTTTCTATTTTTTTCCCAAATTTTAAAATCGTTTCGTGTGTTTTTTAAGGATTCAGAAATTTTCCCTTTAAATTTGCCATTTGAAGTCCATAAATATGTTAAGGCATTCTGTCTGTTAAAAAAAATTCAGATTCTAATCGGATCCAGTTGGGAATTAATCAAGAGCAGTCATATCTGTGGCAAAAGGATAACAAATGTGAAAATCTAGAAGCCAAGTAGTATTTATAAAGATTTGGAACTAAAAGTCCGCCATAAGATCTATCTCTGAATAAAACCTCCCTTTTAATGCGTGGGTGTTTATCATTCCAAATAAAGCGAAAAATATAATTTTGAATACTCATAAGTTCAATCTTATTAATAAAAATAGGAAGGGAGCGGAATAGATATAATAATTTGGGGAGAATGACCATTTTGACAGTGTTAATTCTACCTATAAAGGAAAGGGGTAAGTGTTTCCATGTTTCAAGAGTATTTCTCAGTATTTAGAAACAAGGAGTAAAGTTATAGGAGAAAATTTTTGAATGAAACTTGGGGATTTTGACACCTAGATTAGTAATAAAATTGTCTTTCCATTTGAAGTCAAATTTTTTTTTAATATATTTTTTGGTTTTAGTGTCTAGGAAGAGATCTAATAATTCTGATTTATTCTGATTAATAGTAAGACCAGAGAATTTGCTAAAGTCAGAGAATTTTGACCAAAGAGCATTAATGGAGGTCTTTGCATTGGAAATAAAAAGAAGGATGTCATTGTCGTAGAGGTTAATTTTACTAGAAACATTTGTTCGTCCAATGCCTTTTATTTTTTCGTCTTCTCTAATGGAAAGAGCAATGGGTTCTATACATAGAGCAAAAATCATAGGAGATAAGGGACTTCCCTGTTTAGTACCTTTTTCTATTTGGATTTCCTCCAATTCTTCTCCTATTATTCTTAAAATGCTAAAAGAGTTACTATGGATAGCGGTAAGATATTGGGTAATCAGCCCATGAACCCCAAAATTGTATAAAATTCTTTCCATATAGGTCCAATTTAAGGAATCAAAAGCTTTAGATATATCTAAAGACAAAAATAAAGAATTTTTAATATTAATACGATTTTGAATATCCAAAACATCAAGGGCACGTCTAATACAATCCCCAGTGCTTCTCCCAGGGATAATGCCACATCAGTCTACATGGATTAGAAGAGGTAGAAATTTACCAAGCCTGTTAGCTAAAACTTTTGATAAAATCTTTTTTTTCTTTTTTTTTTTTTAATATATTTTATTATCAGATCACTCTATACATATACAAATAAATAGGTACATGGAATAACTGTTAGATACATTAAAATTATGCAACACACACAACAGTAAAAAGAATAGATGCAATTTGATAAAATCTTTAAATCTGTGTTAATAAGATTATTGGGTCTATAGTTTGTAACTTCCTCTGGATCTTTTCCCGGTTTGGGAATAACAGAAATAAAACTTAAATTAGCTTCTTTCTTAATTTTACCAGTCTGTAAAATCTCCTGAAAATAGGACATCAAATGAGGGAGAAGTTCTTCTCAAAAAAATTTATAATATAAATTTGTAAAGCCATCCGGACCAGGACTCTTTTTGTTTTTTAAATTTTTGATAACTTTCAAAATTTCATCCGGTTCTAGGGGATTGTTTAACTCAGAATTACCTCAATTGATAAGCCATCAAGGTATGGGATTTATTGCCCCAGAGAAAATATTTCTGGCCAATCCAGAGAAAATTATGATCGATAGTTTTATCTAATAATATGTCCAATTCTTTTGTAATATTACAAATTTTCTTAGCTCTGGCTAAAGAAGGATCATTGTTCTGTTTATCTTGAAGAACCTTAAGTTCAGATTGAAGGGAATTAATTAAAGCGTGTCTATCTTTTCGTCTTTGTTTAGCTAACTTAATCAGTTCTCCCCGGATTACAGATTTATGAGCTAGCTAGATCCAGGAAGCATCAGAGTCCTCACAGTTGCCTGTTACATTTTCATATGCTAACTAAGCTTGTCACTGACATTGCATATGCTAATTAAGCCTTTTCAGTGATGTGTCATATGCTAGTGAAGCTTTTAATGACATTTCATATGGTAATGAAGCTTTGTGCAGTACCAGGAAATGTTCACTTTCACTTTTCCCAGAAATAAAAGTATGTATATCTGCTAAACTATACGTCTGCTGGACTTTTGGTTAACATGACATATAGACCATTTTTAATGCAGTTTTCAAAAATGCAAACTTGAATTAAGGTGAAAGTTCCATGTTAAGCCCTTGTATGCCAGTGAAGTCTCAACACATTGTGATGCGCTGGAGCCCTTTCTAGCACTGAAGGGGTTAAAATCTCTATTTAAATGAACAGCAATTTGGGGAACTTGTGGTTGTCCCCCATGGTGCAGTTGGTTTGCTATACAATTGGGTCGTTTCTCAGTACATCATCATCCTTGTGTTCTTGCTCAGTGGTACTAACACTTGCTAATAATAGCAACCCTGCCCCCACACTTACCGAACAACGGCCAAAAAAATCCTAACAGCCCGTATTAATTTTGCCTTTGTGACTTTGCTCAAGAGATAACATCTTAAGTGTGTCCTCGATGTCCTGTCCATGGAGGCAGACACGACGGTTGGTAGCAGGACCACAGGTCCTCAGACATTGGTACTGCACATGGTAATCTTAACCAATTAAGGACTAGAGGGGAGTGTATCACATTGTTTTACAATGAATAGAGTAGCCCCCTGGTCCTTAATGGGTTAAGTAGATTAAGACATTCTGCCTGCTTAATTTTGACAAAATCTGCCAGCAGCTGTCATGGCTTCCTCTATGGGTATGGCATATAGGGCTGATTCAAGATATATCTAGGAGCCGTTAGGATTTTCTGGCCATAGTGAGGTAAATGAGGTTATAATTAGGAGGTGTTAGGTCTTCTTTAAGAACTAAGTACTTACATAACATCATACCTTTATTTCCCTTATATTGTACCCTACGGTTGACTGTATTTACTTCTCATGAGCTTTCAGCATCCCTGGCCTTGCTCATAGATACATCCAACTCCTCAAGGCCCAACCCCAGTTCCACCTGCAGGTGTCTGGCACAGATAAAGTCTATAACATAGAATCAGATAATCATTAAAGGAACACTAACACGTCCTAATAATAACCCCCACTTATGTTAATGCGGGGAGTATATCTTAACGGCCGCTGTGTTGCCTTCATTATTGGATATCATGTCCACAGAAGAAGACACAATTCTTAGCTGCAGGAATCTGAGATCTGAAACTTTTCACTGAAAGCTTCCAGAGATTAGTGGTAGTTTCAGTGGGAGGCATTTGGATCAATTTGTGGGCAGGGTCATGGAAGAACTGGGGGCAGTGCACAAGGCTCATAGGGTGCCTTTGCAGCAGGGCAACTGAGATGTATATCCAGCCTTGGTTGTACAGCCTACACCTGAATGTAATAAAAGCTGGTGCCGTGAAGTAATTGCAGTTCATATAGTTCCTTTCACTTGTTGTTTGTCTCAGCATGAATAGCCAAAAATTAGTAAAAATAGATCAGTTTAAAGGAACTGTAAAACCTCTAAGGAACCCTCTTCTCCCACTTACCATAAGATGGGTACGACATCCTAATGGCACTATGAATCAATTCAGAGTGGATTAGTTCCCCCAAATGAATATTTAATTAGTATCACGACATAGTAACATAGTTGAGGCTGAAAAAATATATCATGTGCAGCCCATGTCAAATTAACCCTGTCGATCCAGGGTAAAAACTACAAAGCAACAAACAAACACTGAGGCCATTTCCAATTAAGTCACAAGTTAGTAAAAAAAATTCCTTCCTGACTACAAATGGCCATAAGATATTTCCCTGATATTAGATATCATGCCCACAGTGGCGGAACTGATTATTTGTGGGCAAACTCCTCCTAATGACGTCTTCTTAGAAAGGATGACTTTGCTGCTAGGAGTTTGGATCCAGGATTTCCAACCACATAGAATCATATCCTCCTCTGTGGAAATGTATCCATTTCCAAGTAAAGATTGATTTTGCTTAACCAGTTCATAAGCAATTGATTCTTGATGGCCATTGGGCTTTCCTACCCAAATTAAGGTAAGTGTAGGGGCTTGTTATTAGGTCATTTTAATGTTTCTTTAGTTAGTACTATACATGTTTTTCATGCAAGCCCCAGACCAAAGGAAGTAATAATTGGAGGACACCAGTGTTACAGCACATTTGGAGCCAACCTACCTTCTAAGCAAATGGTGGTCAACCCAAATTTCTTCAGTTGCTGTTGGGCCAAAATCCCCATGTTCCAGTAGTCCAGCAACAGCATAAAAACAACAGGTTGATCACCCTGCTCTTACCTGTGGTGCGATTGTTAATAGTGTAATGACCTATTGTTTTCTCTATATGCATTATGTCAAGATTATTATATACTTTCTTAAATACAGAGTCTAATTTTCAAATACAAAATTGGTGGCAGAAGTGGTGATTATTTATTTGGTTTGGCTCCTTTAACCAGAAATCAATTATTTGGCAACTACCACAAACTAAAGCACTGTAGCGCTTCATCATTCCCACAGTGGTGTTCTTTCTCCCTGCCCTTTTACCTTTTGTTAAGTGTCCAGCACTGTAGTTTTGCCACACAATAGAGGTGAGCCTTAGAAATGATTAAGCTGGAAGGGTTGAATATCCCTGTCTTTTTCCCACTCATGTTTATTTTTTGTTTTTTGTTTCCCTGCTTGGTTTTGTGTTGTCCAATTGTTGCTCTTCCCATCTTGTCCTCTCCTTGTTCTCCCACTTTGTCTCCTTCGCATGCAAAGATTATGCAGAACAGGCCCGAAACCTACAGAGGATGAAAGACAAGCTTGAGGTTGCCTTAGAAAACCATCAGGATTGTACGTATTTATCAAACCCCTTGTCACTTTCTTTTCTTGTCTTTGACCCATTTCACATTTTTTTTTAGCACAATAACATACTTTATTATAAACTACTCACATTACCATTTATTTTCATTGTTTCTAAAATTACATAATAATCTTGATATGATATTAAATGGCAACTCCTGTTTGATGACCTTGAAGGTTGTCTGATTTTTATTTTATTTTACACTAGATACAAATGTACTGATATGTATCCCAGGAATCAATGGTCTCCCAGATAAATGGTTGTCAACATGAGGCCTTCTAGCTGTTGCTGCACTGCAAACACAAACGTACTCTAACAGGCAACTAGTCGAGGATGATGGGAGTTGTAGACTTGCATTAGCTTGAGGGTATCATGCTGCACATCTCTGCCTTATATATTGCTATATTTGGGTTCAGCTGTGAGAAGAAGCTTGATTCTAATTGTAAAAGCAGTGAATTAAAGGGATAGTAATGTTTCACAAAAACAGCATCTCCAATTAATCTTTATTGTATTTGGGCCATGGATAGTGTTGTTTAAGTACTGTCAGAATTGTAGTTCAAGAGTAATTGAATAATAACATATCCCCGTCCCGCCCCTTTCACCTAGTGTAAGCCACATCCCCTCAGATGTGGAATCCGGTCCTGGGACCAGACAGATCACAGCAAGGGACAATCTTCTTACTGTGAGCATAAGGAAAACTCTGCCCTTCTTGACAGGTTTTTCCTTATGCTCACTGAAGATTGTCTCTGTGATCCATCCGGACAGTCCTGCTGCTCTGACGTGAGCAGTATTACATCAGTAAAAGGGGTGGGAGGGGGATACTTTATCATTCAATTACTCTTGAACTACAACTCTTACAGAATTAAAATAACACTCTCCTTGACCCAAATAGTATGAAGATTAATTGAAGCTGCTTTTATTGTGAACCATTACTATCCCTTTAAATAGGGGAGGTGGCATTGGTTCTTGAGTCAAGATAAAACATTTTTATCTTTTAGATGTTAATTTCCCCAATTTGAAGCAAAATGTATAAAGAAATGTCATTGTTTTGTTTCTAAGTAGTGTGCTAATGTGTGTTTATAATGCATATCAGTTCCAAGGCAGCCATGCAGTTGTTGGCATTCTCCTGCATGCCCTGGGCTATCTTGTTGCTGGAGGAAGGTGGTAATGGCTGGCTGACTTCTGCAGCAGCCGTATATGACTGGCTGACGATTATGTGAATAAACAAGTCACTGGAATTTCATATGACTGTCACAGCCTTCAGTATCGTGTGTGTGAACAATCAGCATGGCTGCCCTGTAGCCTGCTGTGAGGAACAGGCCTGTGTTGAATGCTAGGAAGCTTAAGCATACTGCAGAAAGCTGCGTTTTCATGTGGTGGTTGCCACTTGTGAACCGAGTTTGGTGCTGAATTTTTTTAATTTTTGGGACTTTATCTCAACCATGACATGGTCGCACTAAGGGAAATTTCACCCCCAAGACACTGTATGTTATTCCATTCCCCTACTAAAACGGGCTATAGATTGGAAATTGAAAAAAAAAAAAATAAATAACATACCTTATAAGATATTTCCCTGTGACATATGCAGTTCCGCTTTCTGCGGCACAAGATAGGTTCGGTAGGATGTCTCACATCCTCAAGTTCTCCAACCAGCTCTCCCATCAGAGCACGTCCAAGCTTCCCTTCATATTGAACACCAATATATATTTCGCCTCGATCATTAAGCTTTGCAGTGTGATGGAGTGACACTACAACTGTTGCTCCATCACATTGCAATGCTTAATACATAATTCACTGCAGAACACTTGGAACTAAAGCCAAAGTCATTTGTTTGTGCTATAAATAAATATTTCTGAGCAACGTTTAAGCCATCCAGAATAAGAACACTTTCTGTGGCATTAACCCAGTGTATAGAATACCATATACGAAATGTTTGTTCAGTATGAAGGGGCGCGTAAATGCTCACCGATGGAGTGCTGGGAGGTAGGTGGGAGGAGAATTTGAGGACGTGGGACGTCCTGCTGAGCTGTGCTGGACTTATCTAGTGCCGCAGAAAGCGGAACTGCATATGTCACAGGGAAATTTAATTTCTAATAAGGAATGCGTTTTTTTGTTTTGTTTTTTTTCTTCGCCAATCTATAGCCTGTTTTAGTAGTGGAATGGAATAAGATACAGTGTCTTGGGGTGAAAGTTCTCCTTTAAAGATAGTGGAACGATTTTAGATTGAACAAAAATTACACAAGCTCTGTGGGCTATTCCTTAGTGGCCGGTGGATATCCTGTTGCTCACCAACTATTGGACTACATTTTCATCATCAGCCAGTCCTTGGATGATGGGAAATGTAATCCAGCTGCAGGTTGCTCACCCTGTCACAGAATCATCCTTCGCATCTGTTAAACTTTAACCCTTTTGTTGCTGAGGAACTAACATTATACATCCTCTTTGCAGCATCCATGCGTAAACTGCAGGAACAAAATGAGCTCTATCAAGCAAACCGGGCAAAGATGGCAGAAAGGTTTTCCTTGGCCCTTGAAAAGAAGGACCAGGTGAGCTGTGAATGTGTGAAGATAGGCCATATAGTAACCTTTTGAGTTCAGTAGTGCTCAGGGTTAAACTTCAGCTCTTTTAGATTGCTGCTAATGCATGGCAGACTTTGATCATTGATGAGTTAACTCTTGTAAGCCCCACTTATCCTCTGTCATCTGTCTGGGATCCTCCTTATGTAAATCCTTACTTCATGAATGGTGAGATAGCTCAGTGGTAACTTCCGTGACTATGTAGCCTGCTTACACCTCAAGGTTGCAGGTTCGAATCCCGGCAGGGTCAACTCAGCCCTTTTATCCTTCCGAGGTCGATAAATGAGTACCATTGATTGGGTAATAATAACACCTATTATTTCAGCTGCCAATTTAGTTAATTCAAAAGGCGTGCGCTGAAAGCGCTTTGAGTCCCACTGGGAGAAAGGTGCTTTATAAATACTAGTTGTTATTATTCTTATTGCACCTCCAACTGATGGAGACTACTACTGTCATCATCCGCAAACAGCTCTTCACTGGTTGTGGTTGATAGGAGATGTATTTCCATCTGGAGGTCCAGTGAATGACTACTTGTGCCTACTTCATCTCTCATTTATCCATCATCATTTTGTCTCAGGGGTGGGCAGATTGTGGCTCTCCAGCCAATGAACTGTAGCTTTCCTGCATCTGCTCGACTTGCCTTTCCAGCTTTATGTTCTGCCCCATTTTCATCTTTCTACTTTGTCCCTGCCTACAATCAGCAATTTTTACCCATTGCTAGTGTCAGTTGAGGATAGTAAGGAAGTAAAATATATTTCAGAGTCTATTGTGCTGAGTAAACATGGGTACTCTTACTGCGGTTTAATTCTAAAATTATTGCAGTTCAAACCTGCATTTTTAGGGGCAGTATTTCCATGGCCTGAAATGTTATGGTGATGCTGTTGCTACAGCAGTATATACAGCTCCTTCCCGACTCTAAATGGCAGTCAGGTATTTCCCTGGGTCAACATACTATCTGCTGTGAAACCAACTGTCATAATTCTCAATATGGTTCTGAGCTATAAAGGTATTCATTACTTTTTTGAAAGCAGCTATAGTATCTCCATGCACAGTATCTCAAGGCAATGAATTCCATAACGTTATTGCCCTTACTGAAAAAAATCCCTGCTTTTGTTTTAGTTGAAAGTGCCTTTCTTCTAGTCTTAATGGATGATCTCTATGAGTAATTAGTTCCTTAGAGAGTTCTTTGTATTGACCTTGAATATGTTTCTAAATGGCAATAATATCACCCTCTCGAAGTCTCTTCTCTAATGTAAACAAACCCAATTTTGCTAGTCTGGCTTCATAACTGACTCTCCATTACCTCTGTCAGTTTTGTTGCATGTCTCTATACTTTTTCATGTTCAATAATGCCTCTTAAGAACTTTTGCCCAAACTGTACTCCATACTTTAGTTGAGGTCTTACAAAGGATTTATATAGAGGTAGAATTATATTTGCATCCCATGCATCTATACCCCTTTTTATACAGGTTAGTACCCTATTGGCTTTTGCAGCAGCTGAGTGACACTGCACACTGCTGTGAAGTCTATCATTTATCAGTACTCCTAAATCTTTCTCTAATGAGGATTCCCCAAGTAGTTTCCCATTTAGAGTATATGTAGGGTGTTTGTTTCTACGGCCCAAATGCATAACCTTACATTTATCTATATTAAACCTCGCCTGTCACTTTTCTGTCAATTCACTCCGTTTATCCAAATCTTTCTGCAGAGTATTTCCTTACACAGGATAGTGTCATTAAAGGGATAGTAACACTTCGTTTTAACTTTATTTTATTTTGTAGGCATTAAAAAAACATGAAGAATGATATAAGTCTTATCTCTCAAACCTTTATGGTTTATGAGATATTCACAAGCAAAGTTCCCCTCCCCACCCCTTTTACCTAGTGTAAGCCATCTCTTCTCAGATATGAGTCTGGTTGTATGACAGTACAGATAACAGAAGGGGACAATCTTCTTTGTATGAAAACAATGAAAGCCCTTCCCCCCTTGACAAGTTTTTCAGCTTTTTCCATTATCTTAATTGAAGATTGTCCCTCTCTGCAGTCTACCTGGGCATCTCCCTTCTGATCTGGTTGAACAGGGGGGGATACTTTGTTTGTGAATATCTCTTAAACCATAAAGGTTTCAGAGATAAGACTTATATCATTCTTCATGTTTTTTTAATGCCTACAAAATAAAATAAAGTTAAAATGAAGTGTTACTATCCCTTTAACAATTATTGAGACATTACTATCAATACCCACCTCAAGGTCATTATTAAATGAACAAACACTGGGCCAGGACTGAGCCCTGTGGTACTCCACAACTTTGTACCAACTTAAAAAGGTTCCATTTACAACAACTCTCTGCATTCCGTCACTAACCAGTTTTCTATCCATGTGCACATATTATCCTCCAAGTGGCTCTCCTTCAGTTTGTGCAGTGATCTCTTGTGAGGCAAAAAAACATAATTCTGTGTATGTATTTCCTTACACAGCTTAGTGTCCTCAACAAAGATTGAGACACTACTTTCAGTAGTGTTTCTATCCATTTAGCTGTCATTTCTACCTTAATCGCTATTATATATTTACTTTATGCTTTCTACATTTTTTATCTAGGAATGGATGGTAAAACTCGCTGATCTTGAAGAGGTAAAGACATTTTTTGGTAGACCTTACTTAATCTTTCCTTGATTTTTGTCTTAAAAATATCACAACTAAGATTTTTTCCACAGATGCACAGATCAAGGGCCATGTGCTCAAATTAACCCTTTGGGTGCCATGGAAGTACACAGTGCATTACAGCAAATATGGGGCAAACAAACAGCCTCACAGGAAAGAAATAAAAATTTGCATTGATTTAAATGGTTCGTTTAACCCCTTAAATTCTAGAGCAGAGAGGAGGACCCAATTAAGGAGGCATCAGAGGAGCATTACAAGGCTGTGAGCCATATTCAGACAGAATAGAACTGTTATGGAGCAGTCCAACTTTATCATGGGGGGGGATATTTTTCCCCAAATTTCCATTTATTTAAAGGGACTTTTATCCATTTAATTCTTGACAGGGCTCAAGCACGTTGTGTTGGAGACGTTTTTAGTATTAGAATCCCCATTTAAATCAATGGGAAATCCTGGAAATTTTATTTTTTTTCACCTGTAGTTAAGTTGTTTTTTTCCAAAATTGCTCCAGATTGCCAAGTTCACTGTTTGCATACTTTCGAAGAAAGGGTCTTCCAGCCCTACAACATATATACTTTAGTAATTAGGGTTTACCAACCCCTTTAAAATTAGCAAATATAATTTTAGGCAAATGCTTATTTTAACAGGAATAATCTGCACTGATTGTCTATAGGAATTTGTGGTTCTTGCATTTATTAAAGGAACACTAATGTCGCATAAAAAATAATTCTCGTTTTGTAGATGAAAAAAAAAAAATATTTGAAGCAACTCCCATCTCTCAAACCGCTATGGTCTGAGAGATATTCGATTTTGAAAGATCCCTCCTCCCTCCCCTTCTCTTGACGTCAGCGCTGTGCTGACAGCAGGAGATCCCGGTCCTGGAACCAGCCAGCTGCTCTGCAGCAGAGCCGAAATTGCATTATTTCAAAAGAATTACTTCATTGGAGAGTTCTTCAAAGTGTGCCTGGTTTGCAATATCTCTCAAACCATAGCAGTTTGAGAGATAGGATTTGTGGCACGTAGATTGTTATTTTATCCTCTATAAAACTAGAAAACATTTTTATGGGACATTACTGTCCCTTTAAGTAAGAAGGTCTTCATGCAGCAAGTACTTGGGTATAATTATAAACTTTTTTTTTTTTTTGATGATGACTTTCATTTCACAATCAGATCCTCTGATATGGGTATGATGATCCATGGGTGAGTGTTTTCTCTATTAGTTTTCTCATTCCAGAAAACACCGTGGCCCTTATGCAAAACAGAGATTGCTATGGGCAAACTCTCAGATGAATAAAGAAACCCACCTAACCCACTCCTTATGCCGTCTGTTTATCATTTCAAGGAAAAGAGAAAGCTGGCAGAGAAGGTGACCTCTATGACAAAGCAGAATATGTCCTTCTTCCAGAAGAGGGAAGACCTTGATGAGCTGGAAGGGTTTCAACAGCAGGAGCTGGCAAAAATTAAGCACATGGTGAGCAGAATGAATAGGGGCTGGAGGTCACTATTTACCCTTTGAGAGCCGGAAGGTTGTGAAGCACATAGCTCTGCTATGCGTTGCACTCCCCACTGGCACTTAAAGGGATAGTAATACTTAAGTATTACTAATCCCTATAGTAAAGCCCTAGTAAAAAAAAAACATATTGCCCCCAGTGTCATCTCTCAAACCTTTATGGTTTGAGAGATGATCGCTTCTAAAGTTGCCCTCCCCCTTCCCCGAAGTCAGCTTTGTAGCTGACTGAAGGGAAATCCGGTTATAGAGCATCAGGCGGCTCTGCAGCAGAGCCGCGATTGCGTTAACTAAAAAAAAACCTTTCACTAAAACGGTCTTCTACGTGTGCTTGCAAACCAAGCACACGTAGAAGACCATTTCAGTGAAAGTTTTTTTTTTTAGTTAACGTGATCCGGCTGTGCTGGAGAGCCGTCTGAAAGTCGTACGACTGGATTCCCTGCAGTCAGCTAGAAAGCTGACTACGGGGAAGGGGGAGGGAGAGGGCAACTTTAGAAGCGTTCATATCTCAAACCATAAAGGTCTGAGAGATGACACTGGGGGCAATACGTTTTTTTTTTTTGACTAAGGCTTTACTATAGGGATTAGTAATACTTAAGTATTACTATCCCTTTAAAAGGTGAATTGCATGTGTTTATGTATGCAGAATTTTTTTTATTCTTGATATTATTGTGTGTTTTGTATGTTGATTCAAATTATTGTATTTACTTTCATAGGCAAATGAACCGACAAGGGACTGTATCCCATAACTCTGGGCTTTTGTGTACTGCTTGAATCGATTTTTTTGTTTGTTTGTTTGTTTGTTTTCCCCCTCAAGTCACCATTAACATCTTATAGGCCATTTGCCTGGATGTAAAGAGTGTACAAATGCATAAATATATAATTATTCTTAGGTCTCTCAATCAGAATGATAATAAAGAACATATTTTGCATAACAATTTCCTTAAATATACATTTAAGACTCAACATTTACATTTTTGGAAAAGTGTTTATAGAAAAATAGTTGCACCCTAAGCTGGTGCCAGAGGCACTCCAAAGTCCCACAACATTCTTATTGAGAATCTCTAGCTTATATCAATAGATATGGCCCTTGATCACTTACAGTGTTGCTGCAGCCATTGCTTGTAGATAAACCAATGCATTCCCTCTGCCGCACTGAACTATTGATTTCATAGGACAGTACAGTTTTGTAAAATGTAACTCAGTATTAGAAAACTACCAGTATCATATTTGGAAACAGTAGATTCTGGAGCAAACCAATGAACTGTACCATGGAGGGGAGTATAAAAATTCTCATTTACCTACATTGGGCTTTTAACCCTTTGAATGCTAGAAAGGCCCCCCAGTGTATTGTGAAGCATTGCGTTACAAACCTCTCTAAGATTCATGAAGTTAAAAGCTCACTTTAAACCAATGGAAATTGGAGGAGAGTGTTATTTCAATACTGTCAGAGTTGTAGTTCAAGCGTAATTGAATGATAAAGTATTGCCCTCCCGCCCCTTTTACCTAGTGTAAGCCACCTCGCCTCAGATGTGGAATCTGGTCTTGAAACCAAACAGCTCACAGCAAGGGACAATCTTCTTACTGTGAGAACAATTAAAAACCTTGCCCCCCCCCCTGACAGGTTTTTCAGGTTTTTCCTTATGCTCACTGAAGATTGTCCCCCTCTGCGATCTATCTGGACAGTCTTGCTGCTCCGAGGTGAGCAATGTTACATCAGTAAAAGGGGCGGGAGGGGGATACTTTATCATACAATTACTCCTGAACTACCACTCTGACAATATTGAAATAACACTCTCCATGGCCCACATGCTATGAAGATTAATCGGAGCTGCTTTTTTGTGAACCATTACTATCCCTTTAACAATCTGGGAGATTGTGGGGTCTTCATGTCCTACTGGCACCCAAATGCTTTGTTCATGTGGAATAATACCTTTCCATTTGTAGCATTGCCATATATGGCTCTCCATAGTAAATGACATAGGAAATAGTATCACCTGGTGACCACAGTAGAAAATGCAGTTTAATGCTGAGTGCCAGTGGGGCATCATATGCATTGTGTGTTTCTTAGCATGGAAGGGGTTAATGATGTGTTGTCTAAAACTTTCAGCTATTACAAAAAGAAGAATTACTGAGCAAAGCTGAGCGAGATTTGGAGTTGCTAAGGAATGAGGCAGAGGCATCTCAGGCAGAGCTGCAGGACCACAGTCGCTTGTCTGCTAAGCTGAGCGAGGATCTACAGAAACTACAGCAGGATAACACTGAGCTGGCTCAACAGAGGTGAGGGTCTTTGGGTTAAGATTGGATGTCCTCTCGAAAGGAGGTTAACATGTTGAGTGCCAGAGGGTGTGCGCTGTGAGGTGTGAATGGGACATCTGTTGGTGAGATGGTTTTGCTGCTGAAGAGTTTAGCTATGCAGTTCATTTCAAGAACCTTTAGCAGCAAAGGGTTTAGTCCTAATCTTCTTGGAGCGTCTGTGCTTCATTATAGGTTGTCAGGGTATTCCCAGGATTAGATATTATGCTTCTTAATGCAATTGCTTTCTCTGCTCCTGGCAATTCAGGATGGATCTGACTTTGGCTCAGGAAGGAGCAGAGAAGAAGATAACAGAGTTGGAGAACAGGCAGCAAGAACTCCAGAACTTTATCCAGCAGCTCTCTTTGGACTTACAGAAGGTCAGTTACGACCTCCCCCAAATCCTGCCCTTTCGTTCCCACAACAGCTGAAAATGTATCTTTTGCAACCCTGTTATGGGTCTTATTTAAAGCGGAGCTACCACCGCTAAACAACTTGGTGTTTAATAATTCCCCATCTGGTGACTAGGTGCTCAGTAGCGCTAGTCACCAGAATTATTACCTTATCCAATAGAATTCTCCATTCTTCCCTGGCTGACAGGCAGGACGGAGCACAGACATCTTTCAATAGTGTCGTCTGCATGCTTGCGCTGTTAGTCCCTGCCGGCTCTAAGAGGCGTTGCTAGGAGCCATTCTGGTCTGGAAGGGACTGACAGTGCAGGAGTGCAGATGTCACTATTGAAAGATGTCTGCGCTCCGTCCTGCCTGTCAGCCCGGGAAGAATGGAGAATTCTATTGAATAAGGTAATAATTCTGGCGACTAGCTCTACTGAGCAGCTAGTCGCCAGATGGGGAATTATTAGACATCAAGTTGGTTATCGGTGGTAGTTACACTTTGATAACTTCCTTTTTATTACTGTTCTTACAGTAAAGAATCTTCGCCTTTTGCAAAATCTAATTATTTCTAGTACCAAAGTCTTCAATGTAGATGACAAAGATCACTAGTCTGTAATTATATGACCGGGATCTTGTTTCCTTTTTAATTAAAGGCACCACTTTACTTTTTTCCCAGTCATGTGACACAGTACTGATGAATTAATATAGCAATCTGGCTAATTTTTTAACTAGTCTTAATAAGTACCAGTGTGTGAATGCCTTCTGTGCAAATTCATCATTCACCTTAACTCTGTCTGATCACCTTTTTATTCATCCTGCATGGACATGTTTTTGGTCAATGTTCAGATTCTATTTATTTGCAAAATATGTTCAGCCACTGCTACTTTGTTGGTTTATAGAGTAGAAAAGGACTGTTTTAAAACACTGATATTTTTATATCCCCTTTAGCCAACTTACCCATATCATATTTCAGAGTACTAATATTATCCGTCTTCATCTATTTGCTCATATGCATTTTTAGCTAACTTTATTGCTCGTTTGCAGTTTCTCTTACATATTAGGCAAATGGAGGAACATTTTCCACTCACTTTTTGTTTAAAAGTGTCTGGGATGATTCCATGAATATGTTTATCCCTTTCAGACTAAAGCATGGATTGATAACCTTTGAGTTTCCATCTGTTGGAGACTACAACTTTCATTGTCCCAGCCATCCATGTTCAGCACAATGGGAATTGTAGTTACCAACAGTTGGAGAGCCAAACACTGCCCTACCCCTGGGCAAGAGAGAGACTACTGTCCTGCTCTACATTGAACCATTAAATCTTTCTATCCATTTGCTGTCTGCAGGCTCAGACCACTTCTTCCAGCTGTGAAAAGAGACTGAACACAGTACAGGCTGAATACGAAGCTCTCAAACTGCAGCATGATCAGGTTAAATCGAAGGTAGTGTCTGTAAGGCTCCTCTGGATAGTCTATCTCCTTTATCTCATAGGGTTAAATGGCTTCTCTTTTCCATATTATTTCCTTTGCTTAGAAAATATTGTAAGTTTTTGCATATGCTGGAGGATGTATGTAAATTCTATTACATATATACACTTTAGATTTGCTACATTTGGCAGGTAACCAGGGATCAAACCTGGATTAAGCAGAGGTTATAATAGATTTGGGGGTTAAAGAGGACTTGTCACCTTGAATTTAAGTTTGCATGTTTGAAAACATCATTAAAAGCTACAGGAAGCTTTGAAAGTTTTCAGACATGCAAACTTATGTTAGCCAGAAGTCTGTCAGATTCATAGATTAGTATATACGCTTATCTGAAAAAGTGAGAGTCTCTTAGTGCAGCATAGATCATATGAAACTGCCCTGAAAGATTCGGTAGCCTATATTAGCACATGACACTATAACTCAGCATACAGAAATAAAAGTATGAATATCTCCTAATCTATGCATCTGTTGGAGTTTTGGTTAACATAAAACAGATGGTTTTGAAGGAAATTTTCAAATATTCAAACTGAGATTCAAGTTGACAAGTCCACTTTAACCCCAAATCTATTATAATCTGTACTTCACCCAGGTTTGAATGCATCTGCTGGTCATTTGCCTAATATTATACGTAGGTAGACAGGTATGTGATATTGCTGATGTAGCCATTTTTCACCAGATGACAGTGGAGATTGAAGAAAAGGCCACCCTGATTACACGTCTGCAGGAGAAGATCTGCTCCCTGGAGAAGACTCTGGAGGGAACCTACTCTGGAGAGGAAGGACTTCAAGCTCTACTTAAGGAGGTAACTTGCTGTACGATTCCTTACATCAACTATTATTCGTAGTGGGGGGAGATTCACCAAGTGGTGATAAAGTGGAGGTGACTTCTCCAATTTATAACTTCTCCAATTCCTATGTTATTTAATGGAGCCTATGCACTAAGATTTCTTCAGCTTTGGAGAACCTCTTGAATAGGCTCCATATAATAACATAGGAACTGGAGAATTCATCTCCACTTTATCACCTCTTTATTACCGCTTAGTGAAAATCCCCCTGGGTGTTTGAGAATAGCTTGAACTTCAGCATGTAATGAAGTTGCTGATACAGTCTTTTTTATATTGGTTTACATAGAAACAGAATTTGATGGCCGATAATCCTTCAGTCCATCTAGTCTGTCCATTTCAAATTCCTTCACTGTATTAACCTCTACCACTTCTTCTGGTAGGCTATTCCACTTATCTACTATCAGAGGTGTGCAGTGTACAGTAGAAGCAAACAAATTACGGGATTTAACATAGTTTCTACAGTTGAAGAAAAAAAAAAAAAAAAGACACGTTGATCAGATTCAGCTTTTACTAGAGCTACTTCCAGTTGATCCAGAGCAGGGTAAACATGTGCCAGACTTAACTCTTTGAGTGGCACTCAAATGGTTAAAGAATACTGACACCGCCTAATAACCTCCGACACGCCTTACTACAGACACAAAAGGAAAAGTAATGCATTGCACACCCCTGTTTTCCTTAAATGGTTAAGATCACCATGTGCGGTGATCAGATTTTGAGATCCTGCTAGTAACTGTCATGTCCACTTCCATGCATATGATCTCCAGGACTGATTGAATAAAGGAAAAAAGGCAATATTTTTAGAGTCCATTCGGATTTTCTGACCATAGTAAGCTAAGGGGGGGCAGGTTATTAAGTTAAAATAAATGCAGGGATTTATTTTACAATAAGGGCAGTAAAGTTATGGATTTATTTGCCTCAGGGTGCTGTTGCTTGCAGATACTTTAAAAGGTAATGGATACCTATCTAGCACAGAGTTATATTGAAAATTATGACAGTTGGCTTCAAAGCAGATAGGGTGTTGATCCAGGGAACTATCTGACTGCCATTTGGAGCCAGGAAGGATTTTTTGTCCCCACTTGGGGCTTAATGGAAATGGCTTCAATGTTTTTTTTTTTTCCCTTCCTCTGCATCAACAGGGCTGATATGGCGTTTACTGGGCTTGATTGACGCATGCCTTTTTCAGCCTCATCAACTATGTTACTAAGTTATTATATTATTATGCTAAAGTGTCTGATCTACTTTAAACTCATTATGTAGTTCTAAAATATGAGACAGGACTCACTCCTCTTTAAATCCTTCTGTCCAACACCTCTCCATAAACTTGCCCCGCCCTCTACAGGGACACAAAAAAATGTTAGTGTAAAGGTACCAATTACTGTTACCATTGTCCTTAGCATTTTCAAACAGACAGGCTTGGGATGCTGTTCTTGCAGATTCTGAACAATATTGTGAATTATGACATGGTTTCAAAGCAGATAGGAAGTTGATCTGGGGCAATATTTGACTGACATTTGAAGTTTGGAAGGAATTTTCTATCCACTTAAAGGGATAGTAATGGTTCACAAAAACAACAGCTCCAATTAATCTTCATAGTATTTGGGTCATGGAGGGTGTTATTTCAATACTGTCAGAGCTGTAGTTCAAGAGTATTTGGATGATAAAGTGTCCCCCCTCCCGCCCCTTTTACCTAGTGTAAGCCACCTCCCCTCAGATGTGGAATCTGGTCTCTTGACCGGATAGGTCGCAGCAATGGACAGTCATCTTACTGTGAATGTAAGGAAAACACTGCTCCCCTTGACAGGGTTTTTCCTTATGCTCACTGAAGATTGTCCTTTTCTGCGATCCATCAGAACAGTCTTGCTGCTCTGAGGTGAGCAGTGTTACATCAGTAAAAGGGGTGGGAGGGAGATATTTTATCCGCAGATTTATTGGATTCCGGACTCCCCAAACGGCGTGCAGCCGCGCGGGGAGCCCGGAATTCCATGACAGTCCAGGACCATCATCGGTCCTTAAGTAAAAACAAGCCATGACGATCCTGGACTGTCATGGGTCCTTAAGGGGTTAACAAAGGCACAGGACCATAATTCTTAGGGGCCATCACGAATGTCTGGCCATAGTATGGTCGGGGGGGTGGTTACTATTAATAGGTGTTAATTCTCCTTTAACCCCTTAGGGACCAATTATGTGCCAGAACGATCCCAGAATTCATTGAGATAAAAAAAAAAAACAAAAAAAACGCAGGTGTCCTTAACAGCTACTCCCTGCTGGATTGGGCGGTCGTTAAGGGTATAAGACTTTTAGTACTGGCAAGCCTTTTATTTTGCAGTGATTTAATGCTGTGTCTCACATCCCTTTTAAACATCCTGGTGTCTCTGTTTTGTAGAAGGATGCCCTAGAGGTGAGACTGGATGAAACCAGACAGCAGCTTGTGGAAGCCAGGACCCTGCACAGAGACACTGTCAGCCAAATGGAAAAACAGGTGAGCATGCTCAGTAAGAACGCTGGAGTTCCGGAACAGAAACCATGTCACCTGATGAGGTGGTAACTGCTTCTCATGTCAGCACACCTGCTGATTATGGAAATATAAGATCTGCAAAGCTTTTCGTAGACTTGGAAAGAAGTTTAACCCTTTAAGGTCCCAAAGCTTTAGCTGTCCTCTGTGACCAGGAAGTTTTAATCTTGTTGAAAACCAGAGATGTCTCCAATGCATTGTTTCACCAAGCTTTTGGCAGTGCTTCTGGCATTTATGGGGTTAAAAGGTTTGGAGTCCTTTTTTTGGTTTAATAACCCTTTGATTGCCAGAGGTGTAGCCAAAGTATTGCCCTCTGGCACTCAAAGGGTTAAAATAAAACCATTGTAGGGGATGGAGACCATGTTAAATAATTGTAGATTCCCAAAGATTACCCATAAACTAACATTAACCTATTAAAGCCATTTAGGGCCTTTGAAACCAGAAGGTTAGCACAAGATCATTTTGGAGTAGTAGTAGTAAAGTAGAAGGAGAAGCAGCATTAGTAGTAGTATTAGTAGTAGTAGTAGTAGCAGCTACTGTATATACTTTAATCTAGTGTAACTTTGTCTCATTTAATCTGTATCATAGTCTAAGCTTGTTATGGTCCTTTCTTTACAAATAAAAACAACACTATTGTTGCCATAACTGTTGATTCTGTGTCAGTGAATTTTTGGCACATTATCTTGAACTGCTGCTGGATCACAAGCTTCTGCAAAACAAATACTGAAGAGAAGGCGCAGTACAGTGGAGGCATGGATTTCTCTCTGTTTGCATCTAACAAAGGAACCTTTACCCCAAGGTCCCTGTGTCCCCCACTGGATGCTACACAAATATTAATGTAATAATCTACCAGACATTCAGTTGTTGTTGTGATTACTGTCTATGGAGAGCTTGTGTCTGAGACACTCAGCACTCCATAGACAGCAATATCTGGCTTCAGCAATATCTGTCTTCAAAACAGTCTTGAATACAAAATGGACATATTTAATTACAGGTGATATGTTTATCATTGGTTTTATCTTGACATTTTCCCATAGACTTAACAGAAATCTGTGATGTAAAAACCAAATGACAACGTTTATCATCTGTAATAATCTACCCTAAACTCCCGAAAACCTGCAAGTCAACTAAAATGTAGTAATGTTTGAATGAAGCATTTTCCAGTGCTGGCATTATTTTTCACTTCAAGAAAAGCCCCACATCATGTGTTTTTCATAACTGTGTTTAGTGCTTATTTAATTTCTTATCCTATATTTCATTCAAGGCAACAACACTGAGAAGGAGATTAGAAGAGACAGAAGATCTCCTGAGACAAAAAGATGAAGATCTCACCCATTTCAAAGAAGAGAGCTCCAGGCAGGTGAGGAATCTAATTCATTCCTTCAATGACAGCTGCTTTCATTCAATAAGCAATGACAAGCCAGTTTCATAATCCTAAACTGAATGCATAATGATCAGTCATACTTCTGGCCAAATCCAAAATAAGTCAAACATCTTTAGTTCAGTTCATCCTGGGAGGAAGCAAAACAGCTGATCTTGTGCAGCTGTCCTCCTGTTTTTGGTCTGCAGCAGGCTAGCTCAAATAATAAACACACACCCACTAACCATTTGAGTGCTCTGCAATGCGTTGCATTCCCCTCTGGCACTCGAAAGGTTAATTTGGCCAGAGAATTCTAATAGAGCCTATAAATTTTGCCCTAGCACTTTTGTGCATGATGACATCCAAGATTGACTGAAGATGTTATATTTATGGCGGTGTGTATGACAGTTGATGCAGACGACTAAACGTCAATCTCTATTTACTGCATGTAGTAATGTTATGTAGGCTCATTCAGTATGAGAGAAAAACAATAGCTGCCAGCAACTGTCTTATCCCCTCCATGAAAGTGACATCCAGGGCTTCTTGAACCAAAGAGCAAGAGCAACATTCATAAGGTAAGTGTGAAGCAGTGGCTTAACGCTTTCAGTTGGAATAGGGGAACTGAAAAGGTTACACAAAAGGCAAGGCAGAGAGTGGTAGTAACGTCGTGGAGCCCTCAGGGCATGCCAGGGAGTGGTAGTTTATTGCTTACAATTTGAATGTGAGGAACTGAAAGGGTTACAATTGACTTGCATTCGCATACTTTACATCTACGGAATAAGCATCTTGGAATAATGTCCTATTGTAATGTCGCCCTCCATTTGGCGACCCTTAAGTGTGCAACATCCGAATGTCGTCCTTTTGATGCAGGTGACATTATGATGATGCCCTTTTCATGGCCGACAAAAAGAGAGAGACATTTCAATAGGATACTCTGTATGTATACATAGCTGCACCTTACACAAACCTGTTTAAGGCAATCTGTAAGGTCTCATGGGGTTTTAATCTCCTTAGCCAGTCCTGCAAGACTCCCTCTTTTCCTCACTACTAAGGCCTTGTGCAGAAAGCAACAAATGAACAATGCAGGAGCAAACCAACTTCACCATGGTGTTATAAACATTTTGCAGAATTCCCATTGATTTAAATGAGGCTTTTAACCCCTTGAATACTATAGAGCTCTCCAAAGTATTGAATAGGTTACAAGTCCCATTTAAATGAGAGGGACGTTGCACCTCTTCATGTTATTGAATACGGTCTTAGTGCTTTACTTTATTGCAGCTGAAAGACATAGAACAGACATTGCAGTCGGTCAGCGAGAAGCTGCAGAGACGAGAGGAGGAGCTAAAGGAGAGAGAAGAGGAAATTCAGTCTTTGGTAAGAATTTGTATGTGGAAATCTCACAAGTCTGCTATGCACACGTGTTCTCACTACCATTAGATTCACGTGTTCTTTGTTAACCCTGTAAATGCTAGAGGTGTCTCCAACTCATGGAATGTGTTCTGTGCATCTTTAACTTTCAGTGGGTTAATTACTTCAGTGGAATATTTCTCAACTCTGTTTTTCCTGCAAAAAATTCCACAGTCACTGCACATTGGATTCTTAAAGGCAGGTTGTGCAGGACAGACTTTAACCCTTTCAAGTGCCTTAGAGATGTTATAAGCGCATTACATTCTGGCACTTGGTTCTGCTGCTATTACTGTTCACTTCAGAAAAAGTTAAAGGGGATCTCTCACCTATATATAATTAATGCTCATTAGTTAGATCATTTATCCAAAACATTTAAAACGTTGTTCATTTAAAAAAAAAAAAACATCAGCGCAAAAATGTATATTTAAAAAGTGCCCAGCAGCCTACTTCCGGTTTGCCGAAGCTTGCTGAACAGAGGCTGCTCCCGTCCCACTACCCATCATCCTCCGATGACGGAGGCTGTCTGTCACTAAGCTGGAGCGATCTCATTGGCTAGATATCGATCTTTGCCAATGAGATCGCTCCAGCTTAGAGAAAGAAAGCCTCCGTCATCGGAGGATGCTGGGTAGTGGGACGGGAGCAGAGGCAGTGCTGCAAGAACGAAGTAGGCTGCCGGACACTTTTTAAACATACATTTTTGCGCTGATAATGTTCTAAATGTTTTGG
This sequence comes from Rhinophrynus dorsalis, assembly GCA_037306005.1. NCBI lineage: Eukaryota > Metazoa > Chordata > Amphibia > Anura > Rhinophrynidae > Rhinophrynus > Rhinophrynus dorsalis. The sequence goes on along the minus strand of CM074726.1, from coordinate 43,651,541 downwards.
CTAAATACTCTAACTAATGAGCATTACTTATATATAGGTGAGAGATCCCCTTTAAATGGATAGTAATGTTTCACAATAAAAGCAGCTCCAATTAATCTTCATAGTATTTGGGCCATGGAGAGTGTTATTTCAATACTGTCAGAGTTGTATTTCAAGAGTAATTGAATGATAAAGTATCCCCTTCCTGCCCCTTTTACTGATATAACACTGCTCACCTCAGAGCATTAAGACTGTCTGGGTGGATCGCAGAGAGGGACAATCTTCAGTGAGCGTAAGGAAAAGCCTATCGGGGGGGGGGAGGCAGGGTTTTCCTTATGTTAACTGTAAGAAGATTGTTCTTTGCTGAGACCTGTCCGGTCCCAGGACCAGATTCCACATCTGAGGGGAGGTGGCTTACACTAAGTAAAAGGGGTGGGAGGGGGATATATCATTCTATTACTCTTGAACTACTACTTGACCGTATTGAAATAACACTCTTCATGGCCCAAATACTATGTAGGTCGATACGTTGCTTACCTCTCTGACAAATAAAGGGTTAAATGAGGAGAAATGGTGGCACATAGTGGACTCCATTTCACACACATTGTATTTGTATGTCAGTTCTTCATTCAGTGTATTATGTCTAATTTTGCCATTCTCTTTGTAAGCTTTTGTACAACAATGGGCAGCAAGTCACTTGAACAACATTATTATTATGAATGACCGAGATAATGTAAAGTCATGTGATATCCAATTATTTAATCCGTGGCAGGGTGGCCGTTAAGGATCACAGGGTGTTTGTTTTTTGTTTGTTTGTTTGCAACAATGAATTTGAGGATGGCAGGCATTCAGCTGAGCTGCCATCCTAGAATTCCATGATGTGCCAGGGCCATCACCGGTCTTTACCGTCCGGACCTGCATGATGGTCGTGGCACGTAACAAGACGTTCAGGGGTTAAGCAAAGAGTGGTAAGGTGAGTTCCCATTCAATTCCATACACAGTTGGGCCTTATCCAACATGCTAAGGAGGTGAATTTACTCCATTTACCTTGTTGTAAGGGAATAGAAGCAAATATGAATCCCCAGCTGCTCACTGGGATGTTGGGAGTTGTAATCTCCAACAGCCTGAGAGGAAGATGTTGCCTACACTTGAACAAGAGGAATAATCTGTCCGATTTCCAATGCACCAGACAATATAATTGAGGGCTGCAGGGGAAACCTTTTGAGTGCTGCTTGAATCCACCAGACCACCAGTTGCCTGCCACTGACTTACACGCTTATTCAACCAAAAGCACAATGAACAGGATGTAGAACTGATCTATGTTTTTGCCAAAACCCAGCATATATAGCTTAGAAAATGTAGGAAAAGCTGCAGCAATTTTGGGTTTTTTGAGTGATAAATTAATAGGGCCAGTAAAATGTTTTATTATGGGAAAACACATATTGAAGGAATTTTCCTCCTGGGTAAAATCAGGGCAGTGCCACCTCTGGAAGATGTTTGATTCAAAGTCATTTTCTTGTAGTTATGGAGCTGTTAATAATACATTCTATCGAGAATTTAAGCTCACCTCTCCCATAGAATACAATATAAAAACTGTCTAGACACCAGGTGGCACTTGATAATCTGGATATAAGAACAACAGTTTAAGCTGTAATAACTTGGAATGAAGCATTAGTGCCGAGTTCCCTTGTTTTACTCAGCAGAAAAAGCTCTACAGTATATGGGATTTTTGTTTTTCATAAACGTTTACTTCTTCTATAAACCTCAATAGCTGTGTAACTGAGCCACTGGTTGATGTACCGGGATTCAGTTGCAATGATGTTATCCTTCTTTGCACTATGTATTCAGCGCTCTGAGCTGGAGTCAGAGAGCAGCAGACTGACACAGCAGATGCACAGTGTGAAACAGCAATGCACCGAGAAGGTGGAGCGGCTTGAGTCCCAGGTGTCTGCTCTGGAAGGGGCTCGAGATTTCGACAGGACAGCAGCACAGCACCAGATTGTAAGTTATCTTTTTTTCAAACTTGCCTGTAGGGTATTTTGTGTAATATCATTGACAATAGCAGTAATAACACTGTTTTTCTTATGTTTATTCAGAGTCAATTAGAACAAGAAAATGAAGATCTAAAAGGAAGGAACAGAGAATTGGAAACTGCTTTGCAGAAGCAGGAGACTGAGCAGATGAAAATGAAGGTGATCATTGAAAAGGATTGGCAATTGTAATTCCATCTAACCAATATATCCCTTTCTGTATGCTCGCTCCGCCATGCTACTTTTGTCCCTGCTATCAATATCATTGAGTTCTTTTAAAACTATGGCAGTGGGATGGGTTAATCAATGTAAGATGAAGAAGTATTTAAAGAGGACTAAACACCTTTCCAAATCGTTCTCTTAGTGTGATCTTCCATTTTTAAAGGATTTTCATGATTATTTATCCTCAAAAAGTCATCCCTCCCCCACCCGTGGAATAGGATTTTAACAGGTGGAAAAAAAACTATTATCAAAAATCGTGTGTGTGTATTTGACAGTCCATGTAATGTGTGTGACAGTGTGTGTGTGTATTTGATAGTGAATGAGTGTGTGTGTGTGTGTGTATCAGTTTGTGTGTGTTTGAGCATTGCAGTTGCTTTGCCACATTTCTTCTTAATGCACCCGCCTCAGTGTGTTTGTGAAGTTTGTCCCTCACCGCACTCCATACGGACCTGCATGAGCTGATCAGTGATGCGGCCAGAAGGGGAGGGAGTGGGATCTTTTTACAGTTAAAGGGATAGTAATACTTCGTTTAAACTTTATTTTATTTTGTAGGCATTAAAAAAAACATGAAGAATGATATGTCTTATCTCTCAAACCTTTATGGTTTATGAGATATTCACAAGCAAAGTTTCCCCCTCCCGTCCCTTTTACCTAATGTAAGCCATCTCTTCTCAGATGTGGAATGCAGTCTATAGACCAGACAGATAACAGAAGGGGACACTATTATTCCTATGAAAACAATGAAATCCCTGCCCCCCTTGACAACCTTTTCAGGTTTTTCCCTTATCTTAATTGAAGATTGTTCCTTTCTGCTGTGGCTGAACAGTGTGACATCAGTAAAAGGGGCGGGAGGGGGATACTTTGTCATTGAATTACTCTGGAACTACAACTCTGACAGAATTGAAATAACAATCTCCAAAGTCCAAATACTATGATGATTAATTAGAGCTGCTTTTATTATGAAACATTACTATCCCTTTAATATCTTTTGAACTACATCAAAGTAAGTTGTTAAACATAGCGTAATGCATTTACAATAGAGAGGACTCGGCAATCTGCTTTAATGCAGACATTACTATTGCTTTAAGTACTTTCCCACACTTAATTAAGTATGTCCTCACTTCAGGAAGAACTGAGCAGCAGGGAGACTGTGAGTGTGGAAATCGCTAAAGCGCTGGAGGAAACAAGGAAGCAGAAGGAAGAACTTCAGCAGCAGGTAACTTTATCAATACTGAAACCTCAACAATGCTGTAGTAGCCTCCCAATAGAGGTGGTGCAGGACTAATTACAAAACATCAGAAAGATCTCTCAATGCTGTTTGTTTGTTTGTTTTTTTCTTTTTATCAGCCGTAGATTTATTTAGCAATCATAATGCAAATGGAGAATCTGCTTTCTCTATATGGGTTATTTGGAATTCTAACATGACATAGTTGATTAGATTTTTTTTTTTTTTTTTTTTTTTAAAACCACATCCATCAAGTTCAACCTTTGCCATATCGCCCTTGGTATCCTTTTAAAATGTCCCATTTATTGCGTTGAACTCTGCCACCTTTACTGGATGTGTCAACAGTTCAGCACAATACCTCTCCGGCTCTGAAAGGGTTATAAAAAGTAATTACTCTGACAGAGTGAAGCTCCAGAAATCACAGAGAGAGAGATGGCTGTGGGCCAGCTTCCCTATTACTTTAGTTTTAACCCGGCCTGGCGTTCCTGCATACCTGTATACAGAGCAACATGAGAATCTTGCTCTTTTTATGCATGGCGAGATTCTTATGTCGCCATTTTAAACAATGCAACCTGTTGAATGCGCCCTTTCTTATCACACACTTTTAAGTGCAACATTTTAAAAGTGAACCATCGCCCTTGGATTTTGTTTATGCAAACAAAGGCAAAGAAAACACAATTTGAAGCCATTTTCAATTATTCTCTAAGTGGTTTAAAAAATGTTCTAGTCTGACTCCAGAAGGCAATAGGGAAGTTCTCTGTGTCAATATCCGATTTGCATTGTAACCAAATGTCATCATTCTTTATATTGTTCTGAGATAAAAATATTTCTGTTACCTTTTTGAAGCTGTCTACAGTATCTGCCAATGCAGCCTCCCAAGGCAAATTACTACATCCTTACTGTCTTTACTGTTAAAAAAAAAAAAAAGAAACCCTGCCTTTGTTTTTGTCAAAATATTTCCTCTAGTCCTACAGGGATGCCACTTGCTTTTTGCTCAGCTCTTTAAGTAAAGAGTTCTCCAGAGAGTTATTTTGCTCTTTAAGTAAAGCGCTCTCCTGAGAGTTCTTGTATTGGACTTTATTAATATATTTGTAAGTATGCCTCTTCTCTAATGCAAACAGCCCCTGTTTGGATAGTGTCTATAATTAAATTATCAGATCCCTTTATCATTTTTGTTCCATGTCTCTGTAATTTTTCCATTTCAGTAATGTACTTTTGTATAACAGAACTTTCATCCTAATAAGATTGCCCCGAATAGATTACTTACCTAGCGATATGCAAAGTTATACTATCCTTAAGCGCAATAAGTCCATGGTATTGAAGAAAAAGCACATCTTCTGTAAGCATCGGGTTGCACAGCGATTACAAGAGAAGCTCTGTGTGCATGCACGGTCAGTCCCTTACATCACAACCAAATCTGGCAGTGAATGGCACAGACAGCACAGACTCAGAGGTACATTTCCTCTAAGGTGTCTGCGCTGTCTGTCCTCTGGTTCCTGCCGAAGATGTGTTTTTTCGTCAATACCGCTGACTTTTTGCGCTTAAGGATAGTATAACTTTGCATATCGCTGATTTTTGTACATGATAGAGTGAATGTAGACGAGGGGAGTCCAATTTTTTTTCAGCCATGGGCCACAGGATCAGAAAGCTGTAAGTGTGAGGGCTGCATTAGGTTTTTTTTTCCATAATAATAATGAATTATAGCCTGTCAGCTATTCAAAAGTATGGATTAGTTTAATTATCAATCAAGTCAGTGACAGTACTGATATTTAACAGACCTCTATTCTTGAATGTACAGTGCTGGCTTGCAGGGGATTAGGTGTTATTGGCCTACTAGTCCATGTGTGCTAGTTAATTAGGTATTAAAAAGGCATTTAAAATATGAGGCAGACCGCACCCAGGGGTCAGGTTGGCCACATCTGTCCCAAGGGCCACATGTTGGACGCCATGATTTAGATAGAGCCAATGCACTGAACTAATTTTTAATAGCATGGCAAGCTGTAAGTATGTCAATTAGCTTTGTTCCATGCCAAAAATTGCCGCGCTGCGCCATAAAAATATAAAGGTCATTTTCTCAAAAAATACTCTTTCACAGACAAACTGCTAGTACCATATATAGGAGTATTTTAATTCTATGTTAAATGAACAGGTCCACTCTAACAGAATGATTGACTTAAAGAGATGGTAATGTTTCACAAAAACAGCAGCTCCAATTCATATTTATAGTATTTGGGCCATGTAGAGTGTTATTTCAATACTGTCAGAGTTGTAGTTGGAGTAATTGAATGATAAAGTATTCCTTCCCGAGCCTTTTTACCTAGTGTAAGCCACCCCCTTCAGATGTGGAATCTGGTCACTTGATCGGACAGGTCGCAGCTAGGGACAGTCTTCTTACTGTGAGCATAAGGAAAATCCTGCCCCCTTAACAGGTTTTTCCTTATGCTCACTGAAGATTGTCCCTTGCTGCAATCCTTCCGGACAGTTTTGTTGCTCTGAGATGAGCATTGTTACATCAATAAAAGAGGCGGGAGGAGAATACTTTATCATTTAGTTACTCTTGAACTACAACTCTGACAGTATTGAAATAACACTCTCCATGGCCCAGATACTATGAAGATTAATTTGAGCTGCTTTTATCGTGAACCATTTCTATCCCTTACTGAACATAAGGTTTACGTAGGCTTTTATTCCTCATACAGCAATCCATTATATCTGTTTAATGTTTTTTGCATTTAAATTGACATTATCACCTAAAAACAAGTTTGGCAATTGTGAAAGAGATTTTAAAATCACTCATAAGTTGTATTACACATTTTTTACTTAAATATTTACTTTTTGAGTTATTTATTTTAATAGATTGTACTAATTAAGGCATGGCATGTAGTTCCTGTCCAACATTACCTCCCCCTACTCACACTGCGCAGCATTGCATTGCCACTTCCCCTAGTACTTTGGCACATTCATACAAGGTGATAGTTGCCCATATGAATGGCACAATAGTCTGGCAGCATACCTTTCAACACAGGTAATATAACTAACACACCATTGTTGCATTAATGTTGGCCTTCGTAAGGGACCTTACTTTTTTCTTTATTTTTAATCTGTTTGATCTATTTTTTATTAATTCCCAGGTGGCTGATCTAACTGCCTTAATCAAAGAGAATAAACAGATACTGACCCAAAAGAACGAGGGGTTTGGGAGAAAAGAAGAGGAGTTGGCCTCTCTGAGGAGAGGTAAGTGGCTTTCATTGGTTCTCCTTTTCTTTGACTATAGTTTTTTCCTTTAAATATTGTTAGCCCCTGCTATAGGGAAACATTTACATTTAGGGGAAAACTATCCAAATGCAATGGTTACTGCTATTTATATGTTTAAATGTTTTAGGTAAAAGGTGGAACCATGTTAGCTGTGGAAAACAGCAGGTGACTGGTAGAGTAAAAGTAATATCTGTATATACATACAGTACATGAGGCACATTCATGACTATCTGAGAAATGCAAGCGCCTGATTAATTTTAATTCCACTGGATGTGAAACTATTATCACAGATGTCTATATAAATTATTCTATAGACTCCAGGAGAGTCATTTCTTTGGAGCTGGTCAAGTGATACAAAATGTATTTGCCTTTTAATGTAGTGATAGTGCCAGTAAATTCAATGTGTGGAGAGTTTGAAACTTGCAGTCAATAGTGGCCATGTATATTGAATGTATGGGTTAAAATATGTTTATTGTGTGGCGTAATGTGACATAAATTCGTTGCCACAGTTTAGAGTGTTAGACTTGATCAATTTATACTCCCAGATCTTTCTGTCTCTCTGTACAAAAGTTTCCTATCAGTACAGAAACCCTGAGATCTTTGATGCTGCTTTCGGTTTTGTAGACATTTTCATCTACTGTTGTATCTTTTTTTTCTTGTTCACACAGCACCTATGAAAATGCCTCTATTTTCTTAATTTTTCCTGTTTCACCTACATATAATCCTGTGTTGTGACATTTCGTACTCCCTGTCAAAAGAGACGTGGAACCTGTTTGCAAATATGTACCATGGATAACGTGCCTATATCACATTCCCACCAAAAACCACATCATCAAGTTCAAATTCTCTTTCAGATCTTGTAATGTTGTCTACCTCATGGTGTTTGAAATGCCCCAACACAAGATTATATGTAGACAAACTAAGAAAATGGATGAATTCTCATAGGTTCAGTTTGAATAAGAAAAAAATCTACAACCGTGAGTGAGCATTTTTGCAAAACTGGACAAAGCATCAAAGATCTCCAGTTTATTGCACTGATGGGAAGCTTCCTGGCACTGAGTCAGAAAAATCTTATAGTATAAATTGATGACCAATTTAACACTCTGAACTGTAGCCTGAACCATGACAAGGAATTTGTCACATTATCCATGCAATAAACATATTTTAAACAATAAATTTAATACACTTGGCCGTTTTTGGCCGCAAGTTACATACTCTCCACACACTGAATTTACTGAAGCTATTAACACATCAAAAGGGAAATAAATCTTGTACCACTTGGCCAGCTCCACAGAAATTATTCTCCTGGAGTCTAAAGACACTGGGGAGAAGAGTTTCACCTCCAGTGGAATTCAAATTAATCAGGAGCCTGCATTTCCTTAGAGTCATGAATGTGTGTCATCTATCTATCTATCTATGGCCTTCAGCTTTCATTCTGTAACATGCCTGATGAAGAGACTTAATTTGTCTTGAAAGCTTGCACTCTAAAACTAGTCAGGTCACGGAGCCTTAACCTTATATGTGCCATAGATGTATTCAGTGCAATGCAATGCGTTGGATTCCTCTCTGGCACTCAGAGTTAAAGGGGTAGTAAACTATTTTTATGAAAACCTATATGTTATAGCGCTTTTTCTGCTGAATAAAACAAGGGTACTTCCACTGGTGTCAGTTATTTTATTCAATGACATAATAGTTTATATAATCAGGAAGTGATTTTACTGTGTGTTTACTTCCAGGGAGTGACCTGGTAGTTTCTATCACATTCTGTGGAGAACTGTAAGTCACTGTATTTCCTCTCCATTAGAATGTAACAGAATACTAAGTGGAACTTGACCACTAGAAGGCACTGCTAATGTAAAACAACACAGCTTTAAACAGTAATAACTCTGGAAATATGCCTCTCACGATGGTGGGAGTACCCTTATTTTACTCAATAGGAAATGGCCTACAATATATATTTTTTTCATAAAAAAGTTTACTGCTCCTTTAAGCAAAAAAAGAACAAGATGCAGCTCTGGGGCAAACTAACTGTACCAATTAGGAGAAATAAACATTGCAGTTGCTTCAAATGGGGCTTTACACCCCTTTGAATGCTAAAGAGCTCTCCATTGTATTGTTTTTCAATACGTTGAAGAACATTCTAGCATTGAAGGGGTTAAAAGCCCATTTCAAATCAATGGGGGTTTGGGGGATTTTTATTTGTCCCCTGCAGGACAACTGGTTTGCTCCAGACTTGCTTCTCTTTTCTTTTGTGTATAATAACTATGTGGCTGCATTCAGGGGACTAAATTGGTGCAATTCTGGGGCAGACCAACAGAACGATAGGGGATAAATAAAAGAATTACAGCTTTTCCATCAAATTAAATGAGGCTTTAAGCCCTTGAATTCTAGAGAGGTCTAGAGCACATTGCATCACAATGCTTTGTAGCCTATCCTAGCATTCAGTGGTTTAAAAGTCCCAGTTGAATCGCCCTATGGTGCAGTTCGTTATCCCCAGAATTGTTCATCTTTAGCTTCCAATATACGGCCCGTGGTGACTTGATAAATCCTGACTACTTTCCTCCAGTCTGTTACTGGTTGTGCAAAATTCAGCATAACCAAATTTATCCAAGGAATTATCTCATGAAAGTATGTCCTTGCATGACTTGGATCCCTATCTGACTCCATTACGTGACCTTTCTTGCATTAGATTATGAAGCCATCTTGTTACGCATGCAGCAGTTACAGTCCGATTTTGATAGCTACAAAACAAGAGCAACACAAAGAAAGGAGACAGCAGAGCAACAAGTCAGGACTGTGAGGCTGCAGCTGGAAGAGCAGAAGGAGGCGTTGCTGACCAGTGAGTCACAGGTAAGAGTTCTGGCCCTTGTCAGTGGACGATGAGCCCATTCAAGCAAGTGATTGGTGTCACTGAGACGTATGTATAAATACAAAACAAGAGGAAACCAACTACACCATAGGGAACAAATATAAATCCCCATTAATTTAAAGGAATACTGATGCCAAATAATGAAATTGAGTTATATAATTATATATGTTCTTCCAGATAGCACCTGCAAAATGTAGATATTTTATATTACAGCTAATAAGCCGTGTGTGTGTATAATGTATGTATGTGTGTGTGTATGTATATATGCATATATGTAATTTGGTTAATTCTGCAGATATATTGAGATTGGTTCTCACTGCTTTTGTATTCAGAAAGACTGATCTCAGACACAGTAACAGGTAATAAAACCCTATCACTTCTCAGACACCTGTTAAGATTGCTACACTAATGGAAAAAAGAGGGACGGGAGCCCACACAGAGCATGTGTAATAGTAGCTTTTAAGCGAAGGAAACAAATAGATAATGGGCTATCGCGCAGTGCGAGTTATTTAAAATGATAGTAATGGCAGAATTAATGCAGCTTCGATTGATCCTCGTATAACTAGGATCATGTAGCTCTGTATTTCAAAAGTTTGTTTTGCAGTTAAAGAGTAAATTAATTCTAAAGGATCCCCCTCCCACCCCTTTTAACTATCCTTAGCCGCCTCCTCTCAGATGTGGTATCCGGTCGTGGGACCGGACAGCGCACAGCCAGGGACAATCTTCACCTACTGAGTATAAGGAAAATCCTGCCCCCATGATGAAAATTGTCCATCTCTGCGCTCCATCCGGCCAGCTCAGAGAGGCAGCATGTGACGTAGGTGAAAGTGGCAGGAGGTGGGGATCCTTTAGAATGGAATTACTCTTGAACTAGAAAGCATAAACTATGGAAATACAGCGCTACATGATCCTCTTATATGAGGATCAATCAGAGCTGCATTTTTATTCTGCCATTACTATCTCTTTAAATGTTTGTGTAATCCTAGATCATATTTAGGTATATGTTCCTTTTAAACTGACTTTGAATCTACATTTTGCTGTGATTGAATCTAGACATAGAGACCACACACTAGAGACATTTCTAATAGCATTTCAAGTGATAATTTTTTTCTCCCAAGCTCCTCTGAAACGTCTTGCTTTGCAGGTAGCTACCGTCTCTACTATTGTCAAAATATCATCCTAGAACAGGGGGTGGACGAACTCACCAGCTGTTGTTGGACTATAACTCCAAAAAAAACTCAAGCCAACCAACTGCTGGCTGATAGAAGCTGTAGTCCAACATCAACTGACGGGACATAATTTGCCCACCCCTATACTAGAATCTGTTTAGGCAAGTTCATTTTGACAAAACCGTACCCCAGATCTGTCTTCTGCATGTTTGGGCTACTTTTCACTGAGCATGAGTATAGAAATGAAGGGTACTGCCACTCCAGACTCCATTTTTCTTTCTTCATCCTGCAAGGTTTCATCTCTACAGAAAGAGATCCATGCCCTACATGAACGTTTGCATGGCACAGATGCACAGGAAACAAATGGAGAGGTGACGATGGGTGACATTGCGCAGTTACAGAAAGAGAACCGGGACATGGAGCAGCTGATCACAGAGAAGAATAAGGTCAGGGGGTTATAGGTCTTGTAATGACAACAGCAGCTTATCATTGTTCAGTCGCACTGGCAGGTTACTAAATACATTATGGGATGCCCCTGTGATAAATATAGGGTTAAACAAGGGACGTCTTAGCTAATTTCTCAAGGACCAGTAGGGTGTGTAATGCAGTTACTCACTCCTCTGGTCTTCAAGGAGTTAAAGTTTTAGTATAAGAAAACATATATATTGCAGGACTTTTCCAAGAGTAATCCCACTGCTGGGGTGATGCTTCATTCAAATATTCTTAAAGGGATAGTAATACTTCATTTTAACTTTATTTTATTTTGTAGGCATTAAAAAAACATGAAGAATGATATAAGTCTTATCTCTGAAACCTTTATGGTTTAAGAGATATTCACAAACAAAGTATCCCCCCCTGTTCAACCAGATCAGAAGGGAGATGCCCAGGTAGACTGCAGAGAGGGACAATCTTCTATTAAGATAATGGAAAAAGCTGAAAAACTTGTCAAGGGGGGAAGGGCTTTCATTGTTTTCATACAAAGAAAATTGTCCCCTTCTGTTATCTGTACTGTCATACAACCAGACTCACATCTGAGAAGAGATGGCTTACACTAGGTAAAAGGGGCGGGGAGGGGAACTTTGCTTGTGAATATCTCATAAACCATAAAGGTTTGAGAGATAAGACTTATATCATTCTTCATGTTTTTTTAATGCCTACAAAATAAAATAAAGTTAAAACGAAGTGTTACTATCCCTTTAAGGTTTAACCTGTCACAAAGCAGTGGTGCTGATACTTACACATACTGTGGAAGGCTGTAGCCTTAGGCTTATCTGTCCCACGGAGTGCAGTTTAAAACCTGCATGAACACCAGGTGGCACTGTTATTAAGCTTAACCCCTTAAGGAGCCATGAGGGTCCTGGCATGCCATGGAATTCAGGGATTCCCACGTAGCTACGCGCCATTCGGGGAGCCCTGAATCGGATTGCGGGGGGACAAAATGCCACGTGGTCCTTAGCCGTCAGTACTGTCTTGCGGCCAGTCCTTAAGGGATTAATATTAAAAGAAAATAATATCTTTACAATACAAAAATTTTGGGACTCCCACCCTAGTGTGATTGTACCCCCATAAAATATATATTTGTTTGTTTACTGTTCCTTTAACTGATCTGTCATGGAGTTTTGTCTTGAATTTCTAGCTTTAACTTCTTGGATGCTAGAGATGTCTCCTATGTGTTGTTTTATAATGCATATGAGACATTTCTGCCATCCACGGATTAACTGTTGACTGCCTGTTTTCCATGAAAGTTGCCATCTGTTATTAAAGGGATAGTATTGGTTGTTTTTAACAAAGTTTAATACTGTAGCTATTAAAAATATTAATGCAATGAGGTATGTCCTATCTCTCAAACATGTATAGTTCAAGAGATGTAATCATCTAAAATCCCCCCTCCCGCCCTTTTCATAGATGTGAGCGCTCTAGCTGACAGAAGGAGATCCTGGTCCCGGGACCAGCCGGCGGCTCTTCAGCAGAGCTGAAATAGCGGTATATAGAAAGAAATACTTCATTGGAACGGTCTACAAGTGTGCCTGGTTTGCAAGCACACTTTGTAGACTGTCCCAATGAAGTATTCCTTTCTATATAACGCTATTTCGGCTCTGCTGAAGAGCTGCCGGCCGGTCCCGGGACCAGGATCTCCTTCTGTCAGCTAGAGCGCTGACTGGGCAGGAGAGGGGAACTTTAGATGCTTATATCTCAAACTATACATGTTTGAGAGATGGGGCATACCTCATTGCATTAATATTTTTAATATCTACAATGTTAAATTTTGTTAAAAACAACCTGTACTATCCCTTTAATTCTTTAACTATGCTTTGGACAACCCTCTGGCCCTCAAAGGGTCATGGTTGGAATAATCCGATTGAACTGTAAGCGTTCCTCTTCCCACAGACAATAAAGCAGCTCCAACAGAGGATGGCAGAGTTGAAAAAGACATTACAGAAGGAGCTGGTGAGTTGCCAAATGCACATGGTGGAGTGTGGGCATATTGATATGTAGATGGGGGAACCAATCACTGCATAACCTTGCATTCTTTTTTGTATTGCTTTCCTGAGATCACTGGGTGTTAGTACAAATTCATACATATATTTATTTATCAAGTTCTGTATTTACTCCAAACCTTGTCCCATTACCATTTTTCCAGATCTATAGGATCAGTCCATACTCTTCAGATCTGGACCCAGAGATTCTGGTATCTACTCAACTTGTCCAGAGCTCTCTGTGGCCCTGCCTACTTTTCAGACATCTGCCTTCAGGCCCTTTAGGTTGCACCACTTCTTCTACATGACATATTCTCCATATTCTACTTAAATGAAACACAGCTGACCACTCACCCAGACACACTGAGATATCCAGTCTGATCCCTCTATGTTCTCAGGTTATCTCCCAGACCTGTATAACTGATTTTTCTAACAGCAAGCATAGAGAAATGTAAATTCAAATCGTATCATTATAACACTGTGTCCCGGAGGCCAAATAATGTTTTATGAATAGGTGGGTTCAAACGGACTTAAAAAAACCCCAACAAACTGGCAGATCTATCATACAATAGTTTAGAATAAGGGAGGGTAATTTTCCAGGACTCCAGCTGCTGATGAACTTCAATTCTCATAACACACTGCCAGTCAACAACAGAGACTGCAGGTTGCACAGAGATGATTTTCATAAAAGAAAAGTATTAGGTCATTTTGTCTTGGTGGAGAAAGTGGCCAAAATATCCTGATAAAATGTATCTGGTAACCAATAAAGGATACTAGAATAGATAGTCTGCTCGCCTCCAGGGCCTCCTGTGTTGCGGCAATTAGAAGGGTACATTATATCATTTGTCCTACTTCCCAGCCACCCTCAAGCCCCCCAATTTGGTGTCTGCCTGTGTGTCTGTCTTCCTTATTCACACACATGTAATATTGTGCATACTTTTTTACCATGAAGATTGTCTGTGTTACAGTCCATGAAATGCAGTAAATACCTTGACAATTCTGAGTAAAAAACCATTGAAGCACAAGGAGTGATTTCTTGACACAGACCCAGCCTGTGAAGCATATTCTCCATCCTTAACTGTTAAAACATGTCTCACTTTTCTAGAAAATAAAGCCAGAATCTGAGGGGAACGAGGCACGCGAAAAACCAAATCCTGAGCCCACAGCTCTCTCAGTGACTGTGACCAATAACTCTGACCTGAATGACTCACGGGAGATTAACTTTGAGTACCTAAAACATGTTGTTTTGAAGTTCATGTCCGCCCGAGAAGCAGAGGTGAGACATATTAAGGGACTGGGCCTCCCTAATGGAACAAGGCTGAAATTAAAGGGGCAGTGTGTTGTGTATATGTATGTGTGTATGTAGATAGATAATGTGTGTGTTTGTGTGAATTTTAATTTTTTTTTTTTTTTGTTAGGGGGGTGGAATAATTAGAGACACACACAAATGTATTTTTCTGCACAAAGTAAAAGAAAAAAAAGTTGGGCAAGCCAACATCGCGCTAATTTGAAGTGGAGCGTTTAACCCATCGACGGCTAGGGTGGTCTCCAGTGCATTGCTTCACAATGTGGAGACATCAATAGATTTCATGGGGTTAGAAGCCTCATTTTAAAGCGGAACTTGCACAATCATTGAGCATATGGCGACTAGCTTGAAAATATGTGTCTTACCTCTAAAAAGTGTCAACTTCTAAAGAAATCTTTACCCTTTGGAGACTGGAAGCCAGGTAACAGAACAGACGTGTGTGTGTGTGTGTGTGTGTGTGTGTGTGTGTGTGTGTGTGTGTGTGTGTGTGTGTGTGTGTGTGTGTGTGTGTGTGTGTGTGTGTGTGTGTGTGTGTGTGTGTGTGTGTGTGTGTGTGTGTGTGTGTGTGTGTGTGTGTAACCGGAAGGGACTGAATGTGCAGACATACAGACTGCACTAACCCGGCCGTCAGTCTTCAAAGAGTAAAGATTTTTTTAGAATCTGCCACTTTTTATAGGTAAGACACTTATTTTCAAGCTAGTCGCCATATGCTTATTGATTGAATGGCAACTTATTAACGTGTAAGAAAAAAAAATGTACATTTTGGTTTCTCCCAGTTAGTACCATTGGTTTGCTTCAGAATCGTTCCTTTCTCTGTGCATATGTTCTTCCTGTGTTCCCTAACCCTGCTTGTCATGTGCTTTTTTTTTCCCCCCAGGCCTTTCACTTAATCAGAGCTGTATCAGTATTGCTTAATTTCTCAGTGGAAGAAGAAAATCTGCTTAAGGAGACCCTGGAATACAAGGTGACGCAGTATCCTCCAGTGCACGTAGAGCCTTATGCAGAAAGCAAAATAAGAGTCCTTCTTGGGCAAATTAAAACTCCCAAATTTCCCATGAATTTTAACCCCTTGAGTACTAGATGGGTCTCTAAAACACTATGAATCAATATGTTGAAGACCTCTCTGGCTTTCAAGAGGTTAAAAGAGAATTTCCACTTGTCTGTTGGGGTACAGGTGGGTTGCTCTAAAATTGCATCTATTTTGCACTCTGTAGAAGGCTGTTAACCCTTTGAGTGCCAGAAGGGTTTGCAATGCGTTGCATACCCCTCTGGCACTCAAAGGGTTAAGACCAGTATTCAGGAAGGTAAAAAGATAAAATTCATGAGCAAACCATCTGCATCATAGGGGGCTCTAATTAAATGTCGCCAAATCCCCATAAAGTGGCAATTTTAACCCCTTTAAGAGATCTGACACCTTCCTCCAAAATGCATCCAAGATCTCTAGCGTTCAGGCATCATGAACCCCATTTAACCTCTTGAGCGTAGTTGGGTATGCGATGCATTGCAGAGCAATGAGTTGCGTACCCCCTCTGGCACTCAAAGGGTTAAATAATTGAACATTTTAATTTGTCCCCATATGAAGCACTTGGCGTGTTCCATATCTGCTAGTTATTAGCTTCCAGAATGCAGCTCGTTAAGTCAGCTATTGAATAGTGTAGGATCGATTTTTCATTTACTATAGCTTCTGGAAATTTCAGGGCAATGTATGTTAACCCTTTGAGTGCCAGAGGCCCTTCTGGCACTCAAAGGGTTAAGCATAGAAATGCAAATTACACCTAAAATTGGAATTTTGTGCATGACATACAGGATGGCGCAAACTGTTAAAAATATAAATATTTAACTTATATTTTCTTGGTTTTTTTTTTTATTGAAACACCTGTTTGTAAAACCCCAAGCATCTTTCCGTACCAGGGGTTGTGTAGCACATTGCTTCTGGCCTTAAAGGAATAATGTAGAATGCTATGCATTAGCGAGTGCAAACCTTTAAAAAAAGAAAAAAAAATTCCATTACCACACAATTTTTTAAATTTTTTTTAAAGGGATTGTAAATCATAAAAAATGCAGCTCCGATTAATCCTCATAATATTTGGGACATGGAGAGTGTTATTTCAACACTGTCCGAGTTGTAGTTCAAGAGTAATTGAATGATAAAGTATGCCCCTCCCGCCCCTCTTACTGATGTAACACTGCTCACATCAGAGCAGCAAGACTGTCCGGATGGATCGCAGAGAGGGACAATCTACCACGATCATAAGGAAAAACCTGTTAAGGGGGGCAGGATTTTCCTTATGGTCACAGTAAGAAGATTGTACCTTGCTGTGACCAGATTCCACATCTGAGGGAAGGTGGTTTACAGTAGGTAAAAGGGGTGGGAGGGGGATACTTTTTCATTCAATTACTCTTGAACTCCAATTCTGACAGTATTGAAATAACACTCTCCATGGCAAATACTATGAAGATTAATCAGAGCTACTTTTTTTGTGAAACATTAATATCCCTATTAAATTCCAAGAAAAGAATGGAAAAATAATTCAGTTTAAATCCTGTATTAAAACAGAAGTTTTATTGAAAAACAGTTCTTGCTGTTGAAACTCATGGAAGAGAACCCTTTAGATTACATGGAAACATTGTAGATCTATTCTATTTTATATTATACCTCTTTTCTCATAAGAAGGGTTTACAGACCTGGGAGGTACTGAACATGGCTTTCAAAAACGTATTGGATGCCTTTTTAGATCAGAACAATCACGTAGAGAGTAATGACATTTGGTTACCATGCAGATAGGATGTTCATCTAGGGAGATATCGGACTGATTTTTGGAGTCAGGAAAGAGTTTTATTTACCCAGGGTTTAATTGGAAATAGCTTCAGTGGTTTCCTGACTTACCCTTTCATCAAAAAGGGTGCTGAGGCAAACCTTGATGGATTCAGGTCACTTTTCAACCTCATCAACTGTTACTGCTTCTTTTATATCTACCATACCAAAGGGGCATGTTCAAGAACTTTCTAAGAGTTAAACAGTATGCTTAACAAATATCTATTTATTACCTTTTGTTATTTATTTACAGATGTCTTGGTTTGGGTCCAAGCCAGCTCCAAAAGGTTCCATACGTCCATCTATCTCCAAACCAAAAACACCGTGGTCTTAAAAGGGAGGGAAATTAAGAAAACTGTCTCCTGCATGGCTGCACTTTCTAATAAGAATAAAACACTAACCCGCGGCGGTTCCTGGTGTGTTCTAACCTCTGTTATTGCTGTGGTTGGTATGAACTTTCCAGTGTTGATTACGATCCGGGTATCTCGGGAGTAATTTTGTTTCAGTTGGAAGCGCAGAAACACATCAGCGTCTGGGTCATGTACATATGTACTGTTGTATGTGAGGGATTCTGAACTGCTCGCTCTTTTCTGGATACAAAATTCTGGCAGGTTGAAATTTGGGACTGTCCAATTTAGTCTGACACCTGCAGATCTAACTGTATAGTCATCATCATTAATTTTATTTTAGTTGTTCCACACTCCAGAGGATACAATGATCTTGTAACAAAATTGTTAGAATATTGCTCTTGTTCAAAAGGCAACTCAAAGGAGAACTAATAATGACCCCCACTTACTTCACTATGGTCATACAATCCTAATGGCCCCTCTGCCTGTGTTCAAAAGATAACATTTTCAATGAGTCCTGGATATCCTGTCCATGTAAGCTGACATGACAGTTGGTAGCAGGTCCTAAAGACCCAAACTATATTCATAGTAATTGTAAGCATTTAAAGGGATAGTAATACTTTGAAATGACTGATCCCAATATTTTAGCAGTAAAAAAAAAAAATCTTTGTCCCCAGTGACATCTCTCAACAGGCTTCCCCTGCAGTCAGCTACAACGCTGACTTCAGGGAAAGGAGGGGGGCAGGGGGAACTTCGCGCGTGAATATCTTTCAAACCATAAAGGTTTGAGAGATGTCATTGGGGGCAAATATGCCCTGAGAGAGCAGATATCAATGCCTTTTCCATGTCCAGGATTATAACAACCTATTTGAATGCAAGTGCAGTAGGCACTAATTAACGTCAACTGGCTCTCATCTCTCAATACAAAGCACAAATAACATTAAAGGGATAGTAATTCTTAAAATGTAAAAAAAAAATATGTTGTAGGGTTTATCCTCCTGAGTAAAACAAGGGTACTCCCACTGCTGAAAGGTGTTTCATTCAAAAGTTATTAATTTTCAAAGTTGAAATTTTTAGGTGCAATATCACAGTGGCCTGAAATTGTACAGTGGCGCTGTTACGACACGATCCTATGGACCCTAAATCTCCATAGGATGGTGTAGCAACAGCGCCACTGTACAATTTCAGGCCACTGCGATATTGCACCTAAAAAATTCAACTTTGAAAATTAATAACTTTTGAATGAAACACCTTTCAGCAGTGGGAGTACCCTTGTTTTACTCAGGGTCATAAACCCTACAACATATTTTTTTTTTACATTTTAAGTATTACTATCCCTTTAAATAAATGCTCCCTGAACATGACACGTTACACGTGTTAGGATTACATTTTCAGGCTTGTAAAACGAATTATTCATTTCTCCTATGCTAGCGGCAAATACATGATATTTAACCCATTCAGTGCCAGAGGGGTACGCAAAGCATTGCAGAGCAATGCATTGCGTACCTCTCTGCCACTGAAGGGGTTAAAGTTATATGAGCCGGCGGCTTCATTTTTTTTTTTTTTGTCTTTTAACCCTTTGAATGCTTTAGAGACCCCTCTGGCATTCAAGGGTTTAAAGAGTTAAAGGGATAGTAATACTTAAAAATTACTAATCCCCATATTGTAGGCATGTTAAAAAGAAATTTATTGCCCCCAGAGTTATCTCTCAAACCCTTCCTTGAAGTCAGGGTTCTAGCTGACTGCAGGGATATCCGGTCTTAAGTGCATCAGGCAGCTCTGCAGCAGAGCCAAGATCGAGTTAGTAAAAAAGAAATCTTTCACTGAAATGGTCTTCTACGTGTGCTTGCAAACCAAGCACGCATAGAAGACCGTTTCAGTGAAATAATAATTTTTTATTAACACGATCGCGGCTCTGCTGCAGAGCCGTCTGACTGTCGTACGACAGGCTTCCCCTGCAGTCAGCTCTATGCTGATTTCAGGGAAAGTGGAGAGAAACTTTGAGCTATTGTCTCTCAAACCATAAGGGTTTGAGAGATGACACTGGGGGCAATAAATTTCTTTTTAGCATGCCTACAATATGGGGATTAGTAATGTGTAAGTATTACTACCTCTTTAAGTAATCTCAATCGCCTGCTTTCGCTTTTGGAAAGAAAAAAAAAAACTGCTAGCATCCATCTTCTGGTTGAAGGTGTGGTCTCTTGAACCAAGGAGCATGGGAATAATTCATGAAGGGCATTAAGATTTTCTGGTTGTAGTAAGGTAGTTGGGGGATATAATGAATGTGTTAGTTCTCCTTTAAATTTTAGAGCCTATGGGTCATATTCAGCAAGCTAAATAAGTGGAACTGAAGCATAGGGGGACAGGTGTACATCCCCACTGATTTAACAGGGTGTTTGGTACTTTGAATGCTAGCAAGGTCTGAACCTATGGGAAATTGCGGAATTTTCATACCTCCCCTTTCATATGGCGCAGCTGGTTTGCTCAGAAATTGCACCTATTTAGCTTCTTGACTGTAGCCCTCTATTCTGGCTCAAGGGCTTTTGCTGCAACAATCCTATTGACTAACTGCACAGTGTAATTAACCTTTTGAGTGCCAGAGCGGTAGCCAATGCATTGTAATACGTTAAATACCTCTGGCACTCAAAGGGTTAAATGTGTTGTATACGGTACGGTTTAAATTGTACAGTCGAATACTTCTTATAATTTAAGACATGCCCTACTATTAAGCATTATTTTTTTTTGTCTTTAATAAAAAAAAAAATCTATATATATATATATATTGGAAGGTTTATGCTGCTGAGTAAAACAAGCAGCACAAAAAAGGAGGCATCAGATTGGCCTCCACCAGTACACCAAAATACTCACAATATTTCCGATCGCTCCACAGATCTCAAGTAGACATATGGGGGGATTTACACTGCTGTCACACAGTGAACTCCTCTGTATGAAGTGTAGACGCTGCTCTCCAAAAAGAAGCGATGAGAAACAAGATGGAGGCGCAGAATGCACTGTTCCAAAACATCAAATTTTATAAATTAATGCGTGTATATACTCACAGAATAGAAGAAATGCCGATCAGTGAACCACACAACCGGTATAAGATTAGAAGGGTACTGTAACCCACCTTGCTCGGTGATGCCCAGGGAAAATCAGGAAATACAGGATCTGCTATCACATCAGTGGAATAACATGGCATTGGTAAAAAAATAGGTGCCTTTGAGTCCCCAAAATGCATTGTGTATTTTATTTGAGATTATATTATATAATACATGCAATGTGTTAAAAATAACACATTATATATACACGCACATATATATATACCTACCAAATAAAGTACACCCAACACATTTCGGGCACTCACAGGTCCCTTCTTATTTTTATCGATAAGTCATGTTATTCCACTGATGTGGATAGTAGATCCTGCATTTCCTCATTTTCCTTGGGCATCACCGAGCAAGGGGGGAGGGGGTTTATAGTACCCTTCTAGTGTTATACCGGTTGTGTGGTACATCGACTGGGATTTCTCCTGTTCGAGTATATATACAAACATTCATTTATTACATTTGATGTTTTGGAACAGTGTATTCTGCTTCTTACTCTTGTTTCTCTCTTGAGTAAAACGTATCCCACTGCTGAGAGATGTTTTATTAAAAAAATGATTGCACCTCAAACTTGCATTGTATTGTGTGCAGTACTTCCATGGCAGTATTCTTCAATGAAGAACAGTTGAATTTTACTACTTGTCGGTGGATATCTCCCTGCTGATTCTGCACCTACTTTCACAAACATATTATTGAGTTGTATTAGCTGCTAAAATCGAGCACAATGATTGCAATATCTTTGCCTGAAACACACCCATGTTTCAAAACAGGCGAGAAACTTCCATGTCCTGCTGATGTTGCACCACAACTCTGATATACTTTGTCCCCTGAGAATGGGGAGAGATGTAGTCCATGAACAGCTGGAGAGGAGCAATTGGCCCACTCCTAGTCTAAAATAAAAAATGCTATAGCTTTGAAAGGGAATGCCCATTTCAGTCATAAATATGACCCCAGACTATGTCTATATTTACCATTTCTCTTTGATACAAGGAATAAAAAAAAAAAAAAAAAATCAATAAATTATTTACTTTGTGTACACGGCTGCTCTGATTTACTGCCATCTAGTCAGAAATATTTTCTCTAATCTCAGTTTTCTTTTCTCTATAACGCAGCCATGTTATATTTATTGAATGTTTGTGTATTTAATCTCCCTCTGTGCAGCATAGTACTTTGACTTGCATTACATTCCAGTGAATTGCAAATCATGGAATAATTTCCCACCAAAATGCTCATTCAGAGACCTTATTTGACTTGGGCCATCACATGCCAGCAAGCAGTTCAGATCCTTTGACACCATACTTTGGGGTTGATAGTCTCTCAAAAAACATACAAAATCACTGAAAATGGACAGTTGAGCAATTTATATTAAACCGATCTGCGTTTCTAATGTCACTTTTACTCGCAGTTGAACAATTTGAGTCAACATCTTGAGGGTGTGTATTATAGACACTGTCTATACTTATATATAGAGAGATCATTAAAGGGATAGTAATGTTTCATAATAAAAGCAGCTCCAATTAATCATCATAGTATCTGGACTTTTGAGAGTGTTATTTCAATTCTGTCAGAGTTGTAGTTCAAGAGTAATTCAATGACAAAGTGTCCCCCTCCCGCCCCTTTTACTGATGTAACACTGCTCAGCCAGATCAGAAGGGTGGTGCCCAGGTAGACTGCAGAGAGGGGCAATCTTCAGTTAAGATAAGGGAAAAACTGAAAAACTTGTCAAGGGGGGCAGGGCCTTCATTGTTCTCATAGGAAGAAGACTGTCCCCTTCTGTTATCTGTCTGGTCTATGGACTGCATTCCACATATGAGAAGAGATGGCTTACACTAGGTAAAATGGGTGGGAGGGGAAACTTTGCTTGTGAATATCTCTTAAACCATAAAGGTTTGAGAGATAAGACTTATATCGTTCTTCGTTTTTTTAATGCCTACAAAATAAAATAAAGATAAAACAAAGTATTACTATCCCTTTAATAGTTATTTACTAAATACTGCCATCACTTATTAACATCGATCTGACTTTCTTCCATATTTTACCCACACAAGCATGCAAAAGTTTACAGCATTTAACTGATTAATTTCCCTTGGGTTGAAGTTTCAGTAACAGCTACCAAATTAGTAGGTTCAGGCCCAGGGATCTTAATGTTTGGGCCATTCATCAGCATTTTCTGCTTTCACAATACTTATCCTGATGTTTTAATGACACTGCGTCACTGTAAAAATCAGGGGTTTCTGGTAACCAAACAGCTTATGTGCATGGCAATGTAATCAAACAAAGTTGTATCAGGACACAAACTTGTTCACTTGTAATCAAGGCTTTAAAGGGATAGTAATACTTCGTTTTATCTTTATTTTATTTTGTAGGCATTAAAAAAAATATGAAGAACAATATGTCTCATGTCTCAAACCTTTATGGTGTGAGAGATATTCACAAGCAAAGTTTCCGCTCCCTCCACTTTTACCTAGTGTAAGCTATCTCTTCTCAGATGTGGAATCCAGTCCATAGACCAGACAGATAACAGCAGGAGACAATATTCTTACTGTGAGAACAATGAAAACCCTGCCCCCTTGACAAGTTTTTCAGGTTTTTCCCTTATCTTAATTGAAGATTGTCCCTCTGTGCCGTCTACCTGGGCACCTCCCTTCTGATCTGGCTGAGCAGTGTTACATCAGTAAAAGGGGCGGGAGGAGGATACTTTGCCATTGAATTACTCTTGAACTACAACTCTGACAGAATTGAAATAACACTCTCCAAAGTCCAAATACTATGATGATTGATTAGAGCTGCTTTTATTATGAAACATTATCTCTTTAAAGGGATAGTAATACTTGAATTTAAAAACGTTTAATACTGTGCATATTAAAAAAAATAAATTAACTGATGTTAAGCCCGTTGCTCAAACTTGTATATTTTAAAAGTTATAAGCTTGTAAAGTTCCCCCCTCCCACCCCTTTTACAGACATCTGCGCTCTACCTGACAGATTGAGATCCTGGTCCCGGGACCAGACGGGGCTCTCCAGCAGAGCAGAAATAACATTGTCTACAAAGAAATACTTCATCAGAACAGTCTACAAAGTGTGCCTGGTTTACAACAGGATTAACATCAGTTAATTTGTTTTAATTTGAACAATATTAAACATTCTTAAAGGGATAGTAATACTTAAAATGTAAAAAAAAAAAAAAAAAAATATGTTGTAGGGTTTCTCCCCCTGAGTAAAACAAGAGTACTCCCACTGCTGAAATGTGTTTCGTTCAAAAGTTATTAATTTTCAAAGTTGAATTTTTTTAGGTGCAATATCACAGCGGCCTGAAATTGTACAGTGGCGCTGTTGCTACACCATCCTATGGAGATTTATGGTCCCGGGACCAGAGCTGTCCATAGGATCGTGTAGCAACAGCGCCACTGTACAATTTCAGGCCACTGTGATATTGCACCTAAAAAATTCAACTTTGAAAATTAATAACTTTTGAACGAAACATTTCAGCAGTGGGAGTACTTTTGTTTTACGCAGGGGGATAAACCCTACAACATACTATTTTTTTTTTTTTTACATTTTAAGTATTACTATCCCTTTAAATTCAAGTATTACTATCCCTTTGGTGTTGCAATGAGAGAGACGACTATCTAGAAATAAAAGTATTTATGTATTAAACTAAGCCTCTACGTTCATTCAGTATAGCAAGGCCACGTTATAGGTGTAAAAATAGTAGAGACTTTTGGCTATCACGATCTTTGTTGTTTTACAAATATGCAAATGTGATTCAAGGTGACAAGTCCACATTATTATGAGATAATGGATTCTGAATAATACATAAGAATGAGACATAAAGGAAAATTAACCCTTTGAGTGATAGAGTACTCCTAATAATAACTTCCACATACCTTTTTATTGCCAGAAAATCCTAATTGCCTCTGTAGATTTTGTCCTTGTTCAAGAGAGAACATTTTCAGTCTGTCCTGAATGTTATGTCCATGGAGGCGGACATGACTGTTCCTGGCAGTGCATCAAACTGAAGCAGATAGAGTGCAAAAGCCTGCTTAAAGGGATAGTAATGGCAGAGTAAAAATGCAGCTCAGATTCATCAATATGTAATGAGTATCATGTAGCATTGTATTTCAATAGTTTGTTTTGTAGTCCAAGAGTAAATTAATTCTAAAGGAGCCACCTCCCCTCAGATGTGGAATCCGGTTTTGGGACCGGACAGCACACAGCGCTCCATCTGCCTGGCTCAGAGAGGCAGCATGATTTAGTTAAAAGGGGCAGGAAGAGAATCCTTTAGAACTATTGCAATACAGAGCTACATGATCCTGGTTATGAGGATCAACCGGAGCTGCATTTTTATTCTGACACTACTGTCCCGTTAAAGGGATAGTAATACCTAAAATGTAAAAAAAAATATGTTGTAGGGTTTACCCCCCTGAGTAAAACAAGAGTACTCCCACTGCTGAAAGATGTTTCATTCAAAAGTTATTAATTTTCAAAGTTGAATTTTTTAGGTGCAATATCACAGTGGCCTGAAATTTTACAGTGGCACTGTTGCTACACCATCCTATGGAGATTTATGGTCCTGAGACCAGAGCTGTCCATAGGATTGTGTAGCAACAGCGCCACTGTACAATTTCAGGCCACTGTGATATTGCACCTAAAAAATTCAACTTTGAAAATTAATAACTTTTGAATGAAACACCTTTCAGCAGTGGGAGTACTCTTGTTTTACTCAGGGGGATAAACCCTACAACATATTTTTTTTTACATTTTAGGTATTACTATCCCTTTAAGTTTAACCCTTTGAGTGCCAGAGAGGCATACCTCTCTGGCACTCAAAGGGTTAAGGAGCAGAGGGTTAAGATTACCATCTACAGTGAGCTGTGGTTCTGTTATCAAAATGTCATGCCAGCCTCTATATGGACATCCCCTGAACCAAGGGAAAGATTAATAAGGGCCATCAGGATTTTCTGGCTTAAGTAAGGTAAAGGAGGGGTGATTAATAGGAGGTGTCCGTTCTTCCTTTAACCCTCTGGCACACAAAAGGTTAAAGATGCTGAAATGTGGAATATTGTAACTAGATTTTAAATTGGAATAGACACTTTATAATTTCAAAAGCGCTTTCACAATCACCTATATTTATTTTAGCAATTGTTTAT
Source organism: Rhinophrynus dorsalis (assembly GCA_037306005.1). Lineage (NCBI taxonomy): Eukaryota > Metazoa > Chordata > Amphibia > Anura > Rhinophrynidae > Rhinophrynus > Rhinophrynus dorsalis. The sequence goes on along the minus strand of CM074726.1, from coordinate 43,625,594 downwards.
TAAAACTATAGTTTACAAGACATTTATCTTTATTTATTTTTTCACTGTATGCACATTAGCCAGTACTTTGGCAATTCAAGATGTTAAAAGCCCAATTTAAATCAATGGGACTTTGCGTGCGTGCGTGTGTTTTGGGAGGGCCCCATGTTGCCCAGCAGTGCTGTAGGTGGACCCTGTACCTACTGTTTTCTAGATCAGAGATAGTCCATTGTCAGTCTTACAGCTTTTGGTGGGCTACAACTGTCCTGGATTAATCTCATAAACAGGCTACAGTCCAATTAACATACCATGGAACTGTGTCTTGTGTAGTCAATGTAGGGGGATTCCTGTGGTGCCATTGGTGGATATAAATGATGAGATGTGCATAATAATAATAATAATAATAATAAAAAAAAAAGTAGGTCTTACTTGCCTGTGGGGGTGGGGCTTAATGGATATGTCACAAAAGTGGGCATGAAGTTGTGGGTGGGGAGGGAGAAGAGGGCAGGAAGGAACAGAAGTGGGCGGTATTTCTTATGAAACTCCCCAACACCAGAAAATCTGGGTTCACTTTAAAAAGGTCGCACACAAAAGAGCGAGCTAACACCTGATACATTATCTATGTCACCTAGATAAAAATGGCGACATGACAACCTTGCACTGTATGATGCGTGAGATTGTCATGTCAGGTTTGGAAGGTCGCACACCTTGAATAATTAAAGGGCGCGAGCGGACCTAACAATATTTATGTACAAAGATGTGGAGAAGTTAATAGGTGACTACAAGAGATGCAATAATCATGGCTGGGGGGAAGGAAGGGCAACACACATCCCTACTTTAATCATGCGTGTTACCTGCACTACTCACTATCCTATTGCTGTAGGTGTTGTCATTTACTGCTCACTGGGATGTTAGTGTATTTTATATGATGGATTGCGTGCTTCCCAAATGTCAGTCTTCTCTTACTGAACCCCAGCTGTCTAAAGTTGTCTGTCTGTTTTCTCTTACTAATCTCTGTATTTCTATTTGTCCACAGATGTAGGAGAGTGGCAGAGTAAAAGTGCTACCTTTAAGTGCCAGTAGCCGGGAGCAGAGCTAACTTGACACTGACTATTTGAACAGCAGTGGAGTGCTTCTCAGTTTCAATTCTGCTTATCTCTGGAGAAGAAGGATTGTTGTGCTCACTCCAATAGTCTAAAATCAATACCCAATTGAATGCAGAGAGAAGCGGAACTAAAACTGAGAAGCACAGCACTGCTGTTCAAATCGTCAGTCTCAAGTTAGCTCTGCTACCAGCACTTTAATTATTCAAGGTATGTAACCTTCAGTATGCAACACGAGAATCTCTCTGTCATGCTGTGTGAGATTCTTATGTCGCCATTTTTATCATGGAGACATAGTTAATGTATCGTGTTCGCACACTCTTTTGTGTGCGAGCATCTAAAAGGATACTGAGAATCTGCATCTGTCCTCGGAGACCCAGTAATCAGCTACAAAAAAAAAATGGAGGCTCCGGGGCAGATCCGGAGAGTTCCCAGGTATGTCAATGAATATAAAATCACGACCTGATCTTATAGTGGAACTAACACTTTCTGACTCGGGTGATTTTGAAAGGGCTTGCAGAATCACCTATATTTATGTTAGCCACTAGTTTGAGATATTTAGCTTTGTCAGTTTATGCAGATTAACCACTATTATGTGGTATGAGGGAAAGTGGAATGTTAGTATCTGACACCATATTGTACCAGCCAGCACGGCCTGATTTACAAATAAAGCTAAATTTCTCAATCTGTATTTTTAAAAAAGAATGGCTAATAAATTATATAACTACATAATTTTGAAAGCCCTGAAAATAACTCGTCAGTATGTTAGTTACACTTTAATGAAGCTGTTTTTCATTAGACGAGGGAAAAAGAAAAAAAAAAAATAGGCTATGGCTTTTCCTTTTGAGTAAAACAAGGGTCTGCCCACTGCTGGGAGACTCTCCAATCAAATGTTATTACAGCTCTGTCTAGCTGCAGGAGTGCAAACTGATGTCCACAGGGTTGCTTTTTTAAATGATGCACCCTAGGGGAGAGTTTGAGTAATTCAGTAGGGCTCACTTAGCAAGTGCACATCTGCATATGGTGACCATGACGGAAGGAAAAAAAAAATAAGAATCACAGTTTAATCCTTTAAGTGCCAGAGGGGTATGGAACATATTGCACTGAGTACCCCTCTGACACACAAAGGGTTAAAAATAAATAAATTAGTTTGAGCTGTAATCATTTTGAAATTCTAAAGCTTCCAGCAAAGTGAATACACTTGTTTTACTCAGCAGATAAAGCCCAGTAACAAACTTTATAAACAACATTTACTGCTTCTTTAACTCTTGCAGGACACTTTGAAACTGGGGCTGCTAGGCAGGCTTTAAGTAGAGATGTGATGGAGTCTCTGCCTCCAGAGAACTCTGTATGCAAGTGACTTGCCTCCTGAGGAGGCTACTCTACCCCATGGTTCTTGTGTTCCACAATGGACAAAAGACATATATACAGGATTATAACATTGTTTGTTTAACCACTTGGACTTTGCAGTGTGTTGAAGACCTCCCACACATCTGAGGAGTTCAAAAACAGACTTATTTGTATATCACTTTTTCCTTTTGCAGTGAAAGGATACAGCTTTAGACCTCCATATGCAAGTCTGGCCATCTTGCATTTCTCTGCAAAGAAACGTGACTGGGAGAAGTATTTTGTGTTTGTTCATGGAGGGCAGGTTTTGTAAATCGCCTGAAGATATGCACTAAACACAGACTGACAAAATGAGATCTGCAGCTAGCTGTGTGTAACTAAAAACAGCCACTACTATCTGCAGCTCACATATATATTCATTCTAGTTTCTCTTTAAATGAAATATTTCTTTTTACTGCAGTGCTTTAATCCTTAATCAGATCTGGTTTTACATTCTCAAACGTATTTATCTAATTGATTAAGCCAATTCAAATCTAATTTCTCTCCCACTTTTTATTTAAATTGTGTGATTTGTGTATATAGAAATATTTCATCTGATTAAATATAATATTGCTTGTATAAATTCTGCAATGAGTTTTAATAAATAGTTACTCTTACCTTTTGTATCTACTGTATATAAATCTAGATAATGTACATTTTATAGTAGCTGGCTTAATTTGCAGTGCTATACTAATTAAAAAATACATTTCTCAATTGTATGCATTTTTTTTGTAATCATCAATACTCGTCTATTATGGAAATCTTAGATGTCTCCGGTTATAAGGTAATTAAAGGAATTTAACTATTTGATGGCCAGAGGGGTAACATAAAGCACTGCTAGGTAAACCTTAATTCAAAAGGTTATTACAGCGGAAACCTTTTCATTAAAGTAGATTTGTCACCTACCAATGCTTTTAATTTGATTTTAAAGAAAATTAAAATATACCTTATACCAGACATTTATTTGTAATATAAAATTACCGTAAAGGGATATTAGTAGCTAAAATAAACTAGATCTGAGCCTTCCTTATGTTCAGCATAACATGTTGCACTATGTGTAATAACTGACAATGCAATAGTTTTAAAAGATAACCCATGTAAAAGGATCCCCCCTCCCCTTGGAGCTGCAATCCAGTGGGTGAGGCCGGACAGACACAGCGAGGGACAGACCAAGCTAGTAAGTATAAGAAACCCCCCCTCCCCCGATTAAGGAGGGAAAATTTTCCTTTGCTTACTGCTGTTTGTTCCTCGGTGCTCTCCATCTGAACCACGCAAGGTTTAGCATAACACAGCCAGAAGGGGGATCCTTTTACACGGCATATCTTTAAAATTATTGCAATATCCGTTATTTATTTTAGCCATTACTATCCCACAACATGGCACATTTTGCTAATTTAGTTTCAGTGCTGCATCAGTCCATTGTGTTATGAGTCTAATGTATATGCTGCCTCAACCCTCCCAACTTGGGCTGGCAGATACCCTCAGATGACCTGTTCACCCAAGGTCTTAAAGTGCAAGATATAATTAACAATTACCCTCTATGTTGTGAAAAGCATTTGTTTGTAATGTAAGCAGTTTTTGAGAATTTAACATCCATTTTGTTGGTAGAACAGTGTGGTACGTCATGCCAATTCGTTTCTGTGCTATGACCGAATCTAGTCCACACACTGGGGACCTATCTAAAAACACAGTAATTGATAAGTTTGGCATATTTTACAGGGAACAGCGTTTCATTAAAACAAAGGTCAATTTACAAAAACAATTACAACATCCTGACAAACTAAACTTATCTTAAAGTGGTAAACCTCTTTACTCCTTAGCAGGTTAATCTTGTACAGTTATATTACTGATCTATCTACAAATGAAAAGCCTGCACTTCTAGATTTGTATTTCTATTGTTTTTACTAGCTCTCTCAATATATAGCAGCTTCTGTTTGGTGGGTTCAGTATGGTATAACAGGACAGGAAGATAGAAGACAGATTTCCAGCAGTACACTGTTGTAGCAGGATGTGAACCATTTAAAGAGGATGTTTCACATTGAATTCAAGCTTGTATGTTTCAAAACTTAATTCAGAACTACTGTTTCTCTGTCATCCAATATAACTTACAGGTACCATGGGGAGGCAACTGCTCCTCCCAATGGGCTGGAACAATTCTAGAAGAAGTGCAGGGGTGGAGCCTCCCCCTCCTCCGTATCAGGCTACCTCGGCACTCCCAGCCAGATATTTGTTCCAAGTCCTGGTTGTATGGCTGAGAACAGTTCTGCTTAGTTTTTAATATTAGATATGGGATGTCCAAATTCCCCAGTTAGGCGGATTACCATTACTGGCTTCCCCTGGAGGATTGCCCAGTTCTCAGGAGCTGTTATGGACCCTTTGCAGCCCTGGGACAGAATCATGCAACCCATGTCTCTCTCAGGCTTCTTCCTTCCCAATGGTAATCTGAAGAAAGAAAACCTGCAAAAAAAGTGAGTAACCCTTTGAGTGTCATGGTCCTCTTGTCCCACAGTTCCCCGCAAGGGTCTTTCTGGAGTTCTTTAGAACTCCTGCACTCAGGTTAGGTTTCTGTCTGTTCTCTGGACTTTAGGGGCAATTTTTGGCTGTTTTGTGGTGATTAACCCCCTTCCCTGCCATATTGTTTTAAGCTTCTATGCAGAACTAAGTAATAACCTAGTTATTGGCAAGGCAGTTGATGTAGTATATCTAGATTTTGCACAGGCATTTGATAGAGTGCCACAAACGGGGCTGGGGTATAAAAGAAGGAAGTAGGGGCTACAGGACAACCATTGCAATTGGACAGAAAAGTGGTTGAAGGATAGGGAACAGTGTGTTTGCAAATTAACAATTCTCCAATACTGTTAAAGTTGATACTGGAGTACCTCAGCGTTCAGTACTTGGTCCACTGCTGTTTTAACATGTTTATAAATGACCTGGAAATATAGAAATCAAAATTTCAATAGTTGCAGATGGCACTAAATAATGCAGGATAATATACTCCATAAAAAGAGGTTTTTCTCTACAGCGGGATTTACATAAAATGGCAGTTTAATGTGGGAAAGTGTAAAGAAATGCATTTGGGAAGAAGAAAAAAAATCATATTGCTACTTATGAACTTAATGGAATAATTTTAGGGGACTCGTTGCTAGAGAAAGACCTGGGAATCCTTGTAAACTACAAACTTGGAAACAGTGACCAGTGTCAAATAGCAGTAGCAAAAGCAATGAAAATCCGGTCTTGCATAAAAAGGGGTATTGAAGCAAGAGTGGATAACATCATTTTGTCATTGTACTAATTGCTGATAAGACCTCATCTTGGATATGCAGTGCGCAAAGAAAGAGAAACATCTTAACAAACAAAAGAACTCAGATGATAAACCGTAATTCTTTCACCACTTCACTCATGGAAGCTGTCATTTAATAAAGGTTTACAGGTATCAGAGCAGCAGCACCGCGGGACAGCTGGTTCTTTTTTCCAATCCCCAGTGGTAGGACAAAAAAAAAAAAAAAAAAATCCCCAGTGAGACTGCAGAACACTACAAACACAGACCTTACTTCCCCAGCCACTACTGATTTAACCCCTTTGCTTCCAGGATAGCAGAAACACACAGTAGAGCAGTGGTAGGTTACCTGTGACCCTCCCAACTGTTTGATAACAATTCCCACCTTCCTAAGCTGGCCTCGGCAGCAGCTGGAGGGATGAGTGTTGCTGGCTAGTCTGGCAGCAATTGGAGAAAATCCCACTGAGTGCCACAGGCATGTCCACCACACTGTAGAGCAATGCATTGGTCACTTCTTAGGCACTCAAAGAGCCACCCTTTCAGTGCCAGAGAGGTATTCAACACATTGCAATACACTGCATACTTCGCTGGCACTCAAAGGGTTAAAGGTTGGTTATTTCAAGTAAGACCAAAATCAGGGAACTCCTAAAATCCTGTATGTACAAGTTATTAAAAGCCACCAGTCCCGTTTAATTTTGTACTTCCACCTTACATGACACATCTTGTGAAATATTTAATTTAAGGAGGATGGAAATGAATGTAGATATTAAATATGCTGCAGCTTTTCTGAATCACCTGCATATCTATGTTGGAGACAGATACGTGTTCCTTGGCACGTGCAATGAATTCGCTGTTCCGCCTTGCTAAAAACCCGAATCTTATAACCGTTACAGATAGCGTTACCGTGCTAAAGAAGGACTGGTGCTTGGAACAAAATATACCCCGTTAAACAAACATACATTCATGTCTCTTCCACAGTCGGTAATAAGAAGCATTCCCAAGTGATTTTCCAAAAAAAACAGTTTAATAGATAGCACTCTGCAGATAGGTGGGCTCTCTGCCTCCACTCTTCCTTCACAAGTCTGCAGCCTGGAACACAACTTCTGGATTCAGCTAATACAGTCTTTTACACAGATTTTCTTGAGGTGAGAACTCGAACTATGGATCCAAGGCCGCCTATTACTAATGCCTGCAGGGAGAAAAGACAAACCGGAAGGATATTGTCAGTAACTACAAGAACCAAGCATTGAATGCTACGGATGTTAATCTGGCTCTCCACATGCTGGACTACAATTTCCCTCATCCGACAATAGGAAATTTAGTCCAAATACTGGAGGTTATGTCTAAAGGATTAGTAATGGTGAGGAGTTTGTTAACACCTTGATGACCAGAGATGTGTGCTATGCAATGTTTCGCAATGTGTTGCACATCACTTTAGTTATCAAGAGGTTAAAGAAAGCCTAAAATATATTTGAAGGGGATGTATCACCTCATAACATTTTTTCACCATAGGTGTTGTTACTAAAGTAATAGTAGGAAAGCTGGGTGTGTTTTCTAAATGTAAGTACTTGTAAAGATATTGTATCTTCAAGTTTTGCCGGTCAGCGTAACGTAGCACGCTGAATCACCGGCAAAGCTTTTGTTCACGTCCTAATTCTCCTTCCACCTCCTCCAGGGAGCGCGTTCATGCTTCTCTTCAGTGTGGTGTGAATGGCCTCTATCGTTGCAACCTCAGTATAATGCTAATCGGAGCTTGATGTAACGACAGAAGCCATTCACACCACGCTGAAGAGAATCATGAACGTGGTCCCTGGGGCAGCTGGGGGAAAAAGAAGTGCTGTGCTGAAGATTTCGGGTTCTTATTATGCAGACGTGCACAGAAGATGCAATATCTTTAAAAGTACTTACATTTAGAAAGAAAGAAAGGAAAAAAAAAAAACAACCTTTCCCAATACTATGGTAAGTTTTTTTTTTATGAGGCGATGAATCCCTTAAAAAAAAAAAACACTATGCACAAAGTGAAAATAAGAGCAAACGCAGACCATACCAACTACACTACAGGGAACAAAAATAGCATTACTGAAATTACCACTGAAGTGACGCCTTTAACACATCAGAATTCTAGAAAAGTCTTTGATGCAACTGAAATGCATTGAAGATCTCTAGCTTTCAAAGGAATGAAAAGCCCATTTAACTGGCACTGTGTACCCTATTAACAGGTGTGTTCTGTTGGGTGTGGACCTGACTATGAAACCAGGCTGCACTGTGAACCGACAGACCCGCAGAAGAACAGAATAGGGAGACTTAAATGTGAGACTATGAAGTCTCCCAGTTCAGTCTCAATGAGCTGCTCACAGTCCCAGTAGACCCTAATGAAGGGATTCCAACCCTGACACCAAGGAGGCTGCACGTGCAACTCACAGTTTGTGGCTGTAAGCCAAAAGAAATACAGGTTGTGTTCCAGCCCACTGCCATCTATGGGGTCAGTTCTGACCACCCTCAAATGGCTGACAGGAGCAGGTTTGTGGCTGCACAGTGCGGGCCCAGGCATTTAATCAAGCCTCTTCCTATAGGAGCAGGCTTGGTAAAATAAAACATGATACTGGCCCTTTAACTTAATGAGAACTTTGGTTTGCCCCACAATTACATTATTTTTACCGAGCGCAAGTACTAATGCCATTACACTTCTCCTGTACTGCACCCACTCCCCTCCATAGATTCACAGAATTGGACAAGGACAAAACAGGAGGAGCAAACCAAGCACATCATGGGAAGAATAATTTAATTAAAAAAAACAAAAAAAACTCAAATTGCCGTTGATTTAAATGGGTCTTAACCCCATGAATGCTAGAGAGGTCTCCAGTGTAGTAAAGAACTCTCTAACATTCTTGGTTTTAAAAGCCCCATTTTGTAAAGGTTTGTCTCCCACTGTGTGTTTGGTTTACTCTATTTCAAATGAATTGTGGAGGCGGAGGAACTTGGAGGGAGCCAACTGCGCCATAGCAGGAAAAAATTCTAAAATATTCCATCCATTTTAAGCGAAACTTGAACCTGCTGAATGCCAGAGATGTCAATGATGCACTGGAGACCTCTCTAGCATTCAGTGGGATTAACCCTTTGAGTGCCAGAGGGGTACGCAACGCATTGCTTTGCAATGCGTTGCGTACGCCTCTGACACTCAAAGGGTTAACATTAACATTTATTAAAAAAAATTAATTCAATGGGCATTTATTATTTCTCCCCTATACTGCAGTTAGTTTGCCCCAGGTTTCCTTAATTTTACCATTGCTTATATGGACCTTAGAGGAGGAGCCAGCACTGGCTGCTAAGGAACTTTGGATTAAAATTTAAAAAATTGACACGGTTCAGTCAAACACATCATTCTTAACACACCTCCTTGGTACTTAAGGGGTTTACAAAAGAGAGAGACATGGGTCAGTCAGGTAAATGTGATTCATGCTGCACACTGTTAGATTGTATGTAATATATAAGAAAAGTTAGTCTGTGTTGAGTGTAAACCCTCTCAATGCTAGATGGGGTTGTATTATATTACACACCACTCTGGAGCTCAAAAGGTTAAGTGTTAACCAGATGTATGTCGAAAAAGGAGTACTACAATGGATGGCAGATTATTAAAAGGACAGCAAAACAGCCAGATGGAACAGGTCTGCTATGGTTCCCAACTTCAGACTATTGAGCAATTATCTGTGCCTTTTTTTATTTTGTTGTTTAGTCTGTTGGCAGTACAGACAGCTTGGTGCCCCGTGATTCAGAGGTTAAACCTGTATCGGACTGCTGTATACATAATAGTACAATTGCAGAATGTGTCTGTATGTTATACATGGCTTATTTAAAGAAGCAGTAAATGTTTATTTTAGAATATTATATAATTATACAAAAAAAAAAAAAACTACTGCACAATATTTATAAAATAAACCCCTTTGACGCATGAGGAGACTCAAACGCATTTCTCTAGCATAATAGGAGCTTATTTTTTTGTTCAGTGGTTTTGACCCAGAACTGCTCTATTTTGTCTTTCTACAGTAGCCCCATAGAATTTTTTTTACCTATTCATGTTGTTTTGTAATGACAATTTGACACAACCACATTGACACTTTAAGAGGAACATTAAAATGATACAACCCAAATATATAATTTACATTTTGTGTTAATCATCCAACTAGCATCTGTAAAATGTAATTTTATGTTCAACCCTAAAATCTAATCCTAAACTTGTGTATTTAATGCCTTAAGGACCAGTGATCCTAGAAGAGGAAATCCTGTTTAGCACCAGGTTGAGAATTTTGGTGTGCCGTCACACGTGACCGATTAAGTGTGCTGGCACACCGAGTGGGGGTCAGAGAGAGAACGCTCCAGTCTTAGAAAGGGCAATTACAGATCCCGTTTTTACTTACAGTGCTCCCACAGGAGTGATGTAAGTAAAAAGAATGTGACGTGCCAGGACCATCACTGGTGCTTAAGGGAAAGAATGAACCAGTGACAGTCTTGGCAAGCCACATGGTCCTTAAAGGGATAGTATTGCTTGAAAATAATTTTATTTTATATTGTAGCCCTTAAAAAAAACATTAAAAACGATAAGTCTCATCTCCCAAACCTTTATGGTTTGGGAGATATTAGCAAGTTAAGTTTCCCCTGGAGTGACGTCACTGCTTAAGCCTTCAGATTTGGAATCCAGTCCTGGGAACGGTCGTGGCTCTTCAGCTGTGCCGAGATCACGATCTTTAAAAATAATTTCTTCATTGGAATGGTCTACAATGTGTGCTTGCAAACCAGGCACACTTTGTAGACAGTTCCAATGATGTAGTTCTTCATAAAGATCGTGATCTCGGCACTGCTAAAGAGCTGCCCGCTGATCTGTGGACCGAATTCCAAATCTGTCCACTAGATGGCAGACTTGACTAAAACAGCCAGGAAAAGGGAACTTTACTTGCTAATATGTCCCAAACCATAAAGGTTTGGGAGATAAGACATATCATTTTTAATGTTTTTTAAGGGCTACAATATAAAATAAAATTATTTTCAAGCAATACTATCCCTTTAACCCCTTAGCAACAGCTACGTGCGTACGCGGCTGTCACCTTAACGCCCGGCTAACTTTTTTTTTTCTTTGTAAATGATTCCGGAGTCCCCAAACGGCGCGCGGAGGCCCACACTTCCGGGACTTACCAGGTACATCCTCTATCACTAAGTGACTATGGTAAGTCCATAGTCAGGATGGGGTTAAGGGGCTAATGCCTGTATAGACTGTTCTATATAGACACAATTTGGTTCATTGTTTGTGCAGAGCGAATACGGTTAGTGTACTGAGATTAGTACCTACTGCAATTCTATTCAGAAAGGCTTATTAAAATGGAACTTTCACCTTAATTCAAGCTTGCATATTTTAAAATTTCATTAAAAACTGCCTATATGTCACGTTAACCAAAAGTCCACCAGATGTCTAGTTTAGGAAATATTCACACTTTCTGTTTCTGAGCAAAGTGACAGTGAATACTTCCTGGTACTGCACAGAGCTTCATTAGCATATGGAACGTCATTGAAACCTTCATTAGCATATGGCATGTCACTGAAAAAGCTTCCTTACCATATGAAAGGTCATTGATTAGCATACAAAAATGTCACCAATCTCATAATTAGCATATGAAAAGTGCAAATATCTCCTGAACTGTACATTTCCTGGCCTTTTGGTTAACACGACATATAGACAGTTTAAATGCAGTTTTCAAATATGCAAGCTTGAATTAAGGTGAAAGTTCCACTTTAAGAGACAATAAAACACTATCACTTCTCAACAATCAAGTTTGCTATTGTAGTTAAACATCTGCAAAAGTGAGAGCCTCCAGAGAGCATATATAAAAGCCTAGATTGAAAGCCTCATAAATCAGAATTTTTACTTAGACTAGCATGGAGTGCAAAGCATTTCAGTGTGTACAGCCCTAGATCATGTTTTGGTGGTGGTCTTCCTTTAAAGGGATAGTAATACTTCATTTTATCTTTATTTTATTTTGTAGGCATTAAAAAAAACATGAAGAAGATATAAGTCTTATCTCTCAAACCTTTATGGTTTAAGAGATAATCCCAAGCAAAGTATCCCCCCCCTGTTCAGTCAGATCAGAAGGGAGGTGCCCAGGTAGACTGCAGAGAGGGACAATCTTCAATTAAGATAAGGGAAATAGCTGAAAAACTTGTCAAGGGGGGCAGGGTTTTCATTGTAAGAAGAATGTCCCCTTCTGTTATCTGTCTAGTCTTACAACCAGATTCCACATCTGAGAAGAGATGGCTTACACTAGGTAAAATGGGCGGGAGGGGAAACTTTGCTTGTGAATAGCTCTTAAACCATAAAGGTTTAAGAGATAAGACATATCATTCTTCATGTTTTTTTAATGCCTACAAAATAAAATAAAGTTAAAATGAAGTATTACTATCCCTTTAAGGGCCATAGAGATCTCCAATGCATTGAAGAGCAAAGTATTGTTAACCTCTAACATTCAAGGAGGTAAAAGTCCCACTTTAGCGAATAGGAATTTTTATTCGCCCCCCATGGGGCAGCTGATCTCCCCTGTAATTACTCCTCTTGCTTTAAAGGGTTAGTAATGTCTTTATATAACAAAACAAAATATTGTAGCTATTACAAAAATAAACTAAATGATCCCAGTCCCATCTCTCAAACCATCATGGTTTGAGAGATATAACGTTTTAAAGTTGCCCCCTCACTGATGTCAGCTGTAAAGATGACAGTAGGAGATTCGTGTTGGCTGATTCGAGGTGGCTCTTCAGTAGAGCCGAAATACCACAATGTAAAAAGAAATACTTCATTGGAACGGTCTCTAAGATGCAAGATAATTTCCCAGCTGATACTGCAACGTATTAAATATAGGTAAACCTCTGTGTGTGTACTGCCAGTTACCAATAAGCATCATCTTGTCAGAGCAATGACATGACCACCATCATATACCTTTTCGTGCCACTGTAGCAATATGGCACTGCTGTTCTCTGTAGGCTTCTCAAAACCCTTGTAGATGTATTTCATGAGTAGGTCAATCCCACTTCGGTCCAGTGTTTTCACCGCCTGCTCAATCTCGTTGCTTTTGAAGGATGTCAGGACCTTCAGTATGATTGCCTGAGTTCTTTCCTGGAGCACAAGAAGAGAAAAGGATCAGCACTAACTCATATCTAACAATGCTAAAAACAAAAAAAAGAAAAATTTCATTGCCATTCAGATCTGAAGAGTTTAAAAGGGGACATTTAAACTTGAAATTAGTGGCTTATTTTGTTCAGTAGGACTTGCTTAGGACTTTGTTCTTCATACAGAAGTCAGACATATCAGTTTTCTTTTTTTTTGTATTTGCTGTAGTCTAAAACAATACAGGGACAATAACACTATCTTGAGAGCATTCTTTTGAGGTTTTAGAATAACAGGTGGTAGTCTGCAAGTCTGATGTAGACCGATTAATTTCATTGCATGGAGCAGTGAACTAAACAAAGACCTAAGTCCTCATATGGATGATAGTCACAGCAACATGAAAAAGAAAATGCATATGTTGTGAATTGCATCCTAAGGAGTATTTCACAGACAAAATATTCTGAGATTGTACCAGACCAACATGCTGCAACTTTCCACTGACAATGCAATAACGCAACTACAAACTTGTAGAATGGGTTTCAATCAAATTACACTGAAATTGCACAACTATTACTGGTAGCTGCACATGTCCTGCAGTTTTGTAACTTCTGTTTACATTGAAAGAATGGAATGCTGGGAAAACTATTACATTGTAGCACTAAAACCATGCCAACATTTTCAATTGCTACAAAAATGCTGATGAGAAAGAAAACTCAAATGGTTTGGAGCAAATACAGGCAAACTGCATATACAATACAAAAATATGTATAGCTATGTCTGACGTGTATGAAGAAACTGCAAAGCAATTTGTTGGATACCCTCTGGCACTCAAAGGATTAAACACACAGTTTTATAGGTATTGTTCCCCTTTAATAGAAGTTGAAATTTCTTTGACAAATTTGACTCGGTCCTCTGGACCCAGCGTATATTTCCTTGGTTCACTCTTCAGACCTCCCCCCCCTAGAGAGTGAACCAAGGGTACTTACTCTGACGTTAGTGCTTAATGCTAGCGTCTGTAAACATCTCTGTTTTGTGAGTTCATAAAGGGGTAGTAATGTTTCAATTTCAAGTACACTGCAATCCTTTCTTATACTGCATACAAACGATACGTTATGTTAGTGATGCTGCATTCGCTATATATCTTGAGAAATAATATTATGAATTATCCTACTCACGTCTCTTATACATCATCCTTTGAACCTCGGAGCTACAAATGGATAGCTAGGTGGGACGATCTTCTTTCAGTATATGGAAAACACTGCCCTCCTTCTAAAGGGGGAAGGGCAGGGTTTTCCTTATACTGAATAGAGGCAGTTTGTGCCTCGTAGTGCTGTCCAGTCAAGCGACTGGACCTCAGATTTATATGGAGGTGGCCTGGATTTGTGGAAAGGGGAATGAGGGGGATAATCCATAATATTATTTCTCAAGATATATAGAGAATGCAGCATTACCCGCATAACGGATCAGTTGCATGCAGTATAAGAAAGAATTGCAGCATTCATTAAATTGAAACATTAAAAATATAGTAAACCTTCCATACACTGAGGGATCAGGCATTTCTGTCTTTTCTAGGGCTCCCAGTGATTGTCCACCATTATCTGTAAATGGGCTGTGAGAAGAGGAGTGCCTTTCTAAACACAAGAGCAATAGGCACTATTCATAATCAATTACCTGACTGTAGCGCTCATCTCCAAATTACGAACAGCACAAGCAACATTAAATAAACTCTCTCGCAACAGGACAATTTACACATGTATACAAATAAAAGTTTAGGATGATATATTTTAGGGTTTTAACAGATGTACATATACCAATCTGCGATATTTAAATTCATATATAAGTATTTGGTTTTTAGGAAAAGGAACTTGCAGCACGAAAACACCATAGTATACAAACATCCCTAAAATAGAACCCTAAACGCACTTATAAATTGTGATGGACACAGAGCATTTAATCTTATTGGTGCTGTTTGTATTGAGAGAGACGGTCTAAAGTCAGATGATTAGGAAAAGTGCCCACACTCTTGTATTGTTATCTTACCGCAGTCTATATGCAGATAATCCTGGACAATTAATTTGGGCACTGGAAAAGGCAGGAATATCAGCTCCCAAAGAGCATATGTAGATTTTAGGCCTCAAAATAAATAAATACATTTTTTCAGATGTTAGCATTAAGTACAGGGAATTTACGTGTATGTAACTCCAGTTAAGGGGATAGTAATGTTTTTTTTTTTTTTGTTTTTTTTTTGAAACAGCAGCTCCAATTAATCTTCATAGTATTTGGGTCATGAAGATTGTTACTTCAATACTGTTAGAGTTGTAGTTCAAGAGTAATTGAATGATAACGTCTCCCCCCCCCCCCCCCACCAAGATGCGGAATCTGATCCTGGGACCAGACAGGTCGCAGCAAGGGACAATCTTCTTACTGTGATCATAAGGAAAACCCTGCACCCCTTGACAGGCTTTTCCTTATGTTCACTGAAGATTGTTCCTCTCTGCAGTCCATCCGGACAGTCTTGCTCCTCTGAGGTAAGCAATGTTACACTAGGTGTAAGGGGTGGGAGGGGGATACTTTATCATTCAATTACTCTTGAATTACAACTCAAACAGTATTGAAATAACACTCTCTATGGCTCAAATACTATGAAGATTAATCAGAGCTGCTTTTTGTGAAACATTACTATCCCTTTGATTTTTAGGTGTTCGGGCTGTTAATTAGGTACACTAAAGTGAAGGGTAGCAGTATAAAAATGTGAAACTGAATGCACTTCAATATGAGATTGAAGGTTTTGTATTGGGGAGGAAAAAAATAGATAATTCACATAGCCAGGAACTTCTAAATGTCACTGCTATTTGTAAATTTGGCCCTGGAATAGACGGATTACTATAAACGCTGGAGGACCAGATGGGTGTGTGACATATTGCTTTGAAATGTGTTGTGAATCCAGGTTAAAAATAATCTTTTAATAACCCTTTAAGGAACAGAGAGGTGTGTAACACTGCTTTGACCATCCCTCTGGTCATTTTTTATTATTGAAAAAAAAGAGGATTTTAGTCTTACCTGTTAAATCCTTTTCTCTTAGTCCATCATACAGGTTACTGGTAAGTTTGGGTAGGCTATCAGCCCATTTCTGTAGGCAGGATCAATTCTGAGAAGTGAATGCAGGGGGTGGAGCTTACCTTTCCTCCTTGGCTGCTGATAGCCAATCAGCTCCAGTAAGATTTGAGACACTAACAACTGACTAGGTAGTGAGAAGGAAAAGAAGTCTCCTGTGAACATGATCCCAAAAGGAGCCCAACGTTCTGCCACAGGAGAGCCAAGCATGGTCCCTTGACAGGGTGGGAGACCAGTAACCTGTATGGACTAAGAGAAAATGTTTTAACAGGTAAGACTACAGGTTACTGGTAACTTTGGGATGTCCGACTACAGAGTTACCCAGGGGTGGGAAGGCAAGGAAAGGACTAGGCGCCAGGCCCCCAAAGTCACCAGCTCATATATGAACCATCAGATCAGAGATAGCCCAACAAAAACAAATGAAGTGTCAACGGACACTGAACAGGTGTAACAATACCCCAGGAACGGTCACACAGCACGCTGAACTAGAGCCAACAGAGCTCAAAAGTGAAGGTAGTACCAAAGAAGATCCTAGACAGGCAAGACTGCCTCCAGGATTTTCCTCCCAAAGCTGGCATGAGCCGATGCCAACACATCAACACGGTAGTGGTTCGAAAAGGTGTGCACAGGAGGACTAAGTGGCAGCCTTGCACAACTGATCAGTGGAGGCCTGATTCTTGCAAACTCAAGAAGCCCCAATAGATCTAGTAGAATGATCCGTGACCCGAAAGGGAACAGGCTTCTTCCTTAGCTCCTAAGCCTTATGAATAGTGGACTTGATTCAAGACGCAATAGTCACTTGGATGCAGGTCTCCCTGCCCTGGTGTCTTCAGAAATGACAAACAGCACATCAGGTTGTCTATTGGACTCAGTGCGATGCACATAAAACTTGATATAATGCACCACATCTAACAAGTCAGATCCTTCTCCTTGTCAGAGGAAAGGTCAGGGCAGAAAGAAGGCACCACAGTCTAATGATAAATGAGGAACTCAGAAACCACCATCAGTAGAAACTCCTGTTAAATGGGAAGCACCACCATGTCTTAGTGAAACACCAAAAAGGGCGGTTTAGAAGACAGAGCATGCAACTCAGCGACACGGCGAACAGACACTATCACCAGGAGAAAGGCCAATGTACCACGTCAGCAGACGTAGAGGAATAGAAGCCAAAGACGCAAAGGGAGGGTGCTGAAGGACGCCCAAAACCAAGTTACGATCCCACTGAGGAGCAGGAGTCTGAAAATACAGGATGAGTATGAGCAACACCCTGGAAGAAACCCTAAACATCAGGAAGAATAGCACTGCACCTCTGAATAAAAAACAGAGCGAGACGATCCCTGAACCATAAGGGAACTCAATTGAGGCCCTTGTCCAGGAAGGCCAGGACCGCAGGAAAAACGAAATCCAGAGACAGGTCCTTATCAGGACGCCAACAGAGAAAGGAAGATCAGACTCAATGGTAAACCTTAGAGGAAACAGGCTTGTGTGCACTAATCATAGCCGCCACCACACCAGAAGAAAATCTGTTCTACCACAGTGATGAGGATTCAACATCCAAGCCATCAAAGCTAGACGATGGACATCCTCCTTCCACATGTAACCCTGTAGAAGAATATCCGAATGGCAAGGGAGCCGGAAAGGCTCCCCCACCATAGATCCAGAAGTTCCAGAAACCAAGCCTGGTGAGGCCATGGAGCAATCAGAAAGACTGGACGGCACTCCAGTCACAGTTCCCTTATCACCCTGTGCAACATGGGAATGGGAGGAAAGATGTAAGCCAGAGGAAATAACCAAGGAATGGGCATGGCATCCACTGCTACAGCTAGAGAATCCCTCCAGCTAGAGCAGAACATTGGAACCTTCCAGTTGTGTCTTGTCGCCATCAGGTCGATGCAATGAAGACCCCCACTTCTGAAGAACACTGTGTGTCAACTGAGGAAGTCTGTCAGGACGTTGTCTACACTGGGAATGAGAACTGCGGATATGGCAGGAACATACTCCTCTGCCCAGGACAAAATAGTGTTGACCTCTAACCAAGCTGCGAGACTCCTTGTTCCGCCTTGCTTGTTGATGTAAGCCACTGTCGTGGCGTTGTCGGACTGAACCCGGACAGTCTTCCAGCTGGAGCGTCCTGTGGCAAAGGGCATGTAATACCGCCCAAACCCGCAAGAACTTGATGGGAAGGAGATATTCCTCCGGAGACAACCATCCTTGAGCATTCAGGTGACCCAAGACCGCTACCCAGCCGGATAGGCTGGCATCCATCGTCACCGTGGTCCAGAAGGAGATCAAGAAAGGATTGCCCTTCAGCAGATTGGAGAGGTTGAGCCACCATGACAAACTCAGTTCCACATGAAGAGGAAGGGACACTGACATCTTGAGGCGGCCCAGCTGACCCCTGAACACATGGGTAACAAACCTCTGGAGTTGCCAGGTGTGAGCCATGGCAAACAGGACTGCAGCTATGGTGGAAATAAACTTCCCCAATACAGAGGACAACTTCTTGGCTGGAACCAGATCGTGAGCCAGAATAGCGGAAACCCGGTGGGCGATCTGATGAGCCACCCCATCCATGAGAAACACCATGCTCTGCTGAGTGTCGAAGAGAAGGCCCAGGAAGACCAGTCGCTGGGAAGGGACAAGATCCGATTTGTCCATGTTGAGGATCCACCCATGATGGGTGAGTGCATGAATGCAGTCCTGAACCTGCCGCTGAAGGAGTTTTGAGAAGGGCTTTCAGAATCAGGTCACCCATGTGTGGAGTGACTCTGATGCCGTCCCGATGGAGGACAGATATTAAAGCTCCCAGGACACGTCTGAAGACTTGATGAAGCTATAGTCAGACCAAAGGGAAGAGCAGAAAACTGAAAATGCCCGTGGTCGCAGGCAAATCTGAGGTACTGCCAGCTCTGGATTAATGGCGATGTGCAGATATGCTTCCTGAAGATCCAGAGAAGCAAGGAATTCCCCAGGGTACATGGCAGCAATCACTGTCCTTAGGGACTCCTGGTGATAATGAGTCTTGACCACAAAGGAATTGAGATCCTTCAGGTCCAAAATTGGATGACAGCCACCATCCTTCCAGGAAACCACAAACAGGTTTGAGTAAAAACCCAAACCCCTGTCCTGAACAGGAAATGGCTCCAGATCCACCTTGTCCAGAAGGGCCTGATGGCGCAGTTGAACAGGTGGCGTTTCTCTATACTCTGAGGAGTGCGGGAAGGGAAAAACCTGAAGGAAAAGAGGTGAAAGGGATCCTGTACCCCTCTGCCACTACCTGTATAACCCAAGGGTCCACCACGGAGTCCTCCCAGAAACTGCGATAGTGGCACAGACAACCACCCACAGCAGAGTGCGGACCTGGGTTCGGCGAGTCATGCCGGAGAAAGTGTGGAAGCCTTGGGCTTGGAGGAGATCTTAGGCTTCCATTGTTGTTTGGGCTTGGAGGAGGAGCTCGGAGCTGGGGGAATCACCTGGTTCGCCTGGCTAGTCTCAGTCCGAAAGCATGGAAAAGCCAATTACGTTTGTTGCCGCCATCAGATCATAAGAGCCTGCTTCCTGGAAACCATACACAGGGGGGTACTCTTACCCCCTGTGGCCTCTCTAATCAGATCCTTAAGATCTGGCCCAAACAGAGAAGTGCCTGAAAGGCCAAGGAGTGCAATGCTTTCTTAGAAGCAGTGTCAGCAGACCAGATCTTGAGCTAACAACCACAGACATGGTGGAAACCCTTGCCACCAACAGATGTCATTAACGAGGCAGCAGAGACCTAATGCTGCGCTTCAGAATGTTGGCAAGAAGTCTCAACATGGCAGAAGCAAGAGCTCCATGATGAACTGCAAGAGTGAGCTGTTAGGTCCAAACTGCAGTGGCCCTATTTACCCAGGCCACAGCAAATGCTGGATGTACGGAAGTACCAGCGGTGGCAAAAATGGACTTGAGGGAGGCCCCAAGTTCCTCATCAGACAAGTATTTAAGAGCAGAGGCATCAGGAACTGACAAAACAATGGACTTAGAAAGCCTAGAAAACAGGGGCATCCACCTTAGGGGGATGAACCCACTGAGCTAGCTCCGCATCAGAAAAGGGGGTAAGGCTTAGCCAACTCCTTGGAGACAGAAGGCTGTCAGGAGACTACCACTCATCAGACACTAACCGGTCAAGAGTGGGGTTAGGTGGGAAACAAGTATAGGGCCGTTTGGGCTCCAGAAGTACATCAGAGGGGTCCGAAGAAACCTTGTGAACCATGGGAATGTTTAGGGTGTTTAGTACAGCCCTGATCAGGGTCAGCCTCAAACGGAGGTCTCTAAAGAACTGAGAGGAGACCACTGCAGAACATTCCTCAGTGTCAGAATCCACCAACAGTTCCTCAACAGAGGAATCTGATACGACAGGTATTTCCTGCAGTTTCAGCAGGAAACATCTGAGAGAAGTAGGGGTCTGCCAGGAGCAGAAGACCCCCTGTAACTGGGATGGAAGAGTTGTGTATACTGGAGGTCTCTAGAGGCAGCCTAAACTCTTGCACCCCAAACTGGCTCTAATGCATGGCTGGAGGTCCCTGGGGGAAACTCAGGGACAACAGAACATGCTGGGCATAAATGACCTGAGAATTATCTAGGCAACCCTGATTGATATGAGGATCAGTCCACAAAGGGGGAAAACAGAGACCCCAGCGTCCTTAGTCTTAGTCCTAGCCCCAAGCACGAAAGGAATAAACTTTCACAGAGTCAAAACGTTCAAAGTATAAGGAAATACCCAAATACAGTGTGTATGATTAAAATTTCACCCCAGAAATTGCTAAAATGAACTCATCTGGCAGGCAAAGGGTTAATCTGCTGAGGAGAGAAGAAGGGTCCAAGCCCTGCATAGGATACTCGTTCTGGGAAGGCACAAAATGGCTGCCATGACGGGAACCAATCAGGAACAAGCGCGTGATGCAAGCGCTCATGGGAAATGTAGTTTTCCCAGAAAAAGTACCCAAACAGTGCCCAAAGCCCCGAGCCCCCCAACACACACTAAATGTTGATCAGATAGTAGAGTAACGGCAGACAATTAAAATGAGCCGTCTCTGAAGTCGCTATGTTGAGCGGTTGCAGAGAAATGTCCCAAACTGTACAGTCCCATAGAGGTGAATGGAGCAATGGCATCTATGCGGTAAAAGCACACCTTTCACAATTTTTGCAAAGTTGTAACTGTGAGGTAAATTTGGACCAAACATTACTAACATGTCACTAGACCCAATAAACACTGAGCCCAGTAGGGAAAGTGCTCAAAACCCCCACCAAAAGATGCTAAGCCAGCAACCAAAGGGTTAAGTTACCACAGAAACTTGCTCCAAAACAACCAACAGACAAACAGATAAACCCAATGAATGCAGGAGTGTATAATAGGAACTCCAAAGGAAAACTCCTATGCGGAGGGGCATTGTGGGACATGTGGACCTCAGCACTCAAAGGGCTGCTCACCTTTCCTGCAGATCTTGTGTCTTCAGACTACCATATATCAAGAAGAAGCCTCAGTGGGCAGCTCTTGGGGAAAGTACCTGCAACCAAGATTTTCCCACCACAAAAGCACCTGGTAAACTGAGCTACACACATTTGGGTGATGGGAATTGTCAGTGATGGTAATCCGCCTAATGGTGGTATCAATAAAAAGCTAAAACTATAGCAGAACTGTTGTCTTGCCTTGTGTCTTCACCAAGGAACAAATTTTACTGTAGCTGATTGGCTATCAGCAGCCAAGGAGGGAAGGTATGCTCCACCCACTGCATTAACTTCTCATTATTGTTCCTGCCTACTTAAAGGGGCTGATCTCTTACCCAAAGTTACCAGTAACCTGTATTGGATGACATAAATATATGTTATAGGGTGCTTCAGGTCAGGAAAAAAACAAACAAACAAACAAGGGTACTCCCACTAACATTAAACTGTAATTTTCTACTATGGCCTACAGTGGCGTTTTTCCTATAATGTCCTATGGAAAGCCATAGTCAATGGCTCAAGCTCTCAGACACAGGGTATTATAATAATAATAATCCTATATAATATTTTGCTAAATCGTGTGTAACGCCCGACATGCACAGTTGACACCGCTGCGCGTGCGGCAGTCATGCACAGTAGAGACTGCCCGCGCCGCGGCTGATACAGAAGGAGCGTCCAGCTCTGTATCAGCCGTGGCGCGGGCAGTCTCTACTGTGCGTGACTGCCCCGCGACCGGCTGCCAGAGGCACTGTGGTCCGTTCAACTAGTAATAATATAAAAAATAAAGACTAAAACAGTGTCATCTGAACATCAGTTGGTGCTATTTTTGAATGAAAAAACATCAAAGAACTTTTGTAGTACTCAGCAGGAACTTTATTCCACCATTTATTACTAAAATGATTTGATACTATAGTTGGCTGATGAATCACTTGTGTGTCCTACCTTCACTACTTGGTTCTTGGAGTTAACAGGAGAATTCCGGAAAGCGGCGTGGAATGCTCGAAGCAGGTCCCCTGTGCAGGAAGCAGTCAAGGAAAATACAGCACAGAAATTGCTATCTACTAATGACTGATCAGTGAGCTTTTATCCAAGGCTCTCTGGAAAGAAATGCTGGCATTCATGCTCAGGAACTGCATCTGGACACAAGATGCTCCTTCCAAATCCCTTCCAGAAATGTCATTTTTTAAGAGGAACAAGACATACAGTACAGACAATCGTTCACTTGCTTGACTGCCATTTTCCATACATATATCAAATAGACTAATCTGGGAAACCGTTTAATACAAGACCTCCTCATAAGGGCATTAGGAAAGGCCAGTTACGTCTCCAAGTCATTTGGTTTTGGCAGTCACTTTAAATCAGTTAGGAATCTACACCGGGCGGGCAATGTGATGCCCATCAGAGGCTGTTGAACTACAACTCCCATCATCCCCCACCATAAGTGAGAATTCTAAACCAGCAGCAGTTGAGGGGAATCGCATTGCCCACCTGAGCTACAACCAAGGGCAATTCTCCCAAAGGAAGAGAGCAGTACTTCTGGGGCAAACCAACTGCACCACAGGAAGCAAAATAAGTTTCTAAAATTAATTTATTTAAATGAGGATTTTAACCCTTTGAATGCTAGACAGGTCTCTAACAGTCCAAATTCAATGGACTAAAATCAGCATTTAAAGGGATAGTGCTCCCTATGGCGCATTTCACAAAAAAAAAAAAAAAAAAAAAAAAAAAAAAAGCAGCTCCAATTAATCTTCATAGTATTTGAGCCATGGAGAGTGTTATTTCAATACTGTCAGAGCTGTAGTTCAAGAGTAACTGAATGATAAAGTATTCCCCTCACACCCCTTTTACCTAGTGTAAGCCGCCTCCCCTCAGATGTAGAATCTGGTCTCTTGACCAGATAGATCACAGCAAGGGACAATCTTCTTATTGTGAGCATAAGAAAAACCCTGCCCCCTTGACAGGTTTTTTTTCAGGATTTTCCTTATACTCACAGAAGATTGTCCCTCTGTGCGATCCATCCGGACAGTCTTGCTTCTCTGAGGTGAGCAGTGTTACATCAGTAAAAGGGGTGGGAGGGGGATACTTTATCATTCAATTACTCTTGAACTACAACTAGGACAGTATTGAAATAACACTCTCCATGGCCCATTAATATGAAGATTAACTGTACCGGCTTTTATTATGAATCATTACTATCTCTTTAAAAATCAGGAAAAACGTTTTCTCCACTGAACTTTGGTTTTCATCTTTCCCTTGTGCAGATGAGCCTCAGTGCACTGGCAGATAAAATAACCCCTTGCATTCCAGCATCTATGTGTATGGGAGAAAGGGCCATATTCAGAAAGCTAAAGACATGCAATTCAGGATCAAGCCAACCATGGGATAATAAAATCCTCAACATTCCCATTGATTCAGACAGGTCTTAACATCCTGCATGCTAGCGAGTTTTCCAAAGCATTAGAAAGCAATGCACTGGAGATCCCTCTATGAATCAAGGGGTTAACCCTTTCGGTGCCCGAGGGGTACGCAACTCATTTCTTTGCAGTGAAAGTGTTAAAAGCCCCATTTAAATCAAGGGAAATTTATGGAAATCATTTCCCCTGGGATGCAGATGGTTTGTTCCAAAACTGCAGCTCTTTAACCTGTTGTGTGCAAGAGGGGCAGGCAACGCACTACACCTCTGGCACTCAAAGGGTTAATTTGATGAATAAAGGCTGATTGTCCCTACGAGCAACTCTGAATCGTGTTCAGGAGGTCAATCCTTTTTCTTAGCTGCTGGGGGGGGCCTACAAACAAAGTTCTCGCCTCTCTAATAAAAATGTTGAGGACTGCTTTGATGAATCATCTGTGCTTGGCAATAATAAAGCTGAGAGGAACTGGCATGGACAGATTATCAGCATTTGGAGCCTTCTGGCGCAGACAGGAAATGTACCTGCTGTCAGCCTCTTCCATGTGTTTCAGCTCAGATTCAACCTGACTCCTCTTACCATACCTAGAGAAAAAGGAATTAGCATCTCCCACCAAAGAGGGTATTCAGGAGCCTTATTCATCAAGGTAGAGATACAAATTCTGTAATTCATCTGCATCATAGGGGGGTGAAATTCCATAGCTTTAACCCTTTAAAGGGATAGCAATACTTCAAATATTTTGTAGCCCTTAAATAAAGAAGAAAAATACCCCCAGTGGCATCTCTCAAATCCTTATGGTTTGAGAGATAACCGCTTACAAAGTTCGCACCTGCTTGACGTCAGCATTCTAGCAGGGAAATCCGGTCGTGGGACCAGCGGAGGCTCTGCAGCAGTGCGGAGATAGTGTTAATGAAAAAGAAATCCTTCACTTAAAAGGTCTTCTACGTGTGCTTGCAAACCAAACACACGTAGAAGACCTGTTCATTGAAGGATTTCTTTTTCATTAACACGATCTCTGCTCTGTTGCAGAGCCACAGGCTGATACCATGAGCGGATTTCCCTGCTGTCAGCTAGAATGCGGACATCAGGAAGGGACGAACTTTGTAAGCGGTTATCTCTCAAACCATAAGGATTTGAGAGATGCCAGTGGGGGCATTTTTCTTCTTTTTAATGGCTACAAAATAGGGATTAGTAATTTTGAAGTATTACTATCCCTTTAAGGACCCATGACGTGCCATGACCATCATGGGTAAAAAGTGACAGACCTGGCTTGTCATGGATTTCAGAGTTGCACGCCATTCGGGGAGCACCAAATCAGTCAGAGAGCAAAAAAAGCTCTGTGGGTCTTACGTTCTGGCCGCCTGCAGTCAACCTATATTATTATTATTATTATTTCTACAGTGCCAACTAGAACTTCTTCTGTGTCCCACCTTTCTTCCTCTAGACCAGTAGTTCTCAACCAGTGCACTCAGTGTCCACTAACAGGGCAGGGCCAGAGCGCAGGTGTGTTGATCAGAGGCTCATTCACATTGATTAAAATGTTAGTAATGTCCACAAAAAAGTTTTTTTTGCATTTCGAAGAGGTTAAAAAGCTGAGCTAAATGCAAAAAAACGTATCTCTCAAACCGCTATGGTTTAAGAGATACAGGCGTTTAAAGTTTAATCTCTCTTACCGACAGCTGTAAAGCTGTCAGCAGGAGATCCATGTCGGCCGACACGGAGGTGCTTGAGAAGTGCCGCAATCTCGTTATTTACCACGAATCCCTTCATTGGAATGGTCTAAAACGAGTACTTGAAAACCAGGCACACATTTTAGACCATTCCAATGAAGGGATTCGTGGTAAATCACGAGATTGCGGCACTTCTCAAGCTCCTCCGTGTCGACCGACACGGATCTCCTGCTGATAGCTTTACAACTGTCAGTCAGAACTTTAAATGCCTGTATCTATTAAACCATAGCGGTTTGAGAGATACGGTTTATTGCATTTAGCTCAGCTTTTTAAGCTCTTCTAAATGCAAAAAAAAACTTTTTTGTGGACATTACTAACACTTTAACTTACCTGTGCACAAACAAGGAAATGCTCGAATCCTAGCCTGTTAACCCCATAAGGTCCAAAAACGTACATATACATCATGGAGTCAACGTGCGATAAGAATGTCATGGATTTCAGGTTTTCCCGAGTGGCTGCATGACATTCAGGGAGCCCTGAATTGGACCGTAGCAAAAAAAAAAAAAAAAAAAAAAAAAAAAAAAAAAAAGCTCCGTGGTCCTTAAGTGCCGGCCAGGTTCAGCACACCTATTCTTAAGGGGTTAATGGCCACAGAGGTCACAGGTTGAGAACCGCTGGTCTAGACTGTAAGCTGTCATGAGCAGGGCCCTTTGATCCTTTTGATTTCACTGTTCCATTTCTACTGTTCAATGTCTCTGTATGTCTGTTCTCTATTGTACAGAGCTGCGGAATAAGTTGGCACTATATAACCCTATGAGTGCCAGAGGGGTATGAGATGCATTGCAAAGCAATGCGTTGCGTACCCCTCTGGCACTCAAAGGATGATAATAATAACTCTGTAGCATTCAAAGAGTTAAAGGGAAATGTTCACCCCAAGACACTATCTTATTTTAAGCAATACACGACGTACCCCTCTGGCACTCAATGGGTTAATGCCATAGCCAGTTTTGCCTGTCAGCATTCTTTACATTATATCTGCAGTTTACTCTATATGGGTGTATGAGGAAATCTATGTAGATCACAAGTAGGCAATGGAATGGGAGACCTGGCATGAATGGGTAGAAAAATGCATGTTACGTACCCATTCATGCCCAATCTAGACTACAACTCTCCTATTCATTGTAAAGGGATTACATGCCTTAGCCAAGATGTGTATAATAACATGCAACATTGGCTCAGGTTACGTACAGAATAACACTGGAGAACAGGAAGGTTTTAGAAAACAGCTAGAGAAAACAAAAACCTACTTGTACTGTACATAAAGCAGAAATTTCCCCTTAGCTCGATCCTAACATAGCTCTGTATGGAAAAGCTAGAAGCAATTCTGGGGCAAACCAACTGCAAAATAAGGGACAAATTATTTAAAAGGGGCTTTTAACCCTTTGAGCGCCCCTCTGACACTCAGAGGGTTAACTCCTTGGATTTTAGAGAAGATTTCAATGCAAGGAGCTGGGAACCTCTCTAGTAGTCAAGGGATTTTTTCATTTGTCTCCTATGGAGGAGTTGGTTTGCTCCAAAATTGCTGTTTTATTTGAATGGTCCACGGTTCGTATAGCTGTCTCAGTTATTAGCAGTAAAATAAGGCACAGTGCTGTAAAGTGAGGTCTAAAGCTTTAAGGATCCAAGCCAAACAAATGGCAGCTCAATGACACGAATACTGCAGGAAAGGGGAAAAACAAACTGGCAGAGTGTGGTAAGGAAGACAGACTGGTGGGTTCAAAGAAAACTGGAGAGAAAGCTATTTAAAAAAGGTAGAAAAGCCAAAGGGTAGAAAAGCCAAAGGGTAGAAAAGCCAACAGTTGCAGTTTTTAACCCTTTTAACTGCAAGAGGGGTACGCAACACACTGCAAAGCAATGCACTGCGTACCCTTCTGGCACTCAAAAGAGTTAATATTTTTTTCTCAACATCTTTGACCCAATGAGTCTGATACCTTTCTGGCACTCAAAGGGTTAGAGAGATTAATGCTTAATTTTTTTTCTCCCTTTCTTTCTTCTTCAGGGTTTATTCTGAATAAAAATTATGTTTCAGGCAAGGGAAGTACTACACCCAAAAGAAGGCAAATTTGAGCAACACATGCAGACTATGGGCAGTTGTGGTCATTTGACCCTAACAGTCAATAGCATGCAGTACCCAACAGTACCTCTATGCTTATTATTGCCAGGCATAGATGATTCATTAAATTGTCAAGTCAGAGGTACTACACAAAAAAAAAAAAAAAAAAGCGAGTCTGCATTGCAATAACATTTGAATAATACATCTTTCAACAGTGGGAGTACTCATGTTCAGAAGGATAACCCCTGCAATATATGTTTTTTTCCATATTAAGCACTACTGTCCCTTTAAAACAACCTGCACTTAATAGGAAGCATCCGCCACGTCTTATTCCCATTCATCTGATCAAGTACTGTGTTCTACAAAAAACACATGCGATGAGGTGGATGCACCAGTTGTATCCGGTGCTGATTATGGACAGCAACCAGCTTTTCAACCAGAGGATCACTCTTCCGCTTACCTTAAAGGAGCAGTAAACTTTTTTTTTATGAAAATACATTTTATAGAGCATTTCCTGCTGAATAAAACAAGGTCACTCCCATCGCTGTCAGATGTTTTATTCAAAATTTATAGCAGTTTAAATAATCAGGAAGTGAATTTACTGTGTTTACTTCCTGATAGTTCTGACAGGAAGTGACAGGCAGTTTATATCACATTCTATGGATAACTGTATGTCTCTGACTTTTCTGACTTTCCTCTCCATTAGAATCTAACAGGAAATCTAATTAGAATTTGACCACTAGAGGGCACTGCTAATGTAAAAAAACATGGGTTTTTACTGTAATAACTCTGGAAATATAAATCTCTCAGCAGTGGGAGTACCCTTATTTTACTCAGTAGGAAAATCCCTACAATATATATATTTTTCATAAAAAAATAAAAAAGTTTACTGCTCCTTTAAAGCAAAAATAGCAGCTAAAAATGAAACTGGATTATACTAGCACATAGAGAAGTGTAGGTTATTGCTGGAACTCCAGTTGTTGGGGACTACAACTCCCATCATCCCCGATCAGCCAAAAATCAAGTCCTACAAATATAATCCTAAATTTGCTTTGTCTTTAGTAAATATTCAGTTCATTATTATATTCACATTTTCCTCTCTACTACAAAATTCAGAATCTTAAAGGACAACTAAAAGCAGGGAAAACAAAAATTGTCAAAGCAGCATCATTTTTTTGTACATTTTCTTCCTGTGCAGCAAAACAAGAGCACTCCCACCACTGGGAGACCCCCTCACCCAAAGGTAATCACAGTAAAATCTTTAACACAAACCCATAAGTTATTTGGCTCTTGCTGTTGAGTAGAACATGGGTACATTCACTGCTATCAGTTTTATTCAATTGTTAAAAACCAGTTCAACTTATCAGTGAGTAACAGCATAATCACTTCCTGAAAATCCAAACTGTCAAAATGTATTCAACAGTTTCTATTACATTCTATGGATAACTATTTGTCAGTGACTCACCTCTTGCACCAAAAGCAACCAAATAATCTATCCAATAGAGGGCACTATTAAGATAAACAACAGTTTAAGGTGAAATAACACTGAAGATATAAATCTCTCAGCAGTAGGAGTACAATTATTTAACTTTAATACACAGGTTTACTGCTAATTTAATCAATAGGAAAAGCCATAAAACAGGCTTTCATAATTATAAAAGGAAAGTCTACGGCTCCTTAAATGCATTTATCTCTAGCTCATTTAGGTGTTAGTGTTCATTACTGCGTGGAAATAGCAATGATCAGGGCTGGGCAATGTGCAGGAACCAAAACAAAGACTGCTTACAGGGCTCCTGCAGGAGTGCTGTAAGCATAAACTGTGTCTGAAATTGAAAGATACAAGACCGCAGTGTTCTCTCTCAGAACCCCGCTCATTGAGATGGTACACTTAACAGGTCACATGTGCAGACAACGATCAAATCGACCCTTAACGGAAGGTCACTTCCCTGGACCTCTGATTAAGGGGATAACTCAGATATATACTTCAAATACATGAATCGAAGTGATTCATTCAGTGTTCACGGGAGGAGATACAGAAAACCTGCACTGTTATGGGTGGTGGAAGATAAGTTCGAGCTCTCGAACTAGGTTGCGTAATGTAGAACTACAGGCAGATAACCTTTGCCGACTCCTAGAGATTTTAGAGTGTTGCTCGCACCTGCTTAAAGAAACACAAAAGTTGATATATTTCAGGAAAACATTAACGAGTTCTACTCTGCAAATACAAGTTAATTTCCAATCATCCTGTAATAAGGTGATTCAAAAGATATTTGGGGGAGAAATGTCAAGAATAATAAGGTGCCTGCAGTTCAGCAAAAGATATAAAGGGCAGAACCAGTCTGTTAGATTGCAGCTGACAATGTTAGGAGTCTGTGCATTAAAACCCAGTGATAACATTTATCACCTTCTATCTAATATAGGCCTCAATAAAACAGCATGTTTCAGCTTGTCGCTAAAAGTTCACAAGTGATCACTATAAATGTCTTTAATATTGAAAGTTATATGTTCTTACACATCATTCATTAATAATACAGCAGTTTTCTGTGTATCAATGCACCCCCTAACACACAGACTATAATTTATGACACACCTAACAGGTTATTTGTCTTGGCTGTAATGGAGGCTACAAATACAATGTATAGTTATTCGTTTGGTCTCACCATCAGAAGAACAGAAACAAACATTGTTAAAGGGATAGTAAACTCGGAGGACTTCATTTTCTTATATCTCTCAAACCATAACGGTTTGAGAGATGGGAATGAGGGCAGTAGGTATTTTGTAATTGTTTCTATCATTTTGCCTGTACTTTTTGCCCCAAGTTTACTATCCCTTTCATAATAATATCCATGTATTTGAAAACAAGGGTACTACCACGGCTGATAGGTTTTATTCAAAAGTTATTACCGCTCAAAGCTGAATTTTTCAGATGCACTATCACAGTGCCCTGAAATTGTACAGTGGCGCTGTTGCTACACCATCCTATGAACAGCTCTGGTCAATTGACCGTAAATCTCCTTAGGATGGTGTAGCAACAGCGCCACTGTACAATTTCAGGCCACTGTGATAATGCAACTAAAATAAAGTTTGAGCTGTAATACTTTTGAATAAAACACCTCTCAGCAGTAGGAGTTCCTTTGTTTTACTCATGGGGATAACCCCTACAACATGTATTGTTTTTTTTACATTTTAATTATTACTATCCCTTTATCTCTTCAAGAATGAGAGGGGGCGTGCAATACATTGCACACTCCTCATCCCTAAAGGGATTTTATTTTGTCTCTATTACTTAAAAGTTAACTGGTTCCAGTTCGCTGTCTGCCTCTCCCTGGGGTTACAAGGGAGGCAGACTGGAGTCGCAACCAGCAAATCAACACAGGGCAACAATTATCACAGGAGTGGCCAACATCCACAGATTGCTGAATAACATGGGCAATTATGTGCAGCAGTTGATATCTTTCACCGTGGGTCACCATTACTTTTTCTGGGTGTTCAATTTTGATCAGTCTTGTAAGTCTTGGAGTCAGGAAGGAATAATTCCCCCTCACACATTTGGGACTAGATTGGAAATGGCTCCAGAGGGCTTTTTTGCCTTCCTCTGGATCAACAGGGGTGTTTTTGGCATGGGCTAGACTAGACAGACGCATGTCTTTTTTCAGCCTTATCTACTATGTTACTATGTATGTCACTAATTTTACATACCTGTCATTATTCTGTTTGAGCAGCCACAATCAATCAAAACTACATTTTTAACCTTTTACTGAATTCCTGACACGTTGACACAAAAGCCCCATAATGTTCTTGTTTGCTGTAAATTTTGAGTTGAAACAGAACGAAAAGGAAATTGTTTCTGTGTTAAATTAAGCAGATTTAGAAGTCTCTAGTGTTTGAAGTAGATAAACGCCCTTCACAGACACGAGGGAGCCTGGATATTAGAGGGTCCCTTAGTGTGACAGTTTTCACAAGAAGAGGGAGCCGCTATTTTAAATCTTGATTCACACATACTTCTTTATTTCCTGCAAGTGCACTTCTTGCCAGAACGCTATACATCACTAGCTACACATAACCAAGTGCCATCTGTTGCTTCAATGGTTTCATATGGAGACACATATTGACCACAAAAACACAATGGGCCATATGTATAAAAACATGTGGAGCAATTCTGGGGTAACTCAAGAGGTGGTGGAGGGGAATACAAATTCACATTAATTTAAAATTGTGCTTTTAACGCCAACGCATTGTTGTTTGTGCTGTGTCTATTAACCCTTTGAGTGCCAGAGGGGTACGCAAAGCATTGCTTTGCAATGCGTTGCATACCCCTCTGGCACTCAAAGGATTAAGAGATAAACGCTAGTCAGTTAATGGATTTTGATTTTTGCACACTGCCCAATCCCATATATTCTGCACTCGTAATGGGATCCCTGAAAAGGCAGGAATGTCTGCTCCTACAATCACGTTAGACTAATTTGTTGGCCATAGAAAATAAATGGAGACATTTCACATATGCCAGCATGAAGTACAGGGTATTTTTAGGTGTATAAAAAGGGATTAGTGTTCCTTTAACCCTTCGAATGCCAGAGGAGTATCTAACACATTGCACGCCCCACATTTTGGTACCTCACCTGAGAACAAGGTGCTATAATTAAATCCATTCTGTGACAGCCCATGAGAGAAATAATTTTGTCCCATTAATCCCTCAGTTTCTGTAGTGTTCAACATTCCATTCATACATATTGCTAATAAAGTTTTTTGCGATAGCTTTTAATGAAATAGCTTAACAGCTCTTCATAAAGTACAGAGCTTTCTTCAAGTGTTCTAAGGCTGGTTTCACTCAGCAGATCCTGTACTCCATGCTAGCTTATATAAAATGTATCTTTATTTTCTAGTCATACAGTGGGTACAAATCACATTAAAATACCTGATGCTAGATCTTATTTCATGACAAAAAATAAATTAATTGCTCTCTGAATTGAACAGTCTACACTTGCATTAAAAAGGCAAGTTTAGTATGCAACAAATTAATAATTTCACATATTGTAAATGTAAGCATGTTATATTTAAAAAGTCATATTAAAAAAAAAATTTCAAGTATAAGAATACCTTTACTTTAACCCCATAATGACTGTCCGGACGTTAAGGACCGGTGACGGTCCTGGAACGTCATGGAAATGCAGCCCTGAAAAAAGTGCCATGGTCCTCTAGAACCCCTTAAGGGACTAAAAGGCAAACATTTATTTATTTATTTATAGAAGCAGACTTCGTAAAAAAAGAGCAGCACCAAAATGACTCCCGTTAGACATTCGGGAAAGAGCCATAAAACTGACTTCCTAAGCTGGCGACGGGCTGGAACCCAACCTGGAAATTTATAACTTTGTCTATGGAGGCTTCCCAGTGAGACTGAACAGAGATAAAGTCTTGTAGTTCAGTCTCTCTAACTGGAGCAGCAAGGATCACCCAGGGGTGTGTGTGTGTCTCGTCACTCATGTCCATACCTGGGAACTTTCAGTTGAGGGCTACCCGGAGGGTAGCCCTCAGGGGTAACAAAAATGACGCTAATCGCGTCAAAAAGGGTCGGGGCTTAACTCGAGTGTTGGGGGGATTTAACCCGTTGAGTGCCAGATTGGTACAG
Organism: Rhinophrynus dorsalis; assembly: GCA_037306005.1. NCBI lineage: Eukaryota > Metazoa > Chordata > Amphibia > Anura > Rhinophrynidae > Rhinophrynus > Rhinophrynus dorsalis. The sequence goes on along the minus strand of CM074726.1, from coordinate 43,592,296 downwards.
AATGCATTGCAAAGCAATGCATTCCTTACCACTCTGGCACTCAGAGGGTTAAAGGTGTCACACAGAAGGCTGGGGAAGGAGGAACAGCGGGAGAAAAAGCAGATTGAAACTCTCCACATCCGGAGGAATCAGCCTCTTCCCCGGAGACCCGGTAAAGCTCTGTCAGAACCGGAGTCTCCGGAGCAAATCCGGAGAGTTCCCAGGTATGCTCATGTCCTGCTTGTGTGCTGTGGCTTATTATGCAGACCCAGCTTCACTGACAGGTATACTCCAAAAGAGCGGATCTGCTGATAAGACACGGTTCCTGTGATAGTTGACGTTTAAAAGAGACAGTCCCCAAAGGACAATTTGTTTTGCTTCCCTCACCCAGTGTGTTTGTGGGTAAATTAACCTCCCAAGCTCCCCTTTCCACTTCATTCACTCTTACTTCAAATGGGAAGAGCAAGCTGGGAACCATAAAACTTGCACAGAGGTAGATAATACCTCTGCTTCAGATGTAGACACCATACGCATACTAGGACATAGTGGGTACTGAGTGGCTCGCTGTGCATGTGTGTTACTTCATAGAACGGAGTGGTAATTAAAGTTTACTTTGTGCAAGTAATATAAAAGGGAAAATTTAGTTTGGAAACATTACTGTCCATTTAACAAAATAACTTACCTAGGCTGGAGTCCCTCAAACAAAAGTCAAATATAACCATTGTTGCCCTATGTCTTCAACTGAATAGATTTCACCTATCTTCATTTCCAGACTGTATAATGAGACAATGGGAATCAACTACTTGAATGAGAGAACACAGTAAAAAAAAAGGCCCGAGCCACATTCTACAAAACCATGCTAGCATTTCCAATTAGTGTCAGTGTCATGCTATAGGCCAAGGATGAGTGCCGGTGCAAAAAAGCTGACAGATACACACAATTGCTGTGTGAAGAGCACATACCTAAGTAAATCCTTGAGTCACTTATTCCTGTAAGGTTAATTTCTCTTTAAAGAGAGTGGATCAGCAGGTTCATCAGGTTTCGAGAAAACATTCTAATTGCCAACACCTATTTGTCAATCAGAAAGTCTGATTTTCTCTACAACAACCGTCACTCGGTATATGCGAAAAGAATGGAGAATGGTACAGAGCTACATCTTCCCAATATTTTGCATGCTTATGCTTATGGAAAGGATACATTTTAGGGACAACCTAATGAAATCCCACCCTGAAACATTGTGGAACGGTGTCTGCATGCACTGAAAACTCAGGTTCATACCATTTCATGCAGTATTTTCATAAAGTGTCAGTAATGTCTACTTACTAGTATTTCTCAGAGTCTTCGTTATATAAAAAAAAAAAAAAAATAAGAGAATGAGAGAGAATAAGAGAATTTTCTGTACTTCACAAGTTATGCAGATATAAAAATCCCTCGCCTGCCCCTTTCTGGCTGCCTCCCTCTGAATTTCAGATTGGGTCATGTGACTCGACAGATGCAGAGAGGGACAAACTTTAGTAAGTATAAAGGAAATCCTGCCCCCCTTGATGAAGGAGGACAGGATTTTCCTTTGCTTACTGAAGTTTGTCCCTCGCTGCAGCCATCCTCACCAGCCTTCAGATTCAGCCCGACATGCCAGAAAGGGGAGGGTGGTGGATCTTTATCTCTTCATATCTTTTTAAGTTCAGAAAATTAAGAAATTACATATAAAGCATTCTCTTACTTTTTATATAAAGAAGACTCTGAGAACTACTTAAAGTGATAGTAACACCTCTATTAAACAAGTCTTCTTTACTATTTTTTTTGTTAACATAACGCTATATTTCATTACTTACACATCTGTAGCTCAAGCTACTATTCAAGCTGAACAGATCCCCCTCCTGTCTCTCCTGGCCACCTCCCCTTAGATGCGGAATCCGGTAGTGGGAGCGGACAATCTTCATTCAGTAGGTATAAGAAAAAGCTTACCCCCCCTTGATGAAGGATGGCAAGATTTTCCTTTTGCTTACTGAAGATTGTCCCTCTCCACGCTCCATCCGGACCAAACTGAGAGGATCAGTGATGCAGGGAAAGGGGCGGGAGGAGGATCCTTTAGGCTTCAAGAGCAATTGAACTACAAATATGTAAGTAATGAAATATATCGTTATGTGATATATATATATATATATATAAAAAAAAAGACTTGAACATTAACTTTAATAGAGGTGTTACTATCACTTTAAGTGCAAATTCTGCATTGAATACACAATGGTGACTATGACCTGTATATGCAGGAAGTTAAACAGAAGTAATTCTGGTGCACAGCAGCCCTTTGAATTCTAGAGGTCTAGCGTACAACACATTCCTTTTTCAAAAAGTTGTACATCTTGTACTCATTCAAATGGTGGAGCATTGCGTTGCATACACTCTAGTGCTTAATGGGTTAAAAAGGTTACCAGATCTAGTGTATTTATGTAGAACCAAATGTGTACAGTGATTTTCAACAGAAAGACATAGTAATGTTAGATTTATGTATCAAGAATAAGAGATCAATAACAGAATAACTAAGCCACACATTCAGTGCAAACAATAGCTTATTCATAAACAATAGCTTATTCATAAACAGTAATATCTTGGTGTGTATGTTTAATGCAAGCCAAAGTAACCAATTTAAAAATAAATAACCATTAACTTGCTCATCAGGTTTTGCCATCATTAACCTGTAAATAAGGCTGCACCACCCAGCCAGATGCGTTCCAATCACAACCACGTCTTATTGCAAAATATTAATTGGCTTTTTGCATGCAGCAAGGCACAGTGTCTAGATGTAATGTAAATGGCGGTCAAAATCAGTGTCATTCATTAAGCTGAAGTGGGAAATTCTACAATAAACCATCTGTACCGTAGGAAAAAAACAAGGAAAATGCTACACATTCTCACGAATTTAAACAGGGCATATAACATCTTGAATGTCGGAGAGTTTTCCAATTCATCATGAAGCAATGAGCCAGTGGTTCTCAAGCTTTTTTGCTCAAGGCAATCCTAACATGTAATCTGACATTTTTCAGGAAACCCTATCATTTTAGGTCATTTGTCAAGGGTGTAATGAAGGTTACAAATACAAAGAAAGAGCTATTGTTGGCCCTTACAACCAAAATAAACATATTGTACATAATATTATCCTTAAAACGCAACATTCACCTGTTAAAACGTTTTTACCATATGTTTACTTATTAAAGTAGTGTTATGAAACGTCTTTTTTTTTTAATATACGTACTTTTAAAGATTTTTAATCTTCAAGCTGTGCACTTCCGCATAATGCGGCATACTGAATCTTCAGCACAGCTCTTCAGGACTTCCCAGTGCTGCTTAATTCTCCTCCCAGCTGCCCTGGGGAGCCCGTTCACTCATCCCGGTGTGGCGTGAATCACTTCTATCATTACAGCAAGCTCCGGTTATCATTATACTAACGTTGCAAGCTCAGTATAATGATAACCAGAGCTTGCTGTAAAGATAGAAGCAATTCACACCACACCGAAGGGAAACGTGTACGAGCCAACCAGGGGCTGCTGGGAGGGAGGTGGGAGGAGAATTAAGCAGCACTGGGAAGTCCTGAAAAACTGTTCCGAAGTTTCAGTATGCTGCATTAAGCGGGAGCGCACAGCTTGAAGATTAAAGATCTTAAAAACACGTTTCCTAATACTTCTTTAATAACTAAACATATGGCAAAAGCTTTTTAAAAGGTGAATGTTCCCTTTTAAATATACAGTTGCAAATCTACATTCACATTTTTGTCAAAGCCTTATAGATAAAATGGGGCACCCTAAGTGGATGTCCGTGGCACCAAGGACCACAGCACCCTGGTTGATAAACACTGTGAGAATGAGCTAAAGAACTCTCCATTCTACATGTTAAATCTCACTTTAAATCAAAGGAAGATTGGGAAATTGTCTTTGTCCTCTATGGTGCATTGGTTTGCTGCAGAATCACTCCACTTCAGGTTATGAATTGACTAAGAAGAACTAAAGCAATACTGGGACAAACCAAGTGCAACATGGAGGGGGTGGAGGGGGGCAGGTACAATTTCCCACCGATTTAAATTGGGCTTTTAAAGCAGGACTATAACCAACTACCCCCCTCCCCCAATCAATTACAAATACTTTTGGGAAAACAAGACGGGCAGTTTAATTTAGAACAAAAACTTCTCCATACAATAAACCATGTCTAACTTGTTGAGCACAGAGGTGGAGAGAGCAGCCATCTTACTTGCTTTTCAGATGACTGACAGCACTCTCCCTGTCATCTGCCTTTCCCTTTTGCTCTGGGAGTGTGTCTTAAAAGCTACCTGCAGGCAGCCGTGACATTAAGGATCAAACCGGACAACGAATATACAGTAAAAAGCAACGTAACCTGAAAAAGGATAATTCTATTCAAGTTGCAGTATGTTCACCCTTAATAGTTCTCAGCTTAACTGCAAGGATAAACCAAAGTACATAAATCGAAGACCCTAGGTCAGGGGCGGGCAATTTGAATCCCTCTAGTTGTTGCAGAGCTACAACTATCTGCTGGCAGAGGATGATGGGAGCTGTAGACCTCCCTATACCTACAAAGGAAAAAGGAATCCATTGCACTCAAGATTTCCCCATTAAAATCCTGTTCTTTAGGTGAAAAGTTTACAAGACACTGTGAAAGATCGTCTCACGAGTTTCACACTATTGTGCTTAATCATAGACTATCTTTGTCAGTGTCTTGTAAACTTTTCAAATAAAGAATTGATTTTAATGGGGAAATCTTGAATGCGATGGATTCCTTTTTTCCTTCGAAGTATTTGATGATTTCGACTAATTCGTCCATCTAGCACCCTGTCTCCACAGAAGATAGTGAGAGAGATTGGTGCCTCTGCTCTCTGACTCCCTATACCTATTCCAGCCATAGGTTTTATTTTCTAGAAGTCAGGTAGTGGGAAAATATTTTGGAGACTAGATAACCCTCAATGCAGTCGTAACAATTTTGATTCACCACCACATCTACTACTACTACTACTACTACTACTACGAATCTAGGTAAGACAACCACTCATACCTGTGCATACCAAAATCGACATACTTATCATGACAAGCCTTTTTTTGGTATGTCCTTGTTTACTCTGCTGAATGCTTTTATCATCACTCTTCTATACCAAGCTGAACTTTAACCTCGCTACACACCCGCTCTGGAATTCAACAAGTTAAACCTGCTCCTTTTGACCCATATACATTCGGACTACAAGAAAAACCAGTACTGTTTATTCTAAAATCAACTATACAAGAACATGCAGATATTCAACAAACCTAAGAAACACTAACTTAAGTCTGAGAATAAAATGAACTGAGACTTTTAGGTGATTAACATTTTCCGTTGACTAAAACCACACAGAGGAAGAAAGGTTAAAAGCACAGCGCTTTGTTTCCTTCTTAATTCTTTACAATACAGGGGGAAATTCAGTCAGAAACTACTACACAGGTTTACAACAGAAGGTAAAATGAGAACCATGCCATTTCCACTTCAAGTGTCACAAGGACATGCAATGTCAACACTTTGAACAAATAAAGAGCTTTAGGCCTTATGCATATACACAAACTGAAGCAATTCTGAGGCAAACCAACCGCATAGCAGAAGATATACAATTACCATAGTCAGATTTAAATTGGGCTTGTAAATTATTTAATGTTAAGAAAAGGCATTAGTGCATTAGAGATTGCTAGTATTCAAAGGGTTAAAACCACATTTAAATGTGTGTATATTTGGAGTTTTACCCTGTAGTGCAGTTGACTTGCACTTTTAAATAAGGCCGAATGAGGGAAGCAAAAACAACACACATGTATCCATCAAGTTCAGCACGCATCATATCACTACTGGGCGGTGAGGGGGCATTTTTCCAATTTAATTTCCAATTAAAGAGGAACTTTCATCCCCTATAAAGTCGACCTGCAATAATTAAGCAGGTAGTGACTAGCTTTATAATATATATATATTACCTCTGAAATGTATCACATTATAAAGAAATCCTTTATTTTAGGAGACTGACGGTCAGGTTCGTTCAGTCAGGTGAGCCAACACACACACACACACACACACACACACACACACACACACACACACACACACACACACACACACACACACACAATAAAGCTAGTCGCTACCTGCTTAATTATTGCAGGGCAACTTTATAGTGGATGAAAGTTCCGCTTTAAGCCCCAGGTGGCTAAAAAATATTCCTTCCCAACTCCACAGGGCAGTCAGGTATTTTGCTGTATTAACATTCTATCTGCTTTGAAAACAACTGTCATTACGTCTCAATATTGTTCTGAGCTAGAATGGTATACATTACTTTTTAAAAATATAAATATCTGCAAAGGCAAAAAATTCCACAACTTTACTGTTTAAAAAATTTCCCTGGCTTGGTTTTAGTTGAAATCACCTTTACTCTAGTCTTAATGGTTGATCTTGTTATTTGCTCAGTTCTTTGAGTAAATAGTACAGCAATTTACTTACACAAAGAGAACTACCATGTCTCAAGGTTGTCTGACTAGTCATGATTTTGCATAATAGGGGCTTTGCTATCCACTAATCTTTTAGATGCCAGAAACTGTTATTTACCGTTGTGCTAAGAAGGGGGCACTGTTCTCAACACTTAGTAAGAAAAGCAGGTCAGTGACTCAAGGGGGGAGATGCACTAAAGTGTGATAAAGCAGTGATTCTCCAGCATCATCACTTCTCAAATACCTATGTTATTTTATGGAGCCTATGCACTAAGACTCCCCTAGTTACAGAGACCTTAGTGCATAGGTTCTATAATATAACATAGGAATTGGAGAAGTTATCTCCTCTTTATCGCATTTTGGTTATCCCCAGGTCTGCATTATATTTATTAATTTAAAAAAAAAAAAAAAAAAAAAACCCACACACCCTTCTTGAACATGCCTTGGTACAGTTGGATAAGAAAATTTGATCTGTAATAACTTTTGAATGAAAAATATCCCATAACTAAAAAAAGTTCACTCTGTTAACTACTAGTTCATAGAAAAAGAAAGCCATAATTTACACTGAAAGTCTACTGGAGACATTTTAACAGCAAAATGTCTTAATGGTGATTAGGAAAAGGCCTTCTAGTCACTCATCTCTTTCCTCTATGCAACGTAACGCATTTCATTTTCTGATTTTGCAATCCATATTAAAACAAAAGAGGTATATGCATGTAGGCTGGATCCCTAATGTGCTTTGGTTATTTCAGGCTACGTAAAATTAGCAACATGGTCTAGAAAAGATTTTAAAAGGGAGGGATAACATGTCGTTCTTTAACACTTTGAGGCTAATCTGCTAAGAACTGGATCAATTCCGAGGCAAAACAACTGCTCCATAGAGCACAAATATGTGTTACTTACATTGACAATGGTTTAACCATCTGAGTGCCACAGGTTTATGCAACACATTGCTTATAACTCCTTAAAGGCTAGAAAGGTCTCCATTGCTTTGCAAAACAGAGACCTGTCTAGCAGTCAAATTTAAAGCCCCATTTATAATCAGAGAGAATTTATATTTACCCCATGTGTGCAGATGGTTTTCTGCAGAGTTACTCCAGTTTGCCTTAGTACCTAGGAGTGGGAAACTGCAGGATCCTGAAGGCCAGGCCTCCTTAAAGGGATTGTAATGTTTCACAAAAAAGCAGCTCCAATTAATCCTCACAGCATTTGAGCCATAGAGAGTGTTATTTCAATACTGTCATGGGTGTAGTTCAAGAGCAATTGAATGATAAATTTTCCCCCTCCTGCCCCTTTTACCTAGTGTAAGCCACCTCCCCTCAGATATGGAATCTGGTCCTCAGACCAGACAGGTCACAGGAATGGACAATCTTCTTACTGTGAGAACAATGAAAACCCTGCCCCCCTTGACAGGTTTTTTTCCCCTTATGCTAATTGAAGACTGTCCCTCTCTGAGATCCATCCGGACAGACTTGCTGTTCTGAGGTGAGCAGTGTTACATCAGTAAAAGGGGGGGGGGGGGGGGGATACCTTATCATTCAATTCCTCTTGAACTACACCTCGGACAGTATTGAAATAACACTCTCCATGGCCCAAATACTATGAAGATTAATCGGAGCTGCTTTTATTGTGAAACGATACTATCCTTTTAAATGTCACTGCTGATAACTTTGCATGCCCAACTCACTGGCTCCTAAAAGAAAAGATGCTTGGCTGCAAAGGATTCAATTTATTTTTTGTCAGTACCTGACTTAGTACATCAGCTACATTAAACCTTTGATTGCCATGAAGGTGTCCAATTAACTGCTCTGTAATGTACTGTACACCACTCTGGAAATCTAAAGGTTAATTGCTTTCCAAAACAAGGCACATCCCCTATGGTAACACACACACACACACACACACGGAATAACTGCACATTTGGTTTCCACGTATCCCTAAAAAAAGAATTGTAGAATTTAATTTTTTTTTTTTTTTGGGGGGGGGGTATTACTTTTAAAGAACCCAATCATGTGCTTAAAGCTGGTAAGCAATTGCTTTAAGGAAAATAAAACAATTATACAGAATATACATAACACTTCTTCTGAAAGAATACACTACATACAAGATAATTCAGCCATAACCTTTTGAATGCCAGGAAGGTATTTAATGCATGGTGGGAGAATAAAACACAACATACTTTTAATTCTTATCTATAATTCAAATCTTCAGTTGCACCTTTAAGTGGGACAAACAGCACTTCCTGTTCCTGTTCAGAGAAGCACAAAATGATTCATTTCAAGTATGAAAAAAAAAAAAAAAAAAAAAAAAAAAAGGTTTTGCACTTCAAACTTTTTTCTCTCCTTGAAAAACACAATCCCACAATCACATAGTCACTATAGTTCAGTTACAGGTCTAGTATTGTGTAATTATACACACACACACACACACACACACACACACACACACACACACACACACAAAATTTCCACTCGCCACTGGCCAGTGGAGAGTGAAAATTTAGCCCTGGCAAGTAGAAATTCAGACCTAGTGGGTATGTTATAGCTTGCAGTGGCGAGTAACTTTTCAGGCCTGGCTAGTAGCAAAGAACTTCACATTTTAAGCCCTGCATACACTCATGCTGAATAAAACAAGAGCACTTCCATTATCGAAGTGCTTTATTCAAAAATTATTGCAGCTCAAATTTGCATTGTTTTGGGTCCAGTACCTCCAAGGCCTGAAATGTTATAGTGGTGCCACTGATAAAGCAGCCTATGGAAAATTATTGTCACTGACAACAGCTCTACATAGACAGCATCTCCATAACACTCCTCTTGTATGCAAAGGATTATATCTGGAATGTATGAGTCTTGTTAGAAGCAGTACATTAGGATAAAGATCGAGAACCACAGATGCTACAATGCTTTGTAGATAAAATGGAGTCGTAAATTATTTTCACAGATTGAAGATAGAGGGCGGACATATCACAAGGTGGAAGTTTAAGATTCAAAGCACATACAGAGAATTAAAGTCAGAAGGTTGAATACAACGAGATTCAAAAGACAAACACACCTCCTAATAATACCCTCACACAAACTTGCTTGCTGTAGTCTGAAACTCCTTCCTGACGGGGCAGTATACTTGCAAAGTGGGGTGGAAGGGGGTTGTCAGGGCCTACAGGCGTACTCCACAGAGGGACGCCTGCCATTGGGATTCTAATTTTTTTTTTTTTTTTTTTTTTTTTTTTTTTTTTTTTTTTTTTTTTTTAAACTAGCCACCTCGCTGGCTGTGCCGGCGCCCACTCCATGTCGTTCTCACATTGCCCCCTCGTCTATTTCCTACCTCCCAGGCAGGACAGGTCTGTGCCTCCTTTGGCACAGTCCTGTAAGTGCAGAGCTCCCTCGTCGACTCTTTAGGAATGCAGAGCGCTGGGAGATGACATCAATGACTGGTGGAAAATTCTGGGAGTTGTATGCCGGCATCTGGTGGGCCTCACATTACCCACCCCTGTACTAAAGGCTCTAACTTCACAAGAAAACTGGTGCAATTCTACAGCAAACCATCCGCATCACAGGCAACAAATACAAATTCACAAAATTCCCACATATTTAAGAGAGTCTTTTTACCCCACAAATTCTAGAGAAGTTTCCAATGTGTGGCTGTGCCCCTAAGAGAATGACTGACAAGTTCAGCATCTCCCATCATCACGGTAAACTGAACGGCAACTATGGCAAGTTCCTGCATGGCCACTTTACACATGGTTGGACAGAAATAAAAACATCCTGCCTAGCACTTGCCCCTTTGAATGCCAGAGAGGTACCCAACGCTTTGCAACGCAATGCATTCAATACCTCTCTGGCACTCAAACTGTTAACAGTTAGGAGCCAGTGACATTGTAAATGTACACAGAAGTAAAATTTCAGGATCCTGAGGTCATGTGATTTTTCCAACACACACAAAAAAAAATTTATATATATCAGGCAATGAAAGAGTAAATGGTGTCTCAGGCCAGTTGCCATTAACTGAACATCAGATTGAAAATGAGGCAGCCTTAATGCTTCTCACGGGAATAGAGATATGTCACTTCAAACTGGGTGCCCAGTCACAGTCCTATATTTAGAGCAGAGGCTAATGCATTTCTAAATTAGGGAATTTCAAACAAACCTTTCGATCTGACAGTACTGCAGGTATGTATAAACCAGAGCAGTGCAATGCAAAAATAATCAATCACTCACTTTCTCCTAGTGCACAGAGGGGAAGTACTGCAGGTATGTATAAGTACTGCAGGTATGTATAAACTAGAGCAGTGTAATGCAAAAATAATCACTCACTTTCTCCTATCGCACCGAGGGGAAGGGTGATAGGGATGCAAGGGAAAGAACTATGTGAGCCATGGAACAGATGTCAGGGATGGGCAATGTGAAGCCCTCCAGTTGTTGAACTACAGCCATCATTCCCCGCCAACCGAAGACTGGAGGGGAATGAGGAGATTTCTAGTCCAGCTGCAGCTGGAAGGCCTCACATTGCCCACCACTGCTAGTCTATGTCAACAGACAATGCAGTACAAACTTGTATATATAACAAGAGACACTTCCCAGGCTGCAGATCAAACTCATTTAGGATCAAAGCATCAGCTGCTATGGGTGCGGCAAAGAAAAGTACTCAAGTAAAATAATAATATTAATAATAACTATAATAACAAAATAAAATATAATCCATGGGAGTCTTTTTAGATTAATTTGAAATTATGTTTCGGCCCCAGTTTGGCAGTCTGAAAGGTTTAAGACACATATCCACAACTGCCAAGAAGAGTTAACATTTCGTGCCAGTTGGCCAAATGCTCGATATACCCAAACTTATCAAAATGAATTAACCCTGGGTATCAGATAACCAAAGCGCTCAACAGCTCATTATGTCATGGTAATACATAATCAAAAATATCTAGGGCTGTACACAGGTAGCTAACAAGATGCAATTCTGGAACATACATCCTGCACCATAGAGACTTCTAAAAAATAAATCAAATCCCTATTGCGTGAAATTGGCCTTTTAACACCCTGAATGCTAGAAAGGCCACCAAATCATTGTAAAGCAATTTGCTGGAAGCTTATCTAGCTTTCAAGGGGTTAAAAGAACCATTTCATTTAAACCAATGGGGATTTGGGAAACATATTTTTCCCCCAAGGTGCAGTTGGCTTTTTCCTTGACTGTACTTTATTAAGGTGACAAGACCTCACCTTCAACTGGGGGTACATATAAAAAATGCACACTTCAGGGCTGCTTTGATTTCAGTACAGTCCTGAACTATGTCTATTTCTCAGGTGTCCCCAGTTAAAGGTGAGGGCTGGTCACCCTACTTTAGCTTCCAGAATACAGTGATAGTTTCATAAAAAGGTAAAGAATAATAGTTCAATGTTGCAAAACATCTTGTTGACTTCACATTAATATTGTCTACATGACAAGTTGTCCCAAGCAAAGCTCTTTTAAAAATATTTGATTCAATGAGTTACTAGGTTCATCGTTAGTATTTTCCATTTTTACATGAGTGAAAGGTATACAGGTCATGGGTGGGCTGTTACTGGAGTACAACTCAATTCATCCTCAGCTGGAAGACAGCCATCTGAGGATGATACAAGCAGTCTTACAACTACAGCTGGAGGGTTGCAGGTTGATCAACCCTGATGTAGGTGATTTATAAGAGGTAATATCTGCATTTCTTCTGCAAAAAGTCAGAGAATTATAGAACAGAACCGTAGAAAATATGTTGCAGGCCAACACAGTAAGGAAATGCAGATGCTTTCAGGACAGACATTGAACAGGGGTGTCAAACTGCATTCCAAAAGGATTGAGACATTGCAGGCTTGTGGCTCTGTTCAAACTGGTGCCTTTTAAGCAGCATTACAGGAATCACTCTAAAATAAACTGCCCACTACAATACTGATCATACAGGCAAATGTCAACTTCCATTATACCACAACGCAGAAGTCTGAAACGTGTTGTTCATGTGTTGAGTGCATTCACATTTCAACAAGTGTGATTTGCATGGACGCCTATGAGGCAGTACAGATTATTCACACAGGTGACAGACAGACATCGCTGTTCAAAACCTCCAATACCTGGCCGAACTCCTAATAATACGTGGCTGACACCCACATGGGCCAATCATCTGTCATTCAACCCAACTAATGAGCTCACTGGGAAAATGCAAAACTTGAGGCAAATAAGGACAAGTGGTTTAACCTGAACTATAACAACTCAGTCAAGTCACCACACGAACCAAGCCTTAACCCAGAGTACCAGTAGGGTGTGAAATGAATTGCTTTGCAAAGGGTTAAGGATACGACTCTTTTGCACAGGTGTTGTAATCACATAATTATGGGTGTGATTGTGACACTAAATAATAGGATATCCTTAACCCCTCTTAAGGACCGGGAAAATCTGAGGTCGTTTCCCCTTAAGGACCGGCGCAATTCTGACCTTTTTGACTATGTCTTTGTTCAACAGTATTTTCCCTCTTAGGCTTTTATTCCACCCCCATAAATTATATACTGTTTTTCTACGCACAAATAGGGCTTTCATTTGATACCTCACTTATATAGATAACCCACCATTTACTTTATGAAAATTTTCAAAAAAGAAGTAAAAAAAAGTAAAAAAAAACCCACAATTTTTTATTTTTCTCTTGGGATCAATTGGCCGCAAAGGGTTAAATGTTTATGGAGACTGCATGAAAAGTATGACCGGTCAGTCATACCTACAAAATGCGCAGTTTAAAGTGGCCACTGTCCCCCCGGGTGAAAATCCCCATGTCCCTTTTTCCCCACTCTATTTTGACACTTTTTTTATCCCTGGCATTTGGTGGTGTATATAAGTGTATTACATGGCTTCACAACAATCACACTTCCAATATTGTTTAATTATATATTTTTTTTAAATAAAAACATTTTTTTTGTAAAAAAAAAAAAAAAAAAAAAAAAAAAAAGTGTGTTTTTTTTTGTGTTTTTTTTTTAAAGTGTATAATTGCAGGTCAAAAATTGACCTGCATTTAGCCAGCCTCCTGCACCAGCAGTGAAGGGGTTAATACCCCCAGCTGCTGTATTTTTTTTTTACCACTAGGTGTCTCCCGTCTACTTCTGTCTCCCTTACTTTGATAGCAAGGAAGACAGAGGCAGACAAGACAGGCAAAGACAGCATGCTTTGCATGCTGCCTCTGTCTGTCACTATGCCGGTACATGTGATCGCTGCTACGGCGATCACATGAACTGGCACAAGCAGGAAGGGCTGAGACTGAACGCCCCAATCTCGGAGCGCTCAGTCTCAGCCTGGAATTAATGATAGCATCGTGCATGGAGGCACGCTGCTATCATTTAAGCCATGACGGTCCTGGACCGTCATGGGTCATTAAGAGTATAACAACCCATGACGGTGCAGGACCGTCATGGGTACTTAAGGGGTTAAAAGAAGTAATCATTGCTAATATTGCTTCCCTACTTGACTTGTTATGGCCAAAAATCCTAATGGCGCTATGAATTTTGCCTTTGTGCCTTGATTCAAATGATAACCTCCTCAATCATATGGAGGCGGACATGAAGGTTATTTGCAATATGACAGGACACAAACTATGCCCACTACACATGGTAATTTAAGCTAACTAATGCACTTTGCATGCTCCAGTCTGAAAAATGTATTGACAACTACCATGTCTTCCTCCATGGACAACACATGATGTTATCTCTTGTACAAAAGTGAAATACATAAGGGCCATTAGATTTTTTTGTTCATAGCAAGGCAGTAAATGTGTGTATTATCAGGCATTACTTCCTTTAACCTACACGGCACCCTTTTGAATTGTACCAGGCCAAGAATTTCTAATATTGTATATTTTTAGGAGAGAAAACAATATTTCTGGGATAAACCATGCATTTGTGCTTGATATTACCACAAGGCTGTTCCATCCCCCAGGTGGACCAGGGACAGGTAACCTTTCACACGATGTTGAGAGCTGTAGTTTCCAACAGCTGGACTGCCAAAGGTTGCCTACCCTGCGGTAGCCTAGAACCAAGAGCGTGATGTAGGAAAAACAGGGAGCCTATAGACAATTTTTCCACCTAATCAAGGGTCACATGCCAAAACTACTGGGGATACCACACCAACAAAGCACTAATAGTGAGAGAGTTTTGTGCACCTGTTCACTGCTTTTCCATCCTTATCTCAGGGCTTAAAATTTGAAGTCCTTTGCTACTAGCCAGACCTGAAAAGTTACTCGCCACTGCAAGCTATAACATACTCACCAGGGATGAATTTCTACTCGCCAATGGCGAGTGGAAATTTTGAGCCCTGCTTATCTGATAAGGTTCTTTAACTATGGATACATGTAGAACAGTAATATCAAACATTCACAAGTCATATCATATGTAGGTTACTTTTAGGACTGCTCTAGAGGCATACAATAGGGTGCAGGTATAAAAGAAAATGTGGTCCAATTAAAGGGAAAATCAACTGCACCACAAGTGACAAATAAAAAATAATTTTAGTTTAAATGGCATTTTGATGTCCCTCAATGATAGAGATCTACAAATCATTGCAAACTAACGTGCTGGTGACATTTCTAGCACTCAGGTTACAATGCTGAAGACCTCATTACTTTCGAGTGGTTAAAAGGCACTTAAATTGCACGTTCCAACTGTTTGCCAAGAATTACTCCACTTTTCTCCTAAGATTTCTGCCGCAAAGAATGTAGTGATCTTATCTCAGTCATTTTTACAACCCATACAAGTCAAACATAACCTGGGTGTGGTGGGTGAGAGCCGAGTTAAAAAGTCACTACCGTGCCCATGGCAGACCAGACCGACACATTGTATGAGTGCAAATGACTGTGTCCAATTGCGTCTGACATTCCCCATTACAATAAACAACCCTCCTCCAGCAGTGATGGACAATGTGAGGCTCTTCAGCTGCTGCCACACTACAACTCCCAGGGAATGATGAGAGGTGTAGTCTGGCAGCAGCTGGAGGGCTTTGTATTGCCCATTCCAGTCCTACAGTCTCCACTCACCTTGCAAAATAAAGAAGGAAGAGAAAAAGTACTCAAAACCAGTTTTAGCAGAAATTTGGCATTTAAAAATATTAACCCCTTGTTTTCCAGATGAAGGCAGCACCCACCACCTGTTAACTTCTTCTTAAAATAAATATATATGTACAAAAAATTATACATTATACTCCTATGACTTGTTTTCAGTGGTGATTATTATAACCGCTTTGGAGCCATTGTGGTGATGAATTATTAGAAATATCACATGGCCATTTTTTAAATTTAGGGCACTCTTGTCCTGAGGTGTAGATTGCCCTCTAACAAAAAAAATAAAAACAAAAAAAACACTGCTTTTAGCCCTGAATATTCATACTCTAACACAGTTATATACATTGGATGGGCAACCTGCAGCTCCTAGGTTGTTGTCAGACTACATCTCCTATCATTCTCTGCTGAACTGTATTCCAACAACCTAAGTTGATAAGTTGCCCAGCCCTGTTAGATACTTTAATTGACATTTCTACATTTCCCCCTTCACCCACAGTGCAAGTAAAGCTTGGCAATCACTTGGTCTCCACCTCTGTGATTGTTCCATATCTGATACACCTGTTTTATCTCACCTCCCGTAAAAATTAATGTTCCATTGTCAATGTTAAAGGAGAACTAACCTCTCTTGATAATACCCCATACACACAATTACCTTACTATGGTCTGACAGCTTCAATGGAGTGAAGTGTGCCCATTTTGCTCAACAGATAATTCTTCAATCAGTACCTCATGTACAGGGGAGGACTGGCAACATATGGCCCGGGGGTCAAATACCATCAAGTGGCCCATTTCTACTATCGTCCCAGGCCACCTCCTTTAAAATTGTCATGAATGTTGAGAAGTAAAACAAGTTAAATCACAGAGCTTACAGATGAAATGGGGCTACACTAGTGATACTACAGATCTTACAACTTAAGCAAAGCTACAATAGTAATAGTATAGAGCTTATAAGGGAAATGGGTTATGCTGCTAGGGGAGCTCCATTTGGATTATAGCTCTGTGATATCACTTGTGTAGCTCCATTTCAATTGTAAGCTCTGTGGTATCACAAGTGTAGCTACATTCACAGAAGCAAGAGGAAGATCGAGTGAGGCAGTGACCACTGGCACAGACGTATGAGTGGCCCAGTGGGCATTTGCCCCCCTTCCCCCCATGCCAGCCCTCCCCTGCTCATGTACAAGGAATTGTTGTTGCCATTTTACCCTAACTGAAGCAGGCAGTGTGCTTGACCCTTTAAATACCAGAGAGTTGTAGAAACCATTGCAAAGCATAATGTAACGATCAGAGATTGAGGACCTTCTAGCAACTATCATGTCTGCCTCCATTGGTGTGACATTCAGGACTGATGGAAAATCTCTCAAATCAAAGAGATAGGGAAAAATTAATAAGGGCTATACGGCGTTTCTACATATAGTTAAGTAAGTGGAGAGTTATGAATTGGAAGTGTTACAACTCCTTTAAACCTCTGAATGACAGGTGGAAACCAACGCATTGCGATATCCCTCTGGTAACCAAAGGGTTAACAGTTCGTTTTGCAAATATCTGTATTTTAAACATTGCGGTGCGCAATCATAATCAAATCTGCCCCACTCAAAATTGCCCAAAAAAGGATATTGCCTGATAAGACTGTCAACCTCGCCCTCGTCTGGACCCTGGGGTTCTGCCGGTTCCTCCTGCAGCTGATCGTCCACGAACTTGTTCTCGTCGTACTCGTCTATGTCCACCTTACGGAAGCGTGAAGACAGCGTGTTCTTTGCCATGTTGAAGTGGGGTCAGAGTTGCACCAAAGGGAGGGCAACACCAAGAGGTACTGGTGTAACCAAAATGAGATTGATAGGATATGTGGGCAATACAAAGTGCCGATGGGGTGTGACAGGAGGGCTGATGATTGTAACAGAAATAAGAAAGCTGCAAGAACCTGATGAGACCCTACAAAATAAGGGTGACAGACACTTGCGTTGACCCCTAAAATAAGGGTGGCAGGAGCTCCTATTAGCCCCAAATAATTTAAGAGCGATAGGTAGCTTGGGTGACCCTAAAACTGCGGGTGTCGGGTGCTTAAATTAAACAGTGTAACATGAATTGGGAGTGACAGAGGGGGAGGTGACGGGATCCTGTGCTGGTGACAGAACGAGGGGGAGAGGACGTCCAGTGAACACTACTGCAGCGAGAGCAGACAGCCACAGAGGGGCGCTAGGGGTGGGGGTGATAAGGAGGGAGGAGGCGGCTCCGCGAGGCTTTGATCGCTGTCACGGGCTCTCCGTTCCTATCCGCCCGGCTCCCTCCGCTTCCGGTGACTCCGGCAGGCGGGGAGTACAACGGAACCGGAAATACGTAATTGACCCCACATTAGCTGAGTTGAAGCCAACATGGCGGCTAGTTGTTGCTAAGCAACCACTGTCCTGTACTTTGCGGGGTACTAAGATATTTTAATTCAACCGGATGTTCACTTGGGAAGTTTGAAAATGATCTGACCCTGAGAGTTTGTAAATATTAACTTTTAAAGTTACTAATAATACACTAGGTGAAATGTTGGCGCTTGCTGTTATCAATACTTGCTCCAGCCGAATCACTTATCAATTAACTACATGCTACAACAGATCGCACACGCAGGAAAATAGGATTCAGTACCTCCCAAGTGTCCCTCTTTATGACCCAAATCCTTCTATCACTCATTTCCACCTTGGTACCCTCTTTTTAGGAGATACGACAGTGCAGTGTGTATATAAGTGCTCAAAGCATTAAACATTAATACTTGTTTAGACTTAAGTATCTGTGTTGATAAATTAAATAATTGAGGTCTGTGTGGTAAGTCACCACCCACTGGGACAATAAAGCATACCTCCCAAGTGTCCCTCTTTGAGACCCAAATTCTTCTGTCCCTGGTGCCCTGAAATACCTCCTTTTTAGGAGATCAGACTGTGTGGTGTGTATATAACTATATCACATTGCTCCACAGCAATAAAATTAACGTCTGTTTAAACTTAAGTATATGTGTTATAATTAGGGTTGCCACCCAGCCGGTATTTTACTGGCAGGCCAGTAAAAAATTGTCTTCTGTCCAATGTTAAGTCTATGGAGGGAATGCCATGGCCAGTATTTTTTTACGAAAAGGTGGCAACCCTAGTTATAATCAGTCTTTGTAAATAAAAGACTTTGGTCTTGCAATAAATCATTTATTTGGTTACATAAAGAGGTGTCAATAGGTAATGAAATAACCTAAAACTTCACAGAATGTCCTGCCCACCAGCCACACCCCCAGTGACACCCTCTAAAACTAAAGTGTCCCTCTTTGGCCATTTGAGATGTTGGAAGGTATGATAAAGAGTCCACTCTGCTCCTGCACTGCTCTGGTGGCTCACTCAACGATGTCAGACTGACAGTCACAGAGTGACACTCACAGCCTACCTACAGCATCACGCATCACCAGTCAACGAAAGAGTAAAGGATTTACACAATGGTCCTCATTGGCTGGCTGGCGTGTGTGAGACAGTTGGGACGACAGTGTCGCAGTGCGCCCGTGCTGCAAAGCTTGAATAGATATTGTGAGTGAGTGTCACAGGAGGCAGTCTGGTTGCAGTCACAATGGAAGGAACAGCACAAACTCCAGTGAGACAATGAGCGAGTCCAGCCAGCTGCTATATACACACACATATAATAAGAATACACTTTTGGGCAATTGCAACTTATTCACTTGAGTACGCTGCGGCTTCAACAGTGTCCTGGGATGGAAAGAAGCAAATGTGGTCACCCTAATTTGCAGCATTCTTGGAGTTAAATGAGCACACACCAGTAAATTAAATAGTTTTTGCCATCTTTAAATATTAGATACTGACAGCTAACATATATAAAAAAGTATGTTAATGTTATATACCTAAAATATAACCCTAAACTTGCTTTTTTAACACGTGTAAGTTGTTCTGTTCAGAGAGCATTTATTTAATGTTGTTTGTGCTTGAGAGAAGACATTGTCAGATAACTGTGATTAATACCCATACTCTTGTATTCATAATGACTGTAAAATTACTCCAGCCCATTTAATCTCATATCCAAGATACTCAATAGGAACCCTGGAAAATGGAATAAATAATATCTGCTGCCTCAGAGCATATGAAAGACTAGATTTTTGAATTCTGAAAACAAATACATATTTTTTTCGGAGGTTAGCATGAGGTACAGGATAGTTTAGTGTCCATGACTCCAGTGATAGTGTTCCTATACAGGTACAACACCATCTAAAAATGAATGCTTAAATAACTTTGTACAGGACACTATAGTGTTTGGTGAATGCAGGCAAGGAGGGCCATGTTGCCACCTTGCTCAGCTGTTTGGCAGAAGCCTGACTCTAATAGACCCAGGAGGCACCCACAGACCATGTGGAGTGCCCAGTGACTCTAAAAGAAACATGTTTCTTTCTGATTACATTAATTTTCTTTATGGTAGCCTTGATCCAAGAATCAATGTGACCTTGGATGCAGCCTGACCCGCACTAGGACTCTCAGGAATGGCAAAGACGGAATCTGCCTTTCTAAAAGACTGAGTGCAATTCACATAATACCACATCCAAAAGGTGAAGATTCTTTTCCTGTTTGGTGGAAGGGCCAGTACAAAAGGAAGGAAGGACACCTTCCTGGTTGATGTGAAGATCAGAGACAACTTTAGGTAAGAAACCTTGAGAAGTATGAAGCTCTGCCTTGTCCTGGCGAAACACCAGTGAAAGAGGCTTGCAAGACAAGGCCTGTAACTCAGCAACCCTTCGTACAGAAACAATGACTAAAAGAAAAGCAATTTTAAGCATCAAATAACACAAGGAAACTGATGAAAAAAACTAAAAGGGAGGTTTCTGAGGCATTCCCAAGACCAAGTACAGGTCCCACTGGGCCTTGGGATCCATAAAGGAGGGGAAGGCATAAGCCAACCCTTGAACAAAGGAATTAATATCCAGTGAGAGAGCAATACGCTTCTGGCAGAGGACTGAAGGAGCAGATATATGTACCTTGATAGAGCTGGGGTTGAGACCTCTGTTCCTTTAAGAATGCCAATACAGTACGGAGATTAAAGGCCTAAGAAGACCTATCCTTTTCAGAGCACCACTGGTAAAAAAAAATGGACTATATCCTAAGATATGCTTTGGAAGAAATATGCTTCCTAGCTTGGATCATTTTGTATATGACATCCTTCGAGAAATTTCTTTTTCATCAAGATATTGGTTTCTAGAGCCATGCAGTCAAAACCAGCCTTTCCACCTACTGGTAGCAGAGGAGGGCTCTGTGTCAGAACATACGGTCTCAAAGGAAGGCAGAACAGTTATACTTTGGAAAGATTGAGAAGATCAGCAAACCGGGCCTGACAGTGCCAGAAAGGTGCAATTAGGATGACTAGAACATTCTCCATCTTGATCTTCCTGATCACCCTGGGAATCAGAGGTAGTGGAGGAAACAGGCAGACCAGATAAAAGGTCCATGGAATAGACATTGTGTCCATAGCAAAGGCCATAGGATCCTATGTCTCTGTGCAGAACATTGGAAACTTCCTGTTCTCGCGGGATGCCATCAGACCCACCAATGGAAGACCCCAGCAGTGAACAGTCTGTTTGAACACTTCCTGGTTCAGTTGCATGTTTCCTGGATTCAGATCCTGATGGCTGAGAAAGTCCATAATCACGTAGTCTGCTCCAGGGATGTGGACTGCCGAAATGGCTGGAACATGAGTTTTCACCCATTGAAAGAGTTCACAAACCTCTGTTCTGCTGCTTCACTAAGAGTTCCTCCTTGGCGATTGATATAAGTGACTGCCATAGAATAATCTAACTGTATTTGCACTGGGGTTCCCATCAGCACCTGAGACCAGTGAAGGCATGCCAGACAAATAGCCTGAATCTCCAGGATATTGATTGTCAGGAGACTCTCTCCTCTGGTCCAACAGCCCTGAGCTGTACCCTAGCCCCTTAGGCTGGCATCTGTCATGACCAGGTTCCATTCTGATATTACAAAAGGATGTCCCTGCGTCAGATGAGGACAACATAGCCACAAACTTAAGTTCTCCTTCCTCTAAGGGGATAGAGTCATGGAGTGAGACAGATAGGAGTACTGTCAGGACCAGTTTCTGAGGATATTCAGTTTAAGTTCCCTTGTGTGAAACAGAGCATAAGGAACTTCTTCAAGGGCAGACACCAGGTATCCCAGGATTCTCATGTAATCCCTTATGCTTGGGACATGTCCCGAAACAGGATATGAATCTTATCTTCTTGTGAGAACAGGCTACTTGATCAGAAGATCATCCAGATATGGAGTCAGAGAAATCCTTTGTGAATGAACATATGCCACTAGAACTTCCATGATCTTCATGAAGATTCTTGGCGAAAAGGTATTGCAGTTAACTGGTAGTGACTGCATGCAAAGGCAAAGCAAAGGAAATGTTGGCAGTCAGGATGAATAGGGATATGCAGGAATGCATCTTGAAGATCTAGGGAGGCTAGATACTCCCCTGGACAGACCAGTGAGATGACAGGCCGCTATCATGTAATGGTTGAGGCATTTTTTTTTATTTATTTTTTTTGGGGGGGTTGCCATTTTTAAAAAAAATTAAAAGTTCTTTTATAGTCCATTTCTATTAAAACATAATGCCGCTGTAGCCATTGTCTCCGAGTGTTTATGCTCCTCCCAGCCAATCAGCTTCTAGCAGGTTTCGTCATCCCCCCCACCCAGACAATAAAAGAACTTTTAATTTTTATAACAGTGGCAAAAAAAAATCCAATAATCTGAGGGCAGATGCCACACTTTTTAAACCCTTAGAGTGCCCGAGGGGTTAAATGTGGCATCTTTTAGGGGCTTGATTCTTTTTTTTTTATTTAACATAACTAATCATTTCTTTTTCCTTTTTTTTTTTTTTTTTTTTTTTTTGAGGGCCCCGCTGGACATCAGGATTACAGGTGAATTTTTATTTTTCAGGACTTGTTAAGTCTTTGGAGATTAACCTCATGAGTGCCAGTGGGTTATGCAACAATGTAAAATGTGTTGCATACCCCACTGGCACTCGTAGGGTTATTTTTTTATTTTTTTTTACCACTGGTTGGAAACCAGTTTTCTAATACACTGGTGGTTTTCACCACACATTAGGGACTTTTATCCTCCTTTTCATTTCGCC
Source organism: Rhinophrynus dorsalis (assembly GCA_037306005.1). NCBI lineage: Eukaryota > Metazoa > Chordata > Amphibia > Anura > Rhinophrynidae > Rhinophrynus > Rhinophrynus dorsalis. The sequence continues at coordinate 43,569,613 of CM074726.1, read as the reverse complement.
ATGAAAAGTGCAGTCCATAACCATATGAATACGATACCACATTATCTTTGTTTTTTACGTGATGACCAAATTTTGCACCCGATGGACATTTTTGCACTTCTGTGGTAGTTGACAGTTAAAAGTATAGAAATCTGTGCTGTCAATACAACCACCGCTGATTTAAAAAAAATAGCGGGGGTAATAGTATCGAGCCCTAGATCAGATGTGTTATCCTGAAACAAAAAAGTTTCAAAATAAATGCTCTCTAGCCATAATCGGTTATATAACATTTATCTACTGTATATATTCACCTTAATAATACCACTTTATATACATTTACCCCTGTAGATGCCTGGCGTATCACCCTGAAAAATGGCAGATTCCAAAGGAACATTTTGCCGGTGAAACATGAATGGATCCCAGCGCTGACACCTACACGCTCATTGTGGCTTTGTACCCAATCTGATATTTTGGGTGCTTAGCAACTGTGATTTTTGTTTAAAAAAAAAAAAAAAAAGCAACCCACGTCAGGCTGTATGCATTTCTCTTTCATTTTCTACCCCACAGGATTTAACCCTTTGAGTGCCAGAGGAGTGTGCAAAGCATCGCAAATCAATGCATTGTGTACCCCTCTGGCACTCAAAGTGTTAGTTATGTCAAAAAATATATGATACTGAGGTTTAACTCATTCACCAAGAATGAAGAAGATATAAAGCATAAACAATAAAAAAACTTAAAGAGCTATTGTTTAACTCTTGAAGGTCAGAGGGGCTTGCAACACATTGTTGCACAATGATTTGCACCCCCATCCTTCCTGCACTCAGTGAGTTAAATTGCTAGAGGTTAAACAGTGGAGTAGTATCAACATGACTTCAAGATGGTGGACACTTTTATGCACATCTCTGTGGAACATTTTTCTGTCACCAAATGTCATGGAGAAAACAGAAAGTTTACTCAGAGGGTTAAATTGGTCAATTCAAGAGGGCCTGAAGTGTCTCTACCTCTTCATACATCTGGCACTGCCATCTCCAGGGTCAGATTTAACCTGATTAGCACCAGAGTCACTGAAGCTTATGTACTGCTTTAAATGAGGCTTTTAACCCATTGAATACTAGAGATGTCTCTAAGTCATTGCCTAGCAATCACAATTTAACCTTTTGAGTGCCAGAGGGGAATGCAACGCATTGCTTCGCAATGCGTTGCATACCCCTCTGGCACTCAAAGGGTTACGTCAACATTTTTTTTTTTTTTCTTATTCCTTCCCCATAATGCAGTTGGTTTGCCTCAGAATTGCATCATTTTGCCTTAGTACAGGCCCCCATTATGAATTGGTACCAGGGAACCATGGTTTAGGAGGATTAATGTAGTCAAACAACAAGGTAAACAACAGGGGGGGTATCTATGGTATGCATTTGGAGACATGTATTAGCAACACTAAGCGAGATACGCCTGAAAGTAATGTTTGTCTTATCCTTTGTTTATAAAGTACCAACATATTTCATAGCAATTTACAAGTGAAAAAACCTATAGAAACTGAAATCGAATCAGGTGGCCTCACATTCTACCCAAGCTTATGGTATTAATGGTCAAGTAAATAATGAACTAAGTTTGAAGTGTATTGCAGAGTGCAGTGATATCTTGTATTAGATCTATTCATGTGAATAGTGGTATAATTATCTCTGAAATCGGTGGTGACTCATTTGAAATAAATAAGATATGTGAGCGCTGACAAAGCTGAGTGTTAAACAGTAAAATTTATACTTGATATATGGTCGCTTTGTTCCTAAGTGTTAAGCTACAGTAGCAAGTCTAATTTTTGTAAACTGGAGCTTTGTTTTGTTTATATTATTGTGTGTGTGTTAATGTGTGTGGTAAAGAGCAGCCAATTATTGTACGAAGCCAAGAAAACTCACCGTGTTGAATTCAGTGACACTGTAAACTCTTCACTGAAGATATTGAGATTAGGTAGTCTCAGGGCCATGACGAATTCAGTAAGACTGTACTCTCTTCACTGAGATATAGAGATTAGGTACTTTCAGGGCTCTGGGGTTACCTGTTCACTGTATCCAACCCATTGTATAGGGGCAATAGATCTTACACGTTTGATTGCTATTTTTCACCCTACATCATGATCAGGAAGAACTATAAGTCATGGAGGTATATTAATGGTGCAGATTACATTTTTACCAGATATCACTACCATAACACCCTTACTGTGACAGAGAAACAATAGGAGAGTAATACTTGAGACAGAAATTGATTATGGGTTGTTGCACAGAAATTTTGTTGAGAAGAAGGCCATTAAAACACGTGTTTCAGTAGTCAAGAGCGGACATACCTAGCCATTTTTCCATTGTCAGAAATGAGCAGGTTATTACTAGAGTTTTTGAGGAGAGATAAAACCCAACAAAAACCCCCAATAATCAGGATTAAAAACACATAGAAGAACAGTCAGAAAGAATGGACCCTACAAACATTCCAGGTAATGCCTTATTAAGACCTTTGATTCATGCCAAACCCTCTATCAGTAAAGTATTTCTTGATAAATTTCCATTTCCCAGAATTCTTCTAACTGTACGGCTGTAATGCAAAGACCATCTGGGCTGAGTGGGAGGAAGGAGGACACATGCCATCTAATGATATCAGGAGCCCAATTTTCAAGACACCATAAATAACATAACAGCCTGAGGTACAAAAAAAAAAAAAGGAGAATATTTGTGAAGTCAGAAGTGGACTAATTCAGGTGCAAGACATCTACACTCAAATATGGCAAATATGGACTGCTTGGAACATGCAGTCTGCCCTTTTTCTACCTGCTGTAAAGCCATATACCAGGGGTAGGCAACCTTTGCATCACCAACTTTTGGGTGTTGGTTGTTTAGATATGATGGGTGTTGTAGTCCCAAACAGTCAGAGAACCAAAGGTTACCTACCCCTGCCCATACCATAGGGAGGAACCATTTATTTATAAAATAAATAAAAGAATTGCAAAGGTTGATTCAACGCTTACTCGTAAGCGTTAAGTCAACTTGTACAATTATTTTATTTATTTCTTTTTATAATAAATTGAAAAAAAAAAATTAATTTTGAAAACACCCCGCTTACTTATCTATATGAAGACTAAGATTGGATCTATTTGAGGACGCAACTGCACAGATCCCGAATGGAGACGGGTTGATAATTTCTTTATGCCTGTAAGTCAGACCATGTATATGCACTGATCTGACATTCAAAAAATGTGAGCACCTCAAATACTAGTACTTTTTGATCTATAGTGTTACAGTGTTACACTATTGGCCTCTTTTTCCTTTGTTGTTTGTTTCCATGTATTTTTGCCACTGAGGAAAGAGGGAATCTGTGGAGAAATCGGTCCTACATGAATTGGGGAAATACACCCGGACACTGTTACTGTGAACAGTAGAAACCCAGATGCTTGAATGTTGGTTCTGACATACGTCCAGTAGCTAACAAGTTCTTTGTGAGTATATCCCAACGTGACTGATACACACAGGGGCACCATCTGTGTTTCTTCTCCTTCTTTCCATTACCTAGATAGGTGTTCTTCATACATTAAGCAAGCCAATATATATAGTTTGTTTTTTCATTGGAACTGTGTTGTACTCAGTATCTGGATAGTAGCATTCCTCTATCTGAAAATACATACGTTATAAAGAAGACACAGCTAGGAAAATGTGCATAAATCAAGCTAGAAATGGAAAAATAAAAACTCCACAACTAACCTACTTCTTCTGTTGACCAGTTCAGTGCAATTGTTCAGCCCAATAACAAAGGAGTGTATAACGTAACTCTAAAACGTAGCTTTTTTAGTAATTTGATAAAATCACTGAATAATATCCTGTTTGGTTAATATAACAAACTGTTAGGTTGTGTATAAAAGCAATCAGCTCCAGATGGTCAATGAATTGCTGTCCCTCGCTGGTCTGAAAACACATACAATGTTCTGATAAAAGACAGCAATGCACTATATGCAAAATAATAGTTTGGGACTCTGAGCTTAGTAACTGTTAGATGAAAATAGCACTATCATCTCTGTCTTACTGCAAGCTGTCTCAAATGTAAGGGTTTATCAATCCCTGCTACTGTCGTATAACATAATTTCTGAGCTCAGAGTTCCACATGGGCCTCTTCTGAGCAAACAAAAATGATCTGGGATTATAGACACCTTAATGCTTTGTACTCCGTGCTAGCCACTCTAAAAATGATCTGTTTATTTTCAGAGGCCTAAAATCTAGTAACATATACACTTTCTGGTGGCTCTCATTTTTGCTTTTTCCAAAGCTCCCATTACAATAGCAGTTTTGATAGGTGTCTCAGAAGTGAAATTGCTTTATTGTCTGTTAATGGTCCGGAGATAGGATAGAAGCATTTTAAATAAGAGGGGGTACTAATCGCAACACATTAATAGCAATAGTTCGGCTCAAACAATTACCCAAATCGTGTCTATATAGAATGGTTTACACATACATTAAAATTGCAAGATTATGATTATATTTTGGAGATCTAACATAAAATAACTAAATTTTACAGATGTTAGCTGGAAGAACATGATAATTAAAATTATATAACCTAATTTAATTTTTTGCAGTTATTGTTTCTTTTAAGCACAATTAAGCAATGAAAGCGATATAATCATTCATGTATGTATATATGCATGTATATCTTTATTTATATGGTGCCACACAGTGTACGCATCGCCTCACTAGACATATCCTATATAATAATTCACTAGGATGTTTGTCACGATGCAGTCATGCGCAGTAAAGACTGACCACATTCGTGCAGTCTCTACTGCGCATTACTGCATCGGGTGAGTGAGGCGACACAGGACTGCATCGCATGGAGCAGTGCTGTAGCGGTCGCTTAACCCTTTGAGTACCAGAATGGTACGCAACGCATTGCTCCTCTGTCACACAAAGGGTTAACTTTACCTGGACCTTGGCCTGTGTACACGGGTTTTTACACTAGTAATACAATAAATAAAATGGAATAAAATAAGTGTCACAATAATAGGACAGAGGTCCCTGCCCCAAGGAGCTTACAGTCTGAATGGGAACTTTATCTTCTTGAGCTCCTGAAGGGTGCTCATGTGGTACCACTGGGGAATGATAAAAATGATGTGATTCTGGTCACAAAGGGGTGGGGCTTAATTATAGGTGGGTAGGGCTTAACCAACTGTGTCATAAAGAGGTTGGGAAATGGGCTTACAGGGTGGGAAGGAGAGGTGGGTGCGAAGTGGGAGGAACAGGGTGAGAAGGAGGATAAGTGGGCAGAGTTTCATAAGAAGCTCCCCACCACCGGAGATTCAGCCTCTGTCCCTGTAGACCCGGTAATTAGCTACAAAAAGTGGAGGTCTCTGGGGCAGATCCGGAGCGTTCACAGGTATGAACATAATTGTAACTCTGAGTGTCAGAGGTTTCCAATACAGTGTAACGCAATGCATCGGATACTTCGGAAGTCAAAAAGTTAAGCAAATTGGCACTATTCTGGTGTGTACTCCACAGCCATCCAAGTCTTTGAAACCACCTATGCATAGACACATGGATGGGCAAGACATGAGGGGGGTTTCAGTTGTTCAGACCCTCCCTTTCTCTTGTCTGTCCTTAACCCTTTCATTGCCAGAAGGGTACCCTTTGCATTGCTTTGCAATGTGTTGGGCTCCCCACTGACACTCAAAGGGTTAACAGATCAGCGAGCTGAGTTATCACCTGGCCTGTAAAGTCCTGGTAGGCCAAGAAAATATTGGCTGGGCACTAACGATAATTCAGTAGTAGCAAAAGCATGTAAAATATTTTTTTCCAGGAGAGGTGGCACCCCTACAAAACAAGTTGCTCCCTGTGCTGTCTGTCGTTCTCACAGGCGATTTTTTCCTTTATATATATTTAGCATGATTTCCCCTTTAAAGGAATGCTAATAAGATCCACTCATCTTAATCTGGGCAGAAAACCCTACTGAATTACTATGTTTATTTCTATAGTGCCACAGGTATACTCAGCATTTTATAATTTAACTTTTTGAGTGCCAGGGAGGTATCCATTGCATTGCAATGCAATGCAGCAGTAAGAAAGGTCTGAATGATGGCCTTTGGGACTGCTGGCAGACCCAGAACACCAACAGAGTTGGAGGTTGTGATGTTCATTGTAACCTCCAATGAATCGCTGACACACTTGGGCACCAGCCACCATACAGGCTGGAAGTCATACCTCTCCTGCATCTGAATCATCAATGGAATACACGAGAGAAGCAAGTTTACCAACACTGGTGACAGATCTGTTGTAAGGACCTGTAACAGGTCTGTTGCAGGGAAGGGCTGGCCTGGGGGACAGTTGCCCTCTGGGCCGGTCATATGTCTGGGCTGTTGGGCCACTGCTCCTCACTAAATCTCCACATTGATGCTGTAAATGGAGCTACACTAGCGATACCAGAGAGCTTACAACTGAAATGGAGCTAGACAAATCACACCACAGAGGAACAATCCAAATGGAGCTAAACTAGTAGCATAAACCATTTCCCTTGTAAACTCTATAGTAGTGGGCTTGAATGATAAAGAAATGGGCCACTTGAATGTATTTGCCTCCTGGGCCATAAGTTGCCAGCCCTCCCCTGGTCTGTTGGTTGTGTGAAAGAGGCCTTTCACAAATGCTTTATAGAGTGAAACAATGGGAGTGTGGTCCCTGCTCTAGAGCTTACAATCTAAAGTAAATAGGGAGACATACAGATTACTTAGCTGTCAAAGAAACAGTAAACCCTAATGTGCTAAGCTATCTAAAATTCAGGTTAGGTGCTCTGACTGTCACTAACTTGCTCCGGTAATTCATGGGTTCATACCGAGTCACATAGCGGATCCTATACCGTGTATTGAAGATTATGGAGAAGGAACCTACACTTCCTGTCCATGACTGACAACTGACTCTATGGAAACTAAGACTCACATCTCAAACCTCAATAGAACCTAGGGTTGCCACCCAGCCGGTATTTTACCGGCAGGCCGGTAAAAGATTGTCATCTGTCCAAAGTTAAGTCTATGGAGGGAATGCCATGGCCGTTATTTTTTTGAAGAAAAGGTGGCAACCCTAATGGAACCAGAGTGCTTGTGCAGAGTCAAAATCCCACAAAATTTGGGCTCTGCTCACGCTCACTGGTAACAACAAGATCCCGGGACAAGAAGATAAATCCAGTGAATGTCCCAGTAAACAGGTACAGTTGGCAGGTATGTAGCTCTTATCCATCATGCAACAGGATGCCTGGGGAAAGCAGCAGATTGGAGGTATGTAACCCTTTGAGTGCCAGATGTATTGCATACCCTTCTGGCAATCAAAGCCAGCCATAAGCATGTCTAACAGAGGCACAAAAAGCACCCCAGTAAATATACTTTTTTTGCTGCGGTCGTACATGTTTACTTGCCAAGAGGAAGGAACCTGCTTTCTGTCAGTTGTTGTTGGACTAAAAATCCCATCATCCTTAGTTTATCAACCCCACTCTGAGAATTATAACCTAACAGTTGAAGGGTTGCAGATGTTCCACATCTGGCCTATCTATACTCAGGTAGCTTAATATACTTCTGTATGCAGATTCCAATAAAACAAATTTTAGGTATTGTTAACGTGAGCTTATATTGTTTTCTGGAAACCTCTTTCTAGAAATTGTGTCTTTTTGTCCTAAAACGTGTACAAAGCATGACAATAAGACTCACTTCTTACAGCCTTTTCTTATCTACGTCAACTGAATAGGTTCACTGAGGCTGATGTACAAAAATGTGGTGCAATTCTGAGGTAAACCAACCGAACCATACGGAACAAATATACATATCCAATGACTGCAATGAGGCTTTTAACTACTTGAATGCTAGTGTGTTAACAAAACATCCCTATGATTCAATGGGTTAAGGGACATTTAAATAAACAAGATTTAATTATTCAGTATTGTGCACTTAATTGAAACCACTATCACATCACTTTCTTAGTCCATCAGCCTCAGGTAGTGATATGACGTTCTGTGGCAAGCTTGAACGAGGAACATACCACCTTGCAGCTCACGGGGGAGCTATTGTAGTAATCTCTCCCCACGCTTTACATTGGATCCATCCGTCACCCGGAAGAGATCGGCAGCCTGCTAGCCCCTCCCTTTCCTCTGGCAACCGGCAGCAACTATGGTGAGTGTACGTGAACTGTCCGGGGTAATCCGGTGTCATCCTCCCTGCTGAAGGCTCTAATTCATGGGGAACTACAGCAGGGAGTGAGCGGAGGTTTTGAGGGGTAGGGTGGTAGTTGTATCGCGGAAGCCGAGGAGAGATTAAATCCGACAAGTGAGGTTCATTGCTGGCCTTGGCCTGTAACTGTTAGGCCTTGCTCTATACTACATCATATACTTCTTTTCCTCAGTTCTACATAATTTAATAGAACAAACCTAAAACACGCATCAACCCGTTGAGGAGGGAGTTTGTGCATGCAACCTATTGCTAAGTTGCTCACCTGTGTTACCTTTCTGGCCGCTTAACTTTTGAGTGCCAGTGCAGTATCTAGCGCGTTGTTAGATACCCTCTGACACTCAAGAATGAAAACTGGAGGTGCTTGCCCCAGTAACTTAAAGAAATATCGGTGGCTTTAACCGTTTGAGTGACAATAGGTGTCCAACGCTTTGTATATTATTGCTTCAGGCAGTGTGCAGGGCATTGCAAAGCAAAGGGTTGCCTATCTGTCACTCAATTGGTTAAGGTATATGATTTGGGGAGAATGAAATGCAGTGAGCAATAATTGATGATAGTGCTCTTGACTTGAACAAATTGTGGCTCTCAAGCTGTTGCTGGGATACAGCTCAAATGGGAATTGTAGTTTAAAAACTGAGATTTATGGGTTGTCTACCCAATGTTTATATAAGTTGCAAAGTGCTATTAAATGAGACTAACCAGCCTCTAACATTACTGTATACAGAATACCTTAATGGCCCCTATCAATTTTTCCTTGTTTTGTTAGAGACAACTGTGTTCTTGATGTCTTGTCAAACACTGCTCATTGTCTTTCAATGCATTGTGCTCCTCTCTGGTACTAAAAATGTTAAGTAGGCTCATGCATTAATCCCTTAATGTCCCTTGACGGTCATAGTACGTCACGTGTAGATCTGAGTTAACGACCCATGATGTACTATGACAGTCATGGAATTCCGGGCTCCTCCTGCGGCTGCACTCTGTTCGGGGAGTCCGGAACCGAAAACACAAATGGGGGGGAAAAAAAAAAATGCTCCTGGGTCCTTTAGTGACTGCCGCGTGGCCGGTCGTTAAAGTGGAACTACCATCCCTTACAATCAAGGCCCCAAATAATTACACATCTGGTGACTAGCTGGTCGCTAGTCGCTGGAATTATTTTCGCGTTAAAGAGGATTATACACTGCTCCCGGAATGGCAGTCAGGAAACAGCACAGACCTCTTTCCATAGTGAGGTCTGCAGCCTGCGCTGTCAGTTCCAGCCTACTCTAGGAGGTGTTGCTAGGAGCTGCACAATACCGGAAGGGACTGACAGCGCAGGTGTCACTGTGGAAAGGTGTCTGCGTTGTTTCCTGCCTGTCAGTCCGGGAGCAGTGTATAATTCTCATTAACGCGGTAATAATTCTGGCGACTAGTGCTGAGCAGCTAGTCGCCAGATGGTTAATTTGGGGCCATGTTTGTAAGGGGTGGTAGATCCACTTTAAGCTTCATTCAGTTTGAATGGAGACACTGCAAGGAACTGTCATGTTGGCCTCTAATGACATGTCATCCAGGGCACATTGAATGTTATCTCTTGAACAAAGGTACTAAAGCAAAATTAATTTTTTTATGGCCATAGGAAGTTAAGTGGGGGTTATTAATGTTCTTATGGCCAAACTAGAACTCTTCATGTTATCTCTTAATGTATTCATTTTATTTTTATGGTTGTTGGAGAACTAACCTTCCTAATACCCCACCACCACTATATAACACCACACACACACGCACACACACACACACATGCCAAAAAAATCCTGTTTGCCTCTAACTTTTTTAAGTGGTTTGAGAGAGAAAATCAAAGGTCATTCTTAGATGTCTTTTCCATTGAGATCTTTAACAGTTTTGCTCACTAAATTGGCAGGTTAACTTTAATGCTCTTTAAGGGCAAAGAGTTATACAAAATGTTGAGCACTCTTCTGCTCGCGAAGGGTAAACATGCCCAAAAGGTCTCTTAACATGCCTTTATATTTCTCATCTAAGGATCTATATATTTTATGTACTGTATAGCGTGTGTATACAATATTGCAATATCTGGCTATGCTCTTTAACACTCCTGTTTGTGTGCATGTATTTGTTTTTATTAGGCAAAAATCAAGGCCCGAGACCTTCGTGGTAAGAAAAAGGAGGAGCTTTTAAAGCAGCTGGATGACCTCAAAGTGGAACTGTCCCAGCTGAGAGTTGCTAAGGTGACAGGAGGTGCTGCTTCTAAGCTGTCCAAGATGTGAGTATATTATCACTACCTGCCTGCACACTAGATCAGATGTAGCAATACATAGCCCAGTTATGAAAAGCTGACCGTGTGTGTGTAGGGATGTAGCAGTGGGCTAATGTTACATAACATGTCAGTAGGGGAAAAACATCCCCCCCCCCAACCCTTTGGGGATCCGTTAGAGTGTGTAACGCATAGCTTTGCACATTCCTGGTCCTTAAAGGGTTAGTGAACTCGTCTCCATAAGAAGTTTTACAGGTATCTAAAATTTGCATGTATATGATATCCTAGACCTTTTTCTGTGAAATGGTTCTTGAGAAATTAACCTTTGTTTTGGTGGCACTCCGTGGAAATTCCCCGCACAGTATGTTAAAAAGTTAGATTTGAGTCCAAATTTCTTCTTTGTATCAGAAATACCCCAATGTGTATTGCCTTTGCCTAGAGCTCAAAGCGCAGTGTGTCAGTATTGGCACGGCCCAGAAACAAATTGGCATTAAAGTGTGGCATTGTTACCAATAAATAAGGTTAAGTTCTCTATTTATATTAAATGGTTAGTACAACATATAGGTACTTAACTACAAAAAAAGTACATTTATCTCAAAGCAATTTGAGATGAAGGGCATGTATGGGTGCATGTATGTACTTTAAAGTTTACATTGAGCAGCTATGATTAGAGCCACAATATCGGTACATGTGACACACGAACATTCTTTAATTGGTACTAGAATGCCTATGAATTTTATTAAGTGTCTTGGCACAACCCTTAATGGACAAGTGATTTTACTTTACATCTGTACTGTATGGCTTGGGGTGTGCAACCTATTGCAATAAATGTAATTCTGAATGCCAGAGGAATATGCAATGTATTGCATATCCAAATTGATTTTCTTAATTCCTAGAGCACTTGCCATGCCCCTCTATCCATACTGTTTTGCAGCACTTACTTACTGTGTTTTTATTCCCCCCACAGTCGAGTTGTCCGCAAGTCAATCGCCAGAGTTCTGACTGTGATCAACCAGACACAGAAGGAAAACTTAAGGAAGTTTTATAAAGTGAGTACAGAATTTGCATGTCTGGAAGACTTGTGCTATAGAGCAGATTATTTGTAATAACCAACACTTCTGGTATTTAATGAGTATACAAGCTAGTATCCTGTTGATGAGCAAACTGCAGTCCTTTAGCTACTGCACCGTAACACATTAGCCATATTGTAGGCTATAGGAGGATGATGTGATCTGTAATTCGAAAGCTGGAATGCAGCCGGTATATTTATTTCCTCTGGAAGAAATAGTACAGAATACTACACTTTTATTTTTTCACTTAATTTAATTTATATTCGAGTATAAGATTGCCACAAAGTTCATGTGGCAGGACATTAATATCTGTTTCTAGCCAATGACCAGTAAAATCAAAGAGTTAAACATGTGGCTTGAAGTGAAGCAAGACAGTCACCCAGCACTGCTTCCTGTTGGTGGCTGCAGTGTGAATCGGCTCTTGCTATATTAAGTACTACTGGGTGGTATTCTAAACTCTGTATGTGGGTTAAATTCTTCCTGGTAGATACATCCTGTTGAGCATTCACATATGAAGACTGATATATCAACTTAAAATGGTGCAACTTTGATGCAAACCAACTGCACCACAGAAGATAAATGAAAATTGTAGTGGATTTAAATGGAAATTGTAATTGGAGACCTAGCATTTAAGGAGGCTAAAAGCCCAGTTTAAAAATGTTCAAATAGTGCAGTTGGTTGGCTTCAAAACGGCACCACTTCTTAGTACGTCTGCCTCTGATCCGTTTAAATGATAGATTTTGTTCAACCATATATTTTTTTAACATTACATTTTTGTTAGGGTTAATATACAGTATAACTATATCAGTGCTAAATTTATTTGTCTGAACAGGGCAAGAAGTACAAGCCTTTGGATCTGAGGCCAAAAAAGACCAGGGCCCTCAGGCGAAGGCTGAACAAGCATGAGGAGAGCCTGAGGACCAAGAAACAGCAAAGAAAAGATCGTCTTTACGCTGTACGCAAGTTCGCGGTCAAGGCATAAGTGTCATGTTCTAAATAAAAACTTTTTGTGCTAATACTTGTGTCTTTTTGAAACATGGTCTATTAATGTCTAGGAGGTAACTGAAAGTTGACTGGGCCCAGTGTGGCTGTTTCACTTCTGGATATGGAGTTCCTCACTCCACTAATTCCTGATTTAATTGATTGAACACATGTATGGTATTGTATTATAACGGAAGCAATATAGCTCTCATGAGCTCATTTGGTTAACTTTCAGTACCAGAGCGGTGTCAATGCTTTGGACATCCAAGTGGCATGCAAAGGTGTAAAGTAGTAGGTCAAATACATAGTGCATTATAAAATATTAAAACGACATGTAAAGCATCCCTCCAGCAGGTATAGGACAAAATAATTGCACGCCCTCGTTTTAATGTGTTTTTAAAAGTCAACTGAGGTTATGCAAAGTCTATTCTTGTGGCAGTGTGCTGAAGGACCAATGCGCTATATATATATATATATATATATATATATTTTTGGGGAGTGAGTACCAATTATGTGGTTTCAGCTTTTTCTACCCTTTCTTTCTAGTCTGTTGGTGTGTCTTCTGTTTATTGATATGCCAGCTCCTGGGTGATGGCTTGCCTTAGCTATGGCCATGAAAGTTTTCTCTCTCCTTGATCTTTGGGACAGCATTGGTTTGCCCCTCTGTCCCTGATAGGATGAAAGATGATTTTTGGGCTAATTTAGGGAGTATGTTGAGAGTGACTGCCATATAGCACTTCAAAGTAGACTGATTTATCTATTTTCAACTTGAAAGATTTTTTTTTATTTAAAAAAAGAAAAAAAAAAAGTAATGTTTCAGTTGACAATGCTACTGAACAACAAGAGGTGTTAATGGGTTGTAGGTAGAGTTTATTTTTTAATGCATAGGCACCAACTACAGGATGTGCTGTTTGGTCCCTGTCCAAAAATACTGTGATAGAAAGAAGTGGTGTAGCATGGAATGTTCCTACCAGTCTTGGAAAGGCATCAATCAGCATTTAAGGACCATTATATGGGTTGTTAATGCAAAACAACCCATGACATGCCATGACCGTTAAGGACCACGGAGCATTTTTTTTTTTTTTTTTTAATGTAATCAGAGTTTTACAAACTGTGTGCAGCCGCGTGGGAACCACCGAATTCTGTGACATATGTATACATCATGGGTCCTTAATGCACGTTCTCCCCATGACTTATATGTACGACATTGGTCCTTAAGGGGTTAAAGCGGAATTTTAAGGTAATACCAAGTCGCCATGCATTCATTAAACGCATAGCGACTAGCTTCAAAATAGATGTTTTACCATTAAAAAAATATAGCTGTGTCTAAAGCAATCCGTCCCGTTTCGGGGCTGATGGGCAGGTTAGTGCGGTCTGTATGCCTGCACCGTCAGTCCCTTCCAGTGACCATATGGTGCACTGCAGTCTACTCAATGGAGACCGGGACTGATGGCGCAGGTGCACAGACAAGATGTCTGCGCTGTAGCCTGGGTTCCGGTCTCCAAACTGGAAGTATTACTTTAGACACAGGTATTTTTGAACTGTAAGACATCTATTTTCAAGCTAGTCGACATGCGTTTAATGAATGCATGGCGACTTGGTATTACCTTAAAGTTCCGCTTTAAATTAATAGGAAGTTTATTTATTCCCTGTTGTGCAGCTGGGTTGCATTTGTGCATTAGATCCTAAGGATATTCTCTATAAACTTAGAGATGTAATTCTAAAGCAGATCAAATGCACCACAAAGAAATAAATCAACAAATTTGCTTTGCAATGTGTTGGTGTCTGTCTAGCATTCAAGAGGTTAAATCTAATTTAACGCAAAAGGAAGTTGTTTTGCACCAGAACTGCAACACATTTTCCTTTTGTGTATTAGATCTCCTTATGCCTTTTGGACATACCCTTCACTTCCAGCACAATACATCAAAGAAGTCTAAGCATATGGGGTGAGGTGATAAGAAATATGATTCTTATTGCAATACTTTGAGGCTTTGTTATAAAATATACAATTTAACATAACATGAATCAAATTCTGTTGAATCACAAAACATAAGTGAGATTAAAACAACCTCCTCAGTAGTAATCTTGGTGTAATATTAGACTGGATTGGTTCATTTAAAGTGCTGGTGGATGTTTTTCAGGCTTCACCAGAAAGAGATCTTCCACAGTCACTCGAACAACCTTGAAGAAGGTCAAATAAATAAATAGATAAATGTCACCTGGGGCATAAGCACCATGAAAAGAATAGCAAATTAGCTGCAAGATAGGTGGCAAATGAGAATCCCATTAGAGTGTGAAGCACATACATGGCATAAGGTTGTAAAAGTGTACCTAGTCAACCAACCCCACCCAGGGCATGTGCTTGGAAATCCACCCTAAAATATCCCTTCCCCCCCCCCCCCCCCATCACACCTAGTTTTGGGTGGGGTGGGCAACAGTACCAGCCCTGGTATTAATCATCTATCTGATCAACAATAGCAAATCAACACTACGACCCAGAAGACACTTTCTGTTTTCAGTTACCTGCAAATTCAACCCAGCGTTCTCCAAACTTCTGGGCTGAGACTGAAGACACATCAATATGAAACGAGTGAGGATTTCAGGTCCCCAAACTCAGCCGCAAAGTTTGGAGAATGGCAGACACAGTTTGCAAGTAAGACAAGACAGCGGGGTGGGGTGTTATGCATTAATAGTGATAAAGAGGTTATAAAGCGGAGATTACTTCTCCAGTGATGTCACCTCTCCAGTTCCTGTGTTATTCTATACAGCCTACGCACTAAGATCTCCAAAGATGGTGAAATCTTAGTGCATAGGCTCCATAGAATAACATTGCAAATAGAGAAGTGATAACATTGGAGAAGTCATCTCCACTTTATCACATACCTAGCACTCATTAGTGCATCTTCCCCATGTACCTATCACTCATTAGTGCAGCTTCCACCAGGTGTCTTCTTGGTCACAGTACTGATTGCTCACATGAGATATATATATATATATATATATATATATATATATATATACATATGTGTGTGTGTGTGTTTCTCTCAACCAGGGTGCCGTGACACTTTAGTGTGCCACGGACATCCACTTAGGGTGCCCCATTGTATCTATAATGCTTTGAAAAAAAGTGAATGTAGACTTCCAACCGTAAATTTAAGGTTATTACTATTCATAATATGTTTATTTTAGTTGTGAGGTCTAACAATAACTCTATATTTATGTACTTGTAACCTTCATTACACCACAGACAAATGTCATAAAATAATAGGGGTGCCCTGAAAATGCCAGACTGCGTATTATGTGTTCCTTGAGCAAAAAAAGCTTGAGAACCACTGAGATATATATATAAAATTCTGGTTCACCGCCTGCCCCGCCTCTATTAGATAAGTAGTTTGACATGCCGAAGTTAAATTATTATGTAATAGTTCTCATGTAACTGGGTAGTTGACCACCTTTTCATGAGTCGGGTCAGGATAATTGCAGATTCCCTCTGGAAACACGTATCTGATCAGAGCCTTGAGATTCTCAGGGTACACATAGGTTGGGAACTGCGCACAGTCCAGTCCAACTCCTGCATCCCACTGTCAACAAGAACAACAGGAAGAAAGACCAAATCTGGTGAGTTTAACACGTCAGTCTTCTAATGATGTACAAAGGCCATATTAATTATAACAAGAACACACGCATAAACGTAAACCACTGTGCTAGTTAGATGTATTTATTTATTTGGTAACATTCCTTCAGTTTTAATATTCATGTACCCTCTCAATACTTGACGAGAGTTTCCAGAATATATACAAAGGTTTCAAGAAAGATGATATAGGAAACAATGGTAACTTAACTGTTTAGCGACCAGATCGGTGTGCTATGCATTGTGAAACAATTCCCTGCACACTCAACTGGCCCTTAAAGGGTTAAATGTCTCCTGATATATACGTTGGACTGGCGAACGTATTGTAATAATAGGCGTTGCGTACCTCTCTGGCAATCAAAGGGTTAAGTGTACTGTCAAGATAGGCCTTGTATTTCAGGCAGAAGTTCTCCCTACTGTGTCTGGTAACAAACTCCTTGCAGGTCACCTGGGGCAAAGCAACTACAAAATAGGGCATAAATGGAAATTCTCAAAATACCCAATCATGTGTTAAAGCGGTACTTTCACCCGCTATAAAGTCGCCCTGCAATAATTAAGCAGGTAGTAACTAGCTTTATAATAGATACGTTACCTCTGAAATGTAGCTGATTATAAAGAAATCCTTTATTGTAGGAGACCGAAAGCCAGGCATTAGTGCAGACATCTTGTCTGTGCTCCTGCGCTGTCAGTCCCAGTCTCCATTGAGAAGCACTGCAGTGTGCCACATGGTAACCGGAAGGGACTGATTGCGCAGACTGCACTAACCTTGCTGTCAGTCTCCTACAATAAAGGATTTCTTTACAATGGGCTAAATTTCAGAGGTAGCATATATATTATAAAGATAGTGGCTACCTGCTTAATTATTGCAGGGCAACTTTATAGTCGGTGAAAGTTACGCTTTAATTATATTTGTATTCAGGGCTTGTGGAGACAGATAATGATAATGAATTGTAAACGTGTGGTGTGTGTGTGTGGCTTAAATCCCTGGGCCGTAGCTAAAAAGGTCGTGAGGAGCAGTAAGGTGGTTAGAGGCCTCACCTAAGGAAATAGTAAGAGAGAGGGTGGGGTAACGTAGCTGCGTGTGCAGCAGGGGCTGCTGGGATGGAGGGTTTATAAAGCCTCCAGTCCCTCTTAGAAAATCAGGCTTTTACCCTTAAACCTATCAGTCTATGTCTATCCATCATTCTGTCTGTCTAGCTATCTATCTCTACATACACTTTTTTCTTGTGTTAATTGCCCTTTAGTTTCTCAAGACACAATGATTCTTATTCATCAAGTTAAAGCGCTGCAATTCTGGAGTAAACCAGCTGTGTCATGGGGTGGGGGATGAAATTCCCCCTAGATTTAAATTGGGTTTTTAATCCTTTGAATGCCTTTAGCATTCAAGGAATTAACAACCCAATTTAAATCTAGTTCTCCAGTCCTTTGCTTCTCAATTTGTTGCAGTACAGTCTAGCATTTAAGAGGTTAAAAGCCCATTTGATCAGAGGGAAAGTTCAGAGTTCAACCTATGATGCACCACTTTGATATATAAGAACCACCAAGAGGTACGGATGTCGTTCTTTTCTTCCTCATATTTTTTAGGGGTTCTCACCAGCTGCCTGCGCACCAGCCTATACGCCTTCCTTCTTCGCTGCTTGTCATCCTTCATTCTCGCTGCCACCTCCAACACTAACATTACCCACTGGGGTACACTGTAAAAAAAAGAAAAAAAAAAAGAAAAGAGCTATGAATACCCAAACCAGGGGCCTCATGACTATATAAATATGGCCTAATGGGCCCAGGACAAAATCTGAGGCTTTACCACCTCCCCAAGATGTGTACTGCATGCCTGTGTGTGATTATATATCTTTTGCTAGTGTGTATGTATGTATAGTCTTTTGGTAGTGTATGTATGTATATATATATATAGAGAAGAGACACATTGAGAGAGAGAGAGAAAGCTACACAGACAGAAAAATAACGACTGAAGTGTTATACTGTGGGATGTCTGTAAAAAAGTGTATGTTACTGGGCAATGCTGGGACACTTCTGTTAGCGTATATATAGCTTGCTATCAACATGATCTAACCCATATAGCTTACAGCAATTTACCACATGCTCTGTTGTTCCCTTGTTGCAGCTTCACTACCTTGGCATAGAAGCTGGTATTGTTGCTGCTTGGCACTACACATCTCTATTAACGGCATGGGGTTGTTGGAGAGAGTGTCTCATTTAGAGGACCATTAATACTTGGCAAGTACTTTGAGTGGGCAACGTGAGGCCCTTCAGTTGTTGATGGACTACTATTCCAACATTCTATACTAGCCAATATCCTCAAGTTCCTCAGCACAATGTTAACATTATTTTCTGCCAAGTCATTAACCATTTATGGATCAGAGAGGTGCTCAATGAATTGCAAACTAATGTGTTGCATCCCACTCTGGTCCTATATGGCCGGACTATAGGGTAGTAATGGACCCCTTCCACCCCAATCCTCAACAACAAGTAGCTGCTTGTCAGTGAATATTGCAACTCTTCAGGACTAAAATTCCCATCATCCCCAGCTAAGGTTGGGTATATTGGGAATGTTAGTACTATGCAGCTGGAGGGCACCAGGTTGCCCCCACTTTTGAGGTCCTGATATACATCGCGTGTACTAATGCCTGTTTGATGCTTCGTTTTATCACATTGTGTGTTCTAAAACCAGTATTCTGTAACAGATATTATATATAAAGTACAAGGGGCCGCATTCTGGAAGCTGAAGATCTGATATTGTGGAGCAAACCTGTGATCTATAAAGGAGACATTAAAATCCCCATTGCTTTAGATGGAGAGTTTAACTTTTTTGAATTCTAGCGATATCTCCAACTCAGTGCTACACAGTATTTCGATGACCTCTCTAGAATGCAGAGTTAAAAACCCAATTTAAATCAACGTGAGTTGAAGAGCATTGTCCACAGAATTGCATCTCTTTATTTTCCTGAAAATGGCCATTTTTAACCATCTTCTTCATAAATGATAGTAGAAAGTGTTATGTATAAGGTATGCTGCTATAAAATATAATATTCGGTTAAACCCATGACCCTTTGAGTGCCAGCGGAGTACCCAATCTGTTACTCAAAAGGTTAAGGTCCGGTGTGGAGCGTTAACGCATTGCACACCCCTGTCTTAATAGTCCTACTAACTTATAATACTTTGAAGCACTCGTAATTAAATAATATTCGACGGTATTTGCCATGAATGCCCATTTTTATGACATTGTAGTAACACATTTTCGATTTTGATGCGAATCCACTTTTTATTAGACACATATTCAACGTATTTTATCGCATTATGAAATATTATCAGACTTGTTTTAGCTGTTACACGCTTCATATTTTAACCTTTTAAGTTTCAGGGGGTGTCCAAAGCATTACAAATCAATGCGGTTAACATCTCTGTGGCATAGTTGAAAGGTCAAGTGATTAGAAACACTTCGAGTGCCAGAGGGGTACGGAACGCACGTTCCCTAGCCCTCTGGCACTCAAAGGGTTAACCCTTTGCGTGCCAGAGAGGTATCCAACGCATTTTAACGGGATGAGGTGGATAACTTTTTGGCGCTTAATGATCAAAGACCACATGCATGTGTGTGCAGTGTACCCATTGCCTTCATTCTGTGGCTAGCAAGGCTAACAATCTGAATGCAGACATACGTTTTGCATTTGGTAGAACGAAAAGGCAAAAATGGAAAATTACAGGTATACCATTATCATTTCTCCTATTATCTATTCTGTATTACTATTCTGCATGGGATACTAAATACACCCATGCTTTGATACAGTTTACAATCACACACACAGTTCTATATATACATGCACTTATAAATAAAACTTCCACTAAATACAGGTTACCTGGGAGAACCCACCCAAATTTATGGCAAGCCTGATATAAAAGATCCATGTGCTCCATCAGGATTCCTCTTGGACTGCTGGCTAACAGGTAGTGTGTATGTATGAGGGGGTCCTCCCCTTTCTGCCCCCCAAATGACCTTTTGTCATACCAGCCCCAGCATATTGTCATATTTTAACCTTTCATAGAGATTGGCTACATGCAGCTGGAAGATTGCTTGTCTAGATACTGGGTAGGGTTGCCTTTTCCTGCTTGTACCGAGAACCAGAACTTGTATTATCTCATCTGAATACAAGGGCAAATCTAGGATTTTCAGGTAAAAAAAAAAAAAAGATTGAATGAATCTAATAATTGGTTTTGTGCATTTTTTACAGATAACTAATTGATGATGCCTTTACATAGCACAGGAGTAAGTAATCTACTCCCTACTAGCTGCTTTTGGACTACAACTCCCATCATCCTCAGCTGTAGTCCAGCAGCTGGATAGAAGCATTTTGACTCCCATATAGTCATATGCCCAGCAGAAGCAAACATTTCTCATTATTGAGGTTCTAAAAATTTGATGTCTCTGATCTGATACATAGACGGATTAAGGCTCCATAGGGCCCTATGCAAGGTACCAGTCTGGGGCCCCACATATCTTAACCCATTTACGTCCGATGACGTACCTTAAGTGCCGGACCAGTGACGGTCCTGGCACGTCACATACTTTTACTCACCACGCTCCTGCAGGACCGACTGAAGTTAATCGCTCCAAGACCGGAGCGATCCCTTTCAGTCCCTCGTTCGGCATGCCGGCAGTCACGTGGGGCGGCATGTTGAACTTCCCTATCTGGTCCTTAAAAGACCACACACCCCGGGACTGCTGGTCCTTAAGGGGTTACTCTGGTGCTTCTGACACAGAGTGCTGCTAGCAGGTACTGTTATTATGGCTTTAATGGAAGTGGGAGCAGTTGGATGATGCTGGTCTCTTTCAATAAAAAGGGTGTCTGACCCAAGATGTTAGCGGCAACAACAGCAGGGCCCCTGTCTGTGACCCATCACGTGTATCCAGGGCCCCTTATATTGCCAGGGGCCTTAGGCACTAGGCTAGGTTGCTATAATGGATGATGCAGCTCTGATCTGATAGAGTCAAAAGAACGTGAGGGGATTTCTGGTCAACTGGAGCCTCCTGCTCCCAAACACACCACCACCACTTGATATGCCACTGGGATACACAGCCTTATAGTACATGCCTCAAGCAAATATGGGCAGTGAGACATTACTGTTTTCTTGCACTATCATGAATGTGCAATATTTAAAATAATGAATGTGCGTGTAGATGATAGATAAATAGATGATATTCTTATATAATAATTTGCTAGGATGTTTGTCACGATGCAGTCATGCTCAGCAGAGACTGCTCGCGTTCAGTCTCTACTGCGCATGATTGCATCGAGTGAGTGAAGCGACACAAGACTGCATCGCGTGGAGCAGTGAGGTATCAGCTGCTTAACCTTTTAAGTGCCAAAGCAATGCATTGCGTACCCCTCTGGCACTCAAAGGGTTAACTTTACCCGGACCTTGGCCTGTGTACACTGGCTTTTACACTAGTATATATATATATATATATATAATTGGCACTTTCATAAAGTTTCAAGAATAGCAGCAGTAAAAAAGTAAGCACTTTTATTTTCTAAATAATATTACAGGATTAATCCATGGAACACATTGAGGCTGATGTACTAAGATACTGGAGTAATTTGGAAGCAAACCAACTACATCATAGAGGGCAAATAAAATTCCTCAAATTCTCATTGCTTTAAATGGGGATTTTAGAGCCATATTCAATAAACTAAGGTGGAACAATTCTAGAGCAAACCAACTGAACCATAGGGGAGAAATGAATATTCCTAATAATTTAGATGGGGCCTGTAACCCCTTGGAGACCATTCTAGCATTTAAATGGATAAACAACAAATTTAAATCATTGAGAATTTGGGGATGTTTATTTCTGCCCTATGGTGCAGCTGGTTTGCTCCAGAAATGTCCCACTTTGGCTTATTGAATAGGACCCCAACTCCTTGCATGCTAGTTCTTCTTAGTACATCAGCCTTACTTACTGCTAATAGGTCATTAAAATGAGTGCAGGGCAGTGAAACAGGACAGAGATGAATGACATGCATTTAACCCTTTGGATGCTGGAGACATCAATAACGCATTTACTGCAAGAGCAATTGTAAAGGAAACATAAACATTAACTCTTAGCAGATTCAGCTTTATGGAATCAGCATCTAAAACAAGTCTGTACAGTCCTTGGTCTACAATGGGAATTGCATTGTTAAAAGGAGGATGTTGATTGGTGTGTGTCATAGTATGGGTGTGAACTTAATTCTTCTGTATCTTGTCTCTTCTCATTGGGTTTCAGCAGGCTGGATAACTTCCCATGGCGCCACATAACAACAGGGTACCCTCTTTTGAAAATGCACATGCATGTACTACCTCAAGCATTCCCTGCAATACAGACAGTCACAATCAATTTTAGTTTGGCACTTCTGCTCCATGTAACATTATCAAGTTCAGTCTTCAGTCTGCCTTAAAGGGTTAGTAATGCCTGAAAAAGTTTATACTATATGGTAGATTTTACAGAAATAAAGTATCTGGAGAAAGTGTTTGAGAGATATTCACATCTAAACTTCCCCCGTCCCTCCCCTTCAACTGACGTCAGTGCTCTGCTGACAGCAGGAGATCCCAGTCCTGGGACCAGCCGGCGGCTCTGCAGCAGAGCCGAAATAGCAATACTGGAAAATAATTACTTCATTGGTTTGCAAGCACACTTTATAGACCGTTCCAATTAAGTAGTTCTTTCAGATATCGCTATTGCAGCTCTACTGAAGAGCCTCCTCGTTTCGGCCAACTCAAATCTCCTGCTGTCACCTTTACAGCTGACATTAGGAGAAGGGGAACTTTAGTGGAGGATATCTCTCATACCATAAAGGTTTGAGAGATAGGACTTTCTCCAAATACTTTATTTTTGTAAAATCTACCATATAGAATAAACTTTATTTTGGGCATTACTAACCCTTTAATCATTTTATAACATTATGAAGACAAACTTTATAAATAAATAAAGGAACATATATATTACATTTGCTACATACAAAGGATTATTGGGAAAAAAAAATTAAAATGCGTTTTCCCTTATCCCCTTGGTTCAAGAGACAACAGGGTTATGCACTAAGGGGTGATGAAGAGGTGATGATGCAGAGATTACTTCTCCAGTGATATCACTTCTCCAGTTCCTATGTTATTCTATAGAGCCTATGCACTAAGATCTCCAAAGTTGGAGAAATCTTAGTGCATTGGCTTCATAGAATAACATAGGAATTGGAGAAGTGATATCACTGGAAACGTCAACTCCGCTTTATCACCTCTTTATCACACCTTAGTGCATCTCCCCAAAGATCTTCAATCAGTCCTGGATGTCACGTGCATGGAGGCTGACATGACAGCTGGCAACAGAGCCACTGGGGTACTACTACTGCAAAGATCCAGTGGACCTCCCTATGGGAGAGTCTCCTGGCCAAGTCACACCTCTAACTGGGAGGGTGACTACATATGCCTTGTACAGTGAACCCTGACATGTCTGAACCATGAACACTGTAGCATGCTGGGAGTCAGTGCTTATTAACATTACCATTTGCACTTGATTTATTTTTGCAGTCCCATGTCAGTTGCCAGTCTATATTTTTCTTTCCTTATCCTGAAAGTGTAGTGTTCGCAGTGGTGTAATCCACTCATTTCACTGTTAGAAGCAGATTATTGCCAAATGGAATGACTTAACCGCTTGATCCTTAAAGGAATAGTAATGTTTCATAATAAAAGCAGCTCTAATTCATCATAGTATTTGGACTTTGGAGAGTGTTATTTCAGTTCTGTCAGTTGTAGTACAAGAGTAATTCAATGACAAAGTATCCCGCCACTTTTATTGATGTAACACTGCTCAGCCAGCGTAGAAGGGAGGTGCCCAGGTAGACTGCAGAGAGGGACAATCTTTAATTAAGACAAGGGAAAAACCTGTCAAGGGGGGAAGGGCTTTCATTGTTCTCATAGGAAGAAGATTGTCCCCTGCTGTTATGTCTGGTCTATGGACTGCATTCCACATCTGAGAAGAGATGGCTTACACTAGGTAAAAGGGGTGGGAGGGGAAACTTTGCTTGTGAATATCTCTCAAACCATAAAGGTTTGAGAGATAAGACTTATATCGTTCTTCATGTTTTTTTAATGCCTACAAAATAAAATAAAGATAAAATGAAGTATTACTATCCCTTTAAGGGTAAAAACCCTCCTATAGCACGTGATTATCTTATTTTCCACCACTGCTTTCAAGTCTGGATCAGATGTCAAAGTGCCTGTGTGTTTTTGAATAATTTCATCAATTACATGTCACTGGTTACTAAAACAGCTAATGACCATGCTTTTAGAGTCATCTTTTTTCATTTTGTTTAATAGTAATATATGTGTTAGTATAGAGAGTTTGATTAATGCAATATCCTTCAGAGTATCCCCTCATTAATAATCTTAAATTCAGTTCAGTTAAAATGTATCCACTTTTGAGCAGATATGCCTCAATCTTAGAAATTATTTTGTTGGTATATTGTTTTTTACTGCAGGTAAGAGTTGTAGTGAAGAAAATTATTGGCTGTTGATTTTCAATAAAGATCTGAGCCAAGGAATATGTTTTCTTGTCAATAGATGGCTAGGTCCAGGAAGTTAATTCCCTCTTGGGTTATTTCAGCTGTCAATTAAAATTTACTGATACTGTGGGTTGTTAACATTCGATAGTTCACATTGCATAGAAAATGTGTAGCTATATAAACCACTATTTAGTTAATGCCACAAGAAAGTAAACTGTATTATGAGGTGAATTGTAGGAGCCTTTGAGTCCCTTGGTGAAATTATGAGTGGAGGCTGCCAAATATGGAAATATATTTAGAATCCCTTTAGGTTTTGTGGTTGTCTTTCCTAGGCCCATTAATGTTTGTTGGAAACGTATCCATATTGGTGTGTACCTAAGGGAATCATCTCTCTTTACTGATCACAGGATTAAATTGGCTCATTGCAGAAAACATTGGACCTTCGGGGACTCAAGGTGAGGCACCCTGAAACTGGAGGCCCCTGGTGAATGTTTGGTATGGACATACATTAAAATGTGCCTGAGTATATCTATTAAAATTGAGCTACATAATAAACTAGTACCTCAATTTACACCAATGTTTGAGGGTATTTGGTTATTTTTACTGCAGTGCTTGCATGTTCTGTGCCACAAAGCATTTTCTCATGCACCTTCCTTAAGATAATAGGTTCTGATCACTCTTACGGTGCAAAAGTTTGTCAACACCCCTCTGACTCTCAAGTTATTAAAGACCTACCTCTGTCAAATGATGATAGAAATTCATAAAAAAGCTGTCTAGTTTGTAAATAATTGTATTAGCCCAGGTATCAGAGTGTAGAAAACATGGGTATCCAATCTCTTGACCTTCAACTGTTGAGGATTACTATGTCCATCATCACCAATCATCCACTGGCTGTTCGCAGGGCTGGATTTCCCAACAGACAGAGTAGGCAACTCCTTAAAGTTCTAAATTCTTAGGGGCACCTCAGCTGTACTGGCCACACCCACATTATGAATTGTGGGTGTGGCCAGAGCAATCTCAATGTCCCTGCACCAGTTTTCTACCCCTTTACAAGCTATTATTAAACCCCTTGCATTCTAGAGAGATCTCTAAAGCACCGGAGATTTCTCTCTAGCAACCTAGGGCTTAAAGATATTTTTTGCCCTTTCTTGTGGCAGGCCAGAAGTAAAACAAAGGTACTCCCACCATTGAAAGGTGTTCTATTCAAAAGTTATTGCAGCTCAAATTGTATTTTTTTAGTTGTAGTATCACAGTGGCCTGAAATTGTACAGTGGCGCTGTTGCTACACCATCCTATGGACAGCTCTGGTCAGTTGACCATAAATCTCCATAGGATGGTGTAGCAACAGCGCCAATGTATAATTTCAGGCCACTCCACCTAAAAAAAATACAAGTTCGAGCTGCAATAACTTTTGAATAGAACACCTTTCAGCAGTGGGAGTACCCTTGTTTTACTCAGGGGAATAAACCCTACAATATAAACATTTTTACATAGTAAGCATTACTATCCATTTAATAAACAAACCAATAAGTATTACCAAGTGCTGGCTCTAGGCTAACTGACCCCCTGTATGAAAACGGACCATGACACCCCCACTTTCCATTCTTTTGCAAGAAAAAAATATGTCCACATTAAGAAAGAAAATATGTATTTTCTACACTCTAGAAAATAGAGTTTCTAGAGTGTAGAAAAAAAGTCTACTTCCACACAGTCGTCACTCATTTTATTACAAAGTCCTTTAAAAAAAGTTTAATTCTTGGTAGTTTTTCCTCTGTTGTGGTAGGGACACTAACAAACGTTTGGCATCTTCTAGTAGTACAGTGCAGATTCTTCTACAAAATCTGAAGTGTAATATGTGTGGCATTTACTCAAAAAAAAAAAAAAAAAAGCACTGTAATTGATGCTTGACTATAAACAGCAACAACAGCGTTAAAGGGATAGTAATACTTAAAATGTAAAAAAAAATATGTTGTAGGGTTTATCCCCCGGAGTAAAACAAGAGTACTCCCACTGCCGAAAGGTGTTTCATTCAAAAGTTATTAATTTTCAAAGTTGAATTTTTTAGGTGCAATATCACAGTGGCCTGAAATTGTACAGTGGCGCTGTTGCTACACCATCCTATGGAGATTTATGGTCCAGGGACCAGAGCTGTCCATAGGATGGTGTAGCAACAGCGCCACTGTACAATTTCAGGCCACGGTGATATTGCGCCTAAAAAATTCAACTTTGAAAATTAATAACTTTTGAATGAAACACCTTTCAGCAGTGGGAGTACTCTTGTTTTACTCAGGGGGATAAATCCTACAACATATTTTTTTTTACATTTTAAGTATTACTATCCCTTTAAAATATACCCAGCAATGAGGGTTTTCATAATGCAGCAGTGAACAAGTTAACTCCTTAATGACATATGAAGTGTAAGGACCATCCTGGTGGTCCCAGCGTTAAGGACTGGTGATGGACCTGGCATGTCATGAAATTTTGTCATCACAGCTTGTCTACACAGCACACTGTGATCACCTCGCCTGATGGCGAGAAAGGTAAAAAGTGCATTGGTCCTCCAGCTTACCCCACCCCTGGACAGAGTGGTCCTTAAGGCATGCTCTTATCCTTTCTCGTCTGGACTTCTGCAACTCTTTACTGTTTCATATTCTTTACTTATTGGTCTGCCTGCTAACCATATCGCTCCTCTCCAATCAGTTCTTAATTCGGCAACCATAATACTCCTCCAGAAAAGTACTCACCCCACCACTTTTAAAATCACTGTCATGGCTTCCCATAAAGCAGCGTACTACATTCAAAATCCTGCTCATTACCTTCAAGGCTCTCCATCACTTGTCCCTAGCTTACATTTCATCTTCGATATCCCGTCACATACCTGCACATTCACTACTCACCACGCATGGTGGACGACTCTCTGCCCCTTTAACCACTATTGTTGTTTCACGACTGAAGGCTTTCTCCCTCACTGCTCCCTACCTCTGGTACTCCCTACCACCCAGTATTCACCAAATTTCAACCCTCAACAACTTCAAATCCAAGCTAAAAGGGCACCTCTTAAATGTAGCACTACCGTAATAGGGATATATTTTTTTTTGTCAAAAACTGCACTTCCTCCTCTACCTGCTTGTATCTGAATGCCACCCATCCTATTCTTAGACTGTAAGCTGTATGGGGCAGGGACCTTTTATCCTACAGTATACTCACCTGGTGTTCCCATTATGATTGTCTATATAAGCACTTAATCACTGCACTATTGTACCCCTTCTATACAAAATGTAAACTGTAAAGTGCCAAGTGCACAGGATGGCGCTATATAAATAAAAATGTACATACATACATATATACATAAATTAGCACACTTTGCTGCACTGAAAGACTTCCAAATATGCAAACTTGAATTCAAGGTGAGAAGTCCTTATATTCAACTCAAGAAAACCTGAGTATTTCTGGGGCAAACCAGTTGCACTAGAGGGGACAAATACAATGTCCCATTGATTTAAATTGGGCTTTTAACCCCTTGAAATCCTAGAAGGGTCTCCAATTCTTTGTAAAATTATGTGAGAATTTGAAGAATTTATACCATATTGTAAAGCTGGTGTGCTCCAGATTTACTTATTTTCTTTTGAACAGTGAAAATGACCCACAAGGCTTTGTCTCACCTTCAAGACTTTGATACACTTCCCATTTTCACAGTCCCAGAGCCTTACCTGAGAAAAAGACATTTCACAAGTTATTTGGGTTTGGAAATTAATTTAACAAAAATGACATATTCTTATAAGTACCATTATTTTCTGTAGTGCATTACCAAGCGGCAACAAAGTGACATGGAAAAAAATCTAAGCAAATAACTCATACATACTTGCTAGCCATCATTAATGGTGTAGCCATTTAAGATATGCTAGAGGACTGCACCTTGCATATTACATAAAGAGATAGGAATAAGAAAACGAGGGGTTGAAATTACCTATTTCCTTTTGCCTATCCCCCAAGTTCCAAGTGTTCCTCATATGGAAACTATGGTCTAGATACCATTGCAGTTAATATGTGTTATGACTCACTTTAGCAAACTGACTACAGTTGAAATCTATGAGGAAATTTGAAGATAAAACCCTTGATAAAGTTATGAATTGCAATGGAATCTACGTCTAAGATTTATACATTTGTGAAGTGGTCAGTCTGTATTTGTGCATTTATGGTGAGCAATGTACATCCCTATGACACTCCAAAGTTTAAGGGAGGGCTCTGCTCTCCAGTACAGACAGCAAACTGTTCTTTGTGGCTGCATAGAAATCTATGGGAAAGCTGCAAGTGGAACTTGAGGCCTGGAGTTAGACAACCTTGTTTTCGAGGGTGGGATTGAAGCACTCAACAAGAGGTAAGCTGGTGGTAGAAGAGGTACCTATGGTAAGGCTATGAAGGAGAATGGTAATGAGAAAATTGTAGGTTGAAGAGATAAAGTATAGGAATGACACACACATGAAGAATTAAAAATATGTCAAAACAGTATTACAACATATCAGAACAAGGCAAACACTATGTCAGTGGTGAGCAACAAGAGGTTCATGTGCTGTTGCTGAACTACAACTCCTATGATGCACTGATGAGCAAAGAATGATGTGATTTGTTGTCTAGCAGCAACTGAATGACCTTGTGCTGCTCACCCAAGTACTCTGCCATAGTCATATCATCTAATTCATATTAATCTTGCAATCAGTAGCCTAGACTGTTTCTCCACATAAAATTAATGTTACCATTTTATCATATCCAGTGGAGGCCAGCAGAATACCATCATGGGAAAAGGACATGCTCCTCACCCATCCCAAATGTCCATTCAGTAGGAAGATAAGAGAGCCACTGCGTGGATTCCACACTCGAATTGTCTTGTCCCAGGAGCCAGAAGCCTAAGATACCCAGACAGGCAAGTTAATACCCTGCAGCAGTATCTTTGCTCATTTTCTGTCTATATAGAATGGTGTGAACCTGTTAACCAGCATAACATTGCAATATTGATTTTTTGGGTATCTTTTTAAAAAGTTGCGTGCATAATAGCTTGTGGCTTCACTCCGCATTCATCATGTCGCCATAGTGAAAAGTTACGCAAGACATACCATTTTGGAAAGCTGATGTTCAACTGCATTAAATGAGGGGTTATTTGCCTTTCTACACCTAGGCTGCTGTGCAGAAAACGTTCCATAAGGTGGCAGTCATACCTGGGAACTCTCCAGATCTGTCCTGGAAACTCTGTTTTTTAGTGTTAATTACTGGGTCTCCAAGAACAGAGGCTGATTCTCCTGCTGTGGGGAGTCTCCTGAGTAACTCTGCCTACCTCTCCTCCTTTATTTCTAGTCCCCACCCTGTTCCGCCCACTTCCCACCCACTTTTCAGCGCAATCCTGATTAAGCTCAGCCCATTCAATTAAGCCACTCTCATTTTATGACAAGAATTATATAATTTACCCAAGTCTAATCACAGCCAATGAGCCCTTTAAGGGGGCTTCACAGAAGGAGCTTCCCAGATATGGTGGTTGTATTTGAAAAAAAGAAATACTTCTTTAAATTTCCACCACTTCAATGATACTAAGATTTTTGAAAACCCTCAGTCCCATAACAATACCACAGGTCAAGACTCCAGACCAGTGGTCTCAAACTGCAATCCTAAAGGGCCAGGATGAACCAAGATGTGCATTGATGTGGCAATCAAAATGTCTGAACCAATTAATTGGACACTTCTGCAAAAAGCAGAGATATCCTAAAATCCTTCACTTTGCCATTGCTACAGGAATGCATCTTGAGGCCCATGGTCTGGCCTGTACCCATACCAGATTCTAATTCATTGTTTAATGGACTGTATTCTCTTACCAGCATCCCGGACACAGAGAAACACACGCAGCTTATGTTGCCTTTATGTCCTTCCAGTATTCTGATTTGTCCATCACTGTTCAAGTTCCACACTCTGACTGTATAATCCCAGGACCCAGTAGCCTGAAGGTTATAGTAAAGTTACAAAACACTCTGCATTGACCCAAACCGGTCTATACATATATAAAAGTAATTCCTTATATTTTCTCCATCCATCATTACCTAAACCAGGGCTGTCTAAGTTCAGTCCTCAAGGGCCACCAACAGGCCAGGATGTAAGAATTTCCCTGATTAAGTACAGATGAGATAATTAGTGGATCATTCATTGTGACTGACTCACCTGTACATAATCATATATATATATATATATATATATATATATATATATTGCACACAGAGTAATGTACAATAAAAAAGAAGAGGCTCAAGGCTTACTGTTTTGTTTTTAAAGGGAAAGTAACCTTTTATTTTGACTTTGCATATTCTTCAGAAGCATAATATGCAAAGTCGAAATTGCATTTTATTTATTTATTTATGTAATCGTCAACTACTTTTATTTTCCTGACAGTGCCCTCCTTTAACCTGTTTCCAGACAGCATTTTGGTCAGTGACTGTGAAAGTAGGGTTAACAATACAATGTAACACTATCCCTGCAGGACTGAGTGATCAGTTCACTGCATTTAATAGATTGGAGGCAGTCTTTTCTACATTGTATCACAGTCTTTTTTATATGTTTTTTTCATTGCATCATTGTCCCTATTTATAAGAGGATTTTAGTCTTACCTGTTAAATCCTTTTCTCTTAGTCCATACAGGTTACTGGTAACTCTGGGTAGGCAATCCGCCCCTTTAAGTAGGCAGGAACAATTCTAGAATTGTATGTAGGGGGTGAAGCCTACCTTCCCTCCTTGGCTGCAGCTAGCCAACCAGCTCCAGAAAGATTTGAGACACTAACTATTGACTAGATAGGAGAAGAGAAAGAAGACTCCTGTGAGCATGACCCTGAAGGACCCCCACAGTCTGCCACAGGAGAGCCAAGCATAGTCCCTTGACAGGGTGGGAGACCAGTAACCTGTATGGACTAAGAGAAAAGGATTTAACAGGTAAGACTAAAATCCTCTTTTCTCTGTCGTCCAATACAGGTTACTGGTAACTCTGGGATGTCCAACCATTTGTCAGTCCAGTCGTTTAGAGCAGACACATCAGACACTGGCAAGGTACTCTTGGATAGCCTGGAGATAGGAGCATCCACTTTAGGAGGATGAACCCACTGAGCAAGCGCTGCCTCAGAAAAGGGATAAAGCTTAGCAAATTTCTTGGAGACAGAAGGTTTTCTGTCCGGAGACTTCCACTCTTCAGACACAAGGCGGTCAAGAGTGGGGTTAGGTGGAAAGCAAGTAAGGGGCTTTTTAGGCTCCTGAAACACATCAGAGGGGTCAGAAGGAACCTCTTGAACTAAGGGAATGTTAAGAGTATTCAAGACAGCCCTGATCAGGCCCTCAGAGGAGGGCTCAGGATCAGCTTCAAAAGGATCCCTGAAAAACTGAGAGACGCCCAAAGCAGAACATTCCTCAACATCTGAATCCACCAGCAGTTCCTCCTCAGAGGAATCTGATACGTCAGGTACTCCTTGAGGTTTTGGCAGGGAAGACTTGGCGGAGGAGGGGGCCTGCCAAGAATGGAAGACCCCCTGTAACTGGGATGGAAAGAGTTGCAATATAGACCCAAGGTCCCTGGTAGCAGCCTTGAACTCTTGCACCCAGACTGGCTCTAATGCATGGCTGGAAGTCCCCGGGAGATTCTCAGGGACATCAGAACATGCTGGGCATAAATGACCTGAGAATTCTCTAGGTAACCCTGACTGACAGGAAGAGCAATGTACAATAGGGGATACAGAGACCCCAGCATCCTTAGTCTTAGGTCTGGCTCCAATGGTATAGACATTCTCACAGTGTCAATAACCTTATTGTATAAAAAATCACCCAATTACAGTGCGTATGATTAAAGTTTCACCCCAGAAATCACTAAAATAGACTTATCTGGCAGGCGAAGGGTTAATCAGCAGAGGAGAGAGCGAGAGTCCAAGCCCTCTGTAGGATACTCATTCTGAAAAGGTCACAAAATGGCTGCCGCGGCGGGAGCCAATCAGAAACGAGCGCGCGAAGCAAGCACTCATGGGAAATGGAGTTTTCCCAGAAAAGTACCCCAAACAGTGCCGAAGCCCCCTGAGTCCCCCAACACACTAGAAACATGAACCAGATGATAGAGCAAGGGCAGACAAGTAAAATGAGCCACCTCTGAAGTCGCTAGGTTAAACGGTTGCAGAGATATGTCCCAAACTGTACAGTCCCATAGGAGTGAATGGAGCAATAGCGCCTATGCGGTAAAGCGCGCAACTCAATTTTTACAAAATTGATGGTTTAATACTAAAAGACATGAAACATCACTAAAACATGCTAGGGTACCCAAAAAACACTGAACCAGTAGGAAAAGTGTCAGAAACCCCCCCCAAATTAATGCAAACCAGCAGCTAAAGGGTTAAATATCACATAAACCTGCTCCAAACACCCAACAGACATACAGATAGACCCAGTGAGTGCAGGAGTGTGCAACAGGAACTCCAAACGAAAAACCCCTGTGCGGAAGGGCACTGTGGGACATGTGGACCTGCAGCACTCAAAGGGTTGCTCACCTTTCCTGCAGATCTTCTGTCTTCAGATTACCATGTTTAAAGAAGATGCCTCAGTGGGCAACTCCTGAGGAAAGAACTTGTAGCCAAGATTTTCCCCCCAGGGCTTAAGGTCCACAAAAAGCACCTAGTCACTGAGCTAGTCACATCTATGGGCATTGTCAGTTATGGTAATCCGCCTAATAGTGGTATTCCATTTCTAACAGAAAAATTAAAAACTTCTAAACCTCTAACTGTTCTCTTGTCTGTGTTATCTTCACCAAGGAACAAATCTTTCTGGAGCTGGTTGGCTAGCTGCAGCCAAGGAGGGAAGGTAGCCTTCACCCCCTGCATACAATTCTAGAATTGTTCCTGCCTACTTAAAGGGGCAGATCGCCTACCCAGAGTTACCAGTAACTTGTATTGGACGACAGAGAAATCTAATGTAACCCAAAGAGATAACTGGATAAATCCTTCCAAGCTTTATTACACCTTAGGGTGACCAGAAGGTCGCACAATATATTGCCTAGTAATGGGCTGCAAACCCCTCTGGCCCTCAAGGAGTTAATGATCATGTTTTACTCTGGTGAAACGTACACTAGAAAATTAATAACAAATGCAAGTTATTATGACTTCACTTCTAGTCCAGGTTCTAATAACATTACTGAGGGGAAATGTGCTCATATGCAACGTGCAAGTATGAATATTTCTCCCACTGAATAGCATTGCCTTCTCCTGCTCAGACAAAGCAAGGGGTTTTGGGTATGACTTAAGAATAAGTGAAAAGCTATTTTTTATTCCAGTAGGAATTTATGTTGAATAGAAGATATTTCTCCTTTCCACTGACCTTCTCAAGAGTAGCAGAATTAACCAAATCCGATACTTTCCATAGTCCGGAAGGTTAAGCCCATTGAGAAAAATGGACATTCATGCATACACACGTCATCACTCAGACAAGCAAGCATATGTCATTGCCCACACATGTGACACGCACACACATACACTTAATCATGTATTCACACACATTCCCTCACCTCACTTTGCTGCATCAAATTGAATCATAATCAAAATAGCTTTTTTGTGTTTTTGCTTATTAGCAAATAAGCCCCAAAGATTTTTAACCCATTGAGTGCCAGATGGGCGTGCCATGCATTGTGAAGCATAGTGTTGGCCACTGTTCTGGCATTCACAAGGTTAAAAGGGGGAATAAGTGTTGTAAGCAGGGGCAGCCAACCTTAGGACCTCCATCGTTCCCCCCCCCCCATGGCTGGTTGGGGATGACTGTGTTTGTAGTCTACAACAACTGAGGGTACAAAGATGTACTACAGCAGCAGAAAAGTAATAATCGGATAGTTGTGAGAAACTGATGACAAAATCAAACAAAAGTAGTTAGTTATACATGCTTATACATAGCAATAATCCTCCTATATAATAAAAAGCTAAAATGTTTGTCCGATGCAGTCATGCGCAGTAGAGACTGCCAGAATGCACAGAATGCTGGGAGTTCTGTGCTGGAAGGTGTAGGAATGCTGGGAGTTCAGTGCTGAGAGCACCCTGTGCTTTTGGGCAGTCTCTACAGAACATGACTGCATCGCGTGTGCGCCGCCAATGAGGCGGTGGCAGTACGCAGAGCAGGACCAGCCTCTTAACCCTTTGAGTGCAAGAGGGGTACCCCTCTGGCACTCAAAGGGTTAACATCACCTGGACCTTGGCCTGTGTACACAGGCTTTTACACTAGTCAGACACAAATTAAGATAATAACCTAGGATATATATATGCACAGCATTTCCTGTGGGATTCACCTCTCCCTGCACATTGGGAAACTGCTGAAACTTGATGATGGTGAGTCTCGTTGCAGTAGTTTTGACAGGAGTGGCCACAGTCTCTCTTTAATTATACATTTTTAATGGTGGCAACAACTTCTAATAATAGCACTTCTAAAAACTTCTAATACCATCTTACTATGGCCAGAAAATCCTTAATGGCCCCCTATGAATGACCTTGGGGGCTATGCACTAATAAGGTGTGATGACGTAGAGGTAACATCTCCAGTGATATCACTTCTCCTGCTCCTATGTTATTCTATGGAGCCTATGCAATAAGATCCCCAAAAGCAGAGAAATCTTAGTGCATTGGCTCCACAGGATAACATAGTAACTGGAGAACTGATATAACTAGAGACGTTATCTACACTTTATCATGTATTAGTGCATAATTCATTGTGTCTTTGTATAAGAGATAACCGGGGATGGGGGGGAGATGCACTAAGGTGTGATACGAAGGTGATAAAGTGTAGCTAACTTCTCCAGTGTTATCACGTCTCCAGTTCCTATGTTATTCTACACAGTCTATGGCTATGGCGAAATTTACCATTTTAAAAATGAGCCGGTTACGTCACTTCAGGACAGGCACGGGTCATTCTGCCCTGCAGCCTGTCAATCTTTGTCTCTTCCCCATCCCACGTAGAGCCTCGTTCTAACCTCCAGCGATGACGGGATTTCTCCATGTAAGCTGGAGTGGTCTCTTGCCAATGAGATCGCTCTAACTCACATAGTGGAAGCCTCCATCATCCCTGGAGGTTGGAACTGCTTGGGGAGGGGAAGAGACAAAGATTTACAGGCTGCGGGACAGTTGTGCTGCAGTCTGTCCTGAAGTAAGGCCCCAGGTCATTTTTAAAATGGTAAATTTCGCCATAGCCTGCATTAATTAAAAAAAAAACAGATGTTATTGCTATAGTAAGATTACATAGGGGCAAACCTTTATAGAGATGATAGTTCCCCTATAAACCTTTGAGTGCCAGAGGGGTACGCAACACACTGCAAAGCAATGCGTTGCGTACCCCTCTGGCACTCAAAGGGTTGTGCAACACATTGAGTCACAATCTGTTGCACATCCCTCTATTCCTTAAAGGATTAAGTAGGCTTTATGGTCATGATCTACAGGACGGATCGAAGATGTTATCTCTTTTACAAATCACCAGAGTAAAATTCACAAGGGTCATTAGGATTTTCCTACCAGTGTAAGGTAAGTGGGTGGTTATTTTTAGGAGGTGTTAATTCTCTTTTAATATGAATGCATACATGTTTTAACGCTTTATTGCCCATTTTTCAAAAAATTCAAGAAGAGTTAAAACCTTGAATACAATATCCCCCCCAGTAATCACAGCTGACTGGGACACCCACTGTTATTTTAGAGAACTTGTCTTACTATGTATAGTCCATTCACTGAGAAGGCGCTGCACTGGATGACGTCTACATGCCCCTGGAACACTTTCAGGTTCTGGCCAGTCTGTTGAACAAATTTAATTTATTTAAATAGAAATAACCCATAGCAGAGACATTTAATGCATATATGTACCTGGAGGTTATGCAGTAAGATGTGATAAAGAGGGGTACCGTGGAAATGTCCCCTCCAATGATATCACTTCTCCAGTTCCTAAGTTATTCTATGGAGCCAATGCATTAAAGGAATATGTAAAAATGTATATATTTTAGGGTAAAAATAAGGGAACTTCCATTGCCGAGAGGTGTTTTATTCAAAGTTATTGCAGTTCAAGCTTTAATTTTTTAATATTTTAGGTGCAATATCTCAATGGCCTGAAATGTTATACTGCGCTGTTGCTACACCATCCTGTAGAGAGTTCTGGTCCTAGGATGGAGTAACAACAGCGCCACTGTATAATTCCAGGCCATTGAGATATTGCACCTAAAAAATTAAAGTTTAAGGTATCGTAGGGCCCTAGGCAAGGTACCCATTTGGGGTCCTATGTTTCTTGATCTGGTGCTTCCGACACAGAGTGCTGTTAGCAGGTACTGGTACTGTGGCTTTAATAGAAGTGGGAACAACTGGATTGTACTGGTCTCTTTCAATAAAAAGGGCATCTGACATAAGATGATAGCGTAAGCAAGAACATGGCCACTGTCTGTGAACCATCACTTGCAGCCAGGGCCACAGGCCCTAGGCAATTGGCTAGGTTGCCATAATGGATGATCTGGCTCTGTTTGATCTACAATATCTTTTAAATAAAACCTCTCTCAGCAGTGGGTTTGCCCTTGTTTTACTCAGGAAGATAAACCCTACGACATGTTTTTGCATATCAAGTGTTACTATCCCTTTAATATCTCTAAAGCATTGGCTCCATAGAATAACAGAACATGGAGTTTATATTTATAACACTGAAGAAGTCATCTCCACTTTATCACCTGTTTACCACCTCTTTATCACATCTTAGAATATTTCTCCCCTGGTTTCTAGGCTCCAAAGACCTTACCATTCTATTGTATTGTTAGTGCACAGAGTTACGCATTCTGTGGCTGATGTACTACAAAATCGGAGTAAACTTGGAGCACACTAACTGCACTACCACAAATAAAAATTCCCAGTGATTTAAATTGAGCATTTAACCTTCCGAGTAATGGAAAAAGAAACAGAAAACAAACCTGCACTTATTCATGTAAATTGCTTAGTGTTAGTAATGTCTGTACTTTACTAATGCTAATATTGCAGCTATTATAAAGTAAAATGAAACAACCCCAGTACCAATGCTCATACCTTTATGGTTTGAGAAATATAGAAGGCTAAAGTTCCCCGCTCCCTCCGCTTTCACTGATCTCAACTGTAAAGCTGACAGCAGGAGATTCAAGCAGAGCCGAAACAGCAAAATGTAAAAAGAAATACTTCATCAGAACAGTCCACAAAGTGCGCCTGGTTTGCAAGCACACTTTGTAGGGCGTTCCATTGAAGTGTTTCTTTTTACATTTTGCTATTTTGGCTCTGCTGAAGAGCAGCTTGATTGTCCCGGGACCAGGATATCCTGGCTTCAGCTTACAGCTGACGTCAGGGAAAGCGGAAGGAGTGGGAAACTTTAGCCTTCTATATATCTTAAACTATAAAGGTTTCAGAGATGGGACTGGGGTTGTTTAAAGTGGATGTTTACCCCTTCAAAACTTTGCCTAAATTGTTTCCTTATAAATGATAAATAATGGAAAGTGTATACTTTTTTAAAAAAATCCGCTAGTTTGGAGAAATTAAAAGATTAAATGTAGCTCTGTACCTACTGACGGTAGACAGCTGTAAGTAGGAGCGATCTCATTGGCAGAGATCGATTTCTGGTCAATGAGATCGCTCCTACTTACAGAGAGACAGCCTCCGTCATCGGAGGAGGCTGGATAGAAGCTCAGACTACGGTACAGATCCGGTCAGCTCTGTCTGCCGGAAGTAGGTACAGAGCTACATTTAATCTTTCAATTTCTCCAAACGAGCGAATTTTTTTTAAAAAAGGATACACTTTCCATTATTTATCATTTATAAGGAAACAATTTAGGTAAAGTTGTGAAGGGGGTAAACATCCACATTAATTACATTTCATAATAGCTGCAATATTAGCTTTAGTAAAATATAAACATTACTATCACTTTAACCCTTTAAGAATCAGAGGGGTCCTTAAAGGGTTAAATATGAACATTTTTCTTCTGTTGGGCTTTTGAAGAAGTGA
Source organism: Rhinophrynus dorsalis (assembly GCA_037306005.1). Lineage (NCBI taxonomy): Eukaryota > Metazoa > Chordata > Amphibia > Anura > Rhinophrynidae > Rhinophrynus > Rhinophrynus dorsalis. The sequence continues at coordinate 43,530,915 of CM074726.1, read as the reverse complement.
CGTTAAGTCATGAAACGTGTTAGCTGTTAGTTGTTGTGCATATAAGTTTTAATGTAATATATATATATATATATATATATATATATATATATATATATATATATGAAAATAGGTTTGGCCTGTTGCAATATTGGGTGTGCTATCATACTCTATTCAAGTGGCTGTTTCCACATGAAATATATCACCCTTTTCTGAATACACCGAGGAGCTGACCCCACGTTTATCTGGACCAGAGGGAGTCACTGCACTGGGGTGTGAGCCAGTGCAGGTGAACGTACCGAAAGGCAGGTCATGGCCTCTGCTGGACATTACTGCATTATTTAGACTGGCAAATAAAGCTGGCTATACTCACAATTCAGCATTTCAAGGGTATAGCTTGCTCTGAGATACCCCTCACTATTAAGCACCCTAGTCAGTTTTCAACTGAAATATCTGGCCCTGGTGACGGGCATGTTAATTTGTTCAAATACCATATAAAATGAACTCTGTGAAACACTGAGATGAAAGCTGATCATTGTTGTATGATCAGGAACATTACCTGCACATCCCACAGAATGGCAGTGCGATCCCACCCTGCAGACAGTAGATATATGGAGTCTGGGCTGAAGCAAACTGTCTCTACACTTTTAGAATGATCTGATTGATGTTGAATAAGGAGAAAACAGTGAGAAAACAGCCAAATACAGGACAGGTTCAGTGTTATGCAGAGCTTCTCTATATACAACTAGAGCTTCCTCTTCAAAGCACTGTTCCGGCATGCCAACACTTTGTCTAGGAATTCACCAGTCTGTATGTATATAACGTGTACCTGTTAGCACATGAAGGCATTCTGCGGTGTCCAGTCTCCATATCCTTACAGTGCAGTCATGTGAACAGCTGGCAAACAGAGAGCAGTCTGGAGAAAAGCAGCCAGCCTTAACTGGTCCTAAAAAGAACAACAGAGGTAAAGTGACAATGAAGATAGAAGAGATCTAAATGAAGACATCCATACTTATACTAAGTCTGCTTCTACAGGGATTAAACTTGACCTCTTCACAGGGGAGAACTTGTCTACTTCCCTGTCAGGCCACCTGGAGACAAAATGCTGACCTCCATGGCTGTTTTAAAACCATATGGCCTCTATGCACAAATGGGAAGAAAAGCAGTACTGGGGCAAACCAACTTCAACATAGTGGACACATACATTATCCCACTGATTTCCACTTTCAACCCCTGGAATGAAAGAGGGGTCTTCAGTGCATTACAATTAGACTTCCTGCCTCCACCTACAACTCAAATTATCCCCAGCCAATAAACATCCTGATGGCTCTATAACTGATCAAACTGGCCCAAAGCATTAGTCACAGACTATTGGAGTAGTCCTGTCTTGCTTCCAGTGGAATCTAAAACCAAAAATAAATTCCAATATATTTTACGAGAAGCGGTTATTCATAGAATTTTGAAATCAAAAAGTTATCTGGTATTACAATGGCTACAAACTGCAATATCCACTGAATTGGTTTTAACGCAATTTAAATTAAGTATTACTTACAATATATAACATCCGTATAGGGTGAAAAAATTCCACAGTTTTGTCAAGCTTGTAACCACTGGATTGAAAAACTTTCAAAGAATACTCAATTAACCAATACCCAATTAATTAATTTAATTAGTTAATTGATGCCTACTAATAATAAGATTTTAATCTGGGCAGTAGATCCTAATGGCTGCTATGAATGAATCTGGCATTACTTGGTTCTCCAAAATTCATGTGTAATTCGTTGTGGATACTGTGTTCATTGATGGAGGCAGTCATGATTCATTCGCAAGACTTCAGGTAACCAGGATCTCCCATTTAAGCCTTCAGTGAGTTCTAAAGATTAATTCCGGAGAACCAAAAGACATTGAATTGATTCATAATAGCCATAACAATTTTCTGCACAGATTAAGATAAATGAGGATTTAATATTAGGAGGTGTTAGTGTTCCTTTAATACAAACAACGATAAATTAATAATATTCCTCATACACATATTTTCACTTTAATTCACTTTTTTGGTGGAAATGCACAAATCCAGTTGATTATATGTAGTTTATTGCTCAGAACAGGAGTGGCCAACCTTTGTGTCTCCAATTATTAGACCACAACTCCTTTTATCTTAAAGGGATAGTAATGTTTGTTATAAAGTAGTTTGACGAGTCTTCTTTATATTAAAGGTAACACATTGCACTGTATAGGCGCTTACTTGTATGTAGTTCAAAAGTTCTTAAGTGGACAAAGATCCCCCACCCCATCCCTTCTGGCAGCCTCCCATTGAATGTGGAATCGGATCGTGGGACCGGATGGGTGCAGCGAGGGACAAACTTCAGTCAGTAAGTATAAGGAAAACCCTGCCCTCCTTGACTACGGAGGGCAGGATTTTCCTTTGCATACTGAAGTTTGTCGCTAGCTGCATCCTTCCGGAACAGACAGCAGATTCTGTGGGAGGTGGCCAGAAGGGGAGGGCGGGGGGGTCACTCTCCACTTAATAACTCTTCAACTACATACAAGTAAGCTGCTACACATAGTGCAGTGCGTTACTTTTAAAGTGGATGTGTCACCTATGGACAACATCCCATAAATTGTTAGGTGACATAGCCAATACCATGAAAACTTTATTTATTTTTTATTTTAAGCTTCAATTTCATTTAAATTTTACTTACAAAAGTTTGTGCTGCAGCCACTTCTGGGTTCTCTGCGGTTAATGTGCTTAGAGAACTCTGCCTCAGCTCTCCTCCCTCCTCCGATGATGGAGGCTTCTCTCTGTAAGTTGGAGCGGCCTCATTGGCAGAGATCGATATCTAGCCAATGAGACCGCTCCAGCTTCCAAACAGAAGCCTCCGTCATCAGAGGAAGAAGGAGAGCAGAGGCAGAGTGTCGGGCTGCAGTCTATGAGGAAGTGGCTGCAGCCCAGACTTTTGTAAGTTAAATTTAAACTAAATCAAAGCTTAAAATAAAAAATAAATAACGTTTGTATTGTATTGGATATGTCACCTAACTATTTATGGAATGTTGTCCATAGGTGATACATCCACTTTAATATAAAGAAGACTCGGCAAACTACTTTATAACCAACATTACTATCCCTTTAAACTAGCTATTTATTGAATGACAGGTTTCAAGTTCACAAATATTCTATCTTATACACCTAGCAAGAAAGTAGCATTTTTTCCCAGCTCATTAAAATGACCAACACCCATTGACATTGATAAATAGGACCCTATATTCACAAAAGCCAGACAATTCTTTGTGTAAAGTGTCTGGGAAACAGATGGATACATGGGACATTTAAATATTAACTTACTAGCAGAAAAGGTAAATTGGTTACAGACAGTGTCCCCTTCTAACATGATACAACAAAGGTGAACACTTCATAGAGAAGTGTTCTAAACCTACGGGCAATTAATTTCTTAACTGGGCATTGTGCCATTAAATACCAGGGAAAGCAGCTGTGCTCTCACGCAATCACTTCCTTTTGAATAATGTTGTTTACTTAATGTGCCTTAACCTCTTGATGACCAGAGAGGTATACAATTCATTGTGAAGCAATATATTGCACACTTCTCTGGTCTTCAAGGAGCTTAGTAGGTAGCAGACCCGGTGGTCTGTTAAATCAAATGGCAACTGGATGATTGAGAAAGGAAGTCCTCTTTCTTGCAAACTGACTGATAGTTGTGTTCTATTTGGCATTTGCCTATGGTACCCAGAAAATTCTCTATTCCAATTCAGTGTGCCGGATTCAGTAGACCTCTCTGGGGTGGACAAATCATATTCTGTGTGTAAATGTGGGTGTATAGAGGGAATGGTCATATTTACTCTTTATTTTTATTGTATTTATTTATTTAGAAAATGTTTTTACCAGGAAGAATACATTAAAGTGTTAGTAATGTCTAAAAAAAACTTTTTTGCATTTAGAAGAGCTTAAAAAGCTGATCTAAATGCAAAAAACGCATCTCTCAAACCGCTATGGTTTAAGAGATACGGGCGTTTAAAGTTTGCTGTTTCCTACTGACAGCTGTAACGCTGTCAGCAGGAGATTCGCTTCGGTCGACACGGTGGCGCTTGAGAAGTGCCGAGATCTTGTTACTTACAAGGAATCCCTTCATTGGAATGGTCTAAAACATGTGCCTAGTGTTCAGGCACACGTTTTAGACCATTCCAATGAAGGGATTCCATGTAAGTAACGAGATCTCTGCACTTGTCAAGCGCCTCCCTGTCGACCGACATGAATCTCCTGCTGACAGCTTTACAGCTGTCAGTAGGAAACTGCAAACTTTAAACGCCCGTATCTCTTAAACCATAGCGGTTTGAGAGATACGTTTTTTGCATTCAGATCAACTTTTTAAGCTCTTCTAAATGCAAAAAAGTTTTTTTAGACATTACTAACACTTTAAGATTTCTCTCGTTTTCAAGTACGTCCTGGAGAGTTTACAGTAAAGGGTACATATTTACACAAATAGAGAAACATTATATATAGATACATACACATAAATACATATTAAAAATTTATGTACAGTTATATATTGTTTTTAGATATAAAGAAGCAGTTATTTTTAAGGATTTTATACTGGAAGAAGTTATAATTTTTTTTCATCCAGGTTATTCCGGGCTTTTGGAGCTCTAAATGAGAAGGCAGATCGACCTGCTTCTTTCTTGTAGTGTGGAATACTCAGTGAGGTGTTAACAGTGGAGTGGAGGTTAAAGTTAATGTGGAGAGCTGGAGTGATCATACTGCTCAGGTAGTGTGGAATAGTCAGTGAGTTATTAGCAGTGAAGCGGAAGTTACAGTTAGTATGGAGAGCTGGAGTGATCATACTGCTCAGGTAGTGTGGAATAGTCAGTGAGTTGTTAGTAGCGGAGAGGAGGTTATAGTTAGTATGGAGAGCTGGAGTGAGCATACTGCTCAGGTAGTGTGGAATAGTCAGTGAGTTGTAGCAGTGGAGCGGAGCTTACAGTTAGTATGGAGAGCTGGAGTGATCATACTGCCCAGGTAGTGTGGAATAGTCAGTGAGTTGTTAGCAGTGGAGCGGAGGTTATAGTTAATATGGAGAGCTGGAGTGATCATACTTCCCAGGTAGTGTGGAATAGTCAGAGAGTTGTTAGTAGTGAAGCAGACGTTACAGTTAGTATGGACAGCTGGAGTGATCATATTGCTCAGGTAGTGTAGAATAGTCAGTGAGTTGTTAGTAGTGAAGCAGAGGTTACAGTTAGTATGGAGAGCTGGAGTGATCATACTGCTCAGGTAGTGTGGAATAGTTAGTGAGTTGTTAGCAGTGGAGCGGAGCTTACAGTTAGTATGGAGAGCTGGAGTGATCATACTGCTCAGGTAGTGTGGAATAGTCAGTGAGTTGTAGCAGTGGAGCAGAGCTTACAGTTAGTATGGAGAGCTGGAGTGATCATACTGCCCAGGTAGTGTGGAATAGTCAGTGAGTTGTTAGCAGTGGAGCGGAGGTTATAGTTAATATGGAGAGCTGGAGTGACCATACTTGCCAGGTAGTGTGGAATAGTCAGTGAGTTGTTAGTAGTGAAGCGGAGGTTACAGTTAGTATGGAGAGCTGGAGTGATCATACTGCTCAGGTAGTGTGGAATAGTCAGTGAGTTGTTAGCAGTGGAGCGGAGCTTACAGTTAGTACGGAGAGCTGGAGTGATCATACTGCCCAGGTAGTGTGGAATAGTCAGGGAGTTGTTAGTAATGAAGTGGAGGTTATAGTTGGTATGGAGAGCTGGAGTGATCATACTGCTCAAGTAGTGTGGAATAGTCAGTGAGTTGTTAGCTATTCACTGAAATATATTTATGGCATTCAGGGGTAATGTTACCTGATCTTCATTTCAATGAGGGATTAATTTTAATTCAGTTGAACTGCACAGGAACCAGTGCAATTCTATAATGTGTATTTATCATTAGTATGTCACATTAAATGGTGATTTACTCTCATTATCCAATGGGTTTAATTACAGGAGAAGGTTACTTCTTACCTGTGTGCCCTGTCACTTTCCGCTGAAGCTGCCCGCTCTTTGCATCCCACAGGTGGATACGGCTATCATCAGAGCATGTTAGGACAAGTTGACTGTCACTAGATATGGCACATGAATTCACCTAAAACAAACAAAGTATTATTTTTCTTAGGTTTATTTTTTACTAGACAAAATCACAAAGGTAAGGAGTGTAGCAGTACCTATGTGCGATCAAGAACAATACAAAGGTTTGCTTCTGCTGCAAGTTTGTTCTTAGACCCATATGCAAAGAGAAATTGGGAGTAATTCCAGAGGAAACCAACTGCATTGAAGGGTTGAATGAAAATTATCCAAACTCCCATTGATTTAAAAGGGGGTTTTAACCCACTGAATGCTATAGAGGTCTCCCCAATCCATTGGAGACCACTTTATCATTAACCCCTTAATGACGACTGATATGCCAGGACTGTTATGCGTCCTACTTTCACCTTCATTCAAATTTGCATATTTGCAAACTGCGTTAAAAACTGCCTATATGTCATGTTAACCAAAAGTCCAGCAGATGTCTAGTTTAGGAGATATTCACACTTTTATTTCTGGGCAAAGTGAAAGTAAACACTTCCTGATACTGTACAAAGCTGCATTAGCATATGAAAATCACTGAAACCTTCATTAGCATATGACAGGTCACTGAAAATGCTTTATTAACATAATAATTATTAAATGTCATTGATTCAATTAATTAGCATTTAAAATGCCACTGATACTGCAATTAGCATACATTGGCATATGAAAGAAGTGTGAATATCTGCTGAACTTTATATCTCATGGGCTTTTTGTTAACATGACACATAGGCAGTTTTTAATGCAGTTTACATTTAGATTACATTTTTTGGGATATAAATGATAAATATTTTAGTTTAAAATGCAGTTAATTTTAACAATTTATATAAAGAATCATAGTATAAAAATTGTACTTAAAAAAAACATATAGATAGTGATGCATATATTGTCGTCTCCAGTCATCACCACATAACACTGATATATAACATAACTAAGGACCAGTTTGAAAGGATAAAAAAATTGCACCAATAAGTGTGTGTGTGAAAACATATGGATATTATGGAAATGAAAGAACAAAGGGGATATGATAGCCATATTTTAGAAAATACAACTTTACAAATTATGGAGACTGAAGGAAACGATTTAGTAACGCCTTAAGGACCAGCGGTCCTGGGACGTTTCCTTCCCATAAGGACCGCTTTGACCCCTGCCGACACACCGGTACACGTGACCTGTTGCAAGTATTGGCGTGCCGCTTTGGGGCCTGGGGCCTCCAGTGTTGGAACGGTCAATTTTAGGCCCTATTTTTACTTACAGCGCTCCCGGTGGAGTGCTGTAAGTAAAAAGTACGTGACGTACTATGACTGTCATCGGTCCTTAAGGGTATACAGACCATGATGGTCATAGTACGTCATGTAGTCCTTAAGGGGTTAATATCACAAAACAGAAACATAACAAGTCAGACTGGTTTACCTTTTATTACTTAATATAATAGTCATCATGGTGAAACAAATAGAATCCTAAAACATACTGGCAATTTCTGTTAAAAGATAAGGATTTCAAAACCATGTTACCTAATAAATCTCAAATTGTTTATACAAGAATGTGAATAATTTGAGACAGAAATTAGTGCCAAGTTTTATTAACATATCTTAACCACAAGTATAATTTTTTAGACTAAGCCAGAGCTGTCTAAGTTCAGTCCTCAAGGGCCACCAAAAGTGCAGGGTTTAGGGATTTCCCTGATTAAGCACAGGTGAGTCAGTCGAAATGAATGCGCCACCAATTAACTCACCTGTGCTTAATCAGGGAAATCATTAAATCCGGGCCTGTTGCTGGCCCTTGGGGACTGAACTTGGACAGCTGTGGACTAAGGGCGTTTTATAAGTGTGGTCATTGTATCCCTTCCAAAACCAGTACAAATAAAATCAAGAGTATCCGCAATTTCAACCCTTTGCGTTTCAGCTGTGTGTCCAAAGCCTTGCTTTACATTATATTAGACACCCCTCTGGCACTCAAAAAGTTATGTCTAATGAAACCGATGAGTCTTTTGAGATTAATCCATAACCTTTGAAAGTAAACCATATGTGGTGTATGTAATTAAATACCACTGTGGGAAATAATATATCAGGGCTACTCTCAGGACATTACAATCTGGAATGTGAGAACATGTAAGAAACATTAGAAATGACATTAAGACACACACACAGTGTATGTGAACATTTCCGTGTCCGTCATAGTAAGGATCCATCATGTTTCTAGGGTGGCAAAATGCTTAATAAAGTGTCTTAAAGGGATAGTAATGTTTCATAATAAAAGCAACTCCAATTATTCTTCATAGTATTTGGGCCATGGAGAGTGTTATTTCAGTACTGTCAGAGTTGTAGTTAAAGAATGATTGAATGATAATGTATCCCCCTCACGCCCCTTTTACTGATGTAACACGGCTCAGCTCAGAGCAGCAGAGTGGTGTCCAAGTGGACTGCAGAGAGGGACAATCTTCAATTAACATAAGGAAAAAAACCTGTCAATGGGGGCAAGGCTTTCATTGTTCTCACAGTAAGAAGACAGTCCATTGCTGTGAGTTGTCTGGTCTGTGGACCAGATTCCACATCTGAGGGGAGGTGGCTTACACTAGGTAAAACAGGAACAGACCCCCCAGGGGTAATGAATCTTACACTGTAAGCTCTCTGATGTTGTGTGGTTCATGCATTTCAGACTGCAAGTAATATGTGGGACATACACTGTAAGTTGTAAGCTCTGGTGTCATATGAGTTATACACTATACGTTGCAATCTTTGTCATGTGATGTGGGGCATACATTGTGAAATGTAAAGGCTTATTTCATATTAGTCATACATTGTAGATTGTTAGCTCTGTGTTGTCATGTGTGTGATGCTCATGGCACTTCACAGAATGTGATCCACCATGGGTGATTCTCATTCTGATATGTTTTGGGCGTAGTGAAAAGAACTACTCACTTCCGTTTGACACCCCAGCCTTTTTCCACTGTCCACTGCTTGCCACAGAACCACATATACACTGTCTGACAAACCATTCTTGTTCCACTGTCCACTGGTAGCCATATAACCCTTATATACACTGTCTGCTTCCCCAACCTTGTTACACTGTCCACTGGTAGTCAAATAAGCACGCATACACTCTCTACACAGCAAGGTGCACTAAGTTATACCTTGCCAATAAATGTTTATCCTGCATTAGCTCATAATACATCTGGTTATTTTATATGTTGGTAGGTTTTATTTGTTCCATATGGTATTTTTTATATATATATATATATATATATATATATATATATATATATATATACATATTTTTTTTTTTGTAAAAGTATTTTAACAATACAATGAGATTGTCTCTCATTTTCAAGTATGTCCTGGACTCATTTTATCAGCCTCAAAAGGGTGAAAGACTGAGTTGACCTTGCCGGACTAGCACTTGCGACCTTGATGTTTGAACAGATTCTACAGCTGGTACATTAACCAAATGAGCCATCTCAACAGCTACGGAGTCATCTCACCGGTTTGTTGCAGAATTTCACCAGTAGGGGTCTAATTAAAGAAAATGACAAAAAACTCCCTTTGATTTAAATACGTTGGTGACGTTACTAGAATTCAAGGGGGTAGATTCACTAAGCGGTGATAAAGTGGAAATTACTTCTCCAGTTTATCAATTCTCCAATTGTTATGTTATTCTATGGAGCCTATTCACTAAGATTTCTTCAACTTTGAAGATCTTTGTGAATAGGCACCATAGAATAACATAGGAACTGGAGAAGTGATAAACTGGAGAACTTTCCACTTTATAACCTCTTTATCACCGCTTAGTGAATCTGCCAGAAAAAGTATTAAAATTTCAATTGAAATCATTGGGGATATTTTTTTCTCACCTATGTGCAACTGGTTTGTTTCTGAATGACTGCCATCCTCCTTATAACATCAGACTTATTATGTTATTGCCCTAGCACACTAACCTCTCCTTTATGTCTCTCAAAATATTTCAAGGTTGCTGTAGCAAAGTACTCTGAAGGATTCTTCCACATCTTTACAGAGGAGGAACACTGAGAAGTCCTCTTTACTGGGTCCCACAATCACTGCATCGAATGTCCTTTAAACTCAGGTGGTGTCTGGCTATGGCATTTAGCATGGCCTCTCTGTGTATACAGAAAGCTTTCTTGTTGCCATAGTTACAACTGGCCTAAATGGTAGTGGAGATCAGAGTTATTTACATTCCAGAACACTGCTAGGCTGTGGTATCCAGCTATTCATTATTATTACTCAACTTTGTTAACTGTTTCGCTGCTAGAAGATCCTGCAGATCTTTAATGTGCATGTACTGCATGCCTTTCTAGTAGCAAAGGAGTCAACAGTTTTTACAGCCATGGAGATGACACGAATTTGTCAAAGAGACACAAGAGGCTGCTGTACACAGATGAATTGGAGCAATTCTGAAGCTAACCAACTATGCCATAGGGGACAAAATAAACATTTCTATTGCTTCAGATGAAACTTCTGACTCTTCAAATGCTCAAGAGATCTCCATCGCACTGCTTCCCAATGCATTGTGACCTCTCCAGCACTGAAGGGGGTTAAAGCCCCATTTAAATCAACAGGAAATGTATAAAATGTTATTGTTGGTTTGCCGCAGAATTTCTTTGGTTCATCATAGTACATCAGCCTAAATGTGAATGCATTGATCGGGATACGAATCAAGACGTTCAACATGTCTTCATAATGAAAAAATTCTTGTATTAGGAGTTTGTGGTAAAAGGAGGATTTTCAGATAGGGTGACCACATGTCCCTGATTGTCCAGGACAGTCCCTGATTTTAAATGTGTGTCCCATGTCCCTGGTAGCCCCATTCAGGGACAATACAAAGTTCCGGAATGAAGACTCCAGAACAAAGAGTTCTAAATACTAGGAGAAGTGTCCATTTCCTACTGTGACAAGATGTGATGTCTCTACTGGGCTACAAGAAAATGGCTTCCAGACATAGCTCTAAACACTAGGGACAGACCTGAGCCTTAATCCTGACATCAAGCATGAGTTGCAGTGCAGTATTGTGGTAATATAATGCTAGTCTAAGGATTTGGGCATAAAATACATAATCTTTTAGCCCATCACAGGCATCACCTTCTGTCACAAGAGTCAATGTGCAGTTCTCTCTCTAGTGTTTAGAACTCTGTGGTGTGCTGGAGAAAGAGGAGGTTGCACCCTGATGTCCAGTGATTTCTCCCGTATAGCTGCCCTAGAGCTGAGGACAAGTGCTCCGCTGTTATCTCCACAGTGTCCCTGAATGGAGGAATGGAAATGTGTTCACCCTATTTTCAGAACTAAATCAAACTGACTATTTTCAGAAGTATATCCGTCATTTTGAAAATGTTTCATAAAGAATTTAAAACAGCGGGAAGATGAGCTGGATGAATATTGCACGTAAAATTTTGATGTTAAAAATGTATTTTATTTGTCTTTATAATAATTTTTCAAAAATATAAAGACAATTTTTATATCAGTTAATGCCATACTACTGCTTCCTACTATCTGCTAATAGTACATGTGTTCTCCAAGTTAAAGGGATAGTAACCACCCAATAACTGTAAGCCAAATGATAGGAATAATAAAAACATACTTAACGCCCTCATTCCCGTCTCTCAAACCATTATGGTTTGAGAGATGTAAGAAAATAAATGTCTCTGTTCCCTCCCCTTTCTGACTGACGAGCTGTAAAGATGTCAGAGGCAGAATCCGGTCTCCCGACTGTAGGTAGCTCTTCAGGAGCACTGTCATTGGGATATCTAACTATAATTACTTCATCGGTATGGTCTACAATGTGTGTCTGGCTTGCAAGCACACGTTGTAGACCATTCCGATGAAGTAATTATAGATAGATATCTTGATGACAGCGCTCCTGAAGAGCCGCCATCTAGTCCCAGAAGCAGGATCTCATGGCGTCCGCTATACAGCGGATGCATGAGAAGGGGGATGGAGCAGAGGGCTTTATTTTCTTATATCTCTCAGACCATAACAGTTTGAGAGATGGGAATGAGGGCGTTAAGTATGTTTTTTATTATTCCTATCATTTGACTTACAGTTTTTTGGGGGTATTACTATCCCTTTAAGACTGTTTTTATTTACTTGGAAAACAATGATGGCTAAAAGAAGGTCTCTTTTTTTAAAGGGTTAGTAATGTCTGCAGTAAAGGAGATTGCCGAGTCTTCTCTGTTGTAAATCTAACACATTACGCTATGTTTAATCACTTACTTTTGTGTAGTTCCAAATATATTAAATGAAAAAAAGATCCCCCTCCCACCCCTTCTGGCCATGTCACTGATCCTCTCATGCCGGTCCGGATGGAGAGCAGAGAGGGACAATCTTCAGTAAGCAAAGGAAAATCCTGTCCTCGTTAGTCAAGGGTGGGCAGGATTTTCCTTATCCTTACTTACTGAAGATTGTCCCTCGCTGCATCCATCCGTACCACGACCGGATTGCAGATTTGGTAAATGGTGGCCAGAAGGGGCGGGAGGGGGATCGTGCTACATTTAATATCTTTTTAACTACATCAAAGTAAGTTGTTAAACATGGCAATGTGTTACATTTACAATAGAGAAGACTCCTCAATCTCCTTTATTGCAGACATCACTATCCCTTTAAATACCATACAGTATGACAGTAAATTAAACCACTTTCACTTTTATAACGGCAGAATCGAATGCAAAAAATGATGGCAATGTGTCTGAGAATTGACTGACTATGGCATAATAACTTTTTTACACTAATTACAGACAATTTCTATTATGAAAACATTTTGAACATCACACCCTTATGGTCATATGTACAAAGAAAATGGAATCATTGTGGGGAAAACTGGTTGCAACTAGGGGAACAAAGAAAAAAAAATCCACAAATCTCCTTACATTTAAATGGGGCTTTTAACTCCTTTAATGCAAGGGAGGTTTACCAATACTTTGTGAAGCAATGCATTGGATACTTCTCTGACTTCCCTCTTTAACCTCTTCACGTCCAATGATGTACCCAGACCGTCACACTGGTTCGGCACTTAAGAACCAGTGACGGTTCTGGTACGTCACATATTTTTACTCACTGCCCTCCTGCAGGAGCGTGGTGAGTAATACCGGGGACTGAAGTTGATCACTCCAAGACCGGAGCGATCTCTTTCAGTCCCTCTTTCGGAGTGCCGGCATGCCCTGGGACCGCTGGTCCTTAAGGGGTTAATTTTTGCATATGGCCCACTTAACTCTTTGAGAACCATTGCATTGTAAACCACTCTGGCACTCAAAGGGTTAAAGGAAAACTGTCATCTTACATGCTTATGATTATTTGGGTTTCTATAATATATATGTCAGTGAAATGTACTGTAGTTCATGATAGTAATGTTTCATAATAAAAGCAGCTCTAATTAATCATCATAGTATTTGGACTTTGGAGAGTGTTATTACAGTTCTGTCAGAGTTGTAGTTCAAGAGTAATTCAATGAAAAAGTATCCCCCTCCCGCCCCTTTTACTGATGTAACACTGCTAAGCCAGAGCAGAAGGGAGGTGCCCAGGTAGACTGCAGAGAGAGACAATCTTCAATTAAGATAAGGGAAAAGCCTGAAAAACTTGTCAAGGGGGGCAGGGCTTTCATTGTTCTTATAGGAAGAAGACTGTCCCCTTCGGTTATCTGTCTGGTCTTACAACCAAATTCCACATCTGAGAAGAGATGGCTTACACTAGGTAAAAGGAGCGGGAGGGGAAACTTTGCTTGTGAATATCTCTCAAACCATAAAGTTTTGAGAGATAAGACATATTGTTCTTCATGTTTTTTTAATGCCTACAAAATAAAATAAAGATAAAACAAAGTATTACTATCCCTTTAAAGAAAGTGGAAATTAACGATATTCAGATATAGTTTATCATTTTAGGATAAACTATAATATGTGGTGACAGTTTCTCGGATCTCCTTCTGTCAGCTTTACAGCTGACATGAGCGAGTAGGGAACATTAGCTGCGAATATCTCTCAGACCATTAATGTTTGAGAGATGGGACTTTCTCCAGATACTTTATGTTTTTAACATCTACAATACTGCAGCAACTTAAATACGGGCATTACTAACCCTATGTTTTTCACTCCAGTCACTGCTGCATTGGTGTGGACAACCTGAGGGCCTTCAGCTATTCAGGACTACAATTCCTGTTATCCCTGTCAGCCACTGTCTGAACAGTTAAAGGGCCTTAGATTGCCGGACCCTGCAGTTAAGTATTTAATCCTCTGAGTGCCAGAGAGGTATGCAACGCATTGCACCACAATGCACTGCATACCCCTCTGGCACTCAAAGGGTTAATGGTAGTTCAGCCACCTTCCTGGAAGAGATAAAGTAAAAGAAAACTTGTTTTGTTAACAGATACAAGCAGTTTAATCACACAATCTGACATATTAGCCTGAAAATCATAGTAATTCACAGACACAAAAAAATGAACTCACCATCTTACATCGTAGACTCCAGCTATTCTAAACTGTGTCCAACTGTCGATACAACTTTATTTAAAATCTTCTTGAACAATCTGAAGAACTAACTGTATAACACAAGGATAGAACATGGCTTCATCTGTGGGTGGACCAAGCTGACTTTCACACCCTGAGATGAAATTAGATGGAATATTTATCTGGGTAAGGTATGGTGATGTAGCGTATGAGTAAGTGGAACCTATTGGTCTTTGGGATGATACCTGTTGGGTACTGTGAGAAGACTGTGTGGGAATAAACAGGTAGTGTATATAACTGCTTTGCTAGCTACTGTTCATTGCACAGCCAGTCTAGAACTGAAGTAAAAAAAAAAAAAAAATCAACCAGTGGAAGCTAGCAAAAAAAACCCACCCAAATTAGAAAGAGTGCCCTCTGTAGATAGAGAGCTCTCTCCCCCCCCCCACCCCAGATAACGTAATTTCCATCAGTCTGCGGGAAGATCTTTTGATTTGTGGGCATCCAGTGCTACTTGGCATGAAAAGAGGTCCTTGCCTTGAAGAGTCAAGAAGAACCTCTGAGGAAGTGGAATCATCATCTTCTCTATGGTGTGGTTCATCCACTCCAGGATGAACCACACCAGACACAGAAGACAAGTTTGGCCTTAATCCAGCATTGTCCTCATGGTGTTGATCTACAGTGTTTTCTTCTTGGGGTAAACATCCTTGTAACTGGTCTAAATCTTTGGTTGTACAGGCTCACTAGTGAGTATATGATTGCAAATATTTTGATCCCACCGACTGTCATTAACACTGTCCTTTTCGGATCAGGATTTTCTGTCTGGTTTGCTTCCATGAAATATGATGGTCTTTCTGAGTCACAAGAAGCAGGGTCACTTGCATCGAACTCATCTATGTGTCCGAGGTTGGCTGTGCTGTCCTGCAGGACAGGATTCACTGAAGAGCATCCTCTATTGCTTGCTGGGAATGGATTCCTTCTCTGCACTTTCCCAGTCATGATGTCCATTTCCTAAATACAGGATCCCATTGTCATTGTCACAAAAATGTTGTGCATTGGAGAATATTTGACTGGAATAAACAGACATATTATGATATACCACTACTCATTGCCAATCCCTACAGGGATGTCCTGGTCCAGAATGCTCTCCTTCTGAGTTTCTATATATATAGGACCCTTAGGACTGTATATTCAAAAGAACATTAGAGGAATTCTGGGGCAAACCAAAGTACTGCAGGGAAAAATAGAAATGCCAAAAATGCCTTGGAGACCTCTCTAACATTCAAAGGTTTAAATCAATAGGAATTTCTAGTTCTCCCCTATAATGCAGTTGGTTTGCCCCAGATTTCCTCCTCTTTTCTTTGAACATAGGGCCCTTAGTGTTTTCAGATTTCCTCCTTACACTCTTGTCCGCCAATACATAAATTGTTATCAGTGTAGCCCATTGAACCCATTAACCATATGAGTGCCAGAGGGGGACGCAATGCATTGCGTACCCCTCTGGCACTCAAAGGGTTAATACTAAGTTCTGACAACTTTGACATTCCATTGAACCCAATTGGAGAATTACTGCATTACACTATCAAATATTGGTCACAATGTCAACATCCGTCATTTTAAATGTATAGCCCTTATCTCTGCTTAGGCACAAGCACAATACAAATAAAAATTGATACTAAATTTCTTGTTGTACTGCTTTGTATTTCATACATGCCTTCAGTGAAAAATGTTGAGGAAAAAATATGTAACTACATTTTTTGAAAATATTTACTTTCCTGCAAATTCCAGCAGAGGGCAGCAGAGCTCAAGGTCCATTTTTTCTTGAGCTCTTCAAATACTGTATAAATACAGAGCTAGCAAGCAGATCAGTGTTCCATGTGCTAGCCAAAGACAATGTGCTACACATTATTATTATTATTATTATTATTATTATTATTACTATAATTTATTTATAAAGCAACAACATATTCTGCAGGGCTGTACAATTAGAGAACTTAATTACAAAGCGCTTGCAATCTAGACTTGAAAGGAGTGGCTAGAAATAGCATTCCAATCTGAGTTTCTTTACTGACTTCAGTGTACAATAAAAAAATATGAATTAGCCTAAATCCACGACCCAGGGCAGGCTGCTCATGAATTATAATGAAATTGCTAACTCTCCATAATATCCATAGGAGCGGGACAATAGGATTTAATACTCACAAATTATTTATAGACAGGCCTGCACAGTACTGCCCGTACTGTAATTTCTTCAAAACAAGTCAGTGTATATCATTTACTGCTACATATAATGGAGGAATTAATTAAATTGAAACTGGTTGTTTAAATTATTTATCTCTGTCCACTGATGACAAGATGGGGTATCAGGGGCATTTATGTTCAGCTGTGCGGTCTGTTGATCCATATCCATGTCTATTTAGTTCTTTCTGCCCACTCAAGAGCAGGAAAAAGGGGAAGGAGTTCATAGCTTCAACCTATATAACCACTTTAGAGTTTGCCAATGTTATCTCTTGAACAATGGCACAACTGCAAATTTCATAGGAGCCATTAGGATATTCAGGCCATAGACAGGTAAGTGGGGGTTATTAGGTGGGAGGTGTTAATTATTCTTTGATTCAATTTCCCTTTTGAGGAAAACAATCTTGATTTGCCAAAATAGATTACTAGATCTCTCTGTAGTTCAGTGAAAATAGAATCTACTGGCTAATTTTAACCCATTAAGAACCAATGACGTGCCAGGACCATCATGGGGGTCCGGCCCTTAAGAACAGAATGGTCCTGACACGTCATGGAATTCTGGGGTTGCTGCGATCCATTACAAGAAAAAAAAAGTGCAGTGGTCCTTAACGACCTCCCTCCCGCAGATCGGGTGATCGTTAAGGAGTTAAAAATGGCTGTCATTGAGACTGTTCTCTGTGGTGCATTATGTAACAGCAATATCTGGAAAATCAGTTGTTTTCCTCTCTCTTATCCAACATGATAATGCAATCCATTTCATATTTTTTTAATTCCAGACTTGACTTTCACCCAGATTATGGCAGGTCAATGACGCGGTGCCTTTATTACATGGTGCCCCATGAGAACAGCGAAGCAGTACACCATTGCGCACCAGCAGCACAGCAATGCATTCCTGCAGAATGAGGTTTTCTAGTACTTTTTTTTCTAGAAAAAGATCCTAGTCAATAAGAAAATATGCAAAACAAAAGATTAGCAATCCTGAGGTAAATGAACTGAACCACATGAAATAAATAAGCAGGAATAAATGAGGCAGACAGGTATCAACAGGTATTAATTTTGTTCTAAGGAAGGGAATACATCCTAATTTTTATTTTTTTTCCCTGCAGGCAGGGCTGGATTTACATCCTAGGTGCCCCTAGGCAAGGCACTCTAAGCTCCGCCCAACTACATCCCCACTCCACACATAACCCCGCCCCCAGGTCTACTCACTATTTCCTGTCACAGCAAATACCCTTTGCCTATAAGACCTAAGAATGAAAAAGCTATATTCCCTTGGTTGCTAGAGAGATCTCCGACGCATTGCTCTGCAATGGAGATCTCTCTAGCATTCAAGGGGTTAAATAATAGCCTGTAAAGGTGGAATTACTGTTGCAAGGACATTGAGATTTCTCTAGTCACACTCACAAATCAGAATGTGGGTGTGGGCAGCACATCTGAGGTGCCTCGAACTTTGGCGCATTAAGCAGTTGCCTTACCCACATCTCTCTTTCATTAAATGACCCTACCTTTCAACCTTTATTTATAGATTAGGGTGACCGGTCTGGTCACCCTAACTGGTGACACACATGAAAAATACATACAGCAGCGCTACTTTGATTTCAGTGCACTCCTGAAATATGTCTATTTCCTGTGTGTCCCAGGTTGAAGGTGAGGTCTGGTCAGCCTATTATAGATTTGCAATAACCTAGCTATGGGTAATCGCCTGCAAGTGTAGAAAGCTCCCCCACCCGCCCCTTCTGGCCACCTCCCACTGCATCTGAAATTTGGTCCCAGGACCAGACAGATGCAGCAAGAGACAAAGTTCAGTAAATAAGTATAAGGAAAACTCTGTCCCTCCTTAATGAAGGAGGGCTGTATTTCCCTTTGCTAACTGAAGTTTGTCCCTCGTTGCATCCATCCAGACCAGACTGCCGATTCAGTGTGACTTGACCATAAGGGGCGGACGGGAGAACTTTCTCCACTTAATATCTTCTGAACGACACAAAGTTTATAGTAAATGTAACACATTGCGCTATATTTATGGACTTACTTTTAACAAACATTTGGATCCAAAGAATAAATGACATCCCCTTAATCAGCTTAAAGTCATCTTGTTGAGTTCAGTTTTGACATTTTTAAACAGCAGATTTATGGATCTGGTGTATTTATGTATATTTTGTGCACAAAGGAATCTGTAACTAACTGTTCAGTGATGTTCAAACACCTTCCCATAGGACAAACTATCTTAATCATTAAATAAATCCCTGTCAAAGGGAATATGAAACAGCTGCATTGAGTACAAATGGACAGTTCATTGCCGACCACAGTCAGTGTAGTAGTTTTCAAAAGAATCGTTGTGCCATATTCAATAAGCTAAAGATGTGCAATTCTGGCAGCAAATCAACTGCCTTTTAGGGGTCAAATACAAATTCCTGTTGATTTAAGGGCGACTTTTAACTCCTTGAATGGTTGAGAGGTGTCCAATGCATTGCGAAGCAATGCATTGGAGACCTCACTAGCATTTAAGAGGTTAAAAGCACAATTTAAATCAATGGGAATTTTTATTTCTTCCCTACGGTGCAGTTGGTTTGCTCCAGAATTGCACCTGTCCAGTTAACTGAATACGGCCAAATGTCTGTGTCACTCGTTTGCACTTGTAATATCATGGGCATACATTGGGAAATTTCAAAAAGAGCTGACCCTGATATCTTTGAAATATTAATCGATAAAGGTCCCCAAAACATAGATTCTGGGTGATAGGCCCCTGTTTGCTGTAACCAACAGGTGCACAGTGTCTGCTCAAGGAACACTTAAAGCGGAACTTTCAGCTATTACTAATTCGCCATGCATCCATTAAGAGCATGGCGACTAGCTTGGAAATCCATCTCTTACCTTTAAAAAAATCACAGATTCTAAAGAAATCCTTGCTGCTTGGAGACCGGACCCCAGGCTACAGCGGAGACATCTTGTATGTGCGCCTGTGCCATCAGTCCCGGACTCCATTGAGTAGCTTTGCAGCGTACCTGAAGGGACTGACAGCACAGGTGCGCAGACCGCACTAACCTGCCCGTCTGTCTCCAAACGGCAAGGATTTCTTTAGAATCTGTGTTTTTAAAGGTAAGAGATGGATTTCCAAGCTAGTCTCCATGCGCTTAATGAATGCATGGCGACTTAGTAATAGCTTAAAGTTCCGCTTTAACATGAGACAATTTATACACTTCACTGTCTTAAAGGGATAGCGATGGCTGATTTTATCATCATTTAATATTGTAGATATTAAAAAAAGAAATCAATTGAGGTAAGTCTGGTCTCTCATATCTTTATAGTTTGCGAGATATAACCTGCTAAAGTTGCCCCATCCCACTCATTTCACAGACGTCAGCCACTAGCTGACAGCAGGAGATTCTGGTCAATTCACCGGCCGGTGGCTCTTCAGCAGAGCCGAAATAACATTATCTAGAAATAAATACTTCATTAGAACGGTCTACAACGTGTGCCTGGTTTGCAAGCACACTTTATAGACCGTTCCAATGAAGTATTACTGTCTAGATAGCGTTATTTCGGCTCTGCTGAAATTTTGCTCTGCAAAGCAATGTGTTGCGTACTGCTCTGGCACTCAAAGGGTTAACAGAACTGCCATCTAGTGGCCAGATTTCAGAAAATTATTTTGTGCTTTCTATGGAAGGAGTGAGTCATTGACAACAGTTCTTCATTGAATGTGTTAGGACTGCTGAGTCACTTCCTGTTAGTTTGAAATTTCAGGAAGTAATAAAGCTATTACTCACGTTTTCTAAGAAAGGAGAAAAAAACACGAAAAGAACAGGAGGTGCTTCCTGGTATAATACCCTCTATACAGATGGACACCTCACCACCACCACAAAAGAATGGTACTCACAAAATGACTGGCTAGCAATACACTTATGTGTACCCCAGCAACAGAACTCAGGGGTTTAGTCTGTCCCTTAACCAGCTTCTTTTCACACTGTGCTTCACACTGTGCTCATCCACCACCTCCGCTCACAGAGGATTCGATATACCCAGAAAAAAAAATCACGTTTTGACAGTTTCAGCAGTTATAACTTTTGAATAAAACAAATACCAGCAGTGGGCATACCTTTGCTTTACTCATTAGAAAATTGGGGCATATGTATGATGTCAAACGTTGATAAATTCTTTGGTAAAGCCATGGCACAATATTAACAATATGAGTGCCAGAGGGGTATGCAACGCATTGCAAAGCAATACACTGTGTACCCCCCTGGCACTCAAAGGGTTAATAAAATAGAAATTACTCAAATGTCCACTGAATTTAAATGGAACTTTAAATCCCTTGAATACTTGAGAAGTATCCAACATAATGCTTTGGCAAGCTCTTCAGTAAGGTAACCACTGCCCCTTTAAATCAGGCCTCATATGAAAATGTCTTTCGGCAGAGAAACCCTGCAGTCTGTGTTTTTTTATGTGTCCCTGATTTAAAAGGATATGTGGTTACTTTACTCTCCAGTATTCAAGGGATTAAAAGCCCCCAGTCAATCAATGGACAATAGAAAGGTTTCCTTATGTTGTACAGTTAGGGAAAAAATTATTTGATCCCCTGCTGATTTTGTATGTTTGCCCACTGACAAAGAAATGATTAGTCTATAATCATTTTGAACAGTGAGAGACAGAATAACAACAAAAAAATCCAGAAAAACAGTAATAAATTGATTTGCATTTTATTGAGTGAAATAAGTATTTGACCCCTTTGTAAAACATGACTTAGTACTTGGTGGCAAAACCCTTGATGGCAATCACAGATGTCAGATGTTTCTTGTAGTTGGCCACCAGGTTTGCACACATATCAGAAAGGATTTTGTCCCACTCCTCTTTGGAGATCCTCTCCAAGTCATTAAGGTTTCGAGGCTGACATTTGGCAACCTGAACCTTCAGCTCCCTCCACAGATTTCTATGGGATTAAGGTCTGGAGACTGGCTAGGCCACTCCAGGACCTTAATGTGCTTCTTCTTGAGCCACTCCTTTGTTGCCCTGGCCGTGTGTTTTGGGTCATTGTCATGCTGGAATACCCATCCACGACCCATTTTCAATGCCCTGGCTGAGGGAAGGAGGTTCTCACCCAAGATCTGACGGTACATGGCCCCGTCCATTGTCCCTTTGATGCGGTGAAGTTGTCCTGTCCCCTTAGCAGAAAAACACCCCCAAAGCATAATGGTTCCACCTCCATGTTTGACGGTGGGGATGGTGCTCTTGGGGTCATAGGCAGCATTCCTCCTTCTCCAAACACGGCGAGTTGAGTTGATGCCAAAGAGCTCGATTTTGGTCTCATCTGACCACAACACTTTCACCCAGTTCTCCTCTGAATCATTCAGATGTTCACTGGCAAACTTCAGACGAGCCTGTACATGTGCTTTCTTGAGCAGGAGGACCTTGCAGGCGCTGCAGGATTTCAGTCCTTCATGGAGTAGTGTGTTACCAATTGTTTTCTTGGTGACTATGATCCCAGCTGCCTTGAGATCATTCACAAGATCCTCCTGTGTAGTTCTGGGCTGATTCATCCCCGTTCTCATGATCATTGAAACTCCACAAGGTGAGATCTTGCATGGAGCCCCAGACCGAGGGAGATTGACAGTTATTTTGTGTTTCTTCCATTTGTGAATAATCACACCAACTGTTGTCACCTTCTCACCAAGCTGCTTGGCAATGATCTTGTAGCCCATTCCAGCCTTGTGTAGGTCTACAGTCTTGTTCCTGACATCCTTGGACAGCTCTTTGGTCTTGGCCATGGTGGAGAGTTTGGAATCTGATTGATTGATTGCTTCTGTGGACAGGTGTCTTTTATACAGGTAACAAGCTGAGATTAGAAGCACTCCCTTTAAGAGAGTGCTCCTAATCTCAGCTTGTTACCTGTATAAAAGACACCTGGGAGCAGGCACGTGCACACATAGACACCAAGGGGGGCTTGAGCACCTGCCCTTTTTGTCCAAAGTACCCTCGTGCCCTTTTAACAAAATAAATAAATAATAATGAGAAGTGCCCTTTTTTTCATTTGCACCCCTGCTTCCCAAAATGTCTGTGCATGTCCCTGTCTGGGAGGCAGAAATCTTGATGATTGATAGGGGGTCAAATACTTATTTCACTCAGTAAAATGCAAATCAATTTATAATTTTTTTGAAATGCGTTTTTCTGGATTTTTTTGTTGTTATTCTGTCTCTCACTGTTCAAAGAAACCTACCATTAAAATTACAGACTGATCATTTCTTTGTCAGTGGGCAAATGAACAGAATCAGCAGGGGATCAAATAATTTTTCCTCACTGTAACTGATTTGCTCCATAGCCCTAAAGGCTGTATTTAGTAAGCCAGAGGTGGAAGTCTGGAGAGAACCAAGTGCACCATAGGGGTTAAAAAAAATTCCCATTGTTACAAATGGGAGTTTTAACCCATTGAATGTTAGAGAGATCTCGCCCCATTTAACCCTTTGAGTGCCAGAGAGGTATGCAACGCATTGCAAAGTATTTAGGATTTGAATGTCTCCCCAAAAGTGCACTTGGTTTGTTCCAGAATTGCACCTGAAAACAGCCCTTAGTGGCATATACTGAAAAAGAATTCTCAGGGTTTTTTTTTTTTTGGTTTTTTTTTACTGTTATCAATGTGGAGCAGCTTTGCAAATTTTATAGCAGCCAGGGATAGAAAAAGCAGACCTCATAATATTATAGAACTCAGCCTTTCAGAACAGAGTTAACATCACTCCATTAATCCAGATAGCAAAGAGTACAGATCAGGCAGAAGACTTGCAGCTAAAGTACAAAGAGGAGTTTGGCAAAGAGTTAGCAAATCCGCTTCTTGTGTCCCCACTGATAAATGTCATTACTTGCTTGGAGCAGTATGACAGCATACATCACAGGTCTGCTGAGGGCATGTGTCCAGGATCTGCCAGCTGAAAGGACCATTTTGTTGCATGGCTTGTTAATGGAAGATTTGTCCATTGCACATCTCAGTCCTGCTGGGTAGATGAATGAAATTAGTGTTCCACTAGTCAGCTTTTTCTGTTGCCTGCTGGCATTTCTCTCCTTCCCACCACTATAGTCTGCACACAAAGGTGCAGGCTGTCACTGCCAACTGCCACTGATTTCTGTCCAGCTACAGGGTGAAGTTCACAAGGAGAGAAGGATTCTGGGAATGAAAAGCAGCACGTAAAGAGTCAGATGAAACAGACATGTTAAACGAACCACTTTCCCCATTGTGTTAGCGGCCTTGACTTATGGAGCAAGATACACATGATGTTTTAGAAAGTGTTTCATCCATACAAAGATTGCCCTTTAGTGCTTGCTATGCTGACTGTCAAGGCCAAGCATATGTGTGAACAAATAGTATGGGGGTGAGAAAGAGTGAATACCTTAAGGGCTATTTGCACAAAGTAAGTGGAGCAAATAACTAACAAACTAACTGCATCACCAGGGCCAAATGAAAATTTCCATTGGGCTTGTAACTCCTTGAATGCTCAAGAGGTTGTTAATGCATTGTGAAGCAATGTGTTGGTGACCATTCTTGGCATTCAAGGGGTTAAACACTGTATTTAACTCAATGGGACTTTTAGGAATTCTTCTTTGTCTCCTTGGTGCAACTGAAGCCGAGCTGAAATGTTCCAGTTTATAGTACATAAATCTTCTTGTGTGCTGCCATTCCTGCACTGTACTCAGTATCTGTGGTCAACCAGCACAAATGGTGCCTGGCACATATCTATGTCAGACTCATATACTTGCATTTTACAAAAGGGTAAGTAGTAATTTGGACAATGGAACTGTAGTTGACGTAGTATACTTGGATTTTGCAAAACCCTTTGATACAGTGCCTCACAATAGGTTACTGCATAAATTAAAAGGTTTTGGTTTGGGCAGTGTTATCTGTACATGAACTGAGAACTGGTTAAATGATAGATGGCAGAGAGTTGTTGTAAATGCAACCTTTTCAAGTTGGGCTAAAGTTGTAAGTGGCGTGCAACAGGGTTCAGTCCTGGGCCCAATGCTTTTTAATTTGTTAATGATCTAGAAGAGGGAATTGAAAGTAGCATCTCAATCTTTGCTGATGACACTAGCCTATGTAAGGGTATCCATACATAGCTGGATGTTTTTTCTCTGCAGAAGGATTTAGATAAACTGAGTGAATGAGCAGAAAGCTGGCAGATGGCATTTAATGTAGATAAATGTAAGGTTATGCATTTGGGCTGTAGAAACAAGCATGCTGCTACATATACATTAAATGGGGAGCAACTCGGGGAATCCTCATTAGAGAAAGATTTAGGAGTACTGATAGATGATAGACTTCACAGCAGTGTGCAGAGTCACTCAGCTGCTGCAAGAGCAAATAGAGTAATATCATGCATAAAAAGGGGTATAGATGCACAGAATGCAAATATAATTCTACCTCTATATAAATCCTTGGTAAGGCCTCATCTAGAATATGGAATACTGTTTTGGGCACCATTTCTTAAAAAAAAGACATTACTGAACCTCAAAAAGTGCAGAGACATGCAACAAAACTGATAAGGGGATTGGAGGATCTGAGTTATAAAGAGAGACTAGCCAAACCAGGTTTGCTTACTTTAGAGAAGAGATGTCTAAGGGGTGATATGATTACCATTTACAAATATATTCAAGGTCAATATAAAGAACTGTCCAATTAATTATTTACGCAAACAACCGAGCTAAGAATGAGAGGTCATCCATTAAGACTAGTGGAAAGGCTCTTTCAACTAAAACAAAGGCAGGCATTTTTTCAGTAAGGGCGGTAAAGCTAAATTCTTTGCCTCGGGATGGCTTCAATGCCGATATGTTGTTGATCCAAGGTACTATCTGACTGCCATTTGGAGTCAGGAAGGAATTTTTTTTACCCATTTGGGTCTTAATTGGAAATGGCTTCAGTGTTTTTCTTTTGCCTTCCTCTGGATCAACAGGGGTGTTTTGGCATGGGCTGGACTTGATGAACGCATGTCTTTTTTTCAGCCTCATCATCCTATATAATAATTCACTAGGCTGTTTGTCAGAAGCCATCATGTGCAGTAGAGACAGCGCGTGCTGCAATCATACGCAGTATAGACTGCCTGTGCTGCAGTCATGTGCAGTACAGAGTGCCCAAATGCACCATGGCTGATAAGGAATTCTGAGCATCCCGCTCTGTATCAGCCATGGCGTGTTCGGGCACTCTATACTGTGCATGACTGAAGTGGGCAGTGAGCAGAGAGGCTCCGGGCACCAGCCGAGGCTGCTGAATGGCACTGTGGCCCGTATACACAGGCTTTTAAACTAGTCAACTATGTTATGTTGTTGAGATGCCCAGATCCTTCCTGTGCTGTTATAAATACAGGCTTTGCTTTAGCAGATGCTCAGTATTAATGGTAATACAGCTGCCCGATCTTTGAGTTGATTTCCACAATCAGTCATTTTTTGAGGCAATACTGATAAAGAGACCTAAGAGGTCTTGAAAGCTTGTATCCTAAATCTGCTTAGTTAGCCAAAACTTGACTATAATTGCCTCCTGTATTTTAATAATACCCCTACCTGAGAACAGGGGAACTGGTCCAAATGACCAAGAGATTTGTTATATTGCTCAGATACAGATATTAATTCATGCAGTATGGGCACCCGAGATCTGGATCTGAACAAAATCAGAGGTGTGTATATACTGTAGCAGGTGAAGCCAACCCTGGTCCTCAGGAGTTACCAAGAGTACATGTTCTTAGAATAGCCCTGGCTTAGTACAGGTGAATCAATCAGTGGATCAATCGCTTTAGAATCATCCTTACAATCAGATGACTTTATAACATGGCTGAGAGCTACATTTACTGTATATCTACATACATACAGTCAAACTATAACGTACTCTAGACTAGTGGAAATGATAATTTCCTTTTAGTCTAGTGGTATATACTAGTATTTCTAAACTTTCTCAGTGATAGGTTTTCTCCAGAATTGGTTCTCTTGTCTTTTATAGATAAAGGCAAAATATTTGTTTTTCACAAATTTGATTTCAATCAGTAGTTATACATGGTGGTATTACAGTACTTTATAGGATCAGTAAGATACAAGTATATGACATTTTTTTCGTGGAGTGGGGGCTGAGGAAAAGAAGAGGAAAAGCAGATATTTGGCTTAAGTATCATGCTGAATTATATTGTTTCAAACTCGCACAGACACACGCACACACAGTCCTTCCAGACACGGAAAATGTCACACATTCACTTTCGCACATAGTCACATACAATCTCAAGCAGACACAGACACAAACACACTCACCCAACCTCTTTTTCTCTCTCTCTCACACACACACAAACACACACATTTATTCCCACACACATAGACACACATCCATTCTCACAAACTGACACTTTTACACCATAGACACCCCTCTCTCACACACACACACACACACACACACACACAGTCATAAACTTACATAGACACATACCATCAAAGGCACACATACATACACTCAAGCAAATACCTATCTTCCCGCACAGGCACATACTGATACACAGATACACCCACTCTCACTAAATTTCACGTGACCCTACAGATGACTAGAGTGTGGCTGTATGAGGATAGTGCAGAGCCAGTTGGCCCCCTTGGATGTCATATTCTATCACAACTGTACCAACACACACTTTCTGTATGATGGACTACTTTATTCCTAGGTCCAACATCACCTGTTTTAGGTCTTGGCACACTATACTCTCCGGGTTCCCAGTGAACCCAATCACCCACCTGTCAAACACTTTGAAGACTGCAGAAGCCATAACCTATTTTGGAGCTTGTTAGAATGCATTCTTAAGAAGATGAGGAAAAAAAGAAACCCAAAACATGTGCTTGGTACATAAGAGGTTTGTAGGCACACAATATTATGTAACAAAATAAAACAATCAGTTGCAAGATTGGGTAGATCTGCTGGTTGTTAAGGCTTATAGTAGTTGTCAAGTATTAGAAAAAATGCAAGCCTTGATTAAAAGACCCCGTAATATGTACTGAATGATCTGGAAACTATGAACATCCGCCTAATTTTTCACCACTGTGTGACTTCATGGCTTTATTTCGGAAAGGGTACATTTTTTTAAGCGATAAAGAGAATTCTACTTTAGCAGGCTTCCAAGATTTATACTCACTTCTTAAGTACCTCCACGTGAATTATAATTGTCCTAATTACACAGTCTGGAGGCAGATGTTATGCAGTCACTTGCTCTTGTTCCATGAAGTTGATCAGCTTTCTGATTAATAGTTAGGACTTTATACATGCCATAAAATGTTACAGCTCTTTATATAATGTCTTCACTTTTTTTCTTTGTAACTTTTACACTAGTTACAAAAGCTCTGTTATATCACATTAAAAAATCCAAAGTGTCAGTATAACAGAAAACATGCTCAGTACCGGCTCACGCTACATAGGAGTATGAAAGTAATCTGCATTCATCAGCACCTGTCTCCCACCGCTAACACAGTGATAGTGTACACTTACTCACTCATCAGAGCCTGTTGTCCATCACAGATATCCATAGCTAATGCAACCTTAATATCTCAAATTTCACCTATGGTCACATCCCCACTCATTATATGACTCTGCATCCTACACAGAATCGCCTTAGCTATAACCTACAAACAAATGATCTTAAATAACCTATTCGGTGTTGGATTTATATAAACCAACAAATAAACTGGCCACATTATGGTATAAAATGTACATTACAGCAATATATAGCTTGGTAAATAAAATGAATTCCATTAACCACTATCTGGTGTCTGCTGCAGAGTAATTGGTATTGTACTGTCCATATCTACAACTCACAACTGTGGATGTGGCCAGCACAGCTGAAGAGCTTCTTGAAATTCAGTGTCTGCCTTCTCTTCCTAATGGGAAATCCAACTCTGTCACCACGACTATCTTTACTGATCTCTCCCAAGCCTTTCCTACTTCTCACTCCCTTCCTGAAAATCATATTTTCTATCTCCCCCACTCCTTTTTCTTCCTGTTTTCTCCATCTCCCATGTTTAGTTCTACATGTACCGTCCCCTTCCACTCTAATACCCCTCATTTATCCTTCACTGACGTTTCTCAGATCTTTCTGCCATCTCTTCTACTACTTTCTAATACCAGTCATGTTTCCCACTCCCTTCAAATAAATTATCCACTATATATATCCCTTATTACTTTCTGACCTCAAATTATTCCTTCCTGATCTCTCCCAAGTCTTTCCTACTTCTCACTCCCTTCCTGAAAACCATATTTTCTCTCTCCCCCACTCCTCCTTTTTCTTCCTGTTTTCTCTGTCTCCCATGTTTAGCTTTACATGTACCGTCTCTGTCTAGTCTAATACTCCTCATTTATCCTTCACTGACGCTTCTCAAATCTTTCTGCCAACTCCCCTACAACGTTCTTATACCGCTCATGTTTCCAACACCCTTCCAATCAACTATCCAGCATCTATATCCTTTATTACTTTCTCCCCTCACATTAATCCTTCTCTTTTTAGTCACACCTTTCACGCACCCTCCCATATCCGCTACCATATTTTCTCTTTATTCCCTTCCCATGTTTGTCTCTACGCCCTCCCCCCCTACTCCCCTCCTTTATCCTTTTCCTCTTTCATTGATCACACATTCTCATTTTCACTCAGAATGCCTCCTCTATAGAATGTGAAAAAATTTAGCAAAACTACTCTACTTTATGTTGCCATGTTAGCTTAAACAAAAAAAGCCCATACACTGCCACTCTGCACTCCCTTGGACCAATATAGGCATTAGGCTGGAGTAGCACAAAATCAGTTCCAATTTCAGAGTAGAATCATATTAGTACATCACCCCTATATTTTTTTTATTAATAAAGTATTAATATACAGTATAACCCTGTATGTTCCCTTTTGAAAGAAATGTGTCTAATCTTCTCTTAAATGCATCTATTGTATCTGCCATAACCACATCCTTGGGCAAGGAATTCCAACATTTAACAAACCTTACTGTAAAAAAAAACCTTTCCTCTGCTGAAGCCAAAATCTCCTTTCCTCTAAATTCAAGGGGTGTCCCCTGGTTTTGTGGGCCAAGCCCACATTCTGAATTGTGGGTGTGGCCAGAGCAATCTCAATGTCCCCGTTCCAGTTTTTCACAGCCTATTTTTCATCCCCCTGGGTCCTAGAGAGATCTCCACTGCATGGCGGAGATTGCATTGGAAAACTCTCTAACAACCAAGGGGTTAATGCTTTTTTGTCCTGGGATGTAAATCTGGTCATGCCTGCAAGGATTATATAGTCTACTCCATTTATGGGACAAATCTCTCCAGTCTCAAACTCCACATTACTACTTTTTTATTTTACATTGCAGGCTACGTGCAATAAAGTGATAAAGGAGCAATTTCAGGGCTTTGGTTTGCACCAGAGTTGTGCCTGTTTTTGTTTCTGCATACAACCCTATATTCTCTAGGTTTCTTGCTTTTTAGCTTGCCAGTACTACCGACTACTCATACACTGGCTTTAACCCTCTGAGTGCCAGAGGGGTACACAGTGCATTATTTTGCTATGCATTGCGCACCCCTCTGGCATTTGCTATTAATGTCTTGATAGCTAGAAAATTCACCAGTGTTTAAACATCCATTAATTAGTGGATGTGGTCAAATCATAGGTGTGTGCACAGGGTGTGCCTAGGCACACCATAATCGGCCGCGTGTGCACCGGCTTTTCAAAAGTTAAATGGCCGTTTCCGCATATTAATGTGGCTGCGGCACCAGAGTTATACCTTAGCCGCTTGCCATGGCTATCTGCTGCTGACTGCTGTGCCCGGGGAGACCAAGGGGGGCGGGACAAGCACTCGGGCTCAAACTCTGCAAAAGCCTGCATGAGCCTTCCCTCCTTTATTGTGGCGCTGAGAAGAAGTGATGTCACTTCCTTTCAGCGCTCATTTCGTTGGGGGAAGGTGTCAGGGAGCAAACAGCGGTTGAGGAGGCTGCAGGCACTGACACTGACTCGGCTGTATGATGCATGAGTGAGTGTGTTAATGTTTAATGTGTGTGCGTGTGAAAGATAACTCACACCTAATCATTTATTTAGCACACACATATACATATATATAGTGCACACCCTAATGCAACTGGCTGCGCACTCCTATGGGTCAAATAAAAGGGGTACTGTTATATGTGAACATGGGAGTGGCGAGAGACGGGCCAAGGGTGTCAGAGAGTGATTTGCCTGCAGGCTCCTGAGATGTAAATCCAGGCCTAGTGTTGAATTTAAACACAGTCCTGTTCACAATTTGTCTGTCTGTTTAACTGGTTGCAATAGTTATTCCCCTACTATAGATTATGAATAATTGAAAACATGAGTTGGGGTTCTGCGGGTCCCACAAACAAGTATTCTGTATTAATAATTCCCCTACCACATGTGAGGTGTATAAGACATTATGCTTTTTGATTTGATGCATCTCCGTTCAGTTTTACCGTTCTGACATTCAGTACACAATCCAGACTTTCTGTTGTCATGTCATTGTGATAACATCCTAACCTGTAACCTACGTTGCTCTCCAATATTTGGCATTTCTCTTCATCTTTTACATCTTCTAAGACTGTGGAAAGTATTTCCTTCTGTTGGATGTTTTCAAGCAATACAGATCTTATACATGGGACCAAATTCAACAATGCTTTATCTCCTTCAAAGTGCACAGAGAGAATAGAAATGGACAATGGCTCTTTACATGTCTTGTGGCTTCCTCTAAATCTTGCTTGTCTTGGAGGATTCTTTGCTGGTGGCTTTGGGATGTTGAAAACATTTTCAGGATCTCCTGAATGGATATTAGCAATGACATGCTCTTCATTCCTGGATAACAGTTACAAATGAGAAGTAAAGTAGTCCATTACAACCAAGAACCACTTACCAAGAACGTCTTACCACCAAGAATCTCATTTTAAGCTTTAGGTTTTCATCACTTATATCAGGCAAAACTGGGGATGGGCAACTGCTGCCAAACTACAACTCCTATCATGGTGAGATGTGTAGTTTGGTCTGGAAGTAGTTGCCTGACCTCAGATTGCCCACCAATGATCAAGACTATGCAGCCTAAGGCTGGAGAAATGGCAAGAGAGGGAGGGTAGAGAGAAGGGGTGGAAAGGTGGAAACATTTAGAGATAATTTAAAAATAAAAGGGGCATGCTAAGAGAGAATTAAATCTTTAGTTTGTGGTTGAACCAGGTTGTGAAGCTAACAGTAAATCAAAATAGGGAATTCAGACAATCTGGTTCTCTGTGAACATCTTCTTGTCCAAAGACCCCATGTTAATTTATATAAGCCACAATAAAATATTAATATGGTGTCCAAAGAAACCATATTAATCAAAAAATAAATAGCTATGGAAGGAGTCCTAGTGTGTGTACCACTGCCTCTACTTTCTCCCCTAGGGAGGAAGTAGATGCCCAGTGGAGATACAGAAAGATGTTAAATTAATTAGTATAGGATCTGGAGACCCCATGTTAATATGTAAATTCCCAAGAAGAGGGCCTGAAGACCCCTACCTCTATCCTCCCAAAATAATCAATTAGGGGGTGGAGACCCAATATTAATCCATTAGTGCCCAAGGACACGTCTTCCAACTCCACCCTCTAATCCCTTAGAAGGCAGGTTAAAGCTCACCCCCACCTCCAGCATTAACCCTTCGAGTGCCAGCGAGGTTTCCAGTGTATGGCACTCTCTGGCACTCAAAGAGATAAAAATATAAATCCAAACTTAAAGGAAGATACCAAACCTAAACTAATGCTCCTCCTTGTGCATGGAAAAGTAAATGTTTCCATGTCAGAGCTAAACTATGATTGGCTGAGGAGTTGCCAGTCAGGGCTTGAGAATTTCCAAGCCAATCAAAGCCTGGAAGTAAGTGGACAAGCAGACTCAATAATTTACTATTGTTCTCTCTGGAGTCTGAACCCATATTAATATTTTGTATACCTTCCATAAATACATTAATATGGGTCATTGGAACATATTAATATATTTTTTGGGAGGAGAATAAATTAATATGGGATATATGGAACATATATTAACATATATCATTTTAAAAAATCCTAAAAATGATGGAGTGAATGGAATTCATTTTATTATGTACTTATTTTGTTTCATTTATTGGGGGGGGGACGAATATTCTCTCCCTTGGAAAAACAATCATAATATGGGATGTCCAATTTGTTGGAGACCAGTCTAGCTCTCAAGTAGTTATAAGCCCCATTTAAATAAAAGGGAGTTTTAATATGTCCTCTCAGGTTCAGTTGGTGTCTGCCAGAGTTGAATTAGTTCTTCTTAGTACACTGGGCCTCTTTGGTTTGTAAGGAACGTAGCTGGGAGCAGCAAACCACATTTTGAGAATTCACATACATACAGTTATCTATACTTCATTTTTTATTATTATTGTATTATTATTATTTTTCCCAAAAAAGACAAGTTGAAGACGTGAAGAGGAAAAAAAAAGTATAATTTGAAATATTTTAGATACCTGGAATTTGAGAGAATAAACAGAAAGAATAAACTGTTATTCATGAACTGTATCCAATTAAGTTATAGTGATTACCTGGCTGTATCACTTTGCTCCTCTTCCAGTGATTCAGCCTTTGGAAGGTAAAGATGTAGAGTAGTTGCCTCTGCTTTTTGCATAGATGTAAGCCTCTGCTGCACCTGCACAGGCGAGTCAGCATTCTCTTCACTGGAGATGCTGTGTCCTCCTGTGATGACACACAGTCTGCGTGACAATGATGAACACAGGAACTCTTGAACATCATTTGCTGGACTACACAGGCTTAAATTATTATAATTACCAGCCAAAAAAAATAAGGCAAATCAGACTGTTAAATGATACATTAGAGGTATAAATCTGTCCTTTCTAAATTTATTTTGACTTTCATAGTATTCCGTACCCCTCTGGCACTCAAAGAGTTAATCTTTTGTGGCTCTCCATTACTATGCTACCCTACCGTGACCCTGTCATTAACCTACATACACCACACCTGAAAAACCACAGGCCGGGTCCGTATTAAAAAAAAGTTCATGGCCCCATTAGTTTTATAGTCCCCACACAGTGATGGAGTCTGGGTATTTAACTGCCCCACTATATTTTAAGCCCCCCTATTTTCCATTAATAGGATGCCTGCAGTGGGTGCTTGAAACCCAGCAACAGATTTACACCACAACCAAGAGTCAAAGGGATAGAGACATGATTCCCATTCCTAACCTGCACATAGGAGTGTTGGGGTCATATTAGCCTCTCAGTCACTGAAAAGCTTAATACAATGTAGTTTGCTTAATCAATTTATAGATCTTTGAATTTATGTCTTCTCTATTAACCCCCTAGCTGCTTGAAGTGACACAACATATCTCTGCAGTGTTTTGGAAGCACCACAGTTAATGGGTGAGGTTGTTTTATAGGAGTTTATTGTGAAGTTATTTAGGGAACTAGAAGATATGGAACATATTTAATACTGCACTGACTCAATTCCTTGAGTCAATGGGATAGTACCTCCCCCCGAAAAAGCTGAGGTGGATATCTCATCTACTCCAGATTTCAAATACATATAATGAGAGCTGCTTATAAAAAGGGCAAAGACACTTCTGTTCTGTATAAAATAATAAGAGGAACACAGGGGAGCCACAGTAAATAGTAAAACATACCACTGTGGAAATCGGTAGTGGACCTCAAAAAAAAAAATAAGACACATCACCAACACACAGTTATATAGTAAATTAGTTTGAAAAAAAGGCACAAGTCCATGAAGTTCAACCTTTGCCTCATTATAGTCCAGAAAATGAGAATTACATTATACTAGTGTAAAAGCCCGTGTACACGGGCCAAGGTCCTGGCGATGTTAACACTTTGAGTGCCAGAGGGGTACGCACCGCCTTGCTTTGCAATGCGTTGCGTACCCCTCTGGCACTCAAAGAGTTAAGAGGCCGGTCCTGCTCTGCATCCTGCCGCCGACGCAGTCATGCACTGTAGAAACTGCCCAAAAGCACAGAATGCTCCCAGCACAGAACTCCCAGCATTCTGTGCTCCCATCATTCCGTGCATTCAGGCAGTCTCTACTGCTCATGACTGCTTCTGACAAACATTCTAGTGAATTATTATATAAGGATGGGTATATAATATTATATTATATTCCTCCCGATTCCAAATGAATATTACTTTTTTCACCAGAACTTTCTGTTTTACATTTTACATAGTATAACCCTGTATGTTCCCTTATGCTAGAATTGCATCTCATCTCTTAAATGTATCCATTGTATCTGCCATTATCACATCCTTGGGCAAGAAATTCCACAATTTATTAGACCTTACTGTAAAAACAAACCCTTCCTCCTTTCGACTAATCATAAGTGGTGGCCCATAATTATTTGTTCAGGCCTTAGAATGAAAAGTTCATCAGAGAGATCCTTTATTGACCTCTCATATTCTTATACAATGCAGCAAGATCCCCTTTTAGGCATATTTTTCTCTAGAGTAAATACAGAGAAAATACACCAGTTTTGGCTAGATGTTCTTCCCATCATCACGCTTTCAGTTTTGGTTTTATATTTTTGTGTATGAATCTTTTACTTATCTTTAATAAAAGTAAAATTTTAGGAATAGAAGTGTCATTTTTGTTCTTAATTGGACTTTCTGTGTTCTACAGAACAGCACATAAACATACAGCATACCAACTCAAGATACACACACACAATGCATATCTCCTTACTGACAACCACAGACAAGGCACACTGCTACACAGATGCACACAAGCAAAACAGAAATATGTATACTTACATATAGATATCCACCAACTTACTATTCATGCTATAGACTCTCTCTCCATATTTGTAAGCTGATCACAACTTCTAAGATTGTGTGATGCTGTAGACTTAGTCACATGCTTATGATCACCCTTCACTGATTGTTAGATCATTGGTCACTTGGAAAGAGCATTCTGAATGAACCATGACTGAACCAGAATATACAGTTAACAGCCAGTCAGGAATGGAATACGTAATTTACCCCCTCCCCCTCAACTTTCACCATGCATTAGTCTGTTTTAAAACTTAAGGTGCCTAAAATTGGTACTGCTTGCCCTAGGCCATCCTGCAGAAGTGATAGAAACCTTAGGATGACATGACCATTTATCATACCACCTACAACCTCTGTAATTATGCCAGTAGAGGAGAGGTGAGCACAAGAAAATCCCAAAACAATACTGTAAGACTGAATATCCGAGAATACCAAATATGAAAATGTTTCCTGTATGAGATTTTTGCCATGCAAAGAATGATACCCCCATTAAGGATCATAGCACACATACACTATAAATATAAGATGTCTTGTATTTCTGTTATAAGCAACACATTTCTCCCTGTTTGATCACAGGTCTGTCACTCAAAATGACTGACCCACTAACAAACTGACTGCTCAAGAACAAAAAATAGAATCTTGGAGAGTGTTGGCAGACACAGCTCTGGGCACATGATTCACTTATAATTCACGAAACACGGTTCTTTATAGGCTGCCAGTGCTACGTTTTGTTAGAGAGTCTGAATGGATCTTACTGTCAGCATACTGAATCTTATTTGTGCAATTCCCAGGTTGAATATCCCAGTCTTAGATCCCTCCATAGTCATACCCATTCTTCTCCTGATGAGGGGTGATGTGGCTTTGCAAGAGGCTTTCTCCTTGTGCCTGGGTCTCTCCTGAAGGTTGCAGCTAGCTCCTTTCACCGCTTAAAAAGAAGTACACAGATATAGTCATCAGCCAATTCTTTGACTCCTTTCTATACATACCTGTAACGAAAAACTGACCTGTAATTAACATTTAGCTGCCTGTGGCGCCCTTTCCACCCCACCATCAGTCAAAAGAGAGGTAATTAATGTTAAGATGTTTTTTTTCAAACTGTAAAGTAGTAAATTAACATTGTAATGTCTGTGTATATAGTCTTATGAAAAAGAAAGTACACCCTCTTTGAATTCTATGGTTTTACATATCTGAACATAATAACAATCATCTGTTCCTTAGCAGGTCTAAAAATTAGGGAACTAAAACCTCAGTTGAACAACACATGACATATTATACCATGTCATGATTTATTTAACAAAAATAAAGCCAAAATGGAGAGGCCATGTGTGAAAAACGAAGTGCACTTTATGATTCAGTAGCTTGTAGAACCACCTTTAGCAGCAATAACTTGAAGTAAGCATTCTCTGTATGACTTTATCAGTCTCTCACATCATTGTGGAGGAATTTTAACCCACTCTTCTTTACAGCGTTGCTTCAGTTCATTGAGGTTTGCGGGCATTTGTCTATGCACACCTCTCTTAAGGTCCGGCCACAGCATTTCAATCAAGTTGAGGTCTGGACTTCAGACTGGGCCATTGCAACACCTTGATTCTTTTCTTTTTCAGATTTACTGGTCTGCTTGAGATCATTGTCCTGTTGCATGACCCAATTTCAGCCAAGCTTTAGCTGTCGGACAGAAGGTTTCACATTTGACTCTAGAATACTTTGGTACACAGAGGACTTCATGGTCGACTTAATGACTGCAAGATTTCCAGGTCCTGTGGATGCTGGAAAACAAGTCCAAATCATCACCCCTCCACCACTGTGCTTGACAGTTGGTATGAGGTGTTTGTGCTGATATGCTGTGTTTGTTTTTTTGCCAAATGTGGTGCTGTGCATTATGGTCAAAAATCTCCACTTTGGTCGTCCAGAAGTCTTGTGGTTTGTTCAGATGCAACATTGCAAACCTAAGCCGTGCTGCCATGTTCTTTTTAGAGAGAACAGCCTTTCTCCTGGTAACCCTTCCAAACAAACCGTACTTTTTTAGTCTTTTTCTAATTGTACTGTCATGAACTTTAACATTTAAAATGCTAACTGAGGCCTGTAAAGTCTGAGATGCAACTCTTGGTTTTTTTGCAATTTCTCTGATCATTGCACGGTCTGACCTTGGGGGTGAGTTTGCTGAGACAACCACTCCTGGGAAGATTGACAACTATCTTGAATGTTTTATAGAGGTGGTCACACATGATGATGATCAATTAATCAAGGGCATTTGACTAGCAGTACCTGTCTGCTACTTAACATCTTAATTCCTATGGAAGCAGTAAGGGTGTACTTAGTTTTCCACACATGGGCTATGGGCTTCTCCATTTTGGCTTTATTTTTGTTAAATAAATCATGACACAGTGTAATATGTGTTGTTGTTCATCTGAGGTTGTATTTACCTAATTTTTAGGAACAGATAATTGTTATTAAGTGCTGATATGTAAAACCATAGAATTCAAAAAGGTGTACTTTCTTTTTCACACACACATATATATATATATATGTGTGTGTGTGTATATATATATGTGTGTGTGTGTCTGTATGTGCATGTGTGTCTATGTTTGTATATGTATATGTGTGTGTGTGGATCTGTGTCTGTGTGTGTGTCAGTATGTTGTAAGGCTTTCCTTCTAATTAAACCAGTATTATTTGCACTACCTGGATAGTTCTTACAGCTCTGTGACAACAACATATAGCTTTTAATGTCACATTCCATGGAGAGCTGTCGTGTAAGGCTCACAATCTCCCATGGAAACCTACTGAAACATAAATCAACATTTTGAGCTGTAATACCGTTTGAATGAAGCATATACCAGAAGTGCAAGTACCTGTTTTTCTTAGCAGACAAAGCCCCAGTATGTTATCATGTGACATGTATCTGCTTCCTCCTGATAACATATTAAATGTGTCTTTGCTAGGTTTCCACACAGATTTTGCATGAAACTAAATTGTTCTTCCACAGCAGAATGTCTGAAAACCACTGCTGAAGTTTATTACCATTACTCTACATTGCTGCATTGTCACCTCTATTAATAACGCTCCATAAAGATAATAATACAAACGTGGATTCACATGTAACTGCAGGAGGACATACGAATACAGCCATAAGAGGTGCAATTGCTTTAATGGGAGTGCAGCAATGAGCTTCTCTCAAAAATACTTTCACTAATCACTCCCCTGCTCTTGTAATTATGTACAGATATATTAGTGCATTAAAATGCACAACTCTCCCAGTACATAACTTTTATGCAAACAAGATCTTAAAGGAACACTAACATCAAAAAAATTAAATAGGTTGCTATAATGTTAA
The DNA here is from genome assembly GCA_037306005.1 of Rhinophrynus dorsalis. Lineage (NCBI taxonomy): Eukaryota > Metazoa > Chordata > Amphibia > Anura > Rhinophrynidae > Rhinophrynus > Rhinophrynus dorsalis. Next base: position 43,492,012 of record CM074726.1, on the reverse strand, counting down.
ATATCATTTACTTACACTTAGCATATAAAACGTTATTCACGTTACATCCCTAAAATATAATTCTAAACATGTTTTTTAACAGGTGTAAATTGTCCTGTTCAGAGAGCATTTATTTAATTTTGTTTATGCTGTTTGTATTGAGAGAAAATACTAAAGACAGTTAAAGGGATAGTAATGCTTTAATATTACTAATCCCCATAGTGTAGCTTTTTAAAAAATAATTAAATTGCCCCCAGGTTCATAAAGGTATGAGAGATAACCGTAAGCAAAGCTCCCCCCTCCCTGAAGTTAGCGCTGTACTAACTGCAGGGGAAGTCTGTCGTATGATAGGCTTGCGGCTCTGCAGCTGAGCCAGGATTGCGTTAGTGACAAATAATTATTTCACTGAAACGGTCTTCTACGTGTGCATGGTTTGTGCTTGGTTTGCAAGCACACGTAGAAGACCGTTTCAGTGAAATCATTTTTTTTTACTAATGCGATCTAGGTTCTGCTGCAAAGCCGTCTGATGAAAAATAAGACCAGATATCCCTGCAGTCAGTACAACGCTGACTTCAGGGAAGGGGGAGGGAGGGGGGAACTTTGGTTACGGTTTTCTCTCAAGCCATAAAGGTTTGAGAGATGAACCTGGGGCAATTTTAAATAGCTACACTATGGGGATTAGTAATATTAAAGTATTACTATCCCTTTAATTGATTGTGATTAATGGCCATTGATCTTGTATTCAGAAAAACTTATCTCAGCCCAACTACAGACATCAACAAGAAATTCTCTACAATAAAATGGGAAAAGGCAGGAATGTCTGCACCATCAGAACAGAATAGATTTTGGGCCTCTGAAAACGAACAGATCATTTTTAGAGATGCTAACATGTAATCCAGGATATTTCAGTCTATGTAACCCCAGTTCATTTGTATTTGTTAGTGTTCTTTTAATACTGCCGTTTAGGAATAGAAAGATTTTTTTTTTCAGTGAGAAATGTAGAGATATACAAATTATAACAAACAACAGGCTTTCTGAGACCTTTAACTGAATACTGTTCCTTGGTGTAGGTGTTATATGTAATGGGTTACATGGGTATAATGGTTGTTGGCTGGAGGACAGCGATTTAGCTATGAAGACATGTAATATTACACTACTATGGGATGTTTTATGGCATGTCTAGGGTATGACAACACCAAAAATATGATCTTTTGACAAACTCAAGTACATCAAAGCAACTGGCTTCCATGGACTGTCTTACAGCTCTGAACCACAGCAAATGTGGATCGCTAGCTTCAGACAACATCGCTGAGTGACACCGTCACAAAAAAAGCCCATATTGTATCAATGAAATACTCCACAATTGCTTTCATTTTCTTTGAAAAAAGTCTCTAAACAGGGCTGGATTTCCCAGTAGGCAGAACAGGCCTGGTGCTGGTCACTCCCACATTCTAAAATCTGGGTGTGTCCAAAGCAATATCAATGTCCCTGCACAGCCTTTTACAGGCTGTTATTTAACCCCTTGGAAGCTAGAGAGATATCCAAAGCATTGCAAAGAAATGCGCTGCAGATCTCTCCAGCAACCAACGGGTTAAAGTTGTTTTTTTTTTGGTTTTTTTTTTTTTTTAAATGTTATAGGTCAAGGGTCATTTCTGACAGAGGAAACAATGGATGAGACTGCGGGCAGGGCATGTGAGGAGAGTGGGTGTGTCCATGGGCGGAGTTAAGGAGCAAAGCAATGTGTTCCTTTTCCCTCTGGCACTGAAAGGGTTAATGTTTTGTCTGCTAGTGACATCTCCAATACATTGCTTTGAGAAGCATTCCAGATGTTTGTAACATCCAGCGGTTTAATGTAAAGTGAAAAAGATCAGTGTGAGACTGAGTAATGACATCCCTTTCACATGCAATAAAAATCCATTTTGTCTTGTAACGCAATGCTTTGGTTAATAACACTGGTCATGCTGAATTAAATTAATCCACCTTTATTTAACCCAGGACTCGAAACTTCAAACAACACTGGGAACCTTACTTGTTATTCCCAGTGTTTCCCTTAAGACACTCTAGACATGGGGATTTCTGACTGTGTAACCAGAACTGGCAGATTCTTGCACACTATGAAAACATACAGAGAGTCTGCTTAGAAGGTATGGCTTCACAAGTGTGGGAAAAGCTACACTTAAAGGATTTAGAGGATAATCAATGATCGCAGGGGTACTAAAATAAAACCTTTTGTGGAATGGAAACATTGAAGTCTTTACTTGGCTCTGATCCCACAAAATCAACACCGGAGGAAAATAGATGTCTCTACCATCTGTTGGGAAAATACATTTTAATGAAGGCTTCAATTAAATTATGTGTTTAACCTCGTGTACGCTATGAATGTCTGCAGTACTTTGCTTCATAATGCATTGGAGACCTCTTTAGCATTCAGAGGGTTAATTAAAAGAAAACTGACACCTTTTAATACTACACCCCACCTTAAAAGGGACCTTTTTTCCTAGGAATAAGTCACTTTTAATTTGTTCAGCACATTGATTGACCTAGGTAGGTGTCAGCAGTAATATCTATCTATCTATCTATCTATCTATCTATCTATCTATCTATCTATCCTCCGTTTTAACTTTATTTTATTTTGTAGGCATTAAAAAAGCATGAAGAATGATATAAGTCTTATCTCTCAAACCTTTATGGGTCAAGAGATATTCACAAGCAAACTTTCCCCTCTCGCCCCTTTTACCTAGTGTAAGCCATCTCTTCTCAGATGTGGAAAGCAGTCCATAGACCAGACAGATAACAGAAGGAGACAATCTTCTTCCTATGAGAACAATGAAAACCCTGCCCCCCTTGACAAGTTTTTCAGGTTTTTCCCTTATCTTAATTGAAGATTGTCCCTCTCTGCAATCTACCTGGGCACCTCCCTTCTGATCTGGCTGAGCAGTGTTACATCAGTAAAAGGGGTGGGAGGGGGATACTTTGTCACTGAATTACTCTTGAACTACAACTCTGACAGAATTGAAATAACACTCTCCAAAGTTCAAATACTATGATGATAAATTAGAGCTGCTTCTATTATAAAACATTACTATCCCTTTAACAAAAGAAAAGACCAAGGACCAAAAAAGGTTTGAGGTTTTTACAGTAGGAAAATGGGCAGACTAGATGGGCTGAATGGTTCTTATCTGCCGTCAGATTCTATGTTTCTAGGTTTCATTAGTCTTGGATATCATGCCCATTGAGGTGGACATGATTATTTGTGACAGGATTAGAGGATTTTAGAGTCCTAGCACTGCAGACTTCTTTTATTATTAGGCGGTGCTTTCTCTGCAGAAAGATCTGGATAAACCGAGTGAGAGGTTAGCTAAGTGGCAGATGAGGTTTAAAATACGTATGGGAAAAAAACTTGGATAGTCCTTGTTAGAGATGGAATTGGGAATTCTTGTAGAGTGGGTTAGCCAATCCTGGTCTTCCAGAGCTACCAACAGTGCATTATTTAAGATATCCCTGAATCAGTGCAGGTGGATTCATTAAAGGGATAGTAATACTTCGTTTTATCTTAATTTTATTTTGAGGCATTAAAAAAACATGAAGAACGATATAAGTCTTATCTCTCAAACCTTTATGGTTTGAGAGAGATTCACAAGCAAAGTTTCCCCTCTCACCTCTTTTACCTAGTGTAAGCCATCTCTTCTCAGATGTGGAATCTGGTTGTAAGACCAGACAGATATCAGAAGGGGACAGTCTTCTTCTTATGAGAACAATGAAAGCCCTGCCCCCCTTGACAAGTTTTTCAGGTTTTTCCCTTATCTTAATTGAAGATTGTCCCTCTCTGCAGTCTACCTGGGCACCTCCCTTCTGATCTGGCTGAAAAGTGTTACATCAGTAAAAGGGGCAGGAGGGGGATACTTTGTCATTGAATTACTCTTGGACTACAACTCTGATAGAATTGAAATAACACTCTCCAAAGTCCAAATACTATGATGATTAATTAGAGCTGCTTTTATTATGAAACATTACTATCCCTTTAAAGTGACTGAAAGTTTCACCTGTGCTCAAGCAGATATATATATTAAAAACATGCGCTGTTGGTAGCTCTTAAGGACTGTAGTTGGCTACCCCTGTTGTAGAAAATGCATCTCACAATAATGTGCAGTAAATCAGTGTCTAGTAGAGCTAATAGGGTACTATCATGTATAAAAGGGGTATAGATGCATGAAATTAGAATGTAATGCTACCTTTCCATACATTTGTCGTAAGACCTCATCTAGAATATGTATTATAGTATTATGTGCCTACTCTTAAAAAACTTTATTGAACTAGAAAAAGATGAGTTGTGCAACAAAACTGTTTGAAAGGATTGGAAGACTTTTGTTATAATGAGAGACTATCCATATTGGAGTTGATTATGCTGGAGAAGAGGCACCTAATGCCTCTTCTCCACTACCTGTGTATCAGGGCATTATCATTGGCTGTAGGCGGAAGGTCCTGCAAGCCCATTGATGGAAGCGGGCGGCAAAGGGAAGCGTGCCGCCCGCAAGGAAGCTGTGCAGAACTAATTATTTTGCCTCATCCACAGAAGAAGCGGACTTCAACCTAGTAAGGCTGGTTTTGAGAGCGGGTTTGACCCGGGGGAGGGAGGGAAGTGATCGGACAACCCTATTTTATTTTTTTTTTTTAAACTCTCATGTATAATACACACCCCCCACTTCACATAAGGTGAAGTGGGGTAAAATTGTGCGTATTATACCCGAGATTTTACGGTACTTGTACTTAGCGCTAGTTCCTGATGCTGCTTTGGTCGTGTATGACCTGGCCTGCCTACGACGTTCCTGCATATCCTGTTCTGTTCCGATTCCGTTGCTGACTGATCTGGCTGAGAACTCTCTACGTTGCTGACCGATTTGGCTGAGAACCCGCTACGTTGCTGACCGATCTGGCTGAGAACCCGTTATGTTGCTGACTGATCTGGCCGAGATCCCAATACGTTGCCGACTGCTCTGGCTGAGTATCAGCATCCGTTGCTGACTGTACTGGCTGAGACACAGTTGATGTGGCTGGCTGTGCTAGCTCTAACCCGTTTACGTTGCTGACCGTTGGGCTGAGCACTCGCTGCTTCAGCCGTTCATATTGGTATCTACCGCCTCTGGCGGTGTGCATGCATGGAGTACCGGATATTGGGCTATCTGTAGTTTGGCCGTGTTACTCATTACTCTCTACGTGTCCATCACTACCACTTCCTTAAGCTGGGCTCACTCCCTGTGGGGAGTTACAGGCTGTTCTCTGGGTGCATTACCATCCGTGAACCTTGCTGTACCTAGGTATCATAGGCCCGGTTCACTGCTTGTCCTGCCTAACATCTGCTGTAGCCCTTGGGCTAAAGAGCCAGCTGTAGGGTGGTATACCTGCCTCTGTACCCTCATACCTGGACACTACTTGCCTTCCGTGGTCTGTTGCCTCCGTTTCACTCCTAGCGTTCTAGGGTCTCTGCTACCAGTAGCTGTTGTCTTGGGCCTTCCTATACCCTAATGCTCTAGGGTCCTTGCTGTCAGCATCTGTATTGGGCCTCCGATCAACCCTAGCGTTCTAGGGTCTGTGTTCACCAGCTGAGAGCCTTGGGACTCCTAGTGTTCTAGGGTCCTTGTGCCAGTACTCGTGGTCCATGTGCCATTAGTTACCCTAGCGTTCTAGGGGCTAAATTGCCAGTATCTTTTGGTCTTGGGCTTCCAGTTATCCCTAGAGTTCTAGGGTTCTAAGGTCCAGTGTCTCCATCAGCAGGTCGCTGCCTAGTCCTCACCCTAGCTCTCTAGGGAACTTGCTGCGTGTCTGTTCATTGTTGATATACTGTACCTACCTACCACTGTGTATTGTAGACAGTACTTGTACCGTCTTATTCTGGGCTTGTGTGGGTATGAACGTTTATGCTGTTCTTACTTTATTTTCAATAAAGATATTTTAACCTTACAAGTCTCGTCTGAGTGTTCATCAAAAAAACGTGACACCCATGAGATGTTAATATGTATAATGACCATGTGTGAATCTCTAATAAAGGGATTGAATGAGAATCCTTCATTCATCCCTTTTGGGCTAATTGTGCCTGGTTTATAGATCCATTGAGGCTACTTTTTTAATAATTTTACATATAAGTCCCCTTTTCTTTAGGTATTTTTGATTTATTGAATTCCTATGAATTTAATGGCCTTGTTATTACCATCATGGACTTCCATAACATGTCTCGCCACAGGCTTTTCCCTCTTATTGCTGGTGAGATGGCTCAGCTGGTTAATGCACCAGCTGTAGAATCTGCTCAAACTGCAAGGTCACAGGTTCTAGTCCCAGCAGGGTCAACTCAGCCTTTCATCCTTCCAATATAGACAAAATGAGTACCATTAAATTGGATAATAATATCTATACCCCCAGGACATACTTGAAAACGAGAGACAAACTCAATGTATCCTTCCTGGTAAAATACTTTGATATTATGATATAACCAAGATGCACCTGTATTCTTTTTTAAACTCTCTTTTTGTTTTGCATTTGCATATGATTTGGTATATTATTCCTGTTGATTTACAATTTATGTATTGTTGGGTCTCATGCTTTATAGATCCATCATAGTTGTAGAAACATTTATCCTTCAGTATGAATTTGCAGACTGTACAGAATCCACACGTATATGTGCACCTCAATGTAGATTTGAGCCATGTTTCCTTTGTCTCTCTTTCTCTCTCTGAAAATGGCTATGTACAAGCTCATTTCTGATGTGTTTACTTCTCTGATACATAATGGAGGGAGTTTGTATCTAGTACCTCTGCCAGATCTAGGTCTTCCCACATTGTTTGCCAGTTCTTTTGAAGCATATTTAAAATGTGTTTCATTGAAGACAACAGATTCCATCTCACACTAATGGATGGAGCTCCAGTGTGATATATAGTAACAAGGTACTGAAGAAGTGTTATCTAGAGGTCAAATTAGAAAATGAACTTAGTGATACTCAGAATTTGGTTTCTACTTGAGAGTAAACCAACTGCAGTATTTCCACACTCTGCTGAAAAGGATATAACATAAGTTAGTTGCACCAGTTGAATAGTAGGCTCCAATAAGACAAGAATAGCTCACAGAGCTAACTCACCATAATATATACGCAGAATTAATAAAGTGTAAATAAGAATAAAGTCATAAATGTATAGATAGCAGCAGAGAATAAAGGGGTTCCCCAGTCCCCCAAGTATTAGGCCAAAACCTAAAGTGCAAATGCAAGACAAAAAGACAAACCTGCGCCTCTCTATACAGATTGCAAATATGTGCCCTGTATTGGGCACATATAATACTACTGTGTTAATTAATATGAGGATTTCGTTCCAAAGCTTGGCCAAACATTGTGTAAGCTTGGCAACCCCGCCAAGGTTCCTCAATATATGGCAAGTACCTACTCTAATACACCTATAAAGTCCTATCTAAATTAAAAACAGTCCCTGAGGAGATGTTATAATAAACACGTTGGAGGAGGACCCTTTAAATATAGTGTTTTTGATGCTTGCATACAACAGTTTAAAAAGGTGTTGAAGAAGAACGTGCCTCTTATAAAGAAAACTCTGTAGGCCTGCAGTTAATGGGTGCTCATCCAAGAGGATTGTGGATCCACCAGCCCTCCTTATAGGCAAAATCAACCTCCATTATTAAATGAGTGTAGACCAGTGTTTCTCAACCCGTGCCCTCAGTGGCTACTAACAGGACAGGATTTGAGAATTTCCTTTTAAGAGCACAGGTGAGTTAATCAATATGACTGAGCCTCTGAACAACAAGCTTGTGTTCTAGCAGGGAAATACCTAAGTCCTGGCCTGTTAGTGGCCACGGGTTGAGAACCTCTGGTGTAGACTATACATAAACCCCAGTGATTAATGGGCACAGACTACTCTTAAACTAGATTACTCAATTGGCCCAGACTACACTTATACACCATAAATTAATAGGCTCAGACTATATTCAAACACATTGATAAATGGCCCTTTTTTCAATCCACATTGATAACTGGCCTCAGACCACACTTAAACTTCATAGATAAATGAACACTCACTACACTCAAACCCTACTGATAAATGGACTCCACCTTTGCTTAACCAGCACTGAAAAATGATATATATGTAAAAGTAAGAAAGAAAACAGTTGGCAAGTGTATTTTTGCACTTTAATAAATGCCAGCATTTATATTGAATCTGTTATCATAGTTTAATCCCTTGGAAACTTTGTTTCTCAGTACTCTGGTGAAATATCCATGCAGTTAAATATTGTAGGTAACCAATATCAACACATTAATTAAATATTCAAAAGCCACAATCTAAAAAGGAAACCACCTTTGAGCCTTGTCTTGGAATTATCTCTTGATTCTCTTGCGTTGCTTTGTAGCTGGAGTTTCTTTTCTTGAACAGTTTGACTTAGTCTCTTATTCTGTAAACGTTCCCTGAAGGAGATTAAGAAGACAAACTTGGACCAGACACTTGAACTTCCTGAACATTGCCTGGGGCAGTCTTTACATAAGAAACTGGCAGCAAATATTTCACTTTGCTTCTACTTTCTTGCTACAAGCATACGTAGGTATTGAAAAGGCAAAGACATTTATTTTGCTCCAAATAAGGTCAACTAAGAGATTCAACATTTTTGTATTTAATTCATCCACAATTGGCAAACATACCTCAGTCTTTTGTTATGTTCAGGACTCGGGTGAGATGGGGTATCGGAGAGGGGTGTTCTCTTGGCATCAGAACTCCCAATCCAGAATATCTTTTCATTCATCTGGATGCTTCTAGGGGAGGAAAGACTCAAACATTTATGAAGCAAGCAAGTAAATAAGGTGGAATGCTTCATGCTTTATAGTTGGAGGGTAAATTAATGGTGCCTCCCCTCTATCATCCTTACAGTCAGAATTATACCATAGTGAGGTTTCAATTATCTGTAGTGTTAATTTTATGAATAATGGGACCCATGGAGAACAGGGATTTTCTTTTTTTTTTTTTTAAGGCAGAGATCTTCAACTGTAACCTGAAACAAAATTATAGTAGCACCCCTATGCACAAGATTACTGTGATGTTTGGGGACGTTACTACTGCTAATAATAATGATATGATTTTATGTTGGAAGGTCATCATCACTAAAATCTAGTTTTTATTTTGGGGAGGCTAAACCTCTTAAAACCTTTGTTGTTTTTCTCTTTTGTTTCCAGGTTTTGCCTTAGAAACATTGCTTCATGGCTCTATAGAAGTGATATCAATGGAGAAGTCATCACCACTTTATCACTCCGTAGTGCATCTCCCCGTGTCTCTTACACCCCTCTGGTCGTTAAAGGGTTAATATGTACTCCCAACAGCAAGTGGTGGCATCTGTGGCCTTGTTTCGCATTGACCTTGGCTATCCCATGCTTACTACAGCTTGTTGAGGATCATCATCCCAGGAGGACAGAACATTAAAATTAGAAACCATATACAACTTTAATTGTTCATAGTTAAAGGAACAGTAATACTTAATATGTAAAAAATATATATTGTAGTGTTTATCCCCTGCTGAAAGATATTTTATTCAAAAGTTATTACAGCTCAAACTTTGAATTTTTTTTAGGTGCAGTATCACAGTGCCCTAAAATTATACAGTGGAGCTGTTGCTACACCATCCTATGGACAGCTCTAGTCAGCTGACCATAAATCTCCATAGTATGGTGTAGCAACTTGACCTCTGTACAATTTCAGGGAACTGTGATACTAGAACTAAAACTTTCAAGTTTGAGCTGAAATAACTTTTGAATAAAGTACCTCTAAACACAGGAGTAGGTTGTGACTCTTCTGCCTGTTATACCTTGGTGGGTGATGTCAGAAAAGGGATTTTTTTAGATTATTATTAAAACCAAATATAACTTTGCCAACATTAAACTTATGGATACATTGAAAAATAATCTAATAATTAAGTTTATTTTTTCTTTTAATTTGGGGCTCCATTAAAGAATCCCCACAATTAAAATGCTGGATAGGTAATCAAAACTATCAACGTGTACAGAAGCTACTGTACAGTAATGAAAATTGTTGTTCTGGAGAGAGAGAGAGAGAGAGAGAGACAGACAGAGAGACAGAGAGGGGGAGAGAGAATTAAAAAAAAACCCCTCTCTTTATTGTGGACAAAAGGAGTGCGTACTGTTAGAACGGTTCTGTGGTGGGAACTCAGTGACCATGTATGAAGTGGAAACACCTGATGACCCAAAACTTTCAAATGAATTAATTATAAACCATAACAGACCTCAGTGCAAATACTAATTAAAAGCTAATACTATGAGTATTTGGCAATGAAATATCACAAGTAAATTTTGGTTACAACATCCTTACTTTAGTTTTTCACACAATGGTTCGTATGTATACAAATGGTACAGTAACATTAGGGAGTAAACCAACTGCATTATAGGGGACATGAAAATTCCCTAGATTGCCATTTATTTAAATGGGATTTTTAACCCCTTGAATGCTAGATAGGTTTAGAACGCATTACAATACGTCGGAGACTTCTCTAATGTTCAAGGAGTTAGACGTCCCACTTAAAGTGGAAGTATTACCCCAAATAAAGTACCCCCCAATAATTAGTAATAGAAGGATAAGCTTAGAGATATTACTATTATCTATCATAAGTACATCGTTATTAAGAAATCCTACTTCTTCTAAGATTGACGGCCACGCTTCTTGCTTTAGAGGCATCTGCACGCATGTGCGACCTTAAGGCACAATGCAGCGCCCCCAAGAGGAGACCAGAAAGGGCAGCGCAGGCATGCAGATCTCTCTAAGCCAAGATGTCTGTGCTGATGCCTGCCCGTCAGTCTCAGAAGAAGTAGAATTGCTTAATAACGTGGTACTTATGCTGGATAATAGTACTTTTTCTAAGATTATAGCTATATGACTAATTATTGGGGGGGGGGGGCTTTATTTGGGGTGATAGTTTTTACTTGTTCCCCGCTGTAAAGATGGTTTACTCCAGAATTACACTGCTCCATTTTATTCATTGGAGCTGATGCGCTAGGAAGAATCAGAGTAATTCTGAAGCAAACCAACTCCAATATAAGGGACAAAAACATTAATCTGAGGACCAATTGGAGCATCTCTGGATTAGAGAAAGATGGGACCTATCCCTGTGAATCTATATTATAGAGGAACTTTGAGGGTTAATATTTTCAAGATCTCAAGATCAACTCACCCACACAAGCAGACTCAGTAGATAACTGCCCTGCTCACAAAGAAAAACTGCCTAAACTATTTAATCCCTTGAACACCACAGGAGTGTGCAATGCTGTTTTCACCCCCTCTGCTCCTCAAGCGGTTAAAAAGCCAAGAACATGATAAAATAAGCAAATCAGAACTGGAAAAAGGGATATCTTTTAAATGAAAAAAGTAGGCTTTTCTCTGATTTACTGCTAGAGAAGGCTAAATGTATTGTATTCCAGTGACAGAATGGGTTGAAATTCCATTCCGATCTCACAGCCTCAGAGAGAATTTACAGCTTACCTGCCTTTGCATGACATCTGTCTTATATAAACCCGCACAAGGCTAGTATATGACTGCTTTTAGGATTCCTCTTTATACATTATTCCCGTGGTAGTGATCGATCGATCTGATACTCACACCATTCACTGTCCAGTCCTTTTCTGAATATGTGCACAGGTTGGTTGGGTTTGGTTAATGTTGTTATTTTGTTGTCATAGTTCCACGCCCATTGGGATTGAACCCTATAAACTCCCTGCCTCTGAGGTCTGGTGGGAGTTATTATAAATATTAAATAAACAGCTAAGAGTCTGCTGGGAGGAAAGGAAAGCAAAGAAAAGAAAAGAGTGATTAAATATTGGCTAGCATTATAATGGCTACACACAATGTGAACTTATGGAAAGGACTGATTAGCATTACATAAATATCAGATCTTATGCCTAAGACAAGCAACCAGATTCACCTTAAGGAATGCATATGTGGCCTCATATCCTCCAAAGGGTTTCACATTATGGTGAGAAGAATTTGACAGACATGGAATAAAGGGAAATAAGGGATCCACATTTTTATCTGTGCACCAGCAACAGAATTTCTTCAGTGTACGGTTGTAGGACCTGAAGGTGCTATCCTTCCTTTGTTGAAGAAGCAAACCAAAGACCTCAGGAGAAATGCCCTGTTGCTTCAAGATCTTAAACTCAGGAACCAGGCTGTTAGATTCACTTTGAAGATCTGTTGGTGCAGGACTGAACCTTGATGTAGAAGATGTTTATCCAGGGAAAAAATAAATGGATCCTTCACTGCAAGAGATATCAGAATAGAAAACCATTCTCTTCTTGGTAGTAGGGAACTATTCAGATAAGAACAGCAGGTAAAAGCCAAAGAGGGAAAAAGAGATACAGTTGAAAGAACCATGTCTGATGAAATAGTGCCATGAGATTGATTTGTGGGAGGACCCACATCCCTGCTAGGATCTTCAAGACTTGCTGCTTTATGGACCCCTCTTCTTGTATCACCATCAATTGACTCGGGCTGTTTGCTCATGCATTGTTCTTTCCCTTAATTAGGACTGCAGTAATTGTCTCTACAATGCATTCTGCCCAGAACAGAATCGTGGAGGAAATATGAAGAAGAAAACTTATGCTTGTTCCCCCCAGCCTGGACAAGTAGGTTACCAATGTCTTGTCTGGCCTCACTCTCACTCTCAGTATAAGCCTGCTCATGAAAGGAAGGGCTGCTTTCAGTGCTATTTACAGTGAGTTGGCCTAAGCCCCATATCAATACATCCAAGTAAGTACAAACATTATTGAAAACAAAAGAATATTGCAGAGCGTTGCATACCCCACTGCAACTCTCAGGGTTAAGCCCACTAAAATTAACACCATCCATTCACAATAAACACTTACCTGTTATCCTGATGTCCAGCGGGGTCCTCAGCACCCTAGTAATCCATTGTCAGTCTTCTTCTTTAATTTTCTATCTTCTACATCCTCTGTCCTCTTCATCTGTATCTTCTGTCTTCTTATCTCATTTGTCACAAATATCAGCTGGTTCTTTAAAAATAACAAGAAGGTTGAAATTAGACATGTTCCATTGAAAAATCCCAAATGGCAGTCCATATAAAAGTCATACAAAAGCCAGTCTTTGTTCAAATTTCCCTCATTATGGCTCGGGTAACGGCCTGCAAATTAACAAAGGGGGATTTGTTGATCTTTTTTCCTGACTCTGCTGCCATTACTGGCAGCGGCGGTGGCAGAAGCATTGGAAATTATTTCTTGGGGGCATCGTGAACATATGTATTCTGCATTTATTGGGCATCATGGCCTTTTGTTTGGAGAATTCTTGGGGGCATCGTGGACTGTTTCAATGGAACATGAATAATTTAAACCTTTTTATTTTTATGATAGAACCAGGGGATATTTGTGACAAATAAGATAAGAATACAGAAGATACAGATGAAGAGGACAGAGGATGAAGAAGATAAAAGATTAAAGAAAACGACTAACAGTGAATGACAGGTAAGGGATACACCTATGGGGTAGGGATGTTAGGATAGCGTTAGGACTAGTTCTGTTTCACTTTCTTGTTCATGTTGAGTAGTTAGTGTTTGGGAGGTGGGGGGAGGGTGAGCTCACTCTTGTTATTTGATACTGTGTCAAACAACGAGAGTTGGTTATTTTCTTTTGATGTTCCCACAACTCACTCTATTTAGCATGTTTTGGGAACAAAAATCTGCAATGTGGATTTTGGCCACCAACGAAGGTTGGCCCATGTACCGGTCCATATATAGGATAGTTGCGGTGCACAAGTCGGTTTCTCGTTCAGTGTTTATTTTTCCCTTACCGTCTGTTTACCGGTGGGAATAGTATCGAGGCCCAAGTTGTTTGCAAGGAAGGTTGTTTCTGAAGTTTTCCATATGACTTGAAAGGACTGTACTTGAATCACTGCATTTTAGCGAAATTTGCTTGACAGGACTGTCCATTGGGAACCAACCATGGAAGATCCTTGGATAGATGGAATCCAAGGGGAGCCTCACTTGAGGACCTCACCAAGGGCCTCCCCAAGGACCTCTGTTCCAACTGAGAAATATGAAATGCTGTAATGGTCTCATATGGTGACTAACCCAAGAAATTGCATCCATTGAAGCTATCAACAAGCAGAGGACGGACACGAGTATTGAAGTTGTAAAGTTCTGATTGATTTGAGAAGGCTGACTTGATGGAGTAGTATGTCTATCTTGCCTGATGGTAGAAATGTTGTTCCATAGTTAGAGTCCAGAAGAAAGCCTAGGAACTTTTTCTGCTTCTCTCTCTGGAGCCAGATTGGATTTGCTGAGGTTTACCAATCACCCAAGGAATTGGAGAAGAGAGATCACTTGTTGAGCATGAACTTATAGGTGCTGGAAGTTGGATGCATTCACCAGCCAACTGCCCAAATATGTGATGACTGCCAGCCTTTCTTTGCTATGAGATGGAGCAACTATTTTCATGATCTTCTGAAAGATCTTCAGGTGGTGTTAAGATACTGACTGGCAGAGGTGTGAACTGAAAATGCCAGGTACTGGATTTGAAGTAAGCATCTTCCAGGTCTATTGTTGTCATCATGTAGTTTTGTTGGGGAATATTCACTGCAGACCTGATGTTCTTCATCTTGAAACTGTTAGAACTTACCTTGATTTCAGCATCATCTACAGGTGCGAGGCTTCAAGCGTGCAGCAGGCCTCTGTGGCTCTGTCTATTCTTTTGCTTATCCCTATAGTGGACACCCAACCTGGTGCAGAGCTGTGTGCTCCTGCTTCTGCTCCTGGCTCCAGCAGAGACTACCAGTGGCTTAGGCCTAGTCTCCAGCAGACTGGTCAGGCTCAGCAGCCTACTATTCCTGATAGCAGAGTTCGCTGGCCTGTAACCATCTGCTTGTTCCTGCTGTATATATTTTGCTTATCTTTCGGTTGTCAATAAATTGCATTTAACTATACAGTACTGACTCTTGAACTTCTCTGGGAACCGTGACAGTACGCAAGGGCCACTGAGTCAGGACTCTGAGTCTGCCTTTTAAATCCCTCCACAGGAAGTAGGTAGGAGGAGCAGCTCAGAGGGAGGAAGTAGGTAGGAGGAAGTAGGTAGGAAGAGACTACAGGAAGCAACCACATAAAACAGAGGCCTGCTGCATGCTTGAAGCCTCGCACCTGTAGATGACGCTGAAACCAAGGTAAGTTGTAACAGAAACTTATTAGCCCAACATACTGGCCAGGAATATCAGATTCACTACCAGACAAAACCCAGGGCTAGGAAGACAGTGGCATACGTTACTTTCTTGTAGAATCTGGGAGGAACCAGAACCAAAACACTATATATTATACTCTGTACTCTTTTTTGAAATTCCAAGAAGGTTGTAAAATAAACTTCTGTCAAGAAAAACACCAGTCTTGAGGCAAATACTTCTCTTCTTCCCAAATAGTAAATGTCTTTAAAATGGCATGGAGCAGAGTTTGCTCTTGTTGGAGAAATCATCAGCCCATTTTCAATGCCACCCATCCAAATATAATCTGCTCCTAGTCTAAGCCGGTGGATAGATTTAAGCAGCTCTTCTCTGGAGATACTGATAATATATTTTTCGCTGGTCAAGTCAGAGCCACACAGCCCTAGAGACACAGGTAGTGGCTTCACTTGGCATGAAGGAAGTAGCCCTTGGTTCATAGCACCTTCTGAGATCCATCTCTGTCTTCTAGTCAATAAAGTCCTTAAACCCTTCTCCGTCTTATATGGGAACGGTCATTTTCGTGGACAATCTGGCCACGTGGCCATCTACTTTGGGGACTTGGCCCCAAAAAGTTGTATCTTGTATTAAAAGGAAATAAAATATTTTTCTTGGGAAACAACAACCTCTTCAAAGACAGCTCCATTCCTGTTTAATTAGAGATGCAACTTACATATGTAACCGGAAAACTTTATGAGACTTCTTCTATACCACATGTATATTTCATCTGTGATCGAGCTGGGCTTGTCATTACCTTTAATTCAGAGAAGTGGGGAAGATAAAGGAATCTTCTCTATACCCTTCCTCTGATGACTCTTATGATTCAGACAACACAACTTGCTTTTGACGAGGATTGTAAAAGTACCAGCCATGCTCTGTATTCTTCAGAATATTTCTTCTCTGTGTATTGAACTTGTGAGATAAAAGAGATTGCACCCTCGGCGCAGGATACAGTCCTAGTGAGCTTTTTGCTTACCTTTCAAGCTCATGGGCCTAGTTGAGCATCTCTGACTTCTTTTACATGTGCTCTGTTCTTCAGCATTAAGACCGTTAAAGGTCTCCTTGTTGATAGACTGGAACAGAGACCCCATGGGCATCGTGTCAATTGGAATACCAGGCATAGCAGAAGTGGCCAGCTGGGGGGATGGAGTGGTCCATTCAGAAATGCACTTCTGACATGGCTTTTTGTTAAGGCCAACTTCCACTGGGCACGTGCATAACAAACACATAAGAGCAGATATCTGAAATATGCAAACAAGCCCCCAAATCAATACATAAACAAAAGAATCTCTCCATGGTAATTTAAAGGTTGATCAGACACTTACAGTTCCTTCCAAGAGATCTGCTGGGGCCACCATGACCCCTTGCTGAATGGAATCACCAAGGGGATGCTGTTTCCTGCTGTCTCAATAAATAGAAACAGAGCCCAAGAAATGCTCTGGAGGGGCATTCACGCCCACCAGAGCAAAAACAATGCAACAGAACTATGAAGTAAGAACTACAGATATAATATAGGGAATGTATGGAATGCCCACATATGTTCCATCACCTGGACACTGCATGTGATGATCTGGAGCAGCATAGTGCAGGAAGGACTGGCATGGCAAGGATACAGAACGGTCAGTACAGCCAATAGAAAAACCCAATGGGGTATCAGCACCAAGAAAAGAGGATGGCTAATGCAACAAGCCCCATCTAGCACAACTTAAAATGAGACATGTCCAGATGGCTGCAGGAGTACTAAATTGGGTCCCAACTGAAAATAATAAAAAGTGATAGAACAAGAAGAAATTTTATCAAAACCTTTACCTGCCTGGGTAAGACAGGAAAACACTGGAGATGGTAGGGTTGAGAGTCTTTTCAACCCTAAAGTTTTCTGTCCTACCAAGAGCGGAAAGGGTTTCTGACAGTAGTGATACCTGTAGACTTTGAAGGAATGAGAATGTGGGATAGTGTGTGTGTTTGATGTGGTATAGGAAAATGATCTTCTGTTTCCACAATACCAGGGGACAGACTGGGGCCTTAATAATAGCCTCTGAGTGTAAAATACAGCCCTGGGGCCACCTATTGCACTGCTGCAGTGCATACTGCAGTGGTGGTCAGTTGTTCAAAACTGTACTGTTAGCAGGCTCTCGTATTTAGGAAAACATTAGTGCAGGTGTAAAACCAGTTGTGTCCGCTATGTGGTTTCTGCAGCTGGTATTCTGATATAGATCAAGAGATATATAGAGAGACTAGATTGCTTACAAAAGAGATGTCTACAGTTAGTGCCCTATTAGCTGATTTTCTTCCCAGGGAACTGTTGATGCCATGGCTGCACTGTGAGCCAAAAATCATATAACCAATAAGGTTGCACACACATTTAGCAATGGTTGAGGCATATACCTAATCACATTTTCAAGCTTGCTGAAATTCTTAACCCTTTGAGTGCCAGGGGACTATGCAACGCATTGCAGAGCAACCCTCTGGAACTCAAAGGGTTAACCCGTCTCTGCTGAGGTGATCCAAATCTTCCGACTATTCAGAGCGCTCCAAAAATGTAATATGTTAAAAAATGTTTATTTAAAAGATAATAAACCACTACAAAACATGACGCATTTCACAGCTATAGGTGCTGGTTTATTAAGTGATTATTACCATGGTTTGTTCAATACCTTAAACAGAGTTAATTACTTTATGTTTAGGACCCACACTGTCTAGTTCAAAGAAATTCATATCTCCATTCTGTTTCTTTACATCTATTATGCAATACGTTGCCCTTAAAGGGATAGTAATGTTTCATAATAAAAGAAACTCCAATTAATCAACTATCACAGTGCCTGTGATTGCTGCATTTTCTTGTCTGTCACCAGTAGGGGGCTTCTATTGGCTGTCTGCATTTAGCCCGCCTCATATTGCCTATTTAAACTTGGATTGGGCACCCTTTGAGTGCCCTTTCGTGTTGTTTCTGACATTTTTCACTATCACTATGTCCAGTGATTGTTGGGCCTCTGTTCCTGTGTTCCTGATTGCAGCTGTTCCAGTGCCTCCTGAATGCTGAGTTGTTCCAGTCCTGGTTCCGGCCTAGTCCTCTGGGGTTGCAGTTCCTGCTGACCTTCTTCTCTGCTGTTTCCTGCCCTGACTGATCGCTCTGCTGGTTCCTGCCATCTCCTCGCATGTCTCCTGTGATCCTGGCGACCTTCTGCTTGGTCGCGTCGGCGACATTGTTTGTTAGTCCCAGCGTGCGGACGCTGGTTTGCTCCAAAGCCTTGCGGCTACACGATTCAGTTGTTACTCCAGTGTGCGGACACTGGTTTGCTCCAAAGCCTATCGGCTATACTATTCAGTGGTTGGTCCCAGCGTGCGGACGCTGGTTTGCTCCAAAGCCTTGCGGCTACACGATTCTCTGTTGGTTCAGTGTGCGGACACTGGTTTGCTCCAAAGCCTATCGGCTACACTACTCAGTGGTTGGTCCCAGCGTGCGGACGCTGGTTTGCTCCAAAGCCTTGCGGCTATACGATTCACTTGTTAGTCCAGTGTGCGGACACTGGTTTGCTTCAAAGCCTATCGGCTACACTACTCAGTGGTTGGTCCCAGCGTGCGGACGCTGGCTTGCTCCAACGCCTTGCGGCTATACGATTCACTTGTTAGTCCAGTGTGCGGACACTGGTTTGCTCCAAAGCTTATCGGCTATACGATTCAGTAGCTGGTCCCAGCGTGCGGACGCTGGTTTGCTCCAAAGCCTTGCGGCTATCCGATTCAATTGTTAGTCCAGTATGAGGACGCTGGTTTGCTCCAAAGCCTTGCGGCTATCCGATTCAATTGTTAGTCCAGTGTGATGACGCTGGTTTGCTCCTAAGCCTCGCGGCTATACGATTCCTCTGTTGGTCTCAGTGTGCGGACACTGGGTTGCTTACGATCCTGTCACTCTGTCATTATCATCCGACAGCTATTGATACCTCTGGGCTGCCTTGCCCGGTATTGGTAAGGCCGGTAGAACCTTGCTTCGCATTCCCCTTGAGGTTGCCTTACCCGGTATTGGCAAGGTCGGTAGAGCCTATATCGAGGGTTGTTGGGCTGCCTTGCCCGGTATTGGTAAGGCCGGTAGAACCTTTTGCCACATTCCATCTGAGGTTGCCTTACCCGGTATTGGCAAGGCCGGTAGAGCCTACACCGTGTACTTATTGGGGCTGCCTTGCCCGGTATTTAGGTAAGGCCGGTAGAACCTTGACGCTATTCCATCTGCAGGTTGCCTTACCCGGTATTGGCAAGGCCGGTACAGCCTATTATTCCATCATCTCAGACTGTCCTGTCTGGTATATTGACAGGACCGGTAGAGTCTGCATACTGTCTTTGCTATTTACTCTTGATATATATGTATGTGATTGCCATTCTAAGTGATCATTTTATTATTTCAATAAAATTGAGTTTTTTACCTAAAACTTGTGTCTGAGAGTCATAACAAACCGTGACATCATCATAGTATTTGGACTTTGGAGAGTGTTATTTCAATTCTGTCAGAGTTGTAGTTCAAGAGTAATTCAATGATAAAGTATCGCCTTCCCACCCCTTTTACTGATGTAACACTGCGCAGCCAGAGCAGAAGGGAGGTGCCAAGGTAGATTGCAGAGAGGGACAATCTTTAATTAAGATAAGGGAAAAACCTGAAAAACTTGTCAAGGGGAGCAGGGCTTTCATTGTTCTCATAGGAAGAAGATTGTCCCCTTCTGTTATCTGCCTGGTCTATGGACTGCATTCCACATCTAAGAAGAGATGGCTTACACTAGGTAAAAGGGGCAGGAGGTGAATGGTTTGAGAGATAAGGTTTATATCGTTCTTCATGTTTTTTTTAATGCCAACAAAATAAAATAAAGAT
The DNA here is from genome assembly GCA_037306005.1 of Rhinophrynus dorsalis. Classification (NCBI taxonomy): domain Eukaryota; kingdom Metazoa; phylum Chordata; class Amphibia; order Anura; family Rhinophrynidae; genus Rhinophrynus; species Rhinophrynus dorsalis. The sequence goes on along the minus strand of CM074726.1, from coordinate 43,471,924 downwards.
AAAACGAAGTATTACTATCTCTTTAACACTTATTAGTAACATCTCAAACAGGGGCCAGTAGGTATGCATAGCTGCCAACATATAAATAGGAAAATCATGTTTATCACATATTCTGTGGTTTATGTGAATAAGAAATCTTTACAAATGTAGGTTAGGAGTACTTGATATTTAAAAGGATATGACAAACCCTATCCAGCTTTAGATGATAATGTCCCTTTAGGACTGAAGGATTTATTTTTACAGTAGATGTAGAATTATTTGCCTCAGGACTCTGTACTGACAGATAATGTAGATATTTTCAAACAAGTAATGGATACATTTTTAGCTCAGAACAATATAGAGAGCTATTACAGTTAATTTCATTGTAAATAGTATGTTGTTCCTGGGAGAAATCTGAATGCCCTTTGGGGTATGGAAAGAATGTTTGTTTTCCACTTAGTGCATAACTGGAAATGGCTTCAGTGTAGGCTGACCATATGTACCGTTTTAAACGGGACAGCACCATTTTTTTTCATATTTCCAGACCGTCCCGTCTTTTTACAATACATATCAATTTTGTCCTGTTTTTAATATAACTTCTATATATTTTTTAATTTTTGGTAAAAAACTGAACGCGGCTTGTTTATTTCTCATAATACAAAGTAAATTAGAACTTCCTTTCATCACACTAGTGGTTTTACTGTACACATTGATTACCATAGAGTCTTATTACTCGAGTGACTCATAACTGTCTAAGACTTTCAAGTCTATGGTAAATTACCATAAAGTCTCTTAGACAGTGATAGGACGACGAGTCATAAGACTCTATGGTAATCAAAGCGTACAGTAAACACAGTAAAAACACTAGTGTGAGTGACAAAGAGAGGACATTCCGATTTACTTCAGGGGCAGGCTTTTTGGCCAGAGAGAGAGAACACTGCTAGTAAGAGACGGAGCAAACGCATCCTCGCTGCTTGCAGCTTACTACGATCGAACTCGGAGTCCCACTCTCCGTCTGTCCCACACCCCGTCCTGTTTTTGTCTCAAGGAAATATGGTCAGCCTAATTAACATTAATATCATTTAACCCTTTGAGTGGCAGAGGGGTACCTCACTGGCACTCATAGGGCTACTGTGTATTGTGTCATAATATACAACAGCATAAATGCCTCCATTTAGTGTCACAGTGTTTAAATATTCCATATAAATAATATATATAGAGAGAGCAGAGAAATGATAAGTAAATGAACTTAGCTCATATGTAGAAGTCTCCGCCACATGGTGCGGCCACGGAATCGGCGGTGGCGGAGACCGAGAGAAGCCGCACTCATTCCCACAGTCCTGAACGGGCTGATGCCTGTTGTGTACTGAGGAAATTGGAAGTGAGCCTACCTTTATATATGGGCAGGCTCACTTCCATTTCCCTCACAGCCATTGGCTGGAATGTTCTTATGCACATCTCAGCCAATCAGATTTGAGCGGCTGGTCTTTACACTGATTGACTAGTAAAACCACTAGTGTGAGTGACAAAGAGAGCAAGTTCTGATTTACTTCAGGGGCAGGCTTTTTGGCCAGAGAGAGAGAGAGAGAGAACACTGCTAGTAAGAGACGGCGCAAACGCGTTCTCGCTATTTGCAGCTTATTACGATCGGACTCGGAGTGACGGAGTCCCACTCTCCGTCTGTCCCACACCCTGTCCCACTTTTGTCTCAAGGAAATATGGTCAGCCTACTTCAGTGGGAATTTCCAATTAGAAGCTCAATCTTCTCTAATAAGGTTGAATTAACTAAATAAATATAAAAAAGTATGTACTCACACTCCAGCATAGGGCTTGTGGACTGATATTGTCACACAGCCTCTCTTGCATGTGGAGTATTTTGAACTGCCTTCACTCACTTCCTCCAGATTCGTCTTCAGTTTAACCCTTTGAGTGCCAGAGGTGTATGGCATTCAAAGGTTTAATCCTGTGATTCTCAATCAGGGTGCCGTGGCACTTTGGTGTGCCACGGACATCAGCCTGGGGTGCCCCGTGTTTTCTATGAAGACTAACAAAAAATGGACTTTTAAATAAAGATTTATAGAAATTGTTACGCACAATATGTTTAGTTTTCTTATTATGATTGGAAGACCTAACAATAACTCTATATTTATGTATTGTACCCTTCATTATGCCCTTGGTAAATTACAATAAATATGTTAGGAATGCCCCGAATGTTCTAGATTATGTGTTTGGGGTGCCCCGAACAAAAAAGATTGAGAACCACTAGTTTAATCCATTGGGTCCTATTAGCTCAAGTACTTCTCTCCTTCAAAGCGATCCATATACTGCAAAACAAATAAAAAATAGTGCCGAAAATGTTTTACATCAATACACAGAACTGAAGTAACATTAGCTATCTTACATTTGCAAGCTGTCATTTGGCAGTATACTAAACAGGCATGCACGGTCACTTTCACCTATCACCGATTAGGTCTCCAGTGTTTTTCTGTGTGGTCGTTTATCAGCAACCACTTTACGGAGGTTAAAAACATCTTGGATGTTCCTCTATAAAAGTGAAACACTCAGCACTTGAATAGTCAATGAATAATTTATAAAAATGTTTTATCAAAATATAAAAACTACGTAAAAGCTCACTTTATGGGTTTCTTGGGCACCAGCCCATTTCATCAGAACCTAATGAGCTTTGTAATAAGAAAGAGTGCTCCATTTCTCGACCCTCTTAAATATGTTCAGTTAATTGCACTCAACTATTGAATAGCCAGAAAGGACTGAAATGATTGTGTTAATGGGGTTTTTATATGCCTTTCTCTGGATCAATAAAGGAGATATAGCAAAGGCTAAAGTTAAAGCGGAACTACCACCTCCACTAAAGTCGCCCTGCAATACTTATGCAGGTGGCGACTAGCTTTGTAATCATTATTTTACCTCTCAAAAGTGCCCACAAATAGTTATCCTTAAGCTTCCGAGACCAGAAGCCAGGCAGCACCGCAGACATCTTGAATGCGCGACTGCGCGGTCAGTCCTCTTCACCCTTCACAGGCATTGCACTGGCCCAGACAGCTCCGGAAGAGACTGACGGCGCAGGTGCACAGGCTGCAGTAACCTGGCCATCAGTCTGGGAAACTTAAGGATAACTTTATTTGTGGGCACTTTTGAGAGGTAAAATAATGGTTACAAAGCTAAGTATTGCAGGGAGACTTTAGTGGAGGTGGTAGGCTTTAACACACTTTTTCAACCTCATCACATATATTACTACCAGTGCCAGCCCAAGACATTGTGCTGCTGGGTCCAAGGATGAAATGCTGCCCCCCCAAAACCACGCACACCAAAACACACCCAGATCATTATTGTGTGTAAATATCAGTTATGCTCTTACACTTGGTTGGTGTCTACAGACATATTTTAAATCAGAGTTCATATTCACAGCCCTGGAGACTTAAGCACTGCCTATGGACACAAGACCCCAACATCATACTCACTGGCTTATATAAGTCTTATCTCCCAAACCTTTACGGTTTTAGAGATATTCGCAAATAAAGTTTCCTCCTCACTGACGTCAGTGCTGTAGCTGTCAGATTTGGAATCCGGTCCGCAGACTGGCCACGGCTCTTCAGCAGAGCCGAGATCGCAAGATACAAATATAACTACTTCGTTGGAATGGTCTACAAAGTGTGCCTGGTTTGCAAGCAGTACATTTTTCTCTACTACGACTTAGGGTACCTGGAATGGGGCCGTCATCCCCAGACAACCAATGTGGAGCGGTCTTAAAATTTATTAAAGCTCCCCCATTGGTACTTTCGGAACAGTATTACAAGGACAGGGTACTGAGAAGAGTCTCTGTAGAAAGGTGGAGGCTATGGTGGTTCGGGGAGCTGTCCATAGCTCAGGTGCTAAATTCAGTGCTCTGTCCATGGGGCAAGGTGCTAATTTGAACGCATGTCTGCAGTAGACAGATGGGTTGTAGGGACAGCATGGGACAACTAACCTTCTCTTTCTCCACAGTAATGTTTTTGTGTCCTCAACAGTTTGCCCTAGAATTACTCCAGTTTGCTTTTGAATATAGGGACACCAGTCAATGCTGCAGCCCTCTTGAGAGGGAAAAGCTGAGTTTGCAGCTCTGCACTAAATCTGAGTTTCACATGCCTTCTCTACGAGATCCAAATACATCTGCCCCTCTCTCCTAACCAGGTGTCCCTTTTTCCATAGAAATAAATCTCACATTAACGTTTGGTAAATGTCATTATGTGTGTTTATAAATTTATCTGTGTAAATAAAATACTTTGGTCACATTCTAAATAATTTGTTTACATAATGAGATTTCAATAAGTCATGAATTAACCTAAAAAGTGTCAGTAATGTCCCACCCACCGTCACCCCCGCAACACCACTTAATCAATGCGTTGCCGACCTCCAGAGCATTAAAGGGTATAAAAGCCCATTAAATCGATGGGACATTGTATTTGGTCCTTCCGTTGAAACTGTCCTATCACTGCCTGAACACCAGGCACACGTTTTAGACCATTCCAATGAAGGGGTTCCGTGTAAGTAACGAGATCCCGGCACTTCTCAAGCGCCTCCGTGTCGACCGACACGGATCTCCTGCTGACAGTTTTACAGCTGTCAGTAGGTGAAATCAAACTTTAAAAGCCCCGTATCTCTTAAACCATAGCGGTTTGAGAGATATGTTTTTTTGCATTTAGATCAGCTTTTTAAGCTCTTCTAAATGCAAAGAAGTTTTTTTTAGACATTGCTAACACTTTAAACGGTAGATTGCAGAGAGTTGTTGTAAATGTAACTTTTTCAAGTTGGTCTAAAGTTGTAAGTGGGGTGCCACAGGGTTCAGTCCTGGGCCCAATGCTTTTTAAATTTCTTATTAATGATGTAGAAGTGGGAATTGAAAGTAGCAACTCTATCTTTGCTGATGACACTAAACTTTATTAGGAAATACATACAGAGTTGGCTGGATGTCTTTTTATTTGCAGAAGGATTTGAATGAATGGGCAGAAAAGTGGCAGATGACATTTAATGTAGATAAATGTAAGGTTATGCATTTGGGCTGTAGAAACAAACATGTTTCATATACACTAAATGGGAAACAACTTGGGGAATCTTCACTAGAGAAAGATTTAGGAGTACTGTTGGATGATAGACTTCACAGCAGTGTGCAGTGTCACTCAGCTGCTGCCAGAGCAAACATTGTACTATCCTGTAAATAGAGGCATAGATGCACTGGATGCTAAATATAATTCTACCTCTATATAACTCCTTGGTAAAGCCTCATTTAGAATATGGAGTACAGTTTTGGGTACCAGTTCTTAAAAAATAAATTATTGAACTGAAAAAAAGTGCAGAGACTTGCAACAAAACTGATAAGATGATTGGAGGATCTGAGTTATAAAGAGAGACTAATCAGACCAGGTCTGTTTACATTAGAGAAGAGATGTCTAAGGGATCATATGATTACCATGTACAAATATATTCAAGGTCAATACAAAGAACTATCCAATTAATTATTTACGCAAAGAGCTGGGCTAAGAATGAGAGGTTATCCATTAAGACTAGAGGAAAGGTGCTTTTGACTTCGACATAGGCAGGGCGTTTTTTTACAATAAGGGTGGTAAATCTATGGAATTCTTTGCCTCGGATGTTGTGCTTGCAGATTCTATAACGGCTTAAAAAACACAAAGCAATGGATACCTATCTAGCACAGAACAATATTGAGAATTATGACAGATGGCTTAAATGCAGATTTGTTGAGCCAGGGAAATATCGGACTGCCATTTGGAGTCAGGAAGAAATGTATTTTACCCACTTGGGGCTAAATTGGAAATGGATTCAGTGGAGTTTTTTTTTTTTTTTGCCTTCCTTTGGATCAATAGGAGTGACTTGAGATGGGCTGGACTTGATGGACGCATGTCTTTTTTCAGCCTCATCAAGTATGTTACTATGTTAAAGATGTTATCTTTTATGATATTTTATTTACAGGGCACAAACATGTAATGCCATTTAAAGAATATTATGTTTATAAAAGCTTCTACTAGAGACTGTGTGTTTTAGGACAGTGGCTAACAATATAACTTTATAATTTATGACATGTTAGAGGGTATGATACTTTGTTATTATATTACTGCACCGAACTGTGAGACATATATAGAGAACAGCTGCAATGACATGATTTGCAGCCTGAAGTTCAGAATGGATATTGATCACAGAATTCTCTCTCGCTCATGATCACTGGGAGGTTGGGTGTGTCTTATTGAAACCTCTGAGGTATTGGTAATTTCAACAGCTCCTGGTGAGAATACATACAGACATGTAAAGGAGATGAAGATGTTTTGATAAATATTCAAGAAGAAAAAAAAAAACACTATTTGCAGTCTCTGTCAAAATACAGTGTCTCTTGATAAATATGATTCCAAATACGAGAACATGCAGTTTATTTGACATTAGAATCCATAGGTCCTGTTAAAATGATGTCTAACAACCAAAGCCTCCTGTATTTCTGTGATGTTTCTGGGAACTATGAACTATGAATCAATAGCAAGATGGGAAATATTAAAGCAACATGTTCTGATGTAGATTGAAGCACCATGTTTTTTTTATTTTATAGCTGCATTTAAAAAGAAACAGCTTCCACTGTGCAAAATATCTCTTACCTGCATGTAGATAAATGCATACGGCGATGGGATTAAAGACATTCTTTAAACTATGCACGTCAGCCCTTCAGTAATGTGTAAATTGGGATCTGTAACATCTTGGCAGTTAACTGCAATCTGGGTCTCACATGTGAACAGAGATTTTCTTGTGACATTACATCACACTTCCAGGCCCATGTGCATCAAATCAAACCCTGTTTTCTTACAAAGCCTTAAAGAGACTTACATGAAGTTAAAGAGATGCAGTTCAGGGTCACACCTGCACTATAGGTGACAAATGAAAATTCCTGTTAATTTGGAAGCCAATTTAACCCTTTCGATTCCCGAGAGGTCTTTAACACATTGCATATCAATTTGTTGGACACCTCTCTAGCATTCAAGGGGTTAAAAGGTGTTTAAAGTAGTGAGAATTTTGAAAATTCTTATTCGTCCACTATTGTGTTGATAGTTTACTCCAGAATTGCATCTCTTGAACTTCCTGTATACTAGGGATGGGCAGCTGGAGGCCCTCTAGCTTCTGCCACATACTACAACTCCCATGAGTCCCATAAGTATGCTTAAAGCTGAACTATCACCCTATATAAAGTCCCCCCACAACAATTAGGCATATGGCGATTAGCTTCTTAACAGTGATATTATCGGGTGCAAGTACCAGGATCTAAAGCAATCCTTCTTTTTCTGAGACTGACGGCCAGGCATCTTGCTTTAGAGCCACTGCGTACCGTCAGTCCCTTCTGGTACCATAAGGTACCATGCAGTGCCTCCTAGAGGAGACCGGGAAGGATATCACAGACACGCAGATGTCTCTAAGACAAGATGTCTGCATGTAAGCCTGGCCTCTGGACTCAGAAGAATTATTTCAGAAAGTAGTACTTGTTCCCTATAATAGCATTGTTAAGAAGCTAATCGCCATATGCCTAATTATCGTGGGGGGACTTTATACAGGGAGATAGTTCCTCTTTAATCACAAGTTCATGTGCCATCTAGTAGAGGAACCAACCTTGCTGGACCTAGTTGTCTCAAACCTGAAATAGTATACAATATACAGCAACCATAATATCATTTTTTTGAGATTTGTTATAAGAAAGACAGTAACAATGGTTCAACTAAAACAATTAACTTTGTTTTACAATGCCTAAAGCAATATTAGAGAATATTGAACTGGGTGTAATCTTCAAAGATAAAAATTCAAAAAACAAATTGAATTGAGTCAAAATGGGTAAATATGCATGCAATATAAACATTTAGGGAATAAAGAGGAATAAAGTAAGTCCAGTGTGGTTTAACAAAGGTTTCATAGGGAAATAAGGAATAAGAAGCAGACTTCTAAACTAGTTACGTCAGAAAGGTTAGAAAATATATGTAAAAATATAAAGAGTGTAATAGAATCTGCAAACAAGCATTGAGACTTGCTAAAATTGGCCATGAGTAGTATTGCAAAAAAGGATGCTAAACATTTCAACAAGTGTATAATTGAAAAACAGATTTAGGCTGATATTGCCTCCCTGAAAATGGAGACAGCTAAATTCATTAGTGAAGATAATAGAGGACACCGTAAACAAATTATTTTCTTCTTTACACAAAAACAAAGCAACAAGGGCAGCCTTAGCACAAGCTGGGAAAATCACAGAAATTTCTCCATCACGTACATGGCTTACTGAGGACAAAGTCCAAAAGTTGCTGGAAACGGTTATGGTGAATAAAGCACCTGGACCTGATGGCATAAACCCAAGGTTACTGAAGGAACTTAGTTCAGTAACAGTAAGTCCCTCAATGTAATAAATCTGTTAGGATGAGTAAACACAGCAGTGTCCTCCCCATTTCTTTTCTCCTACTTGCTACATCTAACTGTATTCCATATAGCTACCTATTACTCCTTCAAGCAATCTCTACTTCCAGTTATTCCTATACCAGCTAGCGATTAGCCATCTCCTTCTATGTTGCAACCTGCATCTCCTGATCTGTAACTTGAGCTTCCAAGGAGTCGACTTGTTCACATTGGCCACAGCAGTACAAACCCTGGAAGCACCCTAATAGAACACAGTTAGAAAAACAGCCATTCTAGTTAGTGCACACACAAATATCTTCAGATGTGGGGCTGGCATGAGTTAGGGTTCATGGTTATAGTTATTTGTATCTCACTGTGTGTGCCTAATTTGAGTTTCATGATGGGTGTTTTATGCTGGTTGTAGGGAGGGGGTGTGGATTTGCCTAATGGCCACTGCATTATTACCACTAATCATGCTTTGTCTGGAGAGGAGGGAGGTGAGGGGGTCATGGTTGGATGAGGTATCTTACGGTCATGAGTCTAATTATAATGAATAGTCTTGTCTGGGAAAAGGATTCACAACAACTTATTGTTTAGTTTAAGTCACTAGAGGTCACTCTACCCCAGACAATACTCACTGAACACTAAACTGGTAACTGTAAGCAGATTTGCTAAGAAGACGGATCAGAATAAATTATTATTATTATTATTATTATTATATAGCACCAACATATTTCTGTTCACTGTTTCTCTGTGCCTTTCTTGTGATGCCAGGCAAACAGAATATTGTAATGTGACAATGTGAATCTTGTATTTTAACATAATTGTTCCTTTAACCTCATGTATGCTACAGACATCTCCAATACATTTCTTTAAAATGCACAGGAAATATCCGTAACAGCAGACAAGGGGTTAAAAAAATAAAATAAAAAAACATAAAAATATCTAGTTGCAACATTATATAGATCAGTGTGGCTGATGTACTATAGAAAATGGGTGTCATTCTAAAGCAAACCAATTGCACCCAGGAGAAGAAATACAAATTCCTATTGATTTACATGGGACGTTTAACCCCTTGAATGCTAAATAAGTCTCTAATACATTGTGAAGGAAATGTTGATTACTGGTATTAACATTTTGAGTTCCAGAGAGGTATCTAACACATGGCATTGCAAAGCGTGGATACCTCTCTCGCACTCAGAGGGTTAATTGATATCTATATATTTATTTATTTATATAGTTGCTTTTTCTGGTAACACACCCTATGGTGGGCAATGAGAGTGAAGTAATCAAAACCAAAAGAGAATTACTGCTCCCAAACAGCAACACTCAGCTCGGCAGATGCTCCAGCACCTGCACCTAAGGTGGACATGGAGTAAAGCAAGAGAGGACAATCTAACACTCTCCGGCTGTAGTTGGTTTTCAGTGACCATCATTTTGAACAGGCTAATGGTCTGCGTAGAATGAGTGGAGTTATAATCCAATACTTATTGAGCCACAGATTGCCCACAGTGGAGTAACTAGTTGTTTGAGAGCCCAAGGGCAAATATTTTTTGGGCACCCCTAACACAAAATAAGAACCATTTTGGCCCACCTAGTCTGCCCATTTTCCTATAGTAAAAACCTCAAACCTTTTTTGGTCCTTGGTCTTTTCTTAAGTTAAGGATATCCTTATGCCTATCCCATGCATGCTTAAATTCTGTCACTGTACTAACTTCTACCACTTCTGCTGGTAGTTATGGCTCTGGTTGCACAACCCTGTAGTTATGGCTCTGGTTGCTCACCCCCTGTAGTTACGGCCCTTAATATTCACCCCTGTAGTTATGGCTCTGGTTGCTCACCCCCTGTAGCTATGGCTCTGGTTGCTCACCCCTGTAGTAATGACTCTGGTAGCTCGCCCCCCCCCCCCTTAGTTATGGCTCTGGTTGCTCTCCCCCTGTAGTTACGGCCCTTAATACTCACCCCTGTAGTTATGGCTCTGGTTGCTCACCCCCTGTAGTTACGGCCCTTAATACTCACCCCTGTAGTTATGGCTCTGGTTGCTCACCCCCTGTAGTTACGGCCCTTAATACTCACCCCTGTAGTTATGGCTCTGGTTGCTCATCCCCTGTAGCTATGGCTCTGGTTGCTCACCCCTGTAGTAATGACTCTGGTAGCTCGCCCCCCCCCCCTTAGTTATGGCTCCGGTTGCTCTCCCCCTGTAGTTATGGCTCTGGTTGCTCACCCCCTGTAGTTATGGCCCTTGATGCTCACCCCCTGTAGTTATGGCCCTGGTTGCTCACCCCCCCCCCTTAGTTATGGCTCTGGTTGCTCTCCCCCTGTAGTTATGGCTCTGGTTGCTCACCCCCTGTAGTTACGGCCCTTGATGCTCACCCCCTGTAGTTATGGCTCTGGTTGCTCACCCCCTGTAGTTACGGCCCTTGATGCTCACCCCCTGTAGTTATGGCCCTGGTTGCTCACCCCTTCCCCCTTAGTTATGGCTCTGGTTGCTCTCCCCCTGTAGTTATGGCTCTGGTTGCTCACCCCCTGTAGTTATGGCCCTTGATGCTCACCCTTTCTTTAAATGAGATATAAAAATTGCTGTTGATTTTAGTACACGTTTTTTTTTTTTTATCTATTGAATTCAACTCAACGTGTTGGAAAGTTAACTATCATTCAATTGGTTAAAAGTCCCATTTAAATCAAAAAGGGGTTTCGACTGTCCCAGGGGGGTACAGTTGGTTGGCCCCAGATTTACGGCAATTTCTCCTTTTTACAGATAACCCCAAGTCTGTATGAGGCTGATGCATACATGCATGCAAAATCAGAGGAATTCTGGGACAAACCAGCTACATCATAGGAGACATACAGTTTTTGCAACCCCTTGAATGCTAGCGGGGTTAAAATTGAATTGTAGGAATTTTTAGTTGCCTGAGTCTTTATGGTATAGTTTCTTTGCCCTACAATTGATCCAGTTCTTATTACATCAGCCTCTGCGTGTCAAAATTCAAAGTACTGAAGTGAAAGATGTAGAATTAAACTGTACAATATAACCAGATGGCAATCTTAATGCAGACAGGCTGAGGCACCCACGAGCTGGCTATTCCAATTATCCAGCATGTGGGTGTTTCTCATGTTACTGTAGCTGTATGATGTAGGATTTTCATCTCTCACTCTTCCCTCTGGATCTCATTATATACTACTTGCTTTATGCAGCTTTACTCTTACAGGTCTAGAATGTTTTTGTTTAGTATAGGATTATGCATATATTTTACATTATCTTGATATCTGTTTACATATTGTATAGTTCTGTGACCGCAGATTGTATGTGGTAAGCCTTTTGTAATCCTTTGCTTATATTACAGTTAGAGGACTTTTAGATAAACAGTATTATTTATATTTAACCCACTGAATGCTAGAGATGGCTACAGTTTGTTACCAGGCAATGTAAAAGAGATATCTTTAAATCAAGGGGCGTAAAAACTGAATGTGCGTGTGCTCTTATATATTTACTATATAGATCATATTAACGGTAAACAATACACTCTTAATTTAAATACCTGGGACCCTTCAAGCTCCAGTCCACCCTGCAGTATTAATAAGGGATGAGGGAGGGAATGTCTTCTTGCAGTTCTTCACATCTTTCCCTTATTCTCATCTCTTCCTCACTTGTTTTCTGACTTTCTCATTACCAATTTGTCCCACTCTCTTCAGCACCGAGTCCTATTACTATAATAATGCTCTATTACTTCCTCCCTCCACACTACTTGTTCCATGCCCTAGCCCCTTCTCCCATGTTCCAGTATCCTCTCCCATATTCAACCCCTTCTTCTTTACTCAAGTTCTACTTCCATATTTGAGCCCCTCTCCCATACTAATTTTTCACGTGCTTCCTTCCCCTCTTTTGGTTTTGTGCTTCTGTCCATCATGCTCTCATATGCTCTTTCCCTCTCTCTTCCTCTAATCTGTCATGTCCCTCCAAGATTTGTTTTGGATCAACTTGGACACACCTTACATTTTCGCTAGGTCTTTTGGATCAATCCATGAAAATGATCTTGGACTTTTTGCTCACCCCAAATTACAACCCAAAAAATAAGCAGCAAAAAGAGTTGGCCACGAGGCCAAGGCCCCACCAAGTGCCCGATCCACTCAGATCCAATCCTCCCTAAAATGGATTGTGCAACCTGCAGTTTTCAGCTGTTGAACTAGAGTTCCCATCATCCTGAGCTGGCCAATTGCCAGATGAAGATGATGGGAATTGAATCCAACAACAGTTGTAGTGCTGCAGGTTGCACACCTCTTAGAAATTGTGTAATGGGTCAGTAGAGGGTGGTTTGTTTCAAAAACAGCCTTCCCTGCCCTCTGACTGGATTCTATCAGAGAAGAGTTGGTGAAGTAGGCAAGCTTTAGCCAATACTGAGCACAGTTTAAACAATCTCACTACAAATCTGGTAACCTTCATAGAGATGAAGGATCAGCTTGTAAAGTTCCACATATTAATATTGAGATTTCACTCACCTGATGAATGTCTTTCACCTTACTGCATCAACAGCACCCCCGTATTACACATCCTCATCTGAATCTGCTATGGACAGAAGAAGTTAGGGACATCCTCCTTCTGGATAAAATATATACTTTTACTAATAAATACAGCATGGGGTACTTTATTCCTGACACCGACACGTGATCATACACAATATAAAAAGGAGTACTTATGTGTTTATATTTTCCCCCTTCTTTGAAATTTTCTGGGTAGAGTAAATATATCTGGCTTGTTTCACCTCCGTCTTCCCATTTCTTTCAATACACCATCCACTGATGACATCAGAGCAGGCCCATAACAATGTAATGTACATTTGCTATGCTGAAGTTTTAGCTTTCTGTGGGAATTATAATCTTGAGGACAAAAATAAAACCCCAGATTTGTTTAGTTTCTTACTTTAACTTTCCAATTTTTGGTAGGGCATACTGCCTCTTTAACTCAATAGGGAGATTAGCATATTGGCAACCTGCACTTTAGTTTAAATACTGCTCATTGCAATCTGCTGGAAAAGTATGGGGCCTGATGTCAGTATTGACAATGAGTTCCCATGCATACACTCTTGTGCAGGAGTGAGGGAAGTCAGTCTGTCAGAGATAGCCTTGCTTTCCTTCTTACTACTGGGAGCTGAGTGAATCGGTTCTCAGTAGCAAGACCAAAAGAGACCTGAACTGAACCATCTGACTAGCTGTCACAAGGTCCACATTTAAAGGAACAGAGGAAAGATCCTATGCCTGCCTGAGATTGAATGTGCAGGCAGTTGCTGAAAGTTTGTACCCCTCATTAACACTGATGTATAAAAATAAATAAAGAAAATAAAAGTAAACTTACTGTCTATTTAGAAAATCTAAGGTACATCTTGACATTTAATCCTTTAACTGCCAAAATACACAAAAACCTACACATATAGGGTGTCCACATAAATGTATTTAAGAGCATTTTAAGACAACTACACTAATAATGTACAAAAACCAAGGGTGGAATCATAAAAAAAGTTTAAAGTAATTTTATTGCATATTTATCAATATTTCTCTGTAAAAAGTAGGGAACATATCTTTATAAATGATGTCTAAAAAAAAAAAAGAAAAAATGCCATTTGCATCTGTGCACTAAACAAACTGGTGAAACCTCATTTAGCAAACAAATAGTAAGTAACTTAGGGTGACCACACATCCCGGAATGCCTGGGACTGTCCCTTATTGGGGGTCTGTGTCCCGGGTCCCACCCCACTTTGACAACAAAGAGTCCCGGAATTGAGCAACACGCTTCAGTCCAGCCAGCCAATTAAATGTATTTGCTATATGGTCCTCCTTGGCTGGCTGAGCCAGCCAATGAAGATCATATAGCAAATACATTTTATTGGCTGGCTGGCTAGACTGGTACGTGCGAGAAAGCTGGGTTGGAGCTGGTATGCTGGTGCTGCAAGTGAGACCCGTGGCTGAGGGTTCCGCCTGCGCTGACCATCTTTCTGAGGCTGACACAGAGTAAGAGTTCCCACTGGGAACTCTTACTATGTCAGGCTCAGAAAGATGTCAGCGCCGGCGGGAGCCTCAGCTGCAGGACTAGGGTGACCACATGTCCCGGAATGGCAGAATGGAAATGTGGTCACCCTATCCAGCCAGCCAATGAAATGTATTTGCTATATGGTCCTCATTGGCTGGCTGAGCCAGCCAATGAAGACCATATAGCAAATACATTTCATTGGCTGGCTGGACTGGTACGTGCGAGATAGCTAGGTTGGAGCTGGTATGCTGGTGCTACAAGTGAGACCCGCGGCTGAGGCTTCCGCTGGTGCTGACCATCTTTCTGAGGTTGACAGAGAGTAAGAGTTCCCACTGGGAACTCTTACTATGTCAGCCTCAGAAAGATGGTCAGCGCCGGCAGGAGCCTCAGCCGCAGAACTAGGGTGACCACATGTCCCGGAATGGCAGGATCGAAATGTGGTCACCCTAAAGTAACTTGAAATTTGATGATTTCTTCAGGTACAAAATACCCACAATCCTTAAGGGTTTAAAAAGGGGGAATAAAAAAAATGATATCAAGTGTGCATTGAAAGGTTGGGATTCTTTATTGCCTCTGTTTGAGTGCCAGAGGGGTATCTACTGCATTGCAATGCTTTCGAAACTTATCTGACACTCAAAGGGTTAAATAAATCACCTTTATCCTGTTTCCTCTGGTGAGCTACGCTACACCAGAATGAGGCTGTGAACAATAGCGTTATATTCTAGACACAACCTATATGGAGACAGATGAGGAAGAGCTGATTGTTGTTATCTCACACATGCTAGACACAGGAAATCAAGAGCAGAGTAGCTTCCTGACCTTATCCCTGATGAATATCACACATTTATTTGTGGTGTGCTAGACGTATACACTACCTGCAAAGCTCTCAGTGCACTGTCAAGCAACAAAAATAATGTCTGTGCATAATGAATCCGAGTAAATGTTTAGACTACCAATCTCCCACTGCTTTGTTGTACTGCAAACTACAAAGATAAATCACCGCACTAAAAGAGAGGAGGGTGGACAGTAATTTTAAAATACACTCCTCAGGGCATACCAAAGAACCATGTTTTAAGGATATTCCTAATAAAGCACTAGTGGATTAATCACACTGATTACCCATCCGTGATTAAAGGGTCCTTGGACTCTATTCTGTTTTACGGCTGTTGGTGAAATAAAACAAACGGTGGTAGATTTAAGTCACAGTTTGGTATTCTATTATCTGTGCTGTGACAAGCTACTACCACATAGAAACAAATGGCAGGTGCAACACTGGCACCCTTTGAAAGTAATGGGACAGAACACCCATGCCCCATTCTACTGCATGCAGTGGATATTACCATGTTTTAAGGGACTGCCTCTTCTGCTAGGGATTCATCTCCTACCAAACATAGGTGTTGAGTCCCTACCCCTTGGTAAAAACCACCAACAAGCATGTGAAAAATAGTAAAATCACACCCACCCATGTGTGTGTAACTAGGCATTCCCATACTAGTAACCCATGGATTAAAGTGTTAGTAATGTCCCATTATAATTAGCTTTTATTTTGTAGAGCTTCAAAAGTTGAATATAATGCAAAAAAAGTTTCTCTCAAACAGCTATGGTTTGAGAGATATCGGCATTCAAACTTTGATGTGTTCTGCTGTCAGCTGTAAAGCTGTCAGCAGGAGATCCGTGTCGGCCAACACAGAGGCTCTGCAGCAGAGCCGCAATACCATTATTTAAAACAAATGACTTCCTTGGAATGGTATAAAAAGTGTGCTTGCAAACCAGGCACACTTTTTAGACCATTCCAAGGAAGTCATTCGTTTTAAATAACGAGATTGTGTTTCTGTTGCAGAGCCTCCATGTTGGCCAACATGGATCTCCTGCTGATATCTTTACAGCTGACAGCAGAACACATCAAAGTTTGAATGCCGATATCTCTCAAACCATAGCAGTTTGAGAGACACATTTTTTTTGCATTATATTCAACTTTTGAAGCTCTACAAAATAAAAGCTATTTATAATGGGACATTACTAACACTTTAACTGATATGGAGCACTAAGCCCCCATATCAATGCATCCAAGTTGCCCAAGCAGGACCAGCAGGGGAGGGTTGTTTTTTGAAATGTTATTATAGAAGATGGTGGTGGCAACTGGGAGGGGGTGTGAGTGGAAGGGGAATGCTAGTTATTTTTCAGGTATATTTTTTATTTCAGAGAAGACACAGGAGGACCACGGTGAAGAAGACACTGCTGTGTGTTGCATTAAGTAGGCACATGAACCTGCAGCAAGTGTCATGTGCTCTTCCATGGGCATGTCATACAGGACTGATTGATGTCATCTCATGATCAAAAGCAAAAGGGCATGATTCATGAGGGCTATTAGGATTTTATGTACATAGTAGGGTGAGGGGTTATTATTAAAAGGTATTTGCTCTCTTTTAAACAGTAACAGCCGCTAATTGTTAGCTCATTGACTGTGGGGTCCCTTCCATTAGGGAGTCATGCTTCCCATTTCGCTCTGTTGATATAACAGCCCTGTTTATGCATCACAGTAAATTGTAACCTCTTACTGAAGAGATGGACAAAACATAAGTTTGATTTGTGGTTTGCTGGATGTTGAGAAAACTCCATTCCTGGGCAAGTCAATTCAAAGTGAATCAAAGAGTGTACAAAAGAGAGAGTGAAGGAGATAAATAAAGAGAAAAAAAATGAGAGGTTTCCCAATAGACAGAGTAGGCAACTGCCTAGAACTCCAGATTTTGAGGGAGCCTAGGCTGTTAGTCACACCCACATTTGAAATTGTGGGTGTGGCCAAAGCAATCTCAATGTCCCTGCACCAGTTTACATACCCCTTTATAGGCTATTATTTAACCCATTGGAATCTAGAGATAAATCTTTGGGCAGGCCCATTGTTTCGGGCATTGGGTCTCTGCATAAACCTTTGTCTGTGTGGGTTGACCAGTACTTAAGATCTTTGGTGGATAGGTTACTGGGGTTTCTCTTGAACACCAAACAGGTGTTAAAATAGATATTGGATATAAAGTGGAGTGAGGGCATGTCATGGCTGTCAGCAGATGTTTCTGCATTGTACTCCTCAATTCCTCATACACTAGCCCTGAAAGCTTTGGAGTATCACTTTAAGAATTTTTCAGATTATTCTGATGTACTATCTGAATTTTTACTGCAGGTTGTCGATTATCTCCTGTGCCACAATTTGTTTTCTTTTGATGGGGTTTTTTATCTCCAAAGGTGTGGGGTGGCTATGGGGGCAACTTTTGCCCCCTCTCTGGCCAAACTCTTTATGGGGTGGTGGGAGGCCAGCCACATCTTTGGGGACTTGAACCCCTTAGCGGATCAGATCTTGTGGTATGGGAAATATCTTGATGATCTGCTGTTTATTTGGTTAGGTTCTAATGAACAGGCAGTTTAATTTATTTCCCATTTAAATAACAATGATTGTAACTTAGTGTTTACGTATAACTATGATACTGCTTCTATTGTTTTTTTGGATCTTACATTGATTGGTGATACAGCTGGTATGAGGGTTAATAGTAACATCTACAGGAAGCCAACTTCTGGCAACACCTCGCTGCATGCGCGTTCCTCTCAGATAATAAAGATTCCTAAGGGGCAGTTTATTCAGTGTTGAAGGAACTGCTCCAGGGACAAGGATTTCAAGATAGCATCTAAAGATCTATATAAGAGGTAAGATAGGGGTTATGATGACCGCGTTTTGAAGAAGGCTTTTGGAGTTGCAAATGATACACCTAGAGAAGATTTACTTGATACCTCACCAGCTGATAGGTTAACTGTGGACAGAGGTGGTGATAGCAGAGTTCGCTTTATGACCACTTTTAGTCCACAGTTTAAAGGGATAGTAATACTTCGTTTTAACTTTATTTTATTTTGTAGGCATTAAAAAAACATGAAGAACGATATAAGTCTTATCTCTCAAACCTTTATGGTTCGAGAGATATTCACAAGCAAAGTTTCCCCTCCCGCCCCTTTTACCTAGTGTAAGCCATCTCTTCTCAGATGTGGAATCTGGTTGTAAGACTAGACAGATAACAGAAGGGGACAATCTTCTTCTTATGAGAACAATGAAGGCCATTCCCCCCTTCGCAAGTTTTTCAGGTTTTTCCCTTATCTTAATTGAAGATTGTCCCCCTCTGCAGTCTACCTGGGCACCTCCCTTCTGATCTGGCTGAGCAGTGTTGCATCGGTAAAATGGGCGGGAGGGGGAGACTTTGTCACTGAATTACTCTTGAACTACAACTCTGACAGAACAGAAATAACACTCTCCAAGGTCCAAATACTATAATGATTAATTAGAGCTGCTTTTATTATGAAACATTACTATCCCTTTAAGCAGATCAGGTCTTTCATCTATTCATTGCTACCGACACTAACTACAGATGTAGTACTGGCAGATATACTGAGTAAGGGATGTGATTTTGTAGCCAAGCAAGGGACAACTATTGGCAATGTGATTTCTTCTAGTTTGTACTCCTCTAAGAGGTTGGCTCCCACGTGGATTCCATAAATGTGGTGCCAATCTTTGCAAATGTTGTGATGTAGTGAAAGTGTCTAAAGAATTTGAGTGTTCAGTGGATGGAGCAAAATATTCTATTTTGACTTTTATCAACTGTAACACACGATATGTAATTTATCTGTTCACTTGTGCAATATGTTCAGTTCAATATGTGGGTTGGACTATCCATCCCCTTAAGAATCGCATAAGGGAACATTTGTATCAGATTTAGAGAAAAGAGCAGGCTTCCTCTATTGCTCGTTATATATGCCAAGAACATGGGGGAAATGAGACTGCATGTAGCTTACAGGCGATTGAAAGAGTTAGTCTGCCACCCCAAGGAGGGGATATTTTGAAGCTGGTCAATCACAGGGAGGCTTATTGGATCTTCCAGCTTAAGACCCCGTACACCTTTGGGTCTTCATTCAGAATGGGACATTAATAACATCTTTTAGTACTTGTACCCATGAGCCTCTCTGTGACTGACTAGTTTGATTCCTTTATATGGGGCTTTGAACATTTATATCGAATCATTTAGGGGTTAAAAAAGTTTAAAAACTAAACTGTTAGAAATATTTTGAAATGTATTAATTATAATATTAAGAATGGATGTTCTAGGTATATATTTCTTGGTGATATAACCCCTCTCTTAAAGTTCCTTTTTAGGTTTTTATGTTCCGTGTAGTATTCCTTTTTCATGAGAACACTTATGGGTTAAATTAGAATATATTTTGTTGGTCTGTCCTAGTGATAATACCCTGATGTTCTTTTGAGTGAGGAATTACATTTAGATATAATATCACTCTAAGAGTTAAATCCTCTGAACCTCGGTTTGAAGGTTTAGCCATTCTGATAGGGCAGTTTAAACATGATTGTAACAGCAGCATTTATTTCAGATTGTTTTTGATTGTAAGTTTTTAAATAAAGGTTTGTTTACAAAAACAATTTGTCTATGAGTAAGCGCACTTGAAGCGCAAAACGAGTTAGATATGGTGGAACATCTGCGCTGTTGATATGTGAACGTTGTTTCCTTCTCTGCCGACAAAACGAGCTGTCCTTGAATTAAAATTATGAGAATTAAAGTTTTCTGATTTTATTTTTTGGCTCAAGTTTGTTCCGGAGTGCTGTTGATCCATTAGTTCAACTATAAATGTTCAAAGCACTGCAAAGCAATGAGCTGGAGATGACTCTAGCAACCAAGGGGTTAAAACTTTTTTTTCCCTTCATCCTTGCTTGCTGTAGTCAAAAGGTATTTAATATGCCTGGAAACAGTGGATGGGACGGGGGGGCGGTCATGAGAGGAGTGGGGGTGTGGCCATGGACAGAGATAACAGAACCTACAGTGCCTTGCCTAGGGGCACCTGGGATGTAAATTTGGCCCTGGATAGAGAAGGAGAAAAAGAAATATATATAAAAAAAACTTTTTTTTTTTTTTTTTTTTTTAGATATGCAGTGATGACATGGAAAGAATTTAACCCTTTGAATGCCAGAGGGGTATGCAATGTACTGCACATCCCTCTGGCACACAGAGGGTTATATTAGGCTGAATTTATGCAGACCTGAGGGGTTATGCACTAAGGTGTGATAAAAAGGAGATGACGTCTCCAGTGATATAACTTGCCTTAAGGAAAGGGTATAATACTCCCAAATAAACATAGGCACATAGCTTGGGCCACAGCTTTATTTAAATACTTCCATCATCATTATTATTTAACCATAATAATTAATCATTAAAACTGACAGCCCTTGCCAATCTAAAATTACTTGAACCAAGCATGGACAAATTGCCCAGGCTCATGCTAGATTCCCGACATTCTTCAGCATCTTATAGCTGACTCCAAATTAATTACCCCATTGGCCATATACCTTAACTGCAATGGGTAATGTCACATCCGCAGTCAAAATCCTGGGCAAAACTTCCAAGGGCTTCAGTCCAAGGATAAATCCACATAACTTTACCACATACGTTATTGATCCAAACACACCCTAATAGGGAGAGATGCTTCTCCTTGACCCTTCTTCACCAAATGACAGTCTACTTCCTACCACAACCCCTTATAAACCTCCTCTGATCATACACACCATCCACATCTGGATCAACCCTCTCCATGACATGCTTCCCGTCCCTGTATACTTTGTACCCATTTGGGGAAGTCTTCTTCATTTCCTGTGTTATTCTATGGAACATATGCAGTAAGATGTTCAAATTTGAAGAAATCTTAGTGCATTGACTCCATAGAATAACATCTGACTTGGAGAAGCGATGTCACTGGAGAAGTAATCTCTGCTTTATCACCTCTTTATTACACTTTAGTGCATTTGCCCCTGCTAGTTTTGTTTTATTGGACATCACATGATCTATATTCCTGTACTCAAACAAAATATGACACAAAACACCTGTTAAAATGTTATTGGTCTTGTTTCATATGAATACCAGAGATATAGAATTGTTTTGCTCATTCTTAGTGTTAGGGACAGCTCTGTGCTTTCTAAAAAAGTAGTTAAAAGGCAATTATCACATTTTACTATGTTTGCTCCTGTGGTAGCTTGCACTGTGGGCTTGCACTATGTATCCCCAAAATGGCTCCTACTGGCATGGAGTCAGTAAACTGACCACATTGGCTAGAACATAACCCAGAATTCTTTGGCTCTCTAGCACAAACGTTATGGGTGTGCATAGCCTCCATAGGCCCTCTGTATTGGGTTATTATGCAAGCTGAGAGACTGAACTGCAACACTTGAGTTTTCTAGTTAAGTCCCTTCTTGTGAAACCAACAAAGTACCATCTAGGGTCCTCTTTTCTATTCTACTCCTGTCTGATTAGATGGGAAGGGATGGATTTACATCCCAGGCACCCCTAGGCAAGGCAATCTAGGTGCCATTAGCTCCACCCATGGCCAAACCCCCACGCCTCACATGACCCCACCCATAGCCCTTTTCACAGTTCCCTGGCACAGAAAATAACCTTGGTCTATAACAAGCAAGAAGGAAAAAAGCTTTAACCCTTAATTGTTACAGAGCTCTCTATTGCATTGCTCTGCAATATGTTGGAGCTCTCTCAAGCATCCAATGATTAATTAATAGCCAATAAAGACTGCTCTGGCCACACGAACAATCCATAATGTAGGTGTGGCCATCACATTTGAGGTACCATTAAAATATGGAGCTTTAGGCAGTTGTCTACTCTGCCTACAGGGAAATCCAGTGCTGCTGACTGGTCTGACAATGCAGAGCAGACCTATGAAAGGACAATATCTAAGTGATAGTTGCTCTTTAACCTATTGAGTGTCAGAGAGGTATGCGATGCATTGGCTACCTCTCTACCACTCAATGGCTTAATATTGTTGCAGTCAATTGGCCCAAAATATTTTTTCTCTCCTTATGACTGCATCAAACCATTATGTTTTTCAAGTGCAGCCCACACAAATAATTTGTAGCGAGACCGAGGGTCTGAGGGGAAATCTGCACTGTGCTGATGTTTGCTTACTGTTTTTGCTCTTCGTGGGAGATTTGGAAAAGAATTAACCACTGAATCTCGAGGGATTCTTCTGATGTAATTTCTCCACTCTGCAGGACACAGAATAAAGCTATTCCATATGGCATCGTTTCCCAGTAAGCAAACCCCAATTTATGTCAGTTTATTTTATGAAGCAGGAAAGCTTATTTTGGGGAGAGGCTCTCTAGAGCCTTTCCACCTAAGATCTATTCACAAGGGTGGAGCAAAGTAAGCATGATCTCTAACCCATCCATTGGCAATAAGTTATAGGCTTGTCTGACAGTGAAAAGTTTAACCCCTAGGATGCAAGACAGGTATTTAATGCATTGCAAAGCAAATCAATGGCGGCATCTCAAGAATCTGAGGAGTTAAAGGGAAAGTATATCCATAACGTATCTCTCCGAGAATGACAGAAGCGTGTCCAGCGTATTACTTTTTGGCATTCAAAGAGTTAAAGGAGCATTACATCTAAAACAAATGTTGCTATTTTAATGAACTGAGCATTTGTTAAGATGCACATATATAGATGCTCACCCCCTGCGACTTAGAGGATTAAACACATTGATAGAAATGAAGATATGTGATTTTGCATGTTCTCTTTTTCAGCTGGCTGAGGGAAGGTATTGTCCTAAGGAGTCCCCACTTCCTGTTGGAACATACTGACCATGACATGATGAGTGCAAAAGGAAATTGCTTCCCCAGCCTGAAAAATTATATATCTTAAATTACATCAAGGTACATAATCTTTTACATCTATGGATGAATGTTTTAACTTAGTTATCCATGTAAGATAATCAATCATATATCTTCACAGCAGTATTCCTTTAACTACATTTAACCAATTAAGTGACTGGTGTACAATGCATTGCACACCCCCTCTGATACTTAAAGGGTTAACAATGGGTACCCCCTACTATCATAAAGCTTTTGCATATAGGACTGTAAAATGTCGCGGACAACTACTTGTCTACTACTGTTCTCTCTCCCTGCATTGCTACAACTTCTGCAGCAGGTGTGCTGCCATCATTTTACAGATGGGACACTTCATGGGAACCATGAATGTCATACCTTTGTATTACAACATAAGAATTATGACAGCAATTCCTCAGAATAGCCATCAAACATGTTCAACATCTTTATTTTTCGGCCCTACCCTTTGCTCTATCCATAGCACCCAGTAGTGGCAACACATCTGAGAGAGATAACAAAATAACAGTCATTCCATAAATGGCTCCTAAAGTTCGCATCTCATCATCTGTGTCTACATCTTCATTCTACTCTATAACACCTCATCTCTTTGGAATGGATAGTCAACCTGAGCAAGTTGGACATCCTTCCGTCCAGCCGGAAAAAGATTTCTAGGATGCATCCTAGATGTGAAACTAGGGAAAATATTTCTTCCCTCTGACTGAATACAAAAATTACTAGCTTAGATCATATGGATAAGTCAGGCATCTCAGATGCTGGTTCACTTTCTCGTATCAATCCTGGGGCAGGTGTTGACTACCATAGGTGTTGTTCTGTGGGTATAATTGCATATGAGACACCTTCAATACTTCATTCTTCAAAAATAGGACAAAAAGGAGACCTCTTTAAGCAAGCTAATCCATATTTCTTCAAAAACAAAATGCCACTCAGTTGGTGGTCCAGGAAAAACCTATTAGTAGGAAAACCCTCGGTATTACAAACTGGCTAGTAATGACCATCAATGCCAGCACATATGGGTGGGAGGCAGTTCTTTCTCAAACTTCCTTTCAAGGTTGCTGGTCAACTTTAGAGAAAACACTCCATGTCAATCATCTAGAGCTCCTGGTATTGTGGAGAGTCATGGAAAAGGCAGCACCATTTCTCAGAGGTTATACAGTATAGATACACCTAGACAATGTTACACTAGTTGCTAATATTATTAAGCAAGAGGACACAAAGAGTAAAACACTTATCCACCTTACGCAGCTTAAGGTCAGAGAACAACTTTGTAACCTTGACACCTAGCCACATTTAGGCAAAGAAAGTGTCTGGGCAGAAACCCTCAGTTAGAAAACTGTACAGCAGTAGGAATGGTCACTCAACCAGGAAATCTTTTGTTCTCTAACAAAGACACGGGAGATGCCTCAGACAGATGTTATGGCTACTAGGAAAAACATAAAGCATCCCCACTTCTTCTCTCAATTCCTCCAGGATCAGCTAGAGGCAGTGGATGCTCTATTGCAGAAATAGGATTTTCATTTACCCAATATCTTTTGATCCTCTTAGGCTAATAGTTCCAGTGCCTGTGTTCCTTATTGCTCCTTGATGGTCTCAGAGGGCATTGTTTAGATCAGATCATGTTACCAGCCTCTTACAACCTTCTTCAACAAGGCCCAGAAATTCTCGAGTCTTTCAAACTGAATCTGGCTGCATGTTTTCTAAAGAAAATATTCTGAGCAATCAAGGGTTATTGTCTGATTGATCTACTTTTAACCCTTTGAGTGCCAGAGAAGTATCCAATGAATTGCAACACAATGCTTTTGATTGCTCTCCGGCACTTAAACGTTTAAATTCAAGAAAACAAGAAGCATAGATACTAGATTTCCTTCTATAAAGATGTAATAAGGGACTATGTCCAAGTAATATAATGGTTCAAATTTCAGCTCTAAGAAGTATCCTGGCGCATCTTTTGTAGAGCATCACCTGGTTAAGAGACTTGGGAGCTCAATGAAGAATTTGAGACCTAGTATTTCTTCCATTTATCTGCCTTGGGACCTGAATACAGCTCTCATCTGCTCTCCTTCTGAACTACTGGAAAAATGTCCATTGAGGAATCTATCCTTGAAAATTGCATTTTAAGTTGCTCTTACTTCTGCAAGAAGATTAGGAGAACTACAAGAGATCAGCTTTAATTATTTGGCGTCCAAGTAAAGTCTGATCACGTTTTCAAAGAGAGTAAGAGATAACACCACCAGCAATTACTGAAATATATTTGGGCCAAAAGAAGCAACAACTAGGCCAGATCAAAGCTCATTCTACAAGGACCATGACTGCATCTTGGATGGAAAAGGCAGAGGTGTCTGTAGAGTAAATACATAGAGCAGAGACCTGGAAGAATATCTGCACAATCACCAAGCATTGCAGAATCAATGTACTTGCTTCTAGGGAGGCTACTTTTTGTAGAAGTATTCTACAGTCTGATGTCTTAGCCCACCCAGATTTGAGCTCTGTTGTCTTTCTGTGGATGTGTGCTACTGGAGACCTGAAAGAAAGATGGAATTTTTTCTTAACTGTCAATTCCTTCTTGGTCACTGTAGGTAGCACACATGACTCCCCACCCTGGAATATTGTCTGCTATTAAATTTATTTTTCTGCATTATTTGTGTTTCTAATCGATCTTTGTCCACAAGTGGGGATGGTGAGGTGGGAGGTGATTTTAAAAGTTCCTGTCATGCTCTGGCAGACAGACCCCCTACACCTCTCTATGGCTGTGTACTACTTATGGAGACCATAATAATTCTGTCTTCATCCATTTATTGTTTCATTATCTGCAGTTTTTCTGATTATACAGAGATCTTTATTGAAGTCTGTCTCTAGGTTACTCCTCCTCACGACAAACAATGGATTTCAGTAGTCCTGAATGGATCATAAGGTGCACAAATTGCTATATTAATACTGAAACAATGAGCAGTGGACTAAAACAGAGATCAAATGGAAATAAAAACAGTAAATAGAAATTAATGTTGTCTGAAGGACACCTATTTAGGCAAGTCCTTCTGAAAAACAAATTAAGAGCCACTTATTCTTTGGGTAGAACTTCAAAGAAATGAAATATCCCACTGACTGAATTGCAGGTCTGTATGCTCTAGCTGACACTTTCATCAAAAATACATACTAAAAAGCAAATTGAAGTCCATTTATGCACAGTTTCCAAAGCCAAATATGAAGACTGCTGTTACGCATAACAAAAGGAATACTTTATACATTTTAAGGGAATTACTTATTTTTGGCATGTACATCCCAGCTCGGCAATGTGCTGTAACAAATACCCGTTTGTTACCATGCAAGGGAATTTAGCAGTTCAAACTCAAAAGAAAAGAGAAGCAATAATGAAGCAAACCAGCTTCAGCTTGGGGGAGAAACTAAATGTGTAGGGTGACAAGATGTCCTAGTTTTCCAGGGACAGTCCCTGGATTGAGAGCACTATCCCCAGATCGAATGTGTCCCCGGATATGTCCCTAGATATCAGTGCCTGACACTGACATTAAGCTTCTCTTGAGACTCAATGAAGGGAAGGTTGTTGATGACTGCACATGACTACGCAAAGTTCATGTCTGAACACCATGCACTATGATGTCATCACGACCCACAGGGGAGCGTGATGGTGAACCATGGGGGGGAAGGTACCAATAAATAGGTTCATCATGTACGCAGATTGCGCCAGACTTCAGAGCACAGCAATTTGCCTCCAGCTTATGTGGCTCACCATACCACCAACACTCGGCCTCCATGCCAAGGCGCCAGGGGTCTGAAGGTAGGACAATGTGGGTGGATACTGTGGAGCCGGACAATGAACAGTGTGGAGGTGGACAGTGTGTGGAGGAGGACAGGGTGGGCAGTGTGTAGGTGGACAATGTGGAGTTGGACAGTGTGGGCAATGTGGAGATGGATGGTGAACAGTGTATTCAATGTTTAGGGAGCAGTGTGGGAAGTGTGGAGGTGGACAGTGTGGGCATTGTGGAGGTGGGCAGGATGGACAGTTTGTGAGGAGGATAGGGTGTGCAGTGTGGAGGTGGACAGTGTGTGGAGGTAGACAATGTGGGCAGCGTGTGGAGGTGAGTAGTGTGGAAGTGGACAGTGTGGGCAGTATGGAGGTGGGCAATGTTGGGTGGACAATGTGGGCAGTATGGAAGTGGACAGTGTGGAGGTGAGAAAAATAGGCAGTGTGGAGATGGGTAGTGTGGAGGTGGACAATATGGGCAGTGTGGAGATGGGTAGTGTGTGGAGGTGGACAATATGGGCAGTGTGGAGATTGGCAGTGTGTGAAGGAGGACAGGATGGGCAGTGTGGAGGTGGACAGGGTGTGGAGGTGTCCAGCTTGTCTCAATGTCTTGGTCACATGGAAAAGTAAGGAGAATTACAAGGCCCTCCCTTAGGTTAAAAGTATTTTAACATTTTTTTATTTATTATATCACATATTGCTCATGTCTACGGGGAGTATATCTTGTATAGCAAGTGCTTGACTGAGATAGTCATGTTCCTGAGGCTGATGTACTAAATAAAAGTTGTGAAATTCTGGGACAAACCAACTGCACCATAAGGAACAAATAAAAATGTCAGTTAATTTAAAGGAGTACCAGAGGGGTATGCACTGCAAGGTTTAACCCTCTGAATGCTAGAGAGGTTCCCCATTGATTCAGTTTAAATCAATGGGAATTTTTATAATGTTTATCTATGGGGCCGCTGGTTTGCATGAGAATTGCCCCACTTTTAGTTAGTGCATCAGACTCCAGTGCGCGCATCAGGTATCTTTATTCTTTGTGTGTATGCACAGGTCATGGAAGGAATCAATATTTGACATCAGTATGTCATATCTGTTCATGATGTAAGTTAATTTATATGATATGAAGCAGAAACAAGTCACCATCAATAAAATAGTGTGATCCTAGAAGTGGGTATACGACCAACTAAACTGTGCATTAACCATGTCTGCAGGATGGAATGGGCGACATGAGAATCTTGCCCACATCAGAAGGGTGCGACTCTCATGTCACTGGCTTAAACGTTGCTCATTTGAGCGCCTGCATGATCATAAACATACCTCGGTGATATTTGAGCACCTGCATGAATATAAACATACCTTAGTGTCAAGCCAGAACTGTTCTGTGTATATTCCCGCTCTCCTTCTCCTCAGTGTCTGTGGCTTATAATAATAATACAAAAATAAAATCAAAGACACAGGCGCGCAATTCAGATGGTGATATTATTTTTCTTTTTATTATTATTATGAGTCGCGCACACTGAGGGGGAGGAGAGCGGGAGCACACACAGAACTGTTCTGGTTTGATGGTGCCAAGCTCAGATATTACCAAGGGATGTTTATGTTCATGCGGGAGCTCAAATGAGCTAAGCTTAACCCTTTGAGTGCAAAGGGTACGCAACGCATTGCAAAGCACTCATGGGTATCTAGCCCTTTTGATGCTGGCGAGATTTTGATGTTGCCCTTTTCATCCCGACAACGTGGGTAATGCTCCGTTTAGTTGGTCACACAATAGTGTGCAACATTTTGATATTGAACCCTAGAAGTTACTGATTACATTAGTACACATTGAGCTTAGAAGAGATTGACCTCTGAACACATTACTAACACTTGCACACTGTGGTCCTCGGAAAGAATGAACCATAAACATGTGACTGCCAATATGTTTTGGTCCCAGAATAAACTGACCAACCCTCTCCTTTAAGTTTAGATACATAAAAATTGCAAACTGCAGTACTTATTTGATGTTTGCACAGCCCAGCAATATGCATATTGCATTATTATCCGCAGTTAAAGTGGAGGTTTGGTCATCGTTTCCTGGGTGGGAATGACAGGTGGGAATGACAGATGGAAATAACATTGTGAAGGAGAGGCTGACCCAAAAGCACACAGAGAAATTAAGGAAAATGGGGAGTTGGAAAAATGGGTAAAAAAGATATAAGTGGAAATAGGGCTGGGCGGAGGAAGATGGAATGAAAGAGTGGGACTTTTGTGGTTAAAATTCAATTTAAAGGGATAGTAATGTTTCAAAATAAAAGCAGCTCCAATTAATCTTCACAATATTTGGGCCATGGAGAGTGTTATTTTAATACTGTAAGAGTTGTAGTCCAAGAGTAATTTAATAATAAAGTATCGCCCTCCCGTCCCTTTTACTGATGTAGCACTGCTCACCTCAGAGCAGCAAGGTGGTGTCCAGGTGAATCTCAGAGAGGGACGATCTTTAATTAGCATAAGGGAAAAACCTGTTAAGGGTGACAGGGTTTTTCTTATGTTCACAGTAATAACATTGTCCCTTGCTGTGAGGTGTCTGGTCTCAAGACCAGATTCCATATACAACTCAGACAGTACTGAAATAAAACTCTCCATGGCCCAAATACTATGAAGATTAATTGAAGCTGCTTTTTTTTGTCAAACATTACTATCCCTTTAAATACAAGGAACCTAGAAAAGCCTGATCCTGGAAAGGGAGGCAAAACCCTCCATGAAAAACATAAAAATAAAATATCTATCTATCTCTGAAACTGAGCAAGATGTGTGGCACAATGCAGAGAAAACACATACCTTCACAGTAGAGGAAATAAAATAAGTAGCCTTCTGAGTGTCACAGCTGTGTGATATCAATTAAACAACCCAGTGGCATTCAAAGGGTTATACTTTATAGTGAACATCCATAATAATGGGGGAAAAAAAATTTAGAGCCCACTTGCTTCCACACCTCTCCTAAGCTGTCAGACAGGAAGTAGATCCTGACAGAACACTTCCTCTTCCTCTCAGCTGTCACTTCAGATACAATAGAGGAGACAGAGAGACTGCAGGTCTGTGAGAGTTTGTGTAGCTGGCAAGTAAAAATACTGCTACTGATGAGAGATGTGAGTGAAAAAGGAGAGAGGAGCTTCAGGAACTCTGCCTCCAAAGGTGAGCTTATGTAAATGAGCTTCTCACCTGCCCCCACACTAAGATAACCACATTTCCATTCAGGGACACTGTGTGATGAGAGAAGCAGAGTACTTGTCCTCTGCTCTAGTGCACTTATGTGGGAGGGGGTAACAATATATCACTGGACATCCATGCGTAACCTGCTCTTTCTCTGGTGCACCACAGAGTTCTAAACACTTGAGGGAAAACTGACCATTGACTGCTGTGACTGAAAGCGATGCCTGTGGTGTGCTACAAGAAAATGTACATCGGGGTCAAAGCCTTAAAGTGATAGTAATACTTCAATTTAATTTAATTTTATATTGTCGCCATTACACAAACATTAAAAACAATATGTCTTATCTCTCAAACCTTTATGGTTTGAGAGATATTCGCAAGTAAAATTTACCCCTGACTGGCTGTATCGGTCAAGTCTATCTAGCTGACAGACTTGGAATCCGGTCCGCAGACCGGCCAGCGGTCCTTCAGCAGAGCCGAGATTGCAAGATATAAAAATAACTACTTAACTGGAACGATCTACAAAGTGTGCAGGCAAACTAGGCACATTTTGTAGACCATTCCAATGAAGTCGTTATTTTTATATCTTGCGATCTCGGCTCTGCTGAAGAGCCGCCGGCCGGATTCCAAATCTGTCAGCTAGAACGCTGATGTCAGTCAGGGGGAAACTTTACTTGCGAATATCTCTCAAACCATAAAGGTTTGAGAAATAAGACTTATATAATTTTTAATGTTTTTTTAATGGCTACAATATAAAATAAAATTAAATTGAAATATTACTATCACTTTAAACAAGCATTACTACAATTAAATTGCACTGTAGCTCCTGTTGATGTCATGACCAAGGTTCAGCTCTCTCTCTATTGTTTAGGGATGCTTATCTCTTCCAACCTTTTGCATAGAATATTAAACCTACAC
This sequence comes from Rhinophrynus dorsalis, assembly GCA_037306005.1. Lineage (NCBI taxonomy): Eukaryota > Metazoa > Chordata > Amphibia > Anura > Rhinophrynidae > Rhinophrynus > Rhinophrynus dorsalis. The sequence goes on along the minus strand of CM074726.1, from coordinate 43,440,906 downwards.
CCCACTGATAAGTCAAATTTGGGAACCTTCCTATACATTGCGGAACTGAAATATGGGGGTTCACAAGGGAAGTAAATTGGAAGGAGTCACATGAGGAGTGAGTGAGAGAAATAAATATGTCATGGAATGACATGAGAGTAGCTGACAGCTTTTTCAAACTGGTCTATGATTAAGCACCACATGTGCGAAACGCGTTAGACCGGCACTTTGTGTGTCATCTGTGTTTGTTGGTGGAAATAAAGCTGTTTTTATCCTGAATTTGTCACTTGGACGAGTGCGGTTTTTCTTTTGCAGCTTTTTCAAACTGAACATGCAGCCTTTTGTGTATACGCCTTTAAGAACAGAGGGCTGTGCAATGCATTTCATAGCTAAGAGGGGGGTTATTAATAGGTGGTGTTATTTCTCCTTTAATTAATTAAAAAGTATAGATTTTATTTTATGAATCATTCAACAATACAAATTAGATAGATTATTATTTGAACCATAATGTAATGTGTTTAAGGTGGCTGTAACTAAATTATACATCATTAGTCAAGGTGGTATTAGCATTACCATAGTTTTCATTTATTATTGCTAGAAAAATCTTACATCAAGGGTAAACTTGTAAAGTGTATATATATCCCATTACAAAAGCAGCTGCTTTTTGGTATGATATATTAAAAACACCACCCTGAAATAAAGGAAAAGAAAAACAGACAGGGCTGACCTTTTCCTTAGGAGGCCATAATGTAGGGAGTGGATTTGTCCTATGAAATCAGCTGTATTTCAGTATGGGCAAATTAAAGGCTGTGAGAGGAGGGGCTTTTATACAGTGTATTAAAGGGACAGGAATGTCCCATAAAAAAATCTTCTTGTTTTGTTGCTGAAAAAAAAATTATTTACAGCAAATCCCATAGCGGTTTGAGAGATATTCACATTGAAAGTTCCCTCCTCTCTCCCCTTCTCCTGATGTCAGCTGTAAAGCTGACAGCAGGAGTTTTGAGTCGGCTGACTCGAGGATGCTCTTCAGCAGGGCCGAAATCGTGTTATGTAAAAATAATGATTTCATTGGAACGGTCTACAAAGTGTGCTTGCAAACCAGGCACACTTTGTAGACCTTTCTAATGAAGTAATTATTTTTAAATAACACAATTTCGGCTCTACTGCAGAGCCGCTGGCTGGTCCCTGAACCCGGATCTCCTGAAGAATAATTTTTTTATGGGACAGTAATGTCCCTTTAACCACTTAGTTTTATGTAGAGGTTAAAAGGCCTTTAATAAAGGGTCAATGCAGAAATTGAGCATGTCCTTTATTATGACCATATATTTTTTGCAACTCTGTATTGCCCCTTTAAAAAAAATGTCTTAACATTATTCAGTTAACATAATGCAAGGGCATGTTAATCATAGCTGAGAACTCTCTGGATTTGCCCTGGAGACCCAGTAATTAACTCTTAAAACCAGAGTCTCCATGGCATATCTGTATGTGGGAAGTTTCTAATGAAAGTCTGCCCATTTATGCTCCTTCCCTGTCTGTTCCTCCCACTCCCTGCCCTCTTTTCCTCCTTCTCCAACCTGTTCTGCCTATTTTATACTAGTATCTTAAGCCCCACCCCCACTCATGATTAAGGCTTTCCCCTTTTAACCTGAATAGCATGATTTATCTTCCCCAAGGGCACCATAGGACTCCCCATCTGGGGAGTTCAGAAGGAAACCTTCCTAGGTATGATGTTAACGCATTGGTGTAACTATAATTCGCTGTTGGCTCACCTTGGATTCCCATCAGTCCCAATTTTTCAGAAAGGAAACAGTATACCGTATTGAGCAGATTTCCCCATAAATAGGGCGGGAACAAAGGGAGAGCTACAAATAATCTTAAAATTAACCTGTATTTATTCAAACTGCCTATAAGTTCTGAGTTTTGTTTTCCAAACATGTTAATAGTTTTAGAGATTTTTGATTTAGAGTTGGGGAATCTTATCCCAGCAGAGCTTTGTTCTCTGACATTATCATGTACAGCTGCAAAATAAATATAAGAAAGAATAGGCTAACATAAGAAGGGATAGTTATACAAATCCTTTCAAGATGGAAGATTCCACTGAAGTTGTAAAGGTAGGAAGTTCTCTTAAAAGAGCTTAGTAAACCTTTTATTGTTAAAGGAAAATAAAAACTGTATAAAGATAGATAGATCGATCGATCTTATAAGGTTTTTTCTGTAAGGGCACCCCAACTGTTTTATTCAAGGGTCATAACATTTTAAACTGTCACAAACTGAGTAATAGCTTCATCACTTCCTGAAGGTTCAAACTGTCGTGAAGTGGTTAAGCTGTTGCTATCACATTATATAGAGAACTGCAGCTAGAGGCTCTCGTAGTCCCACAGATTGCAATAGAATTATACCAGGTAAAATGGGTATCCTATCAAAATGTCACCCTCAATGTGGCGACCAACCCTGGGGAGCATGAAAATATGTTGCCAGGTTGAAAATGGTGACATAAGAATCTTGCATGTCTTTATTTCCTCCAAATGAGCAGCAAGTGTCACTGTGATGCCCCATCGGCATGATGCAGGGGCTGTGATGCAGCAATCAAAGGGTTAATGGAAGGAATGGCACGGCTACGTATATCCCAGCCCCTGAAATCACGCTGATGGGGCATTAGTGATGCTTGCTGCTCTGCAAACTGCATGTTAAACTCAATCACCCCATAGGCTTTTTCCCGCTATCCACAAATAATTCATGTTTGACTTTTATCAAATCAAACAAATAACTAGGCTGCAAAAGTTCTGGAATGAGATAAGTTTCATAGACAGGCAGTGAACAAAGTAGGTCAAGCAATGCAAGCCAAGATCCAAGACAGGAGAAGTCAGACAGGGGTCCAGCAGTGAAGCCAAAGTGAAAACTAGGTTGTCTCATAAATCACAACAGTGTCAGGTAGCAGGCCAAGACAAGTGAGCACTGGGTGCTCAGAAAGACTTGGTAAAATTACCTGCCAATGCGTGTCAGCTGGACATGATTATCCAGTAAGGTTGCAGAGAAAGATCCAGAAGGCGTATACCACAGAAACCAAGAACAAGGCTGCCACAGAAAGCCCACTGGTGACCAGGCCAAGAAAAGAATTCATAGCCACAGGGTAACTTGTTCAATTCCAGAAGCTGGCAGGTATGGCATGGCCATGATAGGCAGTTGACACCTCTGAGCTGTGGCTGTGACAATGTTAATGCCTTAGATTGTAATCTGTTCTGTGGAATGGGCATATCATGGTAATCTGAGACTTACAGCGACTTTGGACTTCAACTCCCATTATCTTCCACTAAATAGTTAGCAGAGGATAATAGGAGTTGTAGACCACAATTCTGGAAGACCTCAGGTTGTTCCATACACTGCTTTGTAAGCTGTTCTAGAATGTAAAGGGAAAACAATGAATGGGAAAGATATATGTGTAATACATTTATTAGTATTGACAAGAAAGCAAACAGCTGGTATCCCAATCATATGTTTAGGAGGCACTTTGACCTGCCTCCAAGTGCAATCCCATGCAATATAAGGGTTAATGCCACTAATATACTGAATCAGAGATGTCTTCCCTCTTGTGTAAAGTTTAGTTGACTATACTTTTGTAACCTGTTTCTTTTAAAATGTTATGTCCATGGCAGAGAATTCCCTGAATTCCTGTTTCTAGAGAGTTTTCTGTTCAGTCAACCACCAAAGCAGCACAGTGATACAATGTAACGCTATCCCTATTCTTTAATCAATACTCTTTATGCTGTAGTTGTAGTTCAAGAGTAATTGAATGATAAAGTATTCCCCTCCCACTCCATTTACTGATGTAACACTGCTCACCTCAGAGCAGCAAGACTGTCCGGATGGATTGCAGAGAGGGACAATCTTCAGTGAGCATGAGATAAAACCTGTGAAAGGGGAGCAGGGTTTTCCTTATGTTCACAGTAAGAAGATTGTCCCTTGCTGTGAGCTGTCTGGTCTCAAGACCAGATTCCACATCTGAGGGGAGGTGGCTTACACTAGGTAAAAGGGTGGGAGGGGGATACTTTATCATTCAATTACTCCTGTACTACAACTCTGTCAGTATTGAAATAACACTCTCCATGGCCCAAATACTATGCAGATTAATCGGAGTTGCTTTTATTGTGAAACACTACTATCCCTTTAAGACATGTTAATAATGTGTAAAATGGCATACCGTGACATTACACATAAAATAGACAATCAGCTCATGTTCACAGAATTAATCTGCATTCTTAGCATTTGCTGCCAATTACTTGATTTACCACTGTTTTGATTCAGGACCACTATGACTTATTGAGCATAAAGTTAAAAATGCATTCAGCATTGCTGCATCCTATTTCTTTTCAAGTATCCAGATTGACCAAATCCACATTAGGTGGATTGGATTTTCTGGCTGTTTGAGCACCTGGGGAATAGTTTCAAGTTGAGTACTTTTATTTTAGTGACTGTGCTTCACAGCAGCACTTGGACTTGTTTGAGCATAATGTAAAAATGAAACATTATTATCCATTTAGCTGTATATTGGCCGATGCAAAATTTCTATTCAGTGTAAGAAACACGATCTTATCTTGTTCACAAGGAAACAGATGTCACCTATTTATTCTTTTATGAGCTGCCCAAAAATCATCAGGAACTGCAGATATTATATTCACTTAATATTTAGGGTTCCAACAAATGTCTCCAAGAGTTAGTGTAAAAATCTGACAATTTAATAATGAACATAAAAATAGACCACAGGTAGTCATCTCCTGGAGAAAGGAAATCTCATAAGAGCCACTCCTTGGTTACAGAACAGATGCAGTGTTAACATACTGAACACTGAATATCGGACTACTGCCAATACCACATTATCTAGATATATAAATCTGAATATGGAAACACAGGATAGGTGACCCACCTTCCTTCCTATTGACTGTAAGCTCTCATGAGCAGGATTTTGTTTTCCATGCTCCATTTGTACTATTTAAAGCGGAACTACCACCTGTTTTAAAGTTTATGTCATCTAATTCCCCATCTGGTGACTAGCTGCGCAGTAGTTTGACAGGGTAGGTGCGAAGATGTCACTATGGCAAGATGTCTGCGCACTCAACTGCCTGTCAGCCCCGGCGCAGGGTCTTGTTTTTTTTAACCAGGTAATTATTCTGGCGACTAACACTACTGAGCAGCTAGTCACCAGATGGGGAATTAGATGACATAAACTTTAAAACAGGTGGTAGTTCCGCTTTAATATATCTGTATGTCTATTTCCTATCATACTGCCCTGCGTAATAAGCTGGCACTGTACAAATCAAGAATAATAATAACTACTTGGCATTCACAGACAATTCTTTTTTTACCTAGTGTGGAAACTTACCCAGATCTTGTTGTGCAAACCTGGCCCTGAAGTGTTGCTAAGAGGCTAGATTCTACCGATATTCATGTGAGTCAGTCAATTAGGGATACAACCATTGCTTATAGGAGAACTACTATACACTTATGTGAAAAGCTCTCAGTGGGTTTAACAGTACAACTTAGTAGGAGTAAGGGCACTGGAGTAACAATAGAGGTTGCATGGGTCACCCCTGCGACGGGGCCCGTCACTCCAGGGACCCGGCCGACCCCTGAGACCCCCTCGCCCACAGCAAGTAGGTCTGTGCCTTCTTCGACACAGACCTCTAACAGCTGATCTCCCTCTCCATTGCTTTAGTAATGCAGAGAGCTGGGTGATGACATCATCTCTCAGTGATCTGCATTACTGAGAACTGCGTGGGAGCTCCAGCTCTATAGAGGTCTGTGCCGAAGGAGGCACAGACTTCTCTTGCCATGCCGCTAGACCACCAATGAGGTAGGAGATGGACACGGTGGGGGGGTAAGTAGGGGCAAGGTGGAGATTGGGGGCAACGTGGAAGTGTCATAGCTTACCTTGTTTCCAGCTCCGCCGCTTCAGTGATGCTCGGCGTCTTTCCACGTGTCATCTGCAGGCACGAGGCTTCAGAGTAAAGCAGGCCTCTATTTTATGCAGTGCTTCCTGTAGTTTCCTCCTAACTATTTCCTTCCTCTATGCCTGCTCCTCTTACCTACTTCAGGAGGAGGGGTTTAAAGGGCAGTCTGAGTCCTGACTCAGTGCCCTTGCGTTGTTGTTCAAAGTATTTCTATTACCCTGGGCTCTGTGTATGACCTGGCTTGTCTTCCATCCAACCTGGTACTAACCTGTGGCTCTGTCTGACTATTCTTTTGTCTATCCCTATAGTGGACACCCAACCTGGTGCAGACCTGTGGCTCTGGCTGACTACCTGAACTGTATATGACCTGGCTTGTCTGACTACCCTCTCTGGTGCTGACTTGTTACTCTGTCTGACTATTCTTACATTTGTCCCTTGTACCTAGCAGACACCCAGTCTAGTGCGCACCTGGAGCTCTGGCAGACTAGCTCTGATACTGACTACAGGCGTGAGTCAGGTATCCATTTCCCTATACTGACTGCAGGCGTGAGTCAGAAATCTCTCCATACTGACGGCAGGTGTGTGTCAGTATTCTTGCTACTTCGGATCAAGATCCTGTGTTCCTGTTCCTGCTCCCTGCAGAGACTACCAGTGCCTGAGGCCTAGTCTCCAGCAGTGTGGTCAAGCTTGGCAGCCTACTATTCCTGATAGCAGTGCTTGCTGGCTTGTAACCCTCTGCTTGTTCCTGTTTTATTACTTGTGTACTACCTTCCTTATATTATAATAAATTGCATTTAACTATACCATACTGACTCCTGAACATCTTTGGGGAACTGTGACAGAGGCGGTGTGGAGATTGCGGGGCAATGTGGAGACTGGAGGTTGGGGGGTAATGTGAAGATTGGGGGGGCAATGTGAAGATTTGGGGAGCAATGGGGGAAATGTGGAAACTGGGGGCAATGGGGGGGCAATGTGGTCAGAGGGGATATGACAGCTTTTGCACCATGGCCTAGTGGCTTCTAGTTATGCCTCTGAGTAAGGGCAAGTGGGATAAGTATTCGGGAGCATACATAAATTATTGCTCATGTTACTGTGTCCAGATACAAATAAACAATAACAGGACAAGTAGTTACAGATCTGTTTATTACACGTTGTCACTTCTGTATTCATTACCATCAGCTCTTGTAAATAAAAGAAAAATCTACAGCAGATCCAGCTGTGGGTTCATAATTACACACTATAGTAAGAGTGTTACACTCCAGTCATATTTTGCTTTTATGAATAAATTAGTCAAGATATAAGAGCAGTGAAAAAAAATAGTCACTGTTTTCAGATAAATATCTCAATCTTCTTCCCGTACCTTGCTTCATACAATAAATTACACACTGTTTTGTGTATTTATAATAATCCTTTTTAATAAATTAAATTTTTTGACAAATAAAAATTACATTTTACTGTCAGCCCTTGGACACCCTTTGAGTGGCATAAATACAAGCATCATTTTTGTTAACGTTTCTTGTTCAATTTTCTGTTCCATGAATATGCATTGGAGAGCTCTCTGGTATCCAAGGGGTTGAATAAAAGCATATAAATTGGAAAAATCTGGTGCAAGAACACTGAAATTGCTGTAGCCACACCTACAATTTAGGATGTGGGTGTGGCCATCATTGCTGACGCACCCCACAAACTTTGGAACGCTTGGCAGTTGTCTACTATGCCTAATAGTCGGGTGCTCCTATTTCTTCTCTTAAGCACTGTGGTCCAGTGTGTGTCTGTAATGAAAATTATTTGGGTACTCTTATCCTATCCTATAATATAAAAGGCCAGATGTATGTTTGTCCGATGCAGTCATGTTCAGTAGGCACTGTCCGAAACGGGTGTCCTTTCAAATGGTCGCACGCAAAGCAGTGCGCGGCTAGGCTGTGCGTCGCTACTTACCTTGGTAAAGGAAAGTGCCATTCAGCCAGTTCCACATACTTACTTAAATTGTGTTGACACTGAGAAAACCAACTTGAAGGGGAGCGGAGTTATCAATCATATCCAGGATGCAGGGTCACAATAAGAGGAGATCCTGAGTGCCACTGGAGCTTTCCTGATACTGTATGCTGCAGTAAGAACTGAGCTGAATGTAAAGAAGGGAGCTTCAGAGAGATCAGGGCCAGCCCATACCTAGACATCTGAAGTGAGGCCAGCACAGAAACTTAATCAGGTATGGCCCTGATCTCTCTGCACTTCTCCCCTCTAGGACTGAGCTCAGTTCTTACTACAGCATACACTATTAGGAAAGCTTTGGGGGCACTCAGGATCTCCTCTTAACGTGACCCGGCGTCCTGGATATAATAGCTAATAAAAATATATTATATATATAAGTGGAAGCATCATGTGGCCGACAAGCTTGCCCGAAGCCTAACACACCCATGGGCAGCAGTAAGGAGGAGTTATACATTCCTCCTCTATACTGCCATTCCCACTGGTGTAAGCATGGGGCGTGATTTTCACAGGAGTAAGCGGGGGGGGGGGTAGCCGCCCCGCTCACTCCTGTGAAAATCTCTGCAGGGACATCCCCCTCCACCATAGTACACACCTCCTCACCATACACCCTCCTAACTATTCACCTCACACTCTGCTTTGCCTCCTCCCCTACAATGTCTGAAAGGAGTTTCACCTATTACACTGTTCACCCTCACTGCTCTGTGCCTCTCTCTTCATCTTATTGCTCTCCCTTTCAGCCGTCCTTACTATGTCCCATCCCCCCCCCCAAAAAAAAACATTGCCAACTCATGCAGCTCCATCAGTCATACATCATCATCATCCTATATAATAATTTGCTAAAAAGTTTGTAATGATGCAGTCTTGCACAGTAGAGACGGCCCGTGACACGGATGATACAGACTGGGGTGCTCCGAAGTATCAGCCGCGGGGTGGGCAGTCTCTACTGTAAATGACTGCCCCGCGACCGGCTGGCACTGTATCAGTCGCGGCGCGGGCAGTCTCCACTGTGCATGACTGCCCCAAGACCGGCTGGCACTGTATCAGTCACAGTGCAGGCAGCCTCTACTTTGCATGACTGCCCCGCAACCAGCTGGCACTGTGGCCCATGTACATAGTCTCTTCAACTAGTCTTATATTAATGCAGATGTAAAAATGTTCTCTCATTCCTCACATTTAACCATTCTCCCCATCTCCTCCTTCTACAATATTGTCCCTTCTATTGTGTCCCCCTTCTCTGCTCCATTGCTTTGCATTGATTACTCCTAACACGTTTTCACCATAATCATGACTGATGAGGATGATGGGAAATTTAGTCCAGCTACAGCTGCAAGCCAACGAAGTTCCACCTGTCCCCAATCAGCAAGCTTAGCCTCCAACCAATTAGCAGACTGCTGGGGAGCAAGTAGCTCACTTACAAACAATCAAACACCTGGGGAACTGGAACAGTTTCTATTCTACACAACTTACATGAAAATCACTGCATTGCCTGTGCATAGAGGCAGGTCCTGTTGTATCTGCTCTTCTTTTTGCTCCCACCTTTCCAGTTGTCTTTGCTCCTTCACACACACCCTCAGACACTCCTTCTACCTTCCACCCTCTCCGTGCTGCAGTAAGAGGTAGGTAAATAGAGTGAAAGTGTGTGTGTATGTATGTATGACTGTGTCTCTTTCCTGCCTTCTCATAACATTTAGCTCGAATGATCCACTGTACCACCCTATCCACTGCTCTCTTATGGGTGTGTATGTGTTCTTTGTGTTTTCAAACATTTCAGTGCCAGACAGCTATCCAATAGATTGGATACCTCTTTGGCACAGAAAGGGTTAACATTTCACTGCCACTGATCTATCCAATGCATTGGATACCTCACTGGCACTGAAAGGGTTAACCCTTTCAGTTCCAAATAAGTACTGAATGCTTTGGATACCTCAGTGCCACTTCTAGGATTAACCCTCACAGACCTATCCAATGCGTTCCACGCCTCTTTGAGACAGACAGTGCAGTCAGTGGGTTAAGCGGTAGTTCCCTGAGCAGTATCCCTTTATGTGTATGTCTGTCTCTCTTATGTTTTTCACAGTTTTGCTGCCACAGACCTATTCAATGCATCTCAGTACCTCTTTGGTGGCGAAAGGGTTAATAATTTCAGTGGCAAAGAGATATCCAATACATTGGATAGCTCATTGCCACTGAAAGGGTTAACCATTTCATTGACCTTTCATTGCCACAGACCTGTTCAATGCATTGGATATCAGTCAAAGGGTGAAAGCGGAACTAACACCACTAAGAAACTTTGTTTGTAATAATTCCCTATCTGGTGACTAGCTGCTTAGTAGCGCTGGTCGCCAGAATTATTACCTCTTTATGGAGAAATATGCAGTCATCCTCGGCTGACAGGCAGGACAGAGCGAGGACATCTTGTCCTTGTGACGTCCGCGCGCCTGTGCTGTCAGTCCCTTCCGGAGCTGAATGGCTCGTAGCAATGCCTCCTACAGCCATCTGGGACTGACAGCATTGGCGCGCGGACATCACTAGGGCAAGAAGTCTGTGCTTAGTCCTGCCTGTCAGCCGAGGATGACCGCATATTTCTCCATAAAGCGGTAATAATTCTGGCAACTAGCGCTACTAAGCAGCTAGTCGCCAGACAGGGAATTATTACAAAGTTTCTTAGCGGTGTTAGTTCCGCTTTAACCCAGATGTATCAAATGCATTACATACCTCTTTGCCATTGAAAGGGTTAACCCTTTCATTGGCAGAGGGCTTCACCACCCATAGGTTATTTCTTTAACCCTTCCAGTGGTAGAGACATATCAAAAGCATTGCAATGTATGATTTACCTTTTTGCCTGAATGATTACCTTTGACTCCCCTTCTCCTAATCGTCTGACCCTGCCCTTTGCCTCCTGTCAGATATATTGCACTGCAATGCGTTGGATACCTTTCTCACTCTCAGATGGTTACATCCTCCTATATTATAATTCCCTAAGGATGTTTGTCAGAAGCCGTCATGCGCAGTAGAGACGGCTGCGCGTGCTGCAGTCATACGCAGTACAGACTGCCCGCACCGCGGCTGATATGGAGCAGGGCGCCCGCTCCATATCAGCCTCAGCATGGGCAGTCAGTACTGCATATGACTGCAGCGCCGCCAGCCTAATAATATAGCTCCCACTATATAGAACACACAATTACACCTGCTCACATGTATACCACCAACCATTGAATGGACAGTAAAAAAGTAAAAACCTTACATCACACCACTTCAGATGTTCAGGACTTTACTGACCTGCACCTCTAATCAGCACAACCCTCACCCTCCACCCCCTCTGAAGGCGCAGTGCGCCATGCTTGAATTACCAGCTGCTTCCTCTACTGCGGTGTGTCTGTCTTACAGGACATCTTCAAATCAACATACATTCCTGCTGTGTGAGACCTTCAGCTCCTCACTGGCCACTAGAGTACTTTCAATGCTCATAGGTGTGGACATTTAAAGTATCTTAATGCCCTGTGAGGACCTCAAGCTCCTCACACAACAGGAATATATGTTCATTTGAAGACATCCTGCAAGGGACTCACACACAGCAGCAAAGGAAGCAGCTACCAATTCAAGCATGCCACACTGCCTCTAGAGGGAGGGAGGGCCATGCTCATTACAGCTATAGGTCAATTAACATACATTCATTTGTAGAATGCAAGTGAGCAGCTCTGATTTTTTATTTTCTACATATTGGGAGCTGTAGGAGGACCAAACTTAACCCTTTGAGGTATCCAACACATTGTAAACAATGTGTTAGATACTCCGGTGTCAGTTAAATGTTAACACACGTGCAACGCCGTGCCAACACTGCTACTATATAATATGTATTATATATACACTCCTGTGTCACTGAGGCTCACATTAAGTCTTTGAGTGCCAGAGGGGTACGCAATGCATTACAATACCTTGTGTATCCCTCTGGCACTGAAAGGGTTAACTATTGCTTAAAAAAACAGACAAGCAACACCACCCCATATTGCTAGTTTATAGTACAAAAAAAAAAATTGAGACTACAAACATTTTTTTCCCAGTTCAGAGACTCATCTGTTAGTCGTTTACCTCAGTTATGACGTGAACTGCACTTATCACTTATTAAGAGCTTACATAAACAAAGTGGGGTCAGATGGTCATGCATAGCCGACTACACATCCTATATAATAATTTGCTAGGATGTTTGTCAGAAGCCGTCATGTGCAGTAGAGACTGCGTGCGTTCGGGCAGTCTCTACTGCGCATGATTGCATTGCGTGAGTGAGGTGATGTAAGACTGCATCGCATGGAGCAGTGAGGTAGCGGCCGCTTAACCCTTTGAGTGCATACCCCTCTGGCACTCAAAGGATTAACATTACCCGGACCTTGGCCCGTGTACACGGGCTTTTACACTAGTTGATACATAAAGCTCATTTAGCTTAGGGAGCATGCAACTACATAGTAATTTTTACAAATACTATGGAAATGCAGTGTTTAATGGGCATGAGTGATATTTACTTTCAGATGAGACATTCTGTTGGACCTTTTTGAGTGCCAGAGGAGTGTGCAATGCATTGTAAAGCAATGCGTTGCACACCATACTGGCATACAGAGGGTTAAAGGCGAAGTAAGACTTCCTAATAGTAACCGCCCACTTAACTTATATGGCCAAACCATCCTAATGGTTCCTGTTAATTTTTTCATTTTGCCTTTTTTTAAAGAGGCTAGTAAGCCCACAGGGCACAAACTCTGCCCGCTGTGCATTTTAATCTTAAATGGTTAGTAATGTTTTTAAAAGAAGAATAAATAATATTGTAGCTAATGCAATAAGAAATAGATTGGTGCAAGTCCTATCTCTCAAACCTTCATGGTTTGAGAGAACGTTTTAAAGTTTTCCTCTCCCTCCGCTTTCCTTGACGTCAGCAATCTGACAGCAGAAGATCCTGGTCCGGGACGGTCAGGTGGCTCTTCAGTAGAGCCGTGATACAGAAATCTAAAAAGAACTGCTTCATTGGAACAGTCTATAAAATGTGCCTGGTTTGCAAGCACACTTTGTAGACTGTCCCAATGAAGTATTTCTTTTTAGATTTCGGTATCTCGGCTCTACTGAAGAGCTACTTCGAGTCGGCCGACTTGAATCTCCTGCTGTCAACTTTACAGCTGGTATATCGCATAGGCTGGGTTCGTTGAGCGATTCCCTCCCGTGTCATCACCCTTCTCCTTCATGGTTCAGATGCCTAGAATGTTCAACAACTGTCATGAACATGAGATCCACTAGTGACTGAAGATTTTATCTCTTGAGCAAAGGCACAAGAGCAGAATTCATAGAAACCATTAGGATTCTCTGGCCATAGTTAAATGGGGGTGGTGGGGAGCCAGAGGTGTATGTAACTTCTTCTTAGCTAAACACTTTTCTGTTTGTAACTTGTGCTACTTGCAGAACAGCACATTAATTACAACAGCATAGTTTACATTTCATGCCTTATCCCTGAGGAAAATCCCTTTGTGGACTGAAAGGTCAGATGCTACATGCATGAATAACAGTTAAGTTTTATGTTTTAGTGTGCCAAATTCTCTCAACTTTCGCTTCAATTTTTTATTTTAACTTTGTAATGTTTGCATAAACCCTTCTGTTGCAGCTGGTCCACAGTGTATTGATTTGCAATTAATTGTCTGTCCCTCCCTTGTTAATACCTAGTATTGGGGATGAGGGGGTGAACGTTTTAATGTTTGTTTTAACACTTTAGTGCCAGAGTGGTATCTAACACATTGCAATGCGTTGGATACCTCTCTGGCACTCAAAGGGTTGACATTAATATATTGCTGCAAGACTTTGTTAACCATTAGAGTGCCAGAGAATTATTGAACTCTTTGTGCTGCAAAGCGTTGGATACCTCTCAGGTATACAAAAGTTTTATAGAAGGGTTGATGAGTAAATGGGTATATGGGAAGGAGGGGTTAGGGTGTTTATTTGGAAGAGGTGGGACTTAACCTCTATGTTTCTGCACCACAGTAGCATTTTTCCTTGGAATGCATTGCTGGAAGTTGTAGCAAAATAGAGGTTAAAGGGATAGTAATGTTTCACAATAAAAGCTGCTGCAATTAAAGGAATAGTAATACTTTATTTTAATCATCTTTAACCCCTTAAGGACCAGCAGTCCCGGTGTGTGTGGTCCTTTAAGGACCAGATGGCGAAGTTTGACATGCCGGCACACGTGAGTGATCACGTGTGCCGGCACGCCGAACGGGGGACTCATAGTGACCTCTCCGGTCTTGGAGAGGTCAAATTCAGTCCCCGCTACTACTCACAGCGCTCCCGCAGGAACATTGTGAGTAAAAAAAATAAGTGACATGCCAGGACCGTCACTGGGCCTTAAGGGAAAAACAGCAGTGACGGTCCTGACACGTCACTGAACGTTAAGGGGTTAATACTGTACATATTTAAAAAATAAAGTAAATGATCTAAGTTCTGTTGCTTTTTTATAATTTTAGTGTAATATGCTTCTAAAGTTCCGCCCTTTTACAGACGTCAGCTCTCTAGCTGACAGGCTCAGATCCTGGTCCTGGGACCGGACGGCTAGTCTGCAGAGACGAAATAACATTGTATACAAATACATTCTTATGACAGTGGTCTACAAAGTGTGTCTGGTTTGAGGCAGGCGGTCCCGGGACCAGCATTTAAGTCTGCCAACTAGAACGCTGACGTGGGTAAAAAGGACAGGCATATTACACTAAAACTATAAAAGTTAGAGCAACAGGGCTTAGGTCATTTACTTTATTTTTTTAAACAATATTAAAATAAAGTATTACTATCCCATTAATCTTCATAGTATTTGGACCATGGAGAGTGCTATTTCAATACTGTCAGAGTTGTAGTTCAAGAGTAATTGAATGATAAAGTATCCCCCTTCTACCCCTTCCACTGATGTAACACTGCTAACCACACAGCAGCAAGACTGTCCGGATGGATCGCAGAGAGGGACAATCTTCAGTGAGCGTAAGGGAAAAAACAGTGGGGCAGGGTTTTCCTTATGTTCACGGTAAGAAGATTGTCCCTTGCTGTGATCGGTCAAGGGGCCAGATTACACAAATGAGGGGAGGCAGCTTACACTAGGTAAAAGGGGCAGGAGGGGGATACTTTATCATTCAATTAGTCTTGAACTACAACTACAGACAGTATTGAAATAATACTCCCATGGCCTAAATACTGTGAAGATTAATTGGAGCTGCTGTTTTTGTGAAACATTACTATCCTTCAAAATAAAGTTAATGTAATTAAAGGATCTGAACAGCGAGCATGCGCAATATCTATCTGCGCAAGAAAAAAGATTTTCTTTGACCCCCAGGTCAATGAAGGTTCATTCATAATCTCCAGTCAGATGGACAGTCTCCAGCAATTTTAAATTCCATAAGCATTTGTTCAGTTGAAGAAGTCCTCCTCTACTCCTTAATGCATGTTCATCCAACATGTGGTCCATGGGCCAAATACGCTCCGTCTGACTACATGGTTTAAAAATGATGTTTATACCTAATTAACTAGCACACATGAATTAGTAGTCGAGTAACAACTAATCCTCCGCTTGCCAGTACCATATAGTGTAAGAATAGATGTCTGTGAAAAATCAGAATTGTCATTGTCATGGATTTTTTTATTTATTGATCATATTTCTTCTGTGTATTGCCAAGGCATTGAAAATCATGGGAACGCCTCCGCCCTCCAGCTGGTAGGACCAACGATAAGGTTTAAAAGTGTGAATCTCCTGAATGCCCTCAGTTTTTTTTGGTCCTACCAGCTGGATGGGCGTGTCTCCGCTTCTCAGGGCCGCCGTGAGTGCCGCCAATTTTTCCCCGGTTACCTCCATCTTGCGCTGAATCATCATGCTGTAGTGACAGGCGCCATCTCTCATCAGCAGCCGGGCGTCTCATCGGCAGCACCGTGCACGCTGCCCTTTTGAGTAAGAAGGAAGCAAATGGTTCTTGCTTCCGGGGGAAGTCCTCCTTGCGTTCCATAAGTGAAACGCAAGCGGGTGGCCAGTGCGCATGAGCGAATACACTGGGGGACTGCACACCGGGATTCCAGCAGACAGGTAAGGGATTTCTTCTTTTACCATATTTGCATGTGCCTTCCTGTTACTAGGTCAGCCATTTTCTTGATTCTAATGTCAACCCCAGCCAAATCCTCCTCTAAGGAGAAGCACTGCGAACCACCTAGCAAGGAGGATAAAGCAGCTCCTAAACCTAAAACATGTGCAGGCTGCGATTCCAATCTCCCAGCCTCTACCAAGGCCAAATTATGTGACGAGTGTCTTAAGAAAGCTGCAGGTCCTGATATACCAAGTCAGTTTCAGGATTTTCTCACATGGATGAAGTCCTCTATGCAGGAGACTTTTAAATCCATGCAACAAGGAGAGCCAGCCCATAAGAGACAACGTAAAGACCTAGGAGAGGGTACCTCCATGATGACAGGAGAAGAATATGACCCAGAATCCCCCTTTGAAGACCAAGTCTCTGAATTGGGGTCAGAAGAAGGGGAGCTAGTTGAGGACTCTGGAGTCTTTAATTTAGACCGAATTGATCCATTTTTTATTCTCATGCGAAAGTCCTTGGGTCTATCAGAAACCCAGGCTGACATGGATATTATGGACACTGCCTTCCTGGGTAAAAAGATGTCTGCTCCAGTCCTTCCGGTACATCAGTCTATCTCTGATATGGTCCTAGCAGAATGGAAATTAGGGGATAGAAGAACTGCGGTGCCTAGAAAATTCAAGAGAATGTTTCCCTTTGGTGACAAAGATGTGCAGCACTGGGTTACACCCCCAAAGGTGGATGCTCCCATAGCCCATTTGGCCAAGCACACGATTCTACCTATGGAAGATGAGACTTCATTAAGGGATCCAATGGAACGTAAATTAGAGAGTGCCCTTAAGAAACAATTTTCTGTTATTGGGGAAAATATGAAGGCATCTACGGCCATGGCCTGTGTGCCTCGGGTCATGCGTATCTGACTAACGGAATTGGAGGACAAAATTGAATCAAACGTTTCCAGATCCAAATTGCTAAAAGAAGTTGCCATGATTAAGGAGGCTACTTATTATTCATGCGATGCTTCGCTGGATATAATTCATCTATTAGCAAGATCTTCTGCCTTGTCAGTCTCAGCCCGCAGGTCCCTCTGGTTAAAGCCATGGAAGGCAGATACTACCTCTAAGAACAGGCTTGTTTCTCTCCCTTTCACAGGATCCGCTCTCTTTGGCGAACATCTGGAAGAAATCATCAAGAAAGCATCTGGAGGCAAGAGTCCCTTTCTACCTCAAAACAGAAAAAGGAGAACCTCCTTTTCTTCCATCCAGATTTCGGACCCAATCCTTTTGGGACAACAGAAGACGCAACGCAGGCCATCCGGACGAACAGAGAGGTAGATTCTCCAACAGAGGAGGCTTCAGAAAGAATTACTCCAGGAAGCCTCAGTTTAAGCCTGAATCCCAATAAAGGTTGGCGGGCCTCAGGAGGGGTCCCAGTAGGGGGCAGACTGGGATCCTTTTTCCTGATCTGGTTGGCCCAGGTAAAGCCGGATGCCTGGGTCTCTCAGATCCTGGACAAGGGGTACACGCTAGGATTCCTCTCAGCCCCTCCAACACTGAAATTCCTCAGATCACGCATTCCTACCAACTTGAAAACCAGACAGGCCTTCATGTCGGCAATCCACAACCTATTAGAACAGAGGGTACTGGAGAAAGTACCTGCTCAGGAGAGGGGTTCAGGAGTTTATTCTCCTTTCTTTTTAGTTCCCAAACCCTCGGGTCTCTTCAGGTCCATCCTGGACCTCAAAGAAATCAACTCAGACACAGCCATTTCAAGATGGAATCGGTGGAATCAGTAATACACTCTCTGTCACCAGGAATGTTTCTGACACCTATCAACCTCAAAGACGCCTACTATCACATGCCGATTCACCAGGCGCACAGGAGATTCCTACATCTAGCGGTGAGTCAAGATCACTACCAATTCACAGCCCTGCCCTTTGGTCTGTCATCAACACCCAGAGTTTTTACAGAGATCCTGGCCCCAGCTCTGGCTTGCTTGAGACAGAGGGGAATCAACATTCTGGCATACTTTTCTCCAGATGGTCAGATCCTCAGTCCCAGGGGCAAGATGCCCTGACAATTCCTTGGAAATTCAATCTAGTTTACATCTTCCCTCCAACTCCTCTTCTCACGCTTTGAGTACCAGAGTGGTACGGAATGCATTGCAAAGCAATGCATTCCGTACCACTCTGGCACTCAAAGGGTTAATTTTTTTTAATGCCTGCAATACTAAATAAACTTGAAATTAAGTATTAGTATCCCTTTTTTAGGAAAGCCTTTTTTTACTATTTGAATACAAGATAGGCCTTTACCGTATTGTGAAACAAAGCATGGAAGACCTCTACAGTTTTTAAGGGGTTAAAAGTACCCCTTGAATGTTAAAATGTTATATGCTTTGTAATCCCTAGTGAAGCATTTATTGCTGCAGCTGCTACCAAGTAAAGCAGGCTCCATATTGTTTGATGTTTTTCTTTTTAGAATACAGCTGATTCCAGATACACATTACAAAGACTTTTTATATTACTAGTGGGATGTTTCCATCAATGGATTTAATGAGGCAACTGTTGTCCAGATGCAGAAGATACATACATTTGTCCTCAAAATGCACAGATTTTTTAATTGCTTGGTGAAACTGAATAAGATTCTAGAGCAGGGGCCTCCAAGCTTTTTCAATCATGGACCACAGGATCAGACATCAATACGTGTAAGGGACGCAGTCATTTTTTTATTTATAACAATGGTTAAAGCGGAACTACCACGTTGGCTAAAGTCACCCTGCAATACTTAGGCACGTGGCGACTCGCTTAATAATAGTTATTTTACCCCCTTGTAAAGTAATCCTTAAGCTTCCGAGACCGAAAGCCAGGCATCAGCACAGAAATCTTGCCTGCGTGCCTGCGCTGTCAGTCTTGGTCTCCCTTCAGAAGCCTCACACTTGCCCAAGCAGCACTGGAAGGAACTGACGGCACAAGCGCACAGACTGCACTAACCTGCCTAAGTATTGCAGGGCGACTTTAGCTAACGTGGTAGTTCCACTTGAATTGTAGACTATTGATAAATATGGATTTTTCTATAATAGAAGTCAGTACAAATAAGTTTCAACTTTAGTCACACTGTTTAATTGATTGAATGCCAGAGGGGTATGCAAATGCATTGCATACCCCTCTGGCACTCAAAGGGTTAACAGCTCTTCTTGAGCTGTACGGGACAGGCAGACAGGTAGTTGGGTCTTAAAGGGATAATAATGTTTCAAAATAAAAGCAGCACCAATTAATCTTCATAGTATTTGGGCCATGAAGATTAATTGGAACTGCTTTTATTTTGAAACATTACTATCCCTTTAACCCCTTAACGACCGTCCGCACACGCGGCGGTCACTTAAGGACCACGGAGCATTTTTTTTTTTGCGATTTCGATTCTGGACTCCAGGAACGGCGTGTAGCCGCGTGGGGAGCCCGGAATTCCATGACGGTCCAGGACTGTCATGGGCCCATAAGGGTATAACAACCGATTACGGTCCAGGACCGTCATGGGTCCTTAAGGGGTTAATGACCTACTAGTTCATGTGTTCTAGCTAAATGGGTATACAAAATAGTTTTTGTTAAAAATATCAGGTGGGCTACACCTTGGGGTCAGGTGGGCTGCATTTGGCCCACTGCACTGGCCGTAAGTTGAATGCCCATGTATCACGGTGCCCGTGATTGCCTGTGACTGACATTTGCCCTGGAGTGACATTGTTTACATGCTACTGTCGCTCTTGCTGAGTCGCTATTCTTATAGGGCACCACGCTGATGAGGTCATTGCTTCACCTACCCATCAGGGTTGTTAAACCTCTCTCTGTGTCACTCCTATTGCCCTTGGTGGTGTACCTGAGCTTAGTTTTGTGTGGTGCTTACCGTTCCTGTGTATTACCTGGCTACGTCTGACTACCCATTCCGGTTCTGACTCCTGGCTCGTCTGACTACCCGTTCCGGTCCTGACCTCTGGCTTTACTGACTATCTGTTCCGGTTACGACCATTGGTGACGTCTGACTACCTGATCCGGTGTGACCCTTGGCTGCCTCCTGGTTTACCCTTACGTTGCGCTCCGTTACCTTCCCATTGTACGGGTTGGTTGTTGTTCTGCCTGTGCCTTCTGCTTTGCGCTTGCTTCCGTTAGAAGCTGCGCTTGTCGGTCACTCCATGTGTCTGACCACCTGTGGCCGTGCCAGTTCGGCTACCGTATTGTGTATCCCCTGTGGGGATACTGGTCTGCTCCATTTATTTGCCGACTCTGTGCTTGGGAGTGCTCTGCAGTGCCCTCACACTTACTGTGTAATCAAGGGCCATTCCGCTGTTATCCACCTGTCCTGTGAAGGGTGAGGAAAGTACCTACACTGTTCCTCTCTGGTCTCGTGAAGTTGTGCCATCCTATCAGGGTACAGAGTGCTCTGCACTATACCCACCTAACTGTGTAGTCAAGGGCCATTCCATTGTTATCCACCTGTCCTGTGAAGGGTGAGGAAAGTGCCTACACTGTTCCTCTCTGGTCTCGTGAGGGTGTGCCACTGTCGATTGCCACTTACTTCAGTTTCTTACTACTGTGTCATTTATTTGCCTGTTGCCTTACATCCTGCCTTTTCATTACTTAATAAAGTTTTACTTTAAGTTCAGTTGTACTTGTCAGTGTGTTATTCCTAGTCACTCCATGACACCATGTTCTAGAGAATTGTAGAAAAAAAACACATGCATCTTTTGTGAAATAATTTATGTTAATGAAGTAATCCAGATATTGGGCTTGGTCCCTTTATCCACAAATACTGTTAATTTTCATTTAAAAATGAAATGTATGTAAATTTCAACACCTTTATGTAATTAGTCAATACAGCAGATTTTCAACTGTTGGAAGCATATTTTGACTTGCCCATTTCAGTCCTTTCTTTATCTGAAGAACACTGAGGGTTATGCACTAAGGCATGATGAGGAGACGACTTCTCCAGTGATATCTCTTCTCCAATTTCTGTGTTATTCTATGGAGCCAATGCACTGAGATTTCTCCAGCTTTGGAGGTCTTAGTGCACAGGCTCTATAGATAGCATAGGAAATGGAGAAGTGATATCAATGGAGAAGTCATCTTCCCTTTATCACCGCTTTATCATGTTTTAGTACCTCCTCCCTCAAAGCGTGATAAGGAGGTGATAACGCTGAGATAACTTTTCCAGGTATATCACTTCTCCAGTTCCTATGTTATTCCATAGAGCCAATGCACTAAGATTTCTCCAGCTCTGAAGCTCTTTGTACACATGGTCTATAGAATAACATATGAACTGGATAAGTGATACAACTAGAGAAGTTATCTTCACATTATCACCTCTTTAGTATGCCTTAGTGCATAACCCCATTGTTTTATAGTCAATGTTCTTCCCCTTTTGTATGTACAAATACATAGTCACGATTCTATCATAGGTACTCAGTTAAAGCGGAACTACCACCTGAACTAAAGTCGCCCTGAATTACTTAGGCAGGTGGCGACTAGCTTAATAATCCTTATTTTACGTGTTAAAAGTGCCCAGGAGTAAAGTTATCGCTGATCTTCCGAGACTGATGGCCAGGTTCGTGCAGCTTGTGCGCCTGTGCAGTCAGATTCTTCCGGAGCCATTCGGGCCAGTGCAAGGCTTGTGAAGGATGACGGGGACTGAAAGCCCAGGCATGTAGACAAGATGTCTGCGCTGATGCCTGAATTCCGGTCTCAGAAGATCAGCGATAACTTTAATCCTGGGCAAAATGGTAAAATAAGGATTATTAAGCTAGTCACCACCTGCCTCAGTATTGCAGGGCGACTCTAGTTCAGGTGGTAGTTCCGCTTTAAGGATAGCAGAAATGTCAACCAGGCCATGACATCCCAAAGTGGGAATCTAGCAAATAAATCTAACAGATCCAACCATTCCTTAACTCTTCCCTTCACTCACACCAGTATGTCCCTTGCTGTGGCAAAGTGGTATTAAAGATTTTGGTGTTGGCATACCGTGTAATGCAATGCACAACACAGTGCTCCACTACAAAAACAATACTAAAGTATGCTGGGTATACACAGTTAAAATAACATGGATTATACTAGTATGAAAGCCCGTATACACGGGCTAAAGTGCACCCAGTGGCCCCGGTTGCTGCCCCGGAGCTGGGAGTAGAGGCAGGCGATGAGCAGTCCGGAGCTCCCCGCTCCACATCAGCGCATTCGTCGAGTCTCTACTGCGCATGATTGCAGTCATGCGCAGTAGAGACTCGCCGAACGCTCTGGTCCTTAGCGGGTGATAGTTTCAGAGCACTGTGATCAAGAGGCTAATTAGTGGAATATGGACACTTGATCTTTGCTAGATGAACTAAGGTTTACACATGATAAAATACATCATACACCTTGTTAAGTCCTAGTGGTTGTCTTGTTTTCATTGGGAAAATAAAAAAAAAACCTCTCAACTCAACAGCTTACCATCCATATCTATATGTCTCACCCCAATATCACACACTCCATGTCATGATCACCTAAATAAACTTTTTATAGTGGGGATCTCTGAACTGATTTGCAACACCTAAGGTGTTCACACACTCCCATAAACATCTAGTTGTCTTCCCCCTGCATCTTTCATGTTTCATGCAATCCAAAGAACCTTATATGTACTCTGTTTTTTGGTAACACATGAAAGAATGGTAGTGAATACCTCAATCAGACCAGAACATTGTGATGGCTTAGTCTTATGTCTTAAAAATATAAACATATATTGAGACTGTTGGTCCTTTTTTTGGCACAGACTTAAAACCATTACTGACTATACTTTTAGCTTATCGTTGCATTGAGAAAAGGAATGTGTCCTTTAAAATGTTTCTAATAGAGCCAAATTCCAAATTTGTCGTTCATAGTTGTACAGGAAAATACCTTAAAATATTAATTTATTTTTAGTTCTATCCTTCTCCAAAGCCCTATTAAGATTCATGTAGGGTCACTTCTTTTTTTAGAAATGTCATAAAGTTTTGATTAATGACCTTCAAAGAGGTCCTCTGTGAAACAGTTTTATTTTAAACAGACTAACTGTCCCGCTAAAATACTATTGATGATGTGATGTGGATGACAGCTCTAAGCTCATAGCAAACTGTTACCAGCTGCTGATTGTTTTTTTTTTTGTTTTTTTTTACAAAAGACATCCGTAACAATTCTCCCTGTCCGATGGTCAGCTATAAGTTATAGGCCCAAAAATGATATTGTGGTGGTGTGTTGTTGGTAAATCTTAAATTCAATTCATTGTTGATGAAGTACAGAAGAAAATCATCATTCAAAGTAGAACAAATTGAGTGTCAAGAGGAACTAGAATTCTAGAAAAATGTACTCCTTAAGCAGACCTACGAACAAATATTGTGATGAGTGTTTTGTTCTGATGCATGGTGGCCTCCAAAGGTGCTAAAAGTCATGTTTTTCACTGCCATGTGCCATTGCTGAGAGAACATTTCTGTATCCATATCAGACTGGTGCTGCCCGTTGACAGTCCAGCTTTAAAATGTCAGGCAAATCCTCTCTGCATGAGAGAAACAACATAACCACAGATGTACGTTTTGGCCTATGTGGGCATCATTGGTGTGGAGCAGCTGATTCCCTCTAGGCACGTGGAGAGCAAAATACCATGCCTAGGATACCCTTCTAACTTAGGGAGAGCTAGAAACAAATATTGTGACAAGCACCCATTGATGAACAAAATAAAGTGTTGTTCTGAGGCATGGTGGTCTCACAATGGTACTACAAGTCACATTTTTTGCTACTATGTGCCATTGCAGAGAGAAAATTTCCATATCCATATCTGACTGGTCCTACCCATAGACAGTCCAGCTCCGAAATGTCCTTAAACACTTCTGAATAAGCTCTGAAACATTCAGAAATGTAACAAACTGCTCCCGAAAACATGGAGAACACAAGAATGCAGTGAGCATGCATCGTAGCTGGTTCACCCACAATGTGGAAGCCTCTACAAATGTTCAAGTCATTGCAAAACCTGTTTGGTATCCCTAAAGAAGCTAAACCATTCATGTACCATGGGTTGCAGATAAAAATCCACCAATTTAGCCAGGTTTTTATTTAATGGACAAACACCAGAGAAGCTAAAGCAGCTGAATTCCGTTTTAATTGAAGCCCTATCTATACCCTGTTTTCCTACCGAAAACCCCTACCTGTTTCCTTACCCCCTTGAAATTAAATAACAATCATAATATTCATATAAACCCCATAACTGCTAACATATTCCAGCCAAACACTGTCACTATAACCTGTTTCCAACTTAAATCAAGTACCTCAGAAACTGAACAGAATATCTAAATAATCTAAAAACCCTACCCCTAACATCATGCGTTTCCTCCGAAGTAGTGCACAGTCCACATTATTGGGTGATTGTCCTATGGAGATGAGAAAAAGGATTCTGGAAGTTTATTATTTGTAAGAAACACATTTCACAAGACATTAAATGTCTTGTGAAACAGATATTTCCTTTTGTGATTCATTTCCCGTATTAACCTTCAGATAGCAGGAAAAGTGATGATTAGAAAAATACAGGTTCTCCTGCTGTCATGCCTCAATCCAATAGATTTCTGTTCCAGTTTTCAGCTGAACAAAATTGGAGAACTTATCGTTTATACATTAAGGTGTGATAAAGAGGTGATTAGAGCTGAGATAAATTCTCCAGTGATATCACTGCCCTAGTTCCTATGTTGCTTTATAGAGCCTATGCACTAAGATCTCCAAAGATGGAGAAATCTTACTGCATTGGCTCCTGTAAGCCAGTATCGCCCAATGTAAGCTGTCTAGAACCTCAGTCTGTGAAGGAGCAATGCCACAGGGAACCAGCGATCAGCTATTGATATAAAAGGAATACCCACAGCTATGGAAACACTCAGAGGCGTAACTAGAAGCCACCTGGCCCTGGTGGAGGAATTGCCATGGGCCCCCCCGACCACATTGGCCCCCTTCATCTCCACATCGCCCCTTCCGCAATGCCCTCTTCATCTCCACAATGCCCTCCTTCATCTCCACATTGCCCCTTCCACAATGCCCCCTTCATCTCCACAATGCCCCCTTCATCTTCACATTGCCCCTACATCCAGTCCTGGTGGTCTAGCGGCGTGGCATTCGGCTTAACAGATCTGTGCCTCCTTCGGCACAGATCTCTTGAACTGAAGCTCCCACTCACCACTCTAGTAATGCAGAGGCTGGGAGATGATGTCATCTCCCAGCGCTCTGTACTACTAGAGCGGCGCGCCGAATGGGAGATCTGCTGACGCAGCGAGGGGGTCGCAGGGGGCGGCCGGGACCCTGGAGTGACGAGCCTGGTCGCAGGTGCGACCGCTGCGACCCCTATTGTTACGCCACTGGAAACACTGGGGTACAGCAAGAATAGCAAACAGGTACAAACACAACAGGCACTGGCAATAACAAGAACAAACAGGGAGACCCTCAGTAAGCTAGATGCTGGGGTATGAAGAGTAAGGAATGGAGCTGGCTCCCATAGACTACCCACTTGACAACCTTGCTGCGGCCAAGGCCGAACTAAAGGTGCAGTTCACTAGATCAGTTTAGTGCCAACCAGAGGAGCCGTAATCAAAGTTAGTGCTATTGGCGCTCACCAGATCAGAAGAAATCCACTTATATCGATCTATGGATAGAATATACCGTGATTCTCACAATGTGTATATTATAGTACAGGGTGCTTCACAATTAGACCTAGATAGGTGTAAATATAAAAATATACACTATAGGTTGGTACACTAATACTGTATTCTAAAAGAACTATATTGAAAAAGTTAATTGGATTGGCTCAATATGTTTAAAGGAACAATATTACACTCATTAAATATTTATTTGGTTCAGGAGTCGCCGTTTAGCTGACCAATTGGTACGAGTTAAAATTTTAGGGTATAGGGTGTTAAATTAGATTTTTTTTTTTTTTTTTTTTTTTTTTTTTTTAAGGGTATAGTAAGCCTCTCTTGAATAGGGCTTAACTATTGAGTACTAATCGTGTTTTCACATTGTGAACAAATGTCACTATTTCAAATTTACGTCTTGTATTTATTCAGTCCCTGACTATGGAGCCTGTTTCAAACCTCAAGGCTGCAGGTTCAAATCCCAGCAGGTTCAACTCAGCCCTTCATCCTTCCGAGGTCGATAAAATGAGTACCATTGATTGGGTAATAATAACATCTTATTTCAGCTGCCGATTTGGTTAATTCCGAGAGCGTGCGCTGAAGGCGCTATATAAATACGAGTTGTTATTATTATTATCCTCTTATAGTTTTTCTATGGCTGCTTCCAGTGGTAACACCAGGATCCCCAGGTGTAGAGTAACAGATTCAATGTAGCAGAAACTGGAGCGCTCAGCAAAGAAGATACAAAAGAAACAAAACAAAATTTATCTGAGTAATACTGTTGATTACATGTAAAATAATCAGTGATACATAGTATATGTCAAAGTATCCTTAATTAAATAATGAGTATGATATAAAAATGTAAAAATTATTTATTCAGGATACTTAGATAAAAATACTTGGAATTTTAAACCAATAAGTAATCTTATCTGGTTAAAAAGGAATTTAAAAAACAATGTGCCTATATAGATTCTCTTAAAAGTAGAGTTAGGTTTTCCAAATACGATAACCAGATGTGTAGATCTTTATTTTATGGCTAGCTAATATATGCAGCAGGGAAAGTCCTTAAAAAGGATTTGGTTAATAATCACTGCATAAATAAAGATGAGATCATAATATGGCACTTAAAGAAACATACACAGGGCTATCTGTTCTGATGGCGCCCTTATGTGAATATGCTTACTAGCTGGTTTCTAGGATTTCTGCACAGACCCCGCTGAATACCTCTGTGTAATCTGGGTCACCCTGATCTCCACAGTGACGTCCTGTTCCCCTCGGTATCTCACGCAGGCTTTTCTCCACGTGTTTTCTAACGCGTTTCGGGACTCTATACGTCCCTTCCTCAGAGATAATAGTGACTGTTGTATAGAGGTCACACTTCTTCCTCCCTGCACATACAACTTATTATATGGGCACGCTTCTACCTCCCTGCACATACTACTTATTATATGGGCACGCTTCTTCCTCCCTGCTATTATTAATTGAGGCTGATGTATGAAGAAAAAGTGGTTCATTGCTGTAGCATGCAAACTGCCCCACAGTGACTAAATACAAATTCTCAGAATGCCCTTTGATTTAAAGGGGCTTTTAAAGCCCTATTTTAATCAACTTGAATTTGTATTTCTTTCCTATGGTGCAGTTGGTTTGCACCAGAATAGTACCACTTTCCCTTAACCCGCTGAGTGCCAGAGGGGTACCCAATGCATAGAAACGCAATGTTTTTGATGCATCTCTAGAACTCAAATGCATAAGCATCATTGTCTATTCCAAAGTGTTTTCCTATGGAATATGTACAAATCCCATTTACAGCTTATAACTGAGAACCTAGTAAGGAGTTCACTAGCAGCTGAAACAGAATCCTAACTTAAAGCAATAGAAATGCTTCACAAAAAAAACCCATCTCCAGTTAATCTTCATAGTATTTGGGCCATGGAGAGTGTTATTTCAATTCTGTCAGAGTTGCAGTTCAAGAGTAATTGAATGATAAAGTATCTCCCTCCTGCCCCTTTTACCTAGTCTAAGCCGCCGCCTCCCCTCAGATGTGGAATCTGGTCCTGCGACCAGACAGCTCACAGCAAGGGACAATCTTCTTACTGTGAGCATAAGGAATACTCTGCCCCCCTTGACAGGTTTTTCCTTATGCTCACTGAAGATTGTCCCTCTCTGAGATCCATCCGGACAGTCTTGTTGCTCTGAGGTGAGCAGTGTTACATCAGTAAAAGGGGCTGGAGGGGTATACTTCATCATTCAATTACTCTTGAACTACAACTCTGACAGTATTGAAATAAAGCTCTCCACATCCCAAATACTATGAAGATTAATTGGGGCTGTTTTTTTGTGAAGCATTACTATCCCTTTAACAGTATGTTTCTCTCCATGGGTATTGATACAGACAGACCTCCATTCCTCTTACTCGTAACTAAACAAAGAAACATTATGTATAGTCTGGAACAGTTTCAGTGAATAGGATTTTACTTGGAGGTAAGTTAAGGGATTTAACACTTTGAATGCCAGAGGGGTATTCAAAACATGGCAAAGCAATGCATTAGTTACCTCTCTGGCACTCAGAGGGTTAGGGAATGGAAGCTATTTTCCTTGGACTAGAAGATTAGCCCTTTAGGCTCATTTTATTTTCTTACTCTTCCAATGCAGCACTGTGTCCTGAATTTTCAGAAGTATCCCCTGCAGTAGAAAGGAAGAATACTTGTTTTTGGAAAGGTAAGAAGTAAGGAAAAAAAAAAAGACAAAACAAATCATTTTTGTGTTCATTTTTGGATGTTAGAAGAGGGGTGTGTAAAAGGGAAACATGAGTTATGGGTCGATGTTCACTTATGGAAATGCTTTAGGGCTTTCAATTACTGTTCCTTAATATGGCCTTGCTAACATGTGTTTCTCAAGCACAATAATAGCTTTTTTTTTACAATATACATTTCACTACCCCACATGTGGGATACCTCCCATTTGGAATAAAGTAATAAATCTTAAAGGGTGGATGCTCTATCTGGAATATAATTAGAACCTACAGGGTCCTGAGGCAAAAACATGGCCCCACCCCCCATGATCTAGAACAAGTTTAACCCATTTGTGACCGGCCGCACGTGTCCAGCACTTAACGCCCACCAAACTTTTTTCACCATTACTTACAATGACTTCTGGGACGTACATGTACGTCCTCTGTCACTAAGTGAAAGTTTATGCGGGACGTACATGTACATCCATTGTCGGGAAGGGGTTAAATAATGAAACAATTTAGAACATATTTAAAATACCACAAAGTTTGAATGATGAAACAATGCAGGCCTGATTTAAAATAACAGAGCAAGTTTGACACAGACCAAAGGTGCAATTCACCACAGGAGGATCTCAGAAGATATGCATATGATTAGGAAAGACAAATGTAAAGCAATTTGTTTCCAGAACCAGAGAGTTGTTGCATCTTGATTCATGACCCAAAAACTGAGTTAACCTTTCTAGTGTAAAAGAGGTGTCCAGTGCATTTCTTTGCAATGTATTGGGAACGTCTCTGATGCTCTAAGGGTTAATGAAGAAAAATGAAGGGTTCCACCAATCATAATGTTATCTTACTGGCTGGCAGCAGCCATTGGTGGTGATGTCAGCGGTAGACAGCCAATATAGGAAACTTGTTTGATTGTAAGGGATTGCAAGACAGTGACGATCTGAGTCCTCTGAGAGATAAAGTATCCAAGTAAATACTGAAAAAAGTATATCTTATTATTAGAATAAGAAAAGATTACAAAAATCTAGATTTGCATTAATAAAAATATTTTCTACCAGCCAGAAAAGCAGGCAATGTCATATAATGAACAAATGTTCATATCTAAATTTTCTTTTCGTGTATGTTTCTAAAGTGCATTGTAGCTATTGCATTGGCAGTTTATAACTACTTGGTACAAGAGGTTTAATGAATGAATCAATGGATATGTTTATTTATATAGCGCCACAAATGTACGCAGAGCTTTTAGACAATACAGGGTTACAAGTGCTTTGTAGAGTGAAACACAGGATTTGAGGTCCTTGCCTGAAAGCTTACAATCTAAACTTCAGTGTAAAAATGTGTACTCCTGTTTGTTTGTATTCTTATTAATATCTTTTCTAAGGACATTCAATCGATCAAGCAAAATCATAAGATTTCAGAAATAGCATATTTTTTCTTATCTGAAAAGTGCGAAGGTTTGGATTATAAAACGACCAGGTTATAATATCATCTCTTCTCCGCCAATATGGTTCTAATTTACATAACACGCTGTGGCTAATTCCTTGGGGATGACACTGATTATCACTGCTTCTTAACTAAAAACAGTCGGATTTGAACACATTGCATTAATTTTAGATGCCTGTATCTAATGAAGAATATTATTCCAATCTTAACACTGAAAATGGATCCTTCTGATGTATTGCACCATTTAAATAATATCAGAAGCCTTTGAATTATAATATGTTTATCAGTCTGCTTTTCATCTTTTGATTGGTGGCAAAATAGTAAAATTGCTTGTTATTATATTTTATGAAACATTGTTCAAGATATAACAGTTAAATGGTAATTTACACATTAGTAATGTTTGCAGTCATTTATAAATATTGGGATTCTAGAGCTGAGGGCAATAAAAATGGGATTGCTCATGCTTGAACTTTGTAAACGAGAATGTGGATATTGGCTGAGCTGGAGAACAGAGTATCGCCACTATGTTTGGTGATAACTTGAGAGAGGACACAAATGTAGTTAATTGTTCAGAGGAAACATATTGTTTCCCAATGTATTCTTAGCAGATACATATATTGTGTTGTGGAGATGACATCCATAATAAATAAGACTAGATTTTATTGATGTAATGAAACGCTTATATAGAAAAAATATGATCACTTACGTCAACATCTTACGTTAGTTGTAGCATGCTATTAGTTTTGTGGTTATACTAAGGACTTTGAAATAGATAACGCCAACGTGGATATTACTATATTGCTTGTGGTAAATTTAACAATGTGAAAAGGCCTAATGAGACAATAGAGGCAAAACTTTAAAAAAGCATTGCTTATTTTGTGGAAGTGAGCTAAAAGAATTGTCATTCTGGTATTGTAAATATGATTGCTTAGAAACTTTCACTTATAATATCAAAAAACACCTGCCTAAAATATAGACAAGATGAACTCTTAATGTGGGATAAACTGGCATTAACCAAAAATGAATGTATATTTATTATAATTCTTGACTCTTACATAAAGGCAAAAAGACACAAATAAAATATACAAAGTATCCCTAGATAGTATATAAAAACACAAAAATTCAAAAAACACAGAATCAAAAATTATTCTCCGGTGGTACAGATGGTATCCCTTGGAAATATTGCCCTTTCGTTAGCAAGAATCAAAATGGCGAGATCGGAATGTTTCCTGCATCATGCGTGCAAGACCAGAATATCAAACGCATGAAAAGGGTGATATTCTCATGTTGCTGTTTTGATTGTCCACCCTGCTGACTACTACTGCCATACATCCCCAAGGACTGCGTGTAGAGATGGATACCCCACACAGGGATAAATAAGGGGTTACATTAGCAAGCAATATTTGGGACCTGCATCCCACGCCATGGATCAACCCATTTTACAGACCATTGAAGCAGCATCATACCCACCGGCCCCGCCTTCTTCTCAATAACAGAACCCGTGACACACACAGTCTTCAGGCCAGCGGGTATGATGCTGCTTCTTCAGTCTCTACAATAGGTTGGTCCCAGGCTGGGGACACAAGTCCCAAATAATGTTTGCTAATGTAACCCCTTATTTATCCCTGTGTGGGGCGTCTTATCTCTATCCAAGTTTCAGCTGTATAGGAAAACAATTAGGAGAATACACATGAACAACAAGAGAACATTGCAATAAAGGCAAACTGCAAGTTGTGTTTAGTAATCCTCAAGTATAACAGAAGAGTCCAGGCAAATTCCTTAGTATAAAAGCTCCATCATCAACTGTATTAGGAACCTCGTGTTCTGGTACACAGAGATGGACAAAAGCCCAAAGCACATTTGATGTGGTAATCTTGTGCTTCATGTCTTCATTGCTGATTCAGTTTACTTATAGTGCAAGCATGTAGGCCTTTTTGTTGCAATGAGATGCAGATTGTTCCATAATGAACATTACGTAACATTTTTCTCATTTTCCTCTAGACTGTAAGCTCTCACGAGCAGGGTCCTCTGATCCTTCTGTTCTTCACATTTGATTGTACTATTTAATACCCCTGTATGTCTATTCCCTACTGTAAAACGCTGCAGAATTTGTTGGCACTATATAAATAAAGATTAATAATAAAATAATCAGTGGGGATTGTACTTTTATTTCAATTTGAGCAAAAACAAGGAAATGTTTTTAGGTAATGTAAATTGTTTGTTGGTTTTTTTTTTTTTTTACTGCTCACAAGTATGTTTTCCTATAGGGAGTGTGAAACGAACAAATTATGTATAAAGTAACAAAACATATAGTTTATTTTGTTTAACTTTGGGTTTAAGGAAAAAATGTAACCGTTCATGACATCTTCTTGCAAGTCATCAGTTATCGAACTCCGGGCAGTGAAATAACAGGATGTAATCTGAGATGCCCCATGCTGGGCAGAATGGGAGAGGAAAAGAAGAAAAAAAAACATGGGGGTGGTGACAAAGTGGAGAGGGAGGAACCCCAGCACAGCATGTTGTCTCTCACAAATAGGAGAGGGGAGGAAGCGAAGGTGATTTATTTATCTTCTCTGGCTTTATTTATTACAGACTCGGGTTAACTAGGCTTCATATCCATCCCCTGTAACATTAGCACATTGTATTAGGTATAACAAGTTCACTTTAAACTCTTTGAATTTTGAAGTTACGTTTACAAAGAGATTTTTTTAAGGTTAGAAGATGGGCCTGAAGAAGTCCAATATTTCCTCTGAACGAGCAAATTGAAACACAACTTCTAATTCATATAGCTAAAACTAGAGCATCCATTTTTGTCAAGTAGTGCATGAGGGGCAAGAGGTATGAATAATCTCAATGGGAAGACCTTGTCAAATGGGTGAATGTGTAAAAGATACTAATGAAAAAGTGATAATACCACTGGACTTAATCTAGCGATTGCACCCATCCATACACACTCATTGACACAGGTCAAACCTACTGCACCATGTTCACAAAATAAAGCTTATTATTCAAATAACTTATGCTTTTATTTTATCCATATGGTGTAGCTACTTGCCCCCCCAATTTATACACTTTTGTCTTTATACATAGCCTAAAAGCATCACCAGTGCAACATCATTGTAAGTCACTCTTTAAAAAGAACATAATGCCTCCTAATAAGAGAACCATACTTAACCTTTTCTCTAAATCATAATAGTCCCTATTAATTCTGACCTCACGTCTTTGTTCAAGAGATGCCATCCCACTAATTTATCAATACTAGAGACATCTGCAATACATATTGAAGCAATGTGTTGGATACCTCTCTTACAGGGTTAAAGCTCTATTTAAATGATTGGGGATTTGTTGATTATTTATTTCCCCCTATGGTACAATTGGCTTGCTCCAGTAATGCAACAATTCAGCTGAATATGACCCATAGTATACAGGTCTATATGTGGTATACTTAGTTTGTGCTTTGTCATCCATAAAGCACTCTGTGGGAGAGGGTAAGTGGATGTTGGAATGCATCGACACATCCCCAAGCCCTCACCCCTTTTACCTCAGTGCTTGACTGACAATAGCCCACCTTTGGGGCAGGTAAACTGCTTCCTAGCCTGTGCCCCCAGCAAACTGTAAACATCTCTGGCTAAGCTGCACTGAAAAGGACTGGGACAATGTAACTACTGGGACAATAGAACCCTCTATGGACCCATCCCTTGTTTTGATTCCATCATATCCCAAAGGGCTGTCATTATTATGTTGTTAAATAAATCTAGCCCTCTCTCAGGTAGTGGGCACCACCTCCCCTGTACAACTTCTTTTCCTGGTTGCCAATTTTATTATTCTTAATGGTCCCTGCTTTACCAGAGCTTCCTGAAAATCTCAGACACCTGCACCACACTGTAGGCCTCTTTAACCAAACGAGAACGGCTTCCTAGCTGCCTTCCTCTGACTGACACAGTTGCATGCACAACCTTGAAGTGCACAAATGAATTCCTTAAGATGAAAAACTTGGCACACTGCCTTCCAACTTTTGCTGGCAGAGGCAGAGAGTGAAAGATAGGACTAGGTCCAGAGAGGCCTGGTGTATTCCTTGTATGCTGAATTCCAGTTCCCCAATTACATTACAGTTATAAAGTAATGAGTATTGTTAACTGAAGGACCTAGGCCTATTGCCTCCAAGGAACTCTTCATTATTTCCCTGAACTGGTATTTGGAAATAACTGCCATCCTTTTGTTTTAGGAATGCCCTGTCCTAGGGTGGTCTGATCTTAATTACATTTCTGATCACCTTATATGGGCATGCCTACCTTGCCTAGGGGTCAAATTACCCACTTCTGATTAGACTTGTATTTCACAATCATACAGTTCACTGCCAGATTAGACATGACCATCCTGCATAACCCTGAGCTCTGTGCCCCTATCTGTCTCTATGAGCTTGCTAATTCTGAAAATCC
The DNA here is from genome assembly GCA_037306005.1 of Rhinophrynus dorsalis. Classification (NCBI taxonomy): domain Eukaryota; kingdom Metazoa; phylum Chordata; class Amphibia; order Anura; family Rhinophrynidae; genus Rhinophrynus; species Rhinophrynus dorsalis. Next base: position 43,406,636 of record CM074726.1, on the reverse strand, counting down.
CACAGAGGGCCATAAAATGCTGCATGGAACAAACATATATCATAAGGAGATGAACAGATGGTGGGTAGGACTTGCAACAGTTAAAGGCTGCTGGCCTGCACTTTTTGTTTCATCTGACAGTGAAATTGCCTGTTTATACCCTCCTCTTCCCTAATGTGGGAAAAAAGGTATATAGCTGCCAGAGTCATTGCCAGTATGGCACCAGATGGCCCCAACCCCCTCATATTTTTAATGGATTGAAGCAGCACTTAGATGTTCTTCCAAACTCCTCCTTCCCCGATTCACCTCATTCGTCTAGTGCCGGTCACGGTTTGTTAAGACTCTCAGACGCAAAGTTAGGTAAAAACACAACTTTATTGAAAAGTTTAAAATAATCCCATAGGATCTCATACATATACATACACATGTATATTAATGACAGGAAAGTAGTAATAATAGCGAGTAAGGCTCTACAGGCCTTGCCAATATACCGGGCAAGGCAGCCTATTAGATTACAAGGAGGCAATGGCTCTACCGGCCTTGCCAATATACCGGGCATGGCAGCCTATTAGACTATCAGAAGTATACAGGCTCTACCGGCCCTGCCAATATACCGGGCAAGACAGCCTTACGAATCACCAGATGATATAGGCAGCCTAAAGGAACACCCTGGATATAGGCTCTACCGGCCCTGCCAATACCGGGTAAGGCAACCCCAAAGTGGAAATGACTGGAAGGTTCTACCGGCCTTACCCATATACCGGGCAAGGCAGCCTAGAAGAGATGGTGCCAACCACTCTGCCTCAATGCCTGTCAGATGACAATGACCGTATAGAGATGGTATATAGAGGCTAAGAAAGCTAGTGGTAGTACCAGGTATTCTGCACATACCAGCACCCATGTACTGGGAGAATAACTAGCTGTCTAGGACTTGACAGCGTGCAGTGAACCAATGTCCACAACCAGGGACCATCAGTCTAAGAATGTAGCCGTGAGGCAAAGGAGCGAACCAGTGCCCACGCGCTGGGTACCAACAATCTAACTGTTTATTAAGCCGTAAGGCTGTGGAGCAAACAAGCGCCCGCGAGCTAAAACCCAACAGGCTAAATGATAGTAAGCTGCAAAGCAGTGGAGCGAACCAGTGCCTGTGCGATGAGGACCAACAGACTCAATGTGAGCAAGCCATAAGGCAATGGAGCAAACCAGCGCCCGCACGCTGGGAACCAGCAGACTAAATGTATAGTAAGCCGTGAGGCAGTGGAGCAAACCAGCGCCCGTGCGCTGGAAACCAACAGGATAGGAATGTCGCCTAAGCGACTGAAGATCAAGTCGCCACAGCTGAAAGGAAACTGGATGCTGAAGATGAACAGGAACCAGCACTACGATGGACCACCGGATCAGGAACGGCAACGAAGACTGGTAGCAGGAAGCAGCAACGTCGAGCGACTCCAACCGGAACAGGCACGGGAACAGGCACAGCTGATCAGGAGACTCAGGAACTAGATGCACTCAGGAACAGGAACACAGCTAAAGGCCCATAAGCTTTAGTAACATAATGAAAGTGAAGGCAGCCAGAGTCACCACGAAAGGGCAACCAAAGGGTGCCCAAACTCAGTTTAAATAGGCAAGGTGAGGCGGGCTGAAGGCAGACAGCCAATGGGAGCCCCCTACAGGTGATACACACAAAAGCAGCAATCACGGGTACCGTGATAGTGCCTTACTTTTTGTGTCCTAGTCCTGGAAGCCAAAGATCTCCTGAGCAGTGAATCTACATTAGGTCATCATCCACCTTACCATAAGTCAGGTAGGAAAACACAACCAGAATGATAAGCTAGGGACAAGTTTAAAAAAAAGTTTAAAAAACAATTCCAGGATCTCACTAGACAAGACATCAGCCATACAGTTATCAATATCTGAGACATGCCATGTGTGCTCTTGTGAAATTTCCCTATGTCACTAGTGTAAGCAATGTAAATAGAAAAGGAGAGTCTGGAACCCCCATGTTTTGCTGTTCCAGATTTTACCTTAGAAGTGGCAGGGTGAAGCAGCGCTTGCTGCTTCTGAATGATGCTTGGGAATCTGCAGGAGGTTGATGTGGATGGCTGGGGTGCGGGCCTGGGCAGTGTGGAATGGGAGGCACAGTTGTTTTGCACACAATTCGAGTGCCAGGGCGGGCTGTAGGGACTGATGGCCAGGTAGCAACTGGGAAATATGCCAATTGCAGGGAACAAAAGGATGAATGTTTCTTAGGCTGGGAGGACAGGGGGAGACCCTTGGAGCAGGGAGGTGGGAGAGGAAGGGGAATCTACTTGCAGTCCCTTAGTTAGGTTATTCTCCATTTCAGGCACATCTCTGGATCCCCTACAAACTGTTATGGAAGGCATTCCTGGTAGCTAGCACATTTCATCTTGATGATTATCACGGGACCCATGATTGCCTCCAGCGACATTGCATTACTTCCTGGTTGTCGCGCTGAAGCACAGTCGCTATTCTTCTTGGCTGCTGTTAATTGCCAAAGTGAGTCCCCACCTACATGCTAGACCTTATAAGCCTCAGCCTGCCATTAATCCTTTGCCCTTTCATGGTGTACCTGTGTGCTATAGCTCTTGTGATTCCGATGCTCAATTTCTGTGTATGACTCCTGGCTCGTTTTGACTTCGGCTCCGTTTGATCCCCAACTGCTTACCACTCTGTTTGACTCCTGGCTGTCACGATTACCAATAACGTTCAGGAGTCAGTACGGTATAGTTAAATGCAAACTTTATTAATAATAGAAAAGTAGAGCACACTATATACACAAGTAGCAAGCAGAGGGTTACAAGCCAGTGAGCACTGCTATCAGGAATAGTAGGCTTCCAAGCTTGACCACTCTGCTGGAGAAATAGGCCTCAGCCACTGGTAGTCTCTGCAGGAACAGGAACACTGTATCTTGATCCGACGAAGTGAGAGTACTGACTCACACCTGCAGTCAGGATGAGGAAATGGATAGCTGACTCACGCCTGCAGTCAGTATAAGGAAAGGGATCCCTGACTCATGCCTGCAGTCAGTGTTGGAGCTAGTCTACCAGAGCCCCAGGTCCGCACTAGATTGGGTGTCTGCTAGGTACAAGGAACAAACGTAAGAATAGTCAGACAAAGCCACAAGCCAGCACCAGAGGGGTTAGTCAGACAAGCCAGGTCATACGCAGTTCAGGTAGTCAGCCAGAGCCACAGGTCTGCACCTTGGCGTTCTAGGGAGTGTCAGTCACAACTGCCAGTTTGGTTACCCTAGCGTTCTAGGGATTCCTATTCACCGCTACCTGCTGGTTTACCCTAGCACTCCAGGGAGTTCAGTCTCTGAGCTCATCCACCCTTACAGATTTGGGGAATTTCCCTCTGTTTCCAGGGGCTTTACAGCTGCTCCTGTACTAGTAGCTACTACCATCACTGCTACTGGTATATGCGTTCAGTCAGAGTGGTATTTACCTCCTTTCAGTCGGGTGATCCTGTGCTTTATCCTTACCTGCTCCGTGAAGGTTGGGGAAGTGCCCAGACGCTGGCCTTTACACTTGGTCCAGTGAAGGTTGGGAAAGTCTGTCTATTTCATGCTGTTTTAATTTCTCAATAGAGATATTCCTTTTTTTTACTGCATCTGTACTTGTCAGTGTTGTTATTCCATAGTCACCCCATGACAATGATGGGACCTATGAAACAAAAGCGTAAAAGTAATAACTGGGTTTTTTTCTTTATAGCAACCCATTTTTAAACTCTGAACCTCTCCTACTTTTTTCTTGCCTTACACTCAGCCCACCCCCACCTCCCCAGGCAATGGCCACCCTACTTCTTTGGTCATGTAAAACAGATTGTAAAAAAAAAAAACACAGAGGCTGTCATTAATCTAAATGTACCTTTGGACTCTGAGGCTGTCATTTAGTTAAATGTACCTTTGGACACTTAGAAAAGCATAAAACAGTGGAGTCTAACTCTGGATCTATAGGCCAGGGGTGGCCAAACTTTTAAGACTGAACCCCTCTTTTATTTACAAAACATTTTTAGGCCTCTCTGTATATACTTAGATGCACCATACAGAGACGTTTTGCTTCAGTCTGTAGGATGAACAAGATTGTAAGCCCTGCAGCCAGTCCTTTGAGACCAAATGAGGGGCAATCCCACAGTTTGGTCACCCATGTTTTAGAGCACATAACTGTTTAGGATTTCACAATATCTCTGTATGAAATAAAGCAGTAAAAACTATGGAAAGAAGCACATTGTGGGTTGGAAGGACGTGCGCTGCAGAAATAGAAAACTTCCTACAGACTTTACAGGGTGAAGAATGAAAACCATGGGTAGAATAGAATTTCAAAGAAACTGTAGAGTGTGCAATGAAATCAAAACCAAGGCTGCATTTCAAGTTATTCAGAGTAGACTAATGCCTAGAGTACCATGTTTTGAGGGATGCTGTGCTCCTCACACCCACATTTTGTGGCCAGGGAAATTCCAGTGCCTCTGTACACACTCCTACCTTTTGTCTTCTAGTTTACACACTCCTTATAATCTATTATTTAAAGGGAAAGTAATGTTTCACAAAAACAGCAGCTCCAATTAATCTTCATAGTATTTGGGTGATGGAGAGTGTTATTTCAATACTGTCAGAGTTGTAGTTCAAGAGTAACTGAATGATAAAGTATCCCGCTCCCATCCCTTTTACCTAGTGTAAGCCACCTCCCCTCAGATGTGGAATCTGGTCTCTTGACCAGACATCACAGCAAGAGACAATCTTCTTACTGTGATCATAAGGAAACCCTGCCCCTTGACAGTTTTTTCAGGTTTTTCCTTATGCTCACTGAAGATTGTCCCTCTCGGCGACCCATCCTGGCAGTCTTGCTGCTCTGAGGTGAGCAGTGTTACATCAGTAAAAGGGGCGGGAGGGGGATATTTTATCCTTCAATTATTCTTGAACTACAACTCTGACAGTATTGAAATAATGGCCCAAATACTATGAAGATTATTTTGAGCTGCTTTTATTGTGAAACATTACTATCCCTTTAACCTCTAGGATGTAAGAGAGATCTTCAAAGCAGTGTGAACAATGCTTTGGAAACCTTCTATTAGCCAAGAGGTTGAATTTTTTTATCTTATATATTATGATTTTCGGTATAAGGGATGGGTATTGGGGTTGGTTTGTGAGAAGAGTTGAGTGTAATGATGGTTAGGGATAAGGGCACCTTTCCAAGCAGCTCTTGAACTATGTATGCCCCTGATCTCAACCATTAAAGCTAGTCCTCAGTGCTTCAAATTTCTGATAGATGAAGATAAATTGGACAGGGTGTGGCATGCCATAATCAAATATACTACAGATTTCTACCTTTCTCTTTAGCATTATAAAAATATAAATTATTTGTTGCTCTGATTGCAATGATACAATCTCTTTATCATTCAATGTACAGCTGTTTGAGACTTTATCTTTATAAATGCAAGCTGAATTCCATGCCAAACAGAAGTCCAACCTCCATCACACATCTGTTGTAAACACCAATGATTTCTTCTGGTCAAGAGTCTCTTGTAACTGTCATATAAATGTCCTATTAACATGTGATTACCGAGCAATGGAAAAATTGAGAAAGCAAGCATTTTAAAAATGTTTATAAAATGGTTTTCCCATAGCAGTTCATGGCACAGATGTTGAAATAACAACTGTTTTTATATGTATTCCTTGTGGAGATCGCTTACAAAATATTTACATGAAGCTTCTTTCACTTGGATGCTATAGAGATCTCCAGTCCATTGTTTCACAGTACATGTTCGATTCAACCCCGGTGTCCAAGGGGTATTAGTGAATTAGAAATCTCCAGTCCATAGGTTCACAGTATGTACTCGATTCAACCCTGGTGTCCAAGGGGTATTAGTGAATGTATTAGATAGACTAAGCATGATCTGCTTCTAAACATTAGGAGTATGCACACTGCTGGTGCTGTTCTTTTAAGTATACGTATGACTTTCTTTTGATACCACATTTATATGACTAGCCCATAATTTAATTAGATAATAAAAAAATTGGAAAAAAAAAAGAATACAAACTTCCACAACATTTTTCTAGGTCTTTTTTTCTGATAATTTTAGCTCAATTAATTTTTAACAGGGACTGTATAAAAGGTATAAACGTTCATTCATACTTCCCAAATGGCACGATGCAAGAAACGTTTGCATCAGATGAAGGCATTTTTGTGCGCAGATAGATTTTGAGCATATTGTAATCCAGGAAGCTAAATACCGAACGTTTCTTGAATTGCGCGTGAAAAATTTCATTTTACGACAACCGTACACAGACGTATAAATTCATTTCGCAATAGCAGTTCTTGCATTAGGCGCATTCGTTATTCCACTCACACAGATTCGTTAATCTTATCCATGCCCACAAAAAAATAAATATACGCAGCCGTTCGCTAATCTTGAATTTTCATGCACAATTCAACAAAACCATACGCAAACCTATTCCCTAGTGGTTTTCACACAGGAAATAGCGATTGCGCACGTTTCCTGCATCGCCCCAAAAGTTTACCCTTTTTAGGGGGTACTGTTCCTCTCAGAGGTAAATACCTATGTCCCTCTTTTCCCTCCCTGGTGTCCCTCTTTTAGGTGATCAGACTGTGTGGTGTGTATATAAGTGTATCAGATTTCTCCACAGCATTAACACTCACATTAATGTTTGTGTAAAATACTTTGGTCTTGCTCTAAATCTTTTATTAATTTACACATAAAGGTAGCAATAGTTAATCAAGTGACCAAATGTAGGTGCTTTTGAGAGCTCTTTCAGAATCGCTTATTACAAAGTGATGGTTCCACCTTAACATGAGGTAATGAAAACTTTACTAATGGATTGTAACATTTTGACCCTTCAGGGTCAGTTATATTGCCAAGCAGCTCAAGAGATCTCCTAGAAATAATATTGCTCACCTTCTCCACCTCTTTCATCAGTTCAGTCTTATCCTTTCTCTTGTTTTTTTTTTCTCCATTTCTCTCTCGATAGTATTGGAATTTTAGTGACATCATGCATAACAAAAGATCAGTGGGCAGACAGAACATTACAATTAGTATAAAATATGTCCCTCTGTTCTGGAACTCTGTGGTGACTAGGAACACATGTTTGGTGAGTTGCTGTTGATTCTCTGCATGACACAAGGTACACCCTGCACCATCATTTATCCAGCTGCATGTAGATGACAGTAATAATATTGACAGTGATGTCTTGTTTCATCGAGAGTATTCAGTGACATGCTGTGTGAGCTGTGGTACAAAGGGAGCAGATATAAATTCCATGACTGAATTTGTTTTTCTTGATATTTAACCACCATATAGGTTGTTCCATAGACCTTTGGTGAGTTTTGAAGTCAGATGTCATTAAAGACATAGTATTGATTAATATGGATAACCTGTATATTGCAGGATTTATCCTACTGCGTAAAAAAGGGTACTCCCACTGCTGAGATGTTTCAATCAAAAGTCATTGCAGCTCAAACTCACATTTTTGGTGCAGTACTTCAATGGCCTGAAATCTTGGGTTCAAGTTCTCTCCTCAGGAGTTGCCCCGATGCGTCTTCTTAATACATGGTAATCTGAAGACAGAAGATGTGCAGGAAAGGTGAGCAACCCTTTGAGTGCTGCAGGTCCACATGTCCCACAGTGCCCCTCCGCACAGGGGTTTTCCTTTGGAGTTCCTATTGCACACACCTACACTCATTGGGTTTATCTGTATGTGTGCTGGGTGTTTTGGAGCAGGTTTATGTGGTAACTGAACCCTTTAGCTGCTGGTTTTGCATCTTTTGGGAGTTTATTGGCACTTTCCTTACTGGGTTCAATGCTTTTTGGGTCTGCCAACATGTTCTAGTGATGTTTCATGTAATTTTAATTCACAGTTTCAACTTTGCAAAATGTGTGTTTATCTCATAGATGCCATTGCTCCATTCACTTCTATGGGACTGTACAGTTTGGGACATATCTCTGCAACCGCTCAATGTAACAACTTCAGAGATGGCTCATTTTAATTGCCTGACCATGGTCTGTCATCCACTTAACGTTTTATGTGTGTTGGGGGGCTCAGGGGGCTTCAGGTAGTGTTGGGGTACTTTTTTCTGGGAAAACTACATTTCCCATGAGTGCTTGCTTCGCTCGCTCGTTTCTGATTGGCTCCCGTCGCGGCAGCCATTTGGTGCCTTTTCCTGAAAGAGTATCCTACGCAGGGCTTGTATTCTCCTTCTCTTCTCTGCAGATTAACCCTTCGCCTGCCAGATAAGTGCATTTTAGCGATTTCTGGGGTGAAATTTTAATCTTACAAACTGTATTTGGGTGATTCCTTATACTTTAAACGTTTTGACACTGTGAGAATGTCTAATCTGTTAGAGCTTGGGGCCAGGCCTAAGACTAAGGACGTTGGGGTCTCTGTGTCCCCTTTTGCGCACTGTTCCGTATGTCATTCAGGGTTACCTAGAGATTTCTCAGGTCATTTATGCCCAGCATGTTCTGATATCCCTGAGTCTCTCCCAGGGACCTCCAGCCATGCATTAGAGCCACTTTGGGTGCAAGAGTTCAAGGCTGCTCTTAGAGACCTCCGATCTATATTGCAACTCTTTCCATCCCAGTTACAGGGGGTCTTCTACTCCTGGCAGACACCTTCTTCCATCAGATCTTCCCTGCCAAAACCGCAGGGAGTACCCAACGTATCGGATTCCTTTGAGGAGGAACTGTTGGTGGATTCGGATGTTGAGTAATGTTCTGCTGTGGGCTCCTCTCAGTTTTTTGGGGACCCCTTTGAGGCTGATCCTGATCCTTCGGCTGAGGACTTGATCAGAGCCGTTTTAACAACACTAAACATTCCCTTAGTTCAGGAGGTTTCTGTAGATCCCTCTGATGTATTTCAGGAGCCTAAAAGGCCCTATATTTGTTTTCCACCTAACCCCACTCTTGACCACCTTGTGTCTGAGTGGCAGTCTCCGGACAGGAAACCTTCTGTTTCCAAGAAATTTGCCAAACTTTACCCCTTCTCTGAGGCGGCGCTTGCTTAGTGGGTTCATCCCCCCAAAGTGGATGCTTCTGTCTCCAGGCTATCCAAGTCCACTGTCTTGCCAGTTGCTGATGCGTCCGCTCTGAAAGACAGGACTGACAAGAAACTTGAGGTCTCTCTCAAGTCCGTTTTTGCCACTGCTGGTACTGCCATACGTCCAGCGTTCGCTGCGGCATGGGTGAACCAGGCCATTGTGGTCTGGACTGAACAGCTCACCCTGGCTGTCCGTCAGGGTGCTCCTTCTTCGGATATGTTGAGGCTTCTTGCCAACATTTCTGAGGCCTAGCACTATGCTTCTGCTGCCTTATTTGATGCCATCCATTTGGTGGCAAGGGTTTCCACCATGTCTGTGGTTACCAGACAAGCTCTTTGGCTCAAGATCTGGCCTGCTAACACTGCTTCCAAGAAAGCTTTGCTCTCATTGTACCTCTTTGTTTGGGCCAGATCTTAAGGATCTGATTAGTGAGGCCACAGGGGTCAAGAGTACCCTTCTGCCTATGGTCCCCAAGAAGAAACCTCTCAAGCTTAATTGGCGCTTTCATGCCTTCCACACTGAGACACGTCCGGCGAACTAGACGGTTCCCTCAGCTCCGCGTTCCTCTTCCAAGCTCAAACAGCAATGGAAGCCCAAGGTCTCCTCCAAGCCTTCTTCGGCATGACTTGCCGAACCCAGGTCCCCACTCGGCTGTGGGTGGCCGTCTGCGTCACTACCACAGCGTCTGGGAGGATTCAGTTGCGGACACGTGGGTTTTACAGGTGGTGGCGGAAGGGTAAAGGATCCCTTTTGCCTCTCTAACTCCCTTTCGGTTTTTCCCTTCTCGTACGCAGGGCACAGAGAAACGCCATCTGTTCAATGGCGCTATTCAGGTCCTTCTGGACAAGGATGATCTGGAGCCTGATCCAGTTCGGGACAGAGGTATGGGTTTTTACTCAAACCTCTTTGTGGTCTCCAAGAAGGACGGCGGCTGTCTTCCCATTTTGGATTTGAAGGATCTCAATTCCTTTGTGATCATGACTCATTATCACCAGGAGTCCCTAAGGACGGTGATTGCTGCTATGTCCCTGGGGGAATTCTTTGCCTCTTTGGATCTTCAGGACGTGTATCTACACATCGCCATTCATCCAGAGAGTCGGCAGTATCTCAGCTTTGCCTGTGACCAAGGGCACTTTAAATTTTCAGCTCTTTCCTTTAGTCTAACTACAGCTCCTCAAGTCTTCAACTGTGTCCGGTGAGCTGTAGTATCTGTCCTCCATTGGGACGGCATCAATATTACTCCATACATGGATGACCTGCTTCTGAAAGCCCCTTCTGTGGAACTTCATCAGCAGGTTCAGGACTGCATTCATGCTCTCGCCCATCAAGGGTGGATCATCAACATGGACAAGTCAGATCTTGTCCCATCCCAGCGTCTGGTCTTCCTGGGCCTTCTCTTTGACACTCAGCAGAGCATGATGTTTCTCAGGCGTGGTGGCTCACCAGATCACCCACAGGGTTTCTGCTGTTCTGGGTTACTATTCAGTTCCAGCCAAGAAGCTGTCCTCTCTAATGGGGAAATCCATCTCCACCATAGAAGCGGTCCCATTTGCCATGGCTCAAACCAGAGAACTCCAGCGGTTTGTGATCCAGGTGTGCAGGGGTCATCCAGACCTTCTGAAGGTGTCAGTATCCCTCCCTCTTCATGTGGAACTGAGTTTGTCGTGGTGGCTCGACCTCTCCAATCTGCTGAAGGGCAAGTCCTTCCTGGTATCCTTCTGAACCATGGTGAAGACGGATGCCAACCTGTCCGACTGGGGAGCGGTCCTGGGTCGCCTGAGTGCTCAGGGTCAGTGGTCTCCGGAGGAATCTCTCCTTCCCATCAGCGTGTTGGAGCTTCGGGCAATATTTCATGCCCTTCATCACTGGACACCCCAGCTGTAAGAATGCCCAGCCCGACAATGCCACGGCCTTGGCTTACATCAACAAGCATGGTGGAACAAGAAGTCTCGCCGCTTGGATAGAGGTCAAGGCTATTTTGTCCTGGGCAGAAGAACATGTTCCTGCCATATCCACGGTGAACATTCCTGGCATAGACAATGTTATGGCAGAATTCCTCAGTCGACACACAGTGGACAGCGGAGAGAGGAAACTGCACCCAGAGGTGTTCACCCTCATTGTTCAGATGTGGAGCATTCTTTGCATTGACCTAATGGAGACAAGACACAACCGGAAGGCTCAAGGTTCTGCTCTCACTGGAGGGATCCTCTAGCGATGGATGCCATGTCCATTTCTTGGTTATTTCCTCTGGCCTACATCTTTACTCCCCTTCCCATATTGCACAGGGTGTTACGGAACTTGAGACTGGAGCGCTGTCCAGTCATTTTGATTGCTCCGTACTGGCCTTGACAGGCTTGGTTTCCAGAGCTTCTGGATCTGTCAGTGGCGGAGCCATTCTGGCTCCCTTGCCATCCGTATCTTCCTCTACAGGGTTACCTGTGGAAGGATTATATTCATCGTCTAGGTTTGACGGCTTGGAAATTGAATCCTCAATATTGAAGAAGGTTTTTCTTCTGTTATGGTGGCTACTATGCTCAGTGCCTGCAAACCTGTTTCTTCTAAGGCTCACCATTGTGTCTGGTCGATATTTCTATCTTGGTGTGCTGATAAGGACCTGTCTCAGGAATTTGATCTACCTACGGTCCTGGCTTTCTTGCAGGACAGTGTGGATAAGGGCTTCAGTTTGAGTTCCCTTAAGGTTCAGACTTCTGCTCTTTCTGTTTTCTTTCAGAGGCGCATTGCTTTTCTTCCTGATGTCAAGGTTTTCTTCCAGGGAGTTGCTCATACTCGTCCTGCTTTTAAGACTCCTGCTCCTCAGTGGGATCTTAACTTGGTTTTGGGCATCCTTCAGCGCCCTCCCTTTGAGTTCTTGGCTACTATTCCTCTATGCCTGCTGATGTGGAAAATGGCCCTTCTCCTGGTGATCTTGTCTGTTCGCAGTGCCGCGGACTTACATGCTCTGTCTTGTAGACCACCCTTTTTGGTGTTTCACAAAGACAAGGTGGTGCTTCACACTTTGCAGGAGTTTCTCCTGTAGGTGGTCTGAGTCCCACATTAATCAGGAGATTGTGTTGCCTTCTTTTTCCCTGACCCTACATCTGACAAGGAGAGGGATCTCCACTTGTTAGATGTGGTGAGTTGTCTTTATGTACATTGCACTGAGTCCCTTAGACAGTCTGATGTACTGTTTGTTATTCCTGAGGGCCCCAGGGAAGGGAGATCTGCATCCAAAGTGACTATTGCGTCTTGGATGAAGTCCACTATTCGTAAGGCTTACGAGCTAAGGAAGAAGCCTGTTCCCTTTGGGGTCATGGCTCATTCTACTAGATCTATTGGGGTTTACAAGAATCAAGCCTCTGCTGATCAGTTGTGCAAGGCTGCCACTTGGTCGTCTGTGCACACCTTTTCGAAGCACTACCGTGTTGATGTGCTGGCATCGGCTGATACCAATTTTGGGAGGAAGATCCTGGAGGCAGTCTTGCCTGTCTAGGATCTTCTTCGGTTCTTTGGTGCTTCCTTCACTTTTAAGCCCTGTTGGCTCTAGTTCAGTGTGCTGTGTAACAGTTCCTGGGGTGTTACCCCTGTTCAGTGTCAGTTGACACTTCATTTGTTTTGTTGGGATATCTCTGATCTGATGGTTCATATCTGTTCTGGTAACTTTGGGGGCTTTGCGCCTGGTCCTTGCCTTACTTCCCACCTCTGGGAAGCTCAATGGTTGGACATCCCAAAGTTACCAGTAACCTGTATTGGACGACAGAGAAAAGAGGATTTTAGTCTTACCTGTTAAATCCTTTTCTCTTAGTCCATACAGGTTACTGGTCTCCCACCCTGTCAAGGGACCATGCTTGGCTCTCCTGTGGTAGACTGTAGGGGTCCTTTGTGGTCATGCTCACAGGAGTCTTCGTTCCCTTCTACTATCTAGTCAATAGTTAGTGTCTCAAATCTTACTGGAGCTGATTGGCTAACTGCAGGGAAGGTAGGCTCCACCCGCTGCATACAATCATACAACCCTAGAATTATTCCTACCCAGTTAAAGGGGAAAATCGCCTATCCAAAGTTACCAGTAACCTGTATGGATTAAGAGAAAAGGCTTTAACAGGCAAGACTAAAATCCTATATATAAAAGAAAAGAGTTGGCGCTCTCAGGACTTCTCTCAAAATATATTTTTACTTAGTGTCAATGTTTCAATGTGAGTTACACATTTTCCTCATGATGTACTTGTCCTGAGGAAAACGTGGAACTCACATTGAAATGTTAACACTAGGTAAAATCATCTTTTGAGAGAAGTTCTAAGAGCACCGGCTCTTAGGCAATTGTCAGCTAGTGAGATAGTGAAATTAATATATAATAATAACACACACACACACGTGCGCTGGTCCAATGCAGGTCCCTCTGCCAGAGACTGTAATCCGTGACCCTGAGGTTTGAGTAGATTCCATAGCTGGTACATTAACCAACTGAGCTATATATATTAAGTTTAGGATAGCTGTGTTAGTGCAGTGGTGCTGATTCAAATGAATGAGTATTGCAGTGTGTAATAATACCTATTTTTATTGGACTAACTGAATGTTAGTCCAGTAAAAAAGGTATTGATACATACTGTAATACTCACTTATTTTATATATATATATATATAATATACGAATGTGTCCTCTCAGTTCTTACGTATGACTGTGAAACAATGAATGCCAAAGCCATACAAAAACGTAAGGCTACACAGAGAAGTATGGGGCATCAACATGAAAAAAAGCGACTGAAAAATGTGTGAGTGGATTCATCAGCAAACAAAGGGAATAGGCAGTCGACATAGCAAGAAGACCTGATGGCAGCTAGCCAAACACATTTTGGAATGGATTCCTTGCGATACTAAGTACCCAAGAAGAAGACGAAAGACAAGATGGTAGATGAAATTACTGAATTTTTGGTACACATTTCAACAGAAAACACAAGACTGATGGAAACTTACTGAAGAGACCTTCATCCTGCAGTGAATCGACAACGGCTTAAGATGATGGTGCATATATATCAAACAATGTAAAGGAGAGCGCTACATGTTTTGGTATATAATTTTAAATTAAATGTAAAAAACATTAACTATAAGACAGCTAGCATACAATATCAATAGAGTAAAATGAAACAATAACATTTCAACAGCGCTATAATAAAGAATCTTCTCAAGCATTATTGAGATTCTCTCCTCGCAACAGAGGAAAGTAAGTAACTGTTCCAGTCTATGGCTTTTGTAAGGCACCCAATGGGCTAATCGGAAATCCACAATATAAGTCTCTTGTAAGGCACCCAATGGGCCAATATAATATTACAATATAATATCCCTTTAATTTTCAATCTTTTGGAAGCCTCTTTCAGTGATACGGTTGAATACAGGACACACACACTGACACAAACACCAAGACCATTAATTCCTTGTTCTGAACCTTTTCTTTGGTCTTAGTAAAGTGGACCCCCCCCCCCCCGATCTCACCCAGAGAATGCAGTGCTCATTACCATTAATCCTACAGCATGCCATCTTAAAGTCAGACACACAGCACTCTAAAAGCGGTTTGTTCTGGGTCTAGAAGCAGGAAGAGAAATGACATTTCGCTGAGCAAGAACAATAATGTCTGTCCTCACAAGTTCAAAGCATTTAGACTCCTCAAAGTGCCTTTACTCCCTGAGAATTAGCAAGCTAAGAAAAACAAAACTCTGAATGGTGCTTGAAAAAAGTGCACTTCACCCAACTCTTTTCATTTTAACTTTAATTAAGTAAAGCAGTCTCCATCTGTGCCACTTAAATAGTCATTTTTCTCATTCTTCTTAGGAAGGCACAGCAATTACTAATGCATGGTTGTAGGAATGGGAATGACTTAACCCTTTCAGTGCCAGATGTGTATATTGGATACCCCCTCTGTCACTCAAAGGATTAATTGAGACTAGCATGTTTTTGCTGGAACTGAGAATGTAAGCATCCATTCTAGTCCTATAAGACTACACAGGTAATTTGCTTTAGTTATAGTAAAAATATACTTATAAAAACAGAAACACCATTGCATGTAAAGACCCCAAAACACAACATACATTAGTATATTTTTGTACCAGGGAACAATGGGGATATTTATTCAACTGGAATATAATTGTTGGTAAGCTAAATAAAGATACGTATTAATGTTTAGCGACATTTTCTCTAAGTGCTGACTCCAGTCAGTAGAGTGGGAATGGTCCTGTCTAAATAAGAATTGTCACAATATATTTATAAAGAAATTGCATCACAAATAAAGGCAGTGTCAGTGATTAAATCTTAAAGGGATAGTAATGTGTCACAAAAAAACAGCAGCTCCAATTAATCTTCATAGTATTTGGGCCATGGAGAGTGTTATTTCAGTACTGTTAGAGTTGTAGTTCAAGAGTAATTGAATGATAAAGTATCGCCCTCCCACCCCTTTTACTGATGTAACACTACTCTGCTCAGAGCAGCAGGGTAATATCCAAGTGGATTGCAGAGAGGGACAATCTTCAGTGAACATAAGGGAAAAACCTGTGAAGGGGGGCAGGGCTTTCATTGTTCTCACAGTAAGAAGACTGTCCTTTGCTGTGAGCTGTCTGGTCTGTGGACCAGATTCCACATCTGAGGGGAGGTGGCTTACACTCCCCTCAGATGTGGAATCTGATCCTGGGACCAGACAGGTCATAGCAAGAGACAATCTTCTTACTGTGAGCATAAGGAAAACCCTGCCCCCCTTGACAGGTTTTTCCTAATGCTCTCTGTACTGCGATCCATCTGGACAGTCTTGCTGCTCTGAGGTGAGCAGTGTTACATCAGTAAAAGGTGCTTTTATTGTGAAACATTACTATCCCTTTAACTCCAGGTATAACCTGCTCTTAATGGCACTATATAGTGACCGCTATGTATATGAAAAAAAATATTTTCCGGTGTGAATTTTCTCAAAATATTCTCTTATAGACATATTCATATACTTCAATATACTTTATAAATATTGTCCATCATTGTGAATTTTAGAGACAGATCTAAAACCCTTGACGACCACCTGATCTGGTGTGTGGGTTAAGGACCACGGAGTTTTGTTTTGTTTTTTTTTTTTTACATATTATTATTCTGGGATGGCAGAGTGCTGTGCAGCCGCGCTGCCATCCCAGAATTACATGTAGAATTTGTATTTTAATTTATATATTTGCATAAAATATGTAAATATTTTTAGTTTTTTTTGGTTTTGTTTTGTTTTTACTTTTTGCTCAATACTATCGCTTAAAATTAATGGAAATTTCCATTTTTTTTTTCCCTATTTACTTTGTCTCCGCATTGTATCTCTTTTTTTCTTGATACAACTGAAAAGCTTGAACTCATACATTAAAGCGGGACTACCACCCAACAAAATCTTTAGCTTATCTAAGTACCCATCTGGCAACTAGCTGCTTAGTAGCACTAGTCGCTAGAATAATTACCTTATTTAATAGATTTCTGCTATCTTCTATGGCTGACAGTAACACGGAGCGCGTACATCTTGCCCTTGTGACATCCGCGCGCTTGCACTGTCAGTCCCAGCCGGGTCTAGGAGGTGTTGCTAGGAGCCATTTGGCTCCAGCTGGGACTGACAGTGCAGGCGCACGGACGTCACAATGGCAAGATGCCCGTGCTCCGTGCTACTGTCAGCCATAGAAGAGAGCAAAAATCTATTAAATAAGGTAATTATTCTGGCGACTAGCGCTACTAAGCAGCTAGTTGCCAGATGGGGACTTAGTTAAGACAAAGATTTTGTTGGGTGGTAGTTCCGCTTTAATCAAGGAAAATATTTTTATATAAATTCAAAACCTGTTATTTCATGTAATACAAGTTTATTCGCATACACTATACTCACAGAAACATTGTACAAAATATATTGCAGGAATAAACAATATTAAAAACTTTTTTTTCAACATCGGGAATGCATAGTGTTCTTTAGCAGGGACATGTTCTCAAGTGCTCGTCAATTCCTTTAAAATGTACCATAAATCAACACTCAGTCTACAACATGTGTACTTTTTCCATTGCATGTAATACACTCACTTCACTCAATAGTATGTATTTTTAATTCATGTCTAACCCATAGGTACATTTTGTGACAGGCTCATTGGTCTAATATAACACTCGTTCATTAGTAATTACAAGAAAACAAATTTGTTGAAGGTAGAGTAGGAGGATCACTCTTCATTAAAAGCATTGCTTAGAAAAGAACGTCTATTTAAGTAAAACCATCACTCAGAATAATAGACCAAAGTGAACTTGCAAGAACTTTAGGAATGCAGCTGCTGGTCATTAAGGATTGCATTAATGGAGTTTATCCATTAAAAGTATCATCTCTGTTTATAAATTAAGCCTTACACCACATTTGATTCCTGTGGTACATAGCTTCTGCAGTTGGATGGTTAGCATTAGAGCTCTGTTCAATATTTCCATGTCTTTCTAAAAACTATTTTTCAGGAAGAAAGATTTCACCACATTAATAACGACACCCCATGGAATTGAAGAGTTGTCAGGAAAGACTCTGCTCTTGTAAAACCTCAATCTTATTCTTGGCATTACTGAAGAATTGTAGGTCTTTTTCTACTTTGAGGGCTAAGTTAATTATCATAGTTTGTACCTGTGATGCTTTGTTCGTTGTTCCAATTTTTTTGTGTACTGATTTCTCAGTGTCTTCTGCTTCTCCCCATGTTATGATCTTGGATCACCACCATTACCATGTATCTTCCTGACTTCAATGTAAAGGGCCACGTTTCAACTCAGTTTATTGCTGTCCACACTATCTATGACCTTGGCTTGCCACAACTACATTCTGCTCTCCACCTATATACTGAACCTACCTTGTGCAACTATGTTACAATCTGACTCCTTTGCCCTGAATCCATCTGGCAAGGCCTTTATCTTTGTACAGTTTCCTGAGTCTAGGTGCCATTGGCTTAGCTACATTGAGCCTGGGTTGACTCTGGCTCACACAATTTGGACTTAAGCCCATTTACTTGGTTGTTTATGATTCTGAACAGCATCAAACACTCGCCTTGCTTCACCCCTGAACAGGTATTCTCCTCCTTCTGTCTGCCCTCCTCTGGTATCACGGTTCCTCAGAGATATTCAGGAGTCCGTTCGATATAGTAAAATGCAATTTATTAAAGTATAAGTAAGGTAGTACACAATAGCAATATAGTAAGAACAAGCAGAGGGTCCTAAGCCAGCAAGCACTGCTATCAGAAATAGTAGGTTGCCCAGACTATCCACACTGCTGGAGACTAGGTCTAAGCCACTGGTAGTCTCTGCTGGAACCAGGAGCAGGAACAGGAACACAGGATCTTGATCCACCGTAGTGAGGAGCTACCTGACTCACACCTGTAGTCAGCAATGTAGCAGAGGATACCTGACTCTCGCCTGCAGTCAGTACGGAGAAAGCAGAAGCTTGACCCACGCCTGCAGTCAGTAAATAGCTAGTCTGCTAGAGCCCCAGGTCCTCCCCCCAATTGTGTGTCTGCTAGCTACAGGGGAATAACACGAGAACAGTCACACAGAGCCACAGGTCAGCACCTGAGAGGGTAGTCAGACAAGCCAGGTCATACACAGAGCCTAAGGACACAGAACTGCTTTGTACAACAAAGCAAGGGCAACTGAGTCAGACTGAGTCCTTTTAATGGCACTTCAACAAAGGTTAGCTTACAACTGTAGATGACAGTGTTAACCCTTTGAATGCCACAGGGGTATCCAGTGCATTGCTTTGGGTTAATGGACAAGTAATACCTCGGGTAAAGCGTATCACCATGTTTGACTTAAAAAAAAGCAGGATACTAGTAAAGTAAAAATTATACATTTAGTGGCTCTAGGATGCAAGCTTTCAAGACAACTCCGTTTCTTCTTCAGGCAAAACAGGAATGAAGGCTGAATATACAATACATGGCAGGTTAAACACTGCTACAAATTATTTTAATATTTAGATTTTACAGGTAGTGAACATGCTTATCAGTATGGTCTATAATTCATTTCCTAAGCTCAAGTAAAGTCTCTTAGAAGTGGACTACAGACAAGGTTTATTACCTTTTTGATGCACCAGTGATTTTTAGTCTTTAGCCAGATATAACTAACTCTAAAGAATGAAAAGGTTAACCCTCTAAGAGCCAGGCAGGTGCATAAACCATTACTAGCAATGAGCTGTGCAGCCCCTGCACCCAAAGGCACCAAAATATGTGTTTTGTGTGTGATTATGTGACATAAATTCCTTGTCACTGTTAAGTCACATTTCAGAGTGTTCAACTTTGTTATCAATTTATACTTTCAGATCTGTCTATCTGTGTCCTAAAATGTCCCATCAGTACTGTCACTTTGAGATCTTTAATGCT
Organism: Rhinophrynus dorsalis; assembly: GCA_037306005.1. NCBI lineage: Eukaryota > Metazoa > Chordata > Amphibia > Anura > Rhinophrynidae > Rhinophrynus > Rhinophrynus dorsalis. The sequence continues at coordinate 43,387,214 of CM074726.1, read as the reverse complement.
GTGATCAGCTTTACAAAAATGTTGACCCACTGGGGGGTGTCCTTTTTTGTTCACACTGGACCTATGAGAATTTGTCCTTTGTCTTAGGGTTTGTCCTGTCTCACCTACACATAGTCATATTAAAATGTGTGAAATATCCCCAAATAGATCATAAAAGTAACCCCCCCCCACTAAAATTTCTATGGCCAAAAAAACCATAGATGTGACTTCCAAGACTGATTGAAAATGTTATCTCTTAAACAGAAGCGCAAGGACAAAATTTGTGGAGACCATTAGTATATTCTGGCCATAGTAACTAAGTTGAGGGTTGTTATTTTGTATGTGCAGGCATGTGCACACAGAGACACCAAAGTGGGCTTGAGCACCTGCCCTTTGTGTCCAAAGTGCCCTTTTAACAAAAAAAAAAAAGAATAGATAATAATTATGAGAAGTGCCCTTTTTTCATTTGAGCCCCTGCCCCCCCAAAATGTCTGTGCATGTCCCTGAGTATGTGTTACCTCTTTAAATACATGGAGCGAACACTGTAACAGTATGTCAATAAACCGATGGTCATTTTCTCAATAATAGTATCTAAGACAAATAATTACATTGGCCACTAGCAGTTTACATAGAACACTAGTCATACAAATCTGGAAAACACAGCAAAACGTAACAAGATCCAAAGGAATACAAATACTAAAGCATATCTATTATCTACATGTTCTTGTTCATGCCACTAGGGTATCATATGTGCAGACAAGAAACTCAAACTTATTCACTCTGGAACAGTCCCTCTGTGCCACTATGTGCTGGGGAGACAATTCCTCCACACTTATTTCTAATGCACTATTCCAGGGGTTGGTGACATGAATCCTGCTAGCAGCTGTTGGACTCCAAATCCCAACATCCTCTGTCAGTCAACGGCTGACGGAGGATGATGGGATTTGGAGTCTAGCAACAGCAGGAGGACCTCTCACTTCCAACCAATGTTCATAATTGCATCCATCCTCATACGTGTTACAATGTTATGTTGATGTTTGTATCTGTTTGCTAGCAGTCTCAAAACATTCTGGAATGCTAAAAAGCCTCTTGTGCAGTTCACAGCATTCAGTAAATGGGGAATTGATGTATAAGCTTTAAAGAGGTTAGTATATGGTAAATTGATACACACAGAGCATCTGGTACCCCCCTAGGGATGGTACAGAGGCAGCTGCACTGGGCAGACTTGTCTAAACTGTGTGGGCCAGGTACAGCCCACTCATGGCTATGTCCCTGGAGAAATTTGCCAAAAAAACCCAACTGATTTTAACAATGGACTGAATTAGAGCATACTACTAAAAATAGCATTTTCTTTGTACTTGGCCCCTAAAGGTTTTCATTTTTACTTCCTTTTAGAAAAGGGTCTAAAACAATTCTGCTTAAAGGGATAGTAATATTTCACAATAAAAGCAGCTCCAATTAATCTTCATAGTATTTGAGCCATGGAGAGTGTTATTTCATTACTGTCAGAGTTGTAGTTCAAGAGTAATTGAATGATAAAGTTTCCCCCTCCCACCCCTTTTACTGATGTAACATTGGTCAACTCAGAGCAGCAAGACTGTCTGGTTGGATTGCAGCAAGGGACAATCTTCAGTGATCATAAGGAAAAATATGTCAAGGGGGACAGGGTTTCCTTATGTTCACGTTAAGAAGACTGTCCCTTGCTGCAACCTGTCCGGTCAAGAGACCAAATTCCGCATCTAAGGGGAGACGGCTTACACTAGGTAAAAGGGGCGGGAGGGGGAGACTTTATCATTCAATTACTCTTGAGCTACAGCTCTGACAGTATAGAAATAACACTCTCCATGGCCCAAATACTATGAAGATTAATTGGAGCTGCTTTTCTGTGAAACATTACAATCACTTTAAATGAGTAATGTATCACAGGGTAAATGTGTAATAATGATCAGCTCTACTCGCAGTAGGAAGGGTTCAGCAGAAAAAAACCTGTTCTTCCTGGGTACAGTAGATATCATTTGCTGATTTGTAGATAGTTACTTTGTTGATGATTTTCTGGGGCCGCTAAGGCAACAATATATTTATAGCTACAGCTGTTCTACACAACTGCTTGTTGCAACTGGCATGGCTGTGACCACCTACACTACATGCCTTACAGATTTAATCTCTGTGTACCTCAAATATCTTGGCACAGAGGCAAAGCTAATGACTAACATGTCTATTTATTAAGCAGTAGAGATATCAGTGCACTAGATATGCTGCTGTCTTCCACTGTTCTCACCTCTTATTCATAAAAACCTTTTGGGAATATATCAGTCTTTCTATCCCTGTTAAGGATATGTTATGCCAGGAAATACTATACAGACATGCATATAGTGAGCAATAAAGCGTATCTATAACTTTGCAACAAATATGTGATTTTGGAAAAGTGTTCAAAATCAACAATATTTATGTTAGTCATGTTTTATTTCAACCAGTATTTTCTGAGACTTTTAGCTTTATTTATGTGTAAATTTATATAGGAGAACTAGTACTTCCTGGTAGGAAGTGGAAGTTGGTAATGCAGTGCTTTGTGGAATGTTTGAGTACTCTAGGAAAGCCTGCTGGACTTACACTAACAAACTAAGAAATAAAGCTAACTATTTTACAAACTATTGTTTGAAATACAATAAAAAATGCCTGCCATTAATAGTTTGCTTTTAAAAGTTCTTTCAAAATCACCTTGTTTTTACTAAGAGAAAGTTCCACTTTAACCCCTTAACGACCCTTGACGGTCATAGTACATCAAGGGTCGATCTGACTGAACGACCTATGACGTGCTATGACCGTCATGGAGTTCCGGGCTCCCCCCGCGGCTGCACGCCTTTCGGGGAGTCCGGAACCAGAAAAAAAAAAAAAGTTCAGCGGACGTTCAGTTGCGGCGGCGATACCCCGGTCGTTAAGGGGTTAAGTTGTATCTGTTACCGCACAGCTTTTAGTCTCATTAAATTAATCTCTTAAAAATATGTATACCTTGCGCTTTTTGGTTCTTTATTCAGTGCATTGGTTTTAGAGATATTTGTTTAGTAGTTATGGACTCTTTAACCTCAGTAGAACAGAGTTTTCTTGCACATGTGGCACAGCCTGCGCAATTAATTACTCAACTGTCCAGAAATTGTCACGTCCTCTTTTCTGAGGTTTCACCAAAGGAATTAAATATGTTAATGTTGAGCAATAATCATGCAAATCCTGTCAAGATGAATACTCTCATTCACCAATGATGAACACTACATATGTGCAGATTATATATATATGCATATGTTGAGTCCTGTTAACTAACATGGTATACTCTAGCCAGGATCTACCTTACCTATGTTCACATATTTGAGTGTCATATCCTCGTAAGCATTCATTAATAAATGAGTGAGTACAGCTTTGCAGCAGCCCAGTCATAAATAAAATAATTTTCTTGCATATTTGCAATTCTATTATTTTGCTGCATATTTTAAATCTGTCTTTTAACAGATCCACTCCTACAGAAGTAACAACTGGTGATACTGGATTTAAAGGAAATAGTTTGCTGCAGGACAGCTGACCATTACTTATTCTGCATTTATCTTAATCGTTTGAGTTCCGGAGGTATATCCAACTCATTGATTTGTAATGCATTGTGTATCCCTCTGGCACTCAAAGGCTTAATATATGACTTTAATGTATTGCTGTCAACATGGGAAGCTCTAATGTTTTGGGTGGGGGGTTCCTAAGTCTACAACAAATGTTAAGGCTCCATAATAAACCAGGCAGTAACATTTCCATTTTCCAGAATGAAGTAAATGCTGTAAATCACAGATATGTAAATTAGGATAATGATCCCTAAACACTAAACAGAGGAACAGAACTTTTGCAATGAACATAGGGTCTGCTGGACACGAGGGAATCATAAACAACTATATAGGGACTTACAAGCCAAAGGATATGAGAGGCTCTGAGCATGAACAGAAACAATTTTGCCTGTTCTACGGCTAGTCACTGCTCAAGAGCATCACATTTTAGCTCTCAAGTGCCATTACAGAGGAGAAATTTCCAAATTCACATTAGACTAATCCCGCCCAAAAGGATTGTCCAGTTACAAAATGTTGGGCAAGTTCCCTCTAAATGGGACATGCCATCTAATCCCAGACATACGTTTCGGCCTTGTTTGGGCATCATCAGTGAGTGCAGCTGGTTTCCCTAGACACAAATAGCAAGGGGTTCACGTCCGGATTACCCTTTACTCTTAGGGAGAGACTCTAAGAGTGTTTCAAAAACATGCCAGAGGCTTTTATCACGAAAAGAAGCAATGTTGCCTATTCTACTGCTAGCCACTGCTCAAGAGCTTCACATTTTAGCTTTCTAGTGCCCTTACAGAGAAGAAATTTCCACATTCACACTAGACTAATCCCACCCAAATGGGAGGTTCGGTTCCAAAATGATGGGCAAGTACCCTCTGCACGGAAAATACCAGCTAACCCCAGACGTACTTTTCGGTCTAATGAAAAGGTGATCAGTGCTGCTTTTACTAGACAAGTATAGTCACACACACACACGGGGGTAGGCAAGCAATACAGTAAAGCAGGGGCAAAACAGACTGGGTTCTTGGTTGTATAGAAAAATACTTTAGCAGCAGGATGAGAGAAGACTGGTAAGACCTCACCTGGAGTACTGTGTACAGTTCTGATGATCAAATCACCAGAAGGACGTTAATAGTGCAGGGTCTTCATGATACAAGGTATCAGAATAAACTCAATGAACTTGTAAGAAAGGAGGTAGAATGGGTGATATGATACAAACCTTTAAATGTATTATGATTTAATATAGTTCAGGAGGGAAGCATTTTTCAGAAAAAAGGGAATACCAGAACAAGAGGTTAGAATGTGGAAAATCCAGAATAATGTGTGTAAGTACTACTTTACAAAAAGGGTGATTGACTCATACAACAGCCTCCCAGCAGAGGTTATTCTATTGGGCCTATGGACTAAGATTTCTCAAGTGGGCGAAATCTTCGTGCAAAGGCCACATAGAATAACATAAAAAGTGATATCACTGGAGAAGTAATCTCCACATTATCACCTCTCTATCACCCCATGGAGTCTGATGTACCACACAAGTGTAATCACACAAATGAAGAAATTGACTAATTCTGAAGCAAACCACCTGCAAGATAGGGGACATATAAAAATTCCTCAAAATCCCTCTAGTTTAACCCTTTGAGTGCCAACCCTTCCGGCACTCAAAGGGTTAAACCGAGATTTTAATCTCGGTCTCCAACTCATTGCAAAGAAATGCAATAGAGACTTCTTTAGCATTCAAGGAGTTAAAACCTCCAAATAAATAAATGACACATTTTTAGTCAGCGCTCCTGAATAAGTTGACCCTATATAAATAAAGAATAATAAAGAATAACAATAATTGTCTGTCCCCAATGTACAGCTGATTTACTCCAGACTTATGGTAGTTCTGCTTAGTAAATCAGACTCACTGCTTATTTTCATTGCCAGATCTGTGTTTATCCAGTCTGCACTGCGCCTGAACGGGTTAATGAGACAGCAAATATTTTACCTGGGCCATATGCCCGAATGTGGACAAACCCTGCCAGGCGTCATTCTCTCATTCAGCCAAGTGCTTGACCCTCGTTCCTGAAGTGTCAAAGAGACTGACTCTGGCACTTGCCCAGCTTGTCTGTATGAAGTCTGAATTGTGTAGAGCTGTTTGGACTCTAAGGGTGGTATCCACAAAGAGATGAGGAGCAATTCTGGAAACAAACACTCCCAAACGTCAAATTTTCCACTGATTTAACCCTTTGAGTGCTTGAGGGTTATCTGTATGTATGTATGTATATATACACACACACATAGTAAACTAGGTTGAAAAAAGTCCATCAAGTTTAACCTTTGCCTCATAACCCAAAGGAATGAGAATGATACAGCTTTTCTGCTGCCAAATAAGTTAGTCTTTATCCTGTTTTACCTACTAATACACAATATAACCCTGTATACCCCCTCTTGGAAGAAATGTATCTAATCTTCTCTTAAATTTGTCCATTGTATCTGCAATTACCACATCTTTGGACCAGGAATTCCACAATTTAAAAGACATTACTGCAAAAATACCTTTCCTCTGCTGAAGTTGAAGCCTCCTTTCCTCTAATCTCAAGGGATGTCCCCTGGTTATTTGATCAGGTTTTGGAATGAAAAGTTCACCAGAGAGAGCCTTGTATTGACCCCTCATATATATATATATATATATATATATATATATATATATATATATATATATATACGCTGGTCATTTAAAGTCATTTCTGTTCCTCTGTCCTTGTCTTTGTTTCTCCTCTGTTGATTTTGTCATCCTTTCTGTTGCTCTCTGCCTTATTAATGTTGTTTCTTCAAGTTTCCTACCCCCTCCCTGTCTTTTTTTTTTCTCCACTCTTCCTATTCATCCCCACTGTTTGCTCCCCTTGTATCCCCCACTTTTTTCTCTCCATCTCTGCCAATTTCTCTGTTTCACCATCTCTCCCACTGTTGTTGCATTTCTTCGCTGAGTTACAAATTCAGTGTTATTGACAAAGCTTAGCACAGCAATGGTGAATTACCCTGCTTTAGTTAATTTTTAGTTACATTTTTTTTACCACACTGACTAAAACCATAGGTGGCTTACTGTATTTGATAATTTTATCATTTTTTAAAATTCCGTAAAATCTAGTAGTGAGAATTCATTAAAACAACTGATACTCAATTTTGTATGGTAAATGCAGTAGTGTACTATGATTTGGATAGTGCAGGAGGGTAATGGTCACTGCTTCCTCCCCTAATAAATAAAATAACTCTCCCTCTTTATCTGTGATCATGCAGTTGCCTGAACCAGTATGAGTAAAAAATATGGCCAGTCCCTGTTTAAATTCGTTCCCACGCTCCCATTGGCTGGGATTGTGGGTTTATGCAGGGCACAGAATGTGCCCTTGGAGTAACCTCACCTTCCAGCCAATCAACATCTATATAGAGGGGTCACGGATTAATGTAACGCCACCACTCCAGCTAACCAATCATTGACTAGATAGAAAGGAGATGTTCTGCTCGTACGTGACCCCTCCAGCTACATTCTGTGCACTGAGTAACCCTACAATCCCAGTCAATTGGAGCATGAGAACTAATTTGAACAAGGTTTGGCCATATAAAAGACAATCCCTGTTCATTGGGGGGTGGTTATTTTATTTCTTAGAGGTGGCAGTGACAATAGTGTGTTTAATACTACTATGATAGTGTTTTGGGGCTGGACATTAGAGTTATTTGGTATATATACAGTATATGATTGAGTTGTGTGTTGCTTGGTTGTGTGACATGGCTTTGCAGTGTTTTTCCCTGACATAGATTTAGACTTTATTTTTGGATGTAACTGGGCCAGGGATTTTCTGTATTGAGATGTGGAATGAGATCAACCATATATCATGCATTATGTGTTTTTATGGGAGACTTTTTATGTGCAATAGATATTTATACGTATTTTCATACATAAGTTGCTGCCATCGCTATAATTTGGTGGCACTAAGGTATTTTTATTGAGCATCGTAAGTGTGCAGGAAGTGATCACTCCTGCCACCTACATAATAACAAGAGTAATAAGTATGGCAACACTAAAACACAATACTGAGGAAATAATCTGTTTTATCTGGTTCTATTTGTTCCACATTCACTTCCGATACCCACAAATTAGTATAATAGTATAACTGGTTTATATATACAAGGATTCTTGATACGCAGAGATCATCTCAGCGGTTGAGCTTTTTTATCCACTCGCTATCTACTCGCATTTTATGTTATCCTGTTCAGGATGGCCTAGAGTCATCCCAAACTTCATAATCATAGAATGATTGGCAGGGTTCATTTGTAAAGACCTTGTAACAATTTTCAAGAAAGTAAAATGCCCCCACTCAGTTACAGATTACAGCAGAGTTTAAAGGCATAGTAATGTTTCACAAACAAAGCAGGACCAATTAATCTTCATAGTATTTGGACCATGGAAAGTGTTATTTCAGTGCTGTCAGAGTTGTAGTTCAAGTGTAATTGAATGATAAAACATCCCCCTCCCACCCCTTTTACCTACTGTAAGCCGCCTCCCCTCAGATGTGGTCTCTTGACTAGATAGGTCACAGCAAGGGACAATCTTCTTACTGTGAGCATAAGGAAAACCTTGCTCCCCTTAATAGGTTTTTCCTTATGCTCACTGAAGATTGTCCCTCCCTGCGATCCATCTGGATAGTCTTGCTGCTCTGAGGTGAGCAGTGTTACATCAGTAAAAGGGGAGGGAGGGGGATACTTTATCATTCAATTACTCTTGAACTACAACTCTGACAGTATTGAAATAACACTCTCCATGGCCCAAATACTATGAAGATTAATCGGAGCTGCTTTTTTTGTGAAACATTACTATCCCTTTAAATACAAAAAGTCAGTAAGTAGATTCACCTGTTTGCTGTATGGCGTACACATGCCTAGGTAAGTAATACTTTAGTTAGCCCTTTGAGTGCCAGAGGGGTACGCAAGTATAATACATTATATTACAAATAGTTGCACATATAATGTTAAACATGATATAAACAAAATGCATTTCAGTAGGTCCAGTAGAGATCCTCCTATTTGTTTTGCATTTCAGCCACGTTTCAGAAGCTATTTAAGATTTAGACTAATACTTGAACGACTTTAGTCATACACCTGCTGTTTCCTTGCATGAAACCAATAGGATTCTACTGTAGTTAGTCTATGCGCACAAGGAATTCACTTAAACCTTAAATAACCTCTACAATGTTAAAGGAAACCACTGCTCATCCCCATCCAGCTAAATCTAAAGCTAGTCAGATTCCTTATTGCAGTTAACCCCTTGAATCTTAGAGGCATCTTCAACAGTAAAAAAACACTTTTTTAAAGTTTAGAACGTAATAATGTCTCAAAGCTTAAAAAACATGGTAATTTTGTTACTTGAATTTACATTCCCCTTAAAGATCAGGTTCCCTGTGGTGGGGAGCATTGACCTGGCAAATATCAGGGCTAGTTTAGTTACGTGCCATATTCAGCTAAACAAGGTCCTTTTGCAGCAGACCAGAAAACAACTAGGAAACAGTCACATGTCTTCAATGTGAGCTGAGTTGGAAAAGACTCCTCAATATCCATTCAGCTGGAATACAATTCTGGACTCTAACCTTGTTAAAACTGCTGGTATTCACCCTTAATTAGTTTGTGCTTCACAAGAAGTAATTGGAGGATATGCACCAAAAGATCCCAGCTGTAACATTAGGACATAAATCAGTACAACATAATCTACAAAACGGAAGCGCAACAAAGAACATCTAAAAGCGGAGTTTATTCTTATAAAAACTTATTGCACACAATCCAATTGCGCTTACAAGATATATAAAAAAAAGTAGGGCTTATCTGACTCCTCCAGTGACTGTTCAGTATCAGGCTCTCTTTCTCTGTACTGATGACTTCCCCATTATCATCCCCATTATCATCATTTTCATCACTAACACTGTTTGACTGAAGATTCTTTCCATTTGGGTTCATTCCTTGTATTGTAACTAGCAATAGTGATCATTATTGGTATTATCATCTTTATCATCAGCATTGTCATTTGTGTTCACTCGTGAAGATTGCCTTAATTGGATTATGGCCTCTGGTTTTCTGTATTTGACTTTGTGGTGGTCTTAGAGAATAGACACATACCGGTAGTATAGAAACTGGCCATATAAGGTTCTGATCCTAAGTCTGAGTGTTTAAGAGCGCCACTTCTTTGTTGTTGTTATAAATCAGTACAACGTCTATCAAAGAAGGAGCTCACAAAGGATAGAATGAGATATTTTTAGGTATTGCGCCATTCATTTTTCTACTTTTTACCATAAACGTAAGTAACAGGAGCAGGTGGAACAATTTTGTCCCTTTCCACAGAGAGATTTGTAATAGCTTTTAAGGAGAGTTTTTTTTTTTAAACAACATATTAGTCAAAAATGTTCTATCTATCTAGCCTCTATCTACAGATCTATCTGTCCATGCATATACTAAATCCATCTATCTACTAGCAGGTGTGTGCACGGCTTTGCTTGTGCATCAGATTTCTTTTTTAACCCCTTGTGTGCCAGAGAGGTATCTAATGCATTGTTTACAAAGTCAAACCTTGTGGTGGGGCATCAGGACAGCTCCTGATGTTCCCCAGCTATCAATATAGCTGGGAGATCAACAAAGGTGACACAAGGAAGCAACACAGTTCAACTGCTTCCATTCTTCACGGAGGTGGGTTAGAAATGGGCGGTATCGAGAAACCTGCCACGTTAATTAGGGAGGCTTTCCCTTACTAACGTGAGAGGGTTTCCCGATCCCACCCACTCCTTCCTGGGTCTGTGTATAATGGAAGCAGGGGAGCTGTATGTGTCGAATCTTTTGATCTTCCATCCAAATCACCTGTGAGATCAGTAGCTGGGGGGCATTAGGAGGGGTTACTTGCTAAAAGAGTAGAGGACTCCATGTAAACATGTATTCTATTTTATTTTGAAAATGCTTTACCAGTAATGTTTTACCCGTAAGAATGCTTTGAGATTTTACTTGTTTTTCAAGTTCAAGGATTTATTAGGAAAAAAGATACAGTCCTGGAAATTACTTAAAATGTTCCACCTTCCAGTTACTCCCAAGTGGTCTATGTGTATGACCATTAATTATGTGCAAATAGCTAGATAGCTAGGGACAGGATAGAAAAGTATAATCTTGTAAGTGCAATTTGATTGTGCACAGGAGTTCATACATTTTAATAAACACTGCTTTAGATTTTTTGCCTTGCACTTCTATTTTTGTAGAAAAGTATAGTGTTCCTACACATCATTAACACTTTAAAGGGATAGTAATACTTAAAGGGATAGTAATACTTAAAATGTAAAAAAAAATATGTTGTAGGGTTTATCCCCCTGAGTAAAACATGAGTACTCCCACTGCTGAGAGGTCTTTCATTCAAAAGTTATTAATTTTCAAAGTTGAATTTTTTAGGTGCAATATCACAGTGGCCTGAAATTGTACAGTGGCGCTGTTGCTACACCATCCTATGGAGATTTATGGTCAACTGACCAGAGTTGTCCATAGGATCATGTAGCAACAGCGCCACTGTATAATTTCAGGCCACTGTGATATTGCACCTAAAAAATTTAACTTTGAAAATTAATAACTTTTGAATAAAACACCTCTCAGCAGTGGGAGTACTCTTGTTTTACTCAGGGGGATAAACCCTACAACATATTTTTTTTTACATTTTAAGTATTACTATCCCTTTAATGTAAAAAAATATAAGTTGTAGGGTTTATTCCCCTGTGTAAAACAAGGGTACTCCCACTGCTGAGAGATATTTTATTAAAAAATGATAACAGTTCAAACCTGAAATTTTTTTAGGTGCAATATCACAGTGGCATGAAAATTTACGGTGGCGCTTTTGCTACACCATCCTATGTAGGTTTGTTTACGGACCAGAGCAGTCCATAGGATGGTGTAGCAACAGCGCCACTGTAAATTTTCAGGCCACTGTGATATTGCACCTAAAAAAAAATTCAAGTTTTAGCTGTTATAATTTTTTAATAAAATATCTCTTAGCAGTGAGAGTACCTTTGTTTTATTCGGGGACATAAACCCTACAACATATATTTTTTACAACTTAAGTATTGCTATTCCTTTAAGGAACAGAAAAATGTGAAGTAATGCATTGCTTTCACCTCTGGGTGTTAAAGCGTTAAAGGAGCAGCAAACTTTTTTTATGAAAAACTGTATATTATAGAGCTTTTCCTGCTGAGTAAAACAAAGTCCCACTGCTGCCATTTGTTTTATTCAAATGTTATAACCATTCAAATAATCAGGAAGTAAGTTTGCTGTGTTTACTTCCTGATTGTTCTAACTGACAGGAAGTGACTTGGCAGTTTCTATGCATTCTATGGAGAACTGTAAGTCACGGACTTTCTTCTCCATTAGAATGAAATTAATTGGAATTTGACCACTACAGGGCACTGCTAATGTAAAAAAAAAAAAAAAAAAGTTTAAACAGTAATAACTCTGGAAATATTCATCTATCAGCAGTGGGAGTACCCTAATTTTACTCAACAGGAAACACCCTATATGTATTTTTTTTATTAAAGTTTACTGCTCCTTTAAGGAAAAGTGAAAAGACAGGAACCTGGCTTCTAGCACTGGAACTTCTATGAATACTCATAAACCTTCCTGTCCCATCACCTAATACTCGGGCTTCAGTACTATGCAACAGAATCCAATGAGAGATTAGTCAAATGCTTATTGTTACACCTACAGATAGGCTGCTAAGCAACAACACAGATGTCAGATAAGAAATAAATATCCCTGATAAGGAGAATCACGCTAACTTATAAATCAACAAAAGTAAAGAGGCAGTTTTCTCGTATTTATAATGCAGATAAAACATGACAAAAGGTAGAGGCAACAGTAATGTTAAATAAATAATAACACCTTAAATATAAAATAAATACATAACTAACATGTAGTTAATGATAACATTTGCAAAAAATGTATAATGATATTTGCTTTCTGAGGTCTCAAAACTAGTCTTAACCCTTTGAGTGCCAGAGTGGTACAGAATGCATTACAAAGCAATGCATTCCGTACCACTCTGGCACTCAAAGGGTTAAATATTCTCTATGGGGGTAGCCATTCATGCCTTTTCCCAGGGATCCTTGACTCCCATTTCCATAGCAAGCTTGATTGTGTATCTCAGAAGTGATAATCAGGGGCATCAGTTCTGCAATCTCCTACATGAAACAAAATAAGTGACTGTTATTATTTTATTTAGAAAATGTTTTACCAGGAAGAATACATTGAGATTTCTCTCTTTTTCAAGTATGTCCTGGAGTGTTTACAGCAAGGGCTGCGTATTTGCACATATTACATATATACACACACATACTAAAAATGTTATATACGGTTGCATATTGTTTTTAGATATGAAGAAGCAGTTATTCTTAAGGATTTTAGGCTGGGAGAAGATCTGATTTTTTTCAGTTAGGTTATTCCAGACTTTCAGAGCTCTGAAGGAGAAGGCAGATCGACTGGCTTGTTTCTTGAAATGTGGAATACTCAGTGAGGTGTTAGTAGTGGAGTGGAGGTTATAGTTAGTACGGAGAGCTGGAGTGATCATACTGCTCAGGTAGTGAGGAATAGTCGGTGAGTTGTTAGTAGTGGAGCAGAGGTTATAGTTAGTATGGAGAACTGGAGTGATCATACGGCTCAGTTAGTGTAGAATAGTCAGTGAGCTGTAGCAGTGGAGCGGAGGTTATAGTTAGTATGGAGAGCTGGAGTGATCATACTGCTCAGGTAGTGAGGAATAGTCGGTGAGTTGTTAGTAGTGGAGCAGAGGTTATAGTTAGTATGGAGAACTGGAGTGATCATACGGCTCAGTTTGTGTGGAATAGTCAGTGAGTTGTAGCAGTGGAGCGGAGGTTATAGTTAGTATGGAGAGCAGGAGTGATCATACTGCTCAGGTAGTGTGGAATATTCAGTGAGTTGTTGGTAGTGAAGCAGATGTTATAGTTAGTATGGAGAGCTGGATTGAGCATACTGCTCAGGTAGTCTGGTATTTTTCTAGAGAAGTGGTTATGAACCATACAAGAGACGTGAAGGGCACGTCTAGATTCTAGTGTTAGCCAGTTTAGTTTTCCATACATCACAATGATGGGTTGTGTAATTACATTGAAGGATGATGAGTTATACAGAGTGTCAATTTTAGCAAGATGGATTTGTGGCACAGGATAATATACTACATCCCCATAGTCTATGATTGGCATTATCATCTGTTGTGCAATACATCTTCTTACCAGTTACAGCTTGACTTTCTGTTATTTGCTCTGTAAACCATCATTGTGCAGTAACCGGATACAACACCCAGTAGAATTCCACTCATAACCCCTTAATGACCGACCAACGATGCATTTTATTTTTATTTTTTTTGTGCATTCGATGCAGATATCACCGAGCGGCATGCAGCCACGTAGGGAGCCCTGAATTCCATGACATGCCAGGACTGTCACTGGTTCATAAGTGCAGAACTGCTGTGACGGACCTGGCACGTCATAAGTCCTTAAGGGGTTAAAATCAGTGGACTAGCTTTATCTATTTGTTCTGTTTAATGTGGAAAGTGTTAGGTTAATACATTTTCTGCCACTATTTCTGCACCCACGAAACCTATGCACTGAATCCCCAACACAAGTTAAAAAACATTGTCGGATACAAGAAAGCATTAGAAAACTTTCACGCATGCGTTGGAACATGCAGACTGGGTTATCCCTGATGCATAACCGTCAACAAACCATGCACTATTCATGACATATGAAGATAGCAATACTATGCTTGATTGAATCCAACTGTCACTGGTACCATCCCATATTATAATTTATTAAGGATGTTTGTCAGAAGCAGTCATTTGCAGTAGAGACTGCTTCACACACTGCAGTCATGGCAGTACAGACTGCCCGTGCCACAGCTGATACAGAGTGGGCAAGCCCGCTTGGTCCCAGGAAGGTGTACAGAGAGGACTATGGTCCGAATTCAGAGCGTCCCACTCTGTATCAGCCATGTCGCATTCGGGCAGTCAGTACTGCGCATGACTGCAGCACCGCCAGTGTTGGCCCGTGTACATGGCTTTAAAACTAGTATATAATGTTTGCACCCAACATTACTTATGTGTAGATTCCAAAAAGATTGTTATATGATGAACTGATACCGTGATGTGAAACCCTAGCTAACAAGGTGTTATGTGGACAGTGACAAATGTAATGGAATCAATGACGTTGCTTGCCAGAAGCCTGTATGTATTTTTTATTGGACTGAATCTTGTCTGGTGATTGATGAGATTGTGCATAAATCAAGGTCCATTTAGAGAGCACAGCTATTTTCTCCAGAAGAAGGGGCAGTGGAAGTCTGAAACACTTAGAGCTATCCAACGTTCGAGGCCCAAATGTCTCTTTGTTGAGATGAGACGGGGCGAAGAGATCCCTGAGGGACTTTTAGATACATGGTCCAGAGGAGGAGGAGACTGAAATGGTGACATTGGGATGAAAAAGGAATGCTCAGCAACAACTGGGACTGATGGAATGCTGGCTTTGATGGGCATTACTTTTATGGAGGTCTAGTAAGCATACATCGCTACTGTTTGTGTTTCACTGAATGACTTGTCTGTATTTCCCTCAGATTTCCACGTGCTTACTGCCCTTATTGTAATGAATTAAACAAAAAAGAAAATCTGCACATCAAATCCTGATCTTTGCCAATAAATAACCTATAACTTTCTACAGATAATAAATAGTGAGGATTATTTACATGTTTCTGGCCAAAACCATGATAAGCATGCTTGCCCCATCGAGACGCCCCAGGTTTACGAAAGTCCCTAATTGCCTCAAATCTAAGTGAACTTGTATGTAGTATACAATGGATTCCTGGCAAGCTCAAACATTATCAGTAGTGTTCAAATTGGTACATGTCTTTATAGAAAGTAGTGCAGAAAGAACTATAACTAAATATACAAACTAAACAAAAGAAAATCAGTAAATAACCTGTGACATACTATAGATCAGGGCTTTCCATGGTCAGTCCTCAAGGGCCACCAACAGGCCAGGATGTAAGGATTTCCCTGATAATGTACAGGTGAGTCAGTCACAGTGAATGATCCACTGATTAACCTGTACTTAAAGGGATAGTAATGATTCATAATAAAAACAGCTCTAATTAATCATCATAGTATTTGGACTTTGGAGAGTGTTATTTTAGTTCTGTCAGAGTTGTAGTTCAGGAGTAATTCAATGACAAAGTGTCCCCCTCCCGCCCCTTTTACTGATGTAACAATGCTCAGCCAAAGCAGAAGGGAGGTGCCCAGGTAGATTGCACAGAGGGACAATCTTCAATTAAGAGAAGGGAAAAACCTGAGAAGCTTGTCAAGGGGGGCTGGGCTTTCATTGTTTTTTTTTTTTTTTTTTTTTTTTTTTTTAAGATGTTTTATTGAAGCTCAAGTAAATAACAAAATCAAACAGAAGTATACAGAAGTATCACCTATACTTGTACATACATAAAGTTTAAAAATGCCATAGACATCACAAAAGTAAAGAAAAGAGAGAAAAGAATTCAGAAAGTGGTAATAACATCATATGTAACGCTACCAAGCCTACACACAAACGGCCTTGGCAAGATCAAACATCTCAGGGTTGTAAATATAACACTAAGCTAATAAGACAGTGCTTGGATTAATAGAGGCAAGAGGATAAACAGGGAAAGACAGGAACACCAAGGAACAACACAGGGGAGGATTACTAGGTGCAATGTGAAGAATTAAGCCGTGGTAGAAGGAGCCAGCGGAATCCAGTAGGTTATATACATTGACTGAAGTCAAGGGGAAGATATAAAAGAATTCCACTGAGAGAAGTGTTCATGAAAAGTCGGAAGATCTCCTAGGGAGGTAAAATACAACCTTTCCATCTCATATATCTTCCGGACGCGAGTCCTCCAATCGGATAGTGAAGGCAGAGTAGTAGATCTCCACAACCCAGGTATACACGCCCGAGCAGCAGAAACCAGCAGTAACCAAGATCTCATCTGACCTAATAAAGCCTCACCAATAGCGGTATTCTGTGGCCAAACATCTAAAAGCATTACTTGGGGTGAGAAAGGTAAACAGAGCCCCGTCAGGGTAAGCATACGATCATGAACAGACTCCCAAAATGGCTGTAGTAAGGGGCATTGCCACCATATATGCAACAAGGTTCCCACCTCTTGGCCACATCTCCAGCAGGAGTCGGGGACACCAGACTGATATCCGTGCAGCAGAGCCGGGGTGCGATACCACCGTAGTGTTATTTTATAATTAACTCATTGTTTTCATATAAAGAAGACTGTCCCCTGCTGTTATCTGTCTGGTCTTACAACCAGATTCACATCTCAGAAGAGATGGCTTACACTACGTAAAAGGGGCGGGGAGGGGAAACTTTGCTTGTGAATATCTCTTAAACCATGAAGGTTTGAGAGATAAGACTTATATCGTTCTTCATGTTTTTTTAATGCCTACAAAATAAAATAAAGTTAAAACGAAGTATTACTATCCCTTTAATCAAGGAAAGCCCTACATCCTGGCCTGTTGGTGGCCCTTGAGGACTGAACTTGGACAGCCCTGCTATAGATAATAGACAGTGAAGTTTAGTTGCACTACGATAATCAATATCAGATCAAAGTAATCATGTATCTAGAAGACTTGTCCTTTTGTTTCAGAACAAATGCAAAATGTAACAAAAATTGCATGTTTCGTGGTATTTGGATTTAAAAGAGAACTGAACGGCACAGAACATGCAATTCCAGAAACACAAACACTACATTCGACACTTTTGTTAAAATCAACTTATCTATTTAATGAATTCAGTAATTCATACGCTTACGTGCTTTCACCATTCATAACAGGTATTACCCTTTCCTTGATATCAATTGTTCAATGGTATCCTCAACGTCCTGGGACTCCTGTATATTGTGTAAAAATAAATAAATAAATATATATATATATAATTATATATATAATTATATATATATATATATATATATATATATATATATATATATATATATATATTAAAAAAAAACCTGAGTGCCTACAAAGTAAAAAAAAAACAAAAAAAACCAACCCCCCTTAATCCCCTTAATTGGCTATTGCATGCCTGAATCCTGTTAAAATTAATTCCCACTATCCCATAAACTGGGATTATGAGGTTACACATGGCATGGAATGTGACCTGCAGTAATCTCACCTCCCAGCCAATCAATATCTAGTTGAAGGGGTCACAAATACGTGTAATGTCACCCCTCCAGCTAGCCAATGATTGGGGTAGGAGGTTCTAGATAGCCATTTTGGACTATCGGATTTCTGTAATATTTGGTTTGGTGCAGTGGATGTCTGCAAACTGGTTTCTGTGAGACTGTATGGAAGTAAAGGTTCTGTCCAATATGTAGGCAATTTTCTGTGTTATGTAATGAGAATACTAAACTGAACACTAAGATTCATAGGTTGTCTGAGTCTTTTTGCTGTGTGCAGTTAGCACTAGTTCTGACACCAGTGCCACAGAGGTCAACTAAGAGGAAGGAAGGCTCTGATAGGGTGAAGGTTGTGAATCGTAGACATGGCCCAACTCCTGTACCATCGATATAACTCAGTATAACTTTTGGATGTTTATGTTCATTTAAGTTGTTGCAGGAACACATCTTATCTGGACCTAACAAGATTAATAAAACTGCAGGACAATGGAATAGTAAAATCCAAGCAAAACATGTACCACTCCATGCTGTGTTCTCCACAACCCAAACATTCCATGATTACTTAGTCTTAGTGCCTATAATTTCTCTGTACATGTTAAACAAACATGGTCGATACAAACACTACTTATTTTCTTAGCAGAGGGGTGCAGCAAGTAGTTGTATTATGATCATGGAATTCCTGTGCAGTTGGAATAGGTATCTATTATTGTTTTGAGACACTAGAGGAATGTATTCTTACTGTGGGTCTTGAGATGAAAATTAGAGTGACATTCTCTGTGTCCTGGGGTGATTAGCACTGGAAATCTGGTGGAAATGTTTGTCAGTAATGAAAACAGCACAGAACATCAAGCAGTCATCTTGGGAAGAATACCAAGAAACAGCTGGGTTTTCCTGTTGTACATATTCTGAAGAACAATATTGTGACCAGCAATGCAATTAACTTCACATTCTTCTCAACTGATATGACATTCTCAATCTCTAAGACACTTTTGATTCTGTTGATTAAAGTGACCCAGCCATCTAATAAACTTTTATGGTTTTGAAATTAGATATTTAACTCTTTGATTAACAGAGGGATCTGATGGACATTTCCCATGTTCTTCAGTGAGTTAACATTATATTTTGTGCTGTGTTGGTGTGTTTATGCCCACTGCATGGCATGCCATGCCATATCTTCCTCCCCTAGCCTACAGTAACTTCTATGTGTGCTGACCTTCCTCCTTCTTCCCTCTAGTACTCCTTAACTCTTTTTAACCCTTTCAGAGCCAGAATAGGGGGGCCATTTGGCACTTAAAGGGTCAAAAGATGATCTCCCACACTTAATGTTACTGTTAATTATGACACAGAGAGAGAGAGAGGGTGAGTCCTCTGCCCCTTTTCTCCCTTCAATACCATGAGGAAGAACTGGAATCTGAAAAATCAGGGAAGGAGTGGGTCCTTGAGTCCTTTCCTCTCCACTAAAATCTCTGCAGCTCTCGGAGGTGGTCTCCAAGCTCTGTGCCTCTCACAGACCTGCCCATGCATTTCAGCCACAAGTTAAATAATAGGAGGGAGTAAGTCTCTAAATCATCGGTGGGCAATTATTTTAGTTTAAGGCTGCATCATTGTTCAGAATTAAGGTGCAGGACTGTATGTGCATATGTGTGTGTGTGTGTGTGCATGCGTGGGTGTGTATTTACATATGCTACGCACACAATCCCTTCCTAACATCCCAGCCCCATTAGTAATTCCTCTTTCTGAGATGTGAGTGAAAATGACAGCGGCCTAAAGGGATAGTAATATTTCTATTAAATTTGATGTCCAAGTCTTCTTTATTTTATTTTTTTTAACATGTAGCGCTATATTTAATTACTTACAGGTTTGTAGTTCAAGTGCTATTCAAGCTGAAAGGATCCCCCTCCTACCCCTTCTGGCTGCCTCCCATTAGATCTGTAATCTGGTCATAAGCCTGGACGGATGCAGCGATGGACAAATTTCAGTCAATAAGTATAAGGAAAACCCGGCTCCCCTTGACGAAGGAGGGCAGGATTTTCCTTTTGCTTACTGAAGATTGTCCCTCGCCGCTCTCCATCTGGACCAGAATGAGAGGCTGAGTGATGCAGGGAAGGGGGAGGGAGGGGGATCCTTTCTGCTTGACTATCACTTGAACTACAAACCTGTAAGTAATGAAATATAGTGCTACGTGTTAAATAAATAAATAATAATAAACAAAACTCGGATATCAACTTTAATAGATGAATTACTATCCTTTTAACCCCTTAACAACCGGGGAATCCGGAAGCGGAAGTGACTTGACGACCACTGAGCAATATTTTTTTAATGCTCCGTTGGGTTCCGGACTCCCCGAACGGCGTGCAGCCGCGGGGGGAGCCCGGTCATAGTACGTCATCGGTCGTTAAGTCAAATCGACCCTTGACGTACTATGACCGTCAAGGGTCGTTAAGGGGTTAAAGGGATACTAATGTTTCATAATAAAAGCATCTCTAATTAATCTTCGTAATATTTGGGCCTTGGAGAGTATTATTTCAATACTGTCAGAGTTGTAGTTCAAGAGTAATTGAATGATAAAGTATCCCCCTCCCACCCCTTTTACTGTTATAACACTGCTCACCTAAGAGCAGCAGGGAGTGTACAGGTAGATTGCAGAGAGGGACAATCTTCAATTAAGATAAGGGAAAAAGCTGAAAAACCTGTCAAGGGGGGCAGGGTTTTCATTGTTCTCACAGTAGAATATTGAACCTTAATGTGAGCTGTCTGGTCTATGGACTGGATTCTACATTTGAGGAGAGCAGTGTTACACTAGATAAAAGGGGTGGGAGGAGGATACTTTATCATTCAATTACTCTTGAACTACAACTCTGATAGTATTGAAATTACACTCTTTATGGTTATTTACTATGCAGATTAATTGGAGCTGCTGTTTTTGTGAAACATTACTATCACTTTAAGTCTGACTTCTCCTTGTGCTTCTGGCCACACAGCTGCACAGGCAATCTATCGGTTCTGACTCTCAGCATTATTAGAGTTATACATTATATAAAACAAGCTTTGTGGTAAACTGTGTCATTCTAACTTCTTCATGGAAAGCTAGAAGTAGTAACATGAGGTTGAAAAAAGACACGTGTCCATCAATTCCAGCCCATGCCAAATCAGGAAAGCAAACAAAAACAAAAAAAATTGAAGCTGTTTCCAATTAAGTCCATTCCTGACTCTAAATGGTAGTTGGATATTTTGCCTGAATTAAGATCCTATCTTCTTAGAAGCTATCATAATTCTCAAAATTAATCTGTGCTAGATAGGTATCCATTACTTATTTGAAAGCACTTACAGTATCTGCAAGCACAGCATCCCAACACAAAGAATGCCCTAACTTTACTGCCCTTACTGTAAAAAAATCCCTGCCTTTGTTTTCGTTCAAATCCCCTTTCCTCTAGTCTTAATGGATGAAATCTTGTTCTTTGCTCGGCTCTTTGAATAAATAGTTCTTTGAAGAGTTATTTGTATTGACTTACTCTAATGTAAACAAAACCAGTTTGGCTAGAATCTCTTTATAACTCAGATCCTATAATTTCGTTATCAGTATTGTTGTGCGTCTCCGCACCTTTTCCAGTTCAATAATGTATTTTTTTAGGAACTGGTGACCAAAACTCCACTCCATGTTCTAGATAAGGCCTAACCAAGTATTTATATAAAGGCAGAATTAGATTTCCATCCCATTTCTCTAAAATCCTTTTTATGCAGGATAGTACTGTATTTGCTCTTGCAGCACCTGCTGACACTGCACACTGCTGTGAAGTCTATCATCTATCAGTACTCCTAAATCTTTCTCTATTGAGGACTCTCCAAGTAGTTTCCCATTTATTGTATGTGTACATTTTTGTACACATCTGCCATTTTTCCACCTATTCACTCAGTTTATCCAAATATTTTTGCAAAGAACCACTCCCTCACCACTCCACCCTAAATAACTTTTCCTGATTCTGGGCCTTACACCATGATATTGATGGACTTTTCTCTCTCTCTATGTCAGAATGAAGATACATTAAACACAACTAGACCGAAAGGAGAGAGGTGTCCTGTGAACCTTTGAATACCAGACAGGTGAGAAATGCATTGCAGCGTTCTTTAAAGGTACAAATTTGTATGTTCTCAGAGTTTCACCATCCTACTTGGTGTGACCAAATAGCCAAACGAAGCACACCTGTGCTCTATTTGGTTATTTGGTCTCACCAAGCAGAATGATCCTACTGGTTGGAATGTTGTGATGTCATGTTCCCTTGCTCTGGGACTGCAGCTGGGAAGCAGTGCTTGGTGCAGAGACAGCTAACTGGTCTTCCCTTACTGCAGCCAAGACTGTGAAAAGGTGTTGGTCATGAAACCAGATTGTTCCTCTCCGGTTGAGCTGGGACAAACCAGGATGGGAAAGCTTGTTGTTGAGGAGAGAGCAGGGGGAGAGGAAGCCCAACTAGCAAAATGACCCAGGGACATGCTGTCAAACATCCAAGGAGGAGACAGAAAAAGGAAAAGGAGAGCAGGCTGAAGCAGAAAGAGTGGAGGCAAAGATGAGGAAGAGGCAAACTGCTAGAGGGTGGTCAGGAGGAGAGAAAGCAAAGAGAGAATAAGGTTAAATGGATAGTAATACTATGTTTTAACTTTATTTTATTTTGTAGGCATTAAAAAAACATGAAGAATGATATGTCTTATCTCTCAAACCTTTATGGTTTAAGAGATATTCACAAGCAAGGTTTCCCCTCCCTGCCCCTTTTACCTAGTGTAAGCCATCTCTTCTCAGATGTGGAATCCAGTCCATAGACCAGACAGATAACAGCAGGGGACAATCTTCTTCCTATGAAAACAATGAAAGCCCTGGCCCCCCTTGACAAGCTTTTCAGGTTTTTCCCTTATCTTAATTGAAGATTGTCCCTCTCTGCAGTCTACCTGGGCACCTTCCTTCTGCTCTGGCTGAGCAGTGTTACATCAGTAAAAGGGGCGGGAGGGGGACACTTTGTCATTGAATTACTCCTGAACTACAACTCTGACAGAACTGAAATAACACTCTCCAAAGTCCAAATTCTATGATGATTAATTAGAGCTTCTTTTATTATGAAACATTACTATCCCTTTAAGGCTAACGTGAGTAAAGTGGTGAATGGTAAGTCGACTGTGAGAGGAAACTGAAGGAGAAGCGTAGGTGAAGATGCAGATTACAGGTTAGGGTGAAGATGAAGATGGAAAAGATGGCAAATGGGCCATTCAGATCAGAGATGAGACTGAGGAAAGAGTGATGACACAGGTGATAGATAGCAGTGAACTGCTGGAGGGGAAGTCAAGAGGAAACAACAGGGAAAGAGGAAGGTGAAGGTGGAAGGAAAGAGGCAAATGGCCCAGATGGACCTGACAGGAGTCTGAAGAAACAGCAAGGCAAAGATGCAGGGTAGTGGCAAACTGCTAGAAGCTGTCAGTAAAAACTGAGCTGGAAGACTAGGGAGAATGCAAATGTGGAAGATTAGAGGCAAAAGGCCGAGGAGGACCTGTGAAGGGACTGAGACTGAAAGTGGAGGTGAATAGTAAGGTAGGCAGCGAACCACAGAAGAGAGAGAGGGAATATTTAACTAGTGCACTCTGAGTCAAATCACAGGATGGAAGCAGAGAGGAGTGCAAAGGCTTCACCAGGCAGTGCTTTTTTGACAATAGGAGATGAGACGAAGTTGAACAAGCCAAGAGTTCAAACCGTTTAAACTCAGGTATAGGTGCCAAATCAAAAGGTGAAAGCAGTAGTCAGGAGGGAAGCCAAGGTTCAAGCCGATTAATCAAGAAGAAATGGAAAACTAGCTCATAGAATGGGCGTAAGTGACAACAAGCAGTCAGATTATAAAGGACTGATAGCCAATAGGAAGCAAGGGGCAGAAAAGATGTCCGGAGCAAATAGGAATTGACAGTGACATGTAATGGAGAGGTCACCACAAGCAATAGCTGGAAAATAGTAAGAGTGCCTTTGTATTATTATTTTCATTCTGTAGTGACATCACAGTAGAATATTTCTTTATAAGTGCAAAGTTATAGGGAAAGTATCATTAAATTGTTATATGGAAATGAAAATACACATTCTTCTACTTTGTTTACCTTACAAGTTCCAAAGTCCATTTTGATCAGTATGACATTTTAATTTGAAAAATAAATATTGTTGATGCAGCCAAATGCTGTTATTTTAACATTCGCTTGGCTCCATTCTGCTCCATATGATAGGTCCAGTTTTTGCCAATATTCTCCCTCCAGGGGCCATGTACACAAAGCTGAAATGCTTCACAATGTGTGAAGAATCTTTAGTATTCATGGTGTTAAAATCCAATTTAAATCAATGCGAGCTTTTATTTGTTTGCTAAGGTGCAATTGTTTTGCTCCAGTGTTGTCCGTGCACATGGCCCCAGGTAGTCAAGTAGAGTTTGTGGAGAGCACGTGACTCAGCAGTATTCCACTGCCCCACTGACCTCTTTCTTCTATCCTTATGTTGATACAAGTATAAAGGCTCCACAGCTTGTGGTGTAAAATGGGGAGCTTTATTGAAATTACTAAATGCATATGGTAAAACAGCAATATTTTGTTTCCACATGAAACTTTGCTAAGCCCTATATGTATATTAACTACTTCACTGCCCAGACATTTCACTTCCCTATACTAAGCATATTTTCAGTCTTTAGTTACAGTTTACAGGCAAATGACACAATTTTAAAGGGATTGTAATGTCTAAAAACAACTGTATCGTAGAGTCTTCTTTAGATTATAAGAAACACATTACGCTATTTAAAAACACTTACTTTTGTGTCGTTCTAAAGATATGAAATGTATAAGGATCCCCCACCCACACCTTCTGTCTTCGTCACTCAGCAGCTCTTTAGTCTGGAGGGATGCGGAGAGAGACAAACTTCAGTATGCAAAGGAAAATCCTGCCCTCCTCCGTCAATATATTTTCCTTATATTGTCCCCCGCTGCAGCCGTCAGGTCGCATGACACGACTAGCCATTCAGTGGGAGAGGCAGCCAGAAGGGGCAGGCAGGGCATCCTTATACATTTCATATCTTTAGAACGACACAAAAGTGTTTCTAAATAGTGCAATGTGTTTCTTATAATCTAAAGAAGACTTGGTGATATAGTTGTTTTCAGACATTACAGTCATTGTAAGTGCTTTTTCTGTTAACAGACACATCATACATCATTTTTTCAGCAGATTCTGCACTTTCAAAATATATCATCAATTTGTTGATATCCCAACTTGATCAAAACATTTTACCCATGCATACAAAAAATACACTTTTTTTAAATTGGAATTCCAGGTGATGGATTGAGAGCAAAGCTTGAAATAGTAATTATCCACAAGTGTGCCCTTGCTGTGGCCAAAGCTGGAATAAAGGTGTCACCCTCAAGGTCAAATATCTTAGTTGTGCAGGGGCCAGATCAGGAGGAGCTGCAAAAAGAGAAAGGAGAAAACAAGGGGTGCCCCATGTGTATATCAGTGTTTCAAAATAATGGACCATCACCAACACCCTGTGGGTGTGTACTCACAAAGGTAATGTGTTGGAAAAAAGCTTATACCTGATCAAACTCACAAGCCCCTGGAGAAATAAACTGCCTCCAAAAACAGTATCGACACTTGATGTCTTCAATTTGGATGGCTGCTCACTCCAAAAACACACTCTCCCAAAGCGGTATCAAATCCAGAAGCAAAAAGAAAGCTGTGTGTTACTGGAACAGAGACTGGTTTAAGATCTCCGCTTACGGAGATCTTAAACCAGTCTCTGTTCCAGTAACACACAGCTGTAGACGTCCAGTTGGATTAGGTGGAGGCTTCCAGTTCAGATAGCAAAACATTTTATTAAAAGTTTAAAATATATTCGCATTGGGCTACTGTGGTGACATTGAGGACACCGTGACAAGAGCTAGCATCCTAACAGCATAGAACTCTAACTATTTTATTGAATTTTGAAGGACAGTTTCAGAACAGTTTCAAGAGGACTGTGGTAGGATCGCTTATATACACATAGCTTGTAATCTGGGAGGTGGCTTACCCTTCTTGGCTGGGCTCCATACATGGTTGCTATCTGGTCGGGGATGGTGGCCCTGCACAGGTGTTCAGCTGGGGAAGAGACAAGAGTGCTTTATCTTTATAGGTGACGCCTTCTGGAGTCCTGTAGGTATCCCTTATAGCCACACTGGAACCAGAACACACAGAGCCAATTGCAGAGAGTGAAAGAAGAACAATTTTTGTGTAAGCTGCATCCTAGAGGAGAAAGAAAACTTCCCATTGGTTGATAGAGAGGTCTCCAATGGATTGCTTCACAATGTTTTGGAGACCTCTCTATTATTTAAGGGGATAAAATCCCAATTTTAATCAATGGGAATTTGGATTTGCTCCCTATGGTGCAGATGGTTTTCTCCAGAACTGATTCCTTTCCAGACCAAAGTTCATTATAGATCTGTTGGGAGCTTGACTGATTATTTAGGCCTAACTGGTATACAGAGAATCAGGTCACTGTTAGGTCACTTGCTGTGTTTAATCAGAGATCAATAGGGGTCAGTGTTTTATTTTACGTCTATGAATATGCAAATCTCTAATTGCCCTAAGCATAAGAAAGCTGCTTATGGTTAATTTTACCCATATCTCTGCTGCTAATGTGCTAAGAAGAACTGTGCAGTTATGAACTGAGGGGTGCTAAGGAGATGATAAAGAGGATATAACATATGCAGTATAATGAACTCTCCAGCTCCACTGTTATTCAATGGAACCACTGCACTTGGATCTCTCCAACTTGAGTAAGTTATCTCCTCTTTATCACCTCTTTATTGCATCTTAGTACATCACCCTGCTAGAGTAATTCTGTGAAGAACCATTGATTTAAATGGGTCTTTTAACCTCTTGATTGCTAGAAAGACTTCCTATGTATTCTGAAGGGGTTAAAATCAAGGAGTTAAAATAATTTCAAAGTATTTTAGCAGGAAGGATACATTGAGATCGTCTCTCGTTTCCAAGTACGTCCTGGGGGGTATAGCTATTATTGCAAACTTAATGGTACTCATTTACTCTACCTCGGAAGGATGAAAGGCTGAGTCGACCTTGCTGGGACTAGAACCTGTGACCTTGCACTTTGAACAGATTCTACAGCTGGTGCCTTAACCATCTGAGCCCAATCAATGGAAATTCTGAGAATTTTCATTTGTTCCCATGGAGCAGTTGGTTTGCTCCAGAATTTGTCCAATCAATGGTTTGAATGTATGAATCCGCCCATGCAACTCTGATGGCAGCTCCTTCTTCAGTGTCTCAGGGTATGCACAAGAGCAGGCATGTCAAACATGCAGCCTTGGGGCTACATGTGGCACCCCAGCTAGCAAACTGCGACACCCCCCCCATCAGGTTTTCTCATTTTAATTCCTTTTTGGCCCTTCTGGCCCAAATTCCAATTTTTCCTTCACATTTTAGAGCAGGGGTTAGAATCAGTTGGCTCTCCAGCTGTTGTCATCTCCAGCAGCTTCAGAGGCAAAGGTTGCATGCGCTTGTTCTAGAGGTGAGTTAAAGGCTCATTATCAGAGCAGCCATAGCAGTGCAGAAAACGAATTACATTTCATCCTTCTCTCCAGACTTCCCTAACAAAATAATAGTGCTGACATTGACATCCATTGTCATTGCCCTCATTATACGCACTTTTGGAATATGTGGCTCTCAACTATAATCATTGATTGTTCAGTCCTCAACTGTATTTGAGTTTCACATGTGTGCACTAAAGCGTTGGCGGGCAACCTGAGGCCCTCCAGCTGTTCAAGACTACAATTCTCATCTTCCCCAGGAAATTGTAGTTCTGAACAGCTGGAGGGCCTCAGGTTGACAAGCACTGTTCTAGAGTGTATAGTGTATATACCTTAAGGCATACTGCTGCACACACAGCATACGAGTTACTACATATTGTAAAATAAGGCATAGAGAAACTGAACACCCTGAATTTCCCAAACATTTTGCCACTGCCCTCCACTTGGAGCAAGTGATATTAAGGGGATAATTTAGGTGCAAGTAGTTTAGTAAATTTGAGTACGACTAAGAAATTGGTTCCAGCAAACACACAATAATTTAGTACATCCCCACTACTGTCTCTCTCTGAGAGTTGAGCTGAAAGCTATTCCCCAAAGGAAGATTCCTTCATACAACTGTCAAGTTCTTTGTTTCTCATGTAATGACACATACATGACCAGCGACTGCCCTCATTCTCCCACAATTCATCAAGATAACCACTGCTTCCTAGGATCCATTGCAGACATCATGCATTTTTTGTGAATTTATAAGCATTTTATCATCTTAAAACCAGATTTAGAGTTTGGTATCTAAACACTGATACTTTCCAGGAGGATGAGAAATAAAGGTTTGTTGGACTAGTACTGGTAAATTCACATGTGCTGTACAGTATACTGTAATCAGGGTACCATCTGGAAGGAATACATTCTGCCATAAAAGGAGATTCTGCTTTTTGCCCTTTAATCCCCTCTCTGTAGCACAGACACTCTGTTCATAATACTTCTGTAAGACCTTATAAGGAGAGAAAAAAATATAATGTGTGCCCTGCACATGTGACACCATGCCACCATATAGCTATGGATCAGTGCACTGGGTTCAGTGCACATGCTTTTTTTAAGATGAGTATCTATGGGGACAATGTTGTAAAGCATCACAGAAGATTGCTGTAATCAGATGCTTGTTTTAGTAGGAGTCACTGCATGGAACTGTTCTGCACTTGTTTCCATGAAAGAAGTCATTTTTAACAGATGATAACACATCGCACCCTGTACCCTGCCATGGAGATTATTATTGTTATGCATATCCCTTGATACTGTGCAAAGATGGGGGTGCACACAAACACCACCGTACACAAATAAACACACACACACTTATACGCATACACAAAAACACACGTGAACACACACATTCACACACGTGCACATACAAATGTGACCTTGCACATGCACATACGTGCTCACACACATACACACAAAAACACCACACAAATGCACACACACATGTATATACACACTTACACACACGCACACATACACATAACGCACAATATACACACACACTCAATATACAGACACAAAACACGCACACAATATATACACACAAACACATACAATACACACAATACACACATGCATACGCACACACACACACACACACATCCAGTTATACACACACGCACACACACACGTCACTCACATACACACACAATATACACACAGTCACACACATATACTCACTTACACACACCAAACACATAAACACACACAACAGACACACACATACACACACATAATATACACACACATATACACACACAATATACACACACAACAGACACATGCAACCAATCCCATTAATATAAATGAGGATTTAACTCCTAGCGTGCTAGATTGGTCTCCAACATGTTGCCTCACAATGAGTTACAGACCTCTATAGCATTGAAGAGGTTAAAAGACCCATTTAAATCAATAGGAATTTTAGGACTTAGTATGTGTCCCCTGTGGAGCAGTTTGTTTGCTCTGGAATTGCTCCAGTTCTTCATAGAGAGAACTTAAAATTCCTATTGATTTAAAAAGGGCTTTTATCTGTTTGAATGCTAGAGAGGGAAAACCGACTGGGACATGAGGAGAAATGTAAAAAAAAATCCCATTGATTTAAATAGGGCTTTTAAACCCTTGAATACAAGAGAGGTCTATAACGTAGTGTGAAGCAAAGTGTGCAAGCCCTCTCTTGTTTTCCTAGGAATAAAAAAAAAACCCTTTAAAACAATGGGAAGTTTTGCATTTAGTATTTGTCCTCTATTGCGCAGTTGGTTTCCATCAGAACTGCTATGATTTGTGCATATGGCCCAAAATATGGGAAAAGCAACACCAATGAATTACATTCTGGTTGATAGTTTTTAAAACTCCTCTATATACTTATTTGCATTTCTTTAATGATTTTCTCACCTACAATCCCCAGCAATTCATCATTCACACATTGTCATGGATACAAACAGACACACACCCACACAGATGCACGCACACAGACCCCAACACGCACACAAAGAGATGCGCACGCACACACACACACACACATCCCCCACACAGGCACAGATCCCTCACACAGACCCCCCATGTACACAAAGAGACGTGCAGACACACACATACACACAGATTCCCCACACAGGCACGCACCCACACAGACGCGCACACACACACATATATAATTTCCACCAAGATCTTAGTATTGATTTATGTATGCGCAGTAGAGACTTGTGCTAGTCACACTACAAATCATTTAAATGGTTTCATTCATTGATCAAAAAATAAAAGTAATAGAAATTAAAGGTAATAGAAATTTAAAAAAAAAAGGTGAAAAAAATATAGAATTAAGCATGTGCCTACCAAACAGGTCAATAACACATGGAGAAATTCAAACACAAAAAACTTACGTTAAAGCCAGATATAACTTTCTTACTCAAGCCATCAAAAGTACTGAACATGTCAGTTTAACTTCTAAGAGAACTAAACAACCCCCTGTGATCTGTTCTTGAAGATTATGTATTAAATAACCAACAATGCACAGCGGGGGATAGTTCTGTCAAAGATGTTCTCTTCTAAATTTAACTTTCATTTCCAACACAATTTTTTTGGGGTTGAGTGAGAAATTTAAAGGGATACTAATGTTTCACAATAATAGCAGCTCCAATTAATCTTCATAGTATTTGGGCCATGGAGAATGTTATTTCAGTTCTGTCAGAGTTGTAGTTCAAGAGTCATTGAATGATAAAGTATCCCCCTCCCACCCCTTTTACTGATGTAACACTACTCAGCTCAGAGCAGCAGGGTGATATCCAAGTGGATTGCAGAGAGGGACAATCTTCAGTGAACAGAAGGGAAAAACCTGTCAAGGGGGGCAGGGCTTTCATTGTTCTCACAGTAAGAAGACTGTCCCTTGCTGTGAGCTGTCTGGTCTGTGGACCAGATGCCACATCTTAGGGGAGGTGGCTTATACTAGGTAAAAGGGGTGGGAGGGGGAATAATCTATCATTCAATTACTCTTGAACTACAACTCTGACTGTATTGAAATAACACTCTCTATGGTTCAAATACTATGAAGAGTAATTGGAGCTGCTGTTTTTGTGAAACATTACTATCCCTTTTGCCTTTGAATACAGTTATATAACCAGTGAACTTGCCATTGCACATACAGAAAAAAATAAAAGAAATGAACCTCCTGTAGGACAAGAAAAATATGTGAATGTCTACTGTTAGATTGTAATCTCTAGTGATCTCTCTCGGGGAGGCTGATGTACTAAGAGGAATCAGAGAAATTCTAGAAAAAACAACTTCACCACCACAGGAAGTAAATAAAAAATTGCTAAATTTGATTTAAATTGGACTTTTTTGACTCCTTGGGGAGATTCACTAAGCTGTGATAAAGTGGAGATCACTTCTCCAGTTCCTATGTTATTCTATGGAGCCTATGCGCTAAGATCTCCAGTGCATAGGCTCCAGAATAAAATAGGAACTGGAGAAGTGATAATCTGGAGAAGTCCTCTCCACTTTATCATCTCTTTATCACTGCTTAGTGAATCTCCCCCCTTGAATTCTCAAACATATTGAGATTACCCCAAATTTACATTTTATTAATGTAGTAGATTGTAAACACTCCTCTGTCATAGGTGCAGGAACCTGGCCTCGCCCCTTTACAAGGGTGTCTGACATTATGCAGGACCTACCCATTGTCAAGACCAGGCAGCCAATCATTTATAAGGAACAAATACAAATTCCAGAAATTCCCATTGAATCTAATGCTTTCTTTTCTTTTTTCTATATTCAGTGTTAATCCTTTGAGCGCCAGAGGGGTACTTAAGGCATTGCAAAACAATGCCTTGAGTACCCCTCTGGCACTCAGAGTTGAATCACCTTGAAAAGTAGATAGATCTTCAAAGAATTGCAAAACAATCTCTAGCATTCAAATACCCAATTTAAACCTATAGGGAGATTTATTCATTCCCTATGGTGCAGTTGGTTTGCTCCAGAATTACTCCAATTTTTCTTTGTGCATTGACCTATTGATTCACCTATGTAGGTGTCCTTACTACAGCAATCCGATATCTATCTATATATATATCTACTTATAGTGATCTCTGTTGAAGTCGGCCTCTAGGTTACATCAACTCTTAGCAAACGATAGGCTTCAATAGATCTGAATTACTTATCAGGGACACTAGTTATTATCAGATTAAAACTGAAACAACAAATAGGAGACTAAAACAGAGATCAAATATGAACAAGAAAACCTTAAACTGAAATAAATATCTGCTGTTTGAAGTTAAGTCCTTGTGATAAACACATTTTGAGTGACTTATTCCTAGGTTATAATTCCCCTTTAATACCGCTGGTGGTTAAGTATATTTTTGTACAATGTTTTTTTGCTATTTATTTAATACTAATAATGAATTTGGGCCACTAACTCGTACAGTTAAAATACTGTATGTCTGCAGAAACAAGTTTGAATGAGATGGAAGATTTCAAGCTTACAGAGTTAATTAAGTGAAATATGATTCCTTACAGTTCAAGAATTGACAAGTATCTCTCAGGTTTGTGTGAATCCGTTTAGAAAGAGAGATGGCACTTGTTCTAATACACTGATCATATGAATGATATTAGATCAGAGATAATACATAGCTCTGCTGAATCAGCCAGTAAGTTTAAGGATAATATTGACGGATATAAGAAAAATCTGATGGAGAAATATCACATTAAATTCAGCAGGGATTTAGACGATTACTACAAAACTCATATCTAAAAATGGTATAAAGTTCCTAACAAATTGGGAAGCACTACTGCAATTGATCAATCATAAAGTGATATCCAAATCTCAGATGTTGAGATGTAATACAGAGGCTTTGCTTTTGTCCAGAGCTATTTTAGCTACAGACAAAGGAGACGCAGATCTGTCATCAGATGGGACACCAAGAAACCTACTCAATCAGCATATCTGGGCCTGTCAATTAACCAGCCAGAGGACAAGACATCCAGGCAAATGGAGAAGAAATGCAATAAGGTAGGATTCATGGCCTAGAAACTGTCAATTTCTCAGATAGAACATTAACCCTGGACCAAAAATTATTACTTAAGAAAGGCCTCTCTTTCTGTCCTGTTTCCTATAATTAATATCCATATATACTGGTGTTTTAATTTTAAAATAAAAGCTGGTGCAAACGCAACAGCAAATACTGCTCAGATTTAAATCCTCGTAAAAAAGTAAAAAGCAAGAAAAAATAATAAGTGTTAAAAATATTCAATAAATATGATATTCAATAAAGCAGAGCTTAAAAGCTTGATGGTCGGAGGAGTCTGATGGGGTGTGGCAGTGCATTCCAGTGATAGGGTGAACCATGGAAGAAGAATTCAGGATTGAGAACTGGTGATGAGAGAGAGGGATGAAAGCTGTTGGCATAATGGAGGGCCATCAAAGGGATTATTGGGATGAATGTTGAAGCAGAACTTTATGTGGACTGAAGTGGAGACAAAGAGAAGAGAGTAGCAGATGTAGAGGTGAGAAATAATGAGACGGTCAAGGAGAATTAGTACATACAGAATTGGATATGTCTCTCTCTCTCTCTCTCTCTCTTTATATATATATATATATATATATATATATATATATATATATATATATATATATATATATATATATATATATATATATATATATATATAAAATAGAGAGAGAGAGAGAGCCACCGACTGTTTTAATGGGGGGTTGGGGGTACAATAAGGGAATTGAAAACAATCCCAGCACTGAAAAATTAATACAAGTTCAGTACAAAAAAATGGAGAATTCCCTGCTCCAAAGAGCTTACAGTCTTATGGATAACAAACACCTCAGGTGTCAATGTACGTGTAAATTTCACAGTAGACCAGGTTTGACACAGTACAGGCAGGGTGATTCGGAGGTGTGTTGAAATGCAACTCCAAAAAACGTGCTGGACTGAGTAAAAGATGTAGGATTCAAGTTAATTGGTTGTGATAATGGCAGCAAAAAAAAAATCAAGCATATGTTAATAGGTGAACAAAAGAACCTATTGACGTTCCAAGCACTCCTTTTTTTGGAGGTACATTTCCACACATCTATATCCTATATATGTATCATCCAGGCTAGGAACTAGAAGTATAAGATGACATTGCCAAAAGAAGAGTGACTGCATAATATCTAGTGCAAGCCATCAACATTCAGAGGCAGGAGAACCCTCTACTCTATGTGACTAGGCAACAAAGGGGATTAGGACAATACTCCGTTTGTTTTTAGTATATAACTGCTACACTTAAGGCCATATGTTCAAAGGGATAACAACAAAAAATTGTCGAATGAAAGACAAAAATAAGTCATTGGATGCATGAACTACATATTTTCTATAGAGTATACGTAAAAAAAACTAGTTATGTCCGTTGCGTACGACACAACTCCAGAATTGACAGGCAAATGGGCGTGGATAGGGTGTGGCTAAACTATTCTCCAGTGTCGTATAGAGGAAAAGAAAATTTGTCATAACTAATGACAAAAAATGTCTCTCCAAAGACAAAATTAGTACATTAAAAAAAAAAAGTGGAGGGAATGTGTTCAGAACGTGAGAATTTTTGTCTTTAGTTAAGACATTCTTGACGTTAGTTAAGACATTTTTAAAGACATTTTTGTTGTTAAGACATTTTTTATTTGTCTTTAGTTAAGACATTTTTTGTCGTTCCATACGACAATTTCAGTCAGGACAAACGACATATTTCCAATCACAACCGACACTCTCTGAAAATGTTAATGATCTCAACGAAACTGTACTTTGAAAAGTTGTTACAAACGACAAAAGCTGTTTCTCTACTTCTTTGAACATATGGCCCATAGAAGTGTTTGTTGCGCTGTTGTTTTTCTTCTTTCTATACAGCATCCGAGGAGATAATGTAGGGCAAAGACAGGAAGTACATGCATGAGATGCCTTCATTTGCATCTTTTTACATCTAAATAACTCAAAAACAAATTAAAAATGTCTAATGCAACATATAGAATATTTTTGAAAGCTCAAAATCACCACAGATGCTTTTAGATGATGGTATCCATTTGAGCTATGCTGTTATTCATTTACACATGTTGCAGAAAATAAAATTTTGCAGCTGTATCACGACTTAAAAAAGAATGTGTCGACTTAAAAAAGTTTCAGAACCACTGATCTAGTGGTAATGTACAACTGGGCAATATATTTGAGTACATAGTTGCATCCTGTCGTATGGTTCTATCTTGCTCTTAGAAAATGCTTTAAATCTTAACCTGTCATGACCCGTAACAAAAGCGTGTGTTGAACATCTGTACGAAGTGTGATTGTATATATTTTTGCAAGTTTCTTCTTGTGCAACGTGGGATGTGGAGAGTGGTCTTCAAAGAAAATGTATTTGTCAAAAATGGACACTGGTAATTTAGAGGCATGTTGTCATGAAGGTAACTTCATCCTGAAAATTGACAATCATATGTCTTGTGCTTTATGTAATGTCTCAGATTTCGTTGGACAAGATTTAACCTTTTGCAAATGAAATGTTTCTTTCTTTAAGAACACTATAGACATGGACATAGACATTCACTACAGATGGAGTAGAACAGATTCAGTAAAACTATTTAAGGAAAAAGGCTGCGTTCCTTTTTAGTAGGTTATAAGAATCTGAGTCCTATGTTCAAAAGAAATGCGGAATAATTCTGGGGTAAGCTTAAAGCACCACAGATGACAAGTAAAGCGTTCCTATCACAGTGCCTGTGATTCCTGTCACTCTCAGTTGTGGCTGTCACTGATTTGCTGACTGAGTTTGACCCGCCTCTTGATGACCTTTTTATACCTGGCTATCACATCTGTCAGATGCCCTTTCGTGGTGTTCCTGAGCCAGTAGTGCTGTTGCTGTGTTCCTGTATTCTGAGTTCCTGTGTACCGATTCGGCTTGTCCTGACCATTCTCCAGTGTTCCTGCTTGTGTATGACCCGGCTCGTCTGCGTACCACCCTTGGATCCTGACCCGGCTAGACTGACGTTCCTGCTTGTGTATGACCCGGCTTGTATGACTGCCTCCTACGTGCTCCGACCCGGCCCGGCTGACTTCCTGCTCCGAAGATCGACTTCCAGCTTGTTCCAGTGACCTGCGTTCCAGTTGTCGCCGCCGCGACATTTCCAGTCTCTGCTGCCCGCGTCAGTGTGACTGCCTTGCCTGGTGCTTCCCTCGATTAAGTGCTGTGCCTCGTTACTTGTGCAGAGCTGTGTGTATTCTGTGGGCCTTCCTCTCCGTGCAGAGCCTTGCAGTAGCGCTGAAGCCTCGAGTAAACGTGCATTTTAACTCTTGCAGTGCTGCCTCGAATTCACTCTCTCTATCTCCTGCATGAGCCTCGTTACCCGTGATACTGCTGCTGAGTTGGCCGCTCTCCGTCGGCAACTCTAGTCTACCATTGCAGAGTGTTCACATAGTTTGGGCCGTTTGGGCGCTTAAGGCTCTCCGGTATTGGTTACCGACGATTTCATTGACACAGAGTGTTGGCAGAAAGGCTTCAGTGTTGGCTTATCCGGTACTACGCCCGAGGGGGCTAGTGGCTCTTGCTTTATTATTACTGCATTCGATTACACCTGAGGAGGCTGTTAGCTCTTGCATTGCCGGCCGGTTTCCGTTACGCCCGGAGGGGCTATTTGCACTTGCACAAACGAAAGCAGTTCCTGTAACTACGCCCGTGGGGGCTAAGTTGTTTCCCATTCTGCTTACTACCCAACACCTTGGCAAGGCAGCTCGATCCTCAGCACTTGATGAACATTGTCTATACAGCACAGCCTTTTTAACATCCAGGGCGTGTCAAACCTCCACATCTGAGACAGACTGTTATTTGGACATTAACCCCTTGGGGGTCAATATCATCCTAGTGCATACTGTTTTGCATTTATGTCTATTGTGCTATTACCCTTGTAATATCTCAGTTTACTTTATCTGTATATTACCTACCGCCTCTAGAGGGCGTACTTGTGCATTATTCACTTTAATAAAGTGTGTTTTATTTTCACTTATTGGTCTGAGAGTCCTAAAAAACCGTAGCAGTTCCATTGTTTTAAATGGTTTTTTGGTGTTTTTTAACTCTTTGAATGCTAGAGAGATCTCCAGCACATTGCTCCACAATGCTTTGGA
Source organism: Rhinophrynus dorsalis (assembly GCA_037306005.1). Classification (NCBI taxonomy): domain Eukaryota; kingdom Metazoa; phylum Chordata; class Amphibia; order Anura; family Rhinophrynidae; genus Rhinophrynus; species Rhinophrynus dorsalis. The sequence continues at coordinate 43,350,154 of CM074726.1, read as the reverse complement.
GACCTTTCAAAGCCCCATTTAAATTAAATTCTCCACTGTAGTGCAGTTGGAGTGCTACTCCGTGTTTCTGATATTCTTGGAGGCTGATGGACTAAACAGAACTAGAGCAATTCTAGAGCAAACCAGCTAATTCCAAACATCCAAAGAAAACTTTGGAACAAATATGTGATTTTGAAAGAATGTTCAAAACACTTATATTTATGTTTGCCATTTTTTATTTCAAACAATAGTTTGAGATATTAGTTTTATTTATTTGTCAGTTTATGCAAATGAACCAGTATTCCTGGTAGGAAATGGCAGTTGGGATGGAAAATGTGGCAGCACCTACCAGTGCTTACCAGATTTGCACTAATTGACAAATAAATAGAGCTAAATATACCATAAACAATTGTTTCAAAGGGATACTTTTGTCAAAAAAATAAATCGATATATGACTGTTCAATTACAATTTTTATACTGCATAGTGTTTTTTTAAAATCCTTTACCTTTATGTTTGTCTTGAAAATCTCCTTTCCATCAAGTCATGCAGACTTCCCTCAGATCTGAAAGTCGGTCCGCATGGAAAGGAGTGGGAAACTTTTAACTGGATTTTCAATAAGAATATGAAAGTAAAGGATTTTAAAAGTATATTATGCATTATAAAAAATTGAATTGAACAATCGTACAGCAATGTATTTTTTTTACATTACTATCCGTATAATTAAAAAAATGACCAAAAGAACCTTCATGAGTGTCCACTTCAGTTCTGAATCAAACTAACATCTGACTGATACCTGTTGTAAGGTAAACCTTGAAATAATTATCAGACTTAGGCCTATGACCAGGCAAGCCTTGAAAAAATATTTTAGAGCAGGCCTACATCAAGGTAAGCCTTGAAAAAGTTGTGAGCAGGCTGAGGCCTATGGAAAGGTAAGACTTGAAAATATTGTAGCAATCGAAGCAGTCCTACAGCAAGGTAAGCTTTGTTTTTTTTTTTGTTCCTAGTGGTGGTGGTGGTGGGCTGGTGGACTGTCAACTGAGAACAATAAATAACTGATGGTAGTAATGGGGTTGTATGGCTGACATTCCATGGGTCATGACTCATTGCCAATCAATTCATAAAAATAACTGACCCTGTCTGCAAAAATGTATTGAAGAGAGTAGTATTGTTTGTTATTTTTGCATTGCAGATTACTATTTGAAATAAAAACATAAGAACAGACTGCTAATACCTATAATGACCATGCAGAAGTGTTTGCTGGTGCAATGGGTATAACCATGTAATCATTTCAACTCTGTTCAGGAGCTAAGGTGAACAATACTATTTCAAATTAATTGTGTGGTCTTAACTTAACATTTACTGCGTGTCTTTAAAAGGCTACTAAATGACCCAGTAGTGTTTAATTAATAATTATCAAGAGTGTGTGATATACCCACATCTCACCTCTGCATCAAAAATAAAAAATAAGCATTTAGGGTTGCAATGTAATCACTTAAATAATTCCATCTGTATTTATCTAGTACTCATTTATACATATCAATTTCTATAAATCAAAGAAAAGGGATATTAAAGCCCTTATAGCCACTCAGAGAGCTGAGGACATTCATTTACCTCCGAGTTTGCAATCACAAACCCAGTATACAATCCCTGAAGTGGATTACTACTTAAATGTGCTTGTCCCTACTTGTTTTACCGATACACGTGGTTTCGTCAAGTGCCCTTTACTTTGCAGAGCGTCTGGCTTTCTGGTTATTTAAGGCCTCTCTTTTGGACGGCTCTCTATGATGTACTTAAAGCTGTGCCCCCTAACTGGAGGCAAAAGTAGGTGGGCTGGTAACTTTAATACCTACCACTACAGACTCTCGTCTGTTAAAGTGATTGATTGACATAACTAATTACGACACTGTGCACAATGCAGTTATTGCTAGTTGCAGTCCCTACCCCCAAAGAAATATATTCCAGCAACCATGACGGTGATTGGATATCATTGCATTATTTCTCAGTCATTTAGCATTGGTTATAGCATTGGTTCCAGGTGTTGTAGTTGGTGGCAACTGTGCAAATCCCTCCTCCTGTTCAATACTGTTACCACTACATGTGCAGTATGCTTCTCTGTCTTGTGGGTTTTTTCCACATCTGCTATATACTCATATGGTATTAGATGCTAACTGGAGTCTTGTACAAACTGTGAGGAAAAACATGGGAGATTTGAACTTTCACACCAAATGAATTACTATTAATGGCTATGTTTCCTTTAACATGGCAAGATTTAAAGATATCCCTGGCTTAACATACACACAATATGAGCAAAACTTTATAATTTGCCTTACCAATAGAAATGTGCACTAAACAACAAGCTTCCTCAGCAATTTGATGGCCAACCTTGACTCTATAAGTGAGAATTTAGCCCTTCATCATGAGTAGGGGTGGGTGAGAAGTGAGAAATATTTCCTGCATGAACTTTTGTGGAAAATGGACTATTATTCTCTTTTTTTCGTGAACGTTTTCTTCAGTGCAAAATGTGCCTCCTTTTTTGCCTGTTCCAACATGTTTTTCTCCTATTCTAACACATTATTCTCCTATTCTAACAAATTTTTCGCCTATTCAACACAGTTTTCTCCTATTCCAACATTTCGTATTCTGAGGGTTGTAGTGGAGAAATAAGTAGCAGGAAGTCAAAGTTGTCAGTCCTACAGCAACATATACCTTGAAAAATGTGTTAGCATGCAGACTGCATTTGTCCTTTGCCGAAAACTTCCTGTTTAAGTGACACTGGCACATATTCGTGATGATGTCAAGTGATTAAAAAAAATATAAGGTACAACAATATGGCAGATGTGTATGGTAATGGTGGTGAGGGACTGGCATGGTGTGATTGGTGGGACCTTGACAAACTGCATCCACCCCGGGAGGAGAGGGGTCATCTTCATTTATTGCACATGTTGCAGCAGCTATTGCTGCAGTCAGTTTTTGTACTAACACTTTACTCCCACATCCCTGCACTGCTTCACCTTTCCCCCTCCTGGTTGTAAATTTGCTAGACATTACTCAACTACTGTGTGTTTTTACTCTCTACAGTACACAGCTGATGGAGTGTGATGTCTTGCCATGTCCCTCAACAAAATTCTCAATGTCTATCAAGTCTGCCTCAGTCACAGAGCTCCCAGTCAGCTGTCTAATATAATAATTTGTTATTTATTTATGTATTTTTGTTTTCATTTCTATTTTTTATTGTCCACCCTATCTTATCACAGTTGGTCCAAAAAATATACATTTAACTAAAAAAACAAAATCAACAACTTCTCACCCCAGACTTACAAGGCACAGAGACAATAAAAGTAAAATCAGCAAGCAATTGGAGATTATGCTAACGTAGTGTACAGATAATCTTAATTTTAATAATGACAGGAGGTGAATATTTTGCATTACTTCCTTTACTGACAAACTCCAATAGCAGCAAAGTAACTCTTTCAGTAACAACCAATCAGAGTAAAGTAACCAGTTAATATAAACCCTGGAGCAAATAAGCCACTCCTCTTTCTTTGAGCGACCATAAGTAAACAGAACAGAGAAACTTATAACAGAAAAACAGCCTTCATCCTGACCGCTGAGCGTAGTGTATGAACATCCACCCCGCAGTCTTCCACCGGTACGGTCTCAGAATGTTCTCATACTGAAATAAAAGAAAATAGTGAAAGACCACGGAAATAGCATGGTGTACGTAACAGTATCACAAAACAAATTACAAACAATGCAGCAAATTACAAAAAAATGTAATACATCACAAGATGATAAATACAACTCTCTCAACGCCACATCCCCCCCCACTACTTACCCAAACCACCTACTGTCCATGGGAGGGAAGGGAGGGAAAATGTTTGTCTCCTGTCATTATTAAAATCAAGATTATCTGTACACTACGTTAGCATAATCTCCAATTTTACTACATGACAGGAGGCTTCATAATTTGCATTTTTAACACTGAGCCATGAACGACTGAGATGCATGAACCACCTGTCGGAAATAAAAAACCCGAAAGGTATCTTCTCTAGACCAGTCCGCAGACCGTAAAATGTCGGCTATAGACGCCCCAGAAGAAGCCGCCCGGACGCCGCCGCTCCTCGTACTGAATGGGCCCCAAAACCGGGATCCACTCCCGCCAACGCTAAGATCCAACGGATCCATCTAGCTAGAGTAGTAGACGAAGCCGGTCTATGAGGTTTCACGTATGAAACCAAAAGCTGACCTGACGCCGATGAGCGTAAGGACGAAGTAACCTGCACATACCGCAGTAAAACCTCCACAACACAAAGTTGAGGGACCTCCCTAAAAAAAGGATAAAAGACCGAGGAGGAGTCGGACTTAGTATGTCTGGAAATAGAAAAGGAGACTCCATCGGGGAGAACGGTAAAACCGTCCATATCAGAAGCTCGAACGTACGCCACTCGGCGAAAAGACACTAGACATAAAAGTAAAGTCAGCTTAGCCGAAAGTTGACAAAGAGAGAAAAATTTGTTTGTTGGCCAGTTCCTCAAGAAATCTAAAACTGAATTGACGTCCCAAAAACTAGAATATTTGGGAGCCGGCAGTCTAGCCATTTTAATGCCCCGAAGCAACCGGCATACCAACGGATCACGACCCACCGAAACCCCCGACATTGGGACATGCGCTGCTGAGATGGCCGAGCGCAGCACATTGATAGACCTATAAGAATGACCAAGAGAAAAACAATATGATAAGAAATTTAAGATCTCAGTCGTAGGTGCTGTAAAGGGATCGCAATCCCTCTCCACACACACCAGCTAACCCAGGTGTTCCATGCTGAAAGATAACATTGTCGCGTACCAGGAGCCCACGAGTCCCACAAAAGGTCTCTAGCCTCTTGTGATAGGCCCTGGACCGACCAGGAACCCCTGAAATCGCCCAGGCCACCAGCGGAAGACTGTCTTGAAGGACCGAAGGATGAGGACCCCCTTGGTGATCTGTGAGCAGCCGGGCCAGGAAGGGGAGAAGCAGCGGGTCCTTGAATGACAGCTCCAGAAGATCCGGGAACCAAGGCTGGCTGGACCACAACGGGGCAACCAACAGAAGATCCACCTCTTGAACTCGTGCCTGATGAAGTACCCTCACCAGCATCGCAAATGGGGGAAACACATATGCTCCCTGTCTTGGCCAAGTCTGTAGAAACGCATCCACTGCTTTTCAATCCGGATCTGGAAGCCAGCTGAAGTATTCTGTCAGCTGCCGATTGGTCCTGGAAGCAAAAAGATCTATAGTCAATGGACCCCTGAGGAGACAAAGCTGCTGGAACACCGAAACGTCCAGTTTCCAATCGCTGCTGTCTCGCCAGTGTCAAGAGAACCAATCTGCCGTAAAATTTGAAATGCCCGGAAGATATTCCACCCGCAGAGAAATATTGCGATTGAAGCAAAAAACTGTACAGATCCTTCGCCGCCTCCATCATGTCTCGGGATCTGGCGCCTCCTAACTTGTTGACGTACTGGACCGCCGAAACGTTGTCCATTCGTAAAAGGATGCAGCAATTTGATTTGTCCTTGGGGAAACTGCGAATGGCAAAGGATCCCGCGATCAGCTCCAAGCAGTTGATGTGAAGACCCTGTTGCGCCATCGACCAAGGACCGCCGGTGGACGCAGTCATACAATGAGCCCCCCAGCCCCAAAGGCTGGCATTCGACTCCACCACGAAGTCTGGAACGGGACCAAAAACAGCTCTTCCATTCCAGGCTTGTATATGTAGGAGCCACCAACGGAGTTCTGAACGAGCGTCCTGCGACAACACTAGCAAATGGTCGTACGACCGGCCGGCCCGCAGATGAAGTGCCTTCAACCTCTGAAGAGCTCTGTAGTGTAAGGGACCTGGAAAGATCGCCTGGATGGAAGAGGACAGAAGCCCCACAATGCGAGCCAGCATCCGCAGAGGTACCCGATCTTGTCTCAACACTCTCCATAACCCCTTGCAAATAGCCACGATCTTGGTCAAAGGAAAGCGAAGAAGACACTGGACGGAGTCTATCTCGAAGCCTAAAAATTGAACCACTTGAGAGGGATCCAACGCTGACTTGTCTCTGTTGATCACGAGCCCCAAAGATTCTAGAAAGCATACCACAAAGCGAGTCTGCCACCGAATCCGTGAGGCATCGTTGCAAAAAATTAGCAAATCGTCGCGGTAGATAAGGCACTGAATGCCCAGAGACCTCAGACAAGTCACCACTGGCTTCAGCATCTTCGTGAAACACCACGGAGCCGAACTGAGACCGAAGGGAAGACGTAAACTGGTAAGGTCTACCCCTCCAGCGGAACCGCAGGAAACGCCGACAACTGAGAGCGATAGGGACGGTAAGGTAAGCGTCCTTGAGGTCGAGACGTGTAAACCAATCTCCTTGAATCAAGAGATCGCGCAAGAGATGAATGCCCTCCATTTTGAAGTGCCGATAAACAACAAAAATATTGAGATCTCGTAAGTTTATGACTGGATGAAAATCCCCGGTCTTTTTGCGGATGAGAAAAATGTTTCTGAAAAAACCTGTCTCGTTCGGCGCAAACTGAACTGCGCCTTTGGAGAACAGGGATTGAACCTTGGTATCGATAAGGTCCTGATCTGCCCTTGACAGCACCGAAACCGGAGGCTGACATACCTGAACAGGAGGGGAATGAAACTCTATCATATAACCTCTCACAGTCTGCAGAATCCAGGCATCCGATGAAATTACCTTCCAAGCCTGGAAGTGAAAAGCAATCTTTCCAGCAGTAAACACAGGATTTAGAGGTACATGCAACTGATGAGTGCTTACCGGATGCAGGAAAGCGGGATCGACCCCTGCCTCTCTGATTCCTGCCTCTGTCAGCGCCTCTGGTAAATGAAGTCGTCCTGTAGGCGGTAGTGGGGAAGAAGTTGGCAGCTGGAGAAACGTATCTGGAGCCTGATGACCAGAACCTGCTGGCGGCACGGCCCCTCTACCGGCCAGCTCTCCCAAAAACACCCCTAGCTGAGGGTGGACGGAAAACCTGCTTCATAGAAGACTGTGCCTTGTTTAATGTAGTGAATAGATTGACATGTCTCTTTAACTCCGCTATGAAGGGGTCCCCGAACAAGAGACCATTGGCTGACGGGCCTAGTTCCTTGGAACCCAAGTTGGCAAGCTTGGTGTCGATACGTAATAACGCCGCTTTCCTCCTCTCAGTCGAGATGGCAACATTAGTATTTCCTAATAGACAGATGGCCCTTTGAGCCCATTCATGCACTGCATCGGCATCCAGAGGCTCGCCCTGAGCTAAGGCATGGTCAGAGAAAAGCAGGATCGTAGCCAAAGGTCCCAAAACATCCAAGAGCTTGTCTTGCGTAGCCTTCAAGCCTTTTTCAATGCCCTTCCGAGGGTCACGCCCCGACCGGGACATGAACGTAAGGACTGTCTGGTCAAACTCCGGTGTCACTGCCACCTTGTCTGGTAGAAAGGGCCTCGGACATTCCGCCTTCAAGCGATTCCTCACTTCCCTATCCAGGGATTGGCAAAACCAGTAGTGAATGTAACAGTCCAAATGCTCTGGAAGGTTCCATTCAGACGATCTGGGATGACATAGAAACCGGGGATCAAACAGTTGATTGCTCTTTGAGTCGTAGAAGTCGAGCTCGGCAGGTGTGGACGACCCGTGAGGAGCTCGGACAGCATCCGGATCCGTCACCACCTACTCCTTAACATACCGGGATAAAGCATCCTGTGGAAACTCCAAGCTGCCCTCATCATCCGAAGCAGACCCCTTCTCCTGACATTCGTCAAGCACCACCAGCGTCTGAGGGGAAGACGTAAGATCATCAACAACCAAAAAAAACCACAAGGATAGGGCACCACCTGCTAAACAACTGGGGCTCACCCAGAAATCCAATGCTAGAAACTGTAATTTAATTTTTTTTTTTTTTTTTTTTTGACACAATGACAGAGAATCTACGTCCTGTGGGGGCTCACCCCAGTTGCCCTGCAGGGGCTCACCATATATAGCGTATACCAGACCCAAAAGTTGACTGTAGGTAGAAATAATGAACAGCCTAACCAACGGTAGGGGCTCACCCCACCCCCCTTGGGCAGCCAGGCCTAGCGGAACAGCCTCCCGTGAATTATGCGGCCAAACCTAACAAGGGGCGCGTGACCCACAGGCACCCCCGGGAGGCCAATAGCACAACAAAATAAGTGAGGGCAGGAAACCTACCCCAGGCAAGGCACCTGTGGCCAGAGAGCGATCCGCAATCCGGCAGCCTCCTACTCAACCGGAGGCACCCGGATGCGGAAACCCGTCAAGTTACAAGGCCACCGAGAAGCTCGAGACATACGCGAAGCCACTAGGCCGCCTAGACGCACATCCGGTCCGCGGACCGTGAAGCAGCTCAAGCGGGTCACACTGCCGGCAACTCAGCCACGCCAGAAATAGAGATGCTCGCGCCACCTCAAGAAGAACCGAGGTGGCGCGAAGTGCAACACAGGATCAGCGCAAGGGAACCAAGTCCCCCGCAGCACACTAGTGAGGCAGAGCAACCGGCAGTGTGGGCCAAACCACACAGCCCCAGCAAGTCAAAACCCCCGAGTAGCCAGGAGACCTAAACAGTGTAACTACAAAATCCCCAGTAGCCTAAGGGTAAACATTCCTCACCAAAAAATAAAAACCCCACAATGGTTGACACAGTGAAATAGCAATAACTGTAAAATACCATGAACACCACAATAACAATAGACTCAAAAGGAGTAGAATAAAATACTCTGACCTGTGCAGCCGTGGAGCAGCAAAGAAAGAGGAGTGGCTTATCTGCTCCAGGGTTTATATTAACTGGTTACTTTATTCTGATTAGTTGTTACTGAGAGTTACTGTGCTGCTGTTGGAGTTTGTCAGTAAAGGAAGTAATGCAAAATATGAAGCCTCCTGTCATGTAGTGAAATTTGGACCACAGCTGCCTGTGTCTTGCCAGTCAGTCACACCAAATTTTGGGGTATTTTGGGTCAGCCCCCTTCCTCCATTCTTCTTCCCCATTGTGGCTCCAGACTCCCCTAATACAGAGAACAAATGTCCTACCTAAATGACTCCCTAAACTAAGCTTCAATTCCCCTTTATTTGCCTATCTTCACTAGCTCAAAAACATGCCGCTCTCTCCTCTCACAAACACAGAATGGCTGCCGTGAGAGCCTGACACCCTTTTGTATGGCTGTACAAAACTTTGTGTGGTGGCACAGTCTTGTAAGTGCTGAGCTCCCTCATCGGCTTTGTAGGAATGCAGAGTGCTGGGAGATGACATCATCTCCCAGCGCTCTTCATTCCTGAATAGGAGACCACACTGGAGCTTCAGCAACTACAGGACTGTGCCAAAGGAGGCACAGATGACAGATCTCCTGCCAGGGAGGTAGAAAACGGATAATGGGAGGGCAACATGGAGATGGTGGGGGCAAGTTGGAGCCGAAGGGGGGCATTGTAAGGGCAATGTGGAGCTGATGGGGGGCAATATGAGGGCAATATGGAGTTGAATGGCCAATGTTGAGATGATGGGGCAATATGAAGGCAATGTGGAGCTGATGGGGGGCAATGTGAGAGCAATGTTGAGATGATGGGGCAATATGAGGGCAATGTGAAGCTGATGGGGTGCACTGTGGAGCTGATGGGGTGCAATGTGAAGGTGATGGGGGGCAATTTGAAGGTGTTGGGGGGCAATGTGAGGGCAATATGGAGATTGGAGCATTGTGGAGATGGCCGGGGGGGGGCGCTTCAGATATCTGTGCCTACCGGCTCCTGAGATATAAATCCGACCCTGTTTAAAGAAGGTTGTCAGAATTTACCAAATTTGCCTTTATACATTTGCACCACTTTCCCTTTAAGTAACACAGCATTCAGAATTATAGCAGTTATTACCTGAGACAGAATAAAGACAAATATGAGATCTCCTTATGAGAATGTCTCTGCTTTACATAAGAATATGTATTCCCTGTTGTGCAATAATTTTCTTTACCTTGGAAAACTGAACCTACAGTGGATTGCTCTCAGTTATGTGTCTTTGCTTTTTTTTTTTTTAATTTGAAACTGAACAGTGATGTGAACACAAGGTCAAGATAATGTACATTATGGTGCATGGGAAAGTTAGAACATTGATTAAGGAAATAGGATAATGTTAAGAAGGAAGAGTGAGCGGCATCAGCATTCCCCCCAAATACGATATTAAAGTAAATGATAATAATAGCAGGTCTAGAAGAAGACAGAAAATTAGAAGGGCAGGCAAAATATTTTTGAGAAATTATGGGGTTGAGTTGTCATTGTGAACAGAAGACTATAGTAATGAAGTGGGACAGTTAATAACAGACAATATAAGCTTCAAATGATCTAAAGAAGAGAGAGAAAAATGTGAGCTATAGAGGTCTCTATTTTGGAATCCTATTATAGGAGAAGGACTACCTTCATCTACCTTCCCCTGGATGATTAATTACTCTTTGTGGCTTACTGCAACTTTCAGGGTATCACATGCGACTTTATTATATCTTTGGAGTCAACCACTGGAAGTGACAACAGTGGGTCTTGAGGATCCTCCTACTTAAGCCGATAATTAACAGAACTATTATTGGAAGGTGGTAGTCTCTTTCCTGGTCACCGCATTGATCTACTATGCTATTGGATAGGTGATGAATACCAGGGGGACATCAGGAGGGGTCCTGATGCCCACTGTGGGGTCTGATTTTCTTCCCAAACAAAACAGACAGTGCAAGATTAGATATCCTGCACAATGTATTTTCTTAAAAAATATATACATGTTACTGAACATCATATTTCAGAAACTGTGTGCGGGCATCATATGTTGAATTTTGTTGGGGGAGGCAGCATGTTGAAGTTTACTGGGGGGGCAGCATGTCGAATTTCTACATCATGGGCAGAATGTCAGATTTTAGTGGAGGGGAAGGGCAGCATGTCAGGGTTTACTGGGGGGTGCAGCATGCCAGATTTCTATATTGTGGGGCAGCATGGGGAACATCACCATTGTCTGTTAGCCCCACGTACATTGCCTGACACAACCAAACCTTGTACCCTTGCCCAGGCAGTACCCATGGGGATTTGTGGCTACCAGTAGGCAAGGGAACAAGGGTGGGAGGGATCAGACAGTGTACATGGCGATCTGTGCCTACCAGTGGGCATGGGAACAAGTCTGGGGGCCAGGCAGTGTACATGGGGTTTTGTGGCTATCAGTAGGCAAGGGAACAAGGCTGGAGGGCTGCTGGTAGCCTCAAATCCCGATGGACGCTGCCTTACCCCCAGCCTTATTCCCTTGGGAGTGCACAACATGTATAAATATGATACAAAGCTGAGGGGATGAGTATGTACTGCTTGGTGTACTTTTTTTTTTTTTTTAACTCTTTGGGTGCCACAGGGGTGCGCAATGCACATCCCTATGGCACTCAAAGGGTTAAGGGAGTGATGCTGTTCTTGCTGCTGAAAAGATCCTCTCTACTTCTGTACTGACCAAGTGGGGCAGCAGAGGGAATGCTCTCAGACTTCAGGACTGTGCAAGGGATGGCATCGCTTCCATATCGACAGCAGTTTGACAGTCTGTATGTTAATGGGGATCTTATCCTCCCCTCCCTTTGCATCTCTAAATTTTAGTGCATATGGCGATGTGTGTCTACATCGAAATGTCAAATGCTTTGAACACATCGACAAAATCATATCGCCACCGCATCGACCTTTAGTGCATCTCCCTCCTTGAATGCTATAGAGGTCTCTACGTGTTGTAAAGCAATGCTTCTGAGACCACGATAGCATTCAAGGGATTAAAAGCCATATTTAGATAAATGGGTATTTTTTGGAAAGTCAGTATGTGTTACAATTTGTTACAATTTTTCTCTCCAGAACTGTTCTTTGTACATTATATCCATTTGTGTATTGATTATACAGTTAACACTTTGAGTGCCAGAGGAGTGTTCAGTGCATTGGAGTGTGACGCAATGCTCATCAGTCTGGTAGTGAATGGCTTAAGTATACTTATTGAAGTCAAGAATTCACTTTGGCCCAACCAATCTGTTCTTTTTTAAATATGAGATATGGAAGATTAAGAGGAATATGATGCGTTCTATTACCAGAACCCATCTGGACCAAATTAATCAAAATAATTCCTTGATTCCCACAGAGTGATTTCTACACTTCGTCTGAACTAGTCAACATGCATTTCTATCTAATCAGAGAAGATCATTAGCAGGTGCATGTGATATGGATCCTGGAACATTCCTATGCAGAATCTCAGAGTGTGAGGCACTTTCAAAACAGTGAGGTTGATGTTTTAAGTGACTCTCAGCATCTGTAAGAAAAAACTGCAGTCCACATCATGTTATTTAGGGGTAGAAATACAACTATGCCAGCTTAAAATGAAGGAAACCCTATTTCAACACTAGCTGACAGAGTGATCATGTGTCACTGATTACTGTTATCCTAGTCCTGTAGCTCAGGTGTTGATAATTATGAAGTTGCTCACATATTCATGCAGGGTCAGGTAAAGGTTTCCTCTACTTCCTGCTTGGTCAGTGACAGGTAATATGGTGTCTGAGAAGGACAAACTGCCTGACTTCTCAACCCTCATGTTACTATTTCAGTTGTGCAGAGTCAAAATCCCCACTCTTTGCATCTGCTGTATATAGGGTGACCACAGCTCCATTCTGCCATTCCGAGACACTGCTGAGATGAGAACAGCAGGGTACTTGTTCGTGACTCTAGTGCAGTTTGAGGAAGGGGTTACTGTACATCACTGGACATCGATGTGCAACCTGATCTTTCTCCAGCGCAACACAGAGTTCCAAACACTACTTCCCATTGACTGCTGTGACAGCAAGGGAAGCATATGATGGGCTACAAGGTAATGTATATCACAACCAAAGCTTTAGACTAGCATTAAACTACAACACTAGTGTTTAGAGCTCTGTCTGGAAGCCATTTTCATGTAGCACCGCAGAGACATCGCTTTCTGTCACAGTAGGCAATGAGTAGTGCTCCTTCTAGTGTTTAAAACTCTGTGCTTTGGAGTCTTCCATCAGGGACTTTTTATTGTCCCAGAAGGGGGCTGCCTGGGACAAGGGATACACAGTTAAAATACAGAACCGTCCTGGGCAATCAGGGGCATGTGGTCACCCTAGCTGGAGAAAAATGGTTTGAGAAGCTTGTCCTTCAGTGGCACCCTGCAGTAAATAGCATGGAAATGGGTGAGAACTGAACTACAGGACTAGCACAATGATAGACAGACATATGGGCACTCTTTTCAGTTAGTTTAGAAATATGATTTACTGTTCCTTGAAGACATAGTGATTTGTAAAAAAGAAAGCTACCAGATCACCTCATTTTGCAGCTGACTATTGTCATGCTAGTGGCATGTAAAGGTATATTGTTTGGTCTGCTCATGTAATATGAGGTAACAAAGGTACAGGTTCATCAATAGGGATGGGCGAAAATTTTCGCCTCAAACTGAAATTGTGAAAAATGGCACTTTCCGCTTGGCGAAAAATTTCCTGCGAAAAATGCTTTTTTCCCACTTTTTTTGCCTAGCTCATTGCATTGAAAATAATGGGTAGAAAAATGTTTTTCCACCACAGGAAAGTTTTCTACAACCATGTACAAGGGTATAAATAAAGAAGAACGCCAATCAAAGTTAGTGTTATTGGCGCTCACCAGATCAGAAGAAATCCGGAAGATCTGCCTTCTCCTTCAGAGTGCCAAAGGCCTGGAGCAATCTGCCTGAAATAATCAAATATGTTCCCAGTCTAAAATCCTTAAAAGTAAATGCTTCTCTATATCTAAAAACAGAGTGTAACTGTTTATAATTTTAAAATGTATATTTAATAACATGTTATATGTTTCTCAATTTGTGTAAATATCCAACCCTCTACTGAAAACTGTCCAGGACATACTTGAAAACAAGAGAAATCTCAATGTATTCTCCTGGTAAAACATTTTCTAAATAAAAATAATAAAAAATTGATCTATGGATACAATATACAGTGACTTCCAAATGTGTATATCAGCCCTTTGAGTGCCAGAGTGGTGCGGAATGCATTGCAAAGCAATACATTCCGTACCACTCTGGTACTCAAAGGGTTAAAATAGAACACATTGAATCATATACAAGGCTGTCAGGCTCTCACAGCAGCCATTCTGTGTTTGTGAGAGGAAAGAGCAGCATGTTTTTGAGCTACAGAAGATATGCAAATGAAGGGGAATTGAAGCTTAATTTAGGGAGTCATTTAGGTAGGACATTTGTTCACTGTAGTAGGGGAGTCCGGGGAGAGAAGAAGGGATGAAGGAGGTTGACCCAAACTAGCCCAAAATTTGGTATGACTAACTGGCAAGACACAAGCAGCTGGGCTCCAGCTTGCTTGCTGATTTTACGTTTGTCTCTGTGCTGGGGAAATCTGGGGAAAGAAGTTCATTTTGTTTTTTAGCTATATATATTTTTTGGACTAACTGTGATAAAATAGATAGGTGGACAACTTAAAAAAAAAACAAATACATAATTAAACAAGTAAATATATTAGACCGCTGACTGAGAGCCTTTTGTGAGCTCTGTGACTGAGGGAGACTTGATAGACAACAGGCGATGTTGAGAATTTTGTTGAGGGCTAAGGCAAGACATCACACTCCATCAGCTGTGTACTGTATAGAGAGAAAAAACACACACAGTAGTTGAATAATGTCTAGCAAATGCACAAGCAAGAGGAGGAAAGGTGGAGCAGTGCAGGAACGTGGGAGTAAAGTGTGTCACGGAGTCACTAAGAAATAACAACACTGACAAGTACAGATGAATTTAAAATAAAACTTTATTTTAAATAAAATAGCGGCAGCAAGGATGACAGTAGTGGCAGCAATGAATGACACAAAGTGGCAGCAAATGAGTGACACAATAGTTGGCAGCAATGAGTAACACAGCAGTGGCAGCAATGAGTGACACTATAGATGGCAGCACACTTTCACAAGGCCAGGGAGGAACAGTGAACTCACTTTCCTCACCCTTCACTAGGCTAGTGCGATAGGCCCACGTCTGTACCCAGATGATAAAGTAACTCCGGCAATGGCAGCGAGTAGCCCCAGAGACTGGAGCACACAGTTGTGACTCTAACTCCACCACCTCCATGAGGCTAGGTGAGGACAATGCAAGACACTTCCTCCACCCTTCACTAGGCAGGTGTGGCTAGTCTCTGTATGGCCCTAGGAACCTTCACAGACAGATGGGAGGACAGTGCATAACACTACCACAATCTGAGTCCGCAGGAAAATGAAGAGCAACTATACCCTAACGCTAGGGTATACCGAATGCAATGCAAACGGCACTGAGGGCTAGGTAAGGCAGCACAGAAACCGGAACGACCACGGGAGGTCAGTACACGGACTGGCCAACAAACGCTGCTAGAGGTAGCGAGTGTAGAAATGGGTAGGCACAGGCAGCAAGGATCCCAATAGCTGAGGCTGGTAATCGCAACTGGAGTGCAACAGAGGGAGAGTAACCCAAGGCAGCCAGGGATCAGAACCAGAACAGGTAGTCAGCCAAAGCCAGAGGTCAGAGCCGGATCGGGTAGTCAGACGTCGCCAATGGTCGGAGCCGGATTGGGTAGTCAGACGTAGCCAGAAGTCAGAGCCGGAACGGGTAGTCAGATGTAGCCAGGAGTCAGAGCCAGAACAGGTAGTCAGACGGAGCAGGAGTAATACACAGAAACAGCAATGGACCAACACAGCACTAGGCTCAGGTACACCACGAAAGGGCAAAGGTAATAGGACATGCTGAGGTTTAAAAGGCCTGGCAGGTGGGCGGAGAGATGACATCACAAGTACAGTGACCTGTAAGAACAACGACTCACATAGAGCGACAGCCAGGAAGTAACAGTGTTGCTGTTACAGCAATTACCCACTGGAGGCAATCACGGGCACCGTGATAAAGTGTAAAAACTGCAGCATGTGCAATAAATGATGATGATCCCTTTCCTCCCGGGGACAGATGCAGTTTTTCAAGGTCCCACCAATCACACAAAGCCAGTCCCCCACACATCTGCCACACTGTAGGTTGTACTTTATTTTTTTTTAATCACTTGACATCATCATGAATATGTGCCAGTGTCACTTAAGCAGGAAGTAAGCCCTTTCAGGACGCCCATGAAAGGAAGTAGGTTTCAAGTGAGAGGTAGGGTTATAACAAGATAAATTAGGAGGTAGAAAAAGAGAAAGGGCACTGGAAAAGAAAGGGAGGTATAACATTAGGAGAGAGACAGGGGCATAACTAGAGTGGTTGAAGACTATGTAGTTGTGACAGGGCCCAACATCCAAGGGGCCCATTGGCATCAGGGACCAATAGTTTCTAGTTATTCTCCGGAGACAATATTTTTGTGTTGGAGGCCCAAATAAATGTTTTCTCCATGGCCATCCAATGACTAATTCCGCCACTGGACAGAAAGAATCATTTACAGAAGTTGCTGATGGGAACACAGTCATGAGATGCTGAGGTTGAAAGAACTGATCCTTTGCCCAAACCAGACATATATATTGAGTGTGTGAATTTTGTCCATGTACATGCATATTTGTATCTGTTTTTTCTCATCCAGAATCCCTTCACTGCCAAATACTGAAGTGATCACATTACAGTAAGATGTCTTCCATCTCCTACTAAAACTGGCTCTACTAACGTGATTCTTGGGATAGAAGTCTAAACCTGCTGTGTGTTTAAAAAAAAAAAAAAAAAATGATGCATATCACCTAGGCATCATAATGAACAAACAATTTGCATGGCTCTTATGTTTAGTCTTGGATTAGTCGGGAGCAGAGCTATAGTATAAGTAAAGAATAAAGATGTTTGGCACTATGTTAGTGTGTTCTGTTTCCTCTTTGGACAGTAGGATACACTCATTTTGCTGTACTTCCTGTAGTGAATGTTGTTTAACCATTTGAGTACGCAATGCGTTGCATACCTCTCTGGGGCTCAAAGGTTAACAACAACCGTAAGCAGCAAAGCCTTAGACACGTAGGGCTATATTCACAAAAGAGGAGCAATTCTGGAGAAAACCAGCTGTTCCTTATGGGTCAAATAAATCTTCACATTGATTTAAGTGGTGTTTAACCCCTTGAATGCTAGAGTGGTCTCCACTGCATTGCTTTGAAGACCCCTCTACCATGCAGGTGGTTAAAACCCCCATTTTGAGAAAAGGAAGTTTGGCAATTTTATTTTTCTCCACTTCATTCCAGAATATCTGCTCTTTGCTTTACAAATTAGGCCTTCTGCAGAAAACAAGAAGACATTTTGAAGCCTAACCATTGCACCATGGAGGACAAATGAAAATTCTCCAAATTCCCTATTTATTTAAAAAGTGCTTTTAACGTCTTAAATGTTCAGTAAGTCTCCAATGTATTAAAGGGGTTAAAAGCCCCATGTAGAACAATTCATAATTATTATTGAACCCTTGCACCTCATTCACACTATGGTGAGTGAGTTTTGCCCACCAGCCATGCCACCAGCAACCCCACCTAAAAATACATTGTCCCTCTTTGGCCATTTGAAATGTTGGGAGGTAGGTAGCTATATGCTCATTCCATTGTGGTTTTGTCAAAAAGAGAACTTATATCTGAATGTATGAAACAGGCGTGGTCTTTTATTTATTTATTTTTTTTTACATTTTTTTAGGTTTATTTATTTGAAAGATCATATTCATGACAGACCTGGTAACAGTTCCAGTACCATACAGTGATAATATGTCTTGGAATACATTTTTGCAATTGAAGATACAAACACCTTATATTACGATTTGTAAAAAAAAAATAAAAAAAAATCATAAATTCCTTATGTAACATAGTAACATAGCTGATGAAGCTGAAAAAAGCTGCATGTGGGCATCAAGTTTTGCCTTTGCCATATCAAATTTGATGAGCCAGAGGAAGACTCTGTTGGAGCCATTTCCAATTAAGTCCCAGGTGGGTTAAAAATGTCCTCTCTGACACCAAAAGGCAGTTGGATAACTTACTGAATCAACATCCTATTTGCATTGAAACTAAATTTCATAACTGTCAATATTGTTCTGAGATAGAAAGATAACTAATACTTTGTTAAAGCATCTACAGTGTCTGCAAACAAGTCCTCCCAAAGCAAAGAATTCAACAACCTTACGGCCCTTACTGGGAAAAAAAAAACAACACAAAAAACCCACTTGTTTATTTTAGTTATTTTAGTTGAAAACACCTTTCATCTAGTCTTAATGGATTACCCTTACTTTACTCAGCTTTTTGAGTAAATATTTCTCCTAAGACTTCTTGGTTTTAGGCTCAAATATATTTGTAAATGGTAATCATATCTCCCTTAGACATCTCTTCTCTAATGTAAACAAATCCAGTTTGGCTACTCTCTCTTTCGACCTCTATCAGTTTTGCAACATATCTCTTTTTCCGGTCAGTAATGTATTTTTTAAGAACTGGTATAAAAAAAAAAAAAAAAAAAAAAAAAAAAGGACTCCATATTTTAGTTCAGGCTATAAAGCCTAGCCAGACCTTTTATTTCCTTATTTGGTAGTTCTTGAAATAGTCATCTGGTGGTGGGACTTGAGTGCCCAGTAGAGTTAACATACTATCATTCTGAATAAAGTCATTATCTAAAGGTAAGTAGTATGTTGTAAGGATGCATGAAATGGCCTGTTTTTTTCCCTGCAGAAATGTTCATGTAAAATACATGATTTAAAATGTTTGCCTTCCACTACTGCCAATTTCTCTCAAGAACTATGTCATTTTCTGACTATCCTTTCTATGGCCATGAGAATTTCTATCCAATATATAAAAACCCCCAGATCTTCCCACCATGCTGCAAGGTGTAGTTTAGTCGATAGGGCCTAGTGACTGGTAAGCTATAGTTAAATGTTTTCAGTAACTGTATTCTGTGTTCCTGCAGTTGACTGCTGCACTGAGGGCTGCATGTATACGAAGGTACTCTGCTCAAAATGAGCAAGAGGAGTTGGAGGATGTCTCATGTGTAGGAGGAGTCTTCTAGACACCCACAAGGATCATAGAGCGCAGCAGTACCACCAGGAGATCATGCTGCCACCTGCCAACCCACCCCATCCCCAGAGCTTCAATTTTGAAGAGGGTTACAGTTATTTACTTATTTATATTTTTGTCATTGAAGCCAATGTCATCAGATACAAAGCCAGCTTTCAAGGAATGGAGGTATAAGCCATTTGTGTATGACTTGCTTGTGTGCAAAGTTCTCCATGCACAAAGTGGTGTGCTGGTGGTATGGGCTGCTATGCAGCTGGCCTTTACTACTAATATCAGAGCCAGAGGCAACATTGGTGGTGACCTCCTGCTGCTACATACTGCTACCCAGTGATGAAAAAGCTACCCAGTGAGCAGTGACAATCCTATAACCTCCAACTAAATCAGTTATACTCTTCAGCAGTAGAAGATATAGTTGTTATTGATAGTGGGGAAACATTGTCAAAATACATCTACAACACTACTAGAATGCGCCCTTTAGCCCCTAAACATTTAGGAGTGCTTCTAATACTGCTAGTCATTGCACTTTTTATGTGCTGCAAGTGTGACAACCATCAAACATGTGGTTGTGCTTCAGGTGGGTTCTTAAAGGGCATGTATCCCCTTATAAAAAAGTGTTACCATCCACTTTGTTACTAAAAGTTATTATAGGAAAGTTTTGTTTTTTTTAAATCTAACTAATTGTAAAGATATTCCGTCTTCAAGTGCAGAATAGCTTTGCCGAAGAAATCAGTGTGTCCCATTATGCTGACCGACAAAGCTCTTCTGCACAACCTATTTCTCCTCCCACCTCCCTCCCACCTTCCCCAGGGAGCACTCTCACGCTTCCCTTCGGTGTGCTGTCAACGGCTCCTAGCATTACAGCAAGCTCTGGTAAGCAATATACTGGCGCTCCCTGAGGCAGCTGGGATGAAGGTGGGAGGAGAAATGAGAGGTGCTGTAGAGGTGTGCTGTGCACATAATGCGGAAGTGTGCAGCACAGAAAAGGGAATATCTTTACAAATAGATTTTTTTAAAAAAAAAAAGTGATACATCCGCTTTAATGAGGAAGAGCCTAGATGTGGTGGTATCATAATGAGGATGAGCCTTGATGTGGGGGGGATCGTAATGAGGATGAGCCTAGATGTGTTTCTGATTTCCCCTGCTCACAAAATAGCAAATAGCGAAATAGCAACATGTTTATCTTTTGTACTGTGATTCAAGCAACTCCATACCATAGATTTCATTGATTGGGGAGTTCCTGGTTTACTACTGCTATTTCTGCTGCAGATTTTTCAATGATACTAGAAGTAGGTATCAGTGGTGCTGCACTTTAAACTGCAGCATATTTAGTGCTCCTCACCTATTTAAACACAAACACTCCCACATGAAACACACATACACACAAATATACACATTCAAACACGTACACACTCACACGTAAATTATCCTATGCACACACATATACAAATGCAAATACCCACAAACACACATGCAAACACACACATACACACACGTACAAGCAAACAAATACAAACTCTCATACACACACCCATCCAAGTAAACAAATACACAAACAGGGACATTTTCTTGAATTTTAATTGCTAGGGTGTTGTATTAATAAGATTCTGATCTCCTGTGATGTACGGTCTCTGATGCAATTTGTACTGATTTCGGAAGGTGGGAGAGAGGGGAAAGAAGCATGTGTGGAGGGAGAAGACAGCACTTGTAGCGAAAAGAAGAAAAGGGGATGGGAGAGACGAAATGGATGAGAAATGTCTAGGTGGGAAAAACAGGTGCAGGGGGACAACAGAGAGATCAGATGAGATGTAAGAAAGAGGAGAGAAAGAAGTAAGTGGGGAAGAAGAGAGAAGTTTAATGAAGGTAAATGAGGGTTGATTATTAGAGCGTGTTAGTGTTTCTATAATATCTGGTCTGCTTGGGGATTTTGGGGACTGGTGTGCATACAATGAGAGTATAAGGTGGGGCTAAGAACCTCTGTCTCTGCAGAAGTTGTAGTTTACAATGTCCATTATCCTCCACCAACCAGTCAAATTTCTTTCTTGCTTTCACCAGCACCCTCTTCTCATTAGACCTACCCCTGTAATAATACCACTATATTTAAGGTGTTAATTGCACTTTAATCCATCACTGATCAGCTTCACAAAGCTGACTGACCCATCAACAAAAGAGCAGCAGTCTGACTGAAAAAAAAAAAACACTTGAAAACACAATCACTTACTGCATTAGAGACACACAAACAAACAACATAAGCTTCCAAAGAGCTGTTACATGGCTGGGTGCCCTCACTTTAACATTATAACAATTTGTGGCACCTTTAATACACAGACCAAGAACCCTGTTGTACTGAACACAGAAACAAAACAGAGTTCTTGATTTGAACTTGTAGCCCAAATCCTCTTAAAAGGATTTCTAAGAAGAGAGCCAGGCATTACTCAACACTTGTCCAATTTTACTGGATTACCTTGATATGTAATATTCACCTACACCAGGTCTCTTTGACACAAGGTAATTGGTCCTCCAGGAGGATAGATTATGTCCAGTTATGCCTATATTATTTTCCCAACAACTTCAAAGCAGAAAGCTTATTTCCTGCTGGTTTCTTGAGAAATCATTGTTAATCGCATTACACTCTGGAATTAGTGTGTTCATGATGAGGCCATTTGATCTTCCAGGGCAGCTGACATTGTGTAGACAGAAGTGTATACAGAGGTAGGTCAGGTTGTCCCAGCTTGTCATATCAGTCACTATCCTACAAGGGAGGATGATAATTCTTGAGAATAAAGGAGATGTATAAAACTGGCATTAAAGCGGAACTTTCAGATGATAGCAAGTTGCCATGCATTGATTAAATGCATGGTGACTAGCTTGAAAATAGATGTCTTACCTTAAAAAAATAGATGTCTAAAGGAATCCGTGCAGTTTGGAGACCAGAACCCAGGCTAGAGCGCAGACATCTTGTCTGTGCGTCTGCGCCGTCAATCCCGGTCTCCATTGAGTAGACTGCTTTGCACCATATGATCACCGGAAGGGATTGACTGCGCAGGCGCACAGACCGCACTAACCTGCCCGTCAGTCCCGAAACAGGACTGATTCCTTTAGACACATCTATTTTTTTACGGTAAGACATCTATTTTCAAGCTAGTCGCCATGCATTTAATGAATGCATGGTGACAGGCTATTATCTGAAAGGTCCACTTTAATACAGAAAGTGTATCTAAAAGTGACACAAAGCGAAGAAAGGATATATATAATTGTTTACTGACAATCTCTACTAATGCCAATCACTTAACTTTTTTGAAAACCGATAGTAGCAGTGGGTATAGTCCACAAAAACTGTGGCATAACATATGTATAAATAAATTTACTTATTGCTATAAAAATAAAGGCAGTTTTAGTTTTTAAATTTTAACATTTAACTTTTAGAACATATTGTTAATGGAAGTATATATGAAATATATAAGACACTAGCAGAAGTTGCACTGCGTTGTCCCTGTGATTTGGCTACTGTGAATGTTGAAAGACACTGCAAGTCAATGGTGGTGAATCTCGCCGCAGTAACTCCAGTCCAAATCACCACCCCTTTGAATCTCTCTCCAGCGATTTTGACAGTTGTTTTAATAGAAACAATCTATACCAAAGCATGTTGTTAGCATATTTTCTCAGATAGCAACTTTATAAACATGGATTTACTTCTTTAGAAATATAACCCATCAATTTTTCCTATTTCAAACGCTTGCTGGTGGACAGAGATAGAGAACAGGTTAAGTGTATTGTTTCAGAGCTCAGTCCCGCACCCAATGCTTTTTAATTTGTTTATTATTGAGTATTGAAAGCAGTTTCTAAATCTTTGCTGATTACACTAAACTGTGTAAGGAAATATATCCAAGACTGGTACTGCAAGAGCCAATAACGTATTATCATGTATAAAAAGAAAAAGGTATGCACGGGTTGGTAATATAATTCTATCTCTTTATGAATCCTTGGTCAGGCTCCTCCTGAATATGGAGTACAGTTTAGAGCACCTGTTCTTAAAAAAATATATTATTCAACTAGCCATGCAGCAAAACTGAAAAAGAGAGTAGCAGATTTTATAAAGAGAGACTAGACAGACTTTGTTTCCTGATACAAAAATAGACATTTAAGGGAGACTACTACTTACAAATTGTCACAGTGCCTTACCTTGGCCTACGCCATTCGGCTGGGAGCAGGGTTCTGGACTGATGCTCCGGCATCCCTGTATCACGGTGCCCGTGATCCTTATCTGTCACTCTTGGTTGTGGGTGCTCCCATTGGCTGAGCTTGTTTGGCCCGCCCATTGTGGCCTTTTTATACCTGGCCTTTGGCACCTGTCAGGTGCCCTTTCGTGGTGTTCCTGAGCCAGTGTGGTTGTTGCTGTGTTCCAGTGTTCCTGCTTCCTGTGTACCGATTTGGCCTGTTTGACGACACTCCTTGTTTCCTGCTCCATGATATGACCCGGCCTGGCTGACATTCCTGCTTGTGACCTGATCTAGCTTGTCTGAGAATCCTTCTCCGTGATCTGACCCGGCCTGGCTGACGTTCCTGCTTGTGACCTGATCTGGCTTGTCTGAGTATCCTGCTCCGTGATCTGACCTGGCCTGGCTGACTTCCTGCTCCATGACCTGAACTGGCTCGCTGCTGACCCTGCCTCTGTTCCTGCCGCTGCTGCTTGGTGTCACCTAGGCGACATTTTGTCTTCCGCTGTGCTTTTGACAGGGCTGATCGTGTCATAGCCTCCGTTGACACTTGCAGAGCCGTGACTCTGTTTGCTGAGCCTCCGTTAACACTTGCAGAGCTGTTATCTCTGTTCCTTGAGCCTCCATTTACACTTGCAGAGCTGTGTCTCCATCCCTGAGCCTCCGTTAACACTTGCAGAGCCATTGTCTCCGTTCACTGAGCCTCCAGTACACTTGCAGAGCTGCTGTCTCCATTCACTGAGCCTCCATTAACACTTGCAGAGCCGTTGCCCTGATCCTCCGCTACACTTGCTGAGCCGATTACCTTGCAGAGCCTTTATATAAGGCGGTGGCTCGTTCTGTCTATCTTGCAGTGTAGTCGGTCTCCGTTACCGCACCCGCAGGAGGCGCTATTGGCTCTAGCTCTTACAGTGTTTAGTCTTCGTTACAACGCCTGTGGGGGCTATTGGCTCAAACTCTTGCAGTGATTAGTCTGAGTTGCTACGCCCGTGGGGGCTATTGGCTCTAGTAGCTTCGCTCTCGTAGTGATATTAGTCTCCGTTACAACGCCCGTGGGGGCTATTGGCTCAAGCTCTTGCAGTGATTAGTCTCAGTTGCTACGCCCGTGGGGGCTATTGGCTCTAGCTCTAGCAGTGTGGTTATCTCCTTTGCAACGCCCGTGGGGGCTTGTGGCTCTAGCTCATCTCTGCAGAGTATTTGGCCTCAGCTCCTGTTCTGCCTAAGCAGCAAACTCTGTTCTATAGACTGACGGTGTTGTTTCATCTAGCACCACTAGCTGCTCCATTACCACCTTGGGCGTGTCAAACACCACAACAGAGACTAATTGATTTACATGTACTTTTACCATTGAGTACCCTTATGTTTCTATGCCTGTCTTGTGACAGTATATGTATATTTATTGCATCTGTATACTGGGCCTGAGAAGGCATCTGTAAGCCACTGTTCTTTCTATTTTTCTGTATTGCCTATAAAGGGCGGTCTTTCTTGTTTTATTAATAAAATTGTGTTTTATTCTAACCTGCTGGTCTGAGTGTCCTACAAAACCGTTACACCCTGGCTGCGTCCCTCTTTGCCTGCGGCCTCCTCGCGTATGGTGCCTTGTTACTGGCATCATTAATCAGGCACTTTCCTGCACGCCTGTTATAGGCCCAGTCTGGGGGACCTAATTGATCCCGCCTTCTCCTACTCCTTTATAAACCTCTCTGGGCCTGTGTATCATTACCCTTACATTGTTGTTCAGTGCCGTTCTAGTTCCTGTTCTCTGTGTATGACCTGACTTGTCTGACTATCCATGCTGGTTCTGAACTGTGGCTGTGTCTGACCATTCTACCTGTGCGCCCCTTTGGCAATAGACGTCCAATCTGGTGCAGACCTGTGGCTCTGGCTTACTACCCGCTCCGAGTACGACCCTGGCTTGTCTGACTATCCAACCTGGTGCTGACCTGGGGCTCTGTCCAACTATCCTCCCAGTGTTGCCTACTCTCATTGAACATCCTATCTGGTGCAGATCTGTAGCTCTGGCTGACTATCCGCTCCGTGTATCACCTTGGATTGTCTGACTATCCTAACTGGTGCTGACCGGTGGTTCTGTCTGTTCGCACCGCTGTGTTGCCTGTTTCCCACAAACATCCTTCCTGGTGCAGACTTGGGGCTCTGGTAGACTCCAGCCTTATTGACTGCAGGAGTGAGTCAGTGCCTCCATTGTTGCGATACCTTATTGGAGATGAGCTTTTCCTAACTGACTGCAGGCGTGAGTCAGTGTTCTCTGTTGTAGCTACCTAGCGGGAGACTTCGGGTCATATCCAGTACTCCACTCACTACCTTTGAGACTATCAGTTGGCTCCGGCCTAGTCTCCAGCAGTTGTGGTTGACCCATTGGCAGACTCCTATTTCTGATAGAGTATCTGGCCTTTTCCGTCACCCTCTGCCTATTCTCGTTATTCTAGCTATTTGCATTACTACCTACTATTCTAATAAAGGTGATTTTAACTATACCGTCTAACTCCTTGTCTTGTTTGAGAACCGTAACACAAATATTTTTGATTGCAATACAAAGAGTTCTCTGGGCTATTTACTCAAAGAGCTGAACAAATTGGAAACATCCCTACAATAAGACTAAAGAAAAGGTGATTTCTACTAAACCAAAGGCAGGGATTTTTTTACAATGAGGGTAGTTCAGATTGTGGATTCTTTTGCTTTTGGAAGGCTGTGTTTCATATATTGTAGATTCTTTCAAAAACATTTTGGATGCTTTTCTAGCTCAGAAGGTCATATTATTTGTGGAGTCCTCAAGGATCTGTACTAGGGCCCACTCTTTTTAATATTTTTATTAGTGATATTGCAAAATGTCATCATGGTAACGTATGCCTTTTTGCAGATGATACCAAGATCTGCAACAGTTTAGACATTCCTGGGGGAATAAGCCAAAAGGCAAATGATTTAGATAAATTAGAAGAATGAACAATGGATGTAAAAATCCATAGACTGAATATAGTATTAAAGGGACTGTAATGTCCCCCTCAAAAAAAGTCCCGTTTTGTAGACTTTAAAAAATAAAATAAATAAATATGCGCCAAACCCGATCCCTCAAACTGCTATGGTTTGAGAGATATAGGGATTCAAAGTTCCCCCCTCCCTCCCCATCTCCTGATGTCAGCTGTAAAGCTGATAGCAGGAGAATAGAGTCGTACGACTTGAGGAGTCTCTGCAGCAGAGCCTAGATTGCGTTACCTATAAAGAATTCATTCTTTGGAAAGATCTACAAAGTGTGCCTGGTTTGCAAGCACACTTTGTAGACATTTACAGTGAATTAATTCTTTATAGATAACACGATCTCTGCTCTGCTGCAGAGCTGCCTGCTGGTCCCCTGACCGGGATCTCCTGCAGTCAGCTAGATGCTGATGTCCAGAGAAAGGGAGAGAGGGGCGAACTTTGAATCCCTATATCTCTCAAACCATAACTGTTTGAGAGATCGGGTTTGGAGCATGTTTTTTTTTTTTTCAAGTCTACAAAACTGGATTTTTTTTTTGCTGGGGGACATTACTGTCCCTTTAAGGGTATTAAGCTGTCAGAGACAACAGAGGAAAGGGATTTGGGAGTAATTATTTCTAATGACTTAAAGGTAGGCAGACAATGTAACAAAGCAACAGGGGGTCCAAGCAGGGTGCTGGGTTGTATAGCTAGAGGAATTAGTAACAGAAAAAGGGAAGTGGTCATGCCACTCTGCAGATCTCTGGCTAGACCTCACCTGAAGTATTTTGTACAGTACTTGACACCACATCTCCAGAAGGATATAGATACTCTAGAGAGAACTCAGAGAAAGTCTACTAAAATGGTGAATGGTTTACAGAATAAGAAATAGCAGGATAGACTAAAGGATCTGAACATGTATAGGTTCGGAAGAGAGAAGCGAGAGAGGGGATATGATAGAAACATTCAAATAGACAAAAGGATTCAACAAAGGAGGGGATGTATATTTCAAAGGAGTACAAATGTTAGGAGAAGAGGCCATAGTCTAAAACTAGAGGTACAGAGTTTTAGATGTAATGTAAAGAAGTTTTACTTGACTTAGAGTGTGGTAGATAAGTGGAGTAGCCTACCAGCAGAAATGGCAGAGGTTAATACAGTGAAGGAATTTAAGCCTGCATAGCATAGGCATAAAGCTGTCCTGAACATAAGACAAGACTAAAGACCTAATTAGGTTTGAAGCTACTATAGTAGGAAAAATGGACAGACTAGATGAGCCAAATGAGTCTCATCTGCTGTCAAATTCTAGATCAATATTGAGAATCACGACAGCTGTTTTCAATGCAAATAAGATGTTTTTCCAGAAGTCAGGAAGGAATTCTTTTTAACCGCTTCATTGGAAATGGCTTCACCAGGGTTTTTTGGATTCCTTTGGGTCAACAAGGGTGATATAGCAAAAGGCTGCACTTGATGGAGGCATGTCTTTTTCAGCACGCTGAGGATTTTCAGGGGGTTTCCAAAAAAAAAATACTGTATATAGTAAAAATAGCTATGGTTTGTTTTGTGTAATTCTGCCTCCAAAAGCCATTGCTTCTATGTGTGCATAAACAAAGATTGGAAAACCTGTACTAATGTTCATCTAAAGATGATGAGAGGTTGTAGACCAGCAGCAAGCGTTTGAAATCAGAAAAACTGCAACTACTATGCTGGTAGGAGAAACACAATAAAAAAAATACTCTAAGCCTAATAGAGAGGCAGATGATTTCTTCTAGCTGCTCTGAAATCATACCTACCTGTATGGCTGATAGGAAAAGAGCTATTACTGTCAGCTGTGCTCATGCAGGGGGCAAGACAAGAAGCTTGGAGTTGACCTGTACAATCAGGTTGGTAATTTGTAATGTTGCTGCTGCCAGAGGTAGGAGTAACAGGGATTAGCATTAATATATGTTTTTTTAAAATATTTTTTTATATTCAGTGTTCAGTATTTTTTATATACCAGTGTTCCACAAACTGGTATAGCTATGGTTCAAATATAAGCTCGGTTGCATAAGATAACGTGACAGAGGCACCTCTAGCATCCAAAGATGGTTGGTGGAAGGAGATTCACTAAGGTCAAATCAAGGTGTGATTAAGAGGAGAAAAACTATCCAGTTCCTACATTATTCCATGGAGCCTATGCACTGAGATTTCTCAACCTGGTGATTTTCTCTCACTGAAGAGCTTACCTCACTATTAACACACCTGTACTTAGTGGTTTAGTTAATATGGAAGGAATATTTTGAAAATCTCGGGCATAATATGCAAATTTTTACCCCATTTCACCTTATGTGAAATGGGGTGGGGGAGTGTATTATACACGAGTGAAAAAAACAAACACCAAGAATTAAAATGCCTCCCACATTTGCTCTTCTCCCTCCCACCCTCTTCCACCTCAATACCATTACATGCATGCCCACCTTTCCATCTTTGAACCCACCTGAAATCCAAGCCCGTCCCCAGGAAGCAGCCATGACACTGGGGCAGCTGGAGCATTCTTGCATTCCCCACCTGCTTCCTCTGAACCTGCAACTCCTCTACGGTGTAACTTGGTTGCCCTGTCAGGACCTCTTGAGTGGGCACCACCAAAGATTCAACGTGCATATTGCCTCAGTGCCTCCAGAGAGGGGGCTTCCTGGGGATTTCAGGTGGGTTCAAAGAAGGAAGTAGTGGAGGAAGCTGGAGGTGAATAAAAGAATGTTGTAAAGGGGGGCACACATGTAATGGTATTGAAGTTAGGAAGGGTGGGAACGGGAAAAGATTGAGAGGGACATAGAATTTCTTTGGGAGGTAGAGGGAGGGACAGAGCATATAACACACACAAACTAATTATTTTACCAAAAATCTTGGGTATGATTTACACCTGCATTTTATACACAGTTGCGTATTATGCCTGAAATTTTACGGTGCACTGTTAGTACTCTAAAGGAGAATGAATACCTCCTAATAATTACCTCACTAATGTTACTATGGCCAGAAAATCCCAATTGCCCCTATTAATTTTGGACTTGTGCCTTTGTTCAAGAAATAACATATTAATGAGTCCTGAATTCATGTCAATGGAGGCAGACATGACAGTTGCTGGCTTTTTTTTTTCTTTTCAAACTGAAGACTGTAGAGCACAAAATTTGACTTAAAGGGGAACTATCACCCTAAATAAAGTCCACCCCCTTCCCCCTCCAAATAGGCATCTAGCGATAAGCTTACCAATGAAACTGTTTTGCAGAATGAGACCAGGTTAGTCAAAAATCCTAACTCAGTCGATACTGCCACGCCTGCACGGTTTGTCCCTTCTGTTACCTTAAGTTACAATGCAACACCACCTAGAGGAGACCGGGACTGACAGCACAGGTGCGCAGATGTCTATAAGCAAAGATGTCAGTGCTGATGCCTGGCCATCAGTGTCGGCTGAGGTAACCGTTTCATTGGTAAGCTTTTCGCTAGATGCCTAATTGGGGAGCTGGACTATTTTTGTGGTGATAGTTCCCCTTAAAGAGATAGCAATACTTAAGTATTACTAATCCCTATAGTAAAGTCGTTTTAAAAATACATGTATTGCCCCCATTTTCATCTTTCAAACCTTTATGGTTTCAGAGATGATCGCTCCTAAAGTTGCCTTCTCCCTCCCTTTCCCTGAAGTCAGCACTGTAGCTGACTGAAGGGAAATCCGGTCTTAGATCATCAGGTGGCTCTGCAGCAGAGCCGCGATCACGTTAATTAAAAAAAAAATCTTTCTCTAAAATGGTCTTCTACGTGTGAAAGTTTTCTTTTTTATTAACGTGATCGCGGCTGTGCTGGAGAGCTGCCCGAAAGTCTACGACTTGCCTCCCTGCAGTCAGCTAGAACGCTGACTACGGGGAAGGGGGAGGTAAAGGGCAACTTTAGGAGCGATCATCTCTCAAACCATAAAGGTTTGAGAGATGAAACTGGGGGCAATACATGTATTTTTAAAACGACTTTACTATAGGGATTAGTAATACTTAAGTATTGCTATCCCTTTAAAGATTTCCATGTGCAGTAAACAGTACTTGAGGTCCTGTAGTCCAGCTACAAACGTTCATGTCTGCCTCCAGATGTTATCTCTTGAACCAAGGAGCAAGAAAATAATCATAAGGGGGATTAGGATTTTCTGGCTATAGCAAGGTTAGTAGGGTCATTATTGAAGTTATTAGTTTTCCTTAAAGAAGTAACAGTGCAGGTTTAAAGTCAATGAGGTGGTTAATATTAGCAGGTGCCAGAAATGCATAACACAGTACATTTGGCTAAGAGATCCCTCCTACTGCTGTACAAGTGAATACAACACAATATTGCCTTAATTGATGTACTTATGTGATATGACTCCTGGAAATTCAAGGCAATGTTCTAAAATTTCCAAGCAAAGTACAGTGTTCCATCTCCTGTCTGCTCTGAGGTGGGTTGGATGAACCCTTCAAAAACAAATTCAAAGAATTCTTTACAAAAAGGAAAATGTAAATCAGATGAAATAAGCATTTATTGGTTTGTAATGAACATCTAGGGATCGATCTTTCCCTCACGTGGAGTACACCTGCAGCTTCGGAATTTAAAAGAACACTTTGGCAAGGTCCCAAACTTATGTCTAGCAGCTTTCCACCCATGTAAGAACTAAGGGTTAGCAATGTAAACATTGACTTAATTTAGGATTATTTCCTTAATGTACTGGGATTCACTGGACCCTTGGTCATAACTAGAATATGCTGGGTCCTGAGGCAAAATCCAAATCTCCCCCCCCCACACACACACACACGGGCGGACTGTGGGCAAATACTGGCCCGGGGCATTTTTATAAAAAATTAATTGGTATACCATGATACATGCATATATGTATGTATGTTTGTGTATATGTATGTATGTGTGTATATAGTATATATACACTAGTTGAAGAGCCCGTTACACGGGCCACAGTGCCATTGCCATCGCAGGGGAGTCATGCACAGTAGGTACTGCACACGCGTGGCTGATACAGTGCCAGCCGGTCGCTGTGCAATCATGCTCAGCTGAGACTATATATAATATATATACACACATACATACATATACACATACATACATATATGCATGTATCATGGTATACCAACTAATTTTTTTAAAAATGCCCCGGGCCTCGTCGCGGGCACTCTACTGCGCATGACTACATTGTTACAAACTTTCTAGCAAATTATTATATAGGATATATATATATGTGTGTGTATATATATATATATATGCATGTGGGCTGTTTGGGGGGCATATGATGGCCATTCTGAACACAGAGGCACATGGAGACTAGTAGGTAGCACAGGGTGATGTTTGGGGGCATATAGTGGCCAGTATGGTTAAATATGGGCCCAGGGAGGTGTTTAGGTGCAAAGGTTGGCATATGGAGGCAGCCATAGAGTAGAAGGGAACACATTTGGGAGGCTACTAGTTTTCCCAATGTGCTGTTTAGGAGGATATGGTGGGTTACTGAGTTGCTATGTATGGACACATGGAGGCATTTGGGGGGTAGAAGGGGCTACATTAGTTACATTTGTATGTGTGTCTGTATATATATATGTGTGTGTGTAATTGAGTCATGATCTCATAATGGGAGAACATTAAGAACCCTTTGAATGCCAGAGGGATACCCATGTGCAAAGCGTTTGATACTCCTTTGGCACTCAAAGGGTTAAAATCAGAGACGTTCAGAGTAAATGTGTCCCTGGGCATTGCTTATCAAGAAAAAGAGAATAAGTTTTGAGGAAAACTACTCAAACAGAGAAACTGAAATTCTGCATATTCCCATTGATTTAAATGGGGCTTTTGACCCTTTGTATTCAAGGAGGTCAAAAGCCCCATTTAAATCAATGGGAATATGCAGAATTTTAGTTTCTCTGTTTGAGTAGTTTTCCTCAAAACTTATTCTCTTTTTCTTGATGCGCAATGCTCAAGGAAACATTTCCTCTTACTTTGAACGTCTCTGATTTTAACCCTTTGAGTGCCAGAGGAGTATCAAACGCTTTGCAAATGGGTATCCCTCTGGCATTCAAAGGGTTCTTGTTTTTCAATTATGAGATCATGACAAAAAAAAACAAGAAAACGTCAAAACAGGAGAAAAGAAGACTACAGAAAAGGAATGTGAATGATTTACATACTTGATAAGGTCTGGGGAATGGGAGGTTGAGTCTGCTGGAGAGAAGCAGGGCAGCAACAGGAACGCAGGTACAGGAGCAAATTAACATCTTGAGTGCTAGAGAGGTCTTTTTATATCACTTTACAACGTGTTAAAAGCCTCTCTAGCACTGGGTTAAGTTAGAAAGCATAAAAATAACAACCGAGGCTGTCAAGTGGCTGCTTTACCTGGGGCACCTTTGAAATGCTAGCAGCCTGTCTCTTTCACATTGTGACACTGCGGTCACTGCCTGTGACACTTCCGTGGGGCTGGAGTCTACACTGTAATTTTGCGGAGCGGCCCTTCCCTGTCAAAAAGCAACCGGCCAACCGGGGCATGCCTGATACTACAATCCGCCCCTGCACACACACACACACACAAACACATACTATAGAACAGGTTTGAACAACACATGCCAATAAAACCTGAAGCAGGTGAGTTTCTAGGTTCCAAGAGATCCGTTCCTTGAACCAACCTAATGCATTATCAGGGCACTGTACAGCTCACTTGTACCATTAAGATTAGCATGATTATGTGCCCCAGATTGGCAAACAACCTGGAGCTTTAACCTGGGGGGCAGAGGGGCAATTGCCCCCTGGGCCGGTCATATATATCGGCTGGGGGGCCACTGCCTCACTGAATCTCCCTCTTGCTGCTGTAAATTGAGCTATGATTAAGCTCTGTATAGCACGAAATGCAGAAGACATTTTCTATGTAATTTTTCTTCTTTGTGCTTTGTGTCCCGAGAAGTATTTTATATTTTTCAATAAAAGCAATTTTTTTTATACCAATTCATGTGGATCTGTTTCACAGTTGATGTATCCAGCTGACTGTGAGTGCTCCCACAACAACTGTTTCTGGATCTGCTGTAAATGGAGCTACCCTAGTGATACCACAGAGCTTACAAATGAAACAGAGCTACACAAATGATATCACAGAACTACAATCCATATGAAGCTACTCTAGTGGCATTAACCCATTTCTTTTGTAAGCTCTATGGTATCACTAGTGTACACCCATTTCAATTGTAAGCAAAGTGGCATTAGTTGCCCTACCTCTCAACATTAATGCCAATTTTAAAATTAACAAAAGGTGGTGGAGTAGGACAGTGGGCTAGAACTATAGTAGAAATGGGCCACATAATTGTATTTACCCCCCAGGCCACAAGTTGCCAGCCCTCCCCTGGCTTTAACCAGGAGACAGGGGCTTTAGCCCTCTCAGTCTTTACCTATCAAGCCTTTAGCTGGAAGGTTGAAGGTTCCCATCCCTGGCATAGACAAACCATTCTCAATATAAGAAGCAAGAAAGAATACTCACAGCGCCAGCTCACCATAACATATCCATGTAAATGTGAATAATAGAAATAGAAAGACGGCAACAGAGAATGAGAGGGTTCTCCAGTCCCCCAAAACCTCAGGTACAGACCCAAAGTGAAAATAGACAGACGAAAACACAAACCTGCGCTCATCCATGTAAAATAATGTGTGCCCTGTAATGTGCATATGTAATGTTTCTTAGTAAATATGTGCCCTGTAATGTGCATATATAAATATTTCTGAGAAAAATAAGTGAGCATTTAGTATTCACAAATTGGCCAAGTTGTGGGTAAACTTGCCACCATGCCACGGTATCTCACTTTCCGGCAAGACCTACTATAATACAACTTAAAACCCTATCTAAATTAAAAATCTATTTTTCTTTTTCACTCTGGCCCTTTAAGGGTCAGGCCTATATGGTCTGTCCTGGCTTGCATCTGTCTGGCTGTAATCATTCACCCCTCACATGACATGTGGGGATGGATATAAATAGGTATCTTTACATGGATAGTAATACTTAATTATTACTAATCTCTATATTAAAGTCCTATTTAAAATACATGTATTGCCCCCACTGTCATCTCTCAAACCTTTATGGTTCGAGAGATAATCGCTCCTAAAGTTTCCCTCCCCCAAAGTCAGCGTTGTAGCTGACTGAAGGGAAATCTGGTCTTATGATCATCAGGAGGCTCTGCAGCAGAGCCGCAACCTCGTTAATAAAAAATAATCTTTCACTAAAACGGTCTTCTACGTGTGCTTGCAAACCAAGCACATGTAGAAGACCATTTCAGTGAAAGATTTATTTTTTATTAACGTGATCTTGACTGTGCTGCAGAACCGCCTGACAGTCGTACGACAGGCTTCCCTGCAGTCAGCTACAACACTGACTATGGGGAAGGGGGAGGGAGAGAGCAACTTTAGGAGCGATTATCTCTCAAACCATAAAGGTCTGAGAGAGGACACTGGGGGCAATACATTTATTTTAAATATGACTTTAATATAGGGATTAGTAATAATTAAGTATTACTATCTCTTTAAGGAGGGGATTGTTGGTTCCACAATCCTCTCACACACTCACTATGCATGCCTATTGAGGTGTTTACATTAAGTAAGTTCAATTTATATGTTTTTTTCTATTGTTTATGTTATGTTTTTAATTGCACCACATTGGGACCCACAAGCATTGTAAAGAAAGTATTTAAAAGTCCCCACTCCAACACATTTCCTAAAACATTTCTTCGGGGATTTTTAATTTAGATAGGGTTTTAAGTTGTATTAGAGTAGGACTTGCCGGAAAGTGAGTTACCGTGGCAAGCTTACCCACGATTTGGCCAATTTGTGAATAATAAATTCTCACTAATTTTTCTCAGAAATATTTATATATGCACATTATAGAGTACATATTTACTAAGAAATATTATATATGCACATTACAGGGCACACATATTATTTTACATAGATGAGTGCAGGTTTGTGTTCTTGTATAATGTTGCTAAACCTAAATCTGATTAGACAATATAGTGCAAGGGAGATTTCTGGACATGATTTCCTTTGCCTTTTTTTCTGCATCTTTTATTATAAGCAAAGTGCATTATTTATGCCAGACAACAATGGATAAGGCTAGAGGTGGGTATTATCATTGTTGATGCTACAGGAGTGAAGAGTAATTCAACCCTTTCTGCCGTCAAACGTTATATCTATAACTGTCAAATTCCAGCTTTAGACCGTAAGGAAGCTAACGTATTAAGAATTTGAAGTAAAACAACTCCACTGTATGAGTCAAATGTCATTTCCCAAAATTTCTTTGGATTTAAGGAAAATATGGCATTTAACCCTTTGAATGCTAGAGTTCTCCAGTGCATTGGTCACTGATTGGCTAGTGCAAGCTCACGTGTCGGCCACGCACGATTCCATGTTCTTGTTGGTGATTAGCCAGTCCCTGTTTATTCAATACAAAGTGGCCTGGGCAACAGCCCAGACAGGACCGGGGGTGCTTCATTTTTTTTTTATTTGTTTTTTTTATTATGTCTACAAGAGATTTCTAATACACATATTCTGCAAACAGTGTTTTAGTGGAAACTTGCCCTAAGGGAGACATCATTTATGAAATGTTAGACAATACTTTGATTGCCAGAATTGGGGGCAAAGAATTGCAGAGCAATGAGGTTTAATGATAATGTTGCACTGAAACTTAAGGGCCTTCATCTATATTAGGAGTAAAGCAGTAAGTTCCAACAGATAACATCTATGCTTTCTAATTTTCTATTCATTATTTAGAATAAATGCATACTGATTTTGTTTATTTTTTGTTTATTTATTTTATAGAATGAGACCGTGATTTCACTATCATTTTTGAGAATGCCAACTCTGTCATGATTGCCCAATTAAAGTCTGACTCTGGATAATAATACCAGCAAACAGGTCTTTTATGCTAAATAAAACAACTCTAACTGGTCTTAGATGCTTCATTGAAGAGTTGCAATTGTTTACACTTGTGACCATATGTATGCAATAAAATAGGAGAAATATTGTGGTAAGGTAACTGCACTGTAGGAGGTAATATAAAAAGTCAATGGGTCTTTTAACCTCTTAAATGTCAGGGATGTCTACAATTTGTAAAGCCATTCAAGAAAAAAAAAACCCTTTGCAACCTTTTCATGATGAACTTGATTGAAACATTTCTCCATATGGAAGAGAACCATGGATATTGTTTGACATTCTTATAAATTATATCACATATCCCTATGAATGTCAGAGGGGTTTATGAAAGGCTAACATTTGAGTCCCAGAGGATTGTACAGAGCATTGCTAGGTACCATTCTCTGTGTCAAGGCTTAAGGCAGATGATAGAGTTGCCATATGTTGCTGTCCTTTCCAGGAGTTTACAAAATATTGACAACTTTTTAACAGAGTAAATTAGCATGCTTATTGATAATTTTGGTGATGTTTACTTTCCCACAAAAGTATTTAATTTTTCTATTTCCTCTTCATACGCAAGATAATTTGTGATGCTTGTAACTGTATTTGTTTAACAGAAACTTACTGTGTGGGAAAAATGTGCAACTAACAAATTTAGCTACTGGAAATGCTTTGTTTATTTTAATAAAACTTTCATCTAATATTTGTGCATTTCATAGGAATCTATTTTCTGAATGTATCTTTACTTCAAAGAAAGTAAGATATGAAGACTGAATTAAAATGAAGCAATGTATGGAAACCTCAATAGTAATTTAAAGTAGAAGACAGACAGAGGAGATCCTAATGTGTAGGAGTGAAAAAACTGTAAATACATACACAAGTGGCTACTCTTGTTTTGTTGGCTACTAATCAAACTAAAGTGTCTTGTGACTGAATGTTCCGGTGAAGGATTCTCCTGCCTTCACACAGTCTCTTCATAGCCACTGATCAATTCACCACCAAAATCCAAATTGCCCCCCCGCCCACACACACACACACACACACACACGGGCGGGTTGTGGGCAGATACTGGCCTGGGCATTTTTTAAAAAAAACTGTCCCATTAGTTGGTATACCATGATACATGCATATATGTATGTATGTGTGTATATGTATAATATATACACACTAGTTGAAGAGCCCATTACACGGGCCACAGTGCCACTGCCAGCCGGTCGTGGGGCAGTCATGCACAGTACAGACTGCCCACGCCGCGGCTGATACAATGCCAGCCGGTCGCAGTGCAGTCATGCTCAGCAGAGACTGCCCGTGCTGTGGCTGATACAGAACTGGATGCTCCTTCTGAGCGCAGTCTCTACTACTCATGACCTCAGCACACACAGCAGTCTCTACTGCGCATGACTGCGTAGTTACAAACTGTCTAGCGAATTATTATGTAGGATATATATATAATGCATGTGGGCTGTTTGGGGGGCATATGATGGCCATTCTGAACACAGAGGCACATGGGGACTGATAGGTAGCACAGGGTGATGTTTGGGGGGCATATGGTGGCCATTATGGTTAAACTTGGACCCATGGAGGTGCTTAGGTGCAAAGGTTGGCATATGGAGGCAGCCACAGAGTAGAAGGGAACACATTTGTGAGGCTACTAGTTTTCCCAATGTGCTGTTTAGGAGGATATGGGGGGTTACTGAGTTGCTATGTATGGGCAATTGGGTGGTAGAAACCTCCACTGGGTAGCTGCTACCTCTCCTACCCTGGTCCTTCTTAGATTCCCACATGTGGACGGATAAAAGAAATGGCAGAAAATAAACTGTGTTCACTGTGACAATCAGATATATTTCAGGGCACTCACTTTTGCATTAAATTCAAGTTCTCTTTCGCCTTGAAGTTAGATTGGTGCATTAACCAAACACCCCTCATCTGAGAGTGAGGAAACTGTAACCAGCTTCTGCTCAGATTTATATGTGTCGGCTGGAAATCAATCACACAGGATGGCAGTTTAAAAAAAATATATATACAATTTAATAAATGATAAAATGACGGTGTTTGTCAAACCATCAGAACAAAGTTTAGAAGTCACTCTACACTTTTCGTGGTTGAAAAATAGTTGCTTCATCAAGAGGACATTAACCTAAAACTGTCATCCAATACATTTAAAGGTGAAACATCAATCGGATGTCAGATTTAATCAGTTTTATATTGACATCTGCTTGACTGAGTGATTGATTGCCAGTTGACCAAAGAACAATTACAGCTATACCCGAGTGTGAGTAGGTCACAATTTCCTGACTTGATATTGGACCTGTGGTGTTTGGTTAACACACTGGTCTAAACTGAACGATATACGTGAACTTGAATTTAATGCAAAACGTGATGCAAGTACATCTGTTTCTGATGGTGAAAACACCTTATTTTCTACCATTTCACTAGCATTCTAAGAGTTCAGAACCCTATTTAAATCAATTTTTATTTGCTACTATGATAGCAAATAAATCTTCCTCATAGGATCATGGTTTAACATTGCATCATGGATGACTGGCCACAAGAGGAGATAGGCGTGCAGGGCATAGGGGGTGGAGCACCAACCAGAGCTGCTTGATTATGTAGTAGTGGCAAAAAGAAAAACCTGATGCACTCTTTCCATCATTGATCTGGCGTCATGTTAATAACCACTTATAAGGAGTTAACTAAAGGGAGGTGCTACAGGGGAAATACATATGATAGCGAAAATAGACAGATAGCCCTGTGGTACTAGCACTCATCTCATGAGATAAGTGCTAGTACCACAGGGCTATATGTGTAGTAGTGGGACACTGGAACTGAACTGGACACACAATGGGATATGCAATGTATTGCTTTTGCAATGCATTGCATACCCCTCTGGTCCTTAAAGTGTTAAATCAGATGTGAGGCTTATTTCTAGAACTCTGAAATAGTGGCATAAAGTTAGACAAACCAGGATTCTGGCATTGTTATATGTGAAAACAAATAAAGATTTCCCTAGAGGACAGAGAGGCTGCTTGGTTGCTTACCATACTGCTACCTTTATCTGGGATCTTTCAAATAACTTGTGCAAAGTTCAGCAAATTCCAGTATTAACCAAAGTTTAGACACTGAATACAAATAAGAACAGCTGCAATAAGAATAAACAGAGTGCAGACAGGTAATGCTAATCCTACAGTTTGTTTTTTTGACACTGATGCAGGTATGGATAGGCTAGAAAGCTCTCAGTAGAGAGGAAGGCAGAAAAAATGTGTAGCAGTATCACAGACTTCTGTGTTAATCAAAAAGAAAGGCGACTGTTCAATGTGATTAATAGTATTTATTATATATAAAAAGAAAAAATGTTAAAAATAATAAAATATGAATGCAACAATATTGTAGTTTCTGAGCAACAGTAAAAAAACAGGTATTTGCCCCAATATAATAGAAATACGCCGTAATAAAATATATACTAACATGTCAATATGACAGTAATGAATAAATAACACAGTGTTCTTGTGCTGTGATATATTAATATCAGCACCACAGATATCTTGCGTCCTATGGCTTTATTATATATTATTGTAGTGTAAATCTCTACAACAGAGTAGCAAATGTCTCCTTATAGAAGTACATATAGTGTTGGGTGCCAGTTACAATGCCATTTGTCGAAGAATAAAAGGCTTGCTGTCCTAATTACTGGATATCATTAGTGTTATAGCCCGATAGTGGATTTTTCAACTCTTAGGCACTTTTTAAGCAGGATGTCTGGGTCCCGCCATGGTTGTTCGCTTAGTTTAAAGTTTCTTGGTCAGTAGCGCATCTTTTAAACACAGAGGTCCCTGCTGCAGAGTTCCAATGTTCAGATGTGATGTGTATCGATGATCTGTCCAGTTCCACTGGAGATCTCTGGTTCCTCATGGTGGTCTTTCCAACGCGTTTCGAAGCGCTAATGGCTTCTTCCTCAGGGAAAATGGTGGTAATTGCTGAAGTAGCAATACACATTTATAAAATAAAAGAGAGAGCTCATATTGCAGGTCTGATCCAACTGCCCAGCGCAAAATGCATTGTAAGAATATTTATATATAATTTCTGGTGAGGACTAGGAATTGGGGAAAAGTCCTGCCACCTTTTCGCAGGAATTTTCTCTGAAAAAAATATTTTTCTCTGCAGAGATTCGCGGGAATAACAAATCTATTTAAAATGTCCTCCTTTTTGCTATTGCTAATGAAATTCCCATAAGAATGTGAACATGTCTGCCTATACTTTCTCTCTGGCTATGAGTAATACTGTAAAGATCTGGAGATTCCTACCTTGCAATTGGGCTTTTATTGTAGTCAGAGTATGGTGAAAGTGCAGTGTGACAGAGTGAAAAAAATAATTTGGAGTAGTAGTAGTAGAGTTTTATCCTGTATTGCTACTGTATCTTGCTGAACTGTTTATAAAATTAGTAGAGGAGTTGGAGAGCTGCTGCTGAGGTTCACCAGCACAAACAACAGCAGTAGTCGTAACACTAATAATAGCGGTAGCGGAACCCCAGCACCAGCTAACAGTGCTGCCAATATATCCCAAGTAACTTGGAGTATGTTTCTGAAGTGGGAAACTTAATTATCCTCAGGTAGCTGTATGACGTAGTAACACGGAGATGTAATTGCCCAAGCCTGCTGTGTCTGTGGCTGTAAGAGTGATGTCAGCTGAACAACCTATATCATACCACCATATTTCAGTAAGTTTCACTACTCTAAATGACAATGATGGTATATAATGAAGTACACTCAAATGTGTTTTTAATATGCACAGTTGCTGCTCATTATAAGAGAGGCTTTTCAAGGCATCATGTCTGACATTATTCTAACTAGCTCGCCTAGCTTATGCTTGCCTGTAATTAGAGTAAATGAATTAGAGCATACTGGAAAGGTGTACTATACAGACTTCATGCAGTTTATAGTAGTGGGTGGAACAGACGTCTATATAAATGGACTAGTGGATGTATTCCAGGTCTTGAGATCCCCCATCATTCATTACAGGTGATCCCTGTTTGAAGGCAGGTCTGTTCAGCCATTAGGGCATTAGATAGATTCAGCTTTTAACATAAAGCACTTTTGTAATCCATAAAAGGTGGAAACACATAATAGATAGGACTTGCTTCAGATGAGGCACCTTGGTGTGGTAAACAAGCTTAAAGGGTCAGTAATGTCCCATAAAAATGGTTCTAGTTTTGTAGAGGATAAAAAAATTAAACAATATGCCACAAATCCTACCTCTCAAACTGCTATGGTTTTAGAGATATTCACTTTCAAAATCTCCCCTTCCCTTCTCCTGAAGTCAGCACTGTGCTGACAGCAGGAGGTCCTGGTCCGGAAAATAATTACTTAATTGGGAAAGTCTACAAAGTGTGCCTGGCTTGCAAGCACACTTTGTAGACCGTTCCAATGAAGTCATTATTTTTTTAAATAACATAATTTTGGCTCTGCTGAAGAGCCTCCTCAAGTCGGCTGACTTGAATCTTCTGCTGTCGGCTTTACAGCTGAGATCAGGAGAAGGGGAGGGAGGGGGGACCTTTGAAAGTGAATATCTCTCAAACCATAGCGGTTTGAGAGAGAGGATTTGTGGCATATAGTTTAATTTATTATCCTCTACAAAACTAGAACAATTTTTTATGGGACATTACTGTCCCTTTAAGCCCTTAATGACCGCCCCAATCCGGCGAGTGGGTAGCCATTAAGGACCACAGACCTATTTTTTTTCAGATGTATTCTGGGATGGCAGAGCGGCATGTAGCCATGCTGCCATCCCAGAACTGCATGATATGTCAGGATTGTCACCGACCTTTAAGTGCTGGGACCTGCATGATGGTCTTGGCACGTCATGGGTCGTTAAGGTGTTAAACAAATTTTGACCAAACTATGCAATAAAACCCTAATTTTTTTTAAACAAATGAATTACTATGTTGTAATACATGCTACAAAGGGTTCACATGCAGGTAATTTTCTATAAAGCAGTGCAGCAATATCTTGTGTCCAAAATAAAATGTATCCTTGTAGTTGCTCGTAGTTTGGCTGGTAAGCTGGGGAACTAAAGAAAAGGCATTTTTTATATATATATATATATATATA
This sequence comes from Rhinophrynus dorsalis, assembly GCA_037306005.1. NCBI lineage: Eukaryota > Metazoa > Chordata > Amphibia > Anura > Rhinophrynidae > Rhinophrynus > Rhinophrynus dorsalis. The sequence goes on along the minus strand of CM074726.1, from coordinate 43,307,933 downwards.
TATATATATATATATATATATATATACAGTAAAGGCAGTAAAATTGTGGAATTCTTTGCAACAGAATGATGGGTTTGCAGATCTTGCAGTTGCTTTCAAAATGTAATGGATGTCTTTCTAGATCGGAACAATATTGAGAATTACACAGTTTGTTTCACAGTAGATAGGATGTTAATCTAGGGAAATAACAGACTACCTTTTTGAGTCTGTAAGGGATTTTTTACCCACTTGAGACTTAATTGGAAATGGCTTCTATAGGCTTTTTTTATTACACTTGATCAACAGTGGTTATGTGGCATGGAGTGAACTTGATAGACGCTTCTTTTTTTCGGCCTCATCGACAATTAATGCTAGTTGTGCTGATTGGGACACAGCTGTTGGCCATTGGAACTGTGAGAACTATCAACAGTAGCAGCACTCCTAAACCTGCTTGGTGTAGAGGTGGTCATAATACTATAGCAATGTTTAAGTGTTTAAGGGATTCGGACAACATTGTCCACAGTAACTGAATAAGTATCATGAACATATACATTAATATACATAAACAGAAATAAAAAAACATTAATTGCTATAAAACCATAACAAAAGATTATATAAAAAATATCAATACAGGCTGATTGTAAAAGATGGCAATGGTGATGAGATAGATGCACAATAGTATGGGTAAAAATGGGATGATAGATTTATCATATGGCACATGAAAACAAAAGTAAACACAAACACATAGTGTGATCTGCTATGACAAATACTGAATCAAACTAGTGTTTCTGAGACCTTACACTTTTGGACTTGTTGGGTCCTTATTCCCATAAAATTTAGAGGTCTGAAACAAGTAAGGTGTTTCAAGGTAGGATGCCTTCCAATATGTAAGTGTTTATCTTATTTTTACATTGTATATTAAACTTTGTGCTTTTAATTATCATAGCATCAGTGACTGTGTTGTGGATCATTTGTTTCATATTCATGTTCAAAGGGAGAACCTCTGAGTTACAGCACTAGTAACAAACCGTTGCAGTTTCATATTTTATATTAATATACAGATACATGTGTGAATCATTTGATCTTAAGTGGACGAGGAAAGTTCCCATTTACCATTATTTTGTTGTGATATTGACTTTCTATCAAGTACACTAATATACTAACTGTGATATATACCTGGAACAGTTATTATTGTTTGTGTTTTATCTTTATAACCTGACCTGTTGTGTGCCCTAAGCACCAGAGACAACAATTACTGTGTATGGGAAAATCATAGGAACATCAGAGCCTGTCCACCCTCAACTATCTGAAGTTGGTCACCCATCACTACTGAAACCATGCAGTTGTTTTTGTCATGTCATTCTGCCAGCTCACCAGCACCAGAAACAATAACAAACATTATTTTTCCAAAATGTACCTTGCCATAAACTTGCTCTAAGTGCTAGGAACAGAAACACATAATTAATACATTTTCTGGGCCTACCTTACTATAGTTCTCATCCCAATAACAATTTTTTCAAGCCTTATGTGGCCATATGCCTCAGCCCTCTAACAATTTTTCAAAGCTTGACATAGGCCTCTGCCTGCAAAATTGTTTCCTAGATTCTTATCTGCATAGGATATGTTGTTATAGGACTCAGCCTGCTAACAACAATTACTTTCAACTGTGGATTTCTCTGTTTGAGCACTCAGCAGAAGCAGCAGGAACAAAGGTGGAAATTTCCAAGTGCTTAAGATAACTTCACTGGTGGTAGCAATAAAGCCGAAATTTTAATGCATTTTCTATCAGAAAATGTGTGGTTTTTTTACTGTGAATATCCCCATGAATAGAACACATGATTTTTCTCCAATCCTCAATAGAGGTTTGTAACTTGGTCATTGTTTAGGGTGTCGGCTTCTGTTAAATATCAGTATTTTTGGAGGCTGTGGAATATCATTCCACAAGCGAGTCATGATAGGGGCTAGAATTTGAAAAAAGACTTAAAAGATGCTAAGGTGATGTCATCTGGACCAGGGCTGTTTCCATCTGGCGTTTGCTTGAGGGACACATGGATTTCTTCTTAGGAATTTGGGGCTTCTAGATTATTTGCTTATGTATGAGTAAGCTTGGGAATCCTTGAGGACTTAATATACTGTTGAACCTTTCCTAGCTGATGTGATTTGTGGTCTAGACTAAGGTTGTGCAGCTGTCCTTAATAGCTTTGAAGTACTTAAGGGTTAGTGGTCTGGCCTGGGATAATTCCTGTCTGATGGACCCTATTATTTAGCCAGCTAAACGTTTACCACAATTTTTACTGAACTCATAGTATCTCTGTTTATTCAGTTTTATAGATTTATCTACCCTGGTAGGAATAGCTCTTTACTTTCTTCCTTAGTGACTTCACATCTTGTAGAGTATTAGGGTTTAAGTGGTCTCTGAGTCCCTTGTGTTTGGATTCCAAGTTATGGATGTTTGAAAATAATCTCATTCATTTCCTTATCCTGATCCCTCCTTTTCTTTGAGGCAAACTTTATGCCTTCTTCATTATGTAGCACTTGGTCTCAGAGTGGCTTTTCCAGGAATACCATGTGTTTAGATGGTTGGTTATATCATTTATGAAATTTTGGTAATCTGAAAATGTAGCATTCAGTTTCATAGTAGTGTGTCCAGGGAGTGGAAGTAGGATACATGCACTTATCAACAAGGGCATGGTCTGACCATGTAATATTATGAATATGTATGGATTTTATGCATTGTATGTTATTGTTTTAGAAATATGGTGTACAGATTTTGGTGTGGAGAGGGTAGTATGTATAATTTTTAGTCTTGTAGTTAATGAGGATCTACCAAGACAGCATTGCAGGGCTTAAAATGTGAAGTCTTTTGCTACTAGCCAGACCTGAAAAGTTACTTGCCACTGCAAGCCATAACATACCCACAAGGGCTGAATTTCAACTCGCCAGGGCTGAATTTTCACTCACCATTGGCTAGTGGTGAGTGGAAATTTTGAGTCCTGCAGCATTGTGTTTGTTTATCAAGTATGAGTTTCTGATGAGAATGAGGAAGATGCTTTTGAGCAATCCAATATTTGGTTCAAGGGGATATTAAAATCACCACCTATAATTACTTTGCCAGATTGGAATGTTTGGAGTTTAGAGAGAGAAATAGTTTGAGTGTGTGTTGCTAATTATTATGTGGGTAGATAGAATCTAAGGAAAAAGTTGTCAAGTCCCGCATTAAGGTATGGAAGTATAGGTATACAGTTTATTGCAGCCCAAGCATATTAAGAAGTATACCTGTATATTGGATCTAATGTTAGTAAGAAGTGGATTGAGCAGGAATAGGGGTTGTAATGGTTAAAGTGAATGAAACACTAAATAACAGTTTATAAACGCCATTATGCGTTAAGTATAGCTGAATGTGATAGTGAGGGAATATTGATGTGTACTGATAAGGTAGCAGATATTTTAGGGATTTTATGGTCACTACGAAAAAATAGTTCCTTTGTCTGCTATAAAGTAAATGAGAGAGACATGGAGAGAGAGAGAGCGAGAGAGAGAGCAAGAGAGACTGAGCCCTGTTACTCCCTCTGATCTCCACATAATACATTTTAGAAGGGACAGGGTCCATTTCCCTCACATTTACCACCTGCAGCTTTCTGCATAATAAACAGAAGGGAGAAGGATCCAAAGCTTTCCTCCCCCACAAATATCTTAGGGGCTCTCAGGCCAATACACTGTAACAATCTCCCCCCATCCAAGTACTGAATTGTGGGTTTTTAGCTATGAGTGAAATCTGCAAATTATTCTTATTAAAGGGATAGTATTGTCAGAAAAAAGTATTAACTATATGGTAGTTACAATTAAAAGAGAGTACTTGCACTTATTTGTATCTCTCAAACCGTTATGGTTTGAGAGATATAGGCAAATAAAGTTCTCTGGTTCCTCCCCTTTCTGCTTGATGAGCTGTAAAGCTGTCAGAAGCAGATTCTGGTCGCACGACCAGATATGGCTCTTCAGCAGTGCTGATATAACGATATCTAAAGATAAATACTTAATTTGGAATGGTCTACAAAGTGTGCCTGGCTTGCAAGCACACTTTGTAGACCATTCCAATTAAGTATTTATTTCTAAATAGCGTGATTTCAGCTCTGCTGAAGAGCCTCTGTCTGGTCAAATGACTGGAATCTACAGCTGTCAGCTAGAGGGCAGACATGAGTAAAACAGCCAGGAAAATCTTTTTTTAATGTCTACAATATTAAATCAACTTAAAATTAACAATTACTATCTCTTTAAGAAGATGGGTGAAGGAACCAAGTAACAAAGTTGATGAAATGGTATTAAGCAATTATACAGCTATCGCTGCAGAGGGAACTTTGATTCAGCTAAAAGAGATTTAAGAAAAACACTGGAATTAAATAAAGGTGTTTGAGATTCCTGGGGGGAGATTCACTAAGCAGTGATAAAGAGGTGATAAAGTGGAGATGACTTCTCCACTTTATCACTTCTCCAGTCCCTATGTATTCTATAGAGCCTATTCAAAAAGATCTCCAAAGTTGAAGAAACCTTAGTGCATAGGCTCCATAGAATAGATTAGGAATTGGAGAAGTGATGCACTGGACAAGTCACCTCCACTTTATCACCTCATTATCACCTCTTTATCACTGCTTAGTGACTCTCCCGCTTAGGGTTGCCACCTTTTCTTAAAAAAAATACCGGCCATGGCATTCTCTCCATAGACTTAACATTGGACAGAAGCCAATTTCTTACCGGCCTGCCGGTAAAATACCGGCTGGGTGGCAACCCTACTCCCCCTGGAGTGTCAGTCGAATAATTGTTTACATAATTATTTTTGCTGTTGTGGTTACCTCTTCTATTTAAACTTAATTTACTCATTATGTAGCATCCAAAATGATATTTCTTCACACTTGTTATTAAACTATTCTTCAGAGACATATAGTTGACTTATAATTGATCTGCTTTGATTACCGCCAAGTGCATGCACTGGTCTAAGTGAATGGTGACTGGTCTAAGCCGAGGTTAACTCGTAGCAGAATTATAGGGTCACCAAGATTCAGATGAGTGCCAGTGGGTTAAATTAATGTTTGTTTCACTTAAGAGTTTTTTTTTTCCCTGCACTGTTGAGTTCAAGAAAGAAAGGATTTTGATTTAAGAAATATGCATTTTGATAGGAATCTAAAGGTCAAATAAAAAGTTTATCACCCGTTTTCATCTTAACAAATTCCATATATAGGGTATGAGGTAATGTGGAGATAAAAACAGTGATAACCTTTGCATGTGTAACCAAATAAAGTCTCAAGAGCTTCTCATATTACTCTTGCACCTCATAATTTCCTCTGTAGCTTTCGTGAAATCTGTTGGATGGGGATGTATATATTCTGATATGTTCAGAGACGATCATTTAGGTGAATGTGTGTTGGTTTTTCTCCTACAAAAATTAACCCTTTGAGTGCCAGAGAGGTATCTAACGCATTGCAATGCAATGTGTTTGGATACCACTCTGGCACTCAAAGGGTTAAACACCCATATCCTATGTAGTATGATGGCTTTCTCCGGTTCTAACAGCAAAGCACAGTTGGGCAACTCTCAATATAATAAAACTTAGCTTTTATTTAAAATGCATTATGTGAATATATTATATTGCCATACCTGGGAACTTTCAGCTGAGGGCTACCCGGAGGGTAGTCCTCTGTTCAGCAGGGGTGACAAAAATGACGCTAATCGTGTCAAAAAGGGGCGGGGCTTGACGCGAGCGGGGGGGGGGTCTTTAACCCTTTGAGTTTCAAAGTGGTACGGAATGCATTGCAAAGCAATGCATTCCGTACCACTCTGGCACTCAAAGGGTTAAAATGTCACACAGAAGGCTGGGGACAGAGGAACGGCAGGAGAAAGATTTTAAGTGGGTAGAGTTTCAATAGAAACTCCCCACATCCGGAGGAATCAGCCTCTGCCCCGGAGACCCGGTAAATCTGTCAGAACCGGAGTCTCCGGGGCAAATCCGGAGAGTTCCCAGGTATGTATATTGTATTGTTTCTATTGCTGCAGACTGTGAACTCAAGATGGTGGAATCCTTTCAGACATGGAAGCCGGCTGGACGCTATCGGTTGTCATAACAACCTAGTAGCGCTGATTTGGTTCCGTGTTTGAACGGAAGGGCTATTTAAAGCCAAGGAAGTGCATTATCTGTAAATTCCCAGTCCCTGATGAAAGTCGCAAAGGTCGACTGAAACGTCTGATATCTTATGCATTTTAAATAAAGGCTAAGTTTTATTATATTGAGTGTTGCCCAACTGCTCTTTGTTGTTCTGTTTGACATATTTGATTGGAGGCACCTTGGAACATATGCTGTACTATATGCAGCAGTAATTTGTGAATATGTGTACAGTTCTCCCGTTCTAAACATGTTAATTCTACTGAAGTATTATTGCCATATTTAGTGCTCAAAAGTGAAATGTGTCACTTTGCATAACTCATTGTAATGTTAAAATAAGAAAGGATATTATTCTTTACCAGTTTTCATGGGGATTAAGGACCACGTGATCAAAAGAAAACTAGCATCATTCTGGAGCAAACCAAATGCACAAAACATTCCCGTTGATTTAAAGGGGAACATTCATATAATAAAAACTTTTGTGCATGGGCTTTAATTCGTAAAACTAAATTAGCCCTGTTTTTTTAAATTTGACTTACTTTTGTAGATACGAAGACTTAAAATACTGCATTTCCATGTAGTGCGGCACCCTGCATCTGCAGCACAACGCAGCATGGTACCATTTATGTGGGCTGTTGTTACAGCAAGCGCCGTTTACCATGCTACTGAGCATGTGAATGTTCCCCTTTAAACAGATGTTTTAACCCATCAGAATGCTAGATGAACATCCAATGCATTATTTTGCAATGATTTGGTATCCTTTCTAGCATTCAAGGGGTTTAAAGCACCATTTAAATTATGGAGAATTGGGGGAATTTTGTGTCAAATATTGTGGATTTGTTTTTCTCCAGAATTACTCCACTTTTGAACTAAGGGCCCAGAGACCGTTGACCCTTTAAGCCTTTGAGTGCCAGAGGGGTACGAAACGCGTTTCTCCACACTGTGTTGTACACTGCCACTCATAGGGTTACAGATCAGAGAGGTATGCAATACATTGCACTAATTTCTGCTTTAGCAGCCAGTAGCCACACACAAATTAGGATTTATTTAAATAAAAAATAAACATATGCTTCTTTATAAGGTATAGTATTAAAGCAAATTTGTGCACATATAAAATGAATTTACAATTATGTTTTTTTCACTTGCAGAGACAGAACCTCGTTATGAAATCTCACTCAGTGCTTCACAAGTAAATGGCATCATCGCAGTGATCTGCAGGGTAGGATCACTGACACTTCAGAGGTACAGATAATCCTTTATTGCAGGGAGCGATGTGGGATATATTTAACAGGCAGTCACAGCTTTCCTTTCAATTTATATTTCTATTAAGGACTATGCAACTGTGGCATTTCCACTTAAGCGAGTGATGAGTAAACTCTTCAACCGTTTTAATAGAATTCTATGGTCTGGAGCCTAGCTGGCTATACAAAATCTTAAAAAAAGATAAATTGCTTGATATTTAAGCTGCAAAGAAGACATCAGGAGCTAGGGAGCTTTTTATGATGTTTCTTCGTCAGCTTATAAATCTATGATAAGGAATGCAGTCAGTGGTTCACTAAGAAAAGTAATTCCGTAAAATGGTGTTTTATCGACAAAGCACCAAGTAAATTGATCAAATCTCTTGTCTAATGCTGTTCACTTATGAAAACATAGCAGCAGTGTAAAAGACTCATTACAAAACACAACAAAATAAAATAGCAGCACTCTATCTGAACTGGTGATTGTAGAATAATTATACAGCAGACTTAAATATAAAATCGAATGCTTCATACTGCAGTAGTAATATTTCAAAATAAAAGCCGCTCTAATTAATCTTCATAGTATTTGGACTGTGGAGAGTGTCATTTCAATACTGTCAAAGTTGTAGTTCAAGAGTAATTGAATGATAAAGTATCCCCCTCCAACCTCTTTTACCTAGTGCAAGCTGACTCTCCTCAGATGTGGAAGCTGGTCACTTGATCGGACAGGTCACAGCAAGTGACACTCTTCTTACTGTGAACATAAGGAAAACCCTGCCCCCTTGACAGGTTTTTCCTTATGATCACTGAAGTTTGTCTCTCCCTGCGATTCATCAGGATAGTCTTGCTGCTCTGAGGTGAGCAGTGTTACATCAGTAAAAGGGGCGGGAGAGGGCTACTTTATCATTCAATTACTCTTGAACTACAACTCTGCCACTTTTGAAATAACACTCTCCATGGCCCAAATACTCTGAAGATTAATATGAGCTGTTTATTTTGTGAAATATTACTATCCCTTTAAATACTGACGTTCACCCTGTGCAATATGGAGGATTAGCTGTTTAATGTAGCCTTTTTGTTACCTAGAAAATATATTTTGATGATAAACAAGGAACCATCTCAGCAGAGATTGTAGAAAGCAGAGACTGGTATGACAAATTAATTAAAATGATTCACTGTAAAGGTTATTGTGAGTGTAAAATGAAGATTAATATCCATATGCACAAAACCAAAGGTGTATCATTTCTGAACAAGCCACCGCAACATAGGGAATAGAGCAATATTTCTACAGACACCATTTTTTTCAGTTGGGTTTAAACCCTTATATGGAGACTTCTACAGGAGTCAGTAGTTTAACCCTTTGAGTGCCAAATGGATATCCCATGCATTGCAAAGCAATGCATTGGATATCCCTTTGGCATTCCAGTGGTTAAAATACCCTTTTAGATTAACGGGAAACATTATTTGCTCCATACAGTGCTGTTGGTTTGTCCAAAAATTGTTCCACTCTCTTTGTACTTACAGCCCCAAGGGCTTTACATATAAAGACAAAGAAAAGCAATTGTGGGGCAAAGTAATTCTACCACAGGGGTCAAATAAAAATGTCCGATGATTTTATCGGGGCTTTAAACTGTTTGAATATGATAGAGAGAGATCATCAATGCATTGTGACATAATGCTATGGAGGCCACTCTAGCCTTCAAGGTATTAAATGTCCCATTTTAATTCATGGGAATGTTGGGAATTTACCCAGAAGTATACCACTATACTTTATACATATGGTTCCAAGTGTTTTATAACAGGTAGACAAAGGATGGACTGTGTGGGCAAAGATCACACACACACATCCACATTCACCCTGTCAGTTGCTAAAACATATTTTAGTTGCTTTGCATTTCTTTTGATCCCTTTGAGTGCCGGAAGGTATCTACCGCATTGCAATGCATTGGATACATCTCTGGCAATAAAGCGACACTAACACCTAAAAATGAAATGATGTAATTTAATTTTAAATATCATGTACTTCCATATAACATGCATAAAATGCTGTTGTTTTATGTTCGATACCTAAAATCTATTCCTAAATGTGCCTTTTTATTGCCTGTGTACATTATCCTATATTAACACATTTTGGTTGTTTGTGCAGAGATAATAATGTAGCAAGATTAGCACATTCTGTATTTCTATTGGTGCAAAAGTTGCCATGCCCCCCCAACCACATTGGCCATCTCCACTGGACACCTCCACATTGCCCCCCGTCATCTCCATATTGCCCCCCATCATCTCTATATTGCCTCCCATTATCTGTATATTGCCCCCATCTCCACATTGCCCCCCATCATCTCCATATTCCCCCCCATCTCCACATTCCCTCCACATTGCCCTCACATTGCCCCCCACAGTGTACATCTCCTACCTCCCTGGTGGTCCAGTGTCATGGCAGGAGAGGTCTGTGCTTCCTTCTGCACAGACCCCTATACTGCCGGAGCTCCCAGCGGTCTTCTCTTTAGTAATGCAGAGTTCTGGGAGTTGATGTAATCTCCCAGCGCTCTGCATTACTCAAGAGACCCAAAGAAGGCACAGACCTCAGCATGTTGCAGACGCTGGTTTGGGGGTCTCAGGGGGCGGCCAGGCCCCTGGAGTGACAGGCCCAGTCGCAGGTGCGACCCCTGCACCCTTGTTGTTACGCCACTGTTGTTACCTTCCAGTCCAATGCAGACAATAACTTTATAGACATGTTATTAACCCCTTAAGGACCGTCGCGCGCACGCGTGGCCGGCACTTGCGGACCACGGGGCATTTTTATTTATTATTGCTTCAGGTTCAGGGCTTCCGGAGCGGTGTGCAGCCACGCCGGGAGCCACTCCATGCCGGGAGCCACTCCATGCCATGCCAAGACTGTCATTGGTCCTTAAGTGCCGGATCGCCATGATGGTCCTGGCACGGCAGTGGTCCTTAAGGGGGTTAAGATTGCTTTGATCATGGGGCCCCTGGTAACATCAGAAATGGGACCCCCTACAGGACATGTGTAGGAGTAGATGTTAGGCCTCAGAAAACGCATAGAACATTTTTATATATTCTAACATGGCGTACAAGGTATTTAACCCTTTGTGTTCCAGAGGGTTATGCAACAGATTGCAAAGCGAGTTAAGTGTGTATAGTCCCAGATCATTTTCAGATGCTATTGCTCCTTTAATGAAATAAACTAATTATTGTATATTTTATGAGACATTCCTCCTCTCCTCTGTCTGTGAAGGGGTTAATATTTTTGACTAGCTGCCATTTAGTATTTTCTCTAAACTGAGCAATCCACATACAGTTTTATTGCAGTTTCCCATGCTATACCTCTCCAAGGAGTCATTCATTGGCCTGGGTTAGCGATATTCCTGAGAAATCAACACATACAGTAACAACCATGAAATAATTATTTCGTGGGAATGGGTGGATTCATCTAACCTCAGTCATATACATTTGTGCCTAGCTGGTTTCATGGAATCTATGTTTTTACTTCAATATACCACAACCCATAAAGAGCATTCCCCTATGATTTGAGTAAGTGTTCAACTTAAACTCATATTTAGGTAATTGAGCAATAATCTGAAATCCCGAAAACCACCTCAATTATAATCACTGGTTGAACTAGTGGCAATTAGGCTGTGTGTAATGGAATATGGATTACAATGAAACTAGGAGACATAAAATAGCTGCTCAATATTCATTATCATTATACAGGGCTATATGTTTGTGACATGAAAATCGTATGACAAATGTGCCGTGGATAATTACAGTAATTCATATAGTAACAGTATTCCTGGCTGATAATACACTACAATTAGAATAAGCTTTGGAATGCATGAAAACAATTTGTCAGGAATTATCTCCCTCCTTTTCTTCTCTCTTTTTCCCCTGGAAACCAAAGAACTCCTTAATTATTTAAAAGTAATGGTGCATTTTCAAAATTGGGATCCTTCTACTAACCCACTGAATGCCAGAGCGGAATGCAATACATTGCTTGGCAAATCGCTGCATACCCGTCTGGCACACAAAATGTTAATGCCAGTTTCAGTACAGTAACAATCTTTACACAGAGGTAAACTAACACCCCCTTATTTTAACAAAGCACATGTAATGTGGTTTAAAAGATGTCTTTCTGATAAGAGTGTTTTTTAAATGAGCAGTAGATTTTTTATGAAAAAAATATATAAATTATTTTGCTGCTGTGTAAAACAAGGGAACTCTTGCTACAGGTAAGATTTTTTTCATTGAAAAGTTATTACGGCTAAAACCCCTGTTTTGTCCATTCGTGTTCCATTTTTGTTCCCCCCTTTTAGTCCCAGTCAATCAATGTTTATGTTCATCTCCCATTTTCGCTACACCTGTGTTGTGAGGTCCCCTGATTGGCTTATTAAAAAACTATTGGGATTCATACAGAAGCAAAAATAGTATACAGATTATTTACAGCCTGGAACAGTCAGCATTCAGCACATTTGATGATCAGTAGTGACCTGGGGGACAACTACCATCTCTATTCATGCTGATGAGATCTCTACGGACGTCACTGGCACTCACACTCATGTCTCATATATATATATATATATATATATATATATATATATATATATATATATATATATATATATATATATGAAGTATGTAATGATGGAAGTTTTGGGATTTAGTTACATTCAATCCGACCCTTCTTTTCTGGTTTTTAAAATGTATTGTTTTGCATATTGTTGTCCCTGTTTATCTATGGGGGGAGATGCATTAAGTTGTGTTAAAGCAAAGATAACTTCTCCAGTGTGATAAACTCTCCAGTCCCTATGTTATTCTATAGAAGCTTATGCACTGAGATCCCTAAAGTATGAGAGATCTTAGTGTGTAGGCCTCCTAGAATAACATAGGAATTGTAGAAGTGATATAACTGGAGAAACTATCTCCACTTAATAACAACTTTATCACACCTTAGTGCATCTCCCCATGTGAGAAATATTCACCTGCAATCTGCATTTGGATATCCTGATCCTCTACTCCCCATCACCTTTTGCGTTTTTGATAGAAATATAGAATATTTTATAATGATGAGGTTTAGGGGCCCCATTAAACTTCACGCATTGCTAGTGAGGTGTGGGCTTATTTTTTATTAAGGAGGAAAGGTATTAATTTGATCGCCTACTCTACTATTTGCTCCCCATAAAGCATGTAAGTCATTGTGTCATACTTCTCTGAGTGATGGGTACTTGGATTCCGGAACTTATGTTTCATCAATCAAGTGTTACTGTGTTTGATCAACTGATTTCCCTGAAGATGTCAATGGCAATTTCATGAATGAAAGAAAAAGCAAGAGCGCAGAAAATCTGAGAGTGGCTATTGGAAAATCAATCAAGGCCGTACAGCATAAATGCACTTACTAGATTCTAATTGGTGTAAACTCCCAATGAATCACTTGTCGCATCCGCTGGAGCAACGACTCATGAACTCGATCTTCGGTGGATACCATCACTTCACCAGTCGAGATGCTATGGGACGCCGGGTATTCCGGAAACAGTGTTGCCTCTTCTCCTGATGATACCTTAATAGGGAATGAAAGAGGCAAATCCCTCCTCTAAGGGCAAACTGTACATGAGGAGATCCCCTCCAGTAGCCCCTATAGAAATGCACTGACCGGATTAAGATAAATGAACGGCTCCAAAGTTGGTCACAGTATGGTCAGACACAGCTAAATGTCCCGATAAAATCAATTAAAATATTTCCCTACGCGTTTCACGAGTACATGCTCGCTTTGTCAGTGGATTCTTTGTGACAACCTGAAAATACAAGGAGCTAACCACACTGCTAAAATAGTAAACCAACTCCTTCAAAATATATGTGATCACTACTGCACATAAGAAGTATCAACACAATATGTATGATTACACTCACCCTTTTACTTTTAGGACTCGGTGGGCCCGGTGCTGCCCCCATCAATCGTGGCAAGGTTTTCCACAAAAATTAGGACCACTGTATGGGTGCTCTCATGGAACCACCTCAGCAATTGTAACCACTTTGATGTATCGTTAAAACTTCAAGTTAATTACAAACATTTAAATAGCATCAAACATGAAAAATAAATCCACATAGATGCTATGTTTGAGTTCCGTGTGTAATCCTAGACAACTATGGCAAAATCCAGAATTTTCCAGTGTGATGGTACCAGGATTTACCGGACCCTTTTGGGGTTGTCTGTTCCTGAACCGCCGCTGCTGCTGCCCCTCTTCCACAGCCGGCTGGATCCCTGCTGATTCCTGGTGGTCTGGAGGTCCTGGATACTCAGGAAGGAACAACTGGATGGTGCCCCCTGGCGGCAGACCTAGTGAATTTAGCTGCAGAATCCTAGGTGGGGTTTCCAGAGGCCCTACACCAGTAGACCTGCAAGGCAAGTGAATTAGCTCCCGCAGTGGCTAAGGTGAGAATCCCCAGTCCAAGTCTCCTCCAGAAATACAGCCGATACTTGTATTAAGAAGGGTAGAACAGAATAGCTTTATTGATGAAACACACTGCTTATATACACTTCCAAACACTCTTATCAAGATTAGAATATAAATTAGTGTTGCTATACTTGACCAATACTTGCTATACTTGACCAATCAGATAACGGCCTACATTTCCAGTCACTCTTATCAAGATAAGAATACAAAGTAGGGTTTGAAAAAAAGGGCATTTTGACTGGACCATAATAACTTCCCCTGACTGGTCAAGGAAGCACAGCAGGAGTCAATCAACATTCCAATCATTCCCTAGCCAATTTACACAGATCTGAAGTATACTGTAAGCAAGCCAACTATCAAATCCTTTTACAGGACTTACAGTATTACACCACACAAACTATTACATTATGTCACACAATGTACAACATAGTGATCAGTATTTCAAGTGGTATAGCCCTAGATCACTCCATCTGGTGACACTCCGCATGAGAAAGGGGGATTTGTTTCTGTGAGCTACAATGGCATCACCAGCCATCAAAGCATAGCGAACATGACAAATGGTTACATTAACATATAAACATAATCTCAAAAATGTCTCATTCGGCCAGATTACAATATGCTAATAACCCACTGGCAAAGGAGACACTGAAATATCATGAATGTGGTGAAGACATGGTGATATAGGCATATTTGAGGCATGACCATAGACATAAGACAGCTTAGTAAGTACCAGAGTTTCAGGACCAATTCACCATACTTTCCCACAGGTATACTAAGACAGGCTATATGTAAGTAAAATTTTATATCCTGACTAGTTCCAGTTGCATGGACAAGTTCTCAAAGCTATTAATCAGCTCAAGTTTAAAACTATTCGATAAATTCAACAGTTGTGTCTAGACCTGGTGTAGTATTTTGCATTATGCGAGTAAAGTAGACCTTCCAAGAGATCCAAGTTAAGGCTGAACACATTGAAACATAAACCTGGCCTAATAACAAGTAAGCTAAAAACCAGCTGTAGTGAAAACTAATGCAACAGAAAAAGTTACTAATTACCATTGTTGAGTAAAAGAATGTTATGGTATGGTAACACCTGCCTTTCTCATATGAGGTAAAGCATGATGAGTCTTTATACCTACAAAACTCAAATTATTGTATGCTAAGTGACCCATTTGTTGCCAATTTGTAAGCAGTCATTGAGGTATTACATAAGTACACTGTCAATATTCACAACAAACCCCATGGGAATAAAGATTTTTTTCCAGTACCTTGCACATGATCTATCCCTGCTACATCCATACTCCTCAGACCACAGAAGTGACATCATATAAAAATTTACCAGGAAACAAAGATGATTCTAGTTTTTTTAACTTCTAAAACATGGACAAGAGAGTTTATAAGAGCAGCAGAAAAAAATTCCATGGGGCCTGTGATTCTATGGTGTACAAATTATAGAGTATCTTGTAAAATATCACAAAGCAAAAATAGAACAGCTGTACAGCAGAGGGCTGTATGCACAATGTAAACAATAAACCATCGGAATCACAAGGGACAAATAGAAAATCCCATTGATTTAAATGGAGCTTCTCCTCCCTTTTTGGTTAACGAGGTCTGAAATGTGATGTGGGGGCAGTGCTGTATTTATTTATGCATTGCTGTCAGTGAAAGGTACAAGAGCTCTTTGTGCATGTGTGTGAGAGGACTGGAGGTGCCTTGGTGCATTCAACCCCACCCCATTGCTAGCCTGGTACCGAATATAATACATGTATAGTTATATTAATCATAAATTTATCCAGCTTGACTTATCAACACCACTTTGGTGCTGTACTACTTCTGGTACTTGCACCACCAGTGTACCATTAATTACTTGATTCCCTGTATATAGGCAGCATGATTAGACTGATAAACAAGGATGGATTTACATATCAAGAGCCCTTTGGCAAAGACACAAGAGGAACCCTTAGCTCCTCCCATGGCCACACACCATACCTTACTGGTCTCCACCCTTAGATCCAAAGAAAATATCCCTAGAACTTGCATACATGCAGAAAACTGCTCTTAACCCCTTGGCTGCTAGAGAGGTCTCTAATGGATTGTTTTGCAGTACACTGAAGAATTCTCTAACATCCAGTGGGTTATATAATGAACAGTGAAGTGATATGTAAACAGTAAAATAAACTAACCATTATAAACTATGGGCATTGAGCTTGCTCTGGCCACTCCCACAACATAGAATGTGGCTTACTATTACCACAGATAAAGCAACCTTCAAATCTTGATGCTGTAAGTAGTTGCTTAATTTGCCTAATGGGAAATTTGGCAATGCTGTAATATATCACAATTCATGAACATTATTTTCTACTAGAAAATCATATCGTAGGGTATGTTTGCCTGGGGATTGCTTGTCATCATTATATCCAGTATTAATCCCCTGGAGGACAGAGGGGCGAGTAACACATTGCAAAGCAATGAGTTGTACACCCCTCTGGACCGTAAAGGGTTATCAGGATGCTGGTTTCTTTCCTCTACTGGTCCTGCACTGGCAATGTGTCACCATGCAGGCATTCCAGCTGTTAGTCTGCTAATGAAGTAGGATCCTTGATGGCAAAGGTTAATAACCTCTAGACTGGCAATATAAAGAACTTCATTTATAAATTAATGAATGAAGATACCAATAGAGGCGGCTTGTGCAGAGTATGACTGATTGCTTTGGCTGCTGTCTTTCCTATGTCTGTATGTGTTAACTCTTTGACATTTAGAGGATCTTGTCACCAATGCTGAATGTGATGACTGGAAGGAGTCCGTGTCCTTGTCTGAATGTGTAGACAGCATGCATTAGTGTACAGAGACATGTGTCTGTGAAAAAAGTCCAGACACCAGACCCTTTTATACCAGTTTAAAGAGGAACTATCATAAAAATAAAATTGCCCCCAAACCCTTACTAACATTGCGATACGCATAGTTTATTAGGCTGAATACGTCCGGCATTATTGAGGAAAAAACACTTCTTCAGCAGGCATCAGCTGCACAGATCTTGCAAGAGCAGCTGAGGGGAGACCACTGCAGAACATTCCTCATTGTCAGAATCCACCAACCGTTCCTCTTCAGAGGAATCTGATACGTCAGGTACTCCCTGTAGTTTCAGCAGGGAAGATTTGACAGAAGTAGGGGTCTGCCAGGAGTGGAAGACCCCCTGTAACTGGGATGGAAAGAGTTGTAATGTAGACCAGAGGTCTCTTGTAGCAGCCTTAAACTCTTGCACCTAAACTGGCTCTAATACATTGCTGGAGGTGGAGGAGACTCAGGGACAGCAGAACATGCTGTGCATAAATGACCTGAGAATTCTCTAGGTAACCCTGATTGACATGAGGAGCAATGCACAATGGGGACACAGAGACCCCAGCGTCCTTAGTCTTAGGCCTAGCCCCAAGCTCCAACGGATTAGACATTCTCACAGTGTCAAAACATTCAAAGTATAAGGTATCACCCAAATACAGTGTGTATGATTAAAAGTTCACCCCAGAAATCGCTAAAATACACTTATATGGCAGGTGAAGGGTTAATCTGCACAGGAGAGAAGGAGAGTCCAAACCGTGCATAGGATACTCGTTCTGGGAAAGAACAAAATGGCTGCTGCGATGGGAGCCAATCAGGAACGAGCAAGCGCTCATGGGAAATGTAGTTTTCCCAGAAAAAGTACACCAACAGTGCCCAAAGCCCCCTGAGCCCCCACAACACACACACCAAATGTTGGCTGGATAATAGAGCAAGGGCAGACAAACAAAATGAGCCATCTCTGAAGTCGCTAAGATGAGCAGTTGCAGAGATATGTCCCAAACTGTACAGTCCCATAGAAGTGAATGGAGCAATGGCGTTAATGCGGTAAAAGCGCGCCACAAATTTTGCAAAGTTGTAACTAAGAAGTAAATTTGCACCAAACATTACTAAAACCTGTCACTAGACCCAATAAACACTGAACCCAGTAGGGAAAGTGCCAACAACCCCCCAAAAGATGCTAAACCAGCAACCAAAGGGTTAAGTTACCACAGAAACTTGCTCCAAAAACACCCAACATACATACAGATAAACCCAATGAGTGCTGGAGTGTGCAATAAGAACTTCAAAGGAAAATTCCTGTGCGGAGGGGCAACGTGGGACATGTGGACCTGAGCACTCAAAGGGTTGCTCACCTTTCCTGCAGATCTTCTGTCTTCAGATTACCATCTATCAAGAAGAAGCCTCAGTGGGCAACTCCTGAGGAAAGAACTTGTAACCAAGATTTTTTCCCCCCAGGGCTTAAGGTCCACCAAACCACCTGGATACTGAGCTAGCCACATCTAAGGGCATTGTCAGTGATGGTAATCCGTTTAATGGTGTTATTCCATATGTAACATAAAAATAAAAAACTAGCTAAAACTATAGCAGAACTGTTCTCTTGCTTATCTCTTCATCCAAGGAACAAATCTTACTGGAGCTGATTGGTTAGCTGCAGCCAAGCAGGGAAGGCAGGCTCCACCCCTGCATTCACTTCTAGAATTGTTCCTGCCTACTTAAAGGGGCAGATCGCTTACCCAAAGTTACCAGTAACCTATATTGGACGACAGAAAAAAAAAACACTTAAGTCACATGAGTAACTACTGTTACAGAAGAGATGATACTCGGTAGCCTTAAGGCCTTTGTCATGAGGGGAATGAGTAGTACAAACAGGATACATGAAAACTTATCCACGTATGGTACTTACCAACATGCATGGTCCAACTTATTGTCGCTTGGGTAAGTGCTCAGTCTCAGAAACAAAGGCTGAAGACAGCTATCTTAATACTTGCTATGGCAACTGGCATGATGGGTCTGTCTACTGGACTCTCCAAGGACTTGTGGATATTCAGTAGATGAAATATAGGCATAACCTAATGCTGCACCTTCAGAATTTTAGCCTACATCTTTGTGACGATGCCCACTGAATATCCACTTTCAACCTGATACAGTGGCTTAACAATAGGGGTCGAAGGGGTTCTCACCTGTAACCGGGCCCGGCCGCCCCCTGTGAGCCCATCGCCACTCGCCCGTGCCAGCAGCAGCTCAGCTGATCTCCCGGCGCTCTAGTAATGCAGAGCGCTGGGAGATGACATCATCTCCCAGTGCTCTGCATTACTGAGAACCATGAGGGAGCGGGTGATGGAGATAGGAGATGGACATGGGGCAATGTGAAGATGGGGGGGGAGGGGGGCCACCAGGCCCATGGCAATTTCTGCACCAGGGCCCGGTGGCTTCTAGCTACGCCACTGATCTGATAGCAAGAATTTGAATTCCAGAGAAGGATCTTTAGGTAAAACCAATCAGATATCCCTATTAGACAACTGACAAATGAGAAAAGAGATGAGAGATGAAGGTTAGGTTACACATGTGCTCTGGGGAAAATAAATGATGATACACACAATAAAGAGGCAAGGGAGAATAAAGGGCAGAGTGAACTGGGAAAGGAAGGAATGAAAGCAAAAATTAATATGAACATAAAACATAACATAAACAGTAAAAAGGGAAAGGGGGGACAGTAAATGTCACTAAATGAAGAAGAAGCTTGAGATGATCTTTTGAGAAAATAGATAAGGGGAGGGGATATGCAGATAAGTTAATACATGCCTGCAATGATTGGCAGTTGGAATGCAGAACTGTGTGGAATGTTAGTATCTTGCTGTCATGCCTGCTAGGACTACCTAATTTATATAAACTGACAAATATATAAAAGAAAATATAATTTAAACTATTGTTTTAAATACAGAAAGGCTAACGTAAATTTAGGCAATTTTTTAAACTTTTTCAAAATTTCCTATTTGATACAAAGTGACAGTTCCACTTTAAGTGACCCTGAGATGCAATACAGTAAGGTGAACTTTTTCCTTCATAGTAACATAGTAGATAAGGCTGAAAAAAGACATGCGTCTATCAAGTCCAGCCCATGCCAATAACACCCCTGTTGATCCAGAGGAAGGCAACAAAAAAGCCCTCTGGAGCAATTTCCAATGTAGGTGTGTGTGTGAGTGTGTCAAATAGTTCCCCGGCTCAATATCCTATTTGCTTTGAAGCCATCTGTCATAACTGTCAATATTGTTCTGTGCTAGATAGGCATCCATTGCTTTTTTGAATGCAGTTACATTATCTGCAAGCACAGCATCCCGAGGCAAAGAATTCCATAGCCTTACCGCCCTTACTGTAAAGAATCCCTGCCTGTGTTTTAGTCGAAAGCGCCTTTCCTCAAGTCTTAATGGATGACCTCTTGTTCTTAGCTCAGCTCTTTGCATAAATAATTCATTGGATAGTTCTTTGTATTGGCCTTGAATGTATTTGTAAATGGTAATCATATCACCCCTTAGACGTCTCTTTTCTAATGTAAACAAACCCAGTTTGGCTAGTCTCTCTTTGTAACTCAGATCCTCCAATCCCTTTATCAGTTTTGTTGCACGTCTCTGCACCTTTTCCAGTTCAGTAATGTCTTTTTTTAGAACAGGCGCCCAAAATTGTACTCCATATTCTAGATGAGGCCTAACCAAGGATTTATACAGAGGTAGGATAATATTAGCATCCCTTGCTTCTACACCTCTTTTTATGCAGGCTAGTACTCTATTTGCTCTTGCAGCAGCTGAGTGACTCTGCACACTGCTGTGAAGACTATTGTCTATCACTATTGTCTTCGTTTTCTCTGTTGCTACTATGTGCTGATTAGTAGAAATATGTATCCATATAAACCAAAAACAAACACATAAAAGTTCACAGCTCTGCAGAATGTTTCATAAGCAGCAGGGTGGTCAGCATCTTTGTGTGGCGGTCTTCACAAGGGGAAAGCTTACACGAGCAAATTCTGAAAAGAGGCAGTGACTTTATAACGTTTTGTTAGGGATTACTAGTAGTATAGGTTTACAATTTGTTTGTGTGCCTTCCAAGTGACAGCTAACCATGCCAGCTATTGATGAATATATCACTTCACTCTTCTTTATTCACATAGGGACATATGTTGCTACTACACAGACACAGACCTGGGTTCCATTGCAGTCAATAATGCAGTAAGAGTATTATCTAGAGATTTCTCCAGAGACTTCATCCTGAATATGTGAGATAAAACCAGCAATAACACTTATCAGCTGCCACTGAATCTAGGCCGCAGTTAGCAACGTTATATTACTTTCTGATTCACTTAAAAATAGCCCTATTTCCACATTTTCAATCAATCATTTCAGGTCTGTTTCATACAGGCAGAAGAACTGTAGCTGCCCCTTGATGTCCATGTTCTTTCAGTCAGCTTCTCCTGTGCCCTATCGCTGATCCATATGCAAGAGGGACATTTCTAATGTCAGGCCCACATGAGTGTCAGACAATGTTATTGGGTGGTGTCCATTTGGATAGGCCATTCAATGGACATTGCACTGAGCACAGCAACCTCCAAGAATGCATGGGTGAAAGATATGGAAATGGCCCCATAGACTGCCGTACAGATTTTACTTACTGTATTTTTACTGCATTCCTCGACTATGCTGTACTTTGGTGCATTCAAACAAGGCGATAGTCACCCATGAGAAGAACCTTTCACAACAGGTGGCATCATCAATGGAGCATTGCTTGTGTCATCTGTGTGAAAGGGGCTTTACTAGGTTGACTGTATCATTTTATCCACTAAATATAAATATTATCTGATAAACACATTCTGCCTTAAGCACAAGAGGATCAGTTCTGAAGCAAACTGACTGCATCCTAGGAAAAAAGGGGTATTGAAGCAAGAGTGGATAACATCATCTTGCCATTGTACACATTGTTGGTAAGACCTCACCTCGAATATGCAGTGCAGTTTTGGGCATCAGTTCTGAAAAAGGATATTCTAGAACTGGAGAAATTACAGCAAAGTGCAACAAAGTTAATTAAGGGAATGGAGGACTTGACATATGAGGAACAAATAGACAACTCGGGTTTATTTACTCTAGAGAAAAAGACAGCTAAGAGGAGATTTCATAATAATATCCAAGTATATGAGAGGCCAGTACAGGGATCTCTCTGGTGAGATGTTCATTCCAAGGCCTGATCGAATAACCAGGGGCCACCAGTCGAGATTAGAGGAAAGGAGGCTTCAACTTCAGCAGAGGAAGGGGTTTTTACAGTAAGGTCTGTTAAATTGTGGAATTCCTTGCCCAAGGATGTGGTTATGGCAGATACAATGGATTTATATAAGAGAATATTAGATGCATTTATTCTAAGAGGGAATATATAGGGTTATGATGTGTATTAGTAGGCAAAACAAGAAGTTCAGATAAGGACTGACTTATTTGGTGACGGGAAAGCTTATATAATTCTCATTTCTCTGGTTTATGAGGCAAGGGTTGAACTTCATGGACTTGTGTCTTTTTTCAGTCTAATTTACTATGTTACCCAAATTCCTATTGATTTAAGTGTGTCTTTAATCCCTTGAATGCTACAGAGGTCTCAAATTGCACCATAGGGGTTAACTACAAATTCCCCAAGTACCTATTGATTTATATGTGGATTTTAACCCTTTGTATGCCAGGGAAGCAAAGCAACATGTTGGCTTCCCTAGCATTCAAGGGGTTAAAAGTCCCTTTAACTCAATAGTGTGCAGTTGGTCTGCCTCTGTCACTCAAAGGATTAATGCATCAGTCACATTATTTGTTTCCATGCCCAAATGGAATGATACTACTGAGTGAAAAGCTTGTTTTGATGGCAAATCCACTGGATAATGTTGGAGTCAAGCTGAGGAAATATTGAAATCTGTAAATGTCTGTGATGTTTTCATGTCTTATTGTGGCTTTTTTTTAATTTCCTTTTTTGTGTACTGTTTGTTTCATATTGCAAAATCTCTTTGGAAAGCTTTCCAGTTGTCTGGTTTTGATTCAGATAAAAAGCTTATTAGACACTTCCTTCAATCAGATGTTTACCCCATGTGCTATATTTTATACTTCATAATTCATATTAATGTGAGAGGCAAATCATCAAAATAATTCTGTTTACTATGATAGTAGATTTATTATACACAAGTATGTGTGCACACACATACACATATATGTTCACATGTATACACACTCCATACACACACATATAAGTATATTCACACACACACACTCACACACACATTCACATACATAAATATATAGAGACATACAAATGCACACACACACACACACACACACACACATGCATACATATATATATATATATATATATATATATATATATATATATATATACACACATTAGTTGAAGAGCCCGTTACATGGGCCACAGTGCCACTGTCAGCTAGTCACGGGGCAGTCATGAGCAGTAGAGAATGCCCGCTCCATGGCTGATACAGAGCTGGACACTCCTTCGGAGCATCCCACTCTGTATCACCCTCGTCACGGGCAGTCTCTACTGCGCACGACTGCAGCACGCGCAGCAGTCTCTACTGCACATGACTGCGTCATTACACACGTTTTAGCGAATTATTATATAGGATATGAAAAAGCTGCAGGCCGTATTCTCAACAACTGGGGCAAATGCCTGGGTTGCCTGATCAGAGCAAATCATAAAATTTATAAATGAAATCAGCAGGTCTCTGACTTGAAGCAATAAGCGTATCTTTATTTATGGTCAGCGTTTCGATCCTCACATGGATCTTTGTCAAGACCATATATATATATAAATGTCCCAAGGTGTGCACTCTCTTTAAAATGTAAATATAGGCCTGGGTGCAATTCTCTGAACTGATCATGTAGGAAATTTCAAATGAAAGAAATCACTCACAGGTCTTCTTTTATCAAGGCCCAAAGTGGGGGCGAAAGATTGATGGAATAAACCGGCACATATTTCACCTAAAAAAAGACCTGAGAATTTCTTTCTTTCTTTTGAAATTTGCTATAATGGGTAGATGAAATTACCAAATTTGTTGGTACACAGTGGCAACAAATGTTACAGGACTGAAATTGTTGGAGGCTTGCTGAGGAGGCCTTCATCCTGCAGTTGAATGACAGTGGCTAAAGATGATGATTATATATATCATCATCATGCTCCCAAAATGTCAAAACTTAACAGTGAGACAAATTGTACAGGATACCAAGCACTGAGTTCTCTGTATGTTATATAAAATAGACTGAAGGTAGAGCACCTCCCATCTCCTGCCCCCTAGTCTTGTCTTCATTATGAATAGTGTAACATTATACCACTATCCCTACTGTAAGAGTCCCTTTCAGAGGTTTCTCTGGTGTCCTGGCCCTATTTTTTTTTTTTTTCAGTAGTGGACAAATATAAATGTTCATAAAGTGATATATATGAAATACTGTAATACCATGCAGATTGATATCACCATACCTGGGAACTTTCCACGGATGTCCCCCCGGAGGGGAGTCCTCTGGTGCAGCAGGGAGTGAGAATAATTACACAAATCGCGTCAAAAAGGGGTGGGGCTTGATATACACGGGGGAGGGCTTAAAGGTGTGAGACAGCGCTCAAAAGAAGCCCAGGGAAGGAGTTACAATGTGGGAAACAGTAGGAGTGGGTAGAGTTTCAATAGAAACTCCCCACATCCGGAGGAATCAGCCTCTGCCCCGGAGACCTGGTAAAGCAGTGTCAAAACTGGAGTCTCCGGGGCAAATCTGGAGAGTTCCGAGGTATGGATATCACTGATTAGTATGTCCGGAGCTGAAGAAGGTAAATGAAATGGAATATCATAGTCTGTTAGTGTTGATTACCAATATGTCCAATGATGGTAGTGATGAAAATGATATAACAGTATAGTGATACATGACACCATGTAGTATAGTTAGTGCCACTCTTATGATGTCTCAATCGCTTCTTTTAACTCTACAGGTGCCTTAACCTTTGTAACAGAGGAAAGACATTTAAAAGTTGGGAATCCTGTAAGTGTGTAAGGTTTTGGTGCAATTTGCACTTTATTAAAGACATTAATTTTAGATGTCTCTCTTCTGCGCTTACTTCCTACATCCAATTACTAGCAGTCAATTCCTCTGAATTCACAATGGATATGCCAGTTGATCTGGTGCTATGATTCATTCTATGGTTTATAAGCTGACAATTCTCACTTGTTTATTGTCTTGACAAAGGTCCTATGAGGGTCAAAACATTGACCAACAAATTCATGTGAGCCATGAGTGCTGCCTTTATCTACTTGATTCTCTTGATCTGCACTTGGCTATTCAGTTTTGCTTTAAAAGAGTGCCTCCACCTGATCTGATTTTCAGACAGATCATGTGAGGTCAGTGACCTTGTACTTTATGTCAGTGACCTGACACATTTGTCATTAACCATGGTACCTTTTATCAATGACTCAATCCATAAAGTTTTTGCACTTTATCTGCCAAGAGTAAGAGACCTGGTACCATTCTTTTTAAATTTGTATTGCACACATCCATTAGCTTCTAAATACCATAAAAACAGCAATATCTCTGCAACACACCTATGCTAAATCAAATCAGTGAGGAACAGCCAGGATCTATGCAATGCACATCTGCTAAATCAAATCTGTGTCAAGCAGAACACATCAATTTAAAACACAATGCTGACTCATATTCAAATGAAATTATTCACAGTATTGGCTTCTGTTTCAAGTCGCATCAGGTGATATTGTATCTGTGGGCACATTATGAATGGTAATTCAGCTACTTTATAAGACCCTGGCAATCTCTGCTTGAAATAATAACAGAGGAACTACATATTTGGAATAAAGGGATCTCAATTTGTGTAACCGCTTGATTTACAAAAATAGCGGTCCTTCAAACAGCAGTTAATAATATTTATATCCTTTTTTAGTTTATTTTTAAATCTCTGTTGTAGTGTTCTGCTAGTAGTTTCAATATACAATCTGATAAAGATTTATGACCCTTATAAGTCATTCAGGGTTTTTTGAAGTCACTTGTTTTTTGCAAGGCGATGTGATCTATAGATAGACTTTAATAGTGAAAAATGCAAAAACAGAACTGAAAATAGGTACTTCACCACTGAATAAAGGACTACTACCTAGGTCAGTATATCAGTGTATCCATTAGGGGACTGTATTCCAGTCCTGGGAAAGGGTTTGAATTGTTATGTTGTTCCTATTGTAATTAAAGTTATAGAATCACTGGGGTGTAATGTCAGTGCCCAGTTTGATTTGAGGGACACAGATGTCTTAAAGATGTATGTACCCTTAAAGGGATAGTAATACTTCGTTTTATCTTTATTTTATTTTGTAGGCATTAAAAAAACATGAAGAACGATATAAGTCTTATCTCTCAAACCTTTATAGTTTAAGAGATATTCACAAACAAAGTATCCCCCCCTGTTCAACCAGATCAGAAGGGAGGTGCCCAGGTAGACTGCAGACAGGGACAATCTTCAATTAAGATAAGGGAAAAAGCTGAAAAACTTGTCAAGGGGGGAAGGGCTTTCATTGTTTTCATACAAAGAAGAATGTCCCCTTCTGTTATCTGTCTGGTCTTACAACCAGATTCACATCTGAGAAGAGATGGCTTACACTAGGAAAAAGGGGCGGGAGGGGAAACTTTGCTTGTGAATATCTCTTAAACCATAAAGGTTTGAGAGATAAGACTTATATCGTTCTTCATGTTTTTTTCATGCCTACAAAATAAAATAAAGATAAAACAAAGTATTACTATCCCTTTAAGGATTCTGAGCAACCAGTTACATCTGGGGTTAAAGAACTGGATGTAAAGGAGTTCCCTGAGTATGACAGTGAAAAGGTCTGCGTTCAGTCCCTAACTTTACACAGTTCATAATATTTTTCATAAACCAATAATTAAGTGGTAAAAACAATCCAATATCCTATGGAGTATTCTAATTTAATCCCCCACAGGGAACAAAGAGTATTAAACCGGTTAAGTAGTAGGAAAGACCTTATTGTGAAAGAGGCTGACAAATGTGGCACAGACCTTTATGTGTATGAGGTAAATTGTCAGTTATCAGATACCACTGTACAGGAACCCTTTATGAAGGATCCTACCGAAGTGTATCAAAATATGTTGTGGACACTGCCGGCAGAAGCAAATGATTCTGCTGTGTTGGACAGAAAGTTGGGTGAGAAATTGATGTTGGATTTTCCCTGGAGGCTGGTGTTGTGCATATTATGAAAAGTTTAAAAGGTCCCTGTCCAATCCCCAGGGGATCCTACGGTGTTGTCTATAGACTCTATTACAGAATCTCTGTCTAAATACCTACTGTAATGGAAGCAAGAAGGGACCGCGTCGCCTTCTGCCGTCGTTCTCTGGTTTCTCCCTCTCAACGCCGGACTGGCGTCATCAGATGCACCGATTGAGCAAATGGCCGGACTGATTGAACACCGTGGTGTCGCAAACTCCATGTTGAAGTCGACAAAGTGGTAGCTTCGTCGTCTTCGTGTCGGAGTCGGAGGACAGCCAGGCGAACAGGGAAAGAGTCGAAGGTGCACAGCTAGAGCTGGGTCGCAAACTGGTACCACGGGCCGTAGAGAGTGAGGCCTTTACTCCCGGTCTACGAATAACAGGAAGAGTGTCACAGGAACCCAAGGAAGGCCAAAGACAGATAATCTCTGGAACTCAGTAGAAGAAAGCAGACAGAGTCCACTTTGCCGCCTGACAGCATCCGAGAGTTTGGTTGCGGGATTCTGGCAGCAGACGTTCGAACGATGCAGGAACCTTGGCTCAGATGGGCGTCAGAGTGGCCGCTTTAGTACCATAAGAACACAAGACACCAGGACTCTTGTTCACTCCAAAATGAGACTCACTTTATTGTACAAAACCACACATATTTATACAGATCAACTACATTGAAATACATGGGCCAACCAGATACAACAGGCTGAGGGGCAGGGATAATACAATCAAAACATAAGACAAGAAACCAGCAGCAAATGGTAAGGGCTGACACAATGGGAGCATTCACAGAGGTAATGAAATCACAACATATAATACAAAGGACTGAGAAAAGAGTTTCAGCTTATACAATAGGTGACTCACATACTGAGGGGCGTGAATGAATTAACACACGGCAGGGTTTCTCAATACATCTTACAATACAATGGCTTGAAGAACTGCAATACACATTGGAAGAATTAACCCCTCACTGCCCCTTCCCTTGGAAGGAAGCCAGCAGTCTAACACAGGGCAGTTTTGTGTAATAAAGTCTATTTGCCCCATTCACATAAAGTCTATCCGAAGTCTTTTAGTGCACAACCAGGGCTTGAGAGGTTTATAACTAGTCATACAATATTGTCCCATAGGTTACAGTGCCTCTAGTCTCTTCGGCCAAGGTGTGGGTGGACGTAGAATCAGGTCCAAGGGAGTGTTCTCACAGGGAAGAATGTCCACAGTATCTGGGGGGGTTTTGTGCCAAAGTCTCAGTCCCAGACAAGGGCTTCAGTAACGGACTATGATCCGTTACACCTACACTTACAGCTCCAATTCTCAGCATCTTACCCACATACTTACATTATACACTGTCGGTATCAAAACATTTGGACTCATATAAAGACATTCAATATACTTTTAGATTGGTCTCAACAGATGTAGTGTATTTATATAACAACATTCCCCATATAGATACCTGAACAAATACAGTAAAAGTCAGGAGGAAGCTGACTTTATTTGTAGGGCTATAGAGTTCATTTTGGGTTAAAATGCCTTCACCTTTAACAAAGAATGGTATCACCAATTTAAGGGAACCTCAATGGGCATGTCTGTGGCACCTACATATGCAATTTTTTTTCTGGGACAGTGGGAGGAAGACATGGTCCTTATTCTCACTAACCCATATTTGTTGAGAGTCAAGGCATGTGGACCAGAAATTTAGACAATTGTTTGTTGTGTCTGATGACAACCCACATGAATTCCATAAATTTGTGAAATATTTAAATGTCAACTTCAGAAATATGCAATTTTTATCATTCAATTACTCTTGAACTACAACGCTCACAGTAATGAAATAACACTCTCTATGGCTCAAATACTATGAAAATTAATTGGAGCTGCTTTTTTTGTGAAAAATTACTATCACCTTAAGGGGTCAAAAAGCATATTGAAAAGAACTAGGCACAGAATACAACCTTGGGGTACACCACTTTGTCCAATGTGAGAATTTTCCTTTGATAGGAATTCCTTACACTCAACCCTTCAAGTAGTTTTCTATCCACATACAAGTTTTCTCGCTAGTCCTATAATCTCAGTGGCTTTTACAAAGTCCATTTAATCTATATCCACTCAATTCCATGAATCGAGGTTTTGCTCACAAGGCTTAAAAAATCAAGTATTTTTTGTTTCCCTTGAAAAGAAAGAGCACAAATATATGATATGCATGCAAATCAATCTTAATATCGTAACTAATCTCCAGTGCATTCTAATTTTGCTATCAGCTGTCCTTAACTATGTAGTCAGAACGTGCTTACTACAGACGTCTGGTGGTATAGAGTTCTGAATATCTTCATTTAACTTTATTGCAGTTTTAATCTGTATAGCCTTCTATAATCTTTTTAGATTAAATTTGCAATGTAATATATTTTGAGTTTGTGTAGAAACTATTGTCTAGGCCTAGGGAAGAATTGTTTGGCAAACTTTATGATTAAATTATTAATTACTTTACTGCGGCTGGTATTGTTTTTCCAAAGAGGTGATCTTTTAACCCCTGTAATACTAGAAACATCTCTAAGGCATTGCTTTCTTTGTCCTCTGACAGTACTGAGAATCCAAAGGTCCACCACACAGTCCATGCACCGGATAGAATGATTAAAATTAAGACTTTATTTTGAGCTGATTAAAATCTTGGAACACATGCGGATAAGAGGTATTCAGCCCCATGGATATGCCTTACACATTTCAGACCCTTGTGTCCTTAACCCATTAAGTGCCAGAGGGGTACGCAATGTATTGCTTTGCAATGCCTTGCGTTCCCCTCTGGCACTCAAAGGGTTAATCATAGGAGCTTTGTTTTGGAAAATAAAGCATACAAATATTAAACGTCTGCAACAACATTTACTACAGTGTGAAAATAGACATTTTTTTTGCTGTTAATCATGTTGGTATATGCAAAAATGGGTGTGAAAAAACACAATTAACCCAATGCTTTGCACGTTCCCTGGCAGGGGAAAGGTTTAAAGGGTCCCATGTGAGTGCTGTGTGGTTAGGTCCACACAGGGACACTAGGGGAGGGAGTTGCGGTAGTCATGGCCTAGGATCAGGAAGCCATGAACTGCCAAGTTCTTGGAAGGCCTATCCAGCATAACCAGGTAGCCTTGCAAACATTGGTGTGCGCACAGGGTGTGCCGACTGTGCCTAGGCACACCCTAATTGGCCCCGTGAGGACCGGCTTTTCAGACGTTAAATGGCCGTTTTTGCATATTAATGCGGCTGCAGCACCGGCTTTATACCTTAGCCGCATGCCACGGCTATCTGCTTCTGACTGCTGTGCTTGGTGAGACCAAGGGGGGCGGGACAAGCACTCGGGCTCAAATGCTGCAAAAGCCTGCATGAGCCTTCCCTCCTTCGTTGCGGCGCAGCGCTGAGAGGAAGTGATGTCACTTCCTTTCAGCACTCGTTATGTTGGGGGAAGGTGTCAGAGAGCGAACAGCAGGTGAGGAGGCTGCAGGCACTGGCACTGACTCAGCTGTGAGACAGACACCCACAACTTCACAACTTAGTTACTGTGAGCAGACTGCAGAGGCAGCTGAAGCACAGACAGGAGACACTGGCAGCACTGTCTTAACTGGTCTTAACTATGGATGATTTTGTGAACATTTTTTTTTTTTTGATTAGTGTAATGGCTTTTCTGGTTTGCAATGGCTTTTCTGGTTTGCTTACTTGATTCTTCTGTTTGTTGATAATTTATAATATGTTTGCTTATGTATATCAGTGTCTTGTTTAACACACACACACACACACACACACACACACACACACACACACACACACATATATATATCAGGGCATAAAAGTTGAAGTCCTTTACTACTAGCCAGACCTAAAGTTACTCACCACTGCAAGCCATAACATACCAACCAGGGCTGAATTTCTACTCGCCAGGGCTAAATTTTCACTCGCCATTGGCTAGTGATGAGTGGAAATTTTGAGCCCTGTTTATATATATATATATATATATATATATATATATATATATATATATATGATATATGAAACAGCTGTGCACTCACGGATTTATCAGTTAAAATAAACCAATATTTATTGGTAAACAATGCGACGTTTCGGTCCGCATTTGGGACCTTTATAAAGCAGAATGGCCATTTGCATTGCTATTGTGTGCTGTTTTTGTATGCTATGTATGCAGAATTGGAAAATTCAGTATACATACCGGACTGAATGTGATAGCAGAAGAAGGAAAAAGGCTTGAAAAAAGTATTTCCTACCCTTTTGCTTGCCGAGTTTCCATTCTAATGGAATAGAATCTCTGACTAAATTAGCTGCATAAACATATGTTGGCATCTGATCAATCGTTCCCTTTCTTCCAATTACAAATGAAATGCATATGTCTATATAATGAAACTTTATGTTTAGAACTCTGCTTGAACTTGCAGCATCCACATGTCTTGTTATGTAAACGTATAGGATGCTGCTAGTTTGGAAGTAGATTTCATGATGAAAAGTTTGTTGATCTTTAAGAATTGTTTCTTGTGAAGTAAAAATGTTGTTTTCCGCTAAGTGTTTAAATGTATATGTACTTAATCTTAAACGAAAAAACACTTCCATATAAGTAAGTATTGAATTATGACAGCACGTGTCCAGCAGACTGTCTATAGACCACTCCGTACATAAAACTAAAAGCTCTAATATTACAAATATATGTCAGATTGAGTTAAAGTGCATAGTTCCATTCTTCCTTATAAAGTAAAAGCAGAGCTATGGAGTATACTGATGTTTGCCCATTGCATTCCTAAATGTCAAATAATTGACATTAAGTTTTGACAAGACCAGCAGACAGATGTAATGGGGGCAATGTATGATAGCCTACAACCTATTTTCCGTTTTAAAGGAGCAGTAAACTTTTTTTCATGAAAAAATATATATTGTAGGGATTTTCCTACTGAGTAAAATAAGAGTACTCCCTCTGCTGAGAAATTTATATTTCCAGAGTTACTACAGTTTAAACCAATGTTTTTTACATTAGCAGTGCCCTCTAGTGGTCAAATTCTAATTAGATTTCCTGTTAGATTCTAATGAAGAGGAAAGTCAGAAAAGTCAGAGACATACAGTTCTCCACAGACTGTGATATAAACTGCCTGTCACTTCCTGTCAGTTAGAACTATCAGGAAGTAAACACAGTAAATTCACTTCCTGTTTATTTAAACTGCTATAAATTTTGAATAAAACATCTGACAGCGATGGGAGTACCCTTGTTTTATTCAGCAGGAAATGCTCTATAAAATGTGTTTTCATAAAAAAAAGTTTACTGCTCCTTTAAAATGTTGGCCCTTCTTCAGAATTCACCAAGTCCTGTCAAAGAAATCTTCAACAGTCATTTACTCTCTTTACTGGTGGTTTTAGATCCTAGACCTCAGTTTGTATCCACATTCTAGAAGCCCTTCACTTTTAGATTAGGGATTATTTGTCACTTCTTCTCTTCCTATTGGACATATTTTATAGCCTTACAGAAACCACATGTCTTCTGATCAGTTTCAAAGCAACAACATGATTTGGTAGGAATGCGCTGCCTTACCCCTCTGGCACTCAAAGGGTTAATCTGATATGAAAATGACATTGTTTTGAATATGTGCCCCACTCTTTTCATTACTTGCAAACATCTATATTGCAGAGAATTAACCTTAAAAGAAAAACATCAGAAATAGATAAGTTTGATTTATTACTAGGCACTACTTTTATAATTTAAGAGCAAAACGTTTGTTTGGAGTGTAAATAATCCTGTGCTAGTATCAAATGTAATTTATTTTAATGGATCACTGTCATCTCGGATGCATAAATACTTAGCGCTCACACTGTATTCCAGTAAGGAGCCTTTCACGCAGGTGACATTGTCACAGCAACAGAAATACATGTCCTAGGGGCATTTCAGATGGGTAGCACACACCGCGATTGTTGCAGAGAGATGCAGCATCCATTCAACAGCGCTATAATGCAGCTACACATTTGTAACGTGCGAGTTCAATTGAATTTGATTGCAATTGCACAACTATCTCAGCTGCATTTTCCTTGTGATTTTGTCACTTCTGTTTTTAATGAGATAATGGTATGCTAGTAAAATCGTGCTACAATATAGCACTCAGACCCCTTTCACATAGGCAACATAAACAATGCAGCATTGGTTATGTCACCCGAAAAGTCATATGCTGGGCTATGGTGCCTTTCACATGGAAGACTGGTGCATTCAAATAAGTCAATAAAGTCCAGCAAGCTGCATCTTTACTGTGTTCCCAGAGAAGTAAACAAGGAGCAAGGAAAGTCTGTTTAAGGCTCTGGTAGAAGCCCTTACACACAAGGACTTGCTGAGCCTCCAGTGATTGGCCAACCAATGTGGGCACCAGACAGTAATATTGTCTATTGCTCACATAGGCCAGCCATCACATGTGCCTCCATAGTGTTCAGTTCAGTGGCGGAATGCAGGAAGTTGAAAGAAACAACACAGGTGACAGAACTGTTACAGGGGTCTGCCACATTCCAATTGCCCAAGTGAAAAAGGCCTTTAGGGTTCTTTCATATGGATTATAGAACTTTTACATATCCTACAACAGTTCTGTTACCTATGTTGTTTCAAGTCACCTCTCTCCTGTGTTCCCACCACTTATCTAGAAGCAGGAGAAAATTGTCTAGGAGCCACTCACATGAGTGCGTGCCAGTATTATTGTAATAAGGTTGTCCTTCACCCATTTGGGTCAGCTGTTCATTGGCGATTACAATGAGCATCACAACCTCAATCAGCACTCTTGACAGGCAGTGGTCCCATAAGCCACCATGCAGACCTTGCTTACTGCAACTATACAGTGTTCCTGAAGGAATGCAGTAAAGTTACAGCATGCTAGACTTTGGCTCAGTCCCATGAGGCAATAATCACTTGTGTGAAAAGGACCATAGTGCGGCATGGTAACCTTCATCACAGGCAGCATAACCAACCCAGATAAAGAACTGCTGCAGCCCCCTGACACAGTGCTGCCACTTGTGTAACTTCACTCAACTTCCTCCTGTGTTCCATTGATGATTCGGATGCAGGAAAGGCGTGACTTACATCATCCCATGTGGGCTCAAGCCAATATTACTGGTTGGATCCAACAGGAGAGGACCATTCATTGGCGCTTGCAATGAACATCACAACCTGAAACACTGCTATGAAAGTCTTGTTGGCATCCCCATAGGCTGTCATGAAGGCCTTCATTACTGTAACATTACATCATTAATGAGGGAGCATAGTAATGTTGCAGCATTTAGGACTTGGTGTATTTTCAAGAGGTGATAGTCATTAGTGTGAAAGGCACAATAGTCCACCATTTACCTTTCACCATGCGCAACATAGCCAAATCATCCTAACTGCATTAGTGTCCCCTATGTAAAAGGGGCCTAAAAGGCACCAATATTTTCAGCTGCTACATAAAACTTTTTCAACAAAGCCTCTCATGTGACAAAGCCTATAAAATCTACAATGAATTGCCAATTTAGGACACCTCCCCTTCCATGAAAACTCCAAGGTTTTATTATTTGTAAAAAACATTCAGACTCACCATAGCAATGTTAATCAGACATTTGTAGAGTGGCTATTGTCCAGTTCCGCAGACATTTCCAGCTGGTCAATCCTACAGTTACATTCTGACCGAGCAACAAAACTGGATTGTCGAATTACATTTTTTTCCCTCAAAGCACTGAAAAATTCTCCAAAACTAACCCAAAGTCAGGCTATGAAACAGAAGGAAAGATGGATTTGAGCCAATTTCGATTTCGTTTTATATATTAACCCTTTGACTGCCAGAGGGGTACGCAATGCATTTCTCTGCAATGCGTTGCATACCTTCTGGCACTCAGAGGGTTAATCCTTGGATGTCTATTTGCTTAAATAAATCTAAACGATCTATTTTGGACCACAAGTCTATTGATTGGTAGATACCTAAATAAGTACAATATTTAGGTTAAGGCACTCATCTTAGTTGAGTTTATTCTCCACAGGAATGAAAGAGGTAAATATATCCAACTCTTCAGCAGTGTGTCTATTTGCTTAAATAAATCTAAACAATCTATTTTGGACCACAAGTAGATTGATTGGTAGATACCTAAATAAATACAATATTTAGGTTAAGACACTCATTTTAATTGAGTTTATTCTCCACAGGAATGAAAGAGGTAAATATAGCCAACTTTTCAGCAGAGTGTCTACTCTATTCCACAGTCCACTATGGAATAATACAGGCAAAAATAATGTATTACGAAAAATCTCTATTCCTTTGTGTTATCTTTGGTAGAAAGAGAGGTACAGTAAACAACAGACAGGGACTTAATTACATTTTGTTTGCTTCTTCCCAGTTATAAGGTAATGAGATTTGCAGACGTTCAGTCTATGCCTGCAAGCTTAATAAAAGACATTGGGAGTACAAATTCTTCACATTTCACATTTTCTAAACTAATATTTTCTGCATTCATTTTCAAACACAATTTTAAAATGTCCTCACTTATCTGGCATCTATCAACTAGGCTAAGCTTATTACTTCAATCTGTGCAAACGCTAATAAAGTATTCAGTAATTGAACCAGACAGTAAGGGAAGCCTTAATTGCTTCCACTTCCTTATCTCTTGGGAGCTATCAAGATGTCAGATGTGTTGCTTTTTGCACATGACTAAATTAAACATTGTTTTAACCCTTTCAGTGCTTGGGCTTGGGGACTTTTTTGTACCCTGGAACCTAAAAATATTTTCAGCATTTCTTGCTGTATATCTGTTTAGGTATGATTCATGTAGTCACCTTTTAGTCTTATATGGAAAACTACATTTTTTCAAAACAAATTCACCTTTTTCACGTGAAGTAAACTTTGCATTGTGTGACAAGTTATGATGTCACAAATACAAAAAAAGTAACAAAGTACTTTACTCTTGTTCCCTATGTGGAACGCACAAACCATGGGGTAAATGTTTACTCCTTCAGAAGGGCAGGGCACTTGACTTAAAAGGCTCTCAGAGATGGAAACACAATCTATGCTTCACTTTACCTCCCCAGTCTAATCCATTGTAAACCTGTTTTTAAAGTGACTTCATGGAGTGTGCATGGGCAATGATTCACTCTTACTTAGCCTTCATTTTTGTTTTAGCCTAAAGGATGGGGCTGTGTAAACCCCTAGTAGGTAGGCTGCTATCTCTGGCCTCCATTGTTGGTTTGAATCAGAGCACAAAATTAGGGGACCAGAATCTGTTAGAGGATGGTTTACATTATGAGCCCTCTCCCCACAGTTTCTGCTTAACTAGTCTGAGCAGACATTTTCATGGTACATAGGAACCAGAAGACAAGCTTTCCAGCATTCAGAGTGCACGAGTCCTGTGTGTATGTCCCTGTCAGTTTGTTTGGCAGCCACATTTCCATTATCTGTGGTACTTTGCCTGGACTGTCGCTCTGTACATTCCTTTAAACCTCTGTCACTTTCATTCTTTTTCTTTCATTCTAATTTAGTTGCACATATTTAATCACTTTCTTTCATTTTATTCAGTTTCATCTTGTTTTATTTGTACCTTATTTTATATCTAATTTCAGTCTTCTAATGTGTTTTTAATGCAGCTTTGTTTTTTTGGGGCCCGTGGTGCCTTTATGAATGGAACATAGACCGTATTAGGCATGTCAAACCAAAACAGGCCTGGACAGGGAAGAGGGCTGATCAGAAGCCCGCAGTGGACAAGTCTACCTCTGCATGACTCAAAAGGGTCTGGTCCGTTTCAGGCAAGAGGAGGTAAATTGCATCTTTTTCACAGTGCTTGGGCTCTTGGATTAGTGAGCTTTACTGGTAATTTTGGAAGGGCACCACACAGACTTCAAGTCCTTTCCTCTCTGTCATTTCTTCATATCCAGATTTCCTCTCAATCCATGCTGAGTCTTCTATTTGTGGATGCAGCTTCTTCCCTGGTAGATATGCAGTTTTTGGTACCTGTTCCTTCTCAGAAAAGTTTCATGGGACTCTATTACAACCTCTTGATAGCTTGCCAAAAAATACTGTGGATGCCTTTCCTTTCTGGACTTGAAGCTTTTCTACCATTTTGTTACTGTACACTGGTTCAGGATGATGTCCTTACACTCTGTCATCACTGCTATATATCCAGGGTGTTTTTTTGGCATCTCTTGACATAAAGGACGCTTACCTGCATATTTCAATCCATGAAGATCATCAACGTTTCCTACGGTTTTCTTTTCTGAACTGTCCTTATCAGTTCATCGCCCTTCGCGGGCCTTTACTAAGCTCATGGCAGCACTGTCAGCTTACATCCATTCTCTAGGGATACCCTTGACTCCCTAAATGGACAACCTTTTGCTAAAGGCTTTTTAAAAGGGTCTCATGCCCTTGGATTCAGACTTGCATGTCTGTCCTGGATGGTAGTTTTTTCAGTGCCAAGAAATCTTCTTTGGTTCCATCCCAGGTACTTATCTTTCTCAGCCTGTGCTTCGACACTCTTCAGGGGAGGATATATTTGCCAGAAGACAGGATTCTGTTGTTGCTTCACCTTGTGTCTTAGTCCTTGATCCACCCATCCACAATGGTGTGGTAGCATATGAAAGTGCTGAGTTTTCTGATCTCTGTCCTATAAACAGTCCCATTTGCATAATTCCATATGCTGGAGCTTCAACTGGAGATTCTCAGAAATGGTCCAGGCATCAGTGTAATTTCTCCCATGTCATATATTTGGCCAGCTGGATGAAGATGGACCTCTGTTGGTGGCTGCAGAGGTCCCATCTGTTTCTGAGACAATCATTGATTCCAAATTGGGTGATATTCAAAACAGTAGCCAGCCTGACAGGTTGGGGTGGAAGATTTTCCCACTGATGGCTCAAAGCCTTTGGAAAGTGTTTGGTCCATCAAGGTTCTGGAACCTTATTACCTTATTTTTGAAAGCACTGATTCTTCTTTGTACAAAAATACCAAATATGTATAAATTTTACCTACATACATGGCCTGCACAGATCCCTAATTAACAGAAAAGCAAAAGGGTATTTTCAACTTAGTGAAACAAAATTGTACATTCCATTGGGTATACGGTAAAACTACCCTAATACAGCTCAACGTCTATATAAAAGCATACATTTCCTGAAAGTAGACTAACTTACAAATGGCTACAGAAAATGATGAAGCAAGGAAATTTCATGAACCTATGGGTTTTCAGAGAGTCAACATTTACGGTACAACATCTCAGACAAGCTTACCTTTACAAACACAAACAGTATGAAATATGAGTGCAACATATCTCCTGAGTACATTGATACCCAATATGTATAGGTACACAAATGTATGTCCTTCCCTGAGACCCCAAATTGGTAACAGCACATAACCAAATTTTGAATGACATTTTCATGGACATATCGAAAATGAACTATACATAGTTTGATGACATTATTACCCCACAACATCAAAATAATCTCCTAAAAGCATACATTTACTGGAATTAGATATCCCGCTGCATCAAATGACAAGTCACTTGATTTTCTATGCCTAGCCTTGCGTGCACAAATGTTTCCAGGTGTTAGCCATTTTTTCACATTTCCACCCCATCAAAGGTACTGAAATATTTTAACCCTTTGAGTGCCAGAGGGGTTACAATGCATTCCGTACCCCTCTGGCACCCAAAAGGTTAATACTATGGAATTCATTATCAACTGTTCTTATGAGAAATATGCAAATGTGGTTTGCGTACCTAGTTAGAAACTACCACTTATACCAATCACAGTTTTGGTAATACACCCATGTTCTCCATCTCTTAAAATAACTATTTACTAAAAGCTGTGCCCGAAGAGGCTACATGGATATCGAATTTCTCATAACCCGTACAAAACCTTCCCCAAAAATCCTCTCTACATTTTATAAACTTCTTTTGGCATGTAACTCAAATTGCAAACTCCATTTTCTTCATATGTGGAAGGGTGAACTATCTGAATCTCTAGACCAGAGATTCTCAACCCATGCCCTCAGTGGCCACTAACAGGCCAGGTCTTAGGAATTTCCCTGCTAGAACACAAGTGTGTTGATCAGAGGCTCAGTCATACTGATTAACTCACCTGTGTTCTTAAAAGTGAAATTCTCAAATCCTGGCCTGTTAGTAGCCACTGAGGGCACGGGTTGAGAGAAACTGCTCTAGATACATCAGATTAACATAAGATTTTCACTTTGGATTTTAATCCTTTGAGTGCCAGAGGGGTACGCAGCACATTGCTTTGTAATGTGTTGCGTACCGTTCTGGCACTCAAAGGGTTAAAAACTCCATATGGAGAATCCAGAGAAGCAAATTACAAAGTCATCTCTCGTTGTTACAAAATGCCTCAAATGTTAAAAAAATGTTAACAGAAACTTCTCCCATTTATGCTGGAGATACCAATCAGATGTGGGTTCCATGCTCCACATCTGGTTGATTTATGACTTGATCCCTCCTTTCTGAAAAGTATTTTGCTGGTAGTTCATGAGGATAGCCAACTCTCTATAGCCTATGCTTGGCCTGTTTGATTTCAACCGAGATAGGTCCTTATTAATATCCCCTCTTTACCTCTCCCGGCTTTTACACATCATGCTGATGGCCACTAGATCTAACATCCATCTTTTAGGGAAGTCTACCATCTCTGTCCCTGTAAAGAAATAAAATGCAGACTCTGGTGGAAATGGATTAATGCTAATCGCACATTTCCTTAATGCAATTTAATTTCTGATATCAGCGCATCTGTCAAATTGCCAGTGTGAAGTTAACATTAGGGGTACTTGAGGACCAAAGCTGAAAGTGTTAGCAATTGCACTATGCATTCCTCACATATCTGGCCCTAATCCAGACATTGTACTTTAAAAACAAAAGCATTAGGGCCATATTCAGGAAAGTATAATGGAGACATGCCGGAGCAACCCAGCTACACTACAGAGCAGGCTGAGCAGACTTCTCTTTTGTACTGGGGACACACAAGAAATAGGCATATTTCTGGGCTGCCCTGAAAGCAAAGCAGCCCTGCAGTATGCATTTTCATTTGTGTCCCCCAGTTAACCCTTTGAGTGCCAGAGGGGTACGCAACACACCCCACTGGTGCTCAAAAGGATAAAGGTGAGGTATGTTCAGCCTACCATGGAGGACAAGTACAAATTTCCACTTGGCTTTTAACCCTTTGAGTGCCAGACGGGTAAGCAACGCATTGCAAAGCAATATGTTGTGTACCCCTCTGGCACTCAAAGGGTTAACCCCTGGAATGCTTGAGAGGTCTCAAACTGCTGTATGATTGACTCCTACCAAGGTAAGTGCTTATGTTAAGCAGATTGAAAGCTTCTTATTCCTATAGACTGTTTCCCCTTAAAGAGATAGTAATGTCTTTATTAAAGTGTAGCTCTGAGTCTTCTATGTGGTTTTTAGAACACCTAGCACTATGTTTAATTACTTACAGTCCTGTAGTTCAAAAGCTATTCAAGCTGAAAGGATCCCCCTCCTGACCCTTTCCCTGTATCACTCAGCCTCTCAGGCTGGTCCGGATGGAGCGCAGCGAGGGACAATCATCAGTAAGCAAAAGGGAAATCCTGCCCTCCTTCAAGGGGTTTTCCTTATACTTTCTGTGAAGATTGTCCCTCGCTGCATCCGCCCGGTCCCATGATAGGATTGCAGATCCAAGAGGAGGTGGCCAGAAGGGGCAGGAGGGGGATCCTTTTAGCTTGAATAGCTTTTGAACTACAGAACTGGAAGTGATTAAACATATTGCTAGGTCTTATAAAAAAACATATAAGAAATTGGAGCTGAACTTTAATATAGATATTACTATCCCTTTAAAAATTAAGATTTGAAGCCATTGAATATGCAATGCTTTGGAGAGCTCTCTAGCATTCAATGTGCTAAAAGAACCATTTGAAATGAGAGGGAATTTGGAGAATTTGTATGTGGCCCCTATGATACAACAACTTTACTGTGTTCAGTGCCTTTCTTTGGGTGGTAAATGGTGTATATAACAGATCACAAATACAAACTTCAGAATAACTCAACAAGTCTAAGCGAGATCATTAGCTAAGAGTAGGCGCGGAAATAACTGTCTGTCAACACATCAGGTACAGTTTTAGTACATATAAATGTGTTAGAAAATATTTCACTGCTAGAAAATAACAAAGAATGTAAAAAAATTAAGTGTTT
Source organism: Rhinophrynus dorsalis (assembly GCA_037306005.1). Taxonomy (NCBI): domain Eukaryota; kingdom Metazoa; phylum Chordata; class Amphibia; order Anura; family Rhinophrynidae; genus Rhinophrynus; species Rhinophrynus dorsalis. The sequence goes on along the minus strand of CM074726.1, from coordinate 43,266,805 downwards.
AAGGGATCTGTGTATTCAGTTCTTTGTCCCATGAGAGATTGTGATTAGAGCTGTAACTTGAGTTAATGATATGTATTCAAGTAATGGCAAATAAAGTTGTTCATTGCATTCTTTGCTGGTAAAACATTTGTTCAGATTATGATAACTGTAGGAAATGTCAGAGTTTAATCCTCGCTGTTTACACGAACAAGATTATGCATTAATACATTACATCTGGAAAATGAGCTAAGTCTATTAACCCCTTGATTGCTGGAGAAGTCACTGATGGATTGGTTTGCAATGTGTTGGAGACCGACATTGAAAGCCATAGGGTCCAGAGGGGGCAAAGGGGGGCACGCCCCCTCCCCCGGGTTGAACAGGCTGGCCTAGAAGTCATATCATGCCTTTGACCCTCCCTAGAAAAATGTCTGCTTACTCCCCTGTCACTAGCATGAAAAGCAAGGGTGTCCAGTGTGCGGTCTGTGGGCCAAATGAGTCTCACCCGATCCCACAGTATGGCCAGCATAAGATTTTTAATAAAATATTTTTATACCTAATTAACTAACACGGATGAAATTGTAGGCAAGTAAGGCCTAATACTCTGCCTACCAGTACCAGTCTGTTAAATAATCAGTCTTGCCAATGACTTGATCAATAAATAAATTAAATCCATATTTTTTTAATAGGTGCCAGACAATAATTCACCATTGTTAACAATAACAAAAATAACGCGACCCTCATGCTTATGACTTTCTGATTATGTGGTCAAGGGCTGAAAAAACTTGGATGCTCATAATCTAAAGGTTTACAGAAAAAATACTTTCTTTAAAGGGATAGTATTACTTCAAAATTACTATCCCTCATTTTGTAGCCCTTAATAAACTGAGTTAAATGACACCAGTGGCATCTCTCAGACCTTTATGGTTTAAGAGATAGCTGCTTTCAAAGTTTCCTCTCCCCTGATGTCAGCGTTCTGCTGCCAGCAGGAGAATCTGGTCCCGGGACAGGTGGAGGCTCTTAAACAGAGTCGATATCTCGTTATGGAAGGAAAAATTATTAATTGAAACAGTCTTCTATGTGTGCTTGGTTACCAAGCACACGTAAAAGACTGTTTCAATTAATCATTTTTCCTTCCATAATGAGATATCGGCTCTGCTGAAGAGCCTCCTCTTGATTCAGAGACCGGATTCCCCTGCTGGCAGCAGAACGCTGAAAGCAGGGGAGAGGAAACTTTGAAAGTGGCTATCTCTTACACCATAAAGGTTTGAGAGATGCCACTGGTGTCATTTAACTCTGTTTATTAAGGGCTACAATATGAGGGATAGTAATTTTGAAGTAATTCTATCCCTTTAAAGGGACAGAATGGCTTTAAAGGGACAGTAATGTCCCATATTTTCTTTAGCGTTTTGTAGAGCTTAAAAAAAATAAGCTAAATGCCACAAGTCTTATCTCTCAAACTGCTATGGATCTGCAATCCAGTCATCGGCTGAGCAGCTCGCAGCGAGGGACAATCTTCTCTCTGTGAGCATAAACAAAGCCCTGCGCCCTTGGTGAAGGAGGACAGGCTTTTCCTTATGCTTGGTGAAGATTGTAACTCACTGCTCTCCATCTGGACCGGCTTGGAGAGCAGTGTGACATTGGTAAAAGGGGAGGGAGGGGGCTATTATTCAATTACTGATGAATTACAAAGCGTACACACTTGTAATTAAGCTCTTCATACTACAAAAACTTTAACAAACGATCGGAGCTTCAATTATTAAGACACATTACTAACCCTTTAAGAAGCAATATTGGTAGATGAATGTGGTCATGGACCAGCCAATAAGAAAAGTGTCAAGCCCAATCTCTTTTCTGAGTGACCAAAATGCTTGCACCAATCCCCTCACTTTTCTTGGCAGTGACCCATTCATACGGTTTAAAGGGATAGTAATACTTAAAATGTAAAAAAAAATATGTTGTAGCGTTTATCCCCCTGAGTAAAACAAGGGTACTTCCACTGCTGAAAGGTGTTTCATTCAAAAGTTATTAATTTTCAAAGTTGAATTTTTTAGGTGCAATATCACAGTGGCCTGAAATTGTACAGTGGCGCTGTTGCTACACCATCCTATGGAGATTTATGGTCAACTGACCAGAGCTGTCCATAGGATCGTGTAGCAACAGCTCCACTGTACAATTTCAGGCCACTGTGATATTGCACCTAAAAAATTCAACTTTGAAAATTAATAACTTTTGAATGAAACACCTTTCAGCAGTGGGAGTACCCTTGTTTTACTCAGGGGGATAAACCCTACAACATATTTTTTTTTACATTTTAAGTATTACTATCCCTTTAATTACACTGTTGCTTGCTGTTTTTTTTTTCTATAAGGAAAATAAACGCCTAAAAATCAAAAAGTGTCATTTAGCTTTGATTATCATTTACTTCAATGTCCAACAGGCAATGGATCAGGTTTTAGAAAGTGACTGATACCAGTCACTCCCTGTAACTCATTGACATGTTCAAGTAATTTCAAGTAATCACCCAGTCCCTCCCCTTCACTTTACTCCAGCTAATTTTGTAGTGCTGGTATGTTGTGTGATATTACCCTGTATCTCACAGGCTTTTCTGTAAGTCAGACACAAACAAAATCTGTGACAGATCCTGTCATAGCAGCATTCAAGCCAAGAGGCTGTTGAGCTCTCTCTAGTATTGAAGGTGTTAAATGTCCAATTTAAATCAATGTAGACTTTTAATAGCCCCCCAATCCATTTTACAGTTGGTATGCCCCAGAAATGGTCTGGACCTTCTTAGGACAACAATGTCATCCCCCTTAGTCCACACTGGTAGGCACAAAGACAAGTTCTGCAAGTGGGAAACGTACACCATTTGCCAAGTGGCATAATAGCATCAGAAAATTAAGTAAGAAGGAAAAATCTCTCATAATACAAAAGGCGATTGAAATTTAAAGCAAACATTCGTCAGTGAAGCTGAGGTTGTAATAGCTGCCTTTTAATAGTACCAATGCTGTCCTGCAAAGAAGCATATTTGATTTTATAGTAAACCATAAAAGGATTAGGTTTACTATCCCATAGTGGTGCCAGTAAAGGGGGAAGGGGGCAGGCCTTGGAAGCACTGACACCAAATTTCCAATACATGCAGCTGTACTGCTGACAATGGCAGGAAGATAATGGAAGAGATAGACCCAGCTACTAGAGCTGGGAGAGTTTGAATCTGCAACACACACATTAAGGCCTTGATCCAGTTGGCCCCGTCAGATGTTTAAAAAACAGCTGACTTTATTTTTTCAAGCATGGTAAGCCATGCAATTACCTGTGCTTTGAAAGGATTCCAAATAGAAGAAAGACACCTCTGGCAATAAATGTGCCAGCGTTTTGGCCCATTGACAAACAATAAAACGTTGAAACGCACATTTCAATTCCATGCGTTAGGCACTAAGATAGGTTAAGGGACAATCTTTAATGCGTGAAAATCTGAGTTTTTCTGGGCTCAGTCCCTTAACACATCTCAAAATTGCAGCCGCATGAATTGAACCTAAAAAAAACCTTAAGTCACCAGTAGATGTATTGATATGGGGCGTACCTGAAGATATGGAGGGGGGGTCTGTGGTACTATCCATTCCTGCCACCGACAGGGGAGTCAGCGGAAGCAGTGGCAGAGGAAATATCTTTAACCTTTTGGAGCACTTTTAATTCATTAACAATGGCATGACATATGGTTTTACCCTAGGTAATGGTAGTTACCTACCCCTCACATGACCTCAACCCCAGTCCCATCCACTATTTTCTGGTACAGAAAGTACCTTTGGCCCAGAACAAGCAATGTCAAAACAAAGCTTTAAAATGTTCGTAGCTAGAAAGATCTTCAGTGCATTGTCTATGCAACTTTTTCCAGCTCTTGGGGGCGCTAGTACCTTTACTAATGTCCAGCTGCCATTGCCTCTTGCATAGAATGTATCACTTAATTTGGCTACAGTTCTCTCATTGTTGTCCAGTGCACTGAAGCTAGTCTTGTCTTCCTGTTTATGATACTGATCCTACTTATTCAACCTCAGACTTGTTGTCCTGTTGGGAACATGATCCACCTGGCCCAAGTGGCCCAAACTTTCACCTTGTCTGACTGTTTTCTGATTTATGATCTGACTTTCACATCTTGTGGGCTGAAAACTCCTGTCATCTCTTCTGCCACTCAGCTTGTAGGTGTATTCATCTGGGCAATGCTCAACCACACTGACAACACCTTTAAGCAAGCTTCAATCAGCAGCAATGATACACATACAGTCGACATCAACCTCAAGCACCACACCCTAGCTATGTTCTCTAGCTGCCTAGTGCAAGAGGCTTCCATCCAATCATCTGTTACTCTTACCTCTGCCTCTGGGGTAGATTCCTCATTCCTGGTTTGGTGTTGTTATATCTGTTCTTTAAAGGGTTAACCTCAGGTGCCACTGTGTAAATCTTCAATACATTATGAAATTCAGATTACCCAACGAACAGTATGAACAATTGTCCTTCCCCACTGTGTACCAGGGAACCCTGATGTGCCCAAAGTAATTAACAGGTTGTGATAGAAGCAATGGACTGGTATGAGAAGAGTTTGTTCTTACCAGAAATAAGGCAATGATGATGATATTTACCAATATATTTTTTGGCTTTATGTAAATATTTTCCAAATTTAAATGATCTTCTCAAAATATGCCTGTAGCTAAGAAGAAATAAATATAGTTTGTTTGCCTTTCAGTGTTCCCTGGTGTAACTGCTGTAGTTTTTCCCCCAGCCTGTAGATCATGAGACATTATTAGCAACAAGATATCATGAATCACCAGCAGGACTATATTTGAGAGAGTGAAAATCAGCTGTGGTACACATCCAAAGCCACTTCAAAAAAATATAGCAACAAGCAGGGGTGTGAAGTTCCTAAAGAACCATCCAACTTGACCCTAAATATCAAATAAAAAAACAGATGGAAATAATGCACATCCAAGGCAAAAGTATGATGTAATTTAGAAAGTTTTATGTAATATATGTAAATTTATAGGTATATAATACTGTATTGTGTGTCACAAAATGTAGTACAAAGAATACCATCTATACATTCAAATAAAGATGCCTAATTGTAAAAACTAAGAGACACTAAGGGTAACACTGAAGCCTCAATGAATCGTGAACAAGTTCATTGTCAAGAGGATCTCCAAAAGATGTTCTTGACAAAGAGATTGTTCTTGAAACATTCAGGCAGACTTTGTGTCTGCCTTAGCATTTATTTCAAATTAGGCATCTTTATTTGGGTATGTAAATGGCGATTTATTTATTTTTGTTGTTGTTGTTGCTGTTGCTGTACTAGATGTAATCTTTATAACATAGTAATATAAATGTACCTGTAATTTTGCTTACATTTCATAAAATGTTCTAACTTGCAGGATACTCTTCTGTTGGGTGTGCATCTTTCCTATCTATGTTTTTAATATCTGTAAGAGTGACCAGTTCCCATGCATGACCATAATCAGAGGAAACGGGCAGAGGAAAGAATTTCTCAAGCTGTATGCCAACTGCCGAGAGAGAGATACTGTATGGTGGGAAGCTGTAATTTTTAAAATATGTGAATTAAATGTTGCCTGACCACGGCTACCTAGTTGCACAGTCTCACAATGCCTTTTTGTATCATATGACTACGAAGGCTTGCATTTTTTTCCATTACTGTCTTTCATAAATTACAGAGGAGAAAATTAAATACATGAACTAGCACAAAGCTTTGTCTGTTCTAATGCCAGTGTGAGGGCATGTGCAGCGTCCGAGTGGGTTTAAATGGCAATCACCAGAAGACAATTGGAGGTGCAGTGTTTAAAACAGAAATGGCTCTTTGTATGAACTAGACTGAGGAGGAGTTTATTTGTAAAAACAAATGAATTTTTGGATTGAATAAACACACTTTGCTGTAGTATTTTTATACTTGTATTTATCCATATTTGCACAACCATTTAGGACCTTATTAGTCAAGATAAACAGGTGCAATTTTGGAGCAAACAAGCTGAACCATAGGGTGCAAATGAAAATACCCTTTGATTTAAATGGAGTGGCATGGGAGATCTTGCTATAATTAAGGTGGGCAAAAGTCGTATTTAAATTAATAGAAATTTTACTTTTTAATTTCCTTCTGATAGTGCAGTTTGTTTGTAGCAGAATCACCTTTCCTTAGCTTGATGAGGCCCTTAGGGTGGGTGCAAGAAAGTAGAGCATTAGCTATCTTTTCAAATCTGTACATTTATGTGCTATTTGCAATTGCTTATGTTTTGATGCAAGAAACATACTAACCTTGATGTTGAATAGCACACGCTCCTAAATTAATGGCACAGTTAGATGTATGAAAATGAGCGTTAAAGGGTTAGTATTGTCAACTTTAAAAAAAAAAAAAATGAATATTGCAGCTATTTAAAAATTAAGCTACATGCCCCCAGTCCCATCTCTCAAACCTATATGGTTTGAGAGAGATTCGGCAGTAAAGTTCCCCCCTTCCTCCCCTTTCCCTGATATCGGCGCTCTAGCTGACTGCATGGGAATCCGTTATAGTCTACAAATTGTGCTTGCAAACGCACCTGATTGCTGTATAAACCATACTTAAAACAAGACCATAACCAATAATAGTATGTGTATAAACAAAACAAATACCCTACCCTATAATACTAATGAATAAATCAATATATGTGAAATAAAAAATCAAATATGTCATATAAATGATAAGTGGATAGATGAAATTAAATGGAAACAAATAAAATGTGAAAATAAACAAATCCCAATTATATTTTCCGTGTTAGTGTTAAATGGATCTCTGAAGATGCTATTAGTACTGACTAGTAATGAGGTTATGGATCTTTTGCATGAATATGAGAATAATAACATATTTCAAGTAAAATAAAAAAACACAGGGGTTTCTCACAATGGCTCTGCAGTAGAACCCTGAAGGGGGTATACTAATCAGGAAGGGTCTAGTGACTCCCCCCCCCCCACACCTATCACTTACATTTTTTGATGGAGGGTTACAAATAAAGAAATGCTAGGGTCTTTGAACCTCATTAGCACACCTCCCAACATTTCTAATTGCCAAAGAGGGACACTTGTGTTTTAGGGGGTGTTGCTGGGGGCGTGGCTGGTGGGCAGGGCATTACCGAGAATTCAGGCTATTTCAAAACCTATTGACCCCTCCTTGTGTAATGTAATAAATGACTTATAACAAGACCAAAGTATTTTATTTACACACACTAATTTTTAAACACATATACTGACGTTTAAACAAACAATAATGTGAGTTTTATTGCTGTAGAGTAATATGATACACTTATATACACACACCATGCAATCTGATCTCCTAAAAAAAGGGACATAAGGTTGCGAAAGAGGGACAGAGGGATTTGGGTCTAAAAGAGGGACTGACCCTCCTAAAGAGGGACACTTAGGAGGTATGCATTAGCCACTACCACTACCTAATGTGGTGAGGACTTAAAATGTTCTAATTGGGTAATCAGAACCCATTTGAACACTTTCCCCTTGAGCTGTGAGGTGAGAAGGAAGAAATAATAAGTCCATAATTTACATGTCTCACTTAAACCTGTTCAATGCTATTGCTAAGCAATCACTCAGACATTTAAAGTGTGAATTATACCGTTAGGTGCCATGACCTATCACTTGAAACCTTTGCAATATGGACCTTTGTAGGAAGCCTATACTTTTGGATAAGAATTTGGAAGACAAAGCTGGGTCACTGACCACCCTATTGATTTTTGCCTCTTCAATGATAAAAAGGCCCCTTTCTTATAAATGTATTCTCAAAGGGATTGCATTGTACAGATCTTCCAAAACCAAATATTTAATGCTTCTCAAATACCTATACAGCCAGAGAGGTGGACATAGTACAGTATGATGGAGCCACCAAGCATGCAGGGACATACGCACATGCTAAAGGAAGGCCAAGAGAGGTTTGGGTGACGTGTATTTGATGGGTTCGTATCCCATGTTAGGATATACTATTGCCATTGTGCATACATAATAACCAAAAACCTAATTCATCATAGGGAGCAATCCAACTGCGCCAGACTCGGGGGATGTGAAACTCGGTATTAATTTAAATTAGGGTTTTATCCCCATGAATGCCACAAAGGCTTTGTAATGCACTGAGAACATATTTAACTTTCAAGGGGTTAAAAACCTCCTTTAAATCAATGGGGATTTTAGGAATTTCATTCATCTCTACTGTGCAGGTGGTTTGTTCCAGAATTGCACCTCTTTAGCTGGATCAACAAAGACAACAGATTACATCTGTATTTGATGTAAGGTGACAACATCTATTATTTTGCTCAGAAAGAAGATCCAAACTAATTACTGGTTCCCACTTGAGGCTGCTTGCATCTGGACAGCAATGGAAAAAGGGAGGAACAGAAAAAATACTATAGGATATTAAAAAATGACATTTTGTTGTAATTTTTGCAGCTAATGAAATCAAATCCAATATGTGTGGTAAGGTTTTCATTTTGATAGCTAAGAAAACAATCACCATTAATGAATTCCATACCTAGTAGACATCTGTTAATCTCCTAAAGTGTCTGAATGAAAACAAGCAAGCACAGCACTTTTGGCAGGATAACTTCCTAAGGAGATAAGTAACACATTGATATTTGCACAGAAGACACAAATAGAGAACAGGTGACAGACTGTTGTGAAATTGTTGCCTGTGTATTGTAGTCTGTTTGGAAACCGTAAGGAAACTGACACGAGGAACAATTATTTTCTTGGAACAATCTAAACCGCTTGTGGAGATTTCCAACATGAATTTAATCCAAATTTATGCAGTTATAAGAACAATAAACTTTTTTTTCTTATTAAAATATGTAATAGGTTGTTCCTTCCACTGCTTGAAGATGTTTTTATTATAAAGTTAGTAAGCAAACCCTATGAGTACCAGAGAGGTATCCGACTCATTGCAATGTAATACAGTTTTTTATTTTTATTAAATCAAACGCTTAGCAGCAGAGCCAAATGCTGTCCAAAAAGCAAATCTTTTTTACACTGAATTCTATGGGAAAGCTTGAGTCATAGACTATGGCACTTCATAGTAAGTAATAGGAATAGCATCACTGGGTGACCACAATAGAAAATTGCAGTTTCAGTGTAAAAACGTTTTAGTTGTAATAACCGTTAAATGGAAAATCTCCCTGCAGTGGGAGTTACCAATGTTTTACTCAAAAGAAAAAGTCCTGCAGCTTTTGCTGCACCTTTAGAGAGTATTAATAAGTCCAGGAAATAAGATACAAAATGTTGAATGTACCCCAAAAGTTTAAATTTGTAACTCAGTGAGGTGTATCATCATAAACTGTATTTGCAAAAGGCTAAGGACATATTAATTTAGTAAAAAATAAACAAACAATACATATAATGCATTCTATATAAAAATGTGTGTATTCTCTCTCTCGATGCATGTCAATGGAGGTGAGTCTCGCTGCAGCAGTTTTCACATGAGTGGGTGGGGTGGCTTGATGAATGGATGGGTAGATAGACAGATGGGTAGATGGATGGATAAAGAGATAGATAGATAGATAGATGGGTAGATGGATGGATAGCTAGATAGATAGATGTGATTAATAATATACTATTGTCTGAACACAATATAAGTACAAGTTTTGGAACCCAGAATATTAGGCATCCTGGCCATATCCTATATAATAATTCGCTAGGATGTTTGTCAGAAGCCGTCATGTGCAGTAGAGACTGCACGATCTGCAGTCATGCGCAGTAGAGACTGCTCGCGCTGCAGTCATGCGCATTACAGAGTGCCTGAACGCACCACAGCCAATACAGAACGGGGTCCTCAGAATTAGGACCGGAGTCCTCTCTGCGCACCTTCCTGGGACAGCTGTCCCAGGAAGGTGCGCAGAGAGGACTATGGTCTGAATTCAGAGCTCTCCGCTCCGTATCAGCCGCGGCTCGTTCGAGCACTCTGTACTGTGCATGACTGCAGCGCAGGCAGTGAGCAGAGAGGCTCCGGGCACCAGCCTATGCTGCTGGGTGGCACTGTTGCCTGTGTACACGGGCTTTTAAACTAGCTGTAAAATAATTAGGAAAGCAGATACATTTACTCACTTGTAATCTTAATATGTTTCATGCAGTTGGTCCTGTCTGTCCTAAATTCTTTGCTAAGGAATATTTTCAGAATAATTATTGAGGGGAAAAAAGCATAGTTATTGAGTAATCATTACACAGTAAACACGTATTTCTCAACAATGAATCTCACAATCCTTGCAGTAACATTACAAAAAAACATGGTTATATCTTGCAAAAAAAAAATCTACAACAGAAAAAGCATTGATTGCATTTTCAAAAATCAGAATATACTGAGACGGATTCCTAACAGCTAGATTAAGAGTTTGGTGAGTATAATGTGACAAGATTGTCCCTGATCATACAATTAACAACTCTTTGGGGACATAAAGGGCTAATCTAGTTTTTGGTGGGGCTTGACAGAGATGTCAAGTCCCACCAACATTTTCTACAAATTGTCCATTGGCAAACTTAATAGAGAATTCCCCATCCCCCCATATGTCATATCCTGTCTTTGAAATGTTTTTCATTAGCTGACTGTAAGGGTCCTGACTCCTGCCGAGGGGATGTTTGAGAGCAAAGCTTAATGACATGTTTTGTTATTGTAAGCAATTATAAACGTACCTAAAATAACATTTTTTTTTCTGAAAGAAACAGAACAAAAGGAAGATATATTTTAAAGTAAAGTAAAGGGCGGCTAAAAGTAATAATCAACATCAGAAATGTCATAACAAGCATTGAAAATATTTTGTCTTACAAAGGTTTTTCAGTCATCATAATAACGGTGGAAATTTGTTTTGTAACGAACGTCCTGTTTTTAGAGTTGAGCACTCTGAATATTTTGTTCAGTGTATATATTTTTCTATGAATTTACAAAAATCTAGTTTCTAATGAGGTTTTCAAAATATTGTAAAATTATATTTTGAAATCCATAACATTTTTAGATATACTTTTTTAAATAGATACACATTTAATCATATGAATTTTAGGATATTGTAATAGAAAAAATGCTCCATATCATTTCCCACATGTTGTTAAAGGGATAGTAATACTTCATTTTATCTTTATTTTATTTTGTAGGCATTAAAAAAACATGAAGAAAGATATAAGTCTTATCTCTTAAACCTTTATGGTTTGAGAGATATTCACAAGAAAAGTTTCCCCTCACTGACCAAAACGGTCAAGTCTGCCATCTAGCTGTCAGATTTGGAATCCGGTCTGCAGATCAACCGGTGGCTCTTCAGCAGAGCCGAAATCACAAGATATAAAAATAACCATTTCATTGGAAGGGTCTATTACAATATCCTAAAATTCATATTCAAATGAAGTAGTTCTTCTTATATCTCGCAATCTCTGCCATGGCTGGTCCGCAGACCGGATTCCAAATCTGACAGCTAGATGGCAGACTTGACCGTTTTGGTCAGTGAGGGGAACCTTTGCTTGTGAATATCTCTCAAACCATAAAGGTTTGAGAGATAAGACTTATATCCTTCTTCATGTTTTTTTAATGCCTACAAAATAAAATAAAGATAAAACAAAATATTACTATCCCTTTAACAACATGGGGGAAATGATATGGAGCATTTTTTCTATTAAAATATCCTAAAATTCATATGATAAAATGTGGATCTATTTAAAAAAAAGTATATCTGAAAATGTTATGGATTTCAAAATATAACTTTACAATATTTTGAAAACCTCATTAGAACCAATATCTGAAGAAGGGATCTTAGTGCCCTGAAAGCTTGTACTTTCTTTTCTTAGTTAACCATTAAAAGGCATCACCTGTACATCAATCTAATGAGTTATTTATTACAAAATTACTTTGAATCCCAGTAGTGACATCTTAATTATTTGTGTCAATTCTCTTTCTAATATTGCAAACATTACAGTTAGACAATATTAAAAGGTTTTGAAAGATGGAAGATTCATGTAATAGAGCAGTTATTCTCAACTTAGGGTGCCCCATGTTTTCTATGAAGACTAACAAAAATTGACTTTTAAATAAAGATTTATAGAAACTGTTATGCACAATATGTTTAGTTTTGTTACTATGATTGTAAGACCTAATAATAACTGTATATTTATGTATTGTACCCTTCTTATGCCCTTGATAAAGTATATTAAATATGTTAGGTGTGCCCCGAATGTTCTAGATTGTGTGTTAGGGGTGCCCCGAACAAAAAAAGATTGAGAACCACTGTAATAGAGCAAAGTGTGAGAACATGTTAATGCCTCTAGATCAGGATTAGGTAACCTCTTTTGTTGGGAAGGATTTTTTTTTACTCACAGGATTAACCCCTTAACGACTGGGGTATCAGTGCCGCGCCGCGACTCAACGTCCGTGGAGCTTTTTTTTTTTTTTTCCGGTACCGGACTCCCTGAACGGCGTGCAGCCGTGGGGGGAGCCCGGAACTCCATGACGATCATAGTACGTCATGGGTCGTTCAGTCGGATCAACCCTTGACGTGCTATGACCGTCAAGGGTCGTTAAGGGGTTAAATTGGAAAAATTTCAATATGCTTTTGTTTGTTTTTTGCCTTCCTTTGGTTCAACCAGGAATACATGGCAAAGGCTGAATGATGGATGCATACCTTTTTTTTTTTTTTTTGGCCACATCAAAGTTGCAGCATCATATCCATCATCCATTAATGCAGGGATGTCCAAGTTCAGTCCTCAAGAGCTACCAGCACACAAGAATATCCTTATTTGAGCACAGAAGAACCAATCAGAATGAATGAGGCACTGATTAACACACCTGTGCTTCATCAGGCAATTGCTTAAATTCTGGCCGTTGAAGACTGAATTTGGACACCCCAAACTTAATGATATGGACTATCACATGTAAATCCATGGACTCGGATGAGCCCTTATGCCCCAGGAGCAGGTGTGCCTGCACTGGTATGTCTCTCTCCATAATGCAGAGGGTACAACCCTAGTTTCCTCACCAACAGCTTCTTTGGGAACCTACCTGTATTCCTTTTTAATTTCATTTGTTAAAGGAATTAATGAAAATACAATCCTCTTAATGAAAAAGGTGTTTTGGGGTGCCAGGACCCACTGTAATTTTTGAACAGTCCAGATAGAGAGATGGGGGGAATATTATACTCCAATTATTTTCCTAAGGCCATTTGGGCACTTACATTGAACAAATGATTCATGTTTACTGTGTTCCCAGCTAGTCAGCAATGGGGGGGTTTAATCATTGATCGGGTTAGGCTAGTGAGGGGTGTTGACCTACTATATGTTTAATCTTTCTGAGCAGTTAAAGGGGAACTATCACCCCACGTAAAGTTTCCCCCAAGAATTACCCATCTGGCGACTAGCTGAACAATAGTACTATTCGCCAGAATAATTACCTCCTCATAGAGAAATCCTACTGCTGCCAAGACTGACAGCCAGGCAACAGAGCTTTAGAAGAATCTGCTCGCCTGCACGGTCAGTCCCTTCCGGTACCTTAAGGTACCAATCAACGCCTCCTAGAGGAGACCAGGACTGACAGAGCAGGTGCACAGATGTCTGTAAACAAAGATGTCTGCACTGTTGCCTGGCCGTCAATCTTGGCAGCATTAGGATTTCTCTGTAAGGCGGTAATTATTCTGGTGAAAAGCACTAATGTTCAGCTAGTTGCCAGATGGGATAATTCTTGGGGGGAAACTTTATGTGGGGTGATAGTACCCCTTCAAAGCCAGAAACTTTGTAACGTATTTCGCATCAATACATTGCAAGCTCCCTGGCATCGGAGGGGTTAAGAGGGACTTGAGTGTAGGAAGATAGGTTGGACATAGATGGGTTAACCTTGGGACTGTGTTAGTCACTGCATTTTGAGGTCGAATATGCCCTTTTCCCAGGCTCGGCAGTCGTGAGCTATTGACCATGGGAAGACCAATCTTGCAAAGGCCATCCTCCTATAATGTAAGAGCCCATTGGCCATTGACAATGCTATTCTGGGATATTCTGGTATATATACCAGACTGCAAAATTGTAAAATTCAGTATACATACCCGCTGTAATGGAATGGTGAAAGTAGAAAACAGGCCTCAATTTTGTTGTCCTACTCTTTTGCTGGCCAAGTTGCGGAGGAGAATGATGAAGGCTAGAGGAGGCTTAGTCTCCCCCAAAATAAACAAGCACAGCAGTAGAGTTTAGTGGTAGCAGTCATCTGGTATAACATAATACAAACACTAATGTCCTAGTACTCCTGTGCATTTTGTTGGAATGGAAGCCAGGTCCACCTTATGTACAGTAATAGTACATATAGAATGTTTCCTCTTGAATGTTAGACATGTCCCTGACGAGTTGCAGATATCTTTTTGCATACAAGAGGTTAAGATTAGTAGTTCTGGAATTATCTCCATATATGAAAATAGATACATCAATAAAAGTACAGACATCCTTCACAGAAAAATATTGGATACATGGTTTGTCAGGTAATTGAAGTGCAGGAAGGAAGATGATTCATTTAGTGTTCTTTTGCTATTTAACAGCTGGGAAGGACTTTCCCCTTTGACAGAAAAAAAGGAAACATTCATGGGTTTCTCCTTTGCCTTCCTAAGTATCACCATAAAAGGCATTTAGCAAATGTTTACCTTAAAATATATACCACAAGAATAAATTGTTCTTAATTTAGAGAATTAGTGAGGTGTGTGCCATCCATACTTATTATTTTTGCTTTTGAACTCTGTTGAAGTTTCTTGTTGGGCAGGGATATTTAAAGGGATAGTAATAGATCATTTTTACAAATATGCATCTTGTACCTATTTAAAAAAGAAATTAAATAACCCCAGTCCCATCTCGCAAACCTTTATGGTTTGAGAGATAATCGTAGTTAAAGTTTCCCTCTCCTTTCCCTGACATTAGCTCTCTAGCTGACTGCAGGGGAATTTGGTCCCTGGACCAGAGGAGGCTCTTCAGCAGAACCGAGACTGAATTATTGAAAAAGAAATCCTTCACTGGAACGGTCTACAAAATGTATGAACAAAATACAGACCAAAAGGGGAGTTAATCAAATACAGAGAACTGAAAATACTAGGCAAACCATTATATACGTACGTATAACTGACTAATATGTAGAGGATGCCTACGTAATTTAAGGCTAATAACCCTTAATATGGAAAAATATATATATTGCAGGATTGATCCTGCTGAATAAAACATGGTTACTCCCACAGCTGAGGGGCTTTATTCAGAAGTTATTACAGCTCAAAATTGCATTTTTTTGGGCACAGTATTTCCATGTCCTCAAATTTTACAATGGATCTGATAGTATAGCATTCTATGAAAATGTATGGTCAATTGGCCACATCTGTTTACCAACTGCTGTAGCAACAGCATCATAATAAAATGTAATGCCCTGGAAGTTTCAGCTACAACAACTTTTTAATAAAACATCCCTTACTTGTGATAGTGCTCATGTTTTACTCAGCAGCATAAACCCCATAATAAATATTTTTCCATAGTAAGTGCTACTATCCTTTTAATTCTTACAGTAACTGAGTCTTGGAAATTTGTGTACCCTGTTGGCTGGACGCCTTTTCAGCATTTTTGTGATCAATCTCTTTAGGTATGATTCCTGTTGGCATTTATATATATATATATTTGTGTAAAAGCCCGTGTACACGGGCCAAAGTCTGTGCGTTTGGGCAGTGTCTACTTCGCATGACTGCATCGGACAAACATACATCTGGCCTGTGTTCAGGAAGTCTCTGCTGGGCATGACTGTGTTTGGGCAGTCTCTACTGTGTATGACTGTATCGAACAAACATACATCTGGCCTGCGTTCGGGAAATCTCTACTGCGTATGACTGCGTTCGGGCAGTCTTTACTGCGCATGACTGCATCATTTAGGCAGTCTCTACTGCACATGACTGCATCATTTGGGCAGTCTCTACTGCACATGACTGCATCGTTCGGGCAGTCTGTACTGCGCATGACTGCGTTCGGGCAGTCTGTACTGCGCATGACTGCATTCGGGCAGTCTCTACTGAGAGTGACTGCACTGGACAAACATACATCTGGCCTTTTAAAATATATGTATATGTATATAAAACATTTAGCGGTATGTTTAAGAATTGCCACTGAAATTTGCAAATGGTGATGGAGACATGTCAAGTAAAGCCACATTTATAAATGCACTGCTCTCTGAGCATACACATCAATCGCTTGTATACGTCACTTTACAGTATGTTATACCTGATATTACAATGAACCACTAAAACTCACTCTATGTTTGTCGCAGTTAGATAATTTATTTATACATATTCTGTGACACAGTTCTTATTTGGACCACATCCATTTCTTCTCCACTTTTTTATAACAGTCAAACAACTGGTGTTAGTTCTTAGAGAAAATGTTGCTAAATATTTATATATATATATTCTTACTCCTCTTTGCCACAATTTTACAGACAATTTCTTTATTATACCAGCTTCATACATCCCCTATATATTCTTTATTGTAGGAGACTGACAGCCATTCCCTTCCGGTTACCTTGTGGCACACTGCAGTGATTCTCAATGGAGACCGGGACAATGGAGACAAGATGTCTGCGCTGTAGCCTGGCTTCCAGTCTCCTACAATGAAGGGTTTCTTTAGAACGGGCTACTTTTCAGAGGTAAAATATATATTCTAATGCTAGTTGCTACCTGCTTAATTATTGCAGGGCGACTGCATAGCGGGTGAAAGTTCCGCTTTAAGATCTGAAATCCGGGCATCGAACCAGACAGATCGAGGAGAGTAGCAATCTTCTGGCTGTCAGTATGAAGAAAACCCTGCCCCCCTTGACGAAGGAGGGCAGGCTTTTCCTTATGTTCACAAAAGATTGCCCCTTGTCTCGCTCCATCCGGACCGGCTTCCTCCTGTCAGGACAGGCAGAGTTACATATGTACTGTATGCACATTATAATATAATTACACATGAAATACACAGCGTACAGACTTGTAATAACACTCTGCATGGTAGAAACCATATGATGAATGAGCGATGCTTACTTTATGGAGCAACATTACTATCCCTTTAAGTTGTCATAATGTGAAAGTTCCACTTTACGGAGGTAAAAACGTAACTGCTAGATGACATTGCATTGCTCTTTACATTAGCTTTAAATGCAAGTTACATGCTGCTACTGATACTAAGGACTTGTAGAAATGACCAGACTTCACCTTTTTACTAACATGTGCTATATTTTCTGCACTGTAAGATTTTCCCCAGATTTAGAGGCAGTAAAATTGCTTTAAAAGCCCTCTTTTTTTAATCCCACGGACTATGGATTTTGTTTAGAGGGATAGTAATGTTTCAAAAGAAAAGCAGCTCCAATTAATCTTCATCGTATTTGGGCCACGGAGTGTGTTATTTCAATACTGTCAGAGTTGTAGGTCAAGAGTAATTGAATGATAAAGTATCCCCCTCCTGCCCGTTTTACTGATGTAACACTGCTCACCTCATAACAGAAAGGTGGTGTCCGGATGGATCGTATAGAGGGACAATCTTCAATTAGCATAAGGAAAAACCTGTAAAGAGGGGCAGAGTTTTCCTTATACTCACAGTAAGAAGATTGTCCCTTGCTGTGACCTGTCTGGTCTTAAGACCAGATTCCACATCTGAGGGGAGGTGGCTTACACTAGGTTAAAGGGGCGGGAGGGGGATACTTTATCATTCAATTACTCTTGAACTGCAATTCTGGCAGTATTTAAATACCACTCTCCATGACCCAAATACTATGAAGATTAATTGGAGCTGCTTTTATTTTGAAACATTACTATCCTTTTAAATAAAATTGTCCATTATATATGAAAGCAAAGAGGAACAGTTCTGGAACAAGCCAACAAAAGAAATCCATGTTGATTTAAATGGGAATTCAAAGGGTAAATAGGCCCTATTTAAATCTACAGAAATTTGATGAATTATTATTTGCCCTCTATGATGCAGTTGGTTAGCCCCAGAGTTACTTCTCTTTTCTTTATTCATAAGGCCTTTAGACCTTCCCTTTTTAACTAGGGGACAAGACTTCAAAACTTTAGTTTTCTTCTCGTTAGATCAAAGTACAAAAACAAATGCAAATCAATCCCAGAGGTTATAGAGGGGAAGATGCAAAGTTTGCAAATGCATTTTCTGATAAAGTTGTTTAACAGTTAATTTTGCTTTAGTTTTTGATGATATATGTACCTTTACACCAAAATAACAGCCAATATCTTCCAAAAGTATAAACCCAGTCAATAAGATGATAACTGTATACAGACTGTGGTCACAGACATAATACTATGCATTTTTTTATGCTTTTCCATCTCAAGGGAATTAGCGTTTCCCAACTATAAAGAGACTGGGTGTTTGGTATCAACACTCTGGAATACTATACACTGTAATACATTAATAATGACCCAGACGTGCCTCCAGTTTTAATACTGAATTGTCTCTTCCTTGGGCTTCATCAGCATGGAGCAAGTTAAGACATGTTACACGTGCCAGTCTCTCA
Organism: Rhinophrynus dorsalis; assembly: GCA_037306005.1. NCBI lineage: Eukaryota > Metazoa > Chordata > Amphibia > Anura > Rhinophrynidae > Rhinophrynus > Rhinophrynus dorsalis. The sequence continues at coordinate 43,248,273 of CM074726.1, read as the reverse complement.
TGACAGGTGTTGCCTGGAAGAAATGTAGTTATATGGCACTCTTCTCAGTGTTTAAGAAATGTCCTGTAATCATTAAGATAAAAATAAAAAAGAATCATTCAGGAACAAGGACAGAAAAAAAAAGATAAAAATAAAAAAGAACCATTCAGGAATAAGGATAGAAAAAAAATGCTATATGATTGTATGTAGGCTCGGGCGGGTCTCAGGACTTTCTTCGGTGGTCCTTGGGCACATAGTTGCTCACAACTGTTTTGTATTGAATTTGTTATATCCTTCATTGGTGAACATGCCCATAAAACATTAGGGTTAAGTAAAAATGAGGATTGATAATGAATTGTGGTCCTTTTATTTACTGAGGCATCCAGCTCAGTGCCCATTGACTCTTTTACAATTGTTTTGTCTTCCTCCACAATTGATCAATAGTATATCACGTTGCTAAACCATTAGACTTTTAATGCAAGAGCATTTTCTCCTCCTAACAGCCATAATATAGTACTTTCGTTGCTCCCCATGCAACACATAACTGATGTCTAAAAGTGCTTTCTTTGTGTAGGGCCAACCTATATCTTAACAGGACAACAATTCAATCAGGCAACAAAGTTCACTTTGTATGTCAACTGGTGTCCATTGTCCCAAGCATAAAGCACTTTCTCTTTGGGGTTGTAGTCTATTTGTGTTGTGAAGGCATGTTCATTAATAAAGGGAAGCTTTGGATTTGCTTCTGTATCTGTATGAGTATCATATGCATATGAAATCTGTCCTTCCTTTTGATTATAAACATCTACAGCATACAAGATGCCACATATTATGAAACAGTTTCCATAAGAGTTGCGTTTAAGGCCAGTTTTCCATGTTGTTTCCTTCTTTATGGACAAGTCATTAGGATCAAGCTTGCTAATGACTATGACTTCCTGATGAGAATAATCATAATCCAAAGATGGATAGATGACCCAAAGACCACTTTCATCAACAGCAAAGTCAATATCAGAATGTCCTCTCCACTTCCAAGGAGTAGTATCCTCATAAACAACGTCATGGAGGAGGGTCCAAGCAGCAACAAAGCGCTGCTTCAGATCATACTTGATAATGTTCTTGGTAAAAGCTCTGTTATAGTAAAAGGCCCCTTGAAACACCACATGCCCTGTGCCAATCCAGTTGTAAGGAACCTTGTAGAGATTGCTCCAACGACCTGCAACACAAATAGTTTGATTGTAAAATAGACTCTTTGCAAAACCTTACTATGTCATTACCAGGAGATTTTTGGAGGAATCTCCTTTTTTAAGTAGAGGTTAATAAAAGAGGTCATACTGTTACTCTTTATAACCTCTTAAAAAATTCCTTAAAGCGGAACTTTCACCTAAGCACAAGTTTTCTTTATTCCATTGTAACTGTGCTGGGTTTTGTTTTTTTAAAACAAACGTGATAGAAATGAAGTTTGAGGGTTTACCTTTTCCCTCTTGACATCTTCTCATTCTGATCAGCACAAATTGTGCGGATGAGAATACAGGAGAGATCCTTCTCCCCGCTGGTCTGTCAGTAAACTGGAGAACTCTCACTGGCTGAGATTCGATATCTAGCCAATGAGAGTACTCCAGCTTACTGACAGACCAGCGGGGAGGAGGATCTTCTGTATTCTCATCGGTATTCTCATTTCTATCACATTTTTTTTAAAACAAAACCCAGCACAATTACAATCGGTACAATAACTGGATAAAAGCAAACTTGTGCTTAGGTAAAAGTTCCGCTTTAAAATTAAAAAGAGGTTAACACTTTGACTACTACTTCTCCACCGTGCCGCTTGTGACTGAGAAAACAGAGAAATTACATGGGGTTCATCCCACTGTGTACTTATCAAATCAGAGTAAGATGAACTCTACATTAATATAATATGTAATGCAAAACACATTGGGCCATTTGTTCAAAGGGATAATTACAAAAAAAATGTTGTATAATCGTCAAAAATAAGTAATTGTATGCACGAACTACATATTTTCTATAGAATCTACAACCAAAAAAAACTAGTAATGTCTGTCATGTACGACACAACTCCAGAATTGAAGGGTAAAGGGTCATGGCAAGGGCGGGGCTAAACAATAGCCAGCATCATATATGGGTAAAGAAAATTTGTTGTATACAACAACAAAAATGTTGTGCAAACTACAGAATTTGTACATTAATAAAAAAGTGGAGGAAATGACACATTTTAGTCGTTGCATACGACAATATCAGTCAGGAATCGTACTACTTCATCTACATATTTCCGATCACATCATACACTCTCTGGAAATATCACTGTGCCACCAACACCGTACTTTGAAATGTCGTTACAAACAAGAAAAAGCTATTTCGCCACTTTTTTTAACATATGGCCCATTGAGGCTGATGAACTAAGAAACTGGAGTAATACTGGGTCAACTCTGCAAAGTATAGTGTTGGATTCAGGGGGTTAAAAACCCACTTTTAAGTCACTGGCAATATGGCAAATTTTAATTTTTTCTATTTTTCTATGTATTTGGTTTGCTCTAGAGGTACTCCTGCTCTGTATAGTTCATCATCCTGACACAATTCCCACATAGCGGCATTGACACAGCACCACAGCGCCCACATGGCAACCTTTAAGCAGTGACTTTGTAATGTTGCCTCATCTTAAGCGGCCGACATTCTGATGTTGTCCTTTTGAGAGTCGCCATGTAGGCAACAATATTTCAATAGGTTACCCAGCCTCACTGGGCTAGGAGATCACCAAAAGGTCTGATTATTTTTTTGCAAGCTGTTATTAACCAGTGGCTAACGTGTTTTTTTTTGTTTTTTTTTGAGGTGGGGGTTAAACTGTGGCAGCGGTGGTTGGTTCCAGCCAATCCCCCGATAGTGAACCAGATCAACTTAAAAAATATATATATATATTTATACATATTCAGCATTACTATCCCTTTAAGTGTCAGTGATTGGTGGAAGTAATGTAGGACTCAAACAGGAAGTGCTTACACAGCATGCCTTAATTAGAATAATCTATCAATCTAAACAACTCAAACACAAATCCTATATAATAATTCGCCAAGTTGTGTGTAACGGCCGACATGCGCAGTAGACACTGCTGCGTGCGTGGCACTCATGAGCAGTAGAGACTGCCCGCGCCGCGGCTGATACAGAGCTGGACGCTCCGAAGGAGCGTCCAGCTCTGTATCAGCCGAGGCGCGGGCAGTCTCCACCGCGGGTGACTGCCCCGCGACCGGCTGCCAGAGGCTCTGTGGCCCGTGTAACGGGCTGTTCAACTAGTTTTCTAAATAAAACAAGACTATTTTTCAAAATCACTTAAGTTATTTGTATCTGATGTTGTCCCATTAAACAGATAAAGATGAGCTTTCTGAACACCATAGGTTTCCTCTTTAGTGTTCGGAACACTTTAAAAATAAAGCAGTGTCATGAAAAGCTCTGTAATTCATTGATAAACTTGTGAGACCTCGTGTCATCTGATGTTATTAGACCAGTTACAGACTTCAGAGCCTCTGAAATCTAATATACAACATATGTGGAAGACTGTTGTGCCAATAAATGTTACCACTTTCTGCATCACATTCCATTTTGCCTTGGGTTAACACAGCTGTAAAAATGCAGTATTTCCCACACAGTTAAAGGAATTTCATTATCAATAAAGAGATTTACCCTTAAAGTGCCATAGGGATGACCACTGCATTGCACTCCCCTCTGCCACTCAAAGGTTTACGATGCTACTTGTAATAAAATAGCAATATGAAAATGCAGCTCATACAATATGTTGCTCTTGATTATACTGCTGTATTTTAATACAAAAAAATAATTAAGCTATAGTAAAAAATATAAATATAGAGATGCTTAGAGGTGAAACTCGTTGGTGACCTCTCTAGCATTCAGTTGTTTAAAAGACCCATTAAAATCAAGAGTGTTTTAAATTGCCCCCTATAGTTTAGCTAGTTTTCTTAATATATATATAATATATAAATAATGTATATTTCTTATATATAAGGTGTTTTACATCTCAACAGGGGAATTCTAGTATATGGACACAGCTGTCTTGTTCCAGAGAGCATCACTCTGGATTGTGATTTCCCAGTTTACCAACAAGGAACCAATTTAATCCTGTGATCCAGTGAATGTGGATAAGGTAAACCAGTTCATTATGCATAACATATTACTGTGACTTTTAAAGTGGAACTACCACCCTATATAAAGTCGCCCCCTAATTATTAGGCATATGGAGACTAGCTTCTTAATAGTGCTATTATCTCACACAAGTACCTGGTTCTGAAGTAATCCTTTTCTTTCTGAGACTGACGGCCAGGCTTCTTGCTTTAGCGCCATCTGCACACCTGCACTGTCAGTCTCTTCCAGTGCCTTAAAACACCATGCAATGCCCTCTTAGAGGAGACTGGGATGGACAGCGCAGATGTGCAAATGTCTCTAAGGCAAGGTGTCTGCGTACAAGCCTGGCCGCCAGTCTCAGAAGAAGGAGGATTACTTCAGAACCAGGTCCTTTTGTGAGATAATAGCACTGTTAAGAATCTAGTCGTCATATGCCTAATTATTGGGGGGCAACTTTATATAGGGTGGTAGTTCCACTTTAATAATGAACATTAAAGGGTGTAGAAACTATTCCATTCCACTTACTCTTTTGGGTACTAGAGGTGACTCCAACACATTGTGAAGGAATGCACTGGATATATATTTATCAATCAAGGAATTAAAGAGATCCCAAAACAATTCTATATTGAGGCCACTTTTCAGTTTTACCAGGGGCGTCAAAAATTAAAATGACCCTGTATTTAAAGGTATCTTACCTTGCTTGAAGTTGTCAAGGTTTCTGAACTCCACTAGATTATTACCATAGTAATAATTGGTGACATAAATTCTCCCATCCTTGGCTGTGGGATCTTTCATCCATGCTCCTTCATTACGTCCGTAGCTGTGATGTTTCTTTGGGGCCTCCACTGAGGCAATGGTCCCTTCACACTCGCCTTCCCTGACTGAGGAAGAATAGGTAGATTCTATAAGCAACCAAATATTCTAAAAATCTATGGTGTTAAAGGAGCTGTAAACTTTTTTTATCACAAAATGTATATTGTAGGGATTTTCCTACTGAGTAAAATAAGGGTACTCCCACTGCTAAGAGATTCATATTTCCAGAGTTATTACAGTTTAAACCCATGTTTTTTTACATTAGCAGTGCCCTCTAGTGGTCAAATTCTAATTAGTTTTTCCTGTTACACTCTAATGGAGAGGAAAGTCAAGAAACTCAGTGACTTACAGTTCTCCATAGAATGTGATAGAAACTGCCTGTCGCTTCCTGTCAGTTAGAACTACAAGGAAGTAAACACAGTAAATTCACTTCCTGATTATTTGAACTGTTATAAATTTTGAATAAAACATCTGACAGCAGTGAGAGTGACCTTGTTTAATTCAGCAGGAAAATATCTATAAAATATGTGTTTTCATAAAAAAAACGTTTACTGCTCCTTTAAAGCAATCCTGTATACTTGGCAATGTGCTGCAGTCAATAAAAGTGCCTTATACAGAAAGTTAAATGTGCAGTTCTATAGCATTACAAACCTGTCTAGTATTTAAAGGCATATAAACCTTATTTAAATCAATGGGAATTTGGAGCATTATTACTTCCCCCCTTAGTGTATTTGGTTTGCGCTAGAATTGCACATGTTTAGTGTTCTGTATAAGGACCATAATGCCTTCTAGTTCATTACTGTATTTTTGATATATATATATTTATCAATATATAGCAATGTAAATGTTTATATATTTAAAAAGTTGCAGCATTCATAAAGGGTAGTAATCTAAAAAAAAAAAAAAAGTGTTTTATTAGTAATAACAACGCAAAGTAAGCTTTTCATTCCTTAAAGGGCTACTAAAAAACGTTAAAGGGGAACTTTCACCTCTAATACACTGTGTCTCATATGATTAATCTATTAAAATGGTATGTAGATTGGCATTGTTTTTCTAAGTACATACTTTATTAGATATTCACTCTAAAATTTAGACTTGATGTAGGCACTTCCGCATTCTGCGGCACAGGATAATGTTGGTACAGCTCTGCAGGACTTCTCAGTCTTCAATTTCTCCTCCTGCCTCCCTCCCAGCTCTCATTCTGGGAGCGTATTCAAGCTTCCCTTCATAGTAAGATGCAGCACGTATATTGTAACAGCAAGCATACAGAGCTCAGGTACTATCACCACGAAATCAAACATGTATCTTCTGCCTCCTGATGATACCAGAGGTGTATGATGGAACATTGGAGGACCAGACGCAAAAAAGACTCGTCATTAGGCAGAAGACAGATATTTTATTTGGTGGTAAAGTGGGAGAGTGTCTTCAGTCCAAGAAAGTACCTGAGCAGAGATTTGTCTAATATCTCGGTCTGCTTACTGTGGTTGGTGGATGGAGTATGTCACTTCCAACCATAAATCAAGTTAGGGTATATTTGTTATTACTATTTATGTGGAGATTGCTTAAATGATAAAGAACAAATGGCACCCACTATCTTTTCTTTTTACTAATACATGTGTGGCAGTCCTTTGGATGTGGAGAGAGAAGCAGTCTATTGACAAGATGGAGACAGAGTGCATACTGTTGTTGGGGGAATCCTAATGTCCCTTCTGTTTTATTCTCTGGGCAACATATATGTGTTTGGCCCAACTATTAGAAACCCTTGAGGTGAAGAGATTACAGCCCATACATTTTCCTGAACATATTATGCTAGGAGCACCTCCCCTCTTTTTTCATCTTCAGTACTTCCCCTCTGTGATCTTGCAGCTTTATCAGGTTTCGGAAGTGGTCATAGGAGATCCAGCAGGGCAAGTGTGAATTGGCTTCTGGGAAGGAGTTCCTCACATAAGATCCCACAGGGAAAGTATAAATTTGCCACCCCACTTAGATCTGTATTTCAGCTCCCCTTGATACAGTGAACTGAAAATAATGGCTGCAGCCAACCTAATGTGTGGATATGAATGACATGCTATTTCAGGTGAAATAGAGATCCAAGCTGGGCGGTAAATTCAAACTTCAAATTCCTATGAGCATCTCCTTCACTAAAGTCGGATTAAGAGGCAAGGGCACAGATGAGTAGGACGTCCTGTATTTTAGATATAATGGGACCCATTGAGACCTGCACGGCTTTACACATCCCCAGATGCTTGTGGACTCCGGTTTCTTGCACCAGGTTCACCGCTGTTAGTACAACATAGTACATTGAGAGAGATCTCTCACCTTTCTCTTACCTTATTACAAGAATGTCCAAATTAAAGCTCTGGGGACATTTTCAGTCATAAGGCATTTTTAACCCTTCGATTGATAGAGAGGCATCCAAAGAATTGCTCTGCAGTGCGTTGTATATCTCTCTCTTACTCAAAGGGTCATTCCGCTCTCCATGCAATTTCAATTCAATGTAACTTGCTGCAAAGCATATGTATCCTGATCTTATCTATAGCACTAAGACAGAGGGAGAAGCAAGGCACCTCTGGGAAGAAGAGTTCCAGCGGGCGCCTATACACTGATGAGTGTCTGTAGATAATGCTGCTACTGTCTGAGATGGGTGTGGGAGTACTTAACCAGTAAAAGACAGAGTTTTGACATACAGTATATGTATTTTTAGAATGTTCATGCAACTCAAACTCTGAATGACTTTCAGCTGTGGCAGCTGGCAGCACTGAAGCCAGCTGTTGCACATATGCCTGCGTATGTAGCATCCTACATGTCAGTAGTGAGCAACCTGCAGCCCTCCAGCAGTTGTTGATCTTCACCTCCCTTCATTCTAAGCTAAAGAGCATGCATCTAAGGGTAAGGGTACTTTGACTCCAGCAAATGTTGGAGGGATGCAGTTTGCCCGCCACCTGCCCTTTAATTGCCAAAGAGGTAGCTACCTCTCTGGTACTCAAAAGGTTAAGCATCATTGATTTTTTTCATATCATTAGTATGAATCCTTGGCTGTACTTAGTCTTTAGTATCTATATAGAAAGTTATTCTTTTAGACTCATCTAATGTTTTTGGGGCCTACATTTTCAAGGAGGTGGGGGGTCCCCTACAGTTCCATTATGTTTAAGGTGACAATTGGGGGTCTCGACAAAAAAATGTAATGGTTCCCAAAATTCATAATGACAACCTGAAAGTTAGGGGAATTGCTTGGTTCCCAAGCTGGCAACAACAACAGAGTCTTAAATGCTTTGAGAGCCAGAAGGTGTCCAACGCATTGCAGCACAATGCCTTGGATACCTATTTGGCACTCAAATGGTTAAACATGAGACCTGGAACATGAGCCCCCTTCATCCAGTACCTAGCAATGTCCATTCTGTCAGCTGTAACTCTTTGGATGCAATGTACTGGAGATATCTCTACCATCCAAGTGGTTAAAAGAATTCAACCACAAACTGAGCACAGCTAATAATTTATACTTGTAATAATAATAATTTTACTCTGTTCTGTGTTGTCCATATTATGGAGAGTTTCCATATCATTTAGAAAAGAAGAATTCAGCTTTGAGTTTTAAAGTGGATGTTTTTTCTTGAATTAAAGTTTGCAATTTTCAGAACTTTATTGAAAAATATCTGTCATGTTAGCCAAAATAACAGCAGATGCATAATTTAGGATAAATGCATTCTTTTATTTCTGAAAAAAGTGAAAGCCATTTAAACTGCAGCACCTTATGCTAATTAAGCTGTTTGGTATATCGAGAGAATAAATACATAAATGGGTATATAGTGGCACACTCATAGTCTTCACCATACAGAAATATCACCTGTACTCTGTATCTACTAGTCTTCTGGCTAACATAACACTTAGGCAGTTTTGAATTCTGTTTTAAAATATACATACTAAAGGAAATAAGTATCCTGGCTGCTTCAAAAGTTTCCAGGGGGGCTTGGTGTGCCAGATGGAGGCCGTCACTGCTGGAACCCCAGCTGCTGCCCATGAAAGCAGTAACCATTTTTGATGTTTGATGGGCTTCCTGACTCTCCATTCCTTATGGCAGGCTTTTTGCGTGACCAGTACTAGTCTATGGACATGATGCTGGAAGTTGCTGTACATCCAGGTGCACATCACTTTTGGCTCCCTTTACTACAGCCTTCTAATTTCCAAGTAATGTAGGTTCCAGCAGGGTCTTCATAGGGCACATGAATACCAACAGAAAACTTTAGCAGGCTAAATTGGAAATGGCTTCAGAGGGGTTTTTTGCCTTCCTCTAGATCAACAGGGGTGTTTTTGCCATGGGCTGGACTTGATGGGCACATGTTTTTTTCAGCCTCATCAACTATGTTACTATGTTAGGTCCAGGATGCTTATTTCCTTTCATAAAGGTAATAAGGACACCTTTATGTTTTTGAGTTAGTGTCCTTTTAAGCAGTGAAAAAATCTCTTAATTCCCCCTTATTTTCCTTTGTTTGTAACATAGAATTTGATGGCAGATAAGAACCATTCGGCCCATCTAGTCTGCCCATTTTTGGTATTGATAATGTGTACAATGCAATTGCATACCTTTGTTGCTTGATTCAGATCCATGCCCGATGGAGGAAAGCGTCGTCACAGGGTATTCTCTAGTAGTGGTGATGGTAGTTCTTGTTGTGGTTGTCCTAGACTCAGTGGTGGTAGGGGGAATTGTTGTTGTGGTAGTGGTGGTAGAAGGTGGTGTTCTTTCTGTATCTACTATCCTATCTTCTCTCACAAGGTAGGATTCGGTGATGTCACCTTCAGATTTAGCCTCTTGCTTTTCTAACCGTACAGGACCTTTTATGGAACTTTCTGAAAATGGAGAGCAAAACACTGAGCAAAAAAATCCACGTGTACCATAATGTTTGGAAGAATGAATGAATGAATGACTGAATTAATTAATACATGAATCAATAAATGCATGAATTAATGAATGAGTGAATGAACACATTAATGAATATGTCTACTAATATAGTGCCATAAATGCATGCAGTGCTTTACTATTTAAAGGGATAGTAATGTGTACAATAACCTAACACATTGCTTTACCTTACTTTTATGGAGTTCAAAATATATTAAATGTAGAAAGATCCCCTCCTGTACCTTCTGGCCACCTCCTCTTGGAGCTGCAATCTGGTCCCGGGACTGCACAGATGCAGCGAGGGACAAACTTAAGTCAGTATGTATAAGGAAAACCCTGTCCCCCTTGACGAAGGAGGGCAGGATTTTCCTTTGCTTACTGAAGATTGTCCCTCGCCACTCTCCATCCGGACCACAGTAAGAGTAAGTGTGACGCTGCCAGAAGGGGAGGGAAGGGGATCTTTCTACATTTAATATCTTTTGAACTACATAAAAGTAAGTTATTAAACATAGCGCGATGTGTTAGGTTTACAATAGAGAAGACTTGGAGATCTACAATATTGTACACATTACTATCCCTTTAAGTGTTTCACCAGTGTTTCTAAATGTTATTCATCAGAGCACACCTGCAACTCAGGATTTCAAGATTTCCCTGCTTATCAGGTGAGTAATCAGTGGCTCAGTCATTGTGATTGCTTCACCTTTGATTAATCAGCGATATCCTTAAAGTTAAACGTTCACCTTAATTCAAGTTTGCAGATTTGAAAACTGTATTAAAAACTGCCTATAACTGGATCGTTTCGTTAGATATTGAGAAAATTCAGTGTGCAGGGGAATCACACACATACAATACAGTAAAGAACACTGTAAAAGAAGAAAGGGAAAAACATAACAACTTTCATTCTAGAGATGTCACCAAAGTACTGTGGAGAAATGTGTTCGAAACATTTCTAGGATCCAAGTGGTTAATTAAAACTAGGACAGTCAGCTGGTCTTTGCAAGACAAAAAAGGAAACAAAACGGGAAGCCCCTTGTGTGATATCTTCTAGAATCAAATGGCCGCCACCACAATACGCCCAATGGTAATATACTCACAAAAATAAATGCTGGGAAATTATATATATAATCCACATCACATCAAACTTTTTCTTAATGATAATCGTACTTTTACTGCTATGGGCTGCTCCTTCCAAAAACCTTGTCTCTCTCCATGGTCCAAAGATTACCAGTCAAAAACAGAAAACACAGGGTGCCCAATGGTATAGTGCGTTCGATGATAATTTCACAACGTATAAAATAAAAGGTGTATACTCACACTTTAATAAGGTTGGAGTATCACCTCTAACCTCATGCGCTTGTGGGAATCACAAACCTGTCCCCACACAGGTATCAGGAACTTTCTGGAAAAAACTTCGCTGCTCCGGATGTATACCAAAATATAAATGGTTAATAATGTATTAAAAAAAATACATATAATTAAAATACATATATGGACAAGACTTGCTGACGCGTTTCATGACTTTACCAGTCATTTCCTCTAAGCCATGGGCCAACAATATAAAACAAGAGCAAACAAAAACGAACAAAAACTTTTTGTTTGTTCTTGTTTAATATCGTTAGCCAGTGGCTTAGAGGCTTATATGTATCTTTAATACATTATTAAACATTTATATTTTGGTATACACCCAGAGCAGCAAAGTGTTTTCTAGAAAGTTCCTGACACCTGTGTGGGGACAGGTTTGTGATTCCCACTTGCGCATGAGGTTGAGGGTGATACTCTAACCTTATTAAAGTGTGAGTATACACCTTTTATTTTATATCTTGTGAAATTATCGTCAAATGTACTATTCCATTGGGCGCCCTGTGTTTTCTGTTTTGAGTGTTGACCTGGTCTTTGTCTCCTTTTCAGCAACCACTATCTTTTACAGTGCCCAACAGTTTGACTGACGCCTGTCAACACAAAAACACACACATGCAGAAAACTTATTATATCTGTTACAGGGCTGATTATATAATTGTTGGACTTTTTTAACATTATATCTTCATTACATTAGAGATAATTTCTCAAATCTGTCTGTACTTCAGCTGGATCATTATTGGCTACATTTTAGTAATATATCATCACTCATGTTACAGTTAACTTCAGCAGATCATAAATTGATGCACTTCACCATGTACAATTTGTTCTTGTTACTGAGCTGCAAAATATAATGTACTCGGACACAATTTCAGATAGTAGTCAGAGATCCTTTATTAAGATCCCAAGGGAAAACAGATTATATCATTATATTATTTGAATCCTATTAACCTTTTAACACAGCCTTAAGTAATGAAGTATAGTTTTCTACTTCATACCTTCATTATTTATTAACCTTTTAAGTGCCGCAGAGCAATGTTTTAAGGGTTAAATCATTAGTACAGTTTGGACAAGCTTTAGTGTGGGTGAAATGATCTCGGAGGCTGTTTGCTGTGAATGTGATGATTTTGGTCAGTGTTCTGGTGGGCATAGGATGTTTGCGGTCATGGATTTGTGCGTGTGGGAAATATTTGGTCAGTGTTTTGGTGGGGGTGGTAATCCCCTGGCTTTGGAGAAGATGCTTTTATAATTCCACCATCTGTAGGTGGGAACAAGGTCATCTTACTGCTAAATCTTCAAACTAAATGTAATTAATAAAACAGAGATACCTTTGGCATTCAAAAAAGTTTCCACAAATGCTCTGCTCATCTGTAGAAATAATTGTATATTCCTAATAAATATTTGAGGGTTGGCAAGAACGATCTACATGTAAACTGTGTCAATGCAACCATCTGATTTTTGCCTAATCCTTGGGAAATATATGATCTCTTTAAATAATGGAGTCTATAGGCATTTCAGGGCTTTGCTTTCATCTCTGACTTTCTTAAGGCCATATATTAAATATGGAGCAGAAGAGATGGTATCACTTTACGCCAAATTCTTGTGCATGCTATGGGGCAGGTGTAAGGGGTGTTGTGGCATCAAGGTGTTTATGACAGTGAATTGTGTCTGCTAGTATGCATCACAGTGACCATTCTCTGAAGTACATACCAGCGTAACTGGGAACTTTCTCTTCTGGCCCCCCTGTAGGGGGATTCCTGTGGTGTCGTCGGGAGAGAAAAATGATGCGATTCGCTTCAACAGGGGGCGGGGCTTAATCCAGAGTGGAGGATGGGGCTTAGGAAACAAGTAAAAAAATAGGTAGAATAGGTTGGTGAAGGAGGAGAAGTGGGAGGGAATGGGAGGAACTGGGTGGGAAGGAGTAGAATTGGGCAGTGTTTCAATAGAAACTCCCCACATCAGGAGAATCAGCCTCTGCACCAGAGACCCAGTAATGCAAAGTGAAAACCGGAGTCTCCGGGCAAATCCAGAGAGTTTCCAGCTATGCATTCCAGTAATTGCAGTCACTGGTGCTGGAGGCATATGTCAGTTGAGCTGCGCTGGTGGATTGATACACTACCCCCAATGTGTTCTGTAACTAGAATATCTGTCAGCAAAAAAAAGTTACATTCTGGAGGGAAAACACAATCGAGGATTACAGAATGGCCTGCACTAGAAAGTTTTAGACACGGCTGAATTTCCCAATAGGCAAAGTAGGCAACTGCCTATAGCTCCAAATTTTGAAAGGTGCCTCAGCTGTGCTGTCCACACCGACATTCTGAATTGTGGGTGTATCCAGAGCAATCTCAATGTTCACCAGTTTATACCCTTTTACAGACTAGTATTTAACCCCTTGAATGCTTGACAGATCTCCAACTCAGAGCAAGCCCACTGAACCACAGGGGAAAAATAAACATTACCAAAATGTCCATATATTTAAAGATATATTTAAATGATAGAAAGGTCCCCGATGCAGAGACATATATAGCATTCAAGGGTATGCAAGCCCCATTTAAATCAATGGAGAATTTTTATTTTTTTTATATTCTCGTCTATGGTCCAGTTGGTTTGCCCCAGAATTCCTCCACTTTCTCGTGAAAATAAAGCCAATACACAGTGGGAATTTGGAGAAGTATTGGACTCCATGCGCTACAACAGGCATGACAAACATTTGGCCCTGGGGCCACAAGCACTCCCCCAGACAATAAACTGCGGCCTGCAATAGGTTTCATCATTTTTACCACATTGCAACCCTTCTGGTCCAAATAACATTTTAGATGAGCTTGGTTTGCTGTCATATTCTACAACAGGGGTAAGCAGCTATTGGTTCTTTAGCTGTTGGCTGATTAGGACTGATGGCAATTTTAGTCTCCAATAGCTTCAGACCTAGAGGTGGCATACCCCTGGGCTAGACATAAGGTGGACAATGGGCTCAATAGCAGTGCAACCACAGCAAAGCAGCAACATATTTACATTTCATGCCTCTCTCCAGACCTCACCAACAAAAAATAATGCAGACATCGGCAGCCATTGTTGTGGCCCAACTTGGAGGGAATCACTGAGCCTGTGGCCCTTCTTAGAGTGAATTGTTGAGTATGTGGCCTCCCTTATAGGGAATAGTTAAGTATGAGGTCTTTCTTAGTGGGAATTGTTAAGTATGTGACCCTTCTTAGAGGGAATTGTTGAGTATGGAGTCCTCGTTAGAGGTTATTGTTGATTATGAGGCCCTCTTTAGAGGTTATTGTTGAGTATGTGGCTGTCCTTAGAGGAAACTGTTGAGTATAAAATTGGTATTGCCAGTAGTAGTTTACAGACATAATATTGATTCGGTTTTCAAGATAACATTGTTCAGGTTTCATCCTGAAACAACACTCACTGTGGCATGTTACATCTTTGGAAATTCAAAACAGGTTTCGCAAATATTTGTTCTTTCTTACATATTTAACAGCAAATAATCATTTCGAATGCTGGAATGAAATGCATCGGGGGAGCTCTATGCCTTTATTTGTTTTGGCCTTTTCTGTTGTTATTTGTGTTTAAATTATCCACGTTTTGGGGATTCTAAGAACCTGAGGAGCTCAAGGCTTGATTTACAAAGCTATTTTCTTTGGCGTTCGATTTCTAACTAACCATGCAAAGTCTAAACACCTGAGAGGAACAATATATCATACATTGTCTAGAGAGAGCAGTCAAGAGCTAATAAACTGAGATGTCTTGTTTCCACGAAATAAAGATGTAAACTGTGCACCAATTAGCATTAAAAGTCATTAGCTTGTCCACATTTGGTCTCATCTTTTTCCTGCACTAATTCCTCATTTACTATAACTTAAAGGATAGATATCAATAGGTAGTTTCCCTATTGTCAGATCTGATGCTTTTGGAGCATACATGCCAATTTAAGTTGGGGCTGGATTTTATTCCCTGGTGAACCAACAGGAGAGCAGAACAGGGGTCCAAAAGGAAACCCTCAATGCTCCCCCGGTGTATCTATGCTGCATCATGCAGGACAGTTTCCCAGGGATTTGAGAGGGGCACAGTTCTCTGACCCATGATTGGCTGAAATGATTAGTTTTGGGGCTCCACAGAGCAGCCCCCAAAAAATGTTAAGTCCTCTTCCACTGGAACAAATGTAGTAAAATGTGAGAACTGCCCTTTAAGGACAAATTGGGGGTGAATCGACCATTTTATGAGCTTAGGCGTTTGCGTAAGAATCAGTGGCTGACTGAGCATCATGGGAGTTGAAGTCCAACAACAGCTGGAGGAGGACCACAATACCATAGACATATGCACAGCAGACTCGCATATATCACATTACTGGGGGACAAAAGCATTGTCTTCTCTGATTTGATGAGGGCAATAGAATGTTAGGGGTTTCTGGACAACTGGAAATAACCTTCTTGGTTTGCCCTTCAGGATTATGTTATCCTGATAAAGGCTGAATTACATTAGCACATATTGTGGATATTTTTTTTGCACCAAACCCAGATTACCATGGATTGCTGATGTACATGGATTGATTAGGTGCTTCAGTAGCTTTCCATCTATTTGTGTAATTGACATATAACTATATGGGGTTCAGGCATCACCCAAATAAAGATTATTCAGCACTCATTCGGGTTAATGTAAGACTTGAATTTCATACTGAGTCATGCAGTGGAATTTATTTTGTTAGTCTACAATTGTCTAACCAATTTACTTAACTATATGGCAAATTTCCTTACCTTAAAGGGATAGTAATACTTCGGTTTATCTTTATTTTATTTTGTAGGCATTCAAAAAAACATGAACGATATAAGTCTTATCTCTCAAACCTTTATGGTTTGAGAGATATTCACAAGCAAAGTTTCCCCCTCTGCCCCTTTTACCTAGTGTAAGCCGTCTCTTCCCAGATGTGGAATGCAGTCCATAGACCAGACAGATAACAGAAGGGGACAATCTTCTTCCTATGAGAACAATGAAAGCCCTGACCCCTTGACAAGTTTTTCAGGTTTTTCCCTTATCTTAATTGAAGATTGTCCCTCTGTGCAGTCTACCTGGGCACCTCCCTTCTGATCTGGCTGAACAGTGTTAAATCAGTAAAAGGGGCAGGAGGGGGACACTTTGTCATTGAATTACTCTTAAACTATAACTCTGACAGAATTGAAATAACACTCTCCAAAGTCCAAATACTATGATGATTAATTAGAGCTGCTTTATTATGAAACATTACTATCCCTATAACTTGTGTCAAGATGAGTCAAATGGGGAAGTCTATGGCTGTTTTGAGGTTGGTGGTGTAACTAATCACTGGAGGGCCCCGGTGCAAAAAAATGTTTTGTACCCCCTAACACAATAAATTCTCCAGAGGAACAACTAGAACCTGTTGGGCCTTGAGGATAATGGACCCCCTTAGACTCTTGTCCCCATTAGCACTTGCACCCTCTGCACCCCCCCAGTTACGCTCCTTTTCAAGGTGTTACTTCCCTTTATGTCTAAACACGGTGTCGATGAAGTGGTGTGATTTTACATAATTTGCCTGTGCATGCTGTGGGGGCTTGCTGGCATTAAAGTACAAACAGTGGAATTAATGCACTATAGTGATCACACACTCAGTGCATACCATGAAGTGCAGGCACTGGCTTTAGAGGCAAACACTAGTTGAGTAGAAGATTTCATAGCTGGGTAGGATTTAATATAATACTTTTATACCTGGGAACTTGTTCATCTTTAGCCCCTGGTGAGGGCTCATGTGCTGGCGACAAAAGGATGTCAGTGATGTGATTTGCATCATGAAGGAGTGGGGCTTAATTGAGAGGGTGGGGCTTGATCATATTTGTGTCATAAAGAGGGTGAGAAGTGGTTAAAACATGGTGGGAAGGAGGAGAAGTGGGAGGAACAGGGTGGGAAGGAGAAGAAACTCTCCACCACCGTAAAATCAGACTCTGTCTCCGGAGACTTGGTAATTCAGTCTGAAAACTGGAGACTGCAGATCTGGAGAGTTCCCAGGTATGATTATACTACATGTGCTGTTTTCCAACAGACTGGGGTAAGCAATTTGTATTTACCAAGTACTGCCCAACAGAGTATGCAACATTCCTGTCTAGGGCCAGATCTCCTAATAGGCCGAGTATACAATTGCCTAGAGCTCCAAGTTTTGAGGGGCGCCTCTGCTGTGCTAGCCATACTCACATTCTGAATTGTGGAGGTGTCCAGAGCAATATCAATGTCCCTGCAACGGTTTTATACCCTTTTACAGGCTATTATTTAACCCCCCCCCCCGCAACGTATTGCGGATCAACAAAGAGGTTACAGCTTCTTTCCTTCTTGCTTGTTAAAGGCCAAGGGTATTTTCTGTGCCAGGAAACAGTGGGTGGAGTCGTGTGAGGTGTGAGGGAGTGGTCATGGGCGTGCTGTCTCCTACTAAATCTGGTAACACCAGGTACTCAAAGAGTTAAAATTGAGAAACAGCAATTGGTTTATATTACAAGATTCAGTGGAATTTTAACCCTTTGAGTGCCAGAGGGGTTAAGAAATATGTCTCCAGAAAAGAAAGTGTGGTTTTTTTTTCAGAAAAAACTATAAGGTTTGAGAAATTTTAGATTTATATATATGTGACTTTTGCTAATTGCTTTCAAATTAAACCATCTTTTACACCTTTAAGTGCCACTCAAAGGGTTAATTTAGCGTTAATGTTCAAAGGTCTGAAAACATTGTATCCTTTGGCTCACCCTTTCTGTTTTTGCCTACAACCATTCACCCACTGGCAGTATGATGTGGAGGCGAGAGACTATTTTCCATTCAGATCTTCCCCCCAGATACAGAATTCTCAGACAATAGTAGATGTCTATGAAATGTGCAGAAACAGCTGACCTTAGCACAACAGAAACATCTGAGAATTTTAAGCAACAACCCCCCCCCCCACACACACACACACACACACCAGAAATGTCACAAGGGATTTTGTTAATACATGAGCTGTAAAGTGTTATCCTTCTCTATAAAACAAGGGTGCCCGCAATGCTGAAGGAGGCTTGAAAGTTATGCCAGTGCAAACTTGCAGAATGAGGTAGTTAGGGGAATAGTTTCAGGCTTCCCAATCACATAAAATGCAATAGAAATGTCTATGTAGCCAACCAGGTGGTGATGTTGCTAGCAGTTTAATGTTTCAGTTTCAGCTGCAATATATTTTGAATAAAGCAACTCTCAGCTGAAGGAGCATTGTACTATATATAAACATTCCTGCTCTCTTTCTAAATACTGCACATAAGTATAACTCCTTTTATGGTAGAGACAACTATTTGCAATGAGGCTAAAATGTTAAAATTGGCTTTTTCCCCACACAGGCATCTATCCAGAACCACTAAATGAAGCAATTGTCAGGCCACTTCTAAAAAGGCATCTCTGGATCCAGACTTCATGACAAACTGCAGCCCTGTCTCAATCTTTCCCTTTCTAGGAAAGATCATTGAGAAAATAGTAGCAAGGCAACTGAAACCCATTTGTCAACACATGAAATCTATAACTCACTACAGTCTGGTTTTAGGTAAAGGCACAGCACAGGAACAGCCCTGGTTCATGTGCTAAATGATCTTCTGCTGGCAGGACACCAGTTTGAATAATCCTGGACCTCTCTATAGCTTTTGATACGGTGTACCACTGAATATTTATAGGGAGACTGAAGACCTACTTTGGTCTGGCAGACACAGTCCTCAGTTGATTTAAATAATTTTCATAGATCACAGAGGGTCTCTTAAGGTGCAAACTCCTCTAGACCTGCAGCCCTGGCATGTGGAGGGCCACAAGGTTCTTTTTTTTTTTATCAACAATGATGTTTGCAATCTACATGTTACCTCTAAGCGACATCATCAGAAGCTGCAGCCTTAACTATAACTGCTGATTAGATGACAGACATCTCTACCTGACTTTTGCTCCAGATACAAGGGACCCAGAATCAGCCCTCAACTGATGTGTAGAAGAGCTCCAAGAATGAATGAGTGTCAACTGATTGAGGTTGAACCCAGAAAAGACAGATGAACTCAGTGAGCATCAATCACATGACAACAGCTTTTCCACATTAAAAAAAGAGCCCGAAAACCTGGGGTATCATTTTTTAATTTTGAATCTTGGGGTTGTCTTAGATTGTGGTCTGGCACACATCAGGATTCAGCTGTGATCAAATACTCCTTCTTCCATCTAAAGAACATAGCTTGGATAACACACCTGATACCTCCAGAAGACTTCCCACAGTGGTTCATGCCTTCGATCCTCAAGACTGTACTACAGCAATTGCTTGTATGTAGGTCTTCCAAACAAAGAGCTACAGAGACTACAACTTGTAAAAAATGCTGCTGCCAGGTTATGAATAAAGTATTCATATGCCTATCACACAACCCCTGTCCCCCATAATCTATACTGGCTACCAGTAAAACGTAGGAAACACTTTAATCTTGGTTTGCTGACAAGTCTCTACAGGTCCAGGGCCATAGCTACTTATAGGAGCTTCTCATTCTCTATGTTTCAACTCATCCACTGAGTTTTGCGATTGACAGCATGTTAGCAGGCCACAAATCCTCCTAGGCACTTTTAGGGCTCAAACTTTCTGATATGTAGTGTCACCATTCTGGAACTCCCTGCCACAGTCAGAGACTTTCCCAACTCATTTGTTTACATAGTAACATAGTAAATTAGGTTGTAAAAAGACACAAGTCCATCAAGTTCAACCTTTTCCTCATAACCCAGTTACATGAGAATTATATAGCTGTCCTGCTACCAAATAAATTAGTCTTTATAAGACCGTACTGATTTGCTTACTAATATACACTATAACCCTATATGTTCCCTTTTGAAATAAATGTATCTAATCTTCTCTTAAATGTATCAATTTTATCTGCCATAACCACATCATTGGGCAAGGAATTCCATAAATTAACAGACCTTACTGTAAAAAAAAACCCTTCCTATGCTGAAGTCTAAACCTCCTTTCCTCTAACCTCAAGGGGTGTTCCCTGGACATTTGATCAGGCCTTGGAATAAATAGCTCACCACAGAGATCCTTGTATTGACCTCTCATATACTTGTCCAATGTGATAGTCTCCTCTTGGTCGTCTTTTCTCTAGAGAAAATAAACCAAGTTTGTCTAGTCGTTCTTCATACGTCAAGTCCTCCATTCAGTTGATTAATTTTGTTGCTCTTCGCTGTACCCTCTCCAGTTCTAATATATCCTTTTCCAGAACTGGTGCCTCAAACTCCACTGCATATTCAAGGTGAGGTCTTACCAATGATTTGTACAATGGCAAAATTATGTTATCCATCCCTTTTTATGCAAGACAGGATTTTGTTTTTGCTATTGATATTTGACAGCCCTCCTGTCCATTATGATTTCTCTACGCCAATCTTAAACTGTTCTCCTAAGTACTGCAAATGCTTAACGGGACAGTAATGTCCCAAAAAAATTAATAAATATGATCCAAACCCTATCTCTCAAACTGCTATTGTTTGAGAGATATAGGGATTCAAAGTTCCTCCCTCCCTCCCCTTCTCCTGATGTCAGCGTCTAGATGACATCAGGAGATACCGGTCCGGGGACCAGCAGGCGGCTCTGCAGCAAAGCCGAAATCGCATACTCAAAGTTCCCCCTCCCTCCCCTTCTCCTGATGTCAGCTGTAAAGCTGACAGCAGGAGAATAGAGTCATATGACTTGAGGAGTCTCTGCAGCAGAGCCGAAATCGCAGTGTTTATAAAGAATTCATTCATTGGAACGATCTACAAAGTGTGCCTGGTTTGCAAGCACACTTTGTAGACTTTTCCAATGAATTAATTATTTTTAAGTAACGCAATTTCGGCTCTGCTGCAGAGCTGCCTGCTGGTCCCGACCGGTATCTCCTGATGTCAGCTAGACACTGACATCAGGAGAAGGGGAGGGAGGAACTTTGAATCCCTATATCTCTCAAACAATAACGGTTTGAGAGATAGGGTTTGGATCATATTTATTAATATTTTAAACTCTACAAAACAAGAGAAAATTTTTTGGGACATTACTGTCCCTTTAAAGCAATAAAGACATTAATTATTATTATTATAGATACCTCTGTTGCTTGCAACAATATCTCCCTCCTCCTGCCTTCCAGCTTTGTAGTAGGTAACTCCTCGTATGACCACTGGCTGGTGGACAGGGGCTCTTGGTCTCTGCGTTGGCTGAGCAGCTACGGGCCTGGCTTTGACTGTTTCTTTTTTGGGTTTCTCAGGTTTGGGCGGCTTCTCCTTTGCAACTTTAGTCACAGACTTGTCCCCTATGGTCCTCTTGTTGCTGGAGTACTTGAGATCTTTGCCTTTTGCTCCTGTAGTATCCTGAACGAAAAGGATAACTTTCATGTAAAACATGTTAAAAATTGAATTTGCAGTGAATAGATATAGTGGACAAAGCCAAGGGCTATGTAATTTTCAAGCAAACCAGTTGCACCATATGCGGATCCCTGGAAACTCTTTAGATCTGCCCTGGAAACTTTGGGTTTCAGACTCAATTAACAAAACTGGGTGGATGATTCTCAGGTTTGCAGAGTTCCCAGATAACCGCACCTATTCCCAGCCCAGTCCCACCTACTACCCCCCACTTCCCACCACCCACTTCCCTGCCATTTTAAGGCAAACTCTGGATTTCCACCTCCCAATCCAGCAAAACTCAATTAATGTATATGTTATAGAGCTTTTCCTGCTGAGTAAAACAAGGACCCTCCCACTGCTGTAATTTGTTTAATTCAGAAGATGCAAAGGTTCAAATAATCAGGAAGTGAATTTACTGTGTGTTTAGTTCCTGATAGTTAAACTGACAGGAAGTGACAGGCAGTTTCTACCACATTATAAGGAGAACTGTAAGTCACTGACTTTCCTCTCCATTATAATGTAACAATATAACAAATTGGAATTTGACCACTAGAGGGCACTGCTAATGAAAATAAACACTGGTTTAAACTGTAATAACTCTGGAAAGATGCATCTTTCAGCAGTGGGAGCACCCTTATGTTACTCAACAGGAAATGCCCTACAATATATGTTTTTCCATAAAAAATAGTTTACTGCTCCTTTAAATCCTTGCATGACAGAGGTGTCTCCAAAGTATTTTTTTCAAAATGGAAAAAGGAATTTCTCTACCATCGGAGGGGTTAGTCAGACATATCCCTGAAACCTGGCCTGCGGTCGACCTTGAACACTGACCTCTCTCACTTACCTGCACTTTGTTCTCTGGTGCATCTTTCTGCAGCAGCTGGTATCCCAGATTGGAAATCTCCTTCTTTATACTCAGCATAATGTCAGAGTAATTGTCATACTTCTTCATCTGATTAGAGAGGTTAATAACACTTTCCTTCATAAAGTCATTTTCACGAGTTAAATTTGTCTTGATGGTCTGGAAAACAAAAGGAAACCATTTAAAAAAAAAAAAAATGCATTTAAGGGGCTAAAATCCAAATTTAAATCAATGAGGATTTTACTTTATTCCCTATGGTACAGTCGGTATGCTCCCCAAATTCTGCAAATTTGTCTTTGTCCTTTCTTTCCTCACTATAAATAAATGCACAAAACAGTCAAAATCTCTTTGGGGGTTTTTGTCAGTTTTTAATTATTTTTTATAATTTACATCTCTGTACAACTAATTGTTCTGATTAAGGGTATATAACAAACACATCGCATATAGGAAGATGATCAATATTCATTGCCTAGTTAAAGCACACGTTATGCTAACTTCAAGAATACTGAGCTGCTTTAAAGGAACAGTAATCCTTTATTTTGACTTTACATATTCCACAAGTAAATAATATGTACAGTCAAATTCCCTACACTTTTCATTATTTTTCTTTTCATTTTTAACTGGTTTTTTTTTTTTTTTTTTTTTTTTTTTTAGACTTTTATGTCTTTATGTCCTTGACAGTAAGATACCTGTTTACATACCTCCCAACATTTCAAGTACCCAAAGAAGGACACTTTTTTTTTTTTTAGGTGGTGTTGCTGGGGGTGGGGTGGGGGGCATGGCTGGTGGAAGGGACATTGCTGAGAAATTTTAGGTTCCAAATTTCTGACCAGACCTGTTCGACTCGGATGAAGTTCGTCAATAGTCTGAATTATTCGTCCAAATTTTTTAAAAAATTAAAATATTCAATAAAAAATTAAAATTAAACAAATAAAAATAAAAAAGACATTAAACTACTTTAATAATAATATTAAATCTCTAATTAGACAGGAAGGGGTATTTTATAAACCCCTACACATATATGTATATGTCACATCAAATTAAAGCCCTTTCTGCCCTTTAAAAAATGGTATATAATATGTGTTTGTGCAATTTAAGAGAAAGATAGGAATTATGGTTGAACAAACACATAGAAAAAATAGCAAAATTGCTTGTGTCCCTATGTGGTTAATAACTGCACTTTGAGTGAACTGTAAAGCGCCTGTTTTACCAGATCTATTTTTAGCAGTATGTAATATGTAGTATGTAACATTGTAATAGTTTCAGGCAGGAAAGCACAGTGCCCTCTGTTTTTAGTAGCATGTAGCAACATTGTAATGGTTTCAGGTGGGAAAGCGCCATCAGAATTTCTGAAAATTCGGACTAAGTCCATTTCCGATTCTGATTTTTTTGTGTGGGCGGACCTTGGCTTTTGGAAAGTCAGAATGATGCCGAATATGCCTTATTCGTCCGAATTACAACATTAGCCAAACCGAATCACACAAGTCTAATAATTTATTTAGAACCAGAATAACGTATTTTATCTACAGCGAATAATTTGTAACACCTACTGATGTGTAAACAAACAATAATGTGAGTTTTTTTTTGCTGTGGAGCAATGTGATACACTTACATATATCACACAGTCTGATCTCCTAAACAGAGGGACACCAGGGTAGGAAAGAGGGATCTGGGTCCTAAAGGGGGACTGTCCCTCCTAAAGAGAGACACTTGAGAGATATGTGGATATGTTTGCTGAGAGCGTTCTGTTGTGGAACATGAAAGCATGTCTAGTGATGTATGTAATATAAAAAAATGTGCATACAGATAATAGCCATCCTTAACTGACTGCTCTTCAAATGATAAGTAATTTCCATTGACTTGAATGGAGATCTTTGTTTCCTAACGCCAATTAACTAATCTACTTACACAGAATATTCTTGTTTTAATGCCCCTGTCTCCCAAGAGAGGGCACTGGGCACATGTATGAGCGTTTTTGCATGTTCCTTTCCTCTGCTGCTTAAAGGGATAGTAATGTTTCACAATTTGGGCCACGGAGAGTGTTATTTCAGTACTGTCAGAGTTGTAGTTCAACAGTAATTGAATGATAAAGTATCCCCCTCTCGCCCCTTTTGCCTAGTGTAAGCCACCTCCCCTCAGATGTGGAATCTGGTCTCTTGACTGTACAGGTAGCAGCAAGGGACAATCTTCTTACTGGAATATAAGAAAAACCCTGCCCCCCTTGACAGTTTTTTCAGGTTTTTCCTTATGCTCACTGAAAATTGTCCCTTTCTGCAATCCATCCGGACTGTCTTGCTGCTCTGAGGTGAGCAGTGTTACATCAGTAAAAGGGGCAGGAGGGGGACACTTTATCATTCGATTACTCTTGAACTACAGCTCTGACAGTACTGAAATAACAATCTCCATGGCCCAAATACTATGAAGATTAATTGGAACTACTTTTATTGTGAAACATTACTATCCATTTAACCTAATGTATTCACCCCTTAAAGTAGTATGCTTTTCATTGAGCCCCCAACTCGTTCTTAAGGAGTTAAACAAGACATAGAAGAAATGGTGTAACTTCATTCCATGTCACTGCATGTGCTGTAAGACAAATGTAAGGGGCTTGTTGGCATAAAAGCCTTAAAAGGATAGTAATACATTATTTTATCTTTATTTTATTTTGTAGACATAAAAAAAACATGAAGAAGGATATAAGTCTTACCTCTCAAACCTTTATGGTTTGAGAGATATTCACAAGCAAAGTTTCCCCTCACTGGCCAAAATGGTCAAGTCTGCCATCTAGCTGTCAGATTTGGAATCCGGTCCGAGGACCAGCCATGGCTTTACAGCAGAGCAGAGATCGCGAGATATAAGAACTACTTCATTCGAATAGTCTACAAAGCGTGCCTGGTTTGCAAGCACACTTTTTAGACCCTTCCAATGAAGTAGTTATTTTTATGTCTTGTGATCTCGGCTCTGCTGAAGAGCCACCTGTTGATCTGCGGACCGGATTCCAAATCTGACAGCTAGATGGCAGACTTGACCATTTTAGTCAGTGAGAGGAAACGTTTCTTGTGAATATCTCTCAAACCATAAAGGTTTGAGAGATAACTTATATCGTTCTTCATGTTTTTTTTATGTCTACAAAATAAAATAAAGATAAAAAGAAGTATTACTATCCCTTTAAAGGAGCAGATAACTCTTTCTTTTTTTTTTTTTATGTAAACCTATATGTTATAGGTCTTTTCCTGGTGAGTAAAACAAGGCTACTCACACTTAGTTGTTGGTTTTTTCTTTCAAATATTATAACATTTTGAATTGTTAGGAAGTGAAAGACAACATGATTAGTTCCTGGATGGTCAAACTGACCAAATTACTTTTTTATTAAAATGTTATAATTACACAGTGACTACTTCCTGGAAGTTCAAACTGGCTACATGATAGTTTGTATCACATTCTATGGAAAACTGTTAGTGACTCACCTCTCCCACTGGATGCAACAGAATAACTAATTAAATCTGACCACTAGAGAGCAAAGTTAATTTAAAAAATTGTTACAGTTTAAGCCATAACAAATCTGGAAATATGCATCTCAACAATGTGAGTACCACTGTTTTACTATATAATATATGTTTTGTTTTCATGCATACATGTACTGTTCCTTTAACAAATGTTTAAGCATGTGCTCTATTGCATATGACTGAAGTGCATCCACTGACATTGGAGGCTAACATCAGTGGAACTGTGTAGGTGGATTTGTACATACACTCAAATTACTTGGGAGGATGACCTTTCACTATGATGTCTGCAAATTGGCAGAAACTCTGGAATGGCTCTTACCTCTTCAAGCGTGTTCATCTGTGACATCACCTTGTTGATGTAGGAATGGACTTTCATAAGGTCCATACTGTACAAGGTACCCTCCAGCAAATCAACCATAGACTGCAGCTGCAAATAATGAGATAACACCAACCGATCAATTAACAGAAAGCAGCACGCTGTTACCCATTTCCATTAGCCATTAAATTAAGAAAGGATGGGCAGACTAGATGTTTGAGAAAACAAAAAATAAAACAAATTACCTTAACTGATATAGATTAGAACTGATATAAATTAACCAGCTAATAAGTATGCAACATTTACACTCATTTGATTTGATACTACCTCAAGGTTTGCTGTAGAATATGAGCCTCCTGGGGAATTGTTATTTGTCCCCTATGGTTCTTGGCTTGCTTCAGATTTTCTTAATGAATACAGTCCCTAGTGATGCATTGTTTATATTCCCAAAAGGGGCAACATTTGAAGATTCCTTCTGCCAAACTGAGAGAGAGAAAAAAAGAACCAAAAACAATTCCGTTAACTTTGATTACCAGAGACGTATCCAATGCATTGCATCAGAATTCACTGGATACTACCTCTTGGGCACTCAAAGGGTTAATAGGAGGGTCCGCTATAAAGACTATTTAATGGGAGGATCTGCTCTATGACTACTTCACATAGACATATAAACTATGAAAAAATAAATACATAAGAAATCCTTTGTGGTCACAGCTGCTATCAGTCTCAATCTGTTTGCATTCATAGTCCAAACAATTGAGATAGATGAGTATTTTAAACATGTAGAAGACAATATAAGCTATTTATGACAGCATGATTGATGGAAATATTAAAATCTGTGGAGGAGATTTATATACGTAGAGTAAAGTGTATTGTGATGTAAAAGTGTGCTAAAATTTATTTTTGAATTTCTTGAAGTCCTAAAGCAACCTAGTAGACATTGTAGAGAAATGGCGTTAGTTTCGTCATATATTCTGGTGCAGTGAAATTATAAAAAAAAAAAAGCAAATTGCCACAATTTTATAACCGAATTTTCTCAAGAATTTTAACGCTAGGCAAAATCTGTTCTTACAAAAGAAAAGTGAAAGAAATGTATTGACAAAGATGCCTCATCCTCTTATCATAGTTAAGGAAGGGCATGACTGAGAGCCACAGACCATCTTTTAGCAATATTTTGCTGGGAAATGGTCCTAACTGGCTGGTGGGTTTGGTGGGCTGGGTGGGATGATATAGTTCGGCTGTCTGCGCATTTATTTTGGCGTGTGAGACAGACGCACAGGGGATTTCTTTGTCCCCTGCCACCCTCCCCCTTTTTCTTGCAGTTAGTCACAGCAAGTTTTGCGGGTGGGTTCTCGCCAGTACTATCCCTTTAACCGTTTCTTATGACAATAATAAAAGCTGTGGCCTTTACCTTCCCACAGTGTTGTCTGTGTCCATTTTTGTATGTGGGGGGGGGGTTGTGATTTGGGCTGAGCTGTCATTCATTTATAAACAGCACCTCACTCTACATGCATTGGCAATATTTTAATGACCAACATGCAGAAACATTGAAAGGGATAGTAATACTTTGTTTTAACTTTAATTTATTTTGTAGGCATTAAAAAAACATGAAGAATGATATAAGTCTTATCTTTCAAACCTTTATGGTTTATGAGATATTCACAAGCAAAGTTCCCCTCCCCGCCCCTTATACCTAGTGTAAGCCATCTCTTCTCAGATGTGAGTCTGGTTGTATGACAGTACAGATAACAGAAGGGGACAATGTTCTTTGTATGAAAACAATGAAAGCCCTTCGCCCCTTGACAAGTTTTTCAGCTTTTTCCTTTATCTTAATTGAAGATTGTCCCTCTCTGCAGTCTACCTGGGCACCTCCCTTCTGATCTGGTTGAACAGGGGGGGGATACTTTGTTTGTGAATATCTCTTAAACCATAAAGGTTTCAGAGATAAGACTTATATCATTCTTCATGTTTTTTTAATGCCTACAAAATAAAATAAAGTTAAAATGGAGTATTACTATCCCTTTAAGAATACTTTTATAAATCTCCCCGTATCGACCTTATGCTCAAAAACAAAAGCAAATCTGGAGCATTCCAACTCCACTAGAGGGGGATAAATAAAAATTCACAACATTCCCATTGATATAAATAAGGTTTTAACCCCTTAACTTCTAGAGAGAACTCCTGTTTACTGCTTTGCATTTATATTAATGGGAATTTTGGAAACTTTTATTTACACCAAGTGGAATTTGTATGTAGATTGTGCAATGCATTGTAGACCTCTCTAGCATCCAAGGCGTTAAACACAGTTTATTTATATAAATAGGAATTTTGGGAACACTTATTTGTCCCCAGTGATGCACATAAGAGGAGCAACTCTGGGGCAAACCAAATGCACCATTGGTTGTAACTAAATATTCCCAATTTTCCCTTTGATTTAAAAGAGAACTATCACCCCAAATAAAGTTTCCCCCCAATAATTAGCCATCTAGAGATAAGCTTAAAGGGGAACTACCACCCCACAAAATCTTTCTCTTAATCCAGTCCCCATCTGGCGACTAGCTGCTTAGTAGCGCTAGTCGCCAGAATTATTACCTGGTTTAACTGATTTTACACTTGTTCCGAGGCTGACAGTAGCAGGAAGTACGGACATCTTGCCATAGTGACGTCCGTGCGCCTGCGCTGTCAGTCCCTTTTGGAGCCGGCTATCTAAGTCTACTGCCTTGCCAGTGTCTGATGCGTCTGCTCTAAAGGACTGGACTGACAAGAAACTTGAGGTCTCCCTCAAGTCCATCTTTGCCACTGCTGGTACTGCCATGCATCCAGCATTCGCTGCAGCATGGGTGGACCGGGCCATTGCGGTCTGGACTGAACAGCTCACCCTTGCTGTTCATCAGGGTGCTCCTACTTTGGATATGTTGCGCCTCCTTGCCAACATTTCTGAGGCTCAGCACTATGTTTCTGCTGCCTTATTTGATGCCATCCGTTTGGTGGCTAGGGTTTCCACCATGTCTGTGGTTGCCAGAGGGGCTCTTTGGCTCAAGATCTGGTCTGCTGACACTGCTTCCAAGAAAGCATTGCTCTCCTTACCTTTTCAAGGCACTTCTTTGTATGGGCCAGATCTTAAGGATCTGATCAGTGTGGCCACAGGGGGTAAGAGTACCCTTCTACTCTTGGTCCCTAGGAAGAAAATGCTGCTTAAGCATAACCGGTATTTTCGTTCCTTTCAGAATGAGACACTTCTGGCGAACCAGACGGTTCCTTCAGCTCCGCGTACCTCCTCCAAGCCCAAATAGCAATGGAAGCCCAAGGTCTCCTCCAAGCCCAAGGTTTCCAAGCCTTCTTCTGCTTGACTCACTGACCCCGGGTCCGCATTCTGCTGTGGGTGGTCATCTGTGTCACTATCACAGCATTTGGGAGGATTCAGTGGCGGACCCATGGGTTTTACAGGTGGT
Source organism: Rhinophrynus dorsalis (assembly GCA_037306005.1). Classification (NCBI taxonomy): domain Eukaryota; kingdom Metazoa; phylum Chordata; class Amphibia; order Anura; family Rhinophrynidae; genus Rhinophrynus; species Rhinophrynus dorsalis. The sequence continues at coordinate 43,218,557 of CM074726.1, read as the reverse complement.
GACGGAAGGGTACAGGATCCCTTTTGTCTCTCTTCCTCCCTTTCGTTTCTTTCCTTCTCATACGCCTCAGGGCGCAGAGAAATGCCGTCTGTTCGGCGCTATTCAGGCTCTTCTGGACAACGATGTTCTAGAGCCGGTTCCAGTTCAGGACAGAGTTATGGGTTTTTACTCAAACCTCATTGTGGTCTCCAAGAAGGACTGCAGTTGTCTTCCCATTTTGAATTTGAAGGATCTCAGTTCCTTTGTGATCTGGACTCATTATCACCAGGAGTCTCTATGTACGGTGATTGCTGCTATGTCCCTGGGGGAATTCCTTGCTTCTCTGGATCTTCAGGACGCGTATTTACACATCGCCATTCATCCAAAGAGCCGGCAGTATCTCCGATTTGCCTGCAATCGGGGGCATTTTCAGTTTTCAGCTCTTCCATTTGGTCTGACGACAGCTCCTCAAGTCTTCAACTGTGTCCTGGGAGCCTTAGTGTCCGTCCTTCACCGGGACTGCATCAGAGTTAGTCCATACATGGACCACCTGCTTCTTAAGGCCCCCTCTGCGGAACTTCTTCATCAACAGCTTCAGCAATGCATTCATGCTCTCACCCATCACGGGTGGATCATCAATTTGGACAAATCAGATCTTGTTCCATCCCAACGTCTGGTCTTCCTGGGCCTCCTCTTCGACACCCAGAAGAGCATGGTGATTCTCACGGATGAGGTGGCTCACCAGATCGCCCACAGGGTTTCTGCGGTCTTGGCTCAGGATCCAGTTCCAGCCAAGAAGCTGTCCTTTCTAGTGGGGAAATTCATTTCCACCATAGAAGCGGTACCGTTTGCCATGGCGCACACCAGGGAACTCCAGCGGTTTGTGATCCAGGTGTGCAGGAATCAGCCGGACCTTCTGAAGATGTCAGTGTCCCTCCCTCTTCATGTGGAACTGAGTTTGTCGTGGTGGCTAGACCTCTCCAATCTTCTGAAGGGAAGATCCTTCCTGGTATCCTTCTGGATCACGGTGACGATGGATGCCAGTAGTGTTGAGCGAGCGTGCTCGGCCGATGCTCGGATCGGCTCGAGCATCGCTCTGCTCGGCACATGGCGGTACTCGTCGAGTACCGCCATGTGCTCTCCCGCCATGTTCGGGTGGCGGGGATCTGTGCCGGAAGAGGCACAGATCAGAAGACGCTCCGCTGGACCACCAGGGACTGGAGGTACGGGGGCATTGCGGAGATGAAGGGGGCATTGCGGAGATGAAGGGGGACATTGTGGAAGAGGGGCATAGACTCTATGCCCCTCTTCCACAATGTCCCCCTTCATCTCCGCTATGCCCCTCTTCCACAATGTCCCCCTTCATCTCCGCTATGCCCCTCTTCCACAATGTCCCCCTTCATCTCCGCTATGCCCCTCTTCCACAATGTCCCCCTTCATCTCCTCTATGCCATAGAGGAGATGAAGGGGGACATTGTGGAAGAGGGGCATAGCGGAGATGAAGGGGGACATTGTGGAAGAGGGGCATAGCGGAGATGAAGGGGGACATTGTGGAAGAGGGGCATAGCGGAGATGAAGGGGGACATTGCGGAGATGAAGGGGGACATTGCGGAGATGAAGGGGGCATACAGAGATGAAGGGGGCATAGCGGAGATGAAGGGGGGCATTGACCAGGCACCCTCCCCTCATCAGAGCAGGGGGTGCCTGGTGTAATGCTCGTGTCGCCCCATTGAAGTCAATGGGGCTCGGGTGCTCGGCCGAGCACTCGAGCCTCAGGGGGTGCTCGGTCAGAGCACCCGAGCATCGGGGTGCTCGCTCAACACTAGATGCCAGCCTTTCCGCCTGGGGAGCAGTCCTGGGTCGCCTCAGCGCTCAGGTTCGATGGCTCCTGGAGGAATCTCTCCTTCCCATCAACATATTGGAGCTTCAGGAGATATTCCATGCCCTTCGTCATTGGACATCTCAGCTGGAAGACTGTCCAGTCCGGGTACAGTCCAACAACGCCACGGCCGTGGCTTACATCAACAAGCAGGGCGGAACAAGAAGTCTCGCCGCTTGGTTAGAGGTCAAGGCTATTTTGTCCTGGACAGAAGAACACCTTCCTGCCATTTCCACAGTGCACATTCCTGGCGTAGTCAACGTCACGGCGGACTTCATCAGTCGGCACACAGTGGACAGCGGAGAGTGGGAACTGCACCCAGAGGTGTTCACCCTCATTGTTCAGAAGTGGGGTCTTCCTTACATCGACCTGATGGCGACAAGACACAACAGGAAGGTTCTGAGGTTCTGCTCTCGGTGGAGAGATCCTCTAGCTCTGGCGGTGGATGCCATGTCCATTCCTTGGTTATTTCCTCTGGCCTACATCTTTGCTTCCCTCCCAATGTTGCACAGGGTGTTACAGAAATTATGACTGGAGCGATGTCAAGTCATTCTAATTGCTCTGTACTGGCCTTGCCAAGCTTGGTTTCCGGAGCTTCTGGATCTGTCAGTGGCGGAGCCATTCCCTTGCTGTCCGGATCTTCTCCTACAGGGTTACCTGTGGAAGGAGGATGTTCATCGGCTAGCTTTGACGGCTTGGAAATTGAATCCTCAATATTAAAGAAGAAAGGGTTTTCTTCTGGTGTGGTGGATACTATGCTCAGTACCCGCAAGCCTGTTTCTTCCAAAATCTACCATTGTGTCTGGTCGACCTTCCTATCTTGGTGTGCCAATAAGGACCTGTCTCAGGCGTTTGATCTGCCTACTGTCCTGGCCTTTTTGCAGGACGGTGTGGATAAGGGCCTCAGTTTGAGTTCCCTTAAGGTTCAGATGTCTGCTCTCTCTGTTTTCTTTCAGAGGTGCATTGCCATCCTTCCTGATGTCAAGGTTTTCTTCCAGGTCGTTGCTCATGCTCGTCCTGCCTTTAAGATTCCTGCTTCTCAGTGGGATCTTAACTTTCTTTTGGGTGTTCTTAAGCGCCCCCCATTTAAGTCTTTGGCTGCTATTCTTCTACGCCTCTTGATGTGGAAAATGGCATTTCTCCTGGTGATTGTGTCTGTCCGCCGTGTCGCAGAGTTACATGCTCTGTCCTGAAAACCACCATATTTGGTGTTTCACAAGGACAAGGCGGTGCTTCGCACTTCTCAGAAGTTTCTTCCGAAGGTGGTCTCTGAGTTCCACATCAATCAGGAGATTGTGGTGCCCTCTTTCTGCCCAGACCCCGCCTCTGACAAGGAAAGGGATCTCCACTTGTTAGACGTGGTGCATTGTCTCAAGTTTTATGTACATCGCACTAAGTCTATCAGGCAATCCGGAGCGATGTTCGTCATTCCTGAGGGTCCTAAGGCAGGAAGACCTGCATCCAAGGTGACTATTGCTTCTTGGATCAAGTCCACTATTCGTAAGGCTTATGAGCTGAAGAAGAAGCCTGTCCCTGGGCTTACAAGAATCAGGCCGTTGATCAGTTGTGCAAGGCGGCCACTTGGTCATCTGGGCACACCTTTTCGAAGCACTACCGTGTTGATGTGCTGGCATCGGCTGACGCCAGCTTTGGGAGGAAAATCCTGGAGGCAGTCTTGCCTGTCTAGGATTTCCTTTGGTTCTTGGTGCTTCCTTCACTTTTGAGCTCTGTTGGCTCTAGTTCAGTGTGCTGTGTAACCGTTCCTGGGGTGTTGTTACCCCTGTTCAGTGTCCGTTGACACTTCATTGTTTGTTGGGCTATCTCTGATCTGATGGTTCATATCTGCACTGGTAACTTTGGGGGCCTTGCGCCTGGTCCTTGCCTTACTTCCCGCCTCTGGGAAACTCAATGGTTGGACATCCCAAAGTTACCAGTAACCTGTATTGGACGACAGAGAAAAGAGGATTTTAGTCTTACCTGTTAAATCCTTTTCTCTTAGTCCATACAGGTTACTGGTCTCCCACCCTGTCAAGGGACCATGCTTGGCTCTCATGTGGCAGACTGTGGGGGTCCTTCGGGGTCATGGTGGGGAAGGAGTTTTCTTTCCCTTCACTATCTAGTCACTAGTTAGTCTCTCAAATCTTTCTGGAGCTGGTTGGCTAGCTGCAGCCAAGGAGGGAAGGTAGGCTCCACCCCCTGCAATCAATTCTAGAATTGTTCCTGCCTACTTAAAGGGGTGGATCGCCTACCTAGAGTTACCAGTAACCTGTATGAACTAAGAGAAAAGGATTTAACAGGTAAGACTAAAATCCTCTTTTCTCTTAGTCCATACAGGTTATTGGTCTCCCACCCTGTCAAGGGACCATGCTTGGCTCTCCTGTGGCATACCGTGGGGGTCCTTCGGGGTCATGCTCACGGGAGTCTTCTTTCCCTTCCACTATCTAGTCAATAGATAGTGTCTCAAATCTTTCTGGAGCTGGTTGGCTAGCTGCAGCCAAGGAGGGAAAATAGGCTCCACCCCCTGCATACAATTCTACAATTGTTCCTGCCTACAATTAAAGGGGCGGATCGCCTACCCAAAGTTACCAGTAACCTGTATGGACTAAGAGAAAAGGATTTAAAAGGTAAGACTAAAATCCTCTTTTGTCTACCTTGTGCTTTTGAATTTATTTGGCCAAATTAAGTGCCGTATTGACCCTCTGAGTGCCTTTCAGATGCATTATCATCACTTCCTATGTCTCCTTACCGCACATTACATATATGAGTAATAAATAGAACCCACATGTGCTTCAAAAACCAAAACCGTAACCTGTTTAGAAATCATGTTAAACGCATGGGAACGCTTACTCTACTCAGCCGTCTGGAGCCTCACTCACAGCGCCGCTGCACCAGCATACCGGCACCATCCCTGCTGTCTCGCACTCACCAGTCCAGCCAATGTGGACCATATAGCAAATGCATTTCATTGGCTGGCTGGACTGGTGCATGCTGAGCTATGTAGGTAGGCTGTGGTTGTTCCATTCCGGGACTCTCTGTTGTCCCGGTGGGGATGATCCAGGACATGGTACACAGACCTCCAGTAAGGGACAGTCCCGGGCATTCAGGGACACATGGTCACCCTAGTTGCCTGGCAGTCAGTCTCAGCAGAAGGAGGGTTTCTCAGTAATGAGGTAATTATGCCGGCTTATACTACTATCATTAAGCTTATCACTAGATGAGTAATTGTTGTGGGGGTGATAGTTTCCCTTTAAATAAATTTGATTTTAACCCCCTGAATGCTAGAAAGGTCTCCAACTCATTGCTTTGAAATGCAATGGAGTCCTCACTAACATCCAAGGGATTAAAAGCACAATTTAAATCAATGGTCATTTCTATTTGCCCCCTATAATGCTATTGATTTACCCCAGACTTGCTCCTCCTTTGTACATAAGGCTCCAATTCTGGGGCAAACCAACTTCACCATAGGGGACAAATAAATATTACTAAAATTCCCATTGATTTAAATAACTTAACCCCTTGAATGCTAGAATAGTTTCCAGTGAATTGCTTTGCAATCCATTTGAGACCTCGTTATCATTCAAGAGGCTAATATGCCCCATTTAAATCACTGGGAATATTTAGTTCTTCTATATGTGCAGTTGGTTTGCCCCAGAATTCTTCTACTTTCCTTTTAACCCTTTGAGTGCCAGAGAGGTGTGCAATACTTTGCAAAGCAATGTGTTTCATACCTCTCAGGTACTCAAAGGGTTAAGCACGCAGTCCTATAGGGCTGCTATTTTTCCCACTGAGCAAGAATTCAAAGTACAATTTTTATTTACACAAGAGAGTTTAGGGGCCAGGCTCATTCTCTGAAAGACGACTTGATGGAAGCCTTAGGGAGTCACAGAAAATAGATTCTCAGTTTTATGGGATAATACGATCATCCCACACCACTGAGGTTTTCCCATGACTTCCAGTGATTGGGATTAAAATTAACTGGTAGGAGGATACACGCACATGTAACTTCTCTTTCCGCACACCATGCTCAGGATTCTGTTTATCAGTTTTTACCCATTATGAATAGCAACAAAAATTGAGAGAAATAAAACATAAAATAACTGTCTTCTAAATATGTTGTGGAATGTAGTATATTGTGCCTGCTAAACATGAACTTTTTGTGCTCATATAATGGCAGAAATGTTCTTAAAGAAGTCAGCATGACCTTGGCCATTGACTCTCAATGTTAGTCCCTGGGGTACACCAAAAGTGGATGTTTTTAAGATATGCCTGCTTGCTCGCAGGTGGTTAACCCCTTAATGACCAGTGACATGCCAGGAACCTCACAGAATTCGATCCCTTAAGGGCCATTGACGGTCCTGGCACATCATGGGCACAATTATCGTAGCATGCCTCAGGGGAGTGCTGTGATCATGCCAGGGATGCTGTAACTGACTGCTCCAGGACAGGCACAGTCCGTTTCAGTCTTTGTCCGGTGGCTTGGTACATGTGATTGCTGCTACCACATGTGCCGGTGGAGCCAATGACAAAGGCAATATATACTGTACATTGCCTTTGTCGGTGTTCTCTGCCTCCCTCTTCCTCACAGTGAGGAAGAGAGAAGTGGGGAACACAGATCCCCACAGGAAAAATGGCCACAATGGGGGGGGGGCACTTTTAATTAAGTTTTAGGTGCTGGGGCAGAACTAGAGGTAGAGCAGGTCTGGTCAGTTGATGACCTACTGCCACCTCTTTGTGTTACTGAAAAAATGATCTAGAGCAAGACCAAAATATTTTATTTAAACAGCTTAATTTATAAACTGAAGCAAAAACAAACATTAATATGAGTTTTATTGCTGTGGAGCGATGTGATACACTTATATACACATCACATGGTCTGAATGCATAAAAAGTGGGACACCAGGGAAGTAAAGAGGGACAAAGGGATTTTTGTCTCAGAGGGACAGTACCTCCTTAAAAAGGGGCATTTGGGAGGTATGGATGACAGTTAATACATTTAATCCAGTCCCTATTAAAAATTAACCAATTGAGCATAAACTATGATAGGAAAACCTATAAAAAATTGTGTTTTTTCATTTTTTTCTCATTTTTTATTTTTGTCAAACGTAATGGTGGGTTATACATATAAATGTGGTATCAAAATAAAGCCCTACTTGTTCTTAAACAGATGATAAATAGTTTGTGGGTGAAATAAATGATTTATGGATAAAATATGGTTGAACAAAGGAATACTAAAAAGGCAAAAATAGATCTGGTCTTCTAGAGTAAAAGTCCTGGTCCTTAAGGTTTAATCAGTAGCTCAGATTGTAATTAATCCACCTGTAATTAAGAAGAGTGATCATGAAAATCCAGCCTGTTGGTGTGCCATGAGGACTGGAGCTGAGAATCACCAATTTAGGCATAATGTCAACCAAATGGAGAGTGCATATCCAAACTGGGAGTTACATATGATGAATTATAGACAAGGCCAGATTTAAATCTCAGGCTCCTCTGGGCAAGGCATTCTGAGTGCTCTTAGCCACATCCATGACCACACTTCCACTCCTTACGTTACCCTACCCTAGACCAAGACACTGTTGCATAGTAGAGTGGCTGGTTGAGAATTATTGGCGTTTTAGTCTCCTACTAGTATGAAAGCCCATGTACATGGGCTAAAGTGCCACCCAACGGCCCCGGCTGCTGTCCCGGAGCCGGGAGTAGAGACAGGAGGTGACCCGTTTGGAGTGACCCGCTCCGGAACAGCGCGTTCGGACAGTCTCTACTGAGCATAACTGCATCATTCCTGCAGTCTGTACCGCGCATGTGCAGTTACGCACACAGGGAGCTATGCAGGCTAGCATTTTATATTATACAGATAATACTCAACCTGTCAATGGCTCCTTTGGTATTGAAGGAAGTTGTAGTCTTCAACAGACAGAAATCCAAATACTGACTCCACCTGCTGTAGGTGTATCTGACTACTATATGAGTCTTTTCAGAGTTTATTGGGGGCCCTGATTCACTTTTAACCAATGGTTTGCAGCAATGTGCCCAGTCTACACTCCAGATTATGATTCATGTACTGCATGCTACATTCATCCACCTCCTTCTCTAAGCTTTCAAGAAGCAATGATTTTATTTTATCAAATGATCTGAATCTTATGTCCACCTAATACATTATTAGTGTGCCTTGCAGTTCAAGTAGACCATAATCCTAAGGGAGATCAGCAAAGTATTAAGTCATTAATGTTACAGATATCTGCACATTATTACAAATATAGATATCTGCACAAAATTACATCATTATTATTATAGATATCTGCACAGCATTACATCATTTTAATGTTCAAGCTGACAAGAAGATCTGAGGGCATAAGTATGAGAAACAAGACTTGATAATCTTCAGCTAGTAGCAAGCAAGCAATGTCTATACCATTGGCAGTAGAAAAACACAGGACACCAGTGCCTTGGCCTCATCAACTATATGGCCTACATGCAGTCAGTGCTGCTTGTAAACAGGTGTACAGCAAGCAGTATCAAAGCTATTTTTCGAATACAAGTCCCATCATCCAGTATCATCCATCAGTTGCTCTAAGCTATAGCATGAAGGGTGAGCACAGAGTGGTTTGGTTTGTTTGGCGTGCTTAAAAAGAAATAGAGAGGGACCATTCCAAAGATTCTACACCAATACTGCTCCTTCCCACTCTAACAGAGCTTTACTGTTATCAGTTCCCTGAAGTGAAAGGTGAAGAATATCAGACACCATTTATCATACAGTTGCTGACATTTGACTTGTCAGCTTGTTTTTTTTTTCATGTACGAGTGAAGGTGTGAGAATTTCCAGTCCCAATCCTATCTGTCCATTGCCCATTCTGCAAACCAATGCATTACTAATAAATTCAGCCTCAGTCTTCCTTGTTACTGACAATATTGATTGTATGTAAGGAAACTCTAACACAACATCCCATTAGGCAATGTTCTTTTAATTTATGTTATTATTAACCATCATCATGCAATACCCTTAGAAAAAAGCAGGAGACTGATAGAGTAAATATGATACCTTTATTGGCTAAATAAATGGCTATAGGATGCAAACTTTCACGACAACGTAGGTATCTTCTTATATCTGAAGAAGAAAGCTAAGTTGTCTTGAAAGTTTGCATCCGAGAACCACTCAGTTAGCCAATAAATGTATAATTTTTATTGTACCAATCTCCAGCTTATTCTAATTGTTTGCATTTCTAACTCTCTGAGTGTCAGAGAAGTGTCTGACCTAAACTATAACTTTCTTGCCAGGGGGAGCAAGCTAGAGTAGCTTAGCTTTAACAGGAGTTACATTTATAAAATTCTGGTTTTGGTTCACTGTCTGGCCCTCTCCAGGAGGCTAATATAGTAAAGTTGATACCTTTATTGGCTAACCTTTATTGGCTTAGTTAGCCGATAAAGGTATCAATTTGACTATATTTGCCTTCTGTATTTTTACTGCTAACATGGTACCAACTCTCGTCTTTGGCCCTCTCCAGGGCGGCAAGGGGATACAGATTGCCTGCAACCGACAAATCTCCACACGGTAGCGATCTTGCCAAGGGCTGGGGGCAACAGTAAGAGTCACAGGGGCAGCTGTTTTGACAAGGGCTAGGGGCAAAGCCCACCTGGCCACTCCTGTCAAAATCACTGCAGTGAGATTCACCACCATCGACTTGAAGCAGTTCCTAGATGTCCACCACACAATGAAGACAGAGCGCCAGCTCCCACTGGCAATGCCATGCAGCATTTGCTAGTAGTAATAAAAACAAAATATCTTTCATAGAAGAAAATGGAAACTTTAACTTGGAGGTATTGCATTATAGTAGTAAAATATAAAGTGTTCATTTACTGCAGCACTATTTTCCAATGATTAAGTAATCTGACTGTGCAGCATTAGCTGCACTATCAATCTCCCGGTCATTTCAGGAAAACATAAATTGCCTTGAAGCTGACACAAAGTCGATTGTGCTACTTAAGAAATCACTTTAGTAAACAAGAATCTATTTTTGTACCTTAAATAACTCAGGAGCTTGTTTCTTCATCTTCTCCATCTTCCACTCGTTTTCACATGGGTTGAGAGAAGAGGGAGGTGCAGTGCAAGAGCACTTGCAGTCTGACCCAGAGCTGACAGTCTCCACTGTGTAATAGTCCTCAACTCGCATGTTGCCATCTTTAATGCGGGCACAGGCCTCTCTGCTTAAAGGTCTCATGATGCATTTGCATCGACAATCCGATCCCTCAGAAGTCATCCGAACCTGGTCTGTCTCTCCAAACACCTAAAAACATTTATACAGAAAGAGGAGAGTTTGAAAAGTAGAAAGACTTTTGTGTAGGACACTAATGACCAGAAAGCAAACTATGAGCAGTTCTAGGCAGGCCAATCGCACCAGAGTGGGACAAATAAAAATCCCCCAATCTCCCTGCACCATAAAGGAGAAAGTTCCAGTGATTTAAATGGGGATTTTAATGTTTTGAATGCTAGTATGGTTACCAACACATAGAATCACAATGCATTATAGACCTCTCAGTAATTCCAGGCTTTAACCCTTTGAGTGCCAGAGGGGTATGCAACACATTGCTTTGCAATGTGTTGCTTACCCCTCTGGCACTCAAAGGGTTAAAAGCTCAACTTGAAAGAGCAGTATTTTTTTTTAATGAAAAGCTTTTGTATTATAGAGCTTTGCCTGCTAAGTAAAACAAAGTCTTTCCCACGCTGTCAGTCGCCAGTTCAGATAATCAGGAAATGAATTTACTGTGCGGTTACTTCCTGAACATTCTGACAGGAAGTGATTTTAGAATGTAACACAATAATTAATTGGAATTTGATCACGAGAGGTAGGGTTGCCACCTTTTCTTAAAAAAATACTGGCCGTGGCATTCCCTCCATAGACTTAACATTGGACAGAAGCCGGTTTTTTACGTACCTGCCAGTAAAATACCGGCTGGGTGGCAACACTAACGAGAGGACACTGCTAATGTAAAAGCAACATGGGTTCAAACTGTAATAACTCTGCAAATATGCCTCTCTCAGCAGTGGGAGTACTCTTATTTTACGCAACAGGAAACACATTACAATATATATGTTTTCATAAAAAATGTTTTTCTGCTCCTTAAAATAAATGGGAATGGTTTATTTTTTACCTGTGGTGTGCTTAGTTTGCCTAGGCCAGAATTATACCACTTTTATCGTAAGTTCATAACGATTTCCAGCAGTGGTGGGCTGCATGAGGCCCTGCAGATAATGGCAAACTACAACTCCCATCATCCCCCGCCACTCGGATGATGGGAGTGTGAGTCTGGCAGCAGCTGAAGGGCCTTAAATTACCGATCATTGGTTTACAGCATGTTGTAAAAGCTAGACTAGATCAATATTTTCTTAAGTTACAAAGAGATGTTGGAAAAGCTAGACCAGATCAATATTTGATTGATTAATTTATAAAAGTGGTGTCAACAGGTCATGAAATAACCTAAAAGGTAATGCCCTGTTAACCAGCCACATCCCCAGCAACACCACCTAAAACACAAGTGCCCTTCTTTGGCCGTTTGAATTGTTGGGAGTAATGCTGTTGGACTAAGAAAAAGTGGTATCTGGAAAAACTCCAACTGCACTTAGGAGGACTAAAACATTTTATAAATCCTCATAATTTTTAATGGAGTTTTAAACTCTTTGCTTGCCAGAGGTGTCCAACTCATTGTGTTGCAATACAGTGGAAGTCTGCAAGGCATGTGTTGAAGACATCTCTGTCATTCAAGGGGTTAAAAATCCCATTTAAATAGCATCAGCCTCCATGCGTGTGAGTGTGTGTTGGGGAAGCTTTCACCCCAGAGGCCCAGTTGGTTCTAGTTGTATTGAGAGCCACTGGATAGGTCTCTGCTACCTGTTGTCCACCACTGTAGTACAAATAAATCTAATTGCCGAGTGTGCAGCAGTTTGCTTTGTGTTTCTCTAACATTCTAACATCTCGTACTTAACATAATGTGGCAGAGGGCCAGAGCAGTCATTACATAAACTTGGCAAGCTCATAGGGTGGCATTTCCTGGAAGCGGAGTGGAAGACTCTTACTTCTGTCAGCTGTGTACATTGGATGAATAAATAAAGAGAGATGCATTAGATGAAAGAGTTGAGATAAGTGAGACATAAGAGGGCTACAAATCAAAAAAGTTGTCTGGGGTGCCAAATCCCCTTGTATTAAACCTGGATAGATTCAGAGGAACCCTTATAGCTACCAATAATACCCCCCACTTCCCTTCATCTGGGCAAAACATTCCAGTAGCGACTATGAATCAACTGTATGCAACATGGGTCTCCAAAATTAACCCTTTCAGTGCCAGAGGGGTACACAACACATTGACACCCCTCTGGCACTCAAAGGGTCAATCTGTAATTATTGTCTAAGGAAGTACACATTATTCATTTTGCACAACCACAAACTCCTCCCACTAAAGTTTTCTTAGGATACCTTCAGTGTGAGGACTTATGCAACAATCATGTCTGCCTCCTTGGACATGATATCCCTTCCGATTTAAAGACTCATTTTGGAAACAGACCACAGAAAAAAGACCCAGCCCAAGGAGAACTGATTCCTAGAAGCCAACAAGCCATTAGAGTCTTCTAAACAGATTAAGATATGCAGGGTGGTACTGTTAGTATTACTTTAAGAGCCAGAGGATGTGTAGCACATTGCATAGGTACATGTTGTACACTCCTCTGCTCCTTAAACGGTAAACAAGCTCCCACATATCCTGACCTATCAGAGTTTTTATTACAAGCAGATGTTTACTTTTTCAGGTCTCTGGAGATTAATATTTTCTGAATCTGGCATAAAGTAAATAATTCCTTGTCAAGTATATCTATTTTAATCTGTAATTTCTTTGTATTTAGATGAGTTTTTTCCCTTCTACTTTCCATTTTTAAAAAGAAATGAGTCAGACCTCCTCCGGGATGCAACTTTTACTAAATAACAGAAAACAAGTAATTTCACTATGTGGAAGAGTAATATTGAATACACAAGCAGACGCATCCTGTTCTACATTAGATGGTTCCCATTTAACTATTACAGAAATGTTAATGCTTAAAAATATTTTTATCTAGTCTTCAGAAAAAGTGTGACTGATTAGAGGCAAACTCTTTAACACACTCTTGAATCCTGAGTAATTTTAAATATATAAGAAATTAAATATCCCACCCTTCCCACCTCTTTCTGTTATGCCAGTCCTTTCTGCAGTGACGGGGATGACCCAGTTCCCTGACTCGGTTGCCATGGAAACCTGATAATTTCTTATATACACACAGGAACTTGCTTCCATTTGTGATGGACCTTGATTGCCATGGTAACTGAGTTCCTGATGGTCAGGTAATCATGGCAGCCCCTTCATATCCTATATAATAATTCGCTAAATCGTGTGTAACGCGGCGACATGTGCAGTAGACACTGCTACGCGTGCTGCAGTCATGCGCAGTAGAGACTGCCCGCGCCGTGGCTGTTACAGAGCTGGGCACTCCGAAGGAGCGTCCAGCTCTGTATCAGTCCTGGCATGGGCAGTCTCTACTGCATGTGACTGCCCTGCAACCGGGTGGCAGTGGCACTGTGGCCCGTGTAACGGGCTCTTCAACTAGTCAGAAATAAAAAGAGGGCGGAGATATTAAAGGAGCAACAAACTTTAAGCGAGAAGTGATTTTCGGTGGGTTAGTTTCACTGGTGGGCAATGTTTCATGCAAAATGTATTACAGCTCAGACTTGTATTTTTTTATATTAAACTGCAATTTTCTATTGTGGTCACCAAGTGGTGCTGTTCCTATCACGTTCTGTGAAGAACCACTGTCTATGACTCAAGCTCTTTCAGAGTACATTATAAAAAAACAGTTTGCCTTTTGATAGGGACTGTTGTTAACAGTTTGATATAAAAAAAGAGGGAGACTGGGGATATAATACAGATGTTTTACATTAAAAAAAATAAAGAGATTTAGCAGGTAGGGAATATTAAAAATGTCAGGACAACAGACCCTGCTGTCAGATGACATATGGAGGCAGGAGACATACTAAGATGTTTTATTTTACAACACAAGAGTTGGCTCCCATACAACAGAAGCCCTGTTCACACCAACAACTTAAAGGGATAGTAATGTTTCATAATAAAAGCAGCTCTAATTAATCATCATAGTATTTGGACTTTGGAGGGTGTTATTTCAATTCTGTCAGAGTTGTAGTACAAGAGTAATTCAATGACAAAGTATCCCCCTCCCGCCCTTTTTACTGATGTAACACTGCTCACCTCAGAGCATAAGGGAGGTGCCCAGGTAGACTGCAGAGAGGGACAATCTTCAATTAAGATAAGGGAAAAATCTGAAAAACTTGTCAAGGGGGGCAGGGCTTTCATTGTTCTCATAGGAAGAAGATTGTCCCCTTCTGTTATCTGTCTGGTCTTACAACCAGATTCCACATCTGAGAAAAGATGGCTTACACTAGGTAAAAGGGGCGGGAGGGGAAACTTTGCTTGTGAATATCTCTCAAACCATAAAGGTTTGAGAGATAAGACTTATATCGTTCTTCGTGTTTTTTTTATTGCCTACAAAATAAAATAAAGATAAAACAAAGTATTACTATCTGTTTAAAGCATTAGGTTTCCATGATATCATTGTGTTTAATTGTGGGCAGATTTTTAAATTGAATGTCACAAGGTAAAACAGCTTGCTTCGACCATGGTCTGACAGTATGGCTGTTGTACTAAGGGGAATTGGAGCAATTACGGGACAAACCAACTGCATTACAGGGGATAAATACAAATGCCACAAATACACATTGATCCAAATGGGGCTTTTAACTCCTTAAAGGGATGGTAATATTTCACAATAAAAGCAGCTCCGATTAATCTTCATAGTATTTGGGCCATGGAGAGTGTTATTTCAATACTGTCAGAGTTGTAGTTCAGGAGTAATCAAATGCTAAAGTATCCCCCCTTCCGCCCCTTATACTGATGTAACACTGCTCACTTCAGAGCAGCAAGACCAGATGGATCTCAGAGAGAGACAATCTTCAGTGAGCATAAGGAAAAACCTGTCAAGGGGGCAGGGTTTTCCTTATGCTCACAGTAAGAAGATTGTCCCTTGCTGTGAGCGGTCTGGTCCCAGGACCATAATCCACATCTGAGGGGGGTTGATTACACTAGGTAAAAGGGGCAGGAGGGGGATACTTTATCATTCAATACTCTTGCACTACAACTCTGACAGTATTGAAATAACACTCTCCATGGCTCAAATACTATGAAGATTAACTGGAGCTGCTGTTTTTGTTAAACGGTTCTATCCCTTTAAATGCTTGCAAAACAATTAGTTGAGATCCCTATAACATTCAAAGGATTAATAGTCCCATTTACATAAATGGGAATTTTTATTTGTCCCCTATGGCATAGCTGACTCATCCAATAATTTCCACATGACTTCACTGCTACAAAGCAGCCACCCATGAGAATACAGCCAAAGCCAGCATTTCTGTGGTATATCTGCATGCAAACAAACTTCCTAATTGTGAATTTAACTCTTTAACTCCTTAACGAGCTGTGACGTGCCAGGACCGCCTCGGCTGTCCAGGCGTTAAGGACCGATGGCGGTCCTGTCATGTCACAGAATTCTGGGATCGCAGCGTGCAGTGATGTGATCCCAGAATGCAGCCGTGGTCCTCTATTGCGCCCCACCCCCAGAACATGTGGTTCTTAAGGGTTAAAGGATCAGAAGGGCAAGCACTGCATTGAGAAGCAATTCTTTGAACACCCCTCTGGTTCACAGAGAGTTAAATAAAATGAGACAGATGTAGTAAGGTGAACTAGACCAAACCAATAGCGTTGGAGAACTCTCTTGCAATTAACGAGTTTAACTTTGAGTGCCAGGGGTGATGCAATGCATTGCAAAGTAATGTGTTGCATAGCCCCTGGCACTCAAAGGGTTAAAGCCCTAATTAAGTCAGCAGGAATTTCTATTTTTCCCTATGGCGCAGTTGGTTTGCCATGGAATTAATCCACTTCTCCTTTGTACATCAGCCTCAGTGAGTTAGATGAGGCAGATGTATGAATCAAAGGCACATTGCATGATCTGAAAGTATATATACATATATATATCTCCTAGTGATTCGGCACAACATGCACATCAGTAACCCAGCGGACCATTTCAGCAGCAGTGGGTTTTTTTGCTTTGGGTTCAGCAACGTTTTTTTTTTTTTTTGCTTTGGGTGTGCTTCACTGCTTACCAAAACGTAGACTGGAATTGAACCTTTGGAAGTTTCAACCAGCTTCTGTTGGTTTAATCACCCCTCCCACCCCTTAGGTGCAATGTTCATTGTCTTTAAGACAGTATATAATGCTTGTCAGTAGACCTTCACAGGGAGCTAGGCATAGAGTTGCTGGATGAACATCTGAAAAATTTCAACAACAGGTTTTGTGAACAGCTGGATCAGAACACAAAGCCACTGATCAAGAAACTTGCAACGATCTCTGCAAATCCATTTGATCGCTACCTGTCACAGTGACGACCCTGTGAAACAAACTCAGCTGTGGAAAAGTAACACAGATCAAGAAGTACATATTACTAGTACTAGCTTCAGTATCCACAATCATTGCTGCCAGATTAAGTCTGACAGCCAGAGAAGAACTGCTACTGTCTCCATCAATGAGTAAAGCTGACAAAGATTCACTTTCAGGATAAACTAAATTAATGTTAGTAACTGCTTAAAACAGAAGAGATTCAGCTCATAGAACAAAGCATATTAAGTTTAGGACTTATCTATAATGGGGTACCATGTCATGGTTGCAAGCTTAACATGCGATGCCCATATTATTTCAATAAAACCTCATATTTAATATAGCGGTGATATGCTGGCAATATGCCACACAGTAAAGTATTAATAATTATAAAAATATGGATGCACACCAATCCTTTGTGCATATCCTAGCAGTGTACGGCATTGCCTGTATAATTGGGCACACCTTGCATGTCAGGAACTCAGTGGACCACCTCAGTGGCATTTTTTCTCCTTGCTACATACACGTAGACCGCTGTTTTCTGTTGCAGAAAACACTACATTATTTTATCTCAAAAAGCAATAGAAGAGCAGGTTTTGACAAGTCTTAGCACTGGCAAATATTAGCTTATGGTAGATGTGTTTCTAACTAGAAAAAGCTGGCATTCATGCTGTTAAACTGTATAATGAGGATTATACAGAATATTGTTCTAGGAGAGGCTCCATCTGCCCATACAACATACTCTCAAACACTTCACTGCTAAAATACACCAAAACAATGAATGTATGAATTCCAGCAGCAAAGTTCCACTGGAGTTAGCCCTCAACATCAGTGGCTGCATTACAGTGTAGGATTTCTGTAGTGTATACCAGAGCACAGTTAGGCTACCCTGGCGAGGTGGAAACATCTTATCTCGGGTTAACCCCTTAAGGACCATTGCTGTGCCAGGACCGTCACGGCGGTCCAGCACTTAAGGACCAATGACGGTCCTGGCACGGCATGGAGTTCAGGGCTCCCATCGTGACTGCACGCCGTTCCAGAAGCCCTGACCCAGAAGAGATAATAAAAAAAAATGCCCCGTGGTCCACAAGTGCTGGCCGCGCGGGATCGCGCTGGTCCTTAAGAGGTTAATATCAGGGAGGCTTACTGGATTTTTCAGTTGAAAACTAGAGCATGGGATATAAGTCATATATTTTGGATCTTAAATGGGATTTCTGGAGTTATAGGTTCCCTTTGCACATTTTTTGTTTTTCTCTTTTTGTGTCCTGTTTTGGATATTGTTATTCATATATACATATACATTTATTATTTTAGTTTATTCATTGTTATGGTGTTAAATGCCCTTATGTGATGACATGTGGAAGGGGCTTTAGAGATTATGCACTTTGAGAGCCTTCTGTCTGCCCTAATATATGGCTTTTGTTCAATTTTTTATGGGTCAGTATCTGTTGACTGCTGAGCATCCTGGGAGATATATGCTGTTGGGTCCGAAGTGCCAATTTTGTGTTTTTGCAAGTTCTACAGAACAAGAAGGTATTATTCTAAGCACATAAATATTTTTCAAAATGAAGTTTCTTTCCTTTGTCGCAATAAAGGGTTATGTTCGGAACCTTGTTCAGTTAGTCATTCAGTGAAATCGGAGTATGGTGGTTTGATATATCCGATTGGTAGATCAATCATGAAGGAGGTTACATTTTTGATCCTTAACCAATAATATTTTGGCGGATCCTTTTTAAACTTTTACAGTTTTGGTTTTTTTATGTCTATGATTAAGAGCCCTGTGTGCTCGAAATGTGTCAGACAGTTTGTGTAACCACCATCACTGAGGCCGTTTCAATGTATCCATGTCTGTCAACTTTTAATTGCTGAATAAGGGAGAAAGCTTTTAACAGCGTTTATTTGTCTGCCGTCATCCAGTTTCTCCCAAGTGCCGGGTGTGCTCCCACACAATGATAAGGATTATACCGGTGCACACACTCAAATATATTTAAGACTCAAATACCAGCAAGCAGGGCTGGATTTCCCAATAGGTAGAGTAGCAACTGCCTAGAGCTCTGTGCTGGCCAAACCAACATTCTAAATTTTGGGTATGGTTAGGGCAATTTCAATTCCCCTTTACAGACTATTATTTCACACCTTGAATGCTAGGGATCTCTAATGCATTATGAAGCAATGAGTTGGGGATCTCACGACAACCATGGAGTTAAAGATTTTTTTGTCCTTGCTTGTTAAAGGCCAAAGGTATTTTCTGTGCCAGGAAACAGTGCATGGGGATGGGGGTGTGGGACAGGGAGTGACTATGGGTGAATCTAAGGGCATCTACAATTCCTTGCCTATGGGTGCCTGGGATGTAAATCTGGCCTGACAGCAAGCTCCTAATTTCTGCCCCATAGCATTCACAGGAAAATCAAGTATAATTACACAGTATGTTCTGCTCCTTTTTAATACGCGTCATTAAATAAGAAGCAGATGAAAGGTACACTGCAAAATGACCACAGGCTACCCCTATTGCCCTCCCCTTGATGAAAGCAGCATTAAGATACCATGGAACCTTCTTGTCTCAAGGTCCACTAAAGTCTGAGGATGAAAGTGTCCAAAGGATGATTTGCATCATAAAGTGGGTGTGGCTTGATCAGGGTGGGCAGGGTTGGAAGAAGGAGAGGACTGGATTTGCCCTTAAAATGGTCAGAGTGCGGAGAACAGGACAGAGAGTGATGAGAACTGGCTGTGAAGTAGAAGTTACAAGGGATCTCACTGAGCTTTTGAGAAAAATTAGCTATAAAAACTGCCGTCTCCAAGTCCCATCCAGACATCCATAGGAAGCTCATAAAATTGGCATTAGTCAGGTGTAGGGCTAGAAAATTAATCCTGGCTCCCAGTTTTGCTTAGAATCATATTTAGACATATCCCTCAATATGACTGATTATGTTGGCAGATGTTTTGGCAAGCTGTAAAGCCCATATTCCTCTTGGATGCCAGTCCGAATAGTCTGTTTTCAGATTTAATAGTGATGAACCAATAGGCACACATCTAAGGGGCTGATTTAACCCTTTAACCCCTTAAAGTGATAGTAATGTCTAAAAAAACTTTTTTGCATTTAGAAGAGCTCAAAAAGCTGATCTAAATGCAAAAAAACGTATCTCTCAAACTGCTATGGTTTAAGAGATACGGGCGTTTGAAATTTGATTTCTCCTACTGACAGCTGTAAAGCTGTCAGCAGGAGATTCGTGTCGGTCGATACTGTGGCGCTTGAGAAGTGCCGGGATCTTGTTACTTACACGGAATCCCTTCAATGGAATGGTCTAAAACGTGTGCCTGGTGTTCTGGCACATGTTTTAGACCATTCCAATAAAGGGATTCCGTGTAAGTAACGAGATCCCGGCACTTCTCAAGCGCCACACTTCACTTTAAGGACCACTCGATCGGGCGGGGGGGGGGCAGTAAGGACTACAGCACATTTTTTTTTCATTGTTATGAATTCTGGGATGGCAGAACGGTGTGTAGCTGCACCTCCATCCCAGAATTCCATGATGTTACTGGGCTGTCATCTGTCCTTAATGTCTGGAGTGGCGCGATGGTCCTGGCAAGTCACAAAAAACTAAGGGATTAAGGAGCAGAGGGTGTGCAAAGTAATGAGTTGCAAACCTTTCTGGGCCTTAAAACGTTACTAAGAACCGGGATGATTCTGGATCAAACCAGCTACATCATAGGGGCACATAAAAATCCCCATATTCCCTTTGATTTAAATGGAGTTTTAATCTGTAGAATGTTAAATGGACCCAAAGCATTGGGGTTACAATCCCCATTTAAATCAAAGAGAATTGTTATTTAGTCCCTCTGGTGTATCTGGTTTGCCCAAGAAATGTTCCAGTTCTTCTTATTAACCCTTCGAGTGACAGAGGGGTATCCAACGCATTGCAGAACCAATGCGTTGGATACCCCTCTGGCACTCAAAGGGTTAAAGCAGCCTCTATGTCTCACTGGAAGGAAGCACTTCTAGACCTGAGGTTCCATGGGATGATATAACTGCTCATTTCAGTTCAATGCTGATCCACTGCACTGGAGAGATCTGTGAAGACCCTGTATTTTTTCAGTAAATGTTAAAGGGATAGTAATGTTTCAAAAAAAACAAAGCAGCTCCAATTAATCTTCATATTATTTGGGCCATGGAGGGGTTATTTCAATACTGTCAGAGTTGTAGTACAAGAGTAATCGAATGATAAAGTATACCCCTCCTGCCCCTTTTACCTAGTGTAAGACACCTCCCCTCAGATGTGGAATCCGGTCATTTGACCAGACAGACCACAGCAAGGGACAATCTTCTTACTGTGATCATAAGGAAATCCCGCCCCCCTTGACAGATTTGTCAGGTTTTTCCTTATGCTCACTGAAGATTGTCCCTCTCTGCAAAACATCTGGACAGTCTTGCTGCTCTGAGGTGAGCATAGTTACATCAGTAAAAGAGGTGGAAGGGGGATACTTTATCATTCAATTACTCTTGAACTACAGCTCTGACAGTACTGAAATAATGCTCTCCATGGCCCAAATACTATAAAGATTAATTGGAGCTGCTTTTTTTGTGAAATATTACTATCCCTTTATGTGCTGTTATACAGTTTACTGACTAATCCACTCATGACTGGTTTATAATGTATTGATGACAAAGTAAGTGGAAACCAAGGGGTTAAACACACCCTACAATAATTCCTGTTTTTTTATGAGCCGTAAACTTTTTTTATGAAAACAAATATTTTATAGGACTTTTCCTATTAAATAAAACAAGGGAAATCCCAGTGCTACAAAATGTTTAATTCAAAAGTCATTAAACATAAACTTTTTAATGAACTGTTAGCAACAGCGCCATCTGGTGTTCATAAGAAAATGTTTATTTAATGCACTGTGCGGGTTAGCTTGAGTATAATACTACAGCTCTCTATAATAATTGTTAGGAACAGTAGTATGTGCTGAACAGTTTCATCAAAATAAACAATTGTACAGAGAAAGTAGTGTTTTATCTGCAATGACCTTTGAATGAAACATATTCCAGCAGTGACAGTAACCTTGTGTTCTACAACATTAAAAGCCTTACTATTAAAATACACAATCCTTATGTTTCATAATGAAACAATATTGTTGCTAGATAAACACTAAAATAATTATGAACACTTCAATAACAATGTGTACCAATCAGGGATTCTATACTGTAACATCTGGTCTTTCTGATTTGACCCATAAAGAGAGTGTTGTCAGATTCCTCAGTCTCTTTTCATGTGTATTCAAGGTAAGACTTTCAGCCTCATAAGTCACAGAGTGTGCTAGTTTTATGTACACCAGGGTATAAGTCATCTGGATGTGGCAATAAAAGGATCACCATCTCAGTTATCGAAATGAGGACTAGCATCTCAAATGAATTTATCAAGCAAAAGTGGTATTGATGGAGAGTTCCAATCAATAGTGTTTAGTGTCACCTCCAATAAATCACAGTTTATTTGAATGTAGGTACTTTATTTAGCTTCGTGTCAGCTTGTCTGCCGAAAAATTGTACAGAATATTTTAATTTGATTACCATAAAGGAGAGCTGGGCAGCCAGTATGTGGCCCTTAAGCTTTTGAGCACCACAAGAGTATCCAAAGCATTGTTTTGACATGTGTTGGATACCACTCTGGCACTCAAAGGGTTAAATCATCTAGTGGGAGTATGTGGATTACTTTTAATATACAATCACATTGACATATTCGTTGCCTGATTTTGCAGTTTATTGCAGGCTGCTATAGTTGGGTAGGTTACAGATAGATGTAGGTATGTACTAAATGAAGTCAGACAGATTTCGCTGGATGACATACTTTGAAGCCTCCGGTGATTGGATGTATGGGTACTACATCTGGTCCCAAGCATCAGTGACTAGGAAGAAACAATATAATAAAATGATAGTTATGCCTGCTCTATGATGGGGGAAGCCATTTTATCTGATGTACCTTATCGTAATACAATTTCACGCATGTAGCAGAGCACTAATATTTTATTAAGTTAACCAAAAACAAAGTTTAAAATTCATCCTGAATATTGTAAACTAGTTGAAGAGCCTGTGTACACGGGCCACAGTGCCACCCAGCAACGGTCGCGGTACAGTCATGCACAGTAAAGACTTCCTGCGCTGACGGCTGTCTGTACTGCGCATGACTGCAGAGCATGCAGCCATCTCTACTACACTTGGCGACTTCTGACAAACACACACTTAGCAAATTATTATATAGGATAAGGGAATGTGGCGGCATGCCTCCCCAATGGTCCATTTTTAGTCAGAAGAGTAACTGTTTGGTCTAAACAATTTATTCAGTTACACAAAGAGGTGTCAGTAGGTCATGAAATAAATTAAAATTCTCTCAGCTACACCCCCAGCAACACCTCCTAAAACAAAAGTGTCCCTCTTAGGCCATTTGAAATAGTGGGAGATATTGGTAGGGGGCAGGCAGAATGAGGTAAAGTGTTGTGTAGAAAGAAAAGGAGTATGTTTTTGGCGGGAAGAATGCGCTCCTGTTACCACTGCATCAGATATTAGGTTAAGAGTAGGGTTGCACCGATACCAATACTGGTATCGGTATCGGTGCCGATACCAGCATTTGCGCAAGTACTTGTACTCGCGCAAATGCGGCCGATGCAAGCACAGATACCCTGTGTCAGGGTCGGTGCTGCAGAGAGAGAGCCCGAGGAGCTGCTCACAATGCTCCCCGGTCACCTCTTTAACTCCTGCAGCGTCGGAGCATTGCCGCGGGTTACCATGGCAACGCTCCGACGCTAACCGCTGCCGGGGCTCGCAAGAGAACAGCAAGCACCCGGCAGAGGAGAGTTTAAGGAGGCAGGATGGGGCAGGGGGTGGTGAAAGAGGCAGACAGTGGGGTCAAGAGGGAGAAAAAGTCAAAAGGAGGAAGGATCAGGAGACCAAAGGAGGGGGGCCAAGAAGAGGCAAAAGGAGGGGTGATCAGGAGGGAGAGAGAGGCAAAAGGGTGAGTCAAGGAGGAGTGGGAGAAAGGGGGATCAAAAGCCAAGACAAAAGAAGGGGGCTCAAGAGGGGTAGAATGAAGCAAAAGGTGGGAATCAAGAGGGGGAGAAAGAGTCAAAAGGGGAGAATCAAGAGTCAAGAGGTGGTGTGTGTGTGTGTGTGTGTGTGTATGTGTATATATATATATATATAATATTTTTCAAGTACTCACCAATACAAATTACCAATACTTTTTTTGCGGTCATTTGCCAGTTTTCCAAGTAC
Organism: Rhinophrynus dorsalis; assembly: GCA_037306005.1. Taxonomy (NCBI): domain Eukaryota; kingdom Metazoa; phylum Chordata; class Amphibia; order Anura; family Rhinophrynidae; genus Rhinophrynus; species Rhinophrynus dorsalis. The sequence continues at coordinate 43,194,921 of CM074726.1, read as the reverse complement.
CTAAAACATGTAGGTACTTAGAAAACTGGCAAATGACCGCAAAAAAAAAGGTATTGGTAATTGGTATCGGTGAGTACTTGAAAAAAGTATCGTTACTCGGTCTTAAAAAATCGGTATCGGTGCATCTCTAGTTAAGAGTAGCATGCAATGGTTTAAAAGCCCTATTTAAATCAGTTGGAGTTTTAGGAAAGTTTATTTCTCCCCTGCATTACAGCTGGGTTGCCCCTGAATTGCTCCAGTTATACATCAGCCCCATTGTTTTTTCCTCAGTCTGGTGTAGAAGGAAACAAATATGGACACTCCCTGGTTTAGAACTTCAGGTTGCTACAGGAACAAAGTGATGTATAAAACATGTTTCTTATAACAGGAAATGTCTTATAACCTTTTACTGCCCTTCAGCAGTCACCTTCTTGAAGCCTAGAAAGTTATATGAAGGATATAGCATGTTAAATTAAAGAGACAATGTTTAAATATACATCAGAGGTTGCAAGCTGCTTGATGAGTTGCAGCTGTGTAAGTACTTTGTGACTCTTAACCACTTTGATGATAGAGACATCTCTATGTATTGCAAAGCAATGTGTTGGAAGCATGCTTATCATCCAAGGAATTAAATCTATGCACTCAGTTATGAAGGTCCAGTGTAAGGATCTGTTAAATTAGGCTACATAATCATTACCAGGAAGCTTCTGATTCCTGCCCCATAGCATGCACAGGAAAATGAGGTACAGTTACACCATAGTTTCTGTTCCTTTTTAATACATAGCATTAAATATGAAGCAGATGAAAGGTACACTCCAAAATGTCCACAGGCTGTCCCACTGCCCTCCTCTTGGTGACAGCAGCATTAAGAACCCTTGTTGTCACAAGCCTCAAGAGGTCCACTAAGGTCTAGACCTGAGAGTGTACAAATGACAATTTGTGCATCATAAAATGGGTGAGGCTTGATCAAGGTGGGAAGGATTGGGAGGAGAGGAAGGCAGGGTTTGCCCTTAAAATGGTCAAAGTTCGAAGAACAGGGCATAGAGTGATCACAAGGACTGGCAGTAAAGTGGGAAGAGTTACAAGGGACAATGAAGGCTTGCAGCGGCACTCTGGATCAAATTTCATCCAAAAACATGGCGGCTTCATAAAAAATAAATATTTTATTGAATATGTAAAAAATCTGGGTAATAAAAACTACGGTTGTGGTACATGAAACAACAAAAGATGATCTCAGACAAAGGTCTTACGCGTTTTACATTACAAAGCTTATTCATCGTTGGATGTAGAGTGAAACACATAAGACCTATGTTTTTGCTGTTGTTTCATGTCCCACCTCTGTAGATTTTATTACCCAGATTTTTAATGTATTCAATATTTTTTTTTTTATGAAGCCACAATGTTTTGAGTTGAACCTTGATCTGGAGTGCTGTTGCAAACCTTAATTGTCTATTGGCGTTCTGTCAGGACTGGAGAACATGGAGTGACTTGGCACCTCTCCCTTCTTCCATTGAGTGGTGAGTCCTTTGAGCTTAATTTTCTTTTATCTATCGTTGTGCTTCATGTTTTGAAGCAGGATAGAGCTATAGCACTAATCTGTCACTATTTATATAGAGTTACAAGGGATGTCCCTGAGCCCTGAGAGTAATTAACTATATATCTGCAGTCTCCAGGTCTCATACAGACAGTTCTCAGGTATTGTTGGTATAAGGAGTGTAAAATATTGGCATTAGGGCTACAATCAATTTCAGTTCCCTTTTTTGCTCAGAATCATATTCATACGTTTCCTTTCATTTTCCCTCATACATTTTGGCAAATCATAAAGGCCCTATACCTCTTGAATGTCAGTCCAAATAGATCGTTTTCAGATTTAACAATGATGAACCACAGCTAAGATCGATAGCATAGCACACAGCTAAGAAGCAGATTTAAACCTTTAATGATCAGAGAGGTGGCAACACATTGCAAAGGCTCTGTGAAAGTCTCTGTTCAAACGGGTTACGTGATCATTGCATTAATAGTATGCGAATCAAAATGAATAAAGTAATGCCCAACTTTTTAAAGCAATGGTTTAGTTAACCCTTTGAGTGCCAGAGAGGTATCCAATGCATTGTGTTGCAATTCATTAAATACCTCTCTGGCACTCAAAGGGTTATATGAAATGTCCTGAAAATTTAGTTGGGATTTTAGAGTGAATTGTATTCAGATCATTTGCTGTCGTCGGGATTTAGAATGGAGCCTTTTTCTACCAAGAAGTATATTACCGAAACGTGGCATCAAAGGGCTCTTTAATAAGAGTTATTTTAGGAAGTTTAAGTAAACTGGTTATTAGGCATCTGGAAAATGTTTTATGGCATAGCCCCAATAAGAAAACATGACCCAAAACATTTTAAAGGTGCAGTGCTTCCTGCAACAAATTTGAAATAAGTACAGTAGCCTGTTAAGCAGAGAAAATAAATCATATCTGTGTTTTTATTGTTCCCAGTATACTTCTGCATCACAAATCCATCTTGGCAAACTCAACACTGTATGATTCATTATGCTGCTTTGTCCTGCAATGTAATTACACTACCCATCATTGTGATATGTTTAAAGAACTAAATTGGCACGACATACCCTTCACCTTAGACTGCCTGAGCACTGTGCGCACTCCAGCTCTTCATACTAACTATAACCTCCGCACCACTGAGTATCCCACACTACAAGAAAGAAGCCGATCAACCTGCCTTCTCCTTCAGAGCTCTGAAAGCCTGGAAAATCCTAGCCCAAAAAAACCAAATCTTCTCCCACTCTAAAATCTCTAAAAATATAACTGCTTCTTTGTATATAAAGAACATGTAACTGTATCTAAACTTTTATTTTTCATTTGTTTATGTATATTTATTTTATTTTTCTATTTGTAACTTCTTAGTGTAAAAGCTCTCCATGACATACTTGAAAATGAGAGAAATCTCTATTTATTCATCCTGGTAAAACACTTCCTAAATAAAATAAATACATTCAAGATAAATAAATGAACAAAGATATTACAGGACAGTTTAACAAGCTTCTTGTGTTGCTATAGCACTGGGCAGAGTTGTTGCTCTCGATTTATCGTGCAAAGGTAATGTCAGCTGTTCAGATCCCACCCAGCCCTATTTACTCAGGCTCTTCCTCTGAATTTTTTTTTTATTATAAGGGAGAGGTATAACCATTTGTAGATTGGGAGTCAAAGACGCTCAACTAGGAACGAGCCTGCAATACAAATTTGCAGGCTGTATAGGAATGGTCTCCTACCCAGGGTGCCGATTTTTTTTTTTTTTTTTTTTTTTTACCCTTTTACAAAAAGCTTTATTGAAATTCATAAAAACATACAAAATGAAAATGCAAGTGTACAAATAAGATGTGTACAGCAAAGGGAAGTAAACATACAGAGTCAAGGAGTGAATCCTATATAATAATTCGCTAAAACGTGTGTAACACCATGTCATGCGCAGTAGACACTGCTGCTCGTGCTGCAGTCATGCCTAGTAGAGACTGCCCGCATCGCGGCTGATACAGAGCTGGATGCACTTTCGGAGCGTCCAGCTTTGTATCAGCCACGGCGCGGGCAGTCTCTACTGCGCGTGACTGCTCCACGACCGGGTGGCAGTGGCACTGTGGCCCGTGTAACGGGCTCTTCAACTAGTCAAGAAATATACAATAAGCACATTATTAAAGAGGGGGTGAAAAGAAGAAAAAAAATAGAGGCAAAGAAGACGAAGAGTACAGGAAAGAAGTGACTGGGGAGCACATGCTACATAAGACGGACCAACTCCATATCTGGAGGACGTTCCAACATTAAACTTAATCAGCAGGGAGAGGATCATTAATTTCCACACCAAAGTAGACCCGACCACCTTGCCCACCTAAGACAGAACGACTCTAACCTACCCAGGAAGGAAGCATGGTATCGTTCAATGTCAAAAATAGCCCTAAGTTTACCCTTCCATTCTGCCACAGTGGGAGGGTGAACTGATTTCCAATGTAGTGAAATGCAGGCCTTCGCAACCATGATAGCCAACAACCACTGCTATTTGGGCAACCGAACTGATACAGTAGTAGTAGGTAACATGTTCAACAAAACTAACTGCGAAGAAGGAGAAGGACGGCATGGAAACAGCTGCTCCAGTTCTTTAAAAACCTCTTCCCAGTACATACAAATACCAGGACAGAACCACCATATATGACTCATTGTTCCATGGTGTAGCCAACATCTCCAGAATTCTCCTGAGATTGATGGGTAAATGTGTGCCAATTTTTGAGGAGTCACAGGGTGCAGATTATTTTAGTCCACTAGTGCCTTTCACAGAGAGGAACTACAAAATGCCAGGCAACTCCACTCTGAGTAAGGGAATCGCCGATCCCACATGTACGTTTCGGCCTTGTTGGGCCTCGTCGGTGAATTGTAGCTGATCTCTCTAGGCACTGTGAGCAAGGGGTCCAATGCTTGGAGTGACTAATCCCAAGGATAATTTGCATATGTAGATTGGGAGTCAGAGACGCTCAACTAGAGAGCCTGCAAATTGGTATTGCAGGCTCGTTCCTAGTTGAGCGTCTCTGACTCTTAGTATAACCATTTGTGCCAGAGAGGTATTCAACGCATTGCAACGAAATGCGTTAGATACCTCTCTTGCACTCAAAGGATTATAGGAAGAAAGATGATTAAACCAGCTGAATTTAGAGGCACTGGAGAAATTCAGATAATGGTGAAAATATAAAAAAACTATACTTCTGAATCTGTTAAGTCACTTGGGAGTGTCAGGAATAAGCTCATAATGCTGTATTTATTATTAAAATATTTTTTTCCTTCCAGGAGTCACTATCCCTTTAAGGAAATGCAAATGCAAATAAATATATTTAAAAGACAATACTGGAATAATTCACGGTCAAAATAAGTGCCCATTACATTTTTGTTGTTGGTTTGCCCCAGGATTGCACCATTTTTGTCTGTATATCAGCGGTGTCCAAACATATTTCCTCAAGAGTCTATTGACTATTACAGGCACGTCCAAGATTGTTTAATAATTTACCTCATGATAAGAAATCCATACGTGTGAGGGCCACTTTCATTTTTTCATTGATAACAAAGGTATAATGCAAAAGCAGTATTGGAAAAAAAGCTTAAGCAATTATTTTTACAAAAGTGCACAGTTACAGGCCTAATAAGTATACTGATGTTTAACAAACATCTATTCTAAAACTGTACTATAGTGACATGAAGAAAGTTAGGCCTCACTGGCCTAAATCTCTAAGACCCCACACTCTGGGCCACAGTGCCTTATTTTGAACATCCGTGAGCTATATATATTTGGCAAAATAGCTGGCAGCACCTGAGAGCTAGGCAACTTTCTATGATAAATATGATGCTACGTTCTTTAGACCTGCTTGTGACTCTACTTATCTAAACAGTTGTAAACTCTCATTACTCCCCAAAGACCTCTTGAGTTGTTACAGAAATCCTATTAAAGCTTCCGTTTTCTGAAACATGGTCATAAAACAAAGGCTCTGCATGTGACACTTTTATGATGTGTTTTTATTATTTAACAGTCAGAGACTGTGTTTTGTTGATGAACCTCAGGACAGAAGAAGAGGGAGGTAGGTCAAAAAAATGGACACTCAGACATTAATGAGATGATGGTGAGATATCTGTTGACTATCATCTCTCTGAACAGGGTACCACATTCAAATTTGAAGGGAAAGTAACATCTATTTAAAATGCATCTGCATTAAATTTAGAAACTAAAATAAATGCTACTAATCACAAAAACATTTATTATACCCTCAGATCGTATCTTACATCAGAATACTCTGGCAAATAGCGGAAGTGGTAATTTTTTTTAAATGTTGGACCTCCTGACCTTAATCAACACCTTCCATTCGGAATAATCAATCTGTGATAATGTTGCAACTGCATGCAACATCCATTAGTCTAAAGAATGAGCACCGTACTTGCCAGTGGATAAACCAAAACACTAGAATAAATTATATTCTAACATAACCATATATGTATATTTTATATTTTTATATTATATTTAACTCCGCAATTTGCAGCTTGATTTTTATTTCTGAAAACAACAAAACAATGACCTGCATATTTAGCTAATATAGTGGCAAGTAAGTGAGATTTTTGCATGCCACTTTATTCACTACAAACATAAATATCTGGTACAGCGGTGAAAGTAAATGTAAGTTAGTCTGTGTTGTTTTAGGGTTACTTACCCTAAAATTTAAAGCAGAACTACCACCCAATAATAAGATAACATCACATCATTGCCCATGTGGCGACTAGCTGCTCAGTAGCGCTAGTCGCCAGAATTCTTACCGGATTAAAGTGAAATCTCTATTCTTCATGTACTGACAGGAAGACCGAGCGTGGACATCTTGCCCTAGTGACGTCCACGCCGTCTGCGCTGTCAGTCCCAGCCGGAGCCAAATGGCTCCTAGCAACACCTCCTAGACCCTGGCTGGGACAGACAGCGCAGGTGCGTGGACATCACTAGGGCAAGATATCCTGTGCTCTGTCTTGCTGTCAGTCCATGAAGAATAGAGATTTCTCTTTAATCCGGTAAGAATTCTGGCGACTAGCGCTACTGAGCAGCTAGTCGCCAGATGGGCAATGATGTGACACTATCTTATTATTGGGTGGTAGTTCCGCTTTAAGAAGACAGTGGGCCTGACATATTAGGGCAGTGATTTTCATTTTTGTTTTGTTCAATGCACCCCTAAAATGTAGTCTGGAATTTTCAGGGCACATCTTTGGCTTGTGCACTAAGGGGGTGATAAAGAGGGGAAAAAGCAGAGATGACCTCTCCAGTGATTTCAGTTCTTCAGTTCCTATGTTATAATGTGGAGCCTATGCACTAAGATTTCCAAAGCTGGAGAAAACTTAGTGCATTGGCTCCATAGAATAACATAGGAACTGGAGAAATTATATCAACGGAGAAGTCATCTCCGTCCGCTTTATCACCTCTTTATCAGCCATAGTGCATCTCCCCCCTAATATTTTATGTAACTTGTCAAGGGTATAATGAAGGTTACAAATTCATAAGTATATATAATTATTTGTAGCTCTCAGATTCAGAATAACTAAAATAAAGGTATTGTGCATAACAATTTCCATAAATATATGGTTATAACTCAACTGTCATATTTTTCTTAACGTCTTCATAGATAAAATGGGGCACCCAAAGTAGATTTAAGCAGCACACCAAAGTGGCACGGCACTCTGGTTGAGAAACACTGTATTAAGGGAACTGGAATACTGTGGTGCAAACCATCTGCACCACATGGGCAACTAAAAATTCCTGTTGATTACATTGGGCCAGAAAGTCCTTAATACATTGTTCGAGGTGATAACCATACCGAGAAACTTTCAAAATCAACTGATCCTAAGAGCGTTGAAATATTAACCCTTAATATAGCCCAGAATGTACATGCACTAACCCAGGAGAATCGGATCAGTCCTCAAGGAACCTGTAACGTGCTACAACATAGAGATCTCATGGTTTGAACCCACAAGACTAGCAGGATGTCTCCGTTTCCCTTTCTTGTACAAGTAACACCAATTTATAGACAAGCAGTCTTTTGGAGCAGATCTAGAAGTAGGTAACACTGTAAACTCCCTTCCTGAGAATTTGTCTCTTCACCCTAAAATCTGGGTCAAAACCCAGAGTCTCTGGGTAAAACCTGGAGAATTCCCAGATAGTGATAAATTGGAGAAACATTTCCCTGTGTCATAAACTGTCCCGTTCCAATGTTATTTTATGGAGCCTATGCACTAACATCTCCAGAGCGAATGCATAGACTCCATAGAACAAAATAGGAACTAGAGATTTCTTTCACTGGAGGAGTGATCTTCTTTTTATCATATATTTTTTCACACTTTAGTGCATAACATTACAACTCTCTTAGAACAATAACCTCAATATCTCAATTTTACATAAAAAGTAACTGTCATAGGAAATTAAAACATAGAAGTTACTGGAGATAGACAGGTAGATAGATAGATAGATACGTCTTTTACTAGTTAATTAATGCTACTCCCACCTCTAGTAGTAGCAGCATTATAAATGTACAGCCCTCAAAGTATAGGACTCTCCTGCTGCTCTGTAGAGGAAGCTGAGTGTTCTTACTGGCCACTTTGACATCACTCCCCACCAGCAAAGGCAATAGGAAAGAGGCTGCCAATGACAGGAAGGAAGTTGCACGAGAAGCTTGGGTGAACTTGTGCAACTAGGGCTGTCACTTTATAATGCTGAAACCTCCAGAGTAGGAAGAGCAGTAAAGAACAAATAAAAGATAGAGTTTTTAATACTCTTCTTATTTGTTTCATCTTTGTTGCCAGAGGAGTTGCTAGGTTCACAAATAACCTGGGACTTAGGCCAACCTACTGCATTTTTAGTACACTGTACAGCCCAATTTCACCACTACTAGTAGAACGACTGGCAGCATTACATGCCCCAACCTGGAAACAAGAACTGTGGGGAAATGCACTAAGGTGTGATAAAAAGGAGATATCTTCTCCAGTGAGATCACTTCTTAGTTCCTATGTTATTCTTTGGAGCCTATTAACTATGATTTCTCAAGTGGGAGAGATCTTAGAGCATGATCAACGTGAGACCAGTGGGACAAATGTAGCCTGACCACAGAGTGCGACCCACCTGATATTTTTAACAAAATCATTTTTTTTTTTTACCGTATTAACTAGCACACCTGAACTACTAGTCCAGTAAGCTAAAGAACAGTTTGAGAATAGTTATCTGTAGTATATGTCAGGATTCTCATTGACTTGATCAATTACTGGTACTAGGCCTATAACTGCACTTTTATAGGAATAAGATGTATTAAAGTTTTTTGTAATGCTGTTGTTTTATTGCATATTTTTGAATTGCAAACAGGCTATAGATCACCACCGTTGTGAATAAACAATGAATGCCGCACTTAGACATATGGATTTCTGCTCACATGGCTCGCAATTGAAAAATCTTGGACACACCTGTCTTAGAGCATAGGTTCCATAGAATTACATAGTAATTAGAGAAGTGATCTCACTGGAAACGTTATCTCCTCTTTATCACACCTTATTGCATAACCGGTACCTAGCATAGCCCCATGTTAATTGCCTGTTAAACTTAAATCTCCCTAATTATAACTAAAATTGCCCTGTCTCTCTGGGATAGGGATGAGCTTACTGACAAAACACCAATAGTATTGTATATTTGCAAGGTGCACTGTAGAAAGACATCTCCATTAATAACTCACTACTGGTAACGTAATGGATTAGAATACTTCCCATTCTTACAAATGACCCTTTAGTGTGGTATATAATAAAAGAAACCATTTAGTAATTCTGTGGTGAACCATCTGCACCACACATAAAATCCTTGCCGATGTAAATGTAAGAATCAATTGGAGACCTCTTTAGCATTCAATGAGTTAAAATCCCAACTTAAATCAATGGGATCCTTGGGATTTGATCATTATGGTGCAGTGCTTTTTCCAAAATGGTTCCCATTTTCCTTACTACACCAGGGTCTATACATATTGGCAGGTACAACTTCCTTGTACCAGCCACACATAACTTTTTTCAATCTACTGTAAATCATCCTATCCTATCTAAACCATTGATTGGCAGTGGGTTGTTCAATGGATTACAGAACAATGTGTTATACACAGTTCTGGCACTCAAAGGTTTAAACTTTAAACTAAAATATCTGTGCTAATTTTGTTTACAATTCCTGTCTGCATTAGCCCTTTTAATGCCAGAGGGCAATGCGTTACACACCCCTCTGGCACTAAAAGAGTTAATCTCTACCACTTGTACATGGCAGCAACTGAATGAATTTACCACCCTTTCAGTAAAATGTTACTGCATAACCCATTGCCTGCTAGGATAACTTTAAGGTTCAGGGCATCTTGCTCTGGCAGGATATGCCTCCGTATATGCCTCCTTTCTGTACCATGTGGACAATTTCCCATCATACGTTTGATCTGCAATAACTTTTGAATAAAGCACCTCTTTAAAAGGATAATCCCTACTATATATATATATATATATATATATATATATATATATATATATTTACATATTAAGTATTACTATGCTTTTAAATGGGGCTTTTAATGCCAAGGGGGAGATTCACTAAGTGGTGCTAAAGAGGAGATGACTTCTCCATTTTATCACTTCTCCAATTCCTATGTTATTCTATAGAGCCTATTCACTAAGATCTCCAAAGTTGAAGAAATCTTAGTGCATATGCTCCATATAATAACATAGGAATTGGAGAAATGATAAACTGAAGAAGTCATGTCCACTTTATCACCCCTTTATCAGCTCTTTATCACCTCTTAGTGAATCAACCCCCTTGACTGTTAAAGGTCTCCAATGCATTTGTTTTGATGCAGTTGCTTTGCCCCATAATGCCACCATTTCCTGTTCATTCATCAGCCTCACTGTATTCAAGCTTGCAAGCCAAGAGTATATCCCAGCATGCAAATCCCCAGTGGGCAGTACCTCCTCCCAAATGCGCTGGCTTCCCGTAATCCCTTAGCCACTATTTTTCATCTTATTGGTAAAAACTTTGTTTGTCAGACTGATATTTCACAGCTGGGTGGAGAAGAAATAAATCCTTCTCCTTCAGACTGTGCTTCTGAGTTTTTCCTACCAAACCCTTCAAATGCCAACACGTGAAAGGCAGGAAATTAGGCATCCGACAATTATTGTGTACATGGTCATTCCAACCCTGTTATGATGTTTTTATTTCTCCAAGGATCCATTGTTCTCCATATATATATATATATATATATATATATATATATATATATATATATATATATATTAGTCAGCTATTGTATCATCACACGCATTTTTAAGGGGAACATTTCTGTTGAAATAAGTGGTTCAATTTGTTCAACAGATTAACTAGGTAGGTAACTTTCAGGGGTCTTTCACACACATATGACTTTATATAGGACAAGTTTTTTTTGTAGCAACTGAAAATATTGGTGCATTTTTGGTGCTAAACTGTAACAAGGTTTTCCCAGCATTCCATTTTCTCAATAAAAACATAAGGTTTCAGGGAAAATGCAACAACCTGTGACAATTCTGCAATTTTAATGTAATTTCAATGTAAATTAAAATTTGGTGCCCATATTCCAGCACAATTGTACTCTGTGGGGCGCCTGTCATTGAAATACATTTTTTTTCTTTTTTTAATTGACAGCATTTTTATATATATATATTTACAGTGCTGCGCACAGTAACCCGCAGCCCGGCCCGCCCCTCGCTTGCTAAGGTCTGTGCCTTCTTCGGCACAGACCTGTAGCTGCTGTTTCTCCCCCTCGTCGGCTCTAATGCAGAGCGCTGGGAGATGACATCATCTCCTAGCGCTCTGCATTCCTAAAGAGAAGACCGCGTGGGGTGCAACAGCAGAAGGTGGCACAGACATCTCCTGCCGCTGGACCACCAGGGAGGTAGGAAACGGATATGGGGGGGGCAATGTGGAGCTGATGGCAATGTGAGGGCAAGTTGGAGCTGATGGGGGCAATGTGGAGCTTGGAGCTGATGGGGGCACGTTGGTGCAGATGGGGGTAAGACAGAGCTGATGGAGGCAATGTGGAGCTTGGAGCTGATGGGGGCAAGACAGTTGGAGCTGATGGGGGCAAGTTGGAGCTGATGGGGCAAGACAGTTGGAGCTGATGGGGCAAGACAGTTGGAGCTGATGGGGGCAAGACAGTTGGAGCTGATGGGTCAAGTTGGAGCTTGGAGCTGATGGGGGCAAGTTGGAGATGATGGGGGCAAGTTGGAGATGATGGGGGCAAGACAGTTGGAGCTGATGGGGGCAAGTTGGAGCTGATGGGGGCAATGTGAGGGCAATATGGATATGGGGGTAATGTGGAGATTTGGAGCATTGTGGAGATGGCCAATTGGGGGGGCACTTCAGATTTCTGTGCCTACAGGCTCCTGAGATGTAAATTCGGCCCTGCATGTGCCTATTGTTAATTAGCATACCTGGGAACTTTGTCTTGTTGAGCCCCCAGAGAGGGCTCGTGTAGCGCCACTGGAGGAAATAAATTACGTGATATGTGTCATAAAGGGGTGGAGCTTATTCATGGGTGGGACGTGGTTTAACAGCCTGTGTCATAAGTGGGCAGGAAGTGAGTGGGAAGTGGGCAGAATAGTGTGGGAAGGAGAAGAAGTGGGTGGGAAGTGGAAGGAACAAGGTGGGAAGGAGGAGAAGTGGGCGGGAAGTGGGAGGAACAGGGTGGGAAGGAGGAGAAGTGGGCGGGAAGTGGGAGGAACAGGGTGGGAAGGAAGAGAAGTGGACAGAGTTTCATAAGAAACTCACCACCACCAGAAATCAGCCTCTGTCCCCGGAGACCCGGTAATTAACTGCAAAAATGGGAGTCTCCAGGGCAGATCCGAAGAGTTCAGAGGTATGCCAGTTAGGCAAACAAGAGTGGTGCAATTCTGAAGCAAACCAACTGCAGTACAGTCAGACTGAAAAGTCCATAGATTCTTGTAGCTTTAAATGGGGCATTTAACACCCTGAAAGTTAGTGACCTCAGAGACCTCCATAGTATTCTAAGGGTTGAAAGTCCCATTGAAATCAATGGGAATTTCCATTACTACCATGATGCAGCTGTTTCCTCCAGAATAGCTTGATGAATAAGGCCCTGTGTATACCCATATACATTCACAGACTGCTCTTGGCACATTGCAATGTGTGACTTCTATGTCAGATAATTCAAACATCCATTACCTGATGTTTATGGGTAACATTTGCAATGCATTTTAGTTATTGGGGCCTCAACATTGCTTTGCAATGTGTTGCACAAACCTCTGGCAGCCAAATTGTTAAAGGGGAACTACCACCCAACACAATCTTTAGCTTCACTAAGTCCCCATCTGACGACTAGCTGCTTAGTAGCGCTAGCCGCCAGAATAATTACCTTATTTACTAGATTTCTGCTCTCTTCCCCGGCTGAGCGGCAGGATGGAGCGCAGACATCTTGCCATTATGACGTCCGCGCGCCTGCACTGTCATTCCCAGCCGGAACCAAATGGCTGCTAGCAGCGCCTACTAGACGTGGCTGGGACTGACAGCACAGGTGCACGGACGTCACAGTGGCAAGATGTCCTCGCTCCGTCCTGCCTCAGCCAGGGAAGAGAGCAGAAATCTATTAAATAAGGTAATTATTCTGGCGACTACCCCTACTAAGCAGCTAGTCGCCGTATGGGGACTTAGTGAAGCTAAAGATCGTGTCGGGTGGTAGTTCCGCTTTAAGTTTGTTAACCACGTTCACTTTCGTTCCTTAAGCAGAGAGCAAAAGGGCACCTATTCTGGAGCATATCAACCAGGGCCTGATTTACCCATAGGCAGAGTAGGCAACTACATAGAGCTCCGAATTTTGAGAGGCATCTCAGCTGTGCAGGCCACACCCACATTTTGAATTGTGTTTGTGTGGCCACAGCAATCTCAATGTCCATGCACCCATTTTATATACCTTTACAGGTTATTATTTAACTCCCTTGGGTGCTATGGAGATCTACAATGCATTGGAGTTTTCTCTAACAACCAAGGGAGTTAAAGCTTTTTTATCCTTTCTTAGGATAAGGGTATTTTCTGTGTCAGGAAAAAATGGATGTGACTGGGGGCAGGGTCATGTGAGAAGTCAGGTTGTGGCCATGGGTGGAGCTAAGAGCACCTAGAGTTTGTAAGGTGTGTATATTGCGGGGCGCTCACCAGTGCTTGGGTGATTGTGGTAGGGGTATGGATTTTTGCTGGATATTCTATGTGCTTGTCAGTATTTCATCTGGTAATGAATTGTATTAATGTAGATGGTAGATATCCTATACTCTATGTAAGTAAAGGAAACCGCTTCTGAGTGATATATAGCCAAGTGATATTAACTGCAGGTTTGCCAATTTTTACAATACAGATGTAATGGAAAAGTCTATATATTCTAATATTCTCCAAATTGTCCACAGTCTATGGATCACAGTGAGTGAAATGGCAAATGTATATTCCGTTATTGTTAGTCAGACACGATGAAAATTAGTGGATGATGAGAATGATGGAAATGGAGGGTGACAACAACAATGAGGATGAGAGTCAGTAATGTTGGATATAATTTCACTGTTGAGAGTCTCTGTGCTGCCGTCTGGTGCCCGGCGTCAACTCGAGCAGTAACATGCAAAATAGAAAGGGGCAGAGAGACAGCGCACCAAAGATCTAAGTGTAGTCTCAGTATAGTAAGATACAGATAAAACAAACTGTTAAATATTCTCTTATGTGTACATAACCATGCTTTATAACATATGTAAAAATGACTTTATTAAAATAGGAAAAATAAAATATGAATACACAACAAGTGGATAAAATTTCTCAAATCTATATTCCAATGTTTAAGAGCAATCAGCTTGTAATGCTGGATAGAATAAAAAACTTAATCTATGTTGTTAATTGCATTAATGTAGCCAATACTTCTAGTATACACTGTTGCCTAGTTGGTGCTGGTATAATAAAGATGGCTAACAGTGTAGCAGATTGAATCGCAAACTCTAATAAGTTCCTGAGGAAGGGGCCGAACTGCCCCGAAACAGAGACTACAACAAGACAATAACAATTATTCTGGATTGATGTATCAAACTCAAGACTAATACCAGATACTAATATCAACTCTGGACTGATTCATCTGAGATCCAGCATACACATAAGAAGCGGCAGCATTCCCCATACAGACCAATACGCACACCAGCCCGCGTCTCCGACACATTAAAAAGCAGAGCGGGAGTGACCCGAAGCAAGAACTTCCTGAGACTGCTGAGATACCGGAGATCATCCGTTTATAATAACGTGATATGCAACAACTAAAAGAATACTTCTGGTAAGCAGCAGATTCATTCGGGTTACCTTTCTTATCTGGCGAGCAACGGCGTCTGGTGTCTAAGTGGGGCACATACCTACATTCTAGGGGGACTTGGATGCCCTATAAAAACATCACGCCTTATATTTAGATACATTGATTTCATGCAGCCTCTGCTACACTGTTAGCCATCTTTATTATACCAGCACCAACTAGGCAACAGTGTATACTAGAAGTATTGGCTACATTAATGCAATTAACAACATAGATTAAGTTTTTTATTCTATCCAGCATTACAAGCTAATTGCTCTTAAACATTGGAATACAGATTTGAGAAATTTTATCCTCTTGTTGTGTATTCATATTTTATTTTTTCTATTTTAATAAAGTCATTTTTACATATGTTATAAAGCATGGTTATGTACACATAAGAGAATATTTAACAGTTTGTTTTATCTGTATCTTACTATACTGAGACTACACTTAGATCTCTGGTGCGCTGTCTCTCTACCCCTTTCTAAAGAGCACCTAGAGCGCCTTGTCTAGGTATGCCTGGGATGTAAATCCAGCTCTGATACCAACTGCACCACAGAGGTCAAATAAGTATTCCTCAAAAGGGGCATTTTAAGACCAGTCTAGCATTTAAGGGGGTTAAAAGACCAATATAAAACAATAGAAATGTTCCCCACCTCAACGTGCAGTTGTTTGCTCCAGACTTGCTGCATAAGGCCCTTAGTCCTACCCCAAAGCAACAGACGCCACTTAACAAAGACCTATTATACTCCACTCCAGGGCAAAAACAGTGTTAGTGTTATAGATCAGCCTTGATGCATAACAGTATATGGAATAAGAATATATTGTCATGCTCCATTTATTTGTATAAACAAATGTGCAGACGGTGAGACATGCAATATGCTTAAAGGGCAATTATCAGGTTTTGCTAAGTCTACTCTTATGGAAGAAGACATAGTAGCAAGTCTGGCACTGCACAGTGCAAGCCAAACAAGGCCTCCATCAGCTGTTCGGGGATTCAGAAAACTGCCCCCTCCCAACCTGGAATTCAGCCCAGAAATATGTGGTTCTTAGCCACAAATTACACATTAGTTTGTGCATTCCCATGGACCTGCGGTGTTGGACTTTCAAGCCCAAAGCAGAGGATCTATGGGAAGCTACATTGTGAAACTTTAGTTGCCAACAGTGTGGCATTGGGATTCTCTTTTCAGATCCCCGTTCTGTTCATCCTATTGGTCTGTTGTGGCTCACAATGCAACCCCCAGCTTCAACAAGGGAGAAGACATGACAACACAGCATTGTCCGAGTGATCGTTGTCTATTAATGTGCCTCCTTACTGCCCACCTCTCCTAATACCTAGGTTTTTTTTGTCATTTAGTTGTTTAAAAAAGCTTAAATAAAAAATGAAGAAAAAAAGCAGGAGCTATACAATACAATATCATTAAATGAATAGTAATGACCCAACAAAAGTATACACGAAAATGTAGACGCAATAACAAAATACTTAATGCCCTTACTCATATCTCTCAAACCTTTATGGTTTGTGAGATATAAGAAAATAAAGTATTCTAGTCCCTCCCCTTTCTGCCTGACGAGCTGTAAAGCTGTTAGAGGCAGAATCTGGTCAGGGCGACCAGACACGGCTCTTCAGGAGAGCTGACATCGAGATATCTAACTACAAATACTTCATCGGAATGGTCTACAATGTGTGCTTGCAAACCAGGCACATGTTGTAGACCACTCAGATGAAGTATTTATAGTTAGATATCTTGATGTTAGCGCTCCTGGAGAGCTGCCGACTGATCCGGAAACAGGATTTCATGCGTCAGCTATACAGCCGACGTATGAGAAGAGGGAGGGAGCGGAGGACTTTATTTTCTTATATCTCTCAAACCATATAGAGAAACCTCTCATCTCTAAAAGAATCACCAGAGCTGTCACGTCCACAGCTAAAGCTGTCCATGATGCCTCCAGTGGTATTTGATTTGCTATTTCAGCTCTTTGTAATAGAAGGAGCATTACTCGGTCCTGAAATGATCTTCATCAGGTATCAAGCTATCTGGCCTGCCAGAGACCGTTCCAGTGGTTCAGATCTGCTCCCCTACTGGCTACAGCCATTCTGGGCACAGCTTTCATTAATGGTAACCAGCGACGGTCAATCAAAGAGCTGATAGTAAAGCAGATAGATTGCCTTAAATGGATAGTAATACTTCGTTTTATCTTTATTTTATTTTGTAGGTATTAAAAAAACATGAAGAACGATATAAGTCTTATCTCTCAAACCTTTATGGTTTGAGAGATATTCACAAGCAAAGTTTCCCCTCACTGACCAAAACGGTCAAGTCTGCCATCTAGCTGTCAGATTTGGAATCCGGTTCGCGGACCGGCCGTGGCTCTACAGCCGAGCCGATATCGCAAGATATAAGAAGAACTACTTCATTTGAATAGTCTACAAAGTGTGCCTGGTTTGCAAGCACACTTTTTAGACCCTTCCAATAAAATAGTTATTTGTATACCTTGCGATCTCGGCTCTGCTGAAGAGCCACCGGTTGATCTGCGGATCGGATTCCAAATCTGACAGCTAGATGGCAGACTTGACCATTTCGGTCACTGAGGGGAAACTTTGCTTGTGAATATCTCTCAAACCATAAAGGTTCAAGAGATAAGACTTATAACGTTCTTCATGTTTTTTTAATGCCTACAAAATAAAATAAAGATAAAACGAAGTATAACTATCCCTTTAAACATTTTTTTTTCATGAATTTCCTGCCCCACTACTGTAGGGCTTTCTCTGAAGGAAGAATGATACGTTGTATGATACTTTTGCTTTGATGTAAAATGTATAATTCTAAAATTGCACAGATATTCAGAATGGATACATTGTTTGTGCAGCTGCTCAGCTGTTAATATATGATCAGAAGCACAAGGAACAGCCAGTTTAAACCTCAGTCATTTTCACTCACATCTCAGTGGGAAAAAAAGAGGATTAATAATGGGCCAGGGATATTATTAATCAGGGATTGTCTGTGTATATATGCCCTACCCTTGTAGCTTGCACTGGAAAATGGAGTACAGTTACACCACCTCCTCTTGTTAGCACATTGAGTTAACCCCTTAAAGACCAAAGGGGTGAGCAACGCATTGCTTTGCAATGCATTGCGCACCATTCTGATCCTTAAAGGGTTAAACAGGTCATACACCTCCCCAGTGTCCCCCCCTCCTTGGCATAAGTGGCATAAAGAGAATAATTTTTTGGTGCAGGTGGCCTAGGCAGGGGCAGCACTAATAAATGTGTTCCAGTGACACATTTACCATGGGATCATATTAGTATATTGGAAAACAAGCAATCGGGTGCTAAAAGGAAAACATACCGGTCCCCCAGGATTCAGCATTGGGCTTCAGGTGTTGATCCACAGTGTCAGCATACAAATCCAAGGCTCCCTCCAGCCCCTATGCAACAGCAAAATCCAGACAAAATGGCTGCACCGCTCCACAAATGGTGTCAGAGAGATATTCGTAAAAATCAATGCTTTATTAATATCAAAAGTAAAAACATTTACCAAACATCAGACATCTGTTCTTGGTCTCAGGTCTACATATAACAAGTGATATATCCAGTCTACGCATTTCGTGTTATGACTCTGTTATGTCTGATGTTTGGTAACTTTTTACTTTTGATATTAATAAAGCATTGATTTTTAAGACTATCTTGCTGACACAATTTGTGGAGCGGTGCAGTCGTTTTGTCTGAATTTTGCGATCATATTAGTACATCCCACCCTAATCATATTAGTACACCTCCTTTATTCAGTATAGTCTGTAAGCTCTAGAGCAGGTTGCATGCTCCAAAGCACTTGTGTTATCTATTGTCAGAGCCCTAAATCTGTAAACAGTGAGTACACTTGAGCACTTTAAAAGCAGCAGTTTATTCATTGCTGTGTATCTGACTTCTATCATTAACCCTTTGAGTGCCAGAAAAGTATCTAATATTTCTTCACTTACCTTACTATGGACAGAGATTTGTAATGGCCCCTATTGTTTTTGCCCCCTGCTCATTGGTTAAAGAGATAAGATCTTTAATTAGTCCTGGATAGGAGAGGGCTGGCCTGTGGGGCAGGGGGGATAGTTGCCCCCAGTGCCAGTCATATGTCTGAGCAAGAGGGCCACTGTCTCAATCAGTCTTCCACTTGCTCCTGTAAATGGAGGTTCACTAGTGATACCACAGAGCTTCAACTGAAATGGGGTTACACAAATGATACCACAGAGCTACAATCCATATGGAACTACACTACTAATATAACTAATTTCCCTTGTAAGCTCTATGGTATCACTAGTGTATACCCATTTCAATTGTAAGCTACATGGCATGCGTTGCCTCACTGCATAACATAATGTTAACAAAAGGGAGTGAAGTGGGACAGTGGGCTGAAACAATAGTAGAAATGGGTCACTTGATTGTATTTGCCTCCGTGGCCACAAGTTGCCATCCCTCCCCTGGTCCTGGTTGTCATGTCCAAGGAGGTGGAAATAACAGCAGCTCATAGTTTTTTTTAAACTGAATCAGGCAGAGTGCATGCACCTACTTAACCCTAGGACCAGTGGGTATAAAACACATTAAGAAGCAATGTGTTTCACGTCTCCTTGGTCCTTAAAGGGCTAAGATTATAATGTGTCCTGTGGTCCTGTAGGCAACTGTCATGTCCTCCTCCATGGACTGATTGAAGATTGTATCTTTTGAACTAAGGCACAAGAGGAAAATTCATAGGGGCCATTAGTATTTTTTAACCTCTTAACGACTGGCCGATCGGCGCGTTTTTTTTTTTTTTTTTTTTAATTTCCGGTTCCGGACTCCCCGAACGGCATGCAGCCGCGCGGGGAGCCCGGAATTCCATGACGGTCATAGTTCGTCATGGGTTGTTAACTCAGATAGACCCATGACGTACTATGACCGTCAAGGGTCGTTAAGGGGTTAATCATAAGAGCGGTATTATTAGTAAGATGTGGCATATGTCTATGATTACACACTGTATGTAATGCAAAATGCGTAAGATTGTTGGGTGTCTTGAACACCTTAGCAGTCCCAGCTCCAAGTCCCTGTTACTGTTTTTAACGTTTAGAATAAAATGTATATTTTTATGAAGCCAATGCACACTTGTTTGGATTGGAGTACTGTTGAAAATCTTGTTTGCACCCAGTGGCAGCAAAATAGTTAAACCCCCCCCAAAGTAGAATAATCAAATCCCCGTTACTTAGGCAGCAGGCAGAGCAACACCTACACCCCAGAGAATACAACTGGAACATTTCATAACTGTCCCACCTCTTTAAGGGTGGGTAAAAACAGCAAAACCTTAGCTCCCATTACAATGATTTTCTAGGAACAGCTGACACAAACAGCATGTAACTGCTTCCAGTTTACAAGCATAGGATTCTACCAGCGCAGCTGCGCCAGGGCGAGGAATGTGTGGTTCACTTTGAGAAACTCAGCCTTAACGACTTGTCTGTATTCTGCACCAAACAACAGCTATTTATCCTAAGCTAAAGATAATCACCACTTAGTGAATCTCCCCCTACGTGTCCATAGCTCCACCCATGACCACACCCCTGTTCTTCACATGACCCAATACCCATGCTCTATTTTGTGGCTCAAAAGTTACCCTTGGCCTATAACAAGCAATGCCAAAAAAAGGCTTTAACCCCTTGGTTGCTAGAGAGATCTCCAATGCATTGCATTGTAAAGAGGTATAAAACTGGCACAAGGACATTGAGATTGTTCTGCCCACACCCACAATTCAGAATGTGGGTGTGGCCAGCACAGCTTAGATGTCATCGCAGTGGCATACTGGTGTGGGGAGCGGTCCACCCGAGTACCACTCATTGGGGGTGCCACACTGCCTGTCTGAGCCTGCTGCCTGATTGCCCTAAGCAGGTACCGACGGCATTAGATGTGCCCCCACATCCTACCTGCTTCCTTGAGTCGCACTGCAGCCAATGAGAGAGGAGTGCTTTCACAGGATACTCCTCTCACATTGGTTGTGCGCGGTGTGCAGCAGTGCGGCACTGTAGCTCAAGGTCTGAAGGAGATGCCTGGACCTGACACAGCCAGCACAGCACGCAAACTGGAGCAGGAGGACACGGAGGAGACAGAGATGCAAGTGCTTTTCTCCATGAAGCCTCCTAGTTCAGGGGTAGCCCTCAGCAGTGTGTCAGCAGCAGGTGCGGGTGTTTTTTTTACATTTTAAAATGGGGGAGATGCCAAATATAGGATCCACCCCGGGTACAAAATGTTCTAGGTATGCCTTTGTGCCACTGCTCAAAATATGGAGCTCTAGGCAATTGTCTACTCTGCCTATTGGGAAATCCGACCCTGAACATAGGGATAGGACAGTCTGGAGAAACCCTCTTCCCTGGATTACTTGCTATATGTGTTTAACCCTTTGAGAGGCGAAGAGATGTGAAAATGCATTTCTATGCGTATATGGAACGCAAAGAGTTAAAATTGCACTTGAGTTGGAGATGGGAGGGAAAGGACCAAACAGTCCTGGGGGGAACGGCATAGCACAAAAAAGGTAAATTGCCTATAGCTTGAAAACACATGGATTAAACTGCATCTAACACAACATATAGGTAATTTAAAATTGTGTGACAGTTCCACTTTAACACTTCATATAACAGGCTTTGGGCCATATACAGAAACACAAGGTGTAATTTATAGCAAACCAATTGCACCACAGGTAACACATGAAAATTCCCATTAACCCTTTGTCTTAAATATCACACTGACACTCAGACGGTTAAATGGGGCAGTTGTTTAGGGATTCAAAGAAGTCCAGGATGTATAAAGGGGCATGAAGGGTGTCCGACATGGAAACATCAATGGACCAGGATGTATAAGTTTACAGTAGGGAGAAAATCCATGGAATCACTGCAAAGCAAGGATTATCCTACCTCCTATGTGTCCCTCTTTAGGAAGGGTATCCTTTTAAAAAGTTGCGTGCGTAATAGAGTGCCGCTTCACTCCGCATTCATCATGTTGCCATAGTGAAAAGGGTGACATGAGAATATCGCCATGCATAATAGCGCAAGATTCTCATGTTGCCCCATGAAAGGTCGCAGAGGAGATCCGCTTATGGAGTGCTGTTTGAAGCACAAGTAAATATTAGAGGATAAAGCTGCAGACTAAATATAGAGGATACAAATAAAGAACTTGCCGTGTGCTGGGCTTCCCTCTGGCATGCAACGCATTAAAGACTGATGTCTAATGCAATAATAATAAGTTACAACGTAACATAATATATCTGGCACCTCTTTACAGAAAGAAAGAAAGAAAGAGGACAGATAGCAGACAGAGAGAAAAACAGATAATGGCTATAACATAAATTCGGATAGATGCATTGATCTTTTGCATGACAGAGGGAATCCCAGCACATGGCAATTGAAATCTTATGTTCTAATATTAACTTGTTCTTCAAATGGAGTCGGTGAGGCATTCCATCACATTCTTTCATGTGGCATCATGAGAATCTCGTGCTTTTATGTATGGCAAGATTCTCATGTCCCCTTTTCACTATGGTGGCATGATGAATGCGGAGTGAAGCCGCACGCAATTATGCATGTGACATTTCAAAAGCGAACCCTTTAGGAAGAACAGTTCGTCTATGAGACCCAAATCCCTCTGTCCCTCTTTACCATCAGACCGTGTGGTGTATATAAGTGTATCACATTGCTCCACAGCAATAAAACTTACAATTGTTTAAACTTCAGTGAATGTGTTTATTAATTAGTCTGTGCAAACATTAATATGTGTTTCATTGCTCTAAACGTATATACACACCACACTGTCTGATCTCCTAAAAGGAGGGACAGCAGTGTGGGAAACAGGGACAAAGGGATTTGGATTTCAAAGAGGGGCTGCCCCTCCTAAAAAGGGACGCTTGGGAAGTGTTAGCACGGTTCCACCTGCACTAAAACTTTTTTAAGTGTTAGTTTTCCTTTAACAGAAGGACATGAGCCAGATTTAGAACAAAAAATAGTTTAGAAAATCCCTCTTGGCGTGAATTCCTCCCATAAAAAGTGACGTTGCTGGTTGTTTGTCATGCAACAGACTTAAAGTCTGGCAACTGTTGCCTTAGATTGTGGCCTCTTTGTTAATAATCATTTTCCAGTTGAAAATGAAAGGAATGTTAATTGAATCAACTTACATAAAGCCCAACGCATAGTGTGCATAAAACAAGGAAACACATCCAAAATACTGGTTATAAAGGATGTCTTTGTATTTGCATGATGGGTTTGTCAATGCTGGTTAACCTTTGAATACCAACGTGATTTCCAACACATTGAACAGAAAGGACCTGTACATGCCTTTGGAGAGCATAGGGTTAAAGTACTGTGTAACATGGAATAAATATGTATTGCAGGGTTTATCTCGCCGAGTAAAACTAGGATATTCCTACCTCTGAGAGATGTTTTATTCAAATGTTATTACATTTCAAATCTGAATTTTATGGGTACAGTACCTCCATGGCCTGGAATTTTATGGTGGTGCTGTAACTACAAAAACCTATGGATGGTTATTATCCCTGAAATAGCTGTCCACAGACAGCACCACCATACTATTTTAGGCCATGAAGGTACTGCGTCCATTCAACAACAGTTTGATCTGTAATGACCTTTGACTACAACATTTTCAGCTGCAGAAGTGCTGTTGGTTTGCTTATTTAGGATAAACTGCAATATATAATTTTTCCATATTACACAATAGCTTCCCTTTAACCATTTGCTTGTCAGGGAGGTAACCAACACATTACAACCCAATACGCTGGATACCTCTCTGGCACTTAAAGGATTAAAAAATAATTCATATCTATTGTTGAGGTAAATCTAGGCAAATAATTGTGCTATCCTTCTCAGCCATCCCTTGGATTCTAGAGGCATCTCTAAAGGAAGTGATATGTTGTAGGCACCTCTAGCATCTAAAACTTTTAAAGGAACAATAAAACTTTATTTTACAATAAAACTTTATTTGAACTTTACATAAAAAAGCAATGCTTTGCAGACCACTCTAGAATTCAAGGTGTTAAAATTCCCATTCAAAGGGATAGTAATACTTCGTTTTAACTTTATTTTATTTTGTAGGCATTAAAAAAAACATGAAGAACAATATAATTCTTATCTCTCAAACCTTTATGTGTTAAGAGATATTCACAAGCAAAGTTCCCCTCCCCGCCCCTTTTACCCAGTGTAAGCCATCTCTTCTCAGATGTGGAATCTGGTTGTAAGACTAGAAAGATAACAGCAGGGGACAATCTTCTTCCTATGAAAACAATGAAAGCCCTGCCCCCCTTGACAAGCTTTTCAGGTTTTTCCCTTATCTTAATTGAAGATTGTCCCTCTCTGCAATCTACCTGGGCACCTCCCTTCTGATCTGCCTGAGCATTGTTACATCAGTAAAAGGGGCGGGAGGGGGACACTTTGTCATTAAATTACTCTTGAACTACAACTCTGACAGAATTGAAATAACACTCTCCAAAGTCCAAATACTATGATGATTAATTAGAGCTGCTTTTATTATGAAACATTACTATCCCTTTAAATCAGTTGGGATTTTTGGAATTTTTAGTTCTTCCCTATAGTGTAAATGGTTTGTCTCAGAACCTCTCCACTTTTTCCTTTGAACATACGCCCCTTAGAGTTTTGACTCAAATCCCAGGGTCTCAGGTTGAAGAGACAAATTCTTAGGATGAGTGAGTCTTGGGTTTCCTACTTTATGACCTGCAACAATTAACTACTTTAGTAGTCCCAAAACAGGGTTGTTATTCACTGAGAAATAACATAGGAATTGTGATATCACTGGATAAGTCATCTCCACTTTATCACCTCTTCATCACGCCTTAGTGAATAATCACCTTGGTTTAATTTGCACCAGAAGTAATATCTATAAGCTGCAGAATGTTAAAACTTCCTTAAGGAACGACTGAGACATCTCTGGGTTGGAGTAAGCAGGGTCATTTTGCCTCGAACAGTGGTTCTCAACAAGGGTATGGTGGCACTTTGGTATACCACATATATCCACTTTGGGTGCCCCTTCTTTTCTATAAAAACTTTGACAGAATATGATTTTCGAGTTTCAAATATATATTTATGGAAAGTGTAATGCACAATATGAGTGTTTTTGTTATTCTAATTGTGTATATAAGTATATCAGGGCTCAAAATTTCCACTCGCCACTAGCCAATGGTGAGTGAAAATTTAGCCCTGGCGAGTAGAAATTCAGCCCTGGTTGGTATGTTATGGCTTGCAGTGGCGAGTAACTTTTCAAGTCTGGCTAGTAGCAAAGGATTTCAACTTTTAAGCCCTGAGTATATAATTTATGTATTTGTAACTTTCATTTTTCCCTGACAAATAACATATATAATGTTAGGTTTTCCCCAAAAATTCCAGACTCAGTGTTACAGGTGCATTGAGCAAAAAAGGTTAAGAATCACTGGCCTAGAATCTATGTTCTGGGGAACTTTAAGAGTAAATATTCCAGTGATCACAGGGTCAAGCTTATTTTGAAAGTTCCCAGGTATGCCTATTAGTGGTTGGACCTAACTAGTTGCTCTTTTCTTAACCTTCCTTAAAGGGATAGTAATGTCTTAATGATATAAAAAGTAATTTTGTAGTGCAGAAAATAATAAATCCATTGATGCCATTCCTATCTCTCAGACCTTTATGGTTTCAGAGGTAGAGCGTTCTAAAGTTCCTTCCTCCCTGATGTCAGCTGTAAAGCTGACAGACGGAGATCCTAGTCGGCCGACTCGAGGAGGCTCTTCAACAGAGCCACAATAGCGCAATTTAAAAGGAAATACTTCTTTTTAACAGTCTAAAAAGTGTGCTTGCAACCCAAGCACACATTGTAGACCATTTCAATTAAGTATTTCTTTTTAAATTGTGCTATTTTGACTCTGCTGAAGAGCCGCCTGTCGTTCCCCAGACCAGGATCTCCTGCTGTCAGCTTACAGCTGATGTCAGGAGAAGAGGAGGGAGGGGGGAACTTTAGAACCATAAAGGTCTGAGAGATAGGAATAGCACCGATGGATTTCTTATCTTCTGTACTACAATATTACTTTTTATATCATTAAGACATTAGTAAACCTTTAACGTTTTTTCTTAACCTTTTTCCACTGACTGGGTACAGTTTGCAGACTGCTCCAGTAGTGAATGGGTTACAAGTCTGGTGACAGCAGGGCTTGTGGGAAGCAGCTGTCCAGAGCTAATGGATTTCTACTGGAGACATCACAACGCAGAGGACTGCATGAGAAATGGATTCCAGATTAGGGGGTAGGCAAGGAATGCTGTTATGTGGGGATCCATGAGCTTCTGGAAACACAGCTGAAGCAAATAACTGAAATGCACATTAACCCTTTGATTGCCAGAGGGGGGAAGCCTTTGCTTATCCGTATGTCGCTTAAGCGGTTAACTCATCCATTGCAGTTAATTCAATAACATACCGTACTGCAAAAGTGACTTTCAAGACCTCAACTTTAAAGTAGACATGTTACCAACACAGCTTCTAGTCTCACTAAATGCATCTATTTAAACTGTCTGTACCTAAGGAGACCATGTAACCCTTTAAATAAAGAAAGATCATAAATTATACTACAGGATTGCACTGATTCCTGCATAGTCATGCAGAATGAAATTTACAAAAATGTCCCAGGAATATGTGGTCATCTTGTTTTTTGTTTTCTGAACAGGTTAGTTTTATATATTTTTGATTTATTAGTTGGGGAATCTAACCACATCAGATGTTTGTTCTGATTTGGTAAAATACAGCTGCATAATTTATTACTCACATGTCCAGAAAATCACCTCTCTCCAACTTCTTACACTCCTAAAACCTACTATAGCATATTGTAGCAATGTTTCAAACAAAAAATTATGATACACCATGTCAAAGGCTTTGATTTGATCAAGCCCAGCAAAATACCATACCCCCAAGTGTTCTCCTTTAGGACCCTCTTCGGGACCAAAATCCCTCTGTCCCTTTTTCCCATCCTGGTGTCCCTTTTTAGGAGATCAAACTGTGGCTGTGTATATAAGTGTATCACATTGCTTCTCAGCAATAAAACTCACATTTATGTTCTTTTAAGCTTCAGTATATGTGTTTATACATTAGTCTTTGTAAATAAAATACTTTGGTCTTTCTCTCAATCATTTATTCAGTCACACAGAGGCTTCAATAGGTCATGACGTAACCTAAAAATTATTGGTGATGCTGCACCCACCAGGTCCAACACCTAAAACAAAAGTGTCCTTTTTTGGCCACTTGAAATCTTGGTAAGTATGAAGTACACACCTGATATCTAGAATACACTACCACCTCTCTTATCAATAGCAGTAAATGGGATGTATCACCTTATTAAAAGTTTGCTTTAATCTGTTAGTCTTAGTTTTATCAACAATGACGTGCCTTTTTTTTTCTGTTCGCTCTAGAAATCCAGTTTTCCAACTTTCTTTTCCCCCTCTGACGTGTTCTCCTCACTCTGATCGGCAAAATGCGCGCAGAAGAGTAAACAGAAGAGATCCTCCTCCACGCTGCTCTGTCTGTAAGCTGGAGCACTCTCACTGGCTAGATATCAATCTCTGCCAATGAGAGTGCTATTGATAATTGAGGTGGTAGTGTATTCCAAATATCAGGTGTGTACTTCATATTTGCCAAGATTTCAAGTGGGCAAAAAAGGATACTTATGTTTTAGGTGTTGGACCTGGTGAGTGCAGCATCACCAATCATTTTTAGGTTATGTCATGACCTATTGAAGCCTCTTTGTGTGACAATAAATGACTGAGAGAAAGACCATAGTATTTTATCTTATAGTCTGCATTTACAAAAGACAGAGGGAGACAGTTCTTTAATTCATTCAAATTACCTTGTTTAGAAAAATGTACTAAAACATACTGAGATGGGGTCAAATGTTCCAATGTTAACAGCTAATTATACACTGCTACCAGATCAGGTACTGGAATTTCTGGAAAACAGATAAAATCTAGCTCTATGTCCATCTAAACCTGAATACTTTTTTCCCATCTGCAGATTTAATGTTGATTCTAACTTCATCTGTTATAGGCTTAATCACTTCAGTGGACTCATCTGTATATAATACAGGTTAATATACATCTCTGAAAAACATTTGTATTTTCCTATGATCTATAGATTTTATTTCCTTCCATTTGGTTATGTTCATTTTATTTATCATTCCTGAAATAATTTTCTTACAATCCATTATTTACAAGCTTCAAGTGGATTCAAAACAGTGAAACCCCAACTGTCTGCTCCATTGTCCGCCTCCAAAGATGTCCATGAACAAAATGACTTTTCCACATTTTCTTTTTAACTTGAGCAATGTGTTCTCAAACAATACTCTCCGTATTTTGGGGGGCTTTGGACTTAAACAGAACTTTTTATATATTGTTTTATTTGTTTCCATCAAAATGATATTATATCATTTAAACAATGTATGGATTCCTACCATTATAACAATATACAAATTATTTTTTAACTTGCTCAGTAGCTAGTGCTTTTAGACTTAGCATCCCATATCATATTCTGTCCTTTATCTTTAAAGGCAGGACATCATCACATGGTTTGAAATATCCAGTGGAACAAGCTGAAATCTCCAGTGGAACGAGCTGAAGTTCTCCAGTTTTGGTGTTCTTAGTGCATAGTCTCTATAGAGCCTATGCACAATAGAGGTTAGGGAAGTAATATCACTGGAAATGACTTCTCCAGTGATATTCCTAATCTCTGTATTATTCTATACAGCCGATGCACTAAGAACTCCAAAACTGGAGAAATCATAGTGCATTGGCTTCATAGAATAACATAGGACTTGGAGAAATGATTTAACTGGAGAAGTCATCTCTGCTGTATCACCTCTTTATCAAGCCTTAGTGCATCCCCTGGAAAGGCTGTTTACATATATCTGATCTAAATCATTTGACCATTTTCCTTTCTGATATTGGAATCTATATTTTTAGATACTTACACTTAAGTGACAACAAGCCAGGCTTGACTAATTCATTTTTTAAAGAAATTTCCATAATATTTTACATTTTTATCATTAGTATCTCAGCTCTCATTATTAACCATGATGTTAAAACCACCATTATTAGTACTTTTGAGCGGAAACGGTATGCATTTGCAGCTGAAAATAATTATTATTTGTCAGTCTTCTAAGCTGAATAAGTTTAATAGTCTTCTGTTAGACCTATTAAAAATCTCCCAGAGCATATCCAGGTTCTGTACCAACGTGAAACTCATCTCAAACTACTGTGATCCTGGAAAATGAATGAGAGCAAATATATAACTTGCAGTGAAGCCCACAAAGTCTTATTCGAGTCCACACCCAAGTATATTTCTGTCTAGAACAGGAGAAGCCAACCCTGGCCTCAAGAGCTACCAGCTGTGCATGTTTTCAGGATATCCCAGCTGGAGCACAGGTGGACTAATCAGCTGCTCACTTTAATAAGTCTGCCTGTACTCAACCGTTGATGTCCTGATAACATGCACTGTTAGTAGCTCTTGGGGACAGGTTTGCTGCCCCTGCTCTAGATTATCAGATTCTGGTCCTGTGGACAGCAGGAGCGCAGCATTCATCCTCCCTGGGATATCAACTGTTTGTCTTGTAACATGGGAAAATGACTGGACATTTAATCTAGATAAATTTGTATTTACACTTTTCCAGTCCATGTGTGTTTTTTTTTTTTTAAAGCTCGTTTTGATAGCACCAGTCTCTAGGCCACTATTTCTATCCTGTAATGTTACTGCAGACTTCTTACTATCTGTTGGAGTGGGTAGATCTTCCCAGGTGCCATCAGTACTTGTTTTAAGCGCCATGCTTAACTGCAGTCTATTAGTTCTTTACACTTCCCTTTTGCGTATGTTATGGTTGTAACCTTAAACATTTTATATTCTTTTCCATTAGTTTTTCCACAACACAGTGTATACCTGTGTATTCTGATTCCATCTGAACATTTAGGGGTTAAAATCTGGTTTGAGAAGTTGCAGATTGAATGTGTTCATCTGTGGTCTGTGAATTGGTTTTATATGCAGTCACTTCTGTTGAGGCAGCCTCACTTTGGAGGAGATGCACTATGGTATAATAAAGAGGTGATAATGTGGAGATAACTTCTCCAGTGATATCACTTCTCCAGTTCCTAGGATATTTTATGGATCTTTCATGTGACAGTAATCTCAGTGCATTGGCTCGATAGAATAACATAGGGCTTGGAGAAGTGATATCTCTAGAGAAGCTATCACCTCATTATCAGGCCTGAGTGCATAACCCTCTTTGTCTCTCACATTCAGTCAATCTCTGTAGTACTGAAATCTCTCCAGACATACCATCTGAATTTGTATTAGAGGATAAAGTAGCAGACATTACATATTTTGACTGACGGTTATATTTTTAGGATGTTTATCTTTCATTGACTGTATTGACAAACTTTAAATGCTTAATGGATTTATCTTTTGTATTTGAGAGTTTTTTCAACATGGACTTCATTTTTCATCTTTTCAGTCTATTCCACTTTTCCTACAGTGAAATAATCTTGACATCCAAATGGTTAATCCGTTGCAGTAACTCTGATTTCTTACAGTCCTCTGTTACTTGCCCCGCGTTCATTACCAAACATTGCTTTTCCTTGTACACATATTCAAACATTGCTCACAAAGCCTGATGATTTTGATAAGCATTACTCCACTCTTTATCCAAAACAGCCAATAATTATCTTATTAATCTTTCTTTAAAGTTCTTCTCACATTTCCTGTGGTATTTTGGCCTTCCATCAGATTTAGGATTGATACCAAATTAAGATTAATATCCAAAATAGCAACACTCCAGTCTCAGTTTAAAGCTATCCCCAGTGCCCCTGATCACCCACACAGGAGTTGTAGGCGTGGGCGGATTGTCCTATCAGTGGATCGGGCATCCCCTGGTGGGCCGCTAGATCATGGGCCGGTGGAGGAGATCAGAGGATCTCACCTCACCGTCTCACAATATTTTGAAGGAGAGGTCTGTGATGCCACCGGCACAGGCACTCTCTGCAACAGCCCTCTCGTTCCTTGTAAATACAGAGCACCAGGATATGACATAATATCCTGGCTCCTGCACTCCCATGCCGCACAGGGACCACAAGGGGGCGTCGATAGGGACATCGGTGCAGTTAGTGGGCTGCTTTAAAAACAAAAATGCCCAGGCTGGTATTCCTCTACAATCCGCCCCTGGTTGTAGGGATGGGATTATTGGAGAAATAGGAGGAGTTACAGGGTGGGGTTATATGGTGCAATATTAGGAGTTACAGGATGGGGTTATATGGAACAATAGGAGGAATTATAGGGAGAGGTTATAAGGAGCAATAGGAAGAGTTATAAGGAGGGGTTTTATGGAGCAATAGGTGGAGTTATAAGGAGGGCTATAGGATACAATAGAATAGCTTTTTCCCTTTGACAGCCTTGCAATGCGTTGTATACCACTCTGGTACTGAAAGGGTTAAATAGATAATTTATATGGAGCACCTGCAATTATACAGAGTATACACTAATAAAGTAACACAAGTGTACTTTTCCCTTTCATACTGTCACAGGATTGATGGATAGTCCTCACAGTGAGCTGTGAAATAACGTTGCATGGGGCCTCCACCAGCACCATCTCTTAACTACATGAAAATAAAGAGAAACTCAGGAGACCCAGAAAGGGAACAGCTTCTTCTCACTAATGTCACAGGGAGGCTGATGCACTAAGGACAGCTGGAGCAGTTCTGGGGCAAACAAACTCCACCACAGGGGACAAATAAAAATTCCAATGTGTTGGATTATCTCTAGCATTCAATGATTTAAAAGCCCCATTTACATCAATGGGAATTTTGGAAATGTATATTTTACCCTATAGTGCAGTTGGTGTGCATATGAAATGATCCAGTTCTTCTTCTGCAGCATAGTCAGCTGATCTAGAGCTAGAGCAATTTTTCTACTGCAGTCTTAGGGCGACATGTTCAAAAAGTCGTCATAATGAAAAAATAGTTGGAGCATGAGTTGGTGGTAAAAGAAGGACAATATTTTCAGAAGTAAATCCATCACGTGTGAAAATGTGTCTAAAGAATTAGAAATGACTGTAAGAAGGTCTTGATGAACACTGCCCTTAAATGATCTGATGTTAAAAATGTCTTTGATTTTGTCTTTAAAAGGAAAATTTTCAAAGAGAGACATTTTATGTCTTTGAAACGACAAATTGTTTCTCACTTCCTCTAACAGTACTTTCATTTATCTCAAAGTTTAGACCATTTTTATTTTTGTCTGGAAAAAATGACGTCAATCAGACAAAAAAGTGACATTAAAACAAGTATTTTTTCTGAAAATACCTTACAATACCCACTTTTAAAGAATGCTTTTTCCCTTTGACAGAGATAGTGGAATTGAATGTAAAAAATGACGGAAACATGTCTGAGAACTGACGAACCATGGTGTAAGAACTTTTTTTTATTCTGATTAGAGACAATTTCAGTTACCACCACTTTCTGAACATCTAAAGTACCACTAACAGGTCAGATTGTTTGGATTTCCTTGCCTAAGCACATTTGCTTACTTGGTGGGTAGTGTGGTCTGATTAGTTCACCTATTTTCATGTAGGGCAATCCAGAAAACTTGCACTGTTAAGGCTACTTGAGGACCATGGCTGAGAAACTCCGTATAGAGAAGATAATGGGGAAGTTGTACTAAGGTGTGATGAAGAGGTGATACAGTGGAGATGACTTCTCCAGTGATATCACTTCACCAGCCCCTATGTTTTCCTATGGAGCCAATGCACTAAGTTTGTGAGCTCTTAGTGCATAGGCTACATAAGATAACACAGGAACTGGAGAAGTGATGTCACTGAAGAGGTTATCTCTACTTTATCTCCACTCCACACCATAGTGCATAACCCCCAGTGACATATATGTTTCATTTAGATATTAGTTTTATTTTACACTAATATAATTCCAGATTAAACTAATTTTACATTAAAGGGGCTCTCTCACCTAAATACATGTAATGCTCATTAGTTAGAGCATTTATCTAAAACACTGAAAATATAATTCATTGTATTTAAAAAGCAGTTACATGCGCAAAATTAAAGTTTAAAAAGTGTCCGGCAGCCTGCTTCCGGCTTGCCGAACGTTGCCGACCAGAGGCAGCTCCCGTCCCACTACCCATCATCCTCCGATGACGGAGGCTGTCTGTCACTAAAGTGGAGCGATCGCATTGGCTAGATATCAATCTCTGCCAATGCAATCGTTCCACTTTAGTGACAGACAACCTCCATCATGGGAGGATGATGGGTAGTGGGACGGGAGCTGCCTCTGGTCGGCAAAGTTCGGCAAGCCAGAAGTAGGCTGCCGGACACTTTTTAAACTTTAATTTTGCGCATGTAACTGTTTTTTAAATATAATGAACAATATTTTCAGTGTTTTAGATAAATGCTAATGAGCATTACATGTATTTAGGTGAGAGATCCCCTTTAAACTGCATTTGTCCATTTTGGTCCATAGATGGTGCTATTACTATAACTCAATATGAAGAGGCATAGTCTATGACTCAAGTTCTCTCATACAGTCATTTAAAGAAAAAAAAATAAGCATGGTGGACACCAGTTGGCTCTGTTGCTACCAGTGTAATTAAAATAAAATAAAAAAAAGTTGTACCATAATAACCTTTAATCCTTGGAGTTCCAGAGGGGCATCTAATGCATTACTTTACATTGGATACCCCTCTGGCACTCAAAAGGTTAAGTAAGCAGTTTCACAGCACTGGCAGTACCCTTGTTTTACTCAATGGGAAAACCCTTTAACATATATATTTTTACCCTGAACAGGTGTAAACTCAGGATTTCCAGAGAGTTGATTCCAAAAATTACAACAGAATATTGCATAACAATATCTAAAGCTTGTTTAGTGTAAATCTGTATGTGGAACCTGCTGTTATAGGACTACAATTCTCATCATCTTCAGTCGGCTGCTGACCAGCTGAGGATGATGGCAGTTGTAGCCCTCAAACAGCTGTAGGCTGGCCGAGCATAATGGGAGTTGCAGTACCCCCACGGTTTAAGGAAAGCCACATTACTCATTTACCTATGCTTGAAATCATCTTTCCGTCTAAACAAGACAGAAAACCTTCTATCCTGTGTTAGTCCACATTATACACAGTATCGTCTCAATCAAGTTCTTCCATTAACCCTTTGAGTGACCAAGGGATGTCCAAAGCATTGCAGTGTTTGGAAACACTGTATCTCATGAGACAATTCACAAGGGTAATGGGTACCCAATTCATGTACCACGTTAGTGCAACTTCTTGTAACTTTAGAAAATGAGCCTGTACTAAGATGAACTGGAGCAATGCTTGAATGATTCAGCTGTATCATAGAAACAAATAATGATGCCCTGAATATACATTGATTAAAATTAGGCCTTTAACCCCTTGAATGCTGGAGAGTTCTCCAATGCATTAGTGCTCACTCTACTACTCAAATATTAAAAGTCCCATTTAATTCAGGATAATTTAGTGCCATCAGATTTGTAGCATGGGTGTTAATGGGAATGCAATGGAATCACATTAAATGGGTAGTAATACTTAATATCAAAATAACTATATATTGTAGTGTTTATCCCCTGAGTATCACAGTGGCCTGAAATTATACAGTGGTGCTGTTGCTATACCATCCTATAGAGATTTATAGTCAACAGCGCCACTGTACAATTTCAGGCTACTGTGATACTGCACATAAAAAAAATAATGTTTGATCTGTAATAACTTTTGAATAAAACATGTTTCAGCAGTGGGAGTACTCTTCTTTTACTCAGAAGGATAAAACCTACAACATATTATCTTTTACATTTTAAAGCGGAACTACCACCTCCACTAAAGTCGCTCTGTAATACTTAGGCAGGTGGCGACTAGCTTACTAATCATTATTTTACCTCTCAAAAGTGCCCACTAATAAAGTTATCCTTAAAGTTCCAAGACTGACGGACAGGTTACTGCAGCCTGTGCGCCTGCTCTGTCAGTCTCTTCTGGAGCCGTCCGGGCCAGTGCAATGCCTGTGAAGGGTGAAGAGGACTGACAGCACAGGCGCACATTCAAGATGTCCGCAGTGATGCCTAGCTTCCAGTCCCAGAAGCTTAAAGATAACTTTATTAGTGGGCACTTTTGAGAGGTAAGATAATGATTAGCAAGCTAGTCGCCACCTGCCTAAGTATTGCAGGGTGACTTTAGTGGAGGTGGTAGTTCCGCTTTAAGTATTACTATCCCTTTAATAGCATAGGTAGCTGTCTTTTTGATCCGCTGCTTATATTGACAGCAAGGAATGCTGGGAGCAAATACAAAGCAGTTCTTACAAATCTTGTATAAATCACATGAAAAACAATAAAAACACATGAAAAAACAGCCAAACTG
This sequence comes from Rhinophrynus dorsalis, assembly GCA_037306005.1. Lineage (NCBI taxonomy): Eukaryota > Metazoa > Chordata > Amphibia > Anura > Rhinophrynidae > Rhinophrynus > Rhinophrynus dorsalis. The sequence goes on along the minus strand of CM074726.1, from coordinate 43,159,577 downwards.
ATCATTTTTCAATAAGATTTTACAGCTACAAAACAGTCCTCACTCATACTCATTCTCACAATATCATACCCACTTAACCCACCAATCGCCCACTCATCTACATGGGAGATCAGTGGTACTAGGTAGATCAGGAGTAGGCAACATCTGGCTCTCCAGCTGTTGAGGACTACAACTCTCATCATCTTGGGGAGGGTAGAAGTTGTAGTGCCTGACAGCTGGAGAGCCAGGGGTTACCTAACCCAGGGGTTACCTAACCCTGGGTTAGATCAAGCAGCTGAGGTTCCCTGTGAGAACACCAGCCCAGGAATGCCATGTGCAGATACAAGTGAACACACACGCATTCAAAATATCTGTAATACTTCAAAGAGACCAGATTCTGCCATATGAGTATCTGTTTAATATCCAGCAAATACAGTATAGCTTTGATAATAAAGTAACAGGAAGGATCATGGAAATGCTGATGATACCAGACAGATAAGGAGCTTTCTATCTAAACATTTTCACAGGTTTATTGCTCTGACAGTTTCCAGAAAAAATAAGCACTCTCCCTTTTCCTGAAACAGCCAATTGTTGGCAGTGCCCCACAAATAATACTTAAACACTTAATCCTCCTACCTTGCTGTTTGCTGTGACTGTGGTTGTAAAGACCAAGGAAAAAAGCAGAAAAAGTTCAAATCCCCACATAGCTGCTGCTGCTATTGCTGCTCAGACCCTGGCTGGTAGTTGGAGTAAATGTGCTGAGAGACACGAGAGTGGAGAGACAGTGCAGATAGATAGGAGGGGGGAGCGATGGAGAGACTCCCTTTCCTGCCTCCCACAGATCTGATAGTGAACTGATGCAGCTTTGCTGTCTCGCAGTCTGTTTAGTTAGAGAGGAGGAGCATATAGTAACACCTACTAACAATCTGAGTTATTACAGAACACTGGCTGAGGTTTAGAGCAGAGTCTCCTATAACAGTAATAATAATTATGATTATAATTTATTTATTGAACATTACATATTCAACAGACCTGTACAATGGGGTGACAAAAAATAAAGGTAGTAACATCAGTAGCAATTACTGTGACACTAAAGGTGAGGACCCTGCTCAGAAAAGCTTTCAATCTACTGATTATTATTATTAATCTTTATTTATAAAATGCCAGCATAATCTTATTATTATATGCAAGAGCATAATATGTAAAGTCAAATTCTTTAGACTATTCATTATTATTTTTTTTTTTTGCATCTTCACCTTTTTTTTTTTTTTTTTTATACTTTTCTATCCTTAACCCTTTGAGTACCAGAGGCGTACGTAACATATTGTTCTGCAATGCGTTGAGTACCTCTCTGACACTCAAAGGGTTAACAGTGAGCTTCCTATTTAGTTATACAATATAAAAGATACAATGTTAAAGAGATAGTGAAACAATGTAAAAAAAACCTACAATTACATTATACAGAACACTGAGTGCTGCATGGAGAGTGTAATATTGCATCATTATCAGTGTTTTCACTGACAGTACCTAGTCATTGAAGGGCCTCTGTGCAAACACCCCCAACACCCAAATAATTTCACGGAGCTATAACCAGAACCTGTTGGACCTGGGGAACACTGGGCTCCTTGGATGCTGGGGACCATCACAGATGCAACCTCTGCACCCCCTGACCAGAAAGCTACTTTGAAACAGAGATCCAGGGTCTCTTTTTTTAAGGGTCATACATGTAAAAAAAAAAGTGTAGGCTGTTTGACTTTACCTACTATGAGGTGTGATAAAGAGGTGATAAAGTGGAGATGACTCCTCCAGTGATATCACTTCTCCAGTTCCTGTGTTTGACTATGAACTATGAGTCTATGAACTAAGATCTCCAAAACTTAAGAAATGTTAGTGATTGGCTCCACTGAATAACAGGAATTGGAGAAGTGAGATCACCAAAGAGGTCATCTCCACTTTATCACCTCTTCAGCACACATTAGTGAATTGTAGAATTGGTAGTCAAAATAAAAGTTTACTATCAATTTAAATCTTGACTTTCAGCAATCATTACATGCTGCCTTGACTCTGTATTGTACGTGTTGTTGAATATGTTGATAGTTCAGAAATAAATAATATTTTATCTTCTTATTATATCCATGTTGCATATATGTATGTAGAAAAAGTTGGTGGCTCCAAACAATGAACATATTCAATAAATAAAATAGGGATTGCATTAAATGGATATTACTACTATTGAAATATATATATCATATTACAGGGTTAATTCAGCTGAGTAAAACAAAACCACTGACCCTGCTGAGAGATGTTTTATTCAAACTTTATTGCAGCTCAGACTTACAATTCTTGGGTGCAGTACCTCCACGATTACAGTGGCGCTGTTGCTACAGTATCTGGTGGATGTTTATGATCAACTTACCAGACCCGTCCATAGGATGCTGTAGTAACCGCGCCACTGTAAAATTTCAGGCCATGGAGGTACTGCACCCAGAATTTCAAATTTGAGCTGCAATAACTTTTGACTGAAACATCTCAGCAGTGGGAATAGCGGTCTAAACACTGCAATATATATTTTTCTATATTAAGTGTTATTATCTCTTTCAATGCCAAATTCTTATAATCAATAAGAAAATGGTTCCTGTACCAAGTAGCTTACAGTCTAATTACATTGGACCCTATTTTACAAAGGTGTGCCCCTTGGATGCTTAAGATGTCTTCAGCTTGTTGCTTTGCAAAAGCTTTGGAGACATACTGTATGTTGCATTCAGGGACATAACATTATATGCTCACATTTTCAGAAACTCCTGCTTATCAATCAGATTATGTACTTAACCTGACCTGGCTTCAACTTATTTTTTTTACATGCAGCTTATTGATTTCTGTGATTTCTTTTCCCCTGAATTATCTCCTGCATTGACCCATGCTGGGTTTCCTCTTCATTCTCCTTTGTGCAGACATCTTCATAGAATATCGTATTCACTTGTTGGGAAATAAGAAAATTATCCTCCAACATTAGGCTCCCACAAACACCACCACCACTATGTTTTTTTTTCCCTCATGTTTTAAAGGAGTATGAAACTTTTTTGTGAAAATAAAATATATGTGTTATAGTACTTTTTCCTGCTGAGTTAAATAAGGCTACTAATACCGCTGAGAGATTTTTTTATTGAACAGTTATTACAACTGAAACGTGTAAGTTTTTGTTTTTACATTACAATGTTATTCTCACCAGGTGGTGCTTTCCCAATTAGTTACTGTAGAGAGTCACAGCTCTCCTATAGAGTACATAATAAAAATTACCCTTCGCACTTTAGTTTGCTCTGTTACTAAAAGTTTGAGTAAAATAATAATAATGCTACATAAGATTTGCAATAACCTTTGAACGAAAGATCTCCCAGCAATGTGACTACCTGGATTTTATTGAGCAGAAGAAGCCCTTAGTATATTTGTTTTCTTTTCATAAAAGTTGACTGCTCCTTTAAAGGACATCTACCTTGTGGATAGTTGCCCTCTTGGGAATAGTTCTTCTGGTGAAGATGCTTTGCGGATCAGCTAAAGAGGTGATTGCTGGTCAGAACCCTGCCCCCCACCATGGCTGCCAGGCTAACTAAGCAATAGAGACTGATCTACAAGACTTTCAAGTCTCAAAGTTAAGTCTCTTGAGGCTGATTGTACAGGCCTCATAGATTGTTGACGACAGGTTTTCAAACACAATCTTTGTAATCTATGATCCTACAATTGTATCAACTGCAGCCTATGGTTTAAAGAGCGGAGTTAAAACCTGTCCTCCGTTCCCCCTCAACAGTGCAGGTTTTTGGGGTCTCCTCACATGAACACAGATGACTCATTCATTCCGTCTGAAGGATCTGCATGAGTTAATGACATTCACTTGTGTTTAATTTAGGGGATCCTGAAAACATTCACTGCTGGGATAGCTTAACCCCCAGAGGGATATGCAGTTCATTGCTTTTCAATGTGTTGCATACTCCTCTGGCACTCAAAGGGTTAAAGACAGATTTAAGGACTCTTAGGTTAAGCCACAGCCCAGGCCCCCGAGCCACCAAAGAGGTTAGTTTTCAAACCCCACAAATGCCTGACAGGAGTCATTTTGAAGTTGCACAGTGCAGTCCCTGGATATTTACTAAATCTGGTCCCACAGAAGTACATTTAGTAAAACTGATAGTTGACCTTTATCCTTGTGAAGGTCAATGAAAAACAGTGAGGCTCATATACTAAGAAAGGATAGACAATTCTGCAACCTACCAACCGCTCCATAGGAAGCAACTAATTATTCTCAGTGTTCCTATTGAGTTAAATAGGGTTTTTAAATGTTCAAATGCTAGAGAAAACTCCAACACTTTGCAAAGCAATGTATTGAAGACCTCTCTAGCATTCAAGGGGAATTTTTATTTGTTCCCTATAGAGCAGCTGGTTTGCCCCCAGAATTGCCCAATTTTTCTTAGTACATGAACCACAGTGACGGGCAACAGGCCTATGCAGTGACTATATGCCGGGGCATAACTACAGAGGTGCAGGTGTAACTGTGCCCAGCATCCAAGTGGCCCATCAGCCTTTGGGACTAATGCGTTCTAGTTTGCCCCAAGGAGAACATTTTTGGCTCAGGGGGTCCAACAACATGTTTGCACTGAGCCCTGCAATGACTAGTTATACCACTGACTGCATGTTTTCCTTGGAGGCAGAGCTGGATTTCCCAATAGGAAGAGTAAGCAACTGCCTAGAGCTACTCATTTGGAGATACACTACTACCACAGCTGTGCTGGTTACACACACATTCTGAATGATGGGTGTGTCCAGATCAGTGTCCTTGCACCAGTGTTATATCCCTTTACAGGCTTTTATTTAACCCCTGGGATGCTAACGAGACCTTCAGTGAATTACAGGGCAATGCACTGGAGAACTGTCTAGCAACCAAGGAATTAAATCTATATTCATTTTTGCTTCTTATGCCAAAGGTATTTTCTGTGCCAGGAAACAGTGGATGGGACTGGGGGTGGAGTCATGTGAGGAGTGGGTGTGGCCACGGGCAGAGCTAAGGGCTCTTAGAGTGCCTTACCTAAGGGAGCCTGAGGATGTCAATACGGCTCTGCTTGGAGGCTTCTCACACAGCTCCCATTACCTGCTCTGGTGCAGTGGTTAACCAGTGAATGTCCTTCTTCCACAATACAGATCTGTTTTTTGTACCCAGTGTAATGATTCCATGAGGTTCATGCACTAAAAAGGATTGGATTAATGATGGGGAAACTAACTGCACCATAGGGTACAGTTTAAATGCAAGTTAGTTTAAATGGAGCTCTTAAACCCTTGAATGCTTGAGAGGTCTCCAGTGAATTACTTTGTAATGCATTGGTGACCTCTCTTACATTCAACAGCTTAAAAGCCCCATTTAAATGAATGGAAATGTGTGGAATTTTTATTTGTCCCCTATGGTGAAGTTGGTTTGTTCCAGAATTGCTCCATTCCTTTTTAGTACATCGGTCACCCTTTTGGCCCAACTCTCTATTCCAATTTATTATTAATACTCGATCCCCCATAGTGAATAACTATTTTTTGCTGTCTCCATAAAACTGTTACTTCTAATATCATATCCAGACACCTTCTTATGATTGGCTCCCATAATGTGGGTGGGGCTTGACTGGGGTGACAAGAGTTGGCTGGTTGAGAAGCAGGGCTTGAATTTAAATGAGGAGTCAACAAGCTGGAATCCTCAAGACCAATAACTTCATGGGTTGCATGGGCAGCCTCCATTGATCCTTAGCGACAGACTTTTAAGCCCTTCATTATGGTCTATGCGAATACCTGGGAACTCTCCGGATCTGACCGGGAGGCTCTGACTTTTAGTATTATTTTTCGGGTCTCCGGAGACAGAGGCTGATTCTCCGGTGGTGGTGAATTTCCTGAGAAACTGTCCATTTCTCCTCCTTCCCACCCTTTTCCTCCCACTTCCAAGCCCTTTCCGAGGAGTAGAAACAAAGAGGAAAACTAGCTTACAGCACTAACTCACCATAATACTTACATATAATAAATGAGATCAGAAAAAGACACAGTGTCTAAAGTATAGATAGCAACTAACAATGAGAGCGTTCTCCAGACCCCCAAGTATTAGACTGAAAACCTAAAGTGCAGACACAAGACAAAAATCAGACCTACGCTCATCTACAGAAGCTGTGAAAATGTATGGCCTGTATTAGGCATATATTATAACACTGTGTTAATAAATATGAGGATTTTGTTCCATAATTTGGTCAAAGTATGTCTCAGCTTGTCAGGGAGTCCACAGGAGGAAGTTCCTTGGTATGTCTATGAGGACTGGATACCTAGTGAAGGGGTGGTCTCTTTTTAGCCCCCCCCCCACACACACACACACACTTCTTCACTCCTGCTGGCCGCCAGAGATTACAGTGTAGCAGTGGCTTCTTGATGGGACTGATCCCAGGGCAGATAGGGCACTATCTGCATGACAGCCGTTCTTTAACCCTTCGAGTGCCAAAGGGGTATCCAACACTTTGCTTCACAATGTGTGGGATACCTCCCTGGCATTTAAAGGGTCAAATCAATAATCGTTTTTTTATTTCTCTCCTGTTGCTCATTGTGTTTTTCCAAGAAGTGCTTCAGTTCACAGTACATCAGCCTCTGCATTTGGTACAAGCACTTTCCCCCCTTTCAGAAGCAGGGCTTTAAAGCACTTAGAGGATCTGGCTACGTTTACAATGAGAAAAGCAACTAGTTCTCAGTACACCCTGGAGAGAATGTATGACTGCTCTGGAGCAGCTCCAGTGGCTGTGCTTCAGACTGTGCTCTACAGAATATGATCACTTTAGACTGTAAGCTCTCACAAGCAGGGCCCTCCGATTGTTCTGTTCTCCATCTTTAATTTGTACTATTTAATATCTCTGTATTGCAGAGCTTTCCAAACTTTTCATGTTGGTGGCACACTTTTTAGACATGCATCATTTTGCGACACATTAATTCAGGTTTACTAGCAAACCGGAGGTTAAACTAACCCCTTATAAGAAATACGGACACACATAATTTGTAATAGCGAAATGTCTGGGAACACAACATATTTCATGAAAACCTTTCACTTATAATTTTAAAAATATGATTTGTAAGATAATAACATATATTTCCAAGATTGTTGTCATTTATGCGTAAGAAAATGTAAATATGTGTAAGAATTTAAAAAATAACGGCAATAACTACTTACCATTTTAACAAGATGTATGAGGTTGATGGGATGAACATAGTTTTTGAATATTCAGTGGAATATTAGATAAAGACACTTGCATTTCAAGCATTTTTAAGTTTCCACATTTCAGTGTCTTTAAGTTTGTCATTGTCGAGTGGCAATCGAACAGCAGCCAAGAAGGTGTTCTATCCAAAAACTGGACCCTTGGAATTTCTCAAACGCGTCACTTCAGGTGCGGCCGAATCACCGGAAGTGACGTGGAATCAGCTGTTTCCACCCGATTACGCATACTGCGCATGCGCAGTACCTGTATGATCCCTCGACTGTGGTGTGCATACACAGATATGATGGAAGGGGAATATACTAGTGCACCATACTAATCGACACCTTTACTGCGCAAAAACGCATGCAGGTTCACATTGAGTCAGAGGATTCTTGTTATGTGACACACCTACCCACTGCAGCTGACACACTAACGTGTCACAACACACAGTTTGCAAAGCACTGCCCTATTGTATAGCACTGCGGACTAAGTTGTCTCCATATAAAGAATAATAATAATAGTGCATACTAGTGCACTCAACCATCATTAAGACGTTAAAGTGGGACCAACATTTTATAACATTTTATTTTTAACCCCTTAAGGACGAGCGGTCCTGGAAGTGAGCTTCCCTTATCTTAAGCCCTTAAAGGGATAGTAATGTTTTATAATAAAAGCAGCTCCAATTAATCATCATAGTGTTTGGACTCTGGAGAGTGTTATTTCAATTCTGACAGATGTGTAGTTCAAGAGTAATTGAATGATAAAGTCTCCCCCTCCTGCCCCTTTTACTGATGTAACACTGCTCAGCCAGAGCAGAAAGGAGGTGCCCAGGTAGACTACAGAGAGGGACAATCTTAAATTAAGATAAGGGAAAAACCTGAAAAACTTGTCAAGGGGGGCAGGGCTTTCATTGTTCTCATAGGAAGAAGATTGTCCCCTGCTGTTATCTGTCTGGTCTATGGACTGCATTCCACATCTGAGAAGAGATGGCTTACACTAGGTAAAAGGGGCAGGAGGGGAAACTTTGCTTGTGAATATCTCTCAAACCATAAAGGTTTGAGAGATAAGACTTATATCGTTCTTCATGTTTTTTTAATGCCTACAAAATAAAATAAAGATAAAACAAAGTATTACTATTCCTTTAAGGCTTAAGGACAGTTTTGAAGTTGGTTGGCCAAGAAGGTACTAACATTCCACATTGCTCTCCCTCCCACCTGCTACTCTTTGCCGACCAGTACTAGCTAGTGTACATAAACTGACAAATAAAGCAAAATATCTCAAATTATTTAAAATAATAATTTCTAACATATAGGCAATTTTGAAAGACCCTTTAAAATAACCTAAGATGTTACAAAATGTTAGTTCCAATGTAATGTCAGCAGGCCCCGAACCCTGCCCCTACAGCATTATCAATTTGCTCCTTTTCAGTACAAAACATTAAACAAGGAGCACCTTACTACTCCCACTGCTCTCCCGCTGCCATAAGCACAGGGCCGGATTTCCCAATAGGCAGAGCAGGCAGTTGCCTAGGACTCCATATTTTGAGAGGTGTCAGAGCTGGACTGGCCACACCCCCATTCTGAATTATGGGTGTGGCCAGAGCAATCTCGGTGTCCCTGCTCCTGTTTTATACCCCCTGTACACACTATTATTTAACCCCTTGGATGCTATAGAGATCTCCAAAGCATTGCTTCGCAATGCATTTATCTCTCTAGCAACTAAGGGGTTAAAGTCTTTTTTTTGTCCTTGCTTTTTATAGGCCAAGGGTATTTTATGTGCCAGGAAATAGTAGATGGTACTGGGGGTGGGGCCATGTGAGGAACAGGGGTGTGGTCATGGGTGGAGCTAAGGTTGCTTATCGTGCCTTGCCTAGAGGAGCCTGGGATGTAAATCCAGCCTTGCATGAGCAAACACGTAGGGCAATCTTCAATGTAACTAGATTCAAAAATTTCCTTTAGGCAACTGTTACAGAACCTAATTTGGTACCAAATTGTATTGGTTCAACCCACCTTTTGTGCTAGCAGATGTAAAAAAGACGTTGCAATGTGACAGCACATAGAACCATCCAACTTTATTTAAAGGATAACTAACACCTTACAATAATAAATAAACAACCCCCTTGCCATACTAAGACCAGAAAATACTAATGGTCTCTGTGTATTTTGTTCAAGAGATAAGGTCTTCAATGAGTCCTAGAGGTCATGTCCGTGGAGGCAAATATGACTGTTGCTGGCAGTTTTTTTTTTTTTAAACAAAGGCAGGCAGAGTGAATGAGACTACTTAACCCTTTTAGGACCAAGCGGAATGCATTGCTTTGTTTCACACCACTCTGGTTATTAAAGAGTTAAGATTTCCATGTGCAGTGAGCAGAATGTGAGATCCTGTGGTCCTTCTTGCAACTGTCATGTCAGCCTCCATACACGTCACTCAGGATTGACTGAACATAGTAATTTATGGCGAAATGCAGGAAACGTGCAGTCGCTATTTCCCGTGTGAAAACCACTAGGGAATAAGTTTGCTCATGATTTTGTTGAATTGCGCATGAAAAATCAAAATTAGCGAACAGCTGCGTATATTTGTTTTTTTGTGGGCATGGCCAGGATTAACAAATCTGTGTGAGTGGAATAGTGAATGCGCCTAATGCAGGAAGTGGTATTGTGAATTAATTTATACGTTTGTGTAGTGTTGTTGTAAAAAGGAATTTTTTATGCGCAATTCAAGAATTGTTCGGTATTCAGCTTCCTTGATTAGTACATGCGCAAAATCTATATGCGCACAAAAATCCCTTTATCAGATGCAAACATTTTTGCATTGCGCCATTAGTAACATAGTTGACAAGGCTGAAAAAAGACATGCATCCATCAAGTCCAGCCCATGCCAAATCACCCCTGTTGATGCAGAGGAAGGCAAAAAAAAAAAAAAAGTTGTTCATTTCTAATGAAACCCTAAGTGGGTAAAAAAATCCCTTCGTAACTCCGAATGGCAGTCAGATATTTTCCTGGATCAACATCCTATCTGCTTTGAAGCCAACTGTAATAATTCGCAGTATTGTTCTGTGCTAGATAGGTATCTATTACTTTCTTGAAATCAGTTACAGTATCTTCAAGCAAAGCATCATGTGGCAAAGGATTCCATAACTTTACTGCCCTTACTGTACAAAATCTCTGTCTTTGTTTCAGTTGAAAATAAATAGTTCATCAGATGTTATCTCTGGAAGATCAAGGGGAAACATTCATAGCAGCCACTAGAATTTTCTGGCCATAATAAGATAGGTTGGGGTTGTTCTTATCTGGACGTGTTAGTTCTCCTTTAACGATTCCAGTTATTTGTAAGCGAAATTGTTGCCTTTCAGTTTCTACAGTGTCCCTATTAAGTGAACTTTGCTATGTCCATTTTACGTGAGCTTTGCTTTGATGTCAAGGTTGTAAAACCTGACACAGGATTGTTATTTTGTTAACGCTTTCAATGCCTTAAAAGGCTGCAAGATGTTTCAATAACCTAGATCATTCTAGGATACACTGCAAGAATGCTAGCTGGAAATTCCTTATAGTCAGCAAGACGTCATTGGGTGGTTTTGAGCCCTCCTCTAATTGTACTAAGTTTCTCACCCCAGTATGCCCGGCTAAGAAAAATGGTCCTTCTCATCAAATATTAGCAGAGCTCTGATTTATTATGATTGACAGCGGTAGTTTTTAACCTGTGCCCTCAGACCCTACTAACACGCCAACATCAGTATTTCTCTGATGGAACACAGATGAGTTAATCAAAAGCTCTTTCATTTTGATTGACTCAAGAAGGGAACTGTTTAACCTTTTAAGTTCCAGAGGTGTGTGAAATGCATTTCAAAGTCAAACCCTGACTTAGTAGTGGGATCTGATAATATGTGTTAAGAACCACTGTTTCAGGATACTATGTAGTATACCAGTGTTATTTCTTAGCTCTTTGGTGCCACCTAATGTAATCAGAATGATCTACAACTGTCACTGAAAAATCTGCCATTCGTTGCAAAGCAATGCATAGGAGACATCTCTTGTATGCAAGGGGTTAATTTCCTTCTTCATCTTTTATTATTCAGATACAGTTATTACCATTATTTCCTAGAGTTGGAATAGCAGTTGCTCTTTTACAGTTCCCCAGTTAACATCACAGTTCATTGTTCTTTCCCTAACTCTCCCCTTTATGTTATGGGAGCTGGCCCAAGTGATGAAATATTACAGTCTGGAGAACCACTAATGAGGGAAGTATATAGGGTTTTTTTGGGGATTCTATTGCTCTGTGCCTTGTTTTATGTAATGTACTATGCAAGGAGTTAAGAGCCTGGCCTAGGGGCATGTGGGATGTAAATCCATCTCTGGAAATGAGGTAGTATATCGGCTTTTGGGGGGATTCTATTGCTCTACACCTTGTTTTATGTTCTGTTCTATGTAAGGCACAGAGGAAATGGTGTAACTAATACTTTTCACATGCTACTGGTGAGGCGTCTGGGGTGTACTGACATTAAAGTCTTACTGATGGAGGACTGTGTGCAGTGGTATGTACTAAAGCAATCATACAGTCTAATGCATACCCATTGGAGGCTAAAGCCAGTGAAGCTATCCTGGCAGATTTGTACCCCCCCATTATGTCTGTACAAAAGGAGCAATGTATATAAAGATTACAGCTATTCATACTAAACATAGTGTGGCTCATTTACTAAGAACTGGAGCTATTCTGGAGCAGACCAGCTAAAATATTGTGGACCAATACAAATTCCCATTGAGTTAAATGGCTCCTTTAACCCTTAGAATGCTAGAGAGGTCTCCTCTCCTATGTATTGATTCAGGAATCTAAAATTCCAAACATTCTCACTGATTTAACCCTTTGAGTGCCAGAGGGGTATGTAACGCGTTTCAAAGCAATGCGTTGCATACCCCTCTGGCACCCAAAGGGTTAGATGAACTTTAAAACTACCTATTGAATCCTAGACAAGTATCCAAAGCAATGTGTTAGAGGTCTTTCCGACATTCAAGGGGTTAAAGTGATAGTAATACATAACATTCAATAGATTCTGTAGGATGAGATCTCTGAGTGCCCCATCTTATGCAACTTTCCAAGTAATTAAGGTATCAAATGGCACTTACTGAGTGCCTTGGTATATCCACAGATGGCACTTCACCTCATCCCAATCTTGCTGAGCGCGGCCCCACCACCCTCTCTCCCCTTCTCTACATGCAGAATGAGATGGAGCATGCAGAGAAGGGGAGAGAGAGGCGGGGCAGCGCTCGGCAAGATTGGGATGAGGTGAAGTGCCATCTGTGGATATACCAGGGCACTCAGTAAGTGCCATTTGATCCCTTTATTACTTGGAAAGTTGCCTAAGATGGGGCACACAGAAATATCATCCTCGGTGAGGATGATGGGAGTTTAAGTGCAATACATTGCTGCTGCATACATGGATGGCCACTTTGCATACCGCGACATGAGAATACCGCGTTTCCTACAGTGTGAGATTCTCATGTCGCCCTTTTAATGTGGGCAACATGCTCAATGCACCCAGTAGTCGCACGCTGTTTTGCGACATTTTAAATGTAAACCATACATTTTAGATTAATAATTTATTCAAGCTACAGGTGCCAACTAGCACTTAACCCTTTGAGTGCCAGAGGTTACACAACGCATTGCTTTGCAATGTGTTGCATACCCCTCTGGCACTCAAAAGGTTAAATATAATTGATACTCTTACTATGTTACCACTTTGAGGGCCAGAGAGAGGTATCCAATGCATTGGAACGCTGTTCTGAAACAAGTTCCTTTATTTGTTTTTTGCCCTCTTCCCCCAATTAGTACTGGTTGCCACGGCAATCTTCCTATTCTCATATCTGAGATGGGCCATTCCATCCTCCCTGTCCTTTTCTAACAAGATAGTTTGATCCTTAGTTATTTCCTGTTCCACTGCTATTCCTCCCTTTTGGCCTGCATTTTCACCTGCTGCCTCTGTTATTGCACTCTAACTTTTCCTCTCCCTTGCAAAGCAATCCACTTTTACCTTCCCCCAGAGAAGCACTCTCTTGCACAATATGCCATCTGCAAGTGATTTTTATTTTTGTGACTTCTCCAATAAAAGTCAAGAAAATATCCAGGACTTTGTGTGCTTTCAAAAGGGGATGAGTTAAGATATCTGACCTTATTTATATCCTCCTTATAGTAAAAACGGATACTGTGTGCTCTAGGATCTATCAGAAAGCTCCAGCTTTGTACAGCTACCTCTACGCTGACTGATGCAGGACACCCACTGGCACCATCTTAGCAGTAGTCCATTGCTGACGCAGGCTACAGACCGTACGCCACTTGCTCTAGCTAAAGGCCTTTATACACCTGCAGCATGGAAGAACTCAGATCCTCACCAGACACCACGCATAAGAGTTACAGGTCAGACACTGAGACCGCTACACAAGACGCATGAAGGCGCAAGGCCTGAGAGAATAGTCAAACTGATACAAAAGGCCCATGAAAAATATGAAGCTGACATTGAGGCGCACCGCACTAAGTTAGAAAAGGCATGGGAAGACATGGAGATTGAAATGGGTAATGTCACGATTGTTAGCGAACCAAAAAGGGAGATAAAGCAAGCCATAACTCAGATCAAGTCATGTCACAGACGTTACATAGCGATGTCACAGGCATATTTCACCTATCTGACAAGGGCTAACACAACAGATAGCCTAATAGAACGTGACCTGCAAAAAACTATCTGGAATGTGACGGCATCGTGCAGACCGCCGTCATGGAGGCGCAAAAAACGAAAGAAAAGCGCTCCTCCAGGAGACTGCATCGCAGCGTTCCAGCATATCCAGGCACTCATCCGGGTCAGATAAATCAGTGCAATTGAATGCGCCTAGCGCAAGTACAAATGCCATCAAGGCTCGGGCCAAAGCAGAGGCCGCACGTGCTAGGGCTGAATATGGTCAGAAAGAGGCGGCCATAAGGGCAGAGAGAGCACACATAGAAGAAGAGGAGCAGGCAGCCGCAGCCACAGCTGCTGCCACAGCCACTGCCTCTGTGAGTAGGAAGGCTGAGTTGGATGAGAACTTAGAAGCCCTAAGCAAGGAAGAAGACACAGCTGCTGCCATAGCCCAAGCCGAAGTCTTGAAAGCAGCCACACAACAGGATGGCAGGGAGCAGAAGTATGACCAGACAGCCCCAGAAGTTCCAACTCAACTCACTGCAAATTACGTGAGGAGCCTCCCCAGCACCAATGCCAGTGCACCATTTCAGAACAGCGAGATCAACATGTCAGATGCCGATAAATTGCTAAGTCCACAAGGAGAAGACGCTGTTCCTTCAAGGGTATGAACAGTCTGGGATAGCCGAGGACTCAACAGAGATCCACACACCAGTATGTATACGCTTGCACCTCAACAGGCTCACAGCTCGGGTACGCCCATTTGAAGAGATACAGCTCCACACACTGACCAGCGGCATCAAACATCTACAGCAAGGAGAGGGCAATCGCAAGGCCTTTCCCAGAAACCGCACCAGAGCAAGACCACATCATTGATGCATCGGGCCTAATGGACATGGGCAAGTACATGATCCAGTGCAACATGGTGCAGACAGGACTTACCAACTTCGTCGACCGTCCCGGGAACTACAGAATATGGAAGTTCACATTCAAAGACACAATCAAGGGTCTGGGCTTCTCCACAAGGGAAGAACTCAGCTTACTAACCAAATGGCTGGGGAAAGAATCTGTAGAACATGCAAAGAGGCTCAGGTCAGCAAATGTGAACAACCCTTAACTTGGTCTTGACTTAGTATGGGAAAGACTAGAAGAGTGTTATGGTGTCCCGAAGGAGTCGAAGATGCACTCTTCAAGAGAGTCAACAATTTCCCCAGAATTACAACCAAAGATTACACGAAGTTGCGAGAACTCGGGGACCTGCTGCAGGAGCTGGAGTCTTCAAGGACAGACCAATCCCTAGCAGGTCTCAACATCCTAGACTCAGCTCCTGAAGTGAAACCCATCTTGGAAAAGCTACCCTACAACCTCCAAGAAAAATGGACCTCACAAGGCTTAAAATACAAAAGGGAAAAGCAAGTCACCTACCCCCCACTTCTCGTTCTTCCTGAACTTCATCCGCAAAGCAGCCCGATCAAAAAAAACGACCCCAGCTTCATCTTAGGTGCTCAAACTGCAAGCAACCTGAAGAATGAAAGACCGGAGGCAAGGTACGGTAACGCTAGAACACCCATTTCGGTCCACAGAACAGAAGTGTCCTCTACAACTCACACAAATCCTGACCAGTCGGTCGCCGGAAACAAGAAACCAAGGGACCTTAATAAAGAATGCCCCATATGTAAGAAGCCACTTCCGCTTAGCAAGTGTATTGGGTTCAGAATGAAGCCCACAGAGGAGCGCAAGACCTTACTCAGAGAACTGGGAGTTTGTTTTAAATGCTGTGCTTCTATAAGTCACTTATTCAAGGAGTGTAAAGAAGTTATAAAATGCACAGAGTGCAACAGTGACAGGCATGTAGCAGCTTTACATCCTTGTGACAAAGCAGGGCGGGGAGAAAGAAGAGGGAAGGACACCTGCAGTATCTAAATGTCCTGAGATTTGCGGGGAAGCCAGCTATCGCAGATCTTGTTCTAAGATATGTCTTGCAGCAGTGTACCCAGATGGACAACCCAAAAGAGCCATAAGAATGTATGCCATCATCGATGACCAAAGCAATCGTTCATTCGTCAGGTCAGAATTCTTTAACCTATTCAACATACAAGATAGTGCCTCCCCTTACACACTGATAGAGTGCAATCATATGGCAGAGGATGGAAGCGAAATCCCTACACCAGACGCGGCATGCTACCACCCACTCCAGGCGATAGCTGATTGCATCCCACCATTAGATGGAAGCGCCAGATCTTGCTGCTACTTGGCAGAAACATCATGAGAGCAAATAAAATATGTGAACAAAGGAATGGGTACCATAATTCTCCACGTGCACAAAGGCTCGACCTAGGATGGGTGATAGTGGGCGAAGTATGTATCGAAAAGATACGCAAGCCAGATAATGTAGAAACTCTGTGAACAAACCTACTGGAGAATAGTCATGCATCTCTCTTTAAACCATGTCCACACCACTTCCACGTCAAAGAGAAGCTTGAGGACCAAGAGAGACAAAGGCATATCATCAAAACTCAGAGACATTCCTGAGTCAGAAAAACACACACATGACCTAGGATGTACAGTGTTCCAGACGACAAGGGATGATAACAAGCAAGCACCATTGATTTAAAGGGAAAGTAATACTTTGTTATATCTTTATTTTATTTTGTAGGCATTAAAAAAACATGAAGAACGATATAAGTCTTATCTCTCAAATCTTTATGGTTTAAGAGATATTCACAAACAAAGTATCCCCCCCCCGGTTCAACCAGTTCAGAAGGGAGGTGCCCAGGTAGACTGCAGAGAGGGACAATCTTCAATTAAGATAAGGGAAAAAGATGAAAAACTTGTCAAGGGGGGGAAGGGCTTTCATTGTTCTGATAGGAAGAAGAATGTCCCCTGCTGTTATCTGTCTGGTCTTATAACCAGATTCCACATCTGAGAAGAGATGCCTTACACTAGGTAAAAGGGGCGAGAGGGGGAACTTTGCTTGTGAATATCTCTTAAACCATAAAGGTTTGAGAGATAAGACTTATATCATTCTTCATATTTTTTTAATGCCTACAAAATAAAATAAAGTTAAAACAAAGTATTACTATCCCTTTAAGACAGAGAATTTCTGAAGCTGATGGGCAAGGAGCTCTTCAAAGATGAATCGGGCAGTTAGGTGGCACCGTTACCCTTCCGTTCATCCAGAAGAAGCCTCCCAAACAACAGAGAGCATGCCATTTCCAGGCTCAATTCTCTCCACTGTAATCTACAAAAGAAATTGGAGAACAGAGATCATTTTGTGGCCTTCATGCAGAAGATATTCCTTAGTGGTCGTGCAGAACCAGTGCCCCCATTGAAGGAAGGCAAATAATTCTGGTACCTCCCCTCATTTGGCGTAGACAATCCCCAGAAACCCGGTCAAATCGGGGAAGTGTTCGATTCCAGTGCTCAATATCAAGGAGTCTCCCTAAACGACATCATCCTCACTGGACCAGATTTGACTAATAGGAGTGCTGATCCGCTTCTGCAAGGAGCCAATTGCCATAACGGCAGACATCCAACAGATGTTCCACTGCTTCCTTGTGTGAGAAGACACCAGAAATGACTTGAGGTTCCTGTGGTACCAGAATGATGATATAGACGGCGAAGTCATAGAGTGTAGGATGAAAGTGCACATCTTCGGCAACAGTCCTTCACCTGCAGTGGCCGCTTATGGGCTAAGTCGGACAGGCCAGGGAGAGGAAGAATATGGGAAAGATGCTAGAAATTTCATTGAAAGAGACTTCTATGAGGATAACGGGTTGAAATCGGTTCCCACAGCAGAAGAAGCTATAGACCTGCGCAAACTAACACAAAGGATGCTAGCAACTGCCAACCTAAGACTGCATAAAATAGCTTCCCACAGTGCCACAGTAATGAAGGAGTTTCATACAGATGATCATGTAATTGACCTGAGGTATTTGGATCTGGGGACTGACACAACTCCCATACTGCGGAGTCTCGGGTTAAGCTGGAATCTCAAGGCAGAGACCTTAACATTCCAGGTGTCTATCAAAGAAAAACCCTACACTCTATGTGGATTCCTGTCTACGGTAAACAACCTCTATGATCCACTGGGATTCGTTGCCCCAATCTCAATATGAGGAAACTCCTTTCTCAGGGAAATACCCTTTGAAAAACAGGACTGGGACACCCCACAACCTCCAGAAAGGTGTAAAGAGTGGGAGACATGGAAGGATTCTTTGAAGACCCTTGAACAA
The DNA here is from genome assembly GCA_037306005.1 of Rhinophrynus dorsalis. Taxonomy (NCBI): domain Eukaryota; kingdom Metazoa; phylum Chordata; class Amphibia; order Anura; family Rhinophrynidae; genus Rhinophrynus; species Rhinophrynus dorsalis. The sequence goes on along the minus strand of CM074726.1, from coordinate 43,141,455 downwards.
CTTCAGATCCCACGCACCTACTCACCGACATCCCTCACTACTACATGCAGCAAAGAGCTTTGTGTTTTCTCAGATGCCTCAACAAAGGCAATAGCAGCGGTGGCCTACTTAAAAACCACAGGCGTAGACGGTAGACACCATGCCAGGTTCGTCCTTGGCAAGGCTAAGCTGGCACCACAACCTGGCCATACTATACCCAGACGCAAAGTATGTGGCGCAGTACTAGCAGTAGAACTGGCAGAGCTCATTGAAAATGAAATAGACTGCAAACCAGATGCTATCAGGTTGTATACCAACAGTAAGGTGGTGTTAGGTTACATATGCAACAAGAATAGAAGGTTCTACGTGTATGTGGCTAACAGAGTGGAAAGGATCAGGAAGTCAACCCAACCAGATCAATGGTACCATGTGTCCACAGATCAGAATCCTGCTAATACTGCCACTAGATCAGTGCCCACAGCACTGCTGGGAGTTGAATTTTTTTAAACTATACTTGTAAATGTAAAAAAAAAAAACTAATTTTGTATAGATGGGGAATGTACAGTATGCTGCACTATTAACCCTGTGAGTGCCAGAGGCGTAAGCAAGTAAGGAGTAAGTACTCCTCTGGCACTCACAGGGTTAATAGTGCAGCATTCTGTACATTCCCCATCTATACAAAATTATTTATTTTTTTTACATTTACAAGTATAGTTTAAAAAAATTCAACTCCCAGCATTAACCAATACATAACAGTAAAGTCTGTCTATCTTGCAAAAAAACCTTCAAATTACAGTCTCATAATCTTTCAAACTACAACAGGCTTCAGGAAAAAAACAACCTGTCTCTGCTGAGGTAAATCTTCAGCTGATGCTGTTCATGTAGCCTACTCCTCCTCTAGCAGACACTCCCCCTCAGCACCAGCCACCAACAGCTGACTTCTAAATGCGTCAGGAAGTTTGATCTTCCTACTGACCTTTCCAAGTCGACGACGTGAATTCCCTAACCTAAATGATGCCACTAGGGGGAGCTCATGATTAAAAAAACACAAACTTAAAATGGGAATTACTCCTTAATCAAAAATCCCTCAGAAAAAAAAAGACAGCACTGAATACACCATCACTTAATCTACTTATATAATGTAAGTACTTTTTTAAGTTTACTGCTCCTTTAAATAAAAGGAAATGCTAGATTATTTTCCCCATGATCCAGCTGCTTAGCCCAGGAATTTGTTTGTCTTTGTGTATATTATATCATTTGACCTGAAGGTGGGAAGGAGCTATAACTTGGGGAAGTGAACTGCATCTCAGACCAGGATCCATCTTATGCTGCCCACCAACAAGAACACATGAATACAGCATTAGATAACTGGTTTCATTGTGTAGTGGGAGACCCATCTTTTCGGGAAGAGGGGGGAGTATTGTGTCTGCCTGGAACTCAGCTCTGTGTCGCTTTAAAAGGATAGTAATGTTTCCCAAAAGCAGCAGCTCCAATTAATCGTCGTAGTATTTGGGCCATGGAAAGTGCTATTTCAATACTGTCAGAGTTGTAGTTCAAGAGTAAATGAATGATAAGCTACCTCCCCTCAGATGTGGAATCTGGTCCTGAGACCAGACAGCTCACAGCAAGGGACAATCTTCTTACTGTGAGCATAAGGAAAACCCTGCCCCCCTTGAAAGGTTTTTCAGGTTTTTCTTTATGCTCACTGAAGATTGTCCCTCTCTGCTATTCATCTGGACAGTCTTGCATCTCTGAGGTGAGCAGTGTTACATCAGTAAAAGGGGCGGGAGGGGGATACTTTATCATTCAATTACTCTTGAACTACAACTCTGACAGTATTCAAATTAAACTGCCCATTACCTAAATACTATGAAGATTAATTGGTGCTGCTTTTATTCTGAAACATTACTATCCCTTTAAATAAGTCCTCTACTCAGAGTCTGGGGACAGATCTCTACAACATATGAAACCTATGAGCAGGAGTGAAGGGCAAATTTTCTTTTCCATGGATAGGCTGATCCACCACACAAGGCAGGCAGCTGTCTGATACATGAGCAATGCAGAAGGCATCAGTCAGCAGGCAAAGGATGTGGTGAGAGTGTTATGGGTATAGAATTACAGGTAAAGCATGGTACCATGTTAGCCATGGAAAAGAAGGAGACTATCAGAGTAAAAATGATACCTTTATTGAGTAACTGAGAGGCCTGAAGGAGAGACCTAAATTGTGTTGAAAGCTTGTATCTTAGAGCCACTCTGTTAGCCAGTTGAGAATGGTAAAGCAGGGGTTAATTCTCTAATACAGTTACTGTAGGAGGCTCATTGATATGGGGGCTAGAAGCAAGAGGAGGGCGTGCAGTTTTGCATTGGGAGTTTCTCAGACAAGATCACATATACAATCATCCAGCAGCTTCTATTCACACATCTTAGTCCAATTTTATAAACAAAAGTCAAGATATATCATGGAGAGCCAATACAGGGCTGTTCTGTAATATAAAAAGTGATATCAAGACCCAAAGTGAGAAATGTATTTGGGATACACTCAGTAGGAGCTGTTTAGCAAAAGATAAAGATCTAGGACAAATTCAAGAGATAATTTATATCTAACCACTTTGCTCGTGATAATTTGATTCATAATACTGGGCATGTATAGAAGACATTAGAGCAAACTAATAGTAAACCGGTCACTATGTAAACAATTGCATTGGCCAGATAGGTAATCTGGTATCCATGAAATGACGCCATGCGTTCCATAGATAGAAAGTCTTGGGGACTGATATGCAAGAAGGAAGGACCTGCACTCTAAGGATACTAAGGTATAAATAGTGTATGTGTTAAGAGAGATGTCTGTTTATCCCTGATGAAGTTATAGACATATGATGAAACGCATAGGGTGATAATTATAACTTGTTGTTTTTTTAATATTTAAAAATTGTATTGAATATTTTGTACTGCCAATAAACAGAGGCTTTATACATAGCCAAGGCAGTGGTCTCCTTTATATTTACCCTTTTCCTATCTGGGGGACTGAGAGCTGGGAGGACGAGATCCATAGACCAGAGGAGGAAGCCCTAGAAGGATAAGGAAGGAAAGTTGTGTGTGATAGGCTAAAAAAACTTAGAGGCTGGTTAACTCTGGATCCAATAAGTTCCCACCTAGAAGGGGGATTGGTGATTATAAAGGAATTGGAACTGGTACCCAAAGAGATTCCTCTTAGAGGTGTTTTTGTGCTGTTTCTGTTGTTTCTGTATTTACTCTACTGCTACCTGAGTTACAGACAAGCATATTATATGTGTGTGTATGCCGGTGATTTTTTTTTAACTCTATGATAACCAGTCTATTGGAGGGAGAAAACTCTTTAACCCTCTGAGTCCCAGAGGGTTAGCCAATGCATTGGAAAGCAATACACTGAATAACCCTCTGGCACCTACAGGGTTAACCCTTTGAGTGCCAGAGGGGTATGCAACACATTGCTTTGCAATGTTAGTTATACCCCTCCAGCACTCAAAGGGTTAAGTCCCCTCCCTCCAATCTTTTCCTTTGCAGGGATAGCTGTATGTTGTCTGACTATGCTTATTCTCCTAGCCAGATATGGTTGTGGCAGGGCTCCTTGTAGAAGCATCTAAAGGGTGCAGTTCGGAAAACTGAACTCAGGTTAAAGGGATAGTAATATTTCACAATAAAGGAAGCTCCGATTAATCTTCATAGTATTTGGGCCATGGAGAGTGTTATTTAAATACTGTCAGAGTTGTAGTTCAAGAGTAATTGAATGATAAAGTATCCCCCTCCCCTTTTACCTAGTGTAATACACCTCCCCTCAGATATGGAATCTGGTCCTGGGACCAGACAGGTCACAGAACGGGAAAATCTTCTTACTGTGAGCATAAGGAAAACCCTGCCCCCTTGACAGGTTTTTCCCTTATGCTTTGCCTATAACTGATACCCATATAAAGATACAATATAAAATGGAACCACTCTACAACTACACACAATATTATGGTGTCAATAAATATAGCCCACATACAAATATCAATACCATCAGGAACACATGATGACTATTCCAATAAAAATAATACTCTCTTCTTATGGCATATGTATATCAATATTTAATAAAAAAACATATTGCAATATGTAATATGGTTACAGAAAAAAATCAAATAAAACTGGATCAAATAAAGAATAAAAATAAAAAAGCATGTATCATATAATGTATGTACCAAAAGACTCCCTAATTTAAAACTCAAGTCAGATTTTGAGGGTACAGAGAGGCCAGGCAATCCACCAAGTACAATTTCTCACCGATTAATGATCACCGTTCTTCACAAATATCACGGGATTCACTTGCTACCATTCAGTGGTGATAGTGTTATTAGGTGGCTCATCACTCCGCTCTCTACTGACTAATACTACACAAAACACAGAATAAAAGTAATGACGTGAGATTATTTTTTGAAACACCACACAGGGAGAAAGAGGCATAGAGTATGGAGGTGTCTAGATGTATTATACTAGAGTCACTATGAGGTCTGATGAACCACATTCATTTGATGCCAATCCTTAAATAAATGTCACAGCCAGCGAGTGCACTACCAAGAGTTGCCACAAGATGGCAACATTAGAACATATAACAAATGCTGTGATACAAAAATGGAAAATAAAAAATGATAAAAATGTACATCTGGGTGGAGAGCTTATAAGTGTATGGATATATATGTGGATGTGAGTAACCAATGATGTTCAAAGAAGGAAGAAAACAATTGGTCAAAAGTGTCAAAAAGGTGCTAAAACACTCAATATACACTTGAATTACAATAGATAAAATACTTTGCAACAAAGTACATAACATAGGCTATAAAGAAGATGGTATACACTGTGTCTCCAAGAAACCGCCTATTGGTGATATATCTGCATGTGTTGTGGGGAGGAAGCTAGTAGCATCATCACCTCCTAGGGACACAGGAACATTAGTAGTCAGTCCCAGGTGATAGAAGCTCAAAATCGCCAGTGGTCAAGATCTTCATTCACCCCTGCTGGTGTAAGGTATCCATCTTGAAGATCTAGTAACCCTCCTTTCTAGAAGCTGGAACTGGTAACCATCTCTTGCTCTTGAGGAACAAATTTGATACCTGTAATCTCGGTATCCTTCATGGTATTATGCTGTGGACGGTCAATACAGTGCCTTGCAACCAAATGTTTTCTGATCGTCTTCAGTATATTGTTCTAGGAATCTTTCTTTAACCTGTCTATTTATTTGGCCAATATATTGCATAGTACATGTACATTCTAGTATATAAGCTGTATATTTCATTGTATGGTTGATGTATTGTTTGATGCCAAAATGTCTGCTTTGCTGTTAGATGTAAATATTCCTTTTTTCTCTTTGTGATCACATTATGCATTGCTTACGCCCAGACTGGTAATCAGTTTACTACACGTCTCCATTCCTGGTTACTTTTCCTTATTTCTAACATAGATAGTATCACTTTTTTCTTTGAATCCAAAAGCCTTCCTAAATGCAAATTCTACAGTGTAGCTTTGCATCCTGTAATAAATGGATCACTGGGTGCCTTTCTTCATTTCTGTTCATGAAGATATCTTCTGTGCTCCATGCCCATCAATAGATATTCTCTTGGAATTTCCATTGTATTTTCCAAAGCATGATGGACAATTTCCAGTTGGAATTCCTTTTTGAGGAATCTGCCTTTGGTATCTCAGTCTGTTGCAGGATAGTCTGGTCATCTGTACAAATTGTTTTCAATCTCTGAAATTGTCCATAAGAGACATTAGACAGCCAGTTCTGCTGGCGTTCACTCGTAACATCTAAGCCATTTACATCTATTTGTCTGTAGTAAGTCTGGGTGTTTATCTCCTCACTTGACGTAGTCATAATCTCCAAGTCCAAATATGCTAACACATATGGTTACATTTATCATATAGTGTACCTGGTATACGATGACCACCCACAAAATTCTAGTTCCCTCTTTCTTGAACTGACAAGTAAGAACAAATATCTGTAACCCCCTAAGTGCTTCTGTATAAACCATTTTACAGCATCAGTTCCTTTATATGGTTTCCCATTTCTGGAGATGAGTGAAAGCTGTAACTATAGTGGCTGTCTTCTGGTGTCTTGTTTGAATAGAAAGGAAAGAAGAAAGAGGCTGGCAGGTCCATATTTAATGGAAATAAAAGTACATGATCGCAATAAGAATATTTTTGAAAAACTATTTAGACTGAGATGTCTCATTGGTGGGCAGGTGTAACTGCAAAAATACCTTGATAAAAAGCAGATACCAGGTTTTCAAGGACCCTTCTTTCTGAAAAAGGAACTGGAATTCTATGAGATGGAATGGGATTCTGGGCAAATGTTCCTATGAATTTTCTGGCATTTATTATATACAACAGTGGGAGAAGACAGATTACTAGAGATACTGAAAATCTAAAAGTTTGTTTGGAAACACATAGTAAAGTGGCTGCCTTTGACACATTAGATAACCAAACTAACTAAAATGTAGAAAGATTTGAAAAACAAATAATTGAATGGAAACAAAATAAACTCCTGAGAGATGATTAGTGCTACAGGTCGAGGCAGACACATAATGAAAATAGACACCAAAGAAAATTGCACATCTAAGAGTAGTAGCTATCTTGATGAACTTCACAATTTTGGCCCCCTTAAAGGGATAGTAATGTTTCATAATAAAAACAGCTCTAATTAATCATCATAGTATTTGGACGTTGGAGAGTGTTATGTCAATTCTGTCAGAGTTGTAGTTCCAGAGTAATTCAATGACAAAGTGTCCCCCTCCCACCCCTTTTACTGATGTCATACTGTTCAGGTAGTGCAGAAGGGAGGTGCCCAGGTAGATTGCAGAGAGGGATAATCTTCAATTAAGATAAGGGAAAAACCTGAAAAGCTTGTCAAGGGGGGCAGGGATTTCATTGTTTTCATAGGAATAATAGTGTCCCCTTCTGTAATCTGTCTGGTCTATGGACTGCATTCCACATCTGAGAAGAGATTGCTTACACTAGGTAAAAGGGGCGGGAGGGTGAAACTTTGCTTGTGAATATCTCATAAACCATAAAGGTTTGAGAGATAAGACTTATATCATTCTTAATGTTTTTTTAATGCCTACAAAATAAAATAAAGTTAAAACGAAGTATTACTATCCCTTTAAATGCTACTCACTCACTCTCAAATTCTCTTAAATTTCTGCACAGCAAAAACAGGCAAAGATAGAACACTAGCAATGCCTGGGCTTACTTATTCAAGATGGTTTTATTTTATCATTTTGTATTAATAACATTAAATGGAGGCTTTCTGGTATAAGCCCGAGTGTTGCTAGTGTTCTTTCTGCCTGCTTGTTTTTTTCCTGTGGAGAAGTTGATGAGGCTATTAGACTAAGATAACTTTTGGTTGTTACCTGCATGTGAACCCAGAGTCTGGTTAAGACTTAGCCTCTAGCGAATACCATTTAAAGGGTCCAAAAGTGTGAATTTCATCAAGAAAGCTACGCTTGGAAGCACAATTTGCCATGTTTTTTTCTGCAGTACAAGATCAAGGGGACACAGGACCAGGTGACCACACGCAAAGCAGCATTGCAGATACAAGTAGAAATCAGCCCACAACAGCTACCAATGATTTCTGTATAACATTATTGTGACTCTCTTGGGACATTCCTAGTGTTGTGTAAATTAAAAGGGACTCAATCCTTTTAGTAAAGTTCCCCCCTCCTGCCCCTTTTACCTAGTGTAAGCCATCTCTTCTCAGATGTGGAATCCAGTCCATAGACCAGACAGATAACAGCAGGGGACACTCTTCTTTCTATGAAAACAATGAAAGCCCTGACCCCCTTGACAAGTTTTTCAGGTTTTTCCGATATCTTAATTGAAGATTGTCCCTCTCTGAAATCTACCTGGGCACCTCCCTTCTGCTGTGGCTGAACAGTGTTACATCAGTAAAAGGGGCGGGAGGGGTATACTTTGTCATTGAATTACTCTAGAACTACAACTGTGACAGAATTGAAATAACACTCTCCAAAGTCTAAATACTATGATGATTAATTAGAGCTGCTTTTATTATGAAACATTACTATCCCTTTAAGTTTATATGCAAGCACTCACGCTGTAAGTTTTCAGAGATCGGGACAGACACATGAATAGAGTAAAACTTTCAATTGGAAGGGGTCTCACAACAAGCAAACAATGTGCCCTGGATCACTCAGAAATCTAAGAATAAAAACAAAACATGAAAAAGGATTCAATATATAATAATGAAAGAGTAAAACAAAAGAAAAATATCCAACGTTTTTTGGGATCCAGTCCCAGAACACCTATCTAGGCCTGGGCACATCAAGAGTAGATTAGGAAGGGGAACAAAACACTGAGACTCATGCACAGATGAAAAAAAAACAGAAGAATTTGAAGAGGAGCCCATGGAGGCAATAAGAAAAAAACAAAAATAGGAATCAGGACCACAAGAACAAATAATAAATGGGATCTTTAATCTGTCCTCACACATATCTAAGGAAGTCATTTCCCTTCTAAGTAAAGGGTTACGATTTGCACCAAACAGTCAAATAATTCTGAGATATGTATTTATATACACAAATGTGAAGAAACACTATATAAAAGAAGAGGAGAAAAAGTGGGACCAAGTAGTGTGAGGGAGGAGGAGGTTGAGGAAACAATCTCCCTGTTACTGGACCTTCTAAAGGAATCTGAACAGATGGAAGGACACTATAGGGAGGGGCCACAGTTTAGACACACTCATTTGAAATCTGCTTCTTTATTTAATCCTATACAATCATGTGGCCCATTCATAGAGGTGTTCCTAAAGATTATACTAATAGATGTACTGTAGATGTTTTAAAAACTCGTGTTTTATAGGAAACCTATAAAAACAAGTGTAAAGGAGGCTAACAGAATTAAAGGGATAGCAATACTTAAAATGTAAAAAAAATGTTGTAGGGTTTATCCCCCTGAGTAAAACAATGGAACTCCCACTGCTGAAAGGTGTCTTGTTCAAAAGTTATTACATCTCAAAACTGAATTTTTTAGGTGCAATATCACAGTGGCCTGAAATTTTACAGTGGAGCTGTTGCTACACCATCCTATGGAGATTTATGGTCTACTGACCAGTGCTGTCCATAGGATGGTGTAACAACAGCACCACTGTACAATTTCAGGTCACTGTGATATTGCACCTAAAAAATTCAACTTTGAGCTGTAATAACCTTGAATAAAACACCTTTCAGCAGTGAGAGTCCCCTTTTTTTTTACTCAGGGGGATAAACACTACAATATATATTTTTTTTACATATTAAGTATTACTATCCCTTTAATGAAGAATGAAAGGTTCCAAAATGAGACAATGGCAGATAAGCTATATATGCCAGCTTCTCTGTCCTTCTCTACTGAGTGAACCACCTGGGTGGGCTATCCACCGATCAGCTCATTAAGGTAAACATAGAACTTGAAAGGAACTCTGCAATTGAGTGCCTTGCAAGTCTTCTGTTTACCTAAATCAGCGGTTCACTGGAGGGCCTGCTCAGCTGATTCAGTCAGTACAGAAGGGCAGAGAAGCTGTGCCACAGTGGTGTGCAATACACATCCTTATGGCACTGAAAGGTTTAAGGGAGTGATGCTGTTTATGGCAAACTCTGGGCGGATCCACTCTACTCCCTCAGTGGGCAAGAGGGGGTCAGAGAAAATGAGCTCAGACTTCTGGGTTGTAAAACTGCTGGCGATGTGTAAGTGAGAGCATCCCTTACAGGTTGCCAGCAGTTCAGCAACCGTGCATGCTAATGAGTTGATTCTCCCTCCCCTTGCATTCCTAATTTTTAGTGCATATAACGATGTATTTCTCCATTGCCAAGGCAATGTGCTCACCACACATCACCACAGCCTTATTGCATCTCCCCCAGGTGTTCCTGTGTCCCTAGATGGTGGTGGTGCTACCAGCTTCCTTCCTATGTAATACACATTTACCACCGAAGAAATGGAGTGTACCATCTTCTGTAGCTCCTATATTTTTGACACAAACCAGATAGTGGTCTCATTCTTCTTTGACCACCAAAGGTCAGTCATAGCCACATATACTGTATATGTATATCCTTCCTAGATGTACATATGCAAGTTTTTATCCATTGTTATGTCACAGCGTTTATTATATTGTCTTAAGTTTGGCATTCTCTCAACTATATCCGGATGAAGGGACGCACTGAGTCTCAAAACACATTGATTCACCAAGTGAGATTTTATTGGATTGCAAGAGGAGGATGGAGTAAATGACAAAAAGTCTGAAGGGGGCTGACAACCACAAGAGGGGAGAAGAACAATTTGAGAACTGTCTAGATCTAAATGTCTAGAAATGCGAACTGGAAAAAAGACTTTTTCCCTTATCTCGACTAGAAATCTAATACTATGTTCTGCACTTAACACTTATGTACTCTGTATGTCTCCCATTACAACTTTAGATTGTAAGTTTTCGAGCAGGGACCCCACTTCCAGTGCTTCACTTTGCTAATCACTTGTAACCCTGTATTGTCTAAATCCTTAAGTTGTAATGTGTTGCATGCATATTTATTCACTTGAGACTTGTAAGAGCATGGGAAAAGGTACTGGCATCTAAATAGGTAATGCACACTGATAAAGACTTAACCTTGTTAGCCTCCAGCTGATGGGGAGGGGGATTGTCTGTTTAGGCAGTGCTTAGGCCCAGAATCTAAAAGAAAAAACTTGCCGTACTTGTAATAGAGGGAATTCTGAAGTGCTTTTGGGACAGTAGGTGACATTGAACTCCCTTTGTGGATTATCATCTTCTTCTTGTCCATGGACCATCTGTTGAATAACCTCATTATCCATTCCATTCATCATTAAGACTACTACCTACTGATAAAGACTTAAACCTGTAAGCCTCCAACTGACAGGGAGCGGATTGTCTCATAAAACTTAGCCCAGTGTTTACTTTCTTATCTGCTACTAAGTACCCTAACAGCCTTGTAATCAACTCAACAAGCTAGTGGCCCCAACATTCAAGAGCTCCCAAAACATCTACTTTCCTCATTCTTCCTACCACTGGTTTCTCCACTTCTTTTCATTTATTAATACCAATATTTTTTGCTTTGTATTTTACATGTTATATGTATTTCATAGCCCATCATTATTTTATCCTATTCACTATAATTATGTTTTGAATTTACATTCCTTTGTTGTCCATTTATTATCGGCTTTATTAATTTTATGGGTACAAAGTATTTATTTGTGCATTAACAAATATTATGCTTTGATATATTTTTGCGTTGTCCTATTATTTTCTGTTTTACATACACTAGAGGGTGCTAGTACTACAACACTGCACTGACCACAATCTTTCAGTGTTCTTGTTTTTTTTTATGTGACATTCCTGTCTGTAAGTTGTAACAACTATAGAGAAGAAGAAAAGGTAGGCAAAGTATGGCCTTGTGGAAAGAAGACACATCCCTCCCATCAAATGAGGGTTAACCAATCATTCTGTCCCTATCACAGTGTGCACAAAAGTTTCCAGAAGGTGGTACTAAAGGGGAAGCATGCATTTTTTTACATTTCTACCTATTGTAATTGCTTACTATGTTCATTAGCAGCTCTTTTGCCAAAATAAATGAGACCCCATTTGCATGCCTGAGAACTCTCCAGTTTTGCCCCGGAGACTCTGGATTTCAAACTGAATTACCGGGTCTCCGAGGCAATGTGTGAATCACCGGGTGGGCAGAGTTTAAGTAGAAACTCTGCCCACTTGTGCTCCATCCCACCCAGTTCCTCCCACTCCCCACCCTCTTACCTCCATTTTGCAGGGTTGTTTTTTTTGTCCTGACCCCCGTGACTAAGCTCCGCCCCTTTTATGACACGAATCGCTTCATTTTCCTCCCCGGTCAGCACTGACAGAGTTACCCTCTGGGTAGCCCTGCTTCAAAAGTTTCCAGGTATGCCCATTTGACATACATACCATAAAGGGGTGTCAGACACACAAAACTACCCCAACCACAATCTGCTGTTTTTCTTACATTCTGCAAATATGCATGCCTGTATAAACATGGCTGTAAAGTCTACAGATATGAAGAAAAGGTAGACAAGGCTATTGTGGAAAGAAGACAACCTACTGCATCAAACGATGGGTGTCTTGCCTTTCTACCCCTAGGCTGATGTGCAAAAATGTTTCCAGAATTTGGCCCTATTAGAAAACATATGTATTTCTTTCCAGTTCTACTCCTTCAAAAGTACCGAAATATTTGAAATCTTTTGAATTTGCTACTTGTGCTCCCCCAAGAGGAATGACAACTCTGACATACAACAGAGGGTGTTAGAAAAACAAAAATACCCTTACCCCCAATTTTTTTTCTTACATTCTTGATCATTCATTTGCTTTTACTAAAATAATTTTAACAACTAGGGATATGAATAAAATGAACACATGACATACTATTTTAGAAAGAAGACAACCCACTGCATCAAATGAGGAGTTATAGACCTTGCTACCCTTAGCCCAGCCTGTACAGAAGTTTCCTGATGATGGTTTTATGGAAAAATATAAATCTTTTTTATACTTCCACCATTTCAAGGGTATTAGGATATTTGAAAACTATGGAATCTGCCTTTGTGTTCAGCACCTATTGCAAATCTGAACAAATGGGACCACACTAGTGTGGGTTGACAAACTGTACCTTCTTTTTGAAGATCCCTACCACCAGGTGATCACCTCGTATTAAGTCCTTCATAACCATCCTTGTTGGGAAAGAGATACTCTCTCCTTTCCAACAAGGGTACTCCTGTAATTATAGAAGTTGGGGAGGTTGAGAAAGATGCATTAAAAGAGAGCATCCCACCAGCTCCTAATATACATTATTTGTATATGTTTATACTATGCGATCATTTGCCATTAGCCTCTTCATGCCTAACTAGCCTCCTTTCCAACAAGGGTATCCTTTGGCTCTAAAATAATCTCCCTTGTACCTAGCAGTAAACAAACAAAATATACAAATGTGTATAAAATGAGCTACACATTTATATATATGACCATTCCAGGTGATCATGTGAAATCTGATATTAAAGGGATAGTAATACTTCGTTTTAACTTTATTTTATTTTGTAGGCATTAAAAAAAACATGAAGAACGATATAAGTCTTATCTCTCAAACCTTTATGGTTTAAGAGATATTCACAAGCAAAGTTTCCCCCTCCTGCCCCTTTTACCTAGTGTAAGCCATGTATTCTCAGATGTGAATCTGGTTGTAAGACCAGACAGATAACAGCAGGGGACAATCTTCTTTGTATGAAAAGAATGAAAGCCCTTCCCCCCTTGACAAGTTTTTCAGCTTTTTCCCTTATCTTAAGTGAAGATTGTCCCTCTCTGCAGTCTACCTGGGCACCTCCCTTCTGCTTTGGCTGAACAGGTGGGGGGGATACTTTGCTTGTGAAGGCATCTCTTCTCAGATGTGGAATCTGGTTGTAAGACCAGACAGATAACAGCAGGGGACATTCTTCTTCCTATCAGAACAATGAAAGCCCTTCCCCCCCTTGACAAGTTTTTCATCTTTTTCCCTTATCTTAATTGAAGATTGTCCCTCTCTGCAGTCTACCTGGGCACCTCCCTTCTGAACTGGTTGAACCGGGGGGGGGGGATACTTTGTTTGTGAATATCTCTTAAACCATAAAGATTTGAGAGATAAGACTTATATCGTTCTTCATGTTTTTTTAATGCCTACAAAATAAAATAAAGATAAAACGAAGTATTACTATCCCTTTAAGCCAATTAATTCCCTAGGTACTACTAAGTTGATGGGATCACGTGGGCAAAGATAGCTGAAGCCCCCTCCAACTCATAATCAGAGACACTTTTTTAAACAATGTCTGGTGATCATCTGACATTAAACCCTTTGTGTCACTCTTTGTTAGAAAGAGAATCTTCCCTTTTCAATAAAGGTACCCCCCCCCCCAATTTTTAAGAAGCTGGGGGGGCAAGATATGAGGTCCGTTAGAGCTCCTCCCTGCTTCTGTGCACTAACTTGCCTCTAAGATGACATCATCATGCACATGACATCATTAGGCCCCTCTGGATCCTCCCAGTGGGGCTGAAGAGGTTCCCCACCAAGAGTACCCAGTAAGGCTTAAGATGTGCCCCCCAGATGCCTCTTATTTCTTAGGACTTCACGGGCAATGTCCTTAGAAGTTTTGGAGAGTCTGCTAAGGATGTTGCCCATAAGGTCCTTAGAAGCCATATAGTTGCGTAATATGATAATTTTAATATCAATATAATTCTAGGTATACTTTTATAAGCAACACATATTTTGCATAGGTGTTAATGTGTTTACTGCTGGATAAAAATCAACTATTAGTATACTTGACTGTAAAAATGAGAAACCAATGAATCAAAACTAATTTGATGTCACAGCACATACCTTAGTCCCAGCGCCACCGGATTGGGCAACACTGGGAGCCTGGAATGACGCTCCAGCGTCATTTCACATGTCCATGGCCACGTCCGGAATGATGCAGCTGCTCTGTTGGATGCAGGTTTGGAGGCATTATGTGACACACCTCTTTTCCGCTGCATCACTTTTCAGGCACGTGGCTGCATACTGATGTAGGCCTCTGTTTTATGCATGTGGATCCTGTAGTCTCCGCCCATCTACTTCCTGGCTGGCTTTAAAAGGGAACTAGAGACTTTCTCAGTATCACGGTGCCTGTGATTGCTTGTCTTTCCTGTCAGTTAGCAATGGGTGCTTCCCATTTGTTGCCTGTGGTTAGCCCGCCCAGTATTGCCTATATAGACTGGGCTCCTGCACTCTTTCACTGCCATTTCGTGGTGTTTCTATGCCAGTGCAACGCCTGCCTGACCTCTCTCCTGTTCCTGCGCCTGTGTACCGACCCGGATAGCCTGACTACTCTCCTGTATTGCTCCTGTGTACCGTTCCGGCCTGGCTGACGTTCCTTCTCCCGTATCCGACCCGGTTTGGCTGACGTTCCTGTTCTGGTATCCTGACCCGGCCTGGCTGACATTCCTGTTCCTGGATCCTGACTTGGCTGTGTTCCGCTTTTACTCTGGTCGCCTCGGTGACATTCTGACTTCCGGTGCCTTCCTGGTATGGCACCGCTGCCCACAGGCTTGTCTTGCCTCCGTGATTACAGTGGTATTCAGTAGTTGGTTTGCTCCACTCAGTCACCAGTTACTAGTGCTGCCTCCGTTATAGCACGGTAGGGCCTTCGTGTTTGTCCAGTATGTGGTACTGGTTTGCTCCACTCTGACACTCCAGTCGCAAGAGTTACCTCCGTGATTGCACTGGTATTCAGTAGTTGGTTTGCTCCACTCAGTCACCGGTTGCTAGTGCTGCCTCCGTTATAGCACCGGTAGGGCCTTTGTGTTTGTCCAGTACGTGGTACTGGTTCACTCCACTCTGTCCTTCCAGTCGCAAGTGTTGCCTCCGTGATTGCGCTGGTATACCGTAGTTGGTTTGCTCCACTCAGACACCGGTTGCTAGTGCTGCCTCCGTATTTGTCCAGTACATGGTACTGGTTCGCTCCACTCTGTCCTTCCAGTTGCAAGTGTTGCCTCTATGATTGCGCTGGTATACAGTAATTGGTTTGCTCCACTCTGACACCGGTTGCTAGTGCTGCCTCCGTTATAGCATTGGTAGGGCCTCCGTGTTGCTCAGTTTATGGCACTGGTTCACTCCACTCTGAACCTCCAGTCTCATGTGTTGCCTCCGTGAATGCTCTGGTATACAGTAATTGGTTTGCTCCACTCCATCTAACTGGCTGCTTTGCTACCTCCTTTATAGCACCAGTAGGGCCTCCGCTAAACCGTGTCACACCAGTCATAGGCTGCCTTACCTATGTTGACATAGGCCGGTAGAGTCTCCTCAGTTCTTTGCTGTACCAGTTTAGGCTGCCTTACCCGGTATTTGATGAGGCCGGTAGAGCCTCCTCAGTCCTATTATACCAGATTTGGCTGCCTTACCCGGTATTTTGGTAAGGCCGGTAGAGTCTCCTCAGTTCTTTGCTGTATCAGATTTGGCTGCCTTACCCGGTATTTTGGTATCTTTATTATTTTTTTTCAATAAAGCTGTGTTTTTATCTTAACTATGTGTCTGTGAGTCCAAAAAACTGTGACACTCAGTTACTCATACGTTTTTGTCCAGTACAGTTCTCAGTTGTTGCATCCTGATTTCTGTGTATGACCCCAGCTTGTCTGACTATCCAATCTGGTGCTGACCTGTGGCTCTGTCTGATTATCCTCTTTGTGCACTCCCTGACCTATTGGACGTCCAATCTGGTGCAGCCCTGTGGCTCTGGCTGGCTACATGCTCTGTGTATGATCCTAGCTTGTCTGACTATCCTATCCTATCTGCTTTGCCTCCTGACTAATGGATATCCAATCTGCTGCAGACCTGTGGCTCTAGCTGACTACCCACTCCGTGTATGACCCTGGCTTGTCTGACTATCCTATCTGGTGCAGACCGGTGGCTCTGGCGGACTACCAGCTTTACTGACTGCAGGAGTCTGCATGGAGCTACTGAGACTGCCATTGGCTTCGGCCTAGTCTCTTGCAGTGTGGTTTACTTCGAGGCAGCCTCTATTCCTGATAGAGTTTCTAGCTTTTCCAGTTACCCTCTGCTCCTTCCTGATCCTTACTGTATATTATTCTAATAAAGGTGATTTTGACTCTTGGTTATTCTTGGGAACCGTGACATTTGATAATATTAAAGAAACCACGTAACTTTATATGTACTAAAGAGCTGAGAGTGTATCTAGTATTCTAAGATAGCTTTCTTAGCAATTTTATGGTAGGTTATTGTGACAGTAAAAGGTACATTCTAGTGGGGATTATTAAAGGGATAGTAATACTTTGTTTTATCTTTATTTTATTTTGTAGGCATTAAAAAACATGAAAAATGAAATGTCATCTCTCAAATCTTTATGGTTTGAGAGATATTCACAAGCAAAGTTTCCCCTCCCGCCCCTTTTACCTAGTGTAAGCCATCTCTTCTCTGATGTGGAATGCAGTCCACAGACCAGACAATCTTCTTCCTATGAGAACAATGAAAGCCCTGCCCCCCTTGACAAGTTTTTCAGGTTTTTCCCTTATCTTAATTGAAGATTGTCCCTCTCTGCAGTCTACCTGGGCACCTCCCTTCTGATCTGGCTGAGCAGTGTTACATCAGTAAAAGGGGAGGGAGAGGGATACTTTGTCATTGAATTACTCTTGAACTACAACTCTGACAGAATTGAAATAACACTCTCCAAAGTCCAAATACTATGATGATTAATTAGAGCTGCTTTTATTATGAAACATTACTATCCCTTTAATAATAAAATGCTGTTTCCTTTCTTCTCTAAATTAGGCATCTTGTATTTGGGGTTTTGGTGTGGGGACTGTGAGATGTGACCCTGACATGTAAGGCGCTGTATACAAAGATAATATTTTATAATGTTTTAAGACCTTGAATTCTAGAGCCATCTCTAATGCATTTCAAAACAATTCATTGGAGATGTGTCTAGAACCCAAGGGGTGAAAAAAGAAGAGATCTGAAAAATTTGTAAAGCACATGACACTTAAAAAGACAGTATTCTCATAGAATCAGAAAGAACTTTTCTGTTGACTTTTTCTGAGATATCCTGATCAACAATGAGTCTGTTCTCAAGAATTAACCTGCCTTCCAAACCCTATGCTATCATTCCAATAAACTAATAACAGTGAAAAAAAAGGTTTTAATAGGCCTGTTTTTATTCCCTAACTTCCGCAAGCTTCACCTTTTGTCCCTAACAATAATTCATTCACTTCACACCACTGCCAGGACAGAAGAGAGCAGAAATGAGATTGGCTGGACAAATGTAAAACAGACGTGGAGTTTCCACCCCCTGCAGTCTCTCTGATGGATTCCTATTGATGAACTTTATAACCTATGTTCTGTTCACTGGTAAAGTTCGCTATTAGCAGCAGCAGAACCCAACTCTCTGCCGTCAGCTGGTGAATTTTATGATCCCATCAAAACCAACTCAAAACCCCACACCACTAGAGCGGAAATGGGAAACACTAAGAAAAACCAGAGTACAGATTTGTGTACTATTAAAAAAAAAATAGCTTTGATTCATATACTGAAAATGTTATTTAATTACGTCTCTGCAAAGAGGTTAAGTTGGAGTAGAAAAGTTTCTAGATGTCTTTAATGCATTACAAAGCAATGTGATGATATTTGTTTAGCATCCATGCTTAACACTGTATATAATTTATAGCAATAATTTTTATGAGCTGGATGCTTCTCTGGCATTCAAGGGTTAAGGGCCCTATTTAAATCAATGTGAAACTGGAATTGTGCTCTATTGTGCAGTTGGTATACCCCACAATTTGGCTTTTGTACATATTTTCCAGTATGCACCGCAATTTAAAGGGTCTGTAATGTCTTTTTACAATAAAACGTAATATTGTAGATATTACAAAATTAAATTATCTGATGCAAGTCTCGTCTCTCAAATCTTTATAGTTTAAGAGATATACGATGATAAATTTTACCCTTCCCCTTTCCCAGACATCAGCTGTAAAGCTGACAAAAGGAGACCCTGGTCCCGGGACTGTGCTTGCAAACCAGGCACACATTGTAGACCATTCCAATAAAGTATTTCTTTTTAGATAACGCTATTTCGCTATTTAAGACCACTAAACACAGTGCTGCCAGTGCCTCCTGTCTGTGCTTCAGCTGCCTCTGTCTGCAGTCTGCGCACAGTAACGAAGTTGCGGGAGTCTGTCTCACAGCCGAGTCAGTGACAGTGCCTGCAGCCTCCTCACCCGCTGTTCGCTCCCTGACACCTTCCCCCAATGTAACGAGCACTGAAAGGAAGTGACATCACTTCCTCTCAGCGCCGCAACGAGGGAGGGAAGGCTCATGCAGGCTTTTGCAGCGTTTGAGCCTGAGTGCTTGTCCAGCCCCCCTTGGTCTCCCTGAGCACAGCAGTCAGCAGCAGATAGCCGTGGCAAAAGGCTAAGATATAATGCCGGTGCCGCAGCCGCATTAATATGCAGAAACGGCCATTTAACTTCTGAAAAGCCGGTGCGCACAGGGCCGATTAGGGTGTGTCTAGGCACACCCGGCACACCCTGTGCGCACGCTTATGGTCACATCTCATTCTGTCAACTTTACAGCTGACGTCTGTGAAAGGGGAACTTTATCATCATATATCTCTCAGACTATAAAAGGTTGAGAGACAGGACTTGCATCAGTTGGTTTATTTTTTTTGTAATATCTACAATATTACATTTTATTGTAAAAATGCATTACTAACCCTTTAATAAAGTACTAATAAGGTTTAGAAACAGACAATGGGGATACGGTAGCCAGAAGATGAAAAACAAACTAAAGATGTTATCCTGAGAAATAAAAATTGATGTTTAGAGTAATAGGGGTTTTAGAAGCCTGTCCAATCAAATAGACATAGAACTAACCCTTTGGGGAAAGCTGATCTGTGTTACAAGGAAATAAAAATGAATATTCATTTGAATGGGTATTTTGACCCTTGAAACACCAATGAGGTCTCTAATGCATTGCACAGCAAAGAGTTGGAGCCCTCGTTAGCATTCTGGGGGCTAAAATAATCCTCCTATATTAAATTATCCCTATAGGTTGATTTAATAAGAACTGGAGCCATTCTGGAGCAAACTAACTGTCTCATTTGGGAGAAATACAAACCCCCCGAATTCTCATATATTTAGCTTGGGCTTTAACCCTTTGAGTGCAAGAAATTTCTGAGAAGCAATGCATTTGAGAGCTACCTGGCACTGAAGGGATTAAAATATCCAATTATATCTATTGTCAATTTTATGCAAGGCGATATGGCCACAAGGAGGTTGAATGGTCTGAATGTTTTATTGAGGGCCTGGGACGAGTAGTGGGACACCATGTTGATGAGAGTATAGGGTGGAGGGTGGAGCTTAGTTGTGTTGTGTTAGGATTTGTTTGTTGGAAGGTGAGTACATAATGTAGGAAGGCCTTCTACCTTTGAACTCGAATAATGCAGTATCCATTGCTTTAATGGCAGTGTTATGTGTATATATATATATATATATATATATAATATTATAAAAGAGTAAGCTTCATGTGACCAAAATTCTGTATCCATGGACACACACACCCAGTGGTGGCAGTAAGGAGGAGTTATGCAAAACTCCTCCATACTGCCTTTCCCATTGGTCCAAGCATGGGGAGTGGTTTTGGCCACTCCTGTCAAAATCTCTGCAAGGAGTTGCAGGAGTTACACTACATGTGAAGGCGTGATTTTGACAGGATCCCCTCTGCCCACTCCTGTCAAAATCTCTGCAGCAATTCTCACTTGCTCAAAAAATTATTGACACATTACAACACGCTTGTTCACAACATGAGCATTACATTACAAGGTGCTTGCTCTAAAACTTGCATGGAACATTGTAAGTCACTCCTTCATCATTTACATCTGACTAAAACCCCATCCTCCTGCCTTCGCATGCCACTAAATCACTTCCACCTCCATGTGCTACATTCATCCCACTGTTCAATGTCCCAACGTATTCTCACTTCATCTAACATTCTCATGGATCTTACAAGACACTTTCTCAAGAATTACACACATATTACAAGGCACTCCTCAAACCTCACATACTACTATAAGGCTTCCACCTCTGCCATACTTCACATTATAATACATGCCTTCTCCACACAGCAATGTTTACAGTCGTCCTCTGCATTCATGCACACAAAAAGTCTTTTGATTCTGAATGTCATGTGTTTGTGTGTGACACACTGTGTATGAATCACATTTACATACAAAAGTAATCCTCCTATTATATAAAAGGCCAGATGTATGTTTGTCAGATGCAGTCATGCGCAGTAGAGACTGCCCGAACGGACAAAACGCGTCATCTTCCCAGCCCTGTGTGCCTGATGTCCATCCCGGTGTGTGAGGGAGCCCAGGCCCCGGTCGAACAGTGTCTAGCTGAGCCCAGAGGTGTGAGGCACGTTCATGAACCCCCTGCTCTGGGTCAAGGCACGCTCCCAGACGCACACCCAAGACTGACTAGGTAGAGGCGTGCTCCCTATCCTGGTACCTCACGCGCTGCTGTTACTGAGGCTGCAGGTGCAGGGACTGGTGGGTGCACGGCTGTCTTAATCCTTTGAGTGGCAGAGCAATGCGTTGCATACCCCTCTGGCACTCAAAGGGTTAACCCATTCAGTGCCATTCACTTTGGCTCGTGTACATGGGCTTTTACACTAGTAACACATAAAACAAGCCACAAACTGAACAAGCAATCCCGACAGCACTCTTCCACTGCGGTTAGCCTCCAATACCACCAGCTGCACTTCAGGGTATTTATTAGTGAGTGTTATCATTGTAGTGCATACTGGCGTGGTGCAGCACACATTCCTCTGCTGATGAGATTTAATACCTGCAAGTTTCCCCACTTGCAGTAGGGAAATTGTATAAAGTAATTCCATTTCCATTGCTCCAACGCTTGGCAACCTCTCTAGCATTCAAGAGGTTAAAATACCCACATACATCAAAGGCGGTTTTTGGAATTTTTACTTTTCCCGAAGTTTGGTTGCTCCAGAATAACCCCTCTTTTTCTTTGCCCATAATGTAAAACAAGGAGTGGAGGAATGGAATGTCCAAAATGCCCCCACTGCCCTCTTCTTGGCACAAGCAATGTTAAAGGGATAGTAATGTTTCAAAATAAATGCAGCTCCAATTAGTCTTTATAGTTTTTGGGCCATGTAGAGCGTAATTATCATTCTCTACGATGTGTAGTGCCAAAGTAATTGAATAATAAAGCCCCCCCCATACTGCCCCTTTTACCTATGTAACGCTGCACAGCAAGAGCTACTGGATGGATCTCCGCAAGGGAAAATCTTCTGTTAGTGTAAGGAGAAACATGCCCTCTTCCTTCAAGGATAGCAGGGTTTCCCTTATGCTCATAGCCAGAGTACTGTCCCTCACTGTGAGCTTACAATAGGTAAGAGGGGGACACTTTATAATTCAGTTACTCTGGAACTACACATCATAGAGAATGAGAACACTCTACATGGCCCAAAAACTATAGAGAACAATTGGAGCTTCATTTATTTTGAAACATTACTATACTTTTAAGAGAAGAACTGAAGGGGTAAACAGTTTAATAAATTTGCGTACAACGGCTACAAAAAAAATTGTTCCAGTGCTTGGTATACCAAGGAATTGTATTCGTACATCCCTTATACTGCATCAATGTGTAAGGCAGTATTTTAATTACAATAACAGTAATATTAACTAATTAAATAATAGTGAAGAATTAATAAAATATAAAAACTCGCTAATGTATGTTTATCAGAAGCTGTCATGCTCAGTACAGACGGCTGCGTGCACTGCAGTCATGCGTGGTACAGGCTGCCCACGCCGCAGCTGATAATGGAGCGGGCGCTCCAAATTCATACTGTATTCCTCAGAGAGCACTACGGTCTGAATTTGGAGCGCCCCGCTCCGTTATCAGCCACGGTGCGGGCTGTCTCTACTGTGCTTGACTGCACCGTAGCCGTTGCTGCCTGGCACTGTGGCCCGTGTACACGGGCTGTTCAACTAGTCAGTTCATCATTTATTCTGTTTGTTTGAGTAATAATTTCATGTGTCACAACAGAATGGTACAAGCCGATCTTTAAAGCTTATTGGACCAAAAGGGGTGGGCAATGCCTTGCAATCATGGAGTTCCACACCTCTTTGGTACTTAATGTTTTAAGCCTTTGGGCATCAGAGTGGTGTGCAATGAATTGGATTTGATGCTCTGTATACCTCTCTGGCATTCAAAGGGTTAATTCATAGCAGACACAGGTTTGGATTAGGTGCAACAGACCTGTGGCGGAGTTTCTACTTTTTGTTATCAATATGAGCTAATGGGGCTTGGTGCGGCTATGAGGTTCTGAGAGATGTATATATTGGATAAAGGAGAAATAAACTTTTTTTTTTTTTTTTTTTTAATAGGAGAACACACGTTTTAGGACTTTTCTTACTGAGTAAAACAAAGGTACTCCCTCTGCTGGCAGTTTTTTCCAAAAGTTAGAATAATTGAAATGGTCACAAAGTGATACAGCTATCTCATTATATGGAGAACTGTAGTCAGTGACTCTCCTTTCCTATGGAATGCAACAAAACACTGGGTGAACTGTACTTGTGAGTTTTTTTTTTTGGACACCAGATGGCACTGTTTATGTAAAAAAAAAACCAAAAAAAAAAAAAAAAACCCAGTAATAACTTGAATTACTTATTTCCCAAAAGTGGGAGTACACTTGATTTACTCATCAGTAAAAGCCCAACAATCTATTTGTTTTTCTTAAATAAAAAATAAATAAAGTTAACCTGTCCTTTAAAATTATTCTCATTGATCAGCCTGTAGATTTCAGTACAGCCAGTGGTCAGTATGTACCCATATTCATCATCACATAACTGAATGATGATTGTTTTGGTGTATGGTTGGAAGGTGTTGGTGTATATGTTCCTCGGGGACAACTGATAATTCTACCAACCATGCATTAGTTCCTGTTTCCTTTTTATAACATCTGAATTTCCTCTCCCTTCTCAGTTTCTGAGAACATACAAGTTCCTGACAACAAGGAGAATACTTGACACATTTTAGCTCCTGGGTAAGGCTGTCATTAGGAAGCTCACCAGTAGATAATGTTCTCAACACCAGCTGATCCTCTTGCTTTTCTCACCCACTCCATCATCCGTTCTCTAGACTGACCAGCAGGAAAACAGTGAATAAAGTCAGTGTCCAGTGAGCTGATGGGAAGATTGACATTTAGCCTAAATACAGACTCAGCATTTCCATTGTTTTAACCTTTCTTTCAGAAACCTGTAGCTTTATTGCAGTCTTCTGTAGATGAGCCCCATCAATGACCTTTGGTAGTTTTAAATTTGTTCCTACTAACTATTTTGCTACTGTTTTGTTCAACAGTAGTACATGAGTTATATAGCTAGTGGAGTAATTCTGAATTCTGAGACAAATCAGTCACCGTATGGGGAAAATAAGTCCCCCATTGATTTTAACTGATATTTAACCCACCGAATGGTTTGCTAAACAATTACAATGTTTTGGAGAATGACAGGATTAAAATCCGTATTTAAAGGGGAAAACTATACCGTAGGAATAAGTGTCTCTTAGTTTGCTTATCAGAAGGACTTCCCTAAGTAGGTGTCCTTCACACAGCAGTCATGTAGAGATAGTCAATGTTTTTACGTGTATTTGATCTCTCTTTTAGTCCACCGCAGGTTGTTTGTTTAAAAACTGAAAACAATTAGTGATTCTTATGATCCATTCAGGTCTATGGAAGCCCATTGTTTGATGTGAGGAGGTGTGGCCAACAGACATGGTTGAATAGAGATCATGTTATAAAGGAAGCTACAGATATAATGCGATAGATAGATAGATAGATAGATAGATAGATAGATAGATAGATAGATAATACACCTGACTGCTGTATGAAGGGCACCTACCTTGGTAAATTAATCCATTGACCCCTTAAGGACCCATGATGTGCCAGGACCGTCATGATAAAACTTCCAATACAGACCTATGACTCCCATGACTGTTTTGTACATCATGGAATTCAGGGGTCCTCGCGTAGCTTCACACCTTTCGGGGACCCCTGAATTCATTGGAGCAAAAAAAAAAATGCTCTGTGGTCCTTAACTGCTGGCCGAGTGGCCGTGCAGCCAGTCATTAAGTGGTTAAAACAAATTAAGAATCACTTATTCCTAGGGAATCATTCCCCTTTTAAATTAATGGGATTTTTCATTTGTCACCTATGTCCCAGAATTGCATTATTTTAACTTCCTGAACACGGCCCTATTTTTTATTCAAACCCGGGAACTTTCAAAATAACCCTTAATTTTCCAAAGAACACACACACGCACGGCTTCTCCCACTGCCTTTCATAGAAACATAGAAGATTGACGGCAGAAAAAGACCACCTGGTCCATCTAGTCTGCCCTTTAGTATTCCTTTATTGTTATCTTAGGATAGATACATGTTTATCCCAGGCATGTACATCTGTACATCTTAGAGATCATGATGCTTCTATAAACTCAGTCAATTACAATTTCTCCTTCTGTAATTCTGTACAGTTCAGAGCAGTGATTCTCAGTGTTAGTCCTTGAGACACACCAGCAGGTCACATTTTCAATATATCCCAGATTTTTTTCCCAGGTGGGTAATCGGTGGATCAGTCAGATCTGGGAATCACTGGCTTAGAGATACCCCTGCTTGTACACACACACATGACAAGCAGGACTTCTCCATCTGACTTTCTGATGGAATTGGCATCAATGTAAGGACTAAACAAGCAGTCAGTTAGTGCAGATCATGCAGCAGGTAACACTGGACTCTCTCACCCTGAGAATTTGGCCCTGCACTCTCAAATGTGGATCAAAATCATGAGTCTCAGGGTCAAACCCTGAGAATTCCCATGTATGTCAAACCACCCTAATTCTAATACATGTTTTTGCAGATTTCTGTTTATAGACTAGTGATTATCAGCTCTGCTCCTCAGGGCACACTAACAGGTCAGGTTTTAACCCCTTAAGGACCAAGGACGTACATGTACGTCATGGATTTCAGGGCTTCCTGCGCAGCTGCATGCCATTCGGGAGCCCTGAATCTGATGGCATTAAAAAAAAAAAGGTCCGCGATCCTTAAGTGCCGGCCGCTCACCCGCACACCTGGTCCTTAACGGGTTAAGGACCCATGACGTGCCAGGACCATCATTAGTAAACTTGCGTTAAGGACCCATGATGGTCCTGGCATGTCATGGTATTCAAAGGTCCCCACGCAGCTGCACGAGGACCCCTGAATCCATATCACAAAAAAAATATATTTGTGGTTGTTTACTACGAGCTGTGCAGTAGCGCGGCCGGTCGTTAAGTAGGGTGACCAGGTCTCACCTTTAACCGGGGACACATATGATATCTACATCTAGATATCGATCTCTGCCAATGAGACCGCTACAACTTACAGACTGAGAGCCTCCGTCATCGGAGGAGTCTGGATAGAGGGAGGGGAGCAGAGGCAGAGTGGCAGGCTGCGGCACAGAGCTGATACCCTCAGTCTACCCTGAAGTGGGGTCAGGGTAATGTTTTATATATAAAATGCTCTGAATAACTGCTATATAACCTAGCGATTAAGAGCAGCTTGTATAGGGGTGATAGATCATCTTTAAAGACAGAGAAGCATGATATCAGTGCAAATAATTATCATACAAATGACTATAATAGAGTGGGAAATTTGATCTATGAAGAAAGATCATTTGAGTATGTTCACTTTGGGAAAGAGGCACCTATGAGGAGGCTATAAGCTTTGAGTGTGGGACATGCAAATGATAAAAACAATGCTTTTTCTTTAGAAATGGATATAGACATACCTGGGAACTTTTTTTCTCCCAAACCACTAGAGATCCACTAAGGTCTGAGATGGGAGTGTCCAAATGATGCAATAGGTTAATAAAGTGAGCAGGGCTTAAACAGAGTGGTTAGGATCTGAAAGAGGGGAGGTGGGGTTTGTCTGTAAAATGAGCATATAATAGGCCGAATGGGGAAGAGAGTGAGCAGAACCAGGAGCGAAGTGGGTAGAATTACAAACAAACTCACAGAGCAGGAGAATCAGCCTCTATCCCTGGAGACACTGTAATTATAAATATCAGAGCCTCCAGTACAGATCTGGAGAGTTCCAAAGTATGGATATAGGTACAAAGCAGCAATTCTGTCCAATCTGCTGGCCTATGCCTAAATATCTTACTGAGGGAAGCTTATTGTCACAGGCCATAGACTCTCTCAGCAGAGGAAGTACACCCTGCAATCTATCTATCTATCTATCTATCTATCTATCTATCTATCTAATAACTTTAAATGTTGGGTTGGAGAAGAGAATGTACATCACTATGTAATGATACCTGGATCCTTAAAGGGATAGTAATAGTTTAATATTACTAATCCCCGTAGTGTAGCTCTTTAAAAAATAATTAAATTGCCCCCAGGTTCATCTCTCAAACCTTTATGGTTTGAGAGATAACCAAACGCAAAGTTCCCCCCCCCCTCCCTGAAGTTAGCGTTGTACTGACTGCAGGGGAAGTCTGTCGTACGACAGGCTTTCGGCTCTGCAGCTGAGCCGAGATCGCGTTAGTGAAAAATAATTATTTCACTGAAACGGTCTTATAAGTGTGCTTAGTTTGCAAGCACACATAGAAAACTGTTTCAGTGAAATAATTCTTTTTTACTAATGCGAACTCGGCTCTGCTGCAGAGCCGAAAAAAGAAGAAGAAAATAAGCAGCGCTCCGCAAATACAATAAATGAATACGCGTATCCCAACTGAATGAATAAAAGGAATAACCTTCTTAGGGTGCCGCTCCGTCTCTGATGTCCACAGCAACACCTCACACTTGTCTAAGTAAACACAAAAGAAAGAGAGAGACAAGCGCATCCTCTAAGTGTAGTATAAAGAAGTTGATCAAAGTCCCACCAAATGTGAATGTACTCACAGGACTACTTCTTGTTTGTACTGCCCGTAAAGAAATACTGGTTTCTAGAAGCCATCAGTATATCGTCATCGGATCTGTCAGCGGTATCACATAGTATCCAACCCGATCTCGGAGGTTTGCCGATGGTTCTAAGGGAAGCAGAAAAGTTCTCTCTAAGAGTAATACTGTAGCAAAAAGTTACAGTGCTGCCCCCCGCTGAAATCTACTCACCGGCTGTTCCACAGAGAACGCGTTACCATCCAGCTTCACTTCACATACAAAGTGTACCAGACCAGAAATATTGGATAAGAGGATTTATTAGTAATATTTATTATGCATTTTTTTATAAAGGAGAGTTGTGGAGGTGTTTTGCGTTCCATCTGTGGATTTCTGGACCTCAGCGAGGCTTGGCTCTCACGTTGAGGCTTGGATCCTTCACAGGTCCAACCTCGAGACGGACAGCTCCCAATCGAAGCAGATGCCGACACAACCTTCAATTGAATGGTATGTAAACCTTTTGTATTTATATGAGCATTTTGTGTATATTATTATTCCCCTGACGAAGTAAAGAGAGCTTTACGAAACGCGTAGGGAGATATTACTAATAAATCCCTTAGAACCATCGGCAAACCTCCGAGATCGGGTTGGATACTATGTGATACCGCTGACAGATCCGATGACGATATACTGACGGCTTCTAGAAACCAGTATTTCTTTACGGGCAGTACAAACAAGAAGTAGTCCTGTGAGTACATTCACATTTGGTGGGACTTTGATCAACTTCTTTATACTACACTTAGAGGTTGCGCTTGTCTCTCTCTCTCTTTTCTGCTGCAGAGCCGCCTGATAAAAAATAAAACCGGATATCCCCACAGTCAGTACAACGCTGACTTCAGGGAAGGGGGAGGGAGGGGGAACCATAAAGGTTAGAGAGTTGGCACTGGGGGCAATTGAATTATTTTTTAAAGAGCTACACTGTGGGGATTTGTAATATTAAAGTATTACTATCCCTTTAATACAGCTGTTCAGCACTACAAGTATATACCTCCCAAGTGTCCCACTTTGAGATCCAAATCCCCCTGTCGCTCTTATCTTCTTTGGTGTCCCTCTTTTTAGGAGATCAGAATGTGTAGAGTGTACTAATTTAATGTTTTTTTAAATTTCAGTAAATGTGTTTACACATTCAATTGTGTAGATAAAACAATTTGTTAATGTTCTAAATCACGTATTCAGTTACATAAAATGCTATCAATGTACGGATAGATAGATAGATAGATAGATAGATAGGCAGTAAGCGCAAAAGTAAATTGGAGGCTGCATGAGGGAAAACAACTGCACTACAAGTGAAAACAAAAGCAATTCCAAAAACTCATATTGACTTAAATCTGAATTTTAAACCCTTGTATGCTTCAGAAGTCTCCAATGCATTGTTTTGCAAAGCACTGGAGACTTCTCTAGCATTCAAAAGGTTAAAACGCCCCTTTAAATCAATGGAATTGATTTAGTTCTCCCCTGTAGTGCAATTGTTTGCATCAGAATCCCTCCAGGCTTCTTTGGACATATTGTCCTAATAATATATAAACTGCCAACTGACAAGCTGTCAGAACAAAAATTTGGATGAAGACTACATTTCCCATGAGGCGCCGCGCAGCGCACGCTAGGGGTGGTGATGTCAGGTTTTGTGGCCACGCCCCCTGGTTGGCAGCGCTGCTTGGCTGAACCC
This sequence comes from Rhinophrynus dorsalis, assembly GCA_037306005.1. Taxonomy (NCBI): domain Eukaryota; kingdom Metazoa; phylum Chordata; class Amphibia; order Anura; family Rhinophrynidae; genus Rhinophrynus; species Rhinophrynus dorsalis. The sequence goes on along the minus strand of CM074726.1, from coordinate 43,112,222 downwards.
GGAGGATGGAGCAGCAAAGTGGCCGCTAGTGATTCAGGTTTCCCGGGACCCACACCGTGCGGGCATGGAAGTGGACAAGGGTGCAGTCGGGTTCATACCCTCAGCCGGTAAGTAATAAGGTCGATCTTGAGTATGAAAATGATATTATGTAAATATGTTTTTAATTGGGTCAATGTGGGCGATTAACGATATTGTAAATGTAGTGGACGACCGTATAGGGATGAAGAATATTAACCTCCTGAAGAGAGCAATGCATTGCCTCCTGGTCCTTAACGGGTTAAAGGGGTATATTGTAAAAGTGTTAAGAAAATTATCAGTTGACATATTTTGTATGATAAACAGGGTGAGCAGCATCATATACGAGCATCAGTGGAAACAGAACAGGAGATGAGGATTAGTAATGTGGGTATTAAAATTATTATTAAGGGCCAATTTTAGAGATGAGCGCAAGTCGTAGGGGAACTCTAAGGGATGCTGGGTATCGTATAGTATAACTGATTTTAGTTATTGGATTTTAGTTTTTAGGGGAGCACCAAGCATATGAGAGGTAAGTGCGATGAATGAGGATTTTACCTATTTGAGTGCCAACCCCTCTGGCACTGACAGGGTTAAAATGAGCCAGTGTAATGCAATATTGACAGTATAACCAGCGTTGGAAAAATCACAGGAGCTTGGACACCAGGGCTCCTAAAATATTAATACAGGCTTTGAAATGTTTTGGGTATTCTCTATACACCTGTGCACATGTACTCATCACTAGCTTCTAGAATTCTAAGATGGGTCTTGAAAATGATGTTTATATTTTTGTCTTCCCCTGAGTAAAATGAATAGAGTGTATGTATTGTACCAGTGCAAAACATACTTAGTCATATGTATTGACAAAAGTGGAGAAAGGTAACCATGGCATATCCATTAAATATACATCACAAATGATTTAATGGAGATTTACAATTTATAAATAATGTACAATTATTTTGCTCCAGAATTGATCAACTTTTGTATATATAAATATATATATGTTTCTACAGTGATGGGTGGCATGGGGTTTCATGGGTTATTTGTATAGGCAGCATACTGTTGGTATAATATATGTGTTTTGCCTGGTTGAAGGATGCTAGTGTGAAGTAATTGCATATTATATTGCACAGCATTAAAATAGAAGAGTATAAGGTGTGGTATACTATGTGGGTAGGCAGCATGGACATGGAGGTATTTGGAAACAGATGACAGTAAAATTGAGAGAAATTATGATTTGTGGAATAAAGGGAATTTTTCAGAATTAGTGTTTTAGGACAGTTAGTATTGAGTTTAAATTGTTTGCCATACATTCTGGGATCTAATCAGTCACTGTGGTTGTTATTGGGTTTCATTATGAGATGATAGGTATGCCATCAGTATAAGGGAATCATCAGTGATCTCCATTTTCTTGGAGAGAAATTTGAGTGATTGTCTCTTTTTCAATGCATTGCAATGTGATAAAATTATATATATCCCTTTGAGTGCCAGAGGGGTACGCAACGCATTGCGAATCTGGCACTCAAAGGGTTAAAGCCCAAATGGAAGAGCTCTTGTATATTTTTTATTCAAATATAATAATGTGCAATCTCGTGTGTTATTATGCATTGTTGTGATGTGTTATGGTACATTTGAATTGGTATTATCACATTGTATGAAGGATATACACAAGGACTGAAAGTCACTTTCTGGAGGTTGCCAAAATATGTCTAGCCTGTTCACTGTACACAGTGTCTTGAGATTCTTTGAATAAAAATAAAACACACTACTACCACCTTATCCCGGTTAATTTCCAAGTTTATTTCACAGACACTTTTAAATCATATTTCACATGAAGTATTAGCATCTTTTGAGATTGCAACACATTGTAGGTTTGTGTTGCAGCCTCTGTGGCAGTGAGAGGCTATTTGACAGATGTCAATCAATATAAAGGACAGACTTGACAAAGTGGTTTTATTGGATCTATAGCCCAAATTTTAGCCCCATCTGCAGCTTTACAAGGAAATCCCATGTGACGCCAGAATATAAATGACCCACTAAGGCAGTGGATGGTGTGTGGTTTTCATATACAGTACATGCTTTTTCAACTGTTCAGAAAGCCTGATGTTTTATGGACATAATCACAGAGAAAAGTGCTGGGTTTACTCTTCATTAGTTGGAAATGATAGAACTGGAGGGTGCACCTTGCTGTTTAGGTACAGACAGTTGAATAAGAAATAGTTGGAGACTGGATTACAGAGATGCATTGAACGAGTGGGGTTGCATAATGATTCTGATTTTTTTTTTATATAATTTTAATTGCGTTTCTTACCAAGTGCTTCAATTAATACAATAATAATTTGCCTTATGTCACAAATCATTCCAATTTATGTTGTTTTCTGAAGTATTGTTTGTGTTATAACATTCCTATAATGTAATATATGCTAATAGTGCACCCCAGTTATTAATACCAAACATTCATTTAATAGGGACATTGGTTTATCTTTCTCCCAACTATTAAAGATGACAAAAATCTCAGTATTTTCAAAGTGGCAAGGTTTATCTACTATTAACCCTTTGAGTGCCTGAGGGGTGCGTAACGCATTGCTTTGCAATGTATAATGTAATATATGGTAAGTAGTGCACCCCAATTATTAATACCAAACATTCATTTAATAGGGACATTGGTTTATCTTTCTCCCAACTATTAAAGATGACAAAAATCTCAGTATTTTCAAAGTGGCAAGGTTTATCTACTATTAACCCTTTGAGTGCCTGAGGGGTGCGGAACGCATTGCTTTGCAATGCGTTCCGTACCCCTCTGGCACTCAGAGGGTTAAAAACATCCAAGTAATATAAAACATGATTAAATATAATGTTTCTCATTTCTTGGTGTTTCAGGCTTTGAAAGCTAACTTTATTTCTTTGGATTTTTAATTTACGTACCTTTTGGATATTTTATATCTAAGAAAAAACACATCTTTCAAAATTCAAGTGTGATTGTGAAACAGTTTATTGCAAAGGCATCTGATTAATAATGGACAAAAATGTTGTAAAATGAAGAATATTGTTCAACCGTTTTGATAGCTAGAGGTTTATTCAATGCATTGTTTACCAATGCGTTGGACACCCTTCTAACACTGAGGGTTAAATGATATCAACCTTTCATTACTCTGGGTGCCGTATGTACAAAAGAAAATTGGAGGAGTTCTGGAACAAATCATTTGCATTATAGGGGGAGAACTAAAAATTCCCACTGACTTAAATGAGAATTTTTATACCCTCGAATGCTGTAGAGTTTAGAAGTCTTGCGTTGTAGACCTCTCTAGCATTCAATTGGTTAAAATCCCCATTTAAATCAATGGGAATTTTTAGTCCCCTATTGTGCTAATGGTTTGCCCCAGAAATCTTCTCCTTTCCTTTTGAATATGCAGCCCTTGGTGGTCAACTTTGTACATTTCCATTTTCTTAATTTTAATTTGTAAAACGAAGATTACAACTTGTTTAATTTAAAATAAATGCAGAAAAAAATCCATCTGTTTCGTAAAAATGACTGTAAATAAGCAGATATTAGGGTGGATGGGAGGGGATCCATTTTTTCCTAGTCTCACTCAAGAAACGTTTTTATTACAATGACATTTCTTATTTTATTATGGGGTCATGACTTTTACTAACCCCAAAATCGTGGCTTCTCTGCATTCGAACTCTTGACAGTGTGGATGTCCCCTTCAGATTTTTTTTTATTTGCTGTTATAGTCATATACTTTCCCCAAGTTGTTTGTAAAGGGATGTTTTTATTGGTAATGTGTGCAAAGCTTTGTGGGTGTCATAAAAGGTGAACTTTTGAACTTGGAAAGATCTTGGAGCAATTAGCTAAAGCAATATAATGGGACTGAATTACAAAGGATAATGCACTCCTGAGAGATGCTTCCGAGGTACAATATATTTATTTGTTTGATGTGGCTTGAGATTGACAGCATTTCTGCTTAAAGGAACAGGACACCTAAATATGAACTGGGGTTATATATGCTTAAATACCTTGTTTTTCATGCTAGCTTCTTTAAAAATTCTTAATCTGAGTCCTAAATCTAGACTTATATGTGATCTGAGGAAGCAGACACTCCTGCCTTTTGCAGGGTTCCCTTTAATTGTGTAGGATTATCGGTAAATAGGCTGAAATAAAAGACTAGCCCATTTGAATACAGGAGAAGCACACCCTGATCACAATTAATGAAACCTATCAGTGCCAGGGGGGTGGCCAGTGCCTTTTCAATGCGTTAGGAACCCCTTTGTCACTCAGTGGATTAACCAACTTTAGCTCTAATATCTCTAATACAGGGCAATTTACATATGTTAAAAAGCAAATTTAGTATTTAGTTTTAGGGATGTTATATACAAATAATTATTTTACATATGCCAGCTTTAAGTATGTAATATTTAAAGTTATATCAACCAATTGAGATTTGTTCTCAATATTTCCCAATAATACCCTTTAATTTAAAGATAATCTTTAAAGCAATCTTTTCATCACATTCATTTGTGTTAGTATGATTTTGCTAATTTTACCGTTTAATCTCTTCTTGGTCTTCATTATTTACAAAGGCTATAACTTCAAGTGCTACTGATGCAGATTTTGGAACGATTGATTAATCCGTTATCAATATTTCAAACTTGTTTTGAAAATTAGCGGATCATGTGTTCCACCGGAGTTAGAGTTAAATATTTTGTTCGGTTCCAATTAAATGTTTAAATATTCAAATCATTTTAACACATTTCTATCAATTAATGACTTTCTATAAAATATTTTATGTATATGGTTTACAATGTTTAATCTGGTTCTCTTGGTTAAGTTAAAATCAAAATTTGATCTCGTATTTGTAACAATGCTATTATAAATATTTTTATTCGTAGGAAGGGTTAATCTGCCCTGTTTCAGTGGAGATAGTAAAAATATGATATTGGTCATTCTTAAAGCGTTTTTACGAACACCAATATTGACATTTTAGCTGCTGCTTAATAATTGATCCATTTGATTAATGTCCATCAGACAGCAATAGATGGTAAGGTAGGCATAAGCTAGTTAAGTGATCTCAGGATTATTATGAAATCTGTTTTTAAATGTTGGGATGTACAGTGGCCCCAGTGACTCATTATTTCCATGAACAGTGTAATTTGAGAACATATTTGAAGTATACAAACAACCCCTAGAAATTTAAGTTCTATTTGGAAATATTAATACCTTTGAATTATATTTAATGTGAGTGTAACCTAGTATGGGAAGTATAGCGTGAAAGAAATATTAAGTACTCTGTGAAACTAATACTGTGTGATCTATATAAATGTCTATATAATTCATTATAGTTTTTTTTTTATTAATTACACATTATTATATTTAGAGTGCAGAGCTAGTTTATTTGATTTATTAGCATGTTTGGTAGCTAGATGTAGAAGTTGGTTGTACCTTTTGGAATGTGTATGATATTTTTTGTTATTGATCAGTCTGTTTGAAGAGGGGAGCCTTGTTATCCTAAATCTCCTTTTTTCCTAATAGGCAATAAAGGTTTCACCTTTCTCATGTATGTTATTTTACTGTATCTTTTTCTTGAAAGCATTTTTCATTTTATATATGTATATATAAAAACACTCTGATTTTAGCAAAATGTTAAGCCTAATTTTAAAATATATTAGCTAACACTTTACAAACCACATACACCTTGTTTAAAATCAATTTAGATAACATGAGATATTTTAAATGTCATATCACTTAAGCCAATTTTAATGTTGCAAAACGTAAAACATTACCATTTATTCTGTATCAGAATATATCTTTTGTTATTGATGTGTAATTCTAATGAACAAGACAAAATATTTCAGTGTAGATGTCAAGGCTTTACCTGTGCAACAGAAAACAAATGTTCTGTTTTTTATCACAGTATCAGTCACAAAGTATAATCATTTTAGTGTTCTTTGGTCTTGGCTTCAGATAGTAATGAATAAGAGTGTTTACATTCCTGGCCTGTTACATAATCCTTACAAAATGCTAAGTATTTGCATTGCTGTAAATGATGCATATTGTTGATAGTCCCTGTCTGTGTGTACAATCCTCCAGAGGTTTGTATTAGAAGAGACACCATAAAAAGATTACTAAATCTGTGTACCTATAAATACTAACACCGTATATTAGATATTCAGATCTAGTCAGGCTAAATTATATTGCTGCAATATCTTTCACAATATTTTCTCTTTTATAAATAAAAAGACACTTAGCAAGTGTCCAGGATGAAAAATAAAAACATATACTTGTGATTCATGGAAAGCCTAACTATTGTACCACAGAATATGTTGGCGTTTTATATAACTAAATGATGATGATGATGAGTAAGAATAATGGGGGAGATTTATAAAAGTGTAGACAAGCAATAAGAAACATTAAAATGGCTGTAATAGTGTCTCAGATGGTTATAAAATTAATAATGCCAGTTTAGGAGGGATGAACACCATGTAGTTATTTTTTTTTTTTTTTTTATGAAGTAAAAACTTTGTAAACAGTTGAGCACTGCATTTATTTGCAACATAATTTTTGACAGAATCTTAATGGCAGGTATATACTATCCTTAAGCATTGCAGGCATTAACATCAGAGTAATAATGCCATATTTATAAAAACTCCTTAAAGCACAACTATCCGTCCAAATGAAGTTCCCCCAATAATTATTCATATAGCGATATGCATAGAAATACTAGTATTATCCAGAAGAAGTCCAGCATTATTAAAGGGATTGTAATTCTTTGTTGTAAAAATGTCTAATATTGTAGATATTAACAAGTCAACTAGAATAACCTACCTCCTATCTCTCATACCTTTATAGTTTGAGAGATTGTAGCATTTAAAGTCCCCCCCCCTCTTTCTCATACGTTGGTGCGCTAGCTGACGGCAGAAGATCCTGGTCCCAGGACAGGTGGAGGCTCTTCAGCAGAGCCGAGATAGCGCTACTTAAAATGAAATAATTAATTGGAATGGTCTACAAAGTGTGCCTGGTTGGCAAGCATACTTTGTAGACCGTTCCAATTAATTATTTCATTTTAAGCAGTGCTATCTCGGCTCTGCTGAAGAGCGTCCGCCGGTCCTGGGACCAGGATCTGCTGCCATTAGCTAGAGCGCAGACGTATGAGAAAGGGGAGTGGGGGAACTTTAAAGCGGAACTACCATGTCACAAAATGTTTAGCTTAACTAATTCCCCTTCTGGTGACTAGCTGCTTAGTAGCGCTAGTCGCCAGAATTATTACCTGGTTTAATAGATTAATGCTTTATTCCCCAGCTGTCAGTAGCACGGAGAGCAGACATCTTGCCAGAATGACGTCCACGCGCCTGCTCTGTCAGTCCCAGCCGGGTCTAGGAGGCATTGCTAGGAGCCATTCAGCTCTGGCTGGGACTGACAGTGCAGGCGCATGGACGTCATTCTGGCAAAATGTCTGCTCTCCGTGCTACTGACAGCTGGGGAATAAAGCATTAATCTATTAAACCAGGTAATAATTCTGGCGACTAGCGCTACTAAGTAGCTAGTCGCCAGAAGGGGACTTAGTTAAGCTAAACATTTTGTGACATGGTAGTTCCACTTTAAATGCTACGATCTCTCAAACTCTAAAGGTATGAGAGATGGGAGGTAGGTTATTCTACTTGTCTTGTTAATTTCTACAATATTAAACATTTTTACAACAAAATATTACTATCTCTTTAACAAATCCTACTTGATCCGAGACTGACGGGCAGGTTTCTTGCTGTAGTAGCATCTGTGCTCCTGTGCTGTCAGTCATTTCCTGTGCCTTTAAGGGATAGTAATGTTTCATAATAAAAGCAGCTCTAATTAATCATCATAGTATTTGCACTTTGGAGAGTGTTATTTCAATTCTGTCAGATTATAGTTCCAGAGTAATTCAATGACAAAGTATCCCCCTCCCGCCCCTTTTACTGATGTAACACTGTTCAGCCAGAGCAGAAGGGAGGTACCCAGGTAGACTGCAGAGAGGGACAATCTTCAATTAAGATAAGGGAAAAACCTAAAAAATTGTCAAGGGGGGCAGGGCTTTCATTGTTCTCATAGGAAGAAGATTGTCCCCTTCTGTTAATCTGTCTGGTCTATGGACTGGATTCCACATCTGAGAAGAGATGGCTTACACTAGGTAAAAGGGGTGGAAGGGGGAAACTTTGCTTGTGAATATCTCATAAACCATAAAGGTTTGAGAGATAAGACTTATATCATTCTTCATGTTTTTTTAATGCCTACAAAATAAAATAAAGTTAAAATGAAGTATTACTATCACTTTAAGGTACACTGCAACTCCTCCTCACCAATCTTGGTGGAGACAGGGACGGACAGCGCAGGTGCACAGATGTCTCTAAGGCAAGATGTCTGTGCTGATGCCTGCCTTTTCATCTTGGATCAAGTAGGATTTCTTAATAACACTGGACTTAATCTGGATAATACAAGTATTTCTGTGCTTATTGCTATATGAGTAATTATTGGGGGGGGGGTTATTTGGAGTGATAGTTCCTCTTTAAAGTGTTAGTAATGTCTAAAAAAAACTTTTTTGCATTTAGAAGAGCTTAAAAAGCTGATCTAAATGCAAAAAAAGTATCTCTCAAACCTCTATGGTTTAAGAGATGCGGGCGTTTAAAATTTGATTTCTCCTACTGACAGCTGTAAAGCTATCAGCAGGAGATCCGTGTCGGTCGACACGGAGGCGCTTGAGAAGTGCCGAGATCTCGTTACTTACTTGGAATCCCTTCATTGGAATGGTCTAAAACGTGTGCCTGAACACTAGCTACACGTCGTAGACCATTCCAATGAAGGGATTCCGTGTAAGTAAGGCGATCTCGGCACTTCTCAAGCACCACCGTGTCGACCGACATGGATCTCCTGCTGACAGCTTTACAGCTGTCAGTAGGAGAAATCAAACTTTAAATGCCCGTATCTCTTAAACCAAAGAGTTAAAAGGCCCATTTACACTTTTGAGTGCCAGAGGGGAATCCAGTGCATTATGTTGCAATGCTTTTGATACCCCTTTGGCACTCAGAGGGTTAAAGGGATAGTAATGTTGATTTGCAAGCACACTTTGTAGACCGTTCCAGTCTTTTTATATCTTGAGAGCCTCCGCCGGTTGCGGGACCGGATTCTCCTGCAATCAGCTAGAGCGCTGATGTCAGAGAAAGGGAGGGAGAGGGGAACTTTAGCTGTGAATATCTCTCAAACCATAAAGGTCTGAGAGATAGGACTGGGATCATTTAGTTTATTTTTTTAATGGCTACAAGATTACATTTTTTTTCTAAACTAGACAATACTATCCCTTTAAAGCTTATGACTTCTCCCCCCACACACAAACACTTGGAGAATGTGAGGTTGAACACAGAAATACTTAACAACAAACAAGAGAGTGGCGGTAGGGCTGCAGATATAAAATGTTATATATGCACATTGAATATAGAAATAAACATATGAATTTGCATACCAATTAAACTTCATAACAATTTAAACTTAACCCGTTAAGGACCCATGATGGTCCTGGACCGTCATTGGATAAACGATAGCAGCGTGCACGCTGCTATCATTTATTGAAGGCTGAGACTGAACATTCCGGTACCGGAGCATTCAGTCTTAGCCCTTCTCAGTTGTGCCAGGTCATGTGATCGCTGAAGCAGCGATCACATGTACCAACATTCTCAGTCAATAAGACAGTGCAATCCACACACTGTCTCTGAGTCTCTCCTTAACCCGTCTGTCCCTTACCAGCAAAGTAAGGGACAGAGAAGCAAAGATGAGACACCTACTGGTGTAAGAAAAATCAGCAGCTGGGAGTATTAACCCCTTCACTGCTGTGCTGGAGGCTGGCTGTTAGCAGGTCAATTTTTGACCTGTTAAAATCACTTTTTAAAAAATAAAAAAGACACAATACAATTTTGTTTTTTAAAAAAACAATATGTCAGTTACAAAAATTGGGAGTGTGATTGTTGTGGAGCCATGTAATACAATTATATACACTGCCAAATTTAATCAATAATAAAAGTGGGAAAATAGGGTGGGAAAAAGGGGCATGGGGACAGTGCCCACTTAAAACTGCCCATTTTGTAGGTATGACTGACTGGTCATACCTTTCATGTAGTCTGCATAAAATTTTAACCCATTGCGCCCAAATGATCCCAATAGAAAAAAATGGCGTTTTTTAAATTTTTTTTTTTTTTTTTTTTTTTTTTGCAGTTTTCTTTAATTTTACTAAAATAAATGGTGGCCTATCCATATAAGTGTGGTATCAAAAGAAAGCCCTATATGTGTGTAAAAAAAACGGTATATAATTTTCATTGGTAAAATCAAGTACTTAGAGGAAAAACACTAACAAAGGTTCCGAATTTCTCTGGTCTTTAAGTAAAATCTACCTCAGATTTTCCCGGTTAAGAGCAATAAGTTTTACTGCCCAAGTGATCCATTAAGAATTCCAACACCAACAATGAAATTGGGTTATATAATTTTGAATAACATGCACTTTTATTTAACATCGGTAAAATTCTGTTATTTTAAGTTAGAGCTCTAAAATGTAATCCTAAACTTGTATTTTTAATACCTTTGGAGACTATTCTATATCGCCACAATATGGTTAATTGATTGCATACCTAGGAACTCTCCGGATCTGCCCCAGGTCTCTTGTCCTCCTTCCCCGCCTGTTCCTCCCACTTCTTCTTCTTCCCTACCCTGTTCCTCCTACTTTTTTAAATGTCCTTTAAGCCCTGCCCCCACTTGTGATTAAGCCCTGCCCCTTTTAAAACGTGAATCTCGTTTTTATCGCCCACAGTGACAACGCAGGAGTCCTCTCCAGGGACTCCACAAGACAGAGTTCCCAGGTATGTTGATTGCACACAGCTAGTGCGATTAGGACCCGCTGCTCTTCTTCTGAAAGGCTGATATCTTGGCTCAGGCTCATTAGCAGACATAAAACAATGTCATTTTTGAGACACCTATTAAGATTTCTATTGAAACGGGAGCCGTGAAACTTTGAAAGTGGCAGCAATAGGACCCCCCCCCCCCGGAAAGCATAAGTAAGACTTGATTTTAGGCTTCAGAAAACATATAAAGAAGTTTTATAGATACTAACATGGGATACAGGGTATTTAAGTTTGTATAACCCTGGACCATTTTAGGTGTTAAAGTACCTTTAGCCAAATATAGATTTGTTTTCTTTGCTCTCCCCTTAAGCCAGGGGCCACCATATATAAGCTTAAGTTCATTAATGTAAAATATCCCCACAGCCAATGTCAAATGAGACCTAGACTGAAACTGGCACCTTCTTCTAAGAAAATAAATTCTCAGTAAGATCCAAATCTTCTCTATAAAAGCCTGAACCACCGCCACCACCACCCTCTGAGTCCAAATGTCTATATGTAAATCCCCCCCAAATATGGTGTGAATTTCTCTAAGGCTTGTCCTGTATGCAACCTGCTTTGCCAGTAAATCCCACATCCTACAGGCTGTGCCAGTATAAAACTCCAAATCCACACTGGAAACAAAGGTATCCTTTTAAAAGGTCGCACACAAAAGAGCGTGCGACCACATGACACTTTAATCATGTCACCGTAATAAAATTGGCGACATGAGAATCTCGAGCTGTCATGCAGTGCGAGATTCTCATGTCGCTTGCTAAAATGTAGCGGTTGTGAAGGTCTGCTGCTCTGCTTTAAAATAAACATTGTTGGATGTGAGTATGCTCTTACCTGAAAACAGCAAAGGGTTATAGTTCCTCCTCCCAAACCGTGCCCGTTCTCTATTGTTTCCGTCCGTGATGCCAGTCATTCCAGTGCCACTGATACTCTTTGTTGCTGCTGCTTAGCGGAGACCATGTGGAGGACTCGAGATTCAGAGGACTGTTTGTTTTAAAGGAGGCCGTGAGACGGAAACAATAGAGAATAGGTATGGTGTGGGAGGAGGGACTACAATCTAACAGTGGAAAGAGCCTTACTGCATGCTATTTGCTGTTTTTAAGTAAGCGCATACTCATATCCAACAATGTTTATTTTAACACAGACCAGCAGACCTTCACATCTGCTACATTTCAGTAGGCGGCATGATACTCTCACGCTGTCATGCAGTGTGAGATTCTCATGTTACCATTTTTATTATGAGACATGGTTAAAGTGTCATGTGTTTGCACACTCTTTTGAGTGCAACCTTTTTAAAGTAAACCGAAAACAAAAGCCTCCTGACAAATAGACCTTGTATTATAATACTGACGAAATTCAGAAGAAATCATTAAATCGTTCCTGATGCCTGTCTTCAACCAATATGGGGACTTTATTACTGCTGTTGCCAAGGGTATACACCTAAAGAAGATTCTACCTATAGGGATAATGCATGAGGCAAAAACTGACAGATTGACCAAAGTGATGCCTTCCTTAGTTTTCCAATCTATCCTTCAGGTAGCCTAAACTCCACCCTGTCAGAGTCTCTAACAACTCACTAAAATGACAACTGATTTTTCTGGTGCTTAAGAAATTCTACAGCCACTAGCCATAAAAGAAACACTATCAAAATTAAATTGGCATACAGTACTTATTGGTGCAACTAACAAAAAGCATTCATATAATGCTAAACCCCATTACAGCCCATTGAAACCCTCAGTACCCCTTCAAGAAAAGTTTCAAAATAAAAACAAGGCAATTTATCAAGGAAAAAATATAATTGAACTTAAAACTTGGGAATCGAAAGCAGTTTGAATGGACTGCAAGCAACCAGAATACGTATTTTGTATTTGTATATTTTTGTACCTTAAAATGATAATAACACTTAATATGTAAAACAAATGTTGTAGGGTTCATACTCCTGAGAAAAAACAAGTGTACTCTCACTGCTGAGAGGTGTTTTATTCAAAAGTTATTGTAGCTCAAACTTGAACTTAGTAGGTGGAGTATCTAAATGGCCTGAAATTTTACAGTGGCGCTGTTGCAAACCATAGCGGTTTGAGAGATGGGGTTTCTGGCAATCCGATTATTTTTTTTTTACCCTCTACAAATGTATTAAAAATTATTTTTAGACATTACTAACATTTTAAAGGGATAGTAATACTTTGTTTTATCTTTATTTTATAGGCATTAAAAAAACATAAAGAACAATATAAGTCTTATCTCTCAGACCTTTATGGTTTGAGAGATATTCACAAGCAAAGTTTCCCCTCCCGTCCCTTTTTACCTAGTGTAAGCCATCTCTTCTCAGATGTGGAATGCAGTCCATAGACCAGACAGATAACAGCAGGGGACAATCTTCTTCCTATGAGAACAATGAAAGCCCTGCCCCCCTTGACATGTTTTTCAGGTTTTTCCCTTATCTTAATTGAAGATTGTCCCTCTCTGCAGTCTACCTGGGCACCTCCCTTCTGCTCTGGCTGAACAGTGTTACATCAGTAAAAGGGGCGGGAGGGGGACACTTTGTCATTGAATTACTCTTGAACTACAACTCTGACAGAATTGAAATAACACTCTCCAAAGTCCAAATACTATGATGATTAATTAGAGCTGCTTTTATTATGAAACATTACTATCCCTTTAAAGTGTGAATTATAAAGAAGTGTAATTAAACTTGTAATGAAATGCACAATTTCTAAGACTGTTGAGAGAAAAAAAAAAAAGCAACTTTACTCCCCGTGTCAAATGTTTTTTTTGTATTTTTCTCCTGTATCTAAAGCTGCTGTTACATCAGATTTTTGACTCTTGTATCCATGTGTTTGTTTGACCTCTTGAGTGCCAGAGGGGTATGCAACTCATTGCAGAACAATGTATTAACTTCCCCTCTGACACTCAAAGGGTTAATTTATACCCTTGAAAGAAAAACAGGGAAAAAAAAAGCACTATCTTACATCTACTTGGGAAGCAGCTGTGCAACCCCTCCCTTTCTGTTCATTATGCAAATAACTGTTAATTAGAAATGCTAGCTAATACTCCTAGAGGCTTAATGAAATAATCACTTTATCAGGAGGGGTTCTCCCTACTGTTGTCCCCAGAGGATTCAGTTGCAAAATAAGCTCTTGTTTTACCACCCTAGGATAAAATAGCCACTATGTGCTGGAGCTGCGTTTCTTGATTAAAGAGATAGTAACGCTTAATATGGAAAACTATATATTGCAAGATTTATCCTAATGAGTAAAACATAGGTGCTCCCACTTCTGAGATATGGTTTATTCCAAAGATATTGCAGCTCAGATTTGCATTTTTGGGTGCAGTGCTAACATGACCAGACATTTTATGGCGGCGCTGTGGCAATATATCAGTCTATGAATAGCTCTGGTCAGTTGACCATAAACCTCCAAAGGCTGCTGTAGCAACAGTTCCGCTGTAAAAATTTCAGGACATGGAGTTACTGTACCCGAGAAACACATGTTTGATCTGCAATAACTTTGGGATAAAACCTCTCTCAGTAGTGTTAGTACCCTTGTTTTACTTAGCAGGCTAAACCCTATATGTGTCTGTGTGTGTATGTATGTATGTTTAAAATAAATAAATAAATATATATATATATATATATATATATATATATATATATATTATATGCACACATATAAAACATCAATATTAATGGTTACTATCATTTTAAAGGGATACTAAAGTCTGATTTTATTGAACTCTGACAGTATAGCTATTACAATAATAAACTAAGCAATAAACGTTCCATCTCTCAAACCTTTATGGTTTGAGAGATGTAGGAAGATGAAGTTCCCCTTTCCCTCCTCTTTTCCTGAGATGAGCTGTAAAGCTGTCAGACGTAGATTCTGGTCGTGCAACCAGACAGAGGCTCTTCAGCAGAACTGAAATAGCGGACTCTAGAAACAAGTACTTGGAACCATCTACAAAGTGTGTATGGACTTCAGCAGAGCCGAAATAGTGGAATCTAGTAACAAATACTGCATTGGAATGGTCTGCAAAGTGTGCCTGGTTTGCAGGCACACTTTGTAGACCATTCCAATGAAATATTTGTTTCTAGATTCCACTATTTCGGCTCTGCTGAAGAGCCTTCGTCTGCTCCCAGGACCAGGATATCCTGCATCTGGCTTTACAGGTGACGTAAGGGGAGGGGGGGGACTTTATCTTCCTATATTTCTCAAACCATAAAGGTTTGAGATGGAACTTTTATCACTTAGTTTATTATTGTAATAGCTGCACTATTAGAGTGTAATAGAATTGGACTTTACTATCCTATCCTATTTGGACTACAGTCCCATGCTTTCTGTGCTTTTACAGTACCTACAGTCCCTTACTACCACATTAAGGCTTGATAGACCATTGTACAGACAAAATCCTATCTCTCTGGCACTCAAAGCATTATTAACACCTTCCAATGACATCTGTAAAAAAATCCTTTCTTGCTCCAAATGGCAGTCGGATATTATTACCCTGGACCAACATCCTATCTGCTGTGAAACCAACTTTTGTCATTCTCGCTATTTTTCTGAGCTACAAAGGTATCTATTATTTTTTTTTTGTAAAAAAGATTTGGTTTGCTACAGAATTGTTCCCTTTTATCTTCTTGAATATGGACATTTTTTTGGTAACTGTAAAACGTAAACCGTACAAGCAAGTACTACTAATGTGTTAAATTTTCTTCCCAAAAACGTAAAGATGAGTTTGCAATAACTGTACATGAATCTGTTTTGTTAATTATTTGCATAATTCAGGAGTTGGAGATTTATGTATCTCCAGTTGTTTGGACTACAATCCCCATCATCCTCAGCTGGCCATTGATTTTATGAGGTGTAGTTCAGCAACAGCTGTATGAATGCAGGTTTCCAATCTCAGTTATAGACTTATGCACCTCAATACTGCCCTTTTGGCAGATCTTCTCCTCTGGGGACAGCCCTGCAATTGAAGCCGGGGCTGCAGTTTGAGCACTGATGGGTTCGGGGGTGCAGAGTAGTTTGTCAGTTCTCTCTCTCTCTTTGATCTTGCAATAGAGACTGCTATTGAAGGGCTTGAAAACACTACCATAATAGCCATCTATGGGCCTGCTTGCACAACTGTACAATTAATGGCTGAAAGCTACAAACTTCTGGGTAATGGCCAGTCCTGCTGTCATTCAAGGGGATTCTGACTCCTCAGAACTGCTGACAAGATGTTTTGGGGTGACACAGTGCAACCCCAGGCTTATTACTTATTGTGCTCCCAGAGGAGCAGACTTGGTAAAACATGATAATTGTCCTATAAGCTGATTTGACCAAGGTCAAACAGACTTGGGCAATGAGATTTACACGCTCAATTAAAGGTGTAGAAAAGATAATCTGATTTTGAGTCTAGATATTGGGTCTGTTGTGCAGGGAGTTCAATCATCCTTATTTAAGATAATTAACAGAGTTGTTAAAGAGAAACCTTTTTATGAAAATGCGTATTTTAGGACTTTTTTAAATAAGTAATAGAAGTCTTATTCTACTGTTAGGAGAACAAGCACTAAGTTCTACATATTCAGCAATAAAGACAGCTCTGCCATAAAAATGCAATAATTGACACAAAAAAGTTAAACTGAAACTTCCACAAAAATTTGAGTTTGATATGTAATAACTGTTTTGTACGAAACATCTCGGAGACATTTACTCAGTAGGAAAAAACAAATGGACTTTTGTTTTTTTCACAATAACCGATGACTTTCCCTGTAATGGGTTTGCTACATGGTGGGGTTTGCTACATGGTTATTGGGAAACATATTTTGTTCCAACATTGTGAGTGTTTCTGATCGTTTAATCTGTACTGGTTAACCCTTTGAGTGCCAGAGGGGTGCGCAACGCATTGCCCTCTGGCGCTCAAAGGGTTTTGTCGATCCGTGTTTACATTTTTTTTGGTTTGTATACTGCAAGTGCAAATCTGGAGGAAACCAACTGTACCTTAAGGGTCAAATACAAATTCCCCTTGATTGAAATTGGGCTTTTAAACCCTTCATTACTAGCAGTCTCCAGTGCATTGTGAAGCACTGCATTGGAGACTTTGGAATTTAAAAGGGTAAAAGCCCCATTTAAAGCGTAACTTTCACTTAGTATAAAGTTGCATATGGCGACTAGCTTCATAATAGTCCTAATACCTTTCATAATTATCCGATTCTGAAGTAATCCTTAGTTTTCGGAGATAGATGGCCAGACTACTTGCTTTAGAGCCGTCTGGTCGCCTGCACCATCAGTCCTGTCTGGTGCCTTAAGGCACAGTGCACATGCCTCCTAGAGAAGACCGAGACTGACAGCGCAGTCGTGCAGACTTCTCTAAGCCAAGATGTCTGTGTGCCAGCCTGGATTACGGTCTCCGAAGAATAAGGATTACCTCAGAAGTGGATACCTATGAGCGATAATAGCACTATTATGAAGCTAGTCGCCAAATGCCTAATTTTTGGAGGGCGACTTTATAGAGGGTGAAAGATCCGCTTTAAATGAACATGACTTTTCAGAATGTTTATTTTTTTTCCCCCTCATTAGCTTCCAGAACTGCACCTTTAGATAGTTTACCAGCACATATCGTTACCTGTATGATATTGTCTGGATAGCTTTATATCCATCCTGTGCCCCCTTTTACACATATAGCTAAAATATTGTATGGTGTTAGCCATGGAAAAAGCAGGAGACTGGTAGAGTGAAAGTGATACCTTTATTAGATGAGTGTCTCTGAGATGCAGACTTTCAAGACATTTTAGGTCTCTTCTTTTGGCATATTTAGAACAAGGGCCGAATACCAAATACATGACAGGTTATATATACATTCATGCAATTTTTTTTTTACATTTAAATTCCACTGGAAGTGAATCTCTTATTGCCATTGTCTTTATATTTTTAACCGTTGGAGTGTGTGAGGGGACTCCTGGCACTCACAGGGTTTAATGTTACGTGATCTTGCCCTTCTGGCTGCCTGCTGGATTCCTGTCTATTTCACCGTATGATTTTGAAGTGAAACATGGAAAATACCATTGTAAGAACATCTCTTAATTGTTCTTCCCATGAGGCCTAATCATTGGGTGGCTCTTTTTACACCAACCGTGACTGGCCGTCCATGCACAAACCACAGATGGCAGTAGTCGGTTCTATTTCATCCAAGGCCACGTTTCCTTTTTGTGTATATCTGTTAGAGATGTAAGATTTCCACAGTGCTTGGCTTCCTGACTGGATCATTTGACCCACATTCAGGTCCTGTTCTGTACGATGGCTCATTGGTTCCATTTTATTTCTCTTATGCTGGGTATACAAGTCAATTCTGGTTTCTAGGAAGATTGTTAAAATTGCTTAGCTATACAGTAAATAACAAAATGACCACTCGTAAGTATGTTTATCTGCATTTTGCAAACAAGTGTACAGCTTATATTTTCACTGAATTCCATAGCATACATGCAAATGAGCACTTGATTATTGATTATTCTGGCACAAAAAGAGTTAATATTTTATAGAGACAGCCATATTTAACATCTTTGTGCAAAAGTATCTACCTAATTGAAGCCTTGATATACAAATTGAGAGTAATACAACTGGTAACAGGACAGTCTCGTGTTTATAAATGTGAATAATTTATGTGGAAAACTAAATGCACCATTGATAAAAATCCTCATATTATCCTTGATTTAAATTGATCTTTGAACCCCTTGAATACCAGAGAATTCTAAAGCATAGTTTCAAGGGGTTAACTCTAGAGCGGAACTGTCATTGTCTACATTTTCACCATGGTGGTAGCGTCCATCTTCACAGGATTTGCAAGATTGTCAGCTGGTCAAGGTTATGCAACTGAGCTAATTCTGGCCAGCAGGAAATGACAGCTGAGAGGGAGAGCAGCATGGGATGTTAGCCACAACTGTATCGTTTGTATAAATGGGCAGAGCTACATATCTCAAACTATTGATTTAACTATTAGTGCCAGAGTGATGCACAGCACATTGCAAATCAATATGTTGTGTATCTCTCTGACACTCAGAGGGTTAAGTAAAATAATGACTAACCTAAATATAGGTGATTTTGAAAGCAATTTATACATCACTAATGTTTCCACTTTTAATCAGTGATCATTCTATTTATCTCATGTGGTGCAATTGCTTTTCACTAGAACGTATTTACATTTCTTAGTTCATATAGAATTAGATAGTTTTAACCTGAACCACCTTTTTCTTGTATACAGTTGTACGGATATCTTAAAGGAGCGGTAAATGTGTTTTTTTTTTACTGTTATTACTGCTGGCAGTTTTATTCAACATCTACAACGTTTCAAAATGTCAGGAAGTGATAACGTTGTTACTATAACAGTCTTTGGAGAATTGTCAGTGATTCAACAGAGTAATTATTTGAAATTTGACCACTAGAGGGCACTGTTAATGAAGAAAAAAACCAGCAGTTTAAACTGTAGTAATTTTGGAATTACTCTTTTCCCATCAGTGGAAGTACCCTTGTTTTACTCAGCAGAAGCTGTACAATATGTTTTTTTTCCATTAAAAGAAAAAATTACTGCTCCTGTAAGCATATGTAAGGAAATTTATACTTATAATTTAAATGTAAACAAATACTAAAATAAGAAGGCTCTCCCACACAAAAGCATCTTGTAATGTGATATTGCATGTGCTGCTTTTCAGCAGGCTGGGGGAAGCAATTTTCTTTGGAGCATTCACTTCTTTGTCTTGAACACAATCGACTCCAGCAGGTTAATCATCTGTTGGCCCTCCAGTGTTCACTGGTTGGGGATGAGTGGAGCTGTAGGTCCCAGATATTGACCACCCCTGGAGTACAGCTTCCTAGGATGTGTAGGGAAAACTACTTCATCCACTGCACGTGCAGTATTGTTGTACCATGTATTACAGTATACCCTTTTTTATAGACAGACTCGCAGTGCAGGACATGTTGCCCATCTGTTTTTTTTATCCTTGTAAAGTGGAATTTTTGGATACATCATTGGCTGTAACAAACATACAGAGAGGCATAGTGTGGCAGACACCTATGTGTCACACACACACACACACACACACACACACACACACACACACGTGTTACACAGACACACACACGTCTTTTACACAGACCTGTGGCACTTGTAACTGTGTCACATACATGCCTGCAGACCTACACACACACACACATACAGAGTTGAAGATTGGGGGAAGATGGAGGGGGAAAGACATGACATGAAGCAGGGGGAATAGAGGCATAAAGTAAGAGAGGACAAGTGGGTTAATGTGTGTAGAAAGAAATGGACTGTGAGTCACATGAATGGAGTGGGAGACAGTGCAGAGTAAGAGAAAGTCCAGGTAGTTACTTTTCAGAGTACAGTTCTTTACTGAAGACACAATGTTTAATGTGAGGTTGAGGAAGCTGCAGCATGAAAGAGTAAGACTGTTGACAAAAGTGGAGTAAATAAACCCTTGAACGTGATGCTATTGAGACACACAAGACCAACCAGCCACATACAGGCGCTTCTTACCCCAGACTTGTGCAACTTAGGTCTCTCCAGCTGTGACACTACAACTGCCATCATCCTGTTACTCTGAAAAAAGGACCGGTCCAAGAGCAGCTTATTGGCCAACCTACTCTTAGCCTCTTCCCACTTGCCTTCCCATTCTCCCTCCCCCTGGTGTTTTCGTGTCCATCCACCCTTACACTCCATTTTACCCTTATCTCCAATTTATATTTCTGTATGTTTCCTCTCCACAATTGCTTGCCCAAGCTAGGACTCCTAATAATCGTCCTCCATGTAGACATGAGTGCATGCATCCTTCTATAGAGAATCCCCCAATGGCCAGCAAGTACATACCATTTGACCAACTTTGTAAGTTTAACAAAGTTTTGTCTCCTCCCTGACTGACTTTGACTTGGTGTATGTCAGCTTTCTGGACTGAGCTGCTTGGCTTCTTCTTCAACAGTTAGTAATGTCTTGGATTAATAAAAAGTAATATTGTAGATATTCAAAAAAGAAATCAATTGATGACAGTCCTATCTCTCAAACCTTTATAGTTTGAGAGATATACAGTTATAAAGTCCCCCCCTTCCACCTTTCACTGACATCATCCTGTAGCTCAGAAATGTTTGTAGCTACCACCGTACACACGTCACTTGAATCCCGGTGCTTCCAAACTCAACACTTCTATCCCTGAAGAAAGTCCTAATTAAGGACTGAAACATTGGAGGAGCATGTTTTAGTTTTGAGAATAAAGAATATGTTTTAATTATATCGAGTGCTCAGCTCTTATGTGAGAAAAGTTATCCTGTAGCTGACAGAAGAAGATCCTTGTCCTGGGACCGGCAGGCGGCTCTTCAGCAGAGCCAAAATACCTTAATATAAAAAGAAATGCTTCATTGAAACGGTCTACAAAGTGTGCTTGCAAACCAGGCACACTGTTCCAATTATTTATTTTTAGATTGAGGTATTTCGGCTCTGCTGAAGAGCCACCTCGAGTTTCACGACTCAAATCTTCTGTCACCTTTACAGCTGACATCAGTGAAAGGGGAGGGAGAGGAGAACTTTATAATCGTATATATCTCTCAAACCATAAAGGTCTGAGAGATCGAACTGGCGTCAATTGATTTATTTTTTGAATATCTACAATATTACTTTTTATTAATACAAGACAATACTAACCCTTTAACCTCGGCTTCGTGACTGCTTCTCAGGACACTGGAACCGGACTGTCCGTGAACAAGATCCAGCATTAATTGTACATTCACACTTAACCCTTTGAGTGCCACATACTTAAAGTAATTAATAGTTTTCAGTATTGTGCAAACAATTATAAATCAAAGCTTCTGATTAATTTAGTGGAACTACCACCCAATAATAAGATAGCATCACATCATTGCCCATCTGGCGACTAGCTGCTCAGTAGCACTAGTCACCAGAATTCTTACCGGATTAAAGAGAAATCTCTATTCTTCATGGACTGACAGCAAGACAGAACACGGACATCTTGCCCTAGTGACGTCCATGCACCTGCGCTGTCAGTCCCAGGTGGAGCTAAATGGCTCCAAGCAACTCCTCCTAGACCCCACCTGGGACTGACAGAGCAGGCGCGTAGACGTCACTAGGGCAAGTTGTCCGCGCTCCGTCTTGCTGTCAGTACTTGAAGAATAGAGATTTCTATTTAATCCGGTAAGAATTCTGGCGACTAGCGCTACTGAGCAGCTAGTCAACAGATGGGCAATGATGTGATGCTATCTTATTATTGGGTGGTAGTTCCGTTTTAGCTTATAAAAGATTAATTATAAGTTATAAGTGAAATGTTCACATTTACAGAGATCAGTAATTGCTGGCTACTATTTCAACTACATCAAATATTTTTGACGAAGCAAATCAACTTAATCAATACAAGTTTCAAAAAGATGAATTTTTATATGTTTGTATATTGCAGTGTTTAAAGGGTTAATTACTTCCTTATTACATATATATATATGGATGGCACTGAAAAATTCTTAGTAGCCAAAATTAATTTCCTTCTATTAAAAATCTATCAAAGGAGCAAAGACAAAAGGAGGAAGGCAATTGTAGGGCAGACACAATCTGACTTAAGAAAAATGATTACCCATAGGATCAAAAGTATAGTCAAAAGCTGACAAAATATCCTCAAAGTTGTCAACACGCGTTTCACCTGCTAAGCTTGACACAGACCCTTTCAGATAGAAGGAAGTAACAAATATTTGTGTAAGAAATGTACAAAGTTACTATCATTGTAACTATCACATTCTGAACTGTAGCTAGCAGCTTACATCGTCCACAAATTTTAATTAAATAAACTGTGGAAATCAGGTGATTTGTCTGGACACCTTAGGGGGTTATGCACTAAGGTGTGATAAAGAGGTGATGAAGTGTAGTAGATGACTTCTCCAGTGATATCACTTCTCCAGTTCCTATGTTATTCTATGGAGCCTATGCACTAAGATTTCGTCACCTTTGGAGATTGTAGTGTATAGGCTCTATAGAATAACACAAGAACTAGATAAATGGTAACACTGGAGAAGTTATCTCCTTTTTATCACTCCTTAGTGCATAACTCCCCCCCCCGGTGGCAATATTGCTAACAGTTTAATATAAAAAAAATGCTGTTTGAACTGTAATTACTTTTGAAAGGAACAGATCGCTGCAGAGGACTCTGTTTTAACACATCACCCTACCCTACAGTGTGTTTTTCCCCATAATAATTGTTTACTGTTCCTTTAAAGGGAACTCTGGCACTCAAAGGGTTAAATACTGACAGGTCTGCCTGCATGGACTTGGAACCAGTACTGATTGAAAAAAGGCATTATGACAAAGTTCATAGGGGCCATTAGGATTATTTGGCCCTGGTAAGGTAAGCGGGATTATTATTAGGAGGGGTAGTTCCTATTTAAGTAGGGCCTTTATACCCTTGAATGGAAGAGAGGTCTTCTGTCAGATAATGGGAGTTGTAGTTCAACAACAGCTGGAGGATTGCAGGTTGACACCAGTGTCTTACAAATCAGAACATCATCAAAGATTTGTAATTCTTTGTGTGCTAAATCGTTGCTCCTCTTTGGCCTTATGAGGGCAATAGAGAGCAAATGGGGTTTCTGGGCTACCCCCTTGACTCAGAGAGAAATTGCTCCTTTAAAGGGATAGTAATATTTCATAATAAAAGCAGCTCTAATTAATCATCATGGTATTTGGACTTTGGAGAGTGTTATTTCAATTCTGTCAGAGTTGTAGTTCAAGAGTAATTCAATGACAAAGTATCCCCCTCCCGCCCCTTTTACTGATTCAGTCAGATCAGAAGGGAGGTGCCCAGGTAGACTGCAGAGAAGGACAATCTTCAGTTAAGATAAGGGAAAAACGTGAAAAACTTGTCAAGAGGGGCAGAGCTTTCATTGTTCTCATAGGAAGAAGATTTTCCCCTTCTGTTATCTGTCTGGTCTTATAACCAGATTCCACATCTGAGAAGAGATGGCTTGCACTAGGTAAAAGGGGCGGGAGGGGGTAACTTTGCTTGTGAATATCTCTCAAACCATAAAGGTTTGAGAAATAAGACTTGTATAGTTCTTCATGTTTTTTTTAATGCCTACAAAATAAAATAAAGATAACACGAAGTATTACTGTCTGTAATACAGCCAAAACTCAAATTGCAAGTAATTAACTGGTAGTGACTCTCTGGGTGATACAATTTGTTGTCAGATTGTACTTGTATGACTGCATTCTGGGTCAGGGTGCTAATTAAATAATAAAACAAGCAGAGATGGGAAATCTCAGAGGTAATTAAGGGACATGTGAGAGTCTCTCAGTGGGGATCCCATTCCTTGAATCTCATCAATCATTTTTCTGGCACTAGGAAACTAATCTGTCACTTAGTGTTGAGTATCTGGCATTCAAAGGGAGGAGTCACAGTGCTTTATTTTGATGCTAACATGTTGTAGTATTCTGAATGGACTGAATGCTTCAAGCTAATGAAAAAGGCTGTTGGCTCTTCTATATTAGAATACCCACAAGAAATCTGGATTTTTTGAGGGATTTTATAGCCTGATAGAATATACTCTATCTATCTATCCATCTATGTATGTATGTATGTATCCTATCTATCTCTCTCTCTCTCTCTCTCTCTCTCTCTCTCTCTCTCTCTCTCTCTCTCTCTCTCTCTCTCTCTCTCTCTCTATCATCAGCTTTAGTTTTGCATGATTGCCTAATAATCCTTTACTTCATATGGACTAAAATACCAATGGCCCCTATGAATTCTGTCTTTGTTCAAGAGGTAACATCTCTAAAGGGATAGTAAAGCATGTATAAACCAAGTATTAATATTGTAGTTATTAAATAAATATAGCACAGCATATAAGTCTTTTTACTATAACTTTTATAGTTTTAGTGTAATCTGTATCTAAAGTTTTCCCCTCCCGCCCCTTTTAGCTATATCAGCGCTCTAGCTGATAAACTTGGATTCTGGTCTGGAGAGCCGAAATAGCAGTGCATACACAGCAAATCTTCATGAGAATGGTCTACGAAGTGTGCTTGGTTAGAGGCAGTAGACCGTTCTCATGAAGCTTTGCTTTGTATGCAATGCTATTTCTGCTCTGCTGAAGAGCCGCCCGGTCCCGGGACCAGGATCTCATTCTGTCAGCTAGAGTGCTGACGTGTGTAAAAGGGGTGGGAGAGGGGAACTTCATAAGCTTATAATTCTTAAATTATACATGTTTGAGAGACGGGACTTCCATCATTTCATTTATAGTTTTAATTTTTACAATATTTTACTTTATTCAAACCAAGTATTACTATCCCTTTAATTAGTCCTTGAAGCAATGATATACATATACCCTATAACCCCCCAACATTTCAAATGGCAAAAGTGGGGCTTTTTTTAGGGGTGTTGCTGAGGGCATGACATGTGGGCAGGGCATTACCCTAGAACTTGCTTTACAATGCATTATGTACCCCTCCTTCACTCAAAGGGTTAAAAAGTGAGGTTTCTCTGTTACGAAAAACTGGAGTAATTCAGAGGCAACTCAGCTGCACCTTAAGGGCAAAATTCTCATTTATTTAAATGGGGCTTTTATAGGGTTAGTAATACTTAAGTATTAGTAATCCCTGTAGTAAAGTCCTATTAAAAATACATGTATTGCCCAAAGTGTCATCTCTCAAACCTTTATGGTTTGAGAGATGATCGCTCCTCAAGTTGCCCTCTCCCTCCCCCTTCCCCGAAGTCGGCGTTGTAGCTGACTGAAGGGAAATCCTGTCATAGATCATGAGTCGGCTCTGCAGCAGAGCCACGAAGGTGTTAATAAAAAAAAAAAACAAGCACACACAGAAGACCATTTCAGTGAAAGTTTTGTTTTTTATTAACGCGATCAGGCTGTGCCGCAGAGCCGCCTGAAAATCGTACGACTGGATTCCCTGCAGTCAGCTAGAATGCTGACTACGGGGAAAGGGGAGGAAGAGGGCAACTTTAGGAGCAATTATCTCTCAAACCATAAAGGTTTGAGAGATGACACTTGGGGCAATACATTTATTTTTAATAGGACTTTAATATAGGGATTAGTAATACTTAAGTATTACTATCCCTTTAACTACTTGAATGATATCTCAAACGCATTTCTCTGCACCGAGTGGAGACCTCCATAGCATTCTAGGGTTTAAAAACCCCATTTAAATCGATGAGAATGTTTGTCACCTATGGTGCAGTTGGTTTGCTCTCAAAATGACTCCAGAGAGTGGTGCTTAAAGATTAGATAAAGAGGTGATAGAGTGGCCATAACTTCTCCAGTGTTGTAAACCTTAGTGCATCCACTCCCTGATGTTCATAGCCGACACTATGTTTTAGTCCTCTTTGGGTAATATTATTGAAAAGCTAGAAATGACTAAGCCAGCACCTATTGTAGGTCTCAAGGTCATCTGAAAACCTCTAATATACCTCATTATGATCTGAACACTTAAGCAAACAGCTGCTAATATCCTTTGACCAATTAGAAATGTCAAAACATTAGTTATGTCAGAAGATTGAGCAGCTAATTTCTGAGCCTGATGTACTAGGAAGAATAAGGCAATTCTGCAGTAAACTGCACTGATTACGGAGTGATACATAGTCTTCATGAAAGACTAGTTAACGCGTTCTCTCATGGCCCCCAAATGTAATATATTTGGAATTGACAGCAATATTTGAAGCACATGAAATATCAAATCCATCTGTAAATGTGAGTTTGTGGTCAGTGCAATGACACGTTATATTACAATTAATATAAGAAGAAATATAATTTTAAAAAAAATTAACTCTTTGAGTGCCAGAGGAGTGTGCAACTAATTGCTGTGCAATTCATTGCACACACTCCTGGCACTCCAAGGGTTCATTTAATTACATCCTATGTTTCTCGTGCTTTTTGATATTAGAAACTATTGGACTCACAGAACCTAGGACCTAAGGCCCAAAGACTACTCAGTTGTCACCTGAGTACCATTTAGCTCACATTTTTTAAAGAGATGTTGAGGTTATGCACTAAGGAGTGATAAAGAGGACATTACTTCTCCAGTGATATCACTTCTCCATTATTCCACAGAGCCAACACACTAAGATCCCCAAAGTTGTTGAAATCTCAGTGCATTGGCTCTATATATATATATAACGATATACGCCTTATCTCTCAAACCTTTATGGTTTGAGAGATATTCACAAGCAAAGTTTCCTCTCCCGCCCCTTTTACCTAGTGTAAGCCATCTCTTCCCAGATGTGGATTCTGGTCCATAGACCAGACAGCTAACAGCAGGGGACAATCTTCTTCCTATGAGAATAATGAAAGCCCTGCCCCCCCTTGACAAGTTTTTCAGGTTTTTCCCTTATCTTAATTGAAGATTGTCCCTCTCTGCAGTCTACCTGGGCACCTCCCTTCTGATCTGGCTGAGCAGTGTTACATCAGTAAAAGGGGCGGGAGGGGGATACTTTGTCATTGAATTACTCTTGAACTACAACTCTGACATTATTGAAATAACACTCTCCAAGGTCCAAATACTATGATGATTAATTAGAACTGCTTTTTTGTGAAACATTACTATCCCTTTAAGTTTTAGAAGAATTTCTTCCCCCTCCCTTTTTGCTTGAAGTATAATGTGTAAATGTTCTCTTTTATCCAGTTTTGTTGTCACTTATTGTGTTCCTCATCAGACAGGCTTTTCTAATAATAAAACATGTTAAATAGAATAGCTATACTGCTATACTATTTAAAGTGTTAGTAATGTCTGAAATAAACTTTTTTGCATTTAGAAGAGCTTAAAAAGCTGATCTAAATGCAAAAAAACATATCTCTCAAACCGCTATGGTTTAAGAGATACGGGCGTTTAAAGTTTGATTTCTCCTACTGACAGCTGTAAAGCTGTCAGCAGGAGATCCATGTCGGTCGACATGCTGGCGCTTGAGAAGTGCCGAGATCTCGTTACTTACACGGAATCCCTTCATTGGAATGGTCTAAAACGTGTGCCTAGTGTTCAGGCTGTCAGTAGGAGAAATCAAACTTTAAACGCCCGTATCTCTTAAACCATAGCGGTTTGAGAGATACGTTTTTTTGCATTTAGATCAGCTTTTAAGCGCTTCTAAATGCAAAAAAGTTGTTTTTTTTTAGACATTACTAAGACTTTAACATTAACTTAACTTAAAAGAGCTGTGCTCTAATAATCATGCATTCTCCCAGTCCCAATGTCATAGCTATAATGAACAGTGAGAGATACAATTATTCTGATTTTCAGGCATTTTATTTTCTGAGAGATTGGCAGTCTCTAAAGTAACTTGTGCTTTTCATTGTTTATTTGTCACCTATGGGTAGAATTAACCATTTGAATGTCAGAGAGATATCCAAACCATTGTGTTGCAGTGTGGATACCTCACTACTACTCCCATTCCTAAACCCTTTGCGTGCCACAGTCACTGCCCAAGTAAATAATTGTGTGTCCATCCAGGCCCACACAGAGTTCTATCAACCATACAAAACAGCTCTAATCGCGTTTATGCATAATTAACTCACATTGGTGAATGGAGCATCTTGTCTAGTGCTTGTCTGAACATCAATCCATCCGCTGTGTATTGATAGTGGCCATAACTAGCAATATAGCATTGCAGAATCCTATATAATAATTAGCTAAAACGTGTGTAACGACACAGTCATGCGCAATAGAGACTGCTGCGCGTGCTACAGTCATACACAGTAGAGAGTGCCAGTGACAAGGCCGATACAGAGCGGGGCTCTCCGAAGGACAAATATGTAGACAATAACATTAACTGACAAGTGCACATACGTTGGTCCATGTCAGCCAATCTCCCAAACCACATAAAGAATCAACACCTATAAACAGAAAATATTGTTCATATTCATGTGAGGTTAACTGCTTTGAGGAGCAAAATAACAGGTTCAGTGATTATTTGGGTTATTCTCCTGCAGCTGCCCACAGAGAAGATCATCTATAACAGTGCATCAGTGAGCCAGCTTCATGTGACATAATGTTAATCTTAGTGAGTGAACAGTGTAAGGAGGCATATCAGTCAGTGCAAGTCCATTAAGGATTCAAAGACACATGCCTTCCTTTTCCAAATAGAGTATACAGTAAAGGAGATGAAATATCCATAGTCTTTTTCTACCTAATTTGTCTGTGGGGGGGGGTTTGTATAAACTTCTTTGCTTCATGAAGTGTATCAAACCAGTGAGCCTTGTCACTGACCCTAAGCCTTTCTGGATAAAAATGTATGAAATTCATGCCCCTTGTAAACATCTGTTTACATGTACCAGAGCATTTTTTTCCTTTTCAATTAGATACTTGCAGAGAAGAGGGTGAAAGGCTTAGTTGACTTTGCCGAGACTAGAACCTGCGACCCTGAGATTTGAACAGATTCTAGTGCTGGTCCATTAACTAACTGAGCTATCTTACCACCATTTCCTTGTGGATTAGTCCTCTTACCACAGTTTGTGGGTTGTGGACCCCATATTGGGTTTTAGTGACTCATAGCCACATTTCTAACCATCTGCTCATGTCTGAATCACATCAAGGTATTAGGACACCCAACCACTTTTGCTTTGATTTATGATGGAGTCTAGTATATCTGTGTCGTGATTTTTGATGTGGCTCAGGACCGGATAATATGTCCATTTATCTGGTGGCGAGAAGTAATTTATATATTGCACTGTATGCTGTTTCTGTGGGGACCTATTGTCTCAGACTTGAGGTCTCCATATTTTGTAACATAGACATCCTTTCTGTAGGGATCTATATATTAAACCAGGTAGGGCTTCCTTTTTTATTGCTATATAGGTGTGGAGTATAACAATGTTTATTAGGACAGACTTCTAGCTGTAAGATAAAACTGATAAAGGGATAGTAATACTTTGTTTTATCTTGATTGATCCCACAATGTTTTCTATGCTATTTTAAAACACCTTGAAGTAGGCATTGGATTCCCACATCATCAGCACACAGAAGTTAAAGGGATAGTAATACTTCATTTTATCTTTATTTTATTTTGTAGGCATTAAAAAAACATGAAGAACGATATGTCTTATCTCTCAAACCTTTATGGTTTGAGAGATATTCACAAGCAAAGTTTCCCCTCCCGCCCCTTTTACCTAGTGTAAGCCATCTCTTCTCAGATGTGGAATGCAGTCCATAGACCAGACAGATAACAGAAGGGGACAATCTTCTTCCTGTGAGAACAATGAAAGCCCTGCCCCTCTTGACAAGTTTTTCAGGTTTTTCCCTTATCTTAATTGAAGATTGTCCCTCTCTGAAATCTACCTGGGCACCTCCATTCTGCTTTGGCTGAACAGTGTTACATCAGTAAAAGGGGCAGGAGGGGGATACTTTGTCATTGAATTAATCTGGAACTACAACTCTGACAGAATTGAAATAACACTCTCCAAAGTCCAAATACTATGATGATTAATTAGAGCTGCTTTTATTATAAAACATTACTATCCCTTTAAAGAGCACTAGTACTACCACTGGGCATGTGTAAAAATTAAAGATACCTTGTTTCAGGAGGGAATAGCTTTTCCCCACTGGATAATGTAGGGTTTGTGGATATAGTTTATTAGCTGTAAGATGGAGAACATTGTTTATTAAGGTCCAACACTTCTGTAGAGTGTGCAGAAAGGTTCAAGGTCTTCCAGCTCATCAATAAACTTAGGACACAGATTTGCCTTGCAGTCAGGCCGGAAGGCCAATGGAGATGAAAAACCAACCTAACTAAGCCAAAGAAATCTGTCTCTGTTCTCCTTGCTTTGCTGAACAATATTCTGGTGGAGTTACATATAAAAACGAAAATAATTCAGGTAGATTTAATTTCCTCTGTAAGGAACTGAGTAGTGTACATCCTTCCCTTCTGATGACTAACTGCATCCATCCTCTCAGCAGTTTCATAATAAAATTGTATTTATGAAGCTTCAAATGGGATAGATTAAAGGGAGCCTTAATCTGATTAATGATATTAGTGAGTTGAAAAGTTTTACAGCCACATTGACTCCTATGTCAAGTATTTTAGATAAGGCTAATTATGGGTCATAAAAGCTAATAAACTGCGCAAATACTCCAGTGAAGGTCCCTGATAATCTCCTGTGCATTTTATCATTCATTTCTTTTTGTTTCCTAAAGTGTTTCATGTGTGGCTCATCAAAAGCTTTTAGATCTGCACTGCTTTATTTCCTCTGGTAGACCATATCTGTCTACCATTTTTATTTTCATATATACTGGATGTAAGAAGCCAATAATGGGTTATATAGCAGTATTTGTTTTTATTAATGTGTGTATTGCTGGAGAATACTTTGTTTAAAGGGATAGTAATACTTCGTTTTAACTTTATTTTATTATGTAGGCATTAAAAAAACATGAAGAACGATATAAGTCTTATCTCTCAAACCTTTATGGTTTGAGAGATATTCACAAGCAAAGTTACCCCCTCCCGCCCCTTTTACCTAGTGTAAGCCATCTCTTCTCGGATGTGGAATGTAGTCCATAGACCAGACAGATAACTGCAGGGGACAATCTTCTTACTATGAGAACAATGAAAGCCCTTCCCCCCCCTTGACAAGCTTTTCAGGTTTTTCCCTTATCTTAATTGAAGATTGTCCCTCTCTGCAATCTACCTGGGCACATCCCTTCTGCTCTGGCTGAGCAGTGTTACATCAGTAAAAGGGGTGGGAGGGGGACACTTTGTCATTGAATTACTCTTGAACTACAACTCTGACAGAATTGAAATAACACTCTCCAAAGTCCAAATACTATGATGATTAATTAGAGCTGCTTTTATTATGAAACATTACTATCCCTTTAAGAGAAATGAAGAGGCGCCCTAAGCGGGTGTCCGAAGTACACCAATGTGCCAGGGCACTCTGGCTGAGAACCATTGCCATAAGCAATTTCAAAGTTTTATAAGAAATTCTAGCAGGCTGAAATTTAGCCTTAAAAGATTACAACAACAAAAGTTGCATGGAGGCTTTCATCTTTCATATCTTCCTTTTAAGATAGTCAAGAGACTTGATAAATAGAACCAACACATATACAGACTAGGGAAGAGACAAACCTTATATCTCATTTCAACTTAAACTGCCTTCTGCATAGATCCACTACACCTTTCCACAAAGTGAAGAAGCCTCTAATTCGTAACACCATTAGGGCGATATACCTGCCAAATTCTCCTTAAAGGAGCAGTAAACTTTTTTTTATGAAAATACATATTTTACAGAGCTTATCCTGCTGAATAAAACAAGGTCACTCCCATTGCTGTCAGATGTTTTATTCAAAATTTATAGCAGTTTAAATAATCAGGAAGTTAATTTACTGTGTTTACTTCCTGATAGTTCTAACTGACAGGAAGTGACAGGCAGTTTCTATCACATTCTATGGAGAACTGTATGTCTCTGACTTTTCTGCCTTTCCTCTCCATTAGAATCTAACAGGAAATCTAATTAGAATTTGACCACTAGAGGGCACTGCTAATGTAAAAAACCATGGGTTTAAACTGTAATAACTCTGGAAATATAAATCTCTCGGCAGTGGGAGTACCCTTATTTTACTCAGTAGGAAAATCCCTACAATATATATTTTTTCATAAAAAAAGTTTACTGCTCCTTTAAAGGTATAGTAATGTTTCATAATAAAAGCAGCTCTAATTAATCCCCCTTGACAAGCTTTTCAGGTTTTTCCCTTATCTTAATTGAAGATTGTCCCTCTCTGCAATCTACCTGGGCACCTCCCTTCTGCTCTGGCTGAGCAGTGTTACATCAGTAAAAGGAGTGGGAGGGGGACACTTTGTCATTGAATTACTCTTGAACTACAACTCTGACAGAATTGAAATAACACTCTCCAAAGTCCAAATACTATGATGATTAATTAGAGCTGCTTTTATTATGAAACATTACTATCCCTTTAACTGGACTGAAGTAATCTGTATTCTAATCCGACAAAAAAAAAAAAAAAAAAGGGGGGGACTCGGGCTAATATTGTTTACATAATTTTTTTCATATTACTCACAAATGAACATGGGTGCAAACAAGAGGTGCGTTAATCAGGCAAGTGGTAGGTATTATACGGCTTCCACGCAGATCAGAATCGGTAGTTTCCTTTCTGTGGTTGACAGACCACCTGAAAAATAAGAGAACACCCCAAAAACAAATAGGGGGCACAAGGTTCTTCAAGTTTTATCATTACACAAAAACATCTAACATAAATGTGAGTTGTACTCACAACTGAGGTCTCACTGACAAAAGAGGCTTGCAAGGGAATTATCCCACTCCTGCTCAGGTCCTCTGAACACACAGGAACAAATAGCAGCTTAATTGATGTAATCAATATATATTTTTAATACATTACAAAAGAATGCATATGTAACAGTATATGTATATATATATATATATATATATATATATACAAACTATTAAACTATCCTATATAATAATTCACTAAAACGTGTGTAACGACGCAGTCATGCTCAGTAGAGACTGCCTGTGACGAGGCTGATTCAGAGCGGGGAGCTCCGAAGGAGCATCCAGCTCTGTATCAGCCGCGGCGCGGGCACTCTCTACTGAGCATGACTGCACCGCGACCGGCTGGCACTGTATCAGCTGCGGCATAGGCAGTCTCTACTGTGCATGACTGCCCTGCGACCGGCTGGCATTGGCACTGTGGCCCGTGTAACGGGCTCTTCAACTAATATTAAATAAATGCCCCAAGAATATGGAATTAGGAGTTATTTCAGATGATGTGAACATAGGCAAGCAGTGCAGTACAACAGTGAAACAACACTGCATACCTCACAAGTGTCCCTCTTTAAGAGGGACAGTCCCTCTTTTAGACCCAAATCCCCCTGTCCCTCTTTCCCACCCTGATGTCCCTCTTTTTAGTAGACTAGACTGTGTGGTGTGTATATAAGTGTATCACATTGCTCTACAGCAATAAAACTCAAAATGATGTATGTTTAAACGTCAGTATATGTGTTTATAAATTAGTCTGTGTAAATAAAATGCTTTGATCTTGTTATAAGTCATTTATTAGATTACACAAAGAGGTGGCAACAAGTCATGGAACAGCCTAAAACTTCTTGCTAATGTCCCGCCCACCAGCCACGCCCCCAGCAACACCCCTTGTCCCTCTTTCACAATTTGAAATGTTGGGAGGTATGACACTGGGAAACGCTAACCACATACTAGGCTTTGTAGGAAGATGTGTTAACAGCATAACAAGAGAGATGTACAGAGATTTACAGATCACTGGTAAGGCTTCACCTGGAGTAATGTGTTCAGTTCTGTGTACCACATCTCCAGAAGAACATTAATAAACTTGACATTTCCAAGAAAAGCCATTAAAATTGTGCAAATTATTTAAAGGGATAGTAACACTTCGTTTTAACTTTATTTTATTTTGTAGGCATTAAAAAAACATGAAGAATGATATAAGTCTTATCTCTCAAACCTTTATGGTTTATGAGATATTCACAAGCAAAGTTCCCCTCCCCGCCCCTTTTACCTAGTGTAAGCCATCTCTTCTCAGATGTGAGTCTGGTTGTATGACAGTACAGATAACAGAAGGGGACAATTTTCTTTGTATGAAAACAATGAAAGCCCTTCCCCCCTTGACAAGTTTATCAGCTTTTTCCATTATCTTAATTGAAGATTGTCCCTCTCTGCAGTCTACCTGGGCATCTCCCTTCTGATATGGTTCAAAAGGGGGGGGATACTTTGTTTGTGAATATCTCTTAAACCATAAAGGTTTCAGAGATAAGACTTATATCATTCTTCATGTTTTTTTAATGCCTACAAAATAAAATAAAGTTAAAATGAAGTATTACTATCCCTTTAATGGAAAACTTAACAGGGTAGACTCTAAGGCTGTGATATGAATGGCTTAGAAGACAGGAGGGAAGGGGGTATAGGATAGTAGCCTTTAAATATATTGAATGATTTAAGGAAGTACTGTAAAGAAGGAATTTTCATAAAAAGAAAAGTAATAGAACTAGAGGGCATGGCATAAAGTTAAAGGGATAGTAATGTTTGAGAGAGAGAGTGTTCTAAAGTTCCCCCCTTCCTGATGTAAGCTGTAAAACTGACAGAAAGAAATCCGTCGGACGAGACAAGGAGCCACAGTAGCGCAATTTAAAAATAAATAACTTCTTTGGAACAGGCTAAAAAGTGTGCTTGCAAACTAAGTGAAGAATTTATTTTTAAATCTCGCTATTGCGTCTCTGCTGAAGAGCCACCTGTTGGCCCCAGGACCAGGAACTCCTGCTGACAGCTTACAACTGACATCAGAGAAAGGGAGGGGAGGGAGGGGGGAACTTTAGAATGCTCTATCTCTCAAACCATAAAGGTCTGAGAGATAGGAATAGCACCAATGGATTTCTTAGTTTATGTTGTACAATATGACTTTTTATGTAATTACGACATTACAATCCCTTTAAACGAGGGAGGATTCAGAACTAATGTGTGTATGTACTATTTTAGGATGATGGATAAATGGAACAGCCTCCCAGCTGAAGTGGTAGGGGCTGGAATAAACACATATATTCTGAGAACTATGTAAGCCTGTGTATTTTATCTGGACAAGAAAATGGGCAGACTGGACAGGTCAATTGGTTCTTATCTACCACCAAATTCTGTTTCATTTCTGTTACTTGTGTGAAAGAGAGCATTCAATGGCAGAGTGATACCTCTTGGTAGCTATACTGGCAGAGCGAGTGTTGAGATCAATGCACTGTTTTTGTTTTCACAATGATTTGAGATGTTGCTTTTAGCAATAATCAATACAGATATGACAACACAGAGAAATCATTAAACCTTTCCCTTTTGTAACAGGGAGGCTATGGATTAGGTTGCTCCATAGGGATCCAGTGGCCTTTTGTATTCCCGTTTAATTTAATTAACCCTTTTTGTCCCATTTTATCCAATAGCCCATGCAAGATGTTCGGATGTTTAAACAGTGAAGATTTAATGTACATCCCATAAATCATGATTGATGTCACTGATCGGGAAGCCTTCATTTTTAATTACTATCTTTTATGTTTATGTTAACTTTTTTTTTTTTTTGAACCTTAATTAACATTATTTACAATTAAGATATATATTTATATATAAACTAAAATAAACCCGCCTACATTTTAACCCTTATTATAAGATCATTGCGTCGTAATACTTTGGATTCCTCTCTGGCAATGAAAGGGTTAAAGGGATAGTAATAAATCAGTTTTACAAATGTCCATCTTGTAGGTATTTAAAAAAAGAAATTAAATGCCCCCAGTCTCATCTCTCAAGCCTTTATGGTTTGAGAGATATTCACTGTGAAAGTTCCCCCTTCCTTCACTTTCCCTGACGTCAGCTCTCTAGCTGACTGCAGGGGAATCTGGTCCCGGGACCAGCGGAGACTCTCCAGCAGAGCCGAGATCGCTTCATTGAAGAAGAAGTCCTTCACTGGAAAGGTCTACAAAGTGTGCGTGGTTTGCAAGCACACTTTGTAGACCGTTCTATTGAAGGATTTCTTTTTCAATAATGCGATCTCGTCTCTGCTGAAGAGCCTCCACTTGTCCAGGGACAGGATCCCTCTGCAGTCAGCTAGAGAGCTGACGTCAGGGAAATGGAAGGAAGGGGGAACTTTCACAGGGAATATCTCTCAATGGGACTTTGGGCATTTATTTTCTTTTTTAAATACTTACAAGATGAACATTTGTAAAAATGATGTATTACTACCCCTTTAAAAGTATTTATTTTTGTTCCCCCCTCCTAGTTTAACCATTTATTTATTTAGTTTAATAATTGCCTTATAGTATTCAAGCACTCTTTGTTATAATGTCTTTCTATTATCATAAATAGTATGGGTATATAATAATAATTTATTACCACTCAGCATTCTTTCTCTTTTTTTTTCCTTTTCTTTAAATGTTTTTATTGTGCTGCTTTTAGAATACTCTAGCAGAATTGTGGTTAAATGACAATTATCACATTTAAAGGGATAGTAATACTTTGTTTTATCTTTATTTTATTTTGTAGGAATTAAAAAAACATGAAGAAAGATATGAGTCTTATCTCTCAAACCTTTATGATGTGAGAGATATTCACAAGCAAAGTTTCCCCCTCCCGCCCCTTTTTCCTAGTGTAAGCCATCTCTTCTCAGATGTGGAGTGCAGTCCATAGACCAGACAGATAACAGCAGGGGACAATCTTCTTCCTATGAGAACAATGAAAGCCCTGCCCCCCTTGACAAGTTTTTCAGGTTTTTCCCTTATCTTAATTGAAGATTGTCCCTCTCTGCAATCTACCTGGGCAACTCTCTTCTGCTCTGGCTGAGCAGTGTTACATCAGTAAAAGGGGTGGGAGGGGGATACTTTGTCAATGAATAACTCTTGAACTACATCTCTGACAGATTTTAGTTTCAGATTGGTGTGTTCAGCTATAACCCCAACCATTTTCCAGTCTATTCAGCCCACTCCCTTCCGATTCCGCCAACTTTCCCTCCCATTTTATGGTAAATGCCTCGTTATAACCATCTATCCATGCCTACCAGATAAAGCCCCGCCTACAGTATGATGTGAAACGCATGATTTGGGCACTACAGTGTTCCTCCCTGGATCTGGGACAAGAAGATTTCTTTGTATTTACAGTGGGTCTGTGCAGTGTGTGTAGGGGGTATGTCATGAGTCCCCTGTATATAAAATAGCCCCAAAGTGTAAGAGCCGTGAGTAATGTTTTCTGGAGCCTGGACCACTAGGCTTCTGAGATTTTTCCACCTCTGTAGTAAGACTATGGAGGTTATGCACTAAGTTGTGATATAGAGATGATAAAGTAGAGATGACTTCTCCAGTGATATCAACTCTCCAGTTCCTTTGCTATTCTATGGAACTAAGATCTTTCAAACTCTGAAGATCTTAGTGCATAGGCTCTATAGATTAACTTGGGAATTGGAGAAGTGATATCACTGCTGTATTACTTCTTTATCACACTTTAGTGCATAACCCCCATTGAATATTTTAGTTTAACACTTGACGGGCAAGAAAGTGAGCAAATCCCATTCATCTAGCCCTTAAAGGGTTAATCAAAATCAAACCCGTGTATATATTCCGCTCATGGAGAGCCATAGGCTATATCGCGTAGGTCTGGATGGTTTTATGTAACATAGGCTCAGATTAGAGAAGGTTTAGTTCAATCAGAAGAATGTAGACATTTGGGTGCAATGTGTAGTGTTGTCCCATAGGAGAGAGTTTAGATATCTAGTAAGCGTGCCCAGTCCTACCATGCGGAACAGCCATCTGTGATTGTAGACAGGCAGATGTATGTACAAGAAGGGCACCGTTTTATTTTTCTTTGCTGAGCAAAACTGCGAAAGGTTTTAGAGTTGTGTTGAAATCAGATATTTTGTCAGTCTTTTCAAATACTTTCACTTGATTTTTTTTTCAACTGGTATTTTTTTTTCAGTCCTGTACTCCTTTATAATATTTAATCAATCCCTATATAAGTTTTTGGCAATTGACCAGTTATTTTTTTGACAGTATATAATACTTTGTCTGATTTAGTCTAGTACTTGCTGGTTAATAGAATTTGGTCTATTTCTGTGCACGATGGGACATTAATGGGAGCGTCCTATATAATAATTCTCTAGAATGTTTGTCAGAAGCAGTCATGGTCAGAAGAGACTGCCCGAACGCACAGTATGCTGTGAGTTCTGTGCTGGGAGCCTTCTGTGCTTTTAGGCAGTCTCTAGAGTGCATGACTGCATAGGCGTCAGGACACAGAGCAGGACCAGCCTCTTAACCCTTTGAGTGCCAGAATAGTACGCAATGCATTGCAAAGCAATTTGTTGCGTACCCGTCTGGCACTCAAAGGATTAACATCACCCGGACCTTGGCCAGTGTACACAAGCTTTTACACTAGTTTGAGTATAATATGCATAATGAAATGAGACAACTTATGTGAGTGGCTTCTTAGATTAACCCATTTCTGTCTCATTCAATCAATTTTAAGTGCTACATTTCTTTCAGCAATCCTTATATACTTTACAAAACCAAGGGTACCTGCTTTCATAGATAGTAAAAAATAAAAATTTTCCATCGATTTCAAAGAGATTTTACCGGATCCTAAAACTTCTAGTGGGCATAAGCCCAATTAACCTTTTAAAGAACAGAGGCAAATGTAACACTTGCGAAGCAGTGCATTGATCACCCCTCTGGTCATTTAAAGGGTTAAGATTACCATCTGCAGTAGATGATGTTGCGTCCTGTGTCCCTTATAGCAACTATCATGTCCACCTCCATGGACATGCCATCCAGGCCAGATTAACCCTTTGAGTGCCAGAGGGGTATTTATCCCTCTGCCATTGAAACGGTTAAATGACATATCTTGAACAAAGACACAATGGCAACGTTCATACAGGACATTAGAATTCCCTGGCCATAGTAAGCTAAGTGTGTGTGTGTGTGTGTGTGTGTGTGTGTGTGGGGGGGGGGGGGGGGGGGGTTATTATTAGGTGTGTTGCTTCTCCTTTAATTTGGAATTTTTTTCTATTGTAGAGTTCAGTTGTGGAGGTGATGAACAGAACTAGATGACTAGGAAGACCTATCTGGCACAATAAGTTGTTGATTTTTAGCCATACTCAACCAACAGGGACATGAGTGGACATGTTTGTGTAACCTCTATTATTTTCCTATTCTGACTTTTTAGTTAGGTGCTTCCATAACAGATATATTTACTAGCATTCTGCTGGTGACTGACTGGGGTGCTTACCTTCGTTTCTGTTTTTGTTAATTTGTTATTTACCCCAGATGATTGTGAAGTATATTTTCGCCTCCCCTTGGAATCCTTTGAAATGCGTATTCCATAATCATACCTCACTATTTTTTATTAAAATTTACATTTTGTAGTGTGCTCAACAGGTGATGTTGTTGCTGTCACTTTCTGTCTATAGCTTTAGTCTAAGAAAGCAATACAAAATTGTCCTCTGAATATCCGTTACAGCTGTGGCTAACAAATTCTAAGAAAAAAAGTTTGAGTGTTGTAACTTTTAGAATGAAGCATCTCACTGAAAGGAGAATACTATTGAATTACTTACTATTGTAGCTGTACTAAAGCTGCCAGTGTTATCACCAATGAGCTTTCTATTTTCCTTCTGGAATAGGATTGGCTGACACCCTTGTGAACTGTCATTGATTTAGAGGGATAGTAATACTTAATTTTACGAAAGTTGAATATTGTTCATATTAAAAACAATAAATTGAATGAAGTAAGTCCTGTTCCTTAAAGTTTTTGAGTTATAACCTTATAAATTTCCCCCCTCCCGTCCCTTTTACAGACGTCAGCGCTGTAGCTGACCGATTGAGATCCTGGTCCCGGGACCGGATAGCTCTTCAGCAGAGCCGAAGTAGCATTGTCTACAAAGAAATTCTTCTTTATAACGGTCTACAAAGTATGCCTGCCTACCATGCACTAAGCCTATGCACTAAGATTTCTTAAACTTTGGAGATCTTAGAGCATGGACTGCATAGAATAATATAGGAAATGGAGAAGTGATAAACTGGAGAAGTCATCTTGACTTTATCAACTCTTTATCACCGCTTAGTGAATCTCACCCATTCCCATTCCTCTTATTTTCAAGTGTGTCCACGGAGGAGATTCACTAAGCGGTGATAAAGTAGAGATGACTTCTCCAGTTCCTGTGTTATTCTATGGAGCCTAGTCACTAAGTTCTCCAAGTGCATTGGCTCCATAGAATAACACAGGGACTGGAGAAGTAACTTCCACTTTATCACCTCTTTAGCACGGCTTAGTAAATCTCCCCTCTGTAGTGTTTACAGCAAAGAATTGTACATATCTGCACTTTCCTGTACATAGCGATCTCTTGTCAAACCTGCCTCTAGATCACACTTCCTCACAAACAAATAGATTTAAATGGATCATAAGGGTCCATAGTTGTTATCAGATTGAAATTGAAACAGCGGGAGATGAAAACAGGTTCAAATGCAAACAAAAACAATAGAAATAACGGACTACGCTTTAAAGGACAGTAAGTCCTTCTGATTAACACATTGTTTCCCTTTTAAACTAAAGCATTCGGAGCAGGTTATAGCTTTCCATCTGTTGTTGAACTACATCTCCATTCATCTTCACAATTCTCACTTCAGGGATGCAGTCTAGAAACAGCTACAAGATAAATTTGCTGCTAAACAAATGCAAATGTGTTTGTAAAATTAAGTTCTCTGTAGTGCAGTTACTAAGACTGTGAAATGGTGTGTGTGCAAGGAGGCTTAATCCCCCCCATGTGATTAGCATATGTTGCCATTGATTAAGGGGGTATTAGCAGACTGGCGTGTGTCGGGGTCAGAAGGGCTACAGATGTGTGGGTGGAGTTTGAAGTGTGACTGGTGTGTCAGATCTAAATTCACAATGTAAGCAGAGACCCCTTACTCCAAATAGCAGAATCCAGTGTTCCTGCTACAGCAATGACACCCACATAGCTGCCAAGATGCTGGGTAAGGACACAAAGCAAAACAAGTATTTCTCTAGTTAAATATGACATTTTTATTTTTATATATATATAATATAGTCTGCATGAACAAGTCTAATTTTGAGCCATATGTTCCAAAGAAAATTCTGGGTCAAAGTGCACCATTGTTAGACAAATACAAATTAGCTGAATCACCATTGATTTAAATAGGACTTTTAACTCCTTGGGATGTGTCCAAAGCCTTTCTGTAGCATTTGAGGGGTTAACACTTTGAGTGCCACATGGGTAGGCAACGCATTGCTTTGCAATGCATTGTGTATCCCTCCGGCTCTCAAAGCGTTAAGAAGACCAATTTAAGTAAATTGAGATTTTTATTTTCTGCTTATGGCACAGTTGTTTTTTTTCCCAGAATACCTCTTTCTCTGTCGTCCAATACAGGTTACTGGTAACTTTGGGTAGGTGATCCATCCCTTTAATTGTAGACAGGAACAATTCTAGAATTGTATGCAGGGGGTGGAGCCTACCTTCCCTTCTTGGCCGCAGCTAGCCAACCAGCTCCAGAAAGATTTGTTCCTTGGTGAAGATAACACAGGCAAGAGAACAGTTCTGCTATAGCTTTAGAAGGTTTTTTTATTTTTCTGTTAGAGATGGAATACCACCATTAGGTGGATTACCATAACTGACAATGCCCTTAGATGTGGCTAGCTCAGTATCCAGGTGCTTTTTGTGGACCTTAAGCCCTGGGGGGAAAATCTTGGGTTCAAGTTCTTTCCTCGCCCACCGAGGCTTATTCTTAATACATGGTAGTCTGAAGACAGAAGATCTGCAGGAAAGGTGAGCAACCCTTTGAGTGCTGCAGGTCCACGTGACCCACAGTGCCCTTCCGCACAGGGGTGTTTTCATTTGGAGTTCCTATTGCACACTCCCGCACTCATTGGGTCTATCTGTATGTCTGTTGGGTGTTTTGGAGGAGGTTTATGTAGTACTTTAACCCTTTAGCTGCTGGTTTTGCATTTTTTAGGGGGTTTTCTGACACTTTTCCTACTGGTTCATTGTTCTTTTTGGGTATCCTAACATGTTCTAGTGATCTTTTAATGCATTTTTATTTTACTGTTTCAATTTTGTAAAATTCGAGTTCCGGCACGCTTTACCGCATAGGTTCCATTGCTCCATTCACTCCTATGGGACTGTACAGTTTGGGACATATCTCTGCAACCGCTTAGCCTAGCGACTTCAGAGATGGCTCATTTTTCTTGTCTGCCCTTGCTCTATCATCCAGTTCATGGTTTCCAGTGTGTTTGGGTACTTTTTCTGGGAAAATTAAATTTTCCATGAGCACTTGCTTCGGGCGCTTGTTTCTGATTGGCTCCCGCTTCAGCAGCCATTTTGTGCCATTTCCAGAACGAGTATCCTACGCAGGGCTTGGACTCTCCTTCTCTCCTCTGCTGATTAACTCTTCGCCTGCCAGATAAGTCTATTTTAGCGATTTCTGGGGTGAAACCTTAATCCTACACACTGTACTTGGGTGATTTCTTATACTGTAAGGTTATTTGACACTGTGAGAATGTCTGTACCATTGGCGCTTGGGGACAGACCCAAGACTAAGGATGCTGGGGTCTCTGTATCCCCTATTGCACGTTGCTCTTCCTGTCATTCAGGGTTACCTTGAGAATTCTCAGGTCATTTATGCCCAGCATGTTCTGATGTCCCTGAGAATCTCACGGGGACTTCCAGCCATGCATTAGAGCCAGTCTGGTGCAAGAGTTCAAGGCTTCTACCAGGGACCTTAGGTCTATATTGCAACTCTTTCCATCCCAGTTACAGGGGGTCTTCCATTCTTGGCAGACCCCCTCCTCCATCAAGTCTTCCCTGCCAAAACCTCAGGGAGTACCTGATGTATCAGATTCCTCTGAGGAGGAACTGCTGGTGGATTCAGATGTTGAGGAATGTTCTGCTGTGGGCCCCTCTCAGTTTTTTGGGGATCCTTTTGAGGCTGATCCTGAGCCCTTGGCTGAGGGCCTGATCAGGGCTGTTTTGCATACCCTTAACATTCTCTTAGTTCAGGAGGTTCCTTCTGGTCCCTCTGATGTGTTTCATGAGCCTAAGATGCCCCTTACTTGTTTTCCACCTAACCACACTCTCGACCGCCTTGTGTCTGAAGAGTGGAAATCTCTGGACAAGAAACCTTCTGTTTTCAAGAAATATGTCAAGCTTTATCCCTTCTCTGAGGCAGCGCTTGCATAGTAGGTTCATCCTCCGAAAGTGGATGCTCCGATCTCCAGGCTATCTAAGTCTACTGCCTTGCCAGTTTCTGATGCATCCTCTCTGAAGGACTGGACTGACAAGAAACTTGAGGTCTCCCTCAAGTCCATTTTTGCCACTGCTGGTACTGCCATGCGTCCAGCATTTGCTACAGCATGGGTGAACCAGGCCATGCGGTCTGGACTGAACAGCTCACCCTGGCTGTCCGTCAGGGTGCTCCTACTTCAGATATGTTGTGCCTTCTTGCCAACATTTTTGAGGCACAGCACTGTGTTTCTGCTGCCTTATTTGATTCCATCCATTTGGTGGCTAGGGTTTCCACCATGTCTGTGGTTGCCAGATGGGCTCTTTGGCTCAAGATCTGGTCTGCTGACACTGCTTCCAAGTAAGCATTGCTCGCCTTACCTTTTCAAGGTACTTCTTTGTTTGGGCTATATCTTAAAGATCTGATCAGTGAGGCCACGGGGGGTAAGAGTACACTTCTACCCTTGGTCCCCAGGAAGAAAACTCAGCTTAAGCGTAATCTGTATTTTCCTTCCTTTCAGACTGAGACATGTCCGGCGAACCACACGGTTCCCTCAGCTCCACGTGCCTCCTCCAAGCCCAAAC
The DNA here is from genome assembly GCA_037306005.1 of Rhinophrynus dorsalis. NCBI lineage: Eukaryota > Metazoa > Chordata > Amphibia > Anura > Rhinophrynidae > Rhinophrynus > Rhinophrynus dorsalis. Next base: position 43,067,957 of record CM074726.1, on the reverse strand, counting down.
AGCAATGGAAGCCCAAGGTCTCCTCCAAGCCCAAGCCTTCCAAGCATTCTTCGGCATGACTCACCGAACCCAGGTCCCCACTCTGCTGTGGGTGGTCATCTGCATCACTACCACAGCATCTGGGAGGATTCAGTGGTGGACCCGTGGGTTTTACAGGTGGTGACGGAAGGGTACAAGATCCCTTTTGTCTCTGTTCCTCCCTTTCGCTTCTTTCCTTTTCATACGCCTCAGGGCGAGGAGAAACGCAGTCTGGACAAGGATGTTCTAGAGCCGGTTCCAGTTCAGGACAGAGGTATGGGTTTTTACTCAAACCTCTTTGTGGTCTCCAAAAAGGACGGCGGTTGTCGCCCCATTTTGGATTTGAAGGATCTCAATTCACTTGTGATCCGGACCCATTATCACCAGGCGTCTCTACGGACGGTGATTTCTGCTATGTCCCTGGGGGAATTCCTTGTGTCTCTGGATCTTCAGGATGCGTATTTACACATTCAGGGCCGGTGCAAGGATTTTTGTCTACACAGGCGAAGGTGCATTTTGATGCCCCCCTGCCAATTCCCCCCACCCCCCGACCTGGCCCCTGACATTACATTACAGCAAAGTCCAATTTTAAAAGCAGAACACAATAGCCTATTAATCTCATGTGTTTTCATTACTATAAATTATACAAATAAAACTGAATAAAAATAGGAATTAGTAACAAAAATGACAAAATAACCTGCCTATGTTGATTAACAATATTGTACAGTGTTGCATTAGAGTTCAATACTACATTAAATTCTAAATTAAGTTTCTCCATTAAGCACACCAAGGTTTGGTGAAACAAAGCTCTGATAATTTTGTAAAATTAGGCAAAATTCCCAGAGGGATTTATATACAAATTTTTCCTGTAAGAAATTACAGCCCATTGGGAAATCAGTCTTAATCAATGTTTCTTAGAAATGTATCCAAATGAATGTTGATTAACCTATGTTAACCACAATGTAGCAGGTGAGTTGCAACAAAGACTAAACATTAAAGCAGATACAGAATCCTTAAAAAAAAAGGTCTGCAAACTGATTTATAGCAGTTTGACAGTAAGATTTCAGAGAAGAAATGTACGAAACAGTAAGAAAGGGATTCTGAAAATTGCTCATCTTTGAAAATATATAAATGGCTATATACTTCTAAGACTAAACCAGCTGATCAGACTGTGACTCAGGAAGTCTCCTTCTCTGAACAGGAGCTTCAGATACTGGCTATGATTCTACCCTCTCATCTGCTTGTCACTTTTTATGGATATGTTGAAGAAAATACACAAGATAAATAAACTTACCAGGTGAGGTAAGCACAGAAAGAGTCATCAGGGATTCCACCCATTGAGCATATCAGTCTCAGAATCCACAAGGGAACCCATCACCCCTCTCAGATATTGCAGGAGCATAAAGTATATCCGAACATGCCATCACAGTTTGATCTAGAGGTGGTAAATCTGTCTGCTTATGTACTAACAGATCCCCAGAAAAGTGTGTTATCATGTGAGATTTCCTTTGTCCTTACACTCAGTCTTGATAAGCTGGTGAAAGACCTTTCTCTTTTGTAAACATTTAAGACTCAAAAGGGAACTTGAAACGCCTACACATGGAGACATTTTTCCTTCTAATGAACAGGAAATCTAGGAGTATTTGTTGTCTTTATTGGAAGAGAGAGGCTATCTGCATACCTGGGAACTACATAACACAAAAAAGATATTTCATGCTAAATCGTCCTATGTCCCCCTCTTTCTAAGTAACCTACCAGTCAATTGTATTCAGCATCACAGAGGCTGACATCTGAGCTTTGCCAGATGTGCCTTCCCTCGGTCAGAATTGCCATCAGTAGAGAACAATGCAGTCAAGGAGTTACATGATCTTGGGGACTTTATTATTAAACCACCAAAGAAAGTGCGGAGCATAGACGTATGACCACCATGTTTGAACACACTGTTATGAAATTAGTACTTATCATTTGCTCTAATTATGGATGTTGCCTACTGATCCCACAATGTTTTCTATGCTATTTTAAAACACATTGAAGAAGGCATTGGATTCCCACATCATCAGCACACAGAAGTTAAAGGGATAGTAATACTTCGTTTTATCTTTATTTTATTTCGTAGGCATTAAAAAAACATGAAGAATGACCTAAGTCTTATCTCTCAAACCTTTATGCTTTGAGAGATATTCACAAGCAAAGTTTCCCCCTCCCACCCCTTTTACCTAGTGTAGGCCATCTCTTCTCAGATGTGGAATCTGGTTGTAAGACCAGACAGATAACATCAGGGGACAATCTTCCTTCTATGAAAACAATGAAAACCCTGCCCCTCTTGACAAGTTTTTCAGGTTTTTCCCTAATCTCAATTGAAGATTGTCCCTCTCTGCAGTCTACCTGGGCACCTCCCTTCTGATCTGGCTGAACAGTGTTACATCAGTAAAATGGGCAGGAGGGGGAGACTTTGTCATTGAATTACTCTTGAACTACAACTCTGACAGAACTGAAATAGCACTCTCCAAAGTCCAAATACTATGATGATTAATTAGAGCTGCTTTTATTATGAAACATTACTATCCCTTTAAAGTTTCAGCAGGTATCAGATCCTCTCATCCCTACTTTCAGTGCCCTGTCCAAGGTTCATAAAAACATTGACTCTCCATTGTGGTGGACATAAAGAAAGCCTACATCTTCATAGATTATTATTATTAAATCCCCGTGTGAATTCTTATGTTATTTTAACAGTTTTAAATGATTTCCAAATAGCTGTGGCTGTGTCACTCATGGTCCGTGCAGCGCTCAGTCTTTGCTCCTGCTCAGTTGCTCTCTGGAGTGCTACTGGTGGCAGTGAGCAGATGCGGTGCATGCGTCTGACATCACTGGCCGCATCCGCTGGCTCAGTCATCGTGTCTGATTCAATGACTGCACTGATGCTGCCTGCCTCATCATGAGACCAGCCCAGATAAGCCCCTGCGAGGAAAGGAGGGAGCGCTTGGTAGAGAAGCGTAAATCAGCCTTGCGGCAGATATATAAAAAATAAATAAATGGAAAACAAACAGAAATAAATAAAAAAGTTTGCCCCGATTCAGCGACCCTCCGCTGCGGAACCCTAAGGCGGCTGCCTCAACTACCTTATGCTAGCGCCGGCCCTGTACACATCGCCATTCATCTAGAGAGCTGGCAGATTTGCCTGCAACCAAGGGCATTTTCAGTTTTCAGCTCTTCCCTTTGGTCTGACTACAGCTTCTCAAGTTTTCAACCGTGTCCTGGGAACCTTAGCGTCCATCCGCCACCGGAACGGCATCAGAGTTACTCCATACATGGACGACCTGCTTCTGAAAGCCACTTCTGCGGAACTTCTTCATCAGCAGGCTCAGCAATACATTCTCGCTCTCACCCATCACAGGTGGATCATCAATATGGACAAGTCCGATCTTGTCCCATCCCAGCGTCTGGTCTTCCTGGACCTTCTCTTCGACACTCAGAAGAGCATGGTGTTTCTCACAGATGAGGTAGCTCACCAGATCGCCCATAGGGTTTCTGCGGTTTTGGCTCAAGCACCAGGATGAAAAAAAAGGAATAGGGTTGTGGTAGCGTGTTTTCTCCTTGATCATGTCACATTTATTGTTAATTAAAAAACAAAATTAATACATGAAATATGTAAAATAAAAGGCCCTTACCCATTTTACAGCATAAGCGCTGCTTTATGAAACAAAATTTGGCCACAGAGAACAAGACAATTCTTCGATTCTCTGTGCTTCCTTCACTTTTGAGCCCTGTTGGCTCTAGTTCAGCGTGTTGTGTAACAGTTGCATAACCTCCCCCCCCACAAATAAATGATAAATATGGCTTTCCTATTCATCTAGAGTCAGATGTATATGACCATTGACCCCTCTTTGTTTATACAAGTGATAAGGGCCATGTATGGCACGATTTATGTAAATATACGAGAGACAAGAGTTTCAGTGAACTGAACTGGGTGGGTTCTGATCTCAAAACAATTATTATTTAATTATCTATATTTCTTTAACATGCATGATAAAAAGTGGCCAAAATATACAGTTTTATATTTTTATTTTGAAAGCTTTTAGAAACTGCTAACCAGAGGGAAACCTTTTTTTTTTTTTTTTTTTTTTTTTTGATAATGTCCCATTAAATCAGTGAACTTTTTTTTTAGTTGTTTGGATGGTGCATTTGGTTTGCACAAGAATTACTCCAGTTTTGTTTTGAACATATGGCCCTCGGACCCTTTCTCCCGCTCCCCATTTAATACATTTTGTAACCAAATATTTTTCATATATTTTTGAATTTGCCTTTTGCCAATTCTGGTGAAAAGAATTCGTCTTGGATCATGGTGTAAACGTATTTCTGTAGGGGGCCCTATCTAACGTTCAGATTATAATCGTACTCCCAGCAGATGTCTGAATAATGCCTCTTTTACAGTGAATAGAAAATTGTCGTAAGCGCAGCCTGCAGGAATTAATGCTATTTGCAAACACACACACAAACACAGCTCTGCCAAGCGGGAGGTGGGCGTTGGGGAATAGAATAAGATTTCCTTGACATCGCTTCTACTTTCCAGGCATCTGAGCCCCGCAGATAAGCCCCTCCAGCTAACAATGGGGACCTGAAGAGAGCCTTTCATTGGAAACAATAGAAGGAATAGTGAATGTACCACAAGGCAGGGAAGCGCAGGTGATATGACAGGCCAAGATTCAGAGATAACTAATGAATCACATTCAGCCCCTTTGATTCCAGAGAGGCTTGTGACTTATTAACCCTATGAGTGTTAGAGGACTGTCCAACACATTGCGAAGCCACTCTGGATCATCTGTGGGTTAGAGCAAACATTGACATAGTACCTAGAATCTACGTGGGATCGTTTTCCCAAGCAATACATTGGAGACCTCTCTAGCATTCCAAGGGTTAGAAATCTGTATTCAAATGCATGGGAATTTAGGAATTTTTACATGTCCCCTATATAGTTCACTTTTATTCCAGAATAACTCCAGTTTGCTTTTATAAATATGGGCATCTGTTCTTCGTTACTTACTTTTGTTCCCTGGACTTCCTTGTCCTACTTCAAGGAATTCTGGGGTTTTATAGAACATGCTTTGAAAAACCTTCCTCTAAAATGGCCATGATCCTGAACTTTTCACATTTGTCCTAACCTCTACCACGGAGGTGAACCCATTTTCTTTTTCCTTGTAAATTCAGCATAGAGATAACAGTCTTTGAAAATTTTATTGACACGGTTAATGATCTGTATTATGTTCAGCTCCGGCAGAGTGTGAGAACCAGATTATCTGATACAGGCACTGGTGAAGCACGTAAATGTGAAACCCAGCACAAGAGAATCCTACACGCTTCTGATTTTTACCAGCAGCAATAAAAAACACACTGAGCAGATCACATTACCCTGTTTATACCTCCTTTACGCTACGGTCACATGAGTGTTTTTAGAGCAGCGTTTCTTATGCTGTAATAAGCTCCCAAAACTGTAACCTGTTAGTGCAGATTGGCTGTTCATTTGGTTGAATTGGCCTTGTGCCACACAATTCAATGATCTGATCAACTGTCAGGCAAAGGGGATGTCGGCCAATAACACTTGGCTGATACCCAGATTGGCTGGGTGTCAACCGCACCTACAGAATGCCCCCCAGCAACATAATCGCCTGTAGAATGCAAGTACTTCTGAAATAAGATTGTGCTTCCTTTTATCGAGTTTAGTGATTACAATGCAGCACTACCAAATGAAATCCCCCATGTAGCCCGTGTGAATCTAGCCTAAAGAAAATATGATTGTGCAACATGTTAGAGTGGGGATAGCCAACCCAGGCCCCTCCAGATGTTGATGGACTATGTTGGAGATGTCCCTAGTATTCAAGGGGATTACAAGCCACATCTAAATAAAAATAAACAGGGTTGGTGAATTGGTTTATACTGGGGGGAGATGCATAAAGACGTGATAAAGAGGTGATAAAGTAGAGATGAGTTCTCCAGTGATATCACTTCTCCAGTTCCTATTTTATTGTATGGACCCTATTCACTAAGATCTCCAAGCTGGAGAAATGTTAATGCGCTGGCTCCATTGAATAACATAGGAACTGGAGAAGTGACATCACTGAAGAAGTCATCACTGAGTTTTCACCTCTTTATCTCCACTTTATCACGCCTTAGTTCATAACCCCCCTTATCTCTGCTTTATCACCAGTTTATCACGCCTTAGTGCATAACCCCCATCATCTCCACTTAGTCACCACTTTATCACGCCTTAGTGCATAACCCCCTTATCTCTGCTTTATCACCACTTTATCACGCCTTAGTGCATAACCCCATCATCTCCGCTTTATCACCACTATATCACGCCTTAGTGCATAACCCCCTCATCCCTGCTTTATCACCACTATATCACGCTTTAGTGCATAACCCCCCTCATCTACGCTTTATCACCACTTTATTACGCCTTAGTGCATAACCCCCTCATCCCTGCTTTATCACCACTATATCACGCCTTAGTGCATAACCCCATCATCTTCACTTTATCACCACTATATCACGCATTAGTGCATAACCCCCATCATCTCAGCTTTATCACCACTATATCATGCCTTAGTGCATAACCCCCATCATCTACGCTTTATCACCACTATATTACGCCTTAGTGCATAACCCCCTCATCCCTGCTTTATCACCACTATATCACGCATTAGTGCATAACCCCCATCATCTCTGCTTTATCACCACTATATCACGCATTAATGCATAACCCCCATCATCTCCGCTTTATCACCACTATATCACGCTTTAGTGCATAACCCCCCTCATCTCCGCTTTATCACCACTATATCACGCTTTAGTGCATAACCCCCCTCATCTCCGCTTTATCACCACTATATCATGCATTAGTGCATAACCCCCCTCATATACGCTTTATCACCACTATATCACGCATTAGTGCATAACCCCCATCATCTCCGCTTTATCACCACTATATCAGGCATTAGTGCATAACCCTCATCATCTCCGCTTTATCACCACTATATCACGCCTTAGTGCATAACCCCCCCTCATCTACGCTTTATCACCACTATAACACGCCTTAGTGCATAACCCCCATCATCTCCGCTTTATCACCACTTTATCACGCCTTAGTGCATAACCCCCCTCATCTACGCTTTATCACCACTGTATCACGCCTTAGTGCATAACCCCTGTCATCTCCGCTTTATCACCACTATATCACGCCTTAATGCATAACCCCCCTCATCTACGCTTTATCACCACTATATCACGCCTTAGTGCATAACCCTCATCATCTCCGCTTTATCACCACTATATCACGCCTTAGTGCTTTATTACCTCTTTCTCACGCCTTAGTGCATAACCCCCATCATCTCCGCTTTATCACCACTATATCACGCCTTAGTGCATAACCCCCATCATATCCGCTTTATCACCACTATATCACGCCTTAGTGCATAACCCCCTCATCTCTGCTTTATCACCACTTTCACGCTTTAGTGCATAACCCCCCTTATCTCTGCTTTATCACCAATTTATCACGCTTTAGTGCATAACCCCATCATCTCCGCTTTATCACCACTGTATCACGCTTTAGTGCATAACCCCCCTCTTCTCTGCTTTATCACCACTTTATCACGCTTTAGTGCATAACCCCATCATCTCCACTTTATCACCATTATATCACGCCTTAGTGCATAAACCCCCATCATCTCCGCTTTATCACCACAATATCACGCATTAGTGCATAACCCCCCTCATCTCTGCTTTATCACCACTATATCACGCCTTAGTGCATAACCCCCCTCATCTCCGCTTTATCACCACAGTATCACGCTTTAGTGCATAACCCCCCTTATCTCCGCTTTATCACCAGTTTATCACTCTTTAGTGCATAACCCCCATCATCTCCACTTAGTCACCACTTTATCATGCTTTAGTGCATAACCCCATCATCTCCGATTTATCACCACTGTATCATGCTTTAGTGCATAACCCCCCTCTTCTCTGCTTTATCACCACTTTATCACGCTTTAGTGCATAAACCCATCATCTCCACTTTATCACCATTATATCACGCCTTAGTGCATAAACCCCCATCATCTCCGCTTTATCACCACAATATCACGCATTAGTGCATAACCCCCCTCATCTCTGCTTTATCACCACTATATCACGCCTTAGTGCATAACCCCCCTCATCTCCGCTTTATCACCACTGTATCACGCTTTAGTGCATAACCCCCCTTATCTCCGCTTTATCACCAGTTTATCACTCTTTAGTGCATAACCCCCATCATCTCCACTTAGTCACCACTTTATCATGCTTTAGTGCATAACCCCATCATCTCCGCTTTATCACCACTGTATCATGCTTTAGTGCATAACCCCCCTCATCTCCGCTTTATCACCACTTTATCACGGTTTAGTGCATAACCCCATCGTCTCCACTTTATCACCATTATATCACGCCTTAGTGCATAAACCCCCATCATCTCCGCTTTATCACCACAATATCACGCATTAGTGCATAACCCCCCTCATCTCTACTTTATCACCACTATATCACGCCTTAGTGCATAACCCCCCTCATCTCCGCTTTATCACCACTGTATCACGCTTTAGTGCATAACCCCCCTTATCTCCGCTTTATCACCACTGTATCATGCTTTAGTGCATAACCCCCCTCATCTCTGCTTTATCACCACTATATCACGCCTTAGTGCATAACCCCCCTCATCTCCGCTTTATCACCACTGTATCACGCTTTAGTGCATAACCCCCCTTATCTCCGCTTTATCACCAGTTTATCACTCTTTAGTGCATAACCCCCATCATCTCCACTTAGTCACCACTTTATCATGCTTTAGTGCATAACCCCATCATCTCCGCTTTATCACCACTGTATCACGCTTTAGTGCATAACCCCCCTTATCTCCGCTTTATCACCAGTTTATCACTCTTTAGTGCATAACCCCCATCATCTCCACTTAGTCACCACTTTATCATGCTTTAGTGCATAACCCCATCATCTCCGCTTTATCACCACTGTATCATGCTTTAGTGCATAACCCCCCTCATCTCCGCTTTATCACCACTTTATCACGGTTTAGTGCATAACCCCATCGTCTCCACTTTATCACCATTATATCACGCCTTAGTGCATAAACCCCCATCATCTCCGCTTTATCACCACAATATCACGCATTAGTGCATAACCCCCCTCATCTCTGCTTTATCACCACTATATCACGCCTTAGTGCATAACCCCCCTCATCTCCGCTTTATCACCACTGTATCACGCTTTAGTGCATAACCCCCCTTATCTCCGCTTTATCACCAGTTTATCACTCTTTAGTGCATAACCCCCATCATCTCCACTTAGTCACCACTTTATCATGCTTTAGTGCATAACCCCATCATCTCCGCTTTATCACCACTGTATCATGCTTTAGTGCATAACCCCCCTCTTCTCTGCTTTATCACCACTTTATCACGCTTTAGTGCATAACCCCATCATCTCCACTTTATCACCATTATATCACGCCTTAGTGCATAAACCCCCATCATCTCCGCTTTATCACCAAAATATCACGCATTAGTGCATAACCCCCCTCATCTCTGCTTTATCACCACTATATCACGCCTTAGTGCATAACCCCCCTCATCTCCGCTTTATCACCACTGTATCACGCTTTAGTGCATAACCCCCCTTATCTCCGCTTTATCACCAGTTTATCACTCTTTAGTGCATAACCCCCATCATCTCCACTTAGTCACCACTTTATCATGCTTTAGTGCATAACCCCATCATCTCCGCTTTATCACCACTGTATCATGCTTTAGTGCATAACCCCCCTCTTCTCTGCTTTATCACCACTTTATCACGCTTTAGTGCATAACCCCATCATCTCCGCTTTATCACCACTGTATCATGCTTTAGTGCATAACCCCCCTCTTCTCTGCTTTATCACCACTTTATCACGCTTTAGTGCATAACCCCCATCATCTCCACTTAGTCACCACTTTATCATGCTTTAGTGCATAACCCCCCTCTTCTCTGCTTTATCACCACTGTATCATGCTTTAGTGCATAAACCCCCTCATCTCCGCTTTATCACCACTTTATCACGGTTTAGTGCATAACCCCATCGTCTCCGCTTTATCACCATTATATCACGCCTTAGTGCATAACCCCCATCATCTCCGCTTTATCACCACTCTATCATGCTTTAGTGCATAACTATTAATAAGAATGTGAACATAGAAAACAAAAGGGCTCTCATGGAGTAGATAGATTATTGGATTCTTTTATAAGACCTCCACCGAAGCTTAAACGTATGCTAACAATTTTGTAGTCTGTTAAAAAGGGAAAGATGGGCAATTGGGGGACTCACACTGCCTCCATTCAGTGATATTATATAATTAGTATATTATATTATAGCCGTGGCGCGGGCAGTCTCTACTGCGCATGACTGCGTTGTTACACACGTTTTAGCGAATTATTATGTACTAGTTGAAGAGCAAGTTACATGGGCCACAGTGCCACTGCCAGACGGTCGCGGTGCAGTCATGCTTAGTAGAGACTGCTCACTCCGTGGCTGATACAGAGAGGGACACTCCTTCTGAGCTCCCCGCTCTGTATCAACCTCGTCATGGGCAGTCTCTACTGCGCATGACTGCGTCGTTACACACGTTTTAGCAAATTATTAGATAGGATAGGATAGCTCAGCTGCTCCTCAAACACAGAAAGGAATTCTTCTTCAAATGCCCTCAAAAAGAAGTAATACAAGCTAGTGAGGGCTCATAGAAACTATCGGTAATCAATAATCTAAGCAATACAAAAGTAGCCATCTTGGAGAGCCTTTGCCAGTAGTAACGCATACACAAATCACTCGCCCTGCCCAAGTTTACTTCTCTCAGGAACTCCAATATCCAGTGAGAGATAAAAAGAAACCAGTGGTTGATGTAAAATGTAACCATTTATTATAAATAAAAAATAAATGTAACAAATAGACACAACTGAACGCGTTTCAGAACGTGTTTCAGAATGTGGCATGCTTACTTTAGGAGCAAAAACCAGGCTAAGCAGGTGTGAATAGAAACATAAGTTATTACTTTTGTGGTGCTTAGAATATTGATCACTGATAGTTTGTACGTGATCCCACTTGCTTGTTCTTATTACTAAGAATGTAATTTGAAATAACTATTAACTACTGTAGCTGCATTAACTATTTAAAGGGATAGTAATGTTTCATAATAAAAGCAGCTTTAATTAATCTTCATAGTATTTGGGCCTTGTAGATTGTTATTTCAATTATGTTAGAGTTGTAGTTCAAGAGTAATTGAATGATAAAGTATCCCCCTCCTGCCCCTTCTACTGATGTAACACTGCTCAGCTAAGAGCAACAGGGAGTGTACAGGTAGATTGCAGAGAGGAACAATCTTCATTTAAGATAAGGGAAAAACCTGAAAAACTTGTCAAGGGGGGCAGGGCTTTCATTGTTCTCACAGTAAGCAGATTGACCCTTGATGCGAGCTGAGAGGAGGGGGCTTACACTAGGTAAAAGGGGCGGGAGGGGGAAACGTTATCATTCAATTACTCTTGTACTACAACTCTGACAGTATTGAAATAACACTCTCTATGGCTCAAATACTATGAAGATTAATTGGAGCTGCTGTTTTTGTGAAACGTTACTATCATTTTAATCATAATTATAAAATATGTTATGTTTAAAAGACTGAATTTTTCCCTATATCTGCTTTTCTTTACATGATTTTCTAGGATTCTACAAGGATCCAGTTGCGGACAATGAACATGCCAATGGTAAGCTCCTGATTTTAAATGACTATTTAGCGTTTGGGGAGGAGGTAGTATTTAAACCCTATGGTTGTTGTAATGAAAAAAACATCAGATATTGGGTGGTAAAAGGACAACGATATTTACAGAAGTATATCTATCACCTATGAAAATGTCTTAAAAAATGTAAAACGTTGGAAAGATGAGGTGACTTTTTGCTGAAATCCCTTTTAAACAGTCTTCTACTCCCAGGTTTAATCAATTTTTATTTTGGCCGGGGAAAAATTACAGAAATAAGACAAAAATAAGGTGGCTAAAAGAGGATTTGTTTTTAAATGTCTTACAATATGAAGGTAGATTAAATCACTCAAACTTTAAGGTTTCTTTTTCACTTTGATGGAGATGGCGGCATTGTATGCAAAAAATACTTCTCAAGACAAATTACTGACAATTTCTGTTATGATGACGTTTGAACATTGTTCCCTAATAGTGGATTTAAAGAAAAAGTAAAATTTTATTCTTTAGAAGGAAAACAGACTTGTTTCTGTGGCTCCTTTTGAACAGTCATTACCAATGCATTGATGCTACTTTGGTGATGTCGCCCATTGTGGAAGGTACTATGCCTGGCTACTGTGCTTTTCACACATGGATTATTTATTTGCAGGAACACACCAAGTCTCAGTGTACTGCATCTTTATGACGTAAAGATGCAGCAAGTAAGGTCTGGCTAGTTACCTGCAAGGTCACCTGCAGATCTTTCATATGAGCTTTGTTGGAGGTTTCTGTGCTCATCCCAAGCTCAAATGAATGGATAATACTCGTGGGCGCCAGCTAATAAGACTGGCTGGCACTTACATGGACCATTCTTTAGACACACCCCTTCTGCATCCTTGTTGGTGGAATGCAAAAGAAGGTGAGCAAATAACAGGGGCAACAGGGTTATAGCAGGCTATCTATCTATGTCTATCAGGGTATATAGAAGATCACAGCAGCACTCTCAGGACTTCACTGTAGAATATTCAAATCTTTATTGTCAAAATTTCGGCCATCAAGCTTGGCCTTTCACAGAACATGTAAAATCACAATAAAAGGTTCCTGACATAGTAACATAGTTGACAAGGCTGAAAAAAAGACATGCGTCCATCAAGTCCAGCTCATGCCAAAACACCCCTGTTGATCCAGAGGAAGGCAAAAAAAAAAAAACCCTGAATCCATTTCCAATTAAGCACCAAGTGGGTAAAAAAAATTCCTTTCTGACTCCAAATGGCAGTCAGATAGTTCCCTGGATCAACAACCTATCTGCTTTGAAGCCATATGTCATAATTTTCAATATTATTCTGTGCTTGATAGGCATCCATTGTTTTTTTTTAAAGCAGTTACTGTATCTGCAAGTACAACATCCCAAGGCAAAGAATTCCATAGGTTTACCACACTTACTGTAAAAAAAAAACCCTTCCGTTGTTTTAGTCAAAAGAGCCTTTCCTCTAGACTTAATGCTTACTACCCCTTTAATTCACACTTTTCAAACATTTTACTGCATCTTATAAAGAGTCCATCATTTTTTTACATACATAAATAAAGCAACAAAAGAAATGTAATCTTCCTTTGATTAACAGCAAGCGTATATGCACAAAATCTAGCAATTGTAGGGCAAACCAGATGCACCATATGGACTAAATACAACTTCAGGTTGATTTTAACGCTTTGAATGCTTGAACAATTCTTTGCAGTGTTTTAGAGATGTGTCAGTGATGTCTTTGGGTGTGAAGGATACATAGGAAACGGTGTTTTGTGTTTAATGTGGAGGAGATGAAGGGACCCTAGGCCTTGTGGAAAAAGGCAAAGTAGAGAAATTCTGGGGGGAAACCTGCTACACTACGGTGCACAAATCAAAATCCCCCATAGTCCCTTTGATTTAAATGGGGCTTTAACCCACTGAGTACCAGAAAAGGTTGGAACTTGGGCAATTCTGACGAAAACTAATTATGCCATAGGGGAGAATTAAAAATGTCCCAAATTCCCTTTGATTTGACCCAGAGTGGTGTGAAACACGTGTCTTTGCTATGCATTGTTAATCACTCTGACACTCTTAATGTTGTTTTTTTAACCCCTTGAATACCAGAGAGGTATCCACTGCATTGAATCAAAATGTTCTGGAGGATTCAGGGGGTTGAAAGGCCATTTTAACCTTTTGAGTGCCATAGAGGTATGCAACACATTGCTTTGCAATACGTTGTGTACCCCTCTGGCACTCAAGTTAAATCAGCATGACTTTTTATTAGTCCTCTATTGTGCAGTATGATTTACCTCAGAATTGCTCCTTTTTGTCTCTCTGCATACGACCCTCTATATCATGAGCTGTAATGCAGGAATGTCCATTCTGTGGGCTGGGGCAGATTCAGAGGGTTGGCTCTCAGCCCTCCCTGTTTTTTTTATGTTATCTTGTTATCCAGTATTAAAGGAACTTTAACACAAAAAAATAAAAATAAAATAGGTTGGTATAACTTAAAAGGGATAGTAATGTTTCACAAAAACAGCAGCTCCAATTAATCTGTTTGGGCCATGGAGAGTGTTATTTCAATGCTGTCAGAGTTGTAGTTCAAGAGTAATTGAATGATAAAGTATCCCCCTCCCACCCCTTTTACCTAGTATAAGCCACCTCCCCTCAGATGTGGAATCTGGTCGCTTGACCAGACAGGTCACAGCAAGGGACAATCTTCTTTCTGTGAGCATAAGCAAAACCCTGCCTCCTTGACAGGTTTTTCCCTTAAGCTAATTGAAGATTGTCCCTCTCTGTGATCCATCCATACAGTCTTGCTTCTCTGAGGTGAGCAGTGTTACATCAGTAAAAGGGGCGGGAGAGAGATACTTTATCATTCAGTTACTCTTGAACTACAACTGTGACAGTACTGAAATAACCCTCTCCATGGCTCAAATACTATGAAGGTTATTGTGAAACATTACTATCCCTTTAAGTATCATGTACAAACATCTAGCATATGTAAAAAAAATACTCATCTGTTACATCCCTAAAATAAAAAATAATAGAAGACAGCGCAATGGACTTCTAAGTGTAGTAAATTCAATATGAAAGCACTAAATACAGTTAAAAGATAAATCTTTTAAAAAAAAATGAAAAATGATAAAATATAAAACCTATACATACAATCAGAAACTTACTTTTTAATTCACGTGAAAACCACTCTGTACAGAGAGCATTTATTTAATAGGGTTAGTTATTTGCGCTCTTTCTGTTTAGAGCTAATTGTTAGTGATTAGCACCCACTGATCTTGTGTATAGAAATGCTGTTATCTCAGCCCATTTACAGATAATCCTGATCAATGTGATCCCTGGAAAAGAAGGGAATTTCTGCTTCCTCTGAACTAGACTAGATTTTAGCTCTCAGGAAATAAACATTTATTTTATTTAGGAAGTATTTTACCAGGTATTATGCATTGAGAGGTCTCTTGTTTTCAAATATGTTGTGGAGGATATGTAAATGCAAAATAACACATTTATTCAAACAGAAACACAACCAAAAGTAATAAGAATAAAAATAAAACATTCACTTTTATATACATACTGGTACAATTTGTTTTTAAATACCATACAGAGAATTCTTTACAGATTTTAGCATGGTGGAATGTATTTAAGTTTATATAACCCATTTCATTTTAGATGTTAGTGTTCCTTTAAAAAATAAATTGCTTACACATCAAAGAAGTTAGTCTGGACAGTTGAAGGGATGATGTGGGGGGTGCCTGGGTCCACTGCCTTTTGCCCTGTAGCAGATGTTGAATGAAAACCTAATTGGAGGCACACTCCGAGCCCAAGTGGTCTTCCAATCTAATTTGGCTTGGCTGATCACTCTGAGGACCGAGGTGAAGATGTTTCCCCTATTGATTTGTGTACACTTCTGCTTATTTCGGAGCTGTGCCTGGCATCTGCTGTAAAGAAGAAAGATAAAGAAAGCATTAGCTTTGAGCTTAACCCTTTCACATGTAAACCCCTACTGAGCTCGCTTGAGAGATCTTATTGCTGTTATTTTGTTGTAAAACACCAGCATATTCTGTAGGGCTCTGTAATGAGGATCAATCGGGGTTACCTCTTTATCCATTAAAGAAACAGGAAAGTTTTTATAGGAAAAATTATATACTGACTAAAACAACTGTACTCTGATTTAAAGTTATTCTACGTCAAACAATGCTGTTTAAACATTTGAATGCCAGAGAAAAGCCTTTTTTTCACCCCCCCCCCCAGACAGTCAAAATAGGGTTAACCCTTTGAGTGTCAGAGGGATATGCAACACATTCCCACCTGGAACTCAAAGGGTTAATAATCTAATTAGTGTCAACAGTGCAGACTGGTGTCCTATGACCCGTGCTTTGCAGAACTATGAGTTGCCTACATCTCTGGCACTCAGAGGGTTAAACTGGTTTCCGTTGAAAGGGATAAACACATTGCCACTTGCTGACCACGTTGTAATAGTCATTATTTATTTGTTTATCAAGAATAATACACTGAGATTTCTCTTGTTTTCAGGTACGTCCTGGAGAGTTTTTACAATACAAAGTTACATATTTACACAAACAGAAACAAAACTAGAAAAATATATAAACATTTTTATATACAATCACTATTGTTTTTAAGGGGATAGTAATGTTTCTCAGTAAAAACAGCTCCAATTAATCTTCGTAGTATTTGGGTCATGGAGAGTGTTATTTCAATACTGTCAGAGTTGTAGTTCAAGAGTAATTGAATGATAAAGTATCCCCCTCCCACTCTTTTACTGATATAACACTGCTCACCTCAGAACAGCAAGACTGTCCGAATGGATTGCAGAGAAGGACAATCTTCAGTGAGCATAAGGGAAAACCTGAAAAACCTGTCAAGGGTGGTCAGGGTTTTCCTTTGGTTCACAGTAAGAAGATTTTCCTTGGTGCGAATTGTCCGGTACTAGTACCAGATTCCACATCTGAGGGGAGGAGGCTTACACTAGGTAAAAGGGGCGGGAGGGTGATACTTTATCATTCAATTACTCTTGAACTACAACTCTGACCATATTGAAATAACACTCTCTATGGCTCAAATACTATGAAGATTAATTGGAGCTGCTGTTTTTGTGAAACATTACTATCCCTTTAAATACAAACAAAATGTTATTTGTAGAGATTTTAAACTGGAAGAAGATCTGATATGTTTCTTTATTTTGGGCAGATTAGGTTATTCCAGGCTTTCAGAGTCCTGTAGGAGAAGGGAGATCAATCCGCTTGTTTCTAGTAGTTTGGAATAGCCAATGAGTTGCTGGTAGTGAAGCATCCTTGGAATATCCTTGTTTGACTTTACATGACAAGCCCCACAGTATCTACTTTTCATAATATGATTGATAGGAAAAAAAGTTCTACAAATGAAAGAAAGATGGCAAAAGCTTCAGGGCTACAGGCTCAGGGCAAATATGAAGTTCTAATTTACAAAACTGTTAGTGGATTCTGCCAATATTTTAAGGAAATTCAAAGATCTATATGGTAGTTCAAGGTAAAAAAAAAAAAAACATCAACTGACTTGTACAGAACAAAGAGCAATTATGGAGCAAACCAGCTGCACCATAGGGGCGGAAGTATAAAAGGACAGTAATGTCCCATAAAAACGTTTTATACTTTTATAGAACTGAAGATAATAAGAAGAATGGTGCAAACCCTATCTCTCAAACCGCTATGGTTTGAGAGATATAGGCACTGAAAGTTCGCCCCTCTTTCCCTTTCTCCTGATGTCAGCTGTACGACCCGAGGAGGCACTGCAGCAGAGCCAAAATCGCGGTATTGCAAAATAATTACTTCACTGAAAATGTCTACAAAGTGGTAGACTGGTTTACAAGCACACTTTGTAGAAATTTCCAATGAAGTAATTCTTTTGCAATACTGCGATTTCGGCTCTGCTGCAGAGCCACCGGCTGGTTCCTGGACCGGAATCTCCTGCTGACAGCTAGACTCTAATGTCAGGAGAAGGAGAGAGAGGGGCGGACTTTCAGTGCAAATATCTCAAACCATAGCGGTTTGAGAGATGGGGTTTACACCATTCTTCTTATTTTCTTGAGCTCTACAAAACTTATAAAAAGTTTTTATGGGACATTACAGTCCCTTTAAATGCTAGATAGATTTTCAGTGCATTGCAAAGCAACTCTTTGGGGGCATCTCTTGCATTCAAAGGGTTAAAGCAGACCATTCACCAGCATGACATAGTGCGGCAAGTGATAATTATATTAGCGATATGCACACACTTCATTTTATTTTCAAGTATAATTGCTGCATTAAAGAAAAATAGAACCTTTTATGCAGACCGGCACCGGGGAACAGCACAGACATCTTGTAGAGCCGGCATTTCTGCATCTGTGCTGTCCGTCCCCTTCAACTCCACGATTGGTGAGTTGGAAGACTTCGTGCCTTAAGGCACCAGAAGGGACTGACAACACAGGTGCAGAGAATGCTTACTGCAAGATTCCAGGAGGTGCCTGTCTGCTTAAAGGGATAGTAATACTTAAAAATAATTTTATTTTATATTGTAGCCCTTAAAAAAAACATGAAAAAGTCTTATCTCCCAGACCTTTATGATTTGGAAGATATTCACTTGTAAAATATAGCAAAATTCTCTTTTCCTGGCTGTTTCAGCCAAGTCTGCCATCTCGTGGACAGATTTGGAATTTGGTCCACAGAGCAACCGGCAGCTCTTTAGCAGTGCCGAGATCACGATCTTTGAAAAGAACTGCTTAACTGGAACTATCTACAAAGTGTGCCTGGCTTGAAAGCACACTCTGTAGACAATTCCAATTAAGAAATTCTTTTTAAAGATGGTGATCTCAGCACTTCTTGAGAGGCATGGCCGGTCAAGCGACCGGATTCCAAATCTGCAGGGTGGAACAATGACATCACTCCAGGGGAAACTTTACTTCTGAATATCTCCCAAACCATAAAGGTTTGGGAGATAAGACTTATATCATTTTTCATGATTTTTTAAGGACTACAAAATAAAATCAACTTATTTTCAAGTATTACTATCCCTTTAAAAGGTTATATTCTTTGTTAATGCGGCAATTATACTTGAAAATAAGTGTGTGCATATCGCTAATGTAATTATCATTTGCCACGCTATGTCATGCTGGTGAAAGTTCTTCTTTAAAAACACCATTTAAATCTATGAAACTGTGCGTTTATCCCCCATAGTGCAGTTGGTTTGATCCAGAATTGCTCATCTTTTGCTTTTCGCATTTCTCCCTAAAGGCATTATTCATCAAGCTAAAAAAAAATGCTCAATTCAGGAGCAACCGAACTGCACCCTACGGCACAAAAGAAAATTCACAATGACTTAAATGGAGCATTTAACCCCTTGACTGAATGTGATTTCTCCAAGGCGTTGGGTTGGACTAGCCAAGTTTGAAAGCCCCATTTAAGGAAATAGTACTTTTTAAGAATGTTTGATACATACGATTGTGTTCAGGAAGCTAGAGTTTGACATTCACAGCAGGTATGATGTGGCTCTTTCACTTTAATGGTTTATGTTTTGGTTTTAACCCCTTAAAGACTAGCCGTGAGCTGAGTGGCCGTCAGTAAAGAACCATGGATCTTTTTTTTTTTTTTTTTTTTTTTATTTTGCCTCATCCGATTCAGGGGTCCCTGAGTGGCGTGCGGCCATACATGGACCCCTGAATTCCCCCCCCCACGCACACACTAATGCTCCCATTCTCACACAACACACACATATGCTCTCTCTCTCGCGCGCGCGCACACACACATGCACCCTCTCTCATACACACACACGCTTTCACACTCCTACTCTTTCATACTTTCTGTTTCTTATACACACATACATGCTAACAATCTCTCACACACATATATATATATATAGATATATATACACACACATAAACAGACACACACACGCTCAAATGTTCCTTTACACACGCACACTTTCACTCTCTCTCAAATGCACTTTCATTCTCTCTCCCACACACAATTACACACACACACACACACACACACACACACACACACACAAACACACTCACTGAAACACCTTCACACACTTTCACACAAACATACACTTTGTTTCATATACACTTTCACTCTCAAACACGCACACATGCACACACACACTCAAACACTTTCTCTCTAGGACAACCACACACTCGCTGTCTCTCATTCTGAAACACACTGAACTCTTTGCACACACACACACACACACTTTCAGTCTGTCACACTCACACTCTCTCATTCTGTGTGTACAGTATGCGTTAGAACTGAAATTCTAGATAATCGGTGCCCTTGCAGGGACAGAGCATCTGATACTTATAACTAACCAGTAGTTAGCAATTACAGAATAATGACTTTCTCAAGATGACTGTAGAGATCTGTCACATCTGGCCCTCCCCATCCACAGGAGAGCTTCCTTTATATCCCTTGTTTTTGGCCACCTGCCAAATTGTCCTTTGTAAACAGAAACAGATTTATCAATCAACCTTAATCCTCATTGAAAGGAGATTTCACTGGCTGATACTGTTATTAAGCACCACAGCAAACTCTCATCTTTTGTAATACTTGATTCAAGTGATCTGCTTTTTTTGTAACCTGAAACAGAATTCTACAGTAGAATATTTCTGTTTGGGCCACCCAGCCTGCCATTCAGATCACTGCTCCAAACACCAGACCTTATCTGATCCTTGAGTTACTTTTCTTCTTTTTTTTTTAATTCAGAATTCAGAAAAATCTTGTTTATCGTAAAAGGTTTCTTTACTATTGTGCCGTTTGTGACCTTTTCCAGTAGTCTAGTTGAGGAGTCTACCACTGTTTTCCATTAAAGGACTAGTAAACTTTTTATTATGAAACCTTATGTTCTAGGGTATTTTCACTGTGGAGATATTTCTTTCAAAAGTTATTACAGTCCACTTTTTTTTTTTTTACAAAGTAATTAAACAGTAATTTGCTAATCACCACCAGATGGTGCTCTTCCTGTCATTTGCTATGAAGATCCATAATCTATGATGTAGGATTTCCCACAGAGTGCATTTAAAGACAAATGTGCCTTTACACACACTAGCTCTGTTGCTAACGGTTTTATTACAAAAATTGATTTGAACTTATAAATGAAACATCTTCCCGCATTTGGGATACCTGTGTTTTACTCAGAAAAGGCCTATTCACATTTTGAGTGACAAAGGGGTACTCCTCTGGCGCTGAAAGGGTCTTCTAGATGTATTGCTAATAGTGATGATAGTGATGCTTTGTGCCTTGAAGTGTTAGTAATGTCACAGAATAAATATGTATCATAAGTTGAGCTAAATGCAAAAACCCCATCTCTCAAACCGCAATGGTTTGAGAGCGATTCCTATTCAAAGTTCTCCCCTCCCTCCTTTTCCCCTGATGTCAGTGCTGTGCTGACAGCAGGGGAATCCTGTCTGGGGATCAACTGGTGGCTCTGCAGCAGAGCCACAATCTCATCATTTAAAACGACTGACTTCATTGGAAAGGTCTACAAAGGTGTGCCTGGTTTGCAAGCACACTTTGTAGACCATTCCAATGAAGTAATTTGTTTTAAATAACGCGATTGTGGCTCTGCTGAAGAGACTCATCTTGTCGGCTGACACGGATCTCCTTCTAAGGTTTAAAATGCATGTTTAAATCCTGTGATAATCTGAGTGATTTAGTGTAGTTGGTTTCCTTCAGAATTGCACCACCCTTTCATTGTGCGTCTGACTCAGTCGGGGGGGCGTTACGTATAAAACAAAAGCAGAGCAATTCTGGAGCAAACCAAAAGCACCACATGGGACAAGATAAACACACACATTGATTTAACCCATTGTGTGCCACAGGAGCATGCAGCTCAGCTCGTTGCATGCCCCTCTGGCACTCAGAGGGTTCAGTGGGGTTTTTAACTCTTTGAATGCTACAGTGGGTCACGTTAAATAGGCTAAAGATTTACAATTCTGAAGCAAGCCAACTGGTGAGAAATTTCTTTACAATGCATTGGGGACCTCTAGCATTCAAGGGGTTAAAAACCCCATTTAAATCAATGGGAGTTATTTGGCCCAGGGAGATCATGATCGAGAGATGCACTGGAGAGGTCTCTATGCATTCAAGTGGGTTATCTGTTAATTAACTTTAAAGGGATAGTAATACTTCGTTTTATCTTTATTTTATGTTGTAGGTATTAAAAAAAAACCCATGAAGAACGATATAAGTCTTATCTCTCAAACCTTTATGGTTTGTGAGATATTCACAAGCAAAGTTTCCTCCTCCCGCCCCTTTTACCTAGTGTAAGCCATCTCTTCTCAGATGTGGAATGCAGTCCATAGACCAGACAGATAACAGCAGGGGACAATCTTCTTCCTATGAGAACAATGAAAGTCCTGCCCCCCTTGACAAGCTTTTCAGGTTTTTTCCTTATCTTAACTGAAGATTGTCCCTCTCTGCAATCTACCTGGGCACCTCCCTTCTGATCTGGCTGAGCAGTGTTACATCAGTAAAAGGGGTGGGAGGGGGATACTTTGTCATTGAATTTCTCTAGAACTACAACTCTGACAGAACTGAAATAACAATCTCCAAAGTCCAAATACTATGATGATTAATTAGAGCTGCTTTTATTATCAAACATTACTATCCCTTTAAGGTGTCCTATGGTTGACTGAGCAGTAAAACGTTTTATGAAGACTGTGTTTTAGGGCTTTTACTGCTGAGTAAGACAGTGAGAAATGTTTCATTTCTAAAATTATTACAGTTTGATTAATAAAATATATAATTAATCAAACTGTTAGCAACAGCATTCGCTGATGTCCAAAGGTAAATAAATCTATATTTATTGGAGAGCTTGGCAATGGCTCTACCATCGTAAGTGACCAGAACACCTGGTAACCACAAAAGAAAAAGCATCTTAATTTATAAAAACAAGTTTGAGGGGTAATAAAGTTTGAATGACTCTCCCAGAAGTGGGATTACCCTTGTATTACTCAGCAGGAAAAGCCCTAATGTACTGGTTTTCATTAAAAAAAAGTTCATATAACATAGGTTTTCATTAAAAACTTTTACTGCTCCTTTAAATTAGTGCACTAATGCTAGGTAGAAAGATAATGCACACACAGACGCATGCATTCACGCACCACAAATGGACACAAAACATGCATATACATTCACACACACACACGGGAACACACATGCACTCAGACACATACACGCACTCAAAAGTATACACATACACACAAATGCATATACGCGTTAAGACACACACACACACACACACACACACACACACACACACACACACACACACACACATATTTTGTATGTTTGCCTGGCTCACAATGACTGAAACAGAATTGGAAAAATCTGAGATATTCCAGCCTCCAATTTACAGAAGTGTCGTTGTTCAGAAGGGATAATCGGCTGTAAAACAGGCTGAACATTAACCTGAATCTGACACCAGGATAGGAGAATTGATGGCTAAAAAGACAGATCAGGGCTTCTTTTGTTCTGTGATAACTAGCCAAGGCCGCTGGCGTGCTGGGGCCTTCCCTACCTCAAATACAGGCGTCACCTCCTATTGCTACAGCTTCAGGCTCCTGGCAACAATATCACTTTCTGTCCTACTGTAAGGGGCTTTGTTTGGGCTGGACTTACACATCCCTTGCCTTCATTTCCCTGATACGAGATAAAAGGGTGCAATGTTGGAGCAAACCAACTGCACCATAGGGGAGAAATGAAAATTCACATTGATTTAAATAGGTCCTTTGACCTCTTGAAAGCTTGAGAGGTCTCTGAGTTGGAGACCACTTAAGCATTCAAGGGGTTAAATCAGTGGAGATTTATGGAATTAATTTCCCCCCTATGGTGCAATTGGTTTGTTCCACTTTTGGGTGGACATTAGGTTCATCCAAAGGCCTAAGTGTTTTGGCCCTGGGGCTTTGCCATTTAAAGCCTTAGCCAATCTAATTAATGGAGTGGTTTGGGTGGACTGGACACATAGCATATGTCTCCATACAAAAAGGGGTTAGTTACAGAGCTCCATGTCAGTATCACACTGCAAAGCAAAGCCTTATGGCAGGCTGCAGCTTTATCAAAAAAATGTGACATTACACTTTTTATATATGTTCATTTTGCCTCCTGGGCTTTCTAGGAAGTGGGTTTCAATGACACTATGTTGTCGCAAAGCAGGAGAACAGAAAGGTACATATTTCTAATAAATCCAGTTGCGGTGAACTGGCATTCTACATATTAGCTCTACATACATGTGTCTTCTAGACCTGGAGGGTTGATTATATTTTATATTGCCTTTGTGGGTGGTCTGTATAGAAGGGAGGGGTAGCTTGAGGCCCTCCATCAGTTGTTGGACTAGAATTCCCATCATTGCCAGCCATCAAACAGCTGGCTGGGATGATGGGAGTTGTAGTCCAACAACAGATGTTCAAATTGCCACCTGTGGTGTAGGATTACCTGCATTATCCATGCATGACACAGTCATATTCAGCTTTCAAACAAAGAATCCTTGCGTAACCTGTGATAATTTTGTTATTTCTTATATGGACAATTTTAAAGGGGAACTACCACCCCACACAATCTTTGCCTTCACTAAGTCCCCATCTGGCAACTAGCTGCTTAGTAGCGCTAGTCGCCAGAATGATTACCTTATTTAATAGATTTCTCCTCTCTTTAATGGGTGACAGGCAGGACAGAGTGCGGACATCTTGCCATTGTGACGTACGTGCTCCTGCACTGTCAGTCCCAGCCGGAGCCAAATGGCTCCTAGCAACGCCTCCTAGACCCAGCTGGGACTGACAGAGCAGGCACGTGGACGTCACAATGGCAAGATGTCCGCACTCTGTCCTGCCTATCAGCCGGGGAAGAAAGCAGAAATCTTTTAAATAAGGTAATTATTCTGGCGACTAGCGCTACTAAGCAGCTAGTCGCCAGATGGGGACTTAGTGAAGGTAAAGATTGTGTGGGGTGGTAGTTCCCCTTTAAAGGATCAAAAAAATGTATATTGTAGGAATTTTACTGCCAAATACGTCAAGGGTACTCCCACTGTTGGGAGATGTTATATGCAAAAGTTATAGCCTCTCCAACTGTCATGAAGCAATAGAGCTGTTAGTCACACTATATGGAAAATTGTTGCCTGTGGCTCATCTCTCCCATAGAATTCAATAGAATAACTGTTTGCACACGAGGTGAACTGTCCGGAGAAAGGTGGTGCTGAAACACAAAAACTGCAAAAATAAAACTCTGAATTGTAATCTTGTGGAAAAAAATGGATTTAAAAAAGGGACCTTTTAGGCAAAACAGTTATGTCAGATGTAGTCTTTACTATTTTATTTGTACAGTGACATTGGTATTATTCTATGCTAGTCATATGTATAAAATGACTACTTCATTCTGTGTTATTGGCAGTAAAGGCAATTGCAGGGAATCTCTAAGTGACTTTTCTTATTTCAAAATGTGTTTGTTTTTGTATAGTCAAAAATGCCTAGCGGTGCTTAACCCCTTAAGGACCATTGCCGTGCCAGGACCGTCACGGCGGTCCGACACTTAAGGACCAATGACGGTCCTGGCACGGCATGGAGTTCAGGGCTCCCGTCGCGGCTGCACACCGCTCCGGAAGTCCTGAACCGGAAGCGCTATTAAAAAAAAAAATGCCCCGTGGTCCGCAAGTGCCGGGCGCACGGGATCGCGCGGGTCCTTAAGGGGTTAATTTCTTTACAAAATAAATATCTTGGAAAAAATAGACTAAAAAATGTGAAAATCCATTAAAAAACGATCTATTATGAACATATAAAAATAAGTAATAAGTACGTACAAACTGAAAGATGTATGTATTGTATCCTGGATATATGGATTTTGTTGAATGCTGGTTTACTTGAATGTAGTAGCTGTGTGTTGACATTTGGCTTGGTTTTGTATTGTATTTCCCCCTATTTTAAAGCGGAACTACCACGCTAGGTAAAGTCTCCCTGCAATAATTAGGCAGATGGCGACTAGCTTAATAATAGTTATATTACCTCTCAAAAGTAGCCTATTGTAAAGTAATCCTTAACCCCTTAATGACCCTTGAGGGTCATAGTATGTCATGGATCGATCTGAGTTAACGACCCATGACATACTATGACCGCCATGGAATTCCGGGCTCCCCCAGCGGCTGCACGCCGTTCGGGGAGTCTGGAATCAGAATTTAAAAAAAAATGCTCCATGGTCCTTAAGTGACCGCGACACACCGATCGTCTGGTCGTTAAGGGATTAATCTTCCTAGACTGATGGCCATGTTAGTGCAGTCTGTGCGCCTGTGCCGCCAGTCCCTTCTGGTACCTTTCGGGCCAATGAAATGCTTTTTAATGGAGACCGGGACTGACAGCGCAGGTGCGCAGACAAGATATCTGTGCTGATTTCTGGCTTCCAGTTTTGGAAAATTAAGGATTTCTTTACAATCGGCTACTTTTGAGAGGCAATATAACTATTATTAAGCTAGTCGCCTAATTTTTGCAGTGTGACGTTACCTAGTGTGGTAGTTCCACTTTAAGTGTGTATTTAATAAGCAATAATCATAGCAGGTGCAAATTCAGACAACTAACTCTGTAGCTTCGTGTGCCAAAATGGCAGTGTACGGTATATTCTTCAGGATATGAAAAACGTGGTTAAGGAAGTTGTGTATCAGTGTGTTGAAAAATGAATGGAGGATATGGCATGAATGAAAATTACCCATTCATGCTGAGACTTTTCTACAACTCTGTCATTCATTTCAAGGGATTAAGCACCATTAAGTACCAGATTAAGACATGTCCAATGACAAGGACACTGATGAAGGCTGCATGTGAATTCCATTAATAAGTTGTAAAAACCCAGACACAAATCAGCTCCTTTGTGAATGCTGGTGTGTGCCTGCGTAAAAGTAAGTAAATGTAGGCAGGCCACATAGCAAGAATACCTAGTATAAGCTACTTCCCCTCAGATGTGTAAATCTGGTCTTAAGACCACACAGCTCACAGCAAGGGACAATCTTCTTACTGTGAGAACAATGAAAACCCTGCCCCCCTTGAAAGGTTTTTCAGGTTTTTCCTTTATGTTAATTGAAGATTGTCCTTCTCTGCAAGCCATCTGGACACCACATTACTGTTCTGAGGTGAGCAGTGTTACATCAGTAAAAGGGGTGAGAGGGGGATACTTTATCATTCAATTACTCTTGAACTACAACTCGGACAGTATTGAAATACCACTCTCCACGGCCCAAATACTATGAAGATTAATTGAAGCTGCTTTTATTTTGAAACATTACTATCCCTTTAAGGAAACCAGAAACTCTGCCATAAATAAGACACCTCCAAGGAGTTGTAATAACATTAAAGTGAATCAACTATGCTTGTTTTTAATGAGATTTCACATTTTATAACGAAATAGAAAATGTAAGTTATGTGCTAAATTAGATTTGCTTTCACTTGATGAAAAGTATCTGCAGTATATAATGCAAATCTACCCAAGGCCAATACAAAGAACTCCCCAGGAAGCTTTTTATTTCAAGGACTGTACAAATGACATAGTTATCAAAGACCAGTTTATTTCAAATGACAAAGATGATGGAGAGATCTGAAGCAGAGGGAAAATAAAGTGAAATGTGAGGCTGTTATGAAAAGCCCTTGCCTCCATGTTACACATATATAATATACTATATACTATACTTTATACATAAAGGACTACCTGTTGTATAGATGAGTGCTGACCTTTTCATGGCATTCACCATAATTCTTTTTTAACACCCACTTACTTGTGCAAGTACACAGCAATACAATAAAATCTACGGAATTCAGACAGTGTTGCGGTTCAGCATAATCTCACTAATTACTAGAGAATAAAATAAAAAAAAAAAAAAAAATATATATATATCTATATCTATATATGAGCCCGTTACACGGGCCACAGTGCCACTGCCAGCTGGTCATGGGCAGTGGAGACTGCCCGCACCGCTGCTGATACAGAGCTGGACGTTCCTTTGGAGCGGGCAGTCTCCACTACGCATGACTTTGTCATTACACACGTTTTAGCAAATTATTATATAGGAGATATATATATATATATATATATATATATATATATATATATATAATTTCTTTCTTTATTTATTTATTTTTTTTAAGGCGAAATAACGCCTCCTAATAATAAGCCCCCTTTCAATTACCTTACTATGGCTAAAAACCCTAATGGCCCTTAAGAATTTTGCCATGTGCCAGTGTACAAGAGATAATATCTTCTGTCAGTCCTGGATGCCACATTGATGGAAGAGGTCATGACAGCTGATGGCAGGGTGCTTGAGACTATGTAACCCTGTAAGGGCCACCAACCTTGTGATTCTTAACGCTTTGAGTGCCAGAGGGGTACGCAATGCTTTATTCTGCACTCAAAGGGTTAAAGGTTTAAGACTGTCATATGCAGTGGGCAGAGCTTGCTCCCTGTGGTTCTGTTAGAACGGTCATGTTCACTTCTGTGCATATGCCATCCAGGATTGATTGAAATGTTATCTCTTCAACAAAGGCACAAGAGAAATAAGGACTTTCTGACCATAGTTAGGTAAGTGGGAAGGTGGTGTTACTTCTCCATTAAAGGGGAACTACCACCTGACACAATCTTTAGCTTCACTAAGTCCCCATCTGGCGACTAGCTACTTAGTAGCGCTAGTTGCCAGAATAATTACCTTATTTACTAGATTTCTGCTCTCTTCCCTGGCTGACAGGCAGGACGGAGCGCAGACATCTTGCCATTGTGACCTCCGTGCTCCTGCACTGTCATTCCCAGCCGGGTCTAGGAGGCATTGCTAGGAGCCATTCGGCGCCGACTGAGACTGACAGCACAGGCGCATGGACGTCACAATGGCAAGATGTCAGCACTCTGTCCTGTCTGTCAGCCGGGGAAGAGAGCAGAAATCTATTAAATAAGGTAATTATTCTGGGGACTAGCGCTACTAAGCAGCTAGTCGCCAGATGAGGACTTAGTGAAGCTAAAGATTGTGTTGGGTGGTAGTTCCACTTTAAAGCCGGATGCACAGAGAAAAAGTGAAATAATTCTGAGGCAAACCAAATGCACCATAGGGAAAGAATAAAATTCCTATTTTTAGCCTTTATTAAGCATCAACATATGCCACAAAAAATGAGGGGTTCTGTTAGATGGAATGGCTACGCCCTAAATCTCCTGCCCTCACTGACATCTTCCACAGCATCCCGGCACTGCGGACCTCACTCCGCCTCTCTGTATTCCTTATGGCTCTGTGCAATGATTTGGAGACCTCTCAAGGATTCAAGAGGTTAAAATATCCTATGTAAATCAGTGACAATATTAAATGGACATATTTGGTGCAGTTGGTTTGCTCTAAATTGTGTCCGGTGTCTTAGTGTATCAGCATGTTCAGCAGAGTCAAGGAGGTAATGACATCTTAGACTAAAGTAGAAATGGACAAAATACTTCCCTTGGGCTCATTTTATTTGGTCCTTAGGTCTTACTGGTAGTTATTACAGATCTGCTATACCAGTGGGTATTCTGATTGTAAGCTCTAAAAATAAGTATATATTATTTATTTGTGCCCTTTATTACACCCTTCGAAAATGACATTTAAAATGTTAGGGGTGCCATGGAAATTTAGGATTGTATGCTGTGGGTGTCTTGAGAAAAACTACTGTACTGTTCTGAGAAAATATCAGTTGTGATTTTCTCAGGAAAGGAAGTTGTATGAAATTTGTGCTTTATGATAAATGTATCATTCTGCAGGGAGAGAGAGAGAGACAATTGATACAATGTACAAATGGTACATTGATACCTCTGTCACACAGTTTTATGTTGCAGAGGGAAAACAGGCCTCATCCTTCCCTTTCATTGTAGACTTTTACTGTCATAACACTGCAACACTGGAATGTTTAGAATCTGCTTTTGCTAAGGGTCTCAGGAGTCCAAAGCTATGTTGCAGGTTCAGGCTAAGTTCATTTCAAGTTGGGATGTTGCCCCCTACAAAACACCCAGCAAGTCGGTCAAGAGGGACAAGGGCAGTCAGAGGTCAGGAGAAGTTCGAGAAAGCATAACCTCCTCTCCAAATGCTTGACCAGCTTCTGTAAGCAGTGATGTTTACTGCACCATCATAAAACTCACAAGAACAAGGCATCTTGGTACCACAGAGCCAGAAACCCACCATATAAGAATGGGCTGCATTGTTGCTTAAAACAGGAGAAATAATTGATTTATGCTTGCCCGATGCAATTAAGCTATAAAATGAATCTCACAGAAAGAATCCCTGGAGTTTCACAGCAGAGTTTCACCCTTGATATCTGCGCTGCAAAGCATTGGTACCCTAATAAAGGTCATCGTTTTATAAGGGCTGAATTATTTAATCCCATTCAGGGCGTGTAAACACACTATAATTCTGGAAACAATCGAGAGCTATTCACGTATCACTTGCAGACAAAGGTCAGTTGGGTGAGTGGGTTTTATTTTCTGGGAACAGCTGCTATGAAGTCTTTAAGAGTTTGTGTTGAAGGATTCCATTTTTTAAGAACTTTCAACCCACTGAGAGCAGGATAGGTACCAATCCCAAGGGAACACTAACCCCTAATGTTAAGCCCTTGTTTATCTTAATCTGGGCATAAAATCATAATTACCACTAAGAGAGTCAATCATGTGTGGATTGGTTCACTGAATTACTCTCTAATCATTTAAGGATGAGAGCAGTGTGCATTGCAATAAATTGCATACCACTGCTGCTCCTATTTAATATCCTGTCTATAGAGGCAGAAATGATTCTTTGTTGCAGGACCCCAGGGTCCAAAACTCCTCCCACTTAAGTATTCTTAGGAGTACATATAGTATGAGAGATTGGAGGTCCTGGAGGCCTCTGTGGACATGATATGCAGTATTTATTAAGTAATTAATTTTGGAAAACCATGCCAACTACAACAGTAGCAGGCAACAGTCGGCTGTGGAGGTTACACGTGGCCCTCTGAGGCTTCTTTTGTCACTCGCTTTTTTTTCACTGGTGCATAAAGAGGAAGAGTTAATGTTCTTCTTCCCCATCCATCATATCTACAAGTACAAGAGGGACAAAGAGCACGTTTGTGGAGGCACACGGCATCCAGGAAGGGCACAACGGGCTGTAGGCAGAATATGTTTCTGTTAGGGGGCTTAACCCTTTGAGCGCCAGAGAAGTATTGGGTACCTTTGTGGTACTGAAAGGGTTAAAAAAAATTGTTTAACACCCCCCACAT
Organism: Rhinophrynus dorsalis; assembly: GCA_037306005.1. Classification (NCBI taxonomy): domain Eukaryota; kingdom Metazoa; phylum Chordata; class Amphibia; order Anura; family Rhinophrynidae; genus Rhinophrynus; species Rhinophrynus dorsalis. Next base: position 43,036,866 of record CM074726.1, on the reverse strand, counting down.
GACTAGTTAATATACTGCCACACACACACCCTCTTTCTTTTACCCTTTACACTTAGCATTGTTTCCACTCTCTCTCTATCTCTCTCCCTTTCCCTATCTCCCCCACTTCCTCTCCCTCTCTCTCCCACTCCAAGGCACAGGTGCTGTTTAGTCTGCCTGTCTGTCAACTTTATTCAGAGGAAACAGATACATTAGGTACTAACACAAGTGGTTAATCATTATAGTGAATACAAACATTAATTTAATTGTCATAAAAGTTTGATACCCCCCACACACACTTACCTTACTATGGTCAGAAAACCGTAATGACCCTATGAATTTTTCAGTTGTGCTTTGGTTCAATAGAGAACATCGTCCGTCAATCCTGAATGTCAAAGCCATGGAGACAGACATGACAGTTACCACTGTTTTTTTTTTGTTGGACAGAAGCAGTCAGAGCGCACAAGCCTACTTAACCCTTTAAGGACCAGAGGTGTATGCAGCACTTTGCATTTAAATATAATACACACGCCTTTAACACTCAAAATGTAAAGATTACCGTGTGCTCCAAGCTGTTTGATGTCATATGTGTTACAGCTTACCTTGGTTTCAGCTTCATCTGCAGGTGCGAGGCTTCAAGCATGCAGCAGGCCTCTGTTTTAGGTGTTTGTTTCCTGTAGTCTCCTCCTACCTACTTCCTCTCTTTGAGCTGCTCCTCCTTGCTACTTCCTGAGGAGGGGTTTAAAGGGCAGACTGAGTCCTGACTCAGTTGCCCTTGCGTTGTTGTACAATACAGTTCTGTTTCCCTTGGGCTCTGTGTATGACCTGGCTTGTCTGACCATCCATTCTGGTACTGACCTGTGGCTCTGTCTGACTACTCTTTTGCCTGCCCCCATTGTGTAGTGGACATCCAGTCTGGTGCAAACCTGTGGCTCTGGCTGACTACCTGCTCCGTGTATGACCCGGCTAGTCTGACTATCCTTTCTGGTGCTGCCTAGGGGGCTCTGTCTGTTTCCTCCATGTGTTCCTGTCATCCAATACAGGTTACTGTTAACTCTGGGTAGGCAATCCGCCCTTTTAAGTAGTCAGGTACAGTTCTAGAATTGTATGCAGGGGGTGGAGCCTACCTTCCCTCCTTGGCTGCGGCTAGCCAACCAGCCGCAGAAAGATTTGTTCCATGGTGAAGATAATAGGCAAGAGAACAGTTCTGCTATAGCTTTAGAAGTTTTTTATTTTTCTGTTGGAAATGGAATACCATCATTAGGCGGATTACCATAACTGACAATGCCCTTAGATGTGGCTAGCTCAGTGACCAGGTGCTTTTTGTGGACCTTAAGCCCTGGGGGGAAAATCTTGGCTATAAGTTCTTTCCCCAGGAGTTGCCCACTGAGGCTTCTTCTTTAAACATGGTAATCTGAAGACAGAAGATCTGCAGGAAAGGTGAGCAACTCTTTGAGTGCTGCAGGTCCACGTGTCCCACAGTGCCCCTCCGCACAGGGGTTTTTCATTTGTAGTTCCTATTTCACTCTCCTGCACTCAATGGGTCTATCTGTATGTTGGCTGGGTGTTTGGAGCAGGTTTATGTGGTATTTAAATCTTTAGCTACTGGTTTGGCATTCATTTGGTGGTGGTGGGGGGTTCTTACACTTTTCCTACTGGTTCAGTGTTTTTTGGGTATCCTAACATGTTTTAGCAATGTTTCATATTACACCTTCAATTTTGTAAAATTTGAGTTTGCGAGCTTTACCGCATAGGTGCCATTGCTCCATTCACTCCTATGGGTCTGTACAGTTTGGGACATATCTCTGCAACCGTTTAACCTAGTGACTTCCGAGATGGCTCATTTTAATTGTCTGCCCTTGCTCTATCATCCCGTTCATATTTCTAGTGTGTTGGGGAGCTCAGGGAACTTCGGGCACTGTTTGGGTTACTTTTCTCGGAAAACTACATTTACCATGAGCGCTTGGTTTGTGCTCTCGTTTCTGATTGGCTTCCACCACGGCAGCCATTTTATGCTTTTTCCAGAATGAGTATCCTACGCAGGGCTTGGGTTCATCTCTGCTGATTAACCCGTCGCCTGCCAGATAAGTCTATTTTAGTGTTTTCTGGGGGTGAGACTTTAATCATACACACTGTAATTGGATGATTTATTATACAGTAAGGTTATTGACACTGTGAGAATGTTTATACCATTATAGCTTGGGGTCAGACCTCAGACTAAGGATGCTGGGGTCTCTGTATCCCCTATTGCGCATTGCTCTTCCTGTCACGCAGGGTTACCTAGAGAATTCTCAGGTAATTTATGCCCAGCATGTTCTGATGTCTCTGAGGGTCTCCCAGGGACCTCCAGCCATGCATTACAGCCAGTTTTGGTGCAAGAGTTCAAGGCTGCTACTAGAGACCTTTGGTCCACTTTACAACTCTTTCCATCCCAGTTACTGGAGGTCTTTCATTCTTGGCAGACCCCCTCCTTCATCACGTCTTCCCTGCCAAAGCCTCAGGGTGTACCTGACGTGTCAGATTCCTCTGAGGAGGAACTGTTGGTGGATTCAGATGTTGAGGAATGTTCTGCAGTGGGCTCCTCTCAGTTTTTTGGGGACCCTTTTGAGGCTGATCCTGAAGTCCACTATTCGTAAGGCTTATGAGCTGAGGAAGAATCCTGTCCCTTTCAGGGTCACTGCTCATTCTACTCAATCTATTGGGGCTTCTTGGGCTTACAAGAATCAGGCCTAAGCTGACCAGTTGTGCAAGGCTTCCACCTGGTCGTCTTTGCACACCTTTTCGAAGCATTACCATGTTCATGTGCTGGCATCGGCTGACACCAGCTTTGGGAGGAACATCTTGGAGGCTGTCTTGCCTGTCTTGGATTTTCTTCGGTTCTTGGTGCTTCCTTCACTTTTGAGCCCCGTTAACTCTAGTTCAGTGTGCTGTGTAACAGTTGGGGTGTTGTTACCCCTGTTCAGTGTCCATTGACACTTCATTGTTTGTTGGGCTATCACTGATCTGATGGTTCGTATCTGCACTGGTGACTTTGGGGGCTTTGCGCCTGGTCCTTGCCTTAGTTCCCGGCTCTGGGAAGCTCAGTGGTTGGACATCCCCAAGCTAACAGTAACCTGTATTGGACGACAGAGAAAAGAGGATTGTAGTCTTACCTGTTAAATCCTTTTCTCTTAGTCCACAAAGGTTACTGGTCTCCCACTCTGTCAAGGGACCATGCTTGGCTCTCCTGTAGCAGGCCATGGGGGTCCTTTGGGGTCATGCTCACAGGAGTCTTCTTTCCCATCACTAACAAGTCAGTTGTTAGTGTCTCAAATCTTTCTGGAGCTGGTTGGCTAGCTGCAGCCAAAGAGGGAATGTAGGCTCCACCCCCTGCATACAATCCTAGAATTGTTCCTGCCTACTTAAAGGGGCAGATCGCCTACCCAGAGTTACCAGTAACCTGTATGGAGTAAGAGAAAAGGATTTAACAGGTAAGACTAAAATCCTCTTTTATTTTTACCTACCAAATTCAGAAATTACATGATATGTAAAGACAGGTTGCATATATATATATATATATATATATATATATATAATTTTTTTTCTTCGTCACCTTTCTATGTATCTTTTTTTTCTGAGTTTGCAAAGTTTTCTTCTCGATAGACCCCGAGAGCAAGATGTAATTCAATGTTACCATCTCTGCAGCACTGGATGCTGTGTCCTTTCTTTTCTGCATTGTTACTTTTATATACATTTTATCTCTGTGACTGCTTTCATGTACTCTGTCAGAAGCTCTCTGCAAATAGATCCAGGTAGCTGATAGTTAAAGTGGAACTTTCACTCCCAACAAACTTGATCTTAATGAATAAATCTCTCAAAATATTCCTTTAAAGGAGCAGCAAACTGATATAGGACTTTTCCTTCTGAAAAAAAGGTACTCCACTGCTGGCAGTTGTTTTATTAAAACATTATAAGAGTTCAGACTGGCATGGAGTGAGTTACCGCTTCATTACTTCCTGAAATGTCAAACTGACAGGAAGTGATCAAGCAGTTACTTTAACATTCTATGGAGACCTTGGGAGTTATACACTAAGGAGTGATAAAGAGGCGATAAAGTGGAGATGACTTCTCCAATGATATCACTTCTCCAGTTCTTATGTTATCCTGTAGAGCCAATGCACTAAGATTTCTCAAACTTTGGAGATCTTAGTGCATAGGCACTAGAGAATAACATAGGAACAGGAGAAGTGATATTACTGGAGGCATCATCTCCTCTTTATCACCTCTTTATCACTCTTTAGTGCATCTCCCCATTTTTGTCTGTTACCCACCTCTTACATATTGTGCAATAGAATAACTTTCTGAAATCTGGCCACTGGAGGACACTGTTAATATAAAATTCCTAAAGTTTACAGCCCCTTTAAAAACCAGTTTCTCATATATCAGTTATCTCACTTTATAATACCAGACCTATGTAAAGGTGTATTCTGGATTTCTTTAATCATACTCTGACTTTCCTGGCAAATTGGTGACTTGTTTATGTCAGTGAAGATTCCTTTTTTGTAACTTCTGTCCTTTGATTGACCTTTGACTGATCACTACTGGTCTGTGTCATATCATTCCAACAGGACTGTTTTTTTTTCCTTTCTTCTAAAAGAGATCGTAAACCCTCTGTGTTACTGCCCTGAACCTCTTTTAAACATGTGTAGGTTTGTGATCATTCCACATGCTTATTATTGATGAATGTGGGAGTGGGAAAATGGACAATATTCACAGTCAAAATTTTTCAGTTCTGGGGTAAACTAACTACACAATTGGGAGCAAATTAAAATTTCCGTTGCTTTAAAGGAGACTTTTAACACAAGGAGGGAGATGCACTAATGTGTGATAAAAAAAAGGTGATAAAGTGGAGGTGATATCAGTTCTCCAATTCCTATGTTATTCTATGGAGCTATGCACTAAATGTTCTCCATGGTTGGAGACCTTAGTGCAGTGGTTCTCAAGCTTTTTTGTTTTTTTGCTCAAGGCACACCTAACACTCAGTCTGGTATTTTTGGGGCACCCCTATCATTTTATGTAATTTGTCTAGGTTGTAATGAAGGTTACAAATACATAATTATAGAGTTATCGTCATACCTGGGAACTTTACAACATGTACTATCCGGAGGGTAGCTACCGGGTGAACTCTATGACGCTATTCGTGTCATAAAAGGGGTGGGGCTTAATTGTGATGGGGGTGGGGGGGAAAAATACACAAAAAGAAAAAAATAGGCAGAATAGCCCTGGGAAAGTAGAAGAATAGGACGAGGAGTGGGAGGAAAGGGGTGGGATGGAGCACAAGTAGGCAGAGTTTCAACAGAAACTCCCCACATCCGGCAAATTATACTCTGCCGGAGAGTTCCCAGCTATGGTTATCGTTAGACCTCACAACTAAAATAAACATATTGTGCATAGTAATAGCCTTAAATATGCAGCTCAAAGTCTACATTAAAATTTTTGTCCGTGCATTATAGATACAATGGGCATCCCAAGTGGATGTCCGTGGCACACCAAAGTGCCACGCCACCCTGGTTGAGAAACACTGTCTTAATGAATAGGTTCTGCAGAAAAACATAGGAACTGGAGAAGTGATATCACTGGAGAAGTCATCACCACTTTATCACCTCTTTATCACTCCTTAGTGTATAACCTCCAAGGAATGCTAGAGAGCTCTACACTGCATTGGGGGGGGGGGGGGGGGGCAGGAAACAGTAGGCCATATTTACAAAGTCAAAGCTGATCAATTCTGAGGTATACCAACTGCGTCCAAGGGAATACATGAAAAATTGTAGGCATTTAAAGGAGCAGTATACTTTTTTTTTTAATCAAAAACCTATATGTTATAGAGCTTTTTCCTACTTAGTAAAACAAGGTCACTCCCACAACTGACAGAAAGTGACTCAGCAGATCCTATCACATTCTGTGGGGAACTGGAAGTCACTGACTTTCTTCTCCATTAGAATGTGGCAGACTATTAATTGAATATGTTTGTTTATTATATAGCGCCACCAGTGTATGCAGTGCTTTACAATTTAAGGCTTTAGACAATACAGGGTTACAAGTGCTTTGCAAAGTGAAACACGGGAAGTGAGGTCCCTGTCTGAAATCTTACAATCTAAAAATTAATTGTTAATGTAAAAAACACAGGTTTAAACTGTAATAACTCTGGAAATATGCATCCCTCAGCAGTGTTAGTACCCTTATTTTACTCAACAGGAAATGTCCTACAATATAGATGTATATATTATGTATAAAAGATTACTGCTTCTTTAAAGGGATAGTAATACTTCATTTTAACTTTATTTTATTTTGTAGGCATTAAAAAACATGAAGAACGATATAAGTCTTATCTCTCAAATCTTTATGGTTTAAGAGATATTCACAAGCAAAGTTTCCCCTCCCGCCCCTTTGTAAGCCATCTCTTTTCAGATGTGGAATGCAGTCCATAGACCAGACAGATAACAGCAGGGGACAATCTTCTTCCTATGAGAACAATGAAAGCCCTGCCCCCCTTGACAGGTTTTTCACTTATCTTAATTGAAGATTGTCCCTCTCTGCAATCTACCTGGGCACCTCCCTTCTGCTCTGGCTGAACAGTGTTACATCAGTAAAAGGGGCTGGAGGGGGATACTTTGTCATTGAATTACTCTTGAAATTCAACTCTGACAGAATTGAAATAACACTCTCCAAAGTCCAAATACTATGATGATTAATTAGAGCTGCTTTTATTATGAAACATTACTATCCCTTTAAATATGGCTTTTAACACCTAGAATGCTAGTGAGGTCTCCAACTCATTGCTTTACAATGTGTTGAAGACCTCTCAAATACTTAAGAGGTTAAGTGACCTTTTTGAATAAATGGGAAATCTGGGATTTACTTGTTTGTTATGGTGCAACTTGTTTTTCCAAGTATTGCCCTACATATCTTTGTGTATATGATTCAGTGTGTCTTATGCTAGCTGAGGGAAGAATCAAACCAACAAAATCAGTGTAAAATGATGTTACTTACACGTTATTGGGTCATTATCGTCAAAAAGTTACCCCTTTAGACTGTAAGCTCCTTGGGGCAGGGACCTCTCTCCTACTGTTGTAGGGCACTGCTTGCACTGTGTGGCGCCATATAAATAAAGACATTAATGTGCATTGATTCAAAAGACTACACTTTGATTGCATTTGTTGTCAATCTTGCAGTTATAAAGTTTCAGCGGGGGGTGGGGGTTGTATTTGTTGTCAAAGCCACTGGTGGAAAAACAGTAGGAGCCCAGGGCTCTGAAAATGTTATTTCTGTTTTTTTATATTTTGAGGGAAATTTTATATACATCTGTATACTTCATGGTTAACGTATGGGGGTCTCACCTTGAGTTCTCAACAATCCCAATTTTACAGAAAGAACCAAATGTAGTCTTTAATGCTGAATAACTTTTAAACTACAGACAAGTAAGATATTAGAAATAGTGCAATCAGTTACTTTTGATGTACAGAAGACTCGGCGAGCAACTTTCAAAGCAACATTGCTATCCCTTTAAGCAACGTCTACCAGCAGTGGGATTTCCTTTGTTGGGACAAAACTTACAGTATATGTTTTTTCATAATATAACTTTACTTCTCCTTTACAGGGCATTCAATGTGCTATTTAGCATCCAAGGGCATAAATGAGCTGGCCAGTTGCAAGTACAGAGGTAAACACATTAGTGTAGTGTATAAACTGTTAGGAACAAGACTCCTGGGGCACTTTAATTCATGGGAGTACCTGGGCATTTGCCGGGGGCCTCCAGTCTAAGGGGGCCTCTCCTTGGCTTCCCAACAGTACCCTTTTTAAAGATAGAAAACAATTTAAAGTGTTAGTAATGTCAATTTTTTTTATATACATTTGTAGAGGGTTAAAAAAGATTATCATTGCCACAAACCCCATCTCTCAAACCGCTATGGTTTGAGGGATATTGGCAATGAAAGTTCCCCTTCCCTTGATGTCAGCTGTAAAGCTGACAGAAGGGAATCAGTGTCGGCCGACACAATGAGGCTCTGCAGCAGAACCGAAATCCCGTTACTGCAAAATAATTACTTCATTGGAAAGGTCTACAAAGTGTGCTTGCAAACCAGGCACACTTTGTAGACCTTTACAGTGAAGTAATTTGTTTGCAATAATGGGATTTCAGCTCTGCTGTAGAGCTGCAGGCTGATCCCCAGACTGGGATCGCCTGCTGTCAGCTAGACGCTGGCCTCAGGAGAAGGGGAGGGAAGGGGGAACTTTCATTGCCACTATCTCTCAAACCATAGTGGTTTGAGAGATGGGGTTTGTGGCATTGTTAATCTTTTTTTAAGCCTCTTCAAATGTATATATAAAAAAGTGGACATTACTAAACCTTTAATCCTTTGGTAAAATGGCCAGCTAGGATTGAGGTAGCTCTGGCACAACATGTAAATGTGGATAGGAAGAGAAAGGCTACAACTAAACCTAAGGATCCTAAATTTTAACCTCTATTTGGGGGGCCTCCATTCACAATTCCACCTGGGGCCTCAGGGGTTCTTAAAACTGCCCTGCATGTCACTATCCCTGGTGAATCCAATGTTCTCTCAGAGTAATTCAATAAAACATATTGAAGCCATATAAACCTAGCCTTCATATAGCCCCCGTCACATGAGCAGCATGTCTGTGACTTGAACCATCACGTCTTTTTTTTGAAGTGTATAAACTGGACATTACAGGCCTCTGATGGGTTGGACTTTCCCCTGGCACTCAAGCATTTTGTGCAGTCCATTGTGCTATACAATATAATTGACATAGGTTTGTTTTTTTAAAAAGAAAATGAAGGTCTGAAGGCTCCTGTTGCTCCCGTTTGTACAAGGATGGGGAGTGTCAGGATTCCATTTCCATCAACTCCAGCGAGTTTCTTGATGAATTGGTTCCAGATGTGGGCAGGTGTAGGTTACTGCTGTGAGGAAGCTGTGGCCTGTGATCAGCGGCTGTGACAGTTGTGATCTAAGGCTGTGTCCTGCCATCTGGTCACTCTGGGCAATGGACACACACACACACACACACACACACACACACACACACTAGCAGGTATACTGCAAGTGACCATCTGCTGACCTTTGCCTTAATCCCCTGCAGGGCAGGAGGAGCTGACCCATACCAGGTTAAACATTACAAGGACTTCCTTCTGTGTGCATTCAGCCCATACTGTATCTTGCAGGACTGTATTGAACAGCATAATTAGCATGGAAATGTTAACCCTCTTAATGCCAGAATGCTTTTGCAAAACGTGGATTAGCCAAGATCAATAACCTGACGAGTTAAAAGTGTCCCACGAACATGTTATTTGTGTGTGTGCCCCCTTATATTTACACAACTTTAGGTGGTGTAATTACCTAGGGACATCTTGGGGCTGATATACTAAGCAGAAATTGTGTAATTCTGGGTCAAAGCAACTGCAACATAGGGGAAAAAATTAACATTTCTGAAATGTCCATTTATTTAAAGGGGAACTACCACCCCGCAATAACTTAAGCTTGATTGATTGCTCATCTGGCGACTAGCTGCTTAGTAGCGCTAGTCGCCAGAAATATTACCCGGTTCTGCAGATATTGGCGTTTTAACGATGGTGGCAGGAGCAGGACTGTGAAGAGACGTCCGTGCTTTCTGCTCCTGTCACCATTGGTAAAAAGCCGATATCTGCAGAACCGGGTAATATTTCTGGCGACTAGCACTACTAAGCAGCTAGTCGCCAGATGAGCAATCAATCAAGCTTAAGTTATTGCGGGGTGGTAGTTCCCCTTTAAATGGAGATTTGAATCCCTTGATTGTTAGAGAAGTGTCCAACGCATTGCACAGCAATGCACTGGTGACCTCTCTTGCATTCAAGGGGTTAAAAGCACAACTGAAAGGGGGATTATCACCCCAACTAAAGTCCATCCCACCTAATTAGACATCTAGCGATTAAGCTTAACAAACTGTTACGCAGAATAAAAGACCGTGTTAGTCAAAAATCTTACCTCAGCTGACACTGACGGCCAGGCAACAGCGCAGACATCTTGGTTACAGACATCTGTGCGCCTGCACCGTCAGTCCCAGTCTCCTCTAGGAGGTGTTGCATGGTACCTTAAGGTACCGGAAGGAACTGATGAAGCAGGTGCACAGATGGCTCTAGAGCGCTGTTGTCAGTGTCGGCTGAAGTAGGATTTCTGACTAAAGCGGTCTTTATTCTGCATAACAGTTTGATTGTTAAGCTTATCTCTAGATGCCTAATTAGGTGGGGTGGACTTTAGTTGGGGTGATAGTTCCCCTTTTAATGAGTGGAAATTTGTATTCCTCTCTTATTTTTCGGTTGGATTGCTCTTGTTCTTTGTTTTTTTTTTTTTTTTTTGACACTCAATCATAGTGGAACGTGTTGAATGTTTATTAGTAAACTAGTTGAAGAGCCCATGTACACGGACCACAGTGCCACTCAGCAACGGCCACGGTGCAGTCATGCACAGTAGAGACTGCCCGCGTCACGGCTGATGCGGAGTGGGGCGCTCCGAATTCAGACCGTAGTCCTGTCTGCGCACCAACTACGGTCTGAATTCGGAGCCCCGCTCTGTCATCAGCAGCGGCGCAGGCAGTCTGTAGTGCGCATGACTGCAGTAGTCTCTACTGCGTGTGACGGCTTCTGACAAACACACATTTAGCAAATTATTATATAGGATGAAACGTAGGAGAGTGGGGGCATCTGTGTTCTTGTACAATAAATTAACCCTTTGAGTGTTAAACACTATTTTGGAGCAAACCAACTGCTCCGTATTTATTCAAGAAAAGGAGTTTTGCTTTGATAATAGAATTGCTCAGCTTTTTGTACTTCAATAAATGTGACCTTTTTTTTAACCCCTTAAGGACCATGCTTTGCATGCACCTCTGGTTCTTAAAGGGTTAAAAGGGCTGAAGTTCTAATTATAACTGGAGCCATTATGGGACAGTCCATCTGCACCATAGTGGACAAATACAAATTCCCATTGATTACAGTGCTTTTAACCCCTTCAGGGCCACGGAGGTCTTTGAAGACTCTGGAGCATTCAGGGGGTTGAAATGCCCCATTTAAAGGGATAGTAATGCTTGTTTTTAGCAAAGTTTAATATTGTAGATATTAGAAATATTAATGCAGTGAGGTGTGTCCCATCTCTCAAACATGTATAGTTTGAGAGATCAGCATCTAAAGTTCCCCCCTCCCACCCCTTTCACAGACTTTAGCACTCTAGCTGACAGAAGGAGATCCTGGTCCCAGGACCGGATGGTGTCTTTTCAGCAGAGCATGAAATAGCGCAATATAGAAAGAAATACGCTATCTCTCTATAACCTGGATGCGCATATGAGCAAGAGCGCCAGGTCAGAGCTACATGTCAGTTGGAGGGTGGGCTGGACTGATGGCCTTCTGGGAGGACCTAATAATCTCAGCAGGACACTTTGTCTTGCAGCGCCTGGCAAGCTGATGTCACTTTGCTCATACAACAGGGTAAATATCTCTTTACTAAGTTTTTTATTTAAAAAAAAAACCAAAAAAAAAACACATAGTATGTGATGACTGGACCAAAGGAACAAATACAACTTCACTTCAATACAGGTGAAACTTCCGCTTTAAAGGAATAGTAATGTCTTAATTATATAAAAAGTAATATTGTAGACCATAAAATAAGAAATCCATAGATGCAATTCCTATCTCTCAGACCTTTATGGTTTGAGAGAGAGAGCCTTCTAAAGTTCCCCTTTTCCTCCCCTTCTCCTCCCCTTCTCCTGACATCACCTGTAAACTGACAGCAGGAGTTCCTGGTCCTGGGACCAACAAGAGGCTCTTCAGCAGAGCCAAAATAGCGCAATTTAAAAATAAATAATTTTTGCCTCTACCCTTGGTGTCAGGGGGACAGTGATCATCTGCAACCAGGGAATTGCCATGGGGCAGTGATTTTAAAGGGATAGTAATGCTAAGATGTAAAAAAATACATGTCGTAGGGTTTATGTCCCCAAATAAAACAAGGGTACTTCCACCGCTGAGAGATATTTTATTAAAAAATTACAACCGCTCAAACTTGAATTTTTTAGGTGCAATAGCACAGTGGCCTGAAAATTTACAGTGGTGCTGTTGTTACACCATCCTATGGAGATTTATGGTCTACAGACCAGAACTGTCCATAGGATGGTGTAGCAACAGCGCCACTGTAAATTTTCAGGCCATTGTGATATTGCACCTAAAAAATTCAAGTTTGAGCTGTAATAACTTTTGAATAAAATGCCTTTCAGCAGTGGGAGTACCCTTGTTTTACTCAGGGGGATAAACCCTACAACATATATATTTTTTACATTTTAAGTATTACTATCCCTTTAACAGGAGTGGCTAGGGGGACGTAGCCCCCCGGCTGCTCCAGTGACAATCAGTGCAGTGAGACTGACCACCATCCACTTGCTGCGGTTCCCTGACACTCCAAGTACCTTAATATTATAAAACATATATTTTCATTCTACCATTATTGTAATGTCTGTTGAGATAACCTTTCTTTTCTTTGGTAGGAAACATGCCTGACATTTCATCTGATGGATTTAAAATGAACTCGCCGGTCGGTAAGTGACACAGACTTAAAGCAAGATTAGGATGGCAAAGATATCCTCTCTTCTCTATAGACCATATCTATTAATATAAAAAGGTACAATTCCGGAGCAATCCAACTGCAATACAGGTGAGAAATTGCTTTGCAGCATTGGGCACCACGCTAGAATTCAAGTGGTTAGAAGTCCTATTTAGCTGTCTTGAGTGCTAGAGGGGTAACCAATGCACTCAAAGGATTAAATGGGAATTTTGGGAATTTTTATTCCCCCCATGGTCCAGTTGGTTTGCTCCAAAATTGCATCTTATTGGCTTATTGAATGCAGCCCTAAGTGCATAGGAATCACATACTGAGCAAGTGAAATCATTGGTCCATTCAACAGAGGTATTTGATAGGGAACAAATATTTGTACTGCAAGATGTTCTTCACTATTGACACTATTACTCATCAAATAAGATAGTGTTCATTTTTTTCTGAGGTAAAATCATATAGCTTTTGAGTGCTATTACAGAAAACCACTGGGAATATATTTTTATTTGCTGCCCAGAGTCTTGTGTATCCATGTGAGTGTACAGATTTCTAATAGTTTTTGATAATAAAGGGTGAAAGTTATGATAATAAAGTACAGGCAATTGGACTGTACATATATGCACATTCAGAATATGTCAATTCAGTATAAATGGTTACTATTCCTTTAAAAGTCTACTGTCACCGCAGTTGTGCCTTAACAGCAGATCTGCTTCACTGGAGTTTCGGCAGACCATTGGGAGGGAGCAAAATGGGGTTCTGCAAGAGATCCGTAGGGCTCCTGTGCTGGTCCTGTGACAAAACAGAGAAACTCTGAAGTTTGTGGCTGTGGATAACAAACTTCCATACTGCGTTTCAGACCACTGCCAGCCTAGGAGGTCTGCTTTCTAATAGGAGCAGACTAAATAAAATATGGTCATTGCCTTTTAAAGGGATAGTAAACCCCCCGAAAAACTTTAAGCCAAATTATAGGAATAATAAAAACATACTTAACGCCCTCATTCCCATCTCTCAAACCATTATGGTTTGAGAGATGAAAGAAAATAAAGTCCTCTGTTCCCTCCCCTTTCTGCCTGACGAGCTGTAAAGCTGTCAGAGGCAGAATCCGGTCGCCCGACTGTAGGCGGCTCTTCAGAAGCACTGTCATCGGGATATCTAACTATAATTACTTAATCGGTATGGTCTACAACGTGTGCCTGGCTTGCAAGCACATGTTGTAGACCATTCCGATGAAGTAATTAGATATCTCGATGACAGCGCTCCTGAAGAGCCGCCGTCTGGTCCCGGAAGCAGGATCTCATGATGTCCTCTGTACAGTGGATGCATGAGAAGGGGGAGGGAGCGGAGGTCTTTATTTTCTTACATCTCTCAAACCATAACAGTTTGAGAGATGGGAATTCCTATAATTTGGCTTAAAGTTTTTTGGGGGTTTGCTATCCCTTTAAGTTACTACAGAGCTTTTGAAGTCCTACAAATTTCTTCAGGAGTTCTATATAAATATAGAACATTTGAAGATATATAGATGTAGAACATTTGAAGATATATAGATGTGAAACATTTGAACATACATAAATATGGAACATTTGAAGATATACAGAGATATGGAACACTTGAAGATATATAGAGACATTAAGCCATAGAAGATATATAGATGTGGAACACTTGAAGATTCATCAATATGAAACACTTTGAGATATATAGAGATACGGAATCCTTGAAGATATATAGATATGGGACACTTGAAGATATATAGATATTCAGAACACTTGAAGATATATAGATATGGGACACTTGGAGACGCATTGACTAGTAACAATTGAATATTTATAGATTTGGAACACTTGAAGGTGTGTAGATCTGGAACAACTGAGGACAGATATAGAAAAACATCTCATTTCAAAATATCTGTACTATGAAGAACTATTAATTTGGTCCATTAAAATGTATCGTTAGCCTCAACAAATTGTTTTCTCATTAAGGCCAATATGGCTACCAACTGGGTGATTTACATGGCAGTATTTTAAAAAGTTGCCATGCGAGTAATTTAACTCTTGGAGCTGCAGAGGGCTGTGCATTGCATTACAAAACAATGTGTTCAAACTCTTCTAGAGCTCAAAGTGTTACATACAACCCTGTGCTATGACATCAATGGAACAGTAAACCCCAAACATACAGTAACTCATACATCCCAAGTGTCCCTCTTTAGGAGGGACAGTCCCTCTTTTAGACTCAAATCCCTCTGTCCCTCTTTCCCACCCTGATGTCCCTCTTTTTAGGAGATCAGACTGTGTAGTGTGTGCATAAGTGTATCACATTGCTCCACAGCAATACAACTCACATTAATGTTTGTTTATATGTTACTATATGTATTTATATATTAGTTTGTATAAATAAAATACTTTGGTCTTGTTATAAGTCATTTATTAGGTTACACAAGGAGGTATCAATAGGTCGTGAAATAGCCTAAAACTTATTGGTAGTGCCCTGCCCGCCAGCTACGCCCCCAGCAACACCGCCTAAAACACAAGTGTCCCTCTTTGGCAATTTGAAATGTTGGGAGGTATGGTAACTTAAAACACTGGCCATATGTCTCTGACTACCACTAAAATGCTCTGGTAACTCGGGGATTTACTGTTCTTTAATTCAATGCTTTGCAGTATGTTAATACAGCCTTTTGACACTGAAATTGTAATGAGGATGAGGTTAGCAGAGCCTTATTCACTGTGTTTTCGTGATCTGGTGGGTGTGTGTTTAGGAGATTGGTAATAAAGTTCAGGGACGAGGGTAAACTTTTTTTTTTAAGGGAAAATTCAGTTATAACATGCCCTTTTAATATGAAGAGGAGTAGTTGAAAGGGAACATGGTTCAAGGGCTATGCAGATCCCATGAGGTTGCAATTAAATTATTTCATAAGCAAACCTGAATACCTGACCCAAGAAGCTTACAACTTATTGTTTTATAGATCGATCCTGACCCAAGGATCATTAAAGTAGTGATGCACAATTGGGGGCATGCTTCCTCTCAGTGAAGAGGAGGGTGTTGTGAAGGAGGGAAAATTCAGTTACAACGTGCCCTTTTAATATGAAAACATGCTTGTAACTCAACAAAATCTCCTCATTGCATCTTCTTTTAACAACACACTGACTCTGAGTATCAGA
This sequence comes from Rhinophrynus dorsalis, assembly GCA_037306005.1. NCBI lineage: Eukaryota > Metazoa > Chordata > Amphibia > Anura > Rhinophrynidae > Rhinophrynus > Rhinophrynus dorsalis. The sequence goes on along the minus strand of CM074726.1, from coordinate 43,021,112 downwards.
AGGATGTGTAGTACATTGTGCACCCTTTTCTACAAAGGGTTAAATTATGGAGACATAACCAGCACAAATTAGGCTGATCAATTTTCCAACTTCAGAAGAAAATAGAGCCATCAAATCAGTTGTTCTTGTATGTTATCACTTTCTGCAGCCCCACAGCACCCTCTTGTGGGCATATGATGTAATTTACACACAATTAGTGTACTGAATGATCCTAGAATTGATTTGTTTAATGTATATCAGTGTCTAATTTAACGCTTTGAGTGGCAGAGAGGTATGCAACACATTGGTTTGCAATGCGTTGTGTACTCCTCTGGCACTCAAAGGGTTAAAATATCTTATTTTGCAGGTGGTGTTCAGATGGGTTAAAAAAGTGTTTTAAAGATAGATAAAAGTAGGAGTAGTTGAAAGGTAACATGGTGCAAGGACAATGCAGATCCTATGAGTTTGCAATTAAATTATTTCATAAGCAAACCCGAATAACCAACTCAAGAAGCTTACAACTTACTGTTTTATAGGTCGATCCTGACCCAAGGATCTTTAAAGTTGGGGGCATGCTTCCTCTCAGTGAAGGGGAGGGAGTTGTGACTGTCTTCCAGGAGGGGCATATCTGGCTTTGCTCCACACCAAATTCCTGCATTGCTATGCAGCTATCACGGTGCCCGTGATTGCTCGCCCTTGCTGTCAGTCAGGTTTGTGTATTCCCCATTGGCCGCCTGTTTAACTCCCGCCTAGCACTGCCTATTTAAACCAGCCTGAGGCACCCTTTGGTTGCCCTTTCGTGGTGTCTCTGCACCTGCAGTCACCTGTCTGATGTTTCCTTGGGCCTGTTGATCTGCTACCAGTGTCAGCGTTCTCCATTGTCAGAGCTGCTGCTGCATGGTTCCTGTCCTCGTTCCAGATCCGGTTGTCTATTGTTCCTGATCCTGCTTCTGCTCCGGTCCTGGCGTTGTTCCTGCTTCTGTCCCTGATCCGGTTGACCGTCCTGCCATTCCTGTGGTTGTCCAGGAGGGCAGCCTGTTCCTGTGCTGTATACTGATTCACTCGTCTGGCTGCCTGTCGCCTGGGCGACATTTTCATCATGTGGTTTACTCCATATACCGGTTGCTGATCCCGTTGCATAGAACCAATTGGGCGTTCCATTTGTTCCAGTACGCGATACTGGTTTACTCCATATACCGGTTGCTGATCCTGTTGCACTAGAACCGGTTGGGCGTTCCATTTGCTCCAGTAAGCGGTACTGGTTTACTCCATATACCGGTTGCTGATCCCGTTGTACTAGAACCGGTTGGGCGTTCCATTTGCTCCAGTACGCGGTACTGGTTTACTCCTTGTACCGGTTGCTGATCCTATTGCATAGAACCGGTTGGGCGTTCCATTTACTCCAGTATGCGGTACTGGTTAACTCCTTCTACCGGTTGCTGATCCCATTGCATAGAACCGGTTGGGCGTTCCATTTGCTCCAGTACACGGTACTGGTTTACTCCATATACCGGTTGCTGATCTCGTTACATAGAACTGGTTGGGCGTTCCATTTGCTCCAGTACGTGGTACTGGTTTACTCCATATACCAGTTGCTGATCCCATGCACAGAACCGGTTGGGCGTTCCATTTGCTCCAGTACGCGGTACTGGTTTACTTCATATACCGGTTGCTGATTCCGTTGTAGAACCGGTTGGGTGTTCCATTTGCTCCAGTACCCGGTACTGGTTTACTCCAATTACCGGTTGCTGATCCCGTTGCATGAACCGGTGGGGCGTTCCATTTGCTCCAGTACTCGGTACTGGTTTACTCCATATACTGGTTGCTGATCCCATGCACAGAACCGGTTGGGCGTTCCATTTGCTCCAGTACACGGTACTGGTTTACTCCATATACCGGTTGCTGAGTCCGTTGCACAGAACCAGTTGGGCTTTCCTTTGCTCCAGTACACGGTGCTGGTTTACTCTACTTGCCGGTTGCTGACCTGTTGCAGGTACCAGTTGGACAGTCCGTTGCTCCAGTATGTGGTACTGGTTTACTCCACACACCGGTTGTATATTCCGTTGCATAGAACCGGTTGGGCTATTTCACTGTCATTTTTTGTGATTGGTTTGCTCCACTCTCCTCTCTAGGCTGTTGCCTTACCATCTCTGCCTCAGTATATTGGCAGGGCAGGTAGAGCCTATTTACATTCAGATGTACCATCTTACTGGCCGCCTTGCCCGGTATATTGGCAAGGTCGGTAGAGCCTATTTACATTCTGTTGTACCGTCTTACTGGCTGCCTTGCCCGGTATATTGGCAAGGCCAGTAGAGCCTATTTACATTCTGTTGTACCATCTTACTGGCTGCCTTGCCCCGGTATATTGGCAAGGCCAGTAGAGCCTATTTTCATTCTATTGTACCATCTTATTGGCTGCCTTGCCCGGTATATTGGCAAGGCCGGCAGAGCCTATACTACTGTATCTTGCTACTACTGTTTGCACCTTGATTGTGTATTGACATATGTGTATGTACTAGACCTGTGGGGGTTCCCATTAAACTTTCCAATAAAGTTTGATTTTTATCTTACTCTGTGTCTGAGAGTCATAACAAACCGTGACAGCAGCATAGGTTCCTGTATTGCTAAAAAGCGATCACAGTTGGAAATTTGGGGAAGGCTGGTTAACAAAATTGGTTGTGAACATCACATTTTGCAATGTCCGTTCTTGTAATATGCATACGAATGGCACAAGGCATATGTGGGCGTATACATATATATTACGTGTTTGTGTGTGTGTATATATAATATATGAATGTGCGTATGATCCGTATATAATATTTCTGGAAATGTTTGTTGTAAAGAAACAATATATAATGATTTGATTTCTTCAAAATAGGTTATAAACTAAATAATATTAAAATTAATATGTAACCCCTTGAATGATATTTAACCCCATTTAAAGGGTTAAATGTAGAAAGGTGTCCATGACTCCTGTTCACATGTGCTCCTGAAAGTGGTAAATGCAGTGTATTTTTTTTCTGCATTAGAGAACCAGAGCAATTGTGTCCTTTTCAGTATGTCATTGTTCAACCATATTTTCACTCTAGTTGCTTTAGGACATCCACACAATTTATATACTGTTTTTTTAAGGACAAGTATGGCTTTCTTTTGATGCCATATTTATATGTATACCTATCATTTAGTTAGTTAGATAATAATATAAAAAAGGGGACTAAAACTTGCATTAATGTTTGTTTAAACTCCAGTATATATGTTTATGAATTTTATTCTGTATAAATAAAATACGTATCCTTTATTCTTGTTGTCAATTAGGTGTCAGTGGGTCATGAAGTAATCAAATAAGCTCTACCCACCAGTCTTGCCCCTAGCACCACCACATAAAATAATAGTGCTCCCTCTTTGACTATTTGATCTGCTGGCAGATCTGTCCTCTGCCTCTTTTTTCCTCACAATCACAGTGAGGAGAGTGGCAGAAATCAGCGACAAAGGCAGTGTTTACGAACATTCCCTTTGTCATGTGACTGCACTGACTCATGCAATCGATGAAGCAGCGATCACGTGCTGAGGCACCAGGAAACGGCTGAAACTGACTGCTCCGGTCCTGGAACAGTCAGTTCCAGTTTCCTTGCAATGGTCACAGCGTGCCATGAGTCTTGCTGTGTTCATTAACCCATGATGTGCCAAGACTGCCAGTAGACCTCAAAGTACTGAATTGTGTGATGGTCCTGGCACGCCATTAGTCCTTAAGAGGTTAAATGATTGAGGTAACAAATAAATAGTAGATTGTAGTTTCTGTGAAGTGGATAGGGTGGGTTCTAATCTCAAAACAATGACCTTTTTTAACCCCTTAACGACATGTGCCGTACTATGACCGTCACGGTCCTTGAAATACTCAAGGACCGATGACGGTCATAGTACGTCACGTACTTTTTACTTACAGCGCTCTACCGGGAGCGCTGTAAGTAAAAATAGGGCCTGAAATTGACCGTTCCAAGATTGGAGCGATCTCTATCAGGCCCCATAGTGACGCGCCGATACACGCAACAGGTCACGTGTACCGGCGCGTCCACGTGGTTCAATGCGGTCCTTACGGGATGGAAATGTCCCAGGACCGCCAGTCGTTAAGGGGTTAAGGTTTTATGAGTGCAGAGATGGATCCTAACCTAAGATGATGTAGCGGAGGAGATGGTACCTGACCAAAAGGACTGACCATCTAGCAGGGCAAAGTTGGATCCTGTAACGATCTTAGCACAGCAAAGTTGGATCTTATACGATATAACAGGTCAAAGGTGGACCCTTTTCTAATGGGCTTACAGTCTAGCAGGAATAAGGGGAATTACATTGTGTGCAGTTTGCTAGGAAAAATAAGCAGTATAAAACGTGATGGGAAAAGCACAGTCGTTTAATACTTGATGTGTCAGAACAGTGTAACATTTAAAGGGTTAATGAGAAGCTTCATGTAAGGAGTGGAAAACCAGGGATAAATGCTTGAACAAACAAGATGTTACTTGGACATAGAAGTCCAGGACAGCTGGCAAGTCTTTGGTACATCAGCCAGGCTAAGAATGCAGTATTCTGTGAATTTGCTAAATGTGGACACCAGGGGGCAGTGTGATCTCATTCAAATATTGTCTGCAGGGTCACAAATCCTATCCAAGTTGAAAGTTGCCATCAGGACACTACTGCATTAGGATTCATTCAATTTGTTTTGCAGATTAAAATACAGAATTTGAGTAAGATAGGGGAGAGAATGACTTTGATGTACTTAGCAAGAATGGAGCAATTATGAGAAAAGTAATTTAGGACACATAAAAATTCACACTTATTTAAAATGGACCTATTACCATATAACAACTTAGGTGATTATGAAAGAGTTTTCAATATCACTTTTATGTTTTGTTAAAGGGTTAGTATTGTCATTTTTTTTTTTACAAACATGAATCTTGTAGGCATTGAAAATAAAACAAAATGCCCTAGTCCCATCTCTCAAACCTTTATGGTTTGACAGATGTTCGGCACTTGAGTCCCCCCCCCCTTTCCCTGACGTCAGTTCTATAGCTGACTCAGGGGAATCCGGTCCCGGCACCGTCGGAGGCTCTTCAGCAGAGCCGAGATCGCGATCTTGAAAAAGAGCTACTTCATTGGAACGGTCTACAAAGTGTTCTTGCAGACCGAGCACACTTTGTAGAGCATTCCGGTGAAGTAGTTCTTTTTCTCTCTCGCGATCTCGGCTCTGCTGAAGAGCTTCCAACGGTGCCAGGACCGGATTCCCCTGCAGTCAGCTGGAGCGTTGACGTCAGGGAAAGGGGAGGGAGGGGGAACTTTGGTGCCGAATATCTCTCAAACTATAAAGGCATTTAGTTTTTTTTTTTTAATGACTACAAGATTCATGTTAGTAAAAAAAAAAAAAAAATGGCAATACTATCCCTTTTTTTACTTAAAACAATAGTTCGAATTATGCTTAGTCATGTTCATATTATGTGATAAAAGCTTCCCCTAGTTTCTCTGTAATGCCCCAGTGGTTTTCTTCCCGCTATGATCATTTTTAGTAACTGGAGAGGAAGTTCCCAAGACCTCTCTGTGTAGTCTAGTGTATTAAAGGGCAAGCATAATATTTTACTACATCTGCTGAAGTGGGTACAGACTTAGCAAAACATCCTGGGGCTTCTCTTTGCAGTGCAAATATGGCTCTGATCTGCCACTCGGTGGGTCAGAAAACTGATCCCCTCTTCTGAATGCAATCCAAGATCTGTGATTGTTAGTCACAAATTCCTGGTTTGCACGTGCATAGTCTATTGACTCGCTGTGTAAGGGTGTCAAGCCCAATACAGCAAGTATATGGGGAGCTGGACTAGAGACTAATCTGTAGTCTCCCATTGTTTGTGTACCCCTATGCTACTAAAAGGGTTAAATGAGCTGGATTTTTTATGCATCCCCTTTGGTGGAGATGGTTTGCTATAGAATTGTTCCAGTTCTTATTAGTACAACTGTCTCCATGTGGCTAATGTGCTAAGAAAAAGTGACGTAATTCTTGTGTAACCAAGCGTACCATATGGATTAAACATTCCAGTGCCAAAGAGATCACCAACGTGTTGCAATACAATGCACTGATACTCCTCTGGCACTCTAGTGCCAAAACATTTCCATTGAATTAAATGCAGCTTCTAATTCCATGAACAGTAAAACATCTTTAAAGTTCTGACCTTTTCAACATCCAAGGGTTTAACACTTTGAGTGCAGGTAGGGTGACCCCCTGGATTAGGCAGGACAGTCACGGATTTTAAATGTGTGTCCCATGTCTCGGGCAGTCCCCTTCTGGGACAATATAGAGTCCTGGAATAAAGACTCCAGAGCACAGAGTTCTAAACACTACAAAGAGAACTGTCCATTGCCTACTGTGACAGGAAGTGATGCCTCTGCTGGGCTACAAGAAAATGGCTTCCAGACAAAGCTCACTAGACACTAGTGAGAAAGAAATGAGCCTTGCTTCCTGACATCAAATGGGAGCTGCAGTATAATGCTAGTCTAAGGCTTTGGGCTTCATTAACATTTTATTGTAACCCACGACAGGCATCACTTTCTGTCACAGCAGTCAATGGGCAGTTCTCCCTCTAGTGTTTACCTCTGTGGTATTCCAGAAAAGAGCAGGTTGTGCTCTGATGTCCAGTGATGTATAGTGATCCCTCGCACATAGCTGCACTAGAGCCAAGGACAAGTACTCTGGTGCTGTCAATTCCGCAGTGTCCCTAATTGGCAAAATGGAAATGTGGTAACCCTAAGTGCCAGAGATTTATCCAATGCATTGTGTTGCAATGCATTGGATACCTCTCTCGCACTAAAAAAGGGTTAAAATTTATGACTTCCATTTACAAATACATTCAGTGCCAATACAAAGGACTATCCAATGAATTATTTACGCAAAGAGCTGAGCTAAGAATGAGAGTGCATCCATTAAGACTAAAGGAAAGGTGCTTTTGACTAAAACAAAGGCAGGGATTTTTTACAGTAAGGGTGGTAAAGCTATGGAATTCTTTGCTTCGGGATGTTGTACTTGCAGATACTGTAGCTGCTTTAAAAAAAGCAATGGATGCCTATCTGGCACAGAACATTATTGAATATTATGACAGATGGCTTCAAAGCAGATAGGTTGTTGATCCAGGGAACTATGTAACTGCCATTTGGAGTCAAGAAGGAATTTTTTTACCTACTTGGAGCTCAATTGGAAATGGCTTCAAGGTTTGCTGCTTTTTTTTTTTTTTGCCTTCTTCTGGATAAACATGGGCTGTACTCGATGGACGCATGCCTTTTTTTCAGCCTCGTCAGCTATGTTACTATGAATGCCAGAGTGGGGAGCAAAGCATTGCAAAGGACTTTTTTTTTTAATACCCCGGCATTCAAAGGGTTAAATAAAAGGCCATTTTTATTTGTTCATTATGATGCAGTTGGATTGTACCAGGTTTTCTTAGAGCTCAGAATATCTTATATCAGACTTGCATAAACTACAGACAGCAAACGGGTACTGTGAGACACAGACACACGTCTATGTAAACGTCCAGCAGGAAAATGAATTGAGGTCAGATTTTAGAACTCCTGCTCTAGAAAGAGAATGTTTACAGGCAGAGTTGAACAATTCCAAGAGCTTGTGTGACACCGGCCTCATAAAATGGTATTTCTGGCTCCCGGATTTTGGCAGTATTGTGTATATATCTCTGTACATGCACTTTTTCTCTGGCTCCTAAAATTCCCAGTTGACTATTAATAAGTCTGCCTGGCTCCTATTTTTATACACATTTTTGATCACCTCCTTTTAGAGGTACTGGTCTGGTTTGGATTACAAATGCATTTTATATTTAGGTGTTTGTATTCATTTAACTATTCTGCATGTGTTTAATACTTTTTATGTTATATGAGTCTTAACATCTGTCCTCAGAGGAATAATAACCTTTTAATAATAAACCCCTATTTTACTTAAAGTGAAACTGGGATTTTGTAAGAAATAAGTGATTTGGAAGAGCTTTCAAAGTCATCTATATCTATGTTAGTCATAGATTGTGGTATTTAGCTTTATTTATTTGTCATTGAATGCAAATCTGGCGGGCATTCCAGCCAGATCCTAAGCTTCCACACTACTCTGCATTACCAACTGTGACTTCCTGCCAGCCAGATCCTACACCTTTCACACTGCTCTGCATTTCCAAATACCACTTTGTCAGCCAGATACTAACATTCCACATTGCTCTACATGACCAGCTGCCACTTCCTGCTCACCAGTACTAGCTCATATACATATTGACAAAGTTAAATATCACAAACTTTTGTTTGAAATAATAAAGGACTAAAAAATGATTTATGCGTAAAATCCCAAAGGCCACTATAAATTGTTTGATTATTTTTTTCCACAATCAGTCTTTAAAGGGGATCTATCACCCCTATACATTCTGGTCTAAATAGTTAGTTTATGTAGGGACTAGATGTTATAACATTTTCATTTCTAATTTGGTGAAAATAAACGTGTAAAGATAATCCTGTGCCTTTACTTCCCAACAGACTGTGGTTAACAACTCTGTATCGCAGTCTGTCACTCTTCCTCTTCTCCCCTCCCTTGATCCAGCCTCCTCCGATGACAGAGGTTTCCTGCATGTAAGCTGGAGAGCTCTCATTGGCCAGAGACCACTCCAGCTTACAGGCAGAAATCCTCTGTCATTGGAGGAGGCTGGATAGAGGGAGGGGAGCAGAGGAAGAGTGACAGACTGCCATACAGAGCTAGTAACCGCAATTTGTCCAGAAGTACGTCACAGGGCAAAATTTACTTGTTTATTTTTGGCAAACTAACAATTTTATTAAAAAATTAAAACATTATAACATCTAGTCGCTACATAAAATAACTATTTAGACCAACATGTATAGGGATGATAGAGCCCCTTTAGTTAGGATTTCATATGATATCCATGGAGGCATACATGATTGTTTTTGTAGTACTCCAGGACCCCAGACTCCTCCCAAGTAATTATGACAAAGGAAGATTTCACAGGGAGGACTTTGGTTCCTTGGAGTTTTACAGTAAATAATTATATCTGCCTCCATGGACATGACATCCAGTACTAAGATTCATAATGGAGAGACAACCAACACAGAATTGATTCATAGTGGCCATTAAGATTTTCTACACAAATTAAGATAAATGTGGGCTTATTAGGACGTGGCAGTGTTCCTTTAAAACTATTTTCTCTTGAGTGTTTAGGTAGCTGTGTTCATGTGATGGAGGGACATTGGGGGATTTTTATAGCTCAACTTTTTTGTAGCAACTGGAAATGCACTATTTTTAGTGATACAATGTCATACCGCCTTACACTCCAAATGGCCTAACAGGGATACTTTAGTTTGGTTCACTTTTAAATGACCGCGTGTAAAACCTCACTAAGCATGTCGCCGGACTGAAAAGGGCTACATGAGAATCTTGCCCTCCTCAAAACCTCAAGATGCTCATGTCGCGGCCATAAAAGGGCTTTAACCCACATCCATACTATGTTTTAGTGCCCACATACCTTAAACATTACTAGGAACCGGCACTGAACAGCAGATGGCAGTGAAAGGAGCCTCTCTGTATTATGTATTACTCTTCATACCCTCCCAGTGTTACAGAGAACCAAAATAAATCACATTCCTCTGCTAGTTCCGTGGCATCGCATTCATTGTTGCTTTAAAGGGATAGTAATACTTCATTTTAACTTTATTTTATTTTGTAGGCATTAAAAAAACATGAAGAATGATATAAGTCTTATCTCTCAAACCTTTGTGGTTTATGAGATATTCACAAGCAAAGTTTCCCCCTCTCGCCCCTTTTACCTAGTGTAAGCAATCTCTTCCCAGATGTGGAATGCAGTCCATAGACTAGACAGATAACAGCAGGGGACACTCTTATTCCTATGAAAACAATGAAATCCCTGCCCCCCTTGACGAGCTTTTCAGGTTTTTCCCTTATCTTAATTGAAGATTGTCCCTCTCTACAGTCTACCTGGGCACCTCCCTTCTGCTCTGGCTGAACAGTGTTACATCAGTAAAAGGGGTGGGAGGGGGATACTTTGTCATTGAATTACTCTGGAACTACAGCTCTGACAGAATTGAAATAACACTCTCCAAAGTCCAAATACTATGATGATTAATTAGAGCTGCTTTTATTATGAAACATTACTATCCTTTTAAGTACATTAAGTTGGACTTCTTCATGACTAGCATTCATGAGGTTAACCCTGACTGTATACACACTTATAGACATACCACACAGCCTGATTTCTTAAAAAGAGGTTCCCACCAAGGTGGGAAATATGACAGAGGGAATTTAGTCTCAAAGAGGGACTGTCCCTCCTAAAGAGGGACACTTGGGAAGTATTCAGTGTAGCATGATTTTCCCATTATGTCAGTTTAAGCAGAACGGAATAAACCGCAGGGAAAACATGGTTACTTGTGACAGCTGTGTGACTTCAGTGTGATTTCATTGAAATATATACTACAAATTTGTACCTGCATTGTCCTGCTGTTGGAAAAAAGTTACAGCACGTTATATCTCTCTGTGATGTCAGCAGAGAATGTTGTCCATGTGATAATGCCCCATAGGACACTGATTTACAACTCATACTTTTTTTTGCATGAGTCAATGTCTCTGTGTCACCCATGTTAAAGGGGTTTTTAGGTTGATGAATAAGGACCTTGTTTGCATTTATTTACACCAGCTTGGACTGAGTATCAGCATCTAGATTGTAAGCTCTATGGGACAGGGACAGTTTATCCTAATGTAAACTCACCTTGTGTTCCCATTATGATTGTCTATATAAGCACGTAATTACTGCACTAATTGTACCCCTTCTATACTAAATGTAAACTGTAAAGTGCCAAGTACACAAGTTGGCGCTATATAAATAAAAGTATGCATACATACATCTAATTCAGTGAATTAATTTTAGATTCAGATTATCCTTTTCCCTTTAAAAAGCAGGTCCAATTAATATTCATAGTATTTGGGCCATGGAGAGTGTTATTTCTATACTGTCAGAGTTGTAGTACAAGAGTAATTGAATGATAAATTATCCCCTTCCCGCCCCTTTTACCTACTGTAAGCCACCCCCCCCAGGTGTGGAATCTGGTCTCTTGACCAGACAGCTCACAGCAAGGGAAAATCTTCTTACTGTGAGAACAATGAAAACCCTGCCCCCTTTACAGTTTTTTCAGGCTTTTCCCTAATGCTAAATGAAGATTGTCCCTCTTTGCAAGACACCTGGACACCACCTTTTTTGTTCTGAGGTGAGCAGTGTTACATCAGTAAAAGGGGCGGGAGGGGGATACTTTATCATTCAACTACTCTTGAACTACAACTCTGACAGTATTGAAATAACACCCTCCGTGTCCCAAATACTTTGAAGATTAATCTGAGCTGCTTTTTTGTGAAACATTACTATGCTGTTAAAAAGACTCCTGTCTTCGCTTTTTCGGGTAACACCCATTATTACACACATTGGCCTGAAAAAGTTGTTCTCATCCAGTGTGCTGTGGCACTTTGGTATGTCTTGGCAAAAGCCTTTTTCTGCATTGGCATTTTTATTTCTCCCCCATGGTGTAATTGGTTTAGTACATCTGCTTCAGTGTGTCTTTATTTATGTGTTTGGCGAGCTTTACGATGTCAGAAATTCTCTATAGGAACTCATGAAACAGCATCACCTAGTGGACACATTTATTAAATATTTTGGACAAAAAGGAAAAAAAGCAAAAGCAAAAAAAAGTTTGGGATGTTATAATTTTGGAATTAATTATCCTAACTACAATGTGAGTACCCTTGTTTTGCTCAGTATAATATATACTATTTTATAATAAAACTTTAGCATACTGTTAAAAAGAGAGCTATCAAATCTTTTGTTTGCTGTGGAAATGGTTTAACCTTGTGAGTGCCAGAGGGGTACACAGTGCATTGCATAGAAATGCGTTGTGTACCCCTTTGGCACTCAGAGAGTTAATACAAAATTTTTATACTTTAGAAATGGGATCCATACCGTAGACAATCATCACACACAAGTTTTCAACATGATTTTTATTTTTCTAGCAATGTAGAGAGAGCAGTCATTAAATATCACTTTATGTGAACAAACAAGCTATTTTATTCCACAATTCCATTGTATTAGCCCCATGGATGCTAGAGGCATCTCCAACCCAGAAAGACTGGTGCAATGTCTATAGCATCCAAGGGGTCAATTAATTAGTTAAATTTAAATCAAATACGTCAGTTTAAAAAAGCGATAAACATTTTCTTATGGAAAAAAAATAGGGTTTTCCTAAGTAATATAAGAGTCCTCCCACTGCTGATAATTTTTAATTATTTTTTTTTAATTCAACTTTTATTATAGGCCAGACTTCTTTTTTTTTTCTTCTTTAAAATTAAACTGCAATTTTCTGTTTTCATCACTAGATGGTGCAGTTTCTATCATTTACTATAGAGGGTCATAGTCAATGACTCAGACTCTCTCATATTGTGCTTTATTGGAAAAAATGTAGCTGTTTGGACACTGACTGGAGCTGCTGTATAACAGTTTGAGCTGTAAGCACTTTTGAATTAAAAAATCTCTCATCACTGGGGGTTCCCTTGTTTTACTCAATAGGAAAACATATATTTTTCCTGAAAAAAAGTTTATTGCTCCTTCATTCCTTTAAGGATTGTAGGGGCGTGCAACTCATTGCTTGTCAAAGCATTAACCCCTTAACGACCCTTGACGGTCATAGTACCTCATGGGTAGATCTGAGTTAACGACCCATGATGTACTATGACCATCATGGAATTCCGGGCTCCCCTCGCGGCTGCACGTCGTTCGGGGAGTCTGGAATCTGAATTAAAAAAAAAAAATGCTCCATGGTCCTTTAGTGACTGCCGCGTGCCTGCGCGGCCAGTCGTTAAGGGGTTAAGCATTGCTTTAAGATCCTTAAAGATCTAAGTGTGCATGTGCGGGCCTTTTGGTTAGTATTGCCATTATGCAAGTGCAGTTTCAAGGTCATTCAAGGTGACAGGTCCACATCAAGCAAATCCCACTCATAGTAATTTCTGAACACATAACAAACAATGCATACGTGTCTGTACATGCATTTCTTTCTGTTTGAATGTGTGCTGTCCCGGGAGTCTGCCTTGTCTGTCTGCACCCAGGACACCTGCATGGGCGTTCCTGCCTGCTGTGTGTTTGTCCATCTCTGAGCCAGATGTGTCTGTTGAATTCACAAAGTGAGATCTGTCAATTGTGGCTTGCTGAAGAGGTTGTATAATACGATGCGGGTGGTCTGTCCAACATGCCTCTTTGATGAGTGGTCTGCAGTTTGCATTCATTGATCAATGAGCTATTCTAAACTACAACCCACCGACAGCAATGAATGTTGATTGCAGCCATTAGTTCTGACTTGTGTGCCGTTGATAGAGTTGAGTCCAGATCCAGTGGCTAGCCTGTGGTTTATATTAATCCTGACATTCCATGATACAATAAGCAGTAGTACAGCAACATTACCGATATAGCAATTTCTGGGCTGAGAACTTGCACCAGGAAAATAGATGATTATTTGTAACAGCACCACCTATAGGCATAACCTGGGAACTTCCTCACCAGGTGGATGTCAATGACCCGATTTGGGTCATAAAGGGGTGTGGCTTAATGAGATAGGCAGGGCTTTATCCATTTTATGACATGAAGTGGGCAGAACAGGGTGGGAAGTAGGAGGAACAGGGTGAGAAGGAGGAGAAGCAGGCAGAGTTTCACAGGATACCCACGACCACCGAAAAATCAGCCTCTGTCCATGGAGACCCCGTATTTCGGTCTAAAAGATGGAGTCTCTGTGGCAGATCAGCAGAGTTCCCAGGTATGCCTATAGGTTTGTAAGAGTCATCATTTTACTTGGTACTGATGTGATTCATCAAGAAAGTAGAATAGTTCTGTTACAATCTAACCACTCCCTAGGCAGCAAATAACAATTACCCAAGTCCCTTTTGATTTAAATTAGGCTTTTCATTTTAACACTTTCAATCCTAGAGAGTGGAAATTAGAGTAGTTCTGGGACAAACAAGCTGCATCATAGGTGAAAAATAAAAATGATCTACATTGCCTTTGCTTTAAATGGAGGTTTTCCCCCATTGAATGCTTGAGAGGTCTCCAACACATTGCTTTTCAATGCCCTGGAGACCTCTTTAGCCTTCAGTGGGTTAAAAAAAAACTTGAATGTGTTGGCATTGCATTGGAGTCATCACATTAAGTGGGTTAAATCCTTTTAAATCATTTGGGGACTTTTATGTCTCCCCTATGGTTCAGCTGGTTTGTTCCAGGTTTACCCCCATAGGACACTTACTAGTAGTTCATACAAATAAAGTTTCAACTTAGTGGATACTAGATACCTCTTTTTTTAAAGTGAAACAAACACTTTATATAATAGGTAATTTTGAAAGCACTTTCATAACCTCAGTATATTTGTTAGCCATTCTTAATTTAAAATTATAGTTTACGAGACAAATAGCTTTTGCTTATTTGTCAGTGAATTTAAATCATGCAGTACTGCCTGACACAGCTTGGTGTGAGAGATCCTAATATTCCACTCTCCCTCCCAAATGCCACTTCCTACCAGGAAGTACTGGCTCATATGCATAAGCTGACAGATGAAACCAAATGTCTCGTAAACTATAGTTTTAAGTAAAGAATGGATAACATAAATCTATGTGAATTTTAAAGTTCTTTCAAAACCACCCAAGTGATTGTAAAATTAACTTTTCAGTGTATTAACCCTTTGATTACTAGAAACCTATCCAACGGATTGCATTTCAAAGCGTTGGATATTTCTCTGGCATTCAAAGGTTTAATAGAACCAGCTATGCGACACTGCCTACTCACTTTTTCCTCTGGCTAGGAGAAGCAATTTTCTCTTTTCATGTTTCATGTCCTGGTCAGGAGGCTGGTTCTAGTCTATTGTGCAAGAGTAGTTTGTTCCTATTTACTTAAATGTAAATAGGTAAATGTGATGCATGTGTAGGCAAGTAGAAAACTTGAGACCTGTGACTTTAAAGGAGAATTATGCCCTAGGAATAAGAAACTATGAATGGGTTTAACACAAGAGCTTACAGTGCAGCAGTAATGTGTATGCTTCTGTTTATCTAATGTCATTTTGAGTATGGATTATGATGTAGTCTATAGCTGGACAGTATCATTTTACACTTTTGAAAGAGATTTATGCACAAAAGAAAAGTGGAGTGATTCTTGGGCAAACCAACCATACTGTAGGACAGAAAATGCCCTGCTGATTTAAATGGGTCTTCTAAGTCCTTGAATGCTAGAAAGGAACACCTATATAGTATTCAATGTGTCAAACACCATACTTAAATTAATAGGAATTTGGGAAGTTCTTATTTCTCTCCTGTGGTGCAGCTGGTTAGAATTACATTTATTTGTGCATAGGACCTGGTATGGTAAAGTGATTCTATGGCAAAGATGGACAAAATACGGTCCTTGGGGCGAATTAATCAGAACCTTGGGTCTGGTTTTATAAACAGTGATAGTATACAGATAATTTATCACTTCTGGTTTTCCCTGCAAAAGAGGTGAAGAAGTTACTACAGAGCACAAATTTGATACAAGTGTATCATTCTAGTAGTGCAGAGACAGAACTGATACATTCACTTTGTAGTAGCACAGCTGTTAATCAGAAGCACCGAAAACAGGCAGACATAACACTCTGTCATGGCCCTTTGAAAAAGCTTTTTGAATAGAGATGTTGCCCTCGGGCCAAAATAATTACTTGCCCGTGTTCTAAAGGGTAAAAATAAATACATAAATAATAATTTAAAAAAAAAAAAGAGAAAACCCACTGAATGAGTGAGTTATAAAATAATAATAATCGAAATATACATTATGCATGTAAGAGAGCAATTTGCCCTTCAAGAAATGTTAGCCTGTGTCTGCATAACAAAAAGCAAATCTTTCCTAATCTAGGTTGCATTTATGAAATCAACTTCCCTTTGTGTCTTTGCAGCTGTAGTAAAATGATGTGCCTGTTATCTCTCTTCCCATTCATGACAGTCCCTGCTTACTTATTAGGATTTGTTGGTGTGATACTACCAATGTAGCGGAATATTTGCTTTCATACATGTATCATAGATGTGGAACGGTGGATCGTGTAAACCCTTTAGAGCAGTGGTTCTCAATCTTTTTTTGTTCGGGGCACCCCAAACACGTAATGTAGAACATTCGGGGCACCCCTAACATATTTAATGTAATTTACCAAGGGCATAATGAAGGGTACAATACATAAATATACAGTTATTGTTAGATCTTCCAATCATAATAAGAAAACTAAACATATTGTGCATAACAATTTCTATAAATCTTTATTTAAAAGTCCATTTTTTGTTAGTCTTCATAGAAAACACGGGGCACCCCAGGCCGATGTCCGTGGCACACCAAAGTGCCACGACACCCTGGTTGAGAATTGCTGCTTTAGGGTCCAGAGGGGGTGTACTACGTATTTCTTTGCAATGCATTGCTCCCTCAAGCCCTTAACCCTCTGAGTGCCAGAGAGGTACACAATGCATTGCTTGCAGTGTGTTGCGTACCACCTCTGACACTCAAAGGGTTTTTAAAGGGTTAAGTAGACACTGCAGAAAGCCACATTTGCTTAGAATAAGTATAGCAATTATTTTTGAACCCTTTTGGTTGCCAGAGGGGTGTCTATAACACATTGATTTGCAATGTGTTGGATATTCCACTGGCACTCAAGGGGTTAGTTAAAAATTGTAGAGGCTGGTGTACTTGGAGGAAATGGAGCAAAGCTGGAACAAACCAACTGCACCATGGGGACAAATATATATTATTAATATTCCCCTTAATTTAAATGGGGATTGTTACCCATTGAATGCTAAGAAGGTCTACAAGGTAATTTAAAGGGGAAATATCAACCCAAATAAAGTTTTGAATAACATAGGAACTGGACAACTGATCTCACTGAAGACATTGGGTGCAGTGCACTAAGGTGTGGTAAGTTGGAGAAATCGTGGTGCCATAGGCTCCATAGAATAACATAGGAATTGGAGAAGTGATATCGCTGGAGATGTCATCTCCGCTGTATCACACCTTAATGCATAACCCCTAACATGTTAGTTCAGTCATGGATGATATATCCTCAGAGGCAGACATGACAGTTGCTAGTAGGACCACAGGACCTCAGATTCTGCTTACTGCGCATCTGATCCTTATGCTCATGCATTCTGCCTGCTTTGGTCTGAAAAAAATTGCCCACAGCTGTCATGTCTGCCTCCATTGACCTGACCTCCAGGACTGAGTGAAATGTTATCTCTTTAGCAAAGGTACAAGAGCCAAATTCCTAGATGCCATTAAAAGTTTTCTGGCCATAGAGAGGCAAGTGGGGGATTATTAGGAGATGCTAGCTCTTATTTGGATGCCAGAAGGGTGCATAATACATTGCTCAAAAAAAATCAAAAACAAATTGCCATTGATTTAAAGGGATAGTAATACTTCGTTTTAACTTTATTTTATTTTGTAGTCATTAAAAAAACATGAAGAATGATATAAGTCTTATCTCTCAAACCTTTTTGGTTTAAGAGATATTCACAAGCAAAGTGTCCCCCTCCTGCCCCTTTTACTGATGTAACACTTTTCAGCCAGGGCAGAAGGGAGCTGCCCAGGTAGACTGCAGAGAGGGACAATCTTCAATTAAGATAAGGGAAAAACCTGAAAAGCTTGTCAAGGGGGGCAGGGATTTCATTGTTTTCATAGGAATAAGAGTGTCCCCTTCTGTTATCTGTCTGGTCTATGGACTGCATTCCACATCTGAGAAGAGATTGTTTACAGTAGGTAAAAGGGGCGGGAGGGGGAAACTTTGCTTGTGAATATCTCATAAACCATAAAGGTTTGAGAGATAAGACTTATATCATTATTCATGTTTTTTTAATGCCTACAAAATAAAATAAAGTTAAAACAAAGTATTACTATCCCTTTAAATAGGACTTTAAACCCCCTGAATTCTAGAGACATCTGAAATGTCCCCTATGGTGCAACTGGTTTACCCCATAGATCCCTACCATTCCTCACTGTTAGTTGATCTCGGTGGAAAGACTAAGGTGAGAGAGATGCACCGAGCTGTATTAAATAGGTAATGAAGAGGTGATAACCTCTCCAATTTCCATGTTATTCTGTGGAACCTATGCACTAAGATCTCTCCCACTTGAGAAATCTTAGTATTTTAGAGTAACATAGGAACTGGAGAACTGATATCACTGAAGACATTGGGTGTAATGCACTATGATGCGATAAAGAGGTGATAAAGTGGACATGGCATCTCCAGGGATATCACTTCTCCAGTTCCTTTGTTATTGTATGGAGTCTGTGTACTAATATATTTGCATTGCAATGTATTGGATGCCTCTGGAAGGTTAAAGCACCATCATTTCCCTCTAATGCCAAAGCAACCTTTGGCTCCCATCATTACAACCAGCCTGTGCTGTGATGCGATTGGATAAAATGGTGTTAGATCATGGATCAATTTCTTCTTCTCTGCAGAAAAAAATGATTATACGACATCTTTCACAAATCCCTGATTACTGAAAATGGCATTTTTTTCTTTAATGATTTTTACTTTCATTAAAACTGACCTTTATAAATCGATGTTTGTTGATATGACCTGCATTCGACTTTAGAAAGTTCGCATTTCGATCCGTGGTTTTTGGGGGGGACTTTTTGGTATGTGCTGCGAAAAGCCTCAAGGTACAGTCAACGGCCGATGGTTTATATTTTTACACTTTCTCAAACTCACCGACAGCGTTGAATGTTCTCTGAAGCCATCAGGGAGAGTGGTGTGGATAAACGTACTGCGCATCCGCCAGGGAAGAGGAAAATCCGCTGAGATTGACACATTCAGAGAGGTGGATTAGGTCACCAGAGAATATTGTTCATGTAATACTACAATCCAGTCTAGCTGCAAATTTTCAATTAGCCATTTGATTGCCAATGTGGTATGTTGCAATGCGTTGAATACCTCTGTGGCACTCAAAGAGTTAAAGAAGGTGGCACCTTCTAATAACCAAAATATTTTTAAAAAATCAATATTGTAGCTATTGAAAAATTATACTAAATGCCCACAGTCCATCTCTCAAACCTTTATAGTTTGAGAGATATTCGCTGTTAAAGTTCCCCCCTCCCTCCCCTTTCCCTGACGTCAGTGCTCTAGCTGACTGCAGGGTAATCAGGTCCCGGGACCAGCGGAGACGCTTCCCCTGCAGTCAGCTAGGATGCTGACATAAGGGAAAGGAGGGGGGAACTTTATCAGTGAATATCTCTCAAACCATAAAAGTTTGAGAGATGGGACTGAGGGCATTTAGTAAAATTTTTCAATAGCTACAATATTGATTTTTTTAAAATATTTTGCCAATACTATCCCTTTAATTATGGCCAAACACAAACGCTATGAATTTTGACTTCTACTTTGTTCAAGTGATAACATCTTCAGTCCATCCTGGGTGTCAGGGCCGTGTAGCTGGATATGACGGTTGCTAGCAGGGTCACAGAACACAGATCTTGCCCACTGCACATGGTGATCTTAACCCTTTAAGGGCCAGAGGGATGTGCAACTCATTGCTTCACAATGCATTATGTACCCATTTGGTCATAAAAGGGTTAAGTATTTTGATGCACCTGCCTACTTCCGTTTGGAAAAAAAAAAAGCCACTAGCAGCTGTCATACCAGCCTCTAATGGACATGACATGGAGGAGGTTGTCTCTTGAACTAAGTCACCAGGGCAAAAATTCATTGGGGCCATTAGGATTTTGTGGCCATAGATAAAGTGGTGGTTATTATTAGAAGGTGTCCGTTCTCCTTTAAAGGGGAACTATCACCCCAAATAAAGTCCCCCCCAATAATTAGCCATATAGCAATAAGCTTACCAATAGTCATATTATCCAGCATAAGTACCACATTAGTTAGAAATTTTACTTCTGTCGAGGCTGACAGACCGGCTTCTTCCTTTAGAGGATCTGTGCGCCTGCGCTGTCAGTCCCTTCTGTTACCTTAAG
The DNA here is from genome assembly GCA_037306005.1 of Rhinophrynus dorsalis. Lineage (NCBI taxonomy): Eukaryota > Metazoa > Chordata > Amphibia > Anura > Rhinophrynidae > Rhinophrynus > Rhinophrynus dorsalis. The sequence continues at coordinate 43,001,043 of CM074726.1, read as the reverse complement.
GTACAATGCAACACCCCTTACAGTAGACCGGGACTGACAGCGCAGGCACACAGATGTCTGTAAGCAAAGATGTCTGTGCTGCTGCCTGGCTGTCAGTCTCAGCAGAAGTAGGATTTCTGACTAACATGGTAATTATAAGCTTATCGCTATATGGTTAATTAATGGGGGGGGGGGTCTTTATTTGGGGTGATAGTTCCCCTTTAATGGTAAACTTCAACATGCTGTAAAATTACTGCAGAAGGCATTCCCTAGCCCTTTGGCACTCTGAGGGTTAACATTACCCATCTACCAGTTGCATGAAGTTTTCCTGTTTCCAAATGTGATGCTGCATCCTAAAGTGGGATGATTTGGGTGCCAGTCTGAATGGTACGGGAGTCGATTACGCACACACTTGCAGTATTCTATAGTCTACCAGTGCTGATGCTGTGAAAATAACAAAAGCAGAACAGACAGTAAGTTATTTGCAGCTTCATCAGCTTCCCTATACTCTTCCCAGCCCTTTGATAGATTGCAGTCAGTGCAGAGGCTGCACGGAAGATGTGACACAGTCAGTGCTAAGAAGCACCGCAATAAACCAACTGCCCCACAAATCAATGCAGTTGAGACCAGTCAGATCAGCCCCATGCAAGATCACTGTGGTTTGATCTGTTGAGGCCACACACACACCAATCTGATCGCCAGATTCAAAATGTTTAAAGGGATAGTAATACTTAGATTAAAGTTTAGCGCCGAGTCTTCTTTATAATTTTTTTTTAACATGTAGCTCTATATTTAATTACTTACAGTATTGTATTTCATACGCTATTCAAGCTGAAAGAATCCACCTCCTACCCCCTTCTGGCCACTTCCCATTAGATCTTGAATCAAGTTGTGGGACCGGACGGATGCAGCAAAGGGACAATCCTGTCCTCCCTGATGAAGGAGGGCAGGATTTTCTTTTTGCTTATAGAAGATTGTCCCTCGCCGCACTTCATCTGGTCCAGCCTGAGAGGCTGGTTGACTCAAGGAAAGGGGTGGGAGGGTGATCCTTTTGGCTTGACTAGTGTATGACATTCAACACTGTAAGTAATGAAGTATAGAGCTACATGGTAAAAAAAAATTATAAAGAATGCTCAGAGTTAAACTTTAATATAAGTATTACTATCCCTTTAAGCCAGAAAGACAGACCAACCGAAAATGCAGATTTAGTTATTTTGACAACATCTGTTTTAGCCACACGCAGATATATGTCCAGTCGGGTTTATTTTTTGACCAAATTGGATGGCGTTAGCCGACAAAATCACACTCTTTGTGGGCACCTTTACACGTGCTCTTTGGGGGCTCCCATTCCTGGCTTTACCAGAGCTCTCATTATAATAGCAGTATGTGTGTCTCAAAAATGATGCTGTTTTATTGTCTGTTAATGGACCAGAGACAAGATGGCATCCTTTCTGGATAGAAGAGCAGTGGATACAAATCTCAGTACTTAAAGGGATAGTAACACTTTGTTTTAACTTTATTTTATTTTGTAGGCATTAAAAAAACATGAAGAACAATATAAGTCTATCTCTCAAACCTTTATGGTTTAAGAGATACTCACAAGCAAAGTTTTCCCCTCCCGCCCCTTTTACCTAGTGTAAGCCATCTCTTCTCAGATGTGAATCTGGTTGTATGACCAGACAGATAACAGAAGGGGACAATTTTCTTTGTATGAAAACAATGAAAGCCCTGCCCCCCTTGACAAGTTTTTCAGCTTTTTCCCTTATCTTAATTGAAGATTGTCCCTCTCTGCAGTCTACCTGGGCACCTCCCTTCTGATCTGGTTGAACAGGGGAGGGATACTTTGTTTGTGAATATCTCTTAAACCATAAAGGTTTGAGAGATAAGACTTATATCATTCTTCATGTTTTTTTAATGCCTACAAAATAAAATAAAATTAAAACAAAGTATTACTATCCCTTTAAAGAGTTTTTGCAGTATGCCAGCAATTGGCCAAATTGTATCTATATAGGACAGTCTGCACATTCATGAATCCTTTGAGAGATATAAGGTTTTAAAGTCCCTCCCCCCCCCCTTTCCCTGTAGGAGATCCATGTCAGATAGTGAAATTTAAAAATAACTGCTTCATTGGAACGGTCTACAAAGTGTGCTTGCAAACCAGGCACACTTTGTAGACCATTCCAATTAAGTATTTCTTTTTAAATATCGCTATTTTGGCTCTGCTGAAGAGCCACCGGCTGGTCCCAGGACCAGGATCTCCTACTGTCAGTAGAGCGCTGACGTCAGGAGAGAAGGGGAGGGAGTGGGGAACTTTAGCTGCAAATATCTAACACTTTTATGTACAGTTTAATGCACATAAGTTATGATAAAATAGAGATAATAACTTCTCTAGTGTGATAAAGTGTCTGTATATGGTTCTCTATTTGTGTAAATATGTAACCCTTTACTGAAAACTATCCAGGACATACTTGAAAACGAGAGAAATCTCAGTTTTATTCTTCGTGATAAAACATCAACATATTTACTTTGCTAGAATGCGACACTCCCTGTTTGCGTAACCACACATGCGCAGTAGAGACTGCCCGAATGATGCAATCATGCGCAGTAGAGATGAACGCGCCAACAGCCTCCAATCTGAGGCACGGCTGATCCGGAGCGGGGAGCTTCGAACAGCCAACCGCCTGTCTCCGCTCCAGGGCAGCAGCTGAGGCTGCTGGGTGGCACTTTGGCACATGTACACAGGCCTTCAATACTAGTTTTCTAAATAAATAAACTCTCCAGCTCCTATGTTATTCTATGGAGTCAATGAACAATGCACTAAGATCTCTAACGTTTGAAACATCTTAGTGCACTGGCTCCATAGAATAACATAGGAATTGGAGAAGTCATCTCCACTTTATCACGGTTCTTTTTAGTACACCAGCCTCCATATGTTTAAGGCACAATGTTAATCTATGAAGGCATTTTTAGCATTCAAGGGGTAAAAAGCTACATTTAAATGAGTGGTAGTTTGTGGAATATTTTGCTATTTCTTCACTGTGGTGTGGTTGGTTAGCTATGGAATCACTCCTCTTTTGTGTATCAGTCCATGTGAGTGAAGTCTGAATGGACCCGGCCTGCTTTGCAGTGATTTTTTTTCATTCGTGTGACACACCTCCCTTTTGTGTGTTGGCTGGCTGCCAACAGTCTGGGCCCTGGCTTTCCCTGAAACAAAAACCCCTTTCAGTGTACAGTTACAGATAACTGTCGGGTCCCAGCAAGCACCAGGTACCTGTGACCTGGAATTACAGAACCTAGAAAGCAGAGAACATAGAGCTGCAGCTCCAGTGAAATCCCTTAAAGCGGAACTATCACCCAAATTAAAGTTACCCCAAAATAATTATTCACATTATGATAAGCATATCCATACTAGTATTATCCGGAATATGTCCAGCGTTATTGAGAAATCCAGCTCGTTCTGTGAAGGTCAGGCAAGCAGCTTGCTGTAGAGGCATCTGCCTGCCTGCGCTGTCAGTCCCTTCCTCTACCTTAAGGTACAATGCAACGCCTCCTAGAGGAGACTTTGATGGACAGTGCAGGCACGCGGATGTCTCTTTGGCAAGATGTCTGCACAGATACCTGGCTGACCGCCTCAGAATGAGTTGGTTTTCTCAATGACGCTGGACTTATTCCAGATAATACTAGTATGGATATGCGTATTGTTATGTGCATAATTATTTGGGGGTAACTTTAATTTGGGTGCTAGTTCCACTTAAAAAGGGAACTATTCCAATAGTATTGAGGGGCTTTTAAAGGAGAAATAACACTTCATGATTATGACCCTCCTGCTCAACCTTATTATATGGTCAGTAAATCCTAATGGTCGCTGTGGATTTTTCCTTTGTTCAAGAGATTAACAAAGCCTTTTATATTATACACAGGGCTTAAAATTTGAAGTCCTTTGCTACTTGCCAGACCTGAAAAGTTACTCGCCACTGCAAGCCATAACATACCCACCAGGGCTGAATTTCTACTCGCCAGGGCTAAATTTTCACTCGCCATTGGCTAGTGGCGAGTGGAAATTTTGAGCCCTGTTATACGGATGTACATCTATGCAAGATGGCTACTGTAGGCTGGATCATCCCCCAGCTAACGTTTTTTGGGGGATGATGCCAGCCACTGGAGAACTGAAAATTGCCTATCCCTCGGTACAGAGGCAATCATTTCTTACACATCTTTTACCTTTAACCCTTTGAGTGCCAGAGGAGGTATGCACCGCCCGTCTTGCCCTGAAAGAGTCAGTGGTGCGTGTATGACCTACTCAGCAGCACTGTACAATTATCCACCCTAGCTTGCAGAAACCGATGTTAATAGCTTGCTCTTATACAGTGAATATAATTCCAAGGACCCCTGCTGTTCTATCTTTAAGCAGCCAGCTTTGAGGGCTAATACCACTGGAATGGAAAAATGAAAGAGCTATATTTATCTCTGGAGGAGGGTTAACTCTTGCATTGCCAGTGGTTTATTCACATAGAAAGACATGCATCACAGAATATTTTACACCATCCACTGAGTCACTTCTTAATCATCTCTGTTCCCTTAACCTTTTAAGGGCCCATCTGGTCCATACAGTTTTAAAACGATTTAACACCTAAAGAGGTCTCCAACACAGAGATTTGCATGCAAAGGGTCAAAAGCCTTACAGAGTGGAAAATACAGAGCATGGGGGTTTTTGCAGAACTTGGCCCCTCCTGTAGATCAATTTTCTTAATTAAACGTGACTGCCCCTAATGTAAACGAACGAGCCTCTCCAAATCCAGCCAACAGGGAAACAGTCTAACGATGGAAAACTCATAAAGGGTTGTATGTAATGGCATGTGGCCAATGTCGTTTAAGGTGACAAGGATTCTTAAGGCAACGCTCAAGTTTAGCAGGCCCCAAATACATGCAGGCGCTGACCTCATTTTATGGTTTCTGAGTCAATGTAGGCAGGCGGCAGTGCAGGGGGGAGCTAGCCCCCATCTTTAGCCTGGATAAGCTTTTATTCAGAGGCTGGAAATGTGCAGAAAGAAAAAAATGTAAATGGTAGTAATTAGGTAGCCAAGAATCTAAATTCTTTACTTAGCTGGGTAAAAAATGCTCTGCTGCGTCTTGTGCAATATATGTAAAAGCAGTGATTCTCGATGTTAGTCTTTGGGGCACACCAGCAGATCAGGTTTTCAGGTAATCCCAGTTTAACGACAAGTGGATTAACCACATTCACTGAGATACTGATTACACAACTGTGATCAAGCTGGGAGATCTTGCAAAGAAGCACTGTTGATGTGTAAGGAATGACGTTAAGAATTATTTTGAGAAAGTATTATACCAGGAATAATACATTGAGATTGTCTCTCATTTTCAAGTATGTCCTGGACTCATTTGATCTACCTCAGAGGGGTGAAAGACTGAGCTGACCTTGCCAGGACTAGAACCTGTGACTTTGCAGCTTGAAAGGATTCTACAGCTGGTGCATTAACCAAATGAGCCAACTCACCAGCATGCATAAAAGAATCAGTGCTTTAATGGAAGACCAGCACCCAAAAATAAAATTGGGTTCTATAAATAACCTGTACATGTTAGCATCTGTACAAATTCTGCATTTGCTTTCTGAGGAGTAAAATCCTGTTTTATATATGTTCAATGGGAGTAGCAATTTTCCTGACTTTTCCAGGTATTCTTGCCTCCTATTACTGTAGCACTCTAGAGATGTTTCTGAGACGTGTTCACATTGTATTGTCTGTAAATGGGCCGAGATAATGACATAACATCCTTTATGAATACAAAAGAGGTTGCTACTAATCCTAATAAATTAAAGGGGTAGTAATACTTCGTTTTATCTTTATTTTATATTGTAAGCATTAAAAAAACACGAAGAATTATTTAAGTCTCATCTCTCAAACCTGTATGGTTTGAGAGATATTCACAAGCAAATTTTCCCCTCACTGACCAAAACAGTCAAGTCTGCCATCTAGCTGTCAGATTTGGAATTCGGTCCGCGGCCCGGCCGTGGCTCTACAACAGAGCCGAGATCGCGAGATATAAGAAGAACTACTTAATTCGAATAGTCTACAAAATGTGCCTGATTTGCAAGCACACTTTTAGACCCTTCCAGTGAAATAATTTGTTTTTATATCTTGCAATCTCGGCTCTGCTGAAGAGCCAGCGGTTGATCTGCGGACCGGATTCCAAATCTAACAGCTAGATGGCAGACTTCACCGCTTTGGTCAGTGAGGGGAAACTTTGCTTGTGGATATCTCTCAAACCATAAAGGTTTGAGACATAAGACTTATATCGTTCTTCATGGTTTTTTTAATGCCTACAAAATAAAATAAAGATAAAACGAAGTATTACTATCCCTTTAACTGCCTTATCTCCCTTTACATACAGCACAAACAAAATGAACCAGTTGGTGTCTAAACATACAGTAAAAAGTAGAATGTTTAGAATATTTTACTAGCAAAGTGGGACGACATGATGTTGTTTGGGGCTGTCCATTGATTTTGGAGGTGGCGCTATAAATGGGCATATACCGAACAATTTTAACAATTTGAATGTCAGCAGAGTACGCAATGCATTTCTTTGTAATGCGTTGCAAACCCCTCTGGCACTCAAAGGGTTATTGCATGCTGGGATGACTTTGATATGATTCTCAGTTCTATCACGACCAAATCATGATAATAACGCATGAGAAGCTCCTAAAAAAACATTATGAATTCGGAACAAAAATGCACACTTTTTTTTAAATATTCATTTATGCAATTCCCTTACTTCGATCAAATCTCAGGTATGAACTTAGTCTAAAGGGTACTTGCCAAGCATCATGTGATGTGTGTGGGTGGAGCCATGCAAATCTAGTCCTGACTACTATGTGCCCCTCTCCTTTCTCTGCCCCCTCCTTCCTTTCTCATGCTTGCTTCCCCCTCTCATGCATGAAGTCACTCCCTCCAGCCAGATGAGCCATATCCCTCTCAGCTGTGCTAGGCAGGGGGGCATGACTTGTGGATTCCCCAGCCCTTCCCTTTGGGCAGACTCCACTCCCCACACTGCGCTCAGAGTCCCTCTCCAGGGAGCACCTGGCTGCTGTCTATTCTTGCCAGCTGTCACTTCCAATAACTGCACTGCTATCACATCGTAACCATTCACTGCAGTGCCATATATTGTCCTTCCTCATACACGCATCAGAATATCATAGGTCAAGATAGGCAACACATTGCTCTCCAGCTGTTGTAGAATTCCCACTCTTGTTATCCTCAGCTAGCGGGTTGAGGATTATGGCAGTTGTATCCAGGTAAAAGTGGGTTGCTTACTCCATCTTCAGGTGTGCAGCTCATTACCTCTCAATGCCTCGCTCACCTATCTGCTACTCAAAGGGTTAAAAGATTACTACCTTACATTAAAGGGATAGTAATGTTTCACAATAAAAGCAGCTCTAATTAATCATCATAGTATTTGGGCCTTGGAGAGTGTTATTTCAATTCTGTCAGAGTTGTAGTTCAAGAGTAATTTAAAGTATGAACTATCCCCCTCCCACCCCTTTTACTGATATAACCCTGCTCAGCTCAGAGCAGCAGGGAGGTGCCCAGGTAAATCGCAGAGAGGGACAATCTTCAATTAAGATAAGGGAAAAAGCTGAAGACCCTGTCAAGGGGGGGGCAGGGCTTTCATTGTTCTCACAGTAAGAAGATTGTCCCTTGCTGTTATCTGTCTGATTAAGCAACCAGATTCCACATCTGAGGTGATCACTGTTACACTAGGTAAAAGGGGCGGGAGGGGGATACTTTATCATTCAATTACTCTTGAACTACAACTCTGACAGTACTGAAATAACACTCTCTATGGCTCAAATACCATGAAGATTAATTGGAGCTGCTGTTTTTGTGAATATTACTATCCCTTTAAGCCCGTTTTTACTGTTCCAAATTACGCTTTCAGATTCCCCTAAATCAGGGGAATCACTGCTCTAAATTACTGGCTGAGGAGCATATAATCTTAGTGATTCTGCAGAATATTCTAAAGCTGATGCCCTCCAGTCTTTTAGGACTGCAAATCCCATCATCCCCAGACAGCCAACAGCTGGAGAACAGCTGGAGGGCCTCAGGTTGCCTACCAGAGCCCTAGGCCAGTCTGCATGAAAGACATCCTTTAAAATCAAGTTCTTCAGTTCAGTCTGCACGAAAACAAAAAGATGCAGTCATCACTTTTATCAAATGAATTACACCATAGGGAGCAAATATTCTGCACACCTACCATTGCTTTAAATGAGACTTTAACCCTTTGATTGCCAGACAGGTCTGGGAAACATTTTAAAACAGATTATAGCACAGATTTATGCTTATAAAACCAGAGCATGCAGTGTACTGTACCGCACATTGCATATTCTTTTGCGCTTGGCATTTGAACAGGGCAGAGGGTGAAAAAAAAACTGCTACCATATGTGCTTTAAAGCCCCTGGTGTTGAAAGTGTTAATGCGTGCAGATGGCAGGAAGTTTGATTTCCTTGTGGGTGAATGTTTTTAGGGAGGGGGGTGGATTGTGAAAGCCTTGGAATTTAAGCTCTGAGGCATCTTTCTTGTCTGACTGTTGTAAGTTATTTCAGGTAATGGAGCTCGGAAAGAGTTTTGTTCCTGTGTGGTCAAACAATGTATTTATTTTTATTTGTAAATAATTTATATACCCATATTGCATAGTGGTGGATCTGTGCAGTAGCATCCCAGCAGAGATGGCTCAGGCTAATTAATACTGTATACAGTCCTGTTCACACTGGCTACATAAAAGCAGCATTACTAACCCTGTGTTGATTATAAGATAATGTAACATTGTTATCTATAGTCTTGTCCACATGGGCAGCTAATGTGATGCTTACGTAGACCATGTTGCATCTCATTGCAAACTGTTTTGATGATTACAGTACAAGAAACATCCATGTTGAAGCTTGTCTGATTTGCATGGAGGTCTGTGGGGCTGCTATGCAAATGGTTCACATGGGAAATATGGGAAGTTATGATACTCTTTGAAACATCTAATGGCTGGCAGACGAACATGGGAGTCAGTCAATAATATGTCTGACCCACATGGGCCGACTCCTGTCACCCCCATCCCTCTGAAAGAAGATCACTGGGGAAATGAAATCGACTGGAGTGAGCAAATGGGTTCCTTATACTGTGCTGCATTTAGCTGCTGTTTAAGCGGTTTACTATTGAAATGTCGCCCTCTAGTTGGCACCATCAAAAGGGTGAGATCATAATGTTGCCCGAATCAAAAGGGCGACATCAGAATGTCTCCCGTATCAACAGGGTGACGTTCTGATGTTGCACGCTTAAGGGTCGCCAACTAGAGGGTGACATTTTAATAGGATACCATTTAAGTCGTCTGTGTGAACGGGGCCTCAATCAAGTATTATAGTTTAGTTCAGGGGTACCCAAACATTTTTTCATCAAGGGCCAAATTAAGAGAGGAACATAATGCTAATTAATGTAATGACATTAAAGACAAACATTTGTAAAAGGAGAGTTTATACCTATACCATCTAGAATCCATATTTAGGCTAATAATCTATCTTATTTATCGCTACACATTAACATACTAAACCTTAACCCTTAAAGACCAGAGATGTGCAGTACATTGCTTTGTACAATCCTCTGCTCCTTAATATAGGGTAAGAGTCGTATAAATTAAGAAAATGAAGAGCAGTTCTGGACCAAACTAGTTATGCCACAAATACATTTAGTCTTTTAACCCTTTGAGTGCTAGAGGGCTCAATGTGTTGATGAACTCTCAAGTGATCAAGAAGTTAAAAAGCCCATTTAAATCAATGGAGATTTGGGACATTTATATTTGTCTTTTAATGGTGCAGTTGACTTGTTCAAGAATTGTGTTCAGGGCCAGATTAGCCATGACAGAAGATCAAGACCAGTCTTACAACAGAAATAGACAAAATCTAAAAATGATTTGAGCAGCACATATTTTAGAGTATTAGATGTCCGAGAAAGGGTGTACAATGTAGGAGTCAGAAGTAAAATTTTAGGAGCACATTCTCCCAGACATTATTTTTTTTCCACCTCTGTCTTCTAAGACAACGGTTCCCAACTCTGGTCTTAAGGGAATTCTAACAGATCATGTTTTAAGGATCTCCCTAATTAATCACAATTTAGAGGTCTTGCTGCCTGAATGCACACGCAAGACCAGCAGCACTTCTGTAGCTGCCTTTCTGGTACAAATGGCACAAATTTAGAGACTAAAGATGCAGTAAATTAGCAAAGGCCATATAGTTTGTAACAAAGGACTCACCCTTCATTCTATGACCCTCGAATTTGGCTTGAAACCATGAGTGGGTCAAATCCTCAAGGTTCCCAGGTATGCTTAGCTTGGAAATGGAGTGGAGGAAATAATGAAGGGCTAAGACAGGAAGTGCCTCCACAGCATGACTTAATTTGCATTATCTATAAATCTAAATAACTCAAATACTAGTTTTCTGAATTAAAAACGGCTAATACAACAATGCGTTGGATACCTCTCTGGCACTTAAAGGCTTAAATAAATAAATAACTTTAAAATGAAAAAAAAAAAAAAGGCAATATAGAGGATTTGGGAGTTCAGTGCCGGAGAGCAGACATTAGACAGATTTTAGAGGAAATGTGGGTCAGTACTGCAGAGATCAGCAGTACTGTGCCTGGGGGGTGGGGGTGGGGTGCAAGGCTGTCTAATCTGCTCAGGGTACAGAAAGCAAACAGCGTTCCTAATTGACCTCAATATTCACTGAACAGAGAATAAAAAAATGCAAAAGCCACATTCACGTATTTCCTGGAGGAAAAAATCAGATCAGCACAGATGGACAGAGCAGATATAGACTCTGAGGCTGATGAACTGAGATCTGGGGCAAACCAGCTGCATCACTGGGGACGGATAAATATTCCCATAATTTGCGTTGATTTAAAGGAGACTTTTAACCAGTCGAATACTAAAGTAAGCTTCTAAACATTGCCAAGTGGGCATTTTTAAAGCAGCATCTCTTGCACTGCTCTACTCTCCCACAGTTATAGAGGCAGATTGGGCTGTTCACATTGGAGATTTTACCTTAAAGTGACAGTAAAGTCCCATAAAAACTTTTTATAGTTTTGTAGAGGATGAAAAAATAAGCTTAATGGTGCAAACCATATCTGTCAAATCTATCTATGGTTTGAGCGCTATAGGCATTGAAAGTTCCCCCTCACTCCCATTCCCCTGATATCAGCTGTAAAGCTGACAGCAGGAGATTCGAGTCGTATGACTCCAGGAGGTTGTGTAGCAGAGCGGAAATCGCGTTATTTAAAAATAACTACTTCATTGGAAAGGTCTACAAAGTTTTCTTTTAAACCAGGCACACTTTGTAGACCTTTTCAATGAAGTAATTATTTTGCAATAGCGCGATTTCGGCTCCGCTGCAGAGCCGCAGGGCAGAAAGCTGAATCCAGGGACGGTTGTCAGTCATGCCCCTGTCACATCCCACCTGCAGTAGGATAGCTGTGGGAATGTAGGGAACTGTAGGTGAGTAACATGTGACTTTATCAGTAGTCTGTGTGTAAATAGACTTAGCTGTATTTAGGTAAATGTATGTGTGAAGCTACTCAACATAGACACACCCTTACCCAAGAACGCAGAGTACATACTTTTCTAATTAGTGACTACTTAGTGGCTCATCACGAATTGTGAAAGAATGATTGTACTATTTCGAACCAACTTTAATCATAGCTGAGTCATTAGTTCATTTATTGGAATGATAACCATTACATATTTTCTTTACCCCCCTCTGATGCCAGGAAATGCTGAAGATTTAATAAGCACAGTTTTCCCAAAAGATAATATATCTAAAAACCACTGTTTGTCTGTCTGCCTGTATATCTATTTGTCTGTCTATCATTATCCTCTGTTTATAAAGAGCTAACTTATTCCATGGCACTATGCAATACTTAAAATAGACATACTGAGATTTCTCTAACTCCCTAAGGGGGACACAGAGGCCATGGGGTTAACTTTTTTAATTTTATGTGGCAGGACACCTTTAAGAATAGTATCTGGGTGGGGGGAGGTCGGTCTTAGATCTTTATTGGTTGACAGATACTCTTGCTTCTTCCATTTTCTGATTATTTTTTTTTCTCTCGCTTTGAAAAAGTAGTGTTATGTTTTATAGAAAGTAGTTTTGAATTTTCATTTGAGATCACTATCCCTTATGTCTGAAGCTGACAAATTCCCAGAAGCAAGAACTTCACACATTAGAAGTCTCAAACACTATGTCTGTCACACGAAATCATTCAGAAAAGTGGATGCTCTATTTGTCATTCCAGAGGAACAGAGATAAGGTCTAACAGCGTCGACTGAATCCAACATTAGACAAGCGTACACGCTCAGTTCAAAACTGATCCCTTTTTGAATCACAGCTCTTTCCACCAGTGTATGCAGTGTGTCTTTGGTGTATAAAAAAAACAGAGCAATTGTGCACAGCAGCTGTTTTCACACTCATTTACATGTGCAAAAAGACTACAAAGTTAATATTTTTGCCTTGGCTGAGGCAACATTTGGAAGAAAAATGTTACATGCAGTAGAAGAGACAGAGACTGTTGTGTTTGAATTTCAGCTAACCCAATTATTAGTGTTGTCTGTTTTTTTCCTTAGGTGCTTTTTGCTTATTATGTCTTTTGGCATGAGTTGGTATGGTTCTTTCACAAGTTTGCCCTGTGGGGAAGGTTGACCTTAATATTTGTTTTAAAGTTCCTCTCCCTCCTTCATCACAAAGGACAGCACTGGAATGTCCTCATGGTCCCTGTGTCCCATAAGAACAGAGAGAAAAGAGAACATTTATATTACTTACTGATAAGTTAATAGAAACATAGAATTTGACGGCAGAGAAGAACCATTTCGGTCCATCTAGTCTGCCCATTTTCCTACAGTAAAAACCTCAAACCTTTTTTGGTCCTTGGTCTGATGCCTATCCCATGCATGCTTAAATTCTGTCACTGTATTAACTTCTACCACTTCTGCCGGTAGGCTGTTCTACTTATCTACTACCCTCTCAGTGAAGTAAAACTTTCTTACATTACATCTAAACCTGTGTCCCTCTATTTTTAGACTATGACCTCTTGTCCTAACATTTTTACTCCTTTGAAATATACTTCCATCCTGCACTTTGTTGAATCCCTTTATGTATTTGAATGTTTCAATCATATCCCTACTCTCTCCTCCAAGCTATACATGTTCAGATCCTTTAGTCTCTCCTGATATTTCTTTTCCTGTAAACCAGTCACCATTTTAGTAGCCCTTCTTTGAATTTTCTCCAGAGTATCTATATCCTTCTGGAGATGGGGTCTCCAGTACTGTACACAATGCTCTAGAGTATCTATATCCTTCTGCAGATGGGGTCTCCAGTATTGTACACAATACTCTAGGTGAGGTCTAACTAGAGATCTGTAGAGTGGCATGACCACTTCCCTTTTTCTGCTACTAATGCCCCTAGCTATACAACCCAGTACCCTGCTTGCATTCCCCACTGCTTTATTACATTGCCTGCCTACCTTTTAAGTCATTTGAGATAATTACTCCCAAATCCCTTTCCTCTGTTGTCTCTGACAGTACAGTACCCTTAATAGTATATTTTTCCTTTGGATTTTTATGTCCCAAGTGCATTATTTTACATTTATCAACGTTAAACTGCATCTGCCACACTCTTGACCATTCTTGTAATTTACCTAAATCATTTGTAATTAATTTCTCTAATATCCATGGGGCACACAGGACATCCCTTCCAGAGAAAACGTCGGTTCTCGGTTTCACTGATGGGGTGCCTTGTTTTGAGTTCCTAGACAGAGTGCTTTCTTGATTTTTGTTCTTGATTTATTTCAGCCTTTTAGTTTATCTGGGGATTGCTAAGTGAAAACTGAAGGGGCAGCACAAATGTCAACTGATATGGAGCTGTGCTCAAGAGGCTGGTCCCACCAGAAGCTTTTCTTAGTGTCCTGCCTCCTAAAAGGAACAGAGTTAACCCATGATCCCTTAGATTCTGAGAAAATGATTTACTAGCAAGTAACACAAAATGATATTTTAGAGCTGTACAACTAGAATAAATTATGCACAAGGATTAATTAGCATGAATGTCAAATAAAATGTTTAATTAACAGCATGAGTGGACCTGAGTGGACCTAAAATATGAAAAACTTTGGAGCCAGAAAAATTTCTTAGGAACCAGCTGGGAATTTTAGGGACCAGTGATACATGTAAATATTTAAAACATTTAGGAGCCAGCAGTGAGGTTTTAGGAGTTCCAGCTCCCATTTCTACCTCAGTTAACAGTGATACACATTTCAACTCCATAAACAGCCCACCTGGACTGAAGAGGGGTGTGGGTTGGAGACTAGTGGCATGCAGCAGATCAGGGGAGGAGATTTTCACAGGAGTGGGCAGGGAGGCTTTGCCCCCATGCCCACTCCTATATAAGTCGATGTAGCGGTTCCCCGAACTGCATGGAGTGCCCAATCTATATATATATATATATATATATATATATATATATATATATATATATATGTCAGACATGATATTGTTGCAGGCACACACAGGAAGAAAAAAATATTTACTGGATCAAAAATTTAATGCAAGCATAAACTATGGACAAAATGTGTGAATTTTACGTTTATATATGTATATGTTTATATGTATATGATACATGTTTATGTATATATTATATCAGTGTGCCATCTGGGCACCTGGAAACTGGCAATGATTCCTATCACTCCTACTTCAAAAGATCTGCTTATTCCCAGTGCTGTGAGTCACTACTAGTTTGCCCTGTGATTAAGGTTCCTTTGTGTTCAGGTTTATCACTAGTGTGTATAAATCAACAAGGAGGAGTTCACTTACAGTTAATATGCTATAATCATAGAGCGGAGATTGTAATATACCACTTTGATGTCTTAATTATACCTCCCCTTGTCTTCACATGCCCCATCACAGTGATCTGGAGAATGTTTACTCTCCAAAGATGAATATTAAATATCCACTCACTTAGGTTGGTAACCTGGCATTGATTGTTCTGTGTAACACTGTGTACACTCTTTAGTACAGTGATGGGCAACTCGATTAACCCCAAGGGCTGCTTATATGGCACTCAAGTCCACCAAAGGCCACATACTGCTGAAATGTGTTAACCCTTTGAGTGCCAGAGGGGTATCCAACGCATTGCTTTGCACCCAGAGGGTTAAGATGAGAGTGTAAGTGTAAAGGGATAAAAGAAAGGATGTGTACATTTTGGGTTAAATATAAGTAAGGAGGATATAATAAGGAAAAATTTAATTATGAAGCAAACAATAGGGAACAGTGATAACAGCTGCTAAATTCTGTTTGATATTAATGTGGCTTTTAACCCCTTGAATGCTAAACGGTATCCAATGAATTGCTCTGCAGTGCCTTGGTGACTTCTCTAACATTCAAGGGGTTAAAAGTCCCATGTAAATGATTGGAAATTTTGCAAATGTTTATGTACTACCTTAGTGCATCAGCCCCAGAGTGTGTGTGATGCTGTAGAGGTGCTGTGTGTTCCTTTCCCCACCTTATCAGGTAGTAGACTGGAAGCCCCAGGAGAAGGTACCGCTGCCCACATGCAGCCTCGTACCACTAGTTGGCCATCACTTCCTTACGGGGTAAAATCTAAAATGTTCCCTGAAAAAAAAAAAAAAGATTTTTTTTTTTTCTTCCATTATAATCGATGTAGCACATAAATTACACAGCTTTGTTGCATAAATGAACCCTTTGGGTGCCAGTGGGTAACCAGCACACTGCGGAGCAATTCATTAGGACCCCTCTGGTAATCAGACGGTTAAAGGGCAGTTATCACATTCTGTATTATCCCACAACGCATAGGTAAAAGTGTAAAGGAATATTTACCCAGGTGACATCAAGGCTGTGATGCTGCGTTGGTTATGTCGCCTGTTGTGAATGGTCCAGTGTTGGGCTATGGAGTGTTACACAGAGGCAACTATTGTGTTCTGTGGAAGCGTCAAAGTACAGCAAGCTGCAATTTTACTGTGTTCCCACTGGAATGCAGTAAAGTTGCAGCAAGGAAGGTCAGCACAGTGGCCTATGAGACTACTGTTGGACATTTGACACAAGTGCTGTTGACGGTTGTGATGCTCTTAACAACTTGCATTGAGTGACCCATGTAGGTACCAGCTAATGATATTGGCTGGCACTCATGTGGACTGACTGTCAGACAACACCCATCCTACATCTGGCTGGGCGGTGGAATGCAGTAGATAGGTGAAACAAAATGGGAGACAGAACTGTTGCAGGGGGCTTTAACAGTTCTGCAGCCATGGGAAAGAGGCCTAAAGCCAGAATTTGTCTCCAGAGGTTGTGTAATACGTCTAAGAGCAGATAATGGTAAAGCAGAGACCACAGCAGGATTTTATCAAAACAACATATAAGAGAAGACTTAATGAGTTCATTATGTGGGTTGGGGAGGGATGTGAATCTCTCAGAATGAATACGTGTTGAACAAAGAAGCAGGAAGCAAATTAACTGGTAACATGAGGACAGCAACCATACGGCATTAGTAGTTGCATGGTACGAATTGTCAAATCAAGTGGTAGAGGTTGCATTTGAAACAAAAAAGGGGCACATACTGAAGCAAGATTATTTGGTAGCAGTCTAGTTTGAAAAATTATTTCCGGTTCCGTTAAACTGTACATATAGGGGCATATGTATGAACGTCTCACAAAGCTGTATGGGCATTAAAAATAGTCTGCGGAATAATGCATCTAAAAGTAATAGCACCGAATGTTTAAAAATAGTGACATCTGCAACGGAATTTTTTTTTTTTAAATGGATAAATAATTAACGATAACCAAAGCTTTTGTTTAAAGATCTAACAACTCAGTTTATCAGTGGAAATTTGTATTTCTCCCTTGTGGGTGATGCCCAGTATTGATAATCTTACTTTGGTGCATATAGTCCCAAAAGAACAAAAAACAGCTGCTTTATACCACCCAGGTATGCCAGAGACACTGTCTTTTAAAGGCTTATCATTTTTCTTACCGGAAGCTTACAATGTTACTATTGCACTCTCAGAATTCCATGTGACTGTACTGCATTGATAGCCAACATGAGGCATTTCAGCTGTGGAGGACCACAAGTCTGGAGGACTACAACTCCCATGATCCCCTGCCAGCCAGCTGTGGGAGTTGTAATCCTCAACAGCTGGAGGGTCTCTGGATTACCACCCCTGCTGTACTGAGTGCTCTCATTTGTATGCTGTGGCATGGAATTCTGGGAATGCAGTGAAGACATTTTAACTTTGGATTCTTGGATGGAGACGGGTCTTTAGATCTGTTTCTGATATTTAGATATTAATAGAGTTGTATTATATATGTACTGTATATGTATGGTGGTGGGATTTTTTTATCACACTTCTTGCTTACTAAATATTCCCTAGAAAGAACTGAGCTGCGGGTTCATTTGGCAGTGGAAGGGTTAAAGCTGGCAGTGTCCCTTTGGTGACACTAGAAACTCACTGTAGTTTACTGCACATGATAACTTGATCACTGGTTTTATCTACAGGTTTTTTCCACGTACTTTAATCCTTTGGGTGCCAGAGGGCTACACAACGCTACCCCTCTGGCACTCAAAGGGTTAATAGAAATCTGTGTTTTAAAAAAATTTCACCAGCTGGAGGGCCAGAGGTAGCCTAACTTTGATTTATATAACAAATGCTGCTAAGAGTCTAGTTCTCACATCTCCTGTATACATTTGTAACTTCCTTACCAGACAGAGATCAGCACATTCCAGCAGCTTCTCCTGGACAAATCACTTCAACTACTGCCTGCCACACGAAGCTACCCAGTTATCTTTTGCGTTTTCTTTTAAAGGGCAGCTGTCACGTATATAGTGCCTTATCAGCAATTCTGCAGGGCAGACCTAGTGGTGAAGGGGTGGGGGGCTAGCGCATTGTAAGCCTCAGTCGAACAGAGGAGGGGAAGAACTGGAGGTGTGAATAGAGACCCACAGTGCACTCAGCTAGATCATGCAAGAAGAGACTGGACCAATGAAAGATAAGATTCGCAGACAGCTGTGTATATTTTTTTATTGTGGGCGTGGTTAGGATTAATGACTCTGTCTGAGTGGAATAGCGAATGCGCCTAATGCAGCAATTGCTATTACGAACGATTTTATACGTTTGTGTAGTGTTGCTGTAACAGCTGATTTTTATGGACAACTCAAGAAACGTTTGGTATATGGCTTCCTGGATTAGAACATGCGCAATATCTATCTGCGTAGGAAAAATGCCTTCAGAGCATGCATACTTTCCTTGCATTCAGCCCTAGATGTCTGGGTATAAAGCAAAATGAAAACTGGGTAGCAAATTTTGCCCTCAAATTTACACAGCAAGTCGTTAGAATATAAAGATTTTTACTTAATTGGGCAAACTGAGTGGGAAACTGTACCAGTGTCAGTTGTATGAAGTGTGTTGTAAATACACTATGACCATCATGGGTGTCCACAGAGGGGGCCATATGATCCCCAGGCCAGCCCTCCCAGCCCCTATTTTATAATGGAGGGGGCATTTGTGTGTGTGGGGAAGCAAGTGCCCCCCACTCTCGGACACCTATGGTGACCGGCTATTGTAAGCAAAATGCAACAAGAGGTGACTGCCCCACAGAAGACTGCCGACGTGTTTCTTATCTTATCTATTAGTGTCTGGGGAGCAGTACAGGATGACAAGTCAGTCGCATCTGGCTGATGTCATCCACGTGTTCGCCCCATGTGGCCACCACTTGACTCTCTCCAGCCATCAGTCTTTCCGCTCACAGTAATCTGTAGCTACTTGTAAGAGCTGCAGTGCCAAAAGCAAAAATACTGGGACAACTGAAGTAGACTATGGAGCCTAATCCTTAACCCCTTGAATGCTAGTCAGGTCTCTAACTTATTGATTAGCAATGTGTTGGACACCTGTCTGGCACCTAAATGGGTTATTTATCAGTTTAAAAGGAAAGGGAGTCTAATCTACTAAGAAGAAATGGAGCAATTACTCAGCAAACCAGCTGCACCATAGAGGACAATTTTTAAATTTTCATTGATTTAAATGGGATGACTAACTCCTAGAGGTGACCCACTGGCATTGAAGGTGTTAAAAGACCAATTCAGATCACTGGGGATTTGGGGATTTTGTTTAGTTGTCCTTATGGTGCAGTTGTTTGCTCCAGATATTTAAATCAACCTCAGTAGGTCACAGAAGAATAAAAGATTCCTTGTATATTTTTTTACCCTTCTGTCTGTAAAAGTGACAGGTGTCAGTGGCTTATTTATTACACACCCACCCATCATTTCATCATATATTTGCTTTAAAGGGCAGTGTCTTCTAGACCTAGGTGATGGAAAAAAATATTTTCTTTAATGAATACAGCGTAGAAGTGTCTGTTTGACACACTCCTAAGTGGCCTTACAGTCTTTAAAAATGTACCATTAGTTTTTGATATTTTCATTATTTTTTTCATTTCTCCGGGCCTCTAAATTCAGCTGATTTCCTCTTTCCTCCGCCTCTTTCTTCCTTTAAACCGCCCACTGATGATCAAAAAAGCCAACTCCCCTAGAGACAACATGAGCCAGTAGGTTGAGTGGGGTTTGAGCAACTGAGTATAAGAAACTGTAAGCAAATACACAGCCACAGCAACATATGAAGTGTGTTAAAACATTTTTTTTTTAAACCTTTAACCCCTTAAGGACTGGCGCGCACGGCTGGCACTTAAGGACCACAGAATTTTTTTTTTATTTTTTTTTTTTGTGATTACGATTCAGGGCTCGTGGGGAGCCCTGAATTCCATTACGTGCTAGGACCATCACTGGTTTTTAAGTGCCGGACAGCCATGGCACGGCATTGTACGTTAAGGGGTTAAGGGCCTTATTGCTTCTCAGTGCCTTGCACACCCATCTGGTTAATATCTTTATGTGAAGAAATGTGACATACATCTTATTTCTTCCTCCTCTTAACATGCTACTGTATTCATATCCACTTCATCCTAGGAGTCATTCACTTTTAACCGTTTGTTTACCTGATTATTTTAGGCTCTCTCATTGCAGTATCATTTTGCCCTGATACTTTCTTTGCCAAACATTTTGCTTGTACAGTATCACACTGATTCGTTAATTGGTAATAGGGAATTTGCCTAGCTTTGTGTTTAGAAGAACATATTGGCACCAAGATGTCTGTCGTAAGCACAATTAGTGATAATAGGAGGCTGGACTAGAAAACAAATGCTATTTCAATGAAGGTCTGAAGAACTGGGAATACCGTGGGAATGACTATTAAATAGGGGAGCCACAAAAAAAAAAAACAACAAATCAAAAATGTGTGTATATATTTATTGATATAAATATATATATGTGTGTGTGTGTGTGTGTGTGTGTGCTGACTGCATCAGG
Source organism: Rhinophrynus dorsalis (assembly GCA_037306005.1). Taxonomy (NCBI): domain Eukaryota; kingdom Metazoa; phylum Chordata; class Amphibia; order Anura; family Rhinophrynidae; genus Rhinophrynus; species Rhinophrynus dorsalis. The sequence continues at coordinate 42,980,604 of CM074726.1, read as the reverse complement.
TCTTTAAAGATTAAGTAACAAGATTAACCCTTTGAGTGCCAGAGGTGTACACAACGCATTGCTTTGCAATGCGTTGCGTACTTCTCTGGCACGCAAAGGGTTACAAGGATCATGCAAGCCTGTGCTTTTATGGAAATTAAGGAGTATATCCACTAAATCAAGGGCGGAAAAATCTCAGGCGCCTGGCTGCTGACATCTTAATTCTGAACATTTTTTTAATTAGGGCTGCAGCGATTAATCAGATTATTCATATATTTGATTAAAATTATTAGACTGATTATTATATCAAATAATCATCACTGTTATTATACACATGCACATAAAACTGATTATGCATATGTGCATAACTACAGATGCACAAAATTTCTAACTCTTTCTTTAGAACAGTAATCTGTAGGATTTTCGAGTAAAGAAATATTCCAAGCTTGCATCCCTAATCGTTATGTACATCTGTATATATGCACCCCTTTACTGACTCCTAAAACTCATTGGGGGATTCACTAAGCGGTGATAAAGAGGTGAAGATGATTTCTCTAGTTTAACACTTCTCCAATTCCTATGCTATTCTATGGAGACTAGTCACTAAGGTCTCCAAAACTGAAGAAATCTTAGTGTATAGGCTTTATAGAATAACATAGGAACTGGAGAAGTGATAAACTGGAGAAGCCTTCTCTACTTATCTCCCATTGGGGAGATTCACTAAGCAGTGTTAAAGTGGAGATGATTCACTAAACGGTGTTAAAGTGGAGATGTCTTCTGCAGTTTATCACTTCTTCAGTTCTTATGTTTTTCTATGGAGAATAGCACTAAGATTTCTTCAACTTTGGAGATCTTAGTCAATAGGTTCTATAGAATAACACAGTGGGGGGAGATTCACTAAGTGGTGATAAAGTGGAGATGACTTCTCCAGTTTATTACTTCTCCAATTCCTATGTTATTCTATAGAGCCTATGCACTAAGAGATCTTCACATCTGGAGAAATCTTAGTACATAGGCTATATAGAATAACATAGGAATTGGAGAAGTCATCTCCACTTTATCATCGCTTAATTAATCTACCTTCCGTGTCGTCTCCTTGAAAAAGGCATGGCTTCAGAGATTTTTATATTTTGTCCACCCCTGCCCTAAATATTTGTGGATCGATCTGGAGTCATGGGTTCCTTTATTATTTCTTATTTTTATTAAAGGAGTAATGAACGTTTATTATTAAAAATATGTCAGCTAGTGACCAAAAACATATTTTTTGTAATGCACTCTATAGGAGCACTGGAGTAACCGTCAACAGGCTGGCTTAGATAGCACCACTTGGTAACTAGAATCAGAAATGTCAGGTTACTTTAAAGAAATCCATAAAATACATTTGAGCTGTGATAACATTTGAATAAGAAATATTCCAGCAGTGGGCATACTGTTGTTTTGTTAGTAGGAAAAAGCTCTATAATCATATTTTTTTTTTTAGTTTTGTAAAAAGGTAACTGCTTCTTTAAGTTCATCTGATATTTCAAAGAAAGAGTAGATCAGAGGTAGAAAGGTTAACATGATGAGAAAAGACATGGCCTGACACATCCTAAGACATCACTTAATGTTACTCATAGCCCAGTTGGGCTCTGACGCATTACACTGCTATTTCTGCTCTAATTACCCCGATCAGCATCGTTTCCCCAAGGCAGATGCCAGCTGAATATCTGGACAGAACCCTCTGGTATATATCCAAGATCACTCACCAGCACTACAGCAGATTATATAATCCTTATGAAGGTAGTATTTTAACCCTTTGAGTGTCAGAGGGGTACACAATGCATTGCATGTTTCTCTGGCACTCAAAGGGTTAAGAACAAGGAAGTTTCTTTTATTTGATATCATAATGCCTTTAGCATGAAATGCAAACTTGTTGCTAAAAAACATTTTGAGGCCCACAATTGCCAATGCACAGGAGCAATAATTGCACTATCTCCTCTATTAGGCCATAGCAATCTTTGTCAGTGGTATATGTCATTTGTGACTTAGTGCTCTGTGGAAGATTAATGGTACGGTGTTAACCCAGAGTTTGTGTGTGTGTTTGTGTCCGTCCTGTCTTGCAGTCAGTCATCTGTCTTCTTCTGTCTGTCTTCTTAATTCTAAGGATGATGTGAATTGTAATGCAACAACTGGAAAGCCACATGTTGCTAGCTCCTTCTGTGGTTTGTGTCATTTTTGAGCTGCAGGTGTTCACAAATAGTGTGGGACATCTGTGACATTGAAAAATTGTGTTCTTGCATTCTGGGCATAGAGCCAAGCTTCAGAACATTTTGTAAGTGGGATGTGTAGTTTTTTTGTTTCAGGAAATAGAGCTGGTTCAAGTAAACCAACACTACACATCCCGGAATGCTTTTGGTGCAGTTCCACACTACTGCTACCCCTGGGTGCATCTGCCAGGGATGCAGAATCACTTAGCCTCATGTTTGTTTGTATAATATATATGATCAGCCTATTCACATTGTATCTAAAGTGCACACTAGTGCCACAGCTTGCTGTTATAAGCAAGAACATGCTATAGGCACTCTCATATTCACATGTGTAAGTGTTAATACCTTGATACAAATTAAGATATGTGTAACTGGCTTTGCTGCTTTCCCCATAAGCAGGGAGAAGTTGTTTACAGTGGGGGTGCACACTACTTTGAGATGGTAGTGGGGAGGGGAGTAAGAAATGGTTCACGGTTTATGTGGAACACCACTGATAAATGGAAAAGTTTGTGGGTGTGTTGTATTTTACTTAAAAAAAAGAGATAATTGCATCTTACTAAATACAGGAAAAAGAGGCCAGTTTCCAGCTTTGGGCCTAATGTCCAAAGAAAATAAAGGTAATTATGGTACAAACCATCTGCATCATGGGGGTTGGGGTAAAAACCTCCCATTTATTTAAATTAGGCTTTTAACACCTTGAATGCTAGATAGGTCTCTATGCCAAAAGATAGGAGCAATTCTGGAAGAATAAACTGCCCCATGGAGGACAAATTAAAATTTCCATTGAGTTAAATGGGGGTTGAATGCTAGTGAGGCCTGCGATGCATAGCTTTGCAATGTGTTGGGAGACCTCTCTGGCATTCATCTAAATCATTGAGATTTTTCCCCTATAAACCATAGATACCTATTTTTCCCCATTAAGTTGGGGGAAGCAATATTTATTTTCACAGTGCTACTTAGTATGCAGACAGTTAATCTACAGTTCACTTGGATGAGATGCACTAAGGCAGGGCCAGTCAATTGTTTGATCTCCGCTGTTGGTGACCTCAGCTCCCAGCATCCCCAACCAGCCAACATGGCGTTCCAACAATTGACTAACCCTGCATTAAGGTGTAAAAAAGAGCAGATAAATTCTCCAGTGGGATAAATTGCTATTTGGAATTTAGATGCACTAAGTTCCCTCACGTTGGAAAGAATATTTTGCATAGGCTACATAGAATAAGAGGAATTAGAGAGTTTATCACACTGTAGAAGTTCTCTCTGCTATGTCATCATATTATCACACTGTACTACATAACATCCTGGTATCCACACAACTTTTCCATTGCCCTCTGTGGGAGAAGTGAGTCACCGGGTACAGTTTTTCATAAAATGTTTAATACAGTAATTTATTTGAAAGAAAATAGATAACGTAGAATGTTTCTGAGGTGACACCCTTTACTAAGCGTACACGAACAGTTTTCTACCATAAGACCAAGTCTTGTCAGTTACATCATCTGACTTTGCTTTCCCGAGAATCAGAAGAGATAATAGGTGATAACTGAGTGACGCAATATGGTTGCTTAGTTGTGGACTGCATGCATACCTAGGATTGGAGGATGAAAATGAGGCTTAGCTTTGTAACAGAACCAGTAATATACAAACAATGAAGTGGGCAGACAGCAATAGGGAACATTTACTGGAAGAGGCTGACCGTGGCACCATTTTTAAAGTGTTTATACTTGCCCATGTTTGACCATTTGTCTAACCCGTGTTTTACCACAGAGGAAGGAAAGAGTCAGTCACTCATGAAAAGTGTAGGTGTTGTATGTTTTTTAATGTATTTTATGATGAATAACTAAATTGTTTACTAAACACTAATTTGAGTGGTAGAAGTAACTACTGAAAGCTCATTCGTGGACGAGTGGAGTTCCTATTGTCTTGTGTGAGAGCCAATCTGGGGCTTATACCAATACATGAAAATTTCCCAAGAGGCAGGGTATAGCCCCAAAATCTTGTGAGAGTACCTGACCATAGGATGCAGATGAGAAGTTTTCCTTACAAGGTGCCACCTTAGATGCATTGTGCCTTCTCCTTTTCTTTTTTCTAACAGAGAATGAGTTTGATAAAAGACAGGGGCATTCTGTAGAGAGACGCATTGCCCAAAATCACTAGGAGGGGACCCAAAAGTGGACACAGAATTGAGGTGGAGTTTTCAGTTCTGAGCTTTTGCTACTGTATTTAAAAGTTTCTGTAAACCACCCTCCTTCCTCATTTCCCTATAGTTCAGAATATCACACACACATTTGTCTAAATGAGAGAAAATCAGCACGTTTATACAACCACAAAGTATTAAACACAAGCATTTATATGACTGTATTCATAAAGAAAAGAAGAGTAATTATCAGGGATTTAACACCTTGAATGCATCGAGTTTTAGACCTCTCTTGAATTCACGGGGTTAAGAGCACCAGTTAACCCTCTGAATGCCAGAGGAGGATCCAGCGCATTGCTTTGCAATGCATTGGGGTTTACCAGGTTAAAGGGATAGTAATGTCTTGAAACCAATGCAGCTCCAGTTGATCCTCCTATAAAGAGGATCATGTAACGCTGTATTTTAATATGCTCCGCGTTGTAGTTCAATAAAAATGCACTGTTAAACAATTCCCCTCCCGCCCCTTTTACAGCCTGCAAGCCGCCTCCCCTTAGATGTGGAATCCGGTCATGGGGGGTATAAGAGAAACTCTGCCCCCTTGACAAAGAAGGGCAGGATTTTCCTTATGCTCAGTGAAGATTGTCCCTCGCTGCGTTCCATCCGGCCGGCTAAAAGAGGCAGCGTGACGCAGAGGAAAGGGGAGGGAGGGGAATCCTTTACCAGAGAATTTCTTTTGGACTACAACATGAAGCACATTAAAATAAATCGTTACATGATCCTCTTTATAGGAGCATCAATCGGAGCTACGTTGGTTTCATGGTATTGCTAACCCTTTAAATCATTTGGGATTTCTGGGAATTTTAGTTTCCTGTAGCGAATCTGGCATAATCCATAATTTCTCCTCTTTTCATCCGCTCACACAGCCTATAGAATATATGGAACACTCGTCAGTATATCCCTATCACCTCCACTAGCCTATCTGATTAACCCTTTGAGTGCCAGAGTGGTACGGAATGCATTGAAAAGCAATGCATTCCATACCACTCTGGCACTCAAAGGGTTAAGCTGAACTCCAGTGAGACAGAAGTGATGCGTCTGTATTGCAGAAAGCGGAATTGTAATGTTGCACTGCTTAATTACCTAAACATCCCAGATATGAGACTGTGTGGCATAGCAATCATTTAACAGGCCATCTGCTGCATTTATATTTGGACATCCTTTTAACCCTTTGAATGCTAGAGAAGTCTCCAAAAGCATCGAGAACTAATTAATGATTGGGAAACCCGAGGCCCTCCAGCTGTTCCGTACTGGCTGGGGATGATGGGAATTGTAGCCCTGAACAGCTGGAGGGCCTCAAGTTTACTCATCACTGATCTACATGGTTAATGACTTGCATATTTGTGCCGTGTGAGTTTTGAATTTGATGCGTGTCATTCTTGTGTGTATTTGGAAAAAGATACACCCTTTCCCACCGTCACAAATGTCATGTCACTTGCTTACGTGGGAAAGTGCACATAGCAGCTGTTAAATTACCCTAGTAAAATATGACGAGTTAAAGGGATAGTAATACTTAAGATGTAAAAAAAATATATATATATGTTGTAGGGTTTATGTAACCGAATAAAACAAGGGTACTTCCACTGCTGAGAGATATGAGTGCCGGAGGGGTACGGAATGCATTGCTTTGCAATGCATTCTGTACCCCTCTGGCATTCAAAGAGTTAAAAAATTATAACAGCTCAAACTTGAATTTTTAGGTGCAATATCACAGTGGCCTGAAAATGTACAGTGGCGCTGTTGCTACACCATCCTATGGAGATTTATGGTCTAACGACCAGAGCAGTCCATAGGATGGTGTAGCAACAGCGCCGCTGTGATATTGCGCCTAAAAATTCAAGTTTGAGCTGTTATAATTTTTTTATAAAATATCTCTCAGTAGTGGGAGTACCCTTGTTTTACTCAGGGACATAAACCCTACAACATACAGTTTTTACATTTTAAGTATTACTGTCCCTTTAAACGGGAACTATGCACTACGAATAATTGGCTCTTCAACTTTTTAACAGATTAACCTACCTAGGTTGGAGTCTTGTATACCCCTGTCAGGTATAGCTATATGTACATTTCCTGTATAAAGTGATCATTATTTAAGTCTTCCTTCACAACCCCTGAACTGCCTCTAAGGGTCACTAGTCTTTATCAGATAGTAATCTGAAATCATTAGCAGTAGACTACAAGGGATCAAATACACAACAGTAAACTACAGATATATCTGACTGGTGTGTAAGGACCCTTACTTGAAACAAAATAAGAGTTATTTATCCCATTGTATACACCTTATTTTAACACTTTGAATGCCAGAAAGGTATCAGTGCATTGAATGCATTGGATACTTCTCTGGCACTCAAAGTGTTAAGAGGGGCCCTTCATAGTGGTACAGGTGTTCATTATAAAAAAAAAAAAAAAAAAAAAAAAGACGCTTTGCTGATTGGGGTATGAAGTTCTTCCTCTGCTGGCACCAAAGTGCTTAAGCGCTAAAGAACAACAGACTCCAGTATTCTGCTATCAAATTTGCCTTTATCCCAGCAATGTCCAAACTAAGTCCCGAGCAAATTCAATTAACTAACTAAATATGGCCAACTGTGAAATATAACAATAACTGTTACCCAGTCTTTAGCGATAAGGCAGGGCATTAAAGGCAAACTAACACGTACTAATAATATGATGGCAGGACCAGAGCACACAACCTCCGTCCACTGCACCTTTAAGGACCAGTGAGATGTACAATGCATTACTTTACAATGCACCGGACCAGTGAGGTGTACGACGCATTGCTTCACAATGTACTGTGCATTCCTCTAATCCTTAAAGGGATAATAACACTTAATATGTAAAGTACATATATTAGAGCTAATCCTCCTGAGCAAAACAAGGGTACTCTCACTGCTGAGAGGTGTTTTATTCAAAAGTTATTGCAACTCAAACTTGAATTTTTTTAGGTGCAGTATCTCAGTGGCCTGAAATTGTACAGTGGTGCTGTTGCTACATCATCTTATGGACAGCTCTGGTCAATTGACCATAAAACACCTTATGATGGTGAATCAACAGAGCCACTGTACAATTTCAGGCCACTGAGATACTGTACTTAAAAAAAAAAAAAAAAAAAAATCAAGTGTGAGCTGTAATAACTATTGAATAAAACACTTCTCAGCAGTGGGAGTTCCCTTGTTTTAGTCAGGAGGATAAATCCTACGATAATATATTTTTTATGTATATAGTGTTACTGTCTCTTTAATAAGTCTTATGCTCTGCCTATTTCCGTTTAAAAAAACTGCCAGCAGCTGTCATGTCCGTCTCCATGGGCATGACATCCAGGACTCATTGAAGATGTTTTCTCTTTTACAAAGGCTCAAGGCCAAAATACATATGTGGCATTATGATTACCTGGCCATAGTAAGATAAGTGGGTGAGAGTTTATCTGGTGGTACTTCTACTCTAAATCCGCCTTTTTCACTAGGGATGATCAAACGAAGGCTCAGGGACTATTACAGTGGCCCACTGACGTGGTCAGCCAGACACACCCCCCCCCCCCCGAGCAAATTCAGTTAATTAACTAAATGTGGCCAACCCAGAAACCCAATCTTTAGCGATAAGACAATCTGTTAAGTGGAACTTGATAAGAAGTGACAGTTGGGAGGGATGCTAGTCACTACTCCCTAATTTACATAAGATGACAACTAAATAAAGATACATAGCTTGAAACCATTGTATTAAAATTGAGAGCCAGAAGAGTTATGCGTTGCATACCTCTCTTGCATTCAAAGGGTTAAATAAATAATGGCTAACAAGAATTTGAAACCTCTTTGAAATCACCCAAGTGATTATAAAATAGAAATTCCTCAAATGCCCATCCTTTTAAATGGGTCTTTTAACCCCCTGAATGCTAGCGAGACCCCCAGAATATTGCGAAGTAAGATCTCTAGGATTCAGCGGGTTAACCATTTGATTGAAATGTGTTGTGTACCCCTCTGGCACTCAAAGGGTTAATCCTTTAATTGCGAAGAAAGCATTGCATACCTCTCGGGCACTCGAAGGGTTAAACTGTTAATAGTAAAATTGTACTGGTCCACTGGATATCCATTTACTTTACTAAAATAGTGGCCATTTCAAGCCTTTTCCTTTGTACCTGTGTATATGTGAATGTGTGTTACGTAGCTATAAAAATTAGCAGTCAGGGTATGCAGTGACCGGAGAGCTCTCCTGCACCAAGGGTTAATTCTCCCCACATCACCTCTCTGACATGGCACAGACAGAGCTATCTTTTCCTCCCTGTAGCAGACCTGCTGTTGGGGCATTAAAAAGCTGTAATTTCCTGTCAGTGCCCCCCTCCCTCCTGTGTCTGTGGTGCTTTAAGCTTTGTGTCCTATAGATTGTGGCTGCGTGCTAACAAATCTCTATTGTCCAGAGGATGGAGGGCTGGCGGGGGTCTGAAGAATTGCTGTCTGGATTCTATTCAAATCCAGGTAGCCGGGTCTATGAAAGAGACTGTTCCAGTGGCTACATGAGGGACGTTAGACTAGCAGAGAATTGCAGAGCAAACATCCAGACAACTTAAAACTCCATGCCTGCCCAGCCTGACCCTTTAAGGACCAAAGGGATGCACAACACAATAAACAGCAATAATTTACACACCTCTTTGGACCTTAAAAAGTTAACAGTATCTTCATTGTGAGTAACCCTTTCACTGATACCAGTTCCATAACAATGAGAACTCTACCAGCACTGAGTTTATTGCAACTGATTGATCAGTAAATATACATGTAGACACAGAAGCGCAAGTAATTCTGGGGCAAGTCAACTGCATGATAGGGGACACGTGTAATTATCCAAATTCTCATTGATGTAAATATGCCTTTTATCCACTTGACTGCAAGAGTGATGTCTGGCACACTGCTAAGCAATGCATTTGAATCTCTCTAGCACACAAGAGTCAAAAGCTCCATTTATTTAAATGAAAATGCGTATTCATCCCATAACGCTCTGTCGGTTTGCACTAGGATTAATAAAGTTTGCTTTTTGAATACAAGTCCCATAAACAATCTGGCCGCACACAAGTAATTTGTCCTACCAAGTCATTCCTTTTTCCTACCTGGTAAACAGCATTAAATAAACCTTCTTAGAAATTTGGTTGTTTAACCCTTTGTGTGCCAGAGGGTGATAGTCAAGACAGTTTTGTCCTTGTATAGTATGCGCACATGTAGGCAAGATGTTTAACCTCTTGAGTGCCTGAGTGGTGTCCAGCGCATTTAAGAACAATACTTTGGACACTACTCCTGGCACTCAAGGGTTAATGAAGCTATAGGATCCACGTGTGTGCACGTGTAGCTGTCTAGACAGTTCTCTCAGTGATAGCGTGGCTGGGAGGGGGGGGTGGAATTGAGGGAAGTATGGAGACCATTTCCAGTGCATCTAGAATTAAGATTTCAAGGCCTTTGTCCAAGACTCTTCATTACAGGTTTTTAGTCTACTATGCCAAGAGCCATATGAACAAAGGAAAGGAAGCAATTGTGGAACCAGCAAAACATGACCACACAGAACAAGTAAAAAGTTCATAGACAGCCACTGCTTTAAATCAGGATTTCAACCCCTTGAATTTTAGAATGTACTCTAGATCAATGTTCTGCAATGAATTGGGGTCCTGTTTATCATTCAGAGAGTTAAAAGCCCCATTTTCATCCTTCGGAGTGTCTGTTTCTATCATATGGTAAACTGACTAGTCCTCCTGTTTAACTGGGGACATATGAAAAATGCCTATTTCTGGGTTGCATGAAAATCAGTAGAGCCCTGCAATATGCATTTTTCATGTCTTCTCAGTGAAAGGAGAGATCTGATCAGGATAGGGAAGAAATAAACACCCCTATTTATTTAAATTGGGTTTTTAACACCTTGAATACTAGGTTGGTTTGCCCCCCAAAAGTCTCCTCTTAAGTGGTTTACCAATGAACACATTAGTACTTCCTTGCCAGACACTCATGTGACACACTGCAGACTCCCCAGCAGCCAGAGAGCCCCTCTCTCTCTCTCTCATTCAAAATCATAGAAACCCGATCTAAACAGGTACATCAGGAGATAGGGTTAACAAGAATTTTGGGGAGACATCCTGTGCGGTCTCCCATCTTTTATGCAGGCCAGATCTCTTACCTGTGTTACCGGCTTAGCCCAAGAACAGCATTCTTATTTTGTCAGGCAGTATCTTCTGGGAAACCATAGGCTGATCTATCTATCTATCTACCTATCTATCTATCTCTTTCTGTCTAATCATTGAGACTTCTCTGGCAGCAGCACCGTGTGTATCCTTGCAGACAAAAGCAGGCGCGACTAGAGGGGAGGGTGGTAGGGAGGAGGGGGGTGGGCCAGGTTTTGGAACATTTCCTGTCACTTAGCACATTCCTCCTCACTCAAGGGGGGGGTGTGAGTGATGGGGGTATAAGAGACTGTATTATTTTACTCATTATTATATATTACTTTTATTCATTGACAGATGATTTTTGTGTCTGATGACACTAAGGGTTTTATTTATCAAGCTAAGCAAGTTCTGGAGCAATCCAAGCGCTCCATAGGGGAGAAATGACAGTTCACAATGATTTAAATGGACTTTAAACCTTTGAATGACAGAGTGGTAACTGCTAGTAATGCACTGCGTGCCTTTACATGCTTGACTGTCAGAGGATAAACAATATTGATTATATCTGCTGTAGCTCATAGGGTTTAGCCAGGAGTAAGTCATATTTTTGCTGCTGAGGACTACAACTCCCATGATCCCCAAACAGGCAACCATCCTAAACATGTGAAATGGAAATTGATCAGAAAATAAATATATATGGTCTCCAGGGATAGGCAAACTTTGGCTCTCCAGCTCCTGGGAAGTGAGTTCAGTTATCTGATAGGAGTTCTAGTCCCCAAGATCTGGAGAGCCAATGGCCACCTACTCCTGGTCTACACTGCCCTTACTATAGCTTTTATGTGATACAGGGCTAGAGAAGTGCTGGGCCTTCAGCTGTTGCAGACTATAGCTCCCATCATTTTAATCCATTGGCTGGCTGGTGACAATGGGAGTTGTAGTCCTCAATAGCTGGATGTTCAACAATTATTTACCATTCACAGCCAGAGAGATAAACATTACATTATAGAGTAAGGTGTTTTGGTCCCACCTGCATCATCATCCTTCTGTAGTAAACAGCATTTCTCTGCAACATGACATTCTTATAAGTATTTAAACTGCAAGCTCTTTTGGCTTTGAACGCGTCGGCCTTTCTGTGCTGCGGTGCAGCTGCAATCAGCACGTTTGCAGGGCTCCATCATTACCATCAGCACCATTGTATGGATGAGGGCTATGGGATATACATTTAAAGAAAAGTGGAGGAATTCTGGGGCAAAAAAACTTATTTATACATTTGTTAACCCCTCAGGTGCTGGAGAGGTATCCAGTGCATTGCAGTATCATTGGAGACCTCTCTAGTATCTAAGGAGTTAAAAGTCTCATTTAAATCAGACAGTGTTTATTTGTTACATATAGGGAGGCAGGTTTCTCTTTGACTTTCTCCACATTTCTTTCTACATATACTCCAATGTAAGTGTAACACATATAGATGTTCTACATATATACCCCCAATATAAGTGTAACGCATTGATGTTGTCATTTGTAAGCAAAATATGTATTTAACCCTTTGCAGTGCACGGCAAAGCACTGTTTCACACCCCCTTTGTTCCTTAAAGGGTTAAGAGTACACCAAATCTGTGGCTTTTGCCTAAATCCCATTGTTTAACCCAGTGAATGCCAGACATGTCTCTAACTCATTGCTTCCCAATGCATTCGCAACCACTTAGGCAACCAAGGAGTTAATGTGGATTCCTTAACCCTCTGAGTGCCAGAACCACCTCTCTGCTTCACAATGTGTTGAGTACCCCCTCTGGAATTCAAAGGATTAAAAAAAAACTTGGAAATAAAGCAAATGGAAAGAGGGAAACCATGAAATGTCACCTCATGTGGCTTCATTCATTTACAAATATAAAATGACTGCTAGGAGCGGAACTGCGAGACGGAAAGAACAACCGCTCATCCCGATTCAAAAGAAGTGCAGCAATTCTCGAACAAACCAACTGCGCTAGAGGGGACAAATAAAAAATTCCCATGGATTTAAATGGCGAAATAACCCTTTGAATGCTAGAGAGCTCTTTAACGCCATAGGAGGATAATAATGAAGGTTAACCCCTTAACGACCAGTGGTCCATAGAAGTGACCTTCCCTTCAGGACTGGTTTGATCGTTGCCGGAGAGCCGGCACGTGTCTGATGATGTGTATTGGCACGCTGAATGGGGGGTAGGGTCTGAGAGAGACTGCTCCGGTTGTGGATCTGTCAATTTCAGACCTCGCTAGTGCATACAACGCTCCAGCAGGAGCGCAGTAAGCACAAAATATGTGACGTGACAGGACAGTCACCGGTCCTTCAGGGACAAAAAAAAAAACTGTGACGGTCCTGACACATCACCAGTCGTAAGGGGGTTAAGGGAGGTTTCCCTTAATAACCACCTCAATAGATTATAGTGGTACCAGGCATCCAGTATAAAAAGAACTAGCTTTAGACTTCATTATTCTCCTGTAACGCATTGTTGCATTAAGAGACCTCTCTAGTACTTAAGGGGTTAAAAGCCCCATACAGATGAATAAAGTTATTGTCATTTCTTCCTGGTCTGCACTTCATTTACACCAGGACTGCTCCATGGATGCCTTTGTGCATTTAACCCTTTGAGTCCCAGAGTTATCCAAGGCATAGCGATGCAATGCCTTGGCTATCTCTTTGGCACTCAGAGGGTTAAGTCAAGGGCAATATTCGTATGTTTATGCATTCCCTGTGGTGCAGCTGGTTTGCACTAGAATGACTTTAGTTCTTAGCACATCTGCCTCCATATTTGACTGGGGCCGTATCCAGGAAGCTGAAGAGAAGCACGATCGGGCAAAACAAGGGCACCGTAGTGGAGAAATAAAACACTTTTTTACTTAAATGGACATTTTAACACCCTTTGAGTGCCATATAGGTATCTAGTGCATTGCAATGCACAGTATAATACTTTTCTGATACTCAAAGGGTTAAACCCCTTGAATTTGGGAAGCCGTGTTCTGGAGACTCTCTGGCGTTTAAGGGATTAAAATCCACTTTTAACCCTTTGAGTGTCAATGAGGTATCCAATTGCAAAGGGCACTCAAAATGTTAAATCAATGGCAATTTGAGGAATTTTTCTTTGTCCCATATGGTGCTGTTGGTTGGCTCTACGATTACTCCAGGTCAGTGGAATTATTATTCTTTATTTCTATAGCGCCAACCTACTCTGCAGCGCAGAATGCTAAATCAGAATACAACCAAATGCAAAAATAAAAAAGAAATAAATAAAAAACACTCCTATTAAATAAAGAGAATGAATAAATAAATAAAAAAATAAAGTGGATTGTGGACAAAAAAATGCCCAGATATTGTGGCCAACACAATCCTGATTAACCTTCTGAGTGCCAGAGAGGTACACAATGTTGGTTGCCTCTCTGGCACAGAAAGAGTTAAGCTGTCTAACCGCTTATTTGTTACTCTTCTTTGAGTGATAAAAGATCTTGTTAACCTCTTACTCGTTGGAAATCTCTTTCTAGCTTTCAAGAGGTTAAAAAAATCTTATGAACCTCGTGGTTTTGGAGGGTGGAACCCGGCCACACCTGTACTGAGCTTGGTTCATTCTTTTTAACTTCTCTGGCACAGGAGTGGTTAAGCCACTGTCAGGCTTTTTTATCCCCCCACTGCACAAAAGCCGGCTGACCCCTCGCTTCCAACCTATCAGGACACACAGACTGTCTGGCTTTAGTTGGTGTGGCTTTGTCCCCCCCCCCCCTCGTCTGGCTCAGTCCCTCCCTGTCTAGTATAAGCAGCCCTGCGGCTAGCAGAGTATTCAATTACATTCATACCCAGGACGAGGCTCTTACCCTACATAAACTCTGCCAATATTCTAAAGCAGTTATAGTGTTAATAAATAGTCTCTCCCTTTCTTTATTAAAAAAAAAATTCAGCACTGTAAAAATTTTAAGAAACAAATAAAAATATAAAAGCTGATTTTGTTTCACCAGCAAGACTTCCTCCTTTAGAGGCACATCAGGAATCTGAAGGCTTGCAGGAAGAACAAAGGAACCACATGCAGGCATTCAGAAAAACCTCTGCTCACAAATGTGTGGTTCTGTCACAATTTTCGCAGTTAAGACAGTAGAAAACATAAATACTCACCAGTTATAAAGGACATCCCCGGCCAGCCCTGGCAGATGATAGTCTTGTCAGAAGGGTTACAAAAGGAGGCACAAAAGCAGAGGGCTCCCCCCTGCTACTGTGCTGGAATGATTGGACTGGACTGCAGCGCACGCTTACGCTGAAACCCATTGGAATGCTTACTGACTACACTATCTTCTCCCTGTCTGCTGCAATTGCATTGAACTATATATGACCCATTTGATGGACAGGAGCAAATGCAGTCATGTGCAGTGCTAGGAAGCTCTCTATTTGCTGGGAGCAACACGGAGAGGGGGGGATATCTTTCTCATTGGCCCATTCAGCCTCTCTCCCCCCTTATCCTTCCCTCCACCCTCTCATCCTTTATTCCTATCTCTGAAACATGACCCATTGAAAGGCTGCAATTTGCAGTACAGGCTGTTTGGGTGTCTGGTCAGCCTACAGTTGCAACCTTAATTAAAACATTTCACTTCCTGTGGCAGGTCTAGCTAGCCAGACAAGACACCTGCATAGGACAGGGGTGGTCAACTGTGGCTGTCCAGCTGTTGTTAGACATCAAATGCCTTTATCCGCAGCTTCATTTGTAGTCCAGCAACAGCTTGAATGCCTTTAAATTGACCCCCCTGGCAAAGAAATCAGTAGAATTTGTGCTGCCAGCAGCCTCTTTGATGATAAACATGTGGAGTTTGGTGTATTCTCCTTTTACATTTTTATTTATCCAAACATCCAATACCTGCCTCAGATTCACAATGTATGTATAATTGTCCTTCCCTGCTAAAGCTGTTTAACCCTCACGAATGAGCAAATTATTTCAGCACATAAGCTCTTAAATCTGCTTCAAACAAATAAATAAATGCACATTAATTCCTGAAGCCTTAAGTCTGTACCAGACCTGTGACCCTAATTCCTGTCCCCTATGCATGCTGGAGGGGGGGAGGCTTTGTAGATTACACAGAAGTTTATTTATTTATTTTTAAAATGGCGGTAAGTTTGTTACCCATTTTGTGATAGTTTTAAAGGGGAGTTGTACCCTAGAAATAAATTGCTTGAATTTTGTTTAAAAGAATGATTGATCTAGGAAAGGATTTCTTTTATACAGCAACCAGTTAAATATGTGTATTTTATTTTGGTCATTTGATCTAAATTGCAGTCTACTGTTTAATTTACAATCTGATAAAAACTATTACCAGCCATTCATGTCAGGAGGGGACTTAAGCAGAAATCACTATATATATATATATATATATATATATATATATATAATATAATATATATATAATAAACTGCAAAACCAATGCAAATCCTATATTATAATTCGCTATGGATGTGTGTCAGAAGCAGTCATGCGCAGTAGAGACGGCTGTGTGCACTGCAGTCATGCACAGTATAGACTGCCCGCGTCATGGCTGATATGGAGCGGGGCGCTCCGAATTCAGACCGGAGTCCTCTCTGCGCACCTTTCTGGGGCCAGCGGTCACAGGAAGGTGCGCAGAGAGGAGTCCAGTCTGAATTTGGAAGGCCCCGCTCCATATCAGCCGTGGGGCGGGCAGTCTGTGCTGCACCTGACTGCAGCATCGCATTTGTTGGCCCGTGTACACAGACTTTAAAACTAGTAATAAATAAATAGGTATAGCTGACCTCAGAATGGAGAATATCCACCAAGGTAAATTCTTCTGTTCAGAAATTAAAAGCAATTTACTTTGTGTGTAGTCTATTTTACAAATGCAAAAATAGTGTTTTTCCCACATTACATAAGTATATTCTAAGCTAAATATAAATATCCTTGGAGAGGAAATTTGGAATTATTATATTCTTGTTTCTCTTTGTAATAGCTATGACAATGGGATGAAAAGCATTCACATGAATTAATCCCTTGAGCACTAAAAATGAATTACACTGGAGCCTGTTGATTTAAGGGTTAAAGGATTCAACAAATTACAAGATGAAAGCACATTCCCAGACGTGCCAGAACAAGAGGGGTAGTACTCTGAACTTAGACTCTCATAGGAGTGAGAGGAAGGTACTGCATTATTGGCTTCATGGAGTAGCTTTCCAATAGAAGTGGTAGCAGCTAATGGTTCAATCTGAAAATACACGATAACAATGTTGCCACGATGAAAAGGGCGACATGAGAATCTCGCCCTGCATCAAAAGCGTGGGATTCTCAGGTGGCCGTATTAAACATCGCTTCAACCCAGAGGAGTAGGAGTCAACACACATGTGGAAGGATTACATGAGAGTTGTAATATTTTACTGGGGGTGATGGAAATTGTAGTCAGCTGTCTGCTAAAGGAAGAGGATTCAGCCATGTTACCTCAGCAGCGATTAATTAAAATTGTACCTCAATCTGATTTTTAAATGTTGCTGAGTGCTGCGCAGTCCTCTCTCTCCGCTTTTCTGACAGGACAGAGGGGAGTGAGAGCAGTATGGGCTTTAAAGGCAAATTAGTATATTAACCCTTTGAGTGTCAGAGGGGTGTCCATACCACCTCTCTGGCACTTAAATGGCTAAAAGTATGACTATGCTCACATCACCTCAGGCATGCCCTATTTCCTGTAAGAATCTATATAAAAATAATCTGTTTTTTGATGTAAGAGACCTATAATTTGGTGTTAGGGCAAATTTACATGAGCAAAAGTGCATAACAAAAAAAAAACCTAGGTAGCTAACTCCTTGCAAGGAAATGTCTCCGAGAACAAAATTGAAATAAGAAGGGTATCATGTTAAAAGGAGAAAATGAAGCAAAACATTTTTATTCTTGTTCTGATATCACTTAATCACACTAAATATTAGAAAACAGTTTCACATGCTTCTCTTGTGTGTCTATAGCAACAAGCAGAGTCTTTGCTCTCAATTTCTCTTACTCTGGTGATGTCATCTATCCAAATCCTACCCCCCTCCCCCCCGGATTCTTCTTGGTACAGCAGCCTCAGTGTCATATGAGGCTGTTCACACAGGCAGTTTTCTCAGTACATGCCTTAGGGCAATGCAGAATGCTGCGGCTTTGGTTAATATGCCTGAAAAATTGTTGTATGGCTTTCAAAGGAATCTCACAAATGTTGCATATAGTTGCATTTTCCATACAGTTTTATTCTGATATTTACATTGAGAGCAAGGGATTTTGAGATAATAAAAACACCTTGCTACAAATAAATAAAAAATATATTATAAATGAAAGTCACATGTCCTGTTGGTAGATCCGTGCTGGCTTCATCTCTGGGCTGGCAGTGAGCGAAGTAGTACATGCATTAATTTCCTTATTAGCAGATAGGGCTTTCGGATTGTAAAGCAATGCTTACACATCACTCTTCTCCTCAAGGAGTTAATATGCGAATCTCTGACACACTCTCCCCACCCATATCAAATGCATGGGAATAATGGAGACGATAGCTTGGGGTTAATACCTGAAGGCACTGACATTTAGTTGAGATATGCTGATATCTGTACTCAGTGTGGGTGCCAGAGCCAAACATATTAACCTGAGGATCTCTAGTCCTTAAAGGAGTTAACACCAAGCACCCATCAGCATTAACTACTGATGGACAGTAGAAGAAGGCTAGGGTGGCTGACAGTGCATGTGTTGTTCTCTGGCTACCAGTGGATAATGAATCAAGGCTAGGGTGGCAGACATTGCATGTGTTGTTTTGAGGCTACCAGTAGACTGTGAAACAAGGCTAGGGTGGCAGACAGTACATGTTTTGTTTTGGAATGGTGGAACAAGGCTAGAGTAGCAGACAGTACATGTTTTGTTTTGTGGCTACCAATGTATAGTGGAACAAGGGTAGGGTGGCAGACAGTGCATGTGTTGTTCTGTGGCTACCACTGGACTGTGGAACAAGACTAGGGTGGAAGATAGTTCATGTTTTGTTTTGTGGCTACCAGTGGGTAGTGGAACAAGGCTAGAGTGGCAGACAGTGCATGTGTTGTTTTGTAGATATTGGAATAAGGCTAAGGTGGCATACAGTACATGTGTTTTGTGTATAGTGGAATAAGGCTAAGGTGGCATACAGTACATGTGTTTTGTGTATAGTGGAATAAGGCTAAGGTGGCATACAGTACATGTGCTGTTTTGTGGATATTGAAATAAGGCTAAGGTGGCATACAGTACATGTGGTGTTTTGTGGATATTGAAATAAGGCTAAGGTGGCATACAGTACATGTGTTTTGTGTATAGTGGAATAAGGCTAAGGTGGCATACAGTACATGTGGTGTTTTGTGGATATTGAAATAAGGCTAAGGTGGCATACAGTACATGTGGTGTTTTGTGGATATTGAAATAAGGCTAAGGTGGCATACAGTACTTGTGGTGTTTTGTGTATAGTGGAATAAGGCTAAGGTGGCATACAGTACATGTGCTGTTTTGTGTATAGTGGAATAAGGCTAAGGTGGCATACAGTACATGTGGTGTTCTGTGTATAGTGAAATAAGGCTAAGGTGGCATACAGTACATGTGGTGTTTTGTGTATAGTGGAATAAGGCTAAGGTGGCATACAGTACATGTGCTGTTTTGTGTATAGTGGAATAAGGCTAAGGTGGCATACAGTACATGTGGTGTTCTGTGTATAGTGAAATAAGGCTAAGGTGGCATACAGTACATGTGGTGTTCTGTGGATATTGGAATAAGGCTAAGGTGGCATACAGTACATGTTTTGTGTATAGTGAAATAAGGCTAAGGTGGCATACAGTACATGTGGTGTTCTGTGTATAGTGAAATAAGGCTAAGGTGGCATACAGTACATGTGGTGTTTTGTGTATAGTGGAATAAGGCTAAGGTGGCATACAGTACATGTGGTGTTTTGTGTATAGTGGAATAAGGCTAAGGTGGCATACAGTACATGTGCTGTTTTGTGGATATTGGAATAAGGCTAAGGTGGCATACAGTACATGTGGTGTTCTGTGGATATTGGAATAAGGCTAAGGTGGCATACAGTACATGTGGTGTTCTGTGGATATTGGAATAAGGCTAAGGTGGCATACAGTACATGTGGTGTTCTGTGGATATTGGAATAAGGCTAAGGTGGCATACAGTACATGTTTTGTGTATAGTGAAATAAGGCTAAGGTGGCATACAGTACATGTTTTGTGTATAGTGGAATAAGGCTAAGGTGGCATACAGTACATGTGCTGTTTTGTGGATATTGGAATAAGGCTAAGGTGGCATACAGTACATGTGGTGTTCTGTGGCTACCAGTGAATTGTGGAATAAGGCTGCGGTGATGCACAGTGTATGTGTGACAGTGTGTATGTATAAATGTATGTAATTGTGCGTGACAGTGAGTGTCTTTGTCTCTGTGACAAAGGAGCTGAAAAACTAAGAAAAGTGATACAATTCTGGGGCATGCCAACCGCACCTTTTGGGATCAAATAAAAACTGCCATTGTTAACCCTTTGTGTGCCAGAGGGGTACACAATGCAATGCATAGCCCTCTTTTACTCAGAAGGTTAAAGGGGGTTTTTAACAACTACAATGCTATAAAGGGGCCATATGCATTGCAATGCATTGGACAGCTTTCTATCACTGAAGGCATTACAATCATCACTGAAATCATTGGCAGCTTAGGGCAATTTATTTATAGAATGTGTGTGTTCATGTGGCAAGGGCAGCATCCTGCTGTCCCCTAAACATACATTTCAGATAATCCCCACTGTTCCGTCTCTCTCCATCCCTACATTTGAAGCTCACACACTGCCTCTTCTCTCCCTTCCCCTTGCGTGTTGCTGTCATATACAGGCCACCTGGTCCCACTGCACAATTCCTTGATCACTTCACCTCCTGGCTACCTCACTTCCTGTCCTCTTATGTCCCTACTCTCATCCTGGGTGACTTCAACATCTCTTTAAATAATCTTAACACCCTCCCTGCCCTCAAACTCCTCTCCTTAACAACCTCCTTTGGCCTATCTGAGTGGACCAGCTCTCCCACACACAGTGATGGACACTCACTTGACTTGATCTTCACTAACCTCAGCTCGGTCTCCAACTTCTCTAATGTCCCCTTTCCCCTCTCTGACCACCAGCTCCTCACTGGGAACCTCATCATACCATGAAAACCCATCACCCCCATCACAATCAAGAGCGTGCGGCGAAACCTACATACTCTTGATCTGAAACAATTTTCCACATCCCTGAAACCTCTTCTCAACCCCATCCTCACACTTACTTGCCCAGACAAAACTACTGCTCTCTACAACAGCACACTCACTTCAGCCCTTGACTTGGCTGCACCTGCAAGTCCACGCCACCCACGCACTACCCCACAACAACCTTGGCACACAAGACAAACACGATACCTCCAAAGGTGCTCATGCACTGCCGAAAGGCACTGGAGGAAATCGCACTTCACAGCTGACTTTATAAACTACAAATTAATTCTCCGTTCATATAGCTCTGCCCTCTCCCTGGCCAAACAGTCCTACTTCTCCTCCCTAATCTGTAATCTTTCCTCTAACCCGAAACGCCTTTTCTCAACCTTCAAATCTCTTCTACACCCACCAACACAAACACCTTCCACTAACTTCTCTGCCCAAGATCTCGCCACCCACTTCAAGGACAAGATCGAATCTATCAGACATAACATTTCATCACTCCCACCCCCACCCAGCCAGCTTAGCCCTGTCACCTCTCCCGCATACACACTAAGCTCCTTCCCACCTGTCGCTAAGGATGAAGTCTCCATTCTCCTCACTCGCTCAAACCTAACCACGTGCCCTCTCGACCCAATCCCATCTCAGCTCACTCAAGAACTTTCCCTTCTACTAACTCCAATCCTTACTCACTTATTCAACCTCTCTTTGTTAACCTGCACCTTACCATCCTCTTTCAAACATGCACTAATCACTCCCATCCTAAAGAAACCCTCCCTGGACCCAAACTCACTGTCAAATTACCGGCCAATTTCTCTACTCCATTCGGCTCCAAGCTCCTTGCATATAACCGGCTCAGTAGATTCCTCTGCTCCCATTCCCTGCTAGATCCCTTGCAATCCGGATTCCACCCTCATCACTCCACCGAGACTGCCCTCACTAAAGTGGCCAATGACTTGCTCTCCGCTAAGTCAAAAGGCCACTACTCCCTACTCATTCTGTTCAACCTGTCAGCCGCCTTTGACACAGTAGATCACCCACTCCTCCTCCAAGCCCTCCACTCCCTAGGTCTCTGACACTGCACTCTCCTGGTTTTCATCTTATCTCTGCAACCGCTCCTTCAGTGTTTCTTACTCTGGCTCCACTTCCCACCCCTCCCACTGTCTGTTGGAGTGCCTCAAGGATCAGTCCTGGGTCCCTTGCTCTTCTCAAGCTACACTGCGTCCTTTGGAAAACTAATAAACTCCTTTGGGTTTCACCATCATCTCTACGCTGATGACACTCAAATATATCTTTCCTCCCCAGATCTCTCCCCTTCCCTCCTGTCCCGAGTATCTGACTGTCTGTTTGCTGTGTCTTCCTGGATGTCGTCCCATCAACTCAAACTTAACCATGGTAAAACCGAACTAATTATCTTCCCTACATCTACAACCAGCCCTACCCCAGATATAACCCTCACTGTTAACAACACTACAATACACCAACCCCTACAGCAAGCTGCCTGGGGGTCACATTTGATTCTGCCCTCTCCTTCATTGCTCATATCTAGTCAATCTCCAACTCATGCCGCCTCCACCTCCGCAACATGTCTAGAATCCGGCCCTTTCTAACCCAAGACACTACTAAAATTCTAATACAAACACTCAACATGTCCTGTCTTGACTACCGTAACTCACTACTATCTGGCCTTCCTCTCACCCGACTAACCCCACTATAGTCCACAATGAACTCCCCAGCATGACTAATCTACCTCACCAACCGCTTCTCCAACACCCATCCCCTCTGCCAGTCCCTACACTGGCTCCCATTAGCACATGGAATTAAATTAAAAATTCTGGTGCTAACTTATAGAGCCCTCTCTAACACCGCACCTCCCTATATTTCATTTCTCATTTCCAAATACACTCCCACTCACCATCTTCGCTCTGCAAACGACCTTCTCCTCTCTACATCTCTTATTACATCCTCCCACTCCCACCTTCAGGACTTCTCCCATGCTGCACCCGAGCTCTGGAAATTCCCTCCCCCTCCCCATCAGACTCTCCCCCAGCCTTCAAATCTTCAGACGCTCCCTGAAGACTCACCTCTTCAGGGAAGCCTATCAACTGCCTCCATAAACATTATCACCAAGATTCACCCCTTGCTCAGACCACTGCACTCAACAGCACTTCTCGCTCCCACCAAAACTGAATGGAAGTTCATGTGTCAGGAGGCACTTAGACCCAATAGCACTTACTCCTTCTGTGTCAAACCTACCTTTTGCTAGACTGTAAGCTCTCACAAGCAGGACCCTCTGACCCTTCTGTTCTCAACATCTGACTGTACTATTTAATACCCCTGTATGTCTATTCCCAATTGAACAGCGCTGCGGAATTAGTTGGCGCTATATAAATAAAGAATAATAGTAATAAAGGGCATTTTACAGGTAAGGGCATTTGTTTTGCTACTCACATATAAAATACATGTTCTATCACGTCCTGTTCCAGCTCATCAAACATTGCAGCAAAAAAAATCTCATAAACGTTAACATAGCCCTAACCTCTTAAGCACCAGATGGGGTGTAAAACGCATTGCTTTTGCTAAGCAATGCGCACACCAATTGTCCTTAAAGAGGAACTACAACCCTATGTAAAGTCACCCCCCAATAATTAGGCATACGGCGACTAGCTTCTTAATAGTGCTATTATCTCACACAAGTGCCACAATCTGAATTAATCCTTTTTCTTAAGGGACTGACTGCCAGGCTTGTTGCTTTAGAGCTGTCTGCGCGCCTGCGCCTTACGGCACCATGCAATGCCTCCTAGAGGAGACTGGGATGGACAGCGCAGGCACACAGATGCCTCTAAGCCAAGATGTCTGCATGCAATCCTGGCCGCCGGTCTCAGAAGAAAAAGGATTACTTCAGAACGTGGTACTTGTGTGAGGTAATAGCACTATTAAGAAGCTAGTCGCCATATGCCTAATTATTGTGGGGCGACTTTATAAAGGGTGGATTGCAGTGTGTAGATTGACATGCAAAGTCATTATTTATTTATATAAGCTTGTAATGTGCATCTCAGAAATGGTGACCTGCATTCAAGAAAGCTTGACGAAGGAGGGCAGTTTTTTCCTTATGCTGACACAAGATTGTCCCTCGTCACGATCCATCCGGGCTGTCTTGCTGCTCTGAGGGTAGGCATCGTGATGTATGGAAAAGGAACGGAAGGGGGGACACTTTAATATAAAATAAAATGAAGACGACAATGTTATTAACTGCTAGAAAGGTACACTTCATTATTAACCCCTTAGTGCGTGCGTATGCGGCTATCACCTTAACACCCGTCTAACTTTTTTTTTTACTAAATGATTCCGGAGTCCCCGAATG
Organism: Rhinophrynus dorsalis; assembly: GCA_037306005.1. NCBI lineage: Eukaryota > Metazoa > Chordata > Amphibia > Anura > Rhinophrynidae > Rhinophrynus > Rhinophrynus dorsalis. The sequence continues at coordinate 42,956,479 of CM074726.1, read as the reverse complement.
GCGTGCAGCCGCATGGAGACCCGGACTTCCGGGACTTACCAGGTACGTCCTCTGTCACTAAGTGACAGTTTTTGCGGGACCTGGTACGTCCATTGTCGGGATGGGGTTAATAAGCATGTTGAAGAATCAACCTTGACTTAATTTCTATCTATTACTATCCCTTTAAAACTGTACTTGTACAAAAGAACAAACTTTAACCATACCTAAATACTACATAAAAACATATTAATAAGAAATATTACCACGTGGAAGCACATTACCTATTAACCTTTTAATGACAAGCTGTAAGCTCCTTGGTGCAGGGACCTCTCTCCTATTGTTTCTATGAATGTGGCACTTATTTCATCCCCTCTTATTTATTGTATTATATGTCTAGTGAGGCGCTGCGTACACTGTGTGGCGCCATATAAATAAAGATATACATACATACATACATACATACATACAAGCACATAGAATATGGGGTTGAAATTCAGTTTTAAAACCAGGGACAAAAACTGGGACAGCAGGATTCAGGGACAGGGAGAAAAAAAACAGGACTGTCCCATGAATTCGTGGACAGTTGGAAGGTATGTAAAAGGGTTTGCACTTGGATGTCGTCCTCAATAAATTTTGGTGACCACTTTTAAAGGGGAACCATCACCCCAATTAAAGTCTCCCCCCCCCCAACAATTACCCATCTAGCGAGATGCTTAAAAATAGTATTATTAGCTAGCATATTAACCACATTACTGAGAAATCCTACTTGTGCAGAGACTGACGGCCAGGCAACAGTGCAGACATCTTTGCTTACAGTCATCTGCGCTGTCTCCTCTAGGAGGCGCTGCAAGGTACCTTTAGGTGCCAGAAGGGTCTGATGGCGCAGGTGTACAGAATGCTCTAAAGCACTGTTGCCTGGACGTCAATGTCTGTAGAAATATGATTTCTCAGTAACAAGGTAATTATGCTGGCTAATACTACAATTACCCGTCACTAGATGGGTAATTGTTGGAGGGAGACTTTATTTGGGTTGATAGTTCCCCTTTATATCTATTTCACATCAAAATGTATCCTATTCTTTTAACCTGCAGGTCTAACTTTAACCAAGTAACTTCAGAATCATCTGAGATGAGTTGAAATAAAATGGTCTACTGCTTCATTGGTTGCTTGAAGGACAAATCAGATTTCATTATGGACAACTGCTTTCACAGTTCAGTGTTACAGCCAGTGGCCATTTTAACACAGCCAGGGTGGGAAAAGACTGGATTGTAGCTTTGGAGAAAAGGGACAAAAAAAAGAACAAAAAATGATTTGCCTAAAGCCTTATTCACAATGGCAACTTTGTTGCAGCAACCTTGTTGCCACAAGTTTCACAGAATATATATTTTTTTGTTTGTTTTTTATGGGGAAGTTCACTTGGGTGTCTTTATTCAGCTACAATAACTTACAATGTAATACGTTTGTTGTTGAAACATCTTGCAACAAAGTTGTTGCAATAGTAATCCAAATGAACTAGGCCTAAATGCAGGCATGGGTCTAATTTATAAAACAAACGTTTAGATCCAATGAGCTTGTATGAAGAGTATTCAGAATAAAAGCAAAATAGTATAGAACTGTAATTAAAATATTTTAATGTAGATTTATTTTGCCAAATGGCCACTCACATTTATGGAGCGGTCTTAGCACTATATCAGATACCCTTCTCTTATACTTATTTGTACGAGAGTCAAAAAATAAATTTTCCACCAAAAAGGTCAGTTTACAAGCAATATGCCCCAAAATAGAAAGCTTAAATCATTGGGATGTATTTGCAATAAACAGTGCTCATTTATGGGCAGCAATCACATAAAAACTTGGTGCTCTTTAAACTGCTATGTTCAAAGCTACATTTGAGGTAATTGTAAAATGAAAGTGCAGGGAGACAGTTGGATTGGATCCCTGCACTGATAGAAGAAGTGGGCCCAGTCCAGTCTCCTGAACATGGATAGGGAGTACTGTCACTGCTGACAATGCTCCCTGGCTGTTTAAAGGTCATAGGTCATATATAAAAGGCCGGTGTGTTTTGGAATATAAAATGTATGTTTATATATGGCTTAATGGTAGTTAAGGGGTTAAATCTTTGAGTGCCAGAGGGGTATGCACTCAAAGGGTTAAAGGAACACTAACATCTAAATTTGTTGCATATATTTAACCCCTTAAGGACTGGCGCTCGCACGCGTGGCCGACACTTAAGGACCACGGGGCATTTTTTTTTTTGATCCGATTCAGGGCTCGGGGAGCCCTGAATTCCATGACGTGCCAGGACCATCACTGGTCCTTAAGTGCCGGATAGCCGCGAGGGCCCTGGCACAGTATTTGACGTTAAGGAGTTATAGGGATAGTAATGTTTCAAAATAAAAGCAGCTCCAATTAATCTTTATACTATTGGAGATGGAAAGTGTTATTTCAATACTGTCAGAGTTGTAGTTCAAGAGTAATTGAATGATAAAGTATCCCCCTCCTGCCCCTTTTACCTAGTGTAAGCCGCCTGACCTCAGATGTGGAATCTGGTCTTAAGGACAGACAACTCACAGCAAGGGACAGTCTTCTTACTGTGAGAACCATGAAAACCCTGCCCCCCTTGACAGGTTTTTCAAGTTTTTTCCTTATGCTAATTGACTATTGTCCCTCTCTGCAAGCTCCCTGGACACCACCTTTCTGTTCCGAGGTGATCAGTGTTACATCAGTAAAAGGGGTGGAAGGGGGCTACTTTATCATTCAGTTACTCTTGAACTACAGCTCTGAGAGTACTGAAATAACACTCTCAATGACCCAAATACTATGAAGATTAATTGGAGCTGCTTTTATTTTGAAACATTACTATCCATGTAAAGGGGCTTTAACGTGTTCTTCCCTGATTAGTGGGAAGTCTATTACATTTCATTTTAATCATTAGCTTAAAGTTTTAATATTTTGGGAAGTAAGAGATAAGCACAAAAAAAATATATGTGTATTTTCTTCCCATTACCATTCTGTTACCTGTTGCACAGTTTTGTCATAGAGGACTCATCTTTTAATTTGCTTCACGGAAATAAGTGTGCTTCATACAGCAGTGAAGTCTGTCTGTCTGTCTCTCTGCATTGTAGCTGCAGAGGTTTGTATCTACTGAGCTTCATTTTAGTTTGTACCCTAAAGGTTTAACCCTTTGAGTGCCAGAGGGGTACGCAACGCATTGTGAAGGGATAACAATGTGAATTAGACAAATAATATAGAGAGTCCCCACTCATGGTCATTTAGAACCTGGAAAGTCTACACAGCCTTTTTCATACAGGAAGTTGACAGTGTCCAGTTACATGACATGACTGTATTATGGACACATTCCTAGGTAAGACATCTAAGAACTACAAAGAACAAGGGTTTGGTTCCCCTTTAAATACCCTGTACTCCCAGCTAGCATCCATAAAAATATCTATTAGGTCTTAAATCTACTCTTAAATATACTTTGTGGAGGTATTCCTGCTTGGTATAGGACTACATTAAGGACTACTTTAACATAAGTAATCTTCTTAGGCTTCTCTGCAGAAGATCACTGGTAAGAGAAAAACCTTTCTGAATAGAAGAAGGTTACATACATGCCAGTGTGAGAGTTGTCTTTGATCATGTCACTCATTGCAAGCTTCACAAACATGACCAGGTTTCCTGTTCTATAGAACCACATCTTTTTACTGATGCATTAGAAAAAGTAAGTTGAGGATTAGACCGTGAAGATCATCAATTAAATATTTTTTAACAGTGCTAGCTTGGACTGCGTGATCTTTAAATATATATATACCTTTCTGTGCCATTTCAAATGGTTTAAGCTTCTCTTTACGTCTGTGAGTTTATCATAATTCGCGAGTGTCCCCCTTTAGAAGGTGCAGTGCCTCTCTGAGTCCCAAATACCCCTTTCCCACCCTGGTGTCCCTGCTTTTACTTACAGCGCTTCTGCATGAGCACCATAAGTATAAACAGGGTCTTAAAATGACTTCTCCAAGACTGGAGCGGTCGCTGTCAGATCCCTTTTTGGTGTCACAGGTCACGTGTGCTAGCGCGCAGGGCCGGATTTACATCTCAGGAGCCTGTAGGCACAGAAATCTGAAGCGCCCCCCATTGGCCATCTCCACTGGATACCTCCACAATGCTCCTAATGTCCACATTGCCCCCATTATCTCTTTATTGCCCTCGCATTGCCCCATCAGCTCCAACTTGCCCCCATCAGCTCCACATTTCCCCCACCATCTCCATATTGTCCTCACATTGCCCCCCATCAGATCCAACTTGCGCCCATCAGCTCCTTGTTACCCTCACATTGCCCTCCATCAGCTCCTCGTTGCCCCCACCATCTCCAAATTGCCCCCCCCATCAGCTCCAACTTGCCCCCCATCAGCTCCATGTTACCCTCACATTGCCCTCCATCAGCTCCACATTGCCCCCACCATCTCCAAATTGCCCCCCATCAGCTCCAAATTGCCCCCACCATCTCCATGTTGCATTCACAATGCCCCCCTTCAGCTCCAGCTTGCCCCCACCATCTCCATGTTGCCCTCACCATTGCCTGCCTCCCTCCCATTGTCCGTTTCCTACCTCCCTGGCAGGAGATCTGTCGTCTGTACCTCCTTTGGCACAGTCCTGTAGTTGCTGACATTCCCGCACGGTCTCCTATTCAGGAATGCAAAGCGCTGGGTGATGATGTCATGATGTCATCTCCCAGCGCTCTGCATTCCTAAAGAGCCAACGAGGGAGCTCAGCACTTACAGGACTGTGCCAAAGGAGGCACAGACCCGTCCTGTCAGGGAGGTAGGAAATAGACAAGGGGGGGGTGTGCAATGGAGTGGGCGCCAGCGCAGCCAGCGAGGTGGCTAGTTTAGTTTTAAAGAATAAAAAAAAAAAAAAGAATCCCATTGGCAGGCGCCCCTTGGTGGCGTGCGCCTGTAGGCAGGTGCCTACTTTGCCTTATGGCAAATCCGGCCCTGCTAGCGCGCCGACAATGATCAAAACGATCTTTAAAGGGGAATTTTCACCTCAAATACCCTTTGTCTCATATGATTGAGCTAGTAAAATTGTATGTGGATGGGCTTGTTTTTTTTCTACTTGCATACTTTAGTAGATATCCTCTCTAAAACGTAGACTTGATGCTGGCACTTCCGCATTCTGCGCACAGGGTAACGTTGGCACAGTGGCACAGGACTTTCCAGTCCTGAAATTCTCCTCCCACCTCCCTCCCAGCTCTCTCAGGGAGTGCATTCATGATTTCCTTCGTAATTGATGTGCACCACGTCTATTGTAACGGCAAGCTCCGTTTGTCATTATACTGAGCTTGCAGAATGTGCAAGTACCCACATCAAGTCTACATTTGAGAGAGAATTTCTAGAAAATTATGTAAATCGAAAAAAAAAAAAAAAATTCAATCCACATAAAATGTTTCTAGCTTACAGGGGATCTATCACCCCTATACATGTTAGTCTAATTAGTTAGTTTATGTAGGGACTACATGTTATAACACTTTCATTTTTTAATAAAATCATTCATCTGCTGAAAATAAACAAGTAAATACTGCCCTGCGCCCTACTTCCAGACAGACTGCAGTAAGTACCAGCGGTCCTGGGGTGTGTCGTCCTTTAAGGACCAGATGGGGAAGTTCAACGTTCCGCCCCACGTGACTGATCACGTGTACCGGCACGCCGAACAAGGGACTGAAAGAGATCACTCCAGTTTTGGAGCGATCAACTTCAATCCCCGGTATTACTCACCGCACTCCTGCAGGCGCGCAGTGGGTAAAAGTACATGACGTACTAGGACCGTCACTGGTCCTTAAGTGCCAAACCAGCGTGATGGTCAGGGTACATCAATGGTACTTAAGGGGTTAAGAGCCATGTACTGCAGTCTGCTACTCTGCCTTTGCTCCCCTCCCTCTATCCAGCCTCCTCTGATGACGGAGGCTTTCTGCATGTAAGCTGGAGTGGTCTCTGGCCAATGAGAGCTCTCCAGCTTACAGGCGGAAAGCCTCCTTCATCGGAGGAGGCTGGATAGAAGGAGAGGAGCAGAGGAAGAGTGACAGACTGCGGTATAGAGCTGGTAACCGCCGTCTGTCTGGAAATAGGGTGCAGGGCAGAATTTACTCGTTTATTTTCAGCAAACTACCGATTTTATTAAAAAATTAAAATGTTATAACATCTAATCGCTACATAAACTAACTATTTAGACCAACATGTATAGGGGTGATAGATCCCCTTTAATCATATGAGACAAAGTATACTAGAGGTGAAAGTTCTGCTTTGAGGGAAGGTAACTTTCTGGACCGCTGGTCATTAAGGGGTTAAAGAATAGAAAGTAATATGTACTGCTAATGAGAATTTGCAGACTCTGGTTATTGCCGGTGTCCCTTTCTGCACAAATAAAAGTCACATGATTTCTGAGGTTGCCATTTATTTTTATTTGGAGCGGGGGGGGTGTTGCTGTGCTATTGAATGGGTTGTCTATCACCCCGCCTGCTTCCTTCTGTATCCCACTTCTCTCTGCTACTTTATGCAGACTGCGAGAGGTCAGAGCAGGACAAAGCAGGCCAGCTGAATGGTGCTCTGCTCTGCAGTGTGATGACATCACACACAGACAGAGCAGAGCTGCCTATATGCTACAGCACGTCTTAAAGTAACCTACTCGTTTTTGGTTTTGTTGGCAGGACAGTTAGCGGGACTTCATCTGCAACCTCCACACATCAGAATTGTTCTAATATTTCACAAACATAGGGCCTTATGCACAAAAATAAAGTACATATGATTCTGGAGCAGACACAAAAATTCCCCAAACCCCCATTGTTTTCTTTTGTTTGCTCCAATGGAAACAGTGTTAGTAAAATTTCTGGGTGCACTGTGCAGCCCCAACACAGCTCCTGCATGTCATTTGGGGGGAGGGGCAGAAAACTGTCCCTCTTGGCTGCAGTCCTTAGTCAAAAACTCCTAGATTGCCTGTACATTCTCATCAACCCACTGTGTTAGGGTTTTAACCCTTTAAGTTCCAGAGTGGTACGCAAAGGGTTAAGCTTGATATGAAGGGTTCCTGGGAACATGGGAAATTGCGCAGCATTGATGCACAGTGTAATCACAGGGGGAGGTCTCTTCAGACCCTGTTTTGCCCCCTCTCCGTTGTTCCTCTTGGGTTCACAATGCAAACCCAGCTTCATTATCAGGTTTGCTCCTAGGGGAGCAGATCTGCCGATGCCTCAACAATCACATGGTAGTTGACCTTTGGGTGGAACGTTTAACGACTTGAATGCCAGAAAGTTCTCCAACACATTGGGAATCAGCGCTTTGATATCTTCTAGCATTCAGTGTTAACATACTAGTATCGGTGCCGATACCAGCATTTGCGCGAGTACTTGTACTCGCGCAAATGCGGCTGATGCCAGCACAGATACCCTGTGTCAGGGTCGGTGCTGCGGAGAGGGAGCCCGGGGAGCTGCTCACAATGCTCCCCGGTCACCTCTCTCACTCCTGCAGGGTCGGAGCATTGCCGCGGGTTACCATGGCAACGCTCTGATGCTGACCTCTGCCGGGGCTCGCGAGAGAACAGCGAGCACCCAGCAGAGGAGGGTAAGGGAGGCAAGATGGGGCAGCGGGTGTTGAAAGAGGCAGAGAGTGGGGTGAAGAGGGTGAAAAAGAGGCAAAAGGAGGAAGGATCAGGAGGCAAAAGGAGGGGGGATCAGGAGAGAGAGAGAGAGAGGCAAAAGGGTGGGATCAAGAGTCAAGGAGGGGGAGAAAGGGGGATCAAAACAGAGAGAAAAAGCCAAGGCAAAAGAAGGGGGCTCAAGAGGGGGAGAATGAAGCAAAAGGTGGGAATCAAGTGGGGGAGAGAGTCAAAAGGGGAGAATCAAGAGGTGGTGTGTGTGTGTGTGTGTGTGTGTGTGTATATAATATATATATATATATATATATATATATATATATATATATATATATATATATTTCAAGTGCTCACAGATACTAATTACCTATACTTTTTTTTGCGGTCATTTGCCAGTTTTCCAAGTACCTAAAGCATATAGGTACTGGAAAACTGGCAAATGACCGCAAAAATAGTATCGGTAATTGGTATCGGTGAGTACTTGAAAAAAGTATCGGTACTCGGTCTTCAAAAATCGGTATCGGTGCATCTCTAGTGTTAACCCTTTGAGTGTCAGAGGGGTACACAGTGCATTGCAGAGCAATGCATTGCGTACCCCCTGACACTCAAAGGGTTAAATTCCTCATTCAAATGAACACTTACACCTAAAATGATATGGGGAAATATGCTGTAGTTCATGCTAGCATCTGTAACAATGTTCTGTTTGTTTACTGAGGCCTAAAATCTAGTCTAACATTTCTTTGTGTGATCTGCCATACGTTCCCTATAACTCCCTGACTCCATTACCAAAGCAATATTGATAGCTGTCTTAGAAGTGACAGTGCTGTATTATCTTTAATTGGGTTTATGTAAGGTCTTTCTAATTACAAGAGCAGTGGGTACGAATCCCAGACTGTTTTAGTGCTTGTTTTTCATTACAAACTGCACAAACAGTTTGTTAACAAAGTGGAGTATATATAAGATAGATTAACCTTTTGAATTCCTGAGGGTTATGCAATGCATTTGGCACTCAAAGGGTTAAATAAAGTACGTTTAGGATGAGCTTTTTAGTATGTATTATAAAAATAACTAATTTTTACAGACACTAGCTGTAAGTACTTAATGTTTAAAATAATGGAATGAGGTGTCGGTGTTCTGTTATATCTATAGGAATTAGAAAATGTTATAGTCTATGATTCAATAAATTGCACACACCTTCTGATCGGTGACGATTAAAATTACCGTGTGCAGTGAGCAAAGTTTGAGGACTTAGGGTCCAAACTGCAACTGTCATGTCTGCCTCCATGGTCGTCACATCAGAACAAATTTGAAGATGTTATCTCTTGAACAAAAGCAAGTAGGCAAAATTCATACTGGCCATTAGGACTTGCTGACCATTGTTTTGTGTGTGTGTGTGTGTGTGTGCGCGCGCATGGGGGGGGGTTGTTATTAGGAGATAGTAATTCTCCTTTAAATGATGTTTCTCTTGACTTTGTGGCAGAAGAAGGTTGCGTTCATGCCGTCTTTGAATTGATGGTTCTCACCTCCTAATCTCTCTTCTACCAGAAGAAGCTTGGGAGGGAGCATTGTCTCTCCTTTGGTCTACATCCCTTCTGATTTGCCTGGCACCTACCAATAAAAAGCCTGCCTGGGTGACCTGAAATAGCTACACCTTAGATGGCAGAAGTGAGACCAATGCATGATGAAAGAAATAAATAAAATTAGGGTACAGCTGCCGATTACTGGAGGCAAAACTGTAGACTCAATATGTCAAGGGGAATCACATCATAGTGAAGCACAGGACTTCTGCACCAATTATCTCTTCTTCTACTGCTCTGTCATCTGCATGGCAATTTATCTATCTATTATCAACTTAACAATTTGTTTTCGTGTGCAAGCACAATATCAGGTGTTATATTCAGTTGATGAATCTATACAGTACTATGTATATGCACAGATTTAATAGCAGTGAAAATGGAGGTTCTTGCCTTCCAAAGAACAAGTGATTTGGAAGTAATATGGCTCATTTAGGTCACTTTAAATTCATCTACCCCTTCAAGACTAGGATTGGGTTGACCGTAAATATATATATTAACTTCAATACAGATTTTGGCAAGCACACCCAAAGGATAAAAAAGGTTTAACTGTTTGAGTGTCAGAGATATCCAACACTTTGGTTACTTAACTGGCTCGCAGATGGTTAAATTGCAGGAATGTGGGGACAATTTTGCCTAAAATAGCTGAACTAAAAAATACAGGTGCAATTCTGGAACAAACCAACTGCACCAGAGGGGTTAAAATAATAATTTCTAAAAATCAGGCTTTTAAAGGGATAGTAATAGTTCATGTTATGTTTATTTTGTATTTGTAGAGATTAAAAAAATATAAACAACAATGTTATTCTTATCTCTCAAACCTTTATGGTTTGAGAGATATACCTTTCTAAATTTATGTCTTCCGGGCTGTTTCACGGAAGTCAGCGAATAGCTGATGGCTGCAGAATCTGGTCTGCAAAGTGTGCCTGGTTTGCAAGCATACTTTGTAGACCATTCCAATGAACTATGTATTTCTAAAGAGCACGATTTCAGCTCTGCTGAAGAGCCTCCGTCCGGTCAAATGACCAGATTCTGCAGCCGTCAGCTATGCACTGACTTCTGTGAAACTGCCAGGAAGACATAACTTTAGAAAGGGATATCCCTCAAACCATAAAGGTTTGAGAGATAAGAATTACATTGTTGTTTATATTTTTTAATCTCTACAACATAAAATGAACTGTTACTATCCCTTTAACACTTTGAGTGCCTAAAAGGTATCCAGTTCATTGTGTTGCAATTACATTTCTTATGCTAATGGATGTTTTCAGTGACGAATATTTCCTAAACTGTACATCTGCAGGAAGGTCCGGGTGATGTTAAGAGGCCGGTCCTGCTCTGCATCCTGCCTCCGACGCAGTCATGCACTGTAGAGACTGCCCGAAAGCACAGAATGCTTCCAGCACAGAACTCCCAGCATTCCACTCAGAATGCTCCCAGCACAGAACTCCCAGCATTCCACTCAGAATGCTCCCAGCACAGAACTCCCAGCATTCTGTGCTCCCAGCATTCCGTGCGTTCGGGCAGTCGCTACTGCTCATGATGGCTTCTGACAAACATTCTAGCGAATTATTCTATAGGAGATATATTTATATAAAAATATAAAACAAAAGAAATGGTATCAAACACTGAAGTAAATGCACACACAGGTCTTATGAAAAAAGGTGCTGATTTATTTATTTGTCAACGTTTCGGCCCCCTTATCATGGTCTTGATAAAGGCCCTCCAGAGGGCCGAAACGTTGACAAATAAATCAACACCTTTTTCATAAGACCTGTGTGTGTACTTAATTCATGGTTTTATACCATTTCTTTTGTTATATCACTTTATTTAAGTAGCACCCAGGCAGTAGAAATATTATTTGTATATGTCAAATAGGAGTGCCCATTCAGGGGAGGGCTGGCCTGGGGGGCAGGGGGGCAATTGCCCCCTGGGCTGGTCACATGTCTGGGCTGGTGGGCCACTTCCACAGCCTCTCACTTTCTGCTATAAATGGAGCTACACAAGTGATACCACAGCGCTACAATCCAAATGAAATTAAATTGTAACTAATTTCCCTTGTAAGCTCTATAGTATCACTAATGTTCTTCATTTACATTATAAGCGCTGTAGTATCAATAGTGTAGCCCCATTTCAACTGTAAGCTCTATGGTATCACTTACCTTACTTTGCAACATTAATTCCAATTTTAAAACTAAGAAAAGGAGGGTGGGCTGGAACAGTGGGCTCAAACAATAATAGAAATGGGCCACTTGATTGTATTTTCCCCCCAGGCTATAAGTTGCCAGCCCTCCCGTGTGCCCATTCCTTCCTTAATTATCAACGTATATAATTTGTTAGAATGCATCTCTCCCTCAGTGCCTAACATGCACATATGCAGTAGAGCCTGCTGGAATGATGCAGTCGTGCACAGTAGAGAGTGGCCGAATGCGCTGGCCTCCAGGCAGAACGGCTGATCCGGAGCACTGCCTGTCTCCGGTCCTGGCTGCTGGGTGGCACTTTGGCCCGTGCACGTGGGCCTTCAATACTATTGTGTGTGTGTGTGTGTATATATATATATATATATATATATATATATATATATATATATATATATATATATATATATATATATATAGCTAGGATTGCCTAGTTTTTGCAGCATTTACATTGCACTTCCAGAATTATTTGCAGCAGCGTGCAGATGAGAACAACCTTGTAGACCTTTCTTTATTATAACAAACCCATATGAATGTGAACTGCCCCTTGTCTTATGCATACTGCTATCATAGTTTATTCTGCAAAGCACAGATTGGAAATACATGAGCCGTTGAACCTGCTTACAGACAGCTGTTTTGATCTCATGGGTCTTGTCAGTGTGGGACTAGATGACTGTGAAATTTGGGAACTGTTTTTGTGCCCTATGGTGATGTTGGTTTGTTGAGAAGTTACTTGGTCTTAAGGTTATTTTCAGGTGAACAAAGTTTAAAAGAAAATGTGTATGTGTTTGGGGTCTGTGATGGAAGCAGAATCAGCGGGCACATTAAAAGCATCAAAGAGTTATCCCTGGAAAAGGTTATGTTTATTACACTTTAAAGTACATGATCATGAATAACACACACATTAATGAAATACCGCCCCCCCCAAGTGTAATCTGCTTTTCCTGGAGTGACTAATCTGTGTCCTCGGATGACCCATTGATATCTGTGTGTTCACCTGGAATATTATACTGAATACAGGCAATTGTGATGAATGAAGCTGGCTGGTATTCAGAGGGGGTGGAGTTAAATAGACAGGATATTTGATTAAATATAAAAAGGCTATTATTCCATAACAACTTAATAACTAAGAAATTAAGTGAATTTGGACCATCAGTAAAAAAAGATCAAGAATACAAAAAAAGATAATAAATATTATTAATTTTTAAATTATTGTCTAGGCTTTTTACTCTTTTTGAGACATATTCTTAAAGATACACAATTCTGTAATAAACCAACTCCATCAAAATCCCTATTGATTTAAAAGGAGTTTTGATCTCTGGGGGAAGATGCACTAAGGTGTAATAAGATGTATATGTTATTCTGTTGAGCCAATGAAATAAGATATTTCAAATGGAAGAAAACTTAGTGTATTGACTCCACAGAATAACACAGGAACTGGAGAATTGATATCACTAGAGAAGTTATCTCTTCTTTATCACACCTTAATGCATAATCCCCCTGGAATCGGGTGGGCAAATATTAAAAAAAAAAAATTCTGGGATCCACCACTACTACCATCATGAATGCTAGAGAGCAAAGGAATATACTGGCGCCCTCTTTCATTCAACATGTTAGAAACACCATTAAAGAGATAGTAATGCTTGCAAATGACTAATCCCCATATTGTAGCTTTGTTAAAAAGAAACTTATTGCCCCCAGTGTCATCTCTCAAAACCTTATGGTTGTGAGAGATAACGCTCAAAGTTCCCCCCTCCCTCCCCCTTCCCTGGCTGAACGCTGACTGCAGGGGAAGCTGTCATACGACCGTCTTATGTGCATCAGGCGGCTCTGTAGCTGAGCCGAGATCACGTTTATAAAAAATAATTCTTTCACTGAAACGGTCTTCTACGTGTGCTTGGTTTGTGCTTGGTTTGCAAGCACACGTAGAAGACTGTTTTAGTGAAAGATTTCTTTTTTATAAACGCGATCTCGGCAATGCTGCAGAGCCACCTGATGCAAGTAATACCGGATATCCCTGTAGTCAGCATTCAGAGTTCAGTCAGGGAAGGGGGGAACTTTAAGCTCTATCATCTCTCAAACCATAAGGGTTTGAGAGATGACACTGGGGGCAATACGTTTCTTTTTAACAAAGCTACAATATGGGGATTAGTAATTTGCAAGTATTACTATCCCTTTAACTCAATTAGAATTGTATTTGTTCGTCTTATTTTGTAGTTGGTTTGCCACAGAATTGCTGCTCTGTTCCTTCATACATAAGGTCTATTGTTTTTGTTCCAATTATTTTACTTGATGTTACATTAGCATTGTAATATTTACCTTTTAAAGAGATTGTAATATATTTAAGCTTTAAGATTGACTGTATTAAAGGGATAGTAATGTTTCAAAATAAAAGCAGCTCCAATTAATCTTCATAGTATTTGGGACATGGAGAGTGTTATTTCAATACTGTCAGAGTTGTATTTCAAGAGTAACTGAATGATAAAGTATCCCTCACCTGCCCCTTTTATCTAGTGTAAGCCACTTCCCCTCAGATGTGGAAACTGGTCTCTTGATCAGACAGCTCACAGCAAGGGACAGTCTTCCTTCTGTGAGCATAAGGAAAACCCTGCCCCCTTGACAGGTTTTTCAGTTTTTTCCTAATGCTCACTGAAGATTGTCCCTCTCTGTGATCCATCTGGACAGTCTTGCTGCTCTGAGGTGACCAGTGTTACATCAGTAAAAGGGGCAGGAGGGAATGCTTTATCATTCAGTTACTCTTAAACTACAACTCTGACAGTACTGAAATAACACTCTCCATGGCCCAAATACTATGAAGATTAACTGGAGCTGCTTTTAGTTTGAAACATTACTATCCCTTTAAATAAATAAACTAAAGCAGCTGTGCCTTTTTTCTATAACTTGTGTAGCATAAGTGTAATTGCTAAGTTCCCCCCTCCCGCCTCTATAACCTTTTGAGTGCCAGAGGGGTATGGAACGTATTGCAAAGCAATGTGTTCCATACCACTCTGTCACTGAAAGGGTTAAGCTACATCAGCTCTCTAGCTGACAGACTTGGATTCTGGTCTGTGGACCGGACGGCTCCTCTGGAGAGCTGCTATAGCAGTGCTTACACAGCAAATCTTCATGACAACGGTCTACAAAGTGGGCAAGGTTTGAGGCAGTAGACTACCCACTTTGTAGACCGTTTTCATGGATATTTTCTTTGTATGCAATGCTCTTTCAGCTCTGCAGACGAGCCATGCTGTCTGCAAACCAGAATCCAAGTCTGTCAACTAGAGTGCTGACGTAACTTAAAGGGGCGGGAGGGGTAAACTTTACATAGCGATTACTCTTAAACTACATGTTATATAAAAAAAAGACACAAATTCTTTAGTTTATTTAATACCTTCAATATTAAAGCTTAAATATATGAAGTATAACTATCCCTTTAATGCTTTTGTACTGAAACCATTTGAGTGCCGGAGGGATATCCAGTTCATTCCGAAGCAATGCGTTGGACACACTTATCGCACAAAGGGTTAATTAGTTTGCTCTCCTGCCCAATACCTGTTTTAGGAGGGCAGTTACAGGTTTCTTAGTGTTACCTTTTCTTCCCATTTTTACCTCTCTCTTCCTTCTCTTTGTGCAAGATCAAAGCCCACAAGTAGCTGCTAGTTCCCAATCCCATTTTCCTGATGTCTCCTCACACAGGTGTAAGATTCCAGCTGCTCGTGAGAGGCCAGTAGTTTGTTTTTTATTCTTTTATAGGTCTTCCATATGAAGTTTTACTGCACGAGGCAAAGTCCTTTAAACGAATCCTGCAATAACCAAAGACACACGTTAGTTACCCTTTAACTCAGTGGTGGACTATTCTTTTGACCCATATCTGTACACAGTCCAGTTCTGATTTATTAAACCACCAATTTGGCCTCTTCTTGGGCCTTTATCAAGTCTTGATAAAGCCCCAAGAAGGCTCTGAAACATCAATTTAATAAATCAGCATTATTTTGCAACTTGACATCTGTGAGTACAGGTATTACTACGGAAACTGGATGTATATGGGACATTTATAGCTAGCAACCAAGCCTGTTGACTTTTTTTTGGTTGCATCCAGAAATAGGCACTTTGTAAAGGTGATAGAAAGGCAGATAGGTAGATCATCAGTCGGTCTAGGTGTAGCACTGAAATGTTGACCATTGCAATCAGTCTCTGCAAATTTATCAATACCCACTGATGCTACTCTTCATGTACAGTATTTATATTATATTTTGGAATGGAGTACTTCCATCAGCAATACACATTTTCTTGCCTCCCTGCCAGACAAACCCAGGAGAAGCAGCGAAGTTGGAGTCATTGCATTTTGGCGTTTGAATCCTCAGTTTCCTAGGATCTGCCCTATTTTGTGAAGTATATGCTACACAGCACAGTTATAAATATTCTGAAACTTGGCTGTATGTCCAGAATATAAACATGCATTGTTTCGATGTCACAGGTGTCCCACACTTTTAAGGTGCCCATGTACAGTGATTTCATCTTTGAAAATGACCAGATTAACTGGTCATCACACTGTGTATGGTCCAGGTTAATCAGAGCATGCCAACCCAATTGGTAAGTTTGGTTGGTCAGCAAGGTTTGAAAATGGCCTGGCAATCTGATTGATGTGTATGTGGCCTCAGCAGAATTATACAAAAAAAATAACAATCTTGCCTGAAACTTTGACATGAGGTTGTTCTGAACTGATTCTCACATGCACACTCTTATATCTGTACAAACACACACACACTCTCACATGTGCGCAAACATATGTGTGCATGCACTGTCTGCTTCCCCAAGCCTTGTTCCGTGTCCATTGGTAGCCACAGAATCACAAAAACACAGTGTGACCCCAGCCGTGTACCACTATCACTTTGACAGTGTATGTGTGGTTCTTTGGCTAGCAGCCATCCAGCCTTTTCATACTGGTAGTCACAGATGCCAGTAGTATCCCTAGAACAACACATATTCTACCTGACACCTCAATGTTTCCCAACGGTAGCTATAGTTACCATTGGTAACCACTTAAAAACACATACACTGACACCCAGCCTTTTTCCACTCATATTATAGAACCACAAACTGTGTGACCCTGTAGCCTTGTCCCACTGGTATCCATAAAACCACACATACACTGTACGGCACTGAGCTTTGTCCCAGGTAGCCTCATAACCACACTTACATTGACTTCTTCCCTATCCTTTTCCCATTGTCCACGGGTAGACACAGAATACACATTCACTGTCTGATGGTCTGTATCAGGGTGGGGGCATTGGAGGGTACCGAACGATAGGGAGGGCAGGTGATAAGGGTTGGATGACAGAGGAGGGAAGCAAAAGATTTGAAAAAGAGAGAAGAGATGACAGGGTGAGGGAGCTGATGACACCAGAAGGGAAAGGAGTAGATGACATTGGGAGGGAAAGGTAGAAATGTTACGAGGAGGGAAAGGAAGAGATGACACAGGGATGGGAAATCGGAGGTCATATGAGGGGGAAAAAGAGGATGTGACATAGGGAGGGGAAGGATAGGATGACACGGGGAGAGGAAGGAGGAAAGGACATGGGAGTAGAAGGAGATGACATGGACAGAGGGTTTGAGGAGATGACACAGGCATGGGAAAGAGGGGATGACCTGGGCAGAGGAAGGAGGGAATGATACAAGGAGAGGAAAGAGGGGATGACACTGGGAGGGGAAGGAGGGGATGACATGGGGAGGGGATGATGTGTTGAATAAAAGGATGGGATAACAACACTTCCTGCCAAGGATTTCACAGGTAGGAGACAGCATGACATGGGAAAGTGCAGAGGACTTATGTTTGGGCCACACTATGAAGCGTGGGGGAAAAGTCTATTGAGGAGCAGGTGTTTGGCAGAGGGCTAAGTATATGCAAGGAATGCTTTGCCAGAAACAAGAAAAGCACTACCCCATTGTTGTTAGAATTTGAAGAATAGCCATGTCGTTCTAATAATGGTTGGAGAAATGTATTTCGGAGGCTGTGCCCCCCATAATCATTATTTAGCCCATTGCTAGCTCAGGTTTGGGTCTCTGTTGTAGATCCAGAAACAGATCACTGGGGAATTTCTCCCTATGATGACCGCACTGTCTTCTTAAAAAGAAAGCTGGTACCCAGGTGTGTGTATAAGTATGCATGTGTGTAGATATATATATATATAGCTTATAGGTAGATCTAAGCATGCACATACTTTTTTATTATATAATGTAACTTGTTTGGTAATTGGCACCCCGCAATTTTTTTTTTTTCCTTAACCGTTTACATTGCAAAGCATTGTGTATTAAATATTATTTGTGTGTGTGTATATAAATAGATAGATAGATATGTAAAATTAATTTGCACACATAGTTTTCACTCTGATGAGGGGACATTCCCAGCTTTCAGTCTGTGAATTCTTATATCTGTAGTAAAATACACATGCACACTATTACATGAGTGGAGCAAGCATTTCATACATAATGCTTTTACTCTTTCATTTAACAAACCACAGCAATTTATGGCCAGATTACTTTGAGGTTTTATCCCTCCGCATTTTGTACATTAACGTGTATTTGCAGTGGTACTGTGGGGTGATACAGTCCTTAGCTGCTTTACCCACATCTCATATTATTCTTTGTGAAAGATGCCTGCCTTCAAATCTAGGTCACTTTATTCATCAACCTAAAACAAAAAGCAAAGCTAGGATTTCTGCTTTGGGTCAGAGCACAAGAGACATTGTGATGTATGTCATATTAGTATTAGATCAGATGATGTGTCCTTCCCCAGTAAAAATCTAATGTAAGTGTACACTCACACTTTGATAACCAAATTGATTGAAAGTGGAACTGCGTTGTGCCACAGAAACATGGAAAAAAACAGCCCAGCTGTAATAGCACTTAAATGCAATTCCACAAGCTAATGTGTGGTGCAGTTGGCTTGCTATAGAAATGTTCAGTAGGGGTCAGCTGTAAATCCGTATTAATTTAAAAGGGGCTTTTTAATCGGTGTTTAAAAGCACCATTTAAATCAATGGGACATTTAATAATGTTTACCGTATTTGTCCCAGACCTGCATTTTTGTAGCTCCCAGAATTGCACCAATATAGTGTTACCTAATAAACAATCATAATAATTTGGTAGGATACCCAAAATTTTAAAAGTGAGACTGTAAAACTTTACTCTTACTAAATTTGTTAAAATGGCAAATATGTGAAATGAAAATGGATGAGCACCACCTTCTGGAACAATTTGAGCACACTGACCTAGGTGTAGAAAGGCAAGTGGCCCCCATTGGATGAGGCTAGTTGTTAACTTTCCTTCATGATTGTGATTGTTACAAATATTTTCATTCCATTTCCATAAAGAATTAAATAGACTGTGGTAGGTGCAGTATAGTGATCGTGGTACCCACTATGGTATGCCAACTCATACAAATGGGTTAGTATAATTCTTGGAAGGGTAGCAGCTATCAAATACAGCAGCAAATTAGTTGTATTTCAAAAATATTAGCATCTTTGAAGGGGTTAAAAAAAACATATTATAAGAATTCCATTTCCATACGGTTGTGTCTTTTGCTTTATTAAGATTTCAGTTAAAAAATTAGTTACATTTTCTCTGCCAATACTAACAAACCACAGTTACCTTGTAAAAGTAAAGATTCTGTCAAAAAATATGTGAATTTTTCTAAGAAATAATGCTGAGATCAGTTAACGATAACAACAGTTTGAAAACAGATGCAGCACAGGAACTTTTCATAATGCAGCACATAAGTGGTTAAGAAGAAACAGGGGGAAAACAGCTGGAACACAGGGAACAAATACAATTACAGAATTCCTATTGATTTAAACCCTGCAGTGCCAGAGGGGTACCTAATGCATTGCATTACAATGCATTGGGTACCCCTCTGGCAATTAAATTGGGTTTCTAACTCCCTGAATACGGGAGTTCTCCCAACACAATTTGTTGGCATCCTCGATAACATTTAAGAGGTTAACAGCCTCATTTAAATCAATCAAATTTTATTTGTTCCCTATGATACAGTTGGTTTGCCCCAGAAGACTGATGTATTAACCTTTTGAGTGCCAGAGTAGGTACGCAACGCATTGCAAAGCAATACGTTGCCTTCCCCTCTGGCACTCACAGGGTTGAGTAAAAACTGGGGCAGACCAACTGCACCATAATGAACAAATATAAATTGATACAACTAGGGTTTTTAACTCCTTGAATGCTGGTGAGTTTATAAACACATTGAGAAGCAATACATTGAAGTCCTCTTTAACATTCCAGGGTTAAAAACCCCCATTTAATTAAAAGTGGTGGGTGTTTTTGTTCCCTCTGGTGCAAATGGTTTGATCCAAGGTATTGCTCCTATGGAAAAGGTATGTCATATTGCAAGTGCAGGCTTACATCTTCATACCTTATTAAATGCAACTTGATTGTTGGTAGGCAGACCTCATTCATAAACAAGAAATCTGCACTTTCCCCATGATTCTGGGCAGATTAGAAAGGATTAGGGGAAAGCATGTAGATCCCTCTCAGATGGAGGATTAATATGCTAAACTGTCAGAGCCTGTCTACTCTCCTCTTGTTACCAACGCCACAAAAGTATCTTAAGCAGATGATAAATCTGGATGGTTTTGTAGTGGCAATGAAGTATGAAGCAGAAACATTTGACCTAAATTACAAAATGGATCCTCTGCACAGAATGTTGATGCCCAGGGGAATTCATCTTTGCACAGTCTGCTTTTTAATGCATTCTCCTTATTGGAAGATTTTGAGGAGGGGTGCAGTTGTGACTGGGTTTGGCATACTGGGGAGCCTATCCTGTGTACACTATCCTGGAAACAGTTTCATGTCTTGGCTGGCAGCCCCAGACACCATCATACATGGCCGTTGCCAGCCAGTAAGAATAGTGTTCAGCGAGCGCCTTCCCAAAAGCTTAGCAAAGAACACCCCTTTGGCATTAAAACAGTTAACTGTCAGAATATAGGTCCCTGTTACACTAAGACCTTTAGAGATCCTCTGGTGGTGAGCTGCATCTTGAGTCTGTGTTGATGCATGATTCAAACTTGCTCTGTGTTTTTGAACAAGAGCGTAACTGCAGAGGGTGCATTTGTGAAGTGGCCTGTGATCCAAGGTTGCCTATCAGCCCCATGGCCCCATTCTTGTTACTCCACTGAGAAACAAGTTTTGTGGGCCCTCCAAAACGTAGCGTAGTTACAGCACTGGTTTTGTGTGTGTGTGTGTGTGTGTGTGTGTGTGTGTGTGTGTGTGTGTGTGTTGGGTCGGGGGGATGATGGCTCTGCCTCAGATTTTGCTCAAGGGTCTAGCAGATTAGTTACACCACTCCTCATTTATAGAGATTAAGATCAATTTGCTTTTGTGCTCCAAACTGATAGGCATTGCATCACTTCAGAATTATATGTGCAGATGACAATGCATGATCCTACTGTAATGCCTACGAGGTGGGGGTAGGAGAGTAGTTTTCATTAGTGATGCTGATGTTCTAAGAGATAGTGGTGCAGTTCTGGTGTGAACCAATCATGGGTATTAAATAAAAATCCCTGTTGATTTAAAGAGATAGTAATGTAAAAAAAACTGTATTGGACTGTTCATGTTACTTTGTTATAATGCATAGCTTGTTTTGATTTAAAGGGATAAGTAATGTTTCATAATAAAAGCAGCTCTAATTAATCATCATAGTATTTGGACTTTGGAGAGTGTTATTTCAATTCTGTCAGAGTTGTAGTTCAAGATTAATTCAATGGCAAAGTATCCCCCTCCCCCCCTTTTACTGATGTAACACTGTTCAGCCAGATCAGAAGGGAGGTGCCCAGGTAGACTGCAGAAAGGGACAATCTTCAATTAAGATAAGGGAAAACCTGTCAAGGGGGGCAGGACTTTCATTGTACTCATAGGAAGAAGATTGCCCCCTGCTGTTATCTGTCTGGTATATGGACTGCATTCCACATCTGAGAAGAGATGGCTTACACTAGATAAAAGGGGTGGGAGGGGAACTTTGCTTGTGAATATCTCTGAAACCATAAAGGTTTGAGAGATAAGACTTATATTGTTCTTCATGTTTTTTTAATGCCTACAAAATAAAATAAAGATAAAAAGAAGTATTACTATCCCTTTAAAAGATTTGCCCTCCTGGCCATTTCCATTACATCAGGCAGAGATCCCTCATATCCGAAAGCTGGTCACTTGACTGGATGGATCATAATGAGGGACAGTTTTGTGTCTGTAAGTATAAGGAAAACCCTGTATCGCTTGATATAGTGGGGCAGAGTTTTCCTTATGTTGACACAGTATTGGACCGGCTTTCGGATCTGCCTGACATAATGGAAAGGGGCAGAAGGGGGGAATCTTTTAAATCAAAGAATATGAAGGTAATGAGATTTAAAAATATGCTATTCATTATAACAGATTAATACAAACAATCCTATACAGTTTTTGTTTTTTTACAATACTGTCCCTTTTAATGGAATGTTTAAAGGGATAGTAATACTTCGTTTTAACTTTATTTTATTTTGTAGGCATTAAAAAAACATGAAGAACGATATAAGTCTGATCTCTCAATCCTTTTTGGTTTATGAGATATTCACAAGCAAAGTTCCCCTCCCTGCCCCTTTTACCTACTGTAAACAATCTCTTCTCAGATGTGGATCAGGTTATATGACCAGACAGATAACAGAAGGGGACAATTTTCTTTGTATGAAAACAATGAAAGCCCTTCCCCCCTTGACAAGTTTTTCCCTTATCTTAATTGAAGATTGTCCCTTTCTGCAGTCTACCTGGGCACCTCCCTTCTGATCTGGCTGAAGAGGGGGGGATACTTTGTTTGTGAATATCTCTTAAACCATAAAGGTTTGAGAGATAAGTCTTATATAATTCTTCATGTTTTTTTAATGCCTACAAAATAAAATAAAGTTAAAACGAAGTATTACTATCCCTTTAAGCTAGAGAGGTCTCCAACACATTGCCTTCAGTGGGGAGTATTTGGGGTCCTTTTGTCCTGCAACAAAGACTCGTGTCTACCTCCATGGACATGATATTCGTAAACCAATGAAAGACTGGATATAGAGAACCAAATTCACACCGAACTGATTCATACTGGGGGGATTTTATGCCCAGATTATGATAAGTGGAGGCTTATTATATGAGGTGATGTTAGCATACCTGATAATGCTCCAGATCTGCCCTGCAGGCTCTGTTTTTCATACTTACGGTAATTACAGGGTCTCCAGTGGCTGATTTCCCAACTTGCAGAGTTCCCCAGTAACTGTGTCCTCTTCTACCCTTTTCTGATCACCCCCACACCTGTGTAGCTTCAAACTCTGCCTTTCTCCCTGCCAATCCCACCTGTCCTGATGAATCCCTGCCCACATTATGACACGAATTGTGACATTTGAACACGATGATCCCTGTTCCAAATGGATACATTTGGGGGCTCGAAGGTTCCCAGGTATTGGGTTTTAGAGTCCCTTTAAAGTGATAGTAATACTTGCAAATTACTAATTATATACAGATTGTAGCTTTGTTAAAAAACTTATGGCCCCCCAGTGTCATCTCTCAAACCCTTATGGTTTGAGAGAAGATAGCGCTCAAAGTTCCCCCCTGCCCCCCCTTCCCTGACTGAACGCTAAACGCTGACTGCAGGGATATCCGATATTTCTTGCATCAGGCAGCTCTGCAGCATTGCTGAGATCGCATTTATAAAAAAGAAATCTTTTACTAAAACGGTCTTCTACGTGTGCTTGCAAACAAAGCACATGTAGAAGACCATTTTAGTGAAAGAATTCTTTTTTATAAACACTATCTCGGCTCAGCTTCAGATCTGCCTGATGCACATAAGACTGTCACATGACAGCTTCCCCTGCAGTCAACGTTCAGCCAGCATGTGAGCATATAATCCCAAGTGTCTTGCATTGCCACCCCATTTACCACATATCTGATGCTCATTCATGAATCTTCCACTTCCTACAATACAAACAATTTACATGCAATCTTAAAGGGACAGTAACACTTAATATGTAAAAAATATATATTGTATGGTTTATCCTCCTGAGTAAAACAGGGTACTCTTAGTTCTGATAGATGTTTTATTCAATAGTTATTGTAGTTCAAACTTGTATTTTCTTTAGCTGAAGTATCTCAATGGCCTGAAATTTTACAGTGGTGCTGTTGCTATACCATCCTATAGAGTTTATGGTCAATTGACCAGAGTTGTCCATAGATTAGTGTTAGAACAACACCACAGTACTATTACAGGCAAATTAATTATTGCACCTACAAAAAAGGTTTGAGCTGCAATAACTTTTAAATAAATCACCTCTCAACAGTGGGACTACCCTTTACTCATGATCATACAGTAAATACTTTTTACATTTTACTTGTTACTATCCATTTAAGGAGAAATATGCCCTTGGAATAAGATTTTTTTTAGTTTAAATGCTTCATTTACCTAGGTAGGTGACCAGATATTGCTTTTTATTTACTTTTTTACTTATGAACTCAGTGGTTCTCAATCAGGATGCCGTCTTCCATGAAAACATTGACAAAAATGTGACTATTGAGTTTTGCATGTGCATGTAAGGAAATTATTATGCACAATATGCTTGTGTTTGCCCTTCCGGTTGTGAGACTTAAAAATAACTGCATATTTATGTATTGTTCTACTTGATTACTCCCTTGACAAATATGTATAAAATGCTAGGAGTGCCCTGAAAATTCCAGACTGTGTGATAGGGGTGCCTCAAATGAAAAAAAAGATTGATAACCACTACTGATCAGAAGCATTTCATTGTCTTCAGAATGTTTACATTGCCCTTTAGAATAATGGTGGGGTTGGGTAGAACCTTAAAAAGCGAACCCCCTCCTTGATTGTAATGAACCATGTATACATTCTCAGTACAATATAATTATTCTGATTAGTTCTACACTACAGCATAGTTCGAATTATCCAACCAGTAAATGGATATACCTGACTACTGCATGAATGACACCTGCGTCGGTAAGTCCTGTTTAATTAAAAAGCCTGTTACCTCAAAGGTATAGTAAAGTTCCTCTTTAATGTGCAGATGTTAACCTATTTTTCCACACAAGGAGCTTACTGCTAACCTGTAATAAGAGATTGTTCTCTAAAATAAATTAAACAGTTTTGAGGGGACTAAGTTCAAAAGAAAACTGGGCAAACCAGCCGCACCATAGGGGACAATTAGAAATTCCAATTGATGTAACGCTTTGAGTTCCAGAGGGGCATGCAACGCATTGCAGAGCAATGTAATGCATACCTCCTTGCACTCAAAGGGTTAAATGGAACTTCCAACTCTTAGGATTCTAGAGAGGGGTCGGCAACACATTGCTGAGAAATGCAATTAAACGTCTCAACATTTAAGGGGTTAAAAAAGCTCCATTTTAAGGAATGCAAATCTGGGGAATTTGTTTGTGCAACCTATGGTGCAGTTAGTTTAAAGGGATAGTAACACTTAATATGAAAGAAAATATATATATATATATTGTAGTGTTTATCCTCCTGGGTAAAACAAGGGTACTCCCACTGCTGAAGAGGTGTTTTATTCAAAAGTTATTACAGCTCAAACTTGAATTTTTTTGGTGCAATATCTCAGTGGCCTGAAAATTAAAGTGGTGTTTTTGCTACAGCATCCCAACTCTGGTCAGTTGACCATAAATCTCAATAGGATGGTGTAGCAACAGCGCCACTGTACAATTTTTGGCCACTGAGATATTGCACACAAAAAAATAAAGTTTGAGTTATAGTAACTTTTGAATAAAACACCTCTCAGCAGTAGGATTATCCTTGTTTTTCTCAGGGTGATAAATCCTACAATATATTGTTTTTTACATATTAAGTATTACTGTCCCTTTAACCCAGAATTACACTGCTTCACTTTTCTACATAAGGCTCTTAGAGAGGAACTCAAGAAACGCGTGCAATCACTATCTGCAATGTACTTTTGACGGAAAATTTATTAATGCCAAAATGTTACTGAATTATGCATGTTATTTATGAATTCTCAAATGTGCACTTTTTTATGGCAAATGCATATAAAAAATGTGTGTGGCTAAAATGTCTGCCATTTTGGGAGACTGCTCCTAATTCTGCAAAGCAGTTGGCATTCATTTTCGTAAGTCTGGCTAAACTTGCCATTAAAATAGGAACATATACTAACTATGCTGTTAAGTTAGGAGCATGTGATATCGTTTCAATTAATTTAGGAGCATGTGCTAATTGCGCAATTAATTTAGGAGGATGTGCTTACTGTGCCGTTAATGTAGGAACATGTTCTATTCAACATCAAGGCATTAGTATGTTTCTTGCATCAAAATATGAGTAATCTCAAATAAGACATACATTTATGGGTTTCAAAAAATAGTTAAAGGGGAACGATCACCCCAAATAAAGTCCACCTCCTCTAATTAGGCATCTAGCAAAAAGCTTACCAATTAAACTGTTATGCAGAATAAAGACAGTGTTATTCAATAATCCTACCTCAGCTGACACTGACGGCCAGGCAACAGCTCAGACATTTTTACTTAGAGACATCTGCGCGACTGCGGTCTCCTCTAGGAGGCGTTACATGGTACCTTAAGGTACTGGAAGGGACTGTTGCGCATGCTTGCAGATGCCTCAGGAGCGCTGTTTCCTGGCCGTCACTGTCGGCTGAGGTAGGATTTTTGACTGACACGGTCTTTACTCTGCATAACAGTTTCATTGGTAAGCTTATTGCTAGATGCCTAATTAGGGGGGTGCACTTTATTTGGGGTGATAGTTTAATGTTCCACTTTCTTGACTTATCAGGGACATATAAATATAAATGCTAGGGACATATAAATGCTAGGGAGATCTCCAAAAGTGAGAAGCAATTTGTTAGAGACATCTGTAGCATCTAAGGTTTGAAAAATCTCCAGTTAAACCAACAATTATTTGTGTTTCCCCCAATTGGATTGCCCCAGAATTACTCCAGTTTTCTATTGTACATATCCTTCACCTACAATCTATAGAACTGAGGGAGAATGTTCTCGACTGTAGTAGATTAAAATTCTTGGATAAGTTCTCCAAACGTTCTTCATGTTCTGACAGAACCTACGTTGGCAAGAAAGGTTAGAGAAGGCAAAACAGCAGCAAAAGAGGTTATGTCAGGGAGTAATTGGAGCAGCAGAAATGGTTTATGCAGTCTCGTTGAGGACTGTTATTTCTGCAGGCAATGAGTGGTGAAGGTTTTGATACAAACTGGCATATCTGGAGCAACAAAAAACCCGCAGCGAGCAGGAAGCATGAGACAGCTGACCAATGGCTGCATTCCGAGCTCGAGGACAGATGTAACATGGTTCGATCATTGGGGAGAGGAGCAGTGGAACTGAAGCGAGAGACTGTAAGAATGTCATCTCTATTCCGAATCCTTTAGTGTGTCTATTGCAGGGGGTAAAGAAGTCCCTCTTTCATTGAAACGCTCATTTTTGAGTGTCCTATAAAATAATCTAAGCAGTGCTTTAGATGTCTCTTGTTTAATAACAACTAATAATAATAATAATTTAAAAAATCTAATTTAGGCTTTGTGCTCATTTTGTGTTTTACGCTTGATAATCTTCATAGAAAAATCACTCTTGAAAACAGATTACCAATTGAATTTCTTTATGAAAATGGTCACCAACAATTGTTAGCTTTATAGAACAGGAGATATTTTTTATCACAACCATTTCACACCTCCCAACATTTCAAAAGGCAAAAGAGGGACACTTTTGTTTTAGGGGGTGTTAATGTGGGCATGGCTGGTGGGCGGAGCATTACCAAGAATTTTTAGGTGATTTCATGACCTACTGACATCTCTTTGTGTAAATGAATAAATGATCTACAGCAACACCAAAGTATTTTATGTACACAGGCTAATTGCTTAAACTTCAGTATATGTGTTTATAAAACATTAATATGAGTTTTATTGCTGTGAAGCAATGTGATACTTATATACACACACCAAACGATCTGATCTCCTAAAAAGAGGGACACCAGGGTGGGAAAGAGGGACAGAGGGATTTGGGTCTGAATAGGGATTGTCCCTCCTAAAGAGGGACACTTGGGAGGTATGCCATTTTCACATGAAAAGCTATACATTTTGCACAATTCACATTTCTATTTTTGCCATTTACTACATTTCGATAAGAGCCCACATTTTTAATGCCCATTTCCATATGAAAATGTTTAAATAGTGACAAAAATGTTCACTTATCTTTTATTGCAGTTTAGTAAAAGCTGGATATAGTTGTCTCACTCCCATTTTCATATGAAATATAACTAGTGTAAAACAAAAACAGTAATTGGTCTTGTTTTGGCATTTAGTAAATCTCAGACATGGCCAAACATATTTGTGCCCACTCTCATTTAAAAAATTGTGAATAGTGGCAAAAAAAAATTGACTTTTGTTTGCCATTTAGTAAGTCTCAGCCATATCCCAAGTTGTTATGTGCGAAAGAAAATTACATCTGTGCAGTATCACATTTGTTTTTACATTGAAATCATCAGCCTGTATATGTCTCGCACAGACCACAACAGAAAAGGTCTGTTTTCGCCAATTACACCCCCAGACATACAGATATGCCTGTATGTAAACAAAGATCGTGTTGCAGGCATAGTGCAACTGCCACAACCCCCGCAAACACTGCAGATTACTACTGAAAAACATAACATTGCATCCTAAATCATTTTAAGAAATTCAAACATATTTTTCTTTTTCTAAAAGCAATGGCAAGGGGTGATTCACTTGTCATTAATTTGTAACAAAGCTTCCAGAATAAATATTTATACTATGGATCTGGGAGGGTAGACGGTGCATTTTATTGCCTTCAAATTCCCACGCTTATTTCATTAACCCTTAAAGGGAAGCTGCACATCCATTTTGTCCTTAAAGGGTTAATATTTAGTGAATTTGTTTTAAACTATTACATACGCAGCAGGGTTTCTCAGGCTTTTTCTAAAAATATTTCTAAGTAGGCCAATACTTTATTTTGATTGGTTAAATATTTACAAACTAATAAAAACCCTGTCACGTGTGAAAAAGGTCCATTTTGTGCTTTTGCAGTAAGAACACACTCACACACACCCATTCTCTTTCACATTCAGCATTCACTTTAACACTTTTTTTTCACAAACCAGATTTCAGTCAGTCATTTTTCATGGTGGTATCAGATCTCTTTTTATTAGTATAACTAAAAGTTTTCTAGGATCTAGCTTCAGTTTTAGTAACATAGTTAATGAGGTTGAAAAATGACATGTGTCCATTAAGTTCATCCCATGCCAAATCACCCCTGTTGATCCAGAGGAAGGCAAAAAAACAAAAAAACAAACAAACATTGAAATCATTTCCATTTAAAGCCCAAATGGGGGAAAAAAATCCTTCTTGACTTGAAATGGCAGTTTGATATTTCCCTGGATCAACATATCTGTTTTATTTATTTAGAAAGTGTTTTTTACCATGAAGAATGCATTGAGATTTATTGATGATTCACATTGTTTTGCACAAGCAGACTTGTACATAGTCTTAATTACCCAGACACACACAAACACACACACACACACACACACCAATAATACAGTGCAGGAGGGGTGAATTATCAGTCATATCAATGACCAGCTACATCACAGACACAAGTAATGGGTACTGCATTATCAGCGATTCAGTGCTTGCTTTTTCCCACTGTACGTTGCAAATCACTTTCTACCGAGCCTCCTACCTACTTTATATGTTTGCGATGGCCAAAAGCAAACTGTTATTAGGAGGTGTTGATGTTTCTTTAAGCAACTATTCATAAACTCCCATTTATCTTAATCTGGATAGAAAATCCCATTGGTCACTATGTATATACTCCATGTTTGACCTAGTTCTCCAGTTGTAATCTGTAAACAGTACCGGATGTTATGTCCATGGAGGCAGACATAATTCTTTGCCGAAGGACTAAGGATGGCCTTAAAGTGAAACATACAAAAAAACAGCACTTCCTGCCTTCTGCAGGAATTCCTGCAAGAACAAGTCCATTTTTGGGGGAGGGGGGTTCTGCTTTTCCCCTATGTTGAAATCCATAACTATAATATGTTTCCACCCATCCACTCTCCATGGGGAGATCTTCCCACATTTATCATCACAGTTTATTGCATGTTGTTAAAGGGATAGTAATACTTAAGATGTAAAAAAAATATAAGTTGTAAGGTTTATCCCCCTGAGTAAAACAAAAAATTATAACAGCTCAAACTTAAATTTTTTAGGTGCAATATCACAGTGGCGCTGTTGCTACATTATCCTATGGAGATCTATGGTCTACAGACCAGAGCAGTCCATAGGATGATGTAGCAACAGCGCCACTGTATATTTTCAGGCCACTGTGATATTGTACCTAAAAAAAAAAATTCAAGTTTGAGCTGTTATAATTTTTTAATAAACTATCTCTCAGCAGTGGGAGTACCCTTGTTTTAGTCAGGGGGATAAACTCTACAACATATATTTTTTTTTACATTTTAAGTATTACTATCCCTTTAATCTGTGCTTTGAGGAGACAGAAAGCAGTTCAATGTTTGGTTTTAGCTAGTGTAGGTAGGCAGATGAAGAGAGGGAGCTGGAGGTGCTTGATTGCAGTATTGGTGGTAACCACTACCATTAGTTCTCAGGGTGTGGGTTGGAAAGGAGTGATTTAAAAAACAAAAGAAAAAAACAACACTTTTTTGACTGTTAAGTGACAGAGTCAGACAGGCAGGTGCAGTGATCCTCCCTACATGAGCTGACTGGCTGGCTGACTCTGGAGACTCTACTGAGACTTATTGACATATACTTGGTAAACAGACATAAGTACATAATAATGCTTAAGACAAACAGATACAACTTGACATACTGTGTTACACTGAAACCTAGATCAGCAAGAATAAAATGCACAAGCATATACTGTGGTGTGATGGTGCTTCACCAGCTGCTGTGTGCTTTTTCCTTTATTGCACGCTGTTGCTTTTGAAGCTACCAGGTCTGTCCTGTACTGTACAATTTAACACTGCAGTCACAGGGAGAAAGAGAGAAAGCATCTGAAAGTTTGACATTAGCACCTAATGAAGTGGTTCTCAATCATATTTGCTTGAGCCAACCCTGACATGCAGTCTGCGATTTTAAGAGCACCCCTAACATGTATGTAATGTGGCAGGAGCATAACCGTGGGTACAAGTGCATACAAATATAGTTATTCTTAGTTTTCATAGTCAGAATGGTAAAAAAAAACAATTTCCATAAGAATACTTTTGAAATTAAACATTCACATTTTTGTCAGTCTTTATTTGGGCACCCTAAGTGGATTTCCTTGGCACACCAAACAGCATCATCATCATCATCATTGTGAACCACAGTCCTAATATGTAGACGTGGACAGGCAAATACGGGGAACTAGAAAACACAGACAGAGCAGATTCTCTAAGCGTAGTAGTGGATCTTATTACAATGGCCCCTCTTCCAATCTCCCTCAATATATGCACTCACTTGTTTATGAGGTTTCAGACTGCCTCCCAATTTACATCACCTTCCCCTTTAGCTGGGGTCACTTCCAATCAGTTATATGCCAACGGTTCCAGGTACCTTCTTTCTTCACACCGGGGTATTACTTCTTTTCAATAAGACCAATATTATATAATAACCGCCAGATACAAAATCTAGCGTATATCAATACGGCGTCTGGATCTTAGCCGTTGCCAAGGACCAGAGCCTGAAGGTAGCAACTCCACATTACTTGGGAGCAGTGAGTCAAGAAAGACTGGGGTTGTATAATCAAAATCTATTTATTTTGGAAGAGTGGGCACATTAATAGCAGTGACAAAGGGTATTAAAAGTGGTACCATATATAAAATGAGTTCACCACTGTAATAATACAAAAAAAACTCTTCAAAAAATGATTTAAAAAATACAGATATACTAATAAATAATAAACCTAGTTTAAAACGTAATGGCTCAACTCGTTTCGTGACTGATAAATTCCATGTCACTTTCTCAAACAAACTACTACGCTTAGAGAGTCTGCGCTGTGTTTTCTGTTTTTACAGAACTTTGTGATTGGGATTCCGTTTGGTGATGTCCCTTTAAGGATTGCTGCGACTCTCTATGAGGAAGAGATTACTCTGGTGACAACGGACTTTTCCCTAATTTTATTTACTTACTTTTTTCTTTCTTTTTTACTTAGTCTTCTTTTGATATTTTTAAGGTCAATATATATATATAGAGCACTGTCACTTTGTTTAAAATACAGGGAACTGAAAGGTTTGGTTAATTGAATGTTGGTGGTAGTTATTTCTCTGGACAGTTGCAGGGAGCGTGGGTGTGATTTGGGCAGTTTACAATTATAATATTTTTGACTGATAGGTGACAGAGGCAGGCAGAAGATCCTATTCCTAAACCTACGCAGAGATTGAGAGTAATAGTGACCAAGGGAGAGATCATACATCATCCATAATTTTCACAGACAAAATCACCGCCATGCGTTGCACCCAGTAGGGATATCCGATTCCACAGTTATTTTTCTACTGCTGTGTCAGATTTGTACAAATGGTGATTAGTGTCTTGAGTAAAGGGCAAAGGAACTCCGTCTGCTATCTCTTTCCAAGGCTTATGGTGCTGTAGGACTCAGCCTGCTAACAACTTTCATTTCCATCTGTGGATTTCGCCATTTCAGCACTTAGTAGTATTTCAGTGGGAATTTCCACAGCCATAGAAAGCATAGGTAGAAAATGTCAATGTTCCCTTAGCAAATTCATTGGTGTTAACAAAAAGTTGGAAAATGTATGTATTTCATAAGAGTGGGAATTTCTATGGAGAAAGCAGGAAAATTTGGGGGTGGGGAGTCCTAGAGTCCTCAAATGATGACTCATGCCCATACCTGGGAACTTTCAAAATGAGCTGACCTTGAGATTGTATAAATATTAACCCTTAAATTTCCCACAATATAGATTATCCGTGATCTATCCTTGATCGCTGTAACCGAGAGTCGCTCCAATCGGCATTCAAGCAGCCATTAATACACAACAGCTTACAGATATCACTGCATGAACACACATAAATCAAGCAGGACTTCTCCCCCTGCCTTTTTGGTACAAGTGTCACCAATTTAGAGGCTAAAGAAGCATTTAACTGGAGCAGAATATATAACAGGGAGCACTGAACTCTCTCACCCTGAGATTTTGGCTCTTCACCCTGAGACCCTGAGATTTGGACCAAAACCTTGAGTCTCAGGGTCAAACCCTGAGAGTTCCCAGGTATGCTCATGCCTGTCTACCAGGCCCAGAATATTCAGTACTAATTACAAGTTCATTTTGGAGAACAAGTCTGTAAAGAACAGATTCATGGTCCATTAGGATTGTCTGAAAAACAAGTAGAATCTGGCACACTGTGAGCATAGGGTTATATTGTATTATATAGATCATCAAATGGATCTTAATTAAAACTGGAACTGGAAACTAATTACTCATGTGCAGTATTGCACTGGTTGGGATCCAAATAATTGATAAAACATCAGGGGATATACCTGCCCCTGAATAGGGATCTCTACAAATTCCCAGGAGAATGAGAGTATATAAAGATGATCTGAATAAAACGTTAAAACAATGCTACTTTGATAACAATATTTAGAATACACTAATAAAAAGCCTAGGCTTTTTTATTGCACTACCACAATCTCCCTAAGGCGCTAATGTATACAATATAAAAATATTTTTTCTTAAAAAAATTAGTAGTATTACAGGAGATACTTGACGTAACAATGACACCTTTGAATAATCTGGAGATATCCCAAATATCAGTCCACTCGTAGTTGCTGCCTCTCTCCTACAAACCTTCGGCTCATGTAGGCTTTTTTATTGCCCTATGTTTTTTAGTCCCAATCCAAGTCTGATACTAGAACATAGTATTGTTATTATTTATTCAGGGGAGGACGATTTTACTCATACACTGAGTAACTTATATAGTAGTATCTAGTATTGCCTAGATACTATCTATCACGTAGATATAATTACCCCCAATTATTTGTTAGTATAGCAGTAATCATTGAAATTGTGTTATAATGTTTATTAAGTGCCGGCATTATTTGGAATCATGACATCATCTCCCAGCGCTATGCATTACTGAAGAGGAACCAGCACTCTGCATTACTGAAGAGGATCGCGCGGGAGAAGAGGTCTGTGCGGAAGGAGGCACATACCTGTCTTCTGCCACTGGACCACCAGGGAGGTAGGAGATTTAGGGTCATTGTGGCGATTGGGGGGCAATGTGGAAGGGGCATTTTGGAGATTGGGGGGCATTGTGGAGATGAGGGCATTGTGGAAGGGGCAATGTGGAGATTGAGGGCATTGTGGAGATGGGGGGCAGTGTGGAGGTGGCCAATGTGATTGAGGGGGCCAATGTGGTTGGGGGGCCCATGGCAATTCTTGCACCAGGGCCCCGTGGCTTCTAGTTACGCCTCTGGCTATACTAACAATTAAAGGGAAGCTAATGTCCCATAAAATTTCTTCTTGTTTTGTAAATGAAAAAAATAAATTATTTGCAGCAAATCCCATCTCTCAAACTGCTATGGTTTGAGAGAGATTCTCATTGAAAGTTCCCCCTCCCCTTCTCCTGACATCAGCCCTGTGCTGTGACAGCAGGAGATCCCGGTCTGGGGACCAGCCGGCAGCTCTGCAGCAGAGCCAAAATCTTGTTATTTAAAAAGAATTACTTCATTGGAAAGGTCTACAAAGTATGCCTGGTTTGCAAGCACACTTTGTAGACCGTTCCAGTGAAGTAGTTCTTTTTAAATAACTCGATTTCAGCTCTGCTGAAGAGCCTCCTTGAGTCGCACGACTTGAATCTTCTGCTGTCAGCTTTACAGCTGACATCAGGAGAAGGGGAGGGAGGGGGGAATGGAGAGATGGGATTTGCTGCAAATAATTTTTTTTTTTTCATCTACAAAACAAGAAGAATTTTTTATGGGACATTACTGTCCCTTTAAGTGTGTGTGGGGGGGCAATTATATCTACGTGATAGTTCTGCTTTAACTCATTTTTCTTTTTTCTGTTTTGTGTTTTGTAATCAAGTCTGTGCTAGTACAATATAAGGACGTGAAATACCCAGACAGTTATGGCAATGTAACTTCAATGCCCTATTTCATTCTAATGGACAGGACTAAATGGCAGCCTCCCCCCCCCCACCCCCCGCCCACACACAAACACATGGACTGTCTTGTAATATAGTATAAACCTCTGGAGCTTCCTTTGCCTGATTTAGTGTATACAGTAGTCTGCTTAATGTGTGTGAATATTGGCATTTAAACTGAATATAAACTAACTGCACCATAGGGGAGAAATACAAATTCCTCAAATTAACATTTAATATTGATTTAAATGAGCATTTTTAACCCCTTGAATGCTAGTGAGATCTCTAATTCAAAGGGTTACAACTCCATTTAAAAATGCATACGTCTCCTATGGTGGCTTGAGTTAACCTTTTTGAGTGCCAGAGGGGTATGCAATGCATTGCTTTGCAATGCATTCCGTACCCCTCTGGCACTCAAATGGTTGAGGCCCATTATGTGAAGCTTGGTGTGAACACTCAGAATTTGGTCAGTCTAGGTTATTAGCACTTTGCATTGTGTGAAGCTGTGTGAGCTCACAGCATTCTGTGGGGAGAATTTAATAAAGTTGCTTTTGATAAATGCAAAGAAAAGAACGAAAATGTGATCACATTTTAAACATTCTCACACATTGCCATTTGGAAGAAGTGTGAGTAAGCTCAGAATGAATTAAAAACGTTGCTTTTACTGTAAACATATTAAAAATCAGTCACTCAAAGAAATTAAATAAAAGCCATATGGGATAGATACATTTTAAGAGACTGCTCTTAGTGGACCTATATATAATTACTGATCACATCAGAGGCAGAGAGAGGCAAGTCTTTTTATTAATTTCCCAATTGACTCACTCAAACTACTTAGCTCCGAAGTAGCAGGCAGAGATGCGTAGGCTAAATATTCAGTAGCCTGTATACAATTAGACAACATAAATTCTTTGCCTCACTTATCTACATATATAGCAGTAGCACCCAATCACCCATTCCTCTTCCCATCAATTCGCTAGAGAGAGAAAAGGTTTTTAATGATAAATTATTTGTAATTATAGTGCTAGAGAGATTATGCAAAAGCTCCCGTTGATCCAAAATACATTTTACCACAAGAAGGTGGGTTTTGTCAAGGGTTTAATCCAAATTTAGTGGTTGATGAGGATTTATAGTCTTATGGTTAATGACATCATCATTAGTCTTCCCCTTTTTGGTAGGGACTTTTGGAGGAGTGTTGAGCATACCACCTTTCTGTTCATAGTTCTAATAGGTATTCATTCAGTATCCCTATGCCGGTATTGGGTCTAATGGTGTAGACATCTCTGGTCTAAGTCCTTTTTGTGCATAAAACATTTTGTTTTTTTAATATTAAATTAGACCCAAAGATCATACAGTATCTGATCTGATTGATTGGGTATGATTGCTCAAGCATAATTATAATCATCCAGTACCTACATTGGGAAAACTGTTGCAGGGATTGCTTGGCCTCTAGAATCTTAGAAGGGTCTCCAAAATGTTTCTTCATGTTTGAGACCTCTAACATCTGATACATTGGTGGGCAACCTTTGGTTCCAGTTCTTCGTAACTACAACATTCATCATCCCAAGCCAGCCAACTGGGTTATAGGAATAGTAACACCTTCTAATAATATCACCCCCCACTTGCATTACTATGATCAAAAAATATTAATTTTACCTTTGTTCAAACATAACATCTTCAATCAGTCCTGGATATCATGTCAATGGAGGCAGTTGCTAGGAGGATCACAGAACACAAACTCCGCTCACGGCACATGGAAATCTTAACCCTTTATGGACAAGACAGGTATGTAACGCATTGCATCTTAATGTGTTGCACACCTGGTACTTGGAGTTAAGGGGGACAGCATTTTCAATAAAGGATGCTTTCAAGTACTTGACAGTGTCCTCAGAGCGATAGTTTAGAACTCACCCATTTTCAATAGGTTCCCCTTGCAGATCACAGAGCCTTAGTCAGAGCTCATGGGAGCTCTTTCTCTCTCTTCTCTATAGAAGTTCAGTGTTGGCAAATCTACTATCACTGTGCTTGTGTGGGGAAGAAAAAAAGCTCCCATGAGCCCCAAGTAAGGACCTGACATCACCAAACCTTGCAGATCTCACCGATCTGCAAGTTTAGATCAGTAGGGGAGAATGAATGTCAAGTGAGGCCGTGAAGTCACCCAGCCTTGCAGGCCTTGCTAATATGCAAGACAAACAAAATGAATGCTAGTGAGCTCTAAGCTATGGGAACACTGTTATCTGTAAGTGTAATGTCAGTTGATTAAAATGGTCTTTTACTGGCCCTTTACTGCTCCTTTAAGTAGGCTCATTGACTCTTCCTGCTTCAATTCAAAAACTGCCAGTAACTATCATGTCTGCCTCCACGGATATGAACTCCAGAGGGCATCAATTACACTATTTGCGTCACAAATATTTGGGTGGGCTGGGCTTACTCGTCTGTGTGTCATGAAGTAGGCAGAATAGGGTGGGAAGGAGGAGAAGTGGACATAAGTTGGAGGAACGGGGTGGAAAGGAGTAAAAGTGGGAGGAACAGGGTAGGAAGGAAGAGAAACTCACCAGCACTGGAGAATCAGCCTCTGTCCCCTGGAAACCCTGTAATTCAGTCTGAAAACCGGAATCTCCAGTGCAGACCCAGAGAGTTTCTAGGTATCATTATTTCTTTTTTAAAACCCCCATTTTAATCAGTGGGAATTTGGAGAATTTTGTATGTACTAGAACTACTCAAGGTTTGATTTTTGCATAAACTTCAATAAATGTTATAGGAATAATATCACTTTATACTGAAAAAATATACATTGCAAGGTTTATCTTGCCTTATCTTCAAACAGGGCTGTCCAAGTTCAGTCCTCAAGAGCCACCAACAGGTCAGAATGTAAGGATTTCCCTGATTAAGAACAGGTGAGTCAGTCACAATGAATGATCCACTGATTAACTCACCTGTACTTTATCAGGGAAATCCTTACATCCTGGCCTGTTGGTGGCCCTTGAGGACTGAACTTGGGCAGCCTTGTCTTAAAACAAGAGTTCCCTCCACTGGTGAGAGATGAAGTAATGGCAACTCAAAATTGCATTTTTTGGATGCAGTAGTTCTATGGCCATGGCTTGGAATGATGGAAATTGTAGTTCTGAACAGATGGAGGGTCTCAGGCTGCCCATCCATGATCTAGCCGAATGATTCTCAACTCCAGTTCTTGGGACTCACCAACAGGTCAGATATTAAAGGGATAGTAATACTTCGTTTTAACTTTATTTTATTTTGTAGGCATTAAAAAAACATGAAGAATGATATAAGTCTTATCTCTCAAACCTTTATGGTTTAAGAGATATTCACAAACAAAGTATCCCCCCCCCCGTTCAGCCAGATCAGAAGGGAGGTGCCCAGGTAGACTGCAGAGAGGGACAATCTTCAATTAAGATAATGGAAAAAGCTGAAAAACTTGTCAAGGGGGGAAGGGCTTTCATTGTTTTCATACAAAGAAAATTGTCCCCTTCTGTTATCTGTCCTGTCATACAACCTGATCCACATCTGAGAAGAGATGTCTTACACTAGGTAAAAGGGGCGGGGAGGGGAACTTTGCTTGTGAATATCTCCTAAACCATAAAGGATTGAGAGATAAGACTTGTATCATTCTTAATGTTTTTTTAATGCCTACAAAATAAAATAAAGTTAAAACGAAGTATTACTATCCCTTTAAGGATATCCTTAATTAAGCACCTGCATATCAGTCAAATAACTGAGGCATTAATTACCCATCTTTGACAAACCTGGGATACCTTGAAAACATGAACTGTTGGGGTGTCTCAAGGACTAACATTGAAAATCACTTATCTAGCCTTAAAAATGATCTGGGAAGACAGTATACTGGAGGGATCAGAAAACTGGAGTAAACAGGAGCAGCCACTGTCACTGTTCCTGCTAGTGTGTGATAAAATGGTATGCCTAATGAGCCATCGTGTGCAGCCTACATTAAATGAAATCAGGCAGCAAATGCCATGTACATTTAACCATTTGTTATCACAGAGGTCCAAAACCATTGCATCTACATACGTTGCTTCAGGGGTGATAAAAAGTGGACTTTTTAAGTTGAGCGGAGTTCTGTAACCTGTGTGGCACAGCTTCATACAATAGTGTGTAATATATATATATATATATATATATATATATATATATATATATATATATATATATATATATAATCAGGTGTGTGGCATGGCTTTGCCCATACAGCGAACCATGTTTGTTTTGTTTTTTTTATTGTATCAAAAGTCAGACATCGTATTGGGGCTTCAGGACCCCTTCTGATGCCCCCAGCTACTGATCTCTCAGCCGATTCGGCTGGGAGATCAATAATGGTGACGCAAGGGAGCAAGAGTGCTCCCCTGCTTCCATTCTGCCTGAAGCCAGGTAGGAGTTGTAAGGATAGGGAAACCTGCCGCCTCCTAAGACAGCAGGTAATGTTTTTATTTTAATTAAATAGTGGAAGCGGTGATTGGTTGAGGAGGCAGGGTACTATACCCCCTGCCTCCTCCTCAACATACGTTGTCCAGCCATGTCTCCTGACTGCGAACCAGATTCGCTTAGATTTATATATACATACGTTTAAGCTGTGATAAGTTTTACTTGAAAAATCTGCAAGGAGTGTGAAAAATGTTGTTCCTTTGACACCTTGCTGTTATATAAATAAAAAATAGATATTTATGTACAGTTACCATTAGAGGAAAAGTGGTGGGAAAGGACGGGGGCGCTCCTTTTGTATATCAA
This sequence comes from Rhinophrynus dorsalis, assembly GCA_037306005.1. NCBI lineage: Eukaryota > Metazoa > Chordata > Amphibia > Anura > Rhinophrynidae > Rhinophrynus > Rhinophrynus dorsalis. The sequence continues at coordinate 42,917,164 of CM074726.1, read as the reverse complement.
ACAGGCTTGATGCAGATACCGCCACCAGAAACACCCTTTGGATGTACAGTCACAGGTTTCATTTGTTGGAGAAGACATACGCCCAATCCAACTTTCAAAGCTTCTGGAGTTGTAAACTGTCTCCGGTCACAGTGAACTTCTTAGTTCCATATAATGCTTATTGGCTGCTCACTCCAAGTGAGTCACTCTTCCAAACAGCATTAGAATCCAAAAAAGACAAAGGAGGAGCGTCGATAGTGCAATATTGTTACTAAAAATACAAATCTGTAAGAAATCTTATTCTGTACTCACACTGAGTTGTTGCCAGAAACTTGATACCAAGAATACTGGCTCTTTCGCTTACGGAGATAATGAACCCATCTCTGTTCAGGTATTTACAGCAGTCACCAGGTGATATTCACAGGCGAAGGCTCGTACTTTCCAAACTTAAACAAAGTTTATTAAAATCCACATATGTTATATAAAATATATGCTATATAAAATTACTATCACCTGATGACTGCTGTGAATACCTGAATGGAGACGTGTTAAATATCTCCGTAAGTGAGAGAGACAGTATTCTTGGTATCAAGTTTCCAGCAACAACCTGAGTACAAAATAAGATTTCTTACTGGTTTGTATTTTTAGTAACAATATTGCGCTATTGGCTCTACTCTGTTCTTTGTCTTTTTGGATTAGAGGAACAGTGTCACCTAACAACGTAGCGAATTAATTTCCTTTTACATATCATGTGTTCCTAGCCATTTTATATAAAAAAAAATATATATAAATGTAACACATCCTGATAATAACTTTGCATATACCTTATTATGGCCTGAAAATCCTAATGGCTTTCAAGAATTGTGCCCTTCTGGCTTTGTTACAGATGTCATCCTAGATTGATTGAAGGTATTTTTTATGGAAGTGGTCATGGGCAGAGGTGTAATTAGAAGCCTCCAGGCCCTGGTACAAGAAGTGCCATGGGCACCCTCCACAATGCCACCATCTTTTACCTGGAGCTCCCGCAAGGTCCTCTTAGCAATGCAAAGCACTGGGAGATTATGTCATCTCCCAGCGCTCTGCATTACTAGAACGCCGACAGGAGATTGAGGGCGCCAGGCGGAGGGGTCACAGGGGGAGGACGGGCCCCTGGAGTGCACAGGCCCGATCGCAGGTCCGGCCCCTATAGTTACGCCACTGGTCATGAGTGTTGCTCGTAGGACCACAGGACCTCAAAATCTGTTTACTGCACTTGATAACAGCTGGCTGAGGAGGATGGGAGTCCCCAAGAGCTGGAGGTTCCAAAGACTGACTACCCTTACTTTAAGATGTATGTAAAGGTGTTTTTCCTATGCATTAGTAGACAGCTGTGAGAAACCATCTTACCCCAGTTTGATTATACTGGCTTCTAATTCATGATAATGGCAATGTATGACATGATTGAAAGTGTGGCACAGATCTATGGAGGCCATGTACATCCTGGTTGAGTTCAAGACAAGGTAGTTTTCAGACACCTCTGAATGGTTGATTGGAACCCTTTTTGGGGCTGAACAAAAAAAGTCTAGTCCAGCAAATTTAGAACATAATTACCCTTTAAATGCTTATATATCTAGATTTTAAGCATTGCTTTTTTCCTTTAAATGTATATTGCCTTATGAACACATAACATGAAGAAATCATATCTGATTTATGCGTTTCACAAGGACCTCATCTCTACAGGAGCTTTGCAGGAGCTCTAGAACTGAAAGCTGACAATAATAGAGAAGCTGCATCAGGCTGCACTCTCTATGTGGTGGATTCTGCCCTCTACTGGCATATTAGTAAATTACGATTTCTTTGTCCCAATAAATTACTCTATTTGGGTTGCTTTTCTCCCTTTGCAGTGTTTAGTGGTTATTGTTAAAATACATGAATTAATGAATTAATTTGAAACATCTCTGCAGAAACCGACATAAGGAAATATAAGCTTGCTCTATAATACAAGATTTAGCCAGTGCATAAAAAAGAACTGTGAATAAATCACACTGCCTTCTAATTCATTGTTTAAATATACAGGAAACTCTGTGATTTAACCCTTTGAAATGCAATGTTGTGAATCTGGCACACAAAGTATTAAATACCTCTCTGGCACTCAAGGGGGGTTATGCACTAACGGTTGATAAAGAGGTGATAATGTAGAGATGACTTCTTCAGTGATATCACTTCTGTAGTCTCTGTGTTATTCTATGGAGCCAATGCATTAAGACTGGTCCAAGTCAAGTAATTTTTAACCTCTCCAACACATTGCTGCACAATTAGGATGCTTTAGGTTTCATTCGTAAGACATATATTATGCCATAATGAGGGCTCAAAATTTCCACTAGTCAATGGCTAGTGAAAATTTAGCCCTGGCAAGTAGAAATTCAGCCCTGGTTGGTATGTTTTGGCTTGCAGTGGCGAGTAACTTTTCAGGTCTGGCTAGTAGCAAAGGACTTCAACTTTGAAGGCCTGCCATAATAGTGTGTGTGTGTGTGTGTGTGTGTGTGTGTGTGTGTGTGTGTATATATATATATATATATATATATATATATATATATATATAATATAATAAAGCATACTCACACACCCAGCTTCCTTGATGACATTATTTGCAGTAAAAAAAAACAGTTGGTCATATGTATAAAGACAAAAAAGAGCATCAGTTATGGGGCAAGCAGACAGTAATATGGAACAAATATAGATTCCCCAGTTTCCCCACATTTTCAATGGGCTGTTTAACTCCAAGAATGGGAGATGGGTCTCCCGTGCATTACATCTCTAACATTCAAGGGGTTAAAAACCCTATTTAACCCTTAGAGTGCCAGAGGGGTGCCCAGCGCATTACCCCTGTGGAACAAAAAAGGAACAACAAAGGTTAACCCTTTGAGTGCCAGAGGGGTATGCAATGCTCTCTGACACTCAAGAAATTAAATGAAAGGGCCTCCTGGGAACTTTTATTTAAACATAGAATTTGAATTTGATGGCAGATAAGAACCATTCGGCCCATCTAGTCTGCCCAATATTTCTTCCCTATGGTATAGTTGATTTCCCACAAATAGCCCATTAGGTGAAATCTACTAAAAGGTGCAGGCAGGAAAACAGCACATATGGCGCGATGCAAGAAACTTTCGCATTGGATTAAAGCATTTTTGTGCGCAGATAGATTTTGCGCATGTTCTAATCCAGGAAGCTAAATACCAAACGCTTTTTGAATTGCGCATAAATAATTCCAGTTTACGACAATAGTACACAGACGTATAAATTCATTTGCAATAGCAGTTCCTACTTTAGGTGCGTTTGCTATTCCACTCTCACAGATTCGTTAATCTTAGCCACTCCCACAAAAAAAAAATACATTTACGCAGCCGTTCACTAATCTTGATTTCTTTCATGCGCAATTCAACAAAATCATGCGCAAACATATTTCCTAGTGGTTTTCACACGGGGCAACACAATTCATTTGATACCTACTCTGGCTCTCAAAGGGTTAATGCCTGAGAGATCTCCAACGTGTTTCTTTGTAATGTGGAGGAGACCTCTATTTGTCGTCATCCCCCCTCCCGTGATGCAGCTGGTTTGCTCTGGAATCACTCTACTTTCCTTTTATGCTTGAGGCCCTGTATGGGTTTTTTCAGCAGGATAGGGGGATGCAGTTTTTGGTTGCACTCTTTGCTTCCTGGTCAGAAGCCTGTATTGTGTTATTTTAGACACAGCAGGAAATGAGAAGTACAAGGGACATTACTTCCCCCGGTTAACTGAAAAAAAAAACAAAAAACAAAAAAACATGCAATAGCATAGTAAATTATATCCTATAAATTGAGTTCTGGCAAGGCATGGTGCTGTTGATTTTTCCACAGAATTGCCTTGATTTCTTTTTTTTTTTATAAGGCCCTAAGTGCATATTGCTGCTTTTTGTGGAACGCAATAAGGTTCCATACACAGAACCCTGAGCTCTGTTTCCTGACCCCAATCTATGATCTGCAACAGTCATTTTATTGTAGTGTAAAGCTGTTACATAATTTATTGGCATTGGTATAAAGTAATTGAACTGGGAGACCTATCTGTCTGTACATGGGTTTGATGTCCTGGGATTGATGTCTACTTTCTCATAGCCCAGTGAAGAATTCCATTTTTGTCACTGCAGCCAATGAGTATATCTCCCTCTAGTGGCCAGGTATTATATTACCATTGCTCATCTTTCAAACTTCTTTCACCTTTGGCATACTTCCAGCCCCTTTGACCTAAATTCTGTCACTATCTATTATCCTATCTCTTTTTCCTTTTGTTTACAAACTTCTTGAATATCTTGATTACAACCACCCACTCATTTCTCTTCCTACATCTTCTGGTTTGACTGGTTATCTCTAATGGGAATCCTAGTGATATGGACTTTCCAAAACTAGCCAAAAAACTACTTATTCCAATGCCTACTTACATGTCCTTCCAGTATAGTTGACCCATTCCTGTAGGACTGAGATGAGCAAATTTTGAAATATCCATGCTTTTGATCATATGTTACAATCACTGGCTCTATTTATATGTATGTATGTATGTATATATTTATCTGTTGTGCAAAACTTGTACAGACTTACTGATATCCCTAAAGCCTTCACTGCCTCAGGCCTTTAAGAATCTAGTACCTTATTCTTCATGTGCATGGGCCAGCCCATCCAACCCTTCCATCCAAACTACGGGGCTGGCCTGGGGGTCATATTATGGCTTTGCCCCCACCCCGGAAAAATGTATACGGACACCCCTGTTCACGTGGGAAATCGTGGGGCCCAGTGCAAACATAAAACCAGAGCTCCCACACCTTATTAATTTGCACTGTAACCTGGAAGCATATGTAAAAACAGAGCTCATGGAACTGTTCCACTATACAGCATGATATGAAACGGAGCACAAAAGTGCTATGAAATTCTTTGCTATGCTACCTACAGATTATGCTTTAAAAGGGGGCCCACGAGGAGATACTCCAGAACCCCTGTGGGCCAGTCTGGACACATTCAAAGAGAGAGAGTTTTTCTTTACTAATTAAGGGCACATTACTACTTTCCACTCCTATCTGGTAATAATACTTTAAACTATATTCTCCAAGATTCAAGCATTTTTATTTAGTTGGAAGAAATTGATGGAAATTAGACAATAAAATTAAGTCTTTAATTTTTTTTCAATGTCTTAAAATATGATGGTAGATTAAACCACACCCACTTCCTTTCTTCTTGATGGAAATGGTGGAATTTAATGCAAAGACATAGGAAACACATCTGAGAATCAATGGGCCTCAATGTAAGAATTTTTTCATTCGAAATATTCAGTTCCCACAACTTTTTGGTCATCATAGTAAAACATGATAATCAACTTCTAACTTGAGACAATTGTTTTTGAAAACTCTTCACAGAAGCAATTTTGTAGCAAACCAACTGCACTTTGTGGGAGAAATAAAAATGATGTTTTATGGAAATGCATGCACCACTTTTCTGCTTATATAGGGTCATAAAATATGTCTTTAGTTTTGAGACCTCTTTAGCATTCATAGGTTTAAAGGGATAGTAATGATTCACAATAAAAGCAGTTCCAATTAATCTTCCCCCACAGGAGTGGGGTCCTCAATTCTGCGTGAATCCTATTAACTCTTTGCGTGCCAGAGGGGTGAGCAACGTATTGCCAAGCAATGCGTTGCTCACTCCTCTAATGCTGGAAGGTAGACTGCCTCTCTGTCCGTGGGCATTGGCTGTGTAATGCATATGAACTGGGGCACCACATTCCCACACCAATCTCCTGCTGCTGTTCAACTGCAACTCCCTTAGGCGAATTATGGATATCTGAGAATGGTGGGAGTTTAGTCCAGCGTCAGCCGGATGGTCACCGGTTACCTGTTCCTCCCTCCCACTGTTTCACCTCCCCCTCCTTCCTCCAGTACTGTCCGTTTGTTCTCTGTCTCCACCTTCACTGGCTGAGGATGGCAGCATTTGTAGTCCAGAACAAGAAAACACACTCTCTGCCCAGCTAAGTCACAGTATCACAGGCTGGAGAGTAAAATACAAGCTTAGCCCTTTAAAGGGATAGTAATACTTAAAATGTGAAAAAAAATATGTTGTAGTGTTTATCCCCCTGAGTAAAACAAGACTACTCCCACTGCTGAAAGGTGTTTCATTCAAAAGTTATTAATTTTCAAAGTTGAATTTTTTTAGGCGCAATATCACAGTGGCCTGAAATTGTACTGTGGCGCTGTTGCTACACGATCCTATGGAGATTTATGGTCAACTGACCAGAGCTGTCCATAGGATCGTGTAGGAACAGCACCACTGTACAATTTCAGGCCACTGTGATATTGCACCTAAAAAATTCAACTTTGAAAAGTAATAACTTTTTAATTAAACACCTCTCAGCAGTGGGAGTAGTCTTGTTTTACTCACAGAGATAAGCCCTACAACATATATTTTTTTACAACTTAAGTATTACTATCCCTTTAAGCCTTTGAGTTCCAGAGGGGTGTCTGACACATTCCATTGCAATGCATAGGATAACTCTCTGGCACTGAAACAGTTATAGACCTGCGGGAAGGTAAGTGCATTGCAAAGCAATATATTGCACACCCCTCTGGTCCTTAACCCTTTAAGGATCAGTGGCATGTGCAACATATTGCTTTTCACCATATGGGATAAAATACAGTAGAAATAATTACCATTGATTTTGATAGGTCTTTTAACCTCTTGAAGTCTGGAGAGGTTACCCTATTATTGTGAAACAAAGCAATGGAGACATCTAACATTTAAGGGGTTAAAAAAAGCCTGATTTAAATCAGAATTAATCTTTGTTAGCTGTGGTGCGTAAGGGTTGCCTCAGACTTGAACCACTTTCATTAGGACACACTGAGGCTGATGTACTGAGAAGAGTTGTAGCAGTGTTTGTCAGTGTCTGTGAGAGAGACCGTGTATATGTCACAGTGTGCATGAGAGAGTGACAGTAAGTGCATGTCAGGGTGTGTATGAGAGAGACATTGTGTGTGTCATGGTGTGTATGAGAGAGAGACTATGTGTGTTGTTAAAGTGTGTATGAGAGAGAGAGAGAGAGAAAAACAGTGTGTGTGTGTTTGTATCACTGTGTGTGAGTGAGGCAGAGTGTGTGTGTTTGTTGTCACAGTGTATATAAGAGAGAGACAGTATGTGTTTCACTGTGTGAGAGAAACAATGTGTGTGTTATGGTGTTTAAGAGATAGAGAGAGTGTGTGTGTGTGTGTGTGTGTGTGTCACAGTGTGTATGAAAGAGGTTGTGTGTGTTTGTCACAGTGTGACAGACAATGTGTGTGTAAGTGTGTGTGTGTGTGTGTGTGTGTGTGTCACATTATGTATGACAGACACACTGTGGGTGGGTGGGTGTCTCACTGTGTGTATGAGAGAGGCTATGTGCGTGTCACAGTGTGTATGCAAGACTGTGTGTGTTTGTGTTTATTGAAACAGCGTGTATAAGAAAGACAGTATGTGTGTGTCATTGTGTGTTTGAGAGAGACAATGTGCATCTGTGTGGGGGTCACAGAGTAAATGCAGGAGGGTGTGTGTCAATGTGACAATGTGTGTGTTGCAGTGTGTATGAGACACAGAATGTGAATGTGTGTGCCACAGTGTGTATGAGAGAGGCAATGTGTGTGTCACTGTGTGTATGAGAGAGATAGTGTCTGTGTGTGACATTGTGTATGAGATAGGCAGTGTGTGTATCTGTGTCACAGTGTGCATGAGAGAGACAGTGTCTGTTTGTCACAGTGTGTATGAAACTGTGTGTGTGCCACAGTGTGTATAAGAGAGACAGTGTCTGTCAGTGTCTATGAGAGAGACAATGTATATGTCACAGTGTGGATAAGAGAGAGACAGTGCATTTTATGGTGTGTATGAGAGAGACAACGTGTGTGTGTGTATCACAGTGTGTATGCGAGAGAGAGAGTGTGTGTGTGTCACAGTGTGTATGAGAGAGAGACTGTGTGTGTCACAGGTTGTATGACAGAGACAGTGTGTGTGCATATGTCCTAGTGTACCTATATGAGACAGTCAGTGTGAGTGTCATACTGTGAAGGAGAGAGATACACAGTGTGTGTGTGTGTGTGTGTGTGTGTGTCACAGTGTGTATGAGAGACTGCTGTGTGTCACAATGTGTGAGACAGACAGTGTGTGTGTGTGTGTGTGTGTGTGTGTGTCAGTGTGTATGAGAGAGATAGAGAGTGAGAGACTGTGTGTGTCACAGTGTGTATGAGAGTGTGTGTGTGTGTGTGTGTGTCACAGTGTGTATGAGAGACTGCTGTGTGTCACAATGTGTGAGACAGACAGTGTGTGTGTGTGTGTGTGTGTGTGTCAGTGTGTATGAGAGAGAGAGAGTGAGAGACTGTGTGTGTCACAGTGTGTATGAGAGTGTGTGTGTGTGTGTCACAGTGTGTGTTTGAGACTGTGTGTGTGTCACAGTGTGTATGAGACTGTGTGTATCATAGTGAGTGTGTCACACGTTGTATGACAGAGTCAGTGTGTGTGCATGTGTCATAGTGTACCTATATGAGACAGACAGTGTGAGTGTCACATTGTGAATGAGAAGGAAACACTGTGTGTGTGTGTGTGTGTGTGTGTGTGTGTGTGTGTGTGTCACAGTGTGTATCAGAGAGAGTGTGTGTGAGACAGACAGTGTATGTATGTGTGTGTGTGTGTGTGTCACAGTGTGTATGAGACTGCGTGTGTCACAGTGTGAATGAGAGATTCAGTGTGTGTGTCACAGTGTGTATGAGATAGTGTGTGTGTGTCGTAGTGTGAATGAGAGACAGTGTGTGTGTCACAGTGTGACTGAGAGGCAGTGTGTGTGTGTTACAGTATGTATGAGACAGATAGTGTGTGTGTTACAGTGCGTATGTGTCAGAGTGAATGAGAGCGACAGTGTGCTTGTGTTCTTCTCATTGAGCCCAAGGAGAGGGCTCAAGTGCTGCTGAGCAGTTGATGTCAATGACACAATTTGCATCATAAAGGGGCGGGCTTAATCGGGTTGGCTGGGCTTAAGTAGCTATGTGACATAAATTGGAGTGAAGTGGGTGGAATTGGGCAGAATAGGGTGGGAAGGAGTGGAAACTCACCATCGCTGGAGAACCAGCCTCTGCCCCCGGAGATCCGGTAATTAAGTCTGAAAACCGGAGAACCCGGGGCAGATCCAGAGAGTTCCCATGTATGTATATGTGTGTGACAGTGTGTATACAGAGACAGTGTGTGTTTGTGTGTATCATAGTACATATGGGACAGACAGTTTGTATGTCACAGTGTGAATGTGTGTGTGTGTGTGTGTGTGTGTGTGCGTGTGTGTGTGTACGCACGTGCGTGTGTGTGTGCGTGTGTGTGTGTACGCACATGCGTGTGTGTGAGATACACACTGTGGCTCATGTAGAAAGGAAAAGTAGTGCCATTCTGGGGCCTGTACTGAACAAATCAAAATTACAATAGTGTTTAAATAGGTTTTTATCCCCTTGAATGCTAGTGGGGTCTGAAGACCTCTCTAAAATACAAGGGGGGGTTATGCACTAAGGTGTGATAAACAGGTGATAACGTAGACATGATGTCTCCAGTGATATCACTTCTCCAGTTCCTATATTATTCTATACAGCCAATGCACTAAGATATCCAAAGTTGGAGAAATCCTAGTGAATTCCCTCCATAGAATAACATAGGAACTGGAGAAGTGATATTACTGGAGAAATTATCTCCACTTTATCACCATTTTATCACACCTTAATGCATTACCCCCAAGGTGTTTATACTGGCATTTTGAGGAACTTGTCTTTGTTCTCTGTGGTGCTTGTTGTAGAATCATTCCATCAGCCACAGCTACTATATCAGCCACAGCGTGTGCATGTTAGAAACTGTGTGTGTGCATGTTAGAAACTGTGTGTGTGTGTGTGTGCCGCTGTGTGTATGAGACAGTGAGTGTGTGTGTGTTGCTGTGTGTGTGTGTGTATGAGACAGAGTGTGTGTATGTCACCGTGTGTAAGAGACAGACTGTGTGTGTTACAGTGTGCATGAAACACAGTGTATGTGTGTATGTGTCACAGAGTATATGAGCAGAGTATATGAGACAGACAGTGTGGGTGTCACTGTGTATACGAGAGAGACGGTGTGTGTGTCACAGTGCATATAAGACAGACCGTGTGTGCGTAACAATGTACCGCAGTGTGTGTGTGTCAGTGTGTATGAGACAGATGATGTGCATCACTGTGTGTATGAGAGAGACAATGTGTGTCACAGTGCATATGAGGCACAGTGTGAGTGTCACAGTGTGTATTACGTTGTGTTTGTATGTGACTGTCACGGGGGTGACTTGAAATAACACTCGACAAGTACAGATACAATAAAATGAATTAAAAGAAAGAATATATCTCTCCAACCTTCACTAGACCAGGTAGGAACAATGCAACGGCACTTCTCCAACCCTTCACTCGACAGGCTTGAAAACAGAGAAATACTATACCCCAGAACGCTGGAGTATCTACCAGGAGCTACAGCACCTCTTCCACTTTCACGAGGCCTGGTATAGGACAGTGTAATGACACTTGCACAACACTTCACTAGACGGGTGGAAGAGAGGTGAACTGAATATACTCCAGAACAGTGGAGCAACCAAGGAGCGAGAGCAATTTTTTCCACCCTCCCGAGGACTGGTATAGGACAGTGTAATGACACTTCCTGAACACTTCACTATACAGGTGGAAGAAAAGTGAACAGAATATACTCCAGAACGCTGGAGCAACCAAGGAGCGATAGCACCTTCTACCTTCACGAGGCCTGATCTGGGAACAGTGTAAGATACAAAAAAAAAGAGCAAATGTTTAGTTTTACTACCAAACTACTTGGGTGTTATGCACTAAGGTGTGATAAAGCGGAGATGACTTCTCCAGTGATATCACTTCTTCAGTGTATGACGCTGTGTATATGAGAGAGACTGTGTGTCACAGTGTGTTTTACGGTATGTATGTCACAGTGTGTATGACAGGCTGTGTGTGTTTGTGTGACAGTGTATGACAGATAAAGTGTGTGTGTGTGTGTGTGTGTGTGTGTGTGTGTGTGTGTGTGTCATATTGTGTATGAAACAGTTTGTGTCACAGTGTGTGTCACCGTGTGTATGAGACAGACAGTGTGTGTGTGTGTGTGCTCGCCACTGTGTGTATGAGATAGAAAATGTGTGTGTGTGTGTGTGTGTGTGTGTGTGTGTGTGTGTGTGTGTGTGTGTGACATTTTGTGAAAACAACCTTTATTCCACTTACTATAATGCTAAGATACAAAAAAAGAGCAAAAGTTTAGCTTTACTACCAAACTACTTGAAGGTTATGCACTAAGGTGTGATAAAGAGGTGATAAAGCGGAGATGACTTCTCCAGTGATATCACTTCTTCAGTTCGTATGTTATTCTATGGAGCCAACTCACTAGGATTTCTTCAGCTTTCGAGATCTTAGTGCATTGGCTTTACAGAATAACATAGGAACTGGAAAAGTCATCCCCACATAACATTTGACATGATATATGGTATATACAGAACATGTTATCTTCTTATTTATTTTTTTCTGGGGTGGGATAAAATGTTATGGTAGTTTAGAAGGGGCAATATTTAAAGGGATAGTAATACTTTAATATTACTATTCCCCATATTGTAGCTATTTGAAAAAAGAATTGAATAGCCCCCAGTTTCATCTCTCAAACCTTTATGGTTTGAGAGATAACCATAAGCAAAGGTCCCCCTCCCTCCCCCTTCCCTGAAGTCAGCATTGTACTGACTGCAGGGATATCCGTGCTTCATGTTCATCAGGCGGATCTGCAGCAGAGCCGAGATCGCGTTGATAAAAAAGAATTATTTCACTGAAACGGTCTTCTACGTGTGCTTGCAAACCAAGCACATGTAGAAGACCGTCTCAGTGAAATAATTCTTTTTCACTAATGGGATCTCGGCTCAGCTGCAGAGCCGCAAGCCTGACGTACGACAGACTTCCCCTGCAGTCAGTACAACGCTGACTTCAGGGACGGAGGGGGGAACTTTATTTACAGTTATCTCTCAAACCATAAAGGTTTGAGAGATGTACCTGGGGTTAATTCAATTATTTTTCAAATAGCTACAATATGGGGAATAGTAATATTAAAGTATTACTATCCTTTTAACTATTTAAGCTGTAGGGGAGTGTGTGCAATGCATTGTATTCCCATCTGGTCTTTAAAGTGTTAAACCTCATGTGTCAGCTCACTGTAGAACAATACATTTTTTTCTTCATTGTTTTAAATGTTAGCTGAACTGCGTGGAGCCAATTCAGATTCTAAAATGCACTTTGTCCCTCTTCTTCTAATCAACACCCACTTCTCACCCGCAGCTTTAGTCCACAAAGGGGGTTCTATTCACAGTAAGACCCTGCGCATTTGAATGGAGGACATTAGGATAAAAATACATGGAAAACTGCATACATTCAGCATCCAGATGAATATTCTGGATTACAGTATGTATTGTTAAATATTTTTTTAATTCTTTCTCAGACAGTGTCTTGCATATTCATTCTGCTAGAGAAAGTGTTAAGAGCTACTTAACCCCTTAAATGCAAGAGTGGTCTCCAGTGCATTGCTTCGCAAAGCTTTGGCGACCTCTGAAGCATCCAAGGAGTTAATAAACCTGTGGCTCTAATGTGGAAAGGGATTTGACCTCACAGAGTGTGATTGGAACCAAAGAGACAAGCTGTTTGGGTGCAATAAAGAACAAAAATGATCCATTTGTTCTCCTTGATCCCTCCACAAGGAGTAGATGACCTCATCAGAGTCCATGGCCATCAGTGGGGTGGGGTCTAAGCTCATCCCTAGAGTGTCTTGACATTCAGAAGATTGAATATGGTCCCCTGCTGTTTTGTCCACAGGCTGACATGAGATATGAGGTATCACGCTGGTTCTCAGCTAAGATGCTGTCCGTGGCAGTTTGATGTGCCTTGGACATCAGCCTAGGGTTCTTTGTTTTTTCTGTAAAAACTTGCATACCTGGTTTGTTACAGACCATGTTCAGATGACACTTTTTAATACTGGGCAAATCATTTTAGGATTCTTATTGGTGGAGTAATCTGGGTGGTTGTGACAGCACTTTGGAATGTCCAATCACTGTCAAGTAATGCTGCATACCTTCCAACATTTCAAATTGCCAAAGAGGGACACTTGTGTTTTAGGGGGTGTTTCTGGAGGCGTGGCTGGTGGGCGGGGCATTACCAGGAATTTTTAAGCTATTTCATGACCTATTGTCACCTCCTTGTGTAACCTAATAAATGATGTAGAACAAGACCAAAGTATTTTATTTACACATACTAATTTATAAACACATATACTGACATTTAAACAAACAATAATGTGAGTTCTATTGCTGTAGAACAATAGTAAACACTTATATACACACACCACAATCTGCTCTCCTAAAAAGAGGGACATCAGGGTGGGAAAGAGGGACAGAGGGATTTAGGTCTAAAAGAGGGACTGTCCCTCCTAAAGAGGGACACTTGGGAGGTATGATGCTGGCTCACACACCTCTCACCACAGTCATTCTCCTCATGTGAATGTTGAGTTTCTTATTTAAAATTCTAGAATTTGTATAATGCATTAACTAGTTTTTGCTCAACCTGCATGTGTTATTCTGCTTGTGGGACCGAAGAATGACTATTTATAACTGTCATCTTTGTTACTTCTCTATCTCATGACCTACAAATAGATAGGGTTGCTCTAGAACATCTAGGACTACCATGAGCCACTGACTAAGCAATCATTTGCTCTGCAGAAGGGATGGACTTTCATTGGATATTTAAATAAACAGCATGGCTGGTCCATCCTAATTGGGGAGCTGGAGTAAATTGTACAGTAATATTTGTCCATATAAAATTGTGCAAAATTTGTATATAATGTATACCTGGAAATCGTATCTCTATGAGTTCAACAAATAAAAATGCTATGGCCAAATACTGTAGTACTTGACTTTTGACACATAGGTATGATTAGATGGTTTATTGCACAGAGTGTCTAGAAGACTTCAACCCCTTGTGCATGGGGCAGCTGTGGCTACAACAGGTCCTATCAAACATACTGTTTTCTAATGTCAAGTGGACAAACATGACTAGTCAGACTAAATACTAGCATAAGTTCCTCATGAACAAAAATAGTTATGTGCTTCAGGGCACCCACCTGACCCTTTTGCTCTGTTTATATAGAGACAGCTGCTGGTGGAGTGTCTCCTCTCTGCCCTCTTTCTTTTCTGTGTCTGTCACTCTAGGGTAGTGATTCCCAACAGGCGTGTCATGGCATAATTATATGTTAACGGCACCAAGTTTAGTGGGTCTCACCTTCCGAGCTACATTCTCTAAATTATATTCCTTTTCCTGCAGAAATTTTTCAAAATGGCCCTATATGTAGGGAAGGACTTTCCCTACACTGCAAGGCCAGATTTTAGAAGTTAAAATATACATGATCGCCAAATGTTTGTTGGAGGTGTGGTAAAGAAGTGGGAACTGATTTACATATATGGTAGGGGTGTGGGAAGGTGAAGAAATTATGGATTTAGAGTTTGAAGTTATTAAAACAAGTTGACAATATACAGCTTGCATATCGACCTGAGAGTATGTTACTACATCTGAGTTGGCCGAAACTTAATGAAGGACAAATATTTCTGACTATTCACTGTTTACCGATCATGGTACAGAATCGTATTCGTATACCCCCCCCCCCCCATTGCTTCCCTACAATAGGTACACTGCTGCAGCTGGCGGAGGCCTTATTGGTGCTATGCAGCCTTTGTCAGTGCCCATGCAAAGAACTGAAATGGGCTTCTTGTCCCTCTAACCTAACAAATGTTTTGACATTTTTAATGATCAAAAGAACCTTAGCAGCTGTTTGCTAAAGTGTTCAAACCATAATGAGGTAATGGAGGCTTTGAGATGACCTTGAGTGTTGGCTTTACAATAGGTTCTGGCACAGCCATAGCATTCTCTTCTTAACTCCTTCAGGACCAGAGGAACATGCAACACATTGCTTTGCAATGTGCTGAGCATCCCTCTTGTCCATAAGCAGTTAAACCAAAACTGTCACCTTACAATATTTTATTCTGCCTTTTCAATCATTGCCTTTGAAATATATTTTTAATATTTCCCTTGGGTATTTAAATTAAAGAGGAGCAGTACCCTAGGCATTGAGTTCAGGGATGTAGCCAACACATTGCTTTGCAATGCAATGGATATCTCTCTGGCACAAGGGATGGATTAAGGCTCCATGAGGCCCTAGGCAAGGTATCGGTTTGGGGCCCCACATTTCTTGATATGGTGCTTCTGACACAGAGTGCTGCTAGAAGGTACTGGCTTCATGGCTTAAATGGAAGTGGGAGCAAATGAATGATTCTGGTCTTTTTCTGTGACCCATCACTTGAAGCTAGGGCCCCTCGTATTGCCATGGGCCCTAGGCAGGAGCCTAGGTTGCCATAATGGATGATCTGGCTCTGTCTGGCGCTCAAAATGGTTAATTTGTTTAACAGATTGACATATTTAGGTGGTGTTCATGAAGCAAATGGTGTCATCGGCATCCTCAGGATAAGCAAGTTCCCAAGTCTGATGATAAGTAGCATATTTTTCGCAGTGCCTCCATTGTAGGTGGGTGAAAAAATGTTCCCAAAGTTAATATGGGAGAATGGAATGATCAAAAGAGGACTTAAAGTCCCACAGCCAATGGCAGTAAATAATCCTTTGTAGTACAGGAATATGGGAACTATTTTAACCCTTTAAGGGCCAGAGGAGTGTGTAACACATTACTTTGCAATGTGTTTCACGCCTCTCTGGTCCTGAAAGGGTTCAAGAAGATTGGTCTATATGTGGGAAAGCCTCCCAGCAGAGGAGTTAAAATCTAGTACTTGCTTTGTATTTTAGCAGTTCTGAGAAATCTTTCCCTAACTTGATATTTCTTTCCTTTTATTCCCAACTTAATGCTTCACAAAAAAAGCAGCTCCGATTAATCTTCATAGTATTTAGGCCATGTCGAGTGTTATTTCAATACTGTCAGAATTGTAGTTCAAGAGTAATTGAAAGATAAAGTATTCCCCCTCCCGCCCTTTTTACCTAGTGTAAGCCACCTCCCCTCAGATGTGGAATCTGGTCTCTTGACCAGAAAGTGTATACATCCAAAACAAGACAGGCTAGCACTAGTCAAATAAATTAACACCTCTGAATTAGATAAGACTATAATAGTCTGGGGCACTCAACTCAGAGTATAAAAAAATACAAAATGTATTATATTTTTATTATAGATAGCTTATACACCAATATCCATAACAAAGACTCACATTTAAAACATGCTAAAAAACACACAATACGGCAAGAGGGGTGTGATACTGTATTACACAGAAAACGGGAATAATATTATAAATCAGTACAAACAATGCTCACAAAGAGCTATCATAAATGTAATTATATAATTCTCAAAATAGCCTTATATAGTAATCTTAAATAAATGATCCAAAGGCAGCGTATACAAAAATGTAGAAAAGATATACACATCACAAACAGTGCATTACAAGTGAAACAATATCAAACAATACACATACTGTGAAAAAAGTCCTCCTAAACAAAGGAGAAAGAAGAAGTAACGTGATCCAATAAAAAAGAAAAATATAAATGTATAAATAATCAGTAAACCCCACATCCGATCTGCAAGGCATAAGTCAATCACCCCTCCATACCGCACCAACTATCCTGACGCGTATCGCCACAAGGCTTCGTCAGGGGATGTGACATCACGTTTGTTCTTCTTTGGGAATTATATAATTACATTTATGATAGTTCTTTGTGAGCATTGTTTGTACTGATTTATAATATTATTCCCGTTTTCTGTGTAATACAGTATCACACCCCTCCTGCCATATTGTGTGTTTTTTAGCATGTTTTAAATGTGAGTCTTTGTTATGGATATTGGTGTATAAGCTATCTATAATAAAAATATAATACATTTTGTATTTTTTATACTCTGAGTTGAGTGCCTCTTTGTTAAAGACTTCTCTAATGGGGTTCTCTTAGATTCCCTTTTAGTAAGCATAATCTTCATACCTGGGAACTCTCCGGGTTTGCCCCGGAGACTCCGGATTTCAGACTGAATTACCGGGTCTCCGGGGCAATGTGTGGATTACCGGGTGGGCAGAGTTTAAATAGAAACTCTGCCCAATTGTGCTCAGTCCCGCCTGGTTCCTCCCACTCCCCGCCCTCTTAGATACATTTTGCAGCCCCCCCTCTGCGACTAAGCCGTGTCCCTTTTACGAATCGCGTCATTTTCCCCCAGGTCGGCACTGACAGGGTTACCCTCCGGGTAGCCCTGTCTCAAAAGTTCCCAGGTATGATAATCTTGACCAGAAAGGTCACAGCAAGGGACAATCTTATTACTGTGAACTTAAGGAAAACCCTTTCCCCCTTGACAGGTTATTCAGTTTTTTTCCTTATTCTCACTGAAGACTGTCCCTCCCTGCGATCCATCTGGACAGTCTTGCTGCTCTGAGGTGAGCAGTGTTACATCAGTAAAAGGGGCAGGAGGGGGATACTTTATCATTCAATTACTCTTGAACTACAACTCTGACAGTATTGAAATAACACTCTCCATGACCCAAATACTATGAAGATTAATTGGCTCTGCTTTCATTGTAAAACATTACTATCCCTTTAAAGGAGATCTTACACCTCATAATAAGCCCCCCAATTTACCTTACCATGGCCAGAAAATCCTAATGGCCACTATTCATTTTGCTCTAGTGCCTTTGTTCAAGAGAAAACATCTTCAGTCAGACCTGGATGTCATGTCTGTGGAAGCAGACATGTCTGTTGCTGGCAATTTTTTTCAAAACTGAAACTGGCAAAGTGCATGAGCATATGCAATCCTTTAACCGTTTGAGTGCCAGAGGGGTGAGCAATGCATTGCTTATCCCTCTGGTACTCAAAGTGTTAAAATCCTGAGAGGTGCATCCCTGTGTGGTCATTAAAGGGATAGTAATACTTAAAGTGTAAAAAAAAATATGTTGTAGGGTTTATCCCCCTGAGTAAAGCAAGAGTACTCCCACTGCTGAAAGGTGTTTCATTCAAAAGTTTATTAATTTTCAGAGTTGATTTTTTTAGGTGCAATATCACAGTGGCCTGAAATTGTAGAGTGGCGCTGTTGCTACACCATCCTATGGAGATTTATGGTCCCGGGACCAGAGCTGTCCATAGGATCGTGTAGCAACAGCGCCACTGTACAATTTCAGGCCACTGTGATATTGCACCTAAAAAATTCAACTTTGAAAATGAATAACTTTTGAATGAAAAACCTTTCAGCAGTGGGAGTACTCTTGTTTTACTCAGGGGGATAAACCCTACAACATATTTTTTTTTACATTTTAAGTATTACTATCCCTTTAAGCGGTAACATTTACTATGCACAGTGATCAGAGTTTGAGGTCCTGTGGTGATGCAACAACTGATGTGTCTTCCTCCATTGACTCATGAGCATACCTGGGAACTCTCTGGATTTGTCCAGGAGACTCCGGTTCTGACAGAGATTTACCGGGTCTCCGGGGCAGAGGCTGATTACTCCGGATGTGGGGAGTTTCTATTGAAACTCTACCCACTTACACTCTTTCTCCCGCTGTTCCTCCGTCCCCAGCCTTCTGTGTGACATTTTTAACCCTCTGAAACTCTAAGGGTTAAGCACCCCCCCCCCCCGATCGCGTCAAGCCCCCCCTTTTTGACGCGATTAGCGTCATTTTTGTCACCCCCTGCTGAACAGAGGACTCCCCTCCGGGGTAACCCTCAGCTGGAAGTTCCCAGGTATGCTCATGAGATGCAGGATTGATTTAAAGAAATGCACAAGGGCAAAATTCATAAGGGGCCTATAGGATTTTCTAGCAATAGTAAAAGAAGGAGGGATTTATTAAGAGTTGTTAGTTCTCTTTTAATCATTCAGCTCTGACTTGATGAAATATGCATTCTGATGACCGTCTCCTGATTGTGAAGTTCATGTGGACTCAGTATGGGGTGTCAGTGAGTTTGTGAGGTGGACTTGACGTGATTAAAACCAAAAGCCTCTGCAGCTTCATCTGATACTAACCGTAAACTCACAGAACACAAACACACAACAATTGGTTCATTTGCATAATGGCTATTTGTTATAGATACGCAAATTCCTGCCTTTCTTGCTTTGACACAATAGGACATTACATTAAAGGGTCCATTTGCATTGCTCAGTGTTTGAATGGGGATTTCTTAACCTCTTCATTGACTCCAACTGATTACAGTGCATTTCTAGGCCCCTACACTAAAATGTATATATTTGTATTAATATATGTAGAATACATTGTGTATGTATTCATTTTTGTGTGTGTTCATATATTCACTCCTCTCTCTCTCTCTATTTATATATATATATATATATATATATATATATATATATATATATATATATATATATAATGTGTGTGTGTGTGTGTGTGTGTGTGTGTGTGTGTGTGTGTGTAATAAATGTAATGCAGAACAGTGCACACAGTGTTTATAATGAGGAAAGTGTGTCTTATCACATTGAATGAAATGTTGACGCTGCAGAATAAATCAAAAACTTTTTGAAAAAGGCCTGTGAGAGTGAGTGTTGAACAATGAAGTCTACAAGACCAAAAAAGTTTTTCAACAAGTCCCAGGGGTGCTGCCCCCTATTTTTCTAAAAATAAATAAATGATATATATATATATATACATATACATATACACATACACACACACATACACACCAAATCAGTGAGTGGCCTCCCTCTACGCCATCGTAGTGTGTGTAGTACTCTAAGGGTAAGTATATTTAATTAGGGCCTTGTTCACCAAAATGTTAGTGTACATAATGTGGTTATTTTCTATTTATATATTCACATATCTAGTTAATTACCCACACCATTCAACTTGGGGAACTTTAACACTGTTTTTTTTTCCACAATGCTCTTGATCTCAGGACCCCTCCTCAGCCCCCAGCAGAGCCCTTTCCATGTAAATGCCAAAAGCTCCTTATCTTTGAGCTCATCAGCATAAGCATCCAATCTGCCTATCTGGTCAGCATGATGTCCAGGGACTGGAATAATGGGCAGCTTGTGTCCTCCAAGGTTGGCGTTTCCTGGATTGTGCAAAAGTCCCCTGTTATGGTAGGTCATTTACAGGCTCCGAAGTGTGGAATTGTGCCAGGGGATCTCACCTCTTTTCTAGCACAGCAGCCTGTAATTCCACCTGGTTAATTAATAAGTGACTCTAGTGATAATATCCATTAAGCTCTTATGTTAATGAACATCCTGAGCCACTGATTAGACAGTAAGGAATGCCAGGATTGGAGAGCAAGAACGGAGATGTGGAGTGTTGGACTGGGTGGGGGATGCATTCTTACTGCCCCTTATTCTTTAACTCTTTGAGTGTCAGGGTGGTTTGCAAGACATTGGTTAAAAGCGCCAGTTTAAAAAAAACAAAAAAGACACGCTCTTTCTCTGTGTAGCTGCACACCACACACATGCAGTCACGATATGTTGACAAATATAAGGTTGTCATTGAGATACATATATATATATATATATATATATATATATATATATATATATATATATAATATGCCCATGTATATCTCTTTATGCATGTGTATAAATATATAGTATATAAGAATAATGTTTATAAATGTATATAATATTTGTAGGTCACACCCCCCTTCCTCAGCCATACATAACCCTCATGTCTTTAGAACTGACAGCACTGTATATTAAACAGTGAGAATTTCCATACTGTTCTAAGAGAGAATTATCAGTGAATACCTTCTTATCTTACAGCATGTGTTTATGTTTAGGGGGTTATTTAGGGTCCTGAACATGAACTGCAGTATTCCAGATAGAATGAGAGTGATCCGTTCCACTTTGATAACCACAGGGCAATAAACTCCCCCCTCCTCCCTTCCCAGGCCAGGGCTGACCTTAGGGCTTGAACTGTGGTCACATGACCTGCTCGTAAACTGACCTGAGAGGGTCTCTCTGTCCCTCCCAGTCCTCAGAGGAGATCAGGCAGCTCCAGCAACAGTAGAGTCCCCATGATGCTGCTCGGTGCATGGTAACATGCCCAGCTCCATGGCTGCGCCCAAGAACACCCGGACAGGCGTGAGATGGATACATGGGAAGGTACTGTACCCCAATACTCTGCACTGTGACAGCTGGGCACCCCCTGTGGTGGATTTCTCACTGCCTGATATCTATTTGATTACATTTGTTTGACTACTGTAGATTTGTGCTGGCACACTTGGGTCTTTATCCCTTTAAGGATTACAGGGGTACACATTGCTTTGCAATACAGTGTGCACCCATTTTGTCTATAAAAGATTATAAATACTTGTGTGTCTAGTCATGTGTATTCATGTACAGGGGGCTACTCACTTTCCCAGTGATACAACTTATATCATCCTGTATGGTAATTATCTCCAAAAATACATTATATAGTACTGGCACCCTTTATTCAAAGAGCCCTGACAATGGGTGTGTGTGTGTGTGTGTGTGTGTGTGTAATATATATATATATGTCTATGGTTTTATACATTTTTGCAGCTCATATTTTGAATTCTTGCAGATTTTTCCAGTAACCCATTCAAAGGACTGCACAATGCATTGCTCAGCACTCTGTTTTTTTAAAGGGTTAATAATTACTTAGCTGAGATAATTTTTGTACTCATTGTGAGCTTCAAAATAAAAACCTCCACAGCTGTAGTAAGTTCCTGTTAACCCCCCTTCTACTAATAATGCATTCACATCCCTCAGGCTTTACCATTAGACTTGTATTAAAGTGTTGGTATTATTTTGCCATTTCCATTCATTTAGCACTGCTATTTGATATAACGTACATATTATATTTTAGTAAAATGGGTATTCAGTGATATAGTCATTTAACCCCTTGCGTGCCAAATGGATGACCCACGCATTGCAAACACCCCTCAGGCATACAGAGGGTTAATAACACAGCACTGCCCCCCTTTAATGTTATGGACATATGTGTAAGTAATATATATATATATATATATATATATATATATATATATATATATATATGAGTAATCCAGGAGCAAACCAACTGCACCATAAGGAACTAATACAAATCCCTAAAATTCTCCATGATTTAAATGGGACATTTAACCTCTTGAATGTTAGAGTGGTCTCACAATATGTTCAAGATGTTGCTAACATTTATGGGGTTAAAAAGTCCCAGAAATGCATAACTTTTATACATATTATTCAGTAATTAACACACTGTAGGACAATACTGTGAACCTTTTGAGTGCCAGATGAGGGAACAATGCATTCATTACCCTATTCAAAAGTCTTATTTATTAGCATACCTGGGAACTCTCCGGATTTGCCCCGGAGACTCCGGTTCTGACAGAACTTTACCGGGTCTCCGGGGCAGAGGCTGATTCCTCCGGATGTGGAGAGTTTCTATTGAAACTCTGCCACATCCGCTTTTTCTCCTGCTGATACTCAGTCCCTAGCCCTCTGAGTGCCAGAGTAGTAAGGAATGCATTGCTTTGCAATGCATTCCGTACCACTCTGGCACTCAAAGGGTTAAGACACACACACACACACACACACACACACACACTCACTCACTCACTCGCGGCAAGCCCCGCCCCTTTTTGACGCGATTAGCGTCATTTTTGTCACCCCCTGGTGAACAGAGGACTACCCTCCGGGTAGCCCTCGACTGGAAGTTCCCAGGTATGTTTATTAGGAACAAACCATTATCCAACCTTTGGTAACCCTTTGAGTGCCAGAGGGGTACGCAACGCATTGCTTTGCAATGCGTTGTGTACTCCTCTGGCACTCAAAGGGTTAATGGTAAACCTGTATTGGATTTGTGTTCCAAAAACCAGATTTCTTTTTTTTTTCTTCAGAGCAGAAAAATACAACTAGAGTTAACTGGTTGAGTGCCAAAGTGGTATCCAGCTGAAAGGGTTAATGATTACTGTGCTTTATTTTGCAATTACTGCTCAGAATGGGGTATGTGTATGTAAATATCCCATTTAAAGAGCACCTTTACCTCTGTAATCCTGCCTTGTTTACATATAACAGATCAACACAAATTTCAATTGCAAGTGCAGCGCAATTTACACTTACACTGAAAATAGAGAACAATGTTATCACTGTATATATGTCAGCAGGGAACGAGAACTTTTTCTTTTCTTCTTACTTTTGCAACACAGAGAGGATATTTTAACCCTTTGCCTGCAGAGTAGCATATAATTCATTGTGTTGCCTGCAGGGACAGTAAGACTACACCCACTGCAGTGTTAGTGGGTGTGTGTGTGTGTGTGTGTATATCTAAATATATATATATATATATACTAGTGTAAAAGCCAGTGTACACGGGCCAAGGTCCAGACGATGTTAACAGGCTGGTTCTGCTCTGCGTCCTGCAGCTGACTCAGTCATGCACTGTAGAGACTGCCCGAAAGAACAGAATGCTCCCAGCGCAGAACTCCCAGCATTCCTACACCACCCAGCACAGAACTCCCAGCATGCTGTGCGTGCCGGCAGTCTCTACTGGCACATGACGGCTTCTGACAAACATTCTAACTAAGTATTATATAGGATATATAATATACAATATATATGTATGCAAGGGAATGTGTTGGAGATCTCTAGCAATGTTTCTCTATAACTTCCAGAGTGTTAAATAATAGCCTGTAAACTGGTATATAAAATGGTGCAGAGACGTTGAAATTGCTTTGGCCACACCCACAATCAGAATGTGGATGTGGCCATCACAGCTTTGGCACCCCTCAAAATTTTGAACATTAGGCAGTAATCTACTCTGCCTGCTGGGAAACCATGTCTATTAGTTTGCTCCTATATGCTCCAGCGGAGAGATGCAGTAAGGTGTGATAAAGAGGTGATAAACAGGTAATAAAATGGAGATGACTTCTCCAGTGCTGTAAATTCTCCAAGTCCTGTGTTATTCTATGGAGACAATGCACTAAGATTTTTCAAGCTGTAGAGATATTCGTGTATAGGCTCCATAGAGTAACACAGGAATGTGGTATCACTGGAGAAGTCATCTCCACATTATAATCTCTTTATCATGCCTTAATGCATCTCCCTCATTGAGTTTGAGGGCTAAACTATGCATTTGTATTCAAAGGTTTATAATATATATACAGGGCTCAAAATTTCCACTAGCCAATGGTGAGTGAAAATTTTGCCCTGTAGAGTAGAAATTCAGCCCTGGTGGATATGTTATGGCTTGCAGTGGCGAGTAACTTTTCAGGTCTGGCTAGTGGCAAAGGATTTCAAATTTTAAGCCCTGTATATATTTATTTATTTATTGTACTTTAGTCATGCCCAGAAGTTGTTGTAAAATATGTGCAGACGCCTTTATACATATGCGGATTTGTACATATCTTCACCAACATGCTCTTAATTAGAATAATTTGTTCCCTTGAACAGATTAATAGATTATGTATTCTCTGTAGCACAATAGTATAGGATTCTCTTGACCTTCGATGTCTTAACTCTTCATTATTTGGTAATACCTCACTCCCTGTTGTGTCCCTGCCTTTTTAGGCTTGTTTAGCCAAATACAGATAGTGAAGAACTGATAATAATGCATTGAGCACTATCTGACACTCAGTGTTAATGCCACTGTCTCCACCTTATCTTAAGGGTTGCACAATCCTTTGGTCTTGAAGGGGTTAAAGTTTTGTATATTAGGACAGCCAGGCCAAGACCAGCAACTTCTTTCCGCTCCTTGGGGGTCACATAGGTTTGCAACAGCTAAGTAAGAGATGGGGACAGTAACAACAGAAGCTGTGACTGACCGAAGTGTGGGAGATGAATGTGTAGACTAGGGTGTTGCGTCCACTCTGGGTGCTCCAGTTTTTCAATGAAGATTTTCAGAAAAATGTTAAAGTTGAATTTTCAATGTATACTTATGGACTTTATTATGTAAAAGTTTGCTCAATGTTTATGCATTGTTCCTTTCATTAAGCCCTTAACCCTTTGAATGCCAGAGCATTACGCACCTCTCTGGGTTAAACCCTGTTAAAAGGATAGTAATGTTTCAAAATAAAAGCAGCTCTTCATAGTATTTGGGCCATGGAGAGTGTTATTTCAATACTGTCAGAGTTGTAGTTCAAGAGTAATTGAATGATAAAATATCCCCCTCCTGCCTCTTTTACTGATGTAACACTGCTCACCTCAGAGCAGCAAGGTGGTGTCCAGGTGGATTGCAGAGAGGGACAATGTTCAATCAGCATAAGGGAAAAACCTGTCCAGAGTGGCAGGGTTTTCATTGTTCTCACAGTAAGAAGAGTGTTCCTTGCTGTGAGCTGTCTGGTCTACGGACCAGATTCCACATCTGAGGGGAGGTGGCTTACACTAGGTAAAAGGGGCGGGAGGGAATACTTTATCATTCAATTACTCTTGAACTACAACTCTGTATTGAAATAACAATCTCTATGGCTCAAATACTATGAAGATTAATTGGAGCTGCTGTTTTTGTGAAACATTACTATCTCTAAAAATCCAGGTGTACCTTGAGCGAAAAAATGCTGAGTTCCGATCGTTTAGACAGTATTACAGTTTGTGTGTTTGTAATTATATGCATTAGCTAGAGATTTTTACATAGCAGATGTTACTGTTAATATTCATATGAGCTGCATAATATAATAAAAAAAATCCATAGTTTATTGTCCTGATATTTCCCGGTCTCCATGTACCTTACATTTTAATGTTATCCATAAAGTATCCCTTTTAGTTCCAGAGGATGCACAATGTACTTCACATGCATGACCACCTCTTAGGTACTCAAATCCAAATGTTGCGTGGGGATGTTGGGAATTGTAGTCCTGAACAGCTGGAAGGCCTCAGGTGCATAGTCTTGAATATATAGATACTTTTTTTTAAAATGGGGAGCTCATTGAATTTAGCACCATATGCTAGCAAAACTCTCAATGCAACACAACTCTGTGGTAGTTTAAACCCTTCACTTCTAGAAATATGTTGTTCTTTTGGCTAAAATGGTGCATAGGTTAATTTGAAATAAGTTTTCTAATATGCAAAGTTGAATGTAAAGTAACAGGTCCACTGTCACAAACGCATTGCTTTGTAATACGTTGGATACTTCTCTAACATACATGGGGTTAAAAAGATTCATTTAAATTAATGGAAATTTTGAGAATTTTTATTTGATGGAATGGGTGCTTTGCGCTAGTTATGTTTAACCCTTTGAGTGTCACAATTTAAATCTTTTGACCGCCTTGTGTCTGAAGAGTGGAAGTTCCAGACAGGAAACCTGTCTCCAAGAAATTTGCTAAGCTTTATCCCTTTTCTGAGGCAGCGCTTGCTCATTGGGTTCATCCTCCTAAAGTGGATGCTCCTATATCCAGGCTATCCATATCTACTGCCTTGCCAGTGTCTGATGTGTCTGCTCTAAAGCACTGGACTGATAAGAAACTTGAGACCTCCCTCAAGTCCATCTTTGCCACTGCTGGTTCTGCCATGCGTCCAGCATTTGCAGCAGCATGGGTGAACCGGGCCATTGAGGTCTGGACTGAACATCTCTCTTGCTGTTTGTCAAGATGCTCCTACTTTGGATAAGTTGTGCCTCCTTGCCAACATTTCTGAGGCCCAGCACTATGTTTCTGCTGCCCTCTTTGATGCCATCCGTTTGGTGTCTAGGGTTTCCACCATGTCTGTGGTTGCCAGACGAGCTCTTTGGCTCAAGATCTGGTCTGCTGACGCCTTGCTCTCCTTGCCTTTTAAAGGCAAGTCATTGTTTGGGCCAGATCTTAAGGATCTGATTAGTGAGGTCACAGGAGGTAAAAGTACACTTCTGCCTTTGGTCCCCAGGAAGAAAACTCCTTTCAAGCGTAATCGTTTTTTTTGTTCCTTTTAGACTGACACTCTTCCGGTGAACCAGGCGGTTCCCTAAGCTCTGCGTGCCTCCTCCAAGCCCAAACAGCAATGGAAGCCCAAGGTCTTCTCCAAACCTATGGCTTCCAAGCCTTCTTTGGCATGACTCACCGAACCCAGATCCCCAATCTGCTGTGGGTGGCCGTCTGCGTCACTACCACAGCGTATGGGAGGATTCAGTGGTGGACCCATGGGTTTTACAGGTGGTGTCGGAAGGATACAGGATCCCTTTAGTCTCTCCTCCTCCTTTTTGCTTTTTTCCTTCTCATATGCCCCAGGGTGCAGAGAAACACTGTCTGTACAATGGCACTATACAGGCCCTTCTGGACAAGGATGTTCTAGAGCCTGTTCCAATTCAGGACAGAGGTATGGGTTTTTACTCAAACCTCTTTGTGGTCTCCAAGAAGGACGGCAGTTGTCGTCCCATTTTGGATTTGAAGGATCTCAATTCCTTCGTGATCAGGACTCATTATCACCAGGAGTCCCTAAGGACGGTGATTGCTGCTATGTCCCAGGGGGAATTCCTTGCCTTTCTGGATCTTCAGGACGTGTATCTACACATCGCCGTTCATCCAGAGAGCCGGCAGTATCTCAGATTTGCCTGCGACCAAGGGCACTTTCAGTTTTCAGCTCTTCCTTTTGGTCTGACTACAGTTCCTCAAGTCTTCAATCATGTCCTTGGGAGCCTTAGTGTCTGTCCTCCATCGGAACGGCATCAGAGTCACTCCGTACATGGACGACCTGCTTCTGAAGGCACCTTTTTCGGAACTTCTTCATGAGCAGGTTCAGTACTGCATTCATGCACTCACCCATCACGGGTGTATCATCAAATGGACAAGTTGGATCTTGTCCCATCCCAGCGTCTGGTCTTCCTGGGCCTTCTCTTCGACACTCAGCAGAGCATGGTGTTTCTCACGAACGAGGTAGCTCACCAGATCACCCACAGGGTTTCTGTTGTCCTGGCTCGAGATCCAGTTCCAGCCAAGAAGCTGTCCTCTCTAGTGGGGAAATTCATCTCCACCATAGAATTGGTCCCATTTGCCATGGCTCACTCCAGAGGTTTGTGATACAGGTGTGCAGGGGTCAGCTGGACCTTCTGAAGACATTGGTATCCCTTCCTCTTCATGTGGAAGTGAGTTTGTCGTGGTGGCTACACCTCTCCAATCTGCTGAAGGGCAGGTCCTTCCTGGTATCCTTCTGGACCACGGTGATGACGGATGCCAGCCTCTCCAGCTGGGGAGCAGTCCTGGGTTGCCTGAGTGTTCAGGGTCGGTGGTCTCCGGAGGAATCTCTCATTCCCATCAACGTGTTGGAGCTTCGGGCGATATTTCATGCCCTTCGTCACTGGACACCCCAGCTGGAAGACTGCCCTGTCCGGGTACAGTCCGACAGCGCCACAGCCATGTCTTACATCAACAAGCAGGGCGGAACAAGAAGTCTTGCCGATTGGTTAGAGGTCAAGGCTATTTTGTCCTGGGCAAAAGAAAACATTCCTGCCATATCCTCAGTGGACATTCCTGGCGTAGACAATGTCATGGCAGATTTCCTCAGTCGACACACAGTGGACAGCGGTGAGTGGGATCTGCACCCAGAGGTGTTCAACCTCATCGTTCAGAAGTGGATTGACAGTAGGAAGGAGCGCGGACATCTTGCCATAGTGACATCTGCACGCCTGAGCTGTTAGTCCCAGCCGGGTCTAGGAGGCGTTACTAGGAGCAATCCGGCTCCAAAAGGGACTGACAGCGCAGGCGTGGGGATACACTATGGCAAGATGTCCTCACTCCATCCTGCTGTCAGGCCTGGAAGAATAGCAATTTCTCTTTAATCAGGTAATAATTCTGGCGACTAGAGCTACTGAGCAGCTAGTCGCCAGATTGGCAATTATGTGGGGCAATATTTTTATTGGGTGGTAGTTTCGCTTTACGTTTCGTTCTGTACTTCCCTTATGAGTCATTCTGGTCTATAGAAGCCCATTGTTTGTTGTGAGGTGATGTGAACGAGAGGCACACTTCAGCAGAGATCACTATATATTTTGCTCAGCAGGCATGAAAATAAGTGCTGTCACATGTCTTGATGAAGGCCCTTGAGGAGGCCGAAACATTGACAATATACGCAACATTTTCATGCTATCATCAAGTCCTGTGAGTGTACTTACCCACTCACCTACTTTATAAACGACATCTGCCCAGGAAAATCAATGTGATTAAATTAAGATAGATTTATACCTTGAGTATAGCTCCCGTTTAATAAATGAGCAAATAAGCTTTGTAGACAAATATGCAAATGGAACCACACAGGAAAATACTAACATATTAACCAGGGGGTCTGATATTTGCAATGGATATGTTTTGCCATAGTGTTCCCATTAAAAGCTCCTGCCTGATTTGGTTGCTCAATTCTTCTTTAGAAGAATTAAATGTGGATAAATTACAGTCTGCAGTAGCACCCAATAAGCCTCCTTGCATGGCAGGATTGCTACTTCTGTGTTTGTGTATAAAATTAAAAAGAGAAGCATGGTTAGAATCATCAGTTTTGTAAGTGTCAGTCAGCGTATCTGCACATTTTACATAAGGCAACGTTTAACCCTTTGAGTGCCAGAGAGGTATCCAGTACAATGCATTGTATACCTCTCTGGCACTCAGAGGGTTAACAGACAATCAGAACGTATCAGCACAGCCTCTGCTTTCATCCACCTAAACATGACCTCCCACGTTCCATGTAAAGGTGAATTACAGAAACAGCTTCAGGATGGGGCAAGCGCCAGAGACTGTGGACAAGCTCACAGGTTGTCAGATTCTGATGATTTGCTGACACCCACATGGGGCCCACACTGAATGGATGTTGTGCGAATGACAACAATCCAATCGCTTATGTCAATGTCAGACCATTTGAACAGCTTCATAACGGTTAATACAAATGAATATAGGGCGAGTGGTGGAGAGATTTAATCTCTGTGTTCAAGTTGCCATGTGAACATATCCTAGTTTTTTAACTCTGGGGTAGGCAAGCTTTAACCCTTCATTTGTTGAGGCTACAATGCTACATCATGCCCATCAAGCCACTGGCTGGTTGAGGATGGCAGTAGTAGGGACAAATATTGCTTAACCCTTTAAGCCCCAGATGGAAATTGGAATGCTTTAGATATTCCTTTGGCACTCAAAGGGTTAACCCCTGCTTTAAACCAGTGTTCAGATGTTGGACCCCACCTGATTAAATGGCTTTATAAAGAATTTCTTAGTGGCATGTTAGAGAGGCTACAAAATATCACACTGTGGCTATTGTAAACACTAGTCTCCAAGCCACCCACAGTTTGGAATGATTGGAGGGCACCTATTCCAACAATGGAAGTGTGTCAGTTCTGGAATGGTGAGTTTAGTGCTTCTAAAGGCACATAATCAGTTTGGAAGGGATTATGATGTTACTATCTGAATGGCCAGCCCATCCAGCACCTGTCACTTTCCACTGCCTATTGGATCAGGCTCTTGGAATGGGGCATAAAGCATTAACAAACCTTCTGGACTGTAAGAAAGCTAACAGCTATTTATAAATCCCAGTTTACCTAAATCTTTGCAGAAAAAAAAATCTTAATGACCACTGTGGATCAATTTTGTATGGAGTGGTTCTTGAAAGTGTAATGTTATAAAGTGTTTGATATTATTTCCACAGACACAGACATGATTCTCTGTTGCAGGATTCAAACTCCTCATCTGAAGCCGTCCTTCTTAACAAAGGTGCAGTGGGAGGAGTTTGGGGTCCTTGAGTCCTGCAGCAAAAAACATGTGCCATGATAGACATGATATACAGTACTAATTAGAGATTACTTTTAAGGAACCGGTCCACTCAGAATTGATTTGTAGTGGCCATGATGATTTTTTTTTTTCGGTAAGACGTCTATTTTCAAGCTAGTCGCCATGCGTTTAATGAATGCATGGCGACTAGCTATTATCTGAAAGTTCGGCTTTAAAGAGTTGAAGGACGGTCTATGGACTGCGATCTCCGTCTGTAACTTTGAAAGCAGACGTCAGCACAAGGGGGGGGAAGGGGGAACATTGCAGACTGATATTTCCCAAACCGTAAAGGTCTGGGAGATCAGAAACGGCGAAATTACTTTATTTTTTTAAGTATCTACAGAACTAAATCTATTGAATGTTAAGTATTACTATCACTTTAACCCCTTAAGGACCAGCGGTCCAGGGAAGTTACCTTCCCTTAAGGACCGCTTTGAGTCTTGCGTAACAGGTCACGTGTCCCGGCACGTCGCTTTGAGGCCTAAGAGAGATCGCTCCGGTTTTGGAGCGATCAATTTTAGGCCCCGTTTTTACTTACAGCGCTCCTGGTGGAGCGCTGTAAGTAAAAAGTACGTGACGTGCTATGACCGTCTCTGGTCTTTAAGGGTATAAGGACCATGACGGTCATACAACGTCACGTAGTCCTTAAGGGGTTAACACTTCATCCCCACCCACACACACACTTGTAAGCGCTATGTGCAGGTCCTCATATCCTACAACGCTGTGTAAATTCTTTGGGCCATATGCAGAAATTAAAAAAGTAGCAATTTTGGAGGAAGCCAGTTGCACTGTGGTTTACAAATAAAAAAAATCCTCACATTTCAATTGATTAAAATAGGGTTTTAACCGCTTGAATGCTAGAAAGGTCTAAAACCTCTCAAAGACCTGTCAAGGACTCAGTGGCTTTAAGCTCCATTTAAATCAACGGAAATTTTTATTGGTCTCCTATGGTTTGCCCGACAATTGTTCCTCTTTTTCCTTCTGCATGCTTCCTCTTGTATAACATTGTCTACTGATTGTACAGCTCATCAGAACGTGTTGGTGCTTTATAAATAAATGTGATAATAACCGTCAGCCTTTGTGCCTAGCGAGGGAATTATTTGCTACTGAATCTAATCACCATGACACACTATTATGTTTGTGTTCAGACTTATTCCTGTTGTGCCTCTGTATCCCACTGCATTCTGATTACCCTTTGTGTTTGCCCCGTATCGCAGTACTAATTATATAGGATTGTTCCACTTGCTGGATTAACCTGTTAGGCATTGAACAGGAGACCATTTTATTTTCTTTTTAATATCCTATCGGTGTTAGATGTCCAACAAATGATTTCAACTGACAGGGAGTGGCTATTTTTACTGCCAAATTCAGCAGAGCAGCAAAATCCAGTCTTTCAGCACATAGATGACCGTACAGGTTGTCCCCTCTTGTAGGGAGTGGGTGAGGGGAGGGAGAGATTTCAGCATCTGTAACGGATCAATAAGTGACAAGATCCCTTCAGCCCTTTGTGTGTACCTTTTAATTGAGTATAATCATTTTCCAGGGTTACTAGCAGACGGGTTGAAAATCAAAATCAATGGTCGATATGTCTAAAGGTAACATGGAGCGATTCTGGTGTGAACCAACTACACTGTATTAGACCAATAAAAATGTTCATTGATTTAATTGGGTATTTCAAGCCCTTGAATTCTAAACCTCAAGCATTCAAGGCCTTAAAGGGATGGGAATACTTGCAAATTACTAATCCCCATATTGTAGCTTTGTTAAAAAGAAACTTATTGCCCCCAGTGTCATCTCTCAAACCCTTATGGTTTGAGAGATGATAGCGCTCAAAGTACCCCCCTCCCTCCCCCTTCCCTGACTGAAAGCTGACTGCAGGGATATCCGGTATTACGTGCATCAGGTGACTCTGCAGCATTGCCGAGATCGCATTTATAAAAAAGAAATCTTTCCCTAAAACGGTCTTCTACGTGTGCTTGCAAACCAAGCACACGTAGAAGACCATTTCAGTGAAAGAATTATTTTTTATAAACGCGATCTCTGCTCAGCTGCAGAGCCGCCTGATGCACATAAGACTAAGAGGGAGGGAGGGGGAACTTTGAGCGCTATCACCTCTCAAACCATAAGGGTTTGAGAAACGACACTGGGGGCAATAAGTTTCTTTTTAACAAAGCTACAATATGGGGATTAGTCATTTGCAAGTATTACTATCCCTTTAAATTACAGATCCATTTAAATCGGTAGGAATTTGGGGATTTTTTTATTTGTTCCATGTAACTTTGTTGTTTTCTTCCAGAATTACTCAACGTTTGCTTTAATACATATGCCCCAGTGAATTTTATTGTACGTGCAAACATACCTGCCCTGTTCAAAATAGCAAGGAAAAAGGTCACTGTGACAGCCATGTTTGCAGAAATCATGGGGAAAGGAAAACTTTATAATATAGCCAATATCTCTGCAATGAAGATTGTTATGAAAACAAAAGCAGCCCTGCAAGAAAACTGGTAAATGAGAATATAGGATAGAGTACCAGGATCTAAACTATTTATGTTTCTGAATTGGGGTAAGCCCTGACGTGTCAGTCCATTAAAGTAACTCCACCACAAATGTTAATTGCTTTTAGTGTTCAAAGGAGAGTAGTGATACCACTTGGTATACATGAACCTATGAACAAATAATGTTCTCAGGGTTGAGCTGGGCCTTTTAATTCAAATGCTGGTGTCCTGGAGAGAATTCTTCTCTAGTTTGGGGGCAGGGACTGATCTTCCCTGCTGTCTTACACAGCATGACTGTCCAACTGGAGATGTCCTGAGGGCTGGGTGGAGCACACAAGGGGTTTTTTAGAGAGCCTATGACCTGCCTAAGGATTGTATAGGCTTTAGTGTATTGCATAATGTATAACTGGGTATGGGCCATAAAAAGTATGTCTCACAGCCTCCACAGAACAGTAGTGTCAGGCTTGGACACCGATTCTGTGATGCAGCCCAAAGAGTGTTGCAGTTTGGTCTTTCTAGCTGGACCAAAGAGGGAACACTAGGGCTCCCTCTTTAGCCCCCACCCCATTCTGCTCCCTCACCAATCCAGCCTTTGTTTTGTTGGTCGGTTTTCTCCCAGGGAGGCAGACCTACTGATAGAGCACTATACTTATGATACTTGCCGTTTCCCGATTTAATAGGTTATGGGCTTTCCAACTTGTTTGATATATGTTTGCATGTATATGTATATTATATATATATACACATACATACATACATACATACATACACACACACACACACACAAACTGATTAGCTTGCCTATATGATTCCTGTAGAATTGCATCTCTAAGGGTGAGATGTTCAAAAAGTTGTGGCAACTGAAATTTTCTGTAAAAAGAATGAAATAGCTCTTATGCCATGGTCTGTCAATTTTCAGACAAAGTTCTTACTCCATGACACTAACATTATAAAGAAGCCAACAGGGTTTGCTCTGCATCCCAAACCAGCTTCTTTCTTCATCAGTTGTGAACTGACGGGGTTGGCAATGCTTGGTGTAACAAGAATGACATCATCACACTGCTCAACCTTCTAGAGGAAGCTGGAATGGGATGTGGGGATCCCACCAGTTTCTTTAAAGTGAAAGCGTCAGTCTATTTTTAATTCCTTTAGCAGACAGGACCTGTGTTGTTGCGGTATGTGATACTATGCAGGGGTAGGGTAGTCCATCTTTGAACCTCTAGATGCTGCAGACTACAGCTCCCATCATCCCCTACTTATCTCTCTCTCTCTCTCTCTCTCTCTCTCTATCTATCTGATAGTGATGTTTTAAGGAATCTTATTTAACCTTTTAAGGGCCAGAATGGTGTTCAAAGCAATGTGGTGTACCCTCATTGTTCCTTAAAGCGTTAACTGGCCTCCGCAGCTTTGCATTCGGTAGTCTGTGCCAGTGTAATCATGTTCTGGCCCATAAAAAATCTAAAGGAATGTGTGGAAGGTAATTTAAGAATTTGGAATTCAATCCCCTTGGCTGATTGTTCTCTTCCTGCAATACTATAAGTAGACTTCAGGCTTTTCCCATAACAATCCATTACAACACTATAATAATGATGCTTCCCCCTCTGCATCTGAATGATAAAGAGGTCTACAACGCATTGCTTTTCAATGTCCTGGTGACCACTAGCATTTCTTGAGTTAAAGGGGAAATAACATCACCTAATATCCCCTCCCTGCTTACTTTACTATGACTAGAAAATTATAATGTCCTCTATTAATTCTGCCCCCCTATAAACATACCTGGTAACCAAGGGCATCCACAGAAATTTTTCCAGGGGGGGCAAAGCCATAAGATGACCCCCAGGCCAACCTGCCCATGTTTATTTAAAGGAGGCATTTGTAGGGGGGGCAAGTGCCTCCCATTGCCCCTACACCTTGGGATGCCCATGCTGGGAACTTTTAGAATGAGTTGATTGTGAGAATTTGTAAATATTAACCCTTAAAGTTCATATAGTATAGATTGTCGGCTATATATCCCCACTTGTTGTAATGAAGTGGTTCTCCAATCAGTCCTCAAGGAACCATCAACATCTTAACCCTTTGAGTGCCAGAGGGGTATGCAACGCATTGCAAAAATTAGTTGCTTACCCCGAAGGCACCCAAAGGGTTAAAATATACATCACTGATATTGGGAGACGGGAGCCTGTGAGAAGCTGGCCCATCTCTCTACTCTTAACCTTTTTCTTTAATTTCCTTTGGGTTTGGGGGAAGGGGGGTTGGACCCTCTGGAGGCAAGCGCCTGTTTTTTGTTTTGTCTCCTGTGTTTTGTGTTGTTAGTGATCTTCGATCTTCTTAATTGAGACATTATTTGTCAGTATGGCTCCATTGGACACCCTGGTGGTCCCAGCATTCCATGCAATTTGCGTTGATCTTATTTAACCATGCTGTATACTCTTCCCAGTTTTCTTGTATGTATGCTGGAGTAGTCAGTGTTTGACATTTTTTTTCAATAAGCGGGAGGAGATTTTCCTACTGTGTACCTAACACACTGGTGTTGGGTTTTCTTTTATAAACCTAATAACGGGAATGTCTCCAGTCTTTCTATTTCTGAAGTGATTGTATTTGTATTTTGAAAATTTCATTAAAAAAAAAAATATCACTGCATGAACACACACAAGAAAAGCAGGACTTTTCCCTCTGCCACCCTGATACTACTGACACCAACTGAGAGACTAAAGATGCAGTTACTTTTAGTAGATTATTTAATAGAGAGCTCTGGAATCTCTCATTGAGAATTTGTCTCTTTACCCCAAGACCCTGAGATTTGTGTTAGAATCAAACCTGAGAATTCCCAGGTATGGATATGAATTCTGCCGTGGTTCAAGATATATCCTGCATGTCATATCCAGAGAGATGGACATGACAGTTACTAGCAGGACCTCAGGATACAAGCTCTGCCTTCTGCACATGTTAAAGGGATAGTAATGTTTCACAATAAAAGCAGCTCCAATTAATTTTCATAGTATATGGGCCATGGAGAGTATTATTTCAGTACTGTCAGAGTTGTAGCTCTAGAGTAATTGAATGATTAAGTATCCTTCCCCCACCACTTTTACTGATGTAACACTGCTCACCTCAGAGTAGCAAGAATGTCCGGATGGATCGCAGAGAGGGACAGTCTTCAGTGAGCATAAGAAGAAACCTATCGGGAGGGGGGGGGGGGGGGAGCAGGGTTTTCCTTATGCTCGCAGTAAGAAGATTGTCCCTTGCTGTGAGTTGTCCGATCAAGAGACCAGATTCCACATCTGAGGGGAGGCAGCTTACACTACGTAAAAGGGGCGGGAGGGGGAGACTTTATAATGTAATTACTCTTGAACTACAACTCTGACAGTACTGAAATAACATTCTCCATGGCCCAAATACTATGAAGATTAATTGGAGCTGCTGTTTTTGCGAAACATTACTATCCCTTTTACCCTGTAAGGCCTCCTTGGAGGGTTTCGATTAATCTTTTGAGTGCCAGAGGGGTACAGAACACATTTCAAAGCAATGAACTGTACCCCTCTGACCAGACAGGTCACAGCAAGGGATAATCTTCTAATTGTGAGCATAAGGAACCCCCCGCCCCAGCAGGTTTTTTAGGTTTTTCCTTATGCTCACTGAAGTTTGTCCCTTTCTGCAATCCATCCGGACATTCTTGCTGCTTTGAGGTGAGCAGTGTTACATCAGTAAAAAGGGCGGGAGGATACTTTATCATTCAGTTACTCTGAAGCTACAACTCTGACAGTATTGAAATAATGCTCTCCATGGCCTATATACAATGAAGATTAATTGGAGCTGCTTTTATTGTGAAACATTACTATCCCTTTAAATAGGTTTATGCATGCTGCCTGTTTACGTTTGAAAAAATTGCCAGAAACTGTCATGTCCACCTCCATGGACATGACATCCAGAACCGACTGAAGGTGTTCTTTTGAACAAAGGAACAAGGGCAGAAGTCATAAGGGCCATTTGGGTTTTCTAGTCATAGATAGGCAATTAGGAGGGATATTCTTAGAAGGTTTTACAGCTCCTTTAAAAGCCCCATTTAAGTCAGTGAAGCATAGAATTTGTCCCCTATGGAGCAAAATCTCTAGAATGACTACATTTTTCTCTGAGCAAAACACTGCTTCAGGACTTTGGAGTGAAAACCTCCAAATGCCCATTTATTTAACCCTTTGAGTGCCAGAGAAGTATCCAACACATTGCAATACATTGGATACCTCTCTGGCACTCCAAAGGTTAAATGGGGCGTCTAGTAATTGTTTTGCAATGCAATGCCAGCTTCTACAGCATTCACAGGTTTAAAAGGTCCATTTAAATCAATAGAACATTTTTATTTGTCCTCAATGGTCTTATTGGTTTGGTCCAGAATTTCTCCCAATTTCTCTTAGTGCATTTTATGACCTTAGTATAAACAATTGAATTCCTATGTATTTCCCATAGGGATAGTAAGGGACAATGGTGTATCAGTTTACCTGCCTTTGTCCCTGACAGGAAACTCTCTGAAAACAGACCCAAGATTCAATGAAAGGGACATAAATATGTTAAAAAAAAAAAAAATTATATATATATATATATTTGAAGAAGAAAATAATAATAATTGCATACTCTGAAAGTTATTATTGTAAAGTCAACATAAAAGGTGACTATCCCTTCAAGAGGATGTGCAATATACATTGCAAAGCAATGCAATGCGTTGAATATCTCTCTGTACTCAAAAAGATTATTGGGTCAAGTCAGAGACATCCAAGTTTTTTAAGCCGTGGGTCACATGACCAGAAATACATGTGTTTGAGGGCCACGTTATGTATTTATTTGGCAGTGATGAATTTTAATCTGTTTGTTATTCCAAAATACAGTCAGCTTTATTCTAAAAAAAGTGCACAGTAATAGGCCTAGTGCTAGAAGCTGACCAATTTTGATGAAGTAAATGAGAATATTGGTATTAACCCCTTAACAACGGAGGAGTGGAGTCCCCATAAGGACCACTTTGTTCACATTCAACGAGCTGGCGCACGTGACTGATTGAGTGTGACAGCTCTCCAAACGAGGATCTAATACTCACCACTCCAGGGCAGTCAGTTTCAGACTCCAGTAGTGCTCACAAAAAAAACCCATGACGTGCCAGGACCGTCATTGGTCAAATTCACAGATGACAGTCCTAGCTCGCCATCGGTCATTAATGGGGTAAATAGACTGAACCATTCTTGATATCTAAAAGGTGTTACACAACAGTACTGTGTGTAGATGGTTCTATGGTTAGTCCTCACCTGCATACTAGTAGTTAGGTAAACATCTCAGGAATGCCACACTCAGGTCAGATGGGTTACATTTGGCCCAGGGGCCGCATGTTGGGTACCTACAGATTACATCAATATGAGTTTTGAAAATGTCTATTTCATTTGATTTACACCACAGTCACGCCTCTTTTGTGGATAGGGCCCAGTGTTTGTAACCTTGACAAGAATTTGTATATGTGTACTTTCGGCGTCCCCACAGAACCTTATATTGCTTGAGAACATGCCTGAAACCCCATCGTGACCTTTGGAAACAATGCCCCCTTTAATGTGCATTGGGGGAAGGTTTACAGAGGGAGAGGCCATAAAATTCTACAGGGTTCAAGATGAGGTTGACTTGGGAGCTTTGTCATTTTCTCACACTGCCAATGTGTTTTCTTTAGCACTTGTGGTACAATGAAGCAGGGCCACGGAGCCTGGACTCCACATACAGATAAACTGCTGCTTGTGGCAACCACATGTTGGTATCACACTATCAGTTTGCTTTAGTGTTTAGTTAAGCATTACATTATGATATCAATGGGGATTTAACCTTTTGAGTTCCACGATGGATACATTTCTGGCACTCAGAAGGGTTACATATGCAAGCTCACCTGTGACATTAAACCAAAAAGCAATAGAGCTCAAGGCAAAAGTCAATCCCCCCTCCCCCTTACACCTCAGGCCAGTAGGCCACCCTTATCAACACATATGTAGATTCACTCAATCTAGGCTAATACTGTGGGTGCAGGGAAAGAATGCAAGTCAGCATGTATGATAGAGAAACAGTAGCTACCTTGGACAAGGCACTAGAATTTAAGCGCTCGTGTACTAGAGCAGTCAAACACACATTACTTTGTTAAAGGAGAAAACCTCCTAATAATAATCTTCTCTCTTACCTTTCAGTGGGTGGGAAACTCTAATGGCCCCTACAAATATTGCCTTTGTGATTTTGTACATCCTGGATAATCATGTCCATGTAGGTGGGCATGACAGATGGTGTTTTTTTGTTTGTTTGTTTGTTTGTTTTTTGTTTTTAAACTGAACAAGGCAGAATGTATGAGCAGGGCTGGATTTTCCAGCAAGCAGAGTAGGCATCTGCCTAGAGTGTCAAATTTTGAGGGGGCTCCTCAGCTGTGCTGGCCACACCCACATCCTGAATTGTGGGTGTGGCCAGAACAATCTCAATGTCCCTCCACCAGTGTAGACCCATTTACATGGTATTATTTAAACCCTTGGATGATTTGCAATGCGTTGGAGATCTAGCAACCAAGGTCAGATTAAATTTTTTTGGGGGGCTTTGCTTGTTATAGGCCAAGGGTATTTTTATGTGCCAGGAAATAGTGGATGGGACTGGGGGCAGGGCCATGTGAGGAGTGGGGGTGTGGTCATGTGTGGTGCTTCAGCTGGTTCACGGAGCCCCCCACAAGACCCTAGCAGGCTGCATGATGTGTCTCTGCTTGCGTTAAAGTAATGGGGGCACCTTTGTGTGACAGTGTGAGTGTCCCTTTAAAAGAAACAGCCTCTGATTTCAAGGTTAAAGGATGTGACTTCCATATGAATGCATAGTGAGGGCCACGGAGAGGTCAATGGTAAGAACGCTCCCCTCCATCCAACACTTAGCAGCGTGACACAAGGAACCCCCATTAATATGCAGCAAAATGAGAGAGAGAATACAGGGTCAGAAGTCAGGAAATCAATAGGGCCTTGGGAGTCCTTAATAGGGTCAGCTGGAATTCCTACAGGGTCTTGTAAAACCTGCAGATAGCTTTCTTTGTGATGTCACAGAGCCTGGGCACAGCGACGAGTGAACTATGACAAATCCTTATTTGATCTTGTGTCAACTTTTTTTTTAAAATGATTACATACACTTCTGCGCATCTGTACACCTTCTGTTAACGATTTGAGTGCCAGAGAATAATCCTAAGCAATGCAATGGGTACCTCTATGGCACTCAGAGGGTTAATAGTGTGAAATTTAATGCATTGTTTATTTTTCTACCAAACAGGGTTAATTTGCTTTCAGTCAGTTCTTATGTGTAATATTAATGTGTCTTGGAGGAGCAGATACTGTCGCATGTATTAAAGTGATAGTAATACTTAAAAAAATGTATTTTATATTGTAGCCATTAAAAAATCATTGAGAACAATATCGGTCTTATCTCGCAAACCTTTATGGTTTGAGAGATATTCACAAGTAAAGCTTCCCCTCACTGACCGAAACGGTCAAGTCTGCCATCTAGCTGTCAGGTCCACAGATCAGGCGGCGGCTCTTCAGCAGAGCCGAGATCACAAGATATAAAAATAACTAGTTCATTGGAACAATCTACAAAATGTCCTTGCAAACCAGGCACACTTTGTATACCATTTCAATGAAGTAGTAGTTCTTATATCTCGCGATCTCGGCTCTGCTGTATAGCCGTGGCCAGTCTGCGGACCGGATTCCAAATGTGACAGCTAGAGCGGTGATGTCAGTGAGGGGAAACTTTGCTTATGAATATCTCTTAAATCATAAAGGTTTGAGAGATAAGACTGATAGCGTTCTTAATGATTTTTTAATGGCTACGATATAAAATACAATTTTTTGAAGTATTACTATCACTCTAAAGGAGAACTTACTCCTTAATGATAACCCCCCACTTATCTAAAAATGGACAGAAAAATGCTAATGGCCTCTATGAATTTTTCTTTTGTATCTTGGTTCAAGAAATGACTTCTTCAGTCTGTCCATGGAGCACGACTTGACAATTGCGGGCAGTTTCTTCAAACTAAAGCAGAGAGACTACAGGACCGTACATAATCCTTTAACCCCTGAAGGACCAGCCTCATGCATACGGCCAGCACTTAAGGACCACGAAGCCATGAAATCCATGACGGTCCTGGCACGTCAAGGGTCCTTAACGTATGTTGGACCCATGACGGGCCAGGACCGTCATCAGTCCTTAAGGGGTTAAAGGAACATGAGCACGTAAAAATGAACTGTTTATAAACACTTATATTTGCTGTACTTCATGTTAGCATCTGTAAAAGTTCTAATTTTTTAAGCCTAAAATCTAGTCTTATAATGTGTGAGGGAGAAGACATCTCCGCCTTTTCTAGGGCTTCGGGTCTATCTGTAAGTGGGTTGAGATAAGATAACAACCTTTCTGAATACAGGAGCAGCAGTGTGCACTAAACTTTATGCGCTAACTGACTTTCAAAGATGAGAGTTGGTACCGTGTTAGTCGTAGAAATACAGGAGGCAAATACTGTCAAGTTAAAAACTTTATTGGCTAACTAAGCAGATTTAGGATGCAAGCTTTCAAGACCTCTTGGGTCTAGCTTGCCTCAATGTGGATGTGACATCTTCTCTTGAAATAAGGAGCAAGGAATTATTTAATTATGATTTTTTTTGGCCTGAGTGTGTATGGGGGGGTATTATTAATATATGTTACTTCTCCTTTAAGAGATTCAATGCTATGTAGAAAGGAAGCATGTTTCAGTAAAAGATCAACAACAAAGCAAGAGGTCATGCTCTCAGTGTGGAGGTTATGTATCAGGGGAAATGTGATGTCTTACTTTACAGAAAGGGTGGCATTTGCATTTGCACTAGCCATCCAGCAGAGGCAGTAGAGAGTAATAAAGAAAAGAAAATCTATGTTCATACGAAGAAATCTTATTTATTCCTATTCTGTACATTAATAATAATAATATCAAAGTATTTTACCAGGAAGTATACATTGGTATTGTCTCTCGTTTTCGAGTATCCCAGTGCTCTGGAGTTGCTGGTTTTAGGATGTGTGTGTGATACTAACAGGCCGCATTTGACTGTTCCTACCATTAAACAGAACGTGACAGGAGAACAAAACTGGTCCGCTCAGTCTTGCCTTTTTCTTAGAAGTACTGGCTCTACTGGCAATTTCATCAACCCTTTCAGTTAAGGTGAGCGCATATCCCTTTAAATCAGGGACACATAAAACACATACTGAAGGATTGCACTGATTCCTGTTCAGTCCTGCAGAATGTGAATGAGCGACCCTGATTTAAAGGGATATGTGATCGCCTTACTGAGTGCCATAGGCACTGAAAGGGTTGACCCACATTATATTCTTTAAGATAATACTTCATGAAGTTTGACTTTAAAGTGACAGTCAAATTCCTTTATGACCGCATATTCCGCAAATATATGAAAGTAAATTTGCCTATATCTATATAGAAAAAAGAATACAAAGTATAGACAATTTAATTGACTCCTTCCGATGCAGCTTGTTTGTCCTATAATTCTTTGTTATCTTTTCAACACAGATTCCTAAATTAAATCTAAAAAAAAAACTGGACCAAGAACAGGAAGGTTAATCCCTTCCTTAAATTTTATCAGATAAAGCTTGCCGTGAGATTTGGAAATTCGTGGCTACAAAGAAGATGAGCAGGAACTGAGCACTGGTCAGATGTTCAAACAGATTAACCAAGTTGTCTCAATGATATGCTGTAACATTCCTGTCGTGACAACTCCCAGCCCCCAAAAATGTCTCTCTGGTAGGCTGTAAATACGTATCTGTTTAATACTGACTCACATACCATGCTCAAATCCTCAG
Source organism: Rhinophrynus dorsalis (assembly GCA_037306005.1). Classification (NCBI taxonomy): domain Eukaryota; kingdom Metazoa; phylum Chordata; class Amphibia; order Anura; family Rhinophrynidae; genus Rhinophrynus; species Rhinophrynus dorsalis. The sequence goes on along the minus strand of CM074726.1, from coordinate 42,874,036 downwards.
GAAACTAAACATTCACTGTAAAAACAAGACTTGATAATGAGGGCGCAATGCAAGAAACATGCACATGCGCTGAAGGCATTTTCATGCGCAGATAGATATTGCGCATGTTCCAATGCAGGAAGCCATATACAGAACTCTTCTTGAATTGCGCATGAAAAATTAGCTTTTGCAACAAAACATACACAGACCTAAAATCGTTCTCAAAAGCACTTCCCATATTAGGCGCATTCGCTATTTAACTCAGACAGATTTGTTAATTTTGACCATGCCCACAATAAAATATGCGCAGCTGTTCGCTAACCTTGATTTTTCATGCGTAATTCAACAAAATCATTCACAAACCTATTCTCTAATGGGTTTTCACACTGGAAATATCGGTTATGCATGTTTCCTGCATTCTGCCCTGGGATCCAAAGCAATTCGGAGTATTGAACTCCTTCAATGCCATAGAGGTCTGCAGCTCATTGTGAAGCGATCTCGCTAGCAATTAAGGGGTTCAACTACCCATTTAAACCAGTTGGAATTTGGGAGATTTTTAGTTGCCCCCTGAGCAACAGAGAGCTTGCACCAGAATTGTCCCAGTTAATGCATCTGCCTCAGTGTTTATGACAGGGCTCAAAATTTCCACTCGCCGCTAGCCAATGGTGAGTGAAAATTTAGCCCTGGCGAGTAGAAATTCAGCCCTGGTTGGTATGTTATGGCTTGCAGTGGTGAGTAACTTTTCAGGTCTGGCTAGCAGCAAAGGACTTAAAGTTATAAGCCCTGTTTATGATATGAGACACGTAGATGTCTCTTTGGCAAGATGTCTGCACTGATGCCTGCATGACCGTCTCAGAACGAGTTGGATTGCTCAATAACACTGGACATATTCCTGATAAAACCAGTATGGATATGGTTATCGTTATGTGAATAATTATTTGGGGGTAACTTTCATTTGAGTTATATTCCGTTTTAAGCATGTGCTTTATACATATTTCCATTAATATAGCTTGTGTTGTATGTATAAATAAAACCACAATTTTAGAACAGGGAGAAATAAAGTCCAAATATTTAAGTTTGGCATATAAAACCATTACATGCTAGAGGGGTCATAATGATTTGCAGACCTCTTTAACAATCGTGGGGTTAAACTTCACATTTAATGTGGAGAGAATTTGGGGAATTTTTATTCTTGCCTTATGGTGCAGTTGGTGTATTCAAGAATTTCACTTCTTTAGCTACGTGTATAAGGCTTGAAGTGCAATTCTGGAGTAAACCAACTGTACTATATGAGAGGGGGGATAAGAATCCCTGTTTATTTAAATGTTGCTTTAAACACCTGAACTCTAGAGATGTAACTATTGCATTTCTTTGCAATTCATTGGATACCTCCATCATTCAAGAGGTTAACCCTTTGATTGCCAGAGGGGTACGCAATGCGTTGCATACCCCTCTGGCACTCAAAGGGTTAAAATCCCTATTTATATTACTGGGAATTTGCAGAATGTTAGCAGATGTTTTCCGAAAAGGTGGCTGTGGCTAAAATGTCCACCATTTTATGAGAGGATTGGCAATTGCACCAAACTAAAACACTCACTTTAACTCTTTGAGTGCCAAAGTGGTACGCAATGCATTGCACACTCCTCTGACACTCAAAGGGTTAATGCACCTGGCTAACTGTGCTGTTACATACATTTATGATATTAACAAAGAAAAAGCTAATATTCCATTTTCTTGTGTGCCGCCCAAAGCTTTGTCCCCATACAAAATATCCTAGTTTTTTTTTCCTTTGGGGAGGGGTGTGCTTAGGCTAAAATAGAAATTGGTAAATAATTGTAATAAATAGTGCAAGAAAATGTTATTTATATATATAATTATAGATCCTTGAGATGATCATAGCTGATTCAGTTCTATTTCTCAAAGGCAGAGTTCATGCTGCTATCTCATTAGTGATGTAATGTGTACAGGGTTAGGAGTAGGTCAGGAATGCAGTTGCTTTGTGTGTAAAATGAAAGGATTCCTCCTCCCCAACACTACTGCCCTTGATTTTGCAGTAGATTATTGGTGGTTGCATCTCTTTACGGTATTGTATTGTTTCACTATAATGCACTGTGCTTAAAGGGATAGTAATACTTCGTTTTAACTTTATTTTATTTTGTAGGCATTAAAAAACATGAAGAATGATATAAGTCTTATCTCTCAAACCTTTATGGTTTGAGAGATATTCACAAGCAAAGTTTCCCCTCCCCGCCCCTTTTACCTAGTGTAAACAATCTCTTCTCAGATGTGGAATGCAGTCCATAGACTGGACAGATAACAGAAGGGGACACTCTTATTCCTATGAAAACAATGAAATCCCTGCCCCCCTTGACAAGGTTTTCAGGTTTTTCCATTATCTTAATTGAAGATTGTCCCTCTCTGCAGTCTACCTGGGCACCTCCCTTCTGCCCTGGCTGAGCAGTGTGACATCAGTAAAAGGGGCGGGAGGGGGACACTTTGCTTGTGAATATCTCTTAAACCATAAAGGTTTGAGAGATAAGACTTATATCATTCTTCATGTTTTTTTAATGCCTACAAAATAAAATAAAGTTAAAACGAAGTATTACTATCCCTTTAAAAGGAGAATTATTCCCTAGAAATAATTTACCTTGCAACTTTATAGTTTTGTTTTTTGTTGCATTTTATCTCTTGTAGTCCGCTTCTAATTGTTTATTTACAATCTGATATAGATTATTGTTCCTTATGAGCCATTCATGTCTATTTAAATAGGGTGATTCTATGTCCCTGATTGGCTGGGACAGACCAGTATTTTAAATGTGTGTCCTTATTCTTGGGAAGCTTCCCTTTTGGGACAATACAAAGTCCTGGAATTAAGGCCCTAGAGCTCAGTGTTATAAACAGTAGAATCAGACCTGACCATTTACTGCTGTTACAGAAGTTGTTGATTGTGCTGGGTTACAAGGAAGTGGCCTCTGTACAGAGTCCTAAACAGAAGTGAGAGTACTAGGCCCTACTTCCTGGCTCCAAACAGGAGCTTCAGTGCCATTTTCTTGTATTCTAGAGCTAATTTTTTCACAGTGATCAGTTGGCAGCTCTCCCACTAGAAAGTTCAGGTTGTGCTCTGATGTCCATTGATAACAGAGTGGTATCATGTGACCCCCCCCCCCACCCACAAAGCCACACTCTGCTTCTCTTGTCTTGGCAGTGTACCAGGCTGGTAGAAGGGAATGTGGCAGACATTCTCACATGCAGCAAACTGCTGATATAATCATACCTGGGAGCTTCCTCCCCTTGAGCCCCCAGAGAGGGCTCTTGTGCTGCCGACCAGGGGGATGTAAATGACGTGATTCATATTATAAAGGGGCTGGGGATTACTGTCCTTTTGTCATAAGTGGGCAGAACAGGGTGGGAAGGAGGAGAAGTGGGGCAGATCCGGAGAGTTCCCAGGTATGGATATAATTAAAACTAGATGTATATCCATGGCTTCTGCATTATGGACTCATACTTAGGTAAAGTAACCTGTTAAACAAAGTAAGAACCACTTATTCCTAGCATAAAGTTGCGCTTTAAGGTGATCCGTCTTCTTCTTTAATGCAGGATGATTATGAAAACTATGTTCTGCATAGAAATTAGTACATCTCTTCAGTGGGTGTTTTCAAAAAGCATCCAGCATTAAAGGGGTAGTGTGATCACAGTAACTCTATGAGGGAGATATTAACCCCTTGGATGCTAACAACATCCCCCACATTGGAAAGCAATGCATTTGAAATATTTCTGGAATCCAAGGGATTAAGTAGATATTGGCACCCTGTAAGGACCGGGGCGCAGGGGGGTTGCAATGGATTGCCTCTAGTCCTTAAAGGGTTTTATATATATAAAACATCATCTTTGTTACTACTAGTCTTCTTACGACAGGACTAAGGTCCCCACCATTCATTAATTTGTTCTGGGTTCAGGAAGTGACTCTCCCTGTTGCTGACCCTCGGCCCTATTGATGCTTTATGGTGGCCCGGCTGTCCTCATTGGTACAGTAACTGTGAATAGCATTGCCCCTGGAATGTTGGGCTATTGATTCCTTGGCATTGTCCGGTCCTGCTCGTCCCTTTATATAAATAGCTCACGATGACAAGTTTGTGACATTGCTGCGCCTTGAAAGGAATTCCTGAAGCTCACAGTTCACCCTCCCAAATAATTTGAGAATGCCATAGGGGTATAATGCAGTTCCTTTTTATTCTCCTCAAAAAAGTACCCTGCATGTGGAAATTCTTCTGCATTCCAGGAATTTGGCACAGCGCAGGTTTATCAATCACATTGGTCACATTCAGTTTCAAATTAGTAGAATTTAAAGGAATACCAACACCTAAAATGACATATGGCTATATTCTCGTAAATACCCTGTACTCCATGCTAGCATCTGTTAAAAAATAATTTTGTTACCTGTAGCCTAAAGTCTAGTCTTACATGATCCTGCTGGACGTCCATTCATGCCGTGTGTAGGTCTATATTGGCACAGCAATCATGATAATTACCTCAGAAGTGATAGTGCAGTATTCTCTATATAAATTGAGATAAGCCTTTATGAATAGAATAGGGGTAAGTACTAATATCTAATTTGCATTAAAGGGAATGTAAGACTCAGTGGTCCTTAAAGGGATAGTAATACTTGCAAATTACTAATCCACATATTGTAACTTTGTTAAAAAGAAACTAATTGCCCCCAGTGTCATCTCTCAATTTTATTTTTTATAAACACGATCTCGGCAATGCTGCAGAGCCTCCTGATGCACATAAGACTGTCGTATGACAGCTTCCCCTTCAGTCAGCGTTCAGTCAGGGAAGGGGGAGGGAGGGGGAACTTTGAGCGCTATCATCTCTCAAACCATAAGGGTTTGAGAGGTGACACTGGAGGCAATAAGTTTCTTTTTAACAAAGTTACAATATGGGGATTAGTAATTTGCAAGTATTACTATCCTTTTAATGTGTTGGACAGAAACACATTTATGAGTCCTTCATCCTGCAGTCTGGTATAGCTGTGTGTATATATGTTGCCTTTTGTCATTTCATATCTTTATTAAGGTTTTCAGTGACGTTTCATATGCTGATTGAGCAATGCTGCAACAGGAGACTTTCACTTTTCCCAGAGACAAAAGTGCATCTCCTAAACTATTCGTCTGCTATAATTTTGGTTAACAGGACACATAGGCAGTTTTCAAATATGTAAAAAAAAAAAAATCAAAATGACAGGTCCACTGTGCTGTAGATATATTTGCATCCACCATAGTCTGAACTGCACCATAGAACATAATGATATCTGTTATGAGAAACAAATTTGCTACAGCAATCACCCATGTGAACTAGGCCTTATGCTGTAAATGTATACTTTTGTTTATAAGGTGGAACATAGAGCAAAATACTGGAGTTTCAGGGGATACGGGTCTCGTCTGAATGACATAGTGTAGTTGTGAACAATATTTAGGAGCATGTGTTTTGTAAATCAATATTTGTTTGTTCTGCCTCCTGATAAATCACAGGTGTCAGCACAGGTGGTTCCCGTGGGTCAGCAGGGGGTAAGGGGATTAAGATGTTGACTCAGTGGCCGCATCTATATATTTTGTGTGTTCTGTGAGTGAGGTATGTGGCAGCTGTATCTTTGCCTTCTACTGGCTGAGGTTGCAAATCTTAGGCTGTAGTCAGAAAGCTAAAGAGATGCAGGGGTGGACAATCATGTAATTAACTTAACCCTTTGAGTGCCAGAGTAGCTGCTGCATTGGCTACCTTTCTGGCACTCAAAGGGATTAGTAACCAGGCAGAAGTTTTAGGAACTCCTTCACTGGACCGGTCTGCAAAGTGTCCTTGGTTTACAAGCACACTTTGTAGTCCGTTCCAGTGAAGGATTTCTTTTTTAATAATGCGATCTCAGCTCTGCTGAAGAGCTTCCACTTGTCCAGGGACCAGATTCCCCTGCAGTCAGCTAGAGCGCTGATGTCAGGGAAAGGGGAGGGAGGAGGGAACTTTGGTCCAGAATATCTTTCAAACCATAAAGGTTTGAGAGATGGGACTGGGGGCATTTAGTTTTATTTTTTAATGCCTACAAGATTAATGTTTGTGGAAAAAATGGCAGTATTATCCCTTTAAGAAATCAGAGACGAGCAGGCAGGCACCAGAGCAGACATCTTGCCTTAAAGTCACCTGTGCGCCTGCGCTGCCCATCTCGGTCTCCTCTAGGATTGGTGAGGAGGAGTTGCATTGTACCTTAAAGGGATAGTAATACTTCATTTTAACTTTATTTTATTTTGTAGGCATTAAAAAAACATGAAGAATGATATAAGTCTTATCTCTGAAACCTTTATGGTTTAAGAGATATTCACAAACAAAGTATCCCCCCCCTGTTCAACCAAATCAGAAGGGAGATGCCCAGGTAGACTGCAGAGAGGGACAATCTTCAATTAAGATAATGGAAAAAGCTGAAAAACTTGTCAAGGGGTGAAGGGCTTTCATTGTTTTCATACAAAGAAAATTGTCCCCTTCTGTTATCTGTCCTGTCATACAACCAGACTCACATCTGAGAAGAGATGGCTTACACTAGGTAAAAGGGGAGGGGAGGGGAACTTTGCTTGTGAATATCTCATAAACCATAAAGGTTTGAGAGATAAGACTTATATCATTCTTCATGTTTTTTTAATGCCTACAAAATAAAATAAAGTTAAAACGAAGTATTACTATCCCTTTAAGGTACAGGAAATGACTCACGGCGCAGGTGCACAGATGCCACTACAGCAAGAAGCCTGCCAGTCAGTCTCAGATCAAGTAAGATTTCTTAATAACTCTGGACTTATTCTGGATTATACTGGTATTTCCATGCTTATCGCTATATGAATAATTCTTTTGGGGGGAACTTTTTGGAGTGATAGTTCAACTTTAACCCCTTGCGGGCCAGAGAAGTGTGGACTGCTTTGCAAAGCAAAGTGTTGCACATCCCTCTGGTCCTTAAAGGGTTAAGATTACCAGGTGCAATGAGCAGAGAATGAAGTCCTGTGGTCATAGCAACTTTCATGTCCGCCTCCATGGGCATATCACACATGGTAAGGTAAATGGGGCTGTTTTTAATAGGATAGCTCTCTTTTAAAGGGATAATAATGCTTAATATTGAAAAAAATATATATTGCATGTTTTATACTTCTGAGTAAAACAAGGGAACTCCCACTGCTGAGTGGTGTTTTATTCAAAAGTTATTGCAAATAAAACTTGCATTTCTTGGCTGCAGTACCTCCATGACCTGAAATTTTACAGTGGTACTGTTGCTACACCATCCTATGGAGTTTTATGGACAACAAACCATAGCTGTCTGTAGACTCCTGTAGCAACAGTACCACCATACAATTTAAAGGGTTAGTAATACTTCATTTTATCTTTATTTTATTTTGTAGGTATTAAAAAAACATGAAGAACGATATAAGTCTTATCTCTCAAACCATTATGGTTTAAAGGGATAGTATTACTTCAAAATTACTATCCCTCATATTGTAGCCCTTAAAGGGATAGTAACACTTCGTTTTAACTTTATTTTATTTTGTAGGCATTAAAAAAACATGAAGAATGATATAAGTCTTATCTCTCAAACCTTTATGGTTTATGAGATATTCACAAGCAAAGTTCCCCTCCCCGCCCCTTTTTCCTAGTGTAAGCCATCTCTTCTCAGATGTGAGTCTGGTTGTATGACAGTACAGATAACAGAAGGGGACAATTTTCTTTGTATGAAAACAATGAAAGCCCTTCCCCCCTTGACAAGTTTTTCAGCTTTTTCCATTATCTTAATTGAAGATTGTCCCTCTCTGCAGTCTACCTGGGCATCTCCCTTCTTATCTGGTTGAACAGGGGGGGGATACTTTGTTTGTGAATATCTCTTAAACCATAAAGGTTTCAGAGATAAGACTTATATCATTCTTCATGTTTTTTTAATGCCTACAAAATAAAATAAAGTTAAAATGAAGTATTACTATCCCTTTAATAAACTGAGTTAAATGACACCAGCGGCATCTCTCAAACCTTTATGGTTTAAGAGATAGACACTTTCAAAGTTTCCTCTCCCCTGCTGTCAGCGTTCTGCTGCCAGCAGGGGAATCCGGTCCCGGGACAGGCGGAGGCTCTTAAACAGAGCCGATATCTTGTTATGGAAGGAAAAATGATAAATTGAAACAGTCTAATACGTGTGCTTGGTTACCAAGCACACGTAGAAGACTGTTTCAATTAATCATTTTTCCTTCCATAACGAGATATCGGCTCTGCTGAAGAGCCTCTGCTTGATTCAGAGACCGGATTCTCCTGCTGGCAGCAGAACGCTGACAGCAGGGGAGAGGAAACTTTGAAAGCGGCTATCCCTTAAACCATAAAGGTGTGAGAGATGCTGCTGGTGTCGTTTAACTCAGTTTATTAAGGGCTACAATTTAAGGGATAGTAATTTTGAAGTAATACTATCCCTTTAAGAGATATTCACAAGCAAAGTATCCCCCCCCCCCCGTTCAGTCAGATCAGAAGGGAGGTGCCCAGGTAGACTGCAGAGAGGGACAATCTTCAATTAAGATAAGGGAAAAAGCTGAAAAACTTGTCAAGGGGGGGAAGGGTTTTCATTGTAAGAAGAATGTCCCCATCTGTTATCTGTCTGGTCTTACAACTAGATTCACATCTGAGAAGAGATGGCTTACACTAGGAAAAAGGGGTGGGAGGGGAAACTTTGCTTGTGAATAGCTCTTAAACCATAAAGGTTTGAGACATAAGACTTATATCATTCTTCATGTTTTTTAATGCCTACAAAATAAAATAAAGTTAAAAGGAAGTATTACTATCCCTTTAAGGTCATGGAGGTACTACTCTCCAAATATGCACGTTTTAGCTGCAATAGCTTTTGAATAAAGCAACTCTCAACATTGTGAGTACCTTTATTTTGCTCAGTAGAATAAACCTTGCAATGCATATATTTTTCTATATTTAGCGTTCCTATCTCTTTAAAGCTCTCACACTCTTGATTTTTATTCCTCTTCAGATGAAACAGGAAATGTAAATTGTATGGCCAGGAGCTAGAGAAACTGTCAGGGGAGATTTGTTATAGTCTGATTGTAACATTCCCACTGCGACAGAATTGGGCTGCCGACTCTGTGAACACAATCCTCCTTGGCGTGCCATCATTTTCAGGGGCGTACATGTCAGATGGAGAAAGGAAACTGCCATGGTGTTGACTGGAGGATTCTGCTTCGTTAACCTAGATGTATCCTCATTATCTTGGATCTGCGTTTCATCTTAAATCACGCTTCATATTACAAGTCAGTTAAAATAACTCGACTTCATTTATCTGTGCGCCGTATCTCGCATCAGGATTTATCTGCCTGATAAATCCTCTTTTTGTTCTTCATTGAGCCCAAGTGGGCTGTAATTTTTATTTATTTTTTTTTTTCAGGTTCTGTGTGTTGTAAAATAATTCATAATAGATTCGAGTTCTGGGAAGTGGAAAACTTAAATATATTCACTGACCCTGTACAAAGAATTGGTACAATAATTCCTTCAAAATAAGATAATGGATTTTGTTACTGTTGTAAGTAGATACTGCTTGTCATTTTCTTTGTTTCTACAAAGATGAATGGGCCTTTTATGTATTAAAGGGATAGTAATGTTTCACAATAAAATCAGATCCAATTAATCTTCATAGTATTTGGGCCGTGAAGAGTGTTATTTCAGTACTGTCAGAGTTGTAGTTCAAGAGTAATTGAATGATAAAGTATCCCCCTCCTGCCCCTTTTACTGATGTAACACTGCTCACCTCAGAGCAGCAAGACTGTCCAAATGGATCGCACAGAGGGACAATATTCAGTGAGCATCAGGAAAAACCTGTCACGGAGGGAGGAAGCAGTTGTAGTTAGAGTTTGAGTAATTGAATGATAAGTATCCCCCTCCCACCCCTTTTACCTACTGTAAGCCACCTCCCTCAGATGTGGAATCTGGTCCTGGGAACAGGCAGCTCACAGCAAGGGACAATCTTCTTACTGTGAGCATAAGGAAAACCCTGCCCCCTTAACAGGCTTTTCCTTATGGTTACTGAAGATTGTCACTCTCTGCGACCCATCTGGACAGTCTTGCTGCTCTGAGGTGTGCAGTGTTACATCAGTAAAAGGGGCGGGAGGGGGATACTTTATCATTCAATTACTCTGACAGTATTGAAATAACACTCTCTATGGCTCAAATATTATGAAGATTAATTGGAGCTGATTTTATTGTGAAACATTACTATCCCTTTAAACTCCAATACCAGAACTCATGCATCAAAATGGGAATCATTAGAAATGTTGGCATTTTATGAAAATGTATATGAGTCAGCTTTTTTTTTCTAGGGGTAAGTTTCTCTTACACACCTATGTAATTTCCCCTGATCTTTAATTATGTGGGTGACCTCTTGATAAGTAGATGATAGTAAGTATGTGACCAATTTTATTTTTTTTTTCCTTCAGATGACCGAGTTGATCAAAGAGCGTGCCTTATCTGTGGGGACCGTGCCACAGGATTGCATTATGGCATCATCTCATGTGAGGGCTGCAAAGGATTTTTCAAGCGCAGCATCTGCAACAAGCGGGTATACCGATGCAGTAGGGATAAGAACTGCGTCATGTCGCGCAAGCAGAGGAACCGCTGTCAGTACTGCAGGCTCCTCAAGTGCCTCCAGATGGGGATGAACAGGAAAGGTGAGGAGTCGGCGGTGCACTCATACTATGATCATATACACTGACAGTGAACCAAAAAATGTTACTTACCAAACTGCATATCCTCGTTCTCCACTGATATGTCAAAAACACCTCCCTACTATAACTGTACCTCATCATGGTGCAATAACAGTAATCCCAAACATAGCACCACTTAGTTGTACGTAATAGCAAAAGTGCTCTGAAATTACACATAAAAAGTCTATAAATCCTAACTTGGTGAGAGCACTGCACAGCATCACCCTGCATTGACCCTACAGATTATAAATCTGTTACCTGTCACATACTGTAATTGTTGGTGTCACTGATGAGATCATATGTGATGTCATGTTATAAGTGAAAGCATTGATGAGGCCCTTTGTGATGTAATCTATTTAATTTGTGATGTCATAAATGTCATCAGTATATCATTGATGATGTGTCTAAAAGGCAAATTCTTGTTTATAATACTTTCAGTAGGATAGCTTGAGTCATTAACTACATCTCTCCTTTGAAAATAACAGGAACAGCACTAGATACCACTACAGGAAATTGCATTCTAATGAGTTGTAATAACTAACTTGTAAATTAAAAATCCCCCAGGAATGGGTGTACTCTTTTTACAGTCAGAAATTCCTGTAACTTATGTTTTATGAGCAAAAAGAAAAGAACATGAATTCTATGCTCCTCTTTTTTTGTTTATAAAGCCCTGTGTATTCATCCTTAACCCCTTTGTGTCCAATGACGGGCCGGGACCATCACTTAAGGACCAGTGACGGTCCTGGCACATCATGGAATTCAGGGCTCCCCGCGCGGCTGCACACTGCAATGGGAGCCCTGAATTGGATAGTAAAAATAATGCCCATTGGTCCTCAAGTGCCGGCCACGCACGCCTGTCGTTAAGGGGTTAAAGGGATAGTAATGTTCCATGGAGCTGTCAGAGTTGTAGTTGAAGAGTAATTGAATGATGAAGTATCCCCCTCCCGCCCCTTTTACCTAGTGTAAGCCACCTCCCCTCAGACGTGGAATCTGGTCCCTTGACCAGACTGATCACAGCAAGGGGCAATCTTCTTACTGTGAGAACAATGAAAGCCCTGCCCCACTTGACAGGTTTTTCAGGTTTTTCCTTATGCTCACTGAAGATTGCCTTCTCTGAGATCCATCCGGACAGTCTTGTCGCTCTGCGGTGAGCAGTGTTTCATCAGTAAAAGGGGCGGGAGGGGGCTAATTTATCATTCAATTAGTCATGTGCTACAACTCTGACAGTATTGAAATAACACTCTCCAGGGCCCAAATACTATGAAGATTAATTGGAGCTGCTTTTAGTATGAAACATTTATATCCCTTGTACACTCAGTACCATTCAAGATCGTTAACGTGATTTGCTTTCTCACTGCAAGCTGGGAGAGTGATAACAAGATTGGACAGGAGGTGGTAGACAAGCTGCGAAATGAACAGAGATAGGAAAAACAAGGTAAAGGCTCCTTTTGAGTAAATTATAAAAGTGTAGGTCATTTTCCAGTAATGTTTAACCACAGAATGAAGTCAGTGCAGTCTTCAGGTCCTCCCTTCTTTCTCAAGTGTGCTATTCCCTAAGTAGTTTATTACCTCAAGCAGACAGAAGCAAGGGAAAAGGATTGTGGGATATGTTCATTACATGATTCCCAGTCCTTTAAAGGGATAGTAATACTTCATTTTAACTTTATTTTATTTTGTAGGCATTAAAAAAACATGAAGAATGATATAAGTCTTATCTCTGAAACCTTTATGGTTTAAGAGATATTCACAAACAAAGTATCCCCCCCCTGTTCAACCAGATAAGAAGGGAGATGCCCAGGTAGACTGCAGAGAGGGACAATCTTCAATTAAGATAATGGAAAAAGCTGAAAAACTTTTCAAGGGGGGAAGGGCTTTCATTGTTTTCATACAAAGAAAATTGTCCCCTTCTGTTATCTGTACTGTCATACAACCAGACTCACATCTGAGAAGAGATGGCTTACACTAGGAAAAAGGGGCGGGGAGGGGAACTTTGCTTGTGAATATCTCATAAACCATAAAGGTTTGAGAGATAAGACTTATATCATTCTTCATGTTTTTTTAATGCCTACAAAATAAAATAAAGTTAAAACGAAGTGTTACTATCCCTTTAACGTTGCTTCTGTCTACATCTGGGATAGGCACACTTTGGCTTTCCAAGTGTTAACGACTAAAACTCTCTCCAACCGGCCAACATCTGATTGGGATGATTGGAGTTTTAGTCCCTAACAACTAGAGAGTCAAAGGTCGTTTTCTCTTGAGCTACATGAACAGTGCTTGGTGGAATGTTGTGGTAATAAGGAGGTGGTAATTGAAAGCTAAATATGATATTATGGGGAGAGGTATAAAAGTGGTGTAAATTAAATTTTTGCATACAGTTTACTCAACATATATCCAAAGGTTTGTGCGCATTAAAGAAAACAAATCCGTAAACTCTCTCATAACCAAGTGTGGCAAGTACATTTTACTGTATAATTCGTGGGCCTGGCTACAGTAAAACGTTTGTTACAACCAATGTAAAAAAAAAACAAAAAAACTAATTTTGCAACAATTAGAAAATCACTTTTTGCCATGGTAGCTACTGTGTCTTTGGCATAATCTCAGTACTATCAGTCTATGTAAAAGATTGGTATGAAATGTTAAAATGCTGGGAAAAAATGTTGCAAAATTTCACAAAAAAGCATCCGTTAAGATGACGCTAGTTTGCACGTATATAACTGATGAAAACGTTTTTATATGTAACATCTAGCGCGCTGGCACACTCAAACCCATTATCTAGTTTGCATGTATATAACTGATGAAAACCCATTATGTCCTTTGGCAGATCATATTTTTTTATATACCTCTCCCCATATAGCTTTGAGGACTGCAATGTTAATTGTGACTTGAACTCCTTTCTGAAGGAGTCTCTTGAATTTTTTGGGATAAATTCGTGCATCAAGGTGACAGGGGAAGTCTCCAGTGGGTAGTGTTACCTGAAAGGTGTGTCATTCCAGAGAGTGTAATTACAAGCAAGGTGTGTCATTGTTGCGAGTTGTGACTTGGTAGGGTGCAATTACAGGGGACACATATTCTTTGGCAATGTGAAACTCAAATCTGTGTAATTGCTAAGAAGATCCCTTATCAGATACTGCCCTCTAGCCTATTACACATCCCCCATCAACTGTTATTTAGTCTGTGCGAGTGTGTTTGCTCAATGCTTCTTTCTACCCTCCTCACATATTGCTTACAAGTAAACTTAGTAGCTTTGAAAGCCACTTCTCTCTGCCCCCAGCACCATGTCCCATGTCCATCATTATGTTTCCTTTTTTGACATTCATGTTCAATGCCAAGACTACAAGGGCAGGTATTTTTCTTCATCTCCAGTGCAGCTGCACGCTACGGTCACTTGACATTGCGTAACCCTGAGCCACCTCTGTTGACAGCACTGTGCAACCTGCACCTTTCTGGAGCACCATATAGTATTAAAACCCAGGGGTAGAACTGCCCATTTGGCTCCAGATAGTAGAGCTTCGTTCTCACTGTAGTGTTTAGAACTCCGAGGAGTCCACTTACTTGTAGCTCAACAAAGGTGTTAGTTTCTGTCACATCATTCAATGTATAGTTCTCCTTTACTGTTTAACACTCTCGCTCTAGGACTGTGTGTTGTCCCGTGCGGGGCCTGCCCAGGGCATGAGGCACATTTACAGGATTGTCCTAGACCTACCAGAAGAGACTGAAGTATTGTAGTTTAGTCTCTTGTCCTGTGTGATGCTCGTATTCATAGATCTTATTCAATGCTTGAAAACCAGAAGAAGAGGGTCTTTGGGGGCTGTACAAAAACCACAATATTGGTGGGTGAGGGCCACACACTTCCAGGTTGATTTCCAGCTGAGTGGGTCAGTTTCTCATAAGAGCCTTTTTGGGACTACATATTCCTGGCTTTTTTAAAAAAAAATGTATGAAGTCTGCTTCTATAACAGTAGACACAATAAAATGTGATAATTGTCCTATGGGAAACTAACTTGAAAAAAAAAAAAAGAGTGCTCTTTCAGTCCTTTACTGTTTTATCACTGCTTTTCCTACATCTGTCATTAGCAGCAGACTAAACTTAAAGCCTTCAGTGTACAGGACCCCCTCAGGCTCTTCCTCCCCAGCTGGTACTATGAACTCCAGAGAGGCAGCTGATAGAAATGAGACTGTGTCTGGCAGCATGAGCTCTTGCAGGGGAAAGGACAGGAGGCTGGGGTAAAGCTGTACAGTTAGATCTGTAATATTGTAATGCTGTTCAGAGGTGACAGTAGAGGTGATTAAAGGAACACATCTGAATATTAACTTCCCTCTTACCTTCCTACTGACCACACTGAATGTAGTCCTTGCATCTTGGTTCAAGAGATCACCTCTTCAGTCAGCCATGGTTGGCCTGCCAATGGAGGCGGACATGACAGCTGCACTCAGGACTACTGGACTAAAACTGCACCCACTCTGCACATGGCAGTCTTCTGCAGCCTATGCACTATGACTTCTTCAATTTAAAAGAAAAGAAAAATGTAAAGTCCTGTGGTCCTGCTACCAACTGTCATATCCATCTCGGGGGTAAAATTCACTGACACCATTAGGATTTTCTGGCCGTAGTAGGGCAAGGGAGGGGTTATGGTTAGGAGGTGTTAGTGTTCCTTTAACTAGCAAAATACTTAGCTGCCTACCTGGTTTATAACCCTTTATCTGGAGCTCCACTGAACTGTGAACTCATAAATATAACAAGCATTGTAGAATTTCCAGGGAGCCACTACCTATTTGTGGATCATTTGTCAAGGGCTTATTGAAAGTAAAAATACATAGCTGGAATTGTTCTTCGGTCTCATAATCAGAATGGCGAAAACAAGGATGTTGTGTGGAACAATTTCCATAAATATACATCTGACATACAATATTCTGCGTTTTAAAGAAATAAAAAAAAAATCCTTAGCAAATAAAGTGGCACCCTAATCTGGGGGCCAGGGCATAAAGTATCACACACCCTGGATGAGTATTAAACCAGAGATACCCAAGGTCTACCTGTATAAATAGGTCACCTCTACACAGAACAGACAGAGAGAGAATGAATCAGAAAGTCATTATAAAATGGAGTTATTGAAGACGAACCCAGCACTGCTGGGAAATCCCAGTAGTCCTTGTGAAACAATGTACCATTCTGAAGAGTTGTTTTAACAGATGACTGGTTGACAGTTTAATTGTCTGACAGCTGCCACCTGGCAGTAGTCTGCGCTTGAGGCACCTATTCTGAAATGAAAGGTTGCCCAGCAGATGCCAGCAGAACCATTTTCACCTCAACTGCTCACATTTTCTGCTTCAGTTGACAATATTACTGTGGCATCTTCTTCGCAGACTCAAAATACACAAAAAAAAATAGAGGCCACTTGGGCCACTAGACTTGCCATTTTTGCTTACAATACAAACACCAGACAGTCTTTGTTTCAATGACCTTATATATTATCTACCACCTATGCTGGAAGCGATTCCAATGTTAAAAAACATTTCGTTGTTTAAGTAGCAGTTAAAGGGATAGTAATACTTTGTTTTAACTTTATTTTATTTTGTAGGCATTACAAAAACATGAAGAACGATATAAGTCTTATCTCTCAAACCTTTATGGTTTAAGAGATATTCACAAGCAAAGTGTCCCCCTCCCGCCCCTTTTACTTCTCAGCCAGAGCAGAAGGGAGGTGCCCAGGTAGACTGCAGAGAGGGACAATCTTCAATTAAGATAAGGGAAAAACCTGAAAAGCTTGTCAAGGGGGGCAGGGATTTCATTGTTTTCATAGGAATAAGAGTGTCCCCTTCTGTTATCTGTCCAGTCTATGGACTGCATTCCACATCTGAGAAGAGATTGTTTACAGTAGGTAAAAGGGGCGGGAGGGGAAAACTTTGCTTGTGAATATCTCATAAACCATAAAGGCTTGAGAGATAAGACTTATATCATTCTTCATGTTTTTTCAATGCCTACAAAATAAAATAAAGTTAAAACGAAGTATTACTATCCCTTTAAGTGGTTATAAAGACAATTATCATAAGGTGGCCATACATTAGAATAGGAGGTCTTCCCCGTAGAGCTTACAGTCTTAGTTCTGTCTTGCATTCAAAACATTAAATGCCCCATTTAAAAATAATGAAATTAGTCATTTTTAAAAGTAAGAAATCCCATCAAGTTAAATGATGCTTTTAACCCCTTGAATGCTAGAGAGGTCTCTAAAGCATAGTATTGCTTGGCAATGCATTGGAGACCACTAGCAAGAGTTAAATTAACCTTTGGCACCTACACATTGAAGGTGATGTAGGAATGTAACAGACACCCAGGGATTGAAGCAAAGTAGGTAGGTAGCGTCACCTAAAGGGACCCATATAAAGGGCGATTTTGGTTGGAGTTGACAGCAATTTAATGTGTCAACTATTAGATCGTTTACAATATACCGCCACACACACACGCACAGCAACTGAATTTGTGCAGATCTGATCAATAGACAACCAGATCTGATGAAATTTACCTACAATTTCAGTACTATTCAATCGACAGGCCATCTGTCAAGATCAGGATCTGGAAATGAAATTCGGGTGTGCTCATTGAATGTGATATATATCTGGGTGAATAGGAGTCTTTTACGTAGAAACCTCTAACTGAGCATGTGTATGTTTCAGAGTGTTGCAGTTTAATTGGCCATCCCAACACATACACAGATTAGATTACTAACCAATCAAAAGTTTCAAGCCCGAGTCCAACCAAAAGCACTGATTTGGTCATTCTGAAAACACTGATTTTAGCCCCACACACACACAGATGAAAATTCACTGTGTATTACCTTTACTCATGTAGAAGTTTCCATAACAACTGCTGAAGTTGTAAATTCAGGCCGTTCTTGAGCTAGCTTGGAAGTATTTTTTTCTGCACTCTCTCTGCTCATCCAGGCATTGTGGTGGCAGACTTTCAGTAAAAAAAGCTTATTTGGCTTTCCGACAGCTGATGTCCCCAGCAATGTAATAGCTCGATGTTTCATTTATGAATTGTAAAATGTTCCTCTGAGAAGCAAGCTTGACTCTGATATAATCTAGGCCAGTGGTTCTTAATCTTTCTTCACTTGAGGCAGCCCTAATATGCAATCTGTAAATTCCAGGCCACCCCTCACGTTATAAGTAATTTCTCAAGGGCTTGATGAAGGAAACAATACATACATGCATAGTTATTCTTATTTTTCACAGTCACGACATATAATTTCCTTAAATATACCGTACATTAGAAATTCACCTTTAACTTTAATTTTATAATAATCGTCCTAGAAAACGCGCACCCTGAGCTCAGGCCTACAGCACACCAAAGTGCCACTGAACCCTGATTGAGAACCACTGATCTGGGCAAATATTACAGACGATTGTTGAAAAGCAATGCATTGGAGACCCCTTTCTCATTTAAACTGTTATCCCTTTGAGTGCCAGAGGGGTACACAATGCATTGCTTACCCCTCTGGCACTCAAAGGTTTAACAGAATAACCTACGTAGGTGTCCTTCAAACAACAGACAGGTATATCTGTATAGTTTTAGCTGTTTTCGATCTATCTTTTTATCCGCTACAAATTGGTTTACGTAATGATAAAACCTTCTTTCCCTTACAACCCTTGAGGTTTATTTAAGCCCCATGTTTGCTGTGAGCAGATGTGACCTAGGGGCACGTTTGAATAGAGATTACAATATACATAAAACTGCCGCTATCATGCAAAATACAAATAGATAGACATACCTGTCTGCTGTTTGACAGACACCTACCTAGGTAAGTTATTTTGTTAAACAAATTAAGAGCCACTTATCATGCTGAGTAAAACAAGGTTACTTCCACTACCGAGAGATGCTTTTCTTAAAAGTTATTGCAGCTCAAAATTTCATTTTTTCCGTAATGTCAGCTATTCAAAAAGATGGATTTATTCATTTATTGACCAAACCATTGACAATACTGATAGTTAGCAGGCATCTATTCTTAAACTCTACCGTACTAGGAGACGGGGGTTAGGTCTTACTGGCCTACTAGTCAGTTCAGGTATGCTAGTTCATTAGGTAAAAAACTTATATATTTTTAAAATCTCAGGTGGCCTGCACCCTGAGAGGAGGAGGGC
This sequence comes from Rhinophrynus dorsalis, assembly GCA_037306005.1. Classification (NCBI taxonomy): domain Eukaryota; kingdom Metazoa; phylum Chordata; class Amphibia; order Anura; family Rhinophrynidae; genus Rhinophrynus; species Rhinophrynus dorsalis. Next base: position 42,855,158 of record CM074726.1, on the reverse strand, counting down.
CACTTCTGGCCCTTGGGCTGCACGTTGGATGCCCATGCATATATATGTGCATATATACCATATAAAATAATATAGGAAATGGAGAGATTATTGTGGAAGAAGTGATCTCTTTATCACACCTTAGTGCATCTCCCCTTCTACTTCCTACTATAGCAACCCCAGTAACTCTGGGAACTTGACATCTAAATGAGACTGGAGGTACAGATTCCCAGGATTTACAAATATAGGAAGCATTTCAAGTACAATGAAAGAGAATTTCAGATTAGAGCACAGTCTCAGTTCATCAGGAATATGTATGGAGCTGCAGACAATAGTCTGTCCTCACCCATTTGCTAGGTCACTGCAGTGCTCTGTGTTTACAGAAATTTGCACTTGCACTCTAGCCACACCAAGGTGCCAAAGGTATACAGCTCTCCATTTGCTACTTACATTTACAGCCTGAGACACTCTGCATTGTTCTGATTCGGTACAGTATATGGGGACAGTAAATTTATTTTTTTTACAAAGTGCATTCTAAAGGGGAATTATAACACAAGATGAAGTGGATCTTAATTTGTTTATCCAAATTGCTCATTTAGCTAGGTGTGCATCATACAACAGCCCTTTATATCTACATACTGTTTAATATTCATTTGATTCTCTGTTGTATACTGTACTACAAGCTGTTTTGGTTTACAGTCTGATAAAGACAAGTGACCCTTACAAACCATTCAGGTCTGTTGAAACCTGTTATTTCTTGTGAGGAGGAGTGACGTAGAGAGAAACTTCATTAGAGGTCACTGTATACAGGAAATTGAAGCTATAATTAAAAAAAGATAGATATTGTTGGACACCTAGAATGGTTATCTGTGGTGCAATTGCTTTGCCTCAGAATTGCTCCAGTGCTGGGACCATTATTTCTACCATTAGCTATCAATGGAAAGGTTGATTTCCCTTATAGTGTATATTGGCCTCACAGTAGCAAGTGTGTATAGACCAATGTGCAGCAATTCTAGGATAAACCAGCTGCTATAGTGGATCCTATTCATAGTGCCATGACATTCTTAACCTCTTGAATTCTAGAAAGATCTTGGAGACCTTGGTACTGTTGGTTTGCTCCAGATTTGCACCTGTTTAGCCTGATTGGGCCCTCTAATGTACTTTATTCTCGTTCTGTATGCAGAACCTAAAAATATTTATATGTATTTTCCCAATCCTATATACCTGTCACAAATGACATACATTGTCTTAGGGGAGCCCTGAAAAGTCTATATTGTTTGTTCAGAATCACTGAACTGCACCATAGGGCAAAATGAACATTCAGATTGATTTCGATTGGAGATTCAACCCTTGGAGTGCTAGAGAGGTATCTAACGCATTGCCTCGCAGTGCGTTGGATACCTCTCTGGCACTTCAAGGGTTAATCCCTTATATTAGCGATTCTCAAGGTTAGTCTTCTGCTCAAACTAACTGGTTATGTTTTCAATACATCCCTACTTGTGCATAGGTGGGTAAGGAGTGGATCAGTCATTTTGATTGCACTAGCTGTGCTTAGAGATATCCTATAGTGGAAGGTAGAATGCTCTACCTCCCACCCTGTACTACTGCCCCTCTCTTATGATCTTCAAGTCACGCCTTAATAAAACATGCTAGAAGGCCCTGACTTTGTACAACTAAAGCTCTTCTAAATTATTTACTGTATTTGTGTCCCCTATACTGACCAGAACTCAAGCACTGTATTCAGCACTTGACCCTTATGCACTCTTTATGCCTCCCATTACCACTTTAGATTGTAAGCTTTCGGGCAGGCACCTTACACCCTATGTTTCACACTAAAAAGCACTTGTAACAGTGTATTGTCTAAACCATTAAATTGTAAAGCGCTGTGTACACTTGTGGTGCTGTATAAATAAACATATTTATTCATATCCTTAACCCCTTAAGGACCCTTGACGGTCCTGGTACGTCATGGCTGGATTTGCTTTAAGGACCAATGACGTACCAGGACCATCATGGAATTCCGGGCTCCCTGCGCACCGTTTGTGGAGTCCAGAATCTGATTCAATTAAAAAAAAAAAAAAAAAAAAAAATATTATATATATATATATATATATATATATATATATATATATATGTGCTCAGTGGTCCTTAAATGACCGCCCCGTACATGCGCGGCCAGTCCTTAAGGGGTTAAAACCTTACACTGTTGGTGTTTCCCGAGGACTGGAGTTGAAAATCACTCCCTTACATGCTAGGTCTGTCTCCAGCGGATTATAAAGCAATACATTGAAGACCTCTTAGCCATTCACGGAGTTCATTTTATAAATAATGTGCATGGTAGGTGTTTTGCCCTATATTTACCTCACCTTTGTTTTTACACATACACCCAATTGCACTCTGATTTTATTGAATTCTTCCAAGCCATTTGACTGGTTGCTAAATCACAGCCTTCTTTGGATGTACGGTATTGTACAAGGTCAACAGGCAGGAAGCAGATAAATGCAGGGATGCTGTACTGTAATTTATGGCTCTAACATATTGTGCCTTTGAAATGCACAGAGCCTTGTGTTTGGGTCTGAGTGGAGGTGGTAGCTTGATTGTACAGTGGTTAACCTTTTGATCAAAGGGGCACAATCAGTGTGCTGAATGTTAAATCAGTGTGTGGGTTTGTTTATTACACTGACGGCAGGAGACCTGAAATATACCGTACTTCAACACCTTCCCTGACAGTTGCTTACAACCCCCATGGTTACCGGCACATTTGGTATTAAAGGAAAACGAACATGTCCTATTAATAACCCCCAGTTAACTTACAATAGCCTGAAGATTCTAATAACTGCTACGAGTTTTGCCCTTGTACTTTGGCTCAAGAGAAATCATCTTCAGTTAGTCCCATGTGTCTTGTTCATGGAGGTGGACATGACAGTTTCTGACAGGACTCCATTGCTCAGTGCACATGGTAATCTAATGCAGCTTATACACTCTTTCTCCTTCAGTTTTGACCAAAAAAAATTAAAAAGAGAAGTTCCAGTGGGTGAACTTTGAGTCCATTAGTCCTCCTAGCAATTGTCATGTCCAGTTCCATGGACATGATCTCCAGGATGAAGACATCTCTTGAGCCAAGGTGGAGGGGCAATATTCATAGGGATCATTGGGCTCTCTATTTTCAGACACCCAATATGCTCCACCGTCAGTCTGCCAGGTCCAAATTGCAGACCAGGGAAGCAGATCTGCCAATGGGGCATTATCTAGATATTAATATTTGCCCTTTAAATCAGCGAGATATTGGGGGCTTTTTGTTTGTTCCCTTTGGTGACCCAAGTATTGTTTTACTTGCCCTTAGTACAACAGCCTCTGAGCTGTGGTGGACAATCTACTGCTCGCTTCCTGTTTTTGAACTACATCTCCTATGATTGGCCAGTTGTGTATGATGGGAGTTGTAGTCCAACAACAGCTAGAGGGATGAAGGTTGCTCACCCATGCCTTAGGACAAGAGTATGCAGTCTCTGACTTCCAGCTGTTAGAGACCATAGGCTGATTATGGATGATGGGAGTTGTAGTCTCCTGCAGTTAGACATCCAAATGTTGATTACCACTGCCTTTCTTTCAAAATTGTTACAAAATCTAAATATCAACACTGAGAAAAGAGAGGTACAGCTGTCAGACACAAGCCCTAGTAAATGTCTCTCTATGAGTGTAACTTAGCCAGGGCTGTCCAAGTTCAGTCCTCAAGAGCCCCCAACAGGCCAGGATGTAAGGGTTTCCTTGATTAAGCACAGGTGAGTTAATCAGTGGACCATTCATTGTGACTGACTCACCTGTGCTTAATCAGGGAAATTCTTACATCCTGGCCCTTGAGGACTGACCTTGGACACCCCTGACTTAGACTTTTACTGCACTGAGAGAACAGAAGACATAATAACTCTATTGGCTGGACGTGAGTGGGGACAGCTGGTCCCTAGTGATAATCATGGTGTCCTTGGACAAAGCATAAATTTGGCTTCACAATGCGTTGCATACTCCTCTGGCACCAAAATGGTTAAAAGTGTTGTTTAAATCAATGGGAATTTTTTTTTTATTCGTCCCCTAAAGTTCAGTCGGCTGTCCCAGAATGGCTCCAGTTCTGCTTAGGATATCAACCTCACTGTGTACGTTTCATTATTACAAAGCTGTGTGCACACAATCAGTCTCCTCCATATACAATGCACAGTACTTGATTTCACCTTATCTCTCTTTGAAGGAGGGGTAATATATTGGATCTTTGTTAGCCAGCAGAATGGGCGAGAATACTTGCTTGGTGGGAACTCCTACCTTACCTGCTCGTCCAGTAATTGTTTTCAATACAACTATCTCTGTAATTATAAAGGAATTAGCCCCCTCTCCTAGTGTTGTGGCTTTTCTAGGGAGGGGCATCTTTGATTAGTGGTTTGGGGACATTACCATCTCCCAAAATGAGGCTTGACCTCCCCCTACAGTGATAAATCTCCTATCCCCCACTGCTGTCACAGTCACTCATTCACCTCAGTACTGCCTGTGGACATTTCCAACGGATGGGGGGTGGGTGACAGGTGTGGAGCTTCTGAAGCCACTGCAGTGGAGATTAAATCATTGGGGGGAAAGGTTAAAGAGGTCATGAAAGAAATACATCTATATCCAGGGCTCCAACAGGCGTGCCAGGACACATTTTGTGTGTTCGAATAGTCAGATTAGGGTGTCTCACCTTGTCCAATGCATTTAAATTATAGTTGTCACCACAAAATGAGTTTGGTGGACTGTCTTACCGAACTGCATAAGCACACTTACAACATTAAAGGGGATCTTTCACCCCTATAAAAGTTAGGCTTATTAGGTACAGTATTTAGCAATAGCGATGTAAACATTATTTTTTTTTTTTTTAAAAAAACGCTATTTAGGCTTAACCTCTTAGGGACCCTTGACGTACCAGGACCGTCAAGGGTAAATTTGCTCGAACGACCCTTGACGGTCCTGGTACGTCACGTACTTTTTACTTACAGCGCTCTACCGGGAGCGCTGTAAGTAAAAATAGGGCATGAAATAGACCGCTCCAAGATCGGAGCGATCTGTTTCAAGCCCCATAGTGACGCGCCGATACACGTGACAGGTCACGTGTACCGGCTCGTCAAAGTGCCCCTATGCGGTCGTTATGGGACGGAAATGTCCCATAACCTCCGGTCCTTAAGGGGTTAAATTATTGATTACATAGTGCCCTGCTCCCTACTTCCGCATACACTGGTCTTGCCGCTCTGCCTCTGCTCCTTCCCACTACCCAGCCTCCTCCGATGATGGAGGCTTCTGTCTGTAAGCTGGAGCGACATCATTGGCAGAGATCGATATCTAGCCAATGAGACAGCTTCAGCTTACAGACAGAAGCCTCCATCATCGGAGGAGGCAGGGTGGTGGGAAGGGAGCAGAGGCAGTGAGGCAAGCTGTGGCAAGACCAGTGTATGTGGAAGTAGGGGGCGCATGGCAGTATGTAATCAATAATTTTAGTCCAAATAGCTTTTTTTTTTTTTTTTTTTTTTAATTAAATAACTTTTTAATCGCTATTGCTATATACTGTACCTAATAAGCCTTACTTTTATAGGGGTGAGAGATCCCCTTTAACAAACAGTTTAAAGGGGAACTATCACCCCAAATAAAGTCCACCCCCCAATTAGGCATCTAGCGAAAGGCTTGCCAATGAAACGGTTATGTAGAATAAAGACAGTGTTATTCAAAAATCCTACCTCAGCCAACACTATAACAGCCAGGCAACAGCGCAGACATCTTTGCTTACAGATGTCTGCACGCCTACGCAGTCAGTCCCAGTCTCCTCTAGGAGGCGTTCCAGTGTACCAAAAGGTACCAGAAGGAACTGACGGCGCAGGAGCTCAGATGCCTATAGAACTCTGTTGCCTGGCCGTCCATGTCGGCTGGGGTAGGATTTTTGACTAACGTGGTCTTTATTCTGCATAATTGTTTAATTGGTAAGCTTTTATCTAGATTCCTAATTAGGACTTTATTGGGGTGTTTGTTCCCCTTTAAAGAACTACCAATGCAGTTCTCTCAGACACATCTTGCAATGTATTTACATACAAACCTTATAACAACAACAACAAAAAAGCAAACAGATGGCCATCACCACATTGCCAGTATACGTGTGTGTGATATAATATTATATATATATATATATATATATATATATATATATATATATATATATATATTATATATATATATATATATATATATAATGTGTGTGTGTGTGTGTGTGTGTGTGTGTGTGTGTGTAAAACACTTAACACAATTCCTGTAATTCCGTCTGGAGATGATGGGATTTGTAGCCGTCAATGGATGGAGGGCGTCAAGTTGCTCTTCCCCAAGTCAACTGAATAAATCTGCATTTTGAGAATGGCATTCTAACTGCTGTTGATGGCTTTTTTAGGTTTTTGCACCACCTTGTGGACATTGTAGAAACAGCTTAAAAAAAACATACTTGGACAATTTGATGGTTTATGCAAACGTTCAAGATTGCTAACAAATCATTACAGAAACATGGGCGTTCAAGAAGGAAGTCATCCGAGTCGTAATGACAGTTCACATTTATGGGTTAATAGTTATAACAAATTATGAAAATGAGTGAACAAATGTTCAACTCTGTTGAAGGGCAGGGAATAATGCGTCCTTAGACATTCAGCTGCTGGAGGCTAAAACTTCCATAATCCTTGTGGGGTATGATGGGAGATGTAGTTCATACAGCTAGTGGGCGAGTGCTTTGTACTCAGCAGTAAAAACACTAGTTTAGAACATATTTCATTCATGAAAAATGTTATGGCTCCTTTAAAGGAATAGTAATACTTTAAATAAACTTTAACCAATCTTCCAGCCCTTAAAAATACAAATTCAATTAGCCCTGCGGCACCTCTCAAACCTGTATGGTTTGAGAGATAGCCACTTTCAAAGTTCTCACTCCCCTGACATCAGTGTTCTAGCTGACTGCAGAGGAATCCGGTCCCGGGACCGACAGAGGCTCTGCAGCAGAGCCGAGATCGCTTTATAGAAACAGAAATCCTTCACTGAAATGGTCTTCTATGTGTGCTTGGTTTGCAAGCACACGTATAAGTCCGTTTCAGTGAAGGATTTATTTTTCTATAACATGATCTCAGCTCTGCTGCAGAGCCGCTGCTTGCCCAGGAACAGAATTCCCTTGCAGTCAGCTAGAACTTTGAAAGCGGCTATCTCTCAATCCATACAGGTTTGACAGATGCCGCAGGGCTCATTGAATTTTTATTTTTTATGGGCTACAAGATTAATTAAAGTTAATTTAAAGTATTACTACTCATTTAACCCTTTCAGTGCCAGAGTGCTACACGACACATTGCAGAGCAATGTGTTGCGTACCCCTCTGGCACTGAAATGGTTAAAAACAAAAAGGGATGGAAGAACAGGTGTGAGGTATTACAGGAAGAGAGGTTGGAATCAGTAAAAATAGATAATCCTAACTCCTGGCTCAAACATGCCTAAAGACACACAACAGTAACAGCCTGGTAAACAAGAAAATTAACACTTTGAAAACCAGTACACTGTACATGCCGCTTGTCTTTAAAGGAACAGTGTACTTTTTCAATGAAAAACTATGCTATAGATCTTTTCCTACTGATAAATCAAGGTCATTCCTACCACTGTCTACTGTTTATTCAAAAGTTACAACAGTTCAAGTTATCAAAAAGAGAATTACAGTGTGGTTACTTCCTGAAAGATCCAGCTGTGACAGCATGACTCGGCATTTTCTATCACATTCCGTGGAGAACTGTTTGTCAGTGGCTTTCTTATCAAATAGATTGTAACAGAATAATGAATTGGAATCTGACCACTAGAGGGCAGTATTAATGTAAACAAAACATGAGTTTAAACTATAATAACTCTGGAAATATCATGTCAGCAGTAGGATTAGCTTTATTTTACTCAACAGGAAAAACCCTATAATATATGTTTTTCATAACAAAAGTATACTGCTCCTTTAAAAGGTTACTCAACGTGGCTGGACCCAGGGCCCCAGTCCAAGCTTCTGCATTTCAAAAATCCTAGAATATTAAAGAAGCAGTGAATATTTTTTGAAGAAAATATGATACAGAAGTATAACAAGGGTACATTGGAAAAGTTGTGGACTTTTTATTTGTTCCCTGTCAAGCAGTTGGTTGGCTTCAGATTTGCTAGTATTTTTTCTTCCTGCATAAGGCTGATATAGTGAACTATGTTTAAACTTTATTTATGTAAAAAATTATATATCGTAGGGCTGTGAGATGCATATTTCCAGAGTTATAACCATTTAAACCCACGTTGTTGTTTTTATACATTAACAGTGCCATCTAGTGGTCAAATTCCTATTAGTTATTCTGTTACATTCTGTTTGAAAGAGAAGTCAGTGACAAACCTTTCTACATAGAACACGATAGAAACTGCTGAATCATTCTGTCAGAACTATCAGGAAGTAAACGCACAGTCTCTGTGTCCCTGGAGACCCAGTAATTCAGTCTAAAAACTGGAGTCCCCGGGGCAGATGCGGGGGTTTCCATGTATGATTATCATGGGAACTTACGATGGATCTGATTTACACTCTCCCTCTACACACTTGGTTTTGTGTGAACAGTGATTTTATGTGAACAGTGACTGTATTAACAGCCTTCCCTGACCAACCACGAGCCCAAATTTCCTTGTTAGTAGAGCGTGTGTGGAGCATGCTGGGATGTTGGGTGACCACACTTCCTTACACTGAGGATGATGTATAAGAAGGCATGGAGCAAGTCCAACACCAGCTGGAGAGGACATGCCAGTGTAAATGGTCTGTCATCAATTAGGATACATATCTATTGCTTCAACAGCTCTGTTCCAGCAAGTCAAGACTAAATCCTGTGTGTACTTGGTGCTGATGTGATGTTGCTTGTTTTTTTTCAGCAATCAGAGAAGATGGGATGCCTGGAGGAAGGAACAAGAGCATTGGTCCTGTGCAGGTGAGTATGAGGCTGTAACCCATCCAGTTCCAGAAGAGATCAGCTTAAACCCTTTGTGTGCCAGCGAGGTATCCAATGCATTATCTCTCTGGTACTCAAAGGGTTAAACTGCAGGGGATCATACTCAGGCAGGGCTGAGGCATATGTACTAATAATATCTGGAGCAATTTTGGGGCAAACAGTCTGGGACGTAGACTACAAGTAAAAATTCTCATTAATTGAACTTACACTGGAGACCTCTCTAGTATTCAACGGGTAATAGCCCATTTAAAGGGGAACTATCACCCCAAATAAAGTCCTCCCACCCCCCAATAATTAGCCATCTAGAGATAAGCTTACCAATAGTACTATTATACAGAATAATTACCACTTTTGCCGAGACTGACGGCCAGACAACAGCGCTTTAGAGGCATCTGATCACCTTTAGGTACCATGCAATGCCCCCTAGAGGAGACAGATATGGACAGCGCAGGAGCGTGGATGTCTTTAAGCAAACATGTCTGCGCTGTTGCCTGGCCGTCAGTCTCGGGACAAGTAAGATTTCTGACTAACGCTGTAATTAGACTGGATAATAGTACTATTGGTAAGCATATCGCTAGGTGGCTAATTATGGGGGGGACTGTAAATTTGGGGTAATAGTTCCCCTTTAGATTAATGGGAATGTGGAACATGTTTATTTGTCCCCTTTGGGAATGTTGTGTGCAACAGGTTATGAAGCATTTATTGTCAGCACACTTAAAGGGATAGTAATACTTAAAGTGATAGTAATGTCTAAAAAAACCTTTTTGCATTTAGAAGAGCTCAAAAAGCTGATCTAAATGCAAAAAAACGTATCTCTCAAACTGCTATGGTTTAAGAGATACGGGCGTTTGAAGTTTGATTTCTCCTACTGACAGCTGTAAAGCTGTCAGCAGGAGATTCGTGTCGGTCGACACGGTGGCGCTTGAGAAGTTACGGGATCTCGTTACTTACACGGAATCCCTTCAATGGAATGGTCTAAAACATGTGCCTAGTGTTCAGGCACATGTTTTAGACCATTCCAATAAAGGGATTCTGTGTAAGTAACGAGATCCCGGCACTTCTCAAGCGCCACCGTGTCGACCGACACGAATCTCCTGCTGACAGCTTTATAGCTGTCAGTAGGAGAAATCAAACTTCAAACACCCGTATCTCTTAAACCATAGCAGTTTGAGAGATACTGTTTTTTGCATTTAGATCAGCTTTTTTAGCTCTTCTAAATGCAAAAAAAGTTTTTTTGTAGACATTACTATCACTTTAAATATTACTAATCCCCATATTGTAGCCATTTTAAAAAGAATTGAATAGCCCCCAGGTTCATCTCTCAAACCTTTATGGTTTGAGAGATAACCGTACGCAAAGTTCCCCCCTCTCTCCCCCATCCCTGACATCAGCATTGTACTGACTGCAGGGATATCTAGTCTTATTTTCATCAGGAGGCTCTGCAGCAGAGCTAAGATGGCGTTAGTAAAAAAAAAAAAAAAATATTTCACTGAAACGGTCTTCTACGTGTGCTTGCAAATCAAGCACAAACCAAGCACACATAGAAGACCGTTTCAGTGAAATAATTCTTTTTTTACTAATGCAATCTTGGCTCTGTTGCAGAGCCTCAAGCTTGTCATATGACAGACTTCCCCTGCAGTAAGGTACAACGCTGACTTCAGGGAATGGGGAGGGAGGGGGTAACTTTGCTTACTGTTTTCTCACAAACCATAAAAGGTTTGAGAGATGACACTGGGGAAAATTCAATTCTTTTTAAAATGGCTACAATATGGGGATTAGTAAGTATTACTATCCCTTTAAGCAGTGTAATAGCACCCCCTAGTGGAATGAGTGGATATTGTCAGTGCATGCAGACAACATCTGTGTGTGACCTGACTTGTTGGTAACGTACTACATCTGTAATTATTTACTTCCATCTCTGTTTTTTCACTGTTACTTGCATCTTTGTACAAATTAAGTATTTAATGCACACAAGCAGCTGACGTGGGCACTGCTACCGCTGTGAGCAAGTGTTAAACACAGAATGCTTCAGACTATTCATCTTCCTGATGAAAGTGAACATTTTATTGATTTAATTGTGAATCCAAGAATCATCTCCAATGCATTGCTTTAACCCTTTGAGTGCTAGAGGGGTACGCATCGCAATGCAGAGCAATGCGTTGCATACCCCTCTGGCACTCAAAGGGTTAAAAACTACAATGCATTGTTATAGGCAGCGTTTAAATGCAAATAGGATAATACATATTTAACCTTAGTTACTATTGCACAGCTTGGGTTTAGAGAAAGATGTCTTCAGTGTATTGGACGCTACGGACATTGAATGCGTTAACCCTTTTAGTGCCAGGAAGGCATCCATTGCAATGCATTAGATACGTCTCTGGCACTCAGGGGTTAAGGGAAGCTAGAACAGGCTTGTCAAACTCAAATGCATTTGTCAACATTTCTCTCCAAATACAGTTACAACATTGGCCGCTAGGGTCCTATGCACTTGTGTATATATACAGAATCTCTGTCTGCATCTAAAACTACTCATTGGGGCAAGTGCTCAGCGTGAGCACGGCATTCTCTATTGGGTGGTGGGTGGGCATCAGAAGCTAGAGGGGACAGCTAGCACTGCAGTTCAATGTCTGCGGTACAGCTTGTACCACAGACAAGCTTCTGTCGATGTCACCATCAGAATATGTAAGCGATATTTTCAGTAAGTAACAAACAATGAATCGCTAAAATTGCATTGTAAAAGTTGGTATTTTGTATTGAAATTAACTCACCAAGGCTAAAAGGCCTGTGCAGGTCTGGAGCTACTCCCCCACAGCCTTGGCCACTGACTCCTACACACTAGACAGCACAGGAAGGGAGTGCTGCACGGACCCACTATCTTAAAACAGCCGACTCAAGCTGGAATCATCAGATAAAAATCTTTTATTCATACAAAGTTAAAAGCAACCCCATATTGCACAAGTGTGTACACTTACAGGAAATCAGTGGCATTCAAAATACTAACCTCCTAACGCGTTTCGTGATGGTCTAACTTAATCATAGGTTAAGACTATCATGCAACGCGTTAGGTGGTTTCTGTTTTGAATGCCATCGATTTCTTGCAAGTGTACATCCTTGTGCAATATAGTGTAGCTATTTATTCCAAGGCCTGATCAGGTGACCAGGGGAACACCCCTTGAGATTAGAGGAAAGGAGGTTTAAACTTCAGCAGAGGAAGGGTTTTTTTACGGTAAGGTCTGTCAAATTGTGGAATTCATTGCCCAGGGAGGTAGTTATGGCAGATACAATGGATACATTTAAGAGAAGATTAGATACATTTCTTTCAAAAGGGAACATACAGAGTTATATTGTTTATCAGTAGGCTGATCAAGAAGGTCTGATAAAGACTAATTTAATTGGTAGCAGGAAAGCTAAAAAATTCTCAGTTACTGAGGTATGAGGCGAAGGTTGAACTTGATGGACTTGTGTCTTTTTTCAACCTAATTTGAGTCTGCTGTTTGGAGATAGCGGCTCTGTGCAGTACTCCCTTCCTGTGTCGTATATTTTCATGAAGGACATCCGGCCCATCCCCTTGCCGGCCAGAGCCCATATGCGCATGTCCTACACATGCAATGCAGGCTTATTACTGGGCTCTGGACGGCAAGGGGATGGGCTGGAGAGCAGAGCAGTGCAAAGTGTACCGTAGTGTGCAGCGGAAGGACGTCACCAGGTATTTCTTTTACGTTAAATAACTTTCTAAATATGCCGATTTTGTTAAAATAAATATAGCCGTTAAAAATAGTAGACTGAGAGCCATCGGATTAAATCTATTTTTATTTGGGTGAAAGTTCCACTTTAATTTAAAAATAAAAGCACAATTGAGACACAATTTTTTGCATTCTCTTTCACCTGGGAGCAGGAATCTCCCAGGTGAAAGTTTCACTTTAAAAGGAAATAAAGGCAGCAACAAGGTCATGCCAGCTGAATTTAAAGGTCCCTGAGACATTCAGATAATGATGAGTAAAAGTTCCTGCAGGAGGCGAGAACTTTACCATTCAATTACTTTTAAACTACAACTCTGACTGTATTGAAATAACACTCTCTATGGCTCAAATGCTGTGAAGATTAATTGGAGCTGCTGTTTTTGTGAAACATTACTATCTCTTTAACTGGACATTTCTAAGGTTTGTTAGGTCTTTTAAGAGTGTCAAAGATTAGCTTCCCAATGCTGTATTTATTAAAGAGCTACTTATGTAGAAGTCCTTTATACAGTAGTGAAGTGTTTTTTTCTCGCAGTGGAATGGTAGCTGGACAATGGGATTCCATTGTTTGCAAATTCTTACATGGTTCTAAAGAAACATAAGTGTGGAGTTTCTCTATAGGATTTCACATTCAGAATGTTCACATTTACTCACAAATACAATAAAGGCAGACTAAAATGGAGATTGTTAAATACAGGCAAATAAAGATACTATGCAAGAAATATATAAATATTGCTAAGCCTACCTAGTTAAATGGGAACTATTCTTTAGGAAATGTGTCTCATAATTTAAAAGATTCATTTAACTAGGCATTTGTCCTTCATAGAGCAGTCAGAAGTGTCTGTCTATACATATATTTGCATTATATCTGCAGTTTTCTGTACATAGTCATCTCTATTCATTCCTATTCTCTTGGTTACACCTCCACACAGCAAACAGTAGGCTTCAATGGACCTGAATCGATTGTAAAGGACACAATTTTCCATCAGTTTTCAAACAAACAATTTAAAGTGGAACTTTCACCCTATATCAAGTCCCCCCACAATTATTACGCATATTGCGATTAGCTTCCTAACAGTGATATTATACGGTCAGTGCAGGCGTGCAGACGTCTCTAAGACAAGATGTCTGCATGCATGCCTGGATGCCGGACTCAGAACAAGGAGGATTACTTCAGAATGTGGTACTTGCACCGGATAATATCAATGTTAGGAAGCTAATCGCAGTATGAGTAATGATTGTGGGGGGACTTGATATAGGGTGAAAGTTCCTCTTTAAAGTGGACTAAAAGAGAGATCAAAACACCTCAAAATAGTATATAGATATACCTGATCGCTGTTTAAATGATACCAACCTAAGTAAGTCCTTGTGTTCAACAAATTAAGAGCCACTAATTCCTAGACTATATTTCCCCTTTAAGGAGGTCCTTCTAGACCGGTTCACTTTTAAAAAGTCGCATGTTGCCATGCTTAAAAGGGCAACATGAGAATCTCGCAGTACCTGAAAAGTGCAAGATTCTCATGTTGCTGCATGTAACGTCGATTGAAGGGGAGAGAGAGAGGCTGGATGAAGAGTGACAAATCAATATTTAAAAAAAAAAAAAAAAACTCTTTTCTCAAAAAGAGCTTGGCGGCATTCCATTATTATGAAGGTATGCATTATAAATTTCTCTGAACAGGAGAACAGTTTCGGGTACAGTCAGCCATTAAAAGCCACAATAAAATCTACTAACCTATGGGGACTTTTCCAACCATAATATCATTCATCTGGTTAATGTCACTGAAAGCACACTTCAGCAACTTTAAACAGAGAAGGGAAGAAGCGCTGCATAAGAACACTTATTCTCCGACTGGCGCAGAGTGACAGGGCCAACCGGAGAAAGCCTGGAGCATGTGACAAGACCACAGCAATACTCAGAATTAGCCAGCTGAATGGCCTTATGGCTGGAAAAGTCCCAAAGGTTAGTAGACTTTACTGTGGCTTTTACAGACTGTACCCAAAACTGTTCCCCTGTTCAGAAAAATGTATCATGCATACCTTCACAACAATGAAATACCGCCAAGCTTTTTTGGGGAATTTTTTTATGTTGATTTGTCACTCTTCAACCAACCTCTCTCTCTCCCTTTCAATCAACATTACATGCAGCAACATGAGAATCTCACTCTTTTCTGGCACTGCAAGATTCTCATGTCGCCCTTTTAAGCATGGCGACATGGTTAATGTGCCATGTAGTCACATGCTCTTTTGCGTGCAATCTTTTAAAATGGATACCACCTAGACCAATGTCTCACAGTCCTGTCAGTGACAAGTACCCTTCCAGTTCTAAACAGTTTCACAAGTAACCTAAAAGTCAAATGAACTGTACTGAACCCATCACATCATTGAAAATGGGCCATCCATCGATATTAGAACACTAACACCCAGACAAACACTTGTGTATACTCTCTCTCTGACTCTCTTTCTCTCTCTCTTTCTAACACACACACAGTTTTGCATAGATGCACACACACTTTTTTCTCACCACATTATATTTTACACAGAGTGGATTTCAAAAGAGTAGTTTATCCTGGTGGTATTACACACAAACACATTTTCCATCGCAGAAACACACGCTTAGACACCTGCCTAGTCTCACTCATACACAGACACAAACGGTCACCTTCTCACACATAGACATACTTTGAAAGAAAGCACACACACACTTCATTAATTCATACACACACACACACACACACACACAGCCTTACAATTTCATATACACAAACTCGTATACACATACACACAGTCCCAGAAACTTATATACACACACACACACACACACACACACACACACGCAGTCTCACAAACTCACACATACACACCACACACTGTTAGACTAAAAAACTCGAGCACAACACGGTATCACGAACACACTTTTTTGCAGACACACTTAGGCCGGGATTCATCAAGGTGCGAATAGCTTAATGCGCAAGAAAATTAGAGGATTTCTTTGTGCATTAACCATTCGCCCATTCAGCAACTTTTGGATTGTATCTGGCCATTGCTTATTCTTCAATAAGCGATGGCCAGATAGATCTGCAAATATGATCCTCTAGCTTCAAGCTGGTGGATCCCATTTGAATGTATGGGGCGAACACATTTTCGCTTATGCGTATGCGTGGGTTTTTCCATGGACTGGGCAATTTATGCAATTTTCCCTGCTTCGCTTATGCAAAGCAGGGAAACATGCAAAATCATTGATGAATACCTGAAGGTATCCATCAATGATCGCAGCAAAGAGCAGCGTATTTGATATGCTGCTCTTCCCGCAGTTTGATGAATCCTTGCCAAAGTCTCACAAACTCACATTCACTCATACTTTCACGGATTACACAGGTGAATAGAGAAAGTGAGAAAGGTGGCACTCACCAAGGCTGGACAAAGTCAGACCCACAACAATGAAGAAAGGTTGATGGAGCAAGCAGCAACACTCCCCAAAGTTAGGTGTTGGTTCTAGCTACATTCCACAGTTCTACTTCACAAAATGCTGCTTAGGCCTCTTCTTACAGAACTGTTTATGGAGCCTCCTACCAATTAACTGCCTCTGCCTTGCATTGTGCACATGCAGATGTCCAGGTGACAGTGATAACTTTTTCAGTCTTTGAGCATCGTGCGTTGCACATACACTGGCCCTTACCCAGAGGACTTTTCTGCAATCTAGAAGTGTTTGGCTGGCCTACAGACACATTGTGTAAGCACAGCCACTGTGACAGCTTGGACAATTATGCTGCGTCATGTACCCCTACTTATGTAGAAAATACCCACAGGGGTACAAGTACCACGGGTGGAGAAACTAGGCCCTAGATTCAACACAGCAGCATAGGTAGGCTCAGTCTGGCCAGTGGAGAGTGATGGCATTAGTTAAAGGTATGTCCTCATGAGATTGCTTCATAGATTTCTGAAAATGAATGTGAAAAAGTTTTGTTTTTTTTCCTTCAGTAAACTGGTTTTGAACATAACTGTTATATTTTTGGAAATCCGCTGATGGTGCACATCAATCAGTCCTGGATGTCTTACATATATAGGCAGCGGCTAGCAGGACAACAGGATCTCAAACTGCTCGTTGCACATGGCAGTCATAACCATTTAAGGACCCAGAGGGGTGTGCATGGGTTAAATAGGCTCACACCAGTTTGTTTGAAACTGCCAGCAACTGTCATGTATCCCTCCATGGACATGAAAATCAGAAGGCCAAAATTCTTAGGGGTATTTTCTGTTCATAGTACGGTAAATGGAGGGGGGGGGGGACAATATTATTAAGGGTGCTATTTCTACCTTAAACCGGATTTTTGTCACACCTTTGGCCCGCTCTGACTGTGCACTGTGCTCCCTTCTCCACAGATCTCCGATGAAGAGATAGAACGGATAATGTCTGGGCAGGAATTTGAAGAAGAAGCAAACACCTCCTGGAGTAACAATGGGGACAGTGACAATAGCTCTCCTGGGAATGGAGTCTCAGAGAGCAACCAGCCTTCCCCTGTATCCACCCCTTCATCCAGGTTAGTTCATATCTCCCCTTGAATATGATGTACTCTTGTTGACTTGGGTGTAAGGCATCCTTTCTAATGAAATCTCAGAGGGGTGTACTTGGACTACAAGAGTACTCCAGCTGCTGGGAACATTTTCATTCAAAGAAATTAAACTTCCATTTTTTTAATTGAACTGCAGCTTTCTGTTGTGGTCACTAGGTGGCAGTATTCATATCCTGTCCAGTGGAAAGGTGTAGTCAATAGAAATAGTAATTATTCAAAATCAACTACACCTTGGGGAAAAATAGATAATAAAAATCACATTTCTGCTTAATTAAATAGGACTTTAAACATCTTGAGTGCTAGAGAGGTCTCCAAAGCATTGTTAGCCACAGATGAATACATACAGTGTCTGACACCCCCATCCCTGTTGTTATATTGTCCACTGGTAGCCCTAGAACCACATATAAACTGTCTGCCACCCCAGCCTTGTTCCACTATCCCACTGGTAGTCCCGGACTCACATATACACTATTTGTTTCTTAAGCTCTGTTTCAGTGTCCACTGGTGGCCACAGAACAACACATAAATTGTCTGTCACCCAGTCCTGCCCAACTGGCTGGCATAGAGCCACACATACGCTGTGTGACCCCCAGCCTTATATCAGTGTCCTGCAGTTAGCTCCATAGACATATAGATATAATAACATCCTGTTCTATATAGTGCTTTTCCCTTATGGGAACTCAAAGCACTTTGGTTCACAGCCTTAGAATTAAGCAACCAGACTTATTAGATAAATAGTCTTTACTATAATCTAACTCAGTGGTACTCAGTTTATTGACTTGGGAAAGATGACAGGGTGAGTTAGTCCTGACGGGGCTAGAACCTGCAACCCTGTGGTTTGAACAGGTGCTTTTGCTCTGGTTCTGAGTAACTCCAGCCTATCTCAGGTTGGTTCGTTTTCTTGTTTAGCATAATTTCTTGTCCAAGGGGACTTTGGGTAAAATGTTTGTAGATATAAGTAATCAAAAGTAGTATTGCTGTGGTATAGATTTACCCGGCCTGCTTTAAGGGGGCATTTCCATTACTTCCAGCTTTAAACATAGAAACACAGATTTTGTTAGGAGATAAAAACCTAATAGTCCATCCAGTCTGCCCGTTTTATTGAGCATTAACAATCCCTTAATCATGGAAATCCTTAAATCATAGCCTGTTGGTGGCCCTTGAGGACTGAACCTGGACAGCTCCGTCCTACTGCATCCACCATCAACGATTCTTGCTGTGTAAAATAATACTAAGTCTTCCACCTTCTGAGTTAATATCATGTTCTCCTGTTCTGGTTTTCCTCTTCCTGAAAATGTATATTCTTCTGGACATAGATGCCTTGAGAGCATTGATTTCATGTACCTAAACTTTATTTGAAGATGGTCATACTCTAGTCTGGCTCACTTTAGCCCATATGTCTGAAGCTGATCGTACTCTAGTCTGGATCAGATTAGCCTGGATGTCTACTGGCGACTGTGCTCTGGTCTGGATCAACTTACCTTGTGTGTCTGAATATGGCATTGTTCTGGTGCCGGTCAGATTTTCCTCTATGAAGGAGGTGTTGGAATGTATCAGATTTGCTTGTCTGAATTTGGCATTGTCCTGGTTTGGATCAGATTTTCCTGGCTAAAGGTGACATTATTATGGTTTCTGTCAGACTTGACCCTAGTCAGGGTTACTTATATTTGCCTATCTAAAGGTGGCATTTTTCTGGTTTTAGATTTGCTTGTTGAAGTTGACATTGTTTTGGTTCAGTTATGCCTGTCTTGTGACATTGTTTTGGGCCAACATTGCCTTTCTTAAACTGGCATTGCTCATTTGTAGACTAACTTTGCTTGTTTGTTCCCATGCAGTAAATCCATGGAACTGAATGGATTCACTTCCCTGAGGGACCAGTATTTGGGGACCCCAGGAAACACGCACTATCAATACCTACCTCATCTCTTCAGCTACTCTGCTCACGCTGCTCTGATCCCTTCTCAGACCAGAAGTCTGGACCCCCAGTCACACACCCTTATTAACCAGCTGCTGACCGCCGAGGATATGGAGCCTCTTAACACTCCCATGCTTATTGAGGACGGGTAAGTGTGTTCTAGTAAAAACAAGAGTAAATTTCTCCCGAGGCCTAGAAGCCTGAATGATGTGGAGGTCTTCATCATTTAACAGGCCTCAAAGTTTCTTCTAATTGACACAAATGTATTTGTTCTTTTGTGACTATAGATGCACTAAGTAGTGGTAAAATGCTCTAGTGAGTTCCCTATTCCTCTGTTAATGTACACCCTTCTGATTCTAAAAGGGTTAAGTTAACTTCTGAATCCTGTATTTTCTGTTGGAGAACTTTCAGATGGACTAGACTTTATGCAGGGTATATAAGTGTATTATATCCCCATTTATTCATTTATATAAGTATACTAGTTGAAGAGCCTGTTACATGGGCCACAGTGCCACTGCCAGCTGATCGCGGGGCAGTCATGCGCAGTAGAGACTGCCTGCGCGAAGCATCCAGCTCTGTATCAGCCGCGGCACGGGCAGTCTCTACTGCTCATGACTGCATCGTTACACACATTTTAGCAAATTATTATATAGAATGTTCCTTTAAGAGAGAGAGAAAGTGAGTGTTTTTCTCCACAAGGTGTCACTGCAGTCAACTCTACTGGGAAGGAAAAAAAAATTAGAATCCTTCTGTGCCATTAAACAGATATACTCCATAGAACAGGGCATTCAAGTGTGTAACTGGTACATTGATTTGTCTATTGGAAACAGTGGTGATTTATAGCCTGTCAGCTATTCAAAAATATCTATTCTTTTAGCGGTAATACAAAAGCAGTACAAAAACAAGCTTCATAAACCTTATTCTTTAATAGTGCAATTATAGGCCTAGTGCAAGTCATGATGAATACTGACGTATATAACAGATAACTATTCTCAGACTGTCCTATAGCTTACTGGCCTACTTGTTCATATGTGCTAGCTAATTAGGTAAAACATGGTTTTGTTAAAATCTGGTGAGCTGCACCGTGTGGTTCAGGCAGGCCACTAAGGCATGATAAAGAGGTGATAAAGTGGAGATGACCTCTCCAGTGATATCACTTCTCCAGTTCCTATGTTATTCTATGGAGCGTATGCACTATGATCTCCAGAGCTGGAGACATCTTAGTGCATTGGCACCATAAAATAACATAGGACTTGGAGAAGTGATATCATTGGAGAAGTCCTCTTTTCTTCATCACACCTTAGTACATAACCCCAATGGAGTTCTTCTGTGGTGTCAATATGTGGACTAATTGTGGCAGACTGGTGTTCCATCCCACAGGTACAAGGTGACTCAGTCTGAGCTTTTTGCCCTGCTGTGCCGGCTTGCAGATGAGCTGCTGTTCCGTCAGATAACATGGGTAAAGAAGTTGCCATTCTTCTGTGACCTGTCCATCAAGGATTACACATGCCTGCTCAGCACTACGTGGCAGGAGCTAATACTGCTATCAACGCTCACCACGTATAGCAAGCAGATCTTTGGTGACCTGGCTGACGTTACTTCCAAATACTCCCCGTCAGAGGATGAGCTGCACAGGTCAGTGATAAATAAGACAAAAGGAGAGTGCCCATAGGGTGATAACGCACTCTCTCATTTTCACAGAGTACAATCCTATTGTGTTGGCTGCTAACAGTGGCATTAGCGGCAATAGAGGCATATGGAAGATATTATAACTGAAGATAAATCGACAAATATACACTACATGGCCCAAAGTATGTGGACGTCCCATCTACTTAGTGGATATGGCTATTTCAGCCCCACCCATTGCTGACAGGTGTATAACACTGTTAGTGTGGAAATCTCTAGGAGCAACAACAGCTCAGCCATGAAATAGTAGGCCACACAATCATAGAATTGGACTGTCGAATGCTAAAACACGTAACGTGTAAAAACAACATATCTGCATACTACCGAGTTCCAAACTGCCCCTGGATGCAACTTCTGCACAAGAATTGTTCATGGGAGCTTCATGAAATGGGTTCCCATGGCTAAGCAACTGCGAGCAAGCCTAAGATCACCACATGCAATACCAGGCTTTGGCTGGTGTAACGCTTTCTGCCATTGGACTCTGGAGTTATGGAAATGCGTTCTCTAGAGTGATGAATCACTCTTCACCACTTTACAGTCTGACAGGTGACTCTGGGTTTGATGGATGCCAGGAGAACTCTGCTTGCCTGACTGAACAGTGCCAACTGTAAAATTTGGAGGAGGAGGAATAATGGTGTGTAGCTGTTTTTCATGGTTCGGGCTAAGCCCCTAAGGGACATCTTAATGCAACAGAATACAATGACATTCTAGATGATTCTGTGTTTCCAGCTTTGTGACAACAGTATGGGGAAACTCTTCGTGTCAGTGCCAAAACCTCACTAAATCCTTCAGTGTTCCCAGAAGAGAGTAGACTTTTATAGCAGCAAAGGGGGGACCAACTCCATATTAATGACCATGATTTTGAAATGAGACATCCTAAAAGCTGGTGTCGACATACTTTTGGCCATGAAGTGTATGTAGAACAGTGGCACCACTGGCAGAGACGGCTGCGCTGCAGTGATTTTCAGAGGAGTGGGCAAAACTTGAGGGACCAAAAAGGTTGAGGTGTAATAACTCTTAAATGAAAAACCTCCCAATATAACATTTGTGTTTCATGAAAAAAGTTTATTGTTCCTTTACATGTCCACTTAATTCATTAAGACTCTGTATTTGCTATCTGTGAAGCAGTTAGCGGACTCCAGAGTTGCTCTACTGTGTGTCTATACATATGGCCATTTTGTTTAAAGGGATCGTATTTCTTAGTATGAAAGAGATTATATATTTCAGGGTTTATTCCTCTGATTAAATAAAGAGCAAACATATTACTGATAGAGATTTTATTCAAAAGTGGCACTGCCTGACATTTTATGATGGCGCTGTTGCTATAGCAGTCTGTGGAAGGCTGTTGTCAGTGGCCAAAACATATCTCAGCAGTGGCAGTACTGAGCAGGATATTGTGCATCAATATTGCAGATTCCTTTAACCTTATACATGCATTGCTTTTCAGTGCATTGCTT
Organism: Rhinophrynus dorsalis; assembly: GCA_037306005.1. Lineage (NCBI taxonomy): Eukaryota > Metazoa > Chordata > Amphibia > Anura > Rhinophrynidae > Rhinophrynus > Rhinophrynus dorsalis. The sequence continues at coordinate 42,832,781 of CM074726.1, read as the reverse complement.
ACCCCTCTGGCATGGTAAGGGTTAAAAGTATAGGATCCGTATAGGTCCCATTTGAATGCTAGACATGTGAATAGAGTTGCCATAGCTCTAAACTCCGATGCCCTCAGGTAAGCTTTGCAGATCATTGACATCTGCATGGCTGAGTAATGTCAACACTGAGTGTGAGGAGCTCAGTGGAGATTGCTGTGGTCTGTATTCATCTCAGTCGTAGCCTCTTCTATACAAAGAAGAACAATTTTCCATGAGGGCTTCACTCGGTGCTGACATCACCCAACCTTGCAGACTACCATACCCGGGAACGCTCCGGATTTGACACCGGAGACTCCGGTTTTGACACTACTTTATCGAGTCTCTGGGGCAGAGGCTGAGTCTCCGGATGTGGGGAGTTTCTATTGAAACTCTGCCCACTTCTGCTCTTTCCAGCCTTCTTTTGCTCTCTGTGTCACAGCTGTTAAGCCCTGCCTCCAACTTGCGTCAAGCCCTGCCCCTTCTTGATGCAATTTGCGTCATTTCTCCCACCCCCTACCGCACCAGAGGACACCCCCCCCCCCCCCCCCCCCGAGGAGACAGCATTTCAAAGTTCCCAGGTATGCAGATCACTGTGATCTCCAAGACTTAACTAGAGGGCAGCAGAGTTGTTTAGGGCTATGAGAACTGTTTACATAGACCTTGGACCACAATATAGCATTTAACCCGCAATGCGTTGCATACCTTGATGTCACTCAAAGGGTTAAAAAGGGTGTTGACTGGACCATATACTGCCTCTATAACTCTCTGAATGCAAAAGTAATTAATTGCTCACCCCTTTACCGCTTGAAGGCATACCTCCCAAGTGTCCCTCTTTAAGACCCAAATCCCTGATGTCCCTCTTTCCCACCCTGATGTCCCCCTTTTTAGGAGATCAGACTGTGTGGTGTGTGTATATATAATGGTATCACATTGGTCCACAGTAATAAAATTCATATTAATGTTTGTTTAAACATGAGTATATGTGTTTAAACATTAGTCTGTGTAAATAAAATACTTTGGTCTTGTTATAAGTCACTTAGGTTACACAAGGAGGTGTCAATAGGTCACAAAATAGCCTAAAAATTCTCTGTAATGCACCACCAACCAGCCACACCCCCAGAAACACCCCCTAAACCATAAGTGTCCCTCTTTAGCAATTTGAAATGTTGGGAGGTATGCGAAGGTATGAGATATTTCTAGTATCCATGGGGTTAAATTCCATCATCAGTATCTGCTTCCCTTACTTGAAGCTCTGTTTGATGTGGGATTCTGCAGGAAAATGTTATTTCTAGATAGGTAAATATAGTTTTGAGTTGTATTTTTTCCTCTTTCATGTACATTGCACCAATGCAGGTTAGTAATCACCTTTCTGACCCCCATCTCATGCATATTTCCAATGATGCATATGATTCCGGCAGATAAGGAGTTAGTTATATTGTAGATCCTCTGGCAACAGCCGTACCACGTTACCCCTGCCATACACGTCACATTAATGTAAAATTATTTTGCAACAATGATCCCTGACCATTTAACCATTAATTAGCTGATGTGAGCCGGGGTCTGTGTTAGAACTGTTGGCCTGACCCTATAGCCCCTCTTATCTGCTGCTTGGTTCTGTAATAGGGAACCTGATTTACAATGAGCCTTTCTTGTAATCAGCCTCTTATCAGACGCTGGTGTTGCAGTTTGATTTAGAGCTTCTTGTGCTGTCACACACAGCTGCACCAGCCTCTTGTAAGCTCAGACCAGCCACTAACAAGCTTGTACACCCACAAATTATCTGGGCCTCGTTAGCTATGGCTCCTCTACTCCTCCATCTCAAACAGGATTTATTCTATTTACAGTTATTTGAACACCTCAGTTTATAGACGGCTTAAGACAGAGGCCCCAACTTTCCTTCTTCATATACAAATGTATGCAGTCTCCTTCTACAGCTGGGCAATCCCAGACTGAGTACATTTTGGATCTGTGTGTGTATATATATATATATATATATATATATATATACACATACATACACCCCCATACATACACATACTTCTCAATATTTCTCATGAGAGGGACAGCGATGTTTGATGGTCATTACAGCGCATTTTTAGGTGACTTCATGACCTATTGACTCCTTGTTAAGTAACTGAATTAATGATTTAGAAGAGGGCTGTACAAGTTCATTCCTCAAGGGCCACCAACAGGCCAGGATGTAAGGATTTCCCAGATTAACCCCTTAAGGACTACATGACGTACTACGACCGTCACGGTCCTTAAATACTTGAGGACCGATGATGGTCATTGTACGTCACGTAATTTTTACTTAAAGTGCTCAACCGGAAGCGCTGTAAGTAAAAACGGGGCCTAAAATTGACCACTCCAAGACTGGAGCGATCTCTTTTAGGCCCCAAAGCAGCGTGCTGATACATGCAACAATTCACGTGTACCTGCACGTCGGCAAAGATCAAAGCTGTTCTTATGGGACGGAAACGTCCCAGGACCGCTGGTCCTTAAGGGGTTAAGCACAGGTGAGTCAGTCACAATGAATGAGCCACTGATTAACTCAGCTGTGCTTAATCAGGGAAATCCTTACATCCTGGCCTGTTGGTGGCCCTTGAGGACTGAACTTGGACAGCCCTGATTTAGAACAAAGCTAAAGTGTTTTATTTATACAGACTTATTTATAAACACTCATACTGAGGTTTGAACAAACTTTAATTGAGTGTTATTGCTGTGGAGCAGTGTGATACATCTACATACACCCGACACAGTCTGATCTCCTAGAAAAAGGGTCAACAGGGTGGGAAAGAGGGATTTAGGTCTCCAAGAGGGCCTGCCCGTCCTAAGGGGGGGCACTTGGGAGTTGTGTGTGTGTGTGATATATATAAAATATGGATTAAATCTTCAGGAATGACAATGGGAAGAAAGAAGAAACTCACCAATACTGGAGAATTACCCTCTTTCCCTGGAGACCCAGTATTTAACTCTAAATACCGAAGTCTGTGGGGCAGATCCATAGAGTTCCCAAGTATGCCCTTTTCTAGGCTGACTAGGGGCTGGACTCTAGTGCAGGTGCCAATTTTATCTCCAGGTTTCCCCATAGATTTCAATAGGAAAATGTTTGATAAAAAGGGTGTTAACATTTATAATCTGCAATAGAATCGAGCCCCAGACCTCACCTGGGACACATATGAAAAATGAATACTGCAGGGCTTCTTTGATTTCAGTGCAGCCTTGAAAAGTTAGTGTTTCATATGTGTCTCCAGTTAAAGGTGTGGTCTGGTCAGCCTACCCTTTACACACATCTCAACTGTACTATATATAACCCACAACACACACAATCACCATCCTATACCCCCCCCCCACACACACACGCAAGCACACACACCTCGATACCAATACACACAGACACGCATGCACACTCCTTTTTTTTCCCCTGTTACGACAGACTTTATTTATCCCCTACGGTGCAGGTAAAATATTGATTGTTTTCTTTGTATATACGGCCCTGTGTTTAGTTCATATATACCAAGTCTCCATAGCTATAGGTACAGTGAATGTAATCACTAATGTACCACCTCACTGAATTCCTCCATGCTGTGATACAGTAGGAATCATTAATTATGTAGCCAATAAACTTGTTATTTCATACATCTGTAGATATAGCTGCAAAATATGAATATATAATTCAGGGATCTTAAAGCTGTAAGGACCAGCTCTGTCCTTAAAAGGTTAAGCCTATTCCTCCATGATTACATGTTGAGGCTGCAGAGGAGACTACAGAGCACTCTACTACAGAGCACTCTAACAGAGACTCTTTGTACAGAAAGGGGAGGCATCTTAGTGCTTTGTGTTCTGATTAGATCCAAAGAATTCCGACAGCGCTCCAGTATAAAGGTCATTAGGAATGGCTCAGCGTGGGATCCTTTTGACACGTGCATGTTCCGTATACACTGCACCTGCTGTATCTCACCCATAAACTTCAGTCTCATCAAAGAAATTTCAACACACACAATATTACTAGGCTGGATAGGGAGGCAGCATTAGGTGGCTTCATTTTATTACAGAAATTCAGCATTCCAGCAAGAGGCACAACCAGGATCCCATCAATTCATCCCTGGGATGCCAGAGGCATCTCACGTTGAGACAATACTTGCCTCAAAGACGTTAAAGGGGAACTAGCATTTAAATGTGCAATAAACTTTTAAATGGAAATATATATGTTATAGTGCTTTTCATGCAGAGTAAAAGAAGGAAATGCCCAAATCTGAGGAGATTTTTCATTCAAAAGTGATTAAAGAGCATATTTTTTAAAACTAGAGAATGCTGTATGGAGTTGCCTGTGGAAGTCGGCGCTCAAGGAATCTCGCTGCATCGATTTTGACAGGAGTGGCCAGGACCCCTGTCAAAATTGCTGCTCCCGTGAATCCTGCTGCAGCGATTTTGATTGTACTCTCCCCCTGGTCAAAATCAATGCCCCATGGTGATTTGCTGGTTGCAGACACAGTCTCTCCCCCCCCCCCCCCCCAGGGAGGGGCAGACAGCGAACCAGAAACAGATGTGTGTGTGTGTGTGATATATATATATATATATATATCAATAGCAATTTGCTGTTCTAGTCCCTAGGTGGTGCCATTCCTATAGTCATTTGTATTTTTTTCATAATAAAAGTGTATTGCTCCTTTAAAAATTAAAAAAAAAATGGCTTAAACGGTTACAGTACAATTGTTGGCCCTCCACCTTTTGGTTACTACATCTCTCATCATTCCCAACCAACAGGTAGTCTCAACAGCAGGGTGCATACAGCATAAATAAAATCAGTATACTGTACTTATAAAAATTGGAACAAACCAATTTCACCATAGAGTGGATAAAAATGTCTGCATTCAAGGGGCAAAGTGACACACACATACAGCACAGCCCATTTGGTTTGCTGAAAATCTTTTGCTTAAAAGGCATAAGGCCTTTTGATTTTAGTGTACACAAAAGTTATTTTTTTCAAGATTAGATGTGACAAAATGTTTTACAGCATAACTGCACTCTCTTGTATATACTTTACACACAACAAAGGATAGACAAGCATTATACTTGCGAAAAGTATCTGTTATTGTCCAAGAAGAAAATGTTACAAGAATACCAAGGCAATGTTAAATATATTATTTTGTAAAGTTCTTTTTATATAGAATTCAAATCCTCATGGTCATTGCCTGCACAGATAAAATAATAGCTTTAGCCTTTTTCACCCAGTCAGCAATGGACACTTTCAATCATATATATATAATACAAACTATCTAATAGATTTGATGGAACTCATGCCAGAGGCTGAGATCACAGCTATGAAAAGGGCCTTTTTGTATAAGAACATGTATAGAACTATACATATACATACAGGTTTGGATACATATCACTGAGGCTCCTCTCTTTTAGAGAAGTCACTAAACTACTCTCTGTAATGCAAACCACTTGAACTTTAAAGTTAAAGGAGAAGTAATTGTGTCCATAAAAGTCAAATGACGCTTATGAATTTTATCCTTGTGGCTTTTTTCAAGAGATCAAGATCTTCAGTCAATCATAGATGATGTGTCCATGGAGGCTGACATGACAGTTCTTTTTTAAACTGAAGCAGGCATGAACCTACTTAATCCTTTGGTGTGCAAAGCATTGTCAAGCAATGTATTGCACAGTATTCTGAGTTAAGAAGAGGTCCTGTGGTCCTGCAATGCAAACGAGCAATGGAAAAAAGTGATAGGGGTCATTAGGGTTTTCTGTCTGTAGCAAGAATAATGTATGTTTATTAGAAGGTGTCAGTTTTCCTTTAAATTCTTGAAACTTGGGACCATATGTATACATGGGAAATGGGCAGCAGTTCTCTGCAGATCAGCTGCAGCATAGTTGTGAGACGAAAAATCCTTGTTGATTTAAAGTAAGTATTTTAACCCATTGTAATACAGAGTGGTCTCCAAGGCATTGCTTAACCCTTTGCGTGTCAGAGGGATTTGCAGTGCATTGCAATGCGTTGTGTACCCCTCTGGCACTCAAAGGGTTAATCCATTGAAGTCAGCGGGAATTAAAAATCTCCATTTAAATCTGTAAATTATAGTGCAGTTGGTTTGCCCCGGAATTGCTCTTCTTTTGCCTTTGTACATATGATTCAATGTTTCTCCTACAGCCGCAGGTTTGAATCATCTCAGTCCTATGTCGATGTAGCATTATAGCCATATCAGTGAAAGGTTATCCAGGCCTGGCTCTGTGTATAACAATATATATATATATCTTTAACAGATTCCCCATGGGTGAGCAGTTCAAGGGAACAGTTGCAATCCATCTAATTAGTAGGATAATCTATAAATCCAGCTCTGTGCCGCTCTGTTGGGCTCCCTGTAATTCACTGTTTCCTGTGCAGCGGGCATCACTCCCACCTGAGGCTCTATATCAGGAGTGTTTGCTGGCAGCTGCAGAGCCAAATCTCTTCCATAACACACTATAGTCCTCTTTTATTGCTGTGCTGTCTGTGGTCTGCCCTTTTCAGACCTGGGTATGAAGCAAGCTTCATTCATCAAACTAAAGATATGTGAATCTGGAATAAGCAAACTACAGCTTAGGAGACAAATGAAAATCCCCAAAGATTTAAATGGTGCTTTTCAATGCACTGGAGACTTCACTAACATTCAAGGGGTTAAAGTGATAGTAATGTTTCATAATAAAAGCCACTCTAATTAATCATCATAGTATTTGGACCTTGGAGAGTGTTATTTCAATTCTGTCAGAGTTGTAGTTCAAGAGTAATTCAATGACAAAGTATCCCCCTCCTGCCTCTTTTACTGATGTAACACTGCTCAGCCAGAGCAGAAGGGAGGTGGCCAGGTACACTGCAGAGAGGGAAAATCTTCAATTAAGATAAGGGGAAAAAACTGAAAAACTTGTCAAGGGGGGCAGGGTTTTCATTGTTCTCATAGGAAGAAGATTATCCCCTGCTGTTATCTGTCTGGTCTAGCAACCAGATTCCACATCTGAGAAGAGATGGCTTACACTAGGTAAAAGGGGCAGGAGGGGAAACTTTATCCTTCAATTACTCTTGAACTAAAACTCTGACAATACTGAAATAACACTCTCTATGGCTCAAATACTTTGAAGATTAATTGGAGCTGCTGTTTTTGTGAAACATTATTATCCTAAATTGGAATTTATGGTGCAGTTGGTTTTGTCCAAAATTGCCTTGTTTAGCTTGATGAATAAGGCCCAGTATGCATTTTCAGTGCTGAAAAAAATGTTTTACCTTGTTATACAGTGATATATTTAGGCTTTCGGCTGCCCTAGGCCCATCCAGGGCACACGAGAAACAGCAGCAGCAATCGGTTTACAGTACTTCTAGCAATACAAAGTGAATACATTCACCGCCTCAATCTTATCTCTTCAGTGCAGGCCATTGGACTTTCCAATCCCTTTTAGTCAAGATTCAATGGAAGTCTGCACTCATAAAAAGATTCAACGATCAGATGGGATAAAAAGCTATTTTATTAAAACACATATGTACAGACATTGAGCAAAATGGACTAGACCGTATCACATGTTTCACACACAAACTGCTTAATTATTGTTCATCCAGGTGCACACACACCTATACACATTGAAATACTCTCACTTTTTCTGACCTTTCCACAGGCCACCCTCTTCTCTTAAAGACACAGAAGCAATTCAGATTTCAAAGCTAGTATCCAAGTGGCTAAAATGGGGGAACATTTGATTCATGAAAAAAGACCTTTTGGAGATGTTCGCCTTGAGAAGAGGTGCCCATGAGGAAGCCTTGAGCCTCAAATTTTTTAAATACTGGCGTTCCTTTAGAAAATGGACAGAGGCACAAAGACACCCAGTGTTTTGCCCCTGCCAGTCTGCATACCTAAGCCTAAACCTGCGTAAACTAGGCCTAAATAAGTCACTGTTAGTATGCCAGCCACATTCTCTCCATTTCTTGGCTGAAGCCAGGTTGTTCACCTCCTCGTAAGCATTGTTCTAACTCAGACTCCTTTATGCAACTGCAGTATAAGAAGCACACTGTGATAAGCTCAAATTTTCTCACAGGGTGCAATCTGATACTGGAAACAGTCCTAGAAGATCACGGGAGGCTTAGGTAGGCATTACCTCTCTTACTTTTACTGCTGCCCCTAGAAGTTTACCCAATTAAAGAGGAATGCCAGTGAAATAATTCATTGGCTACTTCTCTGGCACTCAGAGAGTTAGCGAAACTAATGTAGGTACCCTTCATACAGCTGTTTCAGATATATATATATTTGCATTAGATATGCAGTTCCTTGTACATAGTGATCAACAGATCTGACTTGCTCGGCTTGTAAGGTCCACTAATCTTTATTCGATTTGTAAACTGAAACAATTAGCCATGGACTACAAGCAGGATAAATGCAAAAAAAAAAAACATAAATAGAAATAACTGACTGCTGTTTGAAAGATACATTCCTAGGCAAGTCTTTCTGATAAACACATAAAGAACCATGTACTCTTAGGTTATATTTTGACTTTAGATCAATGGGAATTTGTATTTGTCTTCTATTATTTGGTTGGTTTGACCCAGAATTGCCCTACTTTGTCTTTATATATGAAGTCCACAAAAATGTTGTACAAGATTGTATTCTAACTCTTATGAGGCAGCTCAGCCAAATATCTATCAGAGTGGCCTACAATTCACTGCTCTGTAATAAGGTTCAAGCCCCTCTGTCTCTGAGTCTGAGCCTATTGTTACAAGAGCTGGAGAAAGACATTAGTGTAATCCTGCATTATTCTTGGTGTAATTTGGTCTAGTAACAATAGCAGTGAAATGAATTATGTTTCTGTCTTTTCATTCCAGGTTTAGTGAGGATGGCATGGAAGTGATGGAGAGACTTATCTACCTCTACCGCAAATTCAGTCAGCTCAAAGTTAGCAACGAAGAGTATGTCTGCATGAAAGCCATCAATTTTCTGAATCAAGGTACACTCTCAACAGCACCCCCCACCCTTAAAGGAGCAGTAAACTTTTTTATGAAAAATATATATTGTAGGGATTTTCCTCTTGAGTAAAATAAGGGTACTCTCACTGTGGAGAGATTTATATTTCCAGAGTTATTACAGTTTAAACCCATGTTTTTTTACATTAGCAGTGCCCTCTAGTGGTCAAATTCTAATTAGATTTCCTGTTAGATTCTAATGGAGAGGAAAGTCAGAAAAGTCAGTGATATACAGTTCTTCATAGAATGTGATAGAAACTTCCTGTCAGTTAGAACCATCAGGAAGTAAACACAGTAAATTCACTTCCTGATTATTTGAACTGCTATAATTTTTGAATAAACCATCTGACAGGGATGGCAGTGACCTTGTTTTATTCATCAGGAAATGCGCTGTAAAATATGTGTTTTCATAAATAAAAGTTTACTGCTCCTTTAATCTCATTGCTAGTTCGAATAAACAATGCAACAACAGACATTGCTGGCATTTTAATGATGAACACAGCTATGGAAAGTTCTACAAGTCTAGTGCAGAGAGAGAGAGAATACACTTCAAATTATTAATAAAATTTTAATGGATTTTTAAATGCAGACACCAAGGCCAGAACACACGTCATTTCATATATGCAGCAGGTTACAACACCAGTGACAGATTAGTCCTCTCCTGATAAGGCTTATGTGACTGATCACCAGCTGTGCTCACTTTTGTCTGGAGATCTTGGCACTTGAAGATAGAGGCAACGACTGTGCTCTAAAATATACACACATCAGTAGTTTTTCCAGGGTTTTGTGTTTGCTGTTTTGTGGATTTTTTAATGACATTATAATTAATATTTAGTTATAAAAGTAACCTAGTCCTCACCTTTGCCAAAAGAAGTAAATTCCATTAGCGACAAGTATTTTTTTTTTATATATGGGTGGATAAGATATATAATTCCGTCATGATATCTTTATGCAGGTAACTGACATATAACATGCTGAATAAATCAGTGAAAAATCTTACAAACAAAAAAACTGTCTGCTGGAGCTTTGCCTCAATTTTACAGTCTGCTGGAGCTTTGCCTCAATTTTGTCTGTCTTCTGGGCTCTCTGTTCTGATGTCCCATTTCCCATTCTCTTCTCTGTTTTCTGGCCATTCTTTCTATTCTCTGCCATCTTCTGCTCCCTTTGTATGTTTTTTTGCATTGTCATGACATTTTGCTCTTGTTTATGTTGTTTCCTAGCCCTTCTATTGGTTTTCTGCAGTTTTAGCTCTTGTCTCTGGTTCCAGTGGTTTCCTAGCCCTTATCTGTTTTTCTCTGCCTCCAGTCCCCTCTCTCTGTTCTCTTCAATCTTTTGGCCCTTCTCCCTGGTTTCTGTTGTCTAGTGTATGCTATTTTTTGTCTTCTGATACACTGGTTCTCTGTTTTCCCCTGTATTATGTCCCCCAGCTCTAGATCCCCTTATTCTCCTGGCCACTCTCTGTTCTTATCTGTCTTCTACCACCCACCTTCCTGTTCTCCTATGTCGGCTGGTTCCTGTTTATTGGTTCTCTCCCTCTTGGATCCTATCTGCCTGTTCTCCTCTCTCCTGGACCCTGTCTGAATGTTCTTCTCTCTCTCAGGCCCTGTTTATTTGTTCTGTTCTCTCATGGACCCTGTCTGCCTGTTCATCTCTCTATCTTGGACCCTGTCTGTCTTTTCGCCTCTCTTCTGGATCCTGTCTGTTTATTCTCCTCTCTCCTGAACCCTGTCTGCTTGTTCTTCTCTCTCCAGGACCCTGTCTGTTTGTTCTCCTGGACCCTGTCTGTCTGTTCTTCTCTCACCTGCATCCTGTCTAGTAGTTTTCCTCTCTCCTGGACCCTGTCACTCTGTGTTCCTCTATCCTCTGGGCACACCTCTTCTGAGCCCCCTGTTTGTGGTTCACTGGGGACTTATGGCCACTTTGGTTTTTCATGGTCTCTGCTGCCTCCTGTGTTTCTCCTCTGTGCTGATATTTTCAGACCCTTTTCCCTATCGCTTTGACCTTCTACCTGTTATCATTTGCCCCTTGCCCAACTCCTCTTTCTGATTCTGATTCTTCTTCTCTTTCTCCTGTCCCATATTTCTGTTCTCCACTGTCATCTGGATCCACCTCTGGTTTCTTCTTTATACTGTCTCCTTAATTCTCTTGTGCTGTATCTCTTCTGTTGGCTACCCCCTCATTAATCTTGTGAACCTTATTTTTTCTGACTTTAGGGCCCTCTTTCGATTTTTGTTCTCCCTCTACTTCTAAGCTCTAACATATGAGGCACATTAATAATTAAAACTTTACAACAGTTACACATATTCTGAAGTCCTCTTGACCCACTCAATGATTCTGAATCTCACAGGTGCATATTCATGTAAGCATGGGCTACATTTTTGTCTAGTTAAAATCCAAAAATGTAAAACTATATCCAAAGTAGTAGAAAAAAAAATCTTCCTGGCACAAGACACAACTCACATTCCTGCATGAAAGATTTGTGTGTTTACTAAGGTATTATGTAGTTTGGTGAGACAGCAACAAAAACACAGGAAAGACAACTTGTTTTGTTGATATGTTGAACATATTCTGAATGAGTGGTTCTCAAAAGTGTGTTCCATGGAATCTCAGAACAATGCTTCCATGGAGCAAATTTTAGTTAAGGTGGAAAGGCTGGGGGTGACTGTGTGCAATTTGGTGACTATCAATGGGAGACCTCCCAACATTTCAAATGGCCAAAGAGGGACATTTTTTCTTAAGACATGTTACTGTGGGTGGAGTATTACTGAGAATATTTAAGTTATTTCATGACCTATTGACACCTCTTCGTGTAACTGAATAAATTATTTTAGAGCAAGAACAAAAGTATGTTATTTATTTTGTATAAATAGAAACATTAATGTGAGTGTTATTTCTGTGAAGCAATGTGATACACTTATATACATACACAACACAGTCTGGTCTCCTAAACACGGGACACCAGGGTCAGAAAGAGGGTTTTGGGTCTCATAGAGGGTCACTTGGGAGGTATGCAGTGGATATGTAGAAGATTGTACCACTTCCATACCACAATTTTGTTTTCTGTTAGATTCCTCATGTAATATACAATATAATGTTTTTATTCTTATGTGGTACATTACATAGTAACAGTTACCTGATAAATTGTAATATTTGAGTCATAACTTATTGGTACCATCTAGTATTCAACTAAATTTAATATTGATACTATCTTAACTCTTTGAATGCTGTAGAGGTGTCCATACACTGCAAAGCATCCTAGGGGGTTAAAGCTTGTGAGTGTTAGAGTTCCACAGAGATGTGATTTCATACTAAAGGGTTCTACTGCAAGACGGGTTTTAGAACCACTGTCAAAAAATGAATAATTAATTTACAAAGTATGCACCGTGAATTTAGAAAAATCTGTTTCCTTTTTACATCACAATGTAGTAGTCAGTCTTTGGAACTCCAGCAGTTGTGGACTACAACTCCCATCATCCCCAACCAACCTGGTTGTGTATTATGGGCCTTGTAGTCTCCAACAGATGGATGTCCATAGATGGACTCTGATGTAGGGCATGTGTGTGTTCTGATGAGTGGACATCAGGCTGACTCATATCATGTTCTTTCTCTAGACATCCAAGGCCTCAGCAGTGTCTCCCAGCTGGAGCAGCTAAACAAGAGGTACTGGTATGTGTGCCAGGATTTCACAGAGTACAGGTACCCACACCAGCCCAACAGATTTCCAGATCTGATGATGTGTCTGCCAGAGATTCGCTACATTGCTGGTAAGTGCTCTCTAATGAATAAATACTTAAGATGGGGAAGTCTATCTTTGGCCCTCCACCTCTTGCCTGGTTGGAGATGATGGGAGTTGTAGGTCCCCAACAGCTGGAAGGCCAAAGATTGTCTACTCATGATGTAGGAGTCAGACCTACCCATACTTAATATAATGCAGCTAGCCCTAGACCTTAAGAGATGCCAAGAGTGCATGTTTTCAAGATAACACTGATTGAGCACAGACAGCCCAATTAAAATGACTGAGCCACTAATTATTCCACATTTGCTCCAGCTACAATATCCTGAAAACCTACACTGTTGGTAGCTCTTGAGGACCAGGATTGGCCACCACAATGTAATGTGGAGCAGTTCTGGAGCAAGACAACTATACCATGTCTAAAAAAAACCATTTATAAATTATGTAGCAGGCTCTATAGCACCTTATCCTAGTGCAATCTCTTTTAGCTTGCATGCCATACACAGTGAGAAAAAATATCCTGAAGCACATTATACTGATGCTGTGCGGAAAGCAGTCCAGTCATGAAATGTCAGACAGTTCCTCTCCAAACAAGCACAGCAGCTAACCCCAGATGTACGTCTTCAGTGCAGCTTTTAGAGCCTGCTAGATATATCTATATATTGAAAAATCTGTTTCTAGTTCACTGTCCTCCCCTTCTCAGTGAGGCAGGGAGCCAGAGATCCCCCACAACCAGTGAATCGCCGTGGGGCAGTGACTTTTCCTTGAGTGATCAGTGTGATGAGGCAGTGATTCTCCACAAGGCAGTGATTTTGCCTGGAGTGGCGAGGGAAATCATTGCGAGATTTACAGGAGAGGCCACGACCACTGCTGCGAAAATGTCAGCAGCGAGAGTCACCGGGGTTTTTATAAAAGCTTTTCCTGGTATTTCTGCTGTGGTCACCAGGTAGAGGGATGTCCTATATACCCATCACCACAGCATTACTACTTTAGATTTTTTTAGTGACCACAGGAGGTATCATTTGTTTTTTTCTGTTAGAAAGAAAAATAATATTTAAAGTTTCCATACTAAACCTTTACAGCTCCTTTATGCCTATGCAGATTGTGCAGTTGTTTTGCTAGACAATTCTCTTTTGCATATTCTGTAATGTATTGGGCACACATGTACATAGCAGTGCAGCCGCAGTAAATACCCATAACATACTAAAGCTTATGTAAAAGCCCCATTCAAATCAGTGGGAATTGGGAAAATGTATTTGCCCCCTATTGATGCTGTTGATTTGGCCTAACATTGCTCCGGCTTTACATAGTAATCTGCCTTCCTAATTATACCTGGGAACTTCTTCCTCTTGAGCCTTCAAAGAGGGCTCATGTGCTACCAACCAGGGAACGTCAGTGACTCAATTCACATCATAGGAGGGCCCTTTTATCGGGTGGGCAGGGCTTACTTGTCCATGTGTCATAAAGTGGGTGGGAAGTGGCAGAACAGAGGGGGAGGAGAAGTGGGCAGGAACTAGGAGGAACAGGGTGGAAAGGAGGAGGAACAGGGTGGAAAGGAGAAGAAATGCACCACCACTGGAGAATCAGCCTCTGTTCTCAGAGACCCAGTAATTCAGCCTGAAAACCGGAGTCTCAAAGGCAGATATCTGGAGAGTTCCCTGGTATGTTCCTAATGGGAATAGGCTGCTAGTTCATGTCAGATAGCTGCGGCTATGGGAAGAGGATTACCACCCCCACCCTGCATGCAGCACTTTATCTGCCTGATTTAAATTAATGAAAATGTCTTGATGTGCATGTTACATTAAGATCCGAGTTATCAGCCAGATCATAGGGGCTTATGTACAACGCCAAAAAAAATGAGCAATTTTGAGGGAAAATCCCCCATTGTTTTTAAATTGACATTTTAGCTTATTGGATAGTAGAGATGCATCCAGCGCATTGCTTGTCAGTGCACTGGAACCTTTTTAGCATTCCAGGGGTTAAAAGCCTCAAATCCATGGGTACGCTTGTACCTGGTGTTACAGGTGGTTTGCTCCAGAATTGCTCACATGCTTCTTAGTAAATAGGCCTTATATCTTTTGATTTAAATGGGTCTTTTAACCTCTTGAATAAATGAGAGACCTCATTCAAGGGGTTTAAAGACCCATTTATATCAGTGGATATTTTTATTTGCACTCTATGGTGCCTTAGTTTGCATTAGAATTGGTCCACTTTTGCTATTATAAATATGCCTCACAAAGGAGTGTATTTGATACCCTTCTGCAGTACCGTTCTGCAGTACCACTCACTGCAATCATTTGTTTTGTTCACATGCACGTAGGCCTGTCACCTTGAATTTTTTTATATATATTTGAAAACTTCATTTAAAACTGCCTATATGTCATGTTATGCAAAAGTGCAGTAGATGTATACTTTAGGAAATATTCACACTTTAATTCTGGCAAAAGTGAAAGTCTCCTGGTGCAGCACAGTGCTTAACCCTTTGAATGCAGAGAGGTAGCAATGCATTAGGTACACCTCTGGCACTAAAAGGGTTAATTAGCATATGAAATATCACTGAAAAACATAATTAGCATATTAATAATCACTGAAAAAAATGTTTAGCATATGAAACATCGCAAGTACCACAATTAGCATACATTAGCATGCAGTATCAAGTATGAATCTTTCCTTCATTGTACATTTGCTGGTCTTTTGTGTAACATAACAAACAGGAAGTTTCTAAATCTTTCCAAATATGCAAACCTGAATCAAGGTGACAGGTCTGCTTTAATGCTTTTAGTGCCAGAGTTCTCTAACACATTGTGCTTTGCAGGCACACTTTGTAGACCGTTCTAATGGAGTATTTCTTTAGGCTCTACTAAGACCCGCCGGACGGTCAAATGACCAGAATCTCTTCCTGTCAGCTAGGGGTGGAAGGGGGGAATTTTATAAGCTTATATCTCTTAAACTATACATGTTTGAGAGACAGGAATTCATTGCATTAATATTTTTAATACCTACAATATTAAAGCGGAACTACCACCCCACCTAAAGTTTCCCCCAAAGAATTATCCATCTGGTAACTAGCTGCTCAATAGTACTAGTCGCCAGAATTATTTCCTCCTTATAGTGAAATTCTGCTGCTCTCGGGACTGACAGCCAGGAAACAGCAGAGACATCTTTGTATAGTGAAGTCTGCGCACCTGCGCTGTCAGTTCCAGTCTGCTCTAGGATGTGTTGCTAGGTGCCATATGGTGCTGAAAGGGACTGACAGCGCAGACGTCACTATGCAAAGATGCCTGCGCTGTTTCCTGGCTGTCAGTCCCGGGAGCAGTAGAATTTCTCTATAACGTTGTAATAATTCTGGCATAGTGCTATTGAGCAGCTAGTCACCAGATGGGTAATTGGGCAATTCATTTCGGGGAAACTTAAGGTGGGGTAGTAGTTTTGCTTTAAACTTTATTTAAAAAAAACAAAAAACAACCATTAGTATCCTTTTAATTTGGCTGAACCAATCCACACAGAATTAACTCATAATGTCTATTTGAATTTTCTTCTCATCTTAAGTGCGGTCTATTATAAAGATACTAGTTGAAGAGCCCGTTACACGGGCCACAGTGCCACTGCCACCCGCTCACGGAGCAGTCACACGCAGTAGAGACTGCCCGCACCGCGGCTGATACAGAGCTGGGCGCTCCTTCGGAGCACCCAGCTCTGTATCAGCCGCGGCGCGGGCAGTCTCTACTGCGCATGACTGCAGCAAGCGCAGCAGTGTCTACTGCACATGTCGCGGCATTACACACGATTTAGCAAATTATTATATAGGATGTTAATGTTTCTTTTTATCAAGGGAAAATTTTATTTTCTATGGCATAAATGGCTTGCCCCAAAATAACTACATTTTCTTTGTGCATATGATTTACTTTTGTTTAACTCCATTGCTGTAATTTCAACGTTTGTCCCTTTTTTTTTTTCCCCCTCATTCAGGAAAGCTGGTGAATGTGCCCCTCGAACAATTACCTCTGCTATTCAAAGCCTTTCTTCACTCATGCAAAACGAGTGTGATCAAAGAGTGAGCTAGGAGCGCGATCAACTGACGGGGTAACCACAGTAGGGCTGCTTGGGTCAACCAAAGAAGAGAGAGAGAGGAAAAAAAAAAAGACACTATTAACCCAATAATGGGAAGAAAAAATATTTTTTAACTCTTTTCTTATATATTTATTTCCTGACAGAGTTGAATGTATTATCTTCAACAAGGGTGCACAAACACAAATGCAGTTGTTGCATTTTGTTCCTGTTTACAGACCTAAGATTTTTATTTTATTTTTTTTACGCCTTTTTTGTGAGCGCGCCTTTCGGCACTGGAGGGGTTAAATGTTACAGTGTTGCCTTTGCTATATATTTTTTTTTTTTGCAATGTTTTTCACTAGATTAACTTTTATCTCTGGTGAAAGTTGGTATTACAATAGTGTTGGGAAAAAAAACTACCTCAATTTATGTTTTGTTAGATAAATATATATATATATATTTTTGTTTTTATTTTGTTTTGCTTTGGGCTGTAGACAAGAATACTATTGATCAATAATGTTAAGATTACACCTTCAGTGTTGCTTGCTAACAGAGGCCTGAGATCGCAGTTGATAACTTTTAGCAAGAGTTTTATCTACACATTTCTTCATAAACACCAATGAGAATCTGTTAGATAAATCAATGATCCCATATCAACGACAATGTAGTCTAGGCCAGTGGAAAACGAATATGCTGTGCCTGGCTTTGAAAGTGTTAGAACTTTTGATTGGAGGTTGGGAACCTTTCACTCTTGTAGTATTGTATGTTAAATACCCTTGCCTTAGATTAGCTAATTTCATATAAAGAGGTCTGTAGACCAAAATATATTTCTGTGCACCTTTTATGCTGTTGTACAGAAGACAAAAGCTAACCATGACATTTCAACTGTTCTTTTATGTCAATTTAAGCCATCATGTTTCATTATCTCAATCTTATCAAGAGAGATAAAGATGAACATGTTTTTATATACCATTTTGCTTAATAATTTTTGTTTCTAGAATAAATATCTATTTAGAAATAAATATTGGTAATAACCACTGTCAAGTAGAACTGTGCTAGGGTGTACTAAGGAGTGATAACATCTCCATTGATATCACTTCTCCAATTTCTATGTTATTCTATGGTGACTTTACACTAAGATCTCTCCTACTTGAGAAATCTTCGTGCATAGGCTCTATGGCAGTGTTTCTCAACTCCTGTCCTCAGGACCCACTAACAGGCCAGGATTTGATGATTTCCTTGTTAGAGCACAGGTGAGTTAATCAATGTGAATGAGCCTCTGATCACCAATCCTGTGCTCTAGCAGAGAAATCCCTAAGTCCTGGCCTGTTAGTGGGTCCTGAGGGCAGGCGTTGAGAAACACTGCTCTACTGAATAACATAGTAACTGTAGAAGAAATATCACTGGAGAAGTCCACTTTATCACCCTTTATAACGACTTAGTGTATTCCCTCATCTGATATTTTACTTCCCACATACAATATAGGTTATATGCATTAAGGTGTGATAAAGAGGAGATACAATCTCCAAATCCTGTGTTATTCTATGGAGCCAATGCACTAAGATAGCCAGAAATTGAGAGATCTTGGTGCATAGGCTCTATAGAAAAACACAGGACTTGGAGAGTTTACAACAATGGAGAAGTGATCTGCGCTTATCACCTCTTTATCACACCTACCTTTTTGCATAACCTCCAAGGTGTTGACCTAACCCGGGGTAGTCTTTTGTTGGCCCTCCAGATTTTAGATACTACAACTCCCATCCTCCCCAACCTAGCTGACTGAGGAGGATGGGAGCTGTAGTTTCCAACAGCTGTCGATCAAACATAGATTATCCCTAACTGCTGAAGACCTCACAATGAAATGAATATATATGTATGGTATATATATATTGCATCTTCTGGATTAATAATGATGGGAGAATATAAATATCAGTATATAATATTTGTGTCTTTGTATAAAGAGTTAAAGTGAGCTTGGAGCAGCCATGGCTAGACACACCTTTAGTACAGCGGACCTACGGTTTTGATTAACAAAAGACAGATGTCCTGTCAGCTCTGTCCTCGATCCTCCTGTAAATTGTCAGGGACACCTCATAACCTTGAGTCCAGTCTGTAAGCATACAGTAAATGGACATTCTGAATCTGACTTTAGCAGAGTGTGGAAAGGCATGAATCTTCTGAGCAACAATAAATGAAAATCTGTTTTTCTAGGAAACCTTTACAAAATGGCTACCGCCATGTTAGCATTGTGCTATTGTAAAGTTAGGTGAGAAAAACGTACACAAAGACAAAAACATTTCATAACCTGCAAAACATAATATAATCAAACATCAGCATAAATAAAGGTATGCTTCTAAATGTCCAAAGCTGTAGCTTCAAACAAAATGTTCCTTCCATCAAGATTAATTAAAATATGCCCCTGCTTCCATGACCTGATTTAATGGGTTTCACAGAACACAAAAAAATCTTTTATATTTTCTGAACATTACTTATGCTTTTGTTCCCATAAAACCTTGGGGAAAAATAATGCTTTAACCCATTAGCATTGAAGTATCCAACACATAGCGTATGTATAGTATGTATATATATATATATATATATATATATATATATATATATATATATATAATTTTTTTTCTTTCTAAACCAATGAGAATATGTTTTTGTCTAAATGAGAGATTAGTAGTATTCTGATATTTTAAATGAAACCCATTGACTGTCTCTAGGCCTACATCAATATGTTTTGGGGGGGTTTCTGAAGACTTTCGGAAATTTTGGGCAAGATTTAGGTTAAAATTGTGGCAAGCCAGCCTCACAATACGTGATGAATATTTTCCTAAATTGCCCTTAATTTAAATAGGGATTTTAACCCCTTGAGTGCAAGAGAGGTCTCCAGTGCATTGTTTTGTAACGAACTGGAGACGTCCCCTAGCATTCAATGGGTTAAAAAGCCATATTTAAATAATTGCAAATTTGTATCTGTTCCCTATGGTGCAGTTGGTTTGCTCTGGAATTTCCCAACCTCCTTAATTTTTCATCCAAGTCAAGTTTATAATTATCAAAGCCAGAACCAGTATATATGCCTCCCTTTGAGTTCAGGAAAGGCGTGCAGTGCATTGTGCTAGATACCTCTCTGGCACTCAAAGGGTTCAGTTTCCCTGGTCTCATTCTAAATGGCTTATTTTGCTATTTAGGAATTGCTTAGTAATTAAAAAAAAATAAGATGATTGATTTAATTTTGCTGTTATATGGCTGTTTTCTCAACATTTTTGCATCCTCAGTTTTGAATATATGGCTCATAAGTTCAAATGTGGCTCTTGTGTTGTGGTGCAAGGACTGGGCACTGTAGAACACTGTTTTGCTGAATGGATTAACAGCAGACACACAGGGTTAAATTTTGCCCAGCTGCTGTACAATTATTACACGGCAATCATCAGACAAGACACAACTGATTTAAAAGGATGCTGGCTAAAAATGTTAGCCTTTTCTTACAGGTCATCCTGCTTTACCGTTAAAGCAGATATATCACTCAAAAAAATGTTTGCCTATTAATTACAAATGAAAAGACTTTTACATTTTGGTTTTATATTCTTCTAAGATGCACTGGGGTTATGCACTAAAGCGTGATAAACAGGTGATAAAGTGGAGATAACTTTTCCAGTGATATCACTTCTCCAGTTCCTATGTTATGGAGCCTATTAAATCTCCATAGTTGAAGAAATCTTAGTGCATTGGCTCTATAGAATAACACAGGAACTGGAGAAGTGATATCACTGGAGAAGTCATCTCCAATTTTTCACGTCTTTATCACCGCTTAGTGAATCTCCCCCCAGAAGTGGAATTTGGTTGACCTTTTTCATGGACGGTCTGAAGTGAATCATGCTCAGAAACACCAAGTAGGTGTTTCAATCAAGAAAAAAAAAAATCTTGAAAAATTAAATAAAATCTTAATGTAATAATCTTTCACTTTCAGTTAGCAGGCACAGTGCTTTTAAAGTGATAGGTCTACTTTAAGAGCAATATGTTGCAAGTTAAAGGATTTTGTAGACTGAAGTTAACCTTTTGAGTGCCGGAGCGGTACTCAACACATTGCTTTGCAGTGCCTTGCATACCCCTCTGGCTCTCAAAGGGTTAAGACATAGGTTCATGTACATAAAACTGCAATTCTGGGGTAAACCAACTATACCATGGGGGACAAATAAAACATTCCGATTGATTGAAGTGGGGCTTATGACTTCCTTGAGCGCTAGATGCTCTCTAAAGCATTGCAATGCTTTGGAGACATCTATAGCATTCAGCGGCTTAGGAGCCCCATTTAAACTTTTGAGTGTCGGGGTGGTGCACAATGCAGTTCAGTCTATGAGGATTTCCATTTTTTCTCTGTGGTATAGCTGATTTGTTCCAAATTTCCACCTCTGTAGCTTGTTGAGGTCCAAAAGCAGAACTAAAACCAGATTTGATAGCTCCTGTACCAATGAAATATTTTGTGCGCACAGCTGTAGTAAGAGTGACCATACCACCATTTTGTATGATAGCACTGACCCTGATGCATGGGCATAACTAGAATTTGCTGGGCCCCGAGGCTTAAACTACATGGTTATGAGCAACTTTTAATAATGCATGGACACATTTGATACTCAAAGGGTGAAGGAAGAAAGGAAAGAGTATTCATTAATGCTTTTTTCGATTTACTGGCTGACAACAAGCCTGTGTGAGTGTGATGATGTCAGCAGTCGCCAGCCAACCAAAATAGGAAACTGGTCTGATGGTAAGGGAAGTGCAGAGCTGTATGGGCCCTGGGCACCATCACAGCTGCATTTCCTGACCTAATATATGTCTCTTTACTCATGGATGCCGTGCAGCCAGCACAGAGCCTCACTTGAACTTACCATATCTCCTTTTCTGCACAAGCTCCTGAGACTTGTGATTTTTAAAACAGGGTAAAAGAGAATGTGTTTCTATTGCAGACTCAGGTATTATGATGACAATGTAGCAGTATAGTAGTAGTGTTAGATGTAGAGACATTAGGTCGTCCTTTAAAGTAGCGTTTCTGAATTGTCTGTGAAGGACACACCATACAGAAGTAATCCTCATTTATCTGAGTGAAGGACAATTTCAGCTACAGTAGAGGGAGCAACAGATGCTTCTGCCTATTATGCCTTGTTCTGCCTGGCTCTTGTATAACCAACCATCTGGTATAAAAGTGTAGAAGCAAATGGAAAGGTGCTGAGATTTATTTTCCACAAACCCCCGTGAGTGTAGACTGACATCGGGACGTAGGCACCTTTACACACATACCAAGGGTGCACAGACACTTTGGGCTTTATGCAAGTGAAAAAAAGTGAGCAATTCTGGAGCGTAACAACTGCATTATGGGGGGGGGTTGTTTGATGACAGTTCCAATTGGTTTATTCCCATTGAGTTATTCACTAAGGTGTGATAAAGTGGAGATGACTTCTCCAGTGATATCACTTGTCCTGTTCATGTGTTATTCTATAGAGCCAATGCACTAAGATTTGTCCAGTGTTGTAGAAATCTTAGTGCATTGGCTCTATAGAACAACATAGGAATTGGAGAAGTGATATCAATGGAGAAGTCATCTCTACTTTATCACCTCGTTATCACACCTTAGTGCATAACCCCCCATTGAATACTAGAAACATCTTCACTCCCCTTTCTCACATTAAACACTCCAGTTAAATCAATGGGGATTTTTAATCTGCCCCCATGATGCTGTTGGTAGGCACCAGATTTGTTATTTTTTTTTCAGTACATTGGAAATTTGGGAGTGAACAAACTGCACCATGGGGAACAGGTTAAAAATTTCCATTTATTTAAAGCGGAACGGTCATCAAACTTAAATTGCCCTCCAAATCCTTATTAACATGGCGATAAGCATATACATACTTTTACCATTCTGAATAAGTCCAACATTAGTGAGAAATACAACTTGTTCGGCAGACATCAGCTGGCAACAGAGCAGACTTCTTGCAGAAAAGGCATCTGCGAGTCTGCGCTGTCTGTTCCGTTCACCTCCAGGATTGGTGAGTGGAGTTCCTTTGTACCTTAAGGTACAGGAAGGAACTGATGGTGCAGGCACACACAGTGTCTACAGCAAGATCTCTGCTGCAGATGCCTGCCAAACGAGTTATATTTCTCACTAATGCTGGACTTATTCAGCATAATAAATGTATGTATATGCATATCGCTATGTTAATAAGGATTTGGGGGGCAATTTAATTTTGATGATGGTTCCGCTTTCAATGGTAAGTTTAATCCCTGTGCATGCCAGAGAGGTCTCCAATGCATTTGAGACGTCTCTAGCATACATAGGGTTAAAAGCCTCATTTTAGTAATTGCGGATTTTCAGATTGCTTGCTTCAGATTTGAACCTCTTCGATGGAATGAATAAGGCCCCTTGTGTTCACCAGTGATATGTGCTGCCTTCTTTTCTGTATAGATGAAGTTAGAGTATTCTGTGTTACCAGCTGAGACAAATGGGATTGTAGTTCAATGAGATCTGGAGTGCCACCTGCAGAATACATACAGAATGTGTGTTCCAGGCATTGCTAATCCTCACAGTCTGTCCTTCAACCCTAAAACCTAATTTTTTTTTTTTCTTAGAAAAAACTTGAATTGTTCCTGGGTTTTTTTTATATTTTTGTTTCCTAAAAAAAAGTTGTTTTCTTGTTGGGTTTTTCTTATTTGATTGCTTTGTGGTGGGGTGGAGGGGTGGAGGGGTGTTGTGTTTAATTTTATTTTGATGAATGACATTTTTTTTTTATTCTTTTCATGGGAATGTTCTTTATGGTTTTGCAATCTCACTAACCATTTTACCAGGAAAGTTATTAATGTGCTGTTTGCTCTTCATTTATCTACCAAACGGCCCTACAGTGTGAACGTGAGAGGAAGGGTGGGGCATAAGTATAGAGGGTGTGACATTAAAGCCTTTTAAATCTCGAAGCACAAGACTAACCCTCTGTTGCTGTATGGGAGATGTTCTCTCATTAAGGCCTTGTTTACACGGGCATCTCGGCTTTAGTGCATTGTGGTAATACAAGCCTCCTGTATATACTGACTCCTAGTCTGGTTGGTGGCCCATAGTCTTTGGTGTGGATCAGATACTCCCACTGCTGACAGTTGTTTATATTCAAAAATTATTAAACAACAGTTAACTGTTTGAATACCAGAGGGGTAAGCAATACATTGCTTGCAATGCATTGCCTATCCATTGCACTCAGAGGGTTAAAATAGGTGTTAACTCCTTGAGTGCCAGAGGGGCTCACAACGCATTGCGAAGCACACCTCTATGGCACTCAAGCTGTTAAAGGGATAGTAATGGAATCGAATAAATGTAGCTCTGATTAATGCTCATATATTATGGTTCATGTAGCGCTGTATAAAAATTATGTCTGACTTGTAGTTCAAAAGTAAATGCATTTTAAAGTATCCCCCTCCCACCCCTTTTAACATTTGGATGCGCCTCCCCACAGATGTGGAATCCGGTCGCTTGACCGGACAGCTCACAGCGAGGGACAATCTTCTTGCTGTGAGAATAATGAAAACCCTGCCCCACTTGACAAAGGAGGGCAGGATTTCATTATACTCACTGAAGATTGTCCCTCGCTGTGCACTGTCCGGACTGGCGGGGGAATCTCATTACATAGGTAAAAGCGGCAGGAGGGGGATACTTTAATTGATTTACTTTTGAACTACACGTCAGACATAATTTATATACAGCTCTACATGAACCGTAATATATGAGCATTAATCGGACCTACATTTATTCACATCTATTACTATCCCTATAAGTATTAAGATTGGTAGAGTAAAAGTTATGCCTTTATTTGCTAACTGAGTAGCTGTAGGACTCAAGCCTTCATCAAGACAGGTCTGTTCTTCGGGCATATTTAGAAAGGGTAAAATATACAGACTCCTGTCGAGCTCAAAACAGCTTTTATTCGTAATGTTCAATAGATACATATGTGTTTGGACAAGTGAGCAACAAGACATATATATTGGCTACATATACAAAAGTAAACATAAGGAGAGGCTGAGCAACAAACCCTGACTTTAGAAATAAAATAACCTATGACTTACTATAAATGAATCTGGGGTGCCTTGATGGAGCAGGCAGGCTACCCATGCCAAAAGCCAAATACATGCAACTAAATCCTCACTGTTTTACTTATAGTAAGTCTTGGGTTTATTTGTAAAAGTCAGGATTTCGTGCGCAAACTCTTTTTGTTTATCGAAAGCGTGCCAGACGGGTGCGCATTGCATTGTACGTGATGGGTTGCTCACCCCTCTGGCACTCAGATGGTTAAGCCTCACATTCCACAGACTTATCCATCATTTACTGACAAGGGTGATAAGAATTTCACTTTCAATGGAATGTAAATGTAAAAACAACTTGCATGAGTGTATAACTTGTCATTTATTTTGTATTCAGCCTTCATTCTAAATATGCCTGAAGTACAGACCTAAAGTCAATTTAAAGCTTGCATCCTAGAGCCATTTGGCCAATAAAGGTATTACTTTTGATCTAACAGTTTCCTGCTTTTTCTATGGCTAACACGGTAACATCTTTTAAATATTTAGATTAGGAGATACTGTGCACCTCCCCACCTCTCCTGTATATAACAACACATAGGGTTGGCTTATTTCCTGGAGTTAATTTCAGAATGATTAGAAATTCCCTTACTAACTATGCAAGATTCCTGACAGAGGGCTGTGACCACAAAAAAGAGCACAGGAGGGATTCTGGGAAAATCCAGTTGCCCCATAGGAGATAAATGGAAACAGATTTAAACAGTGCTTTTAACCCTTTGACTGCTAGAGATGTTTCCGTAACATTGTTTTGAAATGAGTTGGAGACCTCTTTAGCACTCAAGTTTTTTAAGCCTTATTTCCAGCGCAGTGCTTTGAAATGCACTGCCACTCAAATAGTTAAATCATTGGGAATTTAAGGAATTTGTTTACTATGGTTCAGTTGGTTTGCTCCAGAATTGTAGCCCTCTTCTTTTGTGTATAAGGCTCAGAATTACTAAGCGTGCTCCGCTGCATTGTTTAGAATGCTAGATCTCGATATCCTTGCCCCCTCGAGATCTTCGGTTAGGAGTCACTGTTTTGTATCCCGCATTGAAATAGAAAATCTTGTCACAATTCCTTTTACATGGCTGTGTGTTTTGGGCAGTATTTCAAGCCTTTCTTTGTGAACAATGATTGGAAGGCAAGGGTAACCCCTTTTGGTAGCCGAGAGACACCTCTAACTGTAAAAGGGATAAATGACATGTCCTACCTCCCACCCATCAGAGAGAGAGACTCACTGTAACGTTGTGCTGTTGATCGACGCATTGTATTATACCACTCAAACACCTCTAACCTACCAAATCAGTATTTTGCTCTGTGGACACCATTGCTGGTTTCCAGCAGCTGCACAATTTAGTCCCCAGAGCTTTAACTGCGCAGATTGATTTGAATTGTCCATGCTCACCCCTTAACCCTCGCCAACAACTTCAGCCGGTTAGCCTTTGCTTCTTAGGACCATATACACAAAGAAAAACTTTAAATTCCATTGATGTAACCCCAAACCCCAGATGGGTGCGCAACACATTTTGGAGCAAAGCAATGCGTTGCACACTGCTCTGGCACTCAGCGGTTAATTACATGGGGCTTTTAACACACTGAATATAGAGAAGTTTTCAAAGCATATCTTTTCAATACATTAAATACCTTCCTAGCATCCAAGGAGTTAAAACCCCAGTTTTAAGTCAGTGGGAATTTTGGGTATTGTTAATTGTTCCCTAAAATGCAGCTGGTGTTCAGCAGAATTGCTCAACAACTTCTTTGTGCATATGGTCCTAATTATAATACGGGTACGCTAATCGGCTTGTCTGCCACTAGGATTTTTGTTCTGGCCCGTTTTAACAAGCCTTGAGCCAGGAGGTTTAACATTATGAATGTAATCTATTAATATGTGCCTAAAATGTTGTGTTAGTGCTCCAGAGAAATGATATTACATTGAACAACTTTTTTAAACTCCCCCCCCACACACACACACACACACACACTAGGGAAGCTATGGCTGTCTCTTAACTTAGTGAGGGGTTAACATGACAACTACCTATGTATCCTGTATAACTGTTATTCTGTTATTTCCAGAGTTTTTCTGCTCAGCGGTAACAAAGTTGTCATATTTTGAACAATGTTCTTTCTGCTTATGATGTCACTGAATACAGTGGTGTCAGTTGACTGTAAAATTATGTTGCTAAATACAGTAATATCTGCTCACTGTAAAATGATATTGCATGCCATTTTGTTCTATTCCTGGGTAAAATGGCTTCTGAATAGTTCTAAGCAAAATTTTGATATTCATTTGTAACTGTTCAGACAGAATGTAGAAAGTGAATTAACGTCTCAGTTTCATAGTGACTGAAAACCTCCATGTAGAATTCAGCCTTTATCAAATGTTACAAACTACCTCATGCAACAGTGTCAAAATACTAATCTTATCGAACGTTGTAATGTATAGATCACATGAGCCCACAAAACTACCTTCTTTCCAATTGGAGAAAAGCAGCTACAAACATTAGAACACCGGAGAAAAATGTTAACCCTCACGGTGCCACTGGGTACCCATAAGCATTGCTTTTTCAATCCTTTGGACACTCCCTTGGTATTCAGATTAACGAATTTCACTAAACCTTTCTTTGACTGTGCCGAGGATGGTAATAATAAACTGATTTTTAGTACTGCTTTATGGTACGTAGCAATGAATAACATTTGAGTGTCATATGGAAATGCAACAATTGGTAAATCAATGCATTACACACTCCAGTGGCTCTCACAAGGGTTTAAAAAGCCACTGTCAAAAAAAAAAAAAAAAAATGTGAACAGGGACCCTTCCTGCAATATGTTGCTTAGTAAAGTACAATCTACCGAGCAGGAATTGTGAAGCACAATGGAATATCACAACAAGAATTTCAGTTTGTGTCCTTTAAACCCTATGAAGTGCACTGTTTTACCCCTCTGCCACATAAATGATTATTATGGACTAGCGTAAAAGCCCGTGTACATGGGCCAAGGTCCGGGTAATGTTAACCCTTTGAGTGCCAGAGGGGTACGCAATGCATTGCTTTGCAAAGTGTTGCGTACCCCTATGGCACTCAAAGAGTTAAGCGGCCACTACCTCACTGCTCTACACGATGCAGTCTTGCGCCGTCTCTACTGCGCATGACAGCTTCTGACAAAATATCCTAGTACATTATTATATACTAGTTTTAAAGCCCGTGTACATGGGCCAACACTGGCGGCGCTGCAGTTATGTGCAGTATAGACTGCCCGCGCCGCGGCTGATACGGATTGGGGCACTCCTATTTCAGATCGGAGTCCTCTCTGCGGTCTGAATTTGGAGCACCCTGCCCACGCCACGGGTGATACGGAGCAGGGAGCTCTGAATTCAGACCGGAGTCCTTTCTGCATGGTCCCACTTCGTATCAGCCGCGGCGCGGGCAGTCTGTACTGAGCATGACTGCAGCGTGCGCAGCCGTCTCTACTGAGCGTGATGGCTTCTGACAAACATACTTAGCGAAATATAGGATAGGAGGAGGATTTGAAAACGTATCATGTCTCAGTATTTCTGTGTTTGTCTGCTGCTACTTTCTACAACTGAAAAGCTTTCAGCTTAATTTGTCCTTTCTCTGAGTACTGCACAATTCCCCTTCAACTTTCTCTCTGTAACTCCACTACCTTTGGAAATGTGACCAATGTGTTAAAAGAGCATGTCTAGCGAGTGTTAGAGATTTAAACCAATAAATGTGAATTATTGTTCTCACGTGACTCTCTGTTTCTTTATTATAAACATTCATTTCAAGTAATAAAGCAATGCTTATCCCAGAGGTAAAATGGCAGCTATAACATTGCATCAGGTATAAAATCTATTGGTTTCTGTGGAATTTCAGCCATTTTGTAAATATGGTAGTGGTGCTAATTTTTTTTATTTAGAAAGTGTTTTACCAGGAAAAACATTTGATCCCTTTGAGTGCCAGAGCAATGCGTTACACACCCCTTTGGCACTCAAAGGATTATGTAAATGTTTTAAAGGGATAAACACTTATTATGAAATTTAAATGAAGAGGTGGGCAGTATTTGAACCTGCAGTATTTGAACCTCCAGGTTGAGTATGTTCAGAAATTGTAGTCCTTAATAGAAGAGGCTCAGTGATGGACTATCCCTGCAATATGCGTTAAAGCTTTTGTAATGGAGTAAAATAAGGGAAATGACATTGCAAAAAGTTGCTTCAATCAAATGTTATTAAACTTCAAAGCATTCGTGCACAGTAGTGTTGAAAATAATTAAAGGGATAGTAATGTTTCACAATAAAAGCAGCTCCAATTAATCTTCATAGTATTTGGGCCATGGAGAGTGTTATTTCAATACTGTTAGAGTTGTAGTTCAAGAGTAACTGAATGATAAAGTATCCCCCTCTCACCCCTTTTACTGATGTAACACTGATCACGTCAGAGCAGCAAGACTGTCCTGATGGATCGCAGGGAGGGACAATCTTCAGTGAGCATAAGGTAAAACCTGTCAAGGGGGGTCAGGGTTTTCCTTATGCTCACAGTAAGAAGATTGTCCCTTGCTGTGATCTGTTTGGTCCCAGGACCAGATTCCACATCTGAGGGGAGGTGGCTTACACTAGGTAAAAGGAGCAGGAGGGGGATACTTTATCATTCAATTGCTCTTGAACTATAAATTTGACAGTATTGAAATAACACTCTCCATGGCCCAATGTCACGGTTTCGTAAGAACACTCAGACAGTTAGGTAAGGTTAAAAGCTTTATTGAAAATAAATAGAACAATCACCCTACTCAGGTCCAGATGAGGTCCGTACCAAGTACTTCCCAGATCTGACTCGGGTCAGGATGAAGAATATCACAGTAGCAATATATTTATATAAGACTTTGAAGGCTTGATCCGTGGACAGGTTCTGGAACAAGTATAACCTCAACAGCCCCACACCGCCACTAGGTGACACATGGCGACAGGTAACTGCAGGGCAATTCCCTAGCAGACTAGGGATAGCAGAGGCAACACAGATAGTATTCAGGTAGAGACCTGTCCCTAGAATTCTAGGGTTAATGGAGGCAACACAGGTAAGACTCTGGCAGCGGACTGACCCTAGAAGGCTAGGGTTAACGGAGGCAACACAGACTGGACACTGACAGCGATTTAACCCTAATACATTAGGGTTAACGGAGGCAACACAGACAGGACTCTGGCAGTGGACTGACCCTAGAACACTAGGGTTAACGGAGGCAACACAGATAGGACTATGGCAATGACTTGACCCTAGCACGCTAGGGTTAACGGAGGCAACATAGTACTGGAGAATTTTCCATTTACAACCACACACTGTTCCCTATCCTTCAGCCAGTTTTGTATCCAATTGCAAAGGTCATCTCCTAGCCCCTATTTCCTTATTTTATACACCAACCTTCTGTGTGGCACTGTATCAAATGCCTTTGCAAAGTCTAGATATACTACTACATCTACTGCCTTGCCATTGTCAAGGTTGCTGCTTACCTCCTCATAGAAGCTGAAAGATTAGTTTGGCATGATCTATTCTTCATAAAACCATGTTGATTTGTGCTAATGATTTTATTTTTTGTGTTGTAATCCTGAATATAGTCCCTTATTATCCCTTCTAACAGTTTTCCCACTACAGAGGTCAAACTCACTGGTCTATAATTCCCAGGTTCTGTTTTAGTTCCCTTCTTAAATAGAGGCACTATGTTAGCTCTTCGCCAATCCTGTTGCACTGAGCCTGTGGTAATAGAATCTTTAAAGAGTAAGTTCCTGAAGAACCCTTGGATGTATACCATCAGGACCCGGTGCTTTGTCGGTCTTAATTTTGCTCAGTCTTCCCATGACATCTTCTTGAGTTAACCCAATATCCATTAATTGTATTGTTTTATTTGTTACTTGCTGAGGCTCTTCTACCATTCCTTGCTCCCTTGTGTATACTGATGCCAAGAAAGTGTTTAGAACATCGGCCTTTTCCTTATCTTCACTAACCAACTCACCCATCTCATTTTTGAATGGTCCAATGCACTCCCACTTAAGTTTTTTGCTATTTATATATTTGAAAAACTTCTTTGGGTTAGTCTTGCTTTCCCTTGCAATTCGAGTTTCATTATCTATTTTTGCTACCCTAATTGCCTTTTTGCAATCTTTGTTGCACTCCCTGTATTTTAAGAAAGATTGTTCAGTTCCTTCAGACTTTTAAATAATTTGAATGCGTTTTATTTCCTTGCCATTTCCTTCTTTACATGTGCAGTTAACCACATTGGCTATGACTTGCGTCTTTTGCATTTGTTCCCCATTGGTATATACTGTTGGGTACATTTCTGCAACCTAAATTTGAATTCTGACCATTTTTCCTCAGTGTTTTTGCCTTTAAATAAAATATTCCAGTCTATGTGTTGCATTGAAGCCCTTAACAATTTGAAGTTAGCTTTTTTAAATTTAAGAGTTTTGGTTGAACCTATACGTTTTTGCTTTGCCAGACTGATCTCAAATGTAACCATGTTGTGATCACTGTTTCCCAAATGTTCTCTTACCTTAATATTGGATACCATTTCTGTGTTATTAGTGAGCACTAGGTCATTGTTATTTCTTGTTGGCGCTTCCACCATTTGTGACATGTAGCTTTCACGAAGTGTGTTCAAAAACCTGCCTCCCTTAGCACTCTGACAGGTCTCATTTTTCCAGTTGATATCTGGATAATTAAAATCTCCCATAATTATAGTATGCCCAAACTGGGCAGCTTTCCTTATTTTCATTAGCAGTTGGGCCTCATCATTCTCATCGATATTTGGTGGTTTGTAGCATATGCCCACCAACAACTTTTTTTTACCTTTTACACCACATTTAGTCTTGATTTCTACCCACAATTTGGCCAGTTTCCTCACTAATATCACCTTGCAAAACTGGATTTAGCTCTGTTTTCAAATATAAGCACACACCTCCCCATTTTCTATTAATTATGTCTTTTCTAAACAGGGAATAGCCCTCTATATTTACAGTGCAGTCATGTGCATCGTTCCACCATGTTTCTGTTATTCCAGTTATGTCCAATTGCTCATTAACTGCCAGCAATTCTAGTTCTCCTGTTTTATCTACCATACTTCTTGCATTTGCTAGCATACAATTAATTTTGAAGTCTTTACATATATTAATCCCTACATGCCTTTTTTCTACACCTTCATTTACTAGGAGTTCCTCCCTACTGACTAAATTTTTCCCCACCCTTTCTCCACCCCCTTGGTCATTTACTTGGACCTAGTTCCTATCTGCTCTATCTACCCCCCCTTTCCTAGTTTAAAAGCTCCTCCAAGCTTCCTAGCATTCTCTCCCCTAACACAGAGGCTCCTCTATCATTTAGGTGCAATTCATCTCTTCCGTATAGATTGTACCCAAGAGCAAAGTCTGCCCAGTGTTCTAAAAACCCTCCTTCCTACACCATTGCTTGAGCCATGCATTAAGCTCCCTGAGCTCCCTCTGCCTACCTGCACTGGCGCATGGCACAGGTAGTATTTCAGAAAATACTACTTTAGAGGTCCTTGCCTTGAGCTTGCACCCTCAATCCATGAAATCATTAATTAGGGACCTCCATCTTCCTCCTACTTTGTCATTGGTTCCTCCTACTTTGTCATTGACACTGGCAGTAATCAGACCCTAGAACACTAGGGTTAATGGAGGCAACACAGACAGGACTCTGGCAGTGGACTGACCCTAGAACGCTAGGGTTAACGGAGGTAACACAGATAGGACTATGGCAATGACTTGACCCTAGCACGCTAGGGTTAACGGAGGCAACATAGACCAGACACTGGCAGTAATCTGACCCTAGAACGCTAGGGTTAATGGAGGCAACACAGACAGGACTCTGGCAGTGGACTGACCCTAGAACGCTAGGGTTAATGGAGGCAACACGGATAGGACTATGGCAATGACTTGACCCTAGAACGCTAGGGTTAACGGAGGCAACACAGACAGGACTCTGGCAGTGGACTGACCCTAGAACGCTAGGGTTAACGGAGGCAACACAGACAGGACTCTGGCAGTGGACTGACCCTAGAACGCTAGGGTTAACGGAGGCAACACAGACAGGACTCTGGCAGTGGACTGACCCTAGAACGCTAGGGTTAACGGAGGCAATACGGATAGGACTATGGCAATGACTTGACCCTAGCACGCTAGGGTTAACGGAGGCAACATAGACCAGACACTGGCAGTAATTTGACCCTAGAACACTAATGTTAACGCAGGCAACACGGGCAGGAGTCTGGCACAGACTGGACCTTGGTACACTAGGGTTACCGGAGGCAACACAGACACTGGAGAGTAACCGGGCTCCCACAAGCCCCTGGAGATTACTGGAGCAGATAGGCCTAACAGTCACAGTGCAGTATAGCGAGTGGGAATGAGAAGTGTGCATACTCTGACAGATCAGAGCCAGCGTTGCCCTAATCGGTACACACGGAGGTAGTCGGTCAGTCCCATCGGAAACGGAACCAGATGCTCATCCAGGTCGGCACACATGGAATAGTCAGCCAGTCCTAGATAGTACAACCAGACACTTAGCCCAGCCAGGTCGGTACACACAGAGTTAGTCAGCCAGTCCTTAGTCGGTAATGGAATTGGATACTTAGCCAAGCCAGGTCAGTACACACGGAGTTAGTCAGCCAGTCCAAAGTCAGCAACGGAATCGGAACACAGGAACGTCAGGAACATGAGCGTAGTCAGGTGAGCCGGGTTATACACGGAAACAGGAACAAGTCATAAACGCTAGGTACAGGTACACCACGAAAGGGCACCGGTAGAATGACAGGAGGGAGTATATAAAGGTAAACCCTGGGAGGAGTCACCGTCTCAGAGCCAATAAGAATGAGGCAATGGTAAACCCGGAAGTAACAATGTCGCTCAGCCACTGGAATCACGGGCGCCGTGATACACAAATACTGTGAAGATTAATTGGAGCTGCTGTTTTTGTGAAACATTACTATCGCTTTAAAGATCAGTTTTTACAAGCTCATCAATGCTAATTTGACCTCCAGGAGTGGCAGCATTAAAAATATACAACATTAATTGTACCTCAAGCTTCTTGTCCCACCTGCTGCAAGAGCTTAAAAGAACAGTAACATCTAAAAATGAACTGGGTTTACATACATTTACTTTAGAATTGAGTTGCTCTTGAACTACTACACGGACTTTATTGAAATACAGCGCTAAATGGCCCGCATACTATGAAGAGTAATCAGGGCTGAAATGTTTAGAAAACATTACTATCCCTTTAAAATATTTATTTGCTTTTTATCAGGCTGTAACATAAGACTCCAAGAAATAAATCTCTTAATGCCTTCTTTTTCTACAGTCAAATAACTAATAGTATTCTTGGGTCTTCCCTGTAGACACTGATTGACTGTGAAGGACAATCGGGCTGTATGTGGAAAAAGAAGAACCAGATACAGGTCATATGCTAACCTATATTATGGTCTTCCAAGAAATAGGAACATAAAGCTTCTCTTATTAAAAAAGTAGGACAAACTCTGATTGGCTGGTACAATGTTGTTATAAACAGCCTTTGGTCCCAGCTGACTGCCAGGGGCAGGTCTGATTGATTCCAAAGAGATGGTTCAATGGATTAAAGGGTTAGTAATTCCCATATTTAAAGGGATAGTAATACTTCGTTTTATCTTTATTTTATTTTGTAGGCATTAAAAAAACATGAAGAATGATATAAGTCTTATCTCTCAAACCTTTATGGTTTAAGAGATATTCACAAGCAAAGTTCCCCCTCCTGCCCCTTTTTCCTAGTGTAAGCCATCTCTTCTCAGATGTGAATCTGGTTGTATGACCAGACAGATAACAGCAGGGGACACTCTTCTTTGCATGAAAACAATGAAAGCCCTTCCCCCTTGACAAGTTTTTCAGCTTTTTCCCTTATCTTAATTGAAGATTGTCCCTCTCTGCAGTCTACTTGGGCACCTCCCTTCTGATCTGGTTGAACTTTGCTTGTGAATATCTCTTAAACCATAAATGTTTGAGAGATAAGACTTATATCATTCTTCATGTTTTTTTAATGCCTACAAAATAAAATAAAGTTAAAACGAAGTATTACTATCCCTTTAAGATAAGGGAAAAAGCTGAAAAACTTGTCAAGGGGGGAAGGGCTTTCATTGTTTTCATACAAAGAAGATTGTCCCCTGCTGTTATCTGTCTGGTCTTACAACCGGATTCACATCTGAGAAGAGATGGCTTACACTAGGAAAAAGGGGCGGGAGGGGGGAAACTTTTCTTGTGAATATCTCTTAAACCATAAAGGTTTGAGAGATAAGACATATCGTTCTTCATTTTTTTTAATACCTACAAAATAAAATAAAGATAAAACGAAGTATTACTATTCCTTTAAATTTATTCAATATTGTAGATGTTAAAAAATAAAGTATCTGCAGAAAGTCCCACCTCTCAAACCTTTTTGGTTTGAAAGATATTCACAGCTAAAATTCCACCCTCCCTCATGTCAGCTGTAAAGCTGACAGAAGATCCATGTGAGACGATTCGGCTCTTCAGCAGAGCCAAAATAGAGTGATTTAAAAAGAACTATTTCATTGGAACGGTCTACAAAGTGTGCTTGCAAACCAGGCACAGTTTGTAGACCGTTACAAAGAAGTAATTATTTGTAAATTTCACTAATTTGGCTCTGCTGAAGAGCTGCTGCCTGGTCCCAGGACCGGGATCTCCTATTGTCAGTAGAGCGCTGACGTCAGGAGAAGGGGAGAGGGGGGAACTTTATCAGCGGATATCTCTCAAACCTAGAAGGTTTGAGAGATGGGACTTTCTCCATATGCTTTATTTTTTTAACACATACAATGCTGAATAAACTTAAATATGGGCATTACTAACCCTTTAATGGTCCAGTGTGCTGGTGAAATTTGCATGTTCCCAATGATAATGTAAATAAAGGTCATTCTTAGTCCATGAATCTACAAGCATCCGCTGTGACGTGATCCCTACTCGTACCCGTGACTATCTAGCACTTCCAGGTATCGGTTAGCTAAGATGATGTCACCAAGAACTTCCTAGATGAGGTTTTTAGTGAGAAGATATCATAAAGTAGGTCACCTGTAGCTCCAAGAAGCAGATAAGTATTATCTGTCAGTTATATGCAGTAGCGAGACACACTTACTAGTTCTTCTGGCACTATTGACTGTATGGATGCATTAAATTAATAAGTAAATATTCTGTGGCAAACCAACTGCACCATATTGACAAACAGGATATGTATTCCCATATTTCCCACTGATTTAAACCCTTGAATGCTAGAAATGTTGCCAATCAGTGCACTGGCAACCTCTCTACCATTCAAGGGGTTAAATGCTCAATTTCAGTTGAAGGGACTTTTTATTTGTCACTTGCTGGTTGATTTATTTGCTCCACAATTGCATCGTTCTTCAGTTATGCACAAGGACTTATAAATCCCTTCTACCCATTTTTGTTTCTAAAGGCACAGTACAAGCTAGCAGTGGTGGTGTAAAGAGAGATCAAATGCAGAAAAATAAGCCATAAATATATACTTGACTGCTCTGTGAAGGACTCTTACCCGGGTAAATGCTTCTGTTAAACAATGTAAGAGCCACTTATTACTATGTAAAATCACCATTTAAAGGAGCAGAACACATTTTTTTATGAAAACACCCATGTTGTAGGTCTATTCTAGCTGAGTAAATTAATGATACTCTCACTGGTGAAAGATGCATATTTATATAAGTTTAAAATGTTGGTTTTCTTTTTACATTAACAGAATCTCTAGTGGCAGGTTTCCATTCCAGTAAAGGATTTCTTTTTCAATATCTCGACTGTGCTGCAGAGCCGCTGGCTGGTCCCAGGACTGGATTCCCCTGCTGTCGTCAGGAAAGGAGAGGGAGGGGAGAACTTTAACTACGATTATTTCTCAAACCATAAAGCTTTGAGAGATGGGACTGGGGGCATTTAGATTAAGTTTTTAATAGCTACAAAATGCAAATTTATAAAAATGATCTATTACTATCACTTTAAAGGGTTAGTAATGTCTTTTATTAATAAATAGTAATATTGTAAATAAATCAGAGCCTGGTTTGCATGCACACTTTGTAGACGGTTCCGATGAAGTATTTCTTTTTAGATTTAGGTATTTTGGCTCTGCTGAAGAGCCGCCTTGAGTCACACGACTCGAATCTCCTTCTGTCAGCTTTACAGCTGACATCAGTGAAAGGGGAGGGAGGGGGGAACTTTATCACCATATATCTCTCAAACCATAAAAGTCTGAGGGATCGGACTGGCCTTATTTGATTTAGTTTTTGAATATCTTCAATACTACTTTTTATTAATAAAAGATATTACTAACCCTTTACTGCAGCCCTCTATTTATTAGCTAATGAATCCCGCTGTCCTGATTGAAGTCACTATAGAAAACAACTGTCAGGTTTAAAAATAATCCCTAAAGAGGGAGATGATATTGGGGGGGAGCATTTGAAAAATGGGCTAGGGGAGGGATTTGGCCCAGTGTTTGTGTCTCCAGAACTTTAGTGATTTGTGGTCTTCTGCTCTAACGCTTCTTTATTTAAACTGATTCCTAACAGGAAACTCATCAACAATGTGTAGCTAGAAGGTTTTAGATGTTCTTTGTTAACCATTTATTTTCCAGTGAAGATAGGGAGGCCGGTGTACTAAGCAAAATTAACTGCACACTAGAGGACAAATAGAAAATCCCAAATTAACCACTGATTTAAATGGTAGAGAGGTTAACCACTGCATTGAAAAATAAGGTGTTGAGAACTGTCTAGCATTCATTAAATCAATGGGAACTTTTATTTGTTGTGTTTGCGCTAGAATTATTCTAGTTTAGTGGTGGGTAACATGAGGCCCTCCAGCTACAACTGCCAGCATTCCACGTCATCCATTGAGGCAATGATGGGAGATGTACTAGGGTAGCAGCTGAAGGGATTCACATTGCCATCACTGCATACATCCTTTAGAAGGAACAGTCCCTTTGAGGCCCAAATCCCAGGGCTGGTGCAAGGATTTTTGCCACCCTAGGCAAAACCTAATTTTGCTGCCCCTTGTGTCCCACCCCTTTATACCCCACCTGCTTATACCCCACCTCTTTTCTTGCCCCATCAGCTCCAACTTGCCCCCACATGCTCCACTTTGCCCCATCAGCTCGAACTTGCCCCCAACCAGCTCCAACTTGCCCCCAACCAGCTCCAACTTGCCCCCACCAGCTCCACTTTGCCCCCATCAGCTCCACTTTGCCCCCATCAGCTCCACTTTGCCCCCATCAGCTCCACTTTGCCCCCATCAGCTCCACTTTGCCCCCTATCAGCTCCAATGTGCCCCACCAGCTCCAACTTGCCCCCACTAGCTCCACTTTGCCCCCTATCAGCTGCAACTTGCCCCCACCAGCTCCACTTTGCCCCACCAGCTCCAACTTGCCCCGCACCAGCTCCACTTTGCCCCATCAGCTCCAACTTGCCCCCACTAGCTCCACTTTGCCCCCTATCAGCTGCAACTTGCCCCCACCAGCTCCACTTTGCCCCATCAGCTCCAACTTTCCCCCACCAGCTCCACTTTGCCCCACATCATCTCCACTTTGCCCCCTATCAGCTCCAACTTGCCCCCACCAGCTCCACTTTGTCCCCCACCAGCTCCATGTAGCCCCCTCAGCTCCAACTTGCCCCCTCAGCCCCAACTTGCCCCCATCACAGACCTGTAGCTGGAGCTCCCGCGCAGTCTTCTCTTCAGTAATGCAGATCTGCATTACTAAAGAGCCGACATCGATGAGGGAGCGCAGCAGCTAGGGCAGAGCATGACACGTCTGTACACGCCTAGCGGGCAGACCTCAATGACAGGTCCCGCCTCCTGGGCGTGACAGATACACGACACCGGCCCTGGGCGCAGCTCTTCTCTGCTGCATGTCTGCGCCCCCAGTACATGTGAGCCCTAGGCCAGCTCCTACCTCTCCTATAGGTGGCGCCAGCCCCGCCAAATCCCTCTGTCCTTCTTCCCAGCCTGGTGTCCCTCTTTTTAGGAGGGAAAAGTGTATCACGTTGCTCCACAGCAATAAAGTTCATATTAAGGTATGTTTAAACGTCAGTATATGTGTTTATAAATTAGTCTATGTAAATAAAACACTTTGGTTTTGCTCTAAATCATTTATTTGGCTGTACAAAGAGGTGTCAACAGGTCATAAAATAACCTAAAATGTCTCTATAGTATCCCACCACCCCAGCCGTACCCCCAGCAACACTACCTAAAACTAAAGTGTCTATCTTTGGCCATTTTAAATGTTGGAAATGCCGCTGATTTAGTTTATCTTGGTACATCAGCTTCAGAAAGAGCATATCTGGCAGCTTTTGTTTTTAACCCCTTAATTGCCACACTAATAGAACACAGAAAAGAACATTAATACTAATCAGTGCTCACATAAGAATTCCATTACCTCTCTCTTGCAAGATTAGGAACTAGCCACACATGGGGGCTAATGAGCCAAGAAGAAATATATTAATTTTGCGACAAACTGTACCATGGGGCGCAGTAACAATTCTCTAGCATATCTATGAATTAAATGACTCTTAACTGCTTCAGTGCTACTGAGTTCTCAAGACCTCTTTAGCACATGATGGGTTAAACAAATAATTTACATACCTGGTTCCTTTCAAGGTTCGCTGACCCTGAGATCGTGAAAATATTAACTCTTAACCCTTTGAGTGCCAATGAAGTATCCAATGACCCCCTATGGCACTCAAAGGGTTAAATCCCCCTCCCCCAATTTATATTCTCAATGATAGGTTCCTGCTTTCTCTAAATTCAGGATGCTGCAATCAGTCTATGAAAAGATGTTAACACAAAATAAGTTTGATATATAACTGCTTAACCACACACAAGACATCATCACTGTGGTGATGGCAGAAGGGCAAATACAAGGTTATACTTCGTCAGTTTAAATTTTTTGATATGCAAACACAAGAAAGGGGGAGAACACAAGGAAGCACCCTAGTGCAGATCAATTGGAGTCTCAAATCCACCACCTTGTAAAACACCCCACATGTAGGTACTCACTAAATGTATAGGCTGTCAGACACCTATATGCAAGACAGCTATAATAGCATCTCTGTGATATTCCTGATACAGAAACAGGACACCATATGGCTCTTCAATATTATTACAGGGCCGCTCCTCCTCAGATCTCGTCCTCCACAGACGGAAAAAAATATCAGTAAACAAAAGTAAAAAGGGGGGAGGCCAATTGTTTAATTCTGTAATTGAAGTATATTAAATTAAATAATCTAAAAATAAACTCACATATTGTTGTGTTCTGCAGACGGATATCCTAAACTTACAAACTGGCAGGTAGTGAACTCTCACCGTCTCCACTAGGTGTATCCACGTAATGTAAAGCTGCTATTTCCCAACAGATAGAAATCCACTTATTCAAAGTATATCCAAAGGATTTTAATAGTCAAACAGATTAAAATACTCGTACATAAAATTAAATGTAACCATAAGAATTAAAATATGGCTAACACGTTTCGTGGATCAACTGCTTTATCAAAGCCAAGTTCAAAATGTATATGACCACAACTATATGCGAGTACATTTAAGATTATTTAATTTAATATACTTCAACAACAGTATTACACAATTGGGTGCCCCCCTTTTTTCTTTTGTATACTGGTAATTTTTTGATATGTTATTGATAACAAAGGAAAATGATAGCCTAAAAAAGAAAATTATCCTGGTTATCCTATTCCTGTATTAACAATATATCTATTCCGAATGTCCCAATTCTATAGTGGACTTGCTTGTAGGGATAATCTCACGGCTCAGTTCTGCTGGTCTGCCCTTAGAACATGTAGTGCATTGGGGATTGACCATTAACATCTATGGTTTGAGAGATATTCACTGTGCAAGTTTGAAGTTTTTCCTGCTGTCAGCTGTAAAGCTGGAGATCCGTGTTGGCCGACACAATGAGGCTCTTCAGTAGAGCCTCAATCACGTTATTTAAAACAAATTATTTCATTGGAATGGTCTACAAAGTGTGCTTGCAAATCATGCACACTTTGTAAACCTTTCCAGTGAAGTAAATAGTTTTAAATAACGAGATTGCGGTTCTGCTGCAGAGCCGCCATTTGATCCCCGGACGGGATTCCCCTGCAGTCAGCATAGCGCTGATGTTAGGGGAAGGGGCGGGAGGGATTTTTTTGCATTTAGCTCAACTTATTTAGCACTACAAGATGATAAATATTTATTTGGGGACATTAATAACACTTTAAATGTAAGTAGATGCTATATTGGTTTCATCTGAATTGGATATCATTAATGATGATCATTTTGTTTCTCTTGATTTTATTTTGCATAATTAAATGGAGCCATGAGATTATCCCTACAAACAAGTTCACTATAGAATTGGGACATTCGGAACAGACATATTGGACTTTGATGTTAATGCACAAATAGGATCGGCAGGGTAATTTTCTTTTTCTAGTTTGACCTCTGCGTGTATCAGATCTAAACCAGGGCTGTACCGATTGTATATTTCGTTTTAGATTATATATTGTGAGAGTGCAATTTGATTTGCAGCGCTGAAGTAACTTTTCCTTTTCTTTTGAAAATTATAGTTTGTTAGCTATTCAAAAATATGGAATATATTTAGAAGTAATGCAAATGCAGTACAAAACAAATTTAAATAAACGTTGCCCCTACAAAAGTGCGCAGCTATAGGTCTTGTTTTGGTCAATGCCGAATTTTGGACTGGACTATTTTTAAGAACTGTAGGATGCCAGTTATACAATGGTATTGATAGGAAAGTGGTCAGCCCCCGCCAGTCTACCAGTTCATGTGTCTTAGCTAATCAGGGATAAAACTGTTGTGTTTTTTTTTTGTTTGTTTGTTTGTTTGTTTGTTTGTTTTTTTAAATAAAAAGTCTCAGGTGGGCTGCATCCGGAGCTATGGGTTGTTAGAATAAAGAGAAGTTGTTCTGGTAAAATGACAAACACCCATTCTAGAGTTTAGGAGAATTACATAATTCTCATTGTCTGGGATATACCATGGCAAAGGTTAAACTTGCTAGACTTTTTTTTTTTTTTTTTTTTTTTACCTGAATTACTGTATAATTATGGTGTGGCTGGTTTTCCCTAGACTCATCCCAGTTCTTCTTAATATACCAATCTCTGTAAGAACTTGTCTGGTAGCTCAGGGTTGACCCTTTCAGTGCTAGAGAGGATGTTGTATAACTCCCCCATGGTGCTAAAAAGTGTTAAATGCTGTTTGTATAATTTTAGCAATATCTGCAGGCACCACAGCAGAGATGCTGCACATTAGCCTGTTGTTATGGGAGATCCATTACTAAGCCCAAGGTCCCCAAGAAAATATTCTGTCAGGTTACTCTATCAAAATCCCTGCCTGTGACTTCCATGCATTTAAACTCACACACACACACACACACACGCTGTAATAAACCTGTTTTCTTATCAGTAGCACATCTGGGATTCCAAAGCGGGCTATTTTAACCCTCTTATTACACTTTAAAGTGATAGTAATGTTTCACAAAAAAGCAGCTACAATTAACCTTTATAGCATTTGGGCCATGGAGATTATTATTTCAATACTGTCAGAGTTGTTATTCAAGAGTAATTGAATGATAAAGTATCCCCGTCCCACCCTTTTTACCTAGTGTAAGCCACCTCCCCTCATGTGTGTAATCTGGTCTTTTGACTGGACAAGTAGCAGCAAGGGACAATCTTCTTACTGTGAACATAAGGAAAACCCTGCCCACCTTGATAGGTTTTTCCTTATGCTCACTGAAGATTGTCCCTCTCTGCGATCTAGTCGGACAGTCTTGCTGCTCTGAGGTGAGAAGTGTTACATCAGTAAAAGGGTCGGAAGGAGGATACTTTATTATTCAATTACTCTTCAACTACAACAGTATTAAAATAACGCTCTCCATGGCCCATATACTATGAAGAGTATTCAGAGCTGCTTTTTTTGTGAGACATTACTATCCCTTTAATCATTTAGAACAGTGGTTCTCAACTACTGTGCCATGGCACTCTGGTGATCCACAGACATTGCATCAGTGTGATCCTTTTTTTTTTTTTTTTTTTTTTTTATTTCTATAAAGTTATTTCAAAAATTTTAATGTTGACTTTTATATTTCTGTCTGTCTAGCTATCTAGCTAGCTATCTATCAAGCTACAGTGGATATAAAAAGTCTACACACCCCTGTTAAAATGCCAGGTTCTTGTGATGTTAAAGAATGGCTTTTGCTCCGAGATGCAACTAAGCAAATGTCAGGAAAATCCTACTAGAAAGGCTGAACTTTATTTGTGATTAGTCGGAGTCACTTTAAATGATGGCAGGTGTGTAGTGACTTCTATTTAACATGAGATTGAATGTGATTGGTTAATTCTGAACACAGCCACATCCCCAGTTATAAGAGGGTGTGCACACCTATGCAACCAGGTTATTGTGAGTTTTTTATTTTCCCCCCTCAATGATTTCAGTTTGTTTTGCAATTGAATTGTTCACGTTATAGGTCACATTAAAGGTTGAAAAAGTTCTGACATGATTTATCTTTGTCTCATTCTTTAACATTACAAGAACCTGGCATTTTAACAGGGGTGTGTAGACTTTTTATATCCACTGTGTCTATCTATCTATCTATCTATCTATCTATCTATCTATCTATCTATCTATCTATCTATCTATCTGTATCTGCCAACCTGCACTGCACTGGAGTGGCAGATTACTGTTTATACCCTCAGCTTGGGTATGTTTGGGACATTTTTCATTTTCTGTTACTCTGCCTGCTGTGTCCCTTGAAATAAAGCATGTTCCCTGTTATACATGAACCACATTCAACAAGTTGACCTTCTATATACATGTTTTGTTGTATGGTATTATCCCTATACTTCCAGGACAGGATCCTTTCTGGTATCACTGTCCCTTCGATCAGGGCCTAGTTTCAGTATCGGGAACTGTAGTCTATAGAAGTTATATGAATCA
Organism: Rhinophrynus dorsalis; assembly: GCA_037306005.1. Classification (NCBI taxonomy): domain Eukaryota; kingdom Metazoa; phylum Chordata; class Amphibia; order Anura; family Rhinophrynidae; genus Rhinophrynus; species Rhinophrynus dorsalis. Next base: position 42,788,891 of record CM074726.1, on the reverse strand, counting down.
AAGAGTGCCTGAGAGTCAACATTTACCACCCATGAAAAGTGGTTACAGGTTAGGTAAAGGAGTAGATCACTGGACTGAAATCTCCATGGTTCCTACCTAGTCCTATCACCTCCCATGGGATGATGACTACTGTTAAATAAGTGGTTAGCTAACACTTTGACTACAAGAAGGGTGAATAACTCATTGCTATGCAATGCTTTGCCCACCCCTCTGCCACTAAAAGATCTAAACAGTGAAACAAGACATTACCCCATGAAAAGGGGAATTTAAAAGAAACTCTATCATCATCAACACCAACTCTGTAATAAAAAAAATCCAGAGCAAAACGACCCATGCTTGCCCAAAGTCCAATACAAACTGAACTCTTCTAATATCAGAGGAAGCAAACTAAGCTATAATTGGCTGTTAAAGGGATAGTAATACTTCGTTTTAACTTTATTTTATTTTGTAGGCATAAAAAAAACATGAAGAATGATATAAGTCTTATCTCTCAAACCTTTATGGTTTAAGAGATATTCACAAGCAAAGTGTCCCCCTCCCGCCCCTTTTACTGATGTAACACTTTTCAGCCAGGGCAGAAGGAAGCTGCCCAGGTAGACTGCAGAGAGGGACAATCTTCAATTAAGAGAAGGGAAAAACCTGAAAAGCTTGTCAAGGGGGGCAGGGATTTCATTGTTTTCAAAGGAATAAGAGTGTCCCCTTCTGTTATCTGTCCAGTCTATGGACTGCATTCCACATCTGAGAAGAGATTGTTTACAGTAGGTAAAAGGGGCGGGAGGGGGAAACTTTGCTTGTGAATATCTCATAAACCATAAAGGTTTGAGAGATAAGACATATCATTCTTCATGTTTTTTTAATGCTTACAAAATAAAATAAAGTTAAAACGAAGTATTACTATCCCTTTAAAGAGATAGTAACGTTTCATAATAAAAGCAGCTCTAATTAATCGTCATAGTATTTGAACTTTGGAGAGTGTTATTTCCGTTCTCTCAGAGTTGTAGTTCTAGAGTAATTCAATGACAAAGTGTCCCCCTCCCGCCCCTTTTACTGATGTAACACTGCTCACCTCAGAGCAGAAGGGAGGTGCCCAGGTAGACTGCAGAGAGGGACAATCTTCAATTAAGATAAGGGAAAAACCTGAAAAGTTTGTCAAGGGGGGCAGGGATTTCATTGTTTTCATAGGAATAAGAGTGTCCCCTTCTGTTATCTGTCTCGTCAATGGACTGCATTCCACATCTGCATACCTGGGAACTTTTGAAACAGGGCTACCTGGAGGGTAACCCTGTCAGTGCCCAGGGGGAGGAAAATGACGCAAATCGCGTCATAAAAGGGGCAGGGCTTAGTCGCGGGGGGCGGGACAAAAAAAACACAAAACCCACCTGCAAAATGGATGTAAGAGGGCGGGGAGTGGGAGGAACCGGGTGGGATGGAGCACAAGTGGGCAGAGTTTCTAATTAAACTCTGCCCACCCGGTGATTCACACATTGCCCCGGAGACCCGGTAATTCACTTTAAAATCCGGAGTCTCCGGGGAAAAACCAGAGAGTTCCCAGGTATGCACATCTGAGAAGAGAAAGCTTACACTAGGTAAAAGGGGCGGGAGGGGGAAACTTTGCTTGTGAATATCTCTTAAACCATAAAGGTTTGAGAGATAAGACTTACATCATTCGTCATTTTTTTTTAATGCCTACAAAATAAAATAAAGTTAAAACTAAGTATTACTATCCCTTTAAATGTTGAGTAAGGGATGTAATGATTCCTCCCTTGGGCTTACTTCATTAATGTGGTCTCTTAACCCTCTTCATCCTGGCATGATTGTGATGGAGAGATGGGCAATCATGACCTCTCCCGAGTATTAATATTAGGCCACTTTGACTTTATTTTATTTATTCTCTTTAACCTCTCCATTGCAATACAGACCATGGCAAATTGCGTTAAAGGTGTTTCAGAGCCCTTTGGCAATAGAAAAATTAATGGCTGATAATGCAGGTGGTAACAGAGGTTTTCAAAGTGTGCTTTACACACTTATCCCCTCCATTTGGAAATGTATATAAACACTAGGTTGAAGCCCGTCATTCGATGGGGTCTAGATGTGAGGGCTGGCGCACGGGTGCCTGTCAGATGAGGAGCTCAGGGCTGCACTGACAGAGGCGCCGTACAGGTAAAAGCTGGGCACAGTGCGGGGGGGAGTGGGTCACGTGGAACAGCTGGCGCCTGTGGGCAGAAGATGCAGCCTGACACTCAGCTCTTCTGTTCCTCAACATGGTGGCAGGGGAGGGGGACAGTGGCTGTATTGCGGTGATCCCCAGAGCATGCCGCTGTACCGCTGCTTTTCCCTCCACCACCGCCATGGCGGGGAGCCATGTACAATTTGCTAGGAGGCATCGCTCTTTGTGTCCATGCGTGTTACGCACAATTTGCTAGGAGGCATCGCTCTCTGTGTCCGTGCATGTTACGCACACAGGGAGCGATGCATCCTAGCAAATTATATAATAATTATAATTATATATATATATATATATATATATATATATATATATATATAGATTGTTTACAAATGGGACAGTGCATGGACCTCAACATCAGAAGAGATATCCTATGCATTAACCCTTTGGGTGCCAGAGAGGTACGCAACACTGCAATGCTTTGCGTGCCCCACTGGCACTCAAAGGCTTAAAGGAGTAGTAAACTTTTTTATGAAAACCTATATGTTATAGAGCTGTTGCTGCTGAGTAACACAAGGACTTTCCCACTGCTGTCAGTTGTTTATTCAAAGTTTATAACAGTTCAAGTAACCAGGAAGTGAATTTACTGTGTTTACTTCCTGATTGTTCTGACAGGAAGTGACATTCCCATTTCCATCACATTCTATAGAGAACTGTATGTCACTGACTTTCTTCTCCATTTGAATGTAACAGAATAGCTAATTGGAAATTGATCACTAAAGGCCACTGCTAATGTAAAAAAAAAAAAACCCACAGGCTTAAACAGTAATAACTCTGGAAATAAGCATCTTTCAGCAGTGGGAGTACCCTTATTTTAATTAACAAGCCTACAATATATATTTTTTCATAAAAAAAAGTTTACTGCTCCTTTAAGTAAACATTTGTTATCTATTGCCTATATCAGCAATTTGACACTGGGACATTGCAATATCTGTGTATAATGCTAGTTATACCACACGGAGAATGCAATACTTCACATTTATGCCATTTCATCTGATTTGTTTCGTTACCTATAAGGATCATTGTCATCTGCATTTTGCACCATCCATTTGTTAAATCCATTATACATCTCTTACATCTTATATATTATCATAAGAAGGACATTAATATGATATTTTTATGACAGAACAATTCAACATAGATACAATACTGGAAGTGATCTACAGTTATTATTCACTTCATTCCATCTACTGTGAAATATTTCAATTCATTCCATGTTCATTCTGCTCACCTTCATCACAATTTTGATGAATTAATTATTTGTTAAGGAAATAACATTAAGTGCTCTGTACAATATCAACTGTATAACACCTAAACTCATTTCAAGGTTGTTTTGTCCAGCTTCATTATCATTTTCCTGAACCTAAAGGCATAGTAATACATCAATAAAACTTATGCTCCGATTATTCTTTACTATTTTTAAAGGGTAAGTAATGTCTCTTTAAAAGTCTTTTGCCGAATCTTCTTTATATTACAAGTAACAGATTCTGCTATTTTTAAGACCTTATTTGCATGTAGTTCAAAAGCTATTAAGAGATAAAGATCCCCCGCCCGCCCCTTCTGGACGCCTCCCACTAAATCTCTAATCAGGTTATGCAACTCGACGGCTGCAGCGACGGACAAACTTCAGTCCGTAAGTATAAGGAAAATCCTACCCTCTCTTGAAGAAGGAGGGTAGGATTTCGATTTGCTTAATGAAGATTGTCCCTTGCTGCAGCTGTCCAGATCAGACTGCAGCTTCTGCATGACGTAGCCAAAAGGTGTGGGCAGGAGATCTTTATCGCTTCATAACTTTTGAACTACACGCAAATAAGATCTTAGAAATAGCGCACTCTGTTACTTGTAATATATAGGAGACTCAGGAAAAGACTTTTAAAGAGACATTACTAAGCCTTTAACATGTTGCGCTCTATATTATGACTTACATATCTGTAGTTCAAAAAATGTAACCCTTTGAGTGCTAGAGGGATGCTTAGTTTTGCAATGCATTATGTATCCCTCTAGCATTCAAAGCATTAATCCTATGATCACAAAAGGTAGAGGTTGCCCCTGATTATACAGAACACCCATGTGGCTGCTTTTCCCCATATGTTGCTGCACAAGGCATCACACACCTCTCTGGAATTCAATTATCTAATGGGCATAAGGAAGGTTCCTCCCCTTGATGGGATACAGTGCTTAGGTACATAGGGTTGCTTTGGATTCAGACTGATGACATCTAGAGAAACGTAGTGATTTGTTTCAAGTATCGATTTGGATGACCCAAAGAAAAGACTGGATTCATTCAGATCCAGGCACAGAGAAAAGTCTGGATCAGTTCAAATGAATTTGGATTAAATTACTTATGCACAGTGGGAGGGGGAGAGAATGACATGGGTAAAAGCAAAGATGGGGTGGAGAGTGAGGGTAGGAGTGGGAGTGTTGGAAAGAGAGCTGGTGGGACAGCTGTAAAGTGTAGAGGGGGGATACACAGCATGGAGAAAGAGTAGAGAGAAAATGGGGTGGGGGTGAGTTGGCCAGAAGTCCAGCCTACCTACTAACCCACTCATGAAGCTCACTTATCTTGTTCAGATGAGTGACCCAGACAGGAACCTGTTTGACATCTGAAGGTAAGTGAACTTGCTTTTTTTATATAATTAATAAAAAAGGAAAAGGACATAAAAGCAAATAATAACATTTACATATAGTCAGTACTGGTCAAACTGAAGTCCTAATACAGTTCCTGCAAGTTGAACCTACTTTTTTTCTGACATCACAAGATTGCTTTTCTGCAATCTCATTGGTTAAAAGGATAGTAATGTTTAATATAAAATCATCTCCAATTAATATTCATTGAATTGTAGTTCAAGAGTAATTGAATGATAAAGTATCCCCCTCCCGCCCCTTTTACTGATGTAACAATGCTCATCTCAGAGCAGCTGGGTGATGTCCAAGTAGATTGCAGAGAGGGACAGTCTTCAATTAACATAAGGGAAAAACCTGTCAATGGGGGCAGGGCTTTCATTGTTCTCACTGTAAGAAGATTGTCCCTTGCTCTGAGCTGTCTGGTCTGTGGACCAGATTCTACATCTGAGGGGAGGTGGCTTACACTAGGTAAAAGGGGCGGGAGGGGGATACTTTATCATTCAATTACTCTTGAACTACAACTCTGACAGTATTGAAATAACACTCTCCATGGTCCAAATACTAAGAAGATTAATTGGAGCTGCTAGTTTTATGAAAGATAGATAGCTCAGAATAATACAAAGAATTATGACAATCGGTCTCAATGCAGGTGCAACTATTATCAAGGGAAATATTCAACTGTCTTTTGTGGTCATAAAGTTTTTTGTTTTGTTTTTTTTAACCTGCCTGGGACATAATTAGAAATTGGAAATGGCTTCAATTTTTTTCATTCCTCTTGATCAACAAAGGGGATATGTGAAAGATTTTATTTGAAGGACATATGTCTTTTTTTAACCTCATTGTTTATGTTACAATGTGACAATGTTCCTTTAACTTTAGAAATTAAAAATGTTCATTGAGTAAGTAGATCACTTAACATTAGTCCAAATTTTACAGGGACTACAGCTAATTTGTTTACTGGTTGTGTTTAATATTTGAGAGGAGAATGTTGTGTTGTTGATACTGAAAGAACAAAATGTGGAACAGACTGTCACTGGTGCAGTTATAGTGTGGATCAACATTAATACTGTCAATAAGTCAAATTTTTATTTAGTCAACAGCAGAGGTAAAATGTTTTTCAGAGTCTTTCTGAGAGATCTAATTAACCTCTATGAAAAATGTCAAACCACTCATTGTATTTTGAAATATAGTGAGAGAAAGACTATATAATAGCGAAGTCACAATACCAGCACTATTATGAACAATGCTGACAAAGCAGGTGCATTGTAATTGATGACCGGAGGTAGGAAACCTTTGGCTCGCCTGCTGTTGCAATCTAGAATTCCCATTGTTCCCAACCAGTTTTTATACAAAATGCTGGAGATATAAAATTAATAAATAGATATACCTGTCTGTTATATGAAGGTCACATACCCTGGTAAATTAATGTGTTAAAGTGGACTTGTCACCTTGAATTTTAGTTTGCATATATGAAACCTTCATTTGAAAGGGAACTATCACCCTATACAAGTTTGGCTAAAAAGTAACTTTATAGAGTGACTAGCTGGAATATGAGTGTCATTTTTTTTTTTTTAATTTGAGGAGGCTGGATCAAGACGCTATGTGGGAGGGGAGTAGAGGAAGATTGACAGACTGCAGTGCAGAGCTGTACCAGCAGTCTGTCTGGAAGGAAGGCACCGGATCATCTTTAAACATTTATTTTCAGCCAAACAACGAATAAAAAAAAAAATTACACTAGTATTCCACCTAGTCGCTCTATAAAGTTACTTTTTAGCCAAATTTGTATAGGGGTGATAGTTCCCCTTTAATACTGCCAGTATCTTATATTAGCCAAAAAGTTCAATAGATGCATAGATTAAAAGTTACTGACACATTTATTTGAGCAAATAGATATATATGCAACTGCACTGAAAATATTCATTAGCAAAAATTAGCATGTGGCACCTCACTCAGAGAGCTCACCATCCTATATAATAATTCACTAGCATGTTTGTCAGAAGCCGTCATGCGCAGGGAGGCATAGAAATGCTGGGTGCATTTCTGTGCGTTCAGGCAGTCTCTACAGTGTATGACTGTCGGCGGCAGGACACAGAGCAGGACCGGCCTCTTAATCCTCTGGCACTCAAAGGGTTAACATCATCCGGACCTTGGCCCGTGTACATGGGCTTTTACACTAGTAGCCAAGGGGTTAAAAAGTCATATATGAATTTGGGGGATAATTATTTGTCCCCTGTGGTGCATTTTTTTCCCAGAATTCCACCACTCTACGGAAATATTTGTCTCCCTGGTGCATTTTTTTCCCAGAATTCCACCACTCTGCCTTATTTATAACGGTTCATGTCTATGTCTTACAAATCTCTTAACTTCACTTGTAATTAAAAAAAAAAGCAGAAAAAAAAAAAATGTTAGCGTAGGCCTGGATGGAACAAGCCTGGCATAGAAGGAATGTTAGGTAACAAGGTTAGGGTCACTTAAAATGCTATTTAATTTATTGTGCTGTGTGGAATTATCAGTATAAGGTCTCTGGAGTTCAGGGACTCATGGATAAATGACGGCAGATGGATAGATAAGTAGCGTGCTACTCAGTAAAAGAGGGACCACACTAACACAAGGCACACGCCAAGAACGTGCCAGAATAATGAGGCTGGTCCCCAGTGAGATAAAACTGTGTGGACCCAGATATGGGAGATCAGTTTGCTCAACCTCAAGGCTGTTGGAGTAGAGATTTCACAAATTCACTTGAAGTACCTAGAGATTTGGTTATCTACTCTAGAAGACCATGGGGTTACATACTGTATCATACAGGCTGTGTTGTCCCAATAATTCATTATTAGGCAATTTACAGTTCCAGCTTTAAACGTAAAATATGCCCTTTTAAAATGTAGACATTGATTTGTTTAGGGAACACATGTGAAAATGTAATTCCTGGGGCCCTGTGCTCAATGGAAGGAGGGACAATTCCAGGGAAAACCAACTGTACCATAGGGGACAAATAAAATTCCCCATTGATTTAAATGGGACATTTAACCCCTTGAATGCCAAAGAGGTCTCCAATGCAGTGCTTCACTATGTTTTTGAGAGCTCACTAGATCTGAAGGGGTTAACAGCTGCATATAACGCAATGGACATTTGGCAAACTCTCATTTGTTCCCCAGGGGAGTTTTTGGTTCTCAAAAGACCCAGGTCCTGGCCCATCCTAATGCAATATTACTGCACGATGCAGTACAGTTGCACTATTACTAGTTAAATTAGCCCCATTATATGCCCAAGCTGGCAAAAAGACCATGGGTTTTAAAGGAGATTTACATCCCAGGAACTCCTATACAAGGCATTATTGGTACCCTTACCACTGCAGACAGCTACACACCCCAGTCCTCACTGGACTTCATCCCCAGTTCTACCCACTTTTTCCTAGCACAGAAAATACCCTTGGCCTTTAACAAGCAAGTTTTAACCCCCTTGGTTGCTAGAGAGATTGCTCTGAAATGCACTGGAGATCTCTTTAGCATCCAGTGGGTTAAATAATAGCCTGTAAAGTGGTATATAAACTGATGCAGGAACATGGATATTTCTCTGGCCACACCCACAATGTGTGTGTGGCCAGCACAGCTGAGCCACCCCTCAAAACTTGGAGCTCTAGGCAGTTGCCTGTTCTGACTGTTGGGAAATCCGGCCCGAATAACAACCCCCCCACTTTCCTTACCATGGTTAGAAAGTGCCAATTGCCCCACAGATTTTTTTTTTTTTTTATCTTGTTCCTTATTCAGCCCTGGTTGTCATGTCTATGGAGGCAGATAGAACAGATACTGAAAGGACTACAGGGCCCCAAACTCTGTAGACGTCAATATCGCAGTGCTGCGATATGGTAATGCTGTGCTATGGTCACTGAGTTCAATGACACAAATCAGTAAACCACATAGCCCCATAGCCAGTCTTGCCATCCGCTGCTCACAGCAGTGGTCTACAGCTGGTGCTGCTGTTTTTGATCTTTGTCAAGCAGAATGTTACTTTCCCCTGTGGGTTAGTGACTCGAGTCATTGGACTTAGCGTACATATCTCAACATTGCAATATTAACGTCTCCCCAGTTAAATCTTTATGAGGACCAGCACTGCAGGTGAATTGGTCTACACCTACCGGATTAAGAAAGGAAGGGAGTTCCAGGGACACAGTTCATTGGCTACTAGAGGAAAGAACCTCTTAAATGCATAAAGCCCAAGGTGGGCAACGTGAGTGCAATGATTGTGGTTTCTTTTATTCATTTTAGCATAATAAATATACTACACTTAGATTTGCTCTCATCTTCTCTTGTGTTTTCTACAGCTTTGCATTTCTTTCGAAATTAGATTATATAAACCCATGGGTGCTAGAGAGTTCACCAATACACTGTGAAGGGATTAAAGAGGCCCTCTGCTTTATTCTTTGAAACAACTGTACATGTACTGCATTTCTATACAGTCCCAAGTGTCCCTCTTTAGGATGCAATCCCAAGTGTCCCTCTTTAGGATGCAATCCCAAGTGTCCCTCTTTAGGATGGACAGTCCCTTTTTGATATCCAAATCATTCTGTGATTATTTCCCACCCTGGTCTTCCTATGTTATAGAGATAAGACTGTGTGGTGTGTGTATAAGTGTATCACATTGCTCCACAGCAATAACACTCAATTAATGTTCATTCAAACGTCAGTATTTGCGTTTATAAATTAGTCAGTGTAAAACACTTTGTGATAAATAATTTATTCAGTTGCATAAAAGTGGTCATTGGGTCATAAAAATTCCTAGAAATGCCCCCACCAGTAAGACAATCTAAAACAAATGTCCTTCTTTGGTCATTTGAAATGTTGGAAGGCATGCTATGCAGACCAGTAACAGGTGGTTGTATGGTGGGATTGTTTGTGGTGTCATTTGCTGGGTTAAACGGGTGATAAACTATTAACCTTTTAACATGTAAAATGTGGCATCGAAGGAGAGGTACCAGAGTCAGCACCGACTTCAATCTATTACTTTTTAAGAATAGAAACATAGAATATGACGGCCAATAAGAACCATTTGGCCCATCTAGACTGCTCATTTTCCTACTGCAAAATCATCAAACCTTATCTGGTCCTTGGTCTTGTCTTATATGCCTATCCCATGCATGCTTAAATTCCATCCCTGTATTAACCTCTACCACTTCTGCTGCTAGGCTATTCCACTTATCTACTACCCTCTCAGTGAAGCAAAACTTTCTTACATTACATCTAAGCCTGTGTCCCTCTAGTTTTAGACTATAGCCTCTTGTCCTAATATTTTACTCCTTTGCAGTGTCCTTCCCTCCTGCACTTTGTGGAAATCCCTTCATGTATTTCTCTCTTCCAAACTATACATGTTCAGATCCTTTAGTCTATCCTGATACTTCTTTTGCTGTAAACCAGGCACCATTTTAGTAGCTCTTCTCTGAATTTTCTCTAGAGTATCTATATCCTTCTGGAGATGAGGTCTCCAGTACTGTACACAATACTCTAGGTGAGGTCTACCCAGAGATCTGTAGAGTGGCATGACCAATTCCCTTTTTCTGCTACTAATGCCCCTAGTACTACTGATATTCACCAATCACAGAAGCCTGTCTCTTACATCAGTACATTCTGTAAACACAAAGTACCATGAACTCTAAATAACCTACCCCCCAATAACAGTGGCACCCAAATAAAATGCAACTTAATTTTGATCTTTTGACCCAACTGGAAAACCCCTGTTCATACCATACATTCAAGGACAGCAAAAAAAATCAGAAACCACTTAAGACTAAAATAGTAAGTGGCGAATCAACAAAGTGAGGATGCTAAGAAGTGTGATTGAGGAAGTGGGCACTTCTTCTAATACAATAAACACAATAGATTTAGACAACCCTCAGAAGCTAAAAGCAAAGCTTTGGACTGGAGTGAACGACAAAGGGTTAAGAGAAAACCAGTTGCTGCCAAAATCCTTGAACAGTTTCAGTGCTCAGCTCTGACATCAGTGCTAAACATCTGGAGTTTTCTAGATAAGACTTTGGAACGGTTGCTTCCGCTAAGGAAGAAAAAAAATCCCCCTTTTTTTTTTTGGCTCTGAAGCTCTTACCTTAAATAAGCAAATCATTATCATTCAAAATTTCTCTCTTTCTCTGTTTTAATTGAATAAGACTAACAGCTGTAAAGCAGCCAGGTATTTCCACTGACAGAATAGAACAGTGGTTCTCAACCATCTTTCACGGCACCCTTAATATGTCATTTAGATTCTTCAGGGCATCACTGACATTTTATGTGCCATAGACACACATTTTGTGTGTCAAGAGCATTATGACGGGTTATACTGGTGTCTCATAATCAGAATTACACAGACAAACATATATTATGCATAAACATTTCCATAAATATACATTTAAAACTCAACATTCACATGCTGTCAAAGTCTTTATAGAAAACAAGGGGCACGCTAACTGGATCTCCGAGGCACCCCAAAGTGCCACAGAACCCTGGTTGAGAACCAGTGGAAAAGAAGACAGAGGGAATATTTGAAGTCTACTGCATTTCATATTTCAATTTTATATATATACTACTGCAAAAGCCCGTGTACACGAGCCAAGGTCCTGGTGATGTTAAGAGGCCGGTCCTCCTCTGCGTACTGCCGCTGCCTCACTGGCAGAGCACGCAATGCAATCATGCGCTGTAGAGACTACCCGAACGCAAAGAATGCTCCCAGCACAGAACTCCCAGCATTCCTACACCTCCCAGCATTCCATGTGTTCGGGCAGTCTCTACTGCGCAAGACTGCATCGGACAAACATTCTAGCGTTTTATTATATAGGATAAAAATCTCTGAGTACCAAAGCAATCCACTGCACACCTCTCTGGCATTCAAAGGGTTATATATATATATATGTATGTGAAGGGGGGGATTGTATTCTTTTATTTTATGTTACTTTTATTACCTGTTTTAATTTGTTTTATTTGGCAAAATCACTGTAAGCCTGCTTTATCCTCGCAGAGTGTTGCACAAGTCTTTGGTTTGGAATGCGTTACATACCTGTGCTCACTAAAGGGGATTTGTCGCCTTGAATTTTTTCAACGTATTTGAAACATCATTCAAATCCGCCTATGTGTCAGGTTAACCAAAAGTCCAGCAGATGTACACTTTAGGAGTTATTCACTCTTTTATTTCTGGTGAAAGTGAACGTCTTCTGGTGCAACACATTGGGGAAGATTCACTAAGCAGTGATAAAGCAGTGATAAAGTGGTAATGAAGTGTAGATGACTTCTCCAGTTTATCACTTCTCCAGTTTCTATGTTATTCTATGGAGCCTATGCTCTAAGATTTATTCAGCTTTGGAGATATTATTGCATAGGATCTATAGAATAACATAGGAACCGGAGAAGCGATAAACTGGAGAAGTGATGTCCACTTTATCACCACTTAGTGAATCTCACCCATTGCTTCATTAGCATATGAAGTGTCAGCGAAAAGCTTAATCATCATATGAAGCATCGCTGGTGCCACAATTAACATGCATTGGTATACTGTACCAAGTATGAATATCACCTTAGCTGTATATCTGGTGGTCTTTTGGCTAACATGACACATAGGCAGTTTTTAAAGGGGATGTATCACCCCTATACAAGTTAACCTGGATCGTTAGATTATACACCGAATATAAGTAAAAGTGCATTCATTTTTTTTTTAAAGTTCCTGTTGGTCTAAAATGAAGTTATAAACCGTGGCCTGTACCTATCCACCTTCCTCCGATGATGGAGGCTTTCTGTATGTAAGCTGGAGTGGTCTCATTGGCTAGATATTGATCTCTGCCAATAAGACGGCTTCAGGTTACAGGCAAAAAGCCTCCGTCATTGGAGGAGGCTGGATAGAGGCAGAGTGACGGACTGTGGTTACACAGACGATAACCGCAGTCTATGCTGAAGTAGGTACAGGGCACAGTTTATAACTTCATTTTAGACCAACAGGGGCTTTAAAAAAAATGAATGCACTTTTACTTATATTTGGTGTATAATCTAATAATCCAGGCTAACTTGTATAATGGTGATACATTCCCTTTAATTACGTTTTCAGATTTGCAAACTTGAATCAAGGTAATAGGTCCACTTTAAGGAGCTAATTCATATAAGACTGTCCATGGCAATGCTGTAATGGATGAAAGAGAGGATTGTAATGAGCAGTGTCAGCATGTAGTGTTGAGGGTACTGAAATTTGTAAGTGTGTGTGTGTGTGGCTGAAGGCACACTTTGCCGCTTAAGTAGCAAAGGTGAGCGGAAGACATTGCCTAGCAATGCTTTGACCTGCTATGTGTTGGTTAATTGATTAATCAATATACATCTACAGAACAATGTTGATACAAGTGATGACAGAGAGGGTTTTGTTTGGGCAGCAGAAGAGGTATTTCAGCGATAATGGAACACAGTTTTGTTTAAGGTGTCATGTTAAGAATACCTAATTGTAACATTTGAAGTGCTATGGAAGGGTTTTTACACAATGCATTTGCTGGCTATGTGTTACTAAATGGATTAAGGGTAAAAGTATCTGCAGGGAATGTTTTGCTGAAACAAGAGGGGTTTTGCGCTGTATGCTTTATTCAAAGGGATAGTAATGTCACAAAAAAGCAGCTCCAATTAATCTTCATAGTATTTGGGCCACAGGGAGTGGTATTTCAATACTGTCAGAGTTGTAGTTCAAGAGCAATTGAATGATAAAGTATCCACCTCCCGTCCCTTTTACCTAATGTAAGCCACCTCCCTTCAGATGTAGAATCTGGTCTCTTGACCGGACAGATCACAGCAAGGGACAATCTTCTTACTGTGAGCATAAGGAAAACCCTGCCCCCCCTCCTTATGCTCACCGAATATTGTCCCTCTCTGCAGTCCATCCGGACATTCTTGCTGCTCTGAGGTGATCAGTGCTACATCATTAAAAGGGGCGGGAAAGGGATATTTTATTTATTCAGTTACTTTTGAACTACAACTACAAAAGTAATGTTTCACAATAAAAGCAGCTCCAATTAATCTTCTTAGAATTTGGGCCGTGTAGAGTGTTATTTCAATACTGTCAAACATTACTTTAAAGTAATCCCTGGTGTAGAAAGTTATCCTCCTGGTTTGTGAAAAATTATAGTATGTACACCTGCCAACATTTCAAATTTCCAAAGAGGGACACTTGTGTTTTAGGGGGTGTGGCTGGGGGTGTGGCTGGTGGGCAGGCATTACTGAGAATTTTTAGTTTATTTCATGACCTATTGACACCTCCTTGTGTAACCTAATAAATGATTTAGAACAAGACCAAATTATTTTATTTACACAGACTAATTTATGAACACATATACTGATGTTTAAACAAACATTAGTGTGAGTTTTATTGCTGTGGAGCAATGTGATACACATATATACACCACACAGTCTAATCTCCTAAAAAGAGGGACATCAGGGTGGGAAAGAGGGACAGAGGGATTTGGGTCTAAAAGAGGGACTGTCCCTCCTTAAGAGGTACAGCTGGGAGGTGTGTGTATCCCTACAATATATATTTTTTTCATTAAAAAAAGTTTACTGCTCCTTTAACCTTTTCATTGAGCTTTCATATGTTAATTGAACTATATATAACACTGAGAGACTTTAAATTTTATTTTTTCCTTAAATGAAAGTCCATAGTTTGTTGTTAGGATGTGTGTCAGATAGAGATGTAGGTAAGTAGATGGAGAGAAACTAGACTTGTATTAAAGGCACCTACCCAGGTTAGCCTTAATTGTAGGGCATAATTGTAGAGCTGCTTAATTGTTGGGCATAGTTCCCCTTTAAGGCAGTGTTGGGCAACCTGACGCTCTCCATGACTACAGTTCATGTTGTGGCTACCTCGAGATTATGGATATTATAGACCCGATAGCTGGAGAGTCTTAAGTTATCCACCCCAGTTTTAAAGGATTGATTCAGTTTATGTTCATAGGACATAATGACCAGAAGATATATTACATTTTTTAACTGCTTAAATCTTGGCAATATTTTCATATAATTTCTTTATTTAATATGGTAATATTTATTAATGAACACAAATGATTATAATTATTAAAGCCAACATTGTTTTTATCTGTATTTTTATATAATTTATTTTTTCTATATAAGCTTAGTCCATTGGTCCTTAAACAATTTATTCTTAACATGCAGACTGTGATTTTTACTACCCCTAAATATTTTATAGCTCATTTGACATAATGAAGGTGACAAGTGCATATAAATATAACGTTGTTCTTTGTTTTAAATATAAAGTTATTTTTAGGTCTCATTGTGAATACAAATAATATCCATAACTATGTGGTTACTATTATAACTTTCTATGTTGCAGTAGATCATCTTTATAAATTGTAAACTTTCACAACCATGACTCCAAAATCTTTTTGAGAGGAACGTACTAAGCATTTTTCATGAATAATAAATACAAATAACTGTTTGTTTTTTTGCTCTCGATGGCCTGCATCTGCTTATGATTATGATCAACACTCTTTGAGCGGTTAAGCTGCCACTGCGCCAAGGAGCACAGGGGGCAGAGGTGCTGACCTCTTCATTTTACCTGCTATAGGGTTGACATCAATTGACTGTTTAGTGATGGGAAGAATGCATGAGTCCACCTGTGCAGTAATTTTCTGCGTGGGACTGTGGCTTATGAATCATGCTCATACGTCCCCAGGTATGTACTTAAGCGTATGATCATTTTACTGTATACTTGTGTGCACTTACCACCCATTTAGATTTTAACTTGAGCAAGCCCAGCATACTTCCTCTATAGCATGCATAAAGAAAATGGACAAAAGTTATGCCAATAACTCTTCCTTGTTAGTACAAAGCATTAAACAAGGCACCAAAATGCCCTTACACTTCTCCACTGTCCTGCCCTTGGTTCAAGAGATGCACAGGGGAGATTTTTAATTGTAGGTAGCTTAGTAAACTGTCATTGTGCAGTTGTAGCACTAAGAAATCTGGTCCACTGCCTATTCTACAGTGAAATTATATTAGTGTATTCCCCAGAAGGGTGTAACACTGAAGACTCTGGACAATTCTAGATATGGATTATGGGCTGTATTGTACCTGATATTCCATTGTGTGTAAAATTACTGGCAGCAAATTAAATCTATGCATTGTGGTTTATCAGAACCCACCCCCCTTTCCCATACACACTGTGGTCATAAGATCATGATAAGAGAAGATCATTTGGACTCATCTGCACCACAATCATCTCTACTGTAACACTCCTCGGGGGAGATGCAATAAGATCTGATAAAGAGGTGATAAAGGGGAAATGACTTCTCCAGTGATATCACTTCTCCAGTTCCTATGTTATTCTATGGAGCCTATGCACTAAGATTTCTCCAGTTTTGGAGATCTTAGTGCATATGTTTTATAAAATAACATAGGAACTGGAGAAGTGATAACACTGGAGAAGTCATCTCTACTTTATTACCTTTTTTATCACCGCTTAGTGAATCTCCTCCAATAAGAGAAGATCATTTGGACTCATCTGTTTCCACAATCATCTCTACCTGTAACACCCCTCAGGGGAGATGCAATAAGGTCTGATAAAGAGGTGATATAGCAGAGATGACTTTTCCAGTAAGAACATGATAAGAGAAGATCATTTGGTCTCATTTGCACCATAATCATCTCTACCTGTAATACTCCTCGGAGGAGATGCAATAAGGTCTGATAAAGAGGTGATAAAGCAGAGGTAACTTCTCCAGTGATATCTCTTCTCCAGTTCCTATGTTATTCTGTGGAGCCTATGCACTAAGACATCTTAAACTTTGTGGATCTTAGTGCATAGCCTCTATAGAATAACATAGGAACTGAAGAAGTGACATCAGTGGAGAAGTCATCTTCACTCTATCATCGCTTTATCATGCCTTAGTGCATAATACTCCTCTTTTTCTTACTTCTGTGCCCACAATTTCACTCTGTAGGAGAAATCTCTGTTTTTGCCCTCCTTCTTTATTCACCTCTATCTGCACTTAAATTTCTTGAGGGACCCTGATATCTTGTAATGCTTCGCTGGATATGTCACTGACACTTTCTGTTTGTATTGAAAACAATTGAGACAGATTGGCTGCTTATTCCCAAAATATAATCCTTCATGTCCCACAAGCCACCTTCTTTGTGAGGTCACTATTGATTTAAACCTAAATAAACAAGCAACGTGTTGTGTATCAGTGAAGCGGGTGACATCGGTCTGATCAATGTGGAAGAGACACTTTAGACCCTTTGAGTGCACAGGGAATAAATTATGGCTGGAAGAAAAATAATTTCTATTTCTGGGGTTTAGGCACTGACCTTCCACCCAGAGACCTTGCTATGAAACATAATTTTGTAACCAAATCCCCTGTACTAACATTGTCACCACTGACAGAGGGGAGAGAAGATATTCAGCACAATAACTCTTTACTGCTTCATGATGACAATAGCAAGAATTAATTTTACCAGCTTCACTTATTTAGGATGACTACGAACAGCCTTTGAAATGCAAAACTATGCCATACAGACTAATGTACTAATAACAATTGGAACAATTCTGATACAAACCAACTACACCATTAAGTAAAGATATAATTGTTCACATTTCTAATACTTTCAAGAGATTAAATGCTCCATTGAACCCACTGAGTGCCAGAGGGGTGCACAACACATCCTATATAATAATTCGCTAGAATGTTTGTCAGAAGCCATTATGCTCAGCAGAGACTACCCGAATGCATGGAATGCTGGGAGCACAGAATGCTGGGAGTTCTGTGCTTTCCGACAGTCACTACAGGGCATGACTGCGTTGGCGGCAGGACGCAGAGCAGGACCGGCCTCTTAACCCTTTCAGTACCAGAGGGGTACGCAACGCATTGCTTTGCAATGCGTTGCGTACCCCTCTGGCACTCAAAGGGTTAACATCACCCTGACCTTGGCCCGTTAACACAGGCTTTTACACTAGTTTCTCTATAATGCATTGGCACCTCTCTGGCACTCAGAGGGTATCAACAGGAATCCTTTCCCCCTTTTGTACAGTTTTCTTCAAAATTACACTCCTTCGCACCATAGGGGAATTTTTTAAACACTTCACGGTTGAGGACATCTCCAATTTATTGCCTCACAATGCACCTAGCATTCAAGGGGTTACAGCTACAAGTCTCATTGAACTCAGTGTGAGTTTTCATTTCTCCTATATAGTGCAGTTAGTTTGCTTGATGATTACTTTTTCCTTTACACATAGTGCTCCATATATCAAATGATCCTAGCGCGAAACTAAGATGGATTTCCTAAAGCTTTTACTTCCTCTCATACCTCTTTTTTATCAGTGGCTCATTAAAGCAGGCTGTAGGTCTCAGAATAAATTAATTGACTGATTGAAGAGAACCCACACTCTTCTTAATTCAAAATTTTAGTGTATTAAAAATACATTGTTTTAAATAATGAACATTTCAATCTGAGGGGACCCTTGTAAAGGCGAGGTAATACCGATCGTGGACTGAAAAGTCAGTTATATAAACCACTCTATTTTAATACACACTAGGATTCCTAACTCAAGACCAGAGTTTGGTCTCTTTGTTCATTATATTTATTTTTAAACTTTGATTATTTAAATGCATAAACCCACTTTTTCATTTCTTTCTTTCTATCTATCTATCTATCTATCTATCTATCTATCTATCTATCTATCTGTGTCTTTTTGAAAGAATGGCAGTCCCTACAAGTTTAATAAAACATGGCTGAATAGTTTTAAAGTACAAGACTGCCATTTAGAACTATGAGAAACTTTAGTCAGACCTACAGCCCAGACTTACTTATGGATTATCACCAAAATTGGCAGAGAGAAAGGCCCTGCGGAGTAATGCATGCTTTTGTAAATGAAAAAGTAGTACCTGTGATATTAGCATTTAACATGAAAAGAAGAAAATAACAAGATAATTTAAGGCCAGAATATAATTGGTGCACATGCTCAGAACAGAGCATGTTACTAAAAGTCATAGTTTGTTGGCTACCAGATACGTTACATTTCATCATCAAACAGACCTCACACAGATTTTTTTTTTTTATAACAGGTTAGACTATCCACAGTGAGCTATTGCATGTAATTATCGGATTCCTCAGATACAGCTTTCAATGGTAGGTAAACACATTAGAAAGCGGGTTAATGTATCACAATGTATGTATGATGATTTTTGTTGACTAGACCATTTTTTGCCTCATTACATTAATAAAGCTCTATTAGAAAGGCCCACTGGTGCTGCCTTTATTTTATAAGGTACTGCCCTCATATTATATATATATATATATATTAAATTATATAAATATAATTTTGTGGGGGTTGGGAGCACTCACTCCTACAGTATCTACTGTCTAGGTGCACAATCCTCAGTAGAATAGCAACATAAAACAAAGAGGGTGACAGCACCAGTGGGTCTTTCTGAGAAATATTTAATGATATTTGAACTGCAAAACAGAAGGTCAGGTCAGTGTTTCGGTCCTACATCAGGACCTTTCTCAAGACAACAGTAACAAGATGGAGGGTGGTTAAAATAGGCTGAAGAGGCCCACACACATGGTCACAAGGTAAGTGGTGGTATGACTCTCCTGGTACCAAAAAGTTGACCGCTGGGAGTAGCGTCATCACCCCAACTGATTACTAACCAATTACAATAGTGCAGAGAAAACACAAAAAGATATAGAAATATAAGTAAAGGCAGCAGTTGATACTAAACAATACAGAGATCAATCTGAAAGTGTTGAAAATAAAAAAATTGAGAACAATGTTGTTGCATAAAGTGTCACTTAATGGCTGTGAAAGTCTCCGGTACATTGCACCACATCGCAAGAAGAGTACTGCCAACACGTAAACTTTTAAAGAATACATACATATATAAAACAAACAATATCTGATCATAACACAGTAAAGTGAGATGAAAACATAGTACTTAAATATGTCGGAGCCATGTCCCAGTACCGGCGACACTGGGGAGAGATCCGGCATGTATGTTGCCGGGAATCTCCCCCACATTATCGGCAGGAACTGGGCACACGACAATTAAAGGAAACAACATATCCTGACATCTATGATGCTTAAGGTGAAAATGCAGCAATGATTCTACGTATTTGAAGATGTTAAACATAAAGATCATGAAAGTACGGTTACGTTATATTGGGCATACATAAATGTCTCTTGTATCAATGTTGAATTAGTCAATACGGACTGTCCTCATTTCAACGGTCACAAAGTTCCATGGTAACGCAGACACGCCCAGCCAAAATATGAATGATTGCGAAAAAAAAAAGATACAAAGTGAAATCAAAAGGATACACAATAACTCAGCCCAGCAGTCTTAATAACTCCTTGTGAACTCAAGGGGTTGCTAGGAGATAGATATTCAGAATGTTAATGTAAATAGAACCAGTGATTTATCAGACATGAATAAAGAGTATAATAGAAATAATAGGCTCCTATCTCTAGCAGCAATGAAAGGTGTACTGCACCCCACTGAATAGCGGCGTTTAGAGATCATAAACTTACACTACAATTAGTCTATGTGGTGAGGTAAGACTGTAGTTAGATCGAACCTACACAGGTCACGCTGAATACCCCCATAATTAGGTGTTAAATCACAACTGTCCCATGGGAAAAGGTGCAGAGAGGTATCCAGTCCTATAGTAGGAGGGTGTTTGGAATAGCAACACCCAAATGTAGTAGAGATCTATGCCCACCCCTTCCTGGAGGGATTCCTCTTGCAATAATTAACACACTGGGTCAGAATCATGTGTATTATCCTTCAAGATTGTTAATGATGGCCCACTGGACTAAATTAAGTCAGTCCGGACAAATGATTTAACACACCCTTATTGGGAGGTTTACTATCCCGAACTCTGTCCAGTTAATAAAAACAAGCATAATTGGTTTTATCATTGAGGCCTTTAGGGGTCAGTGTGTTTAACCTGTGGATCCATCTCTCCTCCAACTGGAGCAATTTCCTATTCCTATCACCACCTCTTTGTAGTTTTGGTTGGTGGTCAATCATCGTGTATTTTAGATCTGCCAAAGAGTATTTGGCCTGTATGAAATGATTTGCCACAGGTCTATCACTCTTTTGGGTGTGTAGGGCTTGTCTGATGCTGGTTCTATGATTTGCAATGCGTTCTTTAAAAGTTGTGATAGTGTTTCCTATATAAAAAGGCTGCATGGGCAAAGAATGAAATAAATCACGTATTTGCTTGTGCATGTTAAGCGGTATTTGATATCAATCTTTTTTCCAGTGTGGGGATGTTTAAAATATTCCCCAGTAATCAAGCTGCGACATGTAATGTATCCTGTACATCTGAAACATCCGTTCTTTTCTGTAGGAAGCCAAGTAAAATAGGCACTTTTGTAACAGTGTATAGGGTCAGTGAGAACCAATTTATCTCTTAGGTTCTGACATCTTTTAAAACTATGTAACGGTTTTTGTTTAAAGATCTTAGGAAGAGTGGGATTTGTTGCCACGATATCCCATCTTTGGTTGATAGTCTGTTTGATAGTATTGCTTTGAGGGGTGTATTTAGAAGTGAACACCAGTCTGTCTACTGGAGGTTTCATAGGATTCTGTTGAAGTAAATCTGTTTGTGTGAATCCAAAAGCTCTATCAAAAGCATCATTTAAAGTTGAAGTGCCATAACCCTTTGAGATGAAGAGTTGGTACAGATCCTTAGCCTGTGCTATATCTTGATCCCTATTGGAATTATTTCTGGTGAGCCTCAAAAATTGCGAGTAAGGTACCCTAGATTTAGTATGTTTTGGGTGAAAACTTTGGAAATGTAGCAGAGTATTTCTATCTGTGGTTTTCCTAAAGTTGGTGGTACCCAAACTGTTACTGTCGCGAAACACAGTGAGATCCCAGAAGTGTACCTCGTGTGGATCAGCTTGCCAAGAGAATTTAACAGGGCTATTTAGATTATTCAATTGTGTAGCGAAGTTGTTAAAAGACTCTTGGCTGCCCCTCCACAGGAGGAACACATCAGCGATGTAACGACTGTAATAAATGATGTTAGAAGTGAACAGAGGAGCAAAGTGTAGAGTTTCAAACTCAGCCATAAATAGATTTGCGAACGCTGTAGATACGTTTAACCCATTGAAGTTCCTGAGGTTTGAAGATAATACTTACACTCAAATCAGAAGTAATTCAATGTTAAACAAAATGTGAGTAACATTTTAAGGAATTCAATGAGTGGTCGATGTTGTGCGGAAGGTGACTTAATGGGGGCATTAATACAACTGACAATGCAATCTTGTGTTGGAATGATGGTATATAGAGATTTGACATCCATAGTTACTAGTAAAATATCCTCACTGTTCAGCGGCACCCTCATAATTTTGTTGATAAAATCCGTGGTGTCCTGGATGTAGAAGGGAATTATTTTCACTATGGGTTGCAGCCAAAAATCAAGATATTGTGCAAGTGGTTGTAATAAGGAGCCTCTTGCTGAAAAAATAGGTCACCCCGGTGGATTTAAAGAGTCCTTATGTATTTTCCGTAGTGTGTACAAAATTGGACATACCGGGTGGTCTACTGTCAAAAAACCACAAGTAGGCTCATCTATCCAGCCACTGGTTAAGGCCATTTGTAGAGATCTGTCTATTTCATGTTTATATTTGATGGCAGGATCAGAAGTCAATACCTGGTATGTACTACAGTCATTAAGTTGTGATAGAATCTCCTCTCTGTAGTACGCATAGTCTAAAATGACGGTAGCGCCTCCCTTATCTGCTGGGTGGATAACAATAGTAGGATGTTGGCCATATTGGATATGACTTGTCTTTCCAATTTACTTAAATTGTTCCGTGCTTTCTGTGGAGGTGGAACTGTGGCATCACCAGAAACCAACCGTACAAAGGATTTTATTGAAGGGTTAATTGATATGGGTTCAAAAGTGCTCTTGGGGTGGAATTTAGAGGTGTGAGATACCGACTGTTTGAAGTGGTCCTTCAGTTTCATGTTACGTTGAAATTGTTGAATATCAATTTGATAATCAAAATTGTTAAACTTGGGAGTAGGTACAAGTGAGAGCCCCTTTGATAATGCTATCATTTCTAAAGGTGTAAGAGTGTGGTTACTTAAATTAGATACTATGTTTTTCTTGTCAGAGGTTTAGTGGCGATGATTTTTTCTTTTACTCCGTCTGTTATGGGGGTTTTTTGCGGCGGACCTCTGTAGGTTCGATCCAACTACAGTCTCACTTCACCACATAGACTAATTTTAGTATATGTTTTTGATCTCTAAATGCCACTATCCAGTGGGGCGCAGTACCACCTTTCATTGCTGCTAGAGATAGGAGCCTATTATTTCTAGTATACGGTTTATTCATGTCTGATTAATCACTGGTTCTATTTACATTAACCTTCTGAGTATCTATCTCCTAGCAACCCCTTGAGTTCACAAGGAGTTATTAAGACTGCTGGGCTGAGTTATTGTGTATCCTTTTGATTTCATTTTGTATCTTTTTCTTGCAATCATTCATATTTTGGCTGGGCGTATCTGCGTTACCATGGAACTTTGTGACCGTTGAAATGAGGACAGTCCGTATTGACTATATCAACATTGATACAAGAGACATTTATGTATGCCCAATATAACGTAACCATACTTTTCATGATCTTTA
Source organism: Rhinophrynus dorsalis (assembly GCA_037306005.1). Lineage (NCBI taxonomy): Eukaryota > Metazoa > Chordata > Amphibia > Anura > Rhinophrynidae > Rhinophrynus > Rhinophrynus dorsalis. The sequence goes on along the minus strand of CM074726.1, from coordinate 42,765,377 downwards.
TGTTTAACATCTTCAAATATGTAGAATCATTGCTGCATTTTCACCTCAAGAATCATAGATGTCAGGATATGTTGTTTCCTTTAATTGTCGTGTGCACAGTTCCTGCCGATGAGGAGGGGGAGATTCCCGGCAACATAGAAGCCGGTTCTGTCCCCAGTGTTGCTGGTATTGGGACGGTTTGTTGGCAGCACTCTTCTTGCGTTGCGGTGCAATGCACCGGAGACCTTTGCAGCCATTAAATGACACTTTATGCAATAACATTGTTCTCAATTTCTTTTTATTTTCAACTCTTTCAGATTGATCTCTATATTGTTTAGTATCAACTGCTGCCTTTACATATATTTCTATATCTTTTTGTGTTTTTTCTGCACTATTGTAATTGGTTAGTAATCAGTTGGGGTGATGACACTACTCCCAGCGGTCAACTTTTTGGTAGCAGGAGAGTGATGTCACCACTTACCCTGGGGCCACATTTGTGGACCTCTTCAGCCTATTTAAACCACCTTCCATCTTGTTACTGTAGTCTTGAGAAAGGTCCTGATGTACGAACGAAACGTTGACCTGACCTTCTGTTTTGCAGTTCAAATATCATTAAAAATTTCTCACAAAGACCCATTGTCAATCCAGAGCGAGAGAGAGAGAGTTCATCATCATCAGTAACACTGACAGTTACCCTATATAATAATTTTTGTAAGTTATGTCAATGTTGGGTGGTGTTCTGCAGTGCTCTTATAGAGTTAGGATTTATAGATATTTTATGCTGTTATTGTAGTGTAGTTTTGCTAATGGGAGGATAAGGATTTTGTTGTAGTGTTTGTCCTTCTTGGCAGTGTGCGTGTTCACTGGGGAAATTAAACTCTGTGTTTTTCTGAATTACTGTTTAAGAATTACTCTGAGTGTTCATAGCGGTACTATTTTGGTGCTGGACAATGAGGTATAATGGACAGGTAGAAGAATATTTTGATGTAGTGTTTATTGCAATGGTTCTCATCCAGGGTGCAATGGCACTTTAGTGTGCCACAGACATTCACTTAGAGTGCCTCTGTTTCTGTGATGTCTGAAAAGTTTTAATTTTGAGTTTCAAATGTATGACAATTGTTATGTGCAATATGTTTGGTTGTGTTATTCAGATGGTGAGACCAAAGAATAACAATATATTGTATTAGATACCTTCATTATACTCATGTCAAATTACCTATTGACTGTTAGGGGTGCCCCAAACATCCTAGAGTGCGTGTCAGGTGTGTCTTGACCAAAAAAGATTGAGAAGCACTAGTTTATTGGTTCCAGTGAATTGCCACTGCTGAAAGGATAGTTGAAATGTTAGTGTCAGTTTATTCTGGGTTTTATATTCTATGTCTGATATCATCAGCAAAGCACATGGAGTTGTAGAGTTAAAGGGATTGTAATGTTTCAAAATAAAAGTAACTCCAATTAATCTTCATAGTATTTGGGCCCTGGAGATTGTTATTTCAATTCTGTCAGAGTTATAGTTCAAGAGTAATTGAATGATAAAGTATCCCCCTCCTGTCCCTTTTACCTAGTGTAAGCTGCCTCCCCTCAGATGTGGAATCTGGTCTTAAGACCAGACAGCAAGGGACAATCTTCTTCCTGTGAGTATAAGGAAAACCCTGCCCCCCTTGACAGGGTTTTCAGGTTTTTCCCTTATGCTAATTGAATATTGTCCCTCTCTGCAAGCTATCTGGTCACCACCTTTCTGTTCTGAGGTGAGCAGTGTTACATCAGTAAAAGGGGCGGGAGGGGGATACTTTATCATTCAATTACTCTTGAACTACAACTCTGACAGTATTGAAAAAAACACTCTCCATGGCCCAAATACTATGAAGATTAATTGGAGCTGCTTTTATTTTGAAACATTGCTATCCCTTTAAGATGGAAGACCATAACCTGTATTTCCTGAGTTCTGTGCATTTGGGTGAGAATGTAATTGTGTGCATGTGGTTTAATTTTTATTGTGTAAGTATAAATGTGAGTATTCAATGTGGCCATTAATATGTATTTTGTTCATAGCTGATTTCTAAAATTGCTACTAGAAAATAAAATAAATAAATAAATAAATAAAAATAAAATAGACAGGACACAGAGAAAGAAAAATCACAAGGTTCTCTTTAACATTCAGTGCAAACAATCCTGAAAAATATTATATTGTAATAAAGGTGTCAATGTACCAGAATAGATTCAGTTTATCTAATTGATGCAGTTGGGTTTTTAATACAATACATATAGTTAGACACACAAATTAAATTATTAACTGTGCAACCTTCACAGCATAAGTTTATGTTACAATTCAGATTTTTTTTTTCTCTTTCTGCAGAAAATGTTCAATCACAAAGAAGGTTAGTAATCTTTCTGACATATAGAGTGAAGGAATTCTGTGACTCTTAAATGCATTAACTTTATTTTCTACCGCAATTACATTAGCACTCACATGATGTGACCTGCAGATCATGGGCAGATAGACTAGAATGAGACAGTTCATATTAACTAGTATGCAGTAGGACTAAATTAACAGTTAACTCATAACTGGCAAGGGGTGTTTTTAATAAAATGCTTCTAAATCTATACAATTCCTCACCGATCTTTATATCACTGAAACAGTTAATATATGTGCTGTAAAGACACCAATTCCCAAACAAATAATTATTCATATATCAGATACCTGCTTTTTGTGTCCTTAGCCTTGCTTTATGCAGAAAGCTACTCTAGAATAATACTGGAGATTGACATCAGTTTAATGTGTTATCCAATGTCACATTATGCCTGGGAAATGAGATTGTGATGGCACAGAACATGGACCAGGAATTTGACTAATGCATCCCAACATAACCCCCTTTAACCCCGGCTGCGCACGCACACAGCAGTCACTTAAAGACCAGGGGGCATTTTTTTTTTTCCGATTCGATTCCAGACTCCTGGAACGGCTTGCAGTGGCGGAGGGAGCCCGGAATTCCATGACGGACATAGCTCGTCATGGGTCGTTAAGTCAAAACAACCCATGTGCTATGACCATCAAAGGTTGTTAAGGGGTTAATTAGAGTGAGCCTACAGTGCTATGTATTTATGTATGTATAATTTTATTTATATGTTGCCACGCAATCTAAAAAGCTCCTTACAGTAAAACAGTGTACATTAAATTAAGAGGATAGCAATGTTTCAAAATAAAAGCAGCTTCAATTAATCTTCGTAATATTTGGGCTACGGAGAGTGTTATTTCAATACTGTCAGAGTTGTAGTTCAAGAGTAATTGAATGATAAAGTATCCCCCTCCCGCCCCTTTTACTGATATAACACTGCTCACCTAAGAGCAGCAAGGTGGTGTCCAGATGGCTTGCTGAGAGGGACAATCTTCAATTAGCATAAGGTAAAAACCTGTCAAGGAGGGCAGGGTTTTCTTTGTTCTAAGAGTTAGAAGATTGTCACTTGCTGTGAGCTGTCTGGTCAATAGACCAGATTCCCCATATGAGGGGAGGTGGCTTACACTAGGTAAAAGGGGCGGGAGAGGTATACTTTATCATTCAATTACTCTTGAACTACAACTCTGACAGTAGTGAAACAACACTCTCCAGGGCCCAAATACTATGAAGATTAATTGGAGCTGCTTTTATTTTGAAACATTACTATCCCTTTAAATAGGGATTGAATTAAGCACCACAATCATAGAAAAACAGAAATGACTTCCCTGCCCCAAGTAGCTTATCTAATTAAGTTGTCAAAAGTGCTGTACATTGCATATTGGCAGTAGGCTGGGCATAATTTTAGTGCTGTAAATGGTAAGATTTATGAGTAATTCTAAAGATGGAATGGGACAGTTCTAGATGCAGAGGGTAAGGTGAGCACATATCCCATTAAATCCGGGACTCTTATGAAAATGTCTTTGTGCAGCACTGCACAGCAATCAGTATAAACTTGTGGCGTATATGTTTTTATAATCATCCTTGGTTTAAAGGTGGTCACCTTAGTAGGAAAGGGGTATTGAGTTCCGGAGGTAAGTTGCGGGAAGGTTTAAGGTTGGAGGTTGCAGAAGTAAGTGTGTGTGTGTGGATGGTTTGACAAAATTAGAGCTTTGTGTTGAGTGTAGGAACTGACTAGCAACATAAGTCGGTATGTAATGTAGATTTAAAGGGGAGCTGATGAATAGAGAACTGCAAGACTAAGAAGCAGGACTTCCTATGCGATGCAGGGATTAATATTCAGCCATGACAGAGATCTAATGAGAACAAGATAATTACTACTCAATAAAAATAATGAACCCTCCCTGATATGATCTTGGTGTATACTGCAGGGTTGGTAGTCTGCAGATGCATTATTTTGTTTTCCACCACATTGCCATGTGTGGTCATTGCACAACTCAATGTGAAACGTGTGGTGACATATTACCATCTTCTGACACCTTCAGATTCTCCATCTGCTATTGGCAGTGGTATTTCCAGGGAGGAGCCTGAGGGCACCAGGGGACAACTGGTATATTACTATTCAGCTCCTAACCTAGCAGAAGTGGAGTATAACTAGACACCACATTGTTAACATTTTGAGCTGCTGCGGGGGGATCCTCGTGCATTTTTTTGTGGGAATTTTTGGGCCATATTGTTTTTTTTTGTTTTTTTTTTGGTTCGGTGAAGACAAGAGGCACAGTCACTGCAGAACCTGGTGTTTTCTTGGGGTATGTCTCCACATTCTCAAGAAGAACCTCAGGGTGGTTATGCCCCATATATTTTATTAGGACAGAGGTGCCAAGGTGTGACCCCCACCTTTCTCCTCTTTATAACACTGTCACATCATGGACATTGCAGTTGTAGACAATTGAAGAAGTAGTTTTTTGTGTTAGTGCTGCCTCAGTACCAGCTTTAGGAAAGTGCATCACCACCTGATCCATACCACTGCCTCTACCTACATGAAGATCCCACTCCAGCACTTCTAGTAGTACCTAGCAGCATGGTTGAGGACATACTAGACTGATCTTGTGGTAACATTAGATGATGCTGGGACTGGGGGTTAGTTGATTCAAGAGCAGGACTAATTACTGTATAACCAAGAAGCATTATATCACTGGTGATACACATTTTAAGAAACTATCTGTCCCACTCCTGGTTGATATGAACTACGAATGCTCTTATGTCTTAAACACATTTACCAACACCCTTGTCAATAGAAAGCACAACCAGTAACAGATTATTCCTTCTCTCTTGCTGGTGGTGATGATAATAATGAGCATGACATAGGTGTAGGTGTTGCACCTGGTATCACAATCATAGCAGTCTTAGGGTCAGCCACCTGCCGCAACTCTGTGCTGCCACTACTGCTCTCAGCTTCCTGGGAAAGAAACAATTTCCCCTCTTTAGATCTGTTCTACCCAAGGGATCTAGGAATGTGGTGGCGGTGGTGGCAGCACAATTTGCAGAGGATGCTGTTGAGTCTCACTGCTGCTTGTGCTGGAAGATTGCTCCTCCACATCATCAGCAGGAACAGTCTTCCTCCAACTTCTCCTAATACTCATTTGTGGACACAGTGCCTCAGTACACTCATTGCAGTGCAGCAGACAATTTGAGCAACACAGACTATAAATATACAATTTTTTTTATACTATAGCTCTAATTTTTCTCTGCATTTCTTCTTTCTCTATCTAGTCTACTATGCCATGTAGCATGGGCGGAAATTTCAGGGTCTTTTTAGTATTAAGGCAATAATTCTCATAGCCATTCAGAGCATAGATAGAAAAATGCATCATGAGAAATTCATGGAGGGTAGCAAAAATGCAGAAATTTTATGGATTTTCTATAAGCAAGAGTTTCCATATAAAAAGCGTAAAATTGTGTATTTTCTATGAAAAGACCAACAAAAAGTGACTTTTTACCCAACACTAACTATAGTGTATGATAGTTGTAGTACATACTGGCAAACACCGTCTGCAATCATTAAAACTTCAGTTTAAAAAAGTCCTTTATCCCTGTCCCATGTAAAATAGAGCATGAAAAATACATGAAACGTCAAGCAGGATGAGTCATTACTGCCCCCCTAAAATGTATAATCACATTTTAATCACTTGATAATGATCAAGAACATATTAGCTTCCGCCACAAAATCAGTATAGATTTACCAAGCTTTAACATTAAGAAGCTTGCATACCAAGTGACATCTTATTATTATCCAGGAAAGACACTATGCAGCCACAACACTTAAAAAGTCCAGGAGATAACAGAAAAAAACTCATTAGACAAATAGATAAATAGCACAGCCACAATCAGATGCTTACTTCAGGGGTTTATTGTCCTGTTCAGTTGTTATGAAACTGTTCATTAGAATCATGGAGATTCAGGAAAATGTCCAAAGGTTCTTATAACACATTTAACTAATGGCAGACAGGGCGATAAGGCTGGAATGACAGGCATATTGTGTGTCATTCTATAACTACCAATAAACTTGTGGGGATTTAACAATTTCAATCAGTGCACTTTTGTTTTTCATTGTTTTGTTACATTTCTCTTTAAGTGAAACTAGCTCACTTCAACTAAGATGCAAAAAATGTGATATACGTTGTACTGGAAAATTAGTTTAATAATGTAATCTTAAAATAATACCTGATAAAATTTGAACATGATATAATGATATTGTTTTATTCCTTCTGTTGCTACAGAGGTCTCTGTTGCATTGCTTTGCAAAATGTTGGAGATTTGTCTAGCATACAAGAGGGTTAAAGGCATTGCTATGGTTCAACAAGATTTTCTTTGAAAATTAATAGTTCCAGCACATCAAGGAGTTTGAATATCACCATAGTCTATGCGCTTCAAAAATCTTCTATGCACTTCAAAATCTTCTTTTTTCCTACAATTTATTTTCAATCTCCTAAACTGACCCCCTGAAATACTAGATTTCCACTGCTTCGTATGGCAAATTTCATAATGCAGGTAATTATTTACATTAATCGGTTTAATATAATTCTTAGTAATTATCTGTCCTTCATGGCTCAAATTTAAGTCCAGATAATTTACAGTATCTGGACTGATATTATACATAAATTTGAGACCCATATTATTATCATTTAACTTTAATATACATTCCTCTAATTCAACTATTCTTCCCTGCCAAATAATTAACAAGTCACCTATAAAGCGTCCACAGTATACCAGCCTTGCCCCCAGCCTCGCCCCCCACACATGACTTTCCTCCCATCTAGCTATGTATAGGTTGACATAGCTGGGGGCAAAGCTGGCACCCATTGCAGCTCCCCTTATTTGTAAGGGGGTCAATTTAGGAGACTGAAAAAGAATTGTAGGAAAAAAGAAGATTTTGAAGTTCAAGCATTAGAATTACAAGACACGTTTATACAAAAAGGTTATCTTAAAGATGAAGTACAGAAATCATACCTTAAAGTGTTGTAGATGGATCACAGTGATCTGTGGACACCTAAAAGCAAAGATCAAAATAAATTAAATAAAGATAAAAACAAGGTACATTTTATAACACAATATAATAAAGAACATTATAAAATTAAAAATATATTAAAAAAAAACACTGGCCATTATTATTAAAAGATCCAGTTTTAAAACAACATATCTCTGATAATCCTGAAATAATATATAAAATGAATTGAAATTTAAAAGAAATCTTTTCAAAAAAGAAAAAATCTAAAATGAGTTGTAAGAAAAATAGAGAATTAAAAAAAAATATATATATATATATATATATATATGGTGTATTTAAATGTGGTATGGATAGATGCATTACTTGTAATTTTATTAAATATAAAGTAAAATAATTTCTGGACAAAGAAGATAAAGTTATTAAGATAAATGATCATATTACATGTAATAGTCAATATGTAATAGATAAAATAACTTGCCCTTGTAACAAAAGTTATATAGGAAGGACAAAAAGAAAATTAAAAGATAGATTCCTGGAACATATAAGGGCTTTTTTCAATACAGATGTAAAATATCCCCTAGCTAAATTGTGTAGGAGAGAGACATATTGGATATTTAGATGCCATACATTATATCCAAATGGACATAACGATAAGATAGACATCCATACATATATGGGGTAGGATGTCTGTTTTGTCTGCTTTGTCCTATTAGTGATATAAGAGATATGATATTATTGTATCTCTGTTAGATTGTCCTATAAATTTATTGTGTCATTATATATTATTGGTATGTGTTATTTTTATATTCAATATTATTGTATTTTATCTTGTACACAGAGGAGATTTGAATTTAATTTAGATTATGGGGTTAATGCGTAGCAGTTGAGTCTAGAATGGGAGGGAGAGTATTGTTAGCCTTAAAGGGATAGTAATACTTCATTTTAACTTTATTTTATTCTGTAGGCATTAAAAAAACATGAAGAATGATATAAGTCTTATCTCTGAAACCTTTATGGTTTAAGAGATATTCACAAACAAAGTATCCCCCCCTGTTCAACCAGATCAGAAGGGAGATGCCCAGGTAGACTGCAGAGAGGGACAATCTTCAATTAAGATAATGGAAAAAGTTGAAAAACTTGTCAAGGGGGGGAAGGGCTTTCATTGTTTTCATACAAAGAAAATTGTCCCCTTCTGTTATCTGTACTGTCATACAACCAGACTCACATCTGAGAAGAGATGGCTTACACTAGGTAAAAGGGGCAGGGAGGGGAACTTTGCTTGTGAATATCTCATAAACCATAAAGGTTTGAGAGATAAGACTTATATCATTCTTCATGTTTTTTTAATGCTTACAAAATAAAATAAAGTTAAAATGAAGTATTACTATCCCTTTAAGATTACATTGCACATGACAGGGCTTTTTATTTGAAAAAGAGTGATAATATTAAGCAAAAATGCACTATATAAGAAGAGAACGCTGAGGACCTCCTTATCAAACTCCCTGATTAAGTATGAAACGAGTTGGAGGACTCTGTCTCATGATATATTCATATATATGCGAGCATTTTTATCCGCAGTAAGCCAGTATTTGTACTAAGTTATATCTAAGCTGGATCAGGATTATACATCCCAGTGGGAGGGATATGATTTTGTACCAATAGAGCTGACAGATAGAAGGGAGACCTCAGCGGAGGCAAGAAGTGATCCCTTTCTTCCTTTATCATCTTTGATCTTGAGATTTATCAGCTTTTACAGGACTATGGAGAAACGAAGCCCCAGGTAATATATACCATTTGGACATCCAAGAGCTCATATATACAGAAGGGGGAGGACTTTAAGGACACTCTAGAAGTTGATCATTGTATCTTTTACTCAGTTGAGTTGAAAGTATTGTCCGTTGGATATAACATCTACATTATAAGATCTATATATAAGACTGTGACAAGTCTCTGTCAGCCCAATATATTTTTCAGCTGGGTCTCTACAGCTTTAAAGGGATAGTAATACGTCGTTTTAACTTTATTTTATTTTGTAGGCATTAAAAAAACATGAAGAATGATATAAGTCTTATCTCTCAAACCTTTATGGTTTATGAGATATTCACAAGCAAAGTTTCCCCCTCCCGCCCCTTTTACCTACTGTAAACAATCTCTTCTCAGATGTGGAATGCAGTCCATAGACTGGACAGATAACAGAAGGGGACACTCTTATTCCTATGAAAACAATGAAATCCCTGCCCCCCTTGACAAGCTTTTCAGGTTTTTCCCTTATCTTAATTGAAGATTGTCCCTCTCTGCAGTCTACCTGGGCAGCTCCCTTCTGCCCTGGCTGAAAAGTGTTACATCAGTAAAAGGGGCGGGAGGGGGACACTTTGCTTGTGAATATCTCTTAAACCATAAAGGTTTGAGAGATAAGACTTATATCATTCTTCATGTTTTTTTAATGCCTACAAAATAAAATAAAGTTAAAACGAAGTATTACTATACCTTTAAAAGAACATTATATTGGCTATTGCAGATATCTATAATATATTGAATACGGTTTGTTTTGAGATTGTGCACGATTTTATGCTCCGGAGCTTTAGCATTTATTAATATAGTAATATTTTCATTTGTGATATATATGTGTATATTTTGTATTGATTTTTAATATGTTATTTTAATAAATGTGTTTATTATTATACTTGTTACTGTATTTTAATGTATACTAACATATGCTACTTGCAGTATTCAAGAGGTACCAGTGCCGTTTCATATGCTTATTATGCTTTTCAGAGACTTTGTCTGCTGCCAATCTGAGAGGACATAACCGGGTTTGGCCCTCAGAGCAACAAATCTGACTGCATATTCTCAGAGCAACAAATCTGACTGCATATTGTCAGGACTTGTACAGACACTGTTGCAGATCCTGGACAGGTGCAAGGTGTTTTGAAGTCTCTACAAAGATAAATTATGTCAGCTCTCAATCTGTATCTCTCTTGTACATGTCTCCTGTCTTTTGACTGTGTCCTGTCCCTCTGTGGATCAAGTCTGACAGACCCAGAACTCCACATAAAATGTATAATACTCAGCCTTGTACCATTTTCCACCGGTAGATAGAGAGACCCACATGCACTGCCTGCAAGCCAGCCTGTTCCAGCCTTGTACCACTGTTCCACAGGGGAGGTATGGCAATGAACAGGGAGGGAAGAAATAAACATGCCAGGGAGGGAAGGACCCAACATACTCTTGACCTAGCCCAAGGCTTTTACCATTGTCCTACTTATAGTCCCAGAACTCCACATAGTCTTACACCCAGCCTGGTTCAACTGACCCACTTACACTAACTGACACCAGCCATGTAATACTGTACCACTGGTAATCCTGGAACTAAATATTGACTGAGTGACCCCATCCTTGAACCACAGTTTCACTGTTAGTTCCAGAACCCCACACAGACTGTCTATTCTCCAGCTTTGTTCCATTGTCCCATTGGTAGTTCAAGAATCCAACATACACTATCTGACACCCAGCTTTATACTATTTCCAGTTTAGCACCAAGTGGGTAAAAGAGTTCCTTTCTGACTCCAAATAGCAGTCATATAGTTCCCTGGATCAACAACCTATCTGCATTGAAGCCATCTGTCATAATTTTCAATATTGTTTTGTGCTAGACAGACATCCATTGCTTTTTTTAAAGCAGTTACATTATCTGAAAATACAACATCCCAAGGCAAAAAATTCCATAGCTTTACCACCCTTACTGTAAAAAAAACCCTGCTTTTGTTTTAGTCAAAAGTACCTTTCCTCTAGTTTTAATTGATGACATCTTGTTCTTAGCTCAGCTCTTTGCATAAATAATTAACTGAATAGTTATTTGTATTGATCTTGAATGTATTTGTAAATGGTAATCATATCACCCCTTAGGCATCTCTTCTCTAATGTAAACAAACCCAGTTTGGCTAGCCTCTCCTAATAATTCAGATCCTCCAATCCCTTTATCAGTTTTGTTGCACATCTCTGCACTTTTTCCAGTTCAACAATGTCTTTTTTAAGAACTGGTACCCAAAATTGAAGTATAACAACACTAATAATAATAAAGTTCACTCACTACATGAGAAATACACAATATTATTGTGCATGTCTCATGCAATGAGTGAGCTTTAGCTTATATAAAGTGCCAGAGCCAAATATCGATCCTTGCATGCAGTGCCATAGAATATCTCCAAGATCAATAATAAATTATGTGGCAGTGGTCTTCATATGCTGGTGTTATTTGGAATGAACTAACTGTTGGCAGTGGCACACTCTCTGACACATCAATAACATCACACTTCTCTTATCTGCCCCAGAGCCCTGGGAACTTCTTGGAGTACTTCTGCTGCTGACCTGTTCATGGTGTGTCTCCCTGTCAGATCTGTGGTTGTGCTACAGGTGGGATCTCATAGCATAGGTGCATAGGTGTGTGAACCTGCTTTCCCCCTGATCATGTGTTTTTTGCACAGACAACAGATGGCAACATGCTTCGTTTTTGGAACCTAAGTGATTGTTTTTGACTGAACTCTAGACTTGTGCACGGGCAAAATTTTCGGTAAAATTCGAATTCGGACAATTTTTTTTTTTTTTAATTCGGATGATCCTAATTTCGGACCGGGCCTATTCGATTCGGACGAAATTCTGATCCATTCCGAATTATTCGGCCGAATTTAACATGGGTTAAATTATAGCAGTGCGCCTCCGTGCACACTGCTATCATTCTTTGCAGACAGGGTGTGCATTTAGAAAAAGATCCATCCCAAAAACGGACATTGTCGTACATTGCCAGTCTGTGCATGTCACCTCTACTCCAGCATGGGATGCCAGTCACAATGCAAACGTCGAACATCGAGAACCCATGCCTGTCATTCAATTTAGCATGTTCGAACATCGAAACCCCATGCCTGTCCTTCAATATAGCATATGTTCGAACATCGAAACCCCATGCCTGTCCTTCAATATAGCATATGCTCGAACATCCTACTCAACATAAGTGGTCGACTCGAACATGGACAAACTACATGTCACATTCTATGTTAGTACATGGGTAAAGATTAAGGTTTCATTTTCTGGTACCAGCCTCCTACCCTACTGTCCCTTTTAAAACCCAAATTCCTCTCTCTCGTTTTCCTATCCTGATTTCCCCTCATATCAGATAACTCTATGTGTATATACATTGTAGTGTTTCATACTACATCAAGAATAAACATCAATGATTGTAATGTGATAGATGTAATGTGTTAAAAAGAAAAATTGAGACATTCTGTTGTGAACAAACTGCAACACAGGAGAGAAATAAAAAAAAATGCTTGACATCTATTCTGAAGAGGGGTCCACAGCATTGTCTTAGTATAGCAATATCACCGTTTTCCGTGAGTGTGCAATACAGGGCTCTACGGTAATTGCTGGGCATTTCCCAACGTCATAATCAGGGGATGATGGGAGTTGTATTCTAACTACTGTTAGGAAACACATAAGTGATGCACATTCATCTCGCACCCTAGAAATTATTTACACAAGAGGCAACTCCCCCAAGTAATACTAGCCCCTTTCCAAGTGAAAGGACTTCCAGAAAGGCTTCAGATCTCTTAGTGACTCACCTGTTATTGCCAGTCAGCGGGACCCGGAGAGTAGGAGGGGGTGATGCTATGGCTGCAGATTAAGTCTGGCACGGTGCTCTTAGTTGGTCACTCGTCACAATGTTGAGGCTCAGCCCGGACAGCACCTTCTGGGTGGAGACACCTCACAGCAATCCTGTTCAGGACACATCATGCACTGTTGTGCACTCATACTAGGGATCCCAAATGTTTAGACTCATTTCGTACAGGGGGCACCCTCCTGTATTTGTAAAACCTCTCTAGCAAATCTGGGACGGTAGACCTATTTACTCAAGTCTTGACTTTAGGTGGGCGATAAACAATACAAAATAGGCATAATGTTTCACTATCACATAATTCACGTCACTGAAGCAGCCAACAGGCATCGGCACTGAGTGAGCATAGGGCTGCCCGGCTGCTGACAGTCACACTGATGGAACACCCTGCAACACAGAACTGGCAGAAGAGCACAAAATAAACATGCTATGGGACGGCAAATTGCCACCCCTGTCAAAGTGCCGCCTGGGTCCATGGACCCACTGGGACCCGTGTAAGGGCCGGCCATGTATTCGAACAAATACCTAATATTTTTTTATATTTTGCACAGGAACAAATATTACTTGCTCTTGCAGTGGCAATAACTGGAACTAATGCTGGCTGCCTACCTATGCCTAGCCTAATGCTACCTGCCTGCCTACACAACAACTGTACACTCTGTAATCTCTTCTCTCTCTGAGCTCCAACAACGCAATGAGGAAATGCAGGCTGTCTGTCTGTGTGACTGTCATTAGTCCAACCCCCATCATGAAACGAAGAAGGCTATTCGAATACAGACAAAAGAGGGAAGTAGTGCATGAAACGGAGAATGGAATTGAACTAGAAACATGGAGGGAAAATTATGTAGGGAAAGTAATTGAGCGCGCACAGGAAGTACAAAAAAGTCCTGGTCAAAAGTAGTCAAAACTTTTGGAAATGTGTCGATTGCTGAAACTTCCAAAAGTTTCAACGAATTTCGGACCTGGGCTGTTCGGAGTCGGATCATTTTTTCCGAATGACCCTTGAGTTTCGGATTGGCCGAATGTCTCCGAATGACCCCATTTTCGACTAAATCCGAATGTCTCGGAATGAATTCGCACATGTCTACTGAACTCTGCCTGTCCTTATCTATGATCGGATCCCAACTTTACCTTTTGGGTTTTGACTTTGATCTGATGCCTTTCATGATCAGACTGTGGTAGTCACTGCCAATTCTTGGCATGTGACTGTGTCAGTCTCTGGACTGGATATATACAACAAATAGGAGATATAAACCACTGCACCTCTTCCCCCAATATACCCCAAAAAGACAATCAACAAATGGTATATAATATGGTAAATATACAGTGAGAAAAATCAAACAACAACAAAAAAATATAGTAGAGAGTTTTCTTCTGTTGGGCTCTGGATGAAGTGACATTAGGTCACAAAACATGTTAGCCATTATACATACATACATACATACATATTTCCAACTTTGATTTTATATATGTATTTGTGTTGGAATATGTTTTAATATTTGGCTGTAAAGGCTATATATATTTATTATATATTTTGTCTTCTTTTCTAAGGTATACATTTTGTACTTGATTATATTTCGGTACACTGGCTCACTTACTATTTAAGCTCCATTAACTATGTAAATAGGAGTTGATATATTTACAAAAGGAAACAGGTTCGGCCCGTTGGAATATTGTGTGTGTTCTTACCCTGTATTCGAGTGGCTGATTCCACAAAATAATAATAATATATCACCCTTTGCTTATCAACGAGGAGCTGACCCCAACCATGATCTGGACCTGAGAGAACCACTGCACTGGGGTGTGAGCCAGGGAAGGTGACTGAACCAAGAAGAAGGTTATATCCTCTAAGAAAAGAGAGAGCAAAATTCTTAAAGAGATCTCCTGTGGTGTTTGGTGGAGGACCTTTTTTGTTGATTGAACATATTATGCTTAGAAAGACTCTTTGCGCAGCTTTTTTGTATAATTTTGTAGTTAATCACTGGTCTAGGCCTGGCTTAACTGGGGTCAGATATTTGACCTTGCATTCGAGAAATCTAACACACGGCACTGACCCACAACAATAATTCACACCTGGTCGACTATGATCCCTAGCACTTCTGTCAAGCTACTTAATAGTTGAAACTTCCTTTCATTCTTGGTTTTTGGGACCCTTGACCTCTGGGATCCTGTTGACAGGTTCTAGTCCACCACACCATATCAGACATCTAAGGAATTGTAAGTGAGCCTACAGTTGACCTGATGAAGTATAGCCCATGGCTCACTCTTTGATGAGGGGAGAGTTGTAATGTCCCTAGTGCTAACTGCAGTAGTGAGCCAGAATATTAATTCATTTAAGGTTAACTCTAGCACTCTTCGCTCCATGTATGTACACCCCAAACCCTGGCCAAGGAGCTTCTGAGTTCAACATCAAAGACAGTGCTAGCACTGGACATAGCCGGAGCAGGGAACTAACCCTGAATATTTGATCCAGGGTTCCAGATATTCTGCATATACCGAGATATATAATTCTCTATGAGGTTGTGTTGTCATGCTCAGGACAATGAAAATTTTCCAAGGGGTCATCAGGACTGAAGGGATTACCAATGGGGATTGATTTGGCCCATTGCATAATCTGGCAATAGTCATCAGGATTTATATTCGTTGAAGTCAAAGCTGGAACTTGTTGGCAGCCTCCTGAGGGAGGAATTTGGATCTGCAAGGGAGGGGGGGCTTCAGCAGTGTGGGTTATAAATACTAGGGACTGTGACCATCTTTTGTTGGACTTATTTGGCTTTTGTGGGATGGACACATACCTTGGCTGCTTTCCTATAATCCTCTCTATTCTTTCCACTGAAAATAAAGAGTTGGGAAAGAGATTACAGCTTGATCTGGATTATTTCTGGACGCTGAAAAACAACCTACTGCTGAGTCAAGGTCATGCAACATCCCCAAACAGCCAGTGGCTCATTGTGGATGATGGGGGTTAAAATATGCAACAGCCAGGGGTTCAAAGTTTGACCACACCTGTTTTAAGGTTTAACCTCTTTACTCCTGAGAGTCCCTGACCCTAAAGGTGTAGAATTATTTATTATTCCGGCTCTGAGCTGGCGAAATCAGTCATACTCAGCACTGCCTAATTGTCACGGTTTTTGAAGACTCTCAGACTTAAGGTTTGGTAAAAACTTAACTTTAATAAAAGTTAAAGGCAGTCCCCGTAGGGTAAACATACATAACAATACAACATCAATAGATCATACAATAGGTTCGACCGGCCTTGCCTAAATATTGGGCAAGGCAACACAAGTGACAGTATAAATGACAGGCTCTACTGGCCTTGCCTATACCGGGTAAGGCAACCGTGAGATGACAATTCCGGTTCTACCGGCCTTACCAATACCGGGCAAGGCAGCCCAATGGAATGCTGAATGTAGGCTCTACCGGCCCTGCCAATACCAGGTAAGGCAACCTTTAAGATGGTGAGTTACAAGGTTCTACCGGCCTTACCAATACCGGGCAGGGTAGCCCAAGGAGGTACTGTAGTAGGCTCTACCGGCCCTGCCAATACCGGGTGAGGCAACCTACAGGGGCAACCTACAGGATGGTAACGTTCAAGGTTCTACCAGCCTCACCAATACCGGGCAGGGCAGCCTGAGCGAGTAGACCAGCTGTCAGGTAACTAAGACAGCAGAGGGCATAAGTATAGGGGTCTTACTCAGCAGAAGTCTATTGCCAGGGATAATCAGACAACTGCAAGGAAGTGGACAGTGACTGACCACAGTACTGGATGTTTCAGGAGCAAACCAACGTCCGAACGTTGGGACTAAGGGTAAACAGCGCCACCAGGTTTAATGGAGTAAACCAGCGACCGCACGCTGGAACCAACAATGTATATCTCAACCAGTTTAGTGTAGTAAACCAGCGTCCGCACGCTGGGACCAACAATGTGTATTGCAACCAGGTTTAATGGAGCAAACCAGCGTCCGCACGCCGGAACCAACAATGTATCTCGCAACCAGTTAGTGGAGTAAACCAGAGTCTGCACGCTGGAACCTACAATGTGTATCGCAACCAGGTTTAGTGGAGTAAACCAGCGTCCGCACGCTGGAACCAACAATGTATATCGCAACCAGGTTAGTGGAGTAAACCAGCGTCCGCACGCTGGAACCAACAATGTGTATTGCAACCAGGTTTAATGGAGCAAACCAGCATCTGCACGCTGGAACCAACAATGTATATTGCAACCAGGTTTAGTGGAGTAAACCAGCGTCCGCACGCTGGAACCAACCATGTATATTGCAACCAGGTTTAGTGGAGTAAACCAGCATCCGCACACTGGAACCAACAATGTGGATGCAATAGCGAGGAGAACAATGTCGCCAGAGCGACAGCTGGATCGCGAGACTCAGGAACCGTCAAGATTAACCCGTGAGGTGCTGGAACACAGGAACACCAGAATACAGGCACACAGAAACGCTGGAACACTGGAACATCGGAACGTTAACGTACAGGAACACTGGAACACCGGAATGTTAACGTACAGGAACACTGGAACACCGGAACGTAGCAAGTGACAGGCACAGAGCAGCACGAATCACGGGAACCATGATAATAATCCAGTGGTTCTCAATCTTTTTTTGCTCGGGGCACCCCTAATACCTAATCTTGAACATTCGGGGCACCCTAACATATTTAATGTACTTTATCAAGGGCATAATGAAGGGTACAATACATAAATATACAGTATTATTAGGTCGTATAATCAGAATACCATAACTAAACATATTGTGCATAACAATTTCTATAATTCTTTATTTAAAAATCCATTTTTGTTAGTCTTTATAGAAAACACAGGGCACCCTAAGTTGATACCCGTGGCACACCAAAGTGCCACGGCACCCTGGTGGACAATCACTGGCATAATCCGAAAGCACATAAAACCTACCTGACCCACTCAATCTACTCCTTTCCTGAAGTCTGTAACTTTAGACCCTAACTGAATTTTTCCTAATTTTATTATAAGAATATCCATGGCAACAGCAAAAATGGACATTTTGAAATTGTTATAAATTAACATCTCTACTCAACTGATATACCTTTCTGTACAGCTGTACTTTCTTCCTTATTTCAATTTCAGAGTCTTGTTATTTTCATCCAAGATATAGAAGTTCACATACTTTTATGCATGAGATTATAACAATATGAAATGTAATTCCACAATTAGGCAAACTATAGAAACAACTTTATGATGTCTTGTCCAAATAATCTAATATAGCTAAAGATTTTAATGTTCTGTGACTGCTCTCTGCTACATCCCACCTTGGCCCCACATCCTTTAGCCCACCCAGCAAGCATCTAAACAGGACCCTGGGTTCCATCCATTGCACATATTTCAGTGCTTATTCTCTCTGTCACCTGAACTTAAAATAGTGGTGTCTAAATCCTTTTCCTGAAGAACATAAGAAAAGAGCAAGGAATAGAGGCTCAGTAATGGAAGGGCAGTACAGAGGAGCATACTTACATGCACAAAATGATAGCTTATAATGATAATTATATGTTCTGTCTCATTGTTAAATATTAGGCAAATATTATTGTTTTGCACCACATCATATTAATTGAATTTGTATGGGGGACTTGATAGACTATGTCTGAAGGTAGCAAATGGTCCCAGGGCCTTAGTATTGACATCCCCGACAGTGCAAATATATTTTACTGTCCTGAGATCCACCATGGTGCCATTAAAATTAGGGCCAATTTTCCTACACTATAGGTTAATGAAGAACAGCAACAATTGATAAAAATAAGATTGATAAATTACATGTGATAACAATTAAATACATTTACTGAAGGGAAATCATATCTTTATATTTTAATTTACTTTAGAACCGTACATTAATATACAGGAGTGCTTCATATAGTGGTCTGCTATATCTATAAGTGAAATAATTCTACTGCATGTGTAGATATTTGGAAAAAGTAGGCATACCACTTTTACTCACATCTGGTGGAATCTGGTAAAGTTGGTTACTACAGGTTGTAGTAATTAATTTGTGTGTGTGTGTATATATATATATATATATATATATATATATATATATTATGAAACACAATTCCAATGGTTCATCTACTTTAGGCAGTATTCATAAAGAAAGCCAAAGTACGGAGCTTTACCCCCTTACTGCATTAACAGTTACACACATTTAAAAGAGATTTTAACTGAGATTACAAGGTTCAGCAAAGCTTGGATGAGTCTAGCTACAAGTCAAAAAACAGAGGGGAAGGGGGAAGTCAGATGGGCTGGGGGAGGTAGACACAGGAGGGTCTGGATCCACCACCAACAGGAACAAAAACAGGATCAGAAACAGGCAGAGAAGAAACCCAGGGCATGTCCCAGTCTGTGGGGGTGAAGATGCTTACTGCAGAGCCTGTGAGACCAGGGAAGGAGAGCATATGGCTCGGCCTAATCACTAGGTAGACTGATGAGAACTTTTCTGTATACGTGTCAATGGCTCCTTGCTTCTTGGAAGAGTTTCTTTCGGAACAGCAGTAGTGTTTGCCAGTCATCAGGTAGTTAGGAAATGTAGTTCATTTTAAAAATATTGTGCAGTTGTTATGCCTCAGGATTGTTCCACTATTGTCTTTCTATGTATGTCCTACTGTATCACTTTTCCTGTAAAAAGACAACCAGAAGTGCAGCAGAACACCTCAAGCCTCGCTTTCTTTCACTCAAAACACACACACACACCTCTCTCTCTGGGGCTGAATTTGATATCATGCAAAGCAGGCAACAGCCTAGAGGACCAGGCTGTGGCTATGCTGGCCACACCCACAATGCTAGTTGTGTATGCCCATAGAATCCCAGGGCTACTACAGCAGTCACTTGCTCCTGGTTTAAGATGGTGTCACGGTAAACAGGCAAAGAAGGAAAGACACAAAGATAAAATATAACCCCCTTGATTTACTATAACAAAAATAATGGTAGAGCCCACACAGAAGCCCATACATATACAAATAGGACCCAAGGTCCCTCCGGAGCTGCACACTGTGCTGTGCACTGCGCTACTCAAGATCTCGAGACTAGGGAGGTGACTCAAATGGGACAACAGAAGAATGGTAGAATATGTGTATGTCACCACTTGGTCTGCGAATGGAGGCAACAGAGAGAGAGCGCAGACCACAGCCAGGAGACACCGAGACTACAGGTCAGGCAAGCAGGTAGTGTAGGGAGCAAGTAGGCAGCCAAAGTCACAGGTCAGACAAGCCGGGGACTACACAGAGTGAGAGTAACCAGGCCACTGGTCAGGCAACCGGAGACTATGCTGAGTGAGAAGGAGCTAGAGCCACTGGTCAGGCAAACCTAGGACGACAAGGAGCGAAAATAACCAGGCCCACAGGAAAGGCAACTGGAGGCTACACTGAGCGGGTAGTAGCCAGGGCCACTGGTCAGGCAAGCCGGGGTCATACACAGAGCGAGTAGTCAGCCAGAGCCACAGGTTAGAACCGATGTGGGTAGTCAGACAAGCCGGGGTCATACACAGAGCGAGATTCTCAGGCAAACACAGGTCACAATGGAGAGCAAGAGTAACGAGCAGAAACACCACGTAAGGGCAATGACTCCCAGGCCCAAAGAGGTTTATAAAGGAGCAAAAGGAGGCGGGACACAATAGGCCACCCAGAATAGGCCTATAAACAGGCGTCCATGCTAGTGCCTGTTACCTGATGTCAGCAATGAGGAACTGGCCGAAGGCCATGCCGGCAGGGGGCCATACAGAGGTAGGAAGCACAGGAAAATTTAGCCTCTAAGGGAGACTGTGATAGATGGTCAGTTTATTTTCCAGTATACCAACCACTGTAAGAAATATAGAAATTTGAATGGACCCAGACGTGTAGAGGATCAGATGTTGTTGGAAATTGTTCTCATTTTGCAGAAGTTATGGGTAGATGCAACCAGATGCAATTATCCGTTTTACTAAGAAAACAACCATACCAATAGGAATGTTACAGTGTTATACGATGCATCTGATACAATTCTTGAAGACATCCTTAGAAGACAATGGGCCTTATCCATTAGGCTAAAGAGGTTCAGTACCGGAAGGAGCAAACCGAGCGCTTTATAGGGTGGAGGCAATACAAATCCCAATTGATTTAATTTGAGTTTTTAACCCCTTGAATGTTAGTGAGATCTCCAAGGCATTGTGGATCAGTGCTTTGGGGACCTCTCTAACACTCAAGGTATTAAAATCCCTATTTAAATCAATGGTACTTTTAGTAAAATGTATTTGCTCCCTATAGTGCATTTTATTTCCTCCAGAATTGCATCTCTTTAGATTGATGAATAATCCCAATATGCTATAATTAGTTCATCTTTTTAAATAAACTGTAATGCCGGGGGGGGGGGGGTTATGCATTAAGATGTGATAAAGAGGTAATAACATTGCACTTGAAGAGTTTATCACACTCGAAAAGTCATATCCACCTTATCCCCACTTTATCATACCTTTGTACATCCCCTGTCTGGACAGTCAGGATATGGTGCAGCAATCTGAATCCTGGAAACCCCAATGAATAAGATTCTACTGTAATATTTTACTAATGTTAAACTGGCAATGGATTTCTTTCTGAGGAGCTCTACTGTAGAATATCAGATTTCTTTCCAGCACATTTTTACTTTTAATCTCTGCAAGAACAGTGTGTGGCTAAGATCAGGGTCAAATGAAAATGCTTCCAAGTGAATATTAATTCATATGCAAAGACCAAAAAAAAAATATATACATGCTGCAGTAACAATACTGGCGTTGGTATTTCTTTCTGTTTTGTAGTTTTTGCATAAGAGACTATGATTTATAGGAATTAGGTTCTTATACAAATTAGTTTTTGTCTCCCCTCCACGCACCCACCTAGCTATTGTCTAAGTAGCTACTGAGCAGCTACTGTAAAATCTAATGATCTTTTATGAAAGCTTGGAACTGTAGGCTTACTTTATCAGTGATCTTTAGGCTCTTATTGGGGTGGAGGCATTGTATGGTTTACCAGAAAATTACACTTTCTACCTTCTAGGTTTTGTAGCGGGGGTGGGGGTGAAGCAGATAGAAAATTGTGCAAATACAATTTAATAAAAAGCTAGGAATTAGCAAAAAATGTGACAAAATAACCTGACTACGTTGATAACCGATATTGTACTGTATTGTATTAGCGTTCAATAGAACTTTGGTTTCCTAAGTTTTTTCTTTAAAGTTGACACTCAAACAAAAGCAGGACATTTTTTAAATTCCCTTTCCATGTTCGTCCTTAGCACTGGAAAGCTGTTCCTTCAATTTATAACCTTTTCAAATACACAATGTTTTTTACGTTTTCTGACCTGTAACCTTTGATCATACTCTCTTTTTAGTTTACCCCTTTTTTCCTCAAACACTTAGCCACTGGACCTTATTAAGTCTCCTAATATATTTAAAGTTCTCTGTCATATGAACCATCTCCCTTCTTTCTTCCAAGCTATAATCATTTTGAATCTATCCTGGTAAGCTTTGTTATAAAGACCTTGCACCATTTAAGCATTTCTTCCAATTTCTTGATTTACTTTTGAATATTTGGTCTTGACAACTGAACAAAGAGATTCAGGTGAGGATTGATTTTGGAAATGGTTAGTGTGCTTCCCTAACGGTGAAGGGTAATTGGTAGAATTACATTTAATATTTCAGTACTATATCTTATCTACATCTTAGCTCAATGTGAAAGAGCTCCATTTTAAGAAGGCACAACCTTTATCCTTGATAAGGGTCACAGTGCGTCAGAGAGTTAAACTCAGTGATGAAATGTAGCCTTCCAAAAATAGATTTGTTTTTGCAGCGGCCAAACTCCCAAAAATGTGTACAAGATGGTAAGATCAGCAAACCAGTTATGTGCTTGCTCTGAACCTTCCCATGACAGTCCAAACTGGTCTATGGTGTTCCCCATGCATTTTTACATCCTACTGTGATAACCTGCCCAGTGTTTCCTAGCAGTTCCTTGCTCTTTTGAGTTTGAGACTCTGTATGATAACACATTTTGTTCTTAAGGTCAGGAGACACATGTAACAAAGTATGTATTGGCAGCAAAATTATCTTCCCTGGGAGAGGAAAATGTCTTTTCTATCATTTGGATTAAAAACTAGAGATGGGCTAACAGTTCCATTTTCTTTGAGCTAGAATTTTCTCAGAAAAAAACAAAACTTTTCCTTTATTTGCTGCAGAAATTCCCACAGGTGGGAAATCCATTTTTTTTACCCCAAATTAAATTAGAGAGAAAAAGTTGATCATTTTGCCTATGCTTTCAATGGCTGTAAAATTTATACTGCCAGTTTTACAGCCTACAAATCACATTCACATTCCATACAACCATACAGAGAACTAGCTAGCACCAAAACATCTTAAATCAAGCAACTCCAGCTCATCCTCTTTGCCTGTTTTCCTCTATACAGCTATTATGCAAAAATTGGCAGCTCTCTCTTCTCTCCAAAGTGCTATAGTGTAAAGTATTACAGTAAACTATACTATAAACCTATTATCTTCACAATTATCTTTGCAAACTGCAACAAAGGATAAAGTACAGCACAGCAGCAGGTAGAGTCCACCATACCACAGAATAAACGTACCCCTCTTGTTCTAGTCTGTAGTGGGCGTGCGTGTGTGTGTGTATAAAACACAGGATGTCCAGTTATGCCTGTTGTATGTGTGCCTTGTATTTAGTGTTATGTTTTATCTGTGTAACACCTGCCATTTCAGTCTCAGCACACTTAGGATCATGTGCTTTTGACTTTGACTGTCACCTATCAGTAAAAACATTTTAACGCTCTTTCACTCCCACATTCCTGTACCCCACCCATCCAGAGAACAGCTGACTAGCACTGCTTCGCCTAAAATCAAGCAATCCCAGCTGTCCTTCGTTGCTTGTCTGCCTCTAAAATAGTTAGCATCAAAATTTCAGCAGCTTTCTCTCCCAAGCACAGATTGACAACGGTAAACTGGCACCCCCATTTTAGCTTGTTAATTTAGAACCATGCATTCGGGCACATTCCCAAGCTTTCAAAACAGAAAATATTTTATTTTACCACCATAGAAGAAAAGTATGTTTAAAAACACATTGATACACCACAGAACAATTAAAAACATGAATACACATATATCTCTATATGTGATACAAAGTAACCCTAGTAATGGTCTGTTGAGACCATCACAGTGGGATGGACCCAGGTCCTAGAATGTAAGCTAACCACATACAAATACAAATCTAATAGGTATAATACATATAGTGCATATAAATGTAGCGGTAAATTCTAAGATCCATACCAATTCTGGAGGTGGTAACGAAGTGTCCAGTGATTAACTGGGGAGTAGTGTAACTGAATAAAGGACTTACTGATGATATTTTTCTATACTACAGGAGTGCTGAAAGCATTTTGTATATTGTATTTAGTTTCAAAAGAAACCATTTCCAGATGGATTAAAAAATAATTATTAAAACATATGTGTGAAATGAGTCATCCTTCCCATTACATGTAAAGACCCAGTCTACATCAGCAGTAGCCTTATAATCAGCAAAAAACTGAAGTAACAGCAATGGAAACATAAGCAGCTGCAACTAGGGCTTCTGTCAATAATTTCATGAAATTCTAAAAGGTGGATCTCCAAGATTTAGAAGAGGCTACGTTTGGCACAAGAGTTCTGCAGCCTGTAGGCTGGGCTTAAAAAGGATTGGTCCTAAAGGAACAGTGACATTTTACTCTAATTTCTGATAGATCTGAAATGTTTCTTCTCAGTAAACCTGCAATTTTGTGAATTGTTCATATGTGCAGAAGGTCTTTGTGCATTTTCTTTGCTCTGTGTCAAAAATATACCAAAGAATGTGAGAGGCTCTGAGGACAAACAAAAACAATATTGCCTGTTCTACTGCTAGTTATTGCTCTAGAGTATCTGATTTTAGCTCTCTAGTGCCATTGCAGATGAGAAATGTTCACTCACATATTAGACTAATCCTGCCCAAAAGGGTGGTCCAGTCCCAAAATGATGGGCGAGTCCCCTCTGCATGAAAAATACCAGCTAACCCCAGATGCACATTGTATCCTTGTTTGGGGCTCATGAGAGGTACAACGAGTTTCCTTAGGCACTGGGAGCAATTAAAAAAAAACTGTCTCAGGTGGTGGGGAGTAACATTTGTACATGAGCTAACGTTTTTTTTTTTTCTGACCCTCAGCTGGAAAAAGAGTGTTCTTCTGTGCATGCTACATACAGGGACTAGAAGGAAATGAAACGTCAAAAGTAAAAGTCACTGTTTCCCCATATATAATTAATGTACAAAATACATTTTTTTCTGAATACAATGATTCAGAGTGATCGATTTTGTAGTAGGCGATAAGTGCAGTTATATTCATTGGACTGACATCTCAAGAACTTACATTTAGATTATAAGTCCTAGGAAGTAGGGTTTTGGTTGCTGAGCCAGAAAATTCTTTGTGCAGCTACAGTACAAATATACTGTCAGGAAATCACCATACTTGTTTCAATAAAACCTGCTGGAAACTATCTGCATTTCTCTCCACCCTTTTTTTTCTAACTCTTTGGATGCATTTGTCCTTCATCCAAACCAAAGGTCCTGCTTATCTATGTGCCTTTTTTTTTGCATGTAAAAAAGTTCTGAACTGACACATTGTATGAGTTTTTTTTTTAAATTGGATCACGTGTTCTTAGAGACCAATGAGACTAATAATTTAGAATTGTTTTACTCTTTTGTTATTAGAAGTCATCCCGGCTTCAGACATTAACTCACAATTAAAATTTAAACGTTAAATGGAGAATACCTCTGTGCCCTTCATATTGTAAATCACCCCTATCTTTGAGTTTTGCAGTGTTGGACAATCACAGTAAAATATATATTCAAGGTTCACTGCTTGGGAGTTTCACTTTAAAAGTGATAACAAAAGTCTTCAGCCTGGAAACTGTTTAAAACCGTACTGAAGAAGACCATTCTTTAAGTAAGTGATGTTTTTCTTATTTCTATTTTGCATACATTTTTCTTTGACTGTTTTATAGGTTTCAAAAATTAATCCGAATATTTTCAGTGACAGATCCTTCCTAAAATGCTGATTTAAGTGAAAATTGATTTTCTAAATGCTGCTTAAATATTGTGCTTTAATCTGTGTTCTAGATATATTTACCATTCCCTGTGAAATCAAATTATGATTTCATTTGTCTATCTCATTGTTTTTAGGGAGGAGAGGAATAGCTAATTAACTTTGTTACAAAACTTAATAATTAAGTACGACTACAGACATTTTAGGGCAGACTCCATTTTAATATCCGTTCCCTCTTCAGTAAGACACTGTAGAATCTATGTTGATTCAACAAGCTTAAAAAAAAAAAAAAAAAAAAAAAAAAAAAAAAGTTATATTTAAAGACTTAACTTTTATTTGCAACAATATATTCTCTTTGTAATGTATGATATTGCCAAATCAATACTTTTTATGTTCTCTATTTAACTTTCTTTATAACAATGTGAAAATGAAAATATAAAAAATGACAATATTGCAATAAAAATAAGCTATTTATAACTGTGTGTGTGTGTTCTCCTGGGGATTGCGGTTTAAGTTTTAAATACTAATAAATAATGATTTGCACACATAATTTAAAAAAAATATATATTATTATTATTGTAAGTGTGTGTGTATATATATATATATATAATGTTTTATAATGTTATTTATTTTTCCATTAATGTCTAGATTTAAAGTTCTGATTCTCCTGGCCTTAATTTTTCCTTTACATTTTACCAAATATAGTATATATGTTACTACTGGTACCTGTAAAATAAGAATATAGCTTCTATTGAAGCTGGAGCTTTGTAACAGCTATGAAATATGGACTTTTTTTTCAAGTTTATCTTTAAACTGAGGCATGTGTGAGACAGGAAAACCTGATGTGATTGCACGTTAACAATAAAAGCATGGTATTTCTGCTATTTGTGAGGGCTGTAAGCTGTCAAATTAAAGGGATACGTTACACGTTTTACAATCTAGAAGAAGTCAGTTCATATTAATAGTACGGTAAAACTGAAATATAGATTTTATCAGCATATGGTCCTATGGCCTTCTGCTTCGATAAGTTACTTTAAACCTTTGTGGAGTGCCACTTCCAGTACAGTGTTATGTGTTTTTTTTTTTTATAATTGGATTCCGTTCCAATGCAGGATATTTTTTAAGGTGTATTTGGTGTATAATTCCTAATGTCTCAGTCATTTTGTTTAATGAGTATATTTTTATTGAACAATGAACAAAGCTGGTAAATTCTTTCACCAGTTATGTATATTTATAAATCAAAAATCTATCCAATGACTTAAAACCAGGGGTAAGATGTAAGAAGAATTAGATAATGGGTCAGTGCTTAACCCCTTTAGTGCAAAAGGAGTGTGCAGCATGTAAAGAGCAATTATCTGCAACTGTTTAAGGGTTCAGAGTTGTTTGAAAGTATTGCAAAACATATTTAATCAGATTAAAATTGTATCTAGGCAAAAAGAATATGAACATGCAAAATAATTGTGTCAGGAATGGCAAGACATTGTTGGTCATAATTTCCTGTAACCCTTTGAGTGCCAGAGGGGTATGCAGCACATTGCTTTGCAATGCGTTGTGTACCCCTCTGGCACTCAAAGGGTTAAAAGGTTGAACGTATAGAGCAACTATATAGGTTACAGGTGCAAAATAAAGTAATTGATAAATAACCCTGAGTCATGAAGGTCATCTATTTGGAGCTCTCATATGTCCTATTAGTATTATTACTTCAACATGATTTATCTAGGTAGAAGTTCTTCATACAGGAACCCAGTATATCTTTTTAGATTTTTTTTCATATTGTATCTACATTTGTATGCTTTAGCTATACTAAAACCCACTATTAATGTATACCTCTTTACAATCACATGAGTTTTTAGGTTTCCAAGAGACCCTGGGCTTAGAATGACCACATTTCCATTCTGCCATTCAGTGACACTGCAGAGACTAAAGCAGCAGAGTATTTGTACTTAGCTCTAGGGCAGCTATGTGGGAGGGGTCACTATAAATCACTGGACATCAGTTGAGCACCACAGAGTTCTAAACACTACAGGGATAACTGCCCATTGACTGCTGTGACTGCAAGTGATGCCTTTGGTGGGAAACAAGATAATGTACATCACATCCAAAGACCAACATTACATTACTACAATACTGCACTGCAGCTCCTGTTTGATGGAGATGAATGTGAGGCCAGGCCTTGGAAGAGCATTATGATTGATTTTCCACAACTAAATTTCTGTATTTGATTTTTGGGTGAGACTGGCATATGGGGAAGAGGGTGTGATGACTCTACTTAAAGTCTGGCCCCCTGGTGCCCTCTGACTCCTGGTCCTGTTGTCCCACAAGTGACATATCCCATGTTGTGCACATCACCTGATTGCAGCCACACCAAGGGTTAAAAAGCATGGCCTGGTTCTCCACCCATGGTGTAGCTGTCATTTGGTGATGTGCTTGACACAATGGTCCACCATCCTAAGGCACAGAGATTGCCCCATGCTGGAACGGCATTTCTCCATCACTATAACAAAACAATATCCCAAAACTGTCTTCTCTTCTTTGCCACAGCCACTTCTGGTCATCTACCACAATACCTGCTCCCAGCACACATCTGTGAAAGCCCAGGACCCCACCACCCAAAGATTTGAGAAACTCATTGATGTTATGAGGAAACAGCAACCTTGCACCTCCAGCCCTCCTACTTTAATATTTTTATTTAAGGGATGGGCGAAACTTTCCGCCTTACACTGAAATCGATGAAAAAAGGCACTTTCCGCTTGGCGAAAAATTTCCCGTGAAAATTGCC
This sequence comes from Rhinophrynus dorsalis, assembly GCA_037306005.1. NCBI lineage: Eukaryota > Metazoa > Chordata > Amphibia > Anura > Rhinophrynidae > Rhinophrynus > Rhinophrynus dorsalis. The sequence goes on along the minus strand of CM074726.1, from coordinate 42,736,466 downwards.
AATCTTCCTCTTTTTTAACCCATTGAAATCAATGGGAACATAGAAATTACAAGCAACACATTACAAATAATATTTTATTTCCTAAAGGCACAGTACAAAAGGGGCATGAGGGTGCCTGTGTTGGTGGGTTGTGGGGAAAGAATCAGTTGAATAGGGGATGATTTTTGGGGGTTTGTTTACTGGGATTGGGGGCACTTAATAAAAAAGAAATCCTAAATAAAATAAAAACCATAAGACATGGTATAAAGGAGTCTGAGGAGGGTGCCTGTGTTGGTGAATGAATGAATCATTTGAACAGGGAATTTGTTGGGGGGGGGGGGGGTTTCTTGACTGCTACTGGGGAGACAGTTAATAAAAAAATAAATCAATAAAATAAAATAAGACATTTGTATTTAAAGTGACAGAGACAGGAACCCTCTTACATAAACTGCCACTGGGGTGGATTGATACTTGACTTGATAGAGTATTTTGTAGAGGATGATTCGTTTGTAGGACTTAGACTTATTAGAGGCCCAAGCCCTGAAGAAACAATGATTTGTAGAACTTAAGCTTGTTTGGCACAATCCCTAAGGAAACATTGCTTTGTAGGACTTAGGCTTGTTTTGTAGGGCTAGTTTTTATTATTTTATTTTATTTATTTATTTTAAACACAAGCCCTGAGAAAAAATAAAAATGCCCTACTGGCCTAATGCCAGCAGGTCATGTTGGCCAGTGGCCACCGTCTAATGTCCTCCTGAGTTGCAACTGCTGTTCTACTGCTGCTGCTGAAAGGGAATGGGACCAACAATAGCAGTAACATGGAAGATGGATGATGAAGGTTCCATTTGCCACGGCTGGCTCCAGTGATGCGCTTGAGGCATTAACAGCAGAATAAGTAGCCCCCAGTAATTATGGAGAAAAGAACAAGTTGGCCATTAAATCTTCTCCACCTGCCCCTCCTCCAAACTCATCATGGCTGTGCTATTAGAATATATTTTTTCCCTTGAAAGCAGGATAAGTGGGTCTCCTCAGCAACTGCAATGTGCACAGTATGTGTGTGGTAAATAACATCTGGGGGCACAACTGTATCCAAACACCATGACACCCGAAACAAAGTACTGCCGCTGTCACTGTACCAATGTGCTGACAGTTTAATAGTAATTATGAACCCTCCCTGCCAGAATCCTAGCATATTCTGCAGGATGGAATCTCCTCAGATGCCACCTGATGACCTGGTATTGATTCTCCTTCACCACACTGGCATGTGTGGTCAGTGCACCACACAGTGTGCAATGGGTAGAGATGAACTGCCATATCCTAACATTAACAGAGTGGCTATCATTTGGCGGGGGAGGTAACGATGAATGAGGTGGATTGGCAGAAGATGTAGTTACCCTAGGTGATGGTGAGCTAGTTGTTTTGCTCGTCATGGAACTTCCAGTGTCTGTCTGGGTTTCTTTATTCTTCCTCCTCTTTGATCTCCGCCTTTCTGGAGAGTCAGGGAGTACAGTAACAGCGGTGCTAGATTTCTGTAACGTGTGTTTGGCTTTAACATGTTTGGAGTAAATGTCATGGTGTCTGTGTTTCATGTGTGTTATCAGGGCAGTTGTGCCAAGGTGTGTTCCCTCCTTTCCCCTTCTCACTAACTTGTCACAAATTTTGCACTGTACCATTGTTGATGATGACTGCACTGTGCCTGCCGGAAGAGAATAATAGTCCCACACCCATGACTTCTGGGGGGAGGGATAGGGAACAGGTGGAGAAGTATGACCTCTTTCTTCTTGTCATCCACATTCCCCTTCACTTTCTGTGGCAGTGGATAATGTTGCTGCTGTTGCTGCTACTGCCTCAGATTTAGCACTGCAACTAGGATCAGGAGAAGTATTGCTACTGCTGGCTAGTGGAACCTGTCCTAGTCCTGCATTACTTGTTGACCCCATTCTCACTGTGTCCATGGTGGTCTGTGGCACACTAGCTTGCCATCTCACTCTGTAGCTGCTTTTATTTTGTCTGCCTTCAGCGAAAACGTCAAGTTTTTATAGAGGAAGTGCGAAAACAATGTACTTCAATGGGCGGAAACTTTTTAGCCATTGAAAAAATGGTAAAAGATGTTTGCCAATGGGCAAAAGATGCGAACATTTTTAAAGCGGATGTTCCAGCGAAAAAGCGGATAGCAACGTGGTTTTCGTGAAATTTCCCACGGGAGCATGGCAACAACTTTCACCCACCCCTAGATGGGATAATGGTGCCCTTTTTTATAGTATAATCTAGTTCAATAGAAGCAGAGCAATGTATTGTCCCATAATTGCAATGCGTACCTCTCTGTCACTCAAAGGATCTGAGTAAAATTATGAGTTCCCTGCTGTAATTTCCCCAGTGTAAAACTGAGAATAATTTTTGAATCTTGCTTTCACTGATATTTCTTAGGTCAGCCCTAAAGTAAAGTTTTTTTCAGATATGTCCTTCTGCCTTATTTCTTTATATTTTGCCATAATCAAAAAGATCTAAGCAAGCCTATATGAAATCTAACAGATATATACTCTTACCCATTTTCTGCAGACATTTTTCATGCAGTTTTCTAATGGACGGTGTGGTAATGCCCATGAAACTGCCCAATATTAAAGGGATATTAATGTTTCATAATAAAAGCAGCTCTAATTAATCATCATGGTATTTGGACTTTGGAGAGTGTTATTTCAATTCTGTCAGAGTTGTAGTTCAAGAGGAATTCAATGACAAAGTATCCCCCTCCCACCCCATTTTACTGATGTAACACCGTTCAGCCAGATCAGAAGGGAGGTGCCCAGGTAGACTGCAGAGAGGGACAATCTTCAATTAAGATAAGGGAAAAACCTGAAAAACTTGTCAAAGGGGGAAGGGGTTTCATTGTTCTAATAGAAAGAAAATTGTCCTCTGCTGTTATCTGTCTGGTCTTACAACTAGATTCCACATCTGAGAAGAGATGGCTTACACTAGGTAAAAGGGGTGGGAGGGGGAAACTTTGCTTGTGAATATCTCTCAAACCATAAAGGTTTGAGAAATAAAACATATCGTTCTTCACGTTTTTTTAATGCCTACAAAATAAAATAAAGAAAAAACTGAGTATTACTATCCCTTTAAGAAGACATCTCACCACTGAAGCTATGTAGTTAACACAACGTTCCTCTCGTTTTCCGTGAAGTTGTCACAGCTTATACAGAGAGGTATTTTGATTATGTACTTTGAAATGTACTTTCGAACTTTTCAGAATTGTAGTGATACAATTATTTTTCTCCCATAGCTCTATCTTCATGCAATATTGTTCAAAGAATCTGAGTATTTTAATAGCTAGTCCTGGCTCTTGTAGGTGACTGCATCATACAGTAGGGGTCATGGTCAATGAGGTAATATGAATACACTTTCACAATTCAGCAGCATGATGTCAGATGCAAAATACCGATTATAGTTTTATTTTGTCATTGCCCCTCTAAATTATAATTCTTGCCCTTCTTTTATTTGCAATTACATTTTTTTTAAAAAATAATCATGGAATGTCAAGGATACATTTAACTGCTGTTGAGTGTTACATATCTGCACCTCTCAATACATCTTTCAGTGTACAAATGGGTCCAACATACAACATCCACATACCAGACAACATATGGAGCTGCCATAAAAAAAAATAATTTTTTGTTGAGGTTACCCTCTTTCAATGAGCTACTGAGATTCTGTACCAGCTCTCTTATAAGTCTTTGTTTCTCAAAAAATCTTGGAACGATTTAGAATTCTTAGGGTATTTTATGAAATATAATTTTTGAATGATCTAAATATATGTATCTTTTATATTGTCATTTTTCTCTGCTCTGTCATCATGTCAGATTATAATTGATTAAAGTTAAAGCGTTCTCTGCAAAAAGAGAAACGTTGCTTTTGAATACTACATTATATACATATATATATACGCACAAGCTCTAGTAAGCATCACCCTCTGATTATTTAATATTGTAAGTTCCAAACATCATCTTTGAGAAAGTGATGATTTTAAGTTGTGAAATGTGTTAGAGATTAGTCTTCTATTATTTTATGTATTTGGTGTTTTATTTACACTTATTTGTATTAACATTAATATTTGTGGAGTCAAATCAGATCATCATATGAATGTATACTCACAAATAAAATGGCCAGATCGAGAGTAATCCAAAAATCTGACTACAATACATCTGGAAAATTTAACAGATCTCTGTTCGGACTCATGGGAATCTGCAGTAGAGGTGAATAAAGACATCAACAGTAGACTCCACAAATATAGTGCATATAAAAAAAAACAAATACATAAAATAATAGAAGCCTAATCTCAAACCCATTTCACAACTTCATCACTTTCTCAAAGATAACGGCCAATTCATTAAAATAACAATTGTATGGAAACATCTATACAATTGCTACTTTATTCATTTTATTTGAGAGAGCAGTGATCAAATAAATGTAACATTTGTGGAGTCTACTGTGACAAGCAACCTCTACTGCTGTTTATTGTGAGTCCCGAATAGAGATGGGTTAAATTCTCCTGATGCATTGTATTCAGATTTTTGGAGTACTCAGGATCTGACCATTTTATTAGTATAATTTCATATTATTTTCTGATTTGATTATATATTTTTGAGGCATTTCTGCACTATTGTGAGACCTTTTTTTTATATATGTCTTGCTACTTGGGACAGCTTTTATTCCCTGGATGCATTTAACTGAGACTTGCATATGTAGGTTCTCAGTCACTTCTTTTGTGAGTACCCAACTGAAGGTGTTATGGTGGTAGTATTCATTTTGACTTTTGATGGTACCCCTGTTTCTTTTATAGACAAATATGGTGCTTATATTGTATATATTTATATATCTATAGATAGATTTAGATAGAAACATAGATAGATAGACAGACAGACCTTATTGACTGTCCATATAAAGATGGCACTGAACGGGCTTGTAAAAATATGTTTACTGCGAAAGAAACATAGTCAAAGTTTCAGCATCATGTATAGCACCCTACACATAGACAAAATGTTGATCATGCTTCTTTGCATACATCTATACAACCTGCTGAATGCCCTACTGTTGATACAAGTTTAATACATATGTGTGTGTGTGTGTGTGTATTTTCCATGTGTTTGAGATAAAAATATTAAACAAAAAAAAAAAAAGAGTATGTAATTCCCTTTCAACATATCAAAAAAAAAATATATATATATAGGGGCATGATTATTTGAACATGATGGCTATTAAATATATTCCAATATGAGGTGTTGTGGGTTCAGTTACATGCTAGATAGCCCTCCAAGACTAAAAGAACCAGTAAAAGTACCCAATCATGCATATAAAACATCCCAAAATATTAAAAATAAAAAAGCCCAAAGTACCTTAATATAGTAAATGTATTAAAAAAAATAAAATAAAATATATATATATATATATATATATATATATATATAAAATATATATATAAAAACCTTAGCAAATCCAATCCAGGACCCAAACCCTTCCAGCTATCCCAATTAAATTAGCTATTTTGGGCTGTATGTTCAAAGGGATACTGACAAAAAATGTCTTATGAATGACAAAAATAAGTAATTGTATGCATGAACGACATATTTTCTATAGAGTAAATGACAAAAAACTAGTGATGTCCATTGTGTACATCACAACTCCAGAATTGTCAGGCAAAGGGGCGGAACAAGGGCGTGGCTAAACTATTCTACAATGTCATATAGAGGGGAAAGGAAACTTGTCGTATACAATGACAGAAAAAAAGGTCTTGCAAAAGACAATATTTGCACGTTAAGAAAAGGTAGAGGGAATGTGAAGTTCTAAATGTGAAAAACCTATAATAATTGAAGGAAGCACAACAAAAGCACAAATTACCATACAGATATAGCGTCATTTTTGTCATTAGTTACAACATTTTTGTCTTTACATATGACAGTTTCAGTCAGGAATCGTACTTCAATGACAAAACGACATTTACGATCACAATCGGCACTCTGAAAATATTAATGAGCCTAATGACATTGTACTTTGAAATGTCGTTACAAACTACAACAAACGACAAAAGCTATTTCGCTACTTCTTTGAACATATGGCCCTTTGTATTAAAAATAGTCACTCTCACCCACCAAAAGACCTGGAAGCATTGTACACCAAAGACGTGTTAGCATGTGTGAGCACAGACAAAGCTCATGGATATGATATTAAACAGTTAGTGAGTTAGGTATAGAGAATACAATGTACACAGGATCTTCCATGCAAATGATGTTACAACACTCCAAGGGTTAATTATCAGGAACAGCCTTAGAGCAGAGATCCAAAATGAGTAGTAAACATGCATAAAAAAGTTGAAGCAGTTGAGCATAAGTCCCCCATAATTATCTTATAGCTATCAGTGTAAACAGAGAATAGAGAATATATATCTCATCAATTTTCCCCATCCAGGACAACTCCTGCTGAGCCAGCACATGTACATTGGGGTAAGAAAATCCACTTCTTTATTAGGTTGCATTCATGTTGTTAACGGCTGCTTCTTTGGGCTCTGTGCAATAGGCCCTGTTTGTCTGAGGCTGTATTAATTTGCAAGCTACATGTGTCCGTGGCTCTTTTTTTGTGAAATTATTTTACCAGGAAGGATACATTGAGATTATCTCTCGTTTTCAAGTATGTCCTGGACTCATTTTATCTACCTCTGAGGGGTGAAAGGCTGAGCTGACCTTGCCGGGACTAGAACCTGCGACCTTGTGGTTTGAACAGATTCTACAGCTGGTGCATTAACCAACTGAGCCATCTCTATTTCAAACTCCACCTCTGTTTTGTTTGTATAGACATTCATGGTGAAACCATATGAATTAACCATTCTTGGGAACTTCTAAAATTGGCCAACCCTGATAGCTTTGAATTATTAATCCTTAAAGGGATAGTAATACTTCGTTTTATCTTTATTTTATTTTGTAGCCATTTAAAAAACATGAAGAACGATATATGGTTTGAGAGATATTCACAAGCAACGTTTCCCCTCCCACCCCTTTTACCTAGTGTAAGCCATCTCTTCTCAGATGTGGAATCCAGTCCATAGACCAGAGAGATAACAGAAGGGGACAATCTTCTTACTGTGAGAAAAATGAAAGCCCTGCCCCCCTTCACAAGTTTTTCAGGTTTTTCCCTTATCTTAATTGAAGATTGTCCCTCTCTGCAGTCTACCTGGACACCTCCCTTCTGATCTGGCTGAGCAGTGTTACATCAGTAAAAGGGGTGGGAGGGGGACACTTTGTCACTGAATTACTCTTGAACTACAACTCTGACAGAAATGAAATAACACTCTCCAAAGTCCAAATACTATGATGATTAATTAGAGCTGCTTTTATTATGAAACATTACTATCCCTTTAAACTTCCCCAGAACATAGATGTCAGGTGATATATCCCTGCTTGTTCTAACCAGGAGGTGCTCTCATCGCTCCCCAGGGAACCCTTAACCCCTTAAGCACCCAAGACATGCCAGGACCATCATGCGAAAACTTCCCTAAAGGACCAGTGACGTTCCTAGCAGGTCATGGATTTCACGGCTCTCCACGTGGCTGCACGCCCTTCCGGGATCCTTGAATCCGTTTGCATAAAAAAATGCTCTGTGGTCCTTAATGGGTTAACAGGCCATAACTTAGAGTTTTCATTGCCAAAATTATTGAGCCCTATTATCACTATACCTAATGTACCTGGACTGTGGATTAATGTAGAAAATACACTTGATGAAACACATTAAACAATGCATTGGATACCTCGCTGGCACTCAAAGTGTTACGTTCCTCATTCATTCTCTATCGATACACAGATACTGGGTTATATAACTACTTAGATTCACTTTGTAGCAGGGTTCTGTCTTGTTTTAGTAGGTTATAGGTGGCAATCTCACAATCCAGATACATTAACATTCACTTTGGAGTAGAGTTCTAGCATTGTTGCCAACTGTAACTTTAGGCTTTATAAGGCCCTGAATTATCTGGCTAAACCATTGTGTTTTTCGTGCAAATGCCTAGCAACAGGGCTCTCCAAGTCACTGGTTTTAAAGGGGAACTTTCACCCCTTAATAACTAAATCTCCCTTTACTGCTGACCTGGCGACTAGCTGCTTAGTAGCGCTAGTCGCCAGAAAACTTACCCCGTTCTCAAGATTTCGCCGTTTGAAACGATCAGGAAGCACGGACGTCTCTTCACAGTGACGTCCGTGCGCCTGCACTGTCAGTCCCTTGTCAGTCCCTTGTGCACCGTATGCACCGTACAGTGCACAAGGGACTGACAGCGCAGGCGCACGGACGTCACTGTGAAGAGACGTCCGTGCTTCCTGATCGTTTCAAACGGCGAAATCTTGAGAACGGGGTAAGTTTTCTGGCGACTAGCGCTACTAAGCAGCTAGTCGCCAGGTCAGCAGTAAAGGGAGATTTAGTTATTAAGGGGTGAAAGTTCCCCTTTAATATCACATTTATGTTAAAAAATTATTCTCCTGAACTCTCTTTATGGTTTTGCCCACATATATTTTGTCACACAGACATGTTAACTGGTAGACGGCCAATCTAGTCCTACTGTTAATAGAGTCATTTATTTGGGATGGTTTAGATTCATACATCAAAATTCTGTTGGTCCCATGTGTATACCTGCAGGCATCACAAGACTCACATATGATTTTTCCATTTACTTAGCTTTTATTCAACAAAGTGTTCTCTGTAACAGACCCCAAAAATTACTTCTAACCAGCTTGTCACACACTTTTGAAGTATGTCTGGCCACTATTGCAAGTTCCCCCCCCAAAAAAAATTATTTTAATATAGCATTCTACCTTAACAAATGCAAATGTTTTGTCAGAATTCCCCATAAATCCCTAGAGTGTGCCCTTAAATTTTGTGAAAAGTATTAACCTGTCATCTTCTTGCTTACTCTTAGATGTCCCAAAGAAAATACTATCACAATCTAGGTGTAGAGCAGTTTGGTAGCCTCTATTTAAAAACTTTCAAAATTAAGCTCTTTCCAAAAATGTCCATTTCAAATCCCCAGCTTGAAGCTGGATATCCTCCAGTCAACTACAATTTATTTGTAGTTGTAGGTATTGTCTAAATCAGGGGAGTCCATCATGTGGCCGTGGGCCGAATCCAGCCTGTCTACATTTAACTAGCATTCAGGAACGAATAAGCCAGTAAGACCTAATCCCCTACTTACCAGTAAAATACAGATCCAGAATAGTTGTCTGTTATATATATGTATCAGTATTGGTATTTCTAAATAGCTGACAGTAGGGGTGCACCGAAATTTCGGAAGCCAAAATGTTTCGACCGAAAATGGCATTTTCGGCAAAAAGCTAAAATAAAAAAATGTCCGAAAATTTGGCCGAAAATCTGTGGCACTGGATTAGAGGTTACTGTGGGAGTAAGTAATTGAAATAAGAGACTTTAATGGCGAGTCAATCCAGCGCTGCTCCGGGCTCTCATTTAACCCTGATGGCATTAATAATAATAATATTTTCCTTACACTGCAATATCAGCATTAAACATCGCTATAAGATACAATAAATTGTGCTCCTCTCACGATCAGATTTGCCTGCTGATTGCCGCTTCGGACTCTCTCTCTCTCTCTCTCTCTCTCTCCCCTCTTTGGGCATGCCCCTTGCTGTTCATTTTAATGCCTGAAGAGGGGGAGAGAGTCCGGAGTGACGCTCAGCAGGCAAATCTGATCGTGAGAGGAGCACAATTTATTGTACTTTATAGCGATGTTTAATGCTGATATTGCAGGGTAAGGCAAATATTATTATTAATGTCATTAGGGTTAAATGAGAGCTAGTTAGTCTGTTCTTGAGCGACAGCTAAGCACTAATAACATGTCGGCTGCACACAGGCCTGGGGATGTAGGTGATGGGTACTATGCAGGCGTAGATGGGGGTGTGATTGCTCAACAGCGGGGTGATGAGGGAGCTGCTGCAACCTGGAGGTCGGGGTATTAACTACACGAGGCAGGGAGAAGCTGGGCTGGAGGAGGAGCAGGGGGAGAAGCTGGGCTGGAGGAGAAGCAGGGGGAGGAACCACTGGAACCCAGGTAATAACTGGTTTGCAGAAGGCATTTATGTATATGTGGCTTTTCATCTTTTGTTAGACTAAATCTTATTTTTATCCTGTGAATTGCCAGATGAGGGTAACGGAAGTTTTAGTTCATTAACAGCTGGTCAGTAGCCATTGATGCAGGTGGAAATTGTAGTCCAAAAACAGGTAGAGAGCAACAGGTATTCGCTAGCTGAGAATTATGGGATTACAATGCAGCATCTGAAAACTATCATGGTAATGGCATCAAGGATGATGGCAATAGCAGATTGAGCAAATCATATAGGAGTACCATAAATGACTAATAAAAAGTTCACAATTTCCACTAATCTCAGTGGGGTTTAACCCCTTCAATGCTAGAGAAGTATCCATGGGCATCCGGAGGGGGGCACTTGCCCCCTCCCTACAATTATCCCCTCCATATAAACAAAGGGCCTGGATGGACTGGCCTGGGGGTCATATTATGGCTTTGCCTTCCCTGGAAACATTTCTACAGACACCCCTCAAAGTATCCACTGAATTCTGATGTTCATATTTGCTTCATGCTTGTCTTCAGATCACCCCCCCCCCCCCAACTCCCAGCTGTCTACAACTAAATGGTCATGAAAACACTCAGTTATCTGAAGTGCTTCATAAAGTCTACTAAAAATACAATACAATACAAATATATACGCATGTATAAAAATATCCAAAAATGAGAAGTGAAAGGCTCTGAACATGTGAATAAGCAAAAACTACAGCAGCAAGTTTAATTTAGCTGTGATACACTGCACATTTTGGTGCAATATCCCAAACAGAAAATCTCCTCTGTTCTTATAGCTGAAACGGATGTTCCCAAACAGTAAAAAACCCAGAGTATCTGCACCATGCAGACATAGCATGAAAGTAAGCATGAATAAGCAATATTTTTCACCCCAAAAGCAAAATTTGTGAAAAAAATGGCACTTCCTGGCTTCCATGGGAATTCCCATGAAATGGGTAGTATTTCCACTTATTTACACTTTTGTCACTGCATTGAATTCAATGATAAGAATGTATCCTCCCACAGAGTTTTTCTCAAGTTCACCCACCTTGCTAAAGTATAAATGGCGGTATCAGTTATTGCATGTTGTCAGTCAGTGCTTTTGAAAGAAAGAAAAAGCAGCTGAATGAACGAATGAATGAATGGATATGTTTATTTATACAGCTCCCCAAGTGTATGAACAATCTTTGTTAAAATACAGGGAGTGCAACAAAGATTGCAAAAAGGCAATTAGGGTAGCAAAAATAGATAATGAAACTCGAATTGCAAGGGAAAGCAAGAATAATGCAAAAAAGTTTTTCAAATATATAAATAGCAAAAAACTTAAGAGGGAGTGCATTGAACCATTCAAAAATGAGATGGGTGAGTTGGTTAGTGAGGATAAGGAAAAGGCCGATGTTTTAAACACTTTCTTTGCATCAGTATATACAAGGGAGCAAGGAATGGTAGAAGAGCCTCTGCAAGTAACAAATAAAACAATACAATTAATAGATATTTGGTTAACTCAATGTGGATAACATTATTTTGCCATTATACAAATCATTGGTAAGACCTCACCTTGAGTATGCAGTGCAGTTTTGGACACCAGTTCTGAAAAAGGATATACTAGAACTAGAGAGGGTACAGCGGAGAGCAACAAAATTAATTAAAGGAATGGAGGACTTGACATATGAGGAACGACTAAACAAACTTGGTTTAGTTACTCTAGAGAAAAGACGACTAAGAGGAGACCTTATCACATTGTACAAGTATATGAGAGGTCAATCCAAGGATCTCTGCGGTGAGCTATTTATTCCAAGGCCTGATCAGATGACCAGGGGACACCCCTTGAGATTAGAGGAAAGGAGGTTTAAACTTCCGTAGAGGAAGGGTTTTTTTTACGGTAAGGTCTGTTAAATTATGAAATTCCTTGCCCAGGGAGGTGGTTATGGCAGATACAATGGATACATTTAAGAGAAGATTAAATACATCTCTTTCAAAAGGGAACATAAAGAGTTATACTGTTTATCAGTAGGCTGATCAGGAAGGTCTGATAAAGACTAATTTAACTGTTAGCAGAAAAGCTATAAAATTCTCAGTTACTGAGGTATGAGGCGAAGGTTGAACTTGATGGACTTGTGTCTTTTTTCAACCTAATTTACTTTGCTGGAAGTGGGGTCCCTGTTCGAAAGCTTACAAATTAAACTGGTAAAGTGAGACATACAGATTACACAAGGGTAAAGTGCGGCATTCATTGCAAGAGTTCTGTTAGGGATAAGGGGCACCAATAATAAGAGACCTCGATGTACGAAGATGGTGCATTCTAGCCTGTTGAAGCTTTGTTGAGAAGATGTAATCTTAAGTGAGACTTGAAGACCGCAAGAGAGGTCCAGTGGTGCAGACTGGGAGGTAGAGCATGCCACAGATAAGGAGCAATGAGAAAAAAGTTTTATATGAGAGGGGTGTAGACACAAACGAATGTCATTGGCTCATCGTACGTGGGGGAATGGAGTATAGCTGGAGATCATCCTTAGTGAATTCTTAGAAAGAATGTATTAAAATGTGCAAAGAAAATCCAAAAGAATTCTTGTAGGATGGCAACCTTACCAAAATGTTGAAGGATGACATGTTTCCCTATTCCGTTGAAAAGAGAGGTTTTAAAGAACTGATGTCATGTGTTGCACCCCACTGGCAAATCCCAAGCTGCAGCTATTTTTGAAGATTTACTGTTACAGATTTATACACGCAGGTGGTTAGTGTTGTGGACAAAAGGACTGCTAATAATTTTTCAAGACTTATGTTGCTGTAGGACTCATTAGCCACAGACACCATAGGCAGAAAACTGCAGCAAACGCAGTGACAGTAGAAAAAATGCAGACATTGTATGTACTTTCTAGTCTTAAAGATTTCTTCCTAAAAAGTGGCAAATTATGTTTTTCCACAACAATTGTCACTATAAGAAATGGAACTTCTCTAGTAGTAGGGATCATCTGATGTCTTGGTGGAACCTTTCTTGGGACCCATTTATATTTCCTGAATACTGATATGTGTGTGTCAGCAGCTAGAATAGCCTATTACTAACTGCAGATTCTGCTCTCACTTACGCAAAATTGTTTGAAAGGGGTATCTACCTACCAGGAGAACTACAATGGGAGTTCCCACTAATCACGTTATGTGTCATTTTCAACATACTTCACTTTCTTATCATACAGTACAATGACAGTAACATCCCATGCCTCAATAAGTTGTTTTCTTGCAACTGGTGACCATGTTTGAATCTCCTCCCAGAAATATCAGCTTTTAATTGCTGTAGTGACTATGGAGTACTGATTGAATCAGTGTTCACTCCCTCTCTTTACTGTAGGAAATCAGTAGGCTTCTAATCTGGCTAAGGAAGTGATCTTTACAAGCCACAGCTTCCTCTGCTACAGGGTTAGTGTTTCCAAGGACTAAAAAAAAAGTGTCACGTTTGGGTGATCAAGGAAACCACCCACTGGTCAGAGTCCCTGACCCCTAGCCTGATCTCTTGTGTGGCATTGTTTCATCCACTCAGCCAAACTCCAACATGTTGCCTTCCTCCCTCATTCCTCAGTGGGACTTTACTGCCTGACTGACCTCAACAAACCTTGTACAGGCAGGTAGTGAATAAGTATGTTTTATATTGTGTTGTGGTCCCTTGCAATGTATTCCATACCACATTATTAGACACAACTTTTCATTAAAAGAATATTACCAACCATAAAGGAAATTTCTAGCTAGCAAATATAAAATGTAATTGTTTTATGTTGGATCATTAAAATGCAATCACAACTTTGCATATTTAATGCATGTGAACACCGACTTATATAGAATGCTTTTGCAAAAATTTGTTTGTAATAAGTGATGTATATTAAAGTAGTTGATTAATTGACATTAGTACCTTTCGCTCTTGTAATCTGAATGTAGTTACCTTATCTCAGCCAATTTACAGACTTCTGATACTCTACTCAAGATTGCTAGGATAGTGGTAGTCAGGAAGCCCAGGAATGACTGCCCACACAGATCATATGGTTCACTAGATTTTGAGTTTCAAAAAACAATTTTTTTCTGGAAAAAAGTCCTGATACTATACAATATATTATTTTTGGTTTTTTTTAGAAAGTACCATATAAAATATTTTACCCCTTGAGGACCAGTGGGGTGCTCAACAATGTGTGAAGCAATGCTTTTGCATACTCCTCTGGCCTTGAAGGGTAAAATAGGTGCTGGTACTGAGTACCCCAACAAAAAGCCATACAGATGACATTGCAGATGCTAGCATTGAATACTCTAAATGTCTGTTTAAGTGAACACAAACCACTTTTCATTTTAGGTACTAGTGTCCCTTTAATCTAACTGGCTAGGTACTGCTATATTTTACTTTACACATTCAAACTACATATGAGCTAATATCTGTAGAACAACTTAAAGTGACAAAACAATAAGTTCAACAGAGAGGACAGTCTGCCAACTATCAAGAACCAAAAAAATATCTACTTTCATTAATTCTGGAGCTACTTCTTTTGCCACATCTTTAGAAAATGGAGATCTTGGCACAGGAATGCTATTCAGTGATATTTAAATATATGAAATGTTATAAAAAAACAAATACAATATATCATTATATATCCAATAAAAAATATCTAATTTATTGCATAATACCAAAGGGGCCCCTTAGTATAACAAAACAAATCATACTGCAATATTCTGGTGTTAATATCGGAATATGAAAAATGGAATATGACCAACAAAAATGATGAAAAAGTTAACCCAATGAAAAATTAATCTAACTAATTAGTATGATGAATGAACTTATTTATCTCCTCCAGGTCACTCACTGTACAGTCTATTGGTATATGTAAGTCAATGCTGTTTAGAACTTCAACCTGTTTCACTGGGCTTAATGGGTCTCCCACAACATATACAACAATTTGGATTATTTTTTTTTTTCATTGGACTAAATATGTCAATCTTCCATATTTCATAATCAGATATTAAGTGGGACAATACACTAGAATATTGCAATATGTTTATATGTATGTATATTTTTATTTATATAGCGCCAACAGGTATACTTAGCAGTTTACAGGGGAACATTAGGTGAGCATTCATTAGTATAAGATGTCCCTGCCCTGTAGAACTTATAGTCTAAATATAGGATGGGTGACATACAGATATAGATATGGGAAACTTACCACCACCGGAGAAACAGCCTCCGTTTCAGGAGATCAAGTAATTAACTTTAAAAACCGGAGTTTCAAGGTCAGATCCTGAGAGAGGTCCCAGGTATGGTGATATTTTCTAAGCCTGCATTGTCAAGTTAATCTAGGAATGCAGTTTCAGAACATGGTTTAAAGTGAAGTTACAGTGATGTTGATCTTAGATCTTATCATCATAAAATGGGGAGTGCAACCTATTAAATTCAGGTTTGTTTGTTTTTTTTTTGCTAGATTAAATGGGATGAAAGTTAAATGAAGGTTAAACTATTCTAATTGTAATATGTCTTATTTTAAATCAAATTATTTGGAGGTTGCCCAGACCAATTTATTTTGGTGTAACAAGTGAATAGGGTAATTATACAGCAGGAAGATGATGATTTCCAAAATTAAGATAGCAAGAAATATAATTTGTATATAGCATTTTAGGAAGACATAAACAATAGGTATAATTTCATCAACAATGTTAAATGTTACAGAAAAATGGAACATTTGGGCCCGAACTAGTGTTCAGATCCACAACTCTTCACCTGCTCAAAGACAGGTTTTCCTTCTATTGAGAGTAGGACTGAGTGACGAATCACCAAAACAGAAGTTGAAATATAGGGCAGAGCTTAAAGCCACAACTCTTAATTATAGAATTCCTTAGCCCATTGTGTGCCTCTCTGGCACTCAAAGGGTTAAGACACAATGGGTCAGTGTGTCATATAGAGGGTTAGTCAACATGCACCAAGATAATTAAATATATATTTCTTCCTGGCTGACCTTGTCTTTAATTTGTCCACACAAAGGCAACTCTTAGTTCACTATTTGACCCATGCCCTTCTTTGTTTTTCAGGAGTCTTGCCACCTAGCAACAACTAGTAGGGGTGGCAGGCCCTTGGAGAAATGATATCTAGAGATGAATTTTAATTAGCCTATTCAAATGAGTTCACAAATGTGTACTTGCAGTAACCTTCATACAGACCTAAAGGTGCTGTTACATGCAGAAATGTTTGCCTTTGGTGGCTGTCCCCATTTTTCTTGTTAGAGTGTGTATGGTTGCACACTGACACTAGGTATCATAAATGCATGTGCTTAATCACATTTTCCCTTAACTCTGATGATAAAGGACACAGTGCCAATCACTGCAACTACTTCTGAATCTTTATACTAAAGTCACCATATTTCTCTTGAAAAATTCTAGTAGATCTAGGGAACTTACATCCACACCTGACAATGAATCTCTCAATATGTCAATCCTTTAAAGGAAGAATTATCCTATCAGGGATTCCTCAAAAGCTACAAATAGTGTACCCTCATAGAGGTCTCAGGCACTTCTGTCAGTGAGGAGCAGCTGGATTCCCTAGGCACTGAGAGCAAGGAGTCCACATCTTGATAACCCTTCACTCTTAGGGAGACCCCCTAAGAGTATTCAAAAATATATACCAAAATGTGAGACTCTCTGAGGAGGAAAAAAGTACAAATGCTTGTTCCACGGCTAGCCACCACTCAGAGGCATCTTGTTTTAGCTCTCTAGTGCCATGACAGTGGAGAAATTTCAAATTACATATTAGACTAATCCAACTCAAAAAGGCAGTCCAGTTCTAAAATGATGGGTAAGTCCCCTCTGCATGGGAACACCAGCTAACCCCAAATGTACGTTTCAGCCTTGTTTGGCCTCATCAGTGAGGTACAGCTGGATTCCCTAGACACTGAGAGCAAGGGGTCCATGTCTAGATTACCCGTCACTCTTAGAGAGACCTCCTACGAGTGTTAAAAAATAAATACCAAAATTTTAAAGGCTCTAAGGACAAACAAAAGCATATTGACTTGTTCTACGGATAGTCACTGCTCAGAAGCATCATGATTTAGATCACTAGTACCATTACAGAGGAGAAATTTCCATGTACATATTAGGCTAATCCTGCCCAAAAGGGCAGACCAGTTCCAAAATTCAGGGCAGGACTCCTCTGCATGGGAACACCAGCTAAATCCAGACAGACATTTTGGCCTTGTTGGGCCTCGACAGTGAGGTACAGCTGGATTCCCGAGGCATTGAGAGTACTGGGTCCATATCTGGGTTACCCTTGACTCTTAGGGAGACCTCCTAATAGTGTTTAAAAATACATACAAAAATGTGAGAGGCTCTGAAGACAAACAAGAGCACATTGACCTTTTATGGCTAGTCACTGCTCAGAAGCATCACGTTTTAACTCTCTAGTGCCATTACAGAGGAGAAATGTCCACTTACATTCTACACCTTTCTCCAGTTGTAGTCTGTTTTCCAAATCCTCTCTCCCACATTCTATTCCCTCTCTGTGCCATTCCATGCTTGTCTGGTGAAGAAAGTTTCAGAATGCACTGAAAGATTCTGAGGAATCATCATTACTACTATCTAGGTTGCTTGTTGACAAGGGTGGTGTATCTGCTTTCAACACTATTGTTGGTGCATGTGGCACTGGCTGGTGTTCCATAGGAATGGGTGAAAATGTTTGCCTCAAACCAAAATTGGTGAATAATGGCTCTTCATGTTTGACGAATAATTTCATGAGAAAAGTGCAGTTTTTCCTCTTTTTTGCCTAGCTCATTGCATTGAAATCATTGGGAATATTGAATTTACACATAACAAAGACCAAATGTTTTTTTATTTACCAAAGACTTAATATAAAAGGGATATGAGGGTGGCTGTGTTGGTGGAGTATGGGGAGACAATCAGTTGAACAGGGATTTATGTTTTTGGGGAGTGGAGTTGTGGGATTGGTAGGACAAATAATAATAATAATAATAATAAAAATAAGACATGGTATAAAAGGAGTCTGAGGAGGGTGCCTGTGTTGGTGGGAGAAGTCTGGGGAAAGAATCAATTGAACAGGGATTTGTTGTTGAATGGTATTGGGGGGACAGTTAATAAAAATAATATAAGAAATTGGTACGTAAAATGACAAAGACCGGGACTCCCTGATGTAAGCTGTGACTGGGACAGACTGATATTTGATGGTATAGAGTATTTTGTAGTGGATGATTTGTAGGACTTGTTGTTAGAGGCCCAAGCCCCGAGGTAACATTGTTTTGTAGGACGTAGAGTTATTAGAGGCACAAGACCTGAGGAAACATTGATTTGTTGTAGGACTTAGACTTGTTTTGCAAAAGTCCTAAGGAAACATTGATTTGGTGTAGGACTTTGACTTGTATTAGGTTCAAGTCCTGAGGAAACATTGATTTGTGAGACGTAGACTTTTTAGGGCAAGGCCCTGAGAAAACATTGATTTGTAGGACTTAGACTTGTTTGGCACAAATCCTAAGGAAACATTGATTTGGTGTAGGACTTTGACTTGTATTAGGTCCAAGCCCTGAGGAAACTGATTTGTAAGACTTTTTAGGGTGAGGCCCTGAGAAAACATTGATGAAAAAGCCCATTTATGTAGCTTTGTAGAGAATGAAGACTGTCTGATGGGCACACAAGCACATTTGAATCCAGCTCCTTATAGCCTGTGGAACAAATGAATAGAAGCTGTGGCTTAAACAATGTAGGAGAGGGAGATTTGAAACACTCCGTTTTCTCCCCTTCAGCGTATTTATTTCATTTATCTGCTGCTTTCCTTATTGTCACTTTCTTCTTCCCATGTGTTGTTCTCTCTCTCCCCGCTTCTCTGTGCCACCACTGCCTCTTCCTACTTCCCCTTTTGCTTCTTCCTGTCTCACCTCCTTGCCTCTTACTTTTTACCCAGCTTGACCTCTTTTACTGCTCTTCCCTTTGTCTCTTACTTCTCTTCCTTCTGCCCTTCCTTCACCTGTTTTGCTCCGTTTGCTTCCCTATTTGCCTCCTACTGCTCTTTTTTGCCTCCTACTACTCTATTCTTTTATCCCAATAAATTATGGGGGTTTCAGTTACAGTTGACCTGGGTCCCAATGATAGTGGCCCTGAGTATACAGATACGTATTAAAAAATACAAAAAACATTGATACTTTAGAGCAAAAAAGGCATCTAGAAACAACAATAACCATGATTCATAACTTAGATTGCATATCCATGTTTTAATATCATCTATTGTATTAAAACAGTGTGACTGGTTTTCCAAAGCAAACACTATTTTTTAATAATAAACATCAAGGCTGACTATTACAAAACCATAACAACTGTAAAAATATAAATAATAATTCATGAAGTTAATTTTAAGAGGGCTGTAGGTAGCTTTTTTTATGTTTAAAGCGGAACTAACACTGCTAAGAAACTTTGTAATAATTCCCTATCTGGCGACTAGTTGCTTAGTAGCGCTAGTTGCCAGAATTATTACCTCTTTATTGAGAAATATGCAGTCATCCTTGGCTGACAGGCAGGACGGAGTGCGGACATCTTGCCCTAGTGACGTTCGCGCGTCTGCGCTGTCAGTCCCTTCTGGAGCCGAATGGCTCCTAGCAACGCCTCCTACAGCCATCTGGGACTGACAGCGCAGGCGCGAGGACGTCACTAGGGCAAGATGTCCGTGCTCCGTCCTGCCTGTCAGCCGAGGATGACTGCATATTTCTCCATAAAGAGGTAATAATTCTGGCAACTAGCGCTACTAAGCAACTAGTCGCCAGATAGGGAATTATTACAAACAAAGTTTCTTAGCGGTGTTAGTTCTGCTTTAAGATTTCTTTATTGATTTTTAATATGTAGAAACATAAAAAGAGACATCAATTACACAGACAAGAAATAAAAAGCAATACCCAGAATTTCCGTATTTAGGAGAGAAGCATAAAACAGTACCAACATCTACACTTCAGATTTCCTGGGGGAGTGCCAAATGAATCCCATGACGAGGGTCACCAAGGTCACATTTCAAGTGGAGCAAATAGACATTGAAGATAATCTGACCCACACATCATGGGGCAGCAGAGCAGTACTCCCTCCAACCCCCTCCCCCCGCAGAGGCTTAAGCAGCCCTGAGAGGAAACACTCCTCAGTCCAAAAATGCACAGCCACAGGGACAGGTAAGAACGGAGTATCATGGTTCCCGTGATCTTTCTGTCACTCTATGCTGTGGTGCGCTCCCATTGGCTGAGCTTGTTTGGCCCACCCAGTATGGCCTTCATATACCGGGCCTCTGGCACCTGTCAGGTGCCCTTTCGTGGAGTTCCTGTACCAGTGCTACTGTTGCTGTGTGTCTGCATTCCTGTGTACCGATTAGGCCCATCTGACTACTCTCATTGGTTCCTGCCTCCGTGATTGACCCGGCCTGGCTGACGTTCGTGCTCCGTGATTGACCCGGCTTGGCTGACGTCCCTGCTCCGTGATTGATCCGGCTTGTCCGACGTTCCTGCTCCGTGATTGACCCGGCTTCTCTGACGTTCCTGCTCCGTGATTGACCCGGCCTGGCTGACGTTCCTGCTCCGTGACCTGATTCCTGGCTATCCTGACTTTCGAGAGAGTACCAGCCGCGATCCTGATCCTGTGTCGCTTGGCGACATTCTGAACTTTCACAGCAGCGTGTTGTGCACACTGAACATTCTGTTAACTCTTGCAGAGCCTGTTGCCTCCGTTATACTGAGCCTTTCCGTTAAACACTGGCTGAGCACTGTTGCCTCCGTTATACTGAGCCTGTCCGTTAAACACTTGCTGAGAACTGTCACCTCCGTTATACTGAGCCTCTCAGTTGACACTTGCAGAGCATTGCAGCCTACGTTATACCGAGCCTCCTGGTTACACTTGTAGAGCATTGTGGCCTCCGTTACACTGTGCTTCCGCTTAACCCTTTACCGTGCAGTGAATCAGTTACTGCACCGGGTGGTGCTATTGGGCGATTCCATCAGCTATCACAGTGTACTGGGTTACGTTACCGCACCAGAAGGGTGCTATTGGCTGTGGTTCCATTCTACTCTAGCAGTGTACTGAGGTCCGTTACCGCACCAGAAGGGTGCTATTGGCTCTGGCTCCATTCGGCTCTAGCAATGTTTGTGATTCCATTACCACACCGGAAGGGTGCTAATGGCTCTGGTCCCTCGGCTCTAGCAGTGTACATTGCCTCTGTTATGGCACATCATGAGTGCCACGGCTCAACAGTAGTGCTAGCTCTTGCAGAGTGTTGGTATCCCCTCTCCTTGCCTGTCCAGAGAGTGTGTCAGTTCTGCCTCACTGCTAAGGTGCTTCTACAACTTGCACCTCAGTCTCTTGCTACTTTACCATCTACTGGGCGTTGTCCAACACACCACAACAGAGACTGACTACCTGCCTAGAACTTTAACCCATTGGCTACTGTACTTCTGTATTATGCCTGTCCTGTGACAGTATTTTGTTTTGCTTATATACTGAGCCTGAGAGGGCATACACATTCCTGTATATCATTTACCTGTGTTTCCTAACTAGTCTGTAGTTGGCAGTGTTCCTTGTCTTTTAATAAAACTGTGTTTTATTCTAACCTACTGGTCTGAGTGTGTTACAAAACCGTTACACGGAGGGAGACAGAACCCCTAGGCATCAGAAAAGACAGAGATAAGTCAAATAGGAAAGCAGGGAAAAATAGGAATAAAGAGATAGAAAAGACCAAAAAGGGGAAAGGAGAAAGAGGAGGGTCCCATCCGGGTGCAAAGGACTGGAAGTGAACAGCTATTTAAACTGACTGTTGTGCCAACCTCAGGCAAAAAGCATCACCCTCAAGGAACTCATAACAATGAAACCAGCGGTTAGTGTGTGCCAAACTCCTACCCTCCACCGTGTGTATCAAGTCCTCTGCAGAGCATATTGACTCGACGGAGGCAATCAAAACTTTAAATAAACGATTGTAAGATTGTTTCAAGTTTCTGGGGATCAACCCCTTTGCGGCAATGATTACATGAACAGTGTGTGAGTGTATATATGTACAGGGTGGGCAGCGTGACGTAGAAGGAGGGTCCTAGGATCCATAGGAATTTGAGGATCCGCAACCTCCCTAACCGTGTTGACCACAGTGGACCAGAATGGTTGTAGTTTCGGACAAGACCACCAAATGTGCAGGAAGTCGCCTTTCTGAAGTTTGCATCTCCAGCAAATACCCGGAACCGCAGGGTAAATTTTGTGTAGCAGAGCTGGTACCCTGTGTAACGGATCCTACCCGTTACTGAGCCCAGCATTTGTTCTGCCAACTGTTGACCGAGCCAAAGGGAATGGGACCACTGTCCTCCCTAAAGAAGTTGGGTCTTGCCCTGGTTTTGCGCTGTGCCAAGAGTCTGGTTGCCGTGGGTTGGTGAGTGGGAGTGTGCTCCTCACCGGCCCTTTGGATACCCCTGCCCTGACCAAACAAGTTCTCAGCGCTCTGGATGTTGCCCCAGCCCAGGAGAGTGGGAATGACATCCTTTCCTGTCCCTCTGGGGCACTGGCCCCACAAAAAGGGGGAGATGTGCCCCTCTCCCCACTACTTGATTTCCAGGCTATGGAAAGCCTAGAGACTCTGTGGACACAAAGGGGTCCACCATATGGACTGGCTCTGGACCCTGAGCCACTGGCCCCAGACCCAGGAGGGTCTGACCCCAGCACTGCCTGGAGCATGGCCCAGGAGAAGCCTCCCAACTTGATGCTAGCCAGGATCAGGAGGCACCAGTTTCCTTGGCCCAGAACTAAGGCTCAACATTGTATACCTGGCCCAGGACAAGGGGCGCAGCTATTTTTTCCTGGCCCGGACAAGGGGCTCCCATTTTCTCCTGGCCCAGGACAAGGGGCTTGCTTGTTATTTCCCTGGCCCAGGACAAGGGGCTCTACACTTGTGACTGACCTAGGACCAAGGCCTCTGGACTAACGAACTGTCCAGACAAGCGGCTCACAGCAGCAAGGCTCTCCAAGAGTCCCAAGCCAGCATTTACTACCGCAACCGCTGGCTTGGTACAAAAAAAGGGGAGAAATGTAACGGATCCTACCCGTTACTGGGAGCTCTTGTCAGGGCATGGAACATATTCACCCCTGGGCTCAGGGGTTATGGACCTTTTTCCCTGGTTATGCGCTAAAAATACTTTGTACACTGTATGTGAATGAGGACATGGACATTATTGTGGCTTGCTTCCAAGGGAATAGGCAGTGAGGGGTTAATTATTTCAATATGTATTGCAGACTCCCAAGCCTTTTGCTTAATTATTCAACCCCTGGCCATTGTTAAGGAAATGTATATTCTGGCCACTCAAGTCATTGTATTGAGAACTGTCCTGAGACCCCCTGCAGTGTGGTAATTAGTTCAAACCTTCAAGTCTTTGTTCATCAAACCCCTTTGTATCTGAAATGTAATCCTTTCTGAGTCATTGTATCTGTTAAGACTACCTGTTGCTGGCTTTTGTCTGATGTGTTATGATTTAATCATGTTCCCTATTGTACCAGGTTTCCCCATGTGATCCAATGTACTGTACTGTATATAAATATCTGTGGTTTGTGACAATAAAATGAGTTCTGTTTTGGAGTGAACAAGGAGTCCTGGAGTCTTGTATTGCTTATGGTCTAAAGTATCCACTCTGATACCCGTCTGCGCCAAGTATCCTGAATCGCTGACCGCCTGCTGCCAGTTTCCTGCGTCCTAACTTCGTGGACTGTCAGGCGGCGACGTGGACTCTTCCCTGCTTCCAGCGATCCTGCGGCTGTTTCCAGTGACTGTTCATACTTCAACTGGTACATCCGACGGCGCTTATCTGCGTTGAGAAGGAGAGACCCAGGAACGACGGTGGAAGGCGACGCTGTCCCTTCTCAGCTTCCGTTACACCCTGTACCACTGAGTCAAGTTTTATATGCGTTCTCCTGCACTCGGGAGGACATGGAACATTTGCACAACATCTTGTAACCTGGAATAACGATCCCCCTCTGAGAGTAATCTCCGGAAGGAGCCACCATGGTAGCCAGGGGGAAGTCTGAGTTGCGAGTCAAGGAGAGAAGAGGAGAGGGATGACGAAGAAGCCCCTGCAAAGAGGAGAGTCTCTTCCAGACCCTCAAAGTGGCCAGGATAGTAGGATGGGAAAGATCAGAACACAGTCTCTGGCCTGGGTCCACCCACTCTGCCACTGAGGAAGGAACCAAAAGGGAACCCTGCTCTATCGTCACCCACAACTTAGCAGGGGGGACAGTCCATTCCATCACCCTAGCCATGATGGCCTCATTGTAGTACGTCTCCAAGTGCGAAAGGCCGACACCTCCCATCTCCCTGAGTCTGATTAGGTATGTGTACCCCAACCTCCGTCCCCCAGAAAGCCATATGAAATTGGTTAACAGATGCCTAAGGCCCTGAAAAAAGGACCTCGGGACAAAAATGGGCAATGTCTGTATAACATATAAAATTCTGGGCAGTTCATTCATCTTGATGACTGCCATCTGGCCAAACCAGGAGAGACGCTGTTTAGACCAAGAGTACTCACATTCAAAAGTTATTGATTTTCAAAGTTGAATTTTTTAGGTGCAATATCACAGTGGCCTGAAATTGTACAGTGATGTAGTACGTAATGTAAAAGCATCCAAATCTATTCTCAAGAGCTGCATGTACATTACATGAATTATGGATATCTCTTCTTGAACTCATGGGAGTTAATCAAGATGAAGGAGTCTTCTTAGTTCACTTGTACTTAATCAGGGATATCCTTGAATTCTGGCATATATTTGTCCCTTATCTATTTAAAGGGATAGTAATGTTTCACAAAAACAGCAGCTCCAATTAATCTTCATAGTATTTGGGCCATGGAGAGTGTTATTTCAATACTGTTAGAGCTGTAGTTCAAGAGTAATTGAATGACAAAGTTTCCCCCTCCCGCCCCTTTTACCTAATGTAACACTGCTCACCTCAGATGTGGAATCTGGTTGCTTGACCAGACAGATAACAGGAAGGGACAATCTTCTTACTGTGAGAACAAGGAAAACCCTGCTGCTCTGAGCTGAGCAGTGTTATATCAGTAAAAGGGGTGGGAGGGGGATACTTTATCATTCAATTACTCGAACTACAACTCTGACAGAATTGAAATAACACTCTCCAAGGCCCCAATACTATGATGATTAATTAGAGCTACTTTTATTATGAATCATTACTATCCCTTTAAGGACCCATGGGTAAATGAAAGGTTAGGACTCCTTGGGCGTTATGCACTAAAGCATGATAAAGTAGAGATGACTTCTACAGTGATATCACATCTCCAGTTTGTATGTTATTCTATGGAGCCAATGCACTAAGATTTCTCTAGCTCTGGAATATAGAATAACACAGGAACTGGAGAACTGATATCACTAGAGATGTCATCTCAGCATTATTACCTCTTTATTACACCTTAGTGCATAACACCCCTGGTGTAATGTGTTACATCGTATTCAGAGTACCATAGTAATTCTATGAGAGCTTGAGA
Source organism: Rhinophrynus dorsalis (assembly GCA_037306005.1). NCBI lineage: Eukaryota > Metazoa > Chordata > Amphibia > Anura > Rhinophrynidae > Rhinophrynus > Rhinophrynus dorsalis. The sequence continues at coordinate 42,710,861 of CM074726.1, read as the reverse complement.
ATGTTTGCTGCACCCAGCTGATTACCAAACACTACATGTTCAATAGAGCATGCAGTATAGTATACTAGATTGAGCTGTATGTGCCAAAGTCAGTTCTGATCACACTTGTAAATGATAAACTAATGTGGAAAACATACAGTTCACGTGCAAAATGTCAACTTTGAAAATGAATATCTCAGAAATGGGACACTTTTCACCATACCCCTCACCTCTGAGATCTATTGTGGGGAATCCAGATTTTACACCTGGTCTCTCCAATCAAGGGCTATTATCTTGGAGAGATGCAAAAATAGACTCCCTAGCTGCTCTTTATGTGGATGGTAGTGTCTGCCCTGCTTTGAGCCTATTGAGGCAGCTGGGGACCCAGGCTATCCCTTGATGGCTTTATTTCCAGGTTACACACTGGGTGAACGCGTAAATCTCCAAAGGGTCTTCAGGCAGAGAACTTACCAAATGTGAAAGATCTATTAATTCACCCCAACCTACTCTCAGGCCCCTTTCTTTCTGCTACTCCTCTCTCCTGTCCCCTATGTCCCCACGAAAAGCTTACTTTCTTAAAGAATGGAAGAAGGAGCTCGAAATGGAGCTGGATCTTTCTCAATGGACTAAAATTTGTACTATCCGTCAATCTTGTCTACGAGATGCTAAACTTAAAGAGTTAAATTATAAGTTTCTCACACATTGGTACCCGACACCTTCGAAACTAGTTTCCTATTCTTCTCAACAATCTGCCAATTGCTGGAGGTGTAATGGAGCGAAGGGTACCATGCTCCATATTTGGTGGTCTTGCCCTCTAATACAGAACTACTGGGAACAGGTCTCCAAGCATATACAATCTAGAATCGGGATACATCATCCTTTCTTACCGGTAGTTTTTCTGTTTTTTTTTTTTTTGTTTTTTTTTTTTATCTTCCACCTGATTTCAAGGGAATCCCTCCTCTGCGTAAATCTCTTCTGTTCATACTGCTCTCTGTTGCAAAGAGTTTAATACCGGGATTGTGGTTATCTCCGGACGCACCGACAGCTGAACTCTGGTTAAACGCTCTTAGCCAACTAATTAACATGGAAAGGTGTCATGCTGTAACAACATTTACTATCCCTCAGTATAACAAAAAATGGGACCCATGGATTACATATACACCCCCTAGCTTCATGAGATCAGCAAACTGAAGGGTTTATTATATAATCTTTATCCCCCTTTCATTGGCCGACAGTTTTTATCATTTATATTGAGCTGCAATCTTGTATATTTTCCACCATGGATATTCTCCAGGCTGTGACCACTGCATTAGTACTCTTCTGGGGTTGATGACTTTCTTCTTTTTTATTTTTTTTTTATTTTTCTTCTTCTTCTTCTTCACTGCTTTCTTCCTCCTTTCTTTCCTCCCTTCCACTCTATATTCTTTTTGACAGACAGACGTCTTTTATACTTGAGTCAATTTTAATTTTATAATAGAAGTATTTTAAATATTAATACATTGATAGAGCTGCGATAGATTATATGTGTATAACTTATTAGAGATGTATATTGTAGCATTTAATATAACCTATTTCTCTACAGTTAATTGATGTATTGGCAAATGTTGTATTGATATTTTGACATATACCCTATATTGTAATGTTATCTATGCTTTATTCTTTATATATTTTACATCTTAATAAAGCTTTTGAAAACGCAAAAAAAAAAAAAAAAAAAAGAAATGGGACACTTTTTAAAATCCATGAAGTAGATTTTGCTGTAAGTCTTTAAAAAATATATAAAAATGGCATTCAAATTTAAAATGGGAGACTACTAATTTTCATTGGTGCTTCATACACTGAAACTTGTAGGATATGTTTGAACTGGCAATTCACTTATAGCCAAATGCATTATTTTGTGCAAAGTTATAAGCATTTGAAAATCAGCTTTTAAAGGGGTAGTAATACTTGATTTATCTTTATTTTATTTTGTAGGCATTAAAAAAACATGAAGAATGATATAGGTCTTCACAAGCAAAGTTTCCCCTCCCGCCCCTTTTACCTAGTGTAAGCCATCTCTTCTCAGATGTGGAATCCAGTCCATAGACCAGAGAGATAACAGAAGGGGACAATCTTCTTACTGTGAGAAAAATGAAAGCCCTGCCCCCCTTGACAAGTTTTTCAGGTTTTTCACTTATCTTAATTGAAGATTGTCCCTCTCTGCAATCTACCTGGACACCTCCCTTCTGCTCTGGCTGCCAGTATTACATCAGTAAAAGGGGCAGGAGGGGGACACTTTGTTATTGAATTACTCTGGAACTACAACTCTGACAGAATTGAAATAACACTCTCCAAAGTCCAAATACTATGATGATTAATTAGAGCTGCTTTTTATTATGAAACATTACTATCCCTTTAACTTAGGAGAATCATTTGTGGGATAATATCCACAGAATTGTCCTCGTGTTCTTAAGTTCCTTGCATAATAATATATATCTTTGGATGATCAAATCTTTAGAAAATATGAGCTGTATTAATCTAGCTAATTAGTCTTGACCAAATGGCTGTACCATAGGTTGGGGGTGGCGTAAGCATTTCTATTGATTAACAGAGGTCTTTTAACCTTGTGAATGCTGGAGATAGACGTATCGCATTCAGATGTTAAAAATCCTATTTAAATCAATAGGGATTTACTGTTTTTTTTTTTTTGTTTGTTTTTTATTTCACCCCTATGGTGCAGTTGGCTTTCTTCAAGATTGCATCTCTCCTATAGGTGTAAATCTATAAACTGAAGAGGACGAATTCTGCATTAAACCATCTGGATTAAACCAACTGGATTCTAGGAGACAAGTAAAAATTTCCAAAGTTTACACCGATTTAAATGGGAATTTTAACTCCTAGAGTGCTATAGAGAGGTCTCTTTGCAATGTGTTGGAGACCTCTCTAGCATTCCAAGGGTTAAAAGCCCCAGTTATCTCACTGGACATCTTTGTTTATTTCCTATGGTTCTGATGGATTGCTCCAGAATTGCACTCAATGAATAAGGTTCTATGACAGAGATGGGCAGTGGGATGCCATCCAACTACTGCCAGAATGCAAAGTCCGTTGTTTTCTGCCAGCCAATGGCTGGAAGGGAAGGATGGGTATTGTAGTTTGGCAGCATATAGAAGGCATCATGTCACCCATCCCTGCTCTATGGAGTAAATATACAAAAATTATTAATCAGCAAATCAAAAGCTGCCCAGAATCAATTTTCAGGCCCTCTGCCTGCCTAAAGCCAATTGTCTAAGCTACTCATGCCATAATGTATCCCCTTAACTCTATACTGCCCAACATTTCACATGGCCAAAGAGAGACACTTCTGTTTTAGGTGGTGTTGCTGGGTGCGTGGATGGGGGATGAGGCATTAGTGAGAATTTTTAGGCTATGTCATGACCTATTGGCACAGGTTTGTCTAACTGAATTAATGATTTAGAAAACGACAAAAGTATTTTATTTATACAGACTAATTTATATACATACATATAATGAAGGTTATTAGAGTGAGTTTTATAATGTGATAGACTTATATACACATCACACAGGCTGATCTCCTGAAAAGAATGACACCAGAGAGGGAAAGAGGGACAGAAGGAATTTGGTCTCAAAGTGGGACTGTCACTCCTGAAGAGAGACACTTGGGAGGTATGCCTGCACCAAGCAGAGGATAGTGGGGAAGTTTGTGGGCATTTGTGGTGTACCTTTCCATTATCACATATTTTACTATAGGTATTAACCACACAAGAGGAAATGGTGTGAGCATACTCAATTTCCCTGTGAATGCCATGGTGCTGCATGTCAGACTTGCTAACACTGTAGTGATAATGACAGTGGTCTGTGCTTGGAAGCTGTAGTGTATACCCAGAACTGCAGCCAGTGACATACAGGGTACGCCAATGGAGCTGAGCTGGCAGGTTCTTACATACACCACTATATATCTCCCTACATGTTACCACATTCCCAGAACTGTGCTTTATCTACCTGCATGATATATCTCCATGCAAGTTATCATATGTATTTGCAAGAAAAACAACCTCTCTGCAATTTATTAAATGGGGCTTTTAACTATGAGAATGGTAGGTCCCCAAAGCACCTAAAAGTAATGCATTGGAGATCTCTTTAATGTGTTCAGTTCATTGCTCCTGGTTTGCCCCACAGTTGTTCACCTTTTCGGGTCTATAAATATGTCCCTATAACTTTTTCTAGACAAACAAACATAGCGATAGAGAGAGAGAGAGAGAGAGAGAGAGAGAGAGAGAGAGAGAGAGAGAGAGAGAGAGAGAGATACTGTGGAAGGATATATATCGGTATAGATAGACAGACATACAGATAGATAGATAGGAAGGACGGATAAATGTGTAGGCATAGTCTGACTATACATATTTCTCTCTGTGTGTGCAAGTATATATAACAGACAAATAGATATACTGTAGAAAGATATATATTGAGATAGATAGATAGATAGATAGATAGATAGATAGATAGATAGATAGATAAAGGAGTATGCCTATAGTCTGACTATACATATTTCTCTCTCTATGCCTGCATGTATATATAACTGTATTGATAAATATACTATATCATATGTCAAACACACACACACGCAAACCTGCCCTATTGGTAGCTGTTGATTCGAGTATCATTGTTGGCTAACCCCGATCGATCTATCGTTTGCTCTCAGTCTTTATCTCTATACAGCTATCTGTAGATGAAGAGGTAACTGATACAATGCAACAACAATCCTCTCGTAGCATAAAACAAAACGTGCATATTATATATATATATATCGATAAATGTTTATTTCTGTACACTGAATATTGTATCATAAGGACTATACGCTGCAAAGCTGTTTACATCTTGTTTGATTGCTCTAATGAATTGTCATGCAGTTGATTGGACTTTGACGATTCTCTCTCTCTCTCTCTCTCTCTCTCTCTCTCTATATATATATTTATGGAGATCATCAAAGTCCAATAAACTGCATGACAATTCGTTAGATCAATCAAACAAGGTGTGAACAGCTTTGCAGCGTACTAGTCAGTATAACACAATATTCATTTATAGAACTTAACATTTCTCGAAATATTCTGGGGCAAACCAATTGCATTATAAAGGACAAATACTATTCAAATTCTTGTATGTGTCCGGACAAATAACATTCCAATTTATATACACTGGGCTTTTAATTGCCATCATTACAATCAATAGAAATGTTGGATTTTTTTATGCCATTTCCAGCATTGTTCTGTCCTTCTTAGTACTTCGGCCACTGAGTGCCAGAGGTTATCGCTTTGCAGTGTATTTGATGTAATCACACGGGTTCGGGTACTCAAACGGTCAGTCATCTAAACGTATAAATCAGTCCTCCCTGGCAAGGAAACGGTGCTTCTCATTAGAATCCTGCATAAAACCCAGTTTATGAGATATAATTGACCTTCAGATGACTTATTTTAAATCACTGGATTTTTACTCGTTATTAGATTGAAGATCCCTGGAACTTGGGAGAAAAAACGTTTATAATCAGTAAAAATGTAGCAAACGCCTTTGCTGCTGTGGCCAGTTCGTGATAGACCCTTTAACACTTTGAGCGCGTTGGATACCTTTTCGGCATTGCAGGGGTTTAAAAGACCAGAGAGGTGCGCAACGCATTGCTAAGCAACGCGTAGCACACTCCCTGGTCCTTATTGTGTTAACCCTTTGAGTGCCTCTCTGACACTCAAAAGAGTAAGTCTGATAAAAAAAACAAGTCTGGGATCTAAAAATGTACTTATCTAGGGTCTATGGCTGGCAATACCTTTATCTCGCTTTATCTCCAAACTCCCTCATAGGGCCATGGCCAAATAAAGAGGTGGGACTCTGGAGCAAACCAACTACCCCACAGAGATTGAAGTAAGACTTTTAACCCTTTGAATGCTGGAGAAGTATAATTTCATTGGATTGAGAAAGCGTTGACGTTAGCATTTCAAACAACTGATGTTTTTTGACTGCTCACACACCGTGTGAAACAATGCTGTCCCCTTAGAGCTTACAATCTAAAGTGCATAAAGGAGACACACAGGCATTATGGATAAGGGGTAATTCTCTGAAGCAAGCCATCTACACCATATCTTTGTACGTGTTGTGTGTTTATATATGTACATCTTTACACACACATACACAAACACGCCAACACAAACACACACACACAATCACACACACACACAATCACACACACACACATATCCTTGCTCTACTATAGAGACCAACTTTAGCATTTGTTGGACAATTGAATCTTTAATTTCCTATAGCCTGTCGCACAGATGCTATGGATTTGTATATACTCTAAAGAGGAAACAATTGTAGGTAAGATCCAACTGCACCTTATGTAACAAAATTGCGCATTGTTTCATATAAGAAGTTTAACTCCATGTATGATAGAGAAGTATAAGCATTGAAGATATCGCTAGAATACACATGGTTAACCACCGGAGGATGAATTTCTGACCTTTAATCTGCTAAAGGGATCTTTTTAAGTTATTTGCAGCTTTCTGCCCTTATGCTTCAATATACATATTCCACGACACATAATTTTATGAATTGTATGAATGATAGCAAATTAAATCAGATTGTGTAACTGTTGCTGAGAGTTAAAATGATTGTGTCACAGTTAAGTAGCTAAAAACTGCAGTGTCTATCTCTATCTATATATCCATCTCTATCGATCTACCTCTCGCTCTCACTAGAGATAGATAGATAGATAGATAGATAGATAGATAGATAGATAGATAGATAGATAGATAGATAGATGCATAACATGGCAGAGGCTGGAATATGTTCACAAACTGAACTTGATCCAGAATTTTGTTTTGTAGCATTTTATTATCTGAAAGATAAACCTCACTATATTCAGATCTCCCACCACTTCTGCCAAATTTTGCACCTGCATTTTACAAACTATGAAAACAGAACTTTAGTTGTATTCATATATTTGAGTCATTTTTTTCAAGTGTTTGCTGCGTTTGGAAAAAAAAAATAGTGTAAGAAAGTTAACCGAATTTCCCTACAAGTCAAACATTAGCTTTATACATCTAACCCTTTGAGTTAAAAGCGTAAACATTTAACCAGATGAATGCTAAAGAAATCTCCAACGCATTGCAAAGTTTTCGTTGAGATAATATGACCTTCTTCACTATACGCCCATAATTTAGTGTGTGTGTGTGTATATATATATATATATATATATAAATATATCTATATATACATATACATATATACACACATATACATATGTGTATATATATATATATATATATATATATATATATATATATTCACAAACATAATCAGCCTGTTCCTGTAAGCCCAGGCTGATTATGTTTGTAAATGTATATGGGGTGTGCACCAGATTTCTGGTTTAGGTTAGATTTGACTGCTCCTGCCTACCTCTTTTGTCCTATATGATATATATATATATATATATATATATATATATATATATATAATATATGTAATACATGTGTAATATATTATATCTATTATATATATATCCAGATATTGACAAAGACAGATCGATAGATTATTAAATAGCTATTTATTTTTTTTTTACTTTTAAGCACACGCTCAAACTTAGAAAAACAGCAAACAGAATTCTTGTAGCTGTGGATTAATTCGGTACATGAACAAACAATAGACTTTCTTGCATAATTATTGTTTTTCAAATCAATATAGCTGATAACGTTATATATATATTTTAATATGTATTCTACTTAAAACTTGCTGTATGTAATAAAAATACCTTATGCATACGTTATACGTGTGAAATAGATTATAGATGCACATACATTATATATAAAGATATAGACAGGAATACACTATTTATAGAGATTGTAAGCTCTTTGATCCGCTGTTTATAACTTTACTGTTTATTGCAAAGAGCTGTTGAATAAGTTTGTGTTTTATAAATAAAGGACACACACACACACACACACACATATATATATATATATATATATATATATACATATATATATACATATATACAGACACACACACTAATCGATGATGATGATATGCAGGCACTCACAGGACTTTTAAAAATAATACAAATAATAATATAATTATTCTTCTTATTCAAATCCCTGTGAATGTCTGCATATAATCATCGACTAGTTGTGATAATACACACACACACACACACACACACACATATTTATATCTATCTATCGATATTTATATGTGTGTGTATTATCACCGACTAGTGTATTATCACCAACTAGTCGATGATTATATGCAGACAGTCACAGGGATTATTATTACCTGCATTATTTTTAAAAGTCCTGTGAGTGCCTGCATATTATCATCGATTAGTTGGTGATATTACCCATTATCTATTTTGTCACGTTTGCGAGCCCAACCAGGCCCATTTTGTGTGTGTAGTGTGTGTGTGTGTATTATATATATATATATATATATATATATATATATATATATATATATATATACACGCTCTCTCACACACACACACACGTTTCATCATTATCAATGAAAAACAGCACCTACCTTCTTGGTGTAAGCCAAAGTATATTCTTTAAAAATTCAATTTTTCATGGTTGTGATTTCTTTTTAAGCTCTCAAGATAGTATGAAATTAAATAAGAGTATATAAAAGAGATGCAGAATAAAAAAAAATAAAATCTGGATCTTGTATGTAACAGCTCCCACACACTGGATGTGGGTGAGAGTTTAATTCCCTCTGCGTGGGCTGATTTAGTCCATGTTGGTTCTTAATGTGGACTGTGGAAGTTACATTTTTCTGTCCAATTTATATACTCTTGCCTCTTTTCACTTCTTATCCATTTTTCTTCTGAACAGCTTGAAATTATAAGGTTTTTTTCTTCTCTTTTCAAGTGGACAGAGCTTTCTGAAAGCTCGCACAAGGCCTGTCTGTTCAATCGCGTTTTGTATCTTTAATTTCTAAGCTTGTTTTGTCATATTAAAAATCTGCAGCCATCCCAGAGCCTCCTGTATTTTATATCTCATTATTGTACAGATTGTAGATGAATAAAACTTTCTTGCCCATATTGTGTGAATAGTGAAAGGAACAGTGTGGAGAGAATGAAAGTAACAGAAGGGACAAGATTTTTTTTTTTTTTTTTTTAATAAAAGATTTTTTTTCTTTTTTAAATCATTTGGTCCTAATCAGAATCAAATGAATCCCCTAAGTATCCTATTCAGGGG